>CM040086.1:35882957-40682957 GCA_022496805.1 Pohlia nutans
ATCCACAGCCATGGGTCGGAACACAGTAAGTGCGGTGTTGGCGCTCTTGCCGCGTGTTTCTTTGTTCATTGTGGAGGTTGAGAATGGAATGAGAAAGGTGAAGAAGCAGATTTTCCTCGACGGGGTAACCGTACTGGTCGGGCCCGGGCAGAGGGTCATCAATATCCTTGCGCAAAAGCGAGCTGCCAAAATGGCGCGGAATGTGACCACCTCTGGTAAGTTCGTCGCCCCGCTCTGATAAATTTGCTTTGTCGCCGTTCATCCGATCCGCGGTCTCATTGATTATTGTGTAATGGCTGCAGGGGCGGACTCGTCTGATAGAGTCGTCAATGACCCGCGGACGAATGAGCCAGGTAAAATTGAAACCCTAATTGTTCTGTAAACTCTAAGAGACATGGCTGCAGTTGTTTCCATGCTTCTTTAGGGTTTAAGTTAGAAAACTGGCAGTGAGTTAGTGTGAAAATAGATTTTGAATTTTGAACAAGGATTACGATAGTTAAGAGCCAGGTTCCAGGGGTTTGTGAAAACTGGTAACACATTTTGTCTCATACCCGGCCATGAAGTGGTGATTGTTCCATAGACTTGAACAAATTTGATTGGTTAGGGAGAAGTTGCCATGAAGTCTTGGGCTTGAGAACCCTCCATACTTCATTCCAACTTTTTCACCACTCTTTTCTCAAAATTTCACTTGAAATTTTGCAACTTGGTCCCCGAAGTCCCTTGAAATTGTCTTTTTTAGGGAAATACTTCACCCATGGAACTTGGCCCTTTTAGGGAATGCGTTCTTATTGACGATTCACTATTTTGTCAATAATCTCCTTTTTACTTGGCTTGGAGATTTTTCGTTCTGTTAGCAGCTAATTTCTCAACTCTCTTGCAAGTTCTGAGTATGAATGGCTTTGGTTTGCAGTTGTAACAGGGCAGTCACCGGCTACTGATGTTGATGAGTGCTTAATGGTTGTTGACGATCTGCCATCTGCAAAGCGAAAGAATCCCACAGCTGCTATCCTTCCTCAGGTCTGTCTATAACCATTTTGTGGTCGATTTTGAGGCGGTAAAAAGCTTCTTCATTTTTCATTGTTTTCATCATTTTATGCATAGTAAAATGACTTATCTTTCTATGGGTGTATCACAACCATTGGCTAACTTTTTTTATGAAGAAATGTATAATATTATTGTTGTGTTTAAATTTTATTAGTAGGAGAAACTATGTTTTTCATGACCTTTTTTGTGAGATGAAATTTTAGCCAATTATAAATAAAGAAATTCATATGCTAGAAATATAAATTGTTTTTTTGGTGAAATTGATTTGACAAAGATGATGATTTCTACTTATGATACATAACATAATCTCCTGTGATGAAAACGTCTAAAACAGATGTTTTATAGCACATCTTAGTTCCATGCGAGATCCCTGGGGTCGTTAGGGTTTAAGTGACTTGATTTCCAAGCCTATTATTATTGTGGTATGGTACAATCGAGTAACATGGTTAACATGCTTGCTTTCAGGTGGATATGACGAATGCAATTGTGCACCAAAGAAGCATGCTCTACGAGAAACACAAGGGCAAGTGGGTAGTGGAGTTCATCCCTGAAAGCAGTGCCGAAAGTATGACACAATAGAGGGGATTGATTTCAAAAGCGGTTGGTTGCACATGCATAACTTCAGTGGGGATGGAGCCGCACATGTGACTTCAGTGACTTCAGTGGAGTTAGATCTGTGGAGTGTATATTATGTACGTGTGACATGCAACAATGTATTTGTAAGTTAGATTTGTGGAGTGTATATTACATACGTGTGTATTTGTAAGTTAGATTTGTGGAGTGTATATTACATACGTGTGACATGCAACAATGTATTTGTATAAGAGATTCAGAATACTGTTAAGATGCTCAGCAATGATTTTAGCTGTAATTACGTAGTTTTTGTAGCCCGGAAGGTACTCAGAGATCAAGGGAGATCAAGTTTTGTAGAAACATATTGTAAAGATTTGGGTTGAAGTTTTGAAATGTGTACTGCTAATTAGAGTTATCCTTAAACTCATTCAAAGTGGAGATGTTGACCTTGTTTCAGTTGTAAAATATAAGGCAATGCCATATTGTTAATTTTGACATAGAAACAATTTTTTGTATGAGTTTTTATGAATTTATTGAAGCTTTGGTTTTTGTATTTATTTTTATTTTTGGTTTAGTTTATGCATGGGTGTTGGCAATTACAAATCTAAAATAAAAAAGTTTGGTCAGTTTCCTAAATGTTTGATTGTGTTTGAACTTATACAATAGAAAGCTTGGTTACATCAAAGTTTCTTGCCTTGCTTTCGTTTCATGTGCAATAATTTTGATACAAGACTTGCTTGTCAAAATTGATACTTACACATGCTTTGAGTTGTTGATTCTTGCAAGTAAATTGTTGCAATGATAGTTCGATATGCATTTCACATAGCCGTGGTAGAACCAAGAGTTACTTTTCATATGCATGAGTGGTGAAATATTGTGGCAAAATTAATTGTTTTGTGTTTTATGGTGGGAACATTTGTTTTAGAGCGTGAGTCCTTTGTTTATTCCTTAATTCCTTGGTGTCAAACCATGATAGAACCTATGCAGCTTGTTGATTTGTGAAAATATTTTCATGCTTTGCAAGAAATAATAGGGTTCCAAATCATGATTTTATGAATTTCTTCTCAAACAAAAATCATATTCAACCACATTGCACAACATGAAATCAACAGCGTCCAGCATACTGCTTTTCACAATATTACAATAAAAGCTATGGGTGATGGCCTGATATGGGTACCCCCTCCAAAAATAGTGTGATTTTCGATAACTATATTTTTGTTTAAGAAAAAAACATTAGAAATTTATAAAACTTAGAGGGTGTTATATATAGGCACCATGGCTGCAACTATATACATGGTGTTAAAGACATAATTTTTAGCACACATGAGTTAGACATAAGTCATACTATGTGAGACGCATAAAAGTGGTACCCATATCAAACCATTCCCCCCATCTTAACCCCTAAACGTACCGATCCTTTGAACACAAGTAGATGCTCGCCTCATAAATAGATATTAGCATGATTCATATATACAACAGGTGAACATGAGAGGACCATTGCATGCATGAAATCTACCCAACACATTTGACATACTTGCATTTGGAGGCCTCTTCAATATTATCAACATCTCCTCATCACAAGAGATTTACTCAAATTGGTAGAGAATTTAATAGGCTTGCAAAGGTGACTTGGATGAAAGTCATCCAAGATTGTATGAGAAAGTTACAAGGCTTTGAATCCATTTGTGATTCAGTTTCTGGGACGTTTAGGGGTTAACAACGAACCAACACACCTATAGGCTATCAAATTTCATTTTCCTCATTTATTGTGACGCTTTAGTTTATTGGTGTGGATGTCAATTAGTGAAACTCTTTCATGCCAACTATGTCCTTTTGGAAATAGAGGCAATAAATTAAGAAAATTTTATTGTTTTTGTTGGAAAAATCTTATGTAATTTCACACATTTTCCATAGCAAACCCAATTCATACCTTCTATGCTTTGAACCTAATTCACACTTTGTCTGTAACGAATCCAATTCACCCTTTGTTTATTGATACAAGGGTGCAATCATGATACTCTACTACAAGCTAACCAATGGTTGTTCATTATAGAGTCCCGAGGGTGTCTCATTTACAAAGGGTTTTGACACTCATTCCTAAGAGACTAGGAAAGTGTTATTTCTCACTCAAGATATGCCACTCATTTCTAACAATTCAAAAAATAATCTCATATTCGGACGGTTTAGGAAACTCATTTCACAATCACTCATTTCTCAATGTGTTTTGAACAATCCGGGAAATGGTCTCACTCAAGGTATGACATTCATTTCCTACATTCCAAGAAACAACAGTCTTACTCAAGGTATGATACTAATTTCTCAATTAGTTTTCAACAGTTCAGGAAATGGCCCGGGAAATGGTCTCATTCAAGGTATGATACTCATTCTGACATGGTCTCACTCAAAGTATTTCAACATGGTATAACACTCATTTCCAACCAACAATTTGTCTCTTTTCAATAAGTTATCAACAATCCGAGAGACAGTCTCACTCAAGGTATGACATTCATTTTGACAGGCCAAAAAATGGTTTCACTCAAGGTATGATGCTCATTCCAACATGCCAATATACAGTCTCACTCAAAGTATTCCAATAGTCAAGATATGACATTCATTTCCATTTGAGTATGACACTCATTTCCAACAATCTGTGTTGTTTCTCAAGGGAAAGAGTCTCTCTCAAAGGATGACACCCATTCCGTGAGGCCAAGAAACGGTCTCACTGAAGATGTTCCAATAGTCAAAGAATGACACTCATTTCCATTTGAATATAACACTCATTTCTAATAGTCAAGGTATGACGATCATTTTTAAAAATCTTTGTCTCTTCTCATTTATTTTTCAACATTCCGGAAAATAGTCTCATTCAAGGTATCACACTCATTCCGTTAGTTCAAGAGACGGTTTCACTTAACCCCTAAACGTCACAGCGTCCAGAAACTGGACGACGAATGATTTCAAAGCCTTCTCACGTTCTCATCAACGCTTGGATGATACTCATCCAATTTTTTGGAGATTCTTCACCAAGTTGTTGTCCTATCTAATGGCTGGATTTAGTCATACTAGAGTACATATTTTTCTAAAATTACAAATGTAGGAGTATGTCAAGTCGTTGACCGAGCCAAAATTGCATTGACTCTAGTTCAAAGTGGAATCGTGAAAAATGAGGTCATAAATTTAAGAAACACAAAAATTTCAAAGTATCACCACGTTTAAGAGTATCTCATTTCAAACTCATTCCAACAAATTTTACTCAAAAAATATTGAAATTTAGTTTGTAATCGAATTTACAAGGAATTTTTAATTTTAACTTTCAAAATTTATAATTAAATATTGGTGATTGTACTAGTGAATGGAACCGTACGGATGGAATCTAAAATTCAAAATCTAGAACTTTCATTTGTATATCAATTCCAGAATATTCTTCTAAATAGTAATTTATAATGCTTTTTCTCAAATTGTCAATTCCAGGGACACCCTGGTACGTTAAGGGGTTAAGGTATTACACTTATTCTGACATGTCAAGAAACGATCTCTTTCAAGGTATTCCAAAGTCATGACACACATTTCTATTTGAATATGATACTCATTTCCAATAGTCAAGGTATGACATTCATTTCCATTTGAGCATGACACTCATTTCCAATAGTCAATGTATAACACCCATTTCAAACAGTTAATGTATAACTCATTTCCAATAGTCAATGTATAACACCCATTTCAAACAGTTAATGTATAACTCATTTCCAACAATGTGTGTCACTTCTCAATCACATTTCAACAATTCGGAAAACAATCTCACTCAAAGTATGACATTCATTCCGATAGTCTGGGAGACGGTTTCACTCAAGGTATGTCACTCATTTTAATAGGCCAAAAAACAATCTCATTCAAGGTATTCCAACAATCAGAGTATGACATTCATTTCCATTTAAATATGACACTCATTTCTAATAGCCAAGGTATGACACTCATTTCCAACAATCTATGTCGCTTCTCAATCCATAAGTTTTCTACAAGTCTGGAAAACAATCTCATTCAAAGTATGACACTCATTCCGATAGTTCAAGAGACGGTCTCACTTAAAGTATGACACTTTTTCCGACAAGCCAAAAAATGGTCTCACTCAAGGTATTCCAACAGTCATGACACTCATTTCCATTTGAGTATGACGCTCATTTCTAACACTCAACCTATGACACTCATTTCCAACAGTAACTTAGATAAAAAAAACTCATTTTCAACAATCTGCTTCTTAATCAATAATCAAGAGTTTAGAAACAGTCTTACTTAAGGCATGACCACTCATTCCGACAGTCCAAAAACGGTCTCACTGAAAGTATAACACTCTATTCCAACATTCCAGGAAAGGGTCTCACTTAAAGTATGACAATATTCAAACAATTTGGGAGTCAATTTCCAAAAGTCCAAAAAGTCTCATTTCAAACAGTCCAAAAAGTCTCATTTCCAACAACCCAGGACAATGACACTATAATCTAGAAAAAGTGACATTATAAAGTGGAGATGCTAACACAATGAGGGGTGCCACGATTTCACTCAAAAATTGAATGAGAAATGACACCCCTCTCCATAGTGCTTGTAGGTGATCCTATAGAATCCCATCCATGTAGAAAATGCCCAATGCATCATAAAGATATCTTCTTAGGTGTAAAAATATCATGTTTTCATATTGCCTTATACACTTTTACCTCAAGTTATAATTTTATTTGAAAGAAATATGAAGGAAATCTTTGTGCATGAGGCAAACAAAGAATTTTACACCACCTTTGTCTTCTTTGAATTCTTTGTTGTCAACTTCTTTGGATTTTTCTTGTTTCTTTCATCTCTAAACTTCAACATTTATCTCTAGTAAAATAATCCTATTAGATTAAGAAAAACTACTAGGTATTATCTAGGCTCTAAAAGGATGGTATCTCATATGGCTATTACCATATGGTGATATGGGACAAGGTGGTGGTTCTATATATTGGCTTACCAACATGTTTCATAATTCCTGAGACCCACCTCTACATTTTCCATCTTATTTTTACCTGGTATTGAACCAATGTTATAGACGTATCTCCTATTTGTATTTCAAACAAAAATGGTAGTTTTGTTTCACAAATGTTCTCACTCAAGGTATATCTAGAAGAAACAAACCAGAATCCATTGAGAAACTATTGAATGTAAGTCAGACGTTTGATTGGGACAATTTCACTCATGTTGAATGTATTCACAAGTCTCCTCATAGAGCACAATCTTCTCAATGGTGAAAACATGATGTTGATATCAAGTCTACCTTTTATGGTGAACAACATCCAGATGGTCATTGTTCAAAGTAATTGTAACGGCCTCTATGAACACCAACGATTCACATTCAACTTAGAGTACACATTATAATGATGCAACATGTTTTGGTAACAAAGATGATTCTAGTGGTTATAATTGTACCAAACAATATGGAAATCCATTTGCCGGCACATATATGACAAATTCTTATGATTCTCATTGACATTGAGAGAAAAAAAAGTCATAAAAACTCTGAATATTAAACTATTACATGATTCACAGAAAAATCTTCCTGGAAACGCTATCCACACAATAAGAATGTTCTCCCTTTCAATGTCAATCATCCTTCAAATATGGATGTTGTTTATACGTCCTCTCAATTAGATGACAAATGAATTGAAAAAAAAGGCACTGATATCTTCACTTACATCTTTGTTCAACAACGTGAATAGCGGAACATTTCACATGTCTATAAACTACACTATAGTCCAGAAAGCTAAAAAGAAGTAAAGGTCACTCTAAACAAATGTAAGTTATTTTATTTTATTTTATCCCTTTATGTATTTTTTTATTACAAATATTATATGCGTCAAAAAAATTCATTAACATTCATTTGTTTTTGAGATGCATCTTTTTGTGGCATTACCATCATCAACATTACAATAAAGAAATTAGAAAACATTTTATTCTATATTCAAAAAAAAATTGTATAGATTTTTTGGCAAACATTAGTTTGAAAGCTATTGGGAACAGATTCATGTAGAAAACTTGTTGAAAAGCAACATTGTTTAATCATCCAACATTGTTTTGTCATACACACACTACTTTATTAAAAAATTAGTATTTCATAGATTTTTGTGAATCTTCAATTTTTCTAGTTTTTTTTTTTCTTTTATATAAAATGTAGAATTTTGGTCAATAATGGTAGATTTTACATAAATATTGGTAGATTTGCAATTCAAAATTTGAGATTTTCAGTTAAATGTTCATTCTCTCTTCGTTAACGACGAGCTAAATAGAAAATTCTTTGTTAACGAAGAAGCAGCCTACATAGCACGGGACATAGCACTGCTGACATAGTAACCTATAAACCACATTGATATTATTTTTCTCGAATGCTGCCGACTACCACTATATATCCGGGCTGCTTTGAACCAATGAAGTAACAACATATCATCGAGATTTTGGCCAAATCAACTACTAGAACCACAATTGTGCACCAAAAAAGTATAGTCTATGAGAAACACAAGGGCAAGTGGGTAGTAGAGTTCATCCTTGAAACCAGTGTCGAGAATGTGATACAATAAAGGGAATGGCGTCAATTACCTCCAATAATGGTGAGATTGATTTTAAAGCAATTGGTTGCACATGCACAACATCAGTGGAGTTGAATTTCTAGAGTGTATATAATATACGTGTGACACTCATGCAACAATGTATTTGTATAAGAGACTCAGAATACTATTAAGTTGCTTGGCGATGACATTAGCTGTCATGACAAAGGCTTTGTAGTCAAGAAGGTACATACTGCTATTCATAGAGATGAGAATGAAGGGAGATCAAATTTGGTAGTAACATATTGTAAAGATTTGGGTTTGAAATTTTGAATTATCCTTGAACTCATTCAAAGCGGGGATGCTAGACTTGTTGCAATTGTGAAATAGGAGGCAATGCCATTTTGTTAATTTAAATAGACAACACATGCAACATTGTATGTGAATAAGAGATTCAGAATATTGTTAATATACTGAGCGATGATTTTCGCTGTCATTATATAGTTAATTTTGACATAGAACAGTTTTTTGTATGAGTTGTTATGAATTCATTGAAGCTTTGGTTTTTGTATTTATTTTGATTTTCATTTTAATTTATGCATGGGCGTTGGCATTTACAAATCTAAAATACAAAAGTCTGGTCAGTTTCCTAAATGTTGTGATTGTGTTTGGAATTATACAATAGAAAGCTTGGTTACATCAAAAGTTCTACTTTACTTTTGTTTTCATCTGCATGAATTTTGATACAAGGTTTGCTTGTCAAAATTGATACTTACACATGCTTCGAGCTGTTGCTTCTTGCAAATAAATTGTTGCAGTGACAATTCCTTCACATGGCCATCGTATTATCAAGAGTTATTAGAACTTTAATATCTGCACCGATTCAGAGGGTGGAAATGAAATCAATTATTGTGGCAAAATTAATTGATTTTTTATCGACTGTAAGGAATTCCATGCTTGGAACATTCTTTCATTCATTCCAAGCCTGCCTTATTAATTCTTTGGTGTCAAACTATCATACAGCCTATGTAGCTTGTTGATTTGTGAAAATAATAGGGTTCCAAATCCTTTTCAAACAAAAATCATAGTCAACCACATTGCGCAACATGAAATTAGCACAGCCACAATCGATTCCAGCAAATACGGAGCGTTTAGCATAATGCTTTTCACAATATTACAATAAAAGTCATCTTCACAACGAATCAACACACCTATGGGCTTTCAAAACAACGAATCAACACACCTATAGGCTATCAAATTTCATTTTCCTCATTTATTGTGACGTTTTAGTTTACTAGGGTGGATGTCAATTAGTGAAACTCTTTCATGCCAATTGTGTCCTTTTTGAAATAGAGGCAATAAATTTAAAAAACCTTATTGTTTTCGTTGAAATAATCTTATGTAATTTCACACATTTTCCATAGCAAATCCAATTCATACCTTCTATGCTTTGAACCTAATTCACACTTTGTCTGTAATGAATCGAATTCACCCTTTGTTTTTAGATACAAGGGTGCAATCATAGTACTCCACTACAAGCTAACCATTGGTTTCTCATTTCCAAGAGTCTTGAGAGTTTGTGTCATTTACAAAGAGTTTAATACTCATTCCCAAAGGATTGGGAAAGTGTCGCTTCTCACTCAAGATATGACACTCGTTTCTCAATCAATTTCCAACATTCTAGGAACTGTCTCACGGCTCAGGGTATGACACCGACAAGTCAATAAACTGTCTCACTCATGGTATGACATCGACAAGCCAATAAGCTGTCTCAATAGTCAAGGTATAACATTGATAGTCAACAATCCATCTCATTCAAGGTACTCACTCAGGGTATGACAGCAATCCGTCTCATTTAAGGTACTCACTCGAGGTATGACATCGACAAGCCAATAAATTGTCTCATTAGTCAAAGTATGACATTGACAATTAGCAATCCATCTCATCAAAGGTATTCCAACAATCAAGGTATGACAGTGACACGCACCAATCCGTTTCATTCCAAGTATTCCAACAGTCAAAGAAGAGTCTCATTCAACAGTCAAGGTATGACACTCAAATCCAAGAAGAGTCTCATTCAAAGTATGACACCCATTCAGCAATCCGTCTTATTCAAGGTATTCCAAATCCAGGAAGTGTCTCATTCGAAGTATGGCACCCATTCCGATAGTCCATGAGACGGTCTCATTCAAAGTATGACACTCATTTTGACAATTTGAGAAACCGTCTTACTCATGGTATGACAATATTCAAACAGTTGGGAGTCGATTTCCAATAGTCCAAAATTTCCAACATTCCAAAAATGGTCTCATTTCCAACAGCCCATGATAGTGACATTATAATCTAGGAAAAGTGACATTATAAACTGGAGGCGCTGACAAACAATGAGAAGTGCCACAGTTAAACTCAAAAATTGAATAAGAAATGACACCCTTATCTGTAGTGCTTGTAGGTGATCCTGTAGAATACCATCCATTTGGAAAATTGCCGAATGCATCATAAAGATACACTAGTAGAAATCTTGTCTTATGTGACAAGTCTTTAATGACTCAATGTCGGGAATGACATGTCCGTAATGACACAAAGTGGGACTTTGTGTCATTACGGACTTGTCATTCCCGACATTGAGTCATTAAAGACTTGTCACATAAGACAAGATTTCTACTAGTGATACCTTCTTAGGTGTAAAAATATCATGTTTATATCTTGCCCTACACAATTTTACCTCAAGTTATAATTTTATTTGAAAAAAATATGAAGGAAATCTTTGTGCATGGGGCAAACAAAGAATTTTACACCACCTTTGTCTTTTTTGAATTCTTTGTTGTCAACTTCTTTGGATTTTTCTTGTTTCCTTCATCTCTAAACTTCCACATTTATTTCTAGTAAAATAACCCTATTAGATTAAAAAACTACTAGGTGTTATCTAGGCTCTAAAGAATGGTATCTCACATGGCTACTTGTTTAAATTGAAGGACTTTGAGTTCCTTCTTCAAAGGTCATTGATTCCCTTTAACTGATGATGCGTTCTCTACTGTGAAGAACATTTATAATCTTGTAAGGTTTATTAAAGGCCTAGTATAGAATATTTCACCAAACGAAAGGCTTAGCAAGTATGGCTATGAAATGCCAAAAAGGGTGTTGTTTCGACCATCTTTTTGACATTGTTTTAAACACATTGCTCAAGGGTCGAAATGTCTAAGAAAAAAGAAAATCTTGTTTTGGGTGGCAATGCCACTAAGTATGAAAGCAACACGTTACACGAGGAGCAAGGATAGTTTTAAACATGAACCTAATAATTGACCAGAGTTGGAATACTTCCAAAGAGACTTTTGAGATCCTCACATAACTTTAGGATGTTCGCATGTTCTCATCGTGTGATTGCTAATAAGTTCAAAAATGGAAGTGGAAGTGAACTCTCTTTTCATGTCTCGCCTTCATTAACTATTCAGCAACGAGCCGACTTAGTGACTCAATAAGTTGTTTCAAATTGTTCCTCGTTTTTGCATCCCCAGTCACCCCACTTACATCTCTGCTAATGCTCTGCACATGCCGAGTCAAAGCATTAGTAATAAAAACAAGTTAACTCTTGTTACCAACAGAGTGATGTAAAAACCGAGGTAGGGAACCCATTCTTGTGGGCAAAAAAGTCACCCCATTTTCACGTGTCATCCAAACACATGCCTTGTAAGAAATGAGGCCCTTACCACACGACAAGCACAGGAACTTCCTCCGACATGGCACTTTGTTTCCAAAAAAAAATCTTTTCCTTGTTTCTCTCTCCACAATAGTGCCCGGTAATATTAAACTACATTTATTGTGCCATATCACTCTACTTTATTATCATGTAGATCCCAAAGCAACATCCAAAGCAAAATCCAAAACTAAAAAAGTTGTTCCATGTCATTGTTGACACTTCCTTGACTTCCTCCCATGTGGTAACCGTTTGCTAATGTGAACCAATGGGAAATGTCTATTTTCAAGAATTTCCTCGTGTGGTAAAGGCCTAAGATACTTCTAGGTTCCATCGCAGTCAAAGATGTTTCCATGAGATGCCTTGTAGAGGCATTACTTAGTAGTCTAGGCTCATGATTGGGACCTTCCTACTTTAAACTTCAACAATTTGTAACAATATCCAAATAACACATATTTTAGTGTGTTAGAATCCTCTTGAAAACGGAGGCACGTAACAAAAAAAACCAATCTACTAAGAATGAGAATGGGTTCCCTAAACCAGCTGCAAAGAAGATGCAACAACATGGAGACTTACCTCTGCATGTTGTAAGGTTTTGGTTAACGTGGACACCGAATCTCGCAGTAGCTCCATGTTGGCCGAGGTCAGCACTACTTTGTTCAAATTGCTGCAGAGATGAAGCTCAGAATTCAATACCAGAATTGAATATTCTACTGATGTAACAATGTGTACAATGAAATCATTGGTACCTCGTAGCAAAAGGAAGGAGAGAAAAAGAGATCATGCAACAAAATTACCTCAAGTCACGCCCGGTCTCAGCAGCAACTTTTGTCAAGTTCTCAAAGTCTTTGAGAAGACTACCCTCTCTCACTTCTTTCAACAACGGTTCCATGTCACCGGCCATGGCCTGGACCTGCACAACCCACCTCCATGATGTCATTTAAACCCTGAAGTCATTCCACTGTGGCCATGTATTTTTGCATACAAGCAAGTGATTGCTGATGTATTTCACTACACCAACGTATTTTGAGTACACCCGTGTACTTGAGTATACAAAGTATTTTGAGTACATCATTGTATTTCAATACAAGAAACGGATTATATGAGAAAATATACCCTGGTCAAGCCCAAGGGATGTTTAAAGGTTAAAGTAGAAGATACTAAAATCGTGAGGACCCGATCCCGTCTCCATGTAACCAATAGCAGCTCGTCTATTGCATGCACTCGGTTGGCTTTCAATTAGCAAGTTGGCTGTAAGCATGACTTGGCTAAACGCCTATAACCACTGATCTTTGAATGGAAATGGAGTTGTCTACAGTCCCTTTATTAGTGATCTACAACGTCCCACTTTGAATGACAACATGAGAATTTCATACAAATCTGATCTCAGGAGAGCTTAGTGATCTCCCCAAAATCTCACTACTCCATATTCGTTTAAATGCTTAAGATTGGACAAAAACAGTATTCTCTACCTCATTTGGGGGTTTGGAAGGATTGCCTCATCAAATCTTGCACAGTGAGTCCATATTGATTATGAGAATGTACACCACAAAAACTCATGTTGGTTTTCAATCAACTACCAAACAAACTTTGGACCCTTATAACTTTTGCATATAATATCCAAAGAATACATTCTTTGGTGCTTTGGAATATCCTCTTAGATTTGCTAATAACAATCAGGTGTGGTTACCTCGGTGATCGAACATCGTCCATGAGAAAAAAAAATGCAGATCATATAATTGCATATGAGAGTTTTGTTTACCTTCAAGAGCAGGGGCCTGGCCTCTTGAACAGCGTCGCCGAGACGATTTGCCATGTCGGCCATGCGCTCGACTCCCAAACCATCAATTTGGCGAGCAAGTTTGGTACAAATCCCAACCAATTCATCCAAGCTCACGCCCTGCTCGCCCTTGATCCTCTCCCTGTACACTGAACTCGTTAAAACTGCACATGGCTTTTGAAATCACGGCGCATAAATTCTTATCAAGTGCACAAAAATGGTCATCAAAGATGTTGCAAAAGGAGATGCACAACCATCTGCCCCTTCTCGCTTTCATTATCATCCCACCGGTTCTGTCTCTATTCTGAAAATGACCAACTTAACCCCTAAACGTCCCAGCGTCCAGAATCTGGATCACAAATGGATTCAAAGCCTTCTAACTTTCTCATACAATCTCTGATGACTTTCATCCAATTCACTTTTGCAAGCCTATTAAATTCTCTACCAATTAGAGTAAATCTCTTGTGATGGGGAGATGTTGGTAATATTGGAGAGGCCTCCAAATGCAAGTATGTCAAATGTGTTGGGTAGATTTCATGCATGCAATGGTCCTCTCATGTTCACCTGTTGTATATATGAGTCATGCTAATATCTATTTATGAGGCTAGCATCTACTTGTGTTCAAAGGATCGGTACGTTTAGGGGTTAAATCAAATGGCAGATGACTTGAACTGATGAGTTATCACGTTTGAGAATACAAACCATAAAGCACACATTTAAAGCAATAAACACTATTACTACACAATATCTTGGATCAATCCTTTTACACAAAAGACGTATAGAAAATAATCAGCCAATACCAACAGAATAATATATTGAAAGAGGGAGGGTAGTCGTGAAAACCACTGCTAGCCACTCTTTTCAAACACTAGCTTAACACAAACACTTGTCTCAAGGAATAGATAGGGCCGGTTGGTTGGTACAACTTTCCTGCCATGATAACTCGCTAGCAATACTAAGCCATGTGTATTACACCACTATTCAAATGAGCCCAATAAGAATCAAACCTGGACCACATAAATGTGATACAATGCCCTTCACCAACCAACCAAAGAACTCATAACTTGGTGATAATACAAAACTCAAAACATACCTTTATTCAAACTAGTACCCAGCCATTAGTACTTTGTTACTGTATTATGACACTGTTACTGTTTTTGTTACTGTTACTATAGTGTCCATCCTTGAAAGGGGAGAGTAGTATTGTCCCAATGTCCCCTTGTCTGGTGGACACCGGGTCATTGACATTACAAACACACACTTTATTCACGCCGGCCTTTGAAATAAGGTCGGAGTTTCTATCTATCTAGATAACATTATATAAAAATGAGAAAGTTGTTGAACACAAAAGATGTATGACTCCATATTGTTTTGTTGCAATGGCTTATGCAAAAGCATTTTGGAATTGAAGAGTAGATTGGCCTTCTATGGCAAAATAAAATGAACTTTTCTCATATTTTAGTACTTGTGACATAATAGATGATATCCAAATAAATACAAAATTATCATAAAAAATTTGAACTCTGAAGTGATTTGAATTCATAACCATGATGTTTAGAAGTCGACTTACTATGCCGATGAAACGAAAACCCAAAAACATTTAACCCCTAAATGCCTTAGCGTCCAAAAACTTGATCACGAACAGATTTGAAGCCTTGTAACTTTCTCATACAACCTCGAATGATTTTCATCCAAGTCACCTTTAAAAGCTTATTAACCTCCTAAAGGACCGGGGGTGTTTTTAGCCTAGCTCTTGTTTTCTTGACTAACTCTTATAACAAGCTCAATTCCTCATTGGTGTGGGATAATTTTGACGATCGGCACCGTTGAAATCAAAGAAGACTTACATAGCTTTTGTATGAAAAAAAGATCAACAAAATCGCACAATTTTTGAGAAAATGCCACCGTTGAGAAGATTGATGGAACTTGTTTAGGGTATTTTGTACACATGCTGAAATCGGATGGATCAAAAGTGCTCCAAAAAATCTGAAATTTTTACTGTGAGTAGAAATCATCATTTTAAAAACGTGGAAAAAATTTCAAGTGATTTGGAGGTGCGAGGAAGAAGATATGAGGGTCTGAAGTGACGCCTAAATACCCACCGTGTAACTCAAAAAAATCACCAAAAATTGCACACTTCATGAAATTTTGATCAAGAAGTACTCACAGATTCAGCTCTTGAAAAGAACTAGGGTCTCTTTGTTGCCCACTTTACAATTCACGGTCCAACAACTCGAAATTCCTTACTTTCTAGTTCCAGAAGCCACGTGGTGGCCTCGTGGTCCTTTAGGGGTTAATTTCTTCACCAATTACAATAAATTTCTTGTGATAGAGAGCTGTTGATGATATTGGAGAGGCCTCCAACTACAAGTATGTCAAATTTGTTGGGTAGATTTTATGCTTGCAATGGTCTTCTCATGTACACCTCATATACATCTGAGCCATGCTCATATCTACTTTTGAGGCTAGAATTTACTTCTATTCAAAAGGTTGGTATGTTTAGGGGTTAATCAAATTGGTTTTCTAATGTATAAAGTGGCACTACCTTGGAAAAACTGTACTTGTGACTAGAAAAGTACATGGATCTAGTGTACTTGTACCTATGTACTACGGTATACGATATAGGGTACATGATATAGGGTATGTGGTACATTGTGTACTATACGGTATACGGTATATAAGGTTCGGAAATATGAATTAGGTAATCGTTTTGTGAGCCCGGATATTGGTGGAGAATCAGCGTCGTCGAGCACATCGAGGCTGACAGGCCGAGATTTGCTGGACGGCGACGGCTCTCCGGCGATGACCGGGTCCACAAAACGATTACCTTTCATAACCGGTGGACAGGGACTGTCAAGCCATTTGGTAACCGGCTCGTTGAATTTGAATAAGCGTTTGTGAATTGTCCGCGCTCAATTTCGTTAACGTGACGGTACTTTTGGCTTTTGCGAGCGTTGCGGTCTTCAGTGAGTATTCTGGTTTTTTGTTTTTTGTTTTGATTTGTACTAATGGGAAGGAATGTCGAGTGCATTATGGCATCTTGTAAGCGTCCACGTTCTAGTAGGTGACGAGGTGTTAATTCTTTTGCAAAAGTAGAATCAATAGCAAATTTAGTTGCGGTAGACAATTCTGTGATCGAGCATCTAGTTGCATCGCCAATTGTGTCATCGCTTTCGGTTTCATCTCCAATTGCGTTGTCGGAAGAGGAATCTGATTTTTGTCCTTCGTTCAATCTTGGTTTTGATTTTAGTGAAACGGAATTATCAAGGAGAGATGTTGAGGTTAATCACGTTCAAGAATCTGTGATTAGTGACAGTAGAGATTGTTGTGCTAATTTTGAGAGGGAAATAGATGAACTCGGTAGCTCTAGAGTGTCTGTATCTGACTTAGGCTTTGCTGCCTTCGATGAGTTTGCTTTTGAACGCGAGATGTGTGCTACCGAAAAGACAGGGACTGAGAAGAGAAATTCCTGGGTTAGAAATCGTTTTAATGAGTGGAGAATTGCGAGTGGCATAGATACTTGTGTTCCATTAGAAGAGATTCCTTTGAAAGAGCTTGCTCATATGTTGTGCAAGTTTTTTATGTTTTGTTGAAAAAAAACGGTTCTCACTATCCATGTATAAGGGCTTCAATCGAATATTTTTTCAAGTGCAGAGTGATAGGATCGATGAGTCTAGTTTCAATGAGGAGCAGTTTGTTATGCATTCTCACCCGCACTTTGGCCGAGTTAATAAGTCAGTGATACTCGCAATGAAGAAAAGCATACTTGCTAGTGCAAACAAAGCTCGGAGGAAAGTAGATTATTTCACCAATGAGGATGAGATCAGAATCTTGGCTCACCCAAATCATCAACCTACACATCCCAGCCTTGTCCAGAAAAGAATGGCGTTATTTTGCACCACAGTTTTCTTGATTAGGAGAAACAAAGAGTTGTACAATTTGCGTATATGTGATTTTACTCTAGGCAACGATGAGTGTGGGAGGGAACTTCTCAAGTATATACTATTCTATCTAGTTGCATTATTTGTTATTGAATTTTTTTAGTTGGATTCTTTAATTTTTTATTGTATTCTAATAATACATTTCATTTTGTATTTTTTCGCAAGGTATGACGAAACACTATCGTAGAATCACAAGCCAACATTGACGAAGTATCAACCCGAGCATTTCCATGATGTTGTCTACTCTGAGGATCCTAATGTGATCCACACCTTCAAAGTCCTTCTCGCTCATATGCCAAAGAATTCGGAGTAGGGCCACTTGTTCTTATTGCCCATACAACACCCTAAGACGATTGTGTGGTTTAAACAAAATACGAACCTTGGAGAATGTACATTGAGACACTTTGTTCGCGATATGGCAGCTGCTACTAGATTGACTAGTGATTACACCAATAAATCGGGCGGAGTCACAAAAATAATTACTAGAACGTGCTTTGCTGAAGTGCCGTTGGAGGATATTGCTTCAAATTCTAGCCACATGGAACTATCTAGCATTCAACATTATGATTGCAGTAAAATATTAAAAAGTAGAGCAATGCAAAACTTGGCAAGGCCTAACTCTAACGGTGAACCTAGGAATTTCCAAAGGCATTACGAAATTGAGGTTTCTGACTGGCACGAAGCGAATGCAGCTTCCATACCGCAGAGTTTGGTAATAATGAAGCATGGAGATTGCGGCCAAGAGCTTAGTATTGAATTAAGAACCTTGCTTACTAGTACTCAGCTACCAATCATCAATTCTCCTCCATCATCAGTTCCAATTCAAGCATCGAATTCTAACTCTCGGCCATGTTTTTGGCCCAATGGTGACGGTGCAGAACCTGCACCGATTCCTATTATGCAATCAGTTGTTTCTACTCATGTTTCGCAACCTATTGCTATCACTCAAAGTGTATCCTCACAAACAACACCGGCTTCTCTAGTCGAAGAGGAGATGCGATTCTGGGCTCAATATGTTATTCAAAATCCATGTGATGATTTGAATGTCATGTTTACTCCGCCAGCAGTTGCCAAAGCTCCAAAAGGAACTAGGTTTGCTATGCAAAAGAACGTGGCCCTACTGCGCAGAGAGAATGCAATTCTTAAGCAACAATTATCTGATTCTGTAGATAACTAGTGGGACCCATACCATTGAGCACATTGAGGTTGGGTTGTCTCCTCGACGGATTCCAACGCGGAACGGTCGAGTGAGACAAACCGAGGTGTATTGTATAATAGATTACATTGCTTGAATGGATGTATACTTGACATCTCGTCCTCCGTGGTGGGTCCCATGGGTCACATCAGAGGCCATAATCGTTTCCCACTAGCTCATAACCGGTTCTGTGAAACAGGTTACCAATTATTAAGGTACATGCTCGGAGCCAACCAGGAAGCGACATGTACGCGAGACAGTCCCTGGAACCGGTTCTGGTACCAGTCCGATAAGTTAACTTAACCCGCCCTGCAAGCAAAACGGAGGCACAAACGGACTGAGGGAGGCACAAACGGACTGAGGGAGGCACAAACGGACTGAGGGAGGCACAAACGCCTCCCTCGCCCCCATTCCCCCCATTCCCCCCTGGCCCCCTTCCCTTCCCCCATTGCCTCCCTTGCTCGCCTGAGCTCAGGCAAGCTCGGCACGTCAAAACGGGCAAAGCAATTTCCATTTGCCTCATTTCTTCTTCTCCTTCACTTGCATCAATCCCCACCGTCATCGTCCGTCTCTTTCTTTTGTTGCCGAATTCCATCCCCCTCCACAGCCATGGGTCGGAACACTGTAAGTGCGGTGTTGGCGCTCTTGCTGCGTGTTTTTTTTTTTCATTGTGGAGGTTGAGAATGGAATTTGTGCCATCACTTGTGAATCGTAATCTTTCTTGTTGTGTTTTCCCTCCCTTGGTGCAGGTGAAGAAGCAGATTCTCGTCGACGGGGTAACCGTACTGGTCGGGCCCGGGCGGAGGGTCATCAATATCCTTGCGCAAAGGTGGGCTGCCAGAATGGCGCGGAATGTGACCACCTCTGGTAAGTTCGTCGCCCCGCTCTGATAAATTTTGAACCCATTGTTTTTTCGCCGTTCATCCGATCCGCGGTCTAATTGATTTTTGCGTAGTAGCTGCAGGGGCGGGCTCGTCTGATAGAGTCGTCAATGACCATGAGCCAGGTAAAATTGAAACCCTAATTGTTCTGTAAACTCTAAGAGACATGGCTACAGTTGTTTCCATGCTTTCTTTAGGGTTAAGGTAGAAAACTGGCAGTGAGTTAGTCTGATAAATTTTGAACCCATTGCTTTGTCGCCGTTCTTCCGATCCGCGGTCTCATTGATTACTGTGTAATGGCTGCAGGGGCGGGCTCGCCTGATGGAGTCGTCAATGACCCGCGGACGAATGAGCCAGGTAGAACTGAAACCCTAATTGTTCTGTAAACTCTAAGAGACATGGCTGCAGTTGTTTCCATGCTTTCTTTAGGGTTTAAGGTAGAAAACTGGCAGTGAGTTAGTCTGATAAATTTTGAACCCACTGCTTTGTCGCCGTTCATCCGATCCGCGGTCTCATTGATTATTGTGTAATGGCTGCAGGGGCGGGCTCGTCTGATAGAATCGTAATTGACCTGCAGACGAATGAGCCAGGTAAATTGAAACCCTAATTATCCCGGAATCTCTGCTGCAATGGTTTCCATGCTTTCTTTAGGGTTAAAGTTAGAAAACTGGCAGTGAGTTAGCGTGAAAATAGATTTTGAATTTTGAACAAGGACTACAATAGTTAAGGACTACAATAGTTAAGAGCCAGGTTCCATGGGTTTGAAAAAATTGGTAGCACATTTTGTCTCATACCCGGCCCCGGGCATGAAGTGGTGATTGTTCCATAGACTCGAACATGAACAAATTTGATTGGTTAGGGAGAAGTTGCCATGAAGTTTTGGGCTTGAGAACCCGTCATACTTCATTCCAACTTTTTCACCACTCTTTTCTTAAAATTTCACTTGAAATGTGCAACTTGGTCCCTGAAATCCCTTAAAATTGTCTTTTAGTGAAATACTTCACCCATGGAACTTGGCCCTGAAAGCTTGTCTTTTAGTGAATGCGTTCTTATTGACGATTCACCATCTTGTCAATAATCTCCTTTTTACTTGCCTTTGGAAATATGGCTTGGAGCTTTTCCGTTCCGTTAGCAGCTAATTTCTCAACTCTCTTGCAAGTTCTGAGTACAAACGGCTTTGGTTTGCAGTTGTAACAGGGCAGTCACCGGCTACTGTTGTTGATGAGTGCTTAATGGTTGTCGCCGATCTGCCATCTGCAAGGCGAAAGAATCCCACAGCTGCAATCCTTCCTCAGGTCTGTGTCTGTAACCATTTTGTGGTCGCTGCCCACTTTGGGCAGCATTTTGAGGCGGTAAAATGCTTCTTCATTTTTCATTGTTTTCATCATTTTATGCATAGTAAAATGGATTATCTTTCTATGGGTGTATCACAACCATTGACTAACTTTTTTATGAAGAAATGTATAATATTATTGTTGTATTAAAGTTTTATTATTAGGAGAAAGTAATTATGATGTTTTTCATGACTTCTTTTGTGAGATGAAATTTTAGCCAATTACAAATAAAGAAATTCATATGCTAGAAATATAAATTGTATTTTTTGGTGAAATTGATTTGACAGATATGATGATTTCTACTCATGATACATAACATAATCTCCTTTGATGAAAACGTCTAAAACAGATGTTTTATAGCACATCTTAGTTCCATGCGAGATCCCTGGGGTCATTAGGGTTTAAGTGACTTGATTTCCAAGCCTATTATTATTGTGGTAGGGTACAATTGAGTAACATGCTTGCTGCAGGTGGATATGACGAATGCAATTGTGCACCAAAGAAGCATGCTCTACGAGAAACACAAGGGCAAGTGGGTAGTGGAGTTCATCCCTGAAGAGTGTGACGAGAGTGTGACACAATAGAGGGAATTGCTTCAATTACCCCAACAATGGTGAGATTGATTTCAAAGCGGTTGGTTGCATATGCATAACTTCAGTGGGGATGTGTGCCGCACATGCATGACTTCAGTGGAGTTAGATTTGTGGAGTGTATATTACATAGTTACGTGTGACATGCAACAATGTATTTGTATAAGAGATTCAGAATACTGTTAAGATGCTCGGCGATGATTTTAGCTGTCAATACATAGTTTTTGTAGCCTGGAAGGTACATACTGCTATTTATACAGATGAGAATGGAGGGAGATCAAGTTTTCTGAAACATATTGTAAAGATTTGAAATGGTAAAGGTTGAAGTTTTGAAATGCGTAGTGCTAATTAGAGTTACCCTTAAACTCATTCAAAGTGGAGATGTGGACCTTGTTTCAGTTGTAAGATATAAGGCAATGTCATATTGTTAATTTTGACATAGAAACAATTTTCTGTATGAGTTTTTATGAATTTATTGAAGCTTTGGTTTTTGTATTTATTTTGATTTTTGGTTTAGTTTATGCATGGGTGTTGGCAATTACAAATCTAAAATACAAAAGTTTGGTCAGTTTCCTAAACATTTTGATTGTGTTTGAACTTATACAATAGAAAGCTTGGTTAGATCAAAGTTTCTGCCTTGCTTACGTTTCATGTGCAAGAATTTTGATACAAGGCTTGCTTGTCAAAATTGATACTTACACATGCTTTGAGTTGTTGCTTCTTGCAAGTAAATTGTTGCAATGATAGTTCCGTATGCATTTCACATAGCCGTGGTAGAATCAAGAGTTACTTTTCATATGCACGAGTGGTGAAATATTGTGGCAGAATTAATTGTTTTGTGTTTTATGGTGGGAACATTTCTTTCAGAGCGTGAGTCGTTTGTTTATTCTTTAATTCCTTGGTGTCAAACCATCATAGAGCCTACGTAGCTTTTTGATTTGTGAAAATATTTTCATGCCTTGCAAGAAATAATAGGGTTCCAAATCATGGTTTTATGAGTTTATTCTCAAACAAAAATCATATTCAACCACATTGCACAACATGAAATCAACACAATATTACAGTAAAAGTCATTTTAACAACGAATCAACACATCTATGGGCTATCAAAACAACGAATCAACACCTATAGGCTATCAAGTTTCATTTCCTCATTTATTGTGACGCTTTAGTTTACTAGTGTGGATGTCAATTAGTGAAATTCTTTCATGCCAACTATGTTCTTTTGGAAATAGAGGCAATAAATTAAGAAAATTTTATCATTTTTGTTGGAAAAATCTTATGTAGTTTCACACATTTTGCACAACAAACCCAATGCATACCTTCTATGCTTTGAACCTAATTCACACTTTGTTTGCTACGAATCCACATTACAAAAAGTTTCAGCCCTTCAAAGGGCCGTGAGTTTTGAACCCCTACGGTGCAAGTACAAAAAAAAAACAGATTTTTTTTTTTTTTTGGAAATGCGGTAATGATGTGACTGAATGTCGGCCACATCAGATTGTTGACCGCCGCTTCCCAGAACCAGCCACCCACTTTCCATGGCCTGCGTGCCAGGCAGCATAAAGATCTTTATTTCTTTCCTTCCACAACATCCAACTAATGGCAATCAAGAGCCGAGTAATTTTTTAATTTTTTTTTAATTTTTTTAATTTTTTTTTTTCAAAACTTTTTTTTTGCTGAAAATGCAGTTTTCACAGCCCTCCGAAGGGCTGAAATTTCCTGTAATGATTTTCCCTTTGTTTTTTGATACAAGGGTGCAATCATGATACTCCACTACAAGCTAACCAATGGTTTCTCATTAGAATCCCGAGGCTGTCTCATTTACAAAGGGTTTTGACACTCATTTCTAAGAGACTAGGAGAGTGTTACTTCTTACTCCAGGTATGACACTTATTTCCAATAGTCCAAGAAACAATCTCACATTCGGACGGTTCAAGAAACTCATTTCTCAAATCTCAATTACTCATTTCTCAATGACTTTCGAACGATTCGGGAAATGGTTTCACTCAAGGTATGACATTCATTTCCTAATTTCTCAATCAGTTTTCAATAATCCAGGAAATGGTCTCATTCAAGGTATGATACTCATTCTGACAAGCCAAGAAACGATCTCACTCAAAGTATTTCAACATCAAGGTATGACACTCATTTCCAACCAACAATTGTCTCTTTTCAATAACCTTTCAACAATCCGAGAGACAGTCTCACTCAAGGTATGACATTCATTTTGACAGGCCAAAAAATGGTCTCACTCAAGGTATGATGCTCATTCCAATATGCCCATATACAGTCTCACTCCAAGCATCAAGGTATAACATTCATTTCCAACAATCTGTGTCGTTTCTCAAGGGAAAGAGTCTCTCTCAAAGGATGACACCCATTCCGAGAGGCCAAGAAACGGTCTCACTAAAGATGTTCCAATAGTCAAAGTATGACACTCATTTCCATTTGAATATAACACTCATTTCTAATAGTCAAGGTATGACATTCATTTCTAACAGTCAAGGTATGACATTCATTTCCAACAGTCAAGGTATGAAAATCATTTTTAACAATCTTTGTCTCTTCTCATTTATTTTTCAACATTCTAGAAAATAGTCTCATTCAAGGTATCACACTCATTCCGTTAGTTCAAGAGACGGTTTCACTTAAGGTATGATACTTATTCTGACATGCCAAGAAACAATCTCTTTCAAGGTATTCCAAAGTCATGACACTCATTTCTATTTGAATATGATACTCATTTCCAATAGTCAAGGTATGACATTCATTTCCATTTGAGCATGACACTCATTTCCAATAGTCAATGTATAACACCCATTTCAAACAGTTAATGTATAACTCATTTCCAACAATGTGTGTCACTTCTCAATCACATTTCAACAATTCAGAAAACAATCTCACTCAAAGTATGACATTCATTCCGATAGTCTAGGAGACGGTTTCACTCAAGGTATTACACTCATTTTGATAGGCCAAAAAACAGTCTCACTCAAGGTATTCCAACAATCAGAGTATGACATTCATTTCCATTTGAATATGACACTCATTTCTAATAGCCAAGGTATGACACTCATTTCCAACAATCTATGTCGCTTCTCAATCCGTAAGTTTTCTACGAGTCTGGAAAACAATCTCATTCAAAGTATGACACTCATTCCGATAGTTCAAGAGACGGTCTCACTTAAAGTATGACACTTTTTCCGACAAGCCAAAAAATGGTCTCACTCAAGGTATTCCAACAGTCATGACACTCATTTCCATTTGAGTATGACGCTCATTTCTAACACTCAACGTATGACACTCATTTCGAACAGTAACTTAGGTAAAAAAACTCATTTTCAACAATCTACTTCTTAATCAATAATCAAGAGTTTAGATACAGTCTTACTTAAGGCATGACACTCATTCCGACAGTCCAAAAACGGTCTCACTGAAAGTATAACACTCTATTCCAACATTCCAGGAAAGGGTCTCACTTAAAGTATGACAATATTCAAACAATTCGGGAGTCAATTTCCAACAGTCCAAAAAGTCTCATTTCCAACAGCCCAGGACAATGACACTATAATTTAGAAAAAGTGACATTATAAACTGGAGATGCTAACACAAGGAGAAGTGCCACGATTTCACTCAAAAATTGAATGAGAAATGACACCCCTCTCCATTGTGCTTGTATGTGATCCTATAGAATCCCATCCATGTAGAAAATGCCCAATGCATCATAAAGATATCTTCTTAGGTGTAAAAATATCATGTTTTCATATTGCCTTATACACTTTTACCTCGAGTCATAATTTTATTTGAAAGAAATATGAAGGAAATCTTTGTGCATGAGGCAAACAAAGAATTTTACACCACCTTTGTCTTCTTTGAATTCTTTGTTGTCAACTTCTTTGGATTTTTCTTGTTTCCTTCATCTCTAAACTTCAACATTTATCTCTAGTAAAACAATCCTATTAGATTAAAGAAAAACTACTAGGTATTATCTAGGCTCTAAAAGGATGGTATCTCATATAGCTATTACCATATGGTGATATGGAACAAGGTGGTGGTTCTATATATTGGCTTACCAACATGTTGTTCCATGATTCCCGAGACCCACCTCTACATTTTCCATCTTATTTTTACCTGGTACTGAAACAATGTTATAGACGTATCTCCTATTTGTGTTGCGAACAAAAATGATAGTTTTGTTTCACAAATGTTTGATGCATGTGGTGACAATCCTCCTACTCAAGGTATATCTAGTTGAAAAAAACCAGAATCTATTGAGAAACTATTGAATGTAAGTCAGACGGTTGATTGGGACAATTTCACTCATGTTAAATGTATTCACAAGTCTCCTCATAGAGCACGATCTTCTCAATGGTGAAAACATGATGTTGAAGTCTACCTTTTATGGTGAACAACATCTGGATGGTCATTGTTCAAAAGTAATTGTAACGGCCTCTATGAACACCAACGATTCACATTCAACTTAGAATACACATTATAATGATGCAACATGTTTGGTAACAAAGATGATTCTGGTGGTTCTAATTGTACCAAAACAATATGGAAATCCATTTTCCGGCACATATATGACAAATTCTCATGATTCTCATTGACATTGAGAGAAAAAAAAAAGTCTTAAAAACTCTAAATATTAAACTATTACATGATTCACAGAAAAATCTTCCCGGAAACACTATCCACACAATAAGAATGTTCTCCCTTTCGATGTTAATCATCCTTCAAATATGGATGTTGTTTATACGTCCTTTCAATTGGATGACAAATGAATTGAAAAAAAAGGCACTGATATCTTCACTTACATCTTTGTTCAACAACGTGAATAACGGAACATTTCACATCTCTATAAACTACACTATAGTCCATTAAGCTAAAAAGAAGAAACAGTCACTCTAAACAAATGTAAGTTATTTTATTTTATTTTATTTTATCCCTTTATGTATTTTTTTATAACAAATATTATATGCGTCAAAAAAATTCATTTACATTCATTTGTTTTTCAGATGCATCTTTTTGTGGCGTTACCATCATCAACATTACAATAAAGAAATTAGAAAATATTTTCATTCTAGATTTTTTTTTAAATTGTATAGATTTTTTGTCAAACATTAGTTTGAAAGCTATTGGGAACAGATTCATGCAGAAAACTTGTTGAAAAGCAACATTGTTTAATCATCCAACATTGTTTTGTCGTACATACACTAGGGACACATGTAGTATCGAGAACCTCACCTAGACAAATGTACCCGCTGGCTACATTCTACACGAGATAATACACGGGAGGTTCCTGATACAACATCCTAGCCCATACACTACTTTATAAAAAAATTAGTATTTCATAGATTTTTGTGAATCTTTAATTTCTCTAGTTCTGTATTTTTTTTAATAAAAACACGTAGAATTTTGGTCAATAATGGTAGATTTCACATGAATATTGGTATATTTGCAATTCAAAATTTAAAATTTTCAGTTAAATGTTCATTTGCTCTTCATTAACAACGAGCTAAATGGAAAAAACTTTGTTAACGAAGAAGCAGCCTACATAGCACGGGACATAGCACTGCAGACATATTAACCTATAAACCACATTGATATTTTTTTCTCGAATGCTGCAAACTACAGCTATATATTCGGGCTGCTTTGAATCAATGAAGTAACAACATATCATCGAGATTTTTGGCCCAATCAACTACTACGATCACAATTGTGCACCAAAAAAGCATGGTCTATGAGAAACACAAGGGCAAGTGGGTAGTAGAGTTCATCCTTGAAAGCAGTGTCGAGAATGTGATACAATAGAGGGAATGGCGTCAATTACCCCCAATAATAGTGAGATTGGTTTTAAAGCGGTTGGTTGCACATGCACAACATCACTGGAGTCGAATTTCTAGAGTGTATATAATATACGTGTGACACTCATGCAACAATGTATTTGTATAAGAGATTCAGAATATTGTTAAATTGTTTGGCGATGATTTTAGCTGTCATGACATAGGCTTTGTAGTCAGGAAGGTACATACTGCTATTCACAGAGATGATAATGAAGGGAGATCAAATTTGGTAGTAACATATTGTAAAGATTTGGGTTTGAAATTTTGAGTTATCCTTGAACTCATTCAAAGCGGGGATGCTAGACTTGTTACAATTGTAAAATAGGAGGCAATGCCATTTTGTTAATTTAAATAGATAAGACATGCAACACTGTATTTGAATAAGAGATTCAAAATATTGTTAACATACTGAGCGATGATTTTCGCTATCATTATATAGTTAATTTTGACATAGAACAATTTTTTGTATGAGTTGTTATGAATTCATTGAAGCTTTGGTTTTTGTATTTATTTTGATTTTCATTTTAGTTTATGCATGGGCGTTGGCATTTACAAATCTAAAATACAAAAGTCTGGTCAGTTCCCTAAATGTTGTGATTGTGTTTGGACTTATACAATAGAAAGCTTGGTTACATCAAAATTTCTACCTTACTTTTGTTTTCATCTGCAAGAAATTTGATACAAGACTTGCTTGTCAAAATTGATACTTACACATGCTTCGAGTTGTTGCTTCTTGCAAATAAATTATTGCAGTGACAATTCCTTCACATGGCCATGGTATTATCAAGAGTTATTCTTTTTATGTGCACCAATTCAGAGGGTGGGAATAAAATCAATTATTGTGGCAAAATTAATTGATTTTTTATCGACTGTAAGGAATTCCATGCTTGGAACATTCTTTCATTCATTCCAAGCCAGCCTTATTAATTCTTTGGTGTCAAACTATCATACAGCCTATGTAGCTTGTTGATTTGTGAAAATAATAGGGTTCCAAATCCTTTTCAAACAAAAATCATAGTCAACCACATTGCGCAGCATGAAATTAGCACAGCCACAATCCATTCCAACAAATACGGAGCGTTCAGCATAATGCTTTACACTATTACAATAAAAGTCATCTTTACAACAAATCAACACACCTATGGGCTTTCAAAACAACGAATCAACACACCTCTTGGTTATCAAATTTCATTTTCCTCATTTATTGTGACGCTTTAATTTACTAGTGTAGATGTCAATTAGTAAAACTCTTTCATGCCAATTGTGTCCTTTTTGAAATAGAGGCAATAAATTAAAAAAATCTTATTGTTTTCGTTGAAAAAGTATTATGTAATTTCACACATTTTGCACAACAAACCCAATTCATACCTTCCATGCTTTGAACCTAATTCACAATTTGTCTATAATGAATCCAAATAACCCTTTGTTTTTAGATACAAGGGTGCAATCATAGTACTCCACTACAAGCTAACCATTGGTTTCTCATTTCCAAGAGTCTTGAGAGTTTGTGTCATTTACAAAGAGTTTAATACTCATTCCCAAAGGATTGGGAAAGTGTCGCTTCTCACTCAAGATATGACACTCGTTTCTCAATTAATTTCCAACATTCTAAGAACTATCTCAGGGTATGACACCAACAAGCCAATAAATTGTCTCACTCAGGGTATGACATCGACAAGCCAATAAACTGTCTCATTAGTCAAGGTATAACATTGACAATCAGCAATCCGTCTAATACAAGGTACTCACTCAGGGTATGACATCGACAAGCCAATAAATTGTCTCATTAGTCAAAGTATGACACCGACAGTCAGCAATCCATCTCATTCAAGGTATTCCAACAGTCAAGCAATAAGTTTCATTCCAAGTATTCCAACAATCAAATCCAGAAAGATTCTGAGCAATCCGTCTCATTCAAGGTATTCCAATAGTCAAATCCAGGAAGTGTCTCATTCAAAGTATGACACACATTCCGATAATCTATGAGACGGTCTCACTCAAAGTATGACTCATTTTGACAACTTGAGAAACTGTCTTACTCATGGTATGACAATATTCAAACAATCGGGAGTCGATTTCCAATAGTCCAAAATTTCCAACATTCCAAAAGTGGCCTCATTTCCAACAGCCCATGACAGTGACATTATAATCTAGGAAAAGTGACATTATAAATTGGAGACACTGACACACAATGAAAAGTGCATCAGTTTCACTCAAAAATTGAATGAGAAATGACACCCTTCTCTGTAGTGCTTGTAGGTGATCCTATAGAATCCCATCTATGAAGAAAATTGCCCAATGCATCGTAAAGATATCTTCTTAGATGTAAAAATATCATGTTTTTATCTTGCCTTATACAATTTTACCTCAAGTTATAATTTTATTTGAAAAAAATATAAAGAAAATCTTTGTGCAGGGGGCAAACAAAGAATTTTACACCACCTTTGTCTTTTTTGAATTCTTTGTTGTCAACTTCTTTGGATTTTTCTTGTTTCCTTCATCTCTAAACTTCCACAATTATCTCTAGTAAAATAATCCTATTAGATTAAAAAACTACTAGGTATTATCTAGGCTCTAAAGAATGGTATCTCACATGGCTACTTGTTTAAATTGAAGGACTTTGAGTTCCTTCTTCAAAGGTCATTGATTCCCTTTAACTGATGATGCGTTCTCTACTGTGAAGAACATTTATAATCTTGTAAGGTTTATTAAAGGCCTAGTATAGAATATTTCACCAAACGAAAGGCTTAGCAAGTATGGCTATGAAATGCCAAAAAGGGTGTTGTTTCGACCATCTTTTTGACATTGTTTTAAACACATTGCTCAAGGGTCGAAATGTCTAAGAAAAAAGAAAATCTTGTTTTGGGTGGCAATGCCACTAAGTATGAAAGCAACACGTTACACGAGGAGCAAGGATAGTTTTAAACATGAACCTAATAATTGACCAGAGTTGGAATACTTCCAAAGAGACTTTTGAGATCCTCACATAACTTTAGGATGTTCGCATGTTCTCATCGTGTGATTGCTAATAAGTTCAAAAATGGAAGTGGAAGTGAACTCTCTTTTCATGTCTCGCCTTCATTAACTATTCAGCAACGAGCCGACTTAGTGACTCAATAAGTTGTTTCAAATTGTTCCTCGTTTTTGCATCCCCAGTCACCCCACTTACATCTCTGCTAATGCTCTGCACATGCCGAGTCAAAGCATTAGTAATAAAAACAAGTTAACTCTTGTTACCAACAGAGTGATGTAAAAACCGAGGTAGGGAACCCATTCTTGTGGGCAAAAAAGTCACCCCATTTTCACGTGTCATCCAAACACATGCCTTGTAAGAAATGAGGCCCTTACCACACGACAAGCACAGGAACTTCCTCCGACATGGCACTTTGTTTCCAAAAAAAAATCTTTTCCTTGTTTCTCTCTCCACAATAGTGCCCGGTAATATTAAACTACATTTATTGTGCCATATCACTCTACTTTATTATCATGTAGATCCCAAAGCAACATCCAAAGCAAAATCCAAAACTAAAAAAGTTGTTCCATGTCATTGTTGACACTTCCTTGACTTCCTCCCATGTGGTAACCGTTTGCTAATGTGAACCAATGGGAAATGTCTATTTTCAAGAATTTCCTCGTGTGGTAAAGGCCTAAGATACTTCTAGGTTCCATCGCAGTCAAAGATGTTTCCATGAGATGCCTTGTAGAGGCATTACTTAGTAGTCTAGGCTCATGATTGGGACCTTCCTACTTTAAACTTCAACAATTTGTAACAATATCCAAATAACACATATTTTAGTGTGTTAGAATCCTCTTGAAAACGGAGGCACGTAACAAAAAAAACCAATCTACTAAGAATGAGAATGGGTTCCCTAAACCAGCTGCAAAGAAGATGCAACAACATGGAGACTTACCTCTGCATGTTGTAAGGTTTTGGTTAACGTGGACACCGAATCTCGCAGTAGCTCCATGTTGGCCGAGGTCAGCACTACTTTGTTCAAATTGCTGCAGAGATGAAGCTCAGAATTCAATACCAGAATTGAATATTCTACTGATGTAACAATGTGTACAATGAAATCATTGGTACCTCGTAGCAAAAGGAAGGAGAGAAAAAGAGATCATGCAACAAAATTACCTCAAGTCACGCCCGGTCTCAGCAGCAACTTTTGTCAAGTTCTCAAAGTCTTTGAGAAGACTACCCTCTCTCACTTCTTTCAACAACGGTTCCATGTCACCGGCCATGGCCTGGACCTGCACAACCCACCTCCATGATGTCATTTAAACCCTGAAGTCATTCCACTGTGGCCATGTATTTTTGCATACAAGCAAGTGATTGCTGATGTATTTCACTACACCAACGTATTTTGAGTACACCCGTGTACTTGAGTATACAAAGTATTTTGAGTACATCATTGTATTTCAATACAAGAAACGGATTATATGAGAAAATATACCCTGGTCAAGCCCAAGGGATGTTTAAAGGTTAAAGTAGAAGATACTAAAATCGTGAGGACCCGATCCCGTCTCCATGTAACCAATAGCAGCTCGTCTATTGCATGCACTCGGTTGGCTTTCAATTAGCAAGTTGGCTGTAAGCATGACTTGGCTAAACGCCTATAACCACTGATCTTTGAATGGAAATGGAGTTGTCTACAGTCCCTTTATTAGTGATCTACAACGTCCCACTTTGAATGACAACATGAGAATTTCATACAAATCTGATCTCAGGAGAGCTTAGTGATCTCCCCAAAATCTCACTACTCCATATTCGTTTAAATGCTTAAGATTGGACAAAAACAGTATTCTCTACCTCATTTGGGGGTTTGGAAGGATTGCCTCATCAAATCTTGCACAGTGAGTCCATATTGATTATGAGAATGTACACCACAAAAACTCATGTTGGTTTTCAATCAACTACCAAACAAACTTTGGACCCTTATAACTTTTGCATATAATATCCAAAGAATACATTCTTTGGTGCTTTGGAATATCCTCTTAGATTTGCTAATAACAATCAGGTGTGGTTACCTCGGTGATCGAACATCGTCCATGAGAAAAAAAAATGCAGATCATATAATTGCATATGAGAGTTTTGTTTACCTTCAAGAGCAGGGGCCTGGCCTCTTGAACAGCGTCGCCGAGACGATTTGCCATGTCGGCCATGCGCTCGACTCCCAAACCATCAATTTGGCGAGCAAGTTTGGTACAAATCCCAACCAATTCATCCAAGCTCACGCCCTGCTCGCCCTTGATCCTCTCCCTGTACACTGAACTCGTTAAAACTGCACATGGCTTTTGAAATCACGGCGCATAAATTCTTATCAAGTGCACAAAAATGGTCATCAAAGATGTTGCAAAAGGAGATGCACAACCATCTGCCCCTTCTCGCTTTCATTATCATCCCACCGGTTCTGTCTCTATTCTGAAAATGACCAACTTAACCCCTAAACGTCCCAGCGTCCAGAATCTGGATCACAAATGGATTCAAAGCCTTCTAACTTTCTCATACAATCTCTGATGACTTTCATCCAATTCACTTTTGCAAGCCTATTAAATTCTCTACCAATTAGAGTAAATCTCTTGTGATGGGGAGATGTTGGTAATATTGGAGAGGCCTCCAAATGCAAGTATGTCAAATGTGTTGGGTAGATTTCATGCATGCAATGGTCCTCTCATGTTCACCTGTTGTATATATGAGTCATGCTAATATCTATTTATGAGGCTAGCATCTACTTGTGTTCAAAGGATCGGTACGTTTAGGGGTTAAATCAAATGGCAGATGAATTGAACTGATGAGTTATCACGTTTGAGAATACAAAACTGGAGGAAATGCCCTTAAGCATTGCATGCACATCTACAAGCACTAAGCATTGCACAGAGACAGAGAAGTGCGTGATTTGCCTGAGTTGATTTGTCTGACTCGCTCTGAACAAAGACAGAGACTTGTTTTGCCTGAGTTGTTCTGGAGCAACTTCTCAAGAAGGATTCGGGGCTCACATTAGAGGTCCTTTAAGTTTTGGTTGCTCATCTCAAGTCTTTTTTGTTTATAGTTGCACTTAGAATGTGGGAATGGGAAGTGGCACAGGAATTTGGTGTGATTACCTGTCACACACAATCAGCCCCTCGGAGGGGCAGTCGGGATCCAAGGGCCCAACCGTGGGCTTGGGGATGGGTCGCCGCGGCGTGACGTCGATGAGCGTCTCACTAATGAGCCCACTCTGGTTGACCTCCACCAACGCGTTCCGAGGCACCACAATCCCCGCATCCGAAAGCTCCGCCACGACGTCAATTCGTTCCAAGCTCGGCCGCACCTGCACACACACACAAAGCTTTTGCTCATCACATCAACAAGCCTCACCAAAACAATTTGATCACAACATTCTTATGCTTCCAATATGTGAGGCAAAACATTCTGTCAGGGTCTTACAACTCAAGCCATGCAACGGCCACTTGAAAGTAAATGAAACATATGAAGCATTGTTTTTGTATAGCTTGTCAAAATCTTTCCAATGAACATCACCCACTCAGCCATTTGAATGGAGTAAACTTACAAAATTCATATTCTTGCGATGTTCATATTATGATCAAATGACAGAAACGGGGGGGTTTATCTTGCTCACTTTTGTGAGTGCTTTCCAACAAACTTTACCCATCAAATTTTGTCTAATTCTGGGTCAAACCATTTGAACACAATGAAACCCCGAAGTTCATTTGTATAGTGTAGTGAATGTTGCTTATACCTCACTAATCTTGCTGAAATGAAGCAAACGAAGAGTCTATCTTACTCGAGTTTCCCAATAAAATATCATCCATCACTAGATTCTCAAAGATGAGCACACAATGATCAATGGCTGAAAACTAACAAAATGCAAGTAATGCTTGACAAACTGATGCAAAGAAAAACTGGTACAAAGTGCAAGTAATGTTTGGCAAACTGGTATGCAGTCGAAATGATAATTCTGCTAGCTTGACACTGAAGAGTATTATGTGTTTATATGACTGAAGCAGGGAGATATCCCCACTGCATTGATTGAACACATCCAAAAACACCGACGATCGGTGGTCTTAGCCCCTAAAGGACCATAAGGCCACCAGGTGGCTCCTGTTTTTAAGTGATTTTGAGTAGGTCTTATGCAGATTGTTTTTTGTTAATTTTATTTTTATTATTAATTCAGCATATGTAATCTTCTTCACTGATTCTAGTGATATAAAATTTGGTCCCATTCAAATTACAGTTTTCACAGTATGATTGTTTAAACTTGACTATGAATCCTTGGTCCTGTAGGGGTTAGAAAGAACAAAGTGATCGCATGACATGAAAATCTTGGAAGAAAAAGAAGCCCGGGGGAATTCAGGAGGCACAGACCTGCACGACCTGGCCGACGTCGACGCCGCGGATGCGCACGGGCGTGCCCACGGTGATCCCCTGCGCCTGCTGAAACTCGAACACGGCCTCGTACTTGCGCGTCTGCGCGCGAATCTGCTTCCCCTTGGCCCACACCAGCGTCACGGCCAGCATGAGCGCGCCGGACATCACGAACAGCCCCACGCCGCCCTCCCACACGCTCCGCTTCCCGAACCCGAAGTTGCTCAGCGGCATCAACGCCTGCCTCCATATCGCGCCCGGAAGACTGAACAAACTCCCCCGCTCCTGCTGCTTCTTCGATGGCGATGGCGATGATGACGATGATGCCTGGTCGCTGCTGCTGCTGTTACCGGTGTTCGTCACTTTTGCCCTAATCGACCCGTTCGCAAGCTCGTACACTAATTTCCGCCTGTAGCGCCCGGGGAACTCCAGTTGCGGCGAGGCGGTGGTGATGATCCCTCTCCGCAACCCCAAGCCATCACACAGCGGTATTCGGGAGCTCGCCATCCAAGCCCTAATCAATCCCTGAATTGTTCTAAGCTCAGAAGGAGAATCCGAAATTCCTGCCAGAAATTCTCGGCCATAAGATGATTCCCGCCGAGTGACGATTGATGGAGGTGGCGCAGGTTCGCGATTGCTGTGGATTTGAATACGAGGGATTTGGGATGCCACGGCAAGTTGACGATGATGATGATGATGATGTTGTGACTGGAATGTTGTTGTTGACGATGATTCATGAACTCTAACATCAATTGCCGAATTAGCGAAACTGGGAATTCATTGCGAAATTCGGGGTTTGGGTTGGCAAGCCTTTGTTTTCGGTGCGAGACGAGACGAGGAAGACGGTCACGTGGAATTTGTGTGAGTTGGACATTTGACGTGGCATGACACGTGGGCAGTTTAACCCTTTGTGCCCAGTGTGGTTATGAAGAAATCACAGATTTTTGGGTGATGTTAGAGTTAACCGAAAAGAAGCCCATCTAATCTCCCTTTTTGCTCTATTTCTAACCTCCTTTTTGAGCTATATAGTCAGACCTCAATAAGTGTTAGGAGTTGGGAGCATACTTTAAGTTAACACTTAGACACTAGTAACACATAACACTTATAGAGGGTGATGCCGATGATTTGAAGAAAAAAAAGGTAAACACATAACATTTTATAGAAAAAATGGATGAAATTACAGAATATTGATTCATTATTCATCTAAGTCCGTTGAAAGAATGAATACTTACCATCCTCCTCTCAAAATATAACATAAATTGTTCAAAAATTAACAAAGTAAAATTAACAAAGTCGGGAGCGCAACATTGCATAACACTAACACATATCACTCACTAGTCTTAATTTTAAGAGAGCGGAAATCTCCATAACACATATAGAGTTTTATCACTTACCAAGGTAAAATTAACAAAGTCGGGAGCGCGACATTGCATAACACTTAACACATAACACTTCATAACACTTGCTAGTCTTAACTCCTAAAGGATTGGGGGTGTTTTTAGCCTAGCTCTTGTTTTCTTGACTAGCTCTTATAACAAGCTCAATTCCTCATTGGTGTGGGATAATTTTGATGATCGGCACCGTTGAAATCAAAGAAGACTTACATAGCTTTTGTATGAAAAAAAGATCAACAAAATCGCACAATTTTTGAGAAAGTGCCACCGTTGAGAAGATTGATGGAACTTGTTCAGGGTATTTTGTACACATGCTGAAATCGGATTGATCAAAAGTCCTCCAAAAAATCTGAAATTTTTATTGTGAGTAGAAATCATCATTTTAAAACCGTGGAAATATTTTCAAGTGATTTGGAGGTGCGAGGAAGAAGATATGAGGGTCTGAAGTGACGCCTAAATACCCACCGTGCAACTCAAAAAAATCACCAAAAATTGCACACTTCATGAATTTCGATCAAGAAGTACTCACGGATTCAGCTCTTAAAAAGAACTAGGGTCTCTTTGTTGCTCACTTTACAATTCACGGTCCAACAACTCGAAATTCTTTACTTTCTAGTTCCAGAAGCCACGTGGTGGTCTCGTGGTCCTTTAAGGGTTAATTTTAAGGGAGCGGAAATCTCCATAACACATATAGAGTTTTAACATTTATCAAGGTAACACTTATCGAGGTCTGATTGTACTTGAGTTGAATAGTGTCGTGTCATAGCTTGTCCCCTTGTGGGCCATGGGCTTGGAGCTTGGAAGTGTGGGAGTCATTGCGAGGTGTGGAGAATAATGACAGTGGCTTGTTTTAGATTGTCCCCCAACTCATCATGAACTAGTTTTTGGTCTATTTATATTTCAATACAAGTACAAGAGGAATTCAAGAGGAGTTTGCTAAAACTTTTTTCTTTGAGCTGACTTTTCAGTTAACTCTGTTTTTTTTAAACTTTCTTTGTTGAAATTAGGGATATCATTATTCAACCGTATAAATGTAAGAATAGCTTAATGAAACATGTGTCGGCTAAATCTTGGTAAGATCGGACGGTTGGATTGGAAGGTTATAGTATGTCTTTGAACCGTATAATGTACACTCAAAAATGAGATTTTGGGCAATGTGTGACTTCAAGGTTAAATAGAATTTGGGTCAAATTTTTTTAAATGAAAGTGAAGATGTTCACCAATGACCTGTGTCAACACCTCTCCATTGCAATCTTTCATGTCAAGAACAAACTCATACATATAATTATTGTGAATTTTATAAGTGAGAGTGACTTATCCATGTGCAGTTTAGGACAAAGTTTATACGTTAAAATAATAAAGGAGTTGGTACATTGATCAAGATCGGACTACATACATTAATGGAACATGAACGTGAGAACACAATCCCAAAAAAAATACAAGATAACAAACTTTCAAACACAAGAAATACCACATAGTACATGTGTTGTATTTGTAAGTATTTGTTGTCTTTTGAGGTATTTGCAGTATTTTGATGTTTTGTACATACTATGTACACGCAATTCCCTAATTTTGCACTTGGCCAAGTGCACTCATTTCATGAGCAAACTTGGTTTTAAAAGAATTTGTTTGAAAAAATCTGTAAAAAACAGGGATTTTTGTCTTTCTACAATCTCTTCATTGTAAAGACACAATTATTTATATTATTTATTATCCTTATCTTTATCTTATATCTTTATCATTATCTTTATCTTTTCTTTTTCTTTTATCTTTCTTTTTTTCCTTGTCTTCTTCTTGTCTTCTTCTTGTCTTCCTTCTTCTTTTTCTTCTAGTCTTTCCTTTTTTTTCTTCACCTTGCCATTTTTGGAGTTTAAACGATATGTTAAAAAATTAAAAAAATTAAAAAAATTAAAAAATAAAAACCTTTTTTTTTTTTTTTTTTTTTTTTACCCCGGGTTTTTATCTCCCCTGTCTACTCTCTGTGGGCGACCTTCATAGGGCTTTTACATTTCCAACTATGTGGTGGAGCGCTCAACTGGGTATACACTACTTTATTCATGGTCTTGCTATTACCATACCTTCCAAGCAGCTTCGTCATGCTTCAAACGAATATTTAATATTTTTCAAAAAGTCATGTTCGTTTGCTATTTTTATAGATTAGTTAAATTCGTTTTCTTGAAAAAACATGATATTGTATTTTCATCATTCATCCAAATGGGCCTTGCAAGTTAGTACCACAGTATGGATTACTTCACTTGCTAGGTAATGATTGAGTGCTGTATAGTCTTGTGCTTTATACAAAATTCAGGACACTAGTGCCAACAATGAATGTGGGATATGTAGAACTCTCACTTCTTGTTCTTCTTAATCACCGGTTAAACTCCTTTACAAAAATGTGAATAACTTGAGCAAAAATACATCAAATCACAAAATTCTTTTTGGAAGTGAAAGATTACGTGAAAATGCAACTAATCTTAGTTGAAGAATTCTCAAAATAAGATAGTCTACTATGCACAATTGAGCCTCAAAAGTCTGATCACAACACATGTTCTTCTCATTCAACTCATGCACGTTTTTCATAGCCTTACTGAATTTTGTCTATATATCATGCATAAAAACTTCAAATCACAAAATTCTTTTTGGAGGTGATAGACAACTTGTCCTTCTCACTTTTCTTAGTTGAAAACATTTCAAAACAAGATCATTTGGTATGCTCAATTGTGCATCAAAGTCTACTGAAAATATGGTGTGGTGAGAATTCACATGAGCTTGCAAGTTCATATCCCATATCATTTGGGAGTGACTTGGAATGAACTTGATTACAAGCTCAGCTCTTTCTTCCCCTAAATCTCACACTCTCCTACTCTGAATAGTGTTAAAATATGTGAAAAATGGTAATATTTCAACATTTCAACTACTCCAAAGAACAATTACTATGGTATTCGGCAAAATCTACTCATAATTTCCAAAGTAATTCGTCTTGACTTTTTTGAATTAATTAAAGACGAAGCTGCTTGGAAGGTACGGTAGTTATTTGAAGCGCTTAGCAGGTCCAACATTATAACTGCTCGTTATTATAACTGATCTGCATTTTTGGGAAACCTCTGACTCACATTTTTTAAATGAATCTGGAACAGATGGGCTTTGACACATCCACCGGAGCCCAAGAATGGACCACAGAAAATGACTGTTACTGCACCTGATTTTCTGGATATGTTTTTCTGGGCAGGGAGGGTCCGCGCGCGCGGACCCTACTCTTATTTTGACCTCCTCACTCCCCTTTTCCTTGTATAAATTGTACCCTCCCTCACTCCCCTTTCCCTTATATAAATTGTACCCTCCCTCACTCTCCCTCACTCACACTCTCCTTCCTCCCCTTTTTCTATCTTGTTCTTCTCCCTTTCTTCCTTCTCCCTTCTCCTCAATATAAAGGAAGAAGAGAGAGGAGGAAAGAAAAGTGAGGGAGGGAGAATGAGGGAGGGTTTATATAGGGGAGAGGGGAAAAGAGAAAGGAGAGGAGGGAAGGAGAGTAGGTAAAAAAAGAGTGGGGTCCGCGCGCGCGGACCCTCCCTGCTCGGAAAAATCGGAAAAAACAATTAAAAATTAAAAATTAATTAATTAATTTTAATTTTTTTTCCTTTCGGGGCCTGTATTGGATTCAGCATGCTCCCTGATTTTATTTTATTTTTTAAAATTATCGTTTAAACTCCAAAAATGGCAAGGTGAAGGAAAAAAAAGGAAGAAGAAAGACAAGAGGAAGACAAGAAAAAAAAACAATATAAAAGAAAAGATAAGATAAGATAAAGATAAAGATAAAATAAAAGATAAAGATAAGAATGAGAAATAAATTAAATCATTGTTTCTTTACAACGTAAGGGAAAATAGAAAGACAAAAATCCTTGTTTTCAAGAGATTTTCTCAAAAAAAAAATGAATGCGCTTGGGGGCCAAGTGCATGATTATATGGCCAAGTGCAAAATTAGCGAATTAGGTGTTATAGGTGTTTGGATAGCTAAGAAAGTCAGATTCCAAAATTTCTTTTTGCATCATTTGTAGAATCAAAAGGTACACTTCTGAACTTCAGACATCGGACTAAAATGGTTTGGGGATTTTACAGCATTTCATTTTCTAGGGATCTAGTGACTACATCACAAACTTGGCAAGTCATGTTTTTGCAATGTTTTACGTATGTTGTTGAGATCAACAGGGGTGAATACATTCCACATGCGTTTAACATATGTTTTTCGTATAAATAACGTACAAATGACATATTATAAACATGAGAAAACACATCATGATAATATTTACATGTTTGTGATATGTCTTTTGTATTTTATTTTTTAGGATAAACATAAGTAAAACATATTATAAACGTAATCACCTCTATTCATCTCAACAACATACGTAAAACATTGCAAAAACATGACTTCCTAAGTTTGTGATGCACTTAGTGGTTACCTCGGCACTAAAGAGTAAACAAAGTTCTAACCAAGTGCAAACGAAGTCACGGTCTTGGTATGTCATGGGCCACAGCTGCATCGATAGAGAATCCTTGTTTATGGGCCACTACAGCTGTACAAAGTTGTGCATTTGTCCAATTTCCATTGAAGAGAACTTGGGCTAGTTGCCGCTCGTCAAGAAGTCTCAAACTTGAGCCTCTACCATTTTGATCAGGAGTTGTCTCATGGACATACTCCACGTCTCCCTTACCAAGTCCTGACTCTTCACGTTCTGACCCCCTTTGATTATGGCCACTGCGACGTTGTCTTTCCGATGAGGCATCTACGCCCTCCCTCGCCGCACCTCAACCACCTGCAAATAATTGTCCAACCCCCAGGCACCGATACCACCTACATGCACAACGTCGTGTTGTCGTCCACGTGCATGCACAACATCTGCATGCATAACGTTGATACCACATGGTCCACCACACTGCGAGCTTAAGCTTCGACTTCGAAATAGCATATTGCACCTGATGCCCGGGGAGGTCACTCCATTGTCAAGTTGAACACCACGTGCGAACAAAGTTTGCTACCCCTATATTATATGCCATAAATAATTTTAAAAATTATGATATTTTTTCTACATATACGTAACCATTGATAACATCTTTTGTATATTTTTTTGAAATTTTTAGTCATCTTCATTTTTTTTAGTAATTGTTTTAGTTCATTTCTACGTCATTCTAGTTAGAAACGGTATGTTTTATAAAAAAAGAAAGATCATCAAATTTGGTTATCTTTTTTTTACTATGTAATAGATACTGAGTATATCTACTCATGAAAAAAAATTGATAAAATTTTGACCCATTTTGGTGATGCAACTTAGAAAACTTAGATTTATTTTGTTCGCACGTGGTTTTCAACTTGACAATGGAGTGACCTCCCCGTGACCTGATGGAAGTGTTTTGCCGGCAGTTGAAGCGCCCTTGTACAAATTCCAACTGCTTTGGCTATTCCATACACCCTTTGTCTGCAACTCACTGACGTCCTCACTTCCATTAGATTTGCATTGGGAATCAAATCCTCTATCATCGTTGTCCACCATTCAATTTTGTTGATCACGCCAAGTGATGGTTCCGTTGTCTTGGTCTTTGGCTCCCTCATACATGGGTCGTCGTAAATTTGGCGCCATCGAAGAATATTCTCATGCAACAATGCACTATCACCTAAGAATTGCAAGTAGGTAGGAATTCAGTGGATCTGCCATGGCAAAATACATTGTTGGATGAAATATATTGTCACTCACTTCTTAAAATTTGACCATACCATGAAGCTATTGTATTATATATCAGGAGGACTTAGAGCAATTAACAGCAACAATGAACTATTCTTAAAGAAACTCTTATGCTTTTACAAGTAAGCATGAAATTTTCTTGCAATTGCATGTAAAAGAGCCAATAATCCAAATTGATCCAACAACCCTAATGTTGTTGCACGTAAGTTCACTCACAGGTCGCTCAAATCATGATCAAAACTAAAGATGAGGAAAATATTAAGGTGTCGGTGAGGAGATCAAGTTGATCATAAATGAGATGACTTGCAAACTCTGGCCACCCTTCAAATATGTGAATTGGTGAACCAAAAATAACAAGTATGGAACCCATAAATAACTGCTTGCAAGTAGTAGAATGGACATGATTACAATTGAACTGCCAAATTAAAGCTCTATCAGAAACCACCGAAATTACTTAAAGTAGATGCCGCACTTGCAAAAACCGCCTCACTATGCATATTCTATTCCCACTGGTAGGCGCTAAACTTGACCAGCATGTGTGTATAATAATATCCGTGGTGGGCGTAACACTGAGTGCTAGGGAACAAAAAACCACCATTGTAAAGTTGCAATGCACTGCTAGGAAGCTGCCGGCAACTTTTAAACTTTTCAGGGTTCATTTTTGGTTCAAAAGTAGCTGGCCACAATGGGTAGCTAGCAGTTTTAGATGTTGCTACCTTGATTCCAAAGAAAGTTACCATACCAATAAAAGATCAACCAAGCAGTACGTGGTGCAATCCCCCCCGTTAAAGAATGTTATGACATGGCATATTAAGTGGATGCAATCTAATTTTTTATTATCTTATTTTACCTCCTTAACCCCTAAAAATCCAAGGGGCATTGGACAAAACATAGATGTGTTATAATATATGCCTTCTATGTGTTTAATGAAGTTTGGTTCAATAAACAAAATGTAGGGCATCATCTCTACAAATTATCAATACAGTCAAACTCCCAAAAATAACCTTAGATATTTTTTAATAAATTTAAAAGCATAAACCTTTGAAAATTTAAATAAATTATAATTTTCACTTTTAGGGTGTGAAATTTAGCATGATTGATTAAAGTTGGTTTATCTATTGTAAACTTCAAAAAAGAAAAAGAAATCATGAAGGAAACATCAATCATTTCTCCAAATAGAAAATTTTAGAACACTAAGACAATGTTGAGGTGAACTACTTTGAAATTTTCTCATGTGTGGAGTTTAACTAGGATTGACATAATTCAAATTGCATTGGAAAGTAGACTTGATGTAGTATTTTAAAACGTATTTTACTTTTTCAAAAAATAAAATAACAATTTTTAGAGGCATCCTATTAGATTTGGTTAGCGACTAGAAAACGATCAATTGAGAGTTTAGAGGTTTAATTTAGGTGTGAGCAGAAGCGTGACCAAGTTCACTCTACTATCTCACTACACTACTTTTTCCTAATAGACAAGGTGGGTTTTTAGTGCGTGTTCTTCTAATGTGTCTTTGTATAGTCAGACCTTACATTGTATATTATTGTGCAATGGGTTCCTGTTCCTTGTATCAGCAAATGATTAGTTGTAAATTTTGACTTTAGGAAATATTAAAACACGCACTATCAACAAAAAGTAGTGTAGCTAAAGTGTCAAGTGCAAGTATTTGTTTCATTTTTTGCATACACTTTTGCATTAAATTTTTAAGCAAGAATGCGGTCCTTCTCTCTTTGAAGAACAATGGTAGAATTTGCACTTTTAATTTGCAAGAACGTGATTGATCTGGTGAGAGTCTCGCCATCTTGAGCATGGATTGTAGCGTAGGCAACACGAAGGAGAGTCGCGTTATATATAAAAATTAAGAATATATATTTATAAATTTTTTAAATTAATTGGAATTATTGTAATTGGTGGTATAAGATATAATAATAACTTAAAATCATATTAAAAAAAGTTAACATTATATGTAAATAATATAATGTCAATAAAAATGATTAGACCACAAAAAGACTTTGTTATGGAAATGTGTTTTATCATTTTACTTTCCAGTACAATATATAAAATACATGACATGGTATGAAATGATATAAAAATAAATTAATTAATAGAGATTTATGCAAGATTTCTTGCAGTGAAATTGAAGTATGTTTGATGTATTGAAGAGAATTTTTTTAAAATCCTATTAGAAATAGGAATAGGATCAACAATTTTGTGAACAATTCCATGTGGATTCTTCTTATTAAAAAACATATATATATATATATATATATATATTTTATTTTTATTTTATTTTTATTTTTTATTTTTATTTTTTTTCAAATAATAATTAAAAGACTTTGAAGATTTTGACAATTATGCTTTCATTACAAAGATTTTAAAATAACCAAAGTAATTAGTACATTACTAGTATTAGTGTTTGCAATACCCTAAATTATAAATAGTTAAATAATCATAGTCTTGCTTCCAAAGTCTTAAACCAATTTCAAGTTCACACCCAAACAAAGAATCCTTTTTATATTTGTCACTGTGATTGTTTGATAATTATTCATCTTCCATGGCATCATTATTGTTGTTGTTTATAACAAGTGGAGGCATCTAAAATAAAGAGCCTACTTGTAAGTCCACTTCACTTGCAAATTTCATTTTATGTTTATTATAGGATGTTGATTTAATTATTTCAACACATATTTTGTGGTTTCAAATAAAATAATAGTTGTAAATGACTTTATAAGAAAACTTGCACGTACATATTGTTTCATATAGCCAAGAAACAAAATTTGCAAGATAATACTCAGCTATCAAGTAATTAATTTTGATTTTGATTGAGAATGTAAGTATGATTTTCAATTTTATAGTGGTACTATTAATGAATTCCAATATACAAGCTCGAATGTCCTATTACAACTTACAAATTTAAAAATAATTTGTGGCTTGCAGATAATTTAATATATTTAATGATTTTCGAGTATAAAAGTTTTAGAATTTATAGAGAATCGCAAATGCAATATAAAAAAATTCATTATTATAATTGATAAATTAGATTTATAAACCCAAAAATAATAAAATAGAAATACAAAGTTTGTAAATGATGACAGTGAATTAATTTTAGTTTTAAATTTCATTATGTTAGTGTAGTTTTATTTTATTCAATGCATAAACTTATTTAATCAGGTAGTGAATTTTTTATTTTGTGATAGCATTGATAAGTAGTTGGTTTTGTATATCCAAAAACAGACTTCGTTCAAAAAGATTTAATTGAAGACAAAGGAACTCATTTAAATGATTTTAAATCATAATGTTAAATATCATAGTTTTTGAAATAAACTAGTATTTTAAAAAAGAATTAAAATACAATGCATAAGTTTGGAATGGGACTTGGAATAATTGAAAATTCTTTATTATTGACACCAAAATCCAACTATACATATTCATCAATGTATTTGTAATTTTCTATTCAAAAATAAGTAGTAGAAAACTCTTCTTTCATTTTTGATATCTTAGGAAGTAAAAATGAATATAGAAATTAATCTATAAAATGATGCATAGTTTTAGATATACTCTAACTATAATCTTTTAGTAGTTAATAAGTACCATATATTTTACTTAATAGCTTTGTAAATGTTTAGCTCTTAAATTTAACCATCGTTTTTTCTTTCATGTAGACCTCGATAAGTTTTAGAGGAGTGATTCCATACACAAAGAATTTGTTTGTAGTTTTATTTTGTCACAATTTTATAATAAGTTGGTTGATTTTTGTGATTTTCTTAATTGACTTTCAAAGCATATGACTATATGATTATTATTATTAAAAAAAAGTTAATTTATGGTTTGAGGCACGTATATTTCATATGTAGAATTTAAAGAAAAATCTTTACAAAATCTGACGACAACTCCATTCTATTATATACTATACATTTCTATAGCAATATATGCGATTTAAGTATTAATAATATTTTATCGTCTTGTAGCATGTATTATATGCATACTTGCTAAATCAACTTAGCTAAAAAAAACTATGATGTTTGACTAAAACTTATGATACACCCTGTATTGAGGTCAATTTTGTAAATAATTAAACAAAAACTAAAGTATGTCTAAAATATGAAAAATTTGGACAACTATTTTCAAAAATGTTATAAATTTTATTTTGATGTCTTTTTTTTTTGTGAAATTTGAAATGCCATAATTAGTAATTTTCAATATTTTCTAAAATTAATCTTTTTCAACAAACAAGTGTTAAAACTAACTTTAGCATATAGTATTTTTATTCAACACTTCGATCATAAAGAAGATCAGTAGAGAAATGAATGAAAAAACTTACATTTTATTTTTGGTTAATAGTTATTATATTTTTTGAATATTGAATTGGCATTTTATTGATTGGTAGGTGTATTTACACCATTCTTCTTTTTAATTTCATAGATAAACAATAAAAGTTGATTCATTGTGTTTAAGTAGAGCAGGCCTATGTATTTTTTTCTATTGTTAGATATTCAATGAAGGAGTTGAATGTTATTGATTGCTTTATATATTTCATAATCTTGTTGACCACTAATTTTCACATAATCAAATTATAGGTGCAAGTTACTTTGAATGGCTCTAAAAATTTGATGTTAATTTTTGGTATTTTGTTACAAATTTTTTGAAGACGTGTATAAAATTCACATCTATCATAAACCTAAACTGTATAGAATTCTAACCTTTAAATTACAATGATTTTATGTTTGAAAACTCAAAATGGAAAAGATTTTGGTTGGATAAATCTATGTTCACTTTGAAATATAATATATATATTCCATTATCATTTTTTTATGTAAATGACACAAAGATTTTTATTTTACAAATAAAATAGAGAAAAATAACATATGAAGTTTGTTCTTGAATTTGAATCTTCGTAATTTTTCAGAATAAAGATTTCAAACAATGTAGGATGTTATCTACAACATTCATATTATTGGCACTGACATTTTTCTATACTATAGAAACATTTTCATATTAACAACTTAGTTTTTCTTTTCATCAAATATCATCTTTTTATTAATATTTGCTTCCAAATTGTTATGCATTTGTGTTTTTCTCAACTTTTGGGCCTTCATTATTTAACTCAATTACTTGTATTTTTATTCACTTTACATGGTTTTAGGCTTCAGATTTTACTTTATATTGAATTTTAAATCCTACCAATGTAGTTCAATAAGTCCTCAAAAAATCCTTCATTTCTACTTCAAATGCTATAATCTTTCAGACTATACAATATTTTTGTTAGAAGCTTTTTAGAAACTTACATATTTGAGGTAGAAGTAACATTTATACACACACATATATATATATATATATATATATATATATATATATATATATATATATATATATATGTATATAATTTCACTAAAAATTTGTTTAGTGTTTTGGATGAAATGTATTCTTAATTATTTAAGGGTTAAACAAAAAAAGAAAAACGCACTTTGTTTTCTATTGCATTATAGTTGAAATGTCAACTTGTATCCATACCTATTTGTGTCAACCAAAATCTCAATTTAGTATCCTAGTTGGTAAGTGGCATGAACTTTACTTATAAAGGAATATGTAGTTTTAGAATAACTTCCATTGTTTTTTAGAGAACGATTTAGAGACTTGAACAAACTGATACATAATATGCCCTAAGTTTAGGTTAGTTTTGTATATAATTAGACAAAATTTGAAGCATGTCCAAATTTTGATAAATTTATAGATTAATAATATCCAAAAAACAAAGAAATTTTTATTTGAATGTCTTTAGTTATTTGTGAAATCTGAAACACCTTAATTAGTAAAGTTTCTAAAAAAATAAAATGAAAAAATGGCATTTTGTACATTATGAATTCATGCCAAAATTATATTATTTCGACACTTGGGTGAAAAAATTGACCTTAATGTATAGTAAGCCAATTCACAAAAACTAGAATTAATACACATTTTGTTAAAACTGGACTATTAGACTGGAAAAGTGATAGACAGTGTTGTCCTTCTTAATAAAGATAGGTATTGGAATAAGAGCATTGTAGAGAAATTGGAGGCCTATCTCTATTGGAAAGGGCAACACTCCCCATCACTTTTCTTACTAGTTTGGTAGTTCAATTATAACGAAATATAATCGGGCTTTAACAAAATGTGTGTTAATTAGTTCTTTGGGCAATGTAGACTATGGTATTGTTTATCAAATGGTGTGTTTAAAATGATTCACTACCCTAAGTCTAAGATTTTGTAGATCTTTGTATTTTAATTTGAATTTTATCAATTTATTTTATGATTGTTTTTAAAAATACTTTTAATTAATCAACCTATCCTTACCATCCTTTGTTTCATGAGTTCATTTTTTTATAAAACAAAAATAATATTCATTTTCAATAGTACCATGAATGTGCAAAGGTGTGAGGTGACCATTTATTTTAGAAGTACTATATTGAAGTCACGGGGAGGTTACATATTACATACTTTTGTAAACCACGTGCGGTCGGGAGTTAATTATAGGTGGGCTATTTATCTAAATTTCTTAAATAATTTTCACCCTATTAGTAGATAAAATGGTACTTTGAGGTATTTTTCAATACCCTATAGATAAATATAATTTCCACTAGTAAGTTATTTTATAAACCCTATTTTATTTATAAATTGGATCATTTATCAAAATCTTGGAATTTCAGCATAAATTGAACTTAATCAGATATAAGAAAACAACTACAATACATGAACGTAACTTTCAAAGAATAACGATTGTGCTTAGTGCCTACAATGTTCAATGGTAGGTTCAAGTGAGAAATGGATGTTGTGAGAGGAAGCATGCGGCACTACCACCCCGCCCTAGGCTCGTGAATCTCATTGGTCACCCAATGCTCACGTTCATCATGAAGAGACTTTCCCATCAAGTCAAATAATTCAACCTTCATTTGTGGTTCATTCCTAGCCATTGGCTAACTTCGATGATTTTTAGTCAATTGAGGCGATTCTCATTCAATTCAAAGATTTTCCTAAGAACTCATATAAATTCTTCGTTTCTTTAAATATTTGAGACCCTACTTTATTAATAAAAATAGAATACTACCTATAATTTTTACCTACCCTACTTTAGATATAATATTGTATAGGCCATTTCATTCAAGCTATGGTATTTCTAAAATTTGTATAAATTTTTGCTCCAATGAATTAAATGTACCCTATATTTTTTCTCACGTGGTTTAATAAAATTTTGATAGTGACCTCCCCAGGATTGAGGTTTAAAACTAATTGTAAAATACCAAAGTTATTTCCTTAATCAACGTTTATCCAATACTAACTACCGTGAGATTTATTTTATTTTATCTTGAATCTCCAATTCTCAAAGCATTGAGTATTATTAAATAAACGCTATATTTCATACATTGACCTGGTAGTTAGTTTGTGGAGTTTTTTCATTGCCTTGGACTTTCAATTTTGTAAAACTCAAATTTCAATCACAAGGCATTTGTTGTATTGAAATTACTTAAAACTCAATATTTTCCAACTCTTAAGTCTACAATTTGAAGAACAACAACCACGTATAGTTACTTATTGTAGGGTTTTCAATCAAAACATAAAGTATCAAGAGGTTTCATCCTTTATAGCTTTCAACAATGGTTAGAAATTTAAAAAGTGAAAAAATATACTTGGGATTTTTTAGTGATTTATTCATGCACCGTTAATGAGATGTACTATCTTTGAGCCAATTTTAAGAAACATTTATAAAAAGAATTAAATTTGAGGAAAGTGATTTAAACATTTATATGGTAAATTAAAACTTGGGATCTGAAAGTGATTTGATGACTACAAATATCACTAAGATTTAAAACAATGAAAATTTAAATTACATATATATATATATATATATATATATATATATGAATATTTTGTTAAAAAATAATATAATAACTAAATATTCATTGTACTACATCTCTTAGAATTCTTGATGTATTTGTTTTTTAAAAGATCTTAATGCAAAAATGTACAAGGATAACCTTTATAGTCTAGAATACATTTACTTAATTTAATAAATTAAAATGCTTTCAAGTCTTTAAGGTCATTTCAACCCTTTGGGCTCTAATAAATATTACTTTAATCTTTTTGTTATTTTTTCATGAATTTTTGATGTCTAGTTCGTTTTCCATTATTAGATTTTGATTTAAAGTTTTAAAATTTTAGATGTTGTGTGAGTTTTGAAATAGTTTTGAATTCAAATTTACCGGTGAAAAAAATCGAAGTTTAGGTGATGAATTAGTGAAAATGAAAATGTAAGTTATATCAAGCCAAAATGACTGTAAAGGATGTTACACATTAAAAATGAAATTATAATATGGAAGGCTCAAAAAAAATAGCTACAGTGTTTTTGAAAATGGAATTTTTAATTTTATTGTTGAATTTCTTGATATTGATTTTTTTTGCATAAAAAAATCATATCATTATTGATAAGTTTGTGATTTTTTGGGATGACAACATCATACTTGGATGTAATTCATAGGTATTAGCATTGAGTTGGCTTCCTTCGCAACTTAGAGTTTGATCACATTCGAGATCACATTTTTGCAACCCAAAGCTAAAATATAAGGCCAAAATTGTTTCAGCGTCTAAAACATTGCTATTAGAATATAGTCATTCTTTTGTTTTCTATATGTTATTCCATGTCCAAAGTCAAACAATTGGCAACTAGCTTCAATTTCATTGGTTGCATGCGTTTAAAGTGAAAAAAAAGGTGACACACTATTATTCATAGGATAAATTTAGTTTTTATGAACTAAATTAATATGGATTGGTCTTCATTCATTCTTGTAGAATCAACATTTTATCTATTCCATAATTCAAATATATATTGTTGTGCTAAAAATAACTTTCAACATGAATTATGTTGTTTACATATTTCTAATAATATTAATGGAAATTATAATTGAAATTTAAAAAAACATACTTGGCATACATTGAAACGTATTGTGGAAGTTGAAAAATTAGAATCTTGTAAAGAAAAAAAAAATTCACAAATGCATGTTGAGTTTGTAAAGATTATACATGTTTACAACATTTGATATTGAGGCAGTGCATAAAAATAACGTATTTTTATCACATATACATCCGATCTAATTTTGATTCTTCAGAAATAAAATTCACGTTCGAAAAAATAGTTTAGGGTTATTGCATGAAAATCATAATAATCGCTTTTTCAAAGGTCGAAATGATAATCTTATAAAATGTTTCATCATGAAAGATTGTCGATGGTAATATTTTGATGATCATAACGTTATTTTTTTTGGTTTGTTTGTTTTCAAATGGTGTAGACTTCTTAAATACGCATTTTAGGATGCATTCATTATCGACAAAAATGGAGCTTTTTATTGTGAAAAGTAGAAAATTCATGGTTTTTGAAAAAACCAAAAATTTACCAAAAACTTCAATTATGAATAAAAGAATTCATCTTTTAACTAAATGGCAAATAAACAAGAAACAAAATATGGATGATTTAGAACAAGGTTTAATAAAAAAAAATAGAAATTTGTAGAATATGGAATCCAAAGATAAAAACTCCAACCTTTGTATGGTTGATGCTTCACAAAAAAAACCAAGTGTTGACACAATCAAGTTTGGTTATGACAAGTTTATCAAAAATAGTAAAATTATAGATGCAGATGCCCTTGAGCTTTCTGTGGACATCTTTGATGATTCTGTATGCGTAAAACGTGAAGATGTAGATTTAGTTCAAACTCGTGTTTTATTAAAGCAAATATCAGTGAATCCAAAGGATTTGATTTCTTGTCAATGTAGTAAAAATATTGAATCAACTTTTGACGAGTGTTTCTCTAAGGAATTTTCACATGCCGAAAGATCATACTCCAAATGTTTTGTTGAACACAAAGACACAAGCAACGTGAATACGTCAATTATAGACAAAAAGATTCAAAAGAACAAAACTTCTTATATGAAACCATCGACCATTCCTTTAGACACTGAAAAACTACAAACATTAGACAAGAATGACTTCTTCAATAAGTTTCGAAATAACTCTGTAGTAGCTGAAGAAGACGATGTCTCTATCAAATCATTTGACAATCAAGTGTTCAATGAAAAAATTGATAAGCAAGAGCATTTTGAAGGTGATAAAAGAAAAATAGTACATGTTGAAGAACCGATTGAGAAGCTTCAAGAAATCTTAAGAGTTAATAAAGAAGAACACCAAAAGTCCTTGATAATACCAAAAATGCCAAAGATGGATATGAAAATAATTTTGGATCCAAAAGACATGATCAATGTCAAAAAGCAAAGAATATGCATTTCAAATAATGAAACATGTACACAAGACTTTGAAAAAGGAAACACAAAATCGACAAAAATGACAACAACAAGTTGTTTAACTAATTTACAATCCACAAAAATGGTTAACAATGTAGAATTGAATGAGCTAAAAGAAAGAGATCACAACAAAGCATTCAATATCGGAACACAAATTTTAGAAACTTGCATTGGTATGCAAAGTACTTAATCAAATAACATAAACTACATCCTAAAATTATAGCAACATTTTTGATTTTATGGTTATTTCAATGCTAAATGTAATTGTATGATTTTATACTTTTGATACAAATTTATAATAAAAACCTCAAAGTTGTCTTAACGTGAATTTAGCAATTTAAATCATTGATTATATCAACTATGTTTAATATTAAGCCATATAACAAACATAATGTTTAAATTTTAGGTTGTGATATAAAAAATGAAAATAACACTAAAACCAAACTTAATTTGATCTCAAAAAAGAGAAAAAAAGATGAGGATAATTTAATATCAAAGCAAGAAATTGTTGAAAAAACAACTTACAAAAGAATACGTTCTCAAATGCATCATGAAATAGTATCAACACCTAATGAATTTTTGATCAATTCAACAACAAAACAACGCGTTAGGAAAACCCTAACACAAACCCAAAATCAAAAAAGAAAAACAACAATCGATAAAACACTTGATGTTGAAGCTACTCTTGCTGCTGCCATTGGTTTTCCAAAAGAATCTTTAACTGAAGAAGAAATTGAATCTGGTGTAGTACATGTTATTGGTGGTTTAGAACAAACAAATTATATCATTGTTCGCAACCACATACTTGCAAAATGGAGGGAAAATGTTTTTGTTTACCTTCAACAAGATACCATTATGGAATCTGTTCTTCCACAATACAAATTCTTTGTTGAACTAGCGTACAAATTTCTTCTTATACATGGTTATATCAATTTTGGCGTAGCTCCTAGTATGAAAGCTATAAAGGCTCTAGACACTACTAAATCTTCAGTAATTATTGTAGGTGCTGGATTGGCAGGTTTAGGTGCAGCTAGACAGTTAATGGCTTTTGGACACAAGGTTTTAGTATTAGAAGGGAGGCAACGACCAGGGGGGCGCGTCTATACTAAAAAAATGGAAGGAGATGGAATTATGGCATTTGCTGATTTAGGAGGAAGTGTCATAACTGGTATTGAAGGTAATCCATTAGGGGTTTTGGCTAAACAACTAAATTTACCTTTGCATAAAATTCGAGAGAAATGTCCACTATATCAACCCAATGGTCATCCTGTGAAAGAAAATGTTGATTTCAAAGTAGAAAAACAATTCAATGAACTGCTTGATAGTGCGAGTAAGTGGCGTGAAGACATGGAGCAAGCTGCTGATAGCATTTCTTTAGGTGCAACACTAGAAACTTTACGTCAATTAGAAGGGGTAGGAAAAACAAATGAAGAACGAGAATTATATCATTGGCATCTTGCAAATTTGGAGTATGCAAATGCAGGTCTTCTTACAAAACTATCTTTGGCATTTTGGGACCAAGATGACCCTTATGAAATGGGTGGTGATCATTGTTTTTTACCAGGAGGTAATGTGAAACTCATTAATGCATTAGCAGAAGACGTTTCCATCAAGTATGGTAAAAATGTTCATACAATCAAGTATGGAAATGATGGTGTAAAAGTATTTGTTGGCGAAGAAATTTTCGAAGCTGATGTGGCTCTTTGCACAATTCCTTTAGGGGTTTTACAAAGGGGTATACTAAAATTTGACCCAAAATTGCCTCAAAGAAAGCTCGATGCAATAAAAAGGTTGGGATTTGGATTGTTGAATAAAGTTGTGATGCTTTTTCCTACAATATTTTGGGGCTCAGAACTTGACATGTTTGGCCATTTAGCAGAAAATCCAAAAAAGAGAGGTGAATATTTTTTATTTTATAGTTATGCTATGATATCCGAGGGACCACTTTTAGTAGCATTGGTTGCGGGAGAAGCGGCTATTGAATTTGAAAAAACACCTCCATTACAAGCAGTATTACATGTAATGAATGTCCTCAAAGGTATGCCTTTCTGAAATATTTTAAGTTTGTAATTTTATTTATTTATTCATAATCAAACAAATGAACTATTTTTTTAATTATCTTAAACAAATGCATAGTATGATCACATACATTTTCTTTTTATTCCACTTATGAATTTTTAAATAACTTAAGGCTATATTTTTAAGAAAATTTTCACCTCAAAATTTTTATTTTCACATTTTAAAAACATGGTTTTGATTTTTCATAAATTAGTCTAAAATCAATGGCACAAAAAAATAGAATGACCATACCATGCATTCATTTTCTTTTATAAATCAATATTACTACTTCTTTATTTAATAATTTTAATGTTTTTTGAGATTGCATTATATTAAATATTTATTTTTCAAAAATAAATTAAAACAAAGATTCAATGTTGAAAACGTAGAGTAATATCACAAACTTATAAATTTTGGCAATTTGAATGCATTAGAACTTTTATTCACTAATGTGTGCTTTTTGAAAAGCTAATTATTTAAAACTCAAAAATTTAGAAAATGATATTAATATTCTTATTTTTTATATATTCTAAAATTTTAATATATAAAATAAAACTCATTAAAAATCAATTCTACCTTGTATCTGTTGTATTGATCTAAGATGTAAATGCATAACTAAAAAGATATGATAAAATTTCTTATTAGATATAAAAGGCCACAAATTTCATATTAGATAAAAATTAACGTTTTCACTGTAGGCTAAACTAAAAATCCCTTGATATATCACAAAAATTCCAAATTGTCAATTTGACCTTTTTGACTCGTTACCTACTCAATTTATATATTGAATAAATATCATGTTTTGTAGTTTTCTAATGTTTTAACATATATTTGTATTAGTTTTTAGAAATGAGTTACACACAATATATTGTGTGATTTTTGTAAATTGGACATAAGTCAAAGGTATTTCTTTATTGTTGCAAAACATTTAGAATCTAATATACCTCTTTTAATTTTAATAGTTTTTTGGCACACATTTTTTTATTTCAATATAATTACAGAGTTGATATATGTAGGCATATACGAACCTCGAGGTATCAATGTTCCAAATCCAATTCAAACGGTGTGTACAAGGTGGGGTAGTGATTTTCTTAGTTATGGCTCTTATTCAAATGTAGCGGTAGAAGCATCAGGAGATGATTATGACGTCATGGCAGAAAGTGTTGGAAATGGACGACTTTTTTTTGCTGGAGAAGCTACTATTCGCAGGTTTTTATTTAATATTCCAAAATAATTTATAATATTTCATTTATAAAATTTATATGATATCAAAATATAGTTTTTTGGGAATGTTGCCGATGTTATTTTACATATCCTTTTTTAAACAACGTTATCTATAAATAGTTTAAAATTGTATGTTTTATTCTTTAAAATTCAATCAAGCATTTTATGGTTGTTGCCTTGTTTTAAGGTGTTACTCAAAATTAAGATAAAACATGCATAATTTTTTAAATAAAGGAGTTGAGTTTACTATTAAATCAAGTTTGAATCATGTCATTTGGAATAAACCTCTACTCATAGGTTCACCCATTTTGGCATTGCATAATTAGTAGCTTCCAACTTTCCATGATCCCCCACCAATACATGGAAGGCCGGAGGTCTTTATACTACTTCATCTGTTCCAAAATAAAAAAACACCTTTGCAAACTGGAAGCAATGATTCCATTGGATTTTTATTCCGAAACATAAGGATTAAATGACTATGGCTTTTGCCAAGAAGTCAATCATTTTAGAACCTTGAATATATTCATCTAATATCTTTAGGTAACTTCAAGAGTACACGATGTCGCTAATTGAAACGTTCAAATGCCTCTTTAAAACTATATACGCGGCTTTTGAAATATTCTTTTGACCCCTAGAGTAAATCGGTGCTCCATAGAATATCTTAATGCACCCTAGCACAATTATAGAGTCTCACTAGTAGAAATCTTATACAATGGGACGTGGCTTTCATGACTAAATGTCCGTTGAGATTTGTCTTTAGTGACTCAAAATTGATCTTGTCTCACTAAAGACAAACCTCAACAGACATTTAGTCATTAAAGACACATTCCATTGCACAAGATTTCTACTAGTGTCTTTTAAAAGAACTTCAAGATACATTTGTTAGTGTATATATTGGAGGCAAGATGAGGGAAACCTTGTTCTTGCCAACACAAGTTTTGAATCACTCTATTTAAGTTTTGTATTATGTTTAATTTCGTGTTATAGAAAATTGGTATTAGTGTTAAATAATCTTAGCATTACCTCATATTGTTCATGATAGTGTGTAGTACTTAACAACACATATTGCATAGTCTAGGATAACATTTTTGCATCTTTGTGACACATGTTGCAACCTTTACTTGAAGGTGATAACATTTTGGTAACTTCGTGACATATATTGCAACCTTCACTTGAAAGTGATAATATTCTTTGCAACTTTGTGAGATGTACTGTAACCTTCATTTAAATGTGTAATACTTAGCATCACATATTGTATAGTTCATAATGATAATTTTGCAACTTTGTGACACGTGTTGCAACCTTAGCATTGTAAGAACTACGCGTTATTTAGCTACACATATTGCAACTCTTTAGCATTGCAATTTGGTGTATCTTTGACAATTGTTGTAGTGTTATATGTATTTCAAGAAATAATGATTTTTTGACATAAATTCTGTTGTTTGATTCCTTTTTATGACACAATATATGATTTCATTCAATCCTATCAAATTTCAAATGCTAAAAATGATACTTGTAATTTTGGTGAGTTTTTAAAGCTAAATGATTGTAAACCCTAAAAGTCAGAATGTCCCAAAAGAAACTGGTTGACGGGAAAAATATTTTGAACTACTCGAAGTTTTTTTTGTCATTTAAAAACATATATCTTGATTATTTTATTAATTGAAGAACGATTTTGCTACACGGATTTCTGCAAATTTTCATGCATATAATCACATAATCATGCATAATTATTTTATTTAAATAAGACTTAATAAAAAATGAAAAATGAAAATCACATAATGGATTAAAAGAAACCAATTTTATCATGTAAAAACTATATATGAATTATTGATTTTATACCAAAAAATGTGTTTCAAAACTTTTTACGACTAAAATGATGCAATGATTGAAATTATTTTTGAGCTTTTGATTTGAATATTTCCTAATTTATTCGAATAATAACATTTTGTATAATATTTTTGTATACATACACTATATTCTAACATTGAGAATATATATGTGCTTTTTAATTTATTTTTAAACGTAAGAGTATATATTGGATTCTTGAATTTCAAGATTACATTATTAATTTGATTTTCATATGGAATATTTTTTGTATGTGTAGATATCCAGCAACCATGCATGGAGCTTATTTAAGTGGTCTTAGAGAAGCAGGTAACATTGCAAGTGCAACAAATGCAACAAGTGCAAGGAAAACATTTCCAACATGTGAACGTCGGTAAGATACAAAAAGACTTGCAATTATTTTCATGTACTCTAGAAGAACTTTTCAAAGAACCCGATTTAGAATTTGGAAGTATTTCCATCATATTTGACCATAGAAGTAATGATCCAAAATCAATTGCATTACTAAGGCTTCAATATGGTGAGCACAAAAATAAAAATAAAAACAATGATATTGAATTGGAAACTCAATGCAAAAGTAATGATTTTTTTGGGGCAAAACAACAATTCCATTTGTACACTACAATTACAAGACAACAAGCTTACGAAGTACGAGAAGTACGTGGAGGCGATTGTGGAAAATTAGCTTATTTATACCAAAAGCTTGGAGTGAAACTAGTAGGTAGAAGGGGTCTTGGTCCACAAGGAGACGCATTGGTATTGGCCATAAAATGGCATCGAGTTACAAAGAAATCTGGAGTTGTAATGCTACCTTCACAACATAGTACAACATCTTCACAAAGAACTTCAAAATTGAATGTAAATTAGTATTTAAAAAAAATTCATTTAAAAATCCAAAATTGTACGTAATTCGACTCCAATTTTTTTTTTAAAGCTCAAAATGAGTTGATGGATGAAGAGAATTTCATCATTTTAACTCTTTCTTCGTAATTAAAGTAATTTGTATGCAAAATTGGTGCAAGTCCATAAACTCTTTTCATACAAATTGGTGTATATTATTTGCATTCACTCTTTTATTTAATTTCAAACCAACTAGTTGATATTGGTGCCTAAGAGCATAGATTTCCAAATGATACTTCAAATGCACTTTTGATGTGTTTTTGTTAGCATTATTGTTTTTATAATTCAAGTAAAATCAAAATTTTCAAACAATTTATATAAAAAGAAAAAAAAATAAAAATTGAAACTTTGTCATGTTAAAGTAATTTATTTTATATTATTATAAAATTAATTTAATTATTTCATTTTTATTTTAAAAGTAAATCTACATATGATTTGATACACTATATATATATACATACTCATCAAAACTTTTTTTTTTTTTTTTTTTTTTTTTTTTTTTTTTTTTTTTTTTAAATTTGGGGGGGGGGGGGGGGGCAGTGATAGCACAAGTACATTTTTTGCATGCTTAATGTTGAGTGTGTCTCACAATTAACATGATGATTAAATTACAAGACAAACTACTTTGGTTATTATCTTAGCACATGCTTCTTGAGTTTTTTTTTTTTTTAAGATTTTGTTTTTTAGATATTGTTTTAAGAATATCCGTCGAGATTCTTTTTATGACCATACAAAAAGAAATCCCAAAAAAATTTGTATCTGTTTTTTGTTATTTCATAAAAAGAACTATATGTTTCACTTGTGGCTTTCCAACAGTTATTATAATAGAGTTTGTAAATGAGCCAAAAATTTAAAGCAAGGTTTTCTATGTTATAACTTATCAAGGGCAAGGTTTTCTATAATGTAATCTATCAAGGACAAGGCTTTCTATGATGTAATCTATCAAGGGCAAGGCTTTCTATGATGTAACTTAGCCTTTCACAACCTTAAATGGTCTTCTCATGACTGTTCCGCCTCTTTATATTGATGCAAAGAGAAGAGAAGCGGAGCCCTAGTATCTTTTGGCCAACCCAACTCTTGGGTTACAGAAGTGACCCCGATTCAACACTCTTTTCAAAGAAGTGTTATAAAATAATTGATGGAAACCAAAAATGAAGTTGGTGTACAAAGTAAATTTGTAAATGTGAAGATCACATTTGTATAGTTGGGTGTATCATATTTTTTTAATTAATAAATTTAAAATAATTTTGCAAGGATTTCTTTTGAAATTCAATTAAAAATCCCGATTTGACACAAAAAATCAAAAATATTGAATGTAATTGGAATAACATGCACTACGCGACGGTACGGTTTCCATTATTAGATTCTCCTTATATTGGAAAATCATGTTTAAGGTCTCACTTTTTGGACCAAGAATGCAACTTGACATAAACCAATTGTGTTATTTTTCAAAAAACCATAGTAACCTATTTTGAAGGTTCACACCATACAAAGGATAATCAACTTACACATGAACCAAAAAATAGCAATTGGTGGATGGAAATTGTCCATTTTGGATGGAATTCAAACAATTTTAATATGTTTGCCGTCCAATTTATGGACGCTGGCGCGCTTAAGGGTTAAGAGCAAGGCTACCTATGCCCTCAAAAAGTCTCTTACATTCGAGAAGTAAATGAAAAGTGCCAAGGGCCCTTCCAAAATGCTTCTTGACTCTAGATCCTAGCGTTTTAGAAATTGGGCCTTGAAATCACTATTTAGTTGACTATATCCTGACATTCTACTTGTGATTGGTCCATTGACTATTTGATGCGCACTTTTGAAATGTGAGAGGCGTGCAAGGGTGGGGAGTGTGAGTGCAAGGGCCCTTCAAATACAAATGAATAATTTCAAAGAGTTAGTCCTAGCGTGCATGGGTGGGAATACTCTAAGTGCTCACTTTGTAATTAATCTTTCAATTTCTTGTAAATAAAAAATAAAGGGAGGGGGGAAGTAAAGCACTTGATGGAAGGATGGTCTGGCTGTATCTGCCAAGTGTATCTCTATGTAGTAAGATTTTGTTCAGACAGACCCATAAGCTTTCCCAAAAATACAATAAAATAAAACCCCTGCAACCACTCAGCGCCCTCATGTACCATGACAATAACAAAACCATTGATGGTTTTGGGGACTTGTTATGTACCCAGATATCCCAATTGTTTAGCCTTTTTGGACCTGATTCCTGTGAATAAAAAAATGCTAGAGTTAGAGGAAGCTGTACAAAGTACGAAGTATTCATTTGGTTCAGGATGCCTTTATACCTGCTCCCAGATCTGCGTCACCAGAGTTGATAATATACCACAAATCGCCCCCTGCCTTTCTCCATGTGCAATGCATTCAAGTCGCCCCTCCGTCCGCCCAGTTCCTCATTGTTTGCTTTCAAGGCCTGCCTGCCACTAGATCTTCACACCTCATAACTCCCCGCCTTGCCCCTAAATTATACCCTGATGTCAATATACGATCACGGCCACAGCTCAAATTCCATGTCACTGGTGAGCAGTAATTTTTTAATTTACTTTAATTTATTTTAATTTATTTTATATAGGAGACTATTTAGCATTCTTGCTATTTTTCCATGACTTGAAGAATTATCCAAAATTTGTGATTTTTAGAAATTTAGTGATTTTTGGAGATTTTTTGGTTGCTTAATTTCATAAGTTGACTTTTTAAAGAGCACCTTTACACTAAAATCTTAGAAATTTTGAGTGAATGACTACAACATGAAATGAGGCATAAAATTTTCACAAATCATCTCTTTTCTAATCAGATCACATGCATGAAGCTAACTTCCCATAAAATATATAGTAAAGAACCCACATTGCCAAAAATCATTGACAAATGAGAAAATTTGTGTTTGATTATGTACATCGTCCACTTTCTCGATGGTTGAGCGTTTAGGGATTTAGGAAGGGTTTGGTATCTTAGATTGATGAACAATAATGATTATCCATGTATAGTAAGGGTGATTGGTTCACAAACTATATAATTGAAGGACACATAGCGGTTTGAAGGTGTAAACAACAGCTTGTGACTCCAAATTCCGGATGTGATGATAGTGGTCAACAAGTGAATTGAGGGAGAAGAGTGTGGATACTCTATATTGAAGAAGATTGGCAATGAGATTAGGAGCCTATTACCACCACCATATTTCCAATTCCGCTTTTATGTTTTGGTGACCGTGTACATTCCAAACCAAAAAATCTTCCGTTGGTACATGTGGATGGAATTAGAAACATGGTGATAATAGGACGGTGGATCTTAGAACAAAATACACTATTGAAGCACCAAACCAAGTGAAGAGGATTTATACGCCCTTCCTTTCATTATAAGAGTCTAAAACCACATAGTCTCTTGTATCAATTTAAGAGTCCACATTCATTGTATTGCCTTTTTACATTGACTTACTACATTTTTCATCCCTTTACATTGAGACACACAATTCCAAAAGTTGCAATCGTGTTCCATCACTTTCAATATGGGCTTTATTTCGATCTTAAATCTCAACTATCTCTACAAAGTGGAGTCTTATTATGAACTATGGAACCGGCAAAGGCCGTTAGGTTTGAGCCGGTTATGGGACATAACCTACGATTAAGAATTGGCCTTTTCCGAACTAATATAGAAAGAAAGCTAGTCTGACAATTCTTGCATGGAGTGAACTAATAATTCAAAGAAGAAGGCAAGACTTATGAGTTCTAACATGTGAGTGTGTAGCCACTTATGTGTTGACACATCTGCTTCACAATTCATAGAGTGGCTTATGAAACAGAGGGAATAGTTGCTAATAGCAGCCTTACACTTATGATCAAACTTTTGCAACTTACTCTTCCTTCTCTTAATAGCATGGATGGTATAGCTCCACGCAAAATGACAAATGACACAAATATTGATGGGTTCACCAAAACATAATGTTAATGTAGCCCATAAATATATATGGTAGCATGAAACTATCGGATAAGAAGGACAAGGTTATTTTCCATAACCACAGGTTGTTTTGAAGTTACGATGCCTTACTCTTGTGACCCTTGATTAATCATCATTGAAAAAGATTCAACAAGATCCAACCAAAGATCCAACCATTATTCCAACCACTGATGTTATGTTCAATAATGTGCAAACTGCCCGTGGTTATGAAAATATTTTGTCTCACCACTATTGTTGCTCAACAAGGTTAACTCGTAAATGTCCTCATCCCTCTCCAAATTTGGTAGTTTTGCAAAAATGCATCATAATGGAATGCAACCTAGAAGGATATTTTGAACTTGAAGTATGAATAAAAGCTGTACATTATAAAATTTTGATTCCATCCATTTTGGTTATATTAGCGATTGCTATCACCAATATTTATGTATAAAATTCAAAACTCAAAATTCATAATGCTTTTGTAATTTGATTACGAATAAGATATTGAGAATTCATACATGAAATTTGTTGTAAATATAACACCCTAAGTGTAGTGATTTTAGGAGAATTTTTGGTTGCTTAATTTCATGAATTGACTTTCTTAAGAACACATTTACACTGAAATCTTTGAAATTTTGGGTGAATCACTACAACATGAAATGAGGCATAGAATCTTCACAAACCATCCCCTTTCTAATCAGATCACACATGCATGAAGCTAAATTCCCATAAAATATAAACTAAAGAACCCACATCGCAAAAAGTCAATGACAGATGAGAAAACTGTGTTTGATTTTGTGTACATCGCCCACTTTTTGGACGCGTGGTTGGACGTTTACAGGTTAATTCTCATAAGCAGGGGCTGCTTGCACATTAATTAGTCCATAATTTATACTTGAGAAGCTATGTAGAAAGCAAGTGTTATTTCCAGTCAGGGAGTCCACTGTCCAAGTTGCAGGATGTCGTTAGCCTCAGTTGCGGCTGGCTTGAAATGATGAAGTCGGTGAAATCAATACTCTGCAGAAAAGTTTACTCAATCTCCCCAAATTCCAAAACCGATTTCTGCCAGACGTACCCAGATCGATTCTGGAATGGAATCATCAGACACAAAGAGCCTCTTTTCGGTCTCTTGTACTCTTCTACTAACTCCTCAACGGGAAGAAAGGTGCGACTGGCAGGAAGAAAGGTGCGACTGGCAGGCGACCGTGCAGGAGGCCGGACTAACTGCCAATCTTGCGTGTCCAATGTGCCGTACGATTTTCATGAAAATTCGTATCCGGCTGACCACTCAATACGTCAACCCAGTTTATTGTCATTTGACAGTATTAAACTACAATATTATATGCGTCGTATTGATCCATGGGCAACATTTTTCCATTCCAGAGATTGATCGATACGGAGGCCAATGGTGTCATTGCAAGTGTCAGTGAGAGTCACCAAGACGTTGTCACAAAATCTCTAACAAATCTGGCCAAGTCCGGACTTGCATGATGGAGCTTTGCGCACAATGAAAGAGATATCTACCTCCTTTACTAACACTAAATGCCTTAGCAGGATGCACATGCTCATAACCCCTAGAGGATCAAAGCCTGCATTTCACCACACACACACAAAAAAGAAAAAAAAAGAAAACAAACTGCTGAAAATTGCCATTTTCTGGTGTATCGAGCAACAAGGAGAACTTGTGGATTTTAATTTTTTTTGCAATAGCTCAATTGCGATATATGTATAAGGTATGTATTTAAGGTATGAATGTTTAAGGTATATATATTTAAGGTATGTACCCATAATGGACCCTATCTCAAAATGCAACTTGTGCACTTGTAGTCAAAACACCAATAAAAAAGAGGAACTTGAATGGATACCAATAAATAGTGAGATTGTAGTGTCTAAGGCCTACATTAGCACCAAACTAGTACCAATACTAGCCTTGGGCACCATGATGGATAATTTGTAGAGATGATGCCCTACATTTTGTCTATTGAACAAAACTTCATTAAACATATGACTTGTCTTTGTTGCTGTTGTTCTTTTTGTATTTTGTTTTCTTTTTCTTTCATTTTTGACTCTTCTTGTGCAGCCACGGATCCCACACTCATACCAAGGTTTATTTTTAATTTTTTAATTTTTTAATTTAAATATTTTAATCTTTAAATATTTTAATTTTGTTCTTTTCATGCTTCTTCTTTGTTAGGGTTCAGTTTGCCATTTCCAGCGCTAAAATCTATAGTTTTATTGATAAATTAAATCAAATTAAATATGGGTACATCCACCAGCTGAATTCTAAACGGCCGCAGAAAGGGGGAAAAGTTTTAAAACTAAAAAAAATGTTTTTTGCGGCCATGGGTTGCGCAGCCATGCATCCGATAGAACATGATACTGATACTCATCCTCTTCCTCTTTCCTCCCCCTCTCCTTCCCTTCTCCTCATATATATATATATATATAGGAGGGAGGGGGAGAGTGACATAGGGTGTGCAGCTACACATTCTAAGGCCAAAAAAGGATTTTAAAAAAAAAATTATGAATTTATTTATTAGGGTTAAAACGCCACAAATGGCAAGCTAAACCCTAACAAAGATGAAAAGAAGGAAGTAATAAATAAATAATAATAAAACTTTGGTGCAAGTATGGGATCTATAGCTGCACAAAAAGAGCCAAAAATGGAAAGAAAAGAATGAAGAAAAAATAGAAGAAAAAATAGAAGACATGAAAGAAAACAAGATAAAAGAAAAGATGAAAGAAAATATAAAAATAAGGATAGTAAATAAATAAAAGAATCGTTTGTTCACAATGTAAGGGATTCGTTGTTTTTTTAGACAATTTTTAGGACAATTTTTTAATGCGTTGGAGGTCTAGTAAATGATTATATGTTCAAGTGCGTAAATAGCAAATTGCGTGTTTTAGTGTGTCTCACTGTAATGGCAATAATCACTGTAGTATCTATGCTTAGTTGCTTTTAGTGGCGGTTATGGGTGCACATACCTTACAATTTTATTTTTCTTGTTGTATTTTGCCTGATTTCTTTACTAAGTATGACATTCTCTTTAGTTAACCCCTAAGTGACAGATCAACCATTTTATGGTCTCTGCCCTTTTTTTATGGGCTGACCAAAATAGAAAATACATGTTTATAGAAAATAAAAAATATTTTTAAATAGTTAATCAAGTCTACTTTCCAACCCAATTTGAATCATGTCAATCCGAGTTAAACTCCACCCGGGAGAAATTTTCAAAGCAAAACACTTCTACATTGTTTAGTGTTAGAAAACTCACTATTTGGGGAAAGTAATGATGTTCTCTCCGTTGAAAAATCTGCAATTTTTGATTTTAGAATAGAATGTCTAGTTTTAACAAATCATACAAAATTTCAAATTCTAAAAATAAAATTTGTGATTCTTATAAATATTTGAAGTTAAATGCTTCTAAATTCATTATGAGATGATAAAAAAGCTATTTTTTGATATTTGACCGTATGGAAAATTACTAAACATCAAGCTCCTCATTTTCTCTTTTGGGCCAAACTTCATCAAAGTTGAAGAAGTAATTTTTTATAACACATTTATGTTTTGCCCTTACCCCCTCCGTTGTTTAGGGGTTAAGGAAAAAAATGAAAAAAAATCAACTTTTTTTGTCAGATTTTTTCTATATTTTTTGTTAAGATAGCCAAAATTTGTGAAGAAAAACTACCAAAATATGAAGAAATTCTGTCAAAATATCGTTGTAAACTTAGGATTTTGCCAAGTATTCTTTCCCAATTCATTTTACATCCTCAGTTAAACTTCAAGAAAAAAACACTGATACCTTACATAACCAGTTGTTGGCTTTTCAACACTAACATGGCTCCACCCCGGTGACAATCCGTCACCATCGCCATCACAAGTTGCAACTCAGAACCTTCTCTTCTTTCAGCTTGCATCCTACACCCTTGGATCAAGAAGATCAAAGATTGTGATTGATAAGTGAAGAACTAGTTATGTATGATAACCTATTCACTGCTACTACGGCTCGTCGGTTATCTAATACATAAAGTGGCCTCCAAGATGATCCAAAAGACAACATCAATGTTTGTCGTTCCAGTATTGCAAATAGTCCATTTATAAAACAGGATCAGTTCTGAACTCTGCATCATGTCCTCTGCATTGGCAAGCTTTTTTGTCCGGAGGCTTTTAAGTTATAGAGACGTAGAGACACAAAGTTCAATGGAGCAGAACCACAGGCACTGAGACAAGGGGTACTGAACTCATGCAAGCGCTAGCTCAAAGTTTAGTTACCGGAGCACCAGACACACCATGGATTTTTTAATACTAAATTTGCAAGTCGGAACTGATTTTGCGTATCTCTTTTGGATGAGATTCTGTGGATGTAAGTTACTTCCTGGCCGGGGATTTTATCATCATTGATGGCAGCAGATTTACAATCTTCTATAGCACTCCTTCAAAGGAGACCAACCCCTGTCTCTGCCCCTTCTGTCTCCTGCCTCATACACAACCCCTACGCACAACTAAAATAATTAAACAACAGCAAGAAGAACTCTAATAAATGGGGTTCAGTTGCCAGTTTTATGCAAGTACTGACTTTTGTGTGTGAGCATAGGGTGCATACAGTAGTGCAAAAATGCCCCTTATTAATGTCTCAAGTTTAGATCATATGTATATGTATATGTGCATGTATATGTATATGTATGTAAATGAAAGAATCTTTTATTCGGTCCCGAATGACCTAAACCTTTTATTCCGTCTAGAATGACTTCAACCTTTAACTCCCTGAGCGTCCATTTTTTGAATGATGTACAGATTTCATCCATGTTTCCTCATTTGTCATGCACTTTCTGCAATGTGTATTTTCTTACAATTGATTTCATGGGAAGTTAGCTTCATGCATGTAAGAACCAATTAGAAAGGGGATGATTTTTGCACACCAATTAGAAAGGGGTGGTCTCCAAATTGTACACCCTATATCCGAATCTTTTATAAAAAATCATTAGATTGTTTTTAAGTTCTTTGTGAGATCTGAAAATCCATAATTATTAACCCCTAAATGACAAAGGGGGTAAGGGCAAAACCTAAATGTGTTATAAAATGTTGCTTCTACAACTTTGATGAAGTTTGGTCCAAAAGAGAAAATGAGAAGCACGATGTTTAGTAATTATTCATACGGTCAAACTTTCAAAAAATGTTTTAGATACTCATTAAACTAATTTAGAAGCATTTATCGTTGAATATTCACCAAAATTACAAATTTTATTTTTGAAATATGAAACTTGGTATGATTGGTTGAAACTAAACATTTTATTCTTGAGTTCAAAAAAGCAAATTTTTAGAAAGAGGGAACATCATTACTTTCCCGAAATAGTAAGTTTTGTAACACTAGGACAATGTTGAGGTGTTTGTCTTTGAAAATTTCTCCTTGATGGAGTTTAACTCTGATTGACATGATTCAAATTGGGTTGGAAAGTAGACTTGATTTCCTATTTGAAAATATTTTTTATTTTCTATAAAAGTTTTTTTTCTATCTCGGGCAGCCCGTAAAAAAGGGCAGCGACCATAAAATGGTTGATCGGTCACTTAGGGGTTAAAATTTTCAAAGTTTTGAAAACCGAGAAATGACATTTCTTACAGTCTGACACACTATGGAAACCCAAGTGCTGAGCCAAACATTATTTAGTATAAATGAAATGCTGACATCACAACTTAGTCACAGTGACCTATACCAATTACCAAACAGTGATTTTTTTTAAAGGCTTTTAACCCATTGACGTGCCTCTGTCCATAAAATATATGACAAATAGATTGTAAACTTTCTTAACACTGCATCATGTATAATTTTTCATCCATCCAAATTTCTTTTGATTCTTGTACTAGTTAACCCCTAACCGCCCAACCATGAATATTTTGCTTGATGTACAGATTTCATCCGTAGTTTCTCATCCGTCATGCACTTTTTGGGGTGTGAGTATTTTACTGAATTTTTTATGGGAAGTTAGCTTCATGTATGTGTGATCCGATCGAAAAGGAAACAATTTTTGAAAAAATTATGCCTCATTTCGTGTTGTAGTGTTTCACCCAAAATTTGGAAGATTTTAGTCTAAAAGTGTTCTTGAAAAAATAAACTCATAAAATCAAGCATCCAAAAAATCTCCAAAAATCACTACACCTAGAGTACTATATTATAAGCCATCACAACAAATTTCATCCCCATACTCTCAATATCTTATTCGTAATCGAATTTCAAAATAATTTTTTATTTAATGTTTCAAAATCTATAGAAAAATATTAGTAATAGCAATCAAAGATCTAACCGTATAGATTGAATCTAAATTTCAAAATCTATAACTTTTATTCATACATCAAGTTTCAAACATTCATGCTAGTTGCATTTTATAATGCATCTTTGCAAAACTACCCAAATTGAACATAGGTGAGGACGTTTAGGGGTTAACTATCTTTTGTAGAGTATGGATCTTCAAAATAAGATATTGTGATTTTTTGAAAATCAACACAATTGATTTATGTCTAATTTCATTATTAGTTCAAAAAGTGGGACCTTAAACATGATTTTCCAGAATAAGTAAAATCAAATAATGGAAACCCTACCATCTCGTAGAGTTGTAGTGCATCTTATTCCAACTTCATCACAATTTTTTTTTAATATTTTCTAAATTTGGGATTTTTATTGAATTTAAAGAAAAATCCTTGCAAAATTAATTTAAAAATATCAAAAAAATATATGATGAATCCAACAGTACAAATGTGATCTTGACATTGAAATTTACAACTTAGCTTTGTACATCAACTCCATTTTTGTTTTTTACCAACCATTTTATAACAACTCTTTGAAAGCAATGTTGAATCAGGACGTTAAAGGGTCAAAAGCCAAAAAGCAACAAGAAAAACAATTGGCTTGCACCAAGCCTTCAAAAAAAATTTGAAGAAAAAATGGATGAAGATGCCATATTGTTCCAATTTTTGAAAATGATTCACATGTAATTGCCAAACTTAAATGGAGCTCATCCAAATATATGGATGATAAGATTGTTCTATCCAAAATATACATGAATATTAAAATATTCGACTTCACCAATTTATTTTATGTCGCCACTTTAGTACTTCTTCAAAAACCCAAAAAATGCTCCTATTCCTCATGTTACGGTGAGGGCATCACTCTTAGTAGGAAATGATCAAAAAGAGCTTTGGGTCTAAGGTAGAGGCACCAATACCTATGGTTTCCAATGATGAAAAAATTGCAACATACAAAACTTTGGGTTCAATAACCAAACCCAATTTTTTTTATTAATTTTGTCACAATGTATGATTTTGTTCTGAATTTTCAAACTTAATCTGCATAGACCACTATTGATGTTAGTAGGGGAACCAATACTCGTCTTTCATTTCTAGTCCAATCAGTTTGCTAATTTGGCATTCATAACTGATCACAAAATTGCTACAAGTAATGGTTGTGATAATTTGATTGGGTACTCACGAAGTTGAAACGTGTGCTTGAATACGTGACTGAGATTGGTCCATAACAGGTTCTGATGTTTATGCATTAGTTCATATACCGGTATTGTAGGAAGAAAAAAAATTCAAAAATACAATACCTATGGTGGAGCATTGGAAACGTGCTCTCTTCGTTCACAGTGCGATGTTTGTAATCTGTTGTTGTGCAATGGAAATAAAGCATCCATTTGTTTTAAGATTAAAAATTAAAAACCAAAATAAAATACATCCATGAAATGTGGAGCAGGTAGGGTGGATCTAAAGTGCGCAATTGTAATAATTAACATGTGCCCGCATGGAACTGGTGCAAAATAATTAAAATGCTGGTTTGTGCAAAAGGCTATCTTACTGTTGCTGTTAGCCGCCCACCAGATCTTCTGGGTCCCCAAATATTGGTGGAAGCTGTAGAATCAAGGCATTCCTCCTCCAACATGCATTTAGCAGGCGGGGAATTATTCAAGGATTATTCAGTCAGCGCGAGCGATGATGTTAGACAAAACCATACTTTTTCTGTGGTCCCTTGACCACGTACACAGCAGGATTTGTTTTCCTTTTGCACTGTAGCAGTGCTCCATGCATGTAGTGGAGGATGGTCGCTCCAGATTTAGACCATTGTGACTGTGCCACGACATTGGAGTCTAGCTCCAAGAAGCTGAAAAGAAAAAGAAAAAAAGAAAACAACCCTGCCTCCTTTGCACAAAACACAAGAATTTTGCTCTGATTGGACTATGAGTCCGTGATTGGAAGAATGCAGACCAATTAGCACAGGCATCCAAACAAAATGAACATTTTTTCCGCCACTTTTTTGATTCCTTCCTTGCCATTCCATTGAACTAGTCTCATGATAGGAATTCGACCATTCAAACCTTTGCACCATCTCACGCAATGGATTTCGGCTCAATTCTCTTTTGTTTCTTTATTTTATTCTGTTATATATATGATAATTAATTAATTAATTAATCTTCAAAGCACCAAGAAACCCAAATTGAGTCTTGTGTTTTTTGTTTTAAGCAATTTTGAGTAGGTCTCATGTGGACTTCTTTTTGTTCAGATATGTTTGATCAACACATGCAATGTTCTTCATTGATTACGGTGATACAAAATTGGGACTAGTCTCAAGATAGAAACCATTCCACCATTCAAACCTTTGCACCATTTCACACAATAGATTTCAATTCAATTCTCTTCTTTTAAGAAAAAAATATTGTAGCTTCCTGGCAGTTTGTGCAACTTTATGCCTAACATTTAATTAAAGTGTAAAAGAAAATTAGGCAACAGATAATATATTAAAATTGAACAATAACATCTTAAAAAAACATATAAGAACCGCTAGCCTCTTAATAATTTTTAATTTATTTTTGGGCAAACTCGGTCAGTAATTTCCTATAGATTCAAGCACCCTTGTAACTATTTATTAATTTACCAAGCTACAAAGAAGCTACAGTATTAAAGAAAATGAAAAATGAAAAATAACCCCTAAAGCACCAAGAAGCCCAAATTGCGCCTCATGTTTTTTTTGGAAATTTTGAGTAGGTCTCACGAGGTCTTCTTTTTGTTCAAATATGTTTGTTTCATGACCAACACATGCAATGTTCTTCACTCACTATGGTGATATAAAATTGGGTCCCACTTAATAAATCATGTTTTATACAAAATGATTGATTGGATTTGTCATTTTAAAGCCATGAATCCTTGGTCCTTTAGTGTTAACTGAGCGGCTGTAGTTTACTAGATTGTTTGTGAACGCTTTTTAAAATACACGAATGAACTTCGTTGCAATGGAACAACGTACGGCCTGGAACCAAGACCCGAGGAATGGGGTGCCGCACGCGCGCGCGCCCCGGTAATTTTGCAGAATTTATCATGCCATCTATCACACGAGACCTTGTGTCATCGTGGGATTGAATTTGGCAGGCTTGTAATTGAAATGGGGAGCATTCTTGGAATACTAGAGGAGTAATTCATGCCGCCATGTGAAAATCCAGGGTCCCCCAGGAACCCGATTCCAGGAGTTTGTTCTAAAATTTCTGGATTTCTGGAAATTTGAAGCAATCCGTCATCTACAAAACCCCAAAATGACAACAAAGTCTGGCGGAGGAGTGTATTTGCATTGTGCTACATTTGTTACGCTATTTGCAAAAGAAAAAAAAGAAAAAAACTATTTATTTTTTCCTCGTCACAAATGTCGTAAAAGTGATAGAAGGTGGGTTCTAAAATACAGCGTATTCAAATTTTTATCCCCTAATGACTTGTGCAACCATTTTGGTAGAATATGGCTTATATAGATCTCCAAAAGCATGGATGTGAAAAAATAAATTTGAAATTGCAAAAGAATAGTTCTGAAAAATAAGAGCTAAAGGGTCACAACCTATTTAGGCTTTCGAAGAAGCTAAAAATATAACTTCAAAAATGATTGACTTATTCATGTAGTATACGTATAAGACATATGTTAGTGCGTTGAAATCCTTTTGAAGAGTCACGAAGAAAATACCCCCGCCCCCCCCCTAAAATAATAATAATAATAATAATAATAATATTATTATTATTATTATTATATTTTTTTATTATTGTTATACTTTGTTTCTTATTAATTTGACACACAATTTTCAATTAAAAAATCCAAAGGCCCTAACCCCACAAAACTAGAATGTAACATACTTTGTTTATGCCCACAAATGAAAATAAAACAAAAGAATTTTTTAAAGAAAAACTTGTAAAATTACGAATATTCATTGCAACCAGATGGCCATGCAATGAAGGATTTTTCTTTACATTTTGAAACATAATTTATTTTTCTAATTTTATCAAATGTTTAAATTTGTAAAGAACATCTAAACATTATTTTACTACAAATCAATGTCTATTTTTCCCGCCGAAATACATAAACAGATAAATAGTTGTCAGCAATATGTTTGAAACAATTTTTGTGGCTTTTTAATTGAAACTATATGATCCTAATCTTTGGAGCTTAAGAAGACACTTTCTTTCACTTTTGTGTATAAAGTATAATAGATTTAAAAAAAAAAGTAATATGAGTTTGTATGGTTAAATTTTACTAACGATATTCCATATCGTCAAATAATAATTTTTGAGATTTCAATATTTTAAGCTTATTTTTGAAAACGATTTGAGTTCTAAACGATTCAAATGAAATTGAAATTGTAAGTCAAAACGCTACAAAATAATTTAGAAGTAATACCCAGAAACAAATGTACTTATTTTGTAATTTTGTACCAAAAAATTATCACAACTAATTTGTGCAATTTTTTTGGCAATGCTCTACTTAGAGGCCATTTAATTTCAACCTCTTAAAATTTGTGAATTGCAATAATGTATCGCGCCTCTCCTACTTCTCCTTTGTCATAGTGAAACGCACTTGTGTGTATATATAGCGCTTCACTTTTTTAGAGGCAACAAATACGACTTGCTAACATTGCACATGCAATGCACTTACAATGTTAGCTCTAAAAACTTGTCCCGTGTCTCTTAGAAGACAATCGAGTATGTTATTTGATGATATGAGGTCGAACTTCCACAAATGTTTAAATGTCTCATGATAGCAATACATGCTATCGGCACTGATCACTTTTGGCTGATGACCAACTCCCCACGAGACCCTTGATAATCTCATTGTATGACTCACAATGCGGAACTATACTGCTCAAGATACTTTAGTAGTGGTCTACTAGTGTGGAATGGGATATCTCCTAACCACTGTGAGCAGGTACAACCAAGCATCTTACAATGCTAAAAATGCAAGAGTGAAGCCCCAACCCTAGCGTCAATCCTTGAGAGCTACAACGGCTCACTTTGGCACCATCCGGAAATGAGACTTAGAAGACCAACTCTCTTCATAGTACAATCTTTGGAATTCAGCAAGTCCTCTCACCGTCTTGATCTAAAGAACTTTCTAAACTCACTTTTGTTTTAGAAGACCATTCACTTCCTTGTCACTGTTTCAAAATTATCCCAAACTTTCAACTCAAATAACTTCTAGCCAAGTTGTTCAAACTCCAAGTGCAAGCCTGTTTTTGCAATTTACTCTTTGAGTAAACTCACAAATAAGCACAATTATGTATTCACTTTTCTCATTCCAACATGTAAATTGAAGAAATTAGTTATGGCCATCTAAAGATTCAGGTCTCTAAGATGTAACGTTTCTGGTCCTCCCATCTTTTGTTGGGTCATAACTTCTAAGCCCTTCATTTTCTCCTTATGAGCCTTATCAATCTTGAGAGCTTTTTTCCTTATTTTTCCAACAACATATAGCATGTCCCATTTTGTTGAAGGTATCATTTAAAACCTTGAGTTTACCATCAATTCCAATTTAAAATGTCCCCGAACAGTGCCAACTTTGAAAAATCATGACTTTTGCCTCACAACTTTTATCCATGCAATTTTGGACCCGTTGGTGCGTTAACTTACAAGGTTTTCAACTATGTATGGCACGCCTTCATCTCAATCTCACACAAAACGCAATTGCTTGTTGTTGATTCAAGACACCTCTTGGTTCCCCACCTTGTCTCTTGCAAGGCCCGAGACGTCACCTCGAGGTCTCTAATGTGGTTCAATGAGTTTGTACCTATTATTAAAGGCCAAAAATCAGGGTTTTTCATTTCAAAATGTAGAAGATGCAAATGAGAGCTTCCAAATATTAAATTAAAAAATCAAAATAAAATATTATGTTTTGTAGTGTTATAACATATCACCATTTGTGATAGAATAAATAAAACTAAAAATTAAAAAGAATAAAAAAGAAAGAATAAAAACTACTGCATTCAGATGAAAGAAAAACTTAAAGTTAATACATTCTTAGTGAAACTACAAATTATATATATATATATATATATATATATATATATATATATATATATATATATATATATATATATATATATATATATATATATATATATATATATATACATGTGTTTTAATTTCTAAATACCTAAGGTTGAGGATAAAATCTAAATGTTCTACAAACTATATCTTCCTGAATTTTTTAAAACTTGGAGTTAATAAAATAAATAAATAAAAGTAGATTTAAAGAAAAGACTAAGTAAATTTAAAAAACACTATGGTAAATTGGTAGTTCATTAAAAAAATATTCATATAATTGAATTTCTATAAATTTGTAGAAAATTTAGGAAATTATAAAATTATAAAATTTGGTCGTTAAATGAATGTGTTTTAAAAATAAATAAAATAAAATCAACATTTTTCTGGTTAAAATTTGGTGTTGCATTATTTGTTGAAAATGCGCTTTTTTGTGTCTAATTTTTTATATTAGCAATCTTAATTTGAAACATAGAAATACAATATAACCTCAATAATATGATACCTCTGGAAAAACTCATAAAGTTTTGTAATACCAAGGCGCCGCATAATAATTATCAATATGGAGTTTTTCATTTTATTATTTTATTATCAAAATATTAAAGTAATTTGAAATCTTAAATGCCAAAAAAGTATCTATAAGAAAATTTCACCCAAAACATAATGTGAAGGAATGTTTAGGAAGTTGATAGCATTGCAACTATTTAAAAAAAAACTCAAGTGTTGAAAAAAGTCTTTGATATTCTTTGATATTGTCTACTATTAACAGTATTCAACATAAATTGTTTGTAGCTTTTATTTTGAAAAGAAAAGTGAAGAAGAATGGATATTGTTACCAACCCTTGTGAACAAAACAACATTATAATTTAAAATTTGGAATTAAATTTTGAGTCATGAAAATGAGAGCCTCCGAGGGTTGGCTCAATGGTTAAGCCTATGGCATCCCGATGGGATGACCAAGGTTTGAATACTAATGTCGCTTGGTGGCCTTACCACCATGGTCTACCCAATATTGGTGAGGGTCTCATGATTTTATTGAATAGGTATCCTAAAAATGTCTTAGAAGGGAGAACATGACTGTTCTTCTTAATGGTATTTGGTCGTAAACTAAATAGTTATAGGATTCACCTTCAAAAAAAAACATCAAAGGTAGCATGCACTATGTAAGTCATGAGGACGTACTTAGTATCACTATCCCCTAATAAACTCTTAATTTATACGGGTCTATAGTCCGCTTTCACTCACTCTTACTTTTTTTTCTCTTGAAAATGAAATTTGAAGAAGTACAACATTTAAATCTGAAACTGGAAGCTAAAAAAATTGCATCATAATGAAATTGAAATAGTGTAGCAATATGTTGGGAATTCAACAAGCACAATCAAATTCATTATCCATTAAAGGAAATGAAGCAACTATAGTAAATATAGAACACTTGATAAGCAAAGATCAAAACCATGATTTGTGCGTATCACATTTTATAGAGAAATCTTACAGAATTCACATCTTGTTTTGGATATGATGCATTTATGACCTTGATAATATGACAAAAGAAGGTTTCTAAAGTGTTACAACATTGAGTGTCAATCATATCATAAGAGATATTTCAAGAGTGCAAAAATTTGGTTGAGCAAGAATGTGTCATCAAATCAAGGTCATTGTGTTGTATTGTCAAAGTTCTATAGTAAAAAGATATCCCAATTTAGTATGCATAAAAATAGCTCAATTCAATTCAAATCTTACACATTAAAAAATATAATTACATTTTTGATCAAGTCTTTAACTCTTAATTCCCCGAGCGTTCATTTTCTGAACGATGTACAAATTTCATCCATGTTTTCTCATGCGTCATGCACTTTTTGCGATGTGGATTTTTTACTCTATATTTAGAGGAAGTTAGCTTCATGCATATGTGATCCAATTAGAAAGGGCATGATTTTTGAAAATTTTATGCCTCATTTCATGTTTGTAGTGATTCACCCAAATTTCAAAGATTTCAGTGTAAAAGTGCTCTTAAAGAATTCAACTCACAAAATTAAGCAACCAAAAAATCTTCAAAAATCACTACATGTAGATTATTACCTTTCAACTGATCACAACGAATTTCATTTATAGATTGTCAATATCTTATTCGTAATTGAATTACAAACGAATTTTGAATTTTTCTTTTCAAATTATATACAAAATATTGATGATAGCAATCATAGATCTAACTGTATGAATAGAATCCAAAATTCATAATGTACAACTTTTATTCATACACCAAGTTCAAAACATCCCTCAATTAGTTGGATTTTATGATGCATCTTTGTAAAACTACTAAATATGGAGATGGCTCTAGGCATTTAAGGGTTAAATACATGGTCTCTTGTTAATTTAGAAACTCATAGAACTTTGCTTTCTGTACACACACGTAAATATGTAGATGTTTATTGTTATGTAAAAATGAACTAATTGATAAGTTATTCTTTAACTTTTTTAAATCAAGATTCCCTCATGATATTTTTTCTCAAGTTTTAATGATTATCTTGTGGTTCGCTTTTAAGTTCATCTATTCATTGCTACAATTAGAAATCAATCTGTATAAAAATGGACAAAATATTATTATATAAATAGTTGTTACTATCTTTATGTATCAAAATAAATTTTGCATGAAAATCAAATTACCAAAGTGTTATAATTTGAGATTCTTTATTCAAAATGAATGTTTTATGTTTAAAAAATGTACTTCATTTGTCATAAAATTAATAGATCTCAAACAAAATTTAGAGTTTTTTTTACAAGATTTTAAAATTGAAACAAGTAAATTAACATTAAAAAAATAAAAAAATAAAACATAAAAAACCTTAGTTTTTTCTTTGATCAAAATACAATGCATACGGAAAGAAGTATAAAAGAGGATATTTTAAAATTTTCCTTGATTTTAAGATTTTAAAATGTTCCAATTAGAAAAACTTGATCTATGCCAAAGTTGTTATTTGTCACACTACTAGACTTGGAAGGAAGGGGGGGTTGCATACATGGTTTGTGTTACTTACTATAGCAACGTTTTGGGGCTGAAGTGAAGTAACCTACGATGTATTGCATATGATGTGATTTTCCTACTGCCATTCTTTGACAGACTTAGCTCACCTACCATTGATATTTAAGAGACTACTGACATTCTTTGACAGACTTAGCTCACCCACCATTGATATTTAGGAGACTACAGACAAGATCTACATTACTGAACCAAAATTATTGATGTGAAGCCTATGATGGGAACCAAAGGACCCCCTATTCTTTATTAAAACGCCACATATTGCGAAAATTTTGTACCTCTGTTAGCTATGTCTCCTCATAAGCCGATAACAATGTTTTTACTTCCTTGTTCTCCTACATTTTTAGTGTATATGGAGCAATGCCCAAAAGTATTTCCCACCTCCTCCCCCTCAATTCTAAATTTAACAATAGTAATTAATAGCAAACAATGTAAATTATTTTTTAATTACTATTTTCATAGTTTAATCCGTAAATGTAATAGCATTTAGAAATTGGACTACGACAAGATTCCAACTCATCCTACATTCTTGTCACTTCTTAGATGAAAATCATTCAATTTTTTGGAGATGCTTCATTGAGTTTTAGTCCTTTCCAATGGTTAGATTTGATATTACTAGAGTACATATTTTTCTAAAATTACAAATGTGGAAGTATATGAAATTTTGACCAAGCCGAAATTGTATTGAGTTCAGTTCAAAGTGGCCTTGCAAAAATGAGGTCATGGATTTAATGAGCACAAAATTCTTAAAGAATCACCAATTTAAGAATATCTTATTTCAAATCCATTCCTCTAGATTCTACTCAAAAATGTTGATATTTAGTTGTAATCAGATGTAGAAGAAATTCTTAATTTGAACTTTGAAATTTTGTAACAAAATATCGATGATAGCAATTGTGAATCTAAACATATAGATGGAATCTAGATGTCAAAATCTACAACTTTCATTGATACATCAATTCCAAAGTATTCTTCCAAATATTACATTATGATTATTTTTCTCAAATAGTCAATTCTAGGAACACCCTATGTTGTTTAGGGGTCAAAATTTAAAGTTATGTGATCATTTCCATCGTCAATGACACATTTTTTTACGATGTTGAAGAAAACAACAATTTGTAATTGCTATTTTCAAATAGAGAAAATGTAAAATACATGATCTATGTCAAATTTCATTAATAATTAAGAGTTCTATATGTATTTTATGCAATTTTATGCTACATTTTGTAATTTATGAATAAACTTCTTTTAAGTGCAAGCCACTTGATTTAGGATATCAAATTATACAGATAGTGTCAAATTGAAAATGTTTAAAACCAAAGTTTCAATAATTGATGCCATTTGTCATTTAGAAATTTGAATTGCATTGATTTTTTCCAATGTGCAAATTAGTTGATTTTTCAAACAATCGTGTTAATATTATGTTTACAAGAATATAGTTGAGATTGCATGATCCATGTTCTATTTTTTTAAGCTCTTCAAATTGCCTTACATAAGACACATGTCCTCTAAACCTCTTTAGTTATACATCCTTTGTATATCATGAAAATCTCATGTGTATATAAAGTTAAATAAAAAATCATTGTGTGACAAAATGCAATTAGAAGCTTGTTTGTTTCTAATAAAGAAGTTTGAGTGTGAACTTGGGAAACAATGTAAGTCATTTTTTAATAATTGTATGCTCAACAATTAATAATATATTTTGGTACTCCAAAAACAAAGCTAGAGGAAAAACTTGGGTTTTACAAGAATGGGAAGTCAATTTTCATCCTTGAAGACATGTCACATACATATGACTCCAGTTTAAAGTAAACTAGGATGAATTAAATGCATGTTTGTCCGTGGAATGCTGTTGGTTAGCCGTGTGGCCTACATAGTGGAGACATGTCATTGTATGTTAAACCTTATAAAAGCAATGTTAGATCTTTTTGAGGCCATGTTAGACCCACAATTGTCGTACTAAGAGACGATAGAATAGACATCATGTTCGTTACAAACATCACATTATATTCTCTTTCGTCAATTATTAAGAGTATTAGAGATATTTAGAATATTTAGTGAATATTAGGAATGTTTACAACATATTTCTAGGATTTCATCATGTGGAACATACCCTACATGACTAATTAGTGAGTGAAACAATGACCAAAAAATGTCTATATTTTCTACAATAAGATTGATTGAATTTGTTGTTTTAAAACTATAAACCCTTGCTCTTTAAGGGGCTCTCCTCATTTCTCCTATCAAACCTTGCCATCATGTCAACTTTAACTTTCAATAACATGTAGAGTGTAGTCTTAGGTAAATCCAAACAAATTACTGGTTATTACTTTTCCAAAGGGAGAGTTGCCAACTACACTACCACAACCTAATCAATAACAAGACAGTGGGGTACATCTTTGGGAAAGTAATAACTATCGTAACCTAGTAGCACCTTTGGCATTTTTTGTCCGAATTCATTTCTTCAAAAAATAGATTTTGGCAAATACAAATATTTTTTGAAACCTTTTTTTTCCCTTACAAATTTTTTTCTTGAAAAACATTTTCCCAAATTTTTTGGCATTTATTTTCAGAAATATTTTCCGCCGAAAGTACTACTAGGCTATAGTACACTAAATAGTATATTTAGTGTGAGATAATTATAAGATTTGAAAATGTTATAGATTTTTACTCTCGACAAATTTTTTTACCAAAGACATTGATTCCAATACTATTGAAAGATCCCCATCTTGACCAATATAGAGGGTAAAAAAATTGGTCAACAGTAAAAACTTACAACATGTTTATGTAAATTAGTGTATCTCACACTAAATATACTATTTAGAGTAGTGATTTTCTGAGTTTATCCAAAGTTTCCATGTTAAATGAAATCCATTTAAAAAAATATTATGATAGCGAAATAATAACATACTTTAGTACACCAAAAACAAATGTGACATGGTCCTATGGTTACACAAAATTGATTTTATTTTTATTGACAAGGTCTTATCACTAAGTGAAAGATGATTCCAAATTTCCAGCGTTTTTTAGCATGCTTTGAACCAAAAATGGATTCCATATTTTGTTGTTTTGTTGAGATGGTGTACAATAGAGTGATGGTAGCTCGTCCTTCTCTTCAACTGTTGGGTATCTCAATACTGAGCTAACAAATCTATGAGGAAGTGTAACTACAAACTGCCTAGTCGGATTTCTATGAAGACTACTGATATCTACTTGGCAAGTGGAACTAACTATAAATCAGGTAGTCAGAACAACAAGTAAATGAAGTACCGGAAGTAGTACTTGGAGAAATAAAGACTACGAAAGACTACATCACAATAGAGAACAATTCAAAACTGTAGTTTGGAAAAATGCGCCTTGCCAATGTGTTTGGCTCTATTGCTTATATACAAAGTACAACCCGATTTGACCTAAGTGTCATATCGGTAAAAAAGGGTTTCCTAGATTTGTTTTCCGTAGTAACTTGGAAAATTACCGAAGTAATAAAAAAAACCTAAATAGGTAAACTACCGGTAGTTACTAATTTACCAATTTACTGTTAACAATTGACAAAGAGAATATTGCCTCAAAGCATCTCTTGCCAGTTTAGAAATACCTTGGCCACTTTAGTTTTTGATGAAAAGTAAGCAATAAATGCTCTTTTTTCCCTCTAAATTCTCTTTGCCCTATCAATATTACTCTCTCTCTTTTGAAATGAAATCCAGCGGGAACATTGCTTTTAGTTCTCAAAAAGTGCTTTTAATGTCAGAATAAAGAGCAGTGTGGTCTTTAGGATTTTACTTAAATTCACAAAATAGTACCTTTTCACTTTAAAACTAGTAACAATATTTCAAACTAGTAACCCTATATATTTCACTCATTGTTTCCATTTGTTAATTTTAGTAAATTTTAATTTTAAATATAGATAAAGGAAAAAAAGTACTTGAGACCAATCTTTTAAAGGATTAAAAAGGAGCTTAAAATCTACATAATTAAAGATTTCATTGCCTATGGACATACTACTAGTCTTTAACGAGTTTTTAGAATGGGCGCTTATAGCTTGTATTAGCAGAACTGCAGAACTACACTCAGAGAGTGGTTTTTGGTCAATTTTGAGAATTAAAGAGTTAACATAAACAGTCATGGAATTCTCTTCTAAATCTTTGACAAACCGATATGTGGCATTTCTGTTGAGTATGCAAAACAACAATGACAATGTCAAAATTTGTGGAAGCACTAGAAGGACTAGTCGTAGGACGTGATAGATCATAGTGTGAAGTAAAAAAAGATTCATCGATGACACTGTTCAATCTCATCATGTGAGATTCTCTGCTTCATACTTCTCCGCTCTCAACGGCCCTCACTCCACTCACTCTTCCGCCTCCATATATGGTTGCCACTACTCCTCATCTATGCTTCCAATCCTACCCTATCACTGTAACGGTCGATTCTCAACGTCATGCGAGATTCTCTGCTTCATACTTCTCCGATCTCAACGGCCCTTACTCTACTTGCTTTTCGGGCTCCATGGTTGCCGCTACTCCTCATATGTGCTCCCGATCCTACGCTCTCATGGTAACGATCAATTTGACACTTCTATAGTGTCCATTCTTGGAAGGGAAGAGTAGTTTTATTCCAATGGCCCTTTGTCCGGTGGACATTGAGTCATTGACATTACGAACAAACACTTTATTCACGCTGGCCTTTGAAAGAGGATCGGAGTTTTCATCTAGCTATCTATCTCATCATGTGATGCTTGTCCATTACCCTTCTTTCATCATGTACAACAAGTGAATAGTTGCTACTACACACCAGGTTAGAAGGATTCAAAAGCAGTTCAGTCATCCCTTCGATCATTGCTTTGGCTCTTTCATTTATTACTTGGCATCTGTGCTTGCTCGCTTTGAGCAGTGGACCATCCTTCCATTCTTCTGTGCCCTTGTGTTTTGGCCTTCTCTAAACAAACAAACAACGGTCTAGTATACACACATAGTTTTTCACCTTGCAATGTTTTGAGGGACTCTTTGCTCCTCCATAAGCTATAATTTCTTCTAAGGTTAGCAATTTGTCATAATAAATGATAGCTTTTTTTTTGCTTTTGCTAGTTATGTGACAGTTTGTGATTGGTTGAAATAATATTCTAGTGAATTGTACCATTAAAGAAAGAAGTGGATATCCCTTCTAAATTGGACATATCTCAAGTAGAAGGACTAAGGTAGTCTTAGAATGCTCTCACTATAGCACCTTTCACAATACATCCATGTAGTAATAATATCAGGGTTGTCATATGTGATACTGTCTACTTTCTAATCTGATGTCTTATTAGATGTATGGGTGTCTAACTTTGATTGTTTAATTAGAAAAGTGTCAAATAAAATTTATTCTCTATAATATGACATTCCATAATATAATGATACTATTGTTTCAAGCAATGCATATGTGACTACTCTATGCCTGCCACCTTGAATTTAGGGATTTTTAAACATACTATAATAGACAGGGACAAATGTATGCTAAACAAAATGTTGAACATAGTATATTTTGAAAATATGTTTGTTTTTGACATCTTGTTGAACACTTTGTTTAGTGGTCGACAAAGACAACCATACACACACAGGACATTTATAGATATTTTTTGTATACGCGTGCATTAACTATGTATTTATTTGGGGGCTATGATTATAAATGAATATTTCACAATTTACAAGAATATTCATGGTATACTCCCAAAATATTTTATAAATTAAAAAATTACCTTGTATTATTTATAAAATTGAACGTTGCATTTTAAGACCCCTATACTATTTCTCTAAAGTTTCAACTTTTCTTCACAAAAGAATAACATGACCCTATATTTTAACTCGGACACTTGTTTTAATCTTTTTGCTTAGTGCCCTGCGCAACGATGTGTAATATATGATTGGAAATTATTACAATAAAATACCATCATTGCATGTTGACAAGACTCAATAGTTGAGATGATAATTATATAGTTGAGATGATATACAAGATCAAGGCGTGCAGTCATTGTGGTACTCTTTACAAATTTGCATTCCATGGAGTATATAGTTGATAAATTTTCTTCGAATCAAATCGACCATATAAAGAAAAATAGAGTTTTACAAGAATGGAAAGTAAAATTTTCATCCTTAAAGACATGTCTTATCTTATTAGAAGACAAAGGCTATGTTAGAATTTATTAAGGTCACGTTTGATTGACAATTGTCATATTGAGAGACAATCAAATGAATATTATGTTCGTTACAAATGTTACATTGAATTCTCATCCGTCACTTATTGAGAGTATTGGAGATGTTTAGAATATTTTAAAATATTCATAGAATAATGATAAATTTTTAAACATATTTATAGCTTTTGTTCATGTAAAACATGTCCTACATGACGATTTTGTCACTAAGTGACAAGAACTTGCCTATGTCTGTTAGTTTTGATAAACAACCTTGGTTAGATGTATGAAAACCATGTTTAACCTTCTTAAGGCCATGTCAAACCTTGTCAAATCCATGTTAATTTTTTGGTCGCTCTGGCCTGGCTTGGGGCTGGGCTAGCGGCTTGGCGCACTAGGCTTTGCATGTAAGTATTGATGCCGGACACGGTTGAGGTGTTGGGCTGGCACACTAGGCTTTGCATGTAAGTCTAGTTCGGTTGCTTCATGGCATGCGTGGGTGAAGCGTGCTTGGATCATGTCACTCACGTCCTAGAGCACCTTCAATTCCGATGTGAAAGGTGAAAAGGAATGAATAAATGAATGAATAAGCCTAGCTCTGGCCTGGTTGGCGCACTAGGCTTTGCATGTAAGTATTGATGGACAGGGTTGAGGTGATTGGGAAATAATGAAGTTACTGAGACATGGAAGAATACAATTTTTTTCCCTTTCTTTCTTTCTTTCTTTCTTTCTTCATGTGGTGCTAGTTAAGTTAAATTTATGTCAAACCTCATTAAAACTATGTCAAATCTTTGCCATATCTTTCTTTTCTTGGTCAAAGATGTTGATTTTTTTTCTAAAATGATCCCACATTCCAACATAGAAATTTGCTATCCCCTATTGTGTTCCTTTTACAAGATGGTAATATTTGTTTAAATTTTTTTAATGTTGTTAATGAACCTATCATTCTCCAGGATTAAATAGAGACATTCAAAAAAGCTTAATATTTTGCAATGATTATCTTCATTTACTTGAAAGAACAAAATGGCCCTAACTAGTTGAAATGGCCTCAATTTCTTATATAAATTGTTCTTTAGAAACGAAATGGTAAATGAAAGATGATATAAAACCGAGATGACAAGTTCTCCACTTGAGTGGAAGGATTCTATTATGGCATGTTAAATCTTGTGAAAGGTTACGTCAAACCTCATCAAAGCTAAGTCAAATCTTTGCTACGTCTTTCTTTTCTTGGTCATAAAGACCATATTTTTTCCAAAACTATCCCAAGTTCTAACAGAGAAATTCATTGTTCCCTATTGTGTTCTTTCTATAAGATGGTGATTTTTGTTGAGTCTTTTTTATTAATGTTGTTAATGAACCTATCTTTCTCTAGTCCCAATTAAACTGAGGCATTAAAAAATATCTTAATATTTTGCAATGATAATCTCCATTTATTTGAAAGAAAAAAAAATGTCCCCTAGTTGAAATGACCTCAACTCTTTACGTAAACTCGTCTTTAGAAATGAAATGGTAAACAAGAGATGACATAAAATTGAGATGACATATTTTGCACTTGAGTGGGAGGATTCCATTCTGGCATATCAGATCTTGTGAAAGGTTACGTCAACCCTCATCAAAGCTATCTCAAATCTTTGCCACGTCTTTCGTTTCTTAGTTATAGAGGTTATAAATTTTTCAAACTAATCTCAAGTTCCAATAGAGAAATTCACTGTTTTCTGTTGTGTTCTTCTTACTAGATGGTGATCTTTATTTAAAGCCTTTTAATGTTGTTAGCGACCCTATCTTTCTTTAGTCCTGATTAAACATAGGCATTAAAATGGCTTAATATTTTGCAATGCTAATCTTCATTTACTTGAAAAAAATCAAGATGACCCTTAAGGTCATTATATCTAAAACAACTATTTCCTTAAAATGTCCATAACTCAATCTTACATAATAAGTAGACTCTAACACCCTACTGCTCGTGAGAATGTGCACAATCTGAACATCACTGTTTAGGATTGCTTTAAGATCAACCTACAGTTAGCAGTTTGAAAATTCATAACTTATTCATACGGTGTCAAATAATGCATGCTAAAGGGTGTTGGAATCCTCTTAAACTTGCTATTAAGACCTACTAAAAATATTTTATGTTTTATATGTTTAAATAGGCTCAATTGGTAAGGTGAATGCTTTAAGGTATAGTTACCTTAGATGAAATGGCCTCTTACATAAACTCTTATTTAGAAACGAAACCGTAAATGAGAGATCAAGACATAAGGTAGGAGGCTCTAAACCCGCCACTTTAAGGGTTGTGAAGTTATGAGGACACAGGGAGAATTGAGCATGATTTTTCACTAGAAAACAAATTCAAGCAAAACCAACATACTTTGAATCAAAAGATTTAAATGTTCATAAAATTAGTTATGAATTTATGAAGTTGAAATGATATGGGTTCTAAAGTGGTGCTCTTTTTCACCATGGGTACATCCAAAATTTCAAAATGTTCGTCATAGGTAGAGTGCGGGTTTAGAACCATGATGGGTTTAGAGCCCTTTACCTTATTGTGCACTTCGTTGGGAGGAATCTAAGAAACTATAAAGTCTAATTGCTCGTGTAGCCTCATTTCTATGCAAGAAACACCGCCATCAATCAATGAGTGAAAATGCAAGGTAGCGCTTGGATTGGCAGATGATCAATGTCGTGCTGAAGACACAAAAGAGGAAAAAATAACAAGAGAGTGGTGCATGTCTTTTCAACCGGCTTGAACAAACGTGGCAGTCCGCCATTGGAACAGCTTGGCATCCAAGTCACATCATCCAGGCTTCACAAGTTACCCCCAAGAACGCCTTTTGCTCTCCTTTACGGACTGACTGGGATCTATTACCTGCAAGGTGGGGCACTACCGGTGGCTAGCTCCCCATGCATGAATGCAAGCATTGCAACCACACTGGCTGCATTTCATTTCATTTCATTCCCGGATGATTGCAAGTTACTCATGTTGTTAACCCTTTAATGCCCAAAAATCGTGCAAAGAACAGGAAATCCGTGAAAACTAGGGTTCAAACTTTGAAGATTTGAAATTGATAATATACATCTAATAGAAAAAATATTTCAATTTGGAGATGTGCAACTATCAAAATACCTATGAGCAAAACGCGAAAATACTGCAAATACTTGAAAGTACAGTAAATATTTACAAATACAACACATGTATTATGCGGTATTTCTTGTGTTTGGAAGTTTATTATCTTGTTTTATGTCTTTGGATTGTTTTCTCTTGCATGTTCCATTAGTGTATGTATTTCAGATCTTGATCAATATACCAAGTCCTTTCATTTTTTAACGTATAAAATTATGTCCTAAACTGTATAAGGATAAGTCACTCTCACTTATAAAATTCACAATGATTATGTGAGTGGGTTCTTTACATGAAAGATTGCAACGGAGAGGTGTTGACATAGCATTAGCAAAATTATGGACCTTGTAGAAGCCTTGTAATTTTTATTGACTCACAAAAATGGGGGCCTAGCCGAGGTACAAGACTGGTATGCTTGAGACTTCTCTATCTTGGCTGAAATTTGTGAAGGACATGCACTAAATTCCAAGGTATGCTTCTTTTAAATAATAGTATTCCAACCCTCAGATGTCAAAGCGGAGTACTAAATAAACTCATTGTTTATGATATCCCTTTCGCTAGTACCATCACGATCCTTAGCAACTTGTTTTCAACAGCGTGCTTCCAAATGCTTGAAGCAAAAGTAGCTTAGGGTTGAATGTGTGGTTCCAACAGAAGAATGACGTGTCATTTGGCTAGCCTATCAAAAAGTACAGTAGCAATTTCTCCCAATCGGACACTTGCACGTCCGTGACCATTGTCACAAATTTCTAGCAAGGGGGTGAACGGAAATAGGGCATTGGGTATTTTACACACTCTGAAGTATAGCTTGAAAGCTCTCAAAGGGAGTTTTTATAGGAAAGTTAAGGGGGCTATTTGAGGGTCCATAATTTTGCTAATGGTCATTGCTCAATGTTTTCACTTTCATTTTAGAAAATTTAACAGAAATTCTAATTACTTTTGAAGTCACACACTTTTACCCTCATGTGACATTTGTGACCACGAGGGTAAAAGTGTGTGACTTCAAAGATAATGTGCACAAAAGGTAAACAATGTTTATTATACGACTTGCCACCTAACCATAGAAGTCAGATCTTGTCTAATAGACAATGGTATCTCTTTCACCTACCAAACCACACTTATGGTCTATTAATCAATCTTTATGAGATGTCACATGGCGAGTAAGTCGGTAATCAAGGAACCAAACATCATCATTCTCTCTTACAAGACACGTGTCTATTACTAATAAGGTAGGAGTCTCTAATCTTCTCTCCGATCTTCTTGTCTTGTCAAAGTATGTCACTTTTACCCTAGTAGTCACCATCTTTGCCCTTCTTACTTTTGCCATTGAACTTCTTCTTTTTCTTCTCTTTGCATTTTTGTGGCCATACTTACCACAATTGAAGCACTTACCCTTAAATGCACCAAACAACTTAATTCGCTCACATTTTCTCACTAGTAAGGCGTTAGAGGTGTCTTTAGCTTCACCAGAGAAAACAATCAATCTTTGTTCTTCCTCCAAAATCAATGGTATCACCGTTGAGTACTTTAGCTCTGATACCATGTTAAATTAAAAAAGATAATGTGCACAAAGGTAAACAATGTTTATTGTGTGAATTGCCACCCAACCATACTACCATAGAAGTAAGATCTTGTCCAATAGACAATGGTATCTCCTTCACCCACCAAGCCACACTTATAGTCTTAGTACCGTCTGTCTACATACTTAGAATATGTACAAACTAATAACTAGATTATTACTTTGGTGTTCTAACTAACTTCGAGTCATAGACTCTTAGTCTATCAGTTCCCTCATGAGTAACTTAATTACCATATGAGTAACTTAGGGTATGTTCCCACCTCACCTTAGAGGTGGTCTTAGAAAGGCGGTTATACCTCCTTAATAAAGTGTGTGTTCCCACCTACATTTTTTAGTAATTGCCAATCCTACATGGATGTCCACATGGCAAACTTTAAAGAATGGGTATTAGTTAACATTTAGGAGGACAAAAAATACTTGAGCAATAGTAGGCAATTGTTAAGGGAGCACCAAAATTGGAAATATTCTCAAGTTTTTAAACACTTAAGAATGGTCTTAACTAATATGGCTCTTGGGAGGCCATTATGAGTAATCCGGCTACTAATGATGACTTCTTTCCGAACCTCATTGATGGCACCTTTCCTAAAAACAAGGTGTTCGTCCCAAAATTGTGGAGGTGTTAAGTTTTTATTCACATTCTTTGCAAAGGCCAGGTGGAAACGGGCCCTTAGGCATAGACCCTTCTCTAATTTTTAACAAAATGTCTTCACTCCTATTGAGAATACAATCGTATAATTACTCTCTAGCTTAATCCATTCTATTTTTTTGTAGTATCAATCATGTTGGAAAAACCCATTGAAATTCAATGAACCCACCTACAGTACTAAGGGCACTAAAGGGTTAACATTCCCACCCATCGCTCCTATCCTCAAATTTCTCTAGGTCCTGATGCCTTTTTGCTCGAACTTGGAATCAGCCAGACTCTCAAAATTTAGGTCTGCCCTGGGCTGGTACACGAGTTTTTCAGACTCACTCCTTTCATTCTTCAATGGTTGTGATATATTGGTCACTACAGTCTTCAATCTAACTTACTGCTTGCGAAGGAGAATGAAAATGAGCTGGCTCAGGAGGACCCCACTCTTCACTATGCCCTAGGCCGGCATCCAAGTTAACAACAGCTTGGCATGGCCTTGTTTGGCTCCAGCTAGAATGAACTGATGACGATTGAAGACGACGAACACGAGAGCTTGCAAGGAACTGTCAATGTTGTTGCGAGGAACTTTCGACGTTGTCTTGTTGTTTGAACAGTGAATCAATTAAGCCCGGACCACACATGTATGGCTTTGTAAAAACCAAACAAACCGGTGACGGCTTTTAGTTCAGGGAGTTTTTACAATGCTGGCATGTCCTTGACTTACTGGTGGAGAGCACAGTTTCTTGTCCCCCTAGTAAGAGCTTACGTTTCAGTCTAGTTCGGTTGCTTCATGGCATGTGTGGGTGAAGTGTGCTTGGATCATGTCACTCACGTTCTGGAGCACCTTCAATTCGGATGTGAAAGGCGAAAATGAATGAATAAATGAATGAGCCTCGCTCTGGTCTGGCTGGGGCTGGGCTGGCGCACTAGGATTATTGATGGACAGGGTTGAGGTGATTGGGTAATGAAGTTACTGAGACAGGGAAGAATTATACGATTTTTTTTCCTTTCTTTCTTTCATGTGTTAAGCGGGTTCGTTTCTGACTGACTGGCGGACTGACTGACTGACTGACTTCGCCGGCCATTGCCGTTCGATTGATGTGCTGTGGGTCATGTAAAATGTCGTCGTCGACTTTGTGGGAGCTCTGGACCCATGTTCCAGACTGCCTCATGATGAGAGGGGTGGTGAATGAGGTTTGCCTTCTTCTGCCACGGGAACAGCTCATCAGCGATGGAGCTTGACTTGATGAATTGTAAGCTCACGATCGACGTACTCCCCCTGTTGTGGCTCAGTTGTACACATTCTAGAATCTGTCTGCACTAACTCCCCCCGGCCCGGGAGTTTCAGAACCATAAAAATTTTAAAACCATTTTTCCGGAGGCAGTAAAGAAAATGAAGCTCTGCAGCAGCAGCCATTTACTCTGACCACTGGGGTAACTTCTACCTCTCTTTGACCGAGAGGTGATGAGTGATCTAGTCTGATTTTCTCAACGAGGACCGGTTTTTACAGCAGCAGAGATCTTTCGAGCTGGTAAGAAAAATGCAAAGCGCGTGGAGCTTTGGTGAGTGTTCCGGAAGTGTCTCTGGTCAACCGTTGTGTGGTCTCAACTTATTGGTTTCAACTTATTTAGTAGTTGTGATCCCGTTTGGGTCCCGCAGGGTCCCGAATTCCGGACGACTTTCTCATCCGCGAAAGGTTAGCTGTGCATCTCAAAATATTCGGTTTTCTTTTTATGCTTTCTTTACCCTCCGCCAGCAACCAAAATACATATATTGTCTTTTTTACCGTTGCGCAGATGCCATTAAATTGCCCAGAGTTTCCTCAGCACCGCTAAGTTAGACCCTTTTTTTTATCAGGCTCGTCCCACCTGGGCAGGAAGGAAACAGGGCCCACCGTCACAGAAATTGTCTTTATGAAGAGCCCAGGCCTCGAGTTAGCATAAATGGCTTCTGCTGCCCCGAATATGGTCATTCTCTCCTTCATACTCCTTCGCTCTCAGTGGCCCTCACTCCACTTGCTCTATGGTCGCCGCTACTCTTCATCTGCGCTCCCGATCCATTCGTCGCTTTGATTGAGTATACTTTGATTCGGTGAGGTTCTTCCTGGCTACTAGCTAGCTATGGTGATGCCTGTGTGCCTGCGCCTGGTGCTGGTTTCGACAGAGGTATGTGTTACCGAAGAACGTAAATGGGTGACAACGAGAGAGAGCACGCTGGAATGCTCTCATGTACAAAACATGGCTGTGTTCTTGCGTGCCCTCTCCCGCTGTCGCCAGTCTCGTAAGCTCCTCCTTCACAACGTAACTCTTTGATGACCTCTTTCCTAGTCTACTCTCAGTGTCTCCATCAGACGCTATGTGATGTTCAGTCAGTTCATAACAGTAGTCTCTGGTTTTGAGTTTTATGTCAAATAGTCGTGGTTTGGGAACTTGGATGAATTGAAATGATCAAGTCATTCGTTCTATCACCGTGGCCTTGTCTAGAAGTTCAAAACTCGCTATACCGAAGGATGTTCACATTGGTTATTTTTTTGGTTTTTTCAATCCTGCTAAAGATTCAGCCTCTTTTATTTGTGCGTAGAATTGGCATCATTGATGTATGTACCCTGTGCATTAGTTCTTTCTTGTATAGTTTTCAGACAAGTGTAGTTCTCAGCCTTGCTAACCCCAGTAGGTAGAAGACTCGTGCAACTGGCCAGAGCTAGCTTGTTATCCTTGAACAGGCTGGATAGTTACTAGATTTCTGTGACAGCTCCTGGAATGCGAATTAATGTGAAGGACGCTGATTGCATGTACGCTTGGAGCACGGCTTTAACGGGCTCAGGACATGTGCAGTCTCGATAGTACAAGTTCCTTGCTGCATTATTCAACGTGGCACCAAGTGGAAGTGCGCATAGTATGCTCTATGTACCTGCTAGTTTCAATTGTTCTGCACATAAGAGTGATTGGACAATAGTTAGACCTGTCCAGAACACTGGATATGTACTTCCATACAGATTTAGGATAATGATAATAAATATATTTTAACAGACTGCCGCGTGTGATACATGTATTGCCTGCACATACATTGTTCATTCGAAACCCCTTGTGAAAAGTGTACAATGACTCTTGATTTCAAGGAGTGCAAAGGTGTCATAGGGTGAACTTATCCAGATTAGTGTTGCACCAGAAGGAAAAAGTCATTAACGAAGAAGGTATTTACCAGATACTGGATTACGAGAGAACCTTAAAGAGAACTGTTAATGAAAAATAACTAATGGTGCCACTGATTAAAAAATGGTCCTCATAGTGGCCAATGCTAGTGAAACAGCAGCACTTGTCATGTGTAGCCATTGTTCACATTTAAGTGTGCTTCAGCACTGTACGTCTGTCTGGAAAATAAACCACTTGAAATAACACGCATGCATTCCTGTCACTATAAGCTTGTATGCGTGCATTCTCGTCTAAACTTGTATGTATACATTCTTGTTATTAGAACGCCAAAACGAGAAGAGTATTTCATGTGCAACTAAGACATTTGTCTGAAATAAAAAAACCGCCGTGCAACACCTATTGGATGCCGCAAAGAAACAAACACTAAATGCACTCTCTTTGCAAGCCACGACCATTACGGTCACGAATACAAATTTGGAAGTTGTCAAATTTTAATGCAGCAAATGGTTTCTCTGGGCTCCCTCCGGATGATCTGCTGCACCCTGTGACAGTGATTAACTCAAGTGTAAGTTGACAGATCCATTTATCACAGCTTAATCTACAATCCGAAACAAAAGCAATCTGAAGTTTTTTGTGCACTGAAACACGCCATTTCAACAAATATGATTTCTTCGTTGACCATGTCAAAATATATGATTAACAGAATTATATACTACGAATCATATTCAGGAGCCAGCGAATACTAACTATATATATACATATAAATATATTTCAGAATTTCGAACCGTACCACAGCCCGTTCTCATAGCCCAGCTAGGTTTCAGAGAACCGGAAGCTTCGTGCACACAAGTTGTGTGAGTAGAGTTCCCAATGCAGGACAATTGTCCTGTTGGAAGTTGTGGCCGGGTGGGGACATTCAACCAGCGATCTCCTCAAATAAGTTAGTACGGCAGACAGCTACAAATTCAGTACATGAAAAACATCAACAGAATGGGGCTACATTCCTACAAATCAAAGCACCATTAGTTTAATTTCAATGAGAATCAAATTATCACTAAAGCAAGATAGAAACAGGCTTCTTTGGGTAACGACTTTTAATGCAGCAGATCATACGTGACTATGAATTAAATTATCAACAAAAAAATAAAAACAACCTACGTAAAAATAAATGTTGACTTTTCATGCAAGAGATCATACGTGACTATGAATAAACAATTAAATTACTTCTTCTTAGGGATACTCTTATATGATTATGAATAGACAACTAAATATATTCTTGTTATCGATATTGTGCTATGTGCACTTCATTTAATACAACTGATCAGTACCCACCGATTCTCCTCACTAAAACCTTTCAAGGAGTAGAATCTAATTGCGCATGATCAATACCCAATGATTATGCTCACTAAAACCTTTCAAGGAGTAAAATCCAATTGCTCATGATCAATGAATGATTGTGCTCACTAGAACCTTTCAAGGAGTAGAATTCAATTGCTCCTCTATCTATAATGCAGCTTTCTCTCTTTTACGTTATACACACAATTATGCAAGATACCAATAAGAAGAATAAATTTAGTTGTCTATTCATAGTCACATAAAAATATCAATAAGAAGAAGCAATTTAGTTGTTTATTCATAATCACGTATGATCTATTGCATGAAAAGTCAATATGTTATAGACCCACCACACTTTCAAACGGTTAGTACCTGTAAGATTTTCTCAATGATACATTGCACAGAATGAAAACTTTAAAGATTTTCAGCTGATTGTATCTTCATCGAAATACATAAAAGCTTTTAAGTTACATGCAACGTAGGACACCCATGCAGTTACGTACCACTATTAAAAACCAAGCTGGTTCTTGTCCCTCATCAGCTGGAAAGTGTGGATTGACTTTCGAGCTACAGATCTTGAGCGTTCCATAACTAATATTCTTATTTAACGAGCAGCAGCTACCAGCTTTTTTCTACTCAGCTTTGTCAGGATAGACAAATGAACATTGAATGCCACGAGTAAGTTAGGCCGTGCTAATTGATGAGCAAATCCTTCCATGAATCAATCCTCAGACCAGTCAAGCCTATCAAACGCCATCTAATAATTTCATTTGAAGTAAAAAAAACCAACAGGCTTGTATATTTGAGGTGCTAGAAATCACCAAGGTTGCAAAGAGACTGTTATGGATTGGTTGCTTTCGTACATTAGCAGCTTTTCCAGTGAAATTACGATCCCGTTTGTTTGCTTCAGAACAAACAAGAAAAAAGCAAGTTGATATGTTACCTTGCAATTTCTTTGAACCAATACCTTGGCCCCGTTTGATCTGATTCACCTCTGCTAACTGCATGGCGGTGGTTAGGTTCCTCTCTGCAAAACGAAGAAACTATTTCAATTGTGAACCTCCAAGTGTCATTTTCCTGTGAACAATTTTTAAAAGTGTGCCCAGAGTTGCTACGCACCTGAAGGAACAATTAATGCAGAGGTTGTATCAATCCATTCATCCACCATCTGCTTGCTTCAGTAGCGTTGATCGATTTCCAGCCAAGTTCTCTCAATTCTCAAATCTTGCCTCCAGCCAGAGCTTTGTATGGATGAGAAACGCCAAGTAGATCAGAACCTAGACAGTTTGTACTGATCCACAGGAGCCTCTGTCAATAGTAAAATGGGCAAATTCTTAAAACACACTGAAATGTCGTCTCCAAGGATTGTTAATTACGCAGTAACGAAACTGTTAATATGAGCCATTAAGAAAAACACAGTCCCGGATACAGTGGTTCTATGTACAGTGTTTTACTTGCAAGCGAATTGTTATGTTCCAACCAACCCTAGCCTACGTGAACAGAACCGCGGATGATGTTATTATCATACTTATTACAAGAGGACAAAGCAATGCTGAGAACAAGCAGGTAAGTAGGGAGGGAGATCCCACCAACACAAACTGAGCCCTGGTTTCCTTGCCTCCCAACAAAAAAGTTTTCTCATTTAAAATTTTAGTAAGTGTCCAAGTTTCCACAACAGGAACATCCACAATCCCTCACGAGTGAAGAATCCTCAGATTTGGTGATATATGTCCCAAGACTCAATAACAGTGTTCGGTTGCCCAGGAAAAAACATGTCTTTTTGCACGACAAGCCTAGATTGCGTTAATTTTATTTATAGCAGAAGGATACTGAAAATGATTTACTCTATAGATATCCTTAGAAACTGGTTAACATTTTGATCCAACTAAGGTTAAATTGGATCTTCCACTTTATTAAATCAACATGATTTCTTTTGTTTAAAAAAGCAAGAATCTTGAAGTAAAATTCAGATTCAGTATCAACGATACCACCATTTATAAGCAACATTAATCTGCCAAAACGGGCCAACTGGAGCAGCACACAATTGAATTTTGCGCAAACTGATCTCTCTTTTTATGGACGTGACCCCTAAAAGTCCCTGGAATTTTGGAGCTAAAAAAGAAGGGGTGAGTTGAGGGCCATCATGGACTGCTAAGTAAGGGATCCCATGAAAAAGAGACGCATGGCGAAAAAAAAGGGGTTTTGAATTGGGGTTCAGAAAAAAAAACAGGTACCATTTCTGAACCTTCAAAACTTTGCAACCCCAAATTTTTTTAGGCTCTAACACATTCTCTTTTTGGGAATTAGAATTACTATTCACACAAACTACACCCCACTCACCCACTGTTCAATCACTTTCCGGATAACTCTAATGTACATGAGCTAGGGAAATTATTTGAGGTTCAAGCATTCTTGAGCTGGTCTCATTTCTACAGTCTTGAATTGAAGCTACTGTAGAGACATCATTCCGCACTGTAGAAAAGGGACTCAGCCATGGCAGTTCAAGAATGTTATGGTTACTTTTGACCAATAGATATAGAGTATAAATTCCCGTTGCATTGAGAGTTATTCATTACTGAGAGAACTCAAAACAAAATCCGGGACTGAGAATATTTACTAGTGAGTGTGTAGACAAGTGATTGAACACTTTCCACATGTTGTGAACTCACGTGGGGGTGTGATATAAAAGAGTTGTGAGTGGGTTGGAACAGATCAAGAGTCATGTGAAGAAAAAAACTAGCATAGGGTAGGTTTTCCAGCCTAAATCAATAGATGCATGAGCTACTGACAGACAAATCCGACAAACAAGGAACCTAGCATGTATCTAGAGGAATGCATGGGCCCAGGCGATACACTCTTGGAGCATGCATATGATTGCACCTTGACTAATCCACCATTAGCGCGAATCAAGCCAGGATTCCTTAACAAAAAAGAAAAAGAAGGAAAGTTTTAAAAAAACAGCCTTTTCTTAATAAAGCAGGAGGCAAGACCTGGTGGGGCACATTCCCAATCTAGACCCATTGTTTGGCAGCTAGCTTGCAGCTCCGAAACAAAGGAAACTTGAACAGAATAACGGTATATTTTACCCTTTTTCCTCCGAGGAAAAAGTATGGAAACCAGGCATGGAATGTTTCAACACTGCCAGCTCAAACGGTTTGGAAACACTTTCAAGGTTGGACGCTGACAGACAGACAGACAGACAGACAAACCGTTCCCTAGAGGATTTTTCTCCACAGAGCAGGTGGCCTGAAGCAAGAGCAATCTTTCATGCTGTGGTCTTATTAATAAACCATAAAACTTATATTATCACCACCTTTGACAAGAAACAAATCTCTCTACAACGACCCTTATATTCGTTAACACGGTAGATTTCAGTGAAATTGTTGGTGCAGTTTCAGTAGCCCAACTGAAACCTCCAATCTAGACCAGTTATTAAAGCTTCGTGCACAGTTTGAAAGTCCTAGTAAGTTTTCAAAGCTCCTGAGTGAGTGACGCTCTGAAATGAATATTTTAACAAATGCAACCATCATGAATGCCTTTGTCAAGTATTGTAGGAAAAGAGTTCGTGTATACTCACATGATTATGCTTCCAGAATAGTGCTGAAGATCGACTGGTCACGTTCTTTTGAAGAATCTTCTCAGCAAGCTCAGGGTGCTCCCTTCTGGCCACAGGCACTAGTCTGTCTACTGCAAGGGCCGTCAATCTCCAAACCTGAGTGACAGTCGTGCAAGGAGAATCAATTTTGAACTACAATGGTAAGAAAAGAAGATGGATCATAGCTACTGCAATTCGATCGTGACCGTCCCTTTTATGAACACGAAGAGAGCAGAGAAGAAGAAGAAGAACTCTGGTCCTAAGAAATGCGTGAATCATTTATAGTCTGTTGTTGTCACAGACAAAGGCTCAAGATCCAACAGTATGGAGACACTAATCATTGTTAGAAAAACCTTCTAATGCATATAGAATAATCACTTTGAAAACTTCCATACATATTCACATTTCACAATTGTTAGATCGTGACTTCTAAGAGTACCAAAACTGCATTGAACTGTCAATCACATGATCGTTTTGAACTAATACTTCAATTAACAGGAATGCATGCACACAAGATGGAAAGGCTTACATGAACTACCGACTTCCAGCATCTCATAGAATTGCACGAGGACTGATATACCAAAACATGTATATATCTGTAGACAAGTAAGTTGATGCCGGGCCTATCAATCAGAATGGTGACTGTAGGTCTCTTCTGGCGTGCATGCTTACTAAAAAAGAATGAAAGGCGGCTCCTTCTAATTCGAGACTGATCGGCTGTGCTACAGAATTGGCTAATACTCATTGTTGCCTGCTCTAAGATAGAAAAAGAAGAAACTACCAAACCCCTTTCAACCTTCATCTCAACCTGAGGAGACTAATTTTCAGTGAGAAAAACTGATTGAAACGCCCGTAGTCCCAATCTTTGAACCATCAGTCGGTCCAACAGTTTCTGACTAAAAACATCATGCCCAACACAAACTAACTAGAACCTTGCAAACAACGTTTGTTGTCTCTCCAGTAACCAAAATCAGACTGTTTTGTTACCTGGCAGTCCGTCTGTGTAACCCTTGATCTCATGTCTGAGGTGCTCGTCTGCATGCATCCTGACTCCTTTCAAGCCGAAGAAGAGTGTTGGAGCTTGCTGATGTATGTTCTGACACTGAAAAAGAGAAGATAACAAATCAGGCACTCGCAACAAAAGAATTTCAATGCATGCTTTCATAGTCGTTTTAGTTTCCAGGGCTCTAAATTCCATAATAATAATAACACTACAGACTACTCCCTGCAAAGATGGGAAATATATATAAAACCAAGGTTGGAATAGACTGCTGTAAGATATTAGCTCCCAGACCATGAAAAGAAGGTAAAGAACTCCATTAATTAGCTCAGAACTTTACTGCTAATCTGATATATATGACAGTCTAGTGAACCATTTACAGCTTCTCGATCACAGGGAGATTACTTATATGTCTCTCTGATAAAATTATTCGAATTCTTACTTACCACTGAAGATTCGTAAGTGAGTTTCTGCAATTTGTTAAAACTGGTCATCATTCGGCAATAATATGAAACTTCCGAACATTACAGGCTACATCAGATGCTTTTCTTCAATGATGTGTATTACGGTATCCCACAACGATTTGAGTTTAGGCAATGGAAGAACAATACAATAGTCTTGACCACTGGATCACATTCATGTCTTGTCCAAGGTAAACCTACACTAGTAGAAACACCGCCCGCGTAGACCGCCCAAATGAACCCACAACTAGTCTAGTTCATCATGTGGGGTCTTCTTATGGGTATTTTCGTTAGTCTATGTTTCTACTAGTGCTAATACAGCGTTTTTCAAATGATCTGGAAGAGAAGAATGGACACTACATTTCAATTTTCAGGTTATCATGATGACTAATAGCAAAGCTACAGTCCACAACGCTAAATAAATTCCTGTGTCGTTGTTGACAGGACTCCCTGATAGCTCCCTCCACAATCTGCTCTAAGGATTAATTCCAGGCTGTGCAATGAATGGATCTCTGTCAGAAAGAAACGAGCAGCATAACCAAACCAGAAACCAGCAGCATAACATTGATTCTAGGGATTGAAGATTCTGTGCATCAAAACTAGAACCTACTCATGCTCATCCTTTCCTAATACGTACACATGCAAGCAAAAAACTGATACCGAACTGTAACTTAGACCTCTGCAGATTTCGAGACAAACACGCAAGAAAAATCTTCACAACAGCAGGTCACAATTCTCAGATAAGAATCTCGATCAAGATTCTCATACATGTGGGTGGGAGGATCAGCCAGCAGTGAGCTGGCTAAAACTTTCCATCGACTATTATTAGATCGATCGTTTCACAGTTCAAAACGGTGCGCAGATCTAGACAACCATGAGAATTGCTAACTTACCAGCTTGTGCGTCGCGACATGATTCTTTTTAAACAGTGCAAGTGAGATTCTTTCGACGTTGAACAAAGAATCAATACTCGACTTATTATTTAGGTCAAGCTGGCCACCAAACCTACGACAGATCGATCACAACAAAAGTGTGGTCTCTATAATAACGTCACAAAACGACCTTTGTAAAGAAGATATCAATTCAACCCTCGGAAGGAAACGAACTAAACACCTACCTCGTAGTCGTCGGACATCAGTGAAATTGGCGCAGTTTCAGTCGCCGACTGAAACCTCGATCACATCTGGCTAGTTTTTAGTACTACTCTAGTTTATAGTTTCTAGTTACGGCGCTCTATAATCTGAAACACGCCATATGAATGACCAGGATCACTAAGTTAAGTTGGGCACGCGTAAGAGGCTAGGGTGGCTTACCGAAGGTTACTAGGGAACTTAACGCCGACATCGACCATCCGCTTTCCCGATTTGGTGCAAGCCCGCCTGGTGGAAAACATTAAGTACTGGTAACATCATCGACCTCACTCGCAAGATTCAATTAAATATACGTAGAAGTGTAGATATTCTTTCTTTAGCTTGGGGTTGGAGAATATGACAGAAAGGATGGAAACCCTACCACCACTGTATATAGCCTTCCACAGAGGATAATCTACACATCATCCTGACATCATTCCCCAAGAGGAATGATGTCATTCTTTACAGCTTGCATCTGCACCTGGACTGCGACTACAGTAAGTACCGAAATTCGCAAATGACAATAGTTAGAGTGACAGTTCACATACCCAGGAACTTGTAACGCTGACTGTTCTCGTGTCTGCGTTTCCACCTCATCGATCTTTGCATGTCCTTCCTCGGGCACGTCAGATCGAATCGTCGACAGAATCGTGGATGTTCCAGATACTCGCACTTCACCCTTCCGAAGAGCCTTACAAGTGGACTACTGTGGGCACAGAAAAAAGGACATGGATATTAATACTTGTATCACAAGTGTGATTTGGTTACTGCTTAGATTCACAAGCTGTGGATCGCATGTATCAATTGCTGGACTGAAAACTTAACCCAGTGGCCTAGTACCTGTTGAAGATGCATCTCCGGAAGTTGGTTGCATCTGTCTCCTACCCCAATTCAAGGATCGCAATTCAATTACTTATTTGATTCTTGCAGTAAACTGAAGGTGTCCCATGGTTGCCTGCAAAACACATACATATGAGCAGTTAGCAACTTCGGAAGATGAACAGATCTTCACGGGCACTGGAACACGGTCCATCTTTTACACGGTGATGTTGGTAAACTGAGAGATATAATTGCATGATATTCTGAGAATATATACGGACTTTGATTGATATTTTTAGCTGGAAGGTAACGGCAGACAAAGAAGGTGAAGAACCCTACCGAAGGTTCAAAGTCCATCAGAGATTCGTGCAACAGAACAGTTGAGCAACTATGTCTCTTCCGCTTCTGAAATTTTCACCGAGTGACAGTAATTCTGTTTGCACATTACTTATTTCTTCATTTAGCACCGTGTCGGTTACTTTACAACCACATCAATATTGTCCGTAGAGGATATAAATTGTGAACGCGTTACTAATCAGGATGCAATCTAAATCGCTGTAACTGATGTTTGGAGCCTTTGAGAATTATTTTTCGGTAATTGTCAAGCATTCATGAGAACATGATTTTGACAGTAGCATGGAAGGCTCAAATCACATGCATGCATCGAATGAATTTCCCAGCTCTGTGATTAAATGATTAATGCACACATTCATATCGAGTGAGTTCCAAAAAGAGTCAAATCAATCCAAACTTGGCAACTACAATTACATGACGCCTCAACCTTAGCATCCACTTAGTTTGAGATTAGAGAAAAATTAATGCAAGTTTCCATGCCAGAAAGCTAGGGCCAATCTAAGATCGAAGGAACGTACCACACATTAATCATGACCGTCGAAGAATTAATTCTCCATTTCTCCTGTGATGCACGAAGCTCGCAGCTCTCATATGATGCCTGAAACAAGCAGAAAGGATCAAATCAGAGAGAGACAATTCAAGCCTTGACCATGGTTAGATTTCAGCTCCGCAGTGTGCGATCCCAATTAACCAGTTACCAGTTTTTTTTTTATCACTTGATTGAGTTGATTCAGAGTAAATGACGGATCACATAGATTGGTGACCCGGCGCTACAACCATGACACAATAATATAAAACTAACTCATTGGCAGGGCCGGAGAGCGAGGTCACTGACTAAATCAGACTCCGTGATTTCGAATTTCGAAGACACGGATCCCATTTAGAATTGTGAGCTTCTATGTCGGTGCCCACATATGTCTATGTCTTGTTTAGAATTGTGAGCCAATACTTTCCAAGACCCTAGATCGAGAAGACCATTGTCATGTGGGGCTGTGAGTTAGGATGTGGGCCAGGAAGCTACTTAGCTAATACCCTTCCGTCTCTTGATACTAGGGTTAGCGGTACAAGCCTCACCAATTTGCCGTCAATTCGATTTGAGAGCCCCATGTCTTCAATATGCATATGCATTGTGCAGCTTTTAATGCACGGTGACAAACCATCTTCATATTGAACTTTAGGTTTCTACACATCCGGAAGCTCAAAAGCTGGCAGATACGGCATGGGAGGCTTTACATCACTTTTCCAGTGACAGTCATTCGTGCAACTGTAGTTTACTTTCGTGGAGAACTTGTAGTGCCCATGCTGCCTGAGGTCCCTGGTTTGGTGGTGCTGACATGCCATAGATAACACAGTGGACCCAAAAGGTGGTACTTCACAATTGGATGCATATCTAGACGAGTATTCAAGTGGCCGGCCTCCATTTCCTACATGAAAACAATAAGCCCACCAGCATCAGCGACCTCCAGAAACCCTGATCGTATAGAATCTCCCTCTAAAGTCTGCAAAACAACGTTCCATGTTTAATACACCACAACAAGTTAGAGTATCACTATTACCTGATAGAGATTCCGGGGGCGGCCGGCCAGCTTGCATGCTTTCTGTAACTTAAAACCCCAGCCAGCACCAAGATTCTCCGGCTTCCGAATGAGATTCTTGTGTTTTTTCCTTTCCTTTTGACCTTGCAAGTTACGTCCACGCTTTGGTTTTACTTGTGCACAAAGTTCCGTTGTCGAAGGTGCCGACCTCAACCCCAGGGCGGCTACTACAACTACTACTACTACTACTACTGGCCTGAGAGATCAACTGCGTATTGATTCAACCCCAGGTAACTTGCAAATTCTTTCCACTCGTATATTGTCCAGAAATGTCTGGATCCACAACCTCGCACACACACCAGGTCTGATGATTCAATGCAGATCTCAGAAACTGGCCACCAGATAGATAGATAGATAAAAACATACATAGAAACTTTTCCAAAAGCTAAAACTGAGAGTATGGATCTGTTTCTAAAGCTCCAGTAGACAATCCGTAGAAAGATCATACTAGTAAGTTAACTGTTCCAGGCAGGGAGGAGCTGAAGAGAGCAAGGGGTGAAGGGAAAAAAAGGAGAGGATGTTGGTGGCCCGAAGAATAATGAGAGGCATTGATGAGAATTTCGTTGTTGCAGGAAGTCTCGGAGAAAACTGACTCACTGACTGACACCCATGCTTGAGATAGACCGTGTACGATCCGATTCATACGGAGGATATACAGTCTATACTTCCTCCCATACGTAGAGAATGTTCCATTATTATTATGTTCATCAATACCGGTAATCCTCCTTTCCTGGAACCCCCATTCCAGCAACGAATTTTCTTTTTGGCTGATAATAGCCTAACTCTATTTCTGGTTCAAAATTAGTCCGCCTGATCCTCTCGGATTTTCTTCCTATTTCTCTATGTTTTGGTTTTTGGGTAACAAACGGTACCTTAGTTTGTTTGTTTTAGTTTTAGTTTTTTTTTTTTTTTAATCACAAATCGAACGAATTCGATTGCAAAACGGTACCTTAGTTTTCAACTTCTTGCAAAGAGATAATAGAGTTATCTGTAAACTCACCATGAATTTGAATAAAGGCCCCTTCACATTTGCATTGGCCCTAGTTAACATTAATATTACAAACATGAGAACACCTAAATGATTAAGGGTGGGCTTCCATATACGATCAGTTTTGGTGGAATTAGGAAAACAACAAGGATTGAGAACTCAAACTTCACCGGAAGAGGGGGAGTGAAGAAGCAGGGCATTGAGTTTGACTGCTCATCGGTGGCACCTTTCATTGACTCCTTTCTTTGTTGCGTCTAAGTTTACGTGCATGGTAGGTATATTTGAGTGTAGAGATTGGTGGAGGCCCTCTCTACCGGTGCGTATGGAAGTGCTTTGCAGATTTTGGTGGTGGTGAAGTCACTTTTTATTGCCAGACCGATCAAGCATGGAAGGAGGTCCTAATCTTGGTTGGTTTCAAACTAAGGCAAGTATGGAAAACGGATTCCATATTTTACGGTGATTTGTATGTATAGGGCGTTCCTATATACGGCCAGTCTCTATCTACTTGTTTGCCGCTCTAGAATTTTACTTATTAAATAACAACGTCCCCATCACACTAGACAAATGTTGATTTGTGGATGTTATGTAGGTTGTTGTGTATGTCTAAGCGCAAGACATCTTTTTGAAGGGGTGGCCAATTCCTATAGAAGCTACCCATTGTTTCTATTTCTTTCCATTGTTGTTGTGTATTTTCGCAGTTGTAATTATAGCGTTTTACATGGTAGCTAGTCATAATGGTATGGAGACACTTATGCGGGATGACCGTAGCAGTGTTGATGTGTTGTCTCCTCAGTCGTGTCAAAAACTTCATGCTGTGAGATCTATAGGGGTTTCTTCGTCTTAGGTTTGGAATCTCCTTCTTCAACATATTGTTGATGTTCGTGTTGTGTTGCAACTATCAAAATGCACTGTAAAAATTGTTTAACCCCTAAAGAAACACGAGGCCACCACGCGGCTTCTTGGAATTGGAAAGTGAGGTAATTCGAGTTGTTGGGCCGTGAATTCTAAGGTGAGCAACAAAGAGACCCTGGTTCTTTTTTAGAGATAAATCCGCGAGTACTTCTTGATCGAAATTTCATGAAGTGTGCGATTTTTGGTGATTTTTTTGAGCTGCAAGGAGGCCATTTGGGTATTACTTGAGACCCTCATATCTTCCTCGTCACACCTCCAAATTATGTGAATTTTTTTCACATGTTCCAAATGACAATCATTATGCATGGTAGAAATTTCGGATGTTTTGGAGCACTTTTGATCAATCTGATTTCAGCATATGTACAAAATACCCCGATTGAGTTCCATTAATATTCTCAACAGTGGCTTTTTCTCAAAAAATTGTGTGATTCTGTTGATCTTTTTTCATACAAAAGCTATGTAAGTCTTCTTTAATTTCAAAAATGTTGATCGTCAAAATTAACCCACACCAATGAGGAATTGAGCTTGTTATAAGAGCTAGTCAAGAAAACAAGAGTTAAGTAAAAAAACCCTTGGTTCTTTAGGGGTTAAAGACCCATTCTTTCCAATGATCCCCAAAACCTCAATACATCTCAAATTGCTCTGAAAAATTTCACCATTCAAACTAGACATCATGTGCATGGGGAAAGGGGGGGGGGGGGGGGGGGGGTGGGACGCCGAATGGTTAGAGGTTAAACCTACAAGTTAGAATTAGAAAGGATTTATGAAGTAAAATTGAAATGGATTGATTTGAAAAGTAAAATGGATATCTTGCATCATATTTATAGCATAGTAGGTGTAAATGATAAAAGTTAGTTAACCCTCAAAGGTCCGGATTGGCCATTCCGGCCAATGTACACGACCGTATTTCATTGTATTTGGAATGGTTCTACACCTCCTATGAGTATTGTATGAAAAGTAAAATTAAAATTCATGTCTACATGGTCTTAAAAGCTATTGGGATCTCAATTTGGAACTTTCTACTCATAACAAATGTTAAATATACGGCAACGTATCTACTATTCCCTAAATCCTTCAAGGGTTAAATTTGAACTTATTGACTTTGATGTGTGAATTGGATTTAGTTGTTTTCTAGTTTTAGAAATCAATTGAAGTATAAACTTCTTTAGAGGGATACATGCAGAAAGTTGTTTAAAAGCGAACAAGTAGTTAGAACGGTTTTTATTAGTTTTGATTTAAAAGGTTGTTTGTTGCGGGATGGTGGGTACTTTGTTGTGTGGAACTCTATTTATCTCTCAGGATTATTTATTCTTCTCTCTCCTACGTTATTTCTTAGTTTTATATTTTTTAGAGTGGAAATAGATGTGAGATTTAGCTACCACGTTTTTCTTTGTGATTACACTTTTATTTCATGTACAAATGTGACATTTAGCTCTAAGGTTTTTCTTTGTAGTTACACTTCCATTTCACATATACATGGGACATTGGGCTCTGACGTTTTCAAGATTTGTAGTTACACTTCTATTTCACGTACAAATGTGACATTTGGCTATGAGGTTTTTTTTTTGTAGTTAAACTTCTATTTCATATACAGATGTGACATTTGGCTCTGAGGTTTTTCTTTGTGATTACACTTCTATTTCCGGTAGAGATGTGACATTTGGCTTTGGGGTTTTTCTTTGTAGTTACACTTCTATTTCCGATAGAGATGTGACATTTGGCTCTCAAGTTTCTTTTTGTAGTTACACTTCCATTTCACGTACAGATGTGACATTCAGCTCTAAGTTACACTTCTATTTCAGGTACAGATGTGACATTTGGCTATGACGTTTTTCTTTGTAGTTACACTTCTATTTAGGTACAGATATGACATTTAGCTTTGAGTTACACTACTATTTTAGGTACAGATGTCACATTTGGCTCTGAAGTTTCTCTTTGTAGTTACAATTCTATTTCAGGTAGACAGGTACAGATGTGACATTTTGATACGGTTTTTCTTTCTGGTTAGTACACTTCTATTTCAGGTACAAATGTGACATTTGGCTCTGAAGTTTTTCTTTGTAGTTACACTTCTCTTTCCAATAGACATGTGACATTTGGCTCTAGGGTTTTTCTTAGTAGTTACACTTCTATTTCACGTAGAGATGTGACATTTGGCTCATAGGTTTTTCTTTGTAGTTACACTTCTATTTTAGATACAGATGTGAGATTTGGCTCAGAGGTTTTTCTTTGTAGTTACACTTCTATTTCAGGTACAAATGTGACATTTGACTAAGAGGTTTTTCGTTGTAGTTACACTTTTATTTCAGGTACAGATGTGACATTTGGCTCTGAGGTTTTTCTATGTAGTTACATTTCTATTTCACATAGAGATGAGACATTTGGCTCGGAGGTCTTTGTTTGTAGTTACACTTCTATTTCAGGTACAAATGTGACATTTGGCTTAGAAGTTTTTCTATGTAGTTACACTTCTATTTCACGTATAGATGTGGCATGTGGCTCAAAGGTTTGTCTGTTTAGTTACACTTTTATTAAGGTACAGATGTGAAACCAAATATATTATGCATTAAAGGCCTCCCATACCAAAGCCCACCTCCTCTAAACCCCGCTGATAACCTAACCATACAATTCATAGAATTCACATACACAAACGATAGATTCTCACCAGAAACAATTGGTAGATTTTTTTTAAAATACCAACCTCTAATTAATAACATCATACAACAAGGTTGGAACGTAGATCCTATCATAGTCATTACAGCAGGAGCTAGAGGAACCACACACGGCCCCTCTATGAAACAACTAGAAACAAAATTCAACATTTGCAAAACCTCCATAAAACACACATTCAAAGCAATAAATACCATTGCCATAGAGTATGCCGGATCTATCCTTTTACATAAAAGACGTATAGAGAATAATCAAACAATACCAACAGACGTAGCACATTAAAAGAGGGGGGGTAGTGGTGAAAACCACTGCTAGCCACTCTTCAAATTCACTAGCTCAGCTTGTCTCAGGGATAGGTGGGGCCGGTTGGCTAGTACAACTTTCCTGCCATGATAATTCACTAGCAGCACCAAGTCATGTGTATCACACCACTGCTCAACGAGCCCAACTGGTTTCGAACCCGGACCACATAATCGTGATACAACGCCCTTCACCAACCAACCAAAGAACTCATGACTTGGTGATTGAACCTAACACTAAGCATACTTTTATACAAACTAACACTCATCCAACAGAACTTCGCTTTTCTCCTCTATTACTGTTACTGTTACTGTTACTTTGTTTTGGTTACTATAGTGTCCATCCTCGATAGGGGAAAGTAGTATTGTCCCAATGTCCCTTTGTCCCGTGGGCATCGGGTCATTGACATTACGAACGGACACTTTATTCACGCCGGCCCTTCCTATAGGGTTGGTGTTTCTATCTATCTATCTACAGATGTGACACTTGAATAAAGTTTTTCTTTTTAGTTACACTTTTATTTCAGGTTGAGATGTGAAATTTGTCTCAGAGGTTTTTCCGTGTGGTTACACTTCTATTTCAGGTAAAGAATGTGACATTTGGCTTTGAGGTTTTTCTTTGTAGTTACACTTCTATTTCAGGTTTTCATGTATAGATGTGACATTTGACTATGAGATTTTTCTTTGTAATTACACTTTTATTTAGGTACAGATGTGACATTTGGCTCTAAGGTTTTCTTTGTAGTTACACTTCTATTTCAGGTACAAATGTGACATTTGGCTTTGAGGTTTTTCTTTGTAGTTACACTTCTATTTCAGGTTTTCATGTATAGATGTGACATTTGACTATGAGATTTTTCTTTGTAGTTACACTTCTATTTCAGGTACAAATGTGACATTTGGCTTTGAGGTTTTTCTTTGTAATTACACTTTTATTTAGGTACAGATGTGACATTTGGCTCTAAGGTTTTCTTTGTAGTTACACTTCTATTTCAGGTACAAATGTGACATTTGGCTCTAAGGTTTTCTTTGTAGTTAAACTTCTATTTCAGGTACAAATGTGACATTTGGCTCTGAATTTTTTCTTTGTAGATACACTTCTATTTCCGGTAGAGATGTGACATTTGGTTCTAAGTTTTTTCTTTGTAGTTACACTACTATTTTGTGACATTTGGCTATGAGGTTTTTCTTTGTAGTTACACTTTTATTTCATGTAGAGATGTGACATTTGGCTAGAAGGTTTTCATGTGTAGTTACACTTCTATTTGAGGTACAGATTTGACATTTAGCTCAGAGGTTTTTCTTTGTAGTTACACTTCTATTTTGGGTACAGATGTGACACTTGGCTCAGAGGTTTTTCTCTTTAGTTACACTTCTATTTCAGGTACAAATGTGATATTTGGCTCTAAGGTTTTTCTTTGTAGTTACACTTCTATTTCACGTACATGTGTCACATTCAAATCTGAGTTACACTTCTATTTTAGGTACAGTTGTGACGTTTCGCTCTGAGATTTTTTTTTGTAGTTACACTTCTATTTCAGGCACAGATGTGACATTTGGCTTCGAGGTTTTCTTTGCAATTACACTTCTATTTCAGGTAGAGATGTGACATTTGGCTCTGAGGTTTTCTTTTGTAGTTACACTTCTATTTCACGTATAGATGTGGCATGTGGCTCAGAGGTTTGTCTTTGTAGTTTACACTTCTATTTTAGATAGAGATGTGACATTTGGCTCTGAGGTTTTTCTTTGTAGGTAAACTTCTATTTCAAGGTGATGAGGTTTCGTAGTTTTGAATAGCATCATCATTTTTTTGGGTGGAAACTATGTAATGAATATTGTGTAATAAAAAGGGGAAGTATAATTCAATAAACTGTTTGTTGTAAGTCCTAGTGATTGGGCATGCTAGTTGTTATTGCAAAGTTCAATGCAATTTATACAAGGATATGTGGGAAGTTGATGAGCAATAATTCTTGAGATTAAGTGTGGTAGAGTGGTTACAATTATAAACATAAAAACGAGCATAAAAATTGCACAAAGAAGAAGTAGATAGTATTGGATGCATGAATGTAATATTCGAGGCCCAGGTGGTTAACACTTTAGTGTTCACATATGATATCCAGAAAGGTAAATAAATAATTGTTGTCTTTTGCTATGAGCAAATACAAATGATGGCTGTGATTATTAAATTTGTAGTATGACTTGTTTATGCTTTGAAGCTATGTTTGATGTTAAAGTGAACTCAAAAGATAGACTTTATTGACCTCGGCAAGGACAGTGATTTCCTTAGTGTATGGGTACATATGTTAACCCCTAAACGTTCTCACCTATTTCCAGTTTAGGCAGTTTTGCAAAGATGCATTATAAAATGCAATTAATATGAATATTTAGAACTTGATGTGTGAATAAAAGTTATACATTTTTAATTTTAGATTCTATCTGTACGGTTAGATCTATGACTGCTATCACTAATCTTTTTCTATAAATTTTGAAACATAAAATAAAAAATTATTTTGTAATTCAATTACGAATAAGATATTGACAATATGTGGATGAAATTTGTCGTGATGAGTTATAGTGTAGTACTTTAGGTGTAGTGATTTTTGGAGATTTTTTGGATGCCTGATTTTAATTTTTTTTTTTCAAGAACACTTTTAGACCAAAATCTTCAAGATTTTCGGTGAAACACTACAACACAAAATGAGGCATAATTTTTTCAAAAATTATTTACTTTTCGATCAGATCACACATACATGAAGCTAACTTCCCATAAAAAATTCAGTAAAAAAATCACACTACAAAAAGTGCATGATGGATGAGAAAATACGGATGAAATATGTACATCAGGCCAAAAACGCTTGCTTGGGCAGTTAAGGGTTAACCCCTAAATGCAGGGGTAACTGCAAAACATAGATATGTTATAAAAAATTACTTCTTCAACTTTTATGAAGTTTGGTCCAAATGAGAAAATGAGGAGCATGAAGTTCAGTAATTATCCATACAATCAAACTTCAAAAAATAGTTTTTTATCTTCTCATAATGAATTTAGAAGCATTTAACTACAAATATTTTTCAAATTTACAAATTTTATTTTTAGAATTTGAAATTTGTTATGATTTGTTAAAACTATACATTCTATTCTAAAATTTAAGAAAGAAATTTTTTCAAAGGAGAGAACATCACTACTTTCCCCAAATAGTAAATTGTTTAACACTAGACAATGTAGAAGTGTTTGTTTTTGAAAATTTCTCCCTGGTGGAGTTTAACTTGGATAGACATGAATCAAATTGGGTTGGAAAGTAGACATGATTCCCTATTTAAAAATATTTTTTATTTTCTATAAAAAAATTCCATCTGGGGCAGTCCATAAAAAAAGGGCAGCGACCATAAAGTGGTCGATCCGTCACTTAGGGGTTAACCAAAGAAACAATAGGAGACCAAAAAAGCTTTTAAGTTAACATAGATCACTATGATTGCTTTAAGCAAGTTGTCATACAATAATTGAGTGAACTATTGTTAGACCTATGAGTGGAGATTAATAGATGATAAGAGGAAGATTGATAGATCCATCTTACCTAGCATTGTAAAATATTGAAGAACAAAATTAAAGAAACGAGAAGAATAAAATTTAATAATATTGTGCTATCATTGCTACAAGAAAAATTATAAAGTACTAATGGTGCTTGGAGAGATGTTAGAGTGTTTTATAAGAAAAACTTATGAAACTATGCCTAAACACCTTGCAACTGGTTTTGATCATCCTTGTGCTAAAAGCTACATGTTTGCATTCCCTCAGGCTAAACTTTGCCTTGATTGTTAACCCACATACTAAATAATCTAAGACAATGAATGCACAAATTGTATTGCTGCATTGATAAATTGTATTGGATATAAAGTAAAATAGAATAACAAGTGGCCTATCTTTATAGAATTTCAAGGGATAAAAACTTCTTTTTTTTCTTTTAAGAACCAAACTATAATAAAATCTACTTCAAAAGTGACCTTAATCGCATAAAAATAGATTATATGATCTTCTCCAAAACTAAAAACCTCCACTATACAATTTCCTATGTAGTTTGTTTATCAAATTTTTGATTTGACAATAGAGCAATGGGAGTCAACACCCTTTTCTAATGGAACCATAGCCTAGTTACAGTTAGAAACTAAATGTATGTGCCAATGACACGATAGTCCTAAAATCTATGGAACACAAATGGTATTCTTTCATTACATAAAAAAATGAATCTAAATGAAGATTATCTATTGATCCAATTTTTAAAAGGGTGTTCTATTGCATTGCTCTATTATGCTATATTCTTAAACTCTCACATCCCCTATCAGTTTCAAAATTTACCCATCAATAGAAAAGAAATAATAAAAAAACTACACTCGTTCAAAAAATCGACTAGTATGTCCCATATTAAGCTTCAAGTTCTCTAAAAATGAAAAACTTAACCCCTAGAATCGTGTGGTCTCTGAGCACTATGATGTGGAATCTGAGCCATAAGGAATAATAGTTTGAGCAAACAAGAAATTTATTGTGGGAATAAAATGAAGCTTAACCCTTGAACGGCTCGAAAGCCCTTCGCAGCCATATAGTATATTTTGTATTCGACGGTATTGAATCAAAATAACAATGACCAAACACTTTTCAATACTAAGTAAATTAATAATCATGATAATATATGTATATAAAAATATATCACAATCTATATATTAAACCACAATTGAATAATTATAAGGCTAAATACAAGTTATAGAGAGGGACCCCAAAGACCTTTTAAGGATTAACCCTTAAACGTCAAGAGGGCCTGAACGGGGCAGCCCAAAAGGCATCTAAATTTTTTTGGGAATTTTTTTTTAATTTTTTAATTTTTAATTTTAACTTTTAAATGACTCTGCGCTGCACTGCTGTCTAGCACTGTAGCACCGTAGCACTGCTGAACTTCAGCTGCCCCAACCTCAAAACTTGTTCAATTTAATAACTTTGATTGCTTACCAACGATTCCACAATCTCTCAAATGAGGCGAAAATTTGGAATCTAGATCGCTTTTTCAGTAGCTTTCCAACGCACCAAGTCTCGCTTGATTTGGTTGAGAAAATCAACTTTTTTTTTCATTATTCACTTCTAAATAAGCCCATGTGGCTTACCTTGACGTTGAAGGGTTAAGGGTTAATAGAGAAATTCGCAAACTAAGAGGACCAGTGCTCCTCAGTTGAATCCCGCATCCCGTATAAATTGAGATAACCGAATAGTCCTCACACAAGCTCAAGAGTGGTGTGTCGATCTTAGATTGGAAGTCCACAAGACTCTTGGGGGCCACGAGGTCCAAGGTTCAAATCTTGGCGGCCACTATTGTTGAACCTTGTGGTGCATTAATGGGCGGGCCCCGGCGGCATACGCGGTGGCGCGCCTTGACTCGGGAGCAAACTCACTCACCCTACTTCACTTACTGGAAATATAACTCATCCGGTTTTTATTTTTGGAGCCCGACACTCCTACTTTTATTGTCTTGTGAGCCAGAATCTTTACTGACGCAGTACCGGAAGCCTAAGATTTCAGGACTTTACGAATTTCTCTAATATGGGAGGAGTGTGATATTATACCGTGAGCTGTATAAAATACCGGGGTCCTTAGCAAGTGAGGTGTTGCATGGGGACGTTGAATGTCAGGTCAGGGAATGATTTTTTTAATTAGAAAGTATGAGAAGGAAATCCCTACGTTTCCGAGAGGATCCCGTCTTCCCGGGGAGCATGTTGGGTATCTTGTCGGGCACTTTAATTTCGGCTGACCGACCTGACCGGCCTGACCCCATCATTTCCACTCGCAGCCCGTCCGGGCAGGGTCAGCAACTGTTCTTCTCTGGAACATGAAGTATACTCGGCGCCGCATACTCAAGATCTCTATGTTCACACTTCAAAATATGTTCACACTTCAAAGTATCTACAGTTTCATCTGTATTTCAATTCCAAGTGAGCCAATCACAGTCTTTATATGTGCATGCAAAGGTGGAGGCACCTCATTTAACCCTTAAACATCAAACAAGCCCCACATGCTTGTTCATGAGAGAAAAATGGAGAAAAAAGTGAATTTTCTCAATCAAATTTGAAATGGATTGATGTTTTGAAAGGTGATGAGAAAAGGAGGCTAAATTTAACAATCATGCCTAAATTAGGAAATTGTGGAACAATCCACAATCAAATGAAGGAATAGGGGGAGGGAGGGAGCTATGATCGGGTAGCAACTATGGAGAGAGACAAAACATTTATTTATTTATTCTTTTTGTTGACTGTAACTCCTGTAGACTTTTGGAGATGCTCTTCAAGCTGCCCTCCAAAGACCCTTTTGACGTTTAAAGGTTGAGTTGTTGTGCTTTGATTTTTTTGAAAATCATATTAGAGCTGTTATTTGGCTGATAGATAAAAATCATGAAGAAAAGTAAAAAAAATATTCATTTTCTTAATTAAAATAAAATTTATATGAATTTTGAAAGTGAAAAGTTAATCATATCCTATTTGTGCCTTATTGGTGGTAGTTTTCCCAACAAAAGTGTCATAAATTGCATTCTAGACGCCCCGATTTCCGCTCATTTGTAAAAGCCTTCTTATTGAATGACAAGTGGTCGGTTTTAGGTTCCTCGGGGATTACAAATACTTGGATATAGGTTCTTTGGCTAATGGTTGATGAAGACACATATAGGTCTATAATAGGGAGGGGATGCACATGCAATCAAATACAATAATTTACCTAAATCTATTCTTAGAAGGTGGTTTGGAGAATTCGAAACACTATCCAAATGTGAAGTGTCTAATTCACCTCTATCGTATTTTAGAATATTTTTCATATATTTTATTGAGTGTCATGTGATTTACATGGCTGAATTATAGTCGCTCTTTGAGCATCCTCAGTCCACACGGCAAACCAAGCCTATAGATAAAATCATAATTTTTCATTCCCATGGAATTGGAACTTAAGATTACTGTCATTAGAAATGCATTCAAAATTATGTTGAATAGACATAAGAGAAATTGAATATGGAAATTGGATAACGGAGATACACGTCATAAAAAAATAAAAAAACTCTCATGGTAAATCACGTCTTGAAAAAATCAACCAATTGACATGGCAAAGTCATGTAAATGTATCATTTATTTAGATTTTATTCTAGTAACAACCATCGGTAGCTTTTCAACGATTGTAGGGTTTGTAAGTGAACTAGCGAGTCGCTAGTCGGCACTGGACAATTCTAAGACAATGTTTTCTACGATGTTACCTTTCTATGACATAATCTAGCCTTTCACATCCTTGAATGGTCTTCTCATGACTGTTCCATTCCGCTCTTAAAGACCATTATGTAAAGTAACCTAGCTTTTCACGTCTTATTAAATTTCATCGTCTTTCACTAGGTGGTGCAGAGAAAAGATGAGCCCTAATTTATTACGACATTTAGCTAAACGCGCGCGCCCAAAAAAAAAATCATTTTGAGGAGATGTTGATTTCGCCAAAATCATTTATTTGGAGGGGAAAAGGAATTTGGGATAAGTTCTAACATTTAATGCATACCTGTCATCCAAAATTTGCAAATGTTGGAATATTTGTTACACTATTAGAAATGCTCTAGGTTAAATATGAACTAAGGGCCATACACGTAATGCCAACAAAGGATTCCAAAGATAGTGAATAAACCCATAATGATTCAATATATCTTGCACATAGCTTAGATGTGTTGTAATTAATAACCTTTTTTCAAGCTATCATCAAAAGAGACTAGCGTGGCCTTGCCCTATTGGTGTAGACGTTCCTTGTGATTTGATGATGTTTTTACTTTTCTTTTCTTTTTTTCAAATTTAATTTAATTTAATATGATATAATTATTGTGGAAAAAATGTCATTGGCCCAATGTTCATTGTGCTTTAGCCATGCTTTTCTTTTTAATTAGTATTTAGAATAATTAATCCAAAGTCTAATTCATTTTTTGGTCACAAAAATCACTCTCAAAATCTATAATTCCCACACAATAGGTCCAAACTTAATGAAGCGACTTCACTGCACACCTTCTGTCGAGAGATTTTTGACGACACCAAAAACACGACTTTGATTTCTGAAGTCAAAATAGTATTTTGGAGAATGTGCTTTAGTCAAATGCAATTTTGGTATTCAAACTTGCGGTTTTAATCAACAATATGAATTTTATCAAGTTTACTTTCTAGTGGATCTTAAAAATTCCAAAAGCTAAGTGAATTATTGCAATTGCAAGATTTATATGTCAAAATCAAAATTTCAAAACATTATAAGTTTTTTATCGGTTTTCATTTAAGAATGTTTTTAAAATTATAAATAAATAAATAAATAAAAACAAACATATATATATATATGTATATATATATATATATATATATATATATAAAAGATAAAATATCAAATTAACGAAATTGATTTTGTAACTAATATATTTTCTTTATACACTACGTTTAGAAATATAATTATGTCTTTTCATCAATAAATGTTAAAAAATCAACATTTAAAATTTATGTTCTTAAATATAAAAAAGATCAATGTTTACTTATTCAATTATATAAAGACTAAGTGAAGCATGATAGTAGAAATTTGAATTGGAACTCATACTCGAGGACATTTTAGGGTTTGAAAAATAAAATTATTGCATAAAAGTCTTCGGTGATATATTACATTTTTACTTGCATCAACAAAAATATTCAAACTAATTAGATTGTTATTAAAAAATTGTCAATTCAAATTTTTACTAATAAATTATAAAAAATAACTTTACACAAAATCATTTGAAAATTTTCACACTAATTAAAAATTAAGGTCCCATGTAATTAAAGAAATAGAAAACAAATTATATACAATTTTAAAGGCCTAATTGAATTTCAATTTGATGTTTAATTATTTTGCTATGGAGCCAATCTTTTAGGGATTAATAGAAAATTTTCAACACTACAATTATGTTGTATCTTTTGTATTCTTTTAAAAATAATGTAGAATTAACATTAATTTATAATACACACATACAATGATAATCCATTTCACCATATGTAAAAAGGTAAATGTGCATGTTCAAACTTTTTAACAAAAAATGTATATAACTTACGGTATTCCACAACTTGCAAGTCTTCATATAATGTTTAATTGAGAGTTGAATTGAGAATTTCTAAAAGGAATTCAAAATTTTCATCATTTAAAATATCATTTTATACAAGGAGGATGAAAGAAAAAACTCAATTGTTGACAATTTCATATGTAATTTTTTTTGAAGATTATTTAATTACATAAATTTCTTTAGCTTTTGTTGGATCACACCCTTTTCTACAAGTGCTTGCTATAGTATAAACTACTAATAAAATAATTCAACTCTCCAACCTTCTTTGCTTGGCTTGACTGAAGTTAAAGAAAATTCTCTAAGGTGGCTACCCCATTATCAACTGGCGCCTTAAATCAACAGCTAGGGGCATTCTCCACAATCAGTGCTGCAATGATGTTGGTTTTAGCATGAGTTACATGTGAAAATGGGTTCTCTCTTGTTGATTTTAGTATATGTAAGTGTGGTTATGGATTCGTTGTTGTTGGCTTAACCCCTCAAGGCCCAAACAGTTTCTGTACTTTTCCACAAGTTTGAACTTTGATTGGCAGTATGCATTATACATCAAGCTTATTACACGATGACAATTGCACTTTTAAACTTCCCCATTCAACATGTACATCAGAATATGAAATTCACTTAGATATAATTTTGAGAATGTAGGAAAATCAAGTAACAAATTTGACCTGTTGAACAGGTCAGAGGCTCAAAACAAGCTCTTTGGGCCTTGAGGGGTTAAGCATCTTTAGTGTGTGCAATACAAATCTTCTTTAAACAGAAACAACTCTACCTATGTGATGTGAATGAGATGTGTCATGATTCAACTTTGAAAATTTATAACTAATTCATTCTTCATCCAAAAATTATGTTTCAATTGTGTTGAAATCTAATTCTTCTTGCCCAACTCTAAAAAATAATAATACTAAATAATATCAATGTCTCATATCTGTATTTCTTATTCAACTGGGGATGGGGTAATCACCTTACGATAACTCCGATCTTTTGATAGATACTTGCGATTCGGAGGTGCAACAATGGGCCACTAAAGAACATTATGTACCCATGAAACAAAATTGTTCAAATTTTACCTTGCTAACAATTATATTAATGAATAAAATCAATTTTTTACATATATGCAGGTAAATTCTATGCAAGAAAATTCAAAATTCAAAATTCATACATTGGTAGAATACTTCTTAGTTGCTTATTAAAACACAATCTTTAAAAAACATGGAGTCGTAAGAAATTGCCCAAAACTTCCAAAGTTCTACTTTTCTTTGGATCTTTCATACAACATAAGGTTGGATAACCTATTACCGCCAACTTAAGCAATCTGGCCTATTTTTGACAATGCTAAATTCCCAAGAAAAATTTGACTGCATTTGAAATAGGTTTTGATGAGGATTGCAAAAATTTGCAACATCTAATTCGCATTTGTCAATTTTATACAAAATTCCAAAGTGCAAAGTAACCTTTTACCCATACATCACATACCAATTTCCTAAGTTCACACTTTGTTGTTCCTAGATCCGCTCATGAGCTAACCCAAAACCACCAGCTATTTCTTCGCAATTCTTGGCATGCCATTGGTCTACTTGAATAGTGAAATTGGTGGTTTTGGGTCTCAATTGTGGTGGCTCCAAGAAAATTATACATGTCAGAATTGGGGGAGGTGGTGGTAATAGGTTATCCAGCCCTAATTATCCTTCGTTGGTCCACTTTCGAATAAAAAGAGATTATGCTATCGTCGCCGCCCCAGGGGCTCGAACCCTGGACCACAAGGTTAAAAGCCTTGCGCTCTACCGACTGAGCTAGGGCGGCACCTCAATGTCATCTTCCGAGTTGGCGATCTGTGCAAGTCATTACTGTTGATGACGGTGGAAGACAAAAACATATATTTATATCAGTGATAGCCCTTTTTGGCAGCTCCAAGTAGGCTGTTTTTTAAACTTTAACATAGAAAGTTTATACCCAGATCGGGTGTCCCATAAACCTGCTTTAGACATTCCACAGAACCCTATAGTTTCAATAATACATTGTCACATCTCTCCTCTGGAAATGCTTGACCGCCTTGTTATCAGATTGATAAGTCTCTGCTGCTTGTTTACTGCCTTCAACTACGGTCCAGGCACGGTTGAGTTGTATGACGTTGGCTTGTACGCCTTTAATTGCAGGCTACTGTGAAAGTATGATATCCACCTCAAGTGTTCCAACCTCAGTATTTGGCTCTATCAACACCGGTATCTACTCTGCATGACTGACCATCAACATAACATTACGGCTGTCATAGTTTGAGGTTGTGATGCAAGATTTCAATTTTACTTTCTAAATGAGGCTCAAGGTGATCATTCTAAACTAACAATGGCATGCAAAAGCAGTAGCTCCAGTCATGAGATTTGAGTCTCGTTTCCAAATCGCCTCCTCTTGCAGTTTTGAAGTTGCAAATTCTGACATCCCTTATTCTTTAGCAGCTGCAATAATTCATTCTTCTCCATTGTAGATAGCAACCAAAACAATAACTCAAAAGTCTGATATTCATTATAGAGAGCATGCATGGTGACCATGTCTTCTTCGTGTAGCTTTTGGTACCTCATTAGCAAGGGTAAACGTGCAATATCACAACGTGTTCAATTAACTATCGCAGATAAGAAAATGGAGGTATGGTTGTCCCAAGGATTTGATAAAACTACCTGTTATGTCATGTTTGTTTCATCTGATATTTTGGTAAGCTCTCCACTGAGACAATTGAGAACAGTCAGTCATACGTGTATCTGACTGAGTATTATCAGGTATAAAATGCAAGAGTCCCGGCAAGAGTGCAAGAGTGAAATGGAACATCAATATGAATGCTGAAATAGCAAAGAAATAATATACACACGGTCTGGAACTTCAACAGGATAATGAATGGGAACCAGAACCTTGATCAATCGCCATATTTGTTTAATTTGGAATTTCTGCCATATTGGGACTCTTTGAAATCTACAACTGGTATAGATTTAGTGGAAAATCGTATACCAATTGCAGATTTCAAAGAGTCTCAATATGACGAAAATTCCCAATTAAATGAATATGGCGATTTAATCATTGTCAAAGCTCGACTTACTGAATGCGATTATTGTTTCAGTGGAAGAAAAAGGGATGAGTGACTGCAAGCACACTTCAAGACTCCCATGGCCATAAGCACCAACTTCTTGTAAACTGGCCACACAGTTTCTATGGGCTGCTGATGGCTGTGTCTGCCAAGAAAATTGCCTTCACCTCCCACTAGCATCAAAGGGGTAAGGTAAGGGGTAAAGTTGCCGTCAGTTTAAGCATTTCAACCTACTTGGAGAGCTGATTTTCAATGATAAAAAATTGTAGGACATAAAACTTTGGGTTTAGTAACCAATCTCAAATTTTAATTAATTTTTTCACTATGTATGATTTTGTTATAAATTTTAAAACTTAATATGAATATACCACTATTGATGTTAGTAGGTGTACCAATGATTGTCTTTCATTTCTAGTCCAATCAAATTGCTAACTTGGTATTCATAATTAATGCTTGTGATTACTAGGTTGGGAACTCCTGAAGTTGTAACAAGTGCTTTTATACGTGACCACAATTGGTACCTTAGTACAAAAGGGGTACTTGATGTTTGATATGGTTCACCACGTTGAGGGGATTCAGGATTGTACAATATTGTGTCTTTTGGTGCGCATTGTGTATTTTGTCTAAAATTAACTTTTAAACCGATTAAAAAATATGTAACAATTATACAAGGAAAAATGAAGTGAATTTAAATTTGTGTACGTATTAACCATAGAATAAAATCTTAGTTTGTCACAAAAAAAATATCTTGAAGATTTTGAGTATCAAACTCCATTCTATTAATATTTTGACCAATTTATGATCAAACTTTGAATGTAAATAGAGTCCATGTTTTATTCTATATTTGAATTTTTAAAAATAAGCCCGACTTGAAAATTTCATTCCCAAGCACATTCAATCCTTCGAAAATGAAAAAATAAAATAAAATTTAAAAGATACTTTTCTTCACATATCCAAAGATTAAAAATAATAATGTGTAGCTCAAAATCCCATCCACAACCCTCTTTTCTTCTTCTCTTTGAGAATTTGAGTGCATATTATGTACTATGATGAGGTGTTAGTTTATTTATTTTTGTATAAATGTCAATTTAAATTATAATTGTATATGTTATTTTCAATCTTTTTTTTTTGGCACTAGTAGTGGACATCACTTTAGTTGATGTAGTTCAATTTTTTTGATAACTTCTACCACCAATTTTAATTTTTGCCCAAATATTTATGAATTTCTACGAGTTTTTAAAAGTTGTGCATTGCAATACAAAAGTTAGTGAATTGTACCATGCAAACACTCTACTTGGTTACCAAAGAATGTTATCAGAACGTGGAGTCCAATGCCCATATTGACACCAAACTAGTGTCAATATTGACATTGAGCACCATGCTTTGGCAATATATCTTGGTGCCCAAAGACCTCTGTTTATACTACACTAAATGGCGTATTTAGTGTCCGGGGACACTGTTTCTAAACCCAAACACTATTTCATTTTAGAGAGATACAGTGTCTTTTGTAAGAAAAAAAATGATCTAACGACATGTGGCAACTTTATAATAAATATAGCATGCCACCTCATGTCACTCTCATTACTTGGAAAGAACATGTCACTCTCAATGAAAGTGAGAATGACAAGTGGCAAACTCCTATGCAGTGTCAAATGACACTATTTCTCTTCACCTTTGAACAAATTATGGTAAAAACATCAATTCTCCTCAAACACTAAATACACCATTCAGTGTAGTGACTAGTTTGATCTAGAAATGATTGTTCAACAATTAGTAATCCATTTAGAGTTAGAGGAATATGTTGGAACGGCCAAGTACCAAGGTAATATCTAATAGAGATTGTTGGGAAATGGCATCAAGAAGGGATTGTTGCCAGATATGATTTGATCTAGCAGTCATATAGCTTGCCATATTTGAATATAGCTACCACACAACATCACCCTAAAGTTTTTGGTTAATAGAACGTCGTCATTCAAAATATTTGTTATTTATTGTAATGAAAACATTACGGACTACATAATTGTTGAGCTATAAGCTCGGGGGTGCACTGTACTAAACATGTACGAGTATACGTGAATGCACAGAAGGGGTATTAATTTGAACACTGTCGTATTACGTATACATACAATAAACACATTTAGAATTGAAAATATTCACGTATACTTACACTAAACATATATTTAAAACGGAACTTCTATGTATTCAAAGGTATTTAGACATATAACCTCTCGTATACAAGGGGTTTTGTAGAAGGGGTCATGAACGCACGTGATTCTCAAACATAATGTAGAGTGCACCCCCCAAGACTATAGGAGTAGTGAGTTCATAGGATATAATGTCAAGTTCAAGTTTCAATCTAAAAAAATTTAGATTTTTACTTTTTGTTGATCAAAAGGCTTACAAAGAGGAGATAAACAAGAGAAGAATTTTGTGTTCTTTCTCTTTTAACTAGCTAGTGAGAAAATGAGCAGAATTACCTTGAAACTTGAATTTGACATTGTAAGAGAACTAATATTTTTAAAACTTAAAAATATATAAGCATCCAATTTTTGAAATCATTGGAACTTATAAACTTCTCTATGCCAAGTCTTGCAAAAATTCACACTAGAGCATAGTTAGGAGATGCTTTAGAGAAGCAATTCAAACAAAAATCACAACTCATGATATGTTTATGTCTACTCGTGTTGCAACACTACCTTCTTATTTTTAAGAATAAACAACCTTACAACTTGCCCACTTTTTTTGACCAACCATTGTTAAAAACATTTATGAATTGTCACTATTGAAACTTGGTCTATAATTAATTGCTATAGATTTGTATATCAGTACCTATGGATGAACTAATGAAACATGACTTTTTTTAAAAATACTATAAACAACCCACGTTTATACTCAACTCCACCAGACTGTTAATTCTATAGTTTAAGTTATAAAATAATATGATGCGTAATTAGAAGAGCCTACACTAACTATACTTGAAATCTAAAATAATGTGGATTTTTCAATTGATGTGACGGTTGATGTGATGGTGAACTTGCAAGGATAAGGTTTTTACATAATATGTAAAGTAGTGTGGATGGTGGAAGTAATTTGAAATAATGTGGAATTCTTAATTGAAGTGATCTAAGTTGATAAAGGTGTTTTCAAATAATGCTTAGAACTACTAGACTAAATTGCTTAATGAGGGAGAACTGTATTTTTTTTCCTCTATGGGAGGTCACCCTTTATATATTTGAGTATCACATGTGAACAAAGGGTATTTAAAAGTATCCTAAAAATTAAAAGTAATCTTAATATAATTAGTAACATTTTGAGAATATTCTCATTTTAATTCTTGTAATCAATTTGAGCATCCCATATTAATGTAATTAATTTATAAAATTTACCTTCAAAGATTTATTTGGACCCTATCTTTGTTTGTACATTGTTACGTAATATTTGAAAGTAATCTCCATATAATGTTTTGCAATAAAATTGACTTTCATTTGTGTTCAAAAATAATATAATTTTTCGTAGCTGCATTTGAGTGAGAGCCAGTTTCTATTACCCAGCTGGTCCCCTCCAAGCTAGACCTCTGGTCCGCTAGGCATGTAAAACTCAGACTACGGAGTTGGAGCTCTTTAATATAAGCTGGACCAAGAATCAACGAAATGTTCACAATGCCTAGATATGCTAAAACTTTTTGCTTCCTTCCCCAGTTTGAGCTAGACACTCCTCTAGTTTGAGTTGGCTAGTACCGTAGTAGAAACTAGCTATGATGTTGGTCTTGCTTGCTCCCTTCACTACGTGGACTAAAGTAGAATTACTTAATTTTACTATTCATTTAAATATTTTAAACACCTTGGAGAAGATTCATATTGCCATGCAATTTTTCATGTATTGATAAATATCAATAGAGACACCCAAATAAAATAAAAAATTTCTATCAAAAAATGTAATTTCTATGACTTTCAAAATGGTATGCTATGAAAATATAATTTTTTTTATAAATAGAAGCCATGAGCATCTTGAAAAAAAATCCATAATCAAACACATGTCTGAGTATCTTTGAACCACTCAAAATATACCCTAAATTGACTCCCTTGAAGCACTTTATCATCATCATTAATTTTTTACCATTTTAAGTATCTTTGCATTTACAACAATTCAAGCAAATTAAAAAAAATTATTTTTTGAATTATTATTGAATTTCAATGAAAAATCTTTGAAAATTAATTTAAAAAATATTGCTAATGAATATAGTATATTCAACCAAACATATGTAATCTACACATCAATATCTACCACTTTGATTTGTATTACAACTCCATATTTGTTAGTTATCAAGACATTTTTAAACATATTTTAAAAATACATGCATTCCTTGACTTGTATGGGTTACTTGCCACCCTTTTCTACAACTTGCTTAACCTTGCCACATTTCGTTCACGACGTGAATGATGAAAAAGGATATGAAGAAGGATGGGATTGGGGTGGTTTTATAGAGTGTTGAATTGGGTCGGAGTTGGAATTACATCATAAAAGTTCTTGTGGTCGAGTATATGATAGAAACTATATGGTACCTTACCGCATTTTTTGCTATGACATGCTTTGACATTCTTGTATAGATTTAGTATAAAAAGAAGAGATCATATTGAACTTATACATGATTGACCTACATCATTTTGACAATACAATATAAATATGAATGTAAATGTATATATTTGTATATGAATATATATGTATATGAATATATATATATATATATATATATATACATATATATATATACATATACATACAAACAAAAATACATACATACATACACACACACACATATATATATGTATATATATGTATATATATGTATATGTATATATATATATATATATATATATATATATATATATATATATATATATATATATATATATATATATATATATATATATATATATATATCCACACACTAAATTTTGTATACTAGATATAGTACCTATATTGACTATTAAGTACTTTGAGTCTAATGTTAGTGTTTTAATTCATTTGCTTGGAATGTATACGGTCTTTGTATGATACTAGTACAATTCTGGTATAGTTTCAATCAAGGTTGCCATAGCAAATGAATGTGTTGATTCAATATTGGTAACCCTCACTTCTACTTTCTCGATGTTCCAAGTATGCAACTTCCATATTATACGGTGGGACATCAATGTTAAAACATTAAAATACTGGGTTGCTTCAGGGCAATGCCAACCTTGCAAACGTACCCCTATTTGCAGGTTGGAATTTCGATCTGAACTAAACCAATCTTCAATAAGACAAGGCCTTATCTTCCCCTCCAAAAGATTTGGAATTACCTCATGGTTAAAAGGGTTTACAACATCACCCTCTTAGGGTTAGGGTTTGTTAGGAAGGGGTTAGGCTTTTGCACGGCTAATTGGAGTTGAAAAGCAAGTACTTGAGTGGGGCACTTGAATGCTGTTCAAACTGAACTTGAGCTTTTTGTTTCAAATTTTTAGTTCAGTTCAGTTTGATGGGTGGTGATGCTCTCAGGGGTTAATATGGGGCGGCAGAGGAGTAGTCAGGAAACTAAACTTCCAAACGCCACGTCTGCACCAAAGTCCACGTCCGCGCCAAAGTCCACGTCTGCACCAAAGTCCAGGTTAATAGGGCATGTGATGAAAATGCCTTCCAAAGTCCACAATAATAATGACTGCTGCTACACATCATCCTCCACACCTATAATTAGCACACTTCCAAAAAAACCCCCATTTCCTCCTAGATCCGATCAACAAATTCCATGTCTAGAAAAACCCCCATTCTCACCTGGTCCTGTTAAACGAACTCCACGTCACTCACCCCGTCTTGAAAAAACCCCATTCCCACCTGCGCTCACTCCTGGAGACTCTTCTGTCGTCACCCACTCTAATTCGATGGCCTCCACACTAATTTGAGCTGAAACAGAGTCACCCGCCACCGGTCGGTTACCGCAGAAGTACCTTAGAAGTCCCGAATCCCGTGAGTTGTCGGTTACCACAGACGTAGTCATGCGGTCACACAAAGCAACAGTTCCATCGGGATTTCATGCTCAGCCTCAATCTCGTGCTCGTGGGAACGGGGCCGAATCGATAGAGCTACATATTCTTCCTTGCTTGAGTGGGTCCAAGGCATAGATTGTCTAGATCTGCTTTGAAATTTCAACGCCGAAGCAAGCCAATTCACCAGTGTAATTCTTTTTTGGCGATCTGGAGCATTTTACCTACCTGTGAGATATTTTATTTATTTAGTGCTTATCGCTACACTTGCCTACAAAGCGTTGGAGGAATTCGCAATACGACAATGCACAGGTCCGCTTCCAGCAGAGTGTAAAAAACCTTTAAACTGCAGGAAACTAACGGGCTTATGGACCATGTGCACAAATTAAGGTGTGATGGATGGAGGTCCGGAAGATTCCTACACCCTCCGACACACACATGTGTACGACGACCTGATCGATCTAGTCGCTGCGTAACTACGTATTTAGAAACGTGCGTGCCTGTCGGGAGATCGAACAACAATCCCCCTCGAAGGTGCCGCTGAATATAAATATATCTATCTGTGTGGAAGTGTTTTCTGGGTTGAATCACGAACATATGATCGTGCTTTGTAAGGTGTCGATTAAATCTCTATCATTCCTCACTGCGAGTTTTACTCGTTAGACTTCAGTTAGCATCGATCTTCGTGTTGGGATTCCACTCTCTAGCTTTGTGTGTTCCACACGTCGCCATATCCAGTTGAGAGGTTTCGGGAGGAAATGGTAGCAATGGTTACAGCGGAGGCGCAGGGAGACTCGCCCAAGCCGCTCATGAAACCTATTCAAATTGGGCTTCATCAGCTCAAGCACAGGTACGTTTCAATACTGATTTTGCAGATAGATTTAATTAATACTAGTCACTTAACAGCAGATGTGCAAACAAAGTAATTCAAGCTGTGCGATGGTTTACAGCGAATTTACAAACTTGCAATTGAATTGGTGTGCGAATTGTAGGGTAGTGTTGGCGCCCATGACGCGGTGCCGAGCTCGGAACACCCTGGCTACCGACATGATGAAGGATTTCTACTGCCAGAGAGCGACCGAAGGCGGGCTTCTCATTTCGGAAGGCGTTTGCGTGGCTGCAAATGGTCATGGGTACGCATACATATATGCTCGCTGGGTTTTGAGCATGAAGCGTCGGTAGTTTTTGTGATTCAGCCTGCAATTAATTGATTGCTAATTAGTGAGTTTCATGCGTGGATTATTTGAGTAGGAGCTCGTGAGCCATTTTTCTTTTCAATCGAAACGAAGCAGTTTTCGTTGACCAGAATAAAAAACCCTTGCTTTTTAAAATTAATCAACAGCTCTCTATTCACTCTAAACTGATAACCGAATCAGGTTTCTCTTTGCGGTCTTTCACACACCACTTTTAGAAGATGGGTGATTAGCCATTCGAAGTTGAAACCCGGCCACTACAGGAAAATGAATCGAGAAAGCCTGATCGAAAGCCCTTGGATTTTTGAATGAATCAACAGCTCTCTTTTCTTTCTAACTGGTAACCGAGTCAGGATTCTTCCGTAAGCTATTTGGGGTTCTTCAACACACCACTTTTAGAAAATGAGTGATTAGCCATCAGACGTTGAAACCCGGCCACTACGTGAAAATGAATCAAGCCTGATTTTGTTTTTATTTTTCTGTTCTTTGATGGATTGACAGATTCGTGAACACGGCGGGGATCTACACGAGCGAGCAAGTGTCCTCATGGAAGCCGATCACGAAAGCAGTGCACAGCAAGGGCGCGACGTTCTTCCTACAGCTCTGGCATGTCGGGCGCGCGTCACACACAGTCCTACAATCCGGGAACGCGGCGCCGATCTCGTCCACGCCCAGTCCCATTCCCATGCCATGGCGAGTCACGCTCATCAACGAAGCCGACGGAGAGACCTTCAAGGAAATGTACTCAACGCCGCGAGCCCTGCACGCGACCGAGATTCCCGATGTGATCGAATACTTCCGCGCGGGCGCTCGCAACGCGCTGGAGGCCGGGTTCGACGGGTGCGAGATCCACGGCGCGCACGGCTACCTGCTCGACTCCTTTGTGAAGGACAGCATCAACGACCGCACGGATGCCTACGGCGGCTCCATGGCCAATCGATGCAGGCCAGTAATCTTTTCTGTTGCTAAGTTTTCGCCAAATTGTTGCATAAAATTTAGGCTGGCTAATTGATTCGAAGGATTTTTGAAAAAGCCAAAAAGAATAATAGTCAAATTTTCGACATGGACATAACATTCAGTAGCATTCATGCTCTTTATTTTTCGGGTTACATGTAGTATCAGGAACCTCACCTCCGCAAATGTACCCCTTGGCTACATTCTATAGGGGTAATGCACGGGAGGTTCCTATACAACATTCTAGTCCTACTGTTCCTTCATGCACTCTATTCATCACCTCGGGACTGCGGCTACAAGCTGTCCAATTAACTACTGAAGAAGTCATGTTGGGTGTGGAATATGTTACACCATCTACTGTGGGGTCATTGCATGCTACGAAATGCTATGGAGTCAAGATCTGTAACCTTTTAAAAAACTAGGTATCACCCAGGTATTGCCTAAGTAGCACCTGGGTATTACCCTGATATTACCTAGATATTAATATGGAAAGAGCGTTCCAGGATCTTGGATTGCCATAGAAAAGAAGCCAAATTGCTAAACTGTCTCCTGACAAATTTGTTTTTTTACTGGTGCAGGCTATTGCTCGAGGTCGTGCAAGCGGTCGTGGCGGAGATCGGAGCCCACAGGACGGGGGTCCGAATCTCGCCATTCAGTGTGTACAACGCGGCGAGCGCGGACTCGGACCCGGAAGCGCTCCTGGTTTACCTCCTGGGTGAGCTCGACAAGCTGGGGCTGGCGTACATCCATTTAACCGAGCCGGAGTTTACGTACATTATCGACGGTTTCACGTGGGCGCCGCAGTACGCGCATGTGACGAAGCGGAGGACGACGCCGTTGCTGGTGAGCGGGGGCCATTCCTGGGACTCGGGAAACGAGGCCGTGCGCACTGGATACGCGGATTTGGTCGCGTTTGGGCGCTCCTTCATTGCCAATCCGGATTTGGTGACGAGGTTTGTCAAGGGCGCGCCTCTGAATGCTCCCATTCCTACCACGTTTTACGGGGATTACACGCGACGAGGCTACACTGACTATCCGTTCCTCGATACACAGATGTAAACATAATTTCCTCGATCAGCTCCCTGATTTCGAAAGTTAGACAGTTTGATTCAAGAGAATTAGGATATATCTCGATGAGGAAACAGATGTGAGTAGCACATGAAGTTTCGGTCTATACTCATTGTCATGTAGATTTGCTATAGGTGATTCGCACACTGTATCACAAGTGGCGAGAACAATTTAGAACGATATTTGGAAAGACATGAATGATTCTTATGTCGTCTGAGCTTGCATGGCAGTTCAGAACGACATTCTTATTAAGGTAGAAGCACCTAATTGTGACACTTACCTAATTGTGACAGATTTTAGGAATGGTCTTCATTTCAAAACACTTTTCTACATGAGTCATAGATCACGGATTTCAAGATAAAGTGTCATAAGTAGGTGCTTCTACCTTATGTCATTTGAGCACGTCACAACGGCATCGTTCTACTGCATGCACTCCTGAATGATTAATGACATTCTTACAATGTCAGTTCTCACTAGTAGAACATGGCACCTCGTTTTTCACCACATAAAGCAGTTTAAGGGTTAGCTAAACAGGATTGGTTGAGTGTAGTTGGTTATTATGAGACAAAAGTTCCCCGTCTTTTTCCTATTTTAGGGGTGAAATGCGATGAGGTTTCTAGTAGGGTCTAACCACCTGCTCCCACTCCCACAAGTTTGTAATTCATAGCTTGAACAAGCTGAGATCAATTCGGGATGTTCCACAAATTGAACCTGGGGGCTCCACGTTCTCAGTCCTGCGTTTTACACGAGGGCAATCATGTGCATGAAAACATGTATATACAAGGGAACCTTTAGAAAATGAAAAAATGACTACGCATATAAGTTCTAAGGGTGATTATAAAAACTAGAAAAATGACATACTGTGAGGGTATTAACCCTTAAACGTACCACTCCTTTGTAGGAAAGTCAAACTACACAATTTAGCCTTCAAGATTTATCAAAATATATTTTGTAATATTTTTCATGCATGGAATTGAATGTTTCCTATCAGTCTTGAAATTTTCAGATTTTTTTGATTTAATACGGCCTTTTTAACAAATTTTTAAGTCAAATACTTCAAAAAATATTTTTTATTACAAAAAAGCTTTAAAAAATTAATATTTTTTTGGGAGCGGGTACAAATTACAATGGAGAATCACATGATATGTTTTTCATAGAAATTTTTTATTTAAATTTTGAAATTCGAAAGGTGAACATCCTATGTAGTGTAATTCAAACCTTGAGCTACAAAGCTTGCACAAGCAATAAAATACTCAATAATTGGAATTTTTAAGATTTGAAAAGTGGAGTACAAACTAGACTTAATAAACTTCATTTTCTTAGTTGGGTGTATTAGCAACAAAAGTCATCTTCAAGATCAAAATTGGGTTTGACCAACAAACGTCCAGAAACTGGACGCTGGGACGTTTAGGGGTTAAATTTATTTTGATGTATGCACGTGATGCTGAACGATTATATTAGGTGGACTAATCGAATTAACCAATTTAATTGCTACTAATTCACAGTTGAGTGATTCACATTAATTGTCAAGTAGTTCTTCGCCATAACTAGTACGTGTATGTTCATGTGAGTTTTACCCAAGACGGCCGTGTTACTGTTGCAACAAGATGTCTGTCTGTCTGTCATTGCTAGTTCCAGTCGTGAGTGTAACATATGTCTTAGACAACTTTGGAGTTGCTTTGTTATGGCAGCTAATCATTGTCATTTTGGTATACAGAAGACTTGTATTCCGCAATAGTCTTTAAAGGACCAAGAAGCTTGAATTAGGTCTCATGCTTTTTAGCATTTTTCAGTAGGCCCTAAGTTATATGGAGTTCTTTCTGTTCAAAGTTTGTTTGTTTTTATCAACACATGCAATGTTCTTTACCCATTCCAGTAATATAAAACTGGTCTCATCTAAATTATATTTTCACAACATGATCCGTTAAATTTGTCATTTTAAGACCATGAATCTTTGAAAAGAATTCAAGGCTCAAAACCGCATGGGGTTCCACATGGAAAGAAAGAAGAGATTTTGCAATTGAAGTCATGCACTTTGACTGTAGAGGCATCAAGATTTATGAGAATGGAGTCCTTGAACTTGAGCATGGGAACCTGTCTCATGGTGCTAGCCATGTATTGCTCCTCCTTGCCAACAAACTAAGTGCAGTTTTCTCCTCCAACTTACAGCTGCAAATAATCTGCTCAACATGTATAATCGTGAATTGCTGCTAACTTATACCTTGTGCTAGCTGGGTGCACCATCTGTACCAGAATGATCTTGTTGCTCAGTTCAGTTATAACAAGGCAGGCAGGCAGGCAGTTTCCAGTTCTTGTTCCACGTCCCTGCATGGCAGCCAATTCTTCACTATCTGTGAAGCTTCGTTGCAGAAATTAATAAGCTTCAAGTGTCTGACTGGTACGCTGCTTTGGAGGCACTTGCACAATCATGTCCATAACCTTCTTTAGTAGTTGTAGAATGGAGGTTTTGGAAAACTAGAAGGGAAGGTAACCATGCATGATCTTCGTTGACACATCCCCACATGTTCCTCACTTTTAAAGACAACAACATTATAAATAAGAATACTTTAACCCCAAGAATGTTATGGTGAATGGCTATCCAATAGAAAATGGGTAATCTAAATAAAATTAATTCCTTGAACATTGTGCCACTTCATGTTCTTTTGTCCCTCCATTTATGACCTTCCTTCCCCACTCTTTGAAAAATGAAAATACAGGGCTGGGCTGCACTTAATGCAGTACAAGGATGGAAATCACATGATGGATGAAAAGGCAAAGTGGTTGAATGCTACTGAATGTTATGTGGGCTCTTGACGCTGTTTTGCATGGTGGGTTGGAAAATCTTATAGAATATTATGTGCTATGATATTTTATTTTATTTTCAAGCAACTAAAAGAGAAATTCATTGCAAGTAGTCCAACACTCACCCTCAAATCAGAAGCCGATGCCCATACAGGAGAGCGTACTGTGATTTCTTTTGCATGCCCATTGCCATGTCGCTCAAGTGTGAAATTTACATTATTTCTGAAATTCCAATTCATGTATCCCTCCCACCTTCCTGTAAGGAATGCATAACATTCTTTAGAGGCTCAAATAGTCTGCCCAGAAAGAGTTTCTCTATTCCAGGCCATCTGTTGAGTCTGTCAAATTAATCATCCTGAGTCTGTCAAATATTTACCTCGAACTTGTATATGTTGGCTTGCTATCTTTTTATAAAGTAAGTAAACGCCAGTCACGTTCTGCACCTGGCTTGTCCTTCTCAGTACTCCTGTAGCTACTCACGACAAAGTGTTACAGGCTGGTATACAAGGTTTCAACGTGACTCTAATTAATTACTCTCATGACGTACTTGCAACGTATCATTGCACAATTACGCCTGCAACTTGAAGATTCCAATCAAATTCTGCTGCCTGAAAGGAGCATGTTGAGAGTTTGTGGCTGCTCTCTCCCACGTCATCCGCAACCACAAGGGTTCTCCCTGTTACAATTCAAATGCTGCATCCAATCTGCCAGGTAAGATCTGCTGATAGCCCATGATAACTCAGCTGTGATGATGTTTCATTAGTTGAACCTCAACCCTGTATGCAGACGATGAACTGGTGGCAGCTCTGCACTGTCGTCTACTTTTCTTTACCTTATAAACCCTCCTCGCTGCTTCATTTGATTATGCCTGCAGGCTCAAGTGGCAAGCAAAAATTCTCACAAGTTACGTTACAGATATAGGATTGTTTCCAAGAAAATACAGACGTATCCCTGATCTAAGAGCAAACCCTGTTGGTAAAGAAGACCCCCCCAACACCTCAAGTGCAGCAGCGCATTTACCCCTGCGTACTTGGATAATAGTAGTAAGTAGAATCATAGCAAATAATAATAATAATTTCCTAAAACCATACCATTCAATGATATAAGATGTTCTTTCTTCTTTTTACAGCCTCTAGGACACAACCTCCCTAGAAGCTTTTAATGCTTTAACACTCTCGTCACGGGCAATTAGACCTGCATTACGGTGGAGCGACTGCAACGAATTCTATATCTATTCGAAATTTTAGAAGGTCAAGACAGCGGCGTTGTCGTAGACACTCCCTGGATTGACGCACCAGGTGGCCACCTCTGGCCCGAGCGGTCGATGTCCTGGGGCCTGTGTAGGTCTCCGGTTCGATCTCTCGCAGATTTGACATCCCCTATCACCACTGCGCTTGCTACCGGAGGTCGCGCACCAGTCGACCGTACTCCGTAAAGGACAGGCCATTTTGTTCATTTTACTATTGGGTGATAATATATAATTGCGCAATTTGTGAGCATCTCCACTACCATTCTGGATACTGTTTTTGGTTACGGAAAAAAGGATGAGAATGTATTGGTGAACAATTATTTTGGCATGTGACATTTGATAATTCATTAAAAATCAAGGTCCTCAAATTCACTCTTTTAGTGTATCTCTTTTTCTTAACTGCACAACATAATTGTACAATTCATCAATAGTGACTTGTGAGCCCCGCCTCTAAATGCCCCGGTGGTCTTGCATGTGGGCACTATACATCCACCCCTCCTTTTTTTGGAATTTCAATTTTGGACACCTTCATTGCTTTTTTTGGCAAATGTTTTTGGTAATTTGGGACCTACTTGGGAATAAAAACCCATTGGATGAGGGGGTTGTTTTTTAATGTGGGGCCTTAACCAGAATAAAATAGGGGGCACTTTTGTCCCCATTCATTCAAGACCACCGGGTTCTAGAGAAATCCACTTGTGAGTGGCTCACTTACTATTTTCAAGAGTCTAATTCAGTGATGTTGGTAGAAGAACTACATGGTGAGGTTTGACTTTTTGAGTACAATCTAGAGTGTTGATGAAGATGCTCTTAATCTTGCTCATGTACATGGGTTTTCAATTAGTGGCATTGTCCCTGCAGCCCTGCTCCTATTGCCAAGTCCCTTTTGTGCACTACGCCCTTCTCTTCTGGAAGTCAAAAAAATCGTTTGACAAAAACATTAGATTGCTAAACTACATAATTAGTTATTGGATGTTGAACATACCTGTACGCACATGAGGATTAGAATAACCTCAACCCTAGCTACACTACATGTAACTAAAGGTGGAGGCACCTATAATTGCCCATTTAACCCATAAACGTTGTCCTCACCCTGTCCAAATTGGACAATTTTGCAAAGATGCATTATAAAATGCAAATACAAAGAATATTTTGAACTTGATATACAAATGGGTTTTTGATTCTATCTATACAAGTTCTATCTATACAATTGAATTTTTGATTCTATCTATACAATTAAATCTATGATTGCTATCACCCATATTTTTGTAGAAAATATGAAATTTAAAATTCAAATTTCTTTTGTAATTTGATTACAAATAAGATATTGGCAATACGTGGATGCAATTTGTTGTGATAGGTTGAAATGTAATACTCTCAGTGTATTGATTTTTGAAATTTTTTTATCACTTTATTTTTTGAGTTGACTTTTTCAAAAGCACGTTTGGACTAAAATCTTCAAAAAACTTGGTGGAACATTGTTGTATGAAATGAGGCATATAAATTTCACAAATCATCTCCTTTTAATCGGATCACACATGAATAAAATTAAGTTCCGACAAAAAATTTAGGAAATAATCCACACAACAAAAAATGCATAAGTGTGATGACCTAATACAGGTACCCCTTTCAAAAATAGTGTGATTTTTGAAAAACATTTTTTTGGTAAGGAAAAAGCATTTGGAAATTACGAAAATTAGAGGATGTTATAGACGTCATGGCTACAACTATATACATGGTGTTAAAGACGATATTTCTAGCACATATAAAATGAGTTAGACATAAATCACACTCTGTGAGACACATAAAAGTGGTACCCATATCAAGCCATTCACCATGATGGATGAAAAAATTGTGTTTCATTCTGTACATCGTTCATTTTTAGGACAATTCCAAGGACGTTTAGGAGTTAAACTCTTGCAAGTTGAGAAGAAGGCAATACCGGTCTTAATGAATACAAGGGGAAAAAATGATAGTATTTACAATTAAAATGTAATTTATATGAATTTTGAAAGTGAAAAGTTAGTCATACTCCACTAGTGCTATAAAACTGGCGAATGCATTCCCATTCCAACACAAAAAGTATGATGAATTGCATATTAGATGTCCTAATTCCACCCACTTATAAAAGCCTTTTGGTTGAATGACAAATGGTTGGCTCATACGTTCCTTGGAGGCTTGGATAGCAATAGTTGGAATTACATATAGGGCCATATTGGGAAGTAGCAGTGGTTTAAATTGCCTCCACCTTAACCCCTAAAGGACCAAGGCTAATTTTCCAAGTTCGGTCAGCTTAGTATGGAATGAGTATTGATCCTCAATTATTGAGATTTTTTGTGGTGATTCTGCTCATTGTAACAAAAATGGGATGGTAAATTGCATACGTAGATGGTGTATAGATCAAAAGATACAATCATGTAAAGGTGAAAAACCTAATTGCAGGCACCCCCTGAAATTTTTCATACAATGAGCTATGCATTTGAATTTTTTGTACACAATGAGCTAACGCCCCTATATACACAACTGTCAAATTCATTTTACCAAATTTGAGATTAAACTTGGCATTTTGGACATTTTCAGAAAGTTTCAAACTTGGGCAACAAGCCAAAAAAAAAAGCTACCAACTTTGAAGCTTATAATCTTACTATTGAAGAACCTTGAATGGTTGAAATTTTTTGGGTTGTAATAAATTCAAGTTCGTTGAAATATCCTACGGTTGAATCGGTCAAAAAGGTTTTAGATCAAAAGCTATTTGTCTTTTTAAGAGAAGGGATACTTTGAAGCGTTTGGAGAGAAACATAGTTGTCGTCCTTTAGGCGTTGAAGGTTCTTTCCAATGTCACTTTTGAAGTGGAGTCAAGGATAACCTTTTCTTCTTTGTCACAAGGAGCACGACAATACTCACTCTATCTTCTTGGTCACTATTAATTTGACTCTTTTCTCAATAAGTTTCAAGTACTAGTTAAAGTATATGTTGGGTCAATACTCTATGCCATTTAGCTGTTCACCAATAGGTGCTTTTAGTTGGCTCTGACTACTTTAACACTTAAACGACATTTTAGGTTTTCCGTGGACAATCCGAGGGTCTTTGAAAAAATATGGATCATACAGTGGTTAGCAAAAGTGTTTGGACAGTAATGACAATGTCAGTTTAGTAGTAACACTTGTCAAGTTTGGTAGGTAGGTGCTGATTTTTTCAGCTAATTATAACTAAAGAACCATTTGTAAACTAGAAAGAGTACCATCATTGACATTGAGCCACTTGCAAGGGCAGCAGTTCATGATGTGTCAATCATGGGTGTCCAATTCATTATGCACACAAGTTGTGCATCTAAAAAATCTTGAGAATGAACATGTATTTATGGAGACCTCTTGCATTTTATGATTCATTGTGATTGAGAAAGATTGCTCTTGATTAGCTATGGCTCCTAGAAGGTCTCTTGCTGAACGTGAATTAGTTCTTCAGATGCATGAGAGAGGGAATTCATACTCTAAAATTTCAGCGGTTTTAGGCATCTCTCGAAGCACTTGCCATGCTATTGTGCGGAGGTTTACAATGAGAGGTCATTTGAGAGATGCTCCTTCACAAGGGAGACCTCAAATTCTTGATGAACGTGGTGATCGTGAGGTTGTAAGGTTGTTGAATGCACCATCTAATGGTACAGCTGCAGCAGTGGGTAGAGAAATGCGATCTCAAGGATTGGATTTGAGTGATGATACAGTTAGAAGATGTCTTCGGAGGGAGGGATTGAGAACACGAGTGAAAACTAAGAAGCCATTCTTGTCAAAAAAGCACAAAGCATGTCGATATGCATGGGCAAAGAAGTGTAGGCATGCAAGTTGGATGGATTGGAGTTATGTGATTTTTTCAGATGAGTTATAATTCAATTTGTTTGGCTCAGATGGAGGCAGTATTGTTGGAGGAAGAGAGGAGAGCATCTTTTAGATCAACATGTGCAACCTACTATCAAATTTGGGGGTGGAAACATTATGGTTTGGGGATGTATGACTTGGGAGGGAGTTGGCAACCTTCATCTTATAGAAGGGAACATGGATAAGTTTGTGTATCGGGAAATTTTGGAGATGGAGCTCATGAATACTTTACACATGCATGATTTAGGAGAGGAGAATGTTATTTTTCAGCACGACAACGATCCCAAACATACTTTTAAGTATGTTACAGATTGGTTGTTAGCACAGAAGTTTCAACTAATTTGGCATCCGGCTCAATCTCCTGACTTGAATCCTATAGAACACTTTTGGAATGAAGTAGATCGTCGTATGAGAATATCGGAGAAGAAACCCACTAACAAGAAGGATTTGTGGGAGAAATTGCAAGAAATTTGGTATAGCATTGAGATTGATACCGTGAGGAAATTCATCATGTCTATGCCTGAGAGAGCTGCAGATGTTTATCAAGCAAAAGGTGGCAATACACGATGGTAGTCATTATGATTGTACATTCAAGTTTTTAGGTAGTCATCATGATTCTACATTCAAGTTTTTAGCTTGATTTTGTAGCTCATGGCTTTGTTTCCCATGTAAATAGATAACCACTTCACTTTTTGCATAAAGAAATGGACACCCACATCATGTGTTTTATTTTTGATTGATTTTTTGATTAACATTTTTGATTATGAATGTTATGTTACATATTTGTTGTAACTATGTGATTGTATGTTTAAATTTTTACAACTTGAATGTGAGTTATGTAGGAAAACTAGCTCATATTGGAAGTGGAAGCGTCCTGTCCGAACACTTCTGCTGACCACTGTATATTTAGGCCATGCATGGGCGCATGACCAATTACAAGAATGAAACAAGCATACAAGGAATCAATTGGGAACTTGGGCAAGAATATTTAAAATAATCGTTCAATACCTTTGATTTAGACATTGCTGACAAACATGGAAGAATTTGTTGTTGCAGCTAAACACATCATATACATGACCTTGTTGAGCATCCAACAATCTATGTTTGGTTAGGAGTTGAGTAGTGTCGGCTTCCTAAGTAGAAGCAAGATTCTTTGGAAATCAAGCCCAAGGAGATTGGAAAGACGTTCAAGGGTTAATGCTCATGTTTTTTCTTGTTACTTAGGGCGTATGTATGGTACACTTCACTAACTATTTTCAAGAGTCTAATTAAGGTACTAGAACTCTAGAAGGCTCCAAAACCAACAGGGTTCTAATTCCAAGAGAATTTAGACCATGTATTTATTTTAGAATACAAATCTAGGCACATCATAGAGCTCTTATTGGATGTTGACCAAAATGATATTGTTATCTATGATCTACCTAAATTTAGGTTCTAGGATGATTACTGTGCCTAGATTCTCTTGGAATTAGAACCCTGGTGGTTTTGGAACCCTTTACCTCAAGTGGTATTGCAGAAGAACTACGTGGTGAGGTCTGACTTGTCGAGTTGTCGGATGACCTTCAGAGTGCAATCCTTTAACGTCCCAATTCAAACATTTTGTGTTGATTTGAAATTTTTAATCGAATTTCAAGAGAAAACCTTTCAAAATTAAATAAAAAATATTAATAAAAACTATGATGCATCCTAGCGTACAGATGTGATCTTCACATTGACATTTACAAGTTTTCTTTGTACATTTACTCCATTTTAGGGTTTCATCAAACGTTCTGAAAACTTGTGCATCGGCAATTAAGGGTGATAACTCACTACAAATTTGGAGCAGGTATTCATACTTATTTCATACTTGAATGTTCCTGAAGTTACATATTGATCAGTGATTCACTGTCAGTGTTATATATGTTGTCCTATCACATACTAGATACGTTTCTTAACATGCGTCATTCATTTGGCTTGAGTTCTTGAGAAGAATTGAACTTTAAGCTGTAGTTCCAAGGAACTGGGCTCCAGCAATAATACAGTCAATGAAGTACATGCACTTGCTCTTTGCAAGCTTTCATCTCAAAGTTGATCGATCCAAGTTACTTACAGTGGACACAATTACTGCAACCAAAGCGTAGAATTTAGTTCATTCTTAGTTTCATGATTTTAAAGCAGTCAGAGAACTTTTTGATTGGAGTTTTGATTGGACTGGTGCGGAGGTATGACATGACAAAGTCTGTGACATGCCAACAAGAAGTCAACGTAAATGGTGGGATATACTAACGGTGGTCTATACAGTACGTGTTACAGTAGTCATGTCAGTTGTTTTAAAAAAACTGAAGGTGTGAAGTTTCAAGGCCTCAAAAATGGTGCCCAAAAAGTTTATACCCTCAGTTTTCTTGATTCAACCAATTTTAGCTAATTCAGGGAGCCCCAAGCTTTGACTCCACCTATGATGTCCACAAATTAGCTTTATGCTTCTTCCAAATCCAAATCAATGTTTTTGTCTCCACCACCAGCTCATCCGGTGCATACTCTGTTTTTTTTGCTAATTAAAGAACCTCACTCAATTTAAGTTTCTCAAAGTTTCACCAGCTCATCCGGTGCATACTCTGTTTTTTTTGCTAATTAAAGTTTGAGTAAAACTAAGGCTGTAAGTGGCATCCAGTTTGCGGAAAACTCTAATCATGCAAGGCAACTCACACCAAGAAATTCTGCTCGAGTCATTGTCATAGTCAAGATAGAAAGCTCATCAACCTCTTGTTTACAGTCTAACTTTGTTATTACAATCTTGACATTTATACGAAATTTCCAGAGTTGCGATCACTGTCAGCTTTTGTAAGTGACAAAAGTTCGAAAAAGTTCCATTCATATTTTATTTACACTGCATGCGCAACTCTAAATACTGCCTATGAAAAATGGTTTTGTAAGAGATGGTACATGAAATTAAACCTTTGACGGGAGTTCACAAGGAATGAACGCCGCCACCATATATGTGCTCGATCACAAAGACCCGTGTTTTTTGGGGTGATAGTAAAATTCTTGAAAGGAAATGGATCTTAAGTTTGTTCAAACTGTGTCAGTGGTGGGAACTGCAGGAGTCGTGTAAACCAAGCACTTGGCATCTTCCCAGCAGAGCTTGGGAATGGTCCAGTCATGAATTGGGGTATACGCCTGCATATATATATATATATATATATATATATATATATATATATATATATATATATATATATATATATATATATTCACAAGAAATTAAAAAAAAATCCACTAGAATTTAATGAATGCAGCGCACAGGCTCTGATATATCGAATGCATAAAAAAAGCTAAGGTTTTAATGGCAAAATGCAAACGAACAAGTTACCTCCATTTTGTCAAGAAGCTCACAGGCTGTTGGGGATGATACCACAATGTGGCGCGCGGAAAATCCAAGGAACCCCTCCTCCAGCGCCTTGTCAAAAAGCGCGAGGAGTGAGTTGTAGTAGCCATCTATGTTTAGCAGTCCCACCTGTCGTCATGCATAATTTGAGTCACCACCGGATCGATCAGCAAGAAAGCAATCTACTACATACATAGATAGAAACTTTAGATAGAAACGTTGGTGCTCTTTTGAGGCTGGCGTGAATAATAATGTGTCTGGTCGTAATGACAATGAGCCAATGCCCACCGGAGAAAGGCAAAACCATTTGTGCAAACACTACAAGGAGAAGGCGTCGCTTTTCACTCACTCAGTAGGTGAGCCAAACGGCTCCGCTTCGCACTCACTGTCCATGCGCTCATGACTTGGTGAGTGCGATTCGTCAAGTAGGACAAGTGTGTAGAGTGAAGTCTGAGTGAGAAGCGACGCCTTTGTTAGTAGTGAAAAAACTACTCTCCTACACAATCTATTACATAATGTAGACAAGGACGCAGACAAGGACGGTTCCACAATTGAAGCTCCTGCATGAGTCGTCAACCAATCTAATTTGCAAGCAGGCTTATTTAATAAAAGAGCATGCCCACCCTACTATTGAATTCTTTCAGGACTCTGAAAAGTGAATGAAATTCAACATGTATATACAAAGAAGGTGAGAGAGGCACTAGATATGAGCACGATATAGACACCTCAATAAGTCGGGACCTCTATAACTAAGTTTAGGAAGGTCTTGGTATAATAAACTAATGGACAATAATGATTACCCATGTACATACGTACGTGTAGTGATTGTGATTAGTTCACGTACTATATTATAGAGGGACACATTCTAGTTCAAGGGTGTGGGAGACAATAGCTTCTGACACCAAGTGTTGGATGTGATGATAATGATCTAGGGTGCAAATGCTCTTAAGCTTGAATGTTTTGCTTGTTTTTCCATGGCAAACAATTCATTAATGTTAAATAAGATGACAACCTAAGCAACACAATTTACAATAAGTTAAACAAGGAGTTGAGAGTACCCACTGGCTTTTCATGTATCCCAAGTTGGGACCAGGTAATAACCTCCAGAAGCTCCTCCAATGTGCCATAGCCACCTGCAGTAGACACGTGTACCATCTGATGTTAATCCCTTAAAGACCAAGCAGCCCGAATTGGGCCTCATGTTGAGTAAATTCTAAGCGGAGTTTCTCAGTTCTGTTCCAATTTATTCATGTTTTGATTAATGCATGTAATGTTGTTCTTCATGTTGAGTAAAATCTAAGCAGAGTTTCTCAGTTCTGTTCCAATTTATTCATGTTTTCATTAATGCATGTAATGTTGTTCTTCATTGATTCCGATGATATAAAATTTGATGTCATTAAAATTATAATTTTCTCTTCAATATGATCTATTGAAATTGCCACGAATTCTTGGTCCTTTCGGAGTTAACAGAACATGCAAATTATATATATCACGATACCATTCACTTCTTGAGTGACATGTGATATACATACATCCTATAAACTGAACTTGTAAGCTCCTTTTCATTTCACTTTATTACCTGGGAGGGCTATGAACGCATCTGCTAGTTGAGCCATTTCTGCCTTTCGTTGATGCATGTCCAGCACTGTAATCAACTCCCCAATTGTCTGACCGCTGATCTGGTAAAAAAAAACACACAAAAAACAAATCATTAAAAGACAGCTCCAGAATCCTCACTCAAATTGAAGCTGGTGGCACGATTTCTTCCACTAATCAAAAGCCAAAAAACGGCTTGCAGAAATTAATGAGAGGAATTCATAACTTTTATGATAAAGAACTGAATGAAGATTTCATGTGTACCTCCTTGCCCATTAGTGCCTTTGGAATAACCCTGACAACAAAATTAATCTCAGCAGTCAGACAGACCTCATGAATCGATCCCATCTAACCCTAATTCTCTGAGATTGAATATCAATGACACTCATGCATACAGCATATATACTCGGAAAGATTTCAGACTAATTGTGTGTGATTTAAGATTGAATGAATTCAACTTGACAATAAGTTAATTATACCCTATGACGTGACCACCTCCAGCATGCACAGTTTGCGCCACTTGACCCATGAGACCACTGCTACCTCCCCCATACACCAAATCCACTTTCCTACTCACCTGTAGCACGCAACCAAACAATAAATTATCATATGAACTGTCATTATTCAACCAGATGAGTTTCATGACATATTATAAATTATATTAACCAAGTTCCTTCCAATGTGACTCTGTGATAGTTTCATGTTTACTTTGCACAAGAAAGTAAACATGGTCTCATCTTTCTACAGTGAAATCTTAGACATAATTCAACGGTTCATTCTCAATACGTGTTTGAGGTCCGCTACTTCTCATAATGACTGACTCTCACTGGCATTAATTATACACTGATTGCTACGTTTGTTAGCTATAACAACAACAATTCCTGGATCATGTTGCTTAAATAACCCCTCAAAAAGCCCGAATTGGGTAACTTCATGTGATTCATTTTTGAGTGAAATTCCTTTTGCTTAAATTTGCCACGTTCTTCACCAATTCTAGTGATATAAAATTCGATTGAATAATTTGTCATTTTAAAACCACGATACTTTTGAGGTTAAAGAGCTGAAATTAACGTTGCTAAGTTGCTTGAGTTAGTACTCTCCTATATATGTTGCTAACAAATAAATAACTGTGTCATATGATCCTAACAAACAGTGCATGATGATCCTAGCAAACAGTGCATGATGATCCTACTACCAACTGTTGATTCATTTCACTGAGCCTAACCATATATATAACGCCATATTGGTTAGTTAAATGGGCCAATCCCTGTTATTTTTTTTAGTGCAACAGGGATTGCCCAATTTATCCAATATGGCGTTACCAGTACAACACGTACTGTTAACATCCATTCCTGCCAAAGAAAGCAACATGATATGTGCGCTTGCAAGTAGTATCAATCTCTACACTGCAGAATGTTACAGAAACTGCCAGAGTACGAATGCATCATCTGATCATAATCCAGCCAAAGTGATCAATTCTATATAATTCATTTTGTATAGTAGAGACGACGTCGGTGAGTGCAATTAATTAACAGTCAGGTGATCGACTGAAATTGAGTTTTATTACCAGTTGGTGGCCGAGGCTGAGCGCCACCGTACCGAAGATATCCTTGTTGCCATTGCTGCTCCCGCAGAACACACACGCGCGCTTGAACAACCGCTTTCTACTACTACTACTGCAATCACTAGTAAGCTCTGAGTTCAATTTCTTCACTGCAACTCCCTCCGGATCCATCGATCTCTCGGCCTCAACAAGATGAATGGATTAATTCCGCTTGACGACGGCCTCAAAGAAACTAAGCATGAGTGATTGAGAGTCGAAAGGAATATGTGGAATAAGTGTTCAACCACGATCCACGTTGATGATGCAGAAAAAGGCTCCCAGAAGAGAAGGGAAGGAGAGAGACAGAGAGACAGGGACCTCCACTAATAGAAAAAGTGACTGAGTAATTCGTTACTATCAGAAAGTCTATTCTCAATCTTCCACCTGGATATGATTCTCTCTCTCTCCCACTTGTCCCTCCCTCACTCAATCACTCCATCACTCTCTCTTTTGTTCATTTTTTTTTGAACTAATTAGAGCCTTAATTTTTGTTTCAATGGGTTGTTGGTCTTTAGTTGCAAATGAACTCTGACTGTATGTTTCAGTCTAAAACAGCGATCTCAAAACTGGCTAAAATTAGGTGGATTTCTACCAAAATAAAAATAAAAATGGGGCTGCTAAACATACAAAGAAAGAAAATGAAAAAAAATAATTGAATGTAGCGATATGATATGGTATCACCTTAATATATAAAGGGTATTGCCGGATATTATAGAGGTATCATGAGTAATGTATGCACTGATAGCAAAAGTAGATACTATTTATGTGGGAGGTATCCTAATGTTCTAAGGGCCGACTTCCGTGCAAGGGGGGTAGTGGGTGGCCGGTCCTCAAAAGGAGGAAGCTCCACCGATATGGGTGGAAACAAGAGGATTCTAGAGTATAAATTTCCTTTACAGTACCGAAATGGGTGGAGCATCGGTGGTTCTTGAGACCTCAATTCTTGTCTTCTAGTGCCTTCCACCCACTGCCCCCCTTGCATGGAAGTCCGTCCTAATAACTGTCGTGTCGTGAAGTGGTTCTGAGATCACTGGTCTAAAAGCATCCATGATGATTGTTTCGATAAGGTAGGATATCCTGAAATGGAATACTTAAGCCTTAAAAGGTCTAGGGAGCCCGTTCCAACCAATATTATATATTCCATAGCAGTATAATTCCTTTGTATTTCACTACAAGTAGAGGCGTTTCTAACCTTGGAGGATCTTGTTCATTGTCGCTTTTCACTGTATAAGCGTGTCCTACGTGACGAACCGCACTCACCAAATCCAATCAAAAAATTGGTGAGTGGGAAATAGCTTTGTTTGACTCACAGAAAGAGTGAAAAGTGACGCCTTCTCTTGTAGTATTTGGAACGGTTCTACACTTCCTATGGATTTAATAAGATACAAAATGAAGTTAAAGTTCATGTTGACACGGTTCTAATGAGTTATTTGAGGTTTCAATTTAGAATTTTCTACTTACAACAAATGCCAAATATACGCCAACATATCTACTATCCCCAAGAGACCTTTAAAGGTTATATTCGTTATATTGAGACTTTTCACAGTCTCATTTTTATCTTCAACTCAAAGATAGACCGTTTTATCTCCTTATTACTGTTTTTTTATAAATATTTAACAACACCACCTTTTGGAATTTCATTATAGAATCACTATTTGAGCATTATTTTTTTTTGGTTTCAATTATTATTTTTAAATGAATTTTTGAATAACTGGCATTCTATCTCAAAATCAGCTAAAAGTCTCAATATAACAAATACGACCATTTTCAAGGTTAACCCCCTATTAAACGCTTGCCCAAAAGGCTAAAAATTGGATTATGAATGTAGATCACTATTCAACTCTAATTGCTACATTGACGAATTTCATCCAATTTTTTGTTGTGAAGGATTCTAGTTGGTCATGCCACCTCTTCAAGTTAAATTAAGATCATCGGCAAGCTATTTTTGGATTTTATATGGGGTCTCAACCTACAAAAAGAGTCGTAAAATCGGTTCACCGTGTAGTGTATTTTGGATTTTTTTTCTATTTTTCCTACTCAAAACTTAATTTAGGCCATGAAAATGAGTTCTATTGCATTTGAAATGCACTAATAAAACAAAGCTTACCGTGTTTATTTTCTACTCCACTTTGAATTTTTGGAAAACTTTGCAAATTGAGTGTTTAATTCGAGTTACAAGTTTGACATGTATTACTATCATACTATGGTGTAAGAAAGAAAATAATCTAAATTTAGATACACGGATAATTTTCATTGCATGTAATTAGGGAGATTTAAAGGCCTAGGAGACGGTTTCACTTTAATGATCTCTCTCATATGAGGTGGTACACACAGACTCCATTTCCAGCTCTTAGCCCACACGCATAATTTCAAAAGATGAAGCGGGATCTCATAACACCGAAACTATGATAATCAACCAGCGCACTGTTCGCTTAATTTCCCATGAGGTCCCCCGGGCTAAAACGGGCTGTGGGGGCTAAACCACAACGTTTAGCCCCGCCTAAACCTGAATCATCCTTTTAAGCCCTGGCTAATTTGTGTTTTAGCCCTAGCTAGTGGTACAAAAAGGGGCTAGTGGTACAAAAATTTAGCCCCCCATTTTTCACATAGCGCTAAGGAGGGCTAAAGAGGGGACTAAACTACCTTAGTTTAGATAATCAACCAGCTGTTCTCCATGTCTACAACGCTGTGTCCCGGGAACACAACTCACGAAAGTGTTCGTTAACCTGCGAAATTGTGAGTGACGACAGTCAGTCGATCAGCCAAACCATCCATGAAGCTAATATAATTATGTACATCGAAAATATTGATATATATCGACTTGCCCTAACATACATTCATTGCTCAAACTCGAGTGAAACAGCTAATGGCGGAACACAGGCCACCTATCCATCACTAGCTATAACAAGCTAGCGAAGGACGTCCCAGGCATATAATTCAACTTTTGTTCTGCAATTCAAGAACTACCATCGGAGAAGAGATTGAGCATATTAGTATAATTTAAACCACTCGGACATAAGGACATTTCCTAGAATAGTACCGCCATGGGAGACAAAAATACAAATTAGAAAAACAGAAGTATGCATGTACAATTTAACTTTATCGTAAGAGCTCCCGATCGATGCGCGCATGGAACACCTGCCTGCGTGAGCCTGCAAAGGTCCAGAGTAGACAACGACCGAGTGATGTCCACGCCCAAGAAGGCAAAGCTCCAAAGTCTCCCATCCTCCTCCAGCCACTTTGATTTCACGATCGATAAGTTACCCTAGGCTCTGAATCATTTTTGGTCACTCGAAATTTCAGGCCGAGAAGCATCGAGCTCAGAATAGAGTCTAGACAGTTCGTCTACACACTGTGCACCACCTTGGAGCTTCCAAACACACTGCAGTATACGTACAACATGCATTTCTTTATGTTACAAGGAACTTCAATTACTCCTCCAATTGCAAGTTGTAATTTTATAATGAATTTTTACAAATCCTCAAATGACAAATTTGGGTCCACGGGACTCTTGATACGTTAATCAGTGGTAATAAACTACTAACAGGTACATAAACTAAGAAACATTATATATTTATGCTCTCCTAGAACAACTATGCTTAACGGTCGCCAATAACTTAACGGATGCAAATTCCTTATCATGATCAGTTTTCAGAATATCGATGGATCATCTAAGTGTCCAAGTCAATACTCTGAAGCGGCACATGAGGCACGGGACAAAGAGTGAGGCACATAGCCATCCCATACAAGCCAGCGCGTTCCGCAATGATATCAGCCTGATTGGAGATCCAGCAGTCGAAATCCCACTCGCCCCACTCACGGCCCAGCAAGTCGAACGCGATAGTCCCGCCGTTCGTGGATGTGAGAACCAGGAACTCCTCGCACCCCAGTACTACCACATTCGCGCCTGTGACACAATGCTCTGCGTACACCGTGGAACAATCCAGTAATTGGAACATTCTGTTCTCCTGCTCCTCATGTATGCATGCCACGATCGGGCACAATCTGGACGCCACGTCCACCTCCAGGATCAGGACGCCTGCTTCTACAAACCCAGCGAAGAACAGGCGCCCGTGCGCCGTCGCCAGCTGCGGAATCAGGACGCCGTGAGGCAGCCACACGCCCGTGTTGCTCCACGCGCCGTGCGCCGTGTCGAACGCGAACAAGTACTGCTGCAGCACTCCGTCCCAGAAGAGCGCGAACAGCGTCTCGCCCACCATGAGCGCCTGCGTTGCGGTGAGCGCTCCAGGCGCCAGCTGCCCAAAATCCCGCCACTCGCCCACGTTCGAGTCGAAGCGGCGCGAGCAATGTGCCGGCGGATCCTCTCGATCGAACAACACGAACAGAGTGAAGGCCGAGTAATCCTCTGCCACCACCATCGACGCCACCGCGTTCGTGTACTCTGTGCCTCCGTGGAATGGCGGAAGCTCCACCACGGAACGCGTGACTGGATTGGCCACTTGGATGGCCTCTTCGTGTTGCGAGATCCACATGACGCAGATGAAGCCCTTGTCTGCCGCCAGGGTGCGGCACCACTCCATGTTGCCGAACCTGTTTCTCAGTGAAGCGTACAGAAACCCCATGCTGAGGGGGAAGAATTTCTGTGTGCTTGTGTCGTAAAGCTCCCAGCTGCTGCGAAGAAGATAGCACAAGTGCCTGCCGGTGTGGAATGTAAAGCCGGGGCCATCGCCCATGCCCAGGCCGATTGCGTCGGGCGACTTGAATATGTAGCTACCTCGCGGCCGGGCCTTCATGGCGAAGGCGAGCTGCGTGGTGATTTGGTTCCACGCGCGGCAGACGGTTCGGAAGCGACAGACGTCCGGAATCGGAAGGAGCTGCAGAATGTGTTCGTGTAGGTCCGGTGGGAAGTTGTTCCAAACCGTGGAGTCCATGATCACCGATTCCATGTCCTCCATGTCTGCGTCCTCTATCGACCATTCTGACGACGGCGCGTCCTCCATTTCTGAGATTTCCGTGTTAGCTGAGATTACCTCTGGTTCTGAGTCTGGATCGTCCATCCTTGTTCTAGGCATTTGGTCCAATGAATTCCACCTGGTCTGTACACAGACACAACAACACAACTGTGTCCATGATTTATTTTCAGTAATGCATAATTATACTGGCATATATACTAATGCATATATATTCATATCCACTGCCAGCCTTACGTTAAGTTGCGTTTAATTTTACTGTTAACTATCAAAAATAAATTATGATTTAATTTTCCACAATCATGATGTTAACTGCACTTTCAAGATTTGTGGAGAAAAGGAGCCAAAGAGAGCCAAGTGAGGTAGAAGCAGCCAAAACGATCGGGACTTGTGCGTTCATTTCCCTAAACTCGTAAAGAAGGAAAAAATTACTGCATAAAAAAATTTCGTCACCTGAAGACGTACAGCAGAAGGTTCCCGGTTTTGTTGAGCACTTGAGCTCCCCGCGTGTGTTAGAGTCGATCAGTTTTGCCCGCACTCTGCTATCACTCGTTCTGGACATCAAAGTGTTCAGGGGTTTAATGAAGTTATGCTAGCCCTCAGTTAAATGCAAACTGTGAATCCAACCCCGACTAAACCAGTATCGTGTATAAGGCGGCCTGAAACGCACTTCTAATTCATGTAGAACGAACTCAAGCCGAAATCAATCAAGGGATGCAGAAAGCTTTATAACACTAGTGACCAAACCCTGAAGACACACAACGATGAATTAATTGCATACCAAGCGGAGAATAACAATCAATCCAGACAGTTCTCTTCTGTACTCGGACTCTCAAAAGATTTTGCTGCAGCTAGCTGGGTGGGTAGCTTGCTTAGCGATCGTTCGAAGGCCGGATCGCGACGACGGCACAGAAGCAAAAGGACGGACAAGTGCGCGCGCAGAGCGAGCCTGAGGAAATGAATCAGTGAATGAATGCGAAGAGATGGCTGTTCAAGACAACTGGTGCGATTGAATCCTGACCTGGCCGGTGTGTTGTGACATCTCACCAGCTTGGTCCCGCTTGGTCCTGTACGTTCTCAATGTTGCGTAACTGTGGGCGGCCGATTGAACACTCTTACAACAGGATATGTCGGATGTCCAATGCATAAGAGTTCTAGACGGTTCATCAATGGTAATAATGAAACAGTAATAGTTAGTTATTTGTATAAAGATGTTGAATTTGGTGATCATGTAATATCTTGGTAATATCAGTAGGCTTTGGAATCCAAACATTGGTATTCCTGCATGTAAAGGTCACACCCGATTCATTAACATAATAAAAATACTGAAGGTGGTGTATTATGAAAACAAAGCGGTTGAGATGCTTTGTGGGAATTGTGGCGGGCCAGCGATAAGGGCTGCATACACATGCAAACAAAAGTATGACACCGTTGTGATACTTTGTAGGAATTGCGGCGGGTTGTCGGTATACGTGTACAGAGGACACATTTGACATTGTCTGAGAAATGCGGGGGGCTATCGGTAAATGTGTACAAAGGATAGGTTTGACACTTTGTGAGAATTGCAACGGGTAGTCGGTACACGGGCACAATAGAGACGTTTCAAATGCTTTGTAAGAATTGTAGATGGTCAACAGTACGCCTGTAAAGGCCACGATGGAGACATTTTGTAATAAATGTACTTGTATAAGCGTACAAACAATATTACAGTGGAGGTACTTTGTGAGAATCTCTAGAAGATGTTATTGTTAATTTTTTATTGGACCAAATGTTGCTTCCAAAAGTCAAAAGGTAGCTATCTAACCTAATAACGTCAATTTTAACTCCTAGAGATCAAATTTTCTGCCAAAAGACAAATGCAATCTTTTAAAGCAATTATAGAATACACTTATCTCAACCCACATAGATGAGTTTGGAAGAGACCTACACTTATTTTAAAGTAATTGACTCCTAAATGCATATAGCCCTCTATAGATTTAGAGAATTGCAAAAATGCGTTATAAAATGTGACTAAGGAAGTAAGGAGGATATTATTTTTGAACTTGATTTAGGAATAAAAGTGGTACATAATGAATTTTAGATTCAATTCATAGTGGTTAAATCTATGATTGCAATCACCAATATTTTTGTATAAAATTTGAAACTTAAAATTCACAATTCTCTTTTAATTTGATTACAAATAAGATATTAAAAGTTTGTGGATGAAATTTTTTGTGATGGGTTGAAACGTAAGATTATAAATTGTAGCCGGTTCATGGTAATAATGAAGCGGTAGTAGAAAGCTCCTTGAATTCTTTTCTTAAAGAAGTTGAATTTGGTGATGTAATAGCCTGGTAGTGTTAGGCTTTGGAATCAAAACATTGATATTTCCGCATTATACCATATTCATTAAATCAAACATGAGGTGGTAATGTAGTATACATATGAAAACGACGCAATTGAGATACTCAGTGGGAATTGCGCTAATGTTGTTTACACATGCAAACGAAAGTATGACTGTATGACACCGTTGTGACACTTTATGGGAATTGCAATGAGCTCAAAGTATCCATGTGCAAAGGAGTGAAAGGACAAGTTTTAAACCATTTGTGGAAATCACGGTGGACTCACACTATATGTGTGCAAAGAAGTGAAAGGACAAGTTTTATACACTTTGTAGAAATTGCAACGGGCTAGTTGTATACACGTGCAAAAGACATGTTTTAGACTCTTTGTGAGAATTGTGGATGGTCAACAGCAAAGGACACAATTGAGGCATTTTGCAATAATTGTACTTGTATAAGCGTGCAAACAACACAGCTGAGGTACTTTGTGAGAATTTTTGGAAGATGTGATTGTTAAATTTTTTTTTGGACGAAATGCTACTTCCAAAAGAAAAAAGGTAGCGGTCTAACTTGATGACGCCAATTTCAACTCCTAGGGATGATTTTTTTTGCCAAAAGACAAATGTAGTCTTTTAAAGCAATTCTAAATTACACTTGTTTCAACCCACATAGAAGGCTACACTTATTTTAAATCAACTAACCCCTAAATGCATATAGCCCTCTTTAGATTTAGAGAATTGAAAAGATGTAAATAAAATGTGACTAAGAGGGATATTTTGAACTTGATGTAGGAATAAAAGTGGTATATTATAAATTTTAGATTCAATTCATACAATTAAATCTGTGATTGCAATCACCGATATATTTGTATAAAATTTGAATTTTAAAATTCAAAATTCTTTTTTAATTTGATTAAAAATAAGATTTTAAAAATTTGAGGAATTTGACTGTAGTCCAAGTCTCTCTTCTGAATTTGAAATAGTAGCCCCCCAGGAAAAATAGAAAGGAATAAAAAAATCTTGCTGGAGAAATTGTGAGCTTTGACAACTTCGTAATGCCAAAGCTTTGTTGACTTGCATGACAGTCTTGTAATATTTAATAGAAATACAAGGTGTTACACTCCAAAATTTGCAATACTTCAAAAGGAGGAGCATCAAAGATTCAAAGGAGGTCTGATAATGGATCCAAATCTAAACTCCGCAAGTTGCAGTTAGTATGAGTTAGGCATGTCGCTGTTAGATCTAACGCTAATCGATTTGCGCTTTGTTGTATTGTTGCTCCAATTGCTTCTAGTGTTCAACCTTGCACATGTTGACGACCTCCAAATCTCTTTTCAATAGCTTTTGGAAGACTAGGAGCTTTCGGAGTGTTTCCGATCTATCTAGATCAGTTTAGTGTGATCTACTAGTTAGACCGGTTAGTCTCCCACGATCTCCTATATTGACAAAGTCAGGAACATGGAAGTGACGAGATGTGATCCAATGTAGGAGGAGGCTAGATACATGAAATCCCAAGACGAAGGAATGCGTACCACGGATGCTCAGATTGCAACAAAATCCATCTTAGCCGGATCTAAGCCAAATGCTGGTTCACTTCACCCGATCAATGCGACTCCAAAAGAACAGTTACCGACAGGCTACTCAAAAAGTTACGCAGGCTTCCTCACACGGGATGAGAAGCAAATTGTGGCAGTGAACCAGGACATAATCAAGCACGAAATGGAGTATCTGTCGGCATTTGTTGCGATCGCTTGCTTCGTCAAAGGACGGCCTCTAATAAAACCACAAATTCACGAAATGCAGACTTGGATTTATCAACTGCAACAGATGGTGGGAGGTAAACTTACCATAAAACAAAACTTGGGTAAAAGATTCTTTCTTATTAAAAGTGATACACCAAGAGTCAATTCAAAAGTTGTTGCTTGCTACACCCTACAAAGGCCACAAAGGCATGTGTATTTTCAGAATTGGACAGCTGATTTTGATCCATTGACATTGAAGAATGGGAACGAAGACGGATCTAATTTGGCCACTAATAGTCTAATATGAAGATTCCAACTTGGATCACTCTCAAACAAGTGTTGGAGGAATTCCAAGCGGTTACACTAGAAATCGCAAAAGGTATCAAAGATGTGATGAGGGTGGACACCTCCTGACTTCCAATGATCAAATGCAAGATCCACATTTTTTGCATTGCCCTCGATTCTAGCAAAGGATGGGAATCAACAATGCAAGTAACGAATGAAACTACAAAAGTTACTAAAACTATCCTCATAGATTATAATTCTTAGCCTACCAGATGTAGATTCTGCCTTGACACAAAGCACTGTGTCAAGGATTGTCCGGAAAGGCCCAATGCACGTAATAACCAAAAGCAGAATCATAGAAGCGGCCAAACGAGTGGCTAGTCTAGCTTCAAATTTGGCTACCAGCCTCACAGTCGCGGAAATGACGGATACGAAACCTCAGAGTAAGGAAGCAGAGCACCTCAAGGCGAGGACATCAGCTCCGAACAAGGAATTCCAAAACATCAGAGGAGCAACCATCAGCTCCCATCGGCAAGAATTCAACCACATATTGGAAAGACCATGACAGATGACGGAGGCTTCATTAGATACGTTCCTAGGAATAGGTCAACAAGAGAAACATAGGGCCGCCAACTCAGGCAATTCAATGGGATGTAGGTCCTACTGGAGAACAAATGTCAAGACCAGCCAACAAGGAGAGAGACCACGGGATCTCAGAGCACGCTGACGCTGCGCCACCCACCCAAGCCGTCTCGGAAGCTCGTGGATCTGCACTAATATCGCAGTTGGAAATCGACAATCATGAAACGAACCAGAGGACCTCAGAACCAACCAAAAAGCACATACGCGGAGATTCAAGCCAAACTGGAAACTCGGTAGCCCTAGATTACATTCCACTACCAGCTTCAACGGAGGATTCAAGGTTGTCATACAACAATGACTCAAGCGAAGTAATAGTATGGTCACTTAGAAAACTAGCAGACCAAACGAGAAGCGCAGGAGAACACGTACTTGAATCCGTCAACCCATCTCCAATCGACCTAGCTCTACACCAACAGGTCATGCAAGACTTCAATGTAGTCATCAGCATCATTTTTGAATCACATGTTAGAGGAGCGACACACATGAGCGAATTCTCATCTCAACAAGACTAGAGCCAAAATGAAGATAGGAACCTTAAGGATAGCTAGTACTTTACCAACAACGAATTCCAGCAAGAGGTACAAAGCGATGAGTACGTCCAGTGTCTAAGAGCCTACCCTAGAGCAGCAAAAGATATTGAGACACTAGAAAAGTGGAAGGTGGAGGGGCAGCAAGCTCGAGTCAGGATTCGGTGGCAGAGCCTAGGTGACAGAGGAACGAAGGATTTTTTCTGTTTCAACAACTTAGGAAGACCACTAGTGAACATCATCACAGAACTAGAGGATGATTCCAGTACAATAAGATCTTCCCTAGATAAGAGATTGAAGGTATTTGCCTTCAATACTACTCAAGTTTGTACAAAAATCGAGAAGCAAGTGAGGACCATGGACAATCTAGAGATTAGACATTTACTGATGTTCACTCCACCTTGTTCAATTTCATGAAGCTAAGCTTTAGCAACCCCGTTACCTTAGAAGAACTCACAGTAGCTATCGAAACAATGGCCAAAGGGAAAGCACTAGGACCGGACGGCCTGCTAACAGAATTTTATTTGTGCATGTGACCATGTATTGACCCAGAATTTTTAATGATGGTTCAAAAACAGATAGAAAGGGGACGCTTTGTAAATGGAATTATAGAAGGTCTCATTGTTCTTTTGCACAAGGGAGGAAGGAGGAGCACATTGAACAACTAGACGCCTATCACTCTCCTAAACGTGGCATACAATTTTTTTGCCAAAGTGCTCCAAATTCACCTGCAACTAATTTTGATGGAGATTATCTTGCCCAACTAGTCAGCCTTTCTTCCAATGAGGTACATTTTGGACAATCTCTTCCTCACACATGAAACAATTGAGTTTGCCAAGTCTTCTGATCAACCTCTAATGTTCCTTAAGCTAGATTTCTCCAAACCCTATGATAAAGTGGATTTCAAATTTTTGTTCTTAGCAATGGAAAAACCGAAAAAATGGGGTTCCCAACGGAATTTATTGACATGACAAAACTTCTCTTCAATGGAGCAGTTGCTAGCATTAGTGTAAATGGGAAGAGAACTCCCAAATTTCCTATTTTGCAAGGAGTTAGACAAGGGTGCCCTCTTGCGGCGTACCTTTCTTTAATTGTTGGTGAAATCCTTCACATCCCACTCAAGAAAGAAGTTAGTTTAGGTAGAATCTGCGGCATTGATTTGCCTAATAGTCCATGCCAACAAATCAGCTCAATATGCGGGTGACACCTCTACGACCATTTGGGCCAAAGAGTCTTATGTGCAAAATGTAATTTCTTTGCTACAAAGTGCCTCCCATTTGGTCATTAATTGGGCCAATTCAGCAGTCACTACTAGTGGGACAAAGACAATACTAATAAACCCCCTTGGACCAATAATCTACAGTGGCAATGGGCCTCTAATCAAGACCTCTCCAAACTTTTAGGGGCGCTGTTTAGTCTTGATATTAATACCCAAAGTGTAGATGAATTCTTTCATCAAAAGATTGATAAGAACTTGAATTTTGGTCCAAGTCCAAAATCAACTCAGCCGGTAGGACCATTATTGCCAATGCCATTCTAATTTCCTCTCTTATGTATTTTTGGCAATATGAGGCGGCTCTTAGAAGGGAATTAAGAAAGTAGTTAGCAAAATTAGGAATTATCTTTGGAAAAGCTCTACAGCTCCAGCTAGAACTAGAATATTTTGGATTAATTGTTGTAGAGTCAAGAATGAGGGTGGCCTTGACTTGATCAATCCCATTGAAGCCATGACGGCTCTTATGGTTAGATGGGTTATCAAGGCTTGTGAACCTGGTAACTCTAACCTCAACGCCATAATTAGACATAGGCTTGCAAACTACCAACCTAATAAAGGCGGCAAATGGGATCCTTGACCACAATGGTTTTTAAGACCCAATCACCGAACAAAATTTTAAATTTGGATCCTTAGTATGGAAGAGGACCGCTATAGCATGAAATCCTTAGGAAATGAAATCTCCATCATGCCTCCTAGTAACTACGTAGAGTGGCTAAGCTCTAATTTTTGGTGGAGTCCAAAGTTTCATTCCATTGGGCCTAACTTCTCCAAACTTTGATCCTTGCAACTTCATAACGGTGGCTTGAAATTTATTAGAAACGTTTGGATTTACTAAATCTTGTGCTTTATAAACTTCGAGACTATTCAATAGAAGTTTAGAATGACTCAAAAGGAAGAACCCAACTGGATTAGAATTTGTACCCCTTTGGTCGCCATAGGCAGCAAAATGTTTTTCAAACAAAGTTGTCAACCACAGAAAGAAGAGTGGATTGGGTTATTTTAATTGAAACCCCACTGACTATATACTATCACGGTATCATCTGTTGTCAGAGGTAGCGATATAACCCGCTGCAGACTCGATCAGGGTGAACAAGAAGCTCTTATTCAAGTTGACAAGGTTATCTGGAAGGTATAAAGCGTATCTCAAACACTGACAGTCAACCCGAGGCATATGCAACGCCACGGTATCAAAAAGTAGGGAGTGTGTTTCCGAAATAGTACGGGGCTTCTCATTGTCATAGAGCCATGTTCTAAGAATGTCTCCCTGTCAAGCATCACTCATTAAACCAAATGCTCATTTCTACATTGACCTAGTCAATTTTAGGCCCATGTAGCTTCATAACTATATTTTTTCTTTTTATGAGACTTATTTTGTTGGTCACTCAACTTACCAAAAACTCGTACACCAAATTTTACTAATAGACAAACTTTAAACAAGCTGTGGTGACCACTTTCCTTGAACCAACTTTCTAGTTTTAATTCCACTTCCAAAACCACTTGCATAAAACGTTCATATCTCACAACTCATAAATTCTATGCACGTAAGATTTTAATATAATTTAAATAACTAATTCAAAATTTTACCTCTTCAAAATTGGTGGCCTAAATCAAAGTATTCAGTGAGACATACACCTTCAAAGTTCACCCCCTCCACTGTCACAATATTTGCAACCCCTTCACTTTAGCTCTCCGTTTCTCCAACTCCAGCAACCTCCAAGCTTTCAAACTTTGCGCATTATTAAAACATCTCTCATCAAAAACTCATATACTAAATCTCCTATGAATAAGTTTCTCCAATCATACTCAATGAACAAAAATTTATAATCCAAATTCTGCCTTTTTTATAAATTAAAGTAAAAGATACAACATATGTACATAGTGCATGCCTGCACTATGTAAACACCCTCAAATCCTTTAAGCGCTTAGAAACACAGACAACACACTCAAATTCCCAAAATCAACTTCCAATATACACTAACACGAATGGCCAAACACTCAAACTTCTAACTTTTATATCCTACTTCATAGTTCAAGAACGGTCCAACAGAAGCTACAACTCATTTGGCCAATGATAAGTCACATCTTGTTTGGTCCAATGAAAAAATCCCACACGTAGTCAAACAAACCTTCTCCTCATTCGGTCTAATGATAAGCTTTCACCTTCACGCCCCACCGCTTTACGGCTTTATCTAATCCAATCCTAACCAAGTCCTCCCGGTTATTAGTTTAATGACCGTTTAAACCGGTTCTCAACTAAACATGAATTAACACTCCCACATTAACATCAATCTACTTACATACTTAGCGATAAAACTAATTCACATGAATGTCTAAGTTTTTAACCATTAACCGGCCCATATCACGACCATGGTCTTCTGGTTGAAGGATTCCCAACTCCAGTCAGGATTCAGGAATCAACGAAGGGCCCGAGTCTGACAACTAACATGTACTGCGGGAAGGTGCAAGACCTCTAAATTGATACACACATGCTTAGATGGTCTAAAAACAAAGCCTTCTTTTAATATTCATTAAAAATGGGTAGAGATATCCTAAGCAATTGTCGCCCACTTTTTGAACTGACCCGCTCGAAGTGGCAAAGTACCCTGACTATCAATTTTAGATTCAGCTAGAAGAACACCTGGGATAATGAGAGAGTCAACAAAGAAGGGAGTTTAATTTGACAACTATAGCATAAGGCAATCGCAGTCGATACTTGGCGAGGCCATATCTCAGACAACATCAACACTACATGCCTAGTTTGTAACAGAGGTCAGGAGGAGAGCATCATTCACCGCTTCTGGAATTGCAACCAAGCTAAGACGGCATGGAGGTTCGTTATTGAGATTATGTTCAAACTGTTCAATACTCAAATTTCTTCGGATGAAGACGACTAGCGGCCTCAAGGTCAGCTAGTTCATATAAAACGGGCCATCTTCACAGACAAACCCCCTCGCAAATTTAGAAACATCAACAAAATATGGATGCTTATTAGGGGCACTACCCTCTATGGTTAACCAGAAACAACCTTGTCTTCAACCAAATCACATGGGAGAATGACAAGATTCAAGGTTGTATTTGGAAAGGTCTTAGCAACTATGCCCATAGTGCTTGAAACAGGATTCATGATAGGATTAGGAAGTCTCCGCAACTAACTACTCAAGAGTATGTTAGGTTTGACCGCATTTGGACCAAACAACAACTCCTTTGTAGTAGAAGGGCAGATCACATTACTTGGGTTGCCTACAACCCCCACAATTTCAATAGTTAGGTTTGGTCATCTTGTCCCGTGGTAGTCTCTACCGTGGTTGCTCTGCATTTTATCTCTTTGCAATTGGTTCTTTCAATTTGTGTCAAAAAAAACAAAATTTGCGATACTTTAGAATCTGCAACAACGATTCTTGTGCAATGATTCTTATTCCAGGATACAACTCACAAGGGCTAAAGAACATTAATATGAACTTTTGATAATGTTTTTGACTGCATCCGGGGATTAGCTTCTAGATATTTCCTTCAAAACCTTCTTCCAAGAAATTTGACCATAATCCAAGACTCTCCTCTGATATTCTTCCTTCTCCAACTGTTGCCGGTAGAAAACGAAGTCATTTCAGCCCAACCACATGATCCAAACCGCAGTGATTTTGAGGAAGTTTTGATGGGCAATTACAAAAATCGCCTTCATCTTAGGGCCAACTTTGATACCCCATACTGATGACCATTTGTAGGCGCAATTCATGATCCAATAGCCAGACAACGCATTGACAAATTTATTGCACTTTCAAGATTTGGAGAACTTACACTTCTTCCACGGCAGGCATAGGCTTGCTACTCTGAGCACTTTGCCCAGGAGAGAATTTGAGATCTTCAACTCCACCTGGCAGGAGTTCCAGAAGATCAAGGCTTAAGAGTACACAGAACAATCTCAAATGTGAGTTCTCCACTACAGCCAAGTATGTGAAAATAAAGTGGTGGGTACTGGGAGCTTTTCACATTCTTCACCAGCACTTGCAAGGTTGGATAAGTTACACTGGTGCTAAACTCTGGGGGTGCACTCTACATTTTGTTTGAGAATCACGTGCGTTCATGACCCCTTCTAAAAACCTCCTTGTATACGAGAGGTTATATGTCTAAATACCTTTGTATACAGATGTATCCCGTTTTAAATATATGTTTAGTGTAAGTATACATGAATATTTTCAGTTCAAAATGTGTTTATTGTATGTATACATAATACGGCAGTGTTCAAATTAATACCCCTTCTGTGCACTCATGTATACTCGTACATGTTTAGTACAGTGCACCCCCCGAGGTGCTAAGCACAAATAATCTTTGGATGATGTTTTCATTAAAGTAGAGAAACAATTAATCTCTCACAAAAATAACACATTTTGAAACTTGAAACTTTAATCAATTAGAAAATAATTTGAAGATATTTTCTTCCCATATTTGAAGACTGAAAAATTTGTTAACTCAAAATTTCATTCACAACCCTCTTTTTCTCTTTCTTTTATTAGAATTTGAAGTGCATATTCTTCTTGTAATAGAGTGTTTGTTTACCCTTTCTTTATGTCTTTCATCCTCCATGCTCATTTTTTAATTTTCTATCAAAGGTTGAACATTCTCTTTTATTAGTATGGTCCATTCTACCACTTTATATTTCAAAAAATATATATTCTTTCTCTGAAAAGGATTTTTCAAATTCTCAAAATCCTAAAAAGAAGTGCATAACAACAAGAATTCTAGTGGACCATACAAAAACCGGTCATCAGTGAACTTCTACATCATCGCTCCCAAACCTGGAAGGACCAAAACTCACATATAACAAGGTAAGACAAGATTTCCTCCCCTATAACAAAATAACGTAGTTACCAAGCTTGGAAAATATATATATCACAATTAGACCTAGATGCGTTTCCAAGTAGTATCTTGAGATTGCTTCACTTGGAGGAACGGTCAACGACTTGCAATACTTTAAAAGCAAAGTGACCTTCAAATCAAACTCAAGCTCAGAGTTTTCATTCTCTTCATGAGAAATGTTGTAGTAAGGTCCAACCAGAAACATTAGGGTCCCAAACATTATTGCCGGGGTAAAAAGTGAATGGTTAGGCCTCATCTTTTACCCATTTAGCACTATGTTCAAAAGTGCAGATTGGGAGTCGGGAGTCAAACTTTGACTCCTATTCTGGAACCTTTACCAAGGGTCAAACATGATTTACTAGGATCAAACATGATTAAGTACTAAGATAAAACCATGGTACTTTTGACTGGCATAGGGAAAAAAAGAACTCCCCCAAGATAAAAATCCCTCATTTTTACCCCCACCCTTAGTTTGGCCCCAGAGTCAAACTGTGAGGGTTCCCTGTGAAAGTCTTCCAGAGTAATTATACTCTCAATGTCAATCTATGTCACTTAAATGATTCTAAGCCACAGCCTGCAAACTGTAAATGAAGGTGCTCGAGGTAGATATCTCTCCTTCTTCCGCAGCCTGGTGATCTCCAGGCAGAGTCTGTGCACCACCTTGTAGCTTCCAAACACACTGCAGTATACATGTACAACATTTCTTGATGTTTCAAGGAACATCAATTACTCCTCCAAGTTGTAATTTATAATGAATTTTTACAAAATAATCCTCAAATGACTGGTCCGACTCTTGATACGTTAACCAGTGGTAATAAACTACTAACAAGTCTAAACGAAGAAACACTACACATGGTCTCCAAGAGCAACTATGCTTCACGGTCGCCAATAACTTAACGGATGCAAATTCCTTATGATCAGTTTTCAGTATATCGATGGATCATCTAAGTGTCCAAGTCAATACTCTGGAGCGGCACATGAGGCACGGGACAAAGGGTCAGGCACATGGCCATCCCATACAAGCCAGCGCGCTCCTCACTGATATCAGCCTGATTGGAGATCCGGCAGTCGAAATCCCACTCGCCCCACTCACGATCCAGCAAGTCGAACGCGATGGTCCCGCCGTTCGTGGATGTTAGAACCAGGAACTCCCCGCACCCCAGCACAACCACATTAGCGCCCGTGCCACAATGCTGTGCGTACACAGTGGAGCAATCCAGTAATTGGAACATTCTGGTCTCCTGCTCCTCATGTATGCGTGTCACGAACGTGCACAATCTGGACGCCACGTCCACCTCCAGTATCATGACGCTTGCTTCTAAAAACCCAGGCGCCCGTGCGCCGTCGCCAGCTGCGGAATCAGGACGCCGTGAGGCAGCCACACGCCCGTGTTGCTCCACGCGCCGTGCGCCGTGTCGAACGCGAACAAGTACTGCTGCAGCACTCCGTCCCAGAAGAGCGCGAACAGCGTCTCGCCCACCATGAGCGCCTGCGTTGCGGTGAGCGCTCCAGGCGCCAGCTGCCCAAAATCCCGCCACTCGCCCACGTTCGAGTCGAAGCGGCGCGAGCAATGTGCCGGCGGATCGCCTCGATCGAACAACACGTACAGCGTGAAGGCCGAGTAATCCTCTGCCACCACCATCGACGCCACCGCGTTCGTGTACTCTGTGCCTCCGTGGAATGGCGGAAGCTCCACCACGGAACGCGTGACTGGATTGGCCACTTGGATGGCCTCTTCGTCTTGCGAGATCCACATGACACAGATGAAGCCCTTGTCTGCCGCCAGGGTGCGGCACCACTCCATGTTGCCGAACCTGTTCCTCAGTGAAGCGTACAGAAACCCCATGCTGAGGGGGAAGAATTTCTGTGTGCTTGTGTCGTAAAGCTCCCAGCTGCTGCGAAGATGATAGCACAAGTGCCGGCCGGTGTGGAATGAACCGCCGGGGCCGTCGCCCATGCCCAGGCCGATTGCGTCGGGCGACTTGAATATGTAGTTAACTCGCGGCCGGGCCTTCAAGGCGAAGGCGAGCTGCGTGGTGATTTGGTTCCACGCGCGGCAGACGGTTCGGAAGCGACAGACGTCCGGAATCGGAAGGAACTGCAGAATGTGTTCGTGTAGGTCCAGTGGGAAGTTGTTCCAAACCGTCGAGTCCATGATCACCGATGCCATGTCCTGCATGTCTTCGTCCTCTATCGACCATTCCGACGACGGCGCCTCCTCCATCTCTGAGATTTCCGTGTTAGTTGAGATTACCTCTGGTTCTGAGTCTGGATCGTCCATCCGTGTTCTAGGCATTTGGTCCAATGAATTCCACCTGGTCTGTACACAGACACAACACAACTGCACATGTCGATGATTTTAGTAATGCATACTATTGGCATATATACTAATGCATATATTCATGTCCACTGCCAGCCTTACGTTACGTTGCGGGTTATTTTACTGTTAACTATGAAAAAAAAAATTATGATTCAATTTTCCACAATCATGATGTAAACTGCACTTTCACGATTTGTGGAGAAAAGGAGCCCAAAGAGCCAAGTGAGATAGAAGCAGCCAAAACGATCGGGACTTGAGCGTTCATTTCCCTAAACTCGTAAAGAAGGAAGAAATCACTGCATAAAAAAAATTTCGTCACCTGAAGACGTACAGCAGAAGGTTCCCGGTTCTGTTGAGCACTTGAGCTCCCCGCGTGTGTTAGAGTCGATCAGTTTTGCCCGCACTTTGCTATCACTCGTTCTGGAGTGTTCAGGGGTTTAATGAATTTTTGCTAGCTCATAGCTACGTGCAAACTGTGAATCCCCCCGACTAAACCAGTATCATGTATAAGGCGGCCTGAAACACACATCTAATTCAAGTAGAACGAACGCAAGCCGAAGTCAATCAGGGGATCGTTGCAAGTAAGCTTACGATCGATCGATCGTTGCAAGGAAGCTTACTTGCAACGCAAGCTCTGGCGATGTGACATCCACTGGAAACTTTGATCAATTTAGCCGGGGCTACACTGGGGTAGTTTAGCCCCTCTTTAATCATTCTTAGCACTATGTGAAAAAGGAGGGGGGCTAATTTTTTTGTACCATTAGCCCCCTTTTTGTACCACTAGTCAGGGCTAAAACACAAATTAGCCGGGGTTAAAAAAAAGAGATTCAGGTTTAGCCGGGGCTAAAAAAGAGAGATTCAGGTTTAGCCAGGGCTAAACGTTGTGGTTTAGCCCCCCACAGCCGTTTTAGCCCGGGGGCTAAAACTTCGAAAGCTTCCAGTGATCTCACCCGTTTGTAGTGGATATTGTAAACTTTGAGTAACTGTGGACGGCCACAGTGCCATAAGACAATATGTCGGATGTCAGATGGACACAAACTTTGCCAACAACGATGTTGCCAAGTAGTATATGCCAAATTTGTGGACTCTTTTGAAGGGATTTTTAATGTAGGAGCGTATAATGGATATGGCTTGCTTAATTACTTAGGTAGTATTTGTGATCAGTCACAAGTGAATGTATAAGTTCTAGCCGTTTCATGGTAATAATGAAGCGGTAGTAGCTAGTAATTTGTATAAAGCTTTTGAATTTGGTGATGTAATAGTCTGGTAGTGTTAGGATTTGGAATCCAAGTATTGGTATTCCCGCATGTAAAGCTCACACCAAATTCGTTAACATAAAACACGAGGTGGTGTACGTGTGGTGAAGACAAAGTGGTTGAGATGCTTTGTGGGAATTGTGGCGGGCCGACAGTAAGAGCTGCATACATGTGCAAACGAAGTATGATACTCTTGTGACAGTTCGTGGGAATTGCGGCGGACTGACCGTATCCGCATGTAAAAGAGTGAAAACGATGCGGTTGAGATATTGTGGGAATTGCGGCGGGCCCGCGGTGATGCCGCATACACGTGCAAGTGAAAGTATGACACCGTTGCGACACCTTGGAGGAATCAGTGCGGTAGGTGGTCGGTATACGTGTGCAAAGAACACGTTTGACATTGTGTGATGAATGCGGCGGGTTCGGTAAGCGTGTGTAGAGGACACATTTGACACTTTGTGAGAATCGCGGCGGGCCGACGGTACACGGGTACAAAAGATATGTTTTACATTCTTTGTGAGAATTATTGTAGATGCTCAATAGCATATGCTTGTAAAGGACACGATTGAGACATTTTGTAATAATTATACTTGTATAAGCGTGCAAACAACACAGTTGAGGTACTTTGTGAAAATTGCACCAAGATGTGATTGTTAATTTTTTCCAAGACCAAATGTTGCTTCCAAAAGACAAAAGGTAGGTATTTAATTTGGTGACGCCAATTTCAACTCCTAGAGATGAATTTTTCTGCCAAAAGACAAATGTAGTCTTTTAAAGAAATTAGAGACTATTTACACTTATTTCAACTTACAAGATGAGTTTGGAGGAGCCCTACACTTATTTTAAAGCAATTAACCCCTAAATGCATATAGTCCTCTTTAGATTTAAAGAATTGCAAAGATGCGTTATAAAATGTGACTAAGAGGGATATTTTGAACTTGATGTATGAATAAAAGTTGTCCATTATGAATAATTTTAGATATTATACATACGATTAAATCTATGATTTCAATCACCAATATTTTTGTATAAAATTTGAAGCTTAAAATTCAAAATTCAAACTTATAATTTTTAATTGATTACAAATAAGATATCAAAAATTTGTGGATGAAATTTGTTGTGATGGGTTGAAATGTAATATTATAAGTTCTAGCCGTTTTTTGGAGATTTTTTGGTCGGTTTATTTTTGAGTTGATTTTTTCAAGAGCACTTTTGATTCATTTTGAAGATCTTATAAATTTTTGATAGAAACGTGTGGCATGAAATAAGGCATATAATTTTCACAAACCATCCCCTTTTGAATTGAATCACACAATACCACACATGCATGAAGCTATCATGACATAAAATTTTGTAGTATTTTTTACTTGCAAAAAGTGCATGACGGATGAAAAGAACAAATTTCAATTATGTACATCATGCCAAAAACGCCCTAGTTATGCAATATGGGGTTAAAATGTCCTACATGCTTGTGTTGTGTCCCTTGATTTGGTTGAGGCCAGATTTTGTTATTTTTTTGTGTAAGTAAAAAAACGGTTTGTCAACCGCACAGCTTCACAACTAATTCTTGTTTTGACTTTTGTTGTTTATTAAAAAAACCATATCAAGGCATCATTCACGTCTAAACATAACTTAAACATTTTCATCTTATCTCTAGTACACAACTTCACAAAAAATGACATATTGTCTTAGTAACTTCAACAATGTCGGTTATATCTTTGCTAATCGCCAATTTTAATTCCAATTTTCTTTAATCTCAAATGTCTTTTTATTTCTGCTCCATTAGTGCAGTGTAGCTACGTTGAAATTTATTAGAGCATCACTCCTTTGAATTAGTAAAAAGCCTACATATGAACTAGTTTAAAATATAGTGATTATATTTCTTTTCAAGTACAAACTTGGGTTTTGTTGTTCTATGCATTATCAAGGATGATAAAATTTTATGATTTTTATGTTCTGTATTGAATAAACCAAATGTCCAAATCATGCATTTAGCTAATAATTTTCTTTTTCTTTTTATTTTTCTAAAACAAGAAATTACAAATCAAATTCATAAACTTCACTTTCAATACATCAAGGCTAGTTTTGTTTTATTTTTATTTTTATTTTAATATTTCTTAATTTTAACCAAAAAAAATATGCTACTTAATGTGTATGTGATTTTCCATTTTTCTATTTTCAATTTGATTCTTTGTCAAATTTTCAGCTACAATGCAATTTTACAATTTCTATCTTTTCATTTTTGATTGTTGATTTTTAGGTATATGTGATCGACCTTAAGTGAACATATAAGTTCTAGCCCCTAAGCTCCCAAGAGACCATTTTTTGGTCGCTGCCCGTTTTTAACGGGCTGCCCGAAATCGAAAAATAAGTTTTTGAAAAAATAAAAAATATTCTTAAATACTCATCAAGTCTACTTTCCAACCCAAGCTGAACTATGTCAATTCAAGTTAAACTCCACCCGAGAGAATTTTTCAAAGTAAATCACTTCAACATTGTCTTAGTGTTACAAAATTTGCTATTTCGGGAAAGTAATGATGTTCCCTCCATCATTTCTTTTGCTTTCTTGAAGTCTACAATAGATAAACCAAATTTAACCAATCACGCTAAATTTCAAACTCTAAAAAAGAAAAATAGAATTTATACAAATTTTCAAAGGTTAATGCTTTTAAATTCATTAAAAAATGATCTAAAGTTATTTTTGGAAGTTTGACCGTACATATAATTTGTAGAGATGTTGCCCTACATTTTGTTTATTGAACCAAACTTCATCAAACATATAGAAGGCACATATTATAACACATCTATGTTTTGTCCAATACCCCTTGGGCTTTTAGGAGCTAGTCGGTTCATGGTAATAATGAAGCGGTAGTAGGTAGCTCTTTGAATTGTATCTCCTTGAGTTGTTTTTATGAAGCCGTTGAATTTGGTGATGTAATAGCCTCGTAGTATTAGGCTTTGGAATCCAAACATTGATATCCCTGCATTACAATAGATTCATTAAATCAAACATGAGGTGGTGTACGTGTGAAAACAACGCGATTGAGATAATTTGTGGGAATTGCGGCGGGCCGGCACTAATGCCACATACACGTGCAAACAAAAGTATGACACTTTTGTGACACTTCAAATGTAGGAATTGCCGCAGGTTGGCAATATCTACGTGCAAAGGATTGAAAGGACATGTTTTAGCCACTTTGTAGGAATTGCAATGGACTAGCTGTGTAAACGTGGAGAAGACATGTTTTAGACACTTTGTAAGAATTGTAGATGGTCCAGAACATACGCGTGCAAAGGACACAATTGAGACATTGAGTAATAATTGTAGTCGTATAAGCGTGTAAAGGACACAGTGGAAGTACTTTGTGAGAATTATTGCAAGATGTGACTGTTAAGTTTTTCCAAGACCAAATGTTGCTTCCAAAAGACAAAAGGTATTGGTCTAACTTGATGACGCCAATTTCAACTACTAGAGATGAGTTTTGTGTCAAAAGACAAATGTAGTATTTTAACGCAATTTTAGATTACACTTATTTCAACCCACAAAGATGATTTTGGAGGCTACACTTATTTTAAATCAGTTAACCCCTAAATGCCTATAGCCCTCTTTAGATTTAGAGAATCGCAAAGATGCATTATAAAATGTGTCTAAGAGGGATATTTTGAACTTGATGTAGGAATAAAAGATGTACATAATGAATTTTAGATTCTATCTTTACGGTTGGATTTAACCCCTAAGTGACCGAACGACCATTTTATGGTCGCTGCCCTTTTTTTACGGGCTGCCCGAGATGAAAACAAAACTTTTTTGAAAAATAAAAAATATTTTCAAATAGGAAATCAAGTCTACTTTCCAACCCAATTTGAATTATGTCAATCCGAATTAAACTCCATCAAGGAGAAATTTTCAAAGACAAACACCTCAACATTGTCCTATTGTTACAAAACTTACTATTTCGGGAAAGTAATGATGTTCCCTCTTTGAAATTTTTTGCTTTTTTGAACTTTAGAATAGAATGTCTAGTTTCAACCAATCATACCAAATTTCAAATTCTAAAAATAAAATTTGTAATTTTGGTGAATATTCAACGATAAATGCTTCTAAATTTGTTTAATGAGTATCGAAAACATTTTTTGAAAGTTTGACCGTATGGATAATTACTAAACATCGTGCTTCTCATTTTCTCTTTTGAACCAAACTTCATCGAAGTTGTAGAAGCAACATTTTATAGCACATTTAGGTTTGGCCCTTACCCCCTCTGTCATTTAGGGGTTAAGATTGCAATCACCGATGTTTTTGTTTAAAGTTTGAAACAATAAAAATTCCAAAACATTTTTTTTTATTTGATTACGAATAAGAAATTAACGTTTGTGGATGAAATTTTTTGTGATGGGTTGATATGTAATATTCTAAGTGTAGTGATTTTTGGAGATTTTTGGGTTGCTTAATTTTATGAGTTAATTTTTTCAAGAGCACTTTTGATTCGTTTTGAACTAAGATCTTATAAATTTTTGGTGGAAATATGTGTCATGAAATGAGGCATATAATTTTCACAAATCATCCCTTTTCTAATTGGATCACACATGCATAAAGCTATCTTGCTATAGAATTTTGAATTATTTTGTTTACTTGCAAAAGGCGCATGACGGATGAAAAAAACAAATTTCAATTCAATGAACATCACGCCAAAAATGTTTGGTTAATAGGCAGTAAAAAGTTAAAATGTCCTCCATGCTTGTGTTGTGTCCCTTGATTTTGTTGAGTCCAAATTTTGATTTTTTTTTTTGGGGTAAGTAAAGGGTTTGTCAACCATACTAATTCTTGTTTTGATTTTTTTTGTTTATAAAAAAAAACCATATCAAGGCATCATTCACACCTAGTCATAACTAAAACATTTTCATCTTATCTCTATTAGAAAATTTCACAAAAAATGACATATTGTCTTAGTAATTTCAACAATGTTGATTACATCTTTATTAATTGCCATCTTCAATTCCAATTTTCTTTAATCTCAAATGTCTTCTCATCTTTACTTTTCATCTCAAAATTTAATTTATATACATTGTATTTTTAACAACAAATCTATTATACAATACAGCTCGGTTTGTCTCACTCGACCATTTTGAGGTGGAATATGTTCCGTCATCCTCGCCGCTCCATCATCGTCACCTTGCCACCCATGACGCCGCTCCCTCTCGAAGTCGATGGCACTGCTGCCAAACGAATGTGGAGAACTGGAGATCCACAAAGAAGTTTGTGCCCGTTGTTCCGACGGAGGGGTACAATGACCTCAAGTCGTCATGCAGGTATGCAAATGTGTAGCATTAGCAATTAGAGTGTGGCTGTGAAGAGGTCGGGGTGCGGCGCGTGGCGTGGTGATTCTGCAATTGCAAGGATACCAGCCAAGGTCCTATCTCGCCAGATTATTTCGACAAGCAATGGTTGTATACCACCATTTTTAACCAGACAAGTCTGGCCAACGGGAGAAGGAGATACGCTTGGCACTCTCATCTTCGACATTAGAGTTTTCCGCAAACTCATCCCCTTTGACATAGGCAAGAAAGCAATTTTTTGTGGAAATCGAAAAACCAGCTGCGCAAATGGAGGGGCCAAATTTCCTTGTTTTAGCTGCACGTCAATAGGCCAGCAAGGCCAGCAGCAAGGCCAGCAAATTTCCTTGATTTAGCTGTTGATTAGCCGGGTCGGCGCTGCTCTGCCTGGTGATTGGTTGCCTGCTGCAGGTATTGTCAGACTGACGAAAACTGAGGTTGTCAAATCCAAAGGCACCGTTTTTGGTTCTTCCAAACTTCAGACCTGTAGTTTTTTCAAGCAACTGACATGTCTACTTTTATAGAGGACTGAACCTCTCTTTTTGAAAACTATAGTCCAGTCACCCTACTTGGGACTAATTTGCGGATAACTCTATTGAGTTAAAGAAGCTTTGAATGCCGCAACCTTGTGATGCAGCCACTTGCATTTTGTACATGCTGAGTTTTCAAGTGTAGTTTGTCTATTGTCTCACTATAAATGGGTTTTGTTTATCACAAATGGATTTTGCCATGCGATTTAGCGAGTACTACAATACTATGTACTGATTGGAGAAGCAGTTCGTGCAATTAGGGTTACAAATTTGTAATAATAGTTGCGATACTTATTTGCTGAGCTACTAAAGCTTTGAAAACCATACCATCTCGGAGTGCATGTTATTCTAATTTCATAACCATTTTTCTTTTTTAACATTTTATAAGGCTCCTTTGAAAACAGTGTTGAATCAGGACGTTAAAGGGTTAATCCAAATTCTATTTAACTTTGAAGTCACACACCCTCCAAAATCTCATTTCAAGTGTACATTATACGATTCAAACACTATAATCTTGCAATTCCACCATTGAATGATTCTCTAATTTTGGTAAAATGCCTCCACTCCAGTTGAAAATACAATTGTACGGTTACTTTCCAATTTAATCCATTCTATTTACTATCCCAGTGGAAAAACTACTGAAATCGAGTGCACGAAGCTACAGTACCCTAGGCATTAAAGGGTTACCAGCTTGGTCAGGCTGACATACTGTCTTGCTATACTGAAGTTTTTGCGTTGCGATTGGTGCAAATCAACGCACGGCATCAATCATAAAAAAGTCAAATAATGTGATTAGAGGGTACAGTAGAGTGGACAACACTAATTAACCAACTGATTAGCAGTGCAATTAAGCAAGATGACCATATTATCCTGTCTCATTCTCTTCCTAAAACGAAAACGAAAAAACAAGCCTTGAGATGGAAAAAAATCATATGACCATCAAATGGTTGTATCTTCTGCTGCTTACAAAACCAAGTGATTACATGAGAAGCCAACACCTGCCTAGAGCTCTTGGTGGCTTGGACTACTCCATACTGCTTCAGGAGGAGGACGAGCAGGTTGTGCCCGCCCCATTGGAAACTGCCAAAAATCGTCCGAGATTGATGACTCAAAGAAACATAAGAAGAGCACCCCTGACAGTAAGATCATTCCAATGAGCAAAGCGTACAGCTGCCATTCTGTTCCACAACAACAATAACAGCATGAAATTAGTTGCAGGAGAGCCAAGTGCTTGCATTGTTTACCATCTCTACCAGCCGGTATTTCCCAAACATTTGTACACTGACTCCATTGTGATAAGCACAAATTGAAACTCCGGCGTCGGTTTCAAATTAGAAACAGGAAACATCAAAAACAGAGAATGCAAAATGCTACGTTAAAACACTGAGCCTTGGCTATCTTTGTAAGAGAGTACTTGCCTCTCCATTCCGACTTCTGCAGCCGACTAACCCGAGCGGTTGCATCTGCTCCCACCGACAGCAGTGACCTGATATACCAATTCTATCAGCTGGGAGCTCAAATGACGTTGGATTGTGTCTCCAAGATAGAAGTAGAAAGTCCATTTTGGAAGCTAGTAGTCCATTAGAGTAACTATCAAAACATACTTCCATGATTCGAAAATGTAGAACATGATATTTTCTTTCTATTGGTACATTTTGTTACATTGGTTGAATGATCTAATTCAACTCCTATAGATATGGAAGTGGCCACTTGGGCACTTAGAAGTTAAAACACTAGGGTTATGAACATGTTCGCTATTGCAGAACAGAATTGAGTAAATCATGAGCAAGCATCAACCCATGTTCAGAATAACATTTTAAAAGTTACCTTCCGTGTTTAGAAAACTCCAACTCCGTGACAGGTTTAGTGTGAGCACTTCGAATAAGTTGAGTTGCCTCCATTTTCTTCATTGCTACTACAATCAAATCCCCCTCTGTTGTCCCCCTGCACATTCACCTCAAATTCATCACTTTCATGCACCTGCAACAAACAGCTATCCAACATATCTACAAAGTAAAGGAATGTTGGTTAAGGAAAACGACGTAATAGAGAAGACGACCAGATTAGTAATAAACACAAACAATGAGCAAGGCAGGAAATTCTGGATGACTTACAAGCCCAAAAATTTTCCGTTTCGTGAGACAGCAAGAGATGATATAGGGTTATTAGATAACTTTTTAGAGCCGATTCTGCTCCAATCTACCATATTCCAAACCCCAATATAACCCCTTTTACCTGCACACAAAAGCAGACACCATAAGCCAACTGGCTGATGCGAATTGTTACAGAACACTAGATCAGTGCATTGGAAAAGACAGGACAGATAATGAGTTGGATCATCGTTCTGGCAACAGAAATTTCATAGAGCATTACTCTTCGTAATTGACACGAATAAGAAAGCTTGTGATCCATCTTGCGAAAATCTGCAGCTACCAAATTTCTCATCCTGCAATAAAGGATTGGTTTTTGTCAGACAAGAAATCGGCAACGCAAGTGTACTCCCCATCCAGAAGAAAACACAAGGCCCTTGTCACGAGTGTCCAAAATTCAAAACCCAGCAATAAATTCATGTGCGCAGTACTGTACCAGGCCCACAAAATTCATTGCTTCTAAATGCCTCAAAATGTAGGAGCCACACAAAAGCTCCTCAATTTGCAATGAGCAGGGAATTATTATTACACTAATGATGGAAACTGTAACTGTTCTATGTCCATGCGTGCCAGGCATACCTTTTCTTTCTGCAATTGAGCTATTGATTCTCCTTTCGCAATGTCCCACACACGACATGCACTATCCTCAGACATCGTCGCCACATATGCCGAATCGTAACTGAAGCATGCAACAGTGCCCTTGATCAACTAAAGGTAACCAAAGAAACACTCCACGTTAATTCTGACTACTAAAATAGATGTCAGCAAGAAAAAACCACGTGTATGGCAAGAAGTACAACTTGTTACCTGATATCAAGATCTTGAATTGAACGATGTGCACGTGGTTCATCTAGTGCAAGTTCGCAAGTAGGCCAAGCAAAAACTCGAAGGTGACCATCCTGCCCGTCATCACAGTTGCTAAAAATTTAGCACACATTACCATAAGGACAGAGATTTGATCATAGTGTGAGAAATATGATGCAGAGAAGGCCAATATTTTATCGCAAGGCTCAATAAAGAACATTGCAAGTGTTGGTCACAAAGTAAACGAAAATCAAACAAAGAAAGTCACTCGAAAGTGCTAAAAAAAACATGAAGCCCATTTAGGGGTTCAGTACCTTGCCACCGGTGACTAACACAGAACCATCCAAATTAAAGCGTACGCAACTTTGGATTCCAATCCCCTGTAGAAGAGAAAGCTCGAGCTCAGAAGCTTTAAGCTTCACAGGACCCTTGGGGTTTATTATCTCGAAATACCTGCAACAGCCATCAACTTGTCGGTGAGTGGCTGATTCACAGAACCAAACAACCTCAATGTACCCTAAATTTCATCTCTCTTTTGGCCAATAATCAACAGCTTTGCCGAAAAACCTGGAATCCTGATTTTACTCAATGGAGATGTCAGGAAACATACATATACATAATGCAAATAACGCCTCCTCACTTCAGTAAATTACGAAAACCAAAGGCAACAGAAACTTACTTGCAACTATTTGCAAATGCACAGAGAACTCCTGCACCAGTTGGATGCACAACAAGCTGCAAAGGACGACCATCCTCTGTCTCGATTGCATGGACCTGTACCAACACAAATGCTCCACAATCAATGATCGGACCAAAAAACATGAAAAACATACCTAAAGAAATGCAGCAAAATCACATACCAGAGCTAAATCCAAAAACCCTAAGCCCGGGCATCTCGCATACGAATTTTCAAAGTAACCATGCCAATTAAATCAAAAATCAGAGAATCCCCGCTTTTAAGGTCATTGTCTGCAATGAAGTTATTCCAATATGATCAGTCATTCCTTTCGCTTGTCATGAACCCTAATCGACGCCCAGCGATCATAATGCAAAACCTCTTCAGTAAGAATTATTATGCTTCTTACAACATCGGAAAGCTTGTCGGTATCGAAATTGTAGTCGCGGACGGCGACGCCCTTGGCGGCCTGATCGCGGCCCAGCAAGAGAAACGCGGACGGCGCATCCGTCACGCTCCCCGCCCGCGGCACCCACGCCCCACACACGGCCTCCGAATCCTCATTCCTGGAGGTCGGGCGCGTGAACTTCACCCCCTTCTTCCCGCTCATCGCAACAATACAAATAAAAATGCAGAGTTAACTTACTCTGAAAAAAACAACAAAGAAAAAGCAATACAAACTAACTCTAGAGCTGCAGAAGAAATAAACAAAGCATCTTCGTCGTCGCCACGATTTCAACCCGATCGCAAGCTGGCGAGCAACCCACATGCGAAGTGCTTTTGGGTTTCTGGTTTTGGATTTGGGATTGGAATCTTCACAAGCCAAGGCTCCGAAGTGCGTGGAGGTGGCTTGGACTTTCGGTACTGCGAAGGAGGATTCGGCCGCGCCGAATATGCCCCGGTATATTCTTGCCAGTGGCCCGCCAAACCGGCCCGGTACCAGCATATACTGTTTGGGTACCATACGGTTTTGTGTACCATATGTCTACCGTATGTCTACTTTTCCTTGCAATTACTGTGGACTACTCACACGTACATTTTAGCGCAATTTTCACCTAAAACATTTTTTTTGATGCATATGTAAAGGACTAAATGACACAAGACTTTATTTAATGTAATTCACTAGTGGGACCCGTGCCGTTGAGCACATTGACGTTTTTAAGCTTGACGGATTCAAGCACGGAACGGTCGAGTGAGACAAACTGAGCTGTATTGTATAATAGATTTTTAAAATATCGAAAGTGGTACTATTAATTCACTAAAAAGTAAAGGAACTTGGTAGAATTATTTTGGCCTATGAAAATAATCACAATGTTTGCCTTGACTTGGATTAACTGAAGGTAACTTCATCCAATTCAAACACTTTAGTAATTGAGTATATTTTAATTATGAATTTTGGTATGAGTATCAACATGCTATAAAAATTTAACTAAAAATTTAATTTAATGTACTTTATATTAGAGAATATTTGTATAAAATAAAAAGATATATATAATAATAATAAATTTTATTTTTCATCAATTGAAAAATTTTGTAGGGGAGTTTCCAATCATTTATAATAAAATAAAAAAAACTAACATATTGATTTTAGTTTTAAAAATAACACATGTTTTTATAGAACCATCAAAATGGATGAAAAGCACATACATGTCCTTTCAAGCATTTAGGAATTATACCATAGATAAATTCCAATTTTTAAATTTTATTGCATGAACCATACATTTTCTATAGGTGTGAGAATTTTAAAATTAAAACATTAAAAATAAAAAATATATATTAATCAAAGATGAAAATAAATTGGTAAATAATTTTAAAAATCCAATTACTCTTTTAAAAAATCTCTAGGTGCAAAGAGCAGGGATTAAAACATCCAAACAACAATTTAATTTATTATTTGCACCTTAAACACTCTCAGCCATTAACTTTTAATGAAATTCCCTTTATCACAATTGGTTTATCATTTGTGTGGCCGAGTGATTAAATTTTGATAAATTTAATAGATACTAAAAGAGTTTAGTATTAGCATTGACTTTTCAAAAAATTGTCGAGACATATAATAAACATTACATTAATTACAAAATATTAGAATAGTCCAATTTTTCACCAAAACAGATGAAAAAAATAATTATATATAGATTATGTTTTTTTATATTAAAATTGAAGATTAAAAAATTGAAAATTTTATATAGTTTGTATTTTGACATATTATAAGAAGAGGGTCCACAAAAAAAATTCTAAAAGTAACTGCTTGAAATAGGTGATATATAGCAAAATTGTCGTTCTTCACATTTCTTAAATATTTTTTGAATATTCAAGTATGAGTTCAAAAGAAGATAGAGCTTGTCTTGTAATCAAATTCATTCTAAGTAACTTTCAAATGATACGGGACAAGAACTCTTGCAAGCCCATATGAACTCTTATTAAATTATGTTTTAAGTATATTTCAATGCACAGTTGAGCATAGCAAAAGATCTTATTTTGAAAAGTTTTTAATTAAGAAAAGTTTAAAAACAAGTTCATCTTCTACCTCCAAAAAAAAAATTGTAATTTGAAGACTTTATGCATAAGATACATTCTAATTTCATTAAGGTTGTGAAGGATGTGCACAAGTTGAATGATATGAAAATGTGTCATGGTTTCAAAGCTCAATTGTGCATAAGACAAATAGAAGATGAACTAGTGGCAAATTGTCCACCATGATTTGTTGACAAAGCTGATACTACATGATGATCTATCGATAAGCATCAAACACATAACCCAAAGTGTACATTAGAGTTTACCGAAAAGAGAGCCATTTAACCTCTCTTTTTGCTCTACTTTTAACCTCCCTTTTGAAATATACTTGGGTTTAATAGTGTCTTGTCATAAATTGTCCCTTTGTGAGCCATGGTCTTGGAGTTTTGATGAAAGCTCTGAAAGCTATAACAATATGTATGAAAAATAATGACAAAGCCTTGTTATAGATTGTCTTCCCATTAGTCATAGACTAATTTTGATCCATTTATATTTCAATATGATTTCAACATCAATTTGTCAAAACTTTCCTCTTTAGGCTCACTTTTCGGTTTAACTCTACTATGAAGAGGTTTTGGGGATGATGAGGAGCTTCCAATCCGCGTACTAACATGGTGGAGAAAATGTACAATCACTGGGAAGTGACCCGATTTGCTTAACTGAACCCTTTTGTCTGTCCATAAATTGTCTACTGGCTTGCATGGCCAGATCTAACCCTTTTCCTGTCCACATTGCCTAAGTAGCTTCTCGATCTGTCTGGTGTGCGTAATGAATTCCAGTGTGTTATTGTGGTGCCGCTTTTCTTTTCTTCCGGTTTTTTCTTTTGTTTGTAATTAAGGTTGAGTCACTACAAGGAAAGTGGTCATTTCCCATTGTCCAATGTGACCAGCTGCACTCAAAATAGCAGTGAAGAAAACCTCATGAGACTGCCATAGACTTGAGTGGTCATTGCCACCCGAATTGAATGTCGTTTCTTGAAGGCTTTGAAACAATGTCCAGTGGCTCGGCCGTCTGAGCAATAGTGCATGTGTAATTTCAACATGGATTGTACTGAAATGTGTGATTGTTGTTGCAGTCCTTCAGCAATGGAGAAGAGCATCGGTTGCTGTGTGTTGTTGATGATGTTGGGTATCTGCAAGTAAGTTGCAGTGCATATGGGCTTTTATTTTTACATAACATTTATTTTTAGTAGTATACTGCCTCCTACATTGAAATCTGGCGATGTTTAACTAAAATTTCAGGTAGGGTGTTTGGCACTTAGGTCCATGAATGATGTCTTGGCAACCGTGTTGAACATATTCGGTGATCAATCCCGTTTGGCAGTTACATGATTACTTTGAGGCAAAGCCCTAATTAACAGGCTGTGCTTTACTAGATCATCAATCATGTACTACGTGGTGAAGAAACAACGAACAATCCCTCTCATGAGCATATTCAAAAGTGTCATTGTCGCAGAGGAAGCTCTGGACAATAACAGAATCTGAACAGGCTCAAGATTGACAAAGTGCATCTGATGTATGTTGAGCTTGAATGGGGGTGATGGGATTCGATGTTATGGCTGTTTCCCGGGCTGTTTTCCAGCTGTTAGCAATAAATTAGATATGCCCCATAGGTTTAGCCAGGGCTCGATGGATGAGGAGGCAGTTGATCAGAGGTATATAGGCTCCGAGTGAAGAATCTCCTCTCACTTACCTGGGCGGGGTGTATCCATGATCAGCAAGGTGGATGGCCTGGGGCAGCTGTGTCAATTGCACTTGGGACATGGGAGCTCCAGTATCTTCCCACTGGAGGCATACATGTCATAATTTGTGGCAGCGGGGGCTCGCGTCTTGGCAGCCCTCACCCAACCCAACCCCCTGAAACTGGAAATTAAAGAAAAATATGAAATAAAAGTACTACTAGAAAACCTCGTGAGACATAACATTGAAGTGTCTTTCTCCTTGTTGGTGTTGGAGAGAACTCCAACAAGATCATGATATGAGACTCAGTGATCAATTAGGTGATTTGTGATATGCATCATAACATAACCAAAGTGATATCCTGGTATCATCTCTATGCTAGATGCACCTAGTTGTGACACACTCTACGAGTACGTGGTCTTCATATGAAAATATGCATATTTCCATGTGAGTCGCAGCAATTAGGTGCTTGGACCTAATTAGATCATGTGATTTGTGATACTCATAACATAAACAAAGTGATCTTTTGGTACCGTTTTTAAAGGACGTTTCAAATTGGAGATATAAATGAGACCTTGAGTGAGTGATTGGGACATGCACTTTGCAGAACCTAAAAGTGGAGATGATTGCAGGCTCATTGAATTCCCCAAGTTTTGGCGCTTGTAATGTATATGGCCTCACTTAACTATACCTCCTGGAGTGCTTTTCTTGCTTTTCGCATTCCAACTCAATAGAGTTTCTTTAGGGAACTGTGAAATGATGCTCTCTCTCTGTCTCTACAATGTCAGTTTATTGTCTCTGCCCCAACAGGGGAGAGTACGGAAACACTTTGTTTTTGAAGAGTTACCAGAAGATTACGTGTTTGGATAGTAAAAAGAAGCCGTAAAAGTAAATATGGGGTAAATACTAAGGCAGAGACTCCGCGACTAGCCCGTTGTTATTGATAGCCTTTTGCACAATAGAGTTAACCCCTAAATGACAGAGGGGATAAGGGCAAAACCTAGATGTGGTATAAAATGTTACTTTTGCAACTTTGATGAAGTTTAGTTCAAAAGAGAAAATGAGAAGCATGATGTTTAATAATTATTCGTACGGTCAAACTTCTAAAGATACTTCACATACTCATTTAATGAATTTAGATGCATTTACCATTTAAAATTCACCAAAATTATAAATCCAACTTTTAGAATCCAAAATTTGGTATGATTAGTTAAAACTAGAGATTCTATTCTAAAATTTAAAACGGAAAAAAATTTCAAATGAGAGAACATCATTAGTTTTCTGAAATAGTAAATTTTATAATACTAGGACAATATTGAGGTCTTTGTCTTTGAAAAATTCTTTACTAAACCTCAATATTGCAAATGAAATGTATCGAACAACACTACAGCATAATCTTTACCCCCGATTTTGACAAAATATCAAAACTTGAAAAATGTCATTTTCTGATCACTACACTAAATAGGTAGATTAGTGTTAGATAATTATAAGATTTGAAAATATTATAGATTTTTACTCTCGACAAAAAAATTACCAAAGACATTGATTCCAATACTATTGAAAGATCCCCATCTTGACCAATATAGAGGATAAAATAATTGGTTAACAGTAAAAACTTACAACATGTTTATGTAAATTAGTGTATCTAACACTAATCTACCTATTTAGTGTAGTATTAGGGTTGCAACCAAAAAATGGTCAATCAGTCACTTAGGAGTTAACTAAAAAGTCAACCCAAAAAAGAAAGTTTTAGCAAACTCGTGTTGAATTCCTCTTGAACTCATATTGAAATATAAATATACCAAATACTATTCTATGACAAAGTAGGAGACAATCTTAAACAAGACACTGTCACTATTCTCTATAATGTGCTATGGCTTCCACACCTTCTACCAAAGCTTCAATTCCATGGTCCATAAGGGAACAATTTATGACACAATATTATTCAACCCAAGTATATTTCAATAGATAGGTTAGAAGTAGAGCAAAAAGGGAGGTTGGATGCACTTCTTTTTTGTTAACTCTAATGTCCGGGGAGAACTGACCTTTAATTACACAGTAGCCCGTTGAAATTCAAAATTGTTCAGTCAAGTTTTAAAAATTAGGAAAAGAAATTGATCATTTGGGAGGAATCTTAGAATATTCTTTATTTTCTTAAGGCATAGCTAAGAGAATGCTCCAAACAAATTGGTTGGTCCAAGAAAATGTAGGATCTTAGCTTGTTAAGTTCAACTTTCTTCCTAGAGTGTGCTTCCATATGAAGGCACATTGCCTATAGCGCATAGGAAAAAATTGTAGCCTTTGGAAGGTCTCCAATTTCAGCACATACAAAGTATGCCTATGGTGCAGTGATAGATTGCCGACATGGACAACTAGTATACAACCGCGATTACTCAATGAACGAGCGCTTTCGATGGCGCAAGAAAGGTTTGAGCTCTTCTACAGCTAGGGCTTTGTGGTCTTTTGAATGACTATCTTTCGCCGCCTTTCTTCAATTGCAAAGTTTTCTTTTTAAATTCTTTTGCCGCAAAGCTTAGGTTGTTCTTGCGCATTTCTCCTCTTGCGGTGTTGTACTTCCTTGGCAATGGCAATATATTGAGGTAGTGAGTCTCAACATTATTTCTGAATCATATGATAGGGTTTTACTTAGAGTATAAATCAATTCTTGAGTTTTGCTTAGGACATGAAAGTTAGAGGGCATGTAAAGTCATTTTAAAATTCATTTAATATACACTAGAAATTACATATTTTCAATTTACATGAATTTGATGACAAATTTTTCATAAATTTTTAGTACTCCATCCAAAATACTATTGAGTAAGAAAAATTGAACAATTTTTATATTCTTTTTAATTCATTTATTTTTCAAATCTAAAACTATCTCAATTCTGGATTTGAGGCAAAAAGAACTATCGGATGTACCAATTTATATTGAAGTATTTCCAAAAAGACAAAATTTAAATAAAACAATGTTTAAAACATATTTGTGTTTAATTTCAACTCTTAATTTGACGTATTATTGTATTTATTTAATTATGAGAACTTCAAAATCACATGTTTTTTACACAATTTAAAAGGACTATGACTTTGTAACATCTTCGTCCAAAAACCATACGGTATACTTTTAAATACAATCTTAATAAAATCCGTGACAGTTTGTTTTGACAAAAAAACCTTAAATATGTAGACCTTTCATTACTATAATGTGAATAGGTGTTAAATATGTTAAGTCGGGAAAAAAAAAAAAAAAAAAATTGGCCTATATAACACACCTAAGATAACACATGATTGTTGAGTACCAACATGCCATCTATAATACCATGTATTTTTGTAATTTTTCAACATTCTTTTCATTTCCAAAAGGACATTTTACTACAGTCCGGAGAGTCCACAAAGGGGGTACCTTGATCATTCTATTGCCGACCAAGAACATGAAAAAGAATCTCATAAAAAAATTTCAAAAATTTCACAACTTTGTACAACTTTCATTTGAACATAATCATTAAATTATTCTTCTATATCGCACTTTACAATACCAACATCTTCATATTTTTGAAAAAATGGAACCCCAATTGACCATTTGGGGTTAAAACTCTAATTCTCAAGTACACTAAAATTGTGATTTAGTGTCGAGTGAGAATTGGTGTCTTTTACCATAGTTCATTCAAAGGTAAAGAAAATTAGTGTCCCTACAATACATAGGAGTTTGTCATTTGTCATTCCCACTTTGACTAAGAGTGCCATGTTCCTTCCAAGTGATAAGAATGTAAAAGTGACATGAGTTAGTATACCATGTTTGTTATAAAAAAATTCATTCGTTAATTGAACACTACATCCACAAGATTTACTCAAAGCTTTTATCATTTTAAATTTTACAATAAAAATTTCTTTTTACATGAACACTATATTTCCAGAAAGCTAAATAGCGTTTGTGTTGAAAAATAATGTCCCGGGCACTAGAGTTATTTGTAAAGTTAAAAGGGGGGAGGGGGAGGGACATAGCCCCTCTACTACACTATGTTTTTGGCTTACAAATAGAAATTGCAGAGGTTGTCAGCTACAAATAGTCAAGCCTTCATTTGGGCAAGCATGTGGATTGGTGTGAGGACACGTGAAAATTCCATGATAGGAACTTGAGTGTGCCTTGGATATCTTCTCTAGCTTTGAGAACTTACAAGGTTTGAATCTCTATGACAATGCATTGCATTGTGATTGGTAAAAAAATAAAATAATAAAAAAACAAACTCATTTTTTTTTTGCCTTTCAAGCTAAAATATTAATTTTACCTTGTCTTTCCTCTAGCAAATTTTCTTTTGCTCGGCTTTACAGATAACTCTATTAAAATCACAATTTTATTGTGACCAATGTTACTTTTACTCCTTTTGAAAAATGCGGAAAAAAAAACACCTGCCAATGTTGGCTATTTCTAGAAGTCTTAGGTGGGGCATATGCGTGTGCACCTGTTCATCTGACAAGCCGGAAGCAGTTTTGTAGTCCCTATCAGAAAGACCTTGAAGAGAGTGTGATAAAAATCATCATAAATTTCAATATCTGTACGTCATACTCTCTTTCGTAGCTGCTTGCCGTGTCTCAATCCTCTCTGAAGGGGACTTTTAGGGCAAATGTTACATTTTATACGTTGGTATCGAGAAGGATACACTTGTAAAAAGGGTGGTCATTGGGCACCAAGGAATATTGTCAGAGCGTGGTGTTCAAGGTCCATATTTTCAGCATTAGTTTGGCACGCTCTAACACTATACTTTGGTACCCAAATGCCTTTTTTTAACTAGTGGTAGTTGTTGCTTCTAGTGGATTTTGGACTTGGACACTCGTGCTTGCAATTGTCATTCATCATACAATGAGCAAATCAAAATCTGTGTAGGTCTGGCATTCTTCGAAGGAAATTTACTCTTTTTGTCATTACAATCTTCAATAACATTCAACCTTCTTTGATTGGACAACTTCCACATGTCAAAGTGTAAACAGATACTAGAAATGGCTGAAGCAAGTAAGTCTCACATCTTTGCACTTGTAAATAACTGTTACTGAAAAATGAAAAAGTCACATTCAATGTGTAATGAATAAAAATAAAAAAACATGAAAATTGTATTACCTTGTTTATCCATATAAAAATCAATTTTAAATTTTCATGCTATCTCTAATGGGTACTTTTTTACATAGACAATTTTCATTCATTCAAATTTCTCTTGTTTCTTGTGCTAGTTGATTATCATTTGTATAGTATAGATCTTCAAAAAATGATAATATGATTTCTTGAAAAACAACAGAATTGGTTTATGTCAAGTCTCATTCTTAGTTCAAAAATTGAGACCTTAATCATGATTTTTCAAAATAAGTAAAATTGAACAATGGAATCCATACCATCTTGTAGTATATGTTATTCCAATTTCATTACAATATTTTCTAATCTTTTTGTGTTAATTTGGGATTTTTAATTCAATATAAAACTTTGAAAAATTAATTTAAAAAAAATGATGAATCCATCTGTGCAAATGTGATCTTCGCATTGACATTTACAACTTTGTTGTGAACATCAACTCCATTTTTGTTTTTCATCAAACATTTTAAACAAATTTTTGAAAACAGTGTTGAATTGGGACGTTACACTAGTAGAAAAGGTAGCATTACTAAGGGAGTTGCTCAGGCAACTAGTGCCCAATTTCACGCATGCACAATGATTTTGCCTGGGCATCTTTTTAGGGAGCGCCACCTTTTCTACTAGTGTTAAAAAGGTTAAATCCCTCAAGCACACTCTATAAATGCAAATTACTTGTATGTTCAGAAAATATCTCATGGTCCAATATAAGTATGATATAATACAAATACAATCTAATACAAACATGTTTTGACAATTTCTACATGTTGTTGTAAATACATGCCGCAAATCATAAACGGTTGACGCATGTAGGTCTCGCACTAATCATCAATACACTCAACCTTCTCTAATTGCACACTCTATAATTGCACATTACAACAAACTCTGTAATTGCACATTAGACATATATTCAGAGGATCCCGTATTGTATACAAATGTGATTGTACAACTTTCATATGTCAGTGCATTTTGAAGGAGTGTGATTAGAGAGGGTTGAGTATAGATTTGTCTGACTTCTTTTTTTACTTAGTATAATAAGCATATCTCTTATTGGCCAACAACTTACAGAAGAACCACTCTGGAGCATTCCCTTCAATATAAACAGATATAAGTGACCCCTTTCTTGGTGGTTCCGCCAACAACAGAAACATTGAGTACAACAGAGAGAACCCGTTCCCAAGAAAAAAAAGAAAAAACATGTTCAACTGTACTTTTGAGAGGTGCATAATCCATATGCAATGGGCCTTCATGTGGAAGGCTATCAATATAAACTGACATTGTAGAGACAGAGAGAGAGCATCATTTCACAGTTCCCTACAGAAACTCTATTTAGTTGGAATGCCAATGCAAAGAAGAAAGGGCAAAAAGAAAGAAAAGCACTCCAGGAGGTATAGTTAAGGTTGGATAACCTATTACCACCACAACACCTAAAACCACCAACTTCTACACCCCTCTTTCATTTCAAGAAGGAAATGTAGATTTTCATTACATGACTTATACATAAATTGCTCAAAAGTTAAGTCATGTACCGACAACTTACATTTCTTCCCTAAAATGAAGGAATGGTGTAGAAGTTGGTGGTTTTAGGTCCATGGTGGTTTTAGGTACCTCTACCTTAAGTGAGGCCATATACATTGCGAGTGCCAAAACTTGGGGTTCTCAAAGCAGCCTGCATCATCTCAACAACCACAAGTACTAAGTTATTCACCTTTAGGATGCAAAAGGCCTCTCACTCTCTCTCAAGCCTCAGTTTGTGTGGTAATGGCCATGATCGCTTTAGGTTCTGCAAAGTGCATGTCCCAATCACTCACTCGAGGTCTCATTTACATCTCCAATTTGAAACATCCTTTAAAAATGTTACCAAAAGATCACTTTGTTTATGTAATGAGTATCACAAATCACATGATCTAATTAGGTACAAGTACCTAATTCCAACTCACATGGAAATATGAATATTTTCATATGAAGACCACGTACTCGTAGAGTGTGTCACAACTAGGTGCTTCTACCATAGAGATGATGCCAGGATATCACTTTGGTTATGTTATGATGCATATCACAAACCACCTAATTCATCACTGAGTTTCACATCATGATCTTGTTGGAGTTCTCTCCAACACCAACAGGGAGAGAGACACTTCAATGTCATGTCTTACCAGGTTTTCTAGCAGTAAGTGCTTTTATTTCATAATTTTCTTTTTCCAGTTTCAGGGGGTTGGGTTGGGTGAGGGCCACGCGAACGCGAGCCCCCGCTGCCACAAATTATGACGTGTATGCCTCCCTTGGGAAGATACTGGAGCTCCCCTGTCCCAAGTGCAATGGACTCAGTTGCCCCAGGCCATCCACCTTGCTGATCATGGATACACCCCACCCAGGTAAGTGAGGAGGGCTTCTACACTCGGAGGTTATATTCCTCTGATCAACTGCCTCCTGATCGATCAAAAACCTATGGGGCGTCTCGATCTAATTATTGCTAACAGCTGGAAGACAACCAGATCGAGCATCCAATCCCATCACCCCCATGCAAGCTCAACATATATCAGATGCACTTTGTCAATCTTGAGGCGGTTCAGATTCTATTGTCCAGAGCGACAATGACACTTTTGAGTATCCTCATGAGAGGGATCGTTTGTTGTTTCTTCACCACGTAGTACATGATTGATGATCTAGTAAAGCACAGCCTGTTAATTATTAGGGCTTTGCCTCAAAGTAATCATGTAACTGCCAAACGGGATTGATCACCGAATATGTTCAACACGGTTGCCAAAACATCATTCATGGACCTAAGTGCCAAACACCCTACCTGAAATTTTAGTTAAACATCGCCAGATTTCAATGTAGGAGGCAGTATACTACTAAAAATAAATGTTATGTAAAAATAAAAGCCCATATGCACTGCAACTTACTTGCAGATACCCAACATCATCAACAACACACAGCAACCGATGCTCTTCTCCATTGCTGAAGGACTACAACAACAATCACACATTTCAGTGCAATCCATGTTGAAATTACACATGAACTATTGCTCAGACGGCTGAGCCACTGGACATTGTTTCAAAGCCTTCAAGAAACGACATTCAATTCGGGTGGCAATGACCACTCAAGTCTATGGCAGTCTCATGAGGTTTTCTTCACTGCTATTTTGAGTGCAGCTGGTCACATTGGACAATGGGAAACGACCACTTTCCTTGTAGTGACTCAACCATAATTACAAACAAAACAAAAAACCGGAAGAAAAGAAAGTGGCACCACAATAACACACTGGAATTCATTGCACAGGCCAGACAGATCGAGAAGCTACTTAGGCAATGTGGAGAGAAAAAGGGTTAGATCTGGCCATGCAAGCCAGGAGACAATTTGTGGACAGAAAAAAGGGTTCAGATAAGCCGATCGGGTCACTTCCCAGTGATCGATCTATTCCTTCTTGTCATCTCATTCAAAAAAAACAACAATCGGCAGCTGACAAAAGCCTCACCCGCGTTGGTACTTTTACAAAATTTCCCTCCCTAGTCCCTACTATTATACAACTTTTTTTTCGGTTTAGTCTCTGTACATTTTCTCCATCATGGTACTACGCCGATTGGAAGCTCCCGATCATCCCCAAAACCTCTACATAGTGTACACACAAGCCCTCCTCACAGGGAGCAATTCTCTCAGATTTATCTCCTCATTCATGAGCAGGGCTTTTCCTATTTCCACCTAGAAGCTCTTGACTACCAAAGAGCATTACTACGCTAACTAAAAGAAGAAGAAGGAGCAACAAGAATGAGCTTCGCTCAAACAATAGCTAGCATCTTCTCCCAAGCCACTCAGCGCTTCAAAAACTTAGCCCCGAGGTGGATCGTTGACGGAGATCCCATTACATTTCAAACGAGCAGGAGGTTTGCGTCAAGTTCAAAAACTGGTCATTGGAGGGGACGGTGCGCCATTGAGGTTTGGCGTTGGCAGGCGACAAGCTCAACGTCTTCAACGTGGCGGTGTCATTCTTCCGGGTGAGCCCGGTGATGACGAGCGCGCTGCCAGTGGCGGCAATGGACGACGGCGTCATGTCGCCTTCTTCCGGCAGCTTCTCTATGACCGTCCACGCATTCTTCTCCGCAGAATACATCACGACGTCCCTCCCGTGCAGCGCGTACAACCGCCCCGCCATCGCCGCGATCGAGCTCGGATTCGCCACATCCGAGTCTCGCGACACCAGCGGCCACATGTTGGCAATCAGGCGCCACTCGCCTGTCGCCGGATCAAAAACCTCCCCGCTCTTCCGAAACACCCCCTGCGACTCCGTCCCGTACCCAGACACCACGAAGAACCGCCCGTCCATCACCACGCCCGCGCATTCATCGCGCTCCTCCCGCATGGGCGCCATCGCCTCCCACTGCAACGTCTCGACATCGAACGCCTCAACAGTCGCTAACGCTTTTTTCTCGGCGTCGTGCCCGCCAGCGACCACGACCTTACTCCCCACAGCCCCGATAGCAAAGAAGTTGCGAACGCCCAGCATATCAGCGCCCTGAGTCCACCTCTGCGATGAGAAGTCATACACAAACACAGATCGGCTCGGCTCCCATGTGCTCTGCCACCATCCGCCCATCGCAACAAGTTTCCCCATCACGACAGCGAGCTTACAAAACGTGGGCAAGCCGCGGGGCAACCCGGGGATGGCTGGGAGGCGTTCCCACTCGCCTGATTTCACGTCCAAGAGCGTGACACCATAAACGGGATCAAACGAAGCGCACATGAACGAGCAGCTCTTCTCAGCTAGCATCTCAGTGCTCATGGGCATAGGTTGCAGCAAGCAAACAAACGAGGAGCTCGTTGCTTCGTCTTTCCGCATCGTGTAAAACGCACGGCTCCGAATCAAACTCTGCACGCCCTTGCTTACGGAGTGCAGATTGGCGTGCCATTGCAACGGCACGCGAATCAAGCACCGGATGAACACATCGTCGGGGAGTGACGGGATTAAACAGTCCTCGGGTTGAGAGGCTGGGATCCGAGCTTCCATCATCTGGTTCCACGCCACTGCATCCGCCATAGCTCAAAAACTTAGATTTTGAACTCGTGTGTGGGTTAACTTACTTAGCTCAAAATCTGGGGAACTCTGTGCTACTCCAAATCTTCTGTCTGCTGCAGCATCGATCCCTAAAGGTAAACCTGCTAATGCTTGACGTGATGGAGGCCGGGGGGCTATAAGTTGTGAGCAGGAGCGGCGGCCAGAAATCGATTGGGGTGCGTGCAAGGCTTGGCATAATCTAATGGATGGCCATGGAGCCCACGATCACGGCCAGGTCGGGTTCAGGGATGGTGCCGTTACCCCCCATTATTAGCCCGTTTATTACTGGAGCCGTTTTCTCTTTTTTCTTTCTTCTTTTCACTGACACTGGCCTTATCAGATATTTTTAATTCCGTCCCATCCAATCCGCCTCAGGAATGAAATCCGATGAAAGAAATAGAAAGCAATTCCGATGAGGCGGATTGAATTGAACTGGTGGATCCAATGAATATACTAATAGAAAGTAATACAAATTAATCAGTACACTCAAAATGATGATCTTTTCTACTTTCTTTTCTTTAGGTGGAGTAAGTTAATGAATATGGGTTTGTGAGCCGAGGACCTCCTCAAGCACAAATCGTATAATTGTTATCCTTTCCAAAGTATCATTTTTAGAACTTTCATAAGGTAGCTATTTTTAGAAATTTGATTAGGTAATTATTTTTAGAGCTTTAGCAACAACCATGTTTAAACTAGCAGACCTACCTTATTTACAAAACTACGATATTTATTATATCTAATACATGCCACATTATCATGAACAATCAACATTATTTAAAAACACCTTGACCAAATTGGATCACTAAATTAATAACCCTTTGTTATTAAAGTTGCTTCACTACTATTTTCACCTAAAATATTTTACATGTTATGTCAAAAACAATTAAGATTGAAAAGAATACAAACCAAAATTAATTGAAAAAAGAATCACTTAAAAAATAGAAAGAAAGAGTAACTATGGCCTAAAAGGACACCACGAATGAAGACTCTTTTGGAGGATGTGTTGCCAACCAAGCCACCAAAACCAAGTTCTCACATGCTACCTTTAGTGCCCCTTTTGAGAGGATATGTTCTATCATGACAAAATATTATATTCATGAGTACCTTCATTTCAGCATAACATTATTTTTATAACCCACACTATGTACTACACGCTAAATAGTGCATTTAGGATACCCTCTACTAATTTATCAACATTTTATATTGTATAAATATTTATTGTTACTGCACAAGGATGCAATAATCTTCATCAATAATGTATTATAATAATATAATATAATACATCTTATACCATAGCTCAGTAGCAGCGTTGGCACTTTTTTGCCAAATGTTTAGTTGTTTAAAAATAGATTCACTAAAACAAATATTATCTTAAATTCATTTCTTTCTCCATGCGAACAAATTGAGAAACCATTTTTCAAAAAAATTGGCATTTATTTTAATAAGATTTTATTTTCCAGTAAAGGTACTACTAGTTATGGTAATACATCCTAGAAAGACCCATCCACCTCCACATATACAACTCATGACTTACGAGATAATTTTTTGGATAACACAACCTAAATGCACTATTTAGTGTAAGGTAGAAGTACTGAAAACTACCACCGACTTAAAATCACCAACTTCTACACCCTTCCTTCATTTTCGGGAGGAAATGTAAATTGTTCGTACATGACTTAACTTTTGAGCAATTGATGCATAAGTCATGTAATGAAAACCTACATTTCCTTCCTGAAATGAAAGAAGGTTGTAAAAGTTGGTGGTTTTAGGTGTTATGATGGTTTAAGATACCTCTACCTTAGAAAAAAAATGATGTGCCCTCTAGTATAGAATAACGTGTAGGTGATGTCTAAATAGAATAACGTGTGAATTAGTGTGACCTCGGGACTAGGGTGGCGAAGAGTGAAAGGTGATATAATAGAATTTCAGAGTAGTAGGCGAACAATTGACCCAGTGGGGGGGTTGCGTGGGGGGGACCGCTGGGGAACCAATGGCGGATGCGGGGCCTGCATAAAACCCGGAACCCGGCCCTTTAAATACAGCCGGGGATTCGGCGCCATGCGGAGAATGGCGAGGCACACTGAAGCTTCCTGGAAGGAGCTGAACTGAAGGGATATGATAAAGGACGTGGGTTTCGTTTCTTTTTGTGCTTGTTGTTCTTCCCTTTTTTGGGGGGTTTCCATTGTGTGGGTGCTTTTGAGTTTTGAGGGCACTGGATTGATGCGGAATCTCCATCAATTGGGATTTTTCTTGCCCATATGCTGGAGGTTTGCATGGAGAACCTGCCCGGAGTGTTAAAAAATTAAAAAGCAAAATTTAAATCTGTGCCCCCGTTGGTTATTAGTTTACCTACAATTCCGTACAGTCATGTGAAATAGCGGAAAAGAGAGAAAGAGTCTTTCCTCTTCTAGTAACATTTTGCTAGACTTTACCATACAATCGTGTGAAATAGTGGAAAAGAGAGAAAGAGTCTTTCCTCTTCTAGTAACATTTTGCTAGACTTTACAGATAACTCTAGTTATTACAAAATGAACTATAAAATGTATTCTAGTAGAAAATGTGATAGAGAACAAACAACAATAGTGTATCTTGTAGCAAGAATTGGCATTTGGGAATTCTTTTTTAAATTTGAAAATTCTATGTCATGGCTTATTCTTTTTATAGGTTGCTTTTGCTAAATGGTTGATTTTAATTCTTATTGGTATGGAAGTGCACAGTTCAAGAGATTGAAGGTGAAATTTATGAGTGTACCCAAAACTGAATTGAAAAAAGTTCCACTTTGGACTTATGAACTTTCACTTTGAGCTTTAAGAACAAAGTACGGGTACATGGATACAAATACGTAATCCAAATATGCCTTTATGTGACTCTTGAATATACTGAATATTTATTTGTAAAAATTAAAATTAAAATTTGAAGTCCCTCCAAATTTCTTTAACACTTTGACGTCCCGATTCAACATTGTTTTCAAAGATTTCTTATAAAATGTTTGATGAAAAATAAATATAGAGTTGATGCACAAAGCAAAGTTGTAAATGTCAATGTGAAAATCACACATGTACGGTTGGATTCGTCATGTTTATTATTAATATTCTTTAATTATTTTTGCAAGGTTTTCTCTTAAAATCTAATTTAAAATCCTAAATTAACACAAAAAAATAAAAATAATTATTGTAATGAAATTGGAATAACATGCACTACAAGATAGTATGGTTTCCATTATTTGATTCTAATTATTACGAAAAATCATGTTTAAAGTCTCACTGTTTGAACTAAGAATGAAACTTGACATAAACCACTTTTGTTAATTTTCAAAAATCCACGTTATTTTATTTTGAAGATCCATACCGGACAAATGGTATTCAACTATTACAAGAATCAAGATAATTTGAATGGATGAAAAACACGCCGTGTGTAGTGAAGAGATGCGTCAGAAATCATCCAATGTTCAAAATATGGACAATGGCGAGTCAAAGGGTTAATGTTTACAAAAAAAATCCTCAAATCATTGAAAGTTACCCACAAATAAAAACTAGTGCATGAGTGGAGTGCAAGTGGAGTTTTCTCCCTATAATTACAATTTCTAACAAGCATTATTCATGAATAATCGCTTGGTTAAGGACTTGAATAGTCTCTTAGGCTTGGGAGAATTTGTAAAAACACTCCTTTAGCATTGGAGAAGTCACGGGTTCCATGCCCCACGATGGCGCAAGGCCTTGCTTTGGATTATTCTTCAACTCACCTAAACTAGTTTTGCAGTCTTTTGAACTCAAAACGAGTCTTAGGTGACTATGACTATGCAGTGAGTTTCTACTTTTGTACACTCTTTTTGTTTAACTCCCACTTAAATTGAACAATTGGTTTCAAGATGTGAATTCATAAATAAATTGTTGTGCTTGGTAAACTTCCATAAAAATCAACTATTTGTGTTTTAAAAAAATCACTATACTGTAATCACCTTATGATTTGGGTGCATGAATACAACCTTGTGAACAAAAATTCATCCATTTGTGACTTAATGTTAGTTAAAATAAATAAATAATTTCATTTGTTTATTAATTTATTGATTTGTTTAATTTTAAGGACATGTAATGCTGAAGACTGATATTTGGACACTACAACTAGCTCCTGACAACTTAGCAGTAATTGAGGCCGGATTCCAGATGCAGTAGTATTCCAGCCAAACACTGAATCTACCTGACTGATATCCAAAGTAAGCTTAGTGGGTCGAACTAGAAATTAGCAGGACTAAATCAGCCAGCGGCCTTTGGTACAGTATTTCATTATAATATGTAATCTCTAAAACATGCAAGATGATTTTTTTTTAAATTAAACATTTTTCTAAACATAAATTTCACTTCAATAAGATGCAATGTATACTAAGAAAATCCAAAAGTATTGAATATTTTTGGAATTATAGTAATTTATTTGCTTCCAAAGATGAAGTTGTCATGGATTTGGTCATTCAACAATTGAATAGTAAAAGTAAAGTCAATTTAATGAATGTAATTATGACCATTCTTTGTTGTTCTGTTTTATGATTATATATTTTTAACTTTTAAAAATCCTTGGTAAAAATCCTAGATTTGTTCCGCAATTGGTGTTGATTTCTTCCAGTGGATAATGTTTTTTGAGATGGCATTACAAGCATCAGCTGTCAGCAACAATGGGCTTTCCTTCCAACTGGGGTCTAACAACTAAAGGCCCGTTCGCACTTGGCCTTTGCAAAGACCGTGGATAAAAATTTAACACCCCAACAACTTTGGGAAAAATACCTTCTTTGTGGGAAAGGTGTCATCAATGAGGTTTGGAAAGGTGTTAGCAATAGTAGGGTATTACATAATGGCCCCTCAAGTGCCACATTAGCTAAGACCATTCTTTAGTGTTCAAAACTAGGGAATATTTCCTATTTTGGTGCTCCCTTAACAATTGCCTACTATTGCTCAAATATTTTTTGTCCTCCTAAATGTTAGCTAATACCCATTCTTAAAAGTGTGCCATGTGTACATCCATGTAGGATTGGTAATTACTAAAGAATGTAGGTGGGAACACACACTTTTTTAAGGATGTAAGACCCCTTGTAAAGACCACCTCTAAGGCCAGGTGCGAACATACCTTAAGGTTGATTGTCCTAAAACCACCACCTTAAGAAAAAAACTATTTTTGGCAGTGCTATTTTCGAAAAAAATATGACTGCATTTGAAATAGGTTTTGATGAGGATTGCAAAAATTTGCTATATCTAATTCGCATTTGTCAATTTTATACAAAATTTCAAAGTGAAAAGTAGCCTCTGACCTATACATCACATACCAATTTCCTAAGTTCACACTTCATTGTTCCTAGATTCTGCTCACGAGCTAACCCAAAACCACCATCTCTTTCTTTGCAATGATTGGCATGCCATTGGTCTACTTGAATAGTGAAATTGGTGGTTTTGAGTCTCAATTGTGGTGGCCCCAATAAAGCTCTATATGTCATAATTGGGGAGGTGGTGGTTTTAAGACATCCTACCTTATTGCCTAGTGCGGGTACCTTATGTTTTTAGAACATTCTGTGAATATTTGTTGATGTTAACAAAAATATTCTCCAAACTTCAAATCCCAAACTCTAAATCTCAAACCCCAAATTCTGAAATGCCACATGGCAGTGCTGACAAGACAAAATATTCCGCACCCGCAACTCGCATGCACTAATAGAAAAGGTAGCACTCTCCAGACAAAATCATTGTGCATGTGTGGAATCGAATATCACATACTTGGGCAACTCCCTCAGTAATGCCATCTTTCTACTAATGACACTCCAATCCCTCACCACGCAATAGCTGGGCCCCTCCCAACTCATGGAGACATGGTTTGAGGAGGATTTGGCAATGTATTTTTAAATTTTTTTTTCCCAACACACATTACATTGTTGGGCTGGCTTAGTTAGGTTGTGGGGAGAGGGGGAAAAAACATGTTTGTTCTTTTTAATGGTCCCTAGTCGTAAATTAGGTAGTTATAGGGTCTACTTTTGAAAGAAGGCATCAAAGGTAGCATGCATTATGTAGGTCCTAGTGATGTACTTAGTTTCACTATCCCCTAACTGACACTTAACCCCTAAAGGCCCTTAAAAGCCAAAATGGCTTTTTGCTGTTTCGGGCAGCTTAAATCGAAGGTCTAAATTAAGAATTTTAGACTATAATTTGGTGTGGGCGTGGTCATACATACAAGGTGTGTGGGGTAAAAATTACAAAGTCAAATTCGGATTTTATAAAAAAATTATTGAAATTTTTGGTTTCAAGCCCAACTGGGGCAGAAAAAAACTTTTTATTATAATCATTTTTTCAAATTTTTTTTTCGGAGACATGCTCTTCACCACATTTAGGCTCAGAATTTGAAGTGACCCATGTTGATTATATTCTTGGCTTGACAAGGGCAGCCTCCAAAATAAAGAACAGCAACCTCCAAGGTTTTTTGTAATTTCACATCCATTTCTTTCGAAATTTGTCAAAATTTGAGATTTTGAAATTTTTTAAAAATAATTTCGCCTAAAATTTATAAAATCATAGAGGTACCTAATCACCATTCATTTTAACCCAAAAATCAAATACAATTAATGTGATGCATGTTTCACCAAATTGCCATTTTTATACCTTCTTCCGGAAATTAATTTGCATGAAGGTTTGAAACGCGTAATGAGTCTCTAAAATTTTGCATGAGCGTACCCAACTTAGTTATCTACATGGAAAAAAATATGAGCAAAATGTTTGGAGTAACAATCTTCAAGTCCCCCTTTGCACTATGGAGACAATGCCTCCCAAGCAATGCCCCGAAAAACTTTTGCACAAACTTTGGATGTTACGATCTTGCAAATGATAAACATCCAACTATCAATTTTTGAAACAGTAGCTATGAATAGGCTTAGGTACAAGATCTTACGGTTGGAATTCTAAAAGAAGTAAGAAAACTTGGTTCACATCCCCGGGAGTACATAGAGGTAGAAAATCACAGTTTTGAGGTTTCAAGCTCCCAAAAACACAAGGAAATTTAGGGGTTAATTCATGTGGACCTAAGGCCTGCGTTACTTTCTTTACTCTCTCTTTGTCATCACGTTCTTCTTTTCAGAGGATTTTCCATATGATAAGGTTTTTATCTTTTTTGGCAATGAATCTTATATGTTTAAGATATTTAATTATTATAAAACATAATAAAATATTTTAATCCATCCATTACACAGTAACATCCAAAAAAACAAACCAAACTTTATAATTAGTACAATATATTGTAACAAATTCGGCATTTCTCTACGTAGTAAGCTAATTTTTTCCTAGTTTTTTTTTTCTGGTCGCATATAATTTGTCATAGCTGAACAACGGTTGGCAAGCTTCTTTTTCATATTGAAAAGTATGGGAAAAATAAAAAGAATCAAACAATATTTAACATATATTTATTGATGTTTTTTTTATTATGACTTCTATTAATCTAATCGTATAGAAGTCAAATTGGAAAATTTCACTTTAATCCTTAAGGTTTTAGAGATAGATAGATATGAACACCGGTCCTCTTTCGAGGCCGGCGTGAATAAAGTGTTTGTTCGTCTTGACAATGAGCCAATGCCCACCGGACAAAGGTCCATTGGTACAAGACTACTCACCTCTTTCGAGAATAGACACTTTAGTGACCAGAGATAAATACTAGTAACACTAGTAAAATATGTTAGATTAGAACTAGCGCGGGTATAAATTGGTGTTTGTTTTGCTGGAGGTCGCCAAGTCATGGTTCCAAGGTTGGCTGGAGAAGGGCGTTTATGTTACAATTGTATGGTCCGGGTTCGATTCCCGTGGAGTCCGTCTAAGCGTTTATTGTGATATACATGACTTGGTGCTGCTAGTGAATTATTCATAGGCAGGAAAGTTTGTACCAACCAACCGGCCCTGTCCCATCTACCTGAGACAAGTGTGTGTACTGTGAGCTAATCAAACAAAAAATACAAAAGAAATAAGTAGTGGTCTTCACCATTACCTTCCTTTTGTTTGGTAGTTTTGTTTTATTTAGTAATCTATTGGTAGTGGTTGGTTATTTTCTATTTTTCTTTTATGTAGAATAATTGATCCGGCATGATGTATAGCAATGGTGTTTATTTCTTTGAATGTGTGTTTAATGGCAGTTTGTGGTAATTTAAATTTTGTTTCAAGGAGATCATCGAGGGGATATGTGTTGTGCCTCTAGCTCCTGCCGTGATGACTATGAGTGGGTCAACTTTCCATCCTAAATTAATAATGTTGTTAATAAGTGGTTGGTATTTCTGATTTTTGATATCTATTGTTGTTTGTGGGCATCTGTCATTACAGTATGTAAATTCAATAAATTGAATTGTGAGGTTGTCTGATGGATGAGATGGTGGGTCATTTTTGTATAGGAGTCCTTTTACGCAAAGGATGTCTAGTTTGAATCTAGCGTTGCAATGACATCTTTGTTGTTCACATGAGCATGGTAGTAGCCATGGGGGTACTGTGTTTTTTTGGGGGTTGTTGTTGAATGTTCCTGCGTTCATGAGGGTGTAACATTTAGATTTTGTGATGAAAGGATTAATTTCCTTAGTTCCCAAACTGCTTTGTTGTGTCTTTTGACACTAATGGCGTGAATATGGTGATGACTGCATTTTAGGAGTACGTGTAGCCATGTGTTTGCATCTACAAAGTTACAGATAGAACATGTTATTGAGGGGAATCTTTCTCTACCAAAAAATAGTTGTTTTCTAGCATTACCCATATATTGGCCGGTACGAAGTTTTAATATAATTGTTTTTTGTGAGTCGGTGATTGTAGGATTGGACCAAAATGTATTTGATAGTTCGTTATCGATGTTTGCGTTCATGGTCCATTTGCTAATGTTGGGAAATTCGATTGCCATTTCTTCAAAGTTATTTTCTTGGTCGTATTTGGTTAGATATGTTTGGAGACATCTGACGGGACCTTTATCTGGTCGTTTTATAGGTCCTGGCCAAATATCTTTTTGAAAATAGAATAGTGTTGTATGTGCAAATTCATACGAACTTGTGGCTCTGAAGTATTCTTTTCTAGCCCCCAGTTTTGCAAGTTTATCCGTTTGTTCGTTGCCTTCAATGTTGATATGTGCTTTGACTTTGTGGAATGTGGTGGGTTGAGTACGAGCTTTTAACATTTCTACCATGTCTATTAGTATGGTTTTATCCACATGGTTGTTTGTGTGTGGTTGGATTTTTAATGTGTGTGTTTAGATTGTATAGGCAGTTGAGGCAATCTGTAAATATATGTGCCGGTTTTTCTGGGTATTTAGTAGTGATTAAACTAAGTGTTCTATGGATAGCCATTAGTTCTGCTCGAAAACATGTTTGTAGGCCTGGTAGTCTTGCTGATATTTGCATGCCAGGCTTTGTAGAGTTGTATATTCCGTATCCGGCTTTTTCTTTTTTCCAGTGTCCGTCGGGGGCTTGTTCAGGAGGTATGAAGGATCCATTGGTATAGTAGCTATGTTGTGGTTGGAATTTAGGTGTAGTGTTTGTCACAAAGTTTGGTAAAGGTGGCGTGTTTAAAGTGGTTGGGTTGATGGAAGGCGGGTATATGAGTTTGTTCCATTTTTATTTTTATTGACCGGTGTGTTGAGGGGGGTACGTGGAGCATTTTGTATGTGATATTAACACACAATTCGCTATTTACGCACTTGGCCATATAATCATGCACTTGGTTCTCGGGCACATAATTTTTTTGGTCTAACTTTTTTTTTTATAAAAACGACGATTATTGTCTTTCTTCAATCCCTTACATTGTAAACAAATAATTATTTTAATTATTTTTTATTCTTATCTTTATCTTATCTTTTATCTTTTTTTTCATCTTTTCTTTTTCAACTTGATTTCTTTCTTGTCTTCTTTCTTGTCTCCCACTTGTCTTTCTTTTGTCTTTCTTCCTGTCTTCCTTTTTGTCTTTCTTGTCTTTTTTTTCTTCTACTTTTTCTTCAGTTGTGGCCGCTGAACCCGAAACAATGGGAGCAAACCGAAAAAAAAAAGAAAAAAAAAGAAAAAAAAAGAAAAAAAGTTTTTTTTTTTTTTTTTTTTTTTTTTTTTTCGGATTAGCTATAAGGTGCTGCTGAACCCTAAATGGCAGCCGCCAAAAAAAAAAAAAAAAAAAAAAAAAAACTTTTTTTTTCTTCTTTTGGTTGGCCATGGGGTGCTGCTAAACCCTAAATGGCGGCCGCCCAAAAAAAAAAAATTAAAAAAAAAATTAAAAAAAAATTAAAAATAAATAAATAATAATAATAAAAAAAATTGACTTTTTTGACTTTTTTCAAATTTTACTATTTTTAGCCTCTGGGTGCGCGGCCGCGCACCCAAAGACCCTTCAATCTCCCTCTACATCTCCCTATCCATCTTCATCTCTCTTTCCATCTTCATCTCTCTTTCCATCTTCATCTCTCTTTCCATCTTCATCTCCCTCTCTACGTTCATCTCCTCTCCATCTCTCTCCCCTCTCCTCATATATATAGGGGAGATGAGAGGGAGATGGGAGGGTCTTTGGGTGCGCGGCCGTGCACCCAGACCCTAAAAATAGTAAATTTTGAAAAAATTCAAAAAAAATAAAAAATAAATAGTTTTTTTTTTTTTTTTTTTTTTTTTTGGGCGGCCGCCATTTAGGGTTTAGCAGCACCCCACGGCCAACCAAAAGAAGAAAAAAAAAGTTTTTTTTTTTTTTTTTTTTTTTTTTTGGCAGCTGCCATTTAGGGCACCTTATAGCCAACCCGAAAAAAAACAAAAAAACAAAAAAAAACAAAAAAAAAAAAAAAAAAAAAACCTTTTTTCTTTTTTTTTTTTTTTTTTTTTCGGTTTGCTCCCATTGTTTCGGGTTCAGCGGCCACAACTGAAGAAAAAGTAGAAGAAAAAAAAGACAAGGAAGACAAAAAGGAAGACAGGAAGAAAGACAAAAGAAAGACAAGAGGGAGACAAGAAAGAAGACAAGAAAGAAATCAAGTTGAAAAAGAAAAGATGAAAGAAAAGATAAAGATAAGAATAAAAAATAATTAAAATAATTATTTATTTACAATTTAAGTGATTGTAAAAAGACAACATTGATGTTTTTTAGAGAGCTTTTTCACCGGTTTTTTTTTAAGTCAAATATGTTTATGAAATGAGCGCACTTGACCAAGTGCATAAATAGCGAATTGCGTGTTCATTGTGGAATTTGTAGGTTTTCAATTGCTGCTTGAATTGTATTTATTTGGTATGGTGTACCAATGTTGTGATTTTGGTGATGAATGCATAGGACGCGGATTGCAAGGGGTTCTGTCTTTGATTTATGTAGTTCTTGTGGGATTGTTGGTTCTTCATATGTGATAGAATCTGCGGCGAAGTGGGAAATTATATGGGTGTCTGAAAAAGGCCCCATGTGTGGGGAAAATTTTTGGTACCAATTTGTATCTGGTATTACCAGTATAGTGATGTTATTTGGGTCGGTTTTGGCTGCCAATCGTGCCCAGTGAATTGCTTGTTGGGCTGTTTCTTCATTATGTGGGTCGGCATAGCCTATGCCTTTCCATTTGTATTGGAAGGCGGTACCGAGTGATCCAAAGACTTTATCTCTTGCAAAGGGAGAGTAAAATTCTCAAATTTGTGTGGAACATGTTATTGGTGAAGAGAAATATGAGTGGGAGATATTAAAGGAGGTAGTAATGGAGTCCAAAATATTTGTTGGTAGAGTATGTTGTACTGCTTTTAGTAGGTCTTTTCTAGGGATTTTATGGTTGTATCTTTGATAGAGCCATATTACTTCTTTTTCAAATGATTGTGTTTTGCGGTACTAGGCCGTGTGAGCTATAAATTGCTTTATTATATTGTTGCCATAGCCATTTTAGTCTAGTGGTTGGTATAGTGATGAGGTGTCTACCGGTATCTTCATATAGGTGGGTTTGTTCATTATTTACTTGTATGGTATCGTAATTGGAAATGATGTCTTTTTCCGGGTTACATTCTTGTATGTGTATGTGTGTAAGCGGGGTGGATGTGGGTGGAGGGATGCATCTTGCATCTCTGCTTTGTTCAAGAGTGAAGTGTGTGTTAATAATTTTTTTATAGTGATTAAGGTTTTAGACATTTTATTGTGATTTAGGACATTTGATCAAGTATTGTGACTTAACTTTGTTTTTGGCGCCCAAGCAAATTATTTCATTTGGAATGGGATCTTTTCACAAAAATTCAAGGATAAAAGTTGAAAGTTGAAAGTATATGAAGTTAGTATATCATGCCATGCTTTTGGAGGAACTTTTTATTTATTTTAATGTAAATGTAAGAAAATCATCTTAATTCACTCAATCACGGAGTGCACCACATGAGAATCACGTTCTAATTTCACCTCTTAATCAATGGGAAAATCCTAGACACAATTTTAATAATAGAACCAAACAACAAGAAGTAATTTGGTAGTTGTTTTTGTTCCAATTTCACCATCAAACAACTCCATGACAACATATCATTTTCATTCCACAATTATTATCATAAAGTTACTTCTTCAAATGCGATTCTCATGTTCCAAAAACCACGGTTGAAAAAAGGGCACAAAACTACCAAAAAAACGGGGAGAGGGAGGGTTGAGGACGTTTAGGGGTCGAGAAGAAGATTCTTAATACGCATGTTCTTTTTCTGCATTTATTTCCATCCAAATTTTGTAACCCTGGTGTAAACAAATTTTTCAACCAGTTTGCTCAAAAATGCAAATTAAAAACTTCATGGGTTTGAAAGTTTTCATTATACATTTGAATCTGATTTAGAAGATGGTAGTAGTTTTTATAATATTTAGAATTATAAAGAATTCAAGTTTTGAGATAATTACATCATTTCTAGATCTCATGTGTCTTTAAAAAAAAATTGCATCTTATAAAATTAGTTTTTTAATTATTAAATTATATCATTAAATCACCAGAGAAAATCATGTCTTATTCAAGTGTGTGAAATTGTATCCAACTTGCTGAAAATTGGTCATCGGTGAAAAAGAGCCATTGTATTGCACTTACATTGTCTTGTCAAGGTTGTAAGCGCAAATATAATTCACATGCATTCACTAATCAACTCATTGTTTTTGAGTAATGTTTAAGTAGTCCACATGGTTACAATTACCTGATCTTAGAGGATATAGGTATCAACTCATTTTGATTGTTTACGTATTTTTCAAAATAAATATATAATAAATAAAGTGAATTTGTATTGCAAAGGCTAAAAGATTTCAAATTCTTATGCTATCTAAAAATTTCATATTCATTACATTAGTTTGGATGTCCAAATACTGTTAAAAGGATCGGAATAACATCTCTCTACTTCATACAAGGGTGTTGGTTTTTCCGCCTACCTTAATTTCAATGGTTACTTATAAAATTCAATTTTGGACATAATATGTTTAAATTGCTACAGCCAAAAAAAAAGTGACTATGCCAAAGATCAAATAGCCAAAGCAAAACACTGCATATTATGTCCAAAAATGTTTTGCATATCTCGCATTTTAGTTTTTGGCTTTGACTTTGCAGTCTTTGGCCATGGTCCTCGCCATGGTCACTTAGTCTTTAACTATGGCAACCTAGCTTACATAGCATTTTGATATTTTGCTTTGATTTTACGAGGTTTGGCGATGGCCACTTGGTCTTTAGCCATGACATAGTAAGATACCTTGCCAACCTCGCTTACTTGGCATACTTGACATTTTGGTCTTTGGCTTTGCAATTTTTTACAATTTTTTGCATTGATTGTGTGGTGTTTGCCATGATCACTTGATTTTTTGCCATAGCAACTCGAGCGTTGACGTTATTGTAACCTGTGTCGTGGCCAAAATTGTATTCCACAATAGTTTTTGCCATGGCCACTTGATCTTTTGCCACAACAACTCGACCGTTGACATTATTGTAACCTATGTCGTGGCCAAAATCGTCTTCCACAATTACTTCGTGAAGTCCAGCTGATATCACTCTTGGATTAGGTGACGGAGGAGTGTGTTGCAACTTCCAACGTTTCTCCGTAGTATGATGAACTGGCAAAATTTTCAAGTGGGTATTGAAAAGGAGAAGGTGGAAATACGTACGTCTTCACGTCATGATGTATCTTGCATTTGACTTGTGCACTGCTACATGGTCTAAAAACCCTTGAAAATTGTAAATATTGTCTAAATAATGGAAAAAAATTCACCACAGTTGATGTACTTGCACACTGTGGAGTACCGCAAGTAATTGACATCCGTCATCGTATGATCATGTTGCCAGACTTGTGTAAAATGAACCAATTGGTGAGGTATAGCATCTGCTCCCGCCATTGACTTTTGGTTCATTTTGTACAGCAACATGGTCTAAAATATAAATAACTACGATGATTCTTCCGTAGAACAGTCTGATTCCCTTTTAGTATCCTTGGAAATTTGTAAATAGGGTCCAAAATTTGTTGACTAATATTACCATGGTCCATATACTTCCACTAGTAGAAACATCGCATGCGTAGACTAAAAAAGCATGTCCAAAAAGACCCACGATTAGTTTTGTTTCCCATGCGGGATCTTTTTGCAAGTTTATGCGGGCAACGTTTCTACTTTAATCGCAAACCGTATAGTCCAGTACAAAATTTACATCAAAATTTTGTAGATAGATAGATAGAATCACCGGCCCTAATGCAAGGCCGGCGTGAATAAAGTGTCCGTTCGTAATGTCAATGACCCGATGCCCACCGGACAAAGGGACATTGGAACAATACTACTCTCCCCTTTCGAGGATGGACACTATAGTGACCAAAACAAAGTAACAGTAAGTAACAGTAAGAAAGGAAAAAAACAAGGTAATGATGGTTGAGTGCTAGTTTGCATAAGGGTATGTCTAGAGCAAAGTATTATCACCAAGTCATGAATTCTTTGGTTGGTTGGTGAAGGGCGTTGTATGACAATTATGTGATCCGGGTTCGAAACCAATTGGGCTCGTTGAGCAGTGGTGTGATGCGCATGGCTTGGTGCTGCTAGTGAGTTATCGTGGCAGGAAAGTTGTACCAACCAACCGGCCCGTGCTATCCCCTGAGACAAGTTGAGCTAGTTGTTTGAAAAGAGTGGCTAGCAGTGGTTTTCACCACTACCCTCCCTCTTTTATTGTACTATTCTGTTGGTATTGGTTGATTATTCTCTATACGTCTTTTATGTAAAATGATAGATCCGACATACTGTATGGCAATGGTATTTATTGCTTCGAATGTGTGTTTTATGGAGGTTTCGCAAATGTTGAATTTTGTTTTTAGTTGATTCATTGAGGGGACGTGTGTAGTTCCTCTGGCTCCAGCTGTAATGACTATGATATTATCAAAATTTTGTACAATAGAGTTATCCGCAAAGTGGTCCCAAGTAGGGTGACTGGACTATAGTTTTCAAAAAGAGAGGTTGAGTTCCCAATAAAAGTAGACATGTCAATTGCCTGAAAAAAAACTACAGGTCTGAAGTTTGGAGGGACCAAAAACGGTGCCTTTTAATTTCATGACCTCAGTTTTCCTGCGCCCCAGGAGAAAATAGCTTTGAGCTTTTTATTATTCCTTTTGAGTTTTTTTAGACCCGGCTAGGGGGTGAGCAGTGGGCAGACCCGGTGAGCAATGGGAGAGCGGTCAGCAGTAAGTTTTTTTTTGGGACCCGGCCTAGTTGGCTAGCTGCTGGCTACCGGCAGCTGCAAAAAGCACCCGGCCTAAATATAGAAAATTTGGCCCCCCTCCTTCCGCGCTAGTGGATTTTCGAATTCACAGAAATTTTGCATTCTGCCTATGTAAAGCAAGATGAATTTGCGGAAAACTCTAATAATCCAAAAAAATAGGATAAATTTTGCATTGGAACAATATTTTAAAAATTGATTATTGTAGACTAGTACCTAGTTCAACACTAATATGCTTACTAATAATTACTCTTCTATCTCATTATAAGCTTCATGTTGAAGGAAGATTCCTAAATTAACTTCACAATTGTAGTCCAATGGTATAGACATTGAGTCAATAGGAGTAATTAGTTTGAGCAATATGAAGTTTACTATGGGACAAACTGAAAAGGGATTGAGGACGCTAATTCTCGCCCTTATTATGAGATAGAGCTAGGGAGTATTTTTTTGGTTTTTTTCACTTTGAAAGAGAATGTATTCCTCGATATTCCCTTTATCACCAAACTAAAACAATGTTTATGTAAAATCTGTTTCCAAAAACTTTAAACTTTCATTTTATCTATTTGAAGAAAAGTCTTTTTTTTTTACACAAAATGAACTCTTCACAATGAATACTTACAAATACAACACATATACTATGTAGTGTTTCTTGTGTTTCAAAGCTTGTTTTCTTGCTTTATTTTTTGGGATTGTGATCTCTTGCTCGTGTTCCATTAGTGTATGTATTCCAACCTTGATCAATTTGCCAACTCTTTTCATATTTTGACATATAATTTATTTGTTTTAAACAATATGATATGGATAAGCCACTATCACTTATAAAATTCACAATAATCATGTGTAAGTCCGTTTTTGAATGAAAGATTGCAACGGAGAGGTGTAGATATAGATCATCGCTGAACCCCTTCACTTTTATTTTAGAAAATTTAACCCAAATTCTATTTAAATTTGAAGTCACACACGCTCCAAAATCTCATTTTAAGTGTGCATTATACATCCCAAAGACGTAGTTACTATAATCTTCTAATCCAACAATCCAATCTTACTAAGATTTAATCCACACTTGTATAGTTAAGCTATATCGTTACATTCTATTAATACTATCCATATTTTGAATAGAGAGAGTTTTAAGAAAATAATTGCTAAAAAACTTTCGTTTCTTCAAAATCCCCCTACGTACAATCAACATTTACGCGTATAGTTTTTAGTGCTCAAAAACTTTTGTTGATTATCCTTAACCCTTTAATCAACAAAGCACTAAAAACTATACACATAAATGGTATTAAATGCCTACAACACATAATACTTAGCACTAGAAATACAGAAACAAACAACCACCACCAATCGTACATCTATCAATAAAATATCATACATCTAGTTTTATTTGCTATTTGTTACTTGTTTTGTGATAATAGAGTTCACCCTCGGAAGACGGCATTGAGGGTTGCAAGCGCAAATCTAATCTCGGTGGCCAAATTGGCAACAATTCTATCAAGAGACTTTTCATTCACAGTTGTTCCTAGGACCGGGATTAGGGTTTGGTTAGAGATGCTTTTATCTTTAGAGCAAGTCCATCAACTCCAAACCAAATATGTCTGCCAAACAATAATTTGATGGTCATTTTTAACTTAAAGGAATGTTAGACTTGAAGTATCCCAACAACACTCCTTGTGTGAACACCAAGGGAACTTATTAAAAGAAGGTTTTATGGAAAAGAACTTGATGCCTTGAAGCATGGGCCGGTGAATAGTCTTCAAGGTCATTATCTAATCATGGATTGTGCAAAAATCCATACTTGGTGTGAGTAATTTGCTTGCTCTAAAGCTTTTTGTGGATGGTGAAAAAATTTAAACACTAGTCCCAAACACTATCTTTTAGCATTAGTGAGTAGTTGTTGGGCCGAACTTCGGGGCAATTAAAGTTGAATACGCCAAATATTGGCGTTGGTTCCTCAAAAGCACCTGTTGTTGGGCATGTTTTAAAGTAGGCCCAATAACAAACGTTTTCCGCTCACCAAACCTATTTCTAGATGATAAAGTACCTTTAAGAGTATGCCTAACAGCAAATATATTTAAAGGAACAACACCAAGATTTGGTATAGTCAGCTTCACTTGCTTCGAAGTTTCGCTCAACAACTACCCACTAACGCTAAAAACAATATTTTGAGCCAAAGTTTGAGGTTTCCCCGCCAACTACAAAAGCTTTGGCACAAGCAAATTACTCGCACCAAGCAAGCATCTTTGCTCAATCAATAATTAGATAATGAGCTTGAAGACTAATCACCGACCCATGCTTCAGGCCATCAAGTTTTTGTCATAAAATCTTCTTTTAATAAGTTGCTTTGGTGTTTGCACAAGGAGAGTTGTTAGGCTACTTCTTGTATAACATTCTTCTAAGTTAAAGTGGTCCTCATTAAATTAATGTTTGGTGAACATGTTTGGTCTCAAGCTGTTGGCCTTGCTATTATAGTGTGGAGTTTGATATTTGCACACCAAATATTGTTAACATAGCAAAAGGTAGTTCTCACATCAAACATTTTGTCATATTCTCTGACAAGACCATGCTCATACTTTATGAAGTTAAGTTTAGTAAAATTTACTCTTTGCCATTACGATTGTCCTATGTAGTGACAAAAGTAGTAATATGTAATTAGAGAATACACTTTATTTCAAGCACACTTGCTAGTTGTTGTTGGGGAAGTTTTCATTTCTCACACACCATCTTGCATGTGAACTTGGTGCACAATAAGTAAGAGCATCTGCACCCCAACGCACCAAGAGTTTAACACACGCAATAAGTGAATGATAAATGCTAAGGGCCTATAAAACCACAAATCCCGCTCCTAACTCCTTTGCCCTTCCAAACCCCAAAAATCCACAAACGAAAACACCACTCAATTCCCGTACCGTAACTCCACCGCCCACAAAATCCTTCTACAAGAATCCCTCACAACACTTGTACCCTCATACAAAGGCAAATCTCAAGACTCGAATCCGCACCTGTGTAAACAACCAAAGCAGTCGCCAGCACCAGCAGACGCCAACACTCCACGCACGACGCCATCATTCGCAGAAACCCATCCAAATTACTCGCACTAGTCTCAAAATCCGCCATCCCTATTTCCGCCACAGCTCAAACTCACAGCGCAAATCCCACAAAGCCCAGAGGCACAATAGCCGCCTCTACATGCCCTTAATCCCTTGCTACCACGACACAATTGAAGCGGCTACATTATAGCCAGCGCCTTCAACAAACCACGAGCCCTAACCCCGCTGCACAATCTCCCACGGAACTAAAAACCTCGACCGCAAGACCAAATCCTCACGCCAGCCCTGTCTTCACCAACTTCATCACGAAACTGTCTCTCACCAAAATTTATACCCCCACCAGTACACAGAAGTATATAAACTAACCCCGATTAACCACTCACCTTCCCCTATCCAAAAAAACAAAAAACCCTCACATCTAATAAACACAAATAACATAAATAAATAAATAAATATATAATCATAAAAAATAATACCCAAAATTATTACCAAAATAATTACCTAACTAAAGAACAAGCCATGCCTAATCTATTTTCTCACACAATCATACACCTACACTCTTACACAAAAACACACCTACGTAAACCTACACTCTCATATTACAAAGGCTACTTTATCCCATACTCCATCTTCCTCCTCACATGTGGGGACATAGAAGCTAATCCTGGACCAATGCCTAACATCCTCCACACACACTCTACAACAACCTACTTCCATGTACATTCGAACATATTGGGACTTGGGCTACTTAGGAACCCCAAGCTCGAACTTGGGCAACTTGGGAACTCCAAGTTCAAACTTGGGCTACTTGGGAACCCCAAGTTCCAACTTGGGCTTCTTGGGCACCCCAAGTTCGAACTTGGACTACTTGGGAACCCCAAGTCCGAACTTGGGATTCTTGGGAACCCTAATAATAATCATATATTCACTCTTAATAGTAACCATACTTTTACTTTTACCATTAATAATAACATACTTTTATTTTTACCATTATTTTTTAATAATAACCATATTTTTACTTTTACCCAACCCAAATATACAAACCACACAAACCAAAATATACAAATCACACAACAATGGACTCGGCCTACCGGCCTCGTCTAAACAACTAAAATCCCATTCCAAAAAATAACCTTAAAATCTTGCACCAACCATTTTCAATATACTCCCCTCACAAAAATTATTAATATAAAGAAAACTATCAAAACCAAACCTATTCAAAATATTACCAAAAATCTAAATTCAACCACAAACCATAGCTCCCTAATAAACATTATAATAATATTAAGCAAAACAGACAACACCCCCTCCCAATCCTACCCTCTTCACTCACTAAAAACACATTCTTTACTAATTCTCCAAACACACACAAAAAACCACTCACAAACAAATCTACTACTTCTTAGTTGTGGAGATGTCAAAATAAACAAAGAAAAAAGAAAAAAGAACCCAAAAATCTCCTTTAAAAAGAAACTTTTTACACCAAATTTTACTATTATGCAGGGACATTGAAACCAACCCCGGGCCCATGGCAGACCTACTAAAAACACATCCACCTACTCATAAAAGAAGATACAAAACATACTTTATACCAAGCACGATTAAGCTAGAACCAGAATATCAACACCTAGCAAAACAATTTTCCCCCATTCTAAATATAACACACCCAAACCATACGGAAGCTAGTAATGACTACCCACACATATCAAGATACATGTACCAAAATCAACATCATCCATCACCAGGAATACTATACGCACTCATCGTTACAATAAGTCCATCAAAAGAAACATGTGATCAACTCTTAATACAAATCCCCAACCCTGATTGGACAACACTACTACTAGAAAAAATGTCCTTACTACAAACCCACTTGAAAGGCATATCTCAATTACACATCCATACACAGAATTCACAAACAATAATCAAAACTTAATAAACCCACCAAATACCATTCACAAAGGAATCTATACTTTTATTCATCACATGATAGTTCAATAACCCTTCAAACCATGATTGATAAATTCCCATTCCTCCCTATCAACTTATTAGAAGATACCTTAAAAATACACGAACCATTACATGAATACACTCACCCCCCACCACTTCCAAATATACCTACAATACAACCACAAGAAATACATACAACAAACCATAATACAAAATTTATTACATGGAATGCCTCATCACTAAATACGGCCCTTCCAAACCTACATTAACTAATTACCAACACACCAAATGAACCCGCTATTATAGCAATATAAGAAACTAAACTAGCCACTACAAAATTCACCAAATATATACAAAACCTTTCTCAAAATACAAATTAATTTTTAACAATACACATGCCCTAACAAGATGCATGCAACAAAGAATGCCATAGTCTCCCGCAAGAGGTGGCCTCCTCACACTAATAAATAAAAAATACGCATATCCCGGCAATATCACTAAAATCCCAACTCCTAAAGAAATATCACCCTATCTACAAATAATGAAAATTGACAATAAACCACTACAATCCTGGCTAATTATCCATATGTACATGCCGTCACATGCAGACGACATACAATATTTACCAATAATCCAACAAAACATAACACAACAAATCAATGCACACCCAAATACCACACATATATTATGCGGTGACTTTAATAGAAACATAGCACTTATTGGAAGACAAAACGCAACCGACACAACCCCACCACAAATAGAAGATATAGAATGGAAAACATTTACAAACAATCTCCAACTAGAATACATCCCAACAGATTGCCCAAACACCAGACAAGGAGGACTAAACTATAATCAAACCAGTCTAATAGATGGATACTACATCAAAGCACCAGATAACACATTATACACATCAACTACAGATAATGATCATAACCTTAATTTGGACCACTCGCCAGTAACGCTACACATACCACCAAACACCTTATCAGCTAGACCTATTCCGATAACAAACAAAACAACGAGAATTCTAAACCCCATACCACAAGAAAATATTGATAAATTCAAAATAGAATATTTTGAAGAAAATTCTTTGCAAATAAATGAACTCATCACAGTACTATCAAATGATCAACTAACAGACGAACAATGGCTAACATCCTACACAAAACTAGACCACATGATACAAAAAATATCAGATAAAATTCAAGAAACCTGTAGCGCACCACCGCTACCGACATTAACAAACCGTACTTCCCAACAAGGAGGCTTTTTACCAAGAAAACTACAAAAATCATGGAAAAAACACCTATCTACCTACCATTTAATTAGAAAAACAATTTACATAACAAAAAATACACAAAATTGGCAAACACATCCAATAGTTGAAGAACTAAAAACCCACACAAATGTTATCATACCACCACTCCCAACCCAAGAACATCATCAACAAGAATGGATCCAATCACTAGTAGAAATAGCCAAAACATCAAAAATACAAGCCCGTAAAATTACCACAAAATACACCCAAAGCTGTATAAAAAAGGCAATATCAAAATACATACAATTATACGACAAAAGCCCAAAGAAAATAAACAAAAAAGTTTTCAAAAATCAAGAAACACCACCATTAGACTGCATTATGGATAGAAACAACATACTAACCAGCCCAGAAGACATAGCAAATAAAATCCACATACAACAATCAATTAGCAATAGACCTACAGTACCAACATGCTATTACCAACCTGAACACCCATCACAATGCACTTGCGGAGTTAGACAATACCCATGGCACGACCTTGATGGTTTTGTAATAGAAAAAAGAGGAAACCCACAAATTCCACTCTATAAACACTTTGATAAAGAAACATACGACATATGTCTTAAACACCTATCTAACAACAAAACACTAGGCCCAGATAAAATCCCCAACTCAATACTAAAAATTATGCCCGAAAGCTTCCACAAATTACTTTTTTTATTTTTTACTCACTGTTACAAACAAAAACAAATCCCTGCCTCATAGAAAATAAGTCTAACCATACTACTTTACAAAAAAGGAGATCCCGCACAACTGCCAAACCACAGACCAATTGCACTTGCAAATACAATATACAAATTCTTCACTAGTACACTAACATACATATTATCAGCATATGGCGAAAAATTCCAAATCCTACACGATAGTCAAAAAGGATTCAGAGCAGAAAGAAGTACAGCAAGACAACTACAACTCCTCATCGCAGCACTAGAGGACGCAAAATTTACAAATCAAAACATATATCTATTATATATAGACTTTAAAAATGCATTTGGTTCATTGGATCACGCAAGACTCCTAGCTATAATGAAAGACCTTGGATACCCGACAGATGCAATGATGTTAGTCGGAATCATCTACTCCCACTCCAACACCATATTTACCGGAGAACATTTTGGCAAAACAAAACCAATACCGATTCAAAGAGGAACCATACAAAAAGACACACTTAGCCCATATCTCTTCATAATTTTTCTAGAACCACTCTTGCGATGGTTACAAAAAGGGGATAATGGTTACACATTTGGTACATCAAAAATAACAATCAGCTCTGCAGCATACGCAGATGACCTTGCAGCTATATCAAATAATACAAAATCACTGCAAACACAATTAAACAAAATTGAAAAATTTCTGTGAATGGGCAGGCATGGGCTTGGGAGTCACAAAATGTGCTGTCACCGGCTGCCCAAATAAAACCAAAATGCAACCAAACAAATTTAAAAGCCACATGACAACCCAAAAAATCAACTATAGAAACCAGACATTACCAGTACTCCATCAAAATGAAGATTATGTTTACTTAAGCATACAACTGGTCCCGTCACTAAAATGGAAGCTCCGAACACATATCACCAAAACCAAAGTAATAGACCAATGTAAACAATTATCAAAATGCCCTGCCACCATTAAACAAAGAATCAATATGGTTGACATAGTAATTAGAGCAGGCATAGCCTACAGCTTCTTTGCAGTCCCATACTCACTACCAACTATTAAAAATCTTGACAAAAAAATTATTGCAATCCAAAAAACAATATGTGGACTACCTAAAAGCACTGCAAACGTAATAACCCAACTCCCCCATGATCTATTCGGACTAGAAGCCTTCTCTCTAAAAAATGCCTACCTCAGATGCACTGGTGAACAACTCATAAATGCACTTAACGACAAAGGTCGATTAGGAATAATATATAAAGGACTAATACAACACATACTCGCTAAAGCCGATGGTGCCGAAGACATCCCAAGAATTACAAAACACGACTGTATTAAATCACCGACAACACGAACATTATTCCTTCGGAAAACAGCCGGTGGACTACACTTAAAAAGTAGAGAAGAAGACTTCCAACTTCACAGGACCGAACTAGAACACGAATGGAGATCTACTGTCATAAACGAACTTCCACACTTTGACCCACAACTCTCCATTAAACTATTGTACAAATTATTGGCACACAAAATTTACACAATAAAACAAATCACCCTTCCCAACGGTACAAAACTAATTTCGCCAGAAGATTTTAAAATATACTACCAAAACCCAACTAAACTAGAAAAAAATACATTAAAACTAGCAGAACAACTCTTCTGTCAACGACGCTAGCGTGCGAGCCTAGAGAGGAGAGCCTAAGAGCGGAGAGCGGGGATTTAGAGAGCCTAGAGCCTAGGATCCATCTGAATTTTAAAAATGACACTAATTTTAGAATATAAAATTCTATTTTTAGAGTTTTAAACTTTTTATAGTAAAATTTGATACCCTATGACCGCTGGACCTATAACTATGGGTTAGTTGGTAATAGAGTACAATGTTGACAGTGAACTAGAAAAAAATGGATAATTATAGGCTACATGGAGTAAATTGAACCCCATCACGAAAGCCTCTTAAATAGATACAAAGAATGAAAAGAGAATAGTTGGATCTATATGTAGGATTTTTTTTGCTTTTTGTCTAACACATAGTTATAGTAGTCAAACTTATCGAGTAAGCTAGTACTTCAACCGATTTGAAATAGGGCTTTAGCCATTCAAAATAGGAAGCTATAATTGCTTTTAGTTCTAGTCTCCCCATCTAAACACCAATTGTAACTCATTCTTCAATCTTCTGTCTTGATGATCCCGGCCGCCACAATAATTTTTTTAACTCCATCTTAGCTGAGAGTAGGAGCATAGATGTACGTGTCTACTTTATAGTCCAGCTTGCAAAAGAAACAAAAAATATTGTAAAGGTGTTTGCAGTTGACATACTGGCCACGCCTCCTAACAACTGTAGAGTTCATGCTAGCGTAATGTGGGCACGTACATGACGGAAAATTGCACAATGTAATATTGTACAAATTTTGTCGGGCTTCACCCCGGACTGAAGCACAATGATGGCACCAAGACCGGGGTAGGGGAAGAAGTTGACAAGGAGAATATTTGCTTTCACGTTTCTTGCACTCTCCCATTGATTGCGGTGAGCTTTTGTGGGAGCCTCGGTATTTCGTCGCACGTTTTTGCCATTCCAAGAGAATGGGATCATGTCCGCATGCAATGGCCTTGGGTGAGTCCACAACACAAGTTCAAACACCTTCGACGCCATAAAGAAGCGTCAAGGCAAAAGGGTTGTAGTGGACTCAAAACGAAACCCGGCCTTTTGGAGCTCTAGGATCTCCGAACGCGTGAGAGACAATTCTTGGACACTACAAGATAGTCTTCTTTGCTTCGCGTCCCCAACCTCCTAAGCTTTTCCTACTGGATCACTTCCTCTGCACTGCAAAACTCAAACGCATCGATGACTTTCGATGAGATTTAGTGGCAAGGGATTGAGGAGAGGTAACAAAAGTACTGAAGGCAATGTATACGAGTGTAGAAGATATGATATTGGAATTGGATCACGCAGTTATATTGTCAATGTATATGACTGACATTTGACAAGTCTTTGACGATGCAACTTGCTAGGCTTGGACAAAGGCTACAATATATAGTGCAATCAAAGACGGCGGATTCAGGATATGGAGAACGTGAAATTACATTCTATAGCAAACGTCTGTAATTCATAAAGGCATAAACATTATGTCTATGTCAGTGATAGCTGACATAGAGGATGCGAGTTGTTATGAACAGTGTTGATACAAATACTGATGTAGTCGACCAAATAAAACGCTATACTTATTATAGAATCATTGGAAATATATGAAAATACTTGAAGTGAGAATGGCAAACAACTAGGTTGTTGCACGCTTGAGTTAATGTAGAAGGAAGAATTAGTTGTGAGGTAGCTGTGACGGTTTGATGGATTGTTGAGTCTAAATGTTCACAAATAGCGTAGTGTGAACTTACCTTTGTTGTGAAACTTTTAAGTTGGAGTTCAGGCTATGCAAATGCAAGACTGAAAATTGTTCTAACAACACTTAGAGTGCAAGTGGGCAGAAGAAAAGAAAGAGACAACTGAAGGGAGACTACTATATTCTAGTAGACTTGAATTGGAGCGTTCGAGGATGAGAACGTCCAAATATATGTCTCGTTTGCCTGTTGTTGAGAAGCTTGTGGAGGTGAGGATTGATTTTGGTGGAGAAGAAGTGACCAACTTGGCGAGTTTGCAAAAAATGGTCGCGGTAGAAGACGCGCCCCAGGCTATTAGCGAAGACAACGTCAAAGTGATAGAGGGAGTTGCTACAAGATCAATTGTAAGACATTGTTCATTCATACCAGTTTCAATGTTCATTGCCTAGAAATTAGATTTATCTTAACGCTAGCAATTTTATTGTATATACAAGACAATGAAGGACTATCATGAACTTGTGTATGATTTAGATGCATTCAAACATTTTTTAAGTCGAATACGTAATCACCGTGCACTCTGCCTCGTGGGCCCATTGTTGGGACTAGAGATTGAGTGTTCATCAATTCGAATTTTCCATACTCATTTGGATTCATTGAAATTTTGACTCCAAATCCCTGTAGCTTTGCTCTATAGATCCTAATGAATCTAGTATGTAGGGAATAATATATATACTAGAAATAATTCATATTATATTACGTGCATTAAGATGCCTATAACATACGGTTTAGGCTTGGATTTAATCGACCGTCCCATATACAAGTGATGGTGTGACTGGGGTTAGGGTTACAACGAGAATGGGGTTTAAGTGACTGTCGATCTACTGATTAGGGTTACGACAAAAATCGGGTTTAAGTGACTGTCGATCTACTAGTTAGGGTTACGCAAATACCTGCGTGTGGGCTCAAGCATTCTAATAGACTCTAGTTGTACAGGCGGGACTTAGGGTTTAGAGCCGATTGCCGCAGGGATGCTCAACCACTCCAGCGTCTGGTTAGAGCTCTGCGAACTCCGTAACATAGCGTTCGCGCTGCCTTCACTTCCGCCCGAGCTCTGCCACAAGCTCACGCACCCCAGCACTGCCGCGACTTCCGCCAAAGCTCTGCGACAAGCCCACCCCTACGATGCCACGATCCCGCCCATACGTTGCTCACGTGTGACCTCTATCATCTCGTGTTCTAAACTCCGCGCGTAGTTGGCCTGGCAATCTGCCACGTTACACTCTAGCAAGCACTCACGTAGTGCAGGTGAGTTTACCACTTGTCGATGATTTCTTCATGTCAAGCTTCATGCCATTGCGTCGTGAAGGAGCTTGCGTAGATATGAAAGTCGATGTGAATGGGAATGAATCAAACAGTCCACGAAACCACCGCAAAGAGGAACTTCCAACATCCAAGGAACCTAGGTTTAAATAAAAAAAACATATATAACCCAAAGGAGAGGACAAACATTGTGACGCTCGCCACGTGGGGGCAGTGGTCACGGCACCAACCTCTTTCTAAACCCAGCACCCCTCCACAGTGGTCTCGGCCCCGAGGGAACCAAATGGCCTTCCCAAGACTCGAACCATACAGTCCACAAAACCACGGCTAGACCACGCCATAACGCTCCTCATGACGCAACGGCCGTCACCATGAAGGCGGTTTGTGGCTTCACCAATTGCCCATTGCCACCACTACCACCAAAATCCCATTCACAAGTGAGTACAAAGAGAAAACCACGGCAACCAAGGCCACGAAAAAAAGTCCAAAAAAATGTCTTAAAAAGGTTCTCGAGCGCTATTTTGGGCATGATGAGTTTGAGTCTTGGCGAGTGATGGATGTAGTTTTAGGGCCGAGGGCTATGTGGCTGGGTATAAGGATTGCATGTCAAGGGCTTTTCAACGGTGTAAAGCACATTCAATTTGGACATAAACTTCAAAAGTTATGCTCAATTGTAATAGTCAGACTACTATTTTTAATTGGGAAGATTTCAATCGACCATAACTTTTGGAGTGTTTGTTCAAACTCAATGAGTCTTACACCGTTGAAACGCCCTTTGCAAGAGCTTTCCAAAAACATATAACAAGGCATACTTCCAAAAAAATGTCTAAAGAAAGTTCTCGAGTGCTATTTGAGTGCGTCACGAGTTCAAGTTTTGGGAAGGTCAATTAGAGGTCTCGGGGCCGAGGGCTATTTGGAGGGCCCAGGGTTTGGACATAAACTTCAAAAGTTGTGCTCAATTTGTAATAGTTAAACTGCTATTTTGAGTTGGGAAGCTTTCAATCAACCATAACTTTTGGAGTGTTTGTCCAAACTCAATGAGTCTTACACCGTTGAAACGCCCTTTGCAAGAGCTTTCCAAAAACATATGACAAGGCATACTTCCAAAAAAATTTCTAAAGAAAGTTCTCGAGTGCTATTTGAGTGCGTCACGAGTTCAAGTTTTGGGAAGGTGACCAAAAATGCACCGAAGATTGCACAAACACATGCCAAATACACTCACCACCCCGTACACTAAAAGAAAAATATAAAATATATAACCATAGAATAACTCCAATAACACCAGTAAACCCCATACAACTCCCTCAACCACCACAACCACAACTACTAGCCCCATCACAAAACATAAAGAATGATCCTATGAGATTTCCCATTAGCACAATATTAAACCACAAAACAATTACAACAAAAGACAAATACAAAATTTCAAAAAAATACAACACATATTTATGTCAATGGATAGACTCCAACCACATAACATACACTAAATGGTTAGCACAACGCGAACTATTCCCACTAAACCTTCCAACAGTAATACAACACAATCTAAACCTACTTACACAATACTACACAGACTATAAAAACAAACACTATCAAAATATCATAAACACACAAAGTGTACCCGAACAAAATCGCGACACAAGATATATCCCACCCCCAACAATTATCCCCTACGTTAAAACATCCACAATTGAATGCAACCCAGAACGAGATATAAACACAAACAAATGCACCATTCAAACACAAAATGACAAAACCCATATTTAGAATGACACTGGTAAATATATCACCACCATCCCAACTACAAGAATAAAATGGCTATGGCAACAGTATAACAACAACAAATACAACACCCACAGAATAATACCTGCTATACAAACATTTGAAACAAAAGTAGTCTGGTTATACCAAAGATACGAACACAAAAACCACAAAAAGAATACAATAAAAACACCACACCATACCATTCCATCCAACATTCTAGACACACTAATAACAACATTTAATATAACACATTCATACTTTTCCTCACCAATAACATGTTCCATGAAATCCACCCAATTCTACTCAACATTTGCCAGAGACAAGATTTTTGGCTCACTAGGAACAGCCTTTCGAAACAAATGGAAAGGTATCGGATATGCACACCCAAATGACGCCGAAACAGCACAACAAGCAATACATTGGGCAAGACTAGCAGCAAAACAAGACCCAGAAACTGTCACCACTTTAGCAATTCCAGACACTAACTGGTACCAGAATCTATCACCGTACATTGGACCCTTCCTGGATATGCACGCCATTATACATTTTGCCGCGGACACCATTACATATGACGAACCAACAATACCACTAGAACCCAACAAAACCCGGCATGAACCACTTGCAATGCACATATGGTGTATTCACCATCAAAACAATAACATTGGCACAATAAACCAAATAGACACCATAAACACAACAATTGAAAATCTACAAATTTCGCAATACCATACACAAACAGCACCACCCACACCACCAAACACAAAAATTAACAAAAAGACAAAATGGAACAAGCTCATATACCCACCCTATAACAATCTACAAAACATGTGGGTAAATCCCTTTCCAAATTTCGAAATAAACACTACACTAAAATTTCCACCACAATACAGCTATTACACAGATGGATCCTTTTTACCACCTAAAGAAGCTGATGACGGCCATTGGAAAAAAGAAAAAGCTGGATATGGAATCTACAACTCATCTAAACCAGATGTACAAATATCAAAAAGACTGCTTGGACTACAAACATGCTTCAGAGCAGAATTAATGACCATACATGAAACACTTTCACTAATCACCACTAAATACATAAACGAACCTGCACATATCTTTACTAATTGTCTGAATTGTATACATGTTCTAAACACACAACTAAAACACCCAACCCAACAAAACAACCACGCCGATAAAACCATATTAGAAGAAATGGTAAAAATGCTAAAAAAGCGAACACAACCAACCACAATATACAAAGTTAAAGCACATGCTAAAATTAACGGGAATGAACACGCAGATCAACTCGCAAAAGAAGGAACCATGAAAAGAGGTTATCAATTTGCAGCAAATCCACACGAATTTGCACATACCACACCTTACTACTTCCAAAAAGACACATGGCCCGGTCGTATCAAACGACCAGACAAAGGACCAGTTCGATGTTTGGAAGAATACATAAAGAAGTATGACCGAGAAAATAATCTAGAAATACTGGCAGAAGACTTTCCCAACATTAACAAGTGGACAACGAACCCCATCATAGATAACGAAATGTCCAATGACTTTTGGAATAACCCAAAAATAACAGACGCACAAAAAACAAGCATACTAAAATTCAAAACTGGTCAATACATGGGAAATGCCAGAAAGCAATTATTTTTCGGTATACAAAGATTCCCCTAAAAAACATGTCCCATTTGTAACTCTCAAGATGCAGACACATGGCTACATGTACTCCTACTCTGTAAACAACATCATATACATGCACTAAGAACAAAAAGACACAACAAAGCAGTTTGGGAAATAAGAAAATTAATTCTATCCTCCAATAAATCAAGATGCTGCGCACTCATGAATGCGGGCACATTCAACAATAATCCACAAGAAAACACGGTTCCTTCCTGGCTACTACCATGCACCTGTAATCAACAAAGTTGTCACTGTAATGCCAGATTCAAACCAGATATACTATGCATTAAAGGCCTTCCATACCAAAGTCCACCTCCTCTAAACCCCAATGATAACCTAACCATACAATTTATAGAATTCACATACACAAACGACAGATTTTCCCCATAAACAATTGGCAGAATTTTTTTTAAATATCAACCTCTAATCAATAACATCATACAACAAGGTTGGAAAGTGGATCCTATCATAGTCATTACAGCTGGAGCCAGAGGAACCACACACATCCCTTCAATGAAACAACTAGAAACAAAATTCAACATTTGCGAAACCTCCATAAAACACACATTCAAAGCAATAAATACCATTGCCATACAGTATGCCGGATCTATCCTTTTACATAAAAGATGTATAGAGAATAATCAAAGAATACCAACAGACGTACATTAAAAGGGGGGGTAGTCGTGAAAACCACTACTAGCCACTCTTTTCAAACAACTAGCTCAATTTGTCTCAGGGGATAGGTAGGGCCGGTTGGTTGGTACAACTTTCCTGCCATGATAACTCACTAGCAGCACCAAGCCATGTGTACCACACCACTGCTCAAACGAGCCCAATAGGTTTCGAACCCGAACCACATAACTGTGATACAACGCCCTTCACCAACCAACCAAAGAACTCATGACTTAGTGATAACACTTAAATTAAAACATACCTTTATACAATTTAATACATAATCTCCAATTCCTTGCTATTTTCTTTGTTATGCTACTTCGTTGCAGTTACTATAGTGTCCATCCTCGAAAGGGGAGAGTAGTTTTGTCCCAATGTCCCTTTGCCCGGTGGGCATCGGGTCATTGACATTACGAACGGACACTTTATTCATGCCGGCCTTGTAATAGGGTTGGTGTTTCTATCTATCTATCTATCTGCTAAGGGCCCTTCAAAAATGCCTCTTGGCCCTGAACTTTAGTGTGTCAAGAAATGGCCCTCCGAATCTTTGTTTAGTTGACTGAATCTGACATTCTACTTGTGATTGGTGCATTGACTATTTGACGTGCACTTTTAGTGCTTGAGGGGCGTTCAAGGGTGGGGGAGTATGATTTCAAGGGCTCCTCAAATATAGATGAATAATTTTAGCGAGTCACCTTTAACGGGCATAGGTGCAGATGCTCTAACTGCTCGGCATGCTCTCATACTCTCTAAAATCTAATTCTACAACGATTTGAAATATCGTTATTCTATTCAAATGTCCGTCATGAAAAGGTCATAAAACGTAACATGTGTGAACTTACTGAATCAACCAAAAGCTGAGAGAGGGAGGGGCGCGATGAGAGGCTCCGGAGCTCCTCATGTGCGCGGTGACTGGCTCCGTTGAGTTGATCACAATCATCATCACGCTTAGTGTCTCCAAAATCCAATTATGTGCTGAGAGATTTGGATTAGTCTAATCTTTTTCTTCGAACACAGAGTTGAGTAGAAGCCTCAGCAGAGTAGTGGGATTGTTTTTTCTTGTTTTTTTAGATCGGATCTGATCTTGATCGGTGCGCGCATCTCGAGGTAGCACTATGCACGCTATGCTGCCCTGAGATTGAGACTAGCTCCGTATTAGTTACAGCCCTGATGGCTTCGTTCGCTGAGAAAGTCCGGGGCCCTAATCCGGACCAAAGGAATCAAGAACAACATCAAACCCAGACTCCTACGACGTTAGCAACAGAGGAGATTGAGAATGACCTCGTGGAGGCCATCACCTTCCAGAACAGCAATGCTACCATCCACCCCACTCAAGCCCAAGATGGCGAGACGCTCCCGGAAGGATACTCCCGCAGCTACGGCAGTTTTCTACTGCGACACAATCCGCGCATTGTGCCGGTGGACCAGCACATGGTGCGGCGCGAGATGAAGTATCTCTCGAGACATGTCCTCTTGGCATTCTTTGTCGGAGGAAGGCCCTCCCAGCATTCCCTGCCCCAATGGCTCGAGATGGTTCAACGACAAGCGGGGGAATTCGTCTCTGTTGGGAGAAACCTCGGCATGGGTTTTTTTCAACTGCGAGCAAAAGATGCTGGTACAGTTCAGAAACTCCTTACCCTTACTCCTTTCAAATCTCGTTGGGGGAATTGTGTCATGCAGAATTGGGTTCCGAATTTCAATTCCGCCAACCCTAAAGGACTAAAGATTCCAACATGGATTACCTTACGCCGCGTACCAGACGAGTTCCAATGTGTGGCACGACAAATTGCAGAGGGCCTTGGTGAAGTCTTGGGGAGTGACAGGAAAAACTCCACTCTTGAAGACCAACGATTCTGCATTGCTTTACCCGCAGGCGATGGATGGGCTACCACGATTGACGTGGTCAACGACACAACTGGAGAACAGACCTCCATCATAGTAGATTGTGCGAACCTTCTAATCCGATGTCGTTATTGTTTTGTCACTGACCATAAGGCAAAGGATTGCCCAGCCCTAGCGAACCTCCATCAGAAATCCTCAGGAGCCTCCCCAGCTTCCCTTCAGAACAATGCTCCCTCGCACCCACCCCCGTCCATCCCTAATCCTCTCCAGGCTTTGAAGAGCCCGGCTTCAGCCCCGCTGCCCTCCCAGCCTTCGACCTCTCTCCCCCCATCTCTTCCGCTCCTTCTTCCCCTTCCTCCCCCTCCTCCCCTTCCTCCCGCCTCTGGCAATCCTCCCACTCTCGCCTCTGCCACCCCCCTCTTCCTACTCCCCTTGGTCCCTCCATTCCTCCTCTCCAGCCCGTCTCTGAAGACACGGATTTGTCCATGTCATGAGACAGACGACCTCCGCCTGGCCCAGCTGCAGTAGATTCCTCCAAGAAATACACCGCTCCCGACGCGGATGGTTTTATTAGTTACCAGAGGCCTACCAAGGCTTCCAGGAAAAAAAAACAGAACCCCTCCTGGTTACCTGTAGAAGAACTCGGCATTCCCTCAGCCCAAGTAGAGGTAGGCCCGTCTAGCAGCAGCCCTCCTGCCTCCCAGCCTCCCCCTTCGCTCAACCCGACATCAGATCCTGTGGTGCCTTCGTCAGCTCCTGATTCTAGTGCCCTACAGACGACATCACCCGTCTCCCCGCCATCAGAGATCCCCAGTACTCCTGATGGCCCCGAGCTTCTCATGGAAGAAGCATCAGTTCTCCTTTCCTCGGCTCCTCTTGAGCCATTACCAATTCTCTCCCCTGTAGCTGAGCATTCAGCCATCGTCTTACAGTTAGACTCCCTTGCAGTCTGCCCCCCATCCATCCACGAGGGCATTCTTGCAACGCCACCCGTCCCTTTGCATAACATGGATCATGCTAGACCCCAATTCGACCTAAATCTTCGCACTAGATCGTCCTCAGACAACCTCAGCTTCGGAGTCACCCCAGCCCTCCAGAATAGCCCCATTCATCCCAGTGCCACTCCTCCGGGCTCTGCCTAAGGGGATGATGGTGAACCAATGTCTGGAGCCTCGACACCCAGAACACCGTATGCCTTTATTGCTCGCAATGCTGTAGAATTCCGGAGAGACCTCCCTGAGTTCCTCCACCCCATGTTCTATGAATGGCTTTGTGAGAAGCAATTAGTTCACCCGGACTGTGATCACCTCACTCCCACCAGGATTTGCATTAATCCCATAACGCGTATCCGTCACAACGCAGCCTCGAACACATTAGTCCAACGGAGACTAGATACGCTACATAGACATCGTGCAAGCCAGCCCCTCCGCAGGTCCTTATCTGCAGGCCCAACCCACAGACACTACGAGCACCCTTCACCAATTTATGAAGAATGCGACTAACGATGATTTCACAGAATGTCCACGGTTTCAACAACTCTGACGCCCTCAACTGTGTCCGCAGTTACTACCAACCCCTCTTCCCTTCTTTAGACATCCTTAGCTTGCAGGAGCATAAATTGTGTGGTCACAAGATTCTCTCTCAATCGTTCCTTCTGGCCCAGAGCCGCATTCTACTACCAAGAAGCCTCGCCAGCTTATAGACATGATGCCGATGAACCCGGAGCCGGAAGTGGCGGAATTTGCACCTGGATTACTCCAAACATCAAGCATTTAGTCCAAAGCTCGGGCCACTCCCGCTCCGGGCGGGCGCAGTGGATCCGTCTCTCCAGCATCCCAGGAGGAGATTTATCCATCCTCAACGTTTATGCGCCCAATTCCTCTAGAGATCGCAACGTACTTTGGGACGAATTAGCTGCCGTACTCCCCCAAGTCTGTCGTTGGGTGCTTTTAGGTGACTGGAATGTAGTAGAGAGGGCTTCCGATAAGTCCAATGCTAATGGCAGCGTCCTCTCCAGAGGAGAAAAGATCAGCTTTCGTCAGCTACTAGCTAGCCTTGAGGTGTTCGATACTTTTAGTGACACAAACATCATCAGGTTCTCTTGGGACAATCGTCGCAAGGACGCCGTAGATCCCTAGCGCGCCTTGATAGATTTTACACGTTTGAAGCACCGGCAAGAGACCCCATCAAGAAAGAGTACTACATCTTCAATGATTGCAGCCACTCGGACCACCTCCCCGTCCGGTGCTCGCTGGAACTCAAGACTCATGAACAGCGCCCTTCCTCGTGGAAGATGAACAGCTTTTTTCTTGATGACCCCGTGGTTTGAGAAATTTTCACCAAGATCTGGTCATCCCACCCTGGCCTCAGCTGATTTGGCAAAACTTGTCGATGTATAAAGTTCTACAAAGGTTTTTGTAAGCAGCGAGCTCGCTCCAGCAGAGCTAAAGAAACTTGCCTCCGGGCAGAACTCTCACAAGCCATGGAAGGGCTACAATCCAATCCGGCCAATTCTACCGACCAGCAGCGACTAGCTGAAAGTGCCGATGCTCTGGAGAAACTGGAACTCCACAAGCTCAGAGGCCGTCAACTCTGCAGCAAGTTACGATGGATGCAAGTTGGCGACACTGGATCCAATGAATTTTATAGAGCCAAGCGCAAGCACTCAGGGGCTTCTCACATCACAGAGCTCGAAGATTCTTATGGCAACATTTGTCACGATCGGACCGATTTGGAGGCGATCTGCATCCAGTATTACCGAGACCTATACGCCCAAGGCTCGCAGTCAGCAAAAGTCATCGCTGCCCGAGAGGAAGTCCTCAGCTGTCTGGACAACCGTCTCACGACCGAGATGCAAGAAGCTCTGTCCCAGCCTATTACCATGGAAGACCTGGACGCTGCGCTCAAAGACTTGGCATCAAACAAGGCGCCGGGCAAAGACGGCCTCACCACCAAATTCTTTAAGCAGTACTGGTGGCTCATCAAGTTCGATTATTTAGCCATGATCACGAACTCGCTCGCTACCGGCCACTTCCCGCCTGGAGTCACGTGCGGCGTTTTAGCGCTTCTCCATAAAGGAGGCATTCGTAACCGCCTGACTAACTGGAGGCCAATTGCGTTATTAAACGTCTCATACAAGCTTTTCGCAAAAGCATTGCAGCTACGTTTGCAACCCGTGTTCAATGAGATTATTAGTAGCGATCAATCCGCATTCCTCCCGGGGCGTTTTATTCTTGATAATATCATGATGACTCATGAGACGATTGACTGGGCGTGTCACTCCCATCAGCCATTGATCTTCCTTAAGCTTGATTTTAGCAAAGCTTATGATAAGGTGGACTAGTCATTTCTGTTTGCCACTATGCGCAAGCTTGGCTTTCCAGCGGACTTCCTTCACATGATCCATTTACTCTTTACAGACGCTTCAAACCATATTAGCGTGAATGGCCGTCTATCCCCGAGATTTGAGATCAAACGAGGAGTAAGGCAAGGGTGCCCCCTTGCCCCTTACTTATTCCTCATCATCTCTGAAGCTCTCAACTCTATGGTAAAGAAACAGGTGGATCTCGGCCTAGTCAAGGGCATCAATCTACCTTTCGGAAAGTCACAGGTCCTTCTTCAATATGCCGACGATACGAGCTTCACGCTGCAGGGCGAGCAAGACTCTGTCCTGTGCCTCATTCAAACACTCGGCACATTTTGCACAGCATCAGGACTAGACATCAATTGGTCTAAGTCCAGTGCCTACTGGGCTAGTAACCGACCAAGTGAACCACGACCGGCCTGGTGCTCGGAGCTACAGGTCACTTGGGCCGAGGAAGGAGACCTGAGCAAGCTGCTAGGGGCAGTTTTTGGACTCGAACCCACGACAACAGATGCCAACGAGTTCCTCACAGCCCGGGTTGATCGAGCCCTGGAACACTAGAGTACTGCTCAGATAAACGTGTAAGGATGAGCAGTAATTGTCAACGGAGTCTTGCTAGCTGGGTTGTGGTTCTTTCTATCCATCTGGAAAGGTACAGCTGCCGGCATTGCTAAAATTAGGGGCCAGCTGTTTAGCTTTTTGTGGGCCGGGGACACTAAGAGAGGTCGAAATAAAGTAAACTGGGTCACATGCTGCCAAGCGAAAGAGCACGGCGGTCTCAACTTGATTAGCCCAGAAGATGCCTTAGTGGCGCTCATGACAAAGTGGGTAGTTAAAACGTGTGAACCGCTCACTACCAACTTTCATCTTATGTTACGCTACCGTCTCTCACATTTCTAGCCTTATCAACGTGGACGGTGGATGCCTAGTATGGAGTATTTTACACTTCCCAACCACCAGTCTCGCAAAGGTTCCAAGATCTGGAACCAGGTAGTGGCAGCTTGGAGTAGGATGCCTCCCCGACGTCTCTTTCGTGGAACCTCAGTGTTTTGAAGAGTTTCTAGGTTGCAGTTTCTGGCGGAATGAGCACGCACCTGTGATTGGCGCCGGGTTTTCGCGGGCACACGCTGGCGAACTGCATGCGAGGGGGCTCCGCCGGGTGCGAGACGCCTGGAATCGTGACCAGGTAAGGTTCCTTTCTTGCGACGAGGTTACAAAGAAGTTCGACCTCACAGCCAATGAGTTCGGAGCCTGGGACACGGCTCTAGCGATCTTCAAGTCCCAGTGGAGCGGCTATCTCTCAGGCCACGCCGAGTTCTTGCGTGAATACAAACACGTGGGATGGTTCCATGATGCCAATGACGAGCTCCCCTTCTGCGTTGTCGCCTTTCAAGACGGCCTCCGCATTCCGCTGCGAGATCAGGGCAGGATCGACATCTGGATCCCGCTATCTTGCCCCGTTTACACGGTGAAAGAACGGACCAGATGCCTTGCGCGCATCGATGACCGAAGACGAGCTGACGGAGCTGCCGAAGTGCCAAATGGAAATGGCAGTGCTTCCCTGATCTTCGGTCAGGTTCGCAAGGTCCGGGTCGTAGATATCGAGCGTGGACAGCGCCGGGTCAAGGCCGAGCTCTACTACGGCCGCATTGACCTCTTGGATTTCGACCCTAGTCTAGTCAAATATCATGACGACATTAGCTTTATGTCATACACAACGAAGGCTCGACGAGCGATTCTCAAGAAACATCACCAGGTTCCCAACCTGGCCAGAAAGTGGGCTGGTGTCCTACCCGATCACCACCACTTCCGCTGGACCACGGTTTGGTCCAAGGGGCGTGTGATTAAGGAGGCTGGACTCCTTTGGAGTGCTTGGAACAAGGCCCTCACTGTCAACGATTGGCGCAGTCAGTTCAATCCCACAATTGATCGCAATTGTCCCGCTTGCACGACTGGGGCTGTCGAAACGATTCTCCATCGCTTTTGGAAATGCGATGTCGCTCAGAAGGCATGGCATTGGGCCACCCATGTACTCAACTTGATTGCAGCGACTGTCCAGCCAGTCCCAGACCCTTGGCGGCAGTTCAATTGGAAGCAGACGATATTCAGTGCCAGAATCCCCCGCAGGTTGAAGAGCCTCGGGTTCATCTGGTCCTCATTACGTGGGATGGTCCTCTGGACCATTTGGATCAGCAGAAATGATGTTGTGTTCAATGGAATTATCTGGCCTGATCACAAGATGTACCAGAAAATCTGGCTTGGGCTCCTGGATTATGGTCGTGTAGCTTGGCAGAAAGTTCAGCGACGCTCCCAGAAGCAGCCTGCCATAGCTGAGCATTTGAAGACCGTTTTCATTAGGCAGTGGTGTAGGAACAACATTTTAGCTTCATACTCTCCCCTTGAGGACAAAGTCAAATGGGCACTCGCAGGGCCTCTTGACTCCTACAGTCCTCTGTTTAGGGTTTTATACAGTTACAATCTTACTTCTAGCTAGGCTCGGAGTCCAATGTGTCTCCTTCTAGTTCGGCCCTGCGTCGGGTTCTTGCCCTGGTCGGTTTTCGGCGGGGGTCATCTTGTTTCCCTTTTTTTCTCTGCAATTGAGTTTTCAATTTGTTTCAAAAAAAAAAAAAAAAAAAAAAAAAAAAAAAAAAAAAAAAACGTAACATGTGTAAAATTTGCGTGGCCCACAGTAATTGCAGTGAAAAGCATTCCAAATGATGCTGGGAATTCATGAACACAGACATCGAGGTTGGTGTGTACTTGTTGATGCGGATGCCAGCGCAGATTGACACGTGGACAAGGTGGGGACCTGGCAGTTTGCCAAGTCAATCTTTTTATCTAAGTTACATGGAGCCTATCAAAATGAATTGGTCATTCTCACTGATGAGCTGTCACTACTTTTCCAACTCCTACAGACAAAAAAATTATGCAACACTCCAGCATCACTCATTGGGATAGTGCACCCTTTATTCTACACAGTGAAGGTAATCCAATAACGTGAGTCTTGTTTTAAAATAGCCCACACAATTTTCAATGTGGATAACACACACTATCTCAAATAATGTGGGTTCGTCAATTAACTTGAGCTCGTGAAAATCCGTGTGAAAAATCAATGATAAACTTGGTAAACTTGGAAAGAGTTGATTTTGCTTAATCCTTAAACGACAACCCCAGCCCCAGGGGCTAGGTTTTGGTGGCATCTTCCTTCGCGTGGGAAGCACAGTGAACCGATGTTGACAAGAAAGGTACCGTTCGGTGCAGGATGGAGTGGGGATTCAAATTAGATTTCTCTCAGGGTTTGATTTGCTGCGCACAATCTGTGAGTTGATTTGCTAGTGTTTCGGAGAGGAGGAGGTTTACAGCCGTTTTTCTCGCTTGCTTGCCCGTTTGCTCAGCCAAGCAACCAAGCAGCCATGCAACCAGGCAGAAAACTGTTGCCCAAGCCACAGATTCGAAACCAGATCCTATGGGCTGCCCGGCCAAGACCCAAAATGAAGTTTAAGGGTTAACCCTTATCTCTTAAAGGATCAAGTGTCTTAACTAGAACATTTCAATGTTTGGGTAGGTTCCCACAGTGTCAATTTTTATTTTTATTTTTGAAATAAATTATCTGAATTTGGTATATCAATACAAAAATGTGGAACTAATTTTATTTTGATTCCAAATTTTTAAGTGAAAGTTATGGAGCAAAAGGGGTTTTCTTGGAGAAAGAGTAGTGTGGACAAGGCTCAAAATAAACCTTGGAAATTATTATTTTTCAACTTTGATTGTAGGATCTTGTTTGAAATTACCATGAGAGTGCATGGTAAATTTTAATTAGAATTTGATCGTACATATTGCAAGATTATAGCATTTGAAATGAAAAGATGAAATTGCATTCTTTTTTATATTTTTCGACTAAATGAAGATTTGGGAAAATTTGTTAAATTGGTCCAAAAAATTCTTAAATTTTAATTTAATGTTTAATTTATTATTTTCTATTAGGAGAAAAAATTCACAAGAAAACAAATAGAAAGAAGTGAAAATGATGCTCAAAAACAAGAAAAAAAACCCGCATTCCTTTAGAGGTTAAATGACAAAGGGATAAGGCCGAAACCTACATGAGCTATAAAATGTTACTTCTGCAACTTTGATGAAGTTTCATCTAGTACAGAAAATAAGAAGCATGATGTTTAGTAATTGTCCATACATTCAAACTTTCAAAAAATGTTTTAGACACTCATTTAATGAATTTAGAAGCACTCATCATTGAATATTCATCAAAATTACAATTTTTATTTATAGAATTTGAAATTGGTACGATTGATTAAACTTAGAAATCATATTCTAAAATTTATAAAGGCAAATTTTTAAAGGAAAGAACACCATCACTTTCAAATTATATTGTGTTTTATAACACTAGAACCATGTTAAAGTGTTTGTCTTTGAAAAATTCTCGTTGGTGGAGTTTAACTCAGATTGACATGATTCAAATTGGGTTGGAAAGTAAAATTAGTTTCCCATTTGAAAATATTTTATTTTTATCAAAAAAAAAATTTCATCTTGGGTAGCCTATGAAAACAAAAGGCAGCGACCTTAATGGTCGTTCGATCACTTACGGGTTAATACTTTCTCCGTCCCACAAAAAAACCATGATATCAACTTAATTTTTTTTCCAAAATAAAACCATGATTTTTAGTGCAATTAATTACGCTTCAAGAACGGTTGACAACTGCTTCAAGGCATTGTTGACAATTTGGCAGCTTAATCCATGGATTTTCATCATATTGATCATGGATTTTGATTATGTTGATAAAAGAGTATTGTCATGGATTGTGATGATGCATGTGCTTTTTAGCAATGAAAATACTCCCTTTGTACTCACTTGATTCATTTATTTGCATCATTGTCAACGTATTCCCTCTATGATCACGAGATTAAACTCAATCCATAGGTTTCATCGGTATCATGGTCTTTTGTAGGACAAAAGGAGTATTGAATATAGATGAGAAGGTTGGAAGAAAATATTCCTAAAACTAATTTCAACATTTTTGAGATTTTTTTTTCAAAATTTAATAATATGGAAAAATAAATCTTAAAATATACTTTAATATATATTTTTCCAAAGCTTTATCCTTCAAATTTTAACATTGTTGTGTTCATGGTGTTGCCTACGTGCAATATGTAAAATAGAATGAGTGTTTGAAATAATTGAAATAATAGTGTTGATTGAAGAGGGTGTTTTAAAGTGGAAAGAAACCTTAAAATCACCTTAGACTCATTTTGAGTTCAAAAAGACAACAATTCTAGTCTATAGTGAGTTGGAGGATAATCTAAAGCAAGGCCATGCATCACTAAAGGGTGCGGAACTCGTGACCTCCCAAATGCAAGAGGAGAGTTCTCACACGTTCTTCCATGTTGAGAGTCCCTACCATGGAAAATATTCATAAACAATGATTGCCAAAAATAATAATTATAGGAAGAGAACTCCACTTGATCTCCGCTTGAAAACCAATTTTGTTTTTGAATAACTCTAACAGAGTTAACTAAAAAGTGCATCTAACCTTCCTTTTTGTTTTACTCCTAACCTCTCTATTGAACTATATTTGGGTTGAATAGTATTGTGTCATAAATTGTCCCTTATATTTGTGGGCCATGGGCTTGGAGCTTTGGTGGGATGTGTGGGAGTCATGGCAAAGTATTGAGAATAATGACAATGCTTTGCTTTAAATTGTCTCCCCAACTCGTCATAGATTAGTCTTTGGTGTATTTATATTTCAATACGAGTTTAAGAGGAATTCAACAAGAGTTTGCCAAAACTTTCCTCTTTGGGTTGACTTTTTGGTTAACTCTTATGTAAATATCTCAGTTGAAGTGACCCACAAAATAGTATAGGTGTTTTAAATAATGTAGATTTTTTCCAATAATCTGGCCCACACTATGTAAATTTTACTTTAAAATTTTAAAAACGCATTGTATTATTTTATTTTGGCATGGCAAGAAGATTTATTCATAGCTTTTACAAACATATACTCCCTCCGTCCCACTAAAAATCTATGATCTAAACTAAAATTTGTCCCAAATGAAAGTAATGATTTATGAGACAAAGAAATATGAGTATTCTAAATGACATATATACATATATATATATATATATATATATATATATATATATATATATATATATATATATATATATATATATATATATATATATATATATATGTGTGTGTGTGTATGTATGGTAATATAAATGTATATGTATATATGTATATATGTATGACCTGAATCACAAATACACACTGTGATTTCAATCTGCATGTCTAGAATCATTTTCTCAAGTCCATAACTTAGTTTGAGCTCGTGCATATGAAGTTGGACCAGACAGTTTTCATGTGAAGGCTACCTGTGACAATTTGAAATGACTGCAAAATGATAGTCTTGGGTTCCAAATATTCTTTTTAGACAAATGGAGCAATTTATTCCACTGCGAAGAACGAATCAAAGGGCACGGTCAGCGCGAAACCGAGAAGGCCCAGCGGTTCCAAGTATTTTAAGGTTGTACGCGATTGTAACTCTAGAAATTTCAAGGGTGGTTTCCTGACTCGAAAATTAATTTTTCATGAAATGTAGGGTTCAACCCTTTGACGCGCTTTGACGCGCATTGACGCGCTAGCGTTCATATTCTAAACGCTGAATGATTTCTGACACGTCCCTTCACCACATACTGCAATATTTTTTATCCATTCAAAATTCTCTAAATTCTTGTGCTTGTTGACTACCATTCGTATAGTATGGATTTTCAAAATAAGATAATGTGAACTTTTGAAAAATAACAAAAGTCGTTGATGTCAAGTTTCATTCTTAATTCAAAAAGTGAGACCTTAAACATGATTTTCCATAATAAGTAGAATCAAATAATAGAAGCCATTATACCATCTTGTAGTGCATGTTATTCCAATGTTATTAAAATAATTTTTGATTTTTTTGTGTTAAATTTGGATTTTAAACCGAATTTCAAGAGAAAACCTTGCAAAATCAATTAAATTTTATTATTAATATATATGATGAATCCAACCGTAGAGATGTTATTTTCACTTTGACACTACAACTTTTTTTTGTACATCAACTCCATTTTTATTTTTTATCAAACATTTTATAACAAATTTTTAAAAACAATGTTGAATTGGGACGTTAGAGGGTTAATATCAAAGTTTCAATGAAATCAGAATTTTTTTGTGAGACAAAAGAGAATGCATTTTGAAAAACTCAAACTCCTCCATTCATTACATTCATTTAATTAGAATTATTCACGATTTTATGCGCCACCAAAATATCATACCATAGAATGATTAATTTCTATTGTTGGTTAAATATTCTACGTTTGGAGATAACCATCAAGAATTTTGAGTAAATATCTTTAATAAATAAAAAGTTGGTGGAATTTTTTTTAGAATAGATGCCAAATTTTTGGAATATTGTTAGAGTTATCTGCAAAAGTCACTCAAAATGGGGTGAGTGGACCTTAGAGCATCTCCATCCATGCTCACTAAAGGTGGCTCGCTAAAATTATTCATCTATATTTGAAGAGCCCTTGAAATTACACTCCCCCACCCTTGAACGCCCCTTAAGCACCAAAAGTACACGTCAAATAGTCAATGGACCAATCACAAGTAGAATGTCGAATATAGTGGCGACCACCAGCAAAACAAACACCAATTTATACCCGCGCCAGTTCTAATCTAATGAATTTTACTAGTGTTACTAGTATTTATCTCTGGTCACTAAAGTGTCTATTCTCGAAAGAGGTGAGTAGTCTTGTACCAATAGACCTTTGTCCGGGGGGCAGTGGCTCATTGTCAAGACGAACAGACACTTTATTCACGCCGGCCTCGAAAGAGGACCGGAGTTCATATCTATCTCGAATATAGTCAACTAAACTTAGATTTGAAGGGCCATTTCTTAACACGCTAAGATTGAGGGCCAAGAGGCATTTTTGAAGGGCCCTTAGCATTTTTCATCCACTTATTCCGTGTGTTAGACTCTTAGCGAGCATGGGTGCGTATGCTCTTAGTTTGAGTGAACAATGACTTTGTACCCCAAAAACGAACTTGTGTCGAGAATTTTAAAAAAAACTTTGAGAGCACCAAAAACGGTGCTAAAATACTTCTTACCTTAGGCGAAGAAGCCCAAGACTGATGCAGTTATTAATACAAATGATTTTGTTTTAGTTGATGAAGCTCAAAGCAACCGCGTGTTGAAAAAAGTTACTAAGATATGAGAGGATTCTCCTCTCATATCCTTGATATAGGAGCGCTTTATGCAAGGTCCAGTGATTGTCGAGCTTGCCAATAATGGCGACTTGCATAAAAACGAGTTGCATAAAAATGAGTTTATTTGAACTCAATGCCTCGAGGGGGTCAGTCTATTAAAAAAATTAAGGATATAGGTGCGAACAACCACTCTTTTTATAGGGGGTATTACTTCTTTTTTTTTCACATGCTATCATTATGTGATTTTCTACTTTGGGTTAATAGAAAAGGGGCTTGTATTACTTATAATTCCAAATTGATATGAATGAATGATATGGTAATTTAGATTTAAATAGAATTCTACTATAGTTTTGTCCTACATCAGATTATGAACACATACATGAAATCAAACAATGTAGGTTAAATTGTAAATGATATAAAAGAGCAATTTGTATAAATCACGTAAAAGCGATACAAACCTTTAGTATGAAATCAATCATATTATGAAACACAATAGAGTTATCCTAAGAGTCCACTGGGAACTGCTAAACTAGTTGTGCACGAGTTTGAAGACAACCAAGCTTTTACCCACCTAATAATGAGAGGGCACTAAGCTTTTTTACATCTTTGAACTATTTAGAGTGAACAAGTAAGGGTGTATTAAAGAAAAACACATGGTGTCTTGTTCAAACGCCACTTGACTTTTAGGATAATTCAAATATGCCACTCACAATGTAGCATTTTCACACTTTTGGCCAAAAATAATAATACAAAAGGAGGTATTTTAGGACTACTTCATTTTCTAATGGGACCTGTTATTCCATACCCTATAATACTTTAAAGACGTCCAATGCAATTTTTGATACCCTATATTACTCTAAGTCCATTTATAATTTTTTGCCCCCATGTTTTTAAAATACCCTATCATTTGTTCGCACGTATATTGCTACTCCAACCGCTCACTACCCCCAGAGCTCAACGCTTGGAACGCTAATGCCTTGGGATAGGCCAACACATCCTAATTTACAGGACATCATCGCATTCCTCCAAAAGGTATTGATTTTCACCATTCACATCTACTTACACACTTTTTTCGTTTCTATACCAAAGCTTAAACCTTCACAACATTATATAGTGCATTCACACATTTGTTTATGTACGTTTATGTATGTGATGTTGCATCATAGATATCAAGATCGCAAGTTCAAGGGGCGTCTAAATGCAAAAGGCACCGTTGACTACATGTTGGTGGACTACCAAGAGGACTTACACATCCCTACAATATCACACCCTTCTAATGCAGTCCCATGTTGGAACAAGTTTATGGCCACCAATTTTGTAGCCATTTTCAACTTCGTTGATAACCACCTTTGAAACAATAGAGCCATTGTCGTTCATCCACCCTTACAATGTGGCACCAAAGTCAATTGTTCTTGGATATGCACTCATATATGGATTGGGTTTCAGGAATGGAAGAATTGGGTGTGCACAAGCCGTTTGCATTTATGTTTACAAACGAATGAATAGTTCATGGTACATTATTTAATCCTTCAACGTTAATTCAAATTCCATAACATTGCAATCTTTTTTTTGTTTTTGGTATTTCATTGACGTACTACATTCAAGTGTAATTTTGTTTCGTCTAGTAATATTTCAAACGCAAAGAAAAATAGTCACCCGTCCATGTATCAACTGGTGAAGATTGTAAGATACCAAAGACGGAAAAGGAGACGATCTAATACACTTTGAGAACTCACTTATTATTATCACACTCTTATATCAGATTTGAGTATCCGCAAAGAATATTGAATAATACGTATACATATGATTGGACATTTTCCACAGACAAATAGAAACATCATCCGTTTGGACCAACAAATTGAAGACCCACGAGAACACTCCAACTGACAAACTAGTTGTAGGTCTTTTTGGACATGCTTATTAAGTCTACGCAATTGGTGTTTTTATTAGTGATATGTCAACTTCCAAACTTGTGTATGTTGGTTACCAAAGGAGTGCTATAAAAGAGTTTGTTGTACATTAAGAGCCAAAATTTTAAAAATAAAAAATTTGCCTGACATAAAAATATTGAGTGATACCAAAGATTAGAAAGAGTAACTTTGGCACTAAGTTAAAAGCCACCGTGACTGAAAGAGTCAGTCTGATACAAGAAGTGTTACCAAGACCAAATTTTACAACCGCTACCTTTAATCCTTTAGTGCTCAAAAAAACTAAATTATGGTCAATGCAATGTCAGAAATGCAAATATAAAAAAATCCGTGAAGAATTGAATTTTGAATTGTAAAGTAAGTTTAGATTTTTGAGATTTATGATACACATCTTTTAAAAAAAGAAAATTTCAATTTCGAGTTGTGCAACTATCAAGATACTTATGAACAAAATGCAAAAATATTGCAAATAATTGAAAATATAGTAAATACTTACAAATAAAACACTTGCATTATGCAATATTTCTTGTGTTTGGAAGTTTGTTATCTTGTTTTATTTTTTTCAATTGTGTTCTCTTGTTCATGTTTGATTAGTGTATGTATTCCAACCATAATCTATGTACCAACTCTTATCATATTTCAACGTATTAATTTTTTTTCCTAAACCATATATGGATAAGTCACTCACTTACAAGATTCACAATAAGTATGTGTGAGTCCGTTGTTGACATGAAAGATTGCAACAGAGAGGTGTTGACATAGGTCATCATTGAACTCCTTCACTTATATTTTAAAAAACTTAAACCAAATTCTATTTAACTTTGAAGTCACACATGCTCTAAAATCTCATTTTTGAACGTGCATTATACAGTTCAAAGACATACTATTATCTTCCAATCCCACCATTTCTAATTTTGGAAAATTTTCTCCATTCCGGTTGAAAATACAACTGTACAATACTTTTTGATTTAATCCATTCGATTTTTGTAGTATCAATCATGGTGGAAAACCCTAGTGTAATCTAGTGAATCCAGCTACAATACTATGAACACTAAAAGATTAATGCCTCGTTCCAAGGGTTGAATCTATAACCAAATATTTTAGGTTACATCATAAATAACGTGAGTGTCCATTCCTTGGGAGAGATGCAAAGAAAAACTTAACAAACATTCAAGGTATAGTTTGGCTAAAAAAGATCCATTTCCAAAAGAATTGACTTGTACTAGGTTTATTTTTTCCAAATTCTATAATTATTTTATATACTCGGGAAATCTACAAAATGAAGATGAAGCTACTAAACATTTGAAGGAAAAATAAGCTTTTATTGAGAAAATATTCACATTTAAAACTTTAAAACCAATTTTATAAAATTTCTAATTAAAAGGCATTAAAAAATCAAGTATTTTCAAATCAAAAGTTGGATTGAAGGATACTAAAATTAGGAATTCTCTTCCTGGATTGGAGAATTTTTTCTTGGTTAGAGTGACTAAAAATGGTGTTAAAATGACCAAAAAATGTGAAAAAGTTGAGCTACTTATTGGAGTTACCTGTAAAGTCACCTTAAATTCAAAGAATCGTCAATAAATTTTGCTTTATTATACTCTTATTTGCTCACTCCAAATAATTAAAAAGGTGTGGAAGATCTTGGTGGTTTATCATCATTAAATGATTAAGAGATGTGTAAGAGCTTGATGGTCCTCAAAAGTTTTTTTTAGCTTCATTCTTGGTGCTAAGAAAACTTTTGAAGACCACCAAGCTCTTACACACCTAATAATGGTAGTTCACCAAGATCTTCCATACCTTTTAACTATTTAGAGTGAACAAATAAGAGTATAATAAAGTAAAATTCATCGTATCTTCTTCAAACTTTGATGGACTTTACGGATAATTCCATTATTTTCAAATGTCAATATCTCAATGTTGGAACTTTTTTTATAAAACAAATGTAGCGTAAACCCCCCAATATTAGCATTCTAAAAAGGTAATTGTTATCAAATTTGAAGTGAAAATGCTTAAATGACAATGCGTTTTATTGGGAATGAATCTTTTTGAGGACATTTCTAATTATAAAGAAGATAGTAGAGACATGAAACTCCATATCATGTATGGACACTTATATCTCGGTTGAACACAATATTTGTTTGACCCTTATAGGCCCTTTCACTGATTTTCACTTTAGTGAGATTAACCCCTAAATGTTCATCGTCCTGAAATTGAATCAAGAACAGTTTCGAAGCCTTGTAACTTTCTCATACAACCTCGGATGATTTTCATCCAAATCACCTTTGAAAGCCTATTAAATTCTCTACCAATTACAACAAATCTCTTGTAATGAGGAGTTGTTGATAATATTGGAGAGGCCTCGAACTACAAGTATGTCAAATTTGTTGAATAGATTTTATGCTTGCAATGGTCTTCTCATGTACACCTTATGTACATTGAACCATGTTGATATCTACTTTTGAGGCTAGAATCTACCTTTGCTCAAAGGGTTGGTACATTTAGGGGTTAAAGGTTAATCTTAGGTCCACTGTCCTCACCGGGGCGGGTTTGTATTTTGTCCCCTTCTCACAACAAAGGCTCCCCTTTGTTAGAGCATCCGCACCGTTGCTCCAGATCGGAGACTTGCTACAGGTGGTTTAACGAGCTCTGGAGTAAGTTGTGGACTCGCCAAAATTTCCGTGGCTCACCGTTGCTCACGAAACCCTTACCCAGATGCGGATTGTGGGCCGGTCTTCGGGGGCGTGATATCGCTTCGGGGCCTAAAAAAACCATTCGCCTAAAAAAACCATATCGCTTCGGGGCCTGATATCATCTTCGGGGCCTAAAAAAACAGAATCCACACCCCTAAACCTCAAATAGAGCAGGATCGATGTCTGATTATCCGTGTTTTGGGCGCGCGCAAGAAACACATAGACTCTGCAGGATGGCAAGTCTGCGAGAAAATTTAACGAGGCCGCAAGCAGATTTGGTCTTGCGCGAGTACTGGTGAGGGAGGAGTTAAAGCCCGGGCCCCCAATACCCTGTTGCGTCCGGGTATAGCGAGCCCCGGTGCGGATGATCTTAGTGTCAAAAAAAAAAAAAATGAAAACCCAGATCATGCAAGCACATGCTCCTGTAGTATCCAGGTTCCAGAAGCCTAAACAGAAGGAAAATCATGTTAATTTAATAGTAACTGGAAACATGATAAAATCAGAAGCCTCCGACAAATTCCAGCAGAAGCAGCCGAGGAAGCTACCTAACTTACACCACATGCAATACACAGTTGGTGACATGACAGGGCTCCAGATCTCCAGGAACGTTCTAGAACCCCATCCACAGTAGCGTAGTAAGTTGGATTCATAAGTTAATAAGCAGATGTTCCTGGAATTGTTCTTTGTCAGTAGTTGCCTGTGTTGTGGCACATGCTGCTGTGTAGTTGTCGCCATTTTAACTGTCTGTTGCATGATGGATTCCCTTGCATGCTGTCTCCACCATACATTCATTTCAATCCATGTTGAAAATTTCCTATAATTTCATATACTAGTACACTCATGCACAACACAAATATCTCGCATGAATCATAATTTTTTTACATTGATACCCACACCCACTCACTTGAAATCCAAAACTGTGCTAACCCCCAACACCAGTAAACTTTGGGCAGGAAATTCTCATGTGAAAATGAAGGAACATCATTCTGACATTGATCTTATACAAAGCTCATGCATTCTGTGACATGAGGTTTATGTTGTATTGGCAAGCATAAATTATTTTTTTATTTTAATTGACACAGAGGAGCTTAGCACTAATTATATTGATAATGTGTGTCATACTAACATAGAAATCATGTCATCATTCTAATGTAAACTTTGACAACTATGAATCTTGTGTAATTTCAGTGTCAAGGTCCATACTAAATCTCGTGTGATTTCAATGTCAAGGTCTATGATAGTTTCATGCCATTTTCACATCATAATGATAACCCCCTGTTTTTAGTGATGAAGGGCTTGTTTTCATGTGGAACCCAACATCAACTACACTAAATAGTGCATTTAGATTGCTTTAAAAAATTAGGTTGCATAACCTAATTTTGAGTCACCACTTGTAGGTGTGAAGATCCATGTGTCTCTTTGAGTTTCTTCTTGAAATGTATTATCAGATGTATCATGATATATTATTGTATCATAATATATTATTTTTATTGATAGTATAATAATATACCATTTTATGAAAATCACTACAATAGTAAATATTTATATATTGTAAAATTTTGAGAAATTAGTGAGGGGCAACCTAAATGTACTATTTAGTGTACACGTTACCGCTATAGAAAAAACTCCAAATATTAAATTGAGTGCAACTATGTCCACCCTACCCATACACAATTTCTTCAATTAGTGTCATGTATACACATGTCACAATCATGTATACACATGTCACTATTGGTAATTACATCTTTCTAATAGTGACATGTGTGTACAAAACAAACATTATGCCACCAAGGCTTGTTTGGAAAGGACATTTAACTTAAACAACCTATGCAATGATGTAGTGATTTGGTTGAAAATCACCATTAAGACACATGGGCAATTTGGTTTCATTTCCAATCAATGTTGGATTTTCCAAGTTGTCTTTTGTTCGAGAGTTGTGGCAAAAGCCCATAATGGAACTTGACATGATTTACGACGGGATGGGTTGTAAAACTTAGCACGGAAACCACCCAACCTGTTGGTCAATGTCGGGTTGGATTCCACATAGAAACATGCCCTAAGTGCCTACAAGATTTGGAGAATACCTAAATGTATGATTAAATGAGGCTTCTTTAACTTCTAGTTGCCCAACCGTTCATATTTTGAACAGTGTACAAATTTCATTCACGTTTTCTCATTCGCCATGCACTTTTTGCAAGGAAACAAAATACAACAAAAATATATGGCAAGATAGTTTCATGCATCTGTGATCGATTTAGAAGGGGGATGATTTGTGAAAATTTTATGCCTCGTTTCACGTTGCGGTGATTCACCAAAATTTCCAAGATTTTAATCTAAATGTGCTCTTGAAAAAATAAACTCATAAAATTAAGCAACCAAAAAATCTTCAAAATTCACTATACTTGGAGTATTACATTTCAACCCATCAAAAAAAAATTCATGCACAAATTGTCAATATCTTATTTTTTAATTGAATTACAAAATAATTTTGAGTTTCAAATTCCAAATTTTATATTAAAATATTGGTGATACAATCGCAAGTTTAATCATACGGATATAATTTTAAACTCATGATGTACAACTTTTCTTCATACATCAAGTTCAAAACATCCCTCTTAGTTGCATCATCCCTCTTAGTTGCATTTTAAAATGCATCTTTATAAAAGTGTAAATTTGGAAAGGGGTAAGTACATTTGGGGGTTAATTTTTTTAATTTTTGATTTTTGATTCTTTTTGAAACAAAGGTCACCAATGCCATTGCAAAAGATACTGTAATCACATTGAACTGGGACGGAAAACTTACCAGCCCGTGAACCAAACCAATACCAACCTAGTACCCAACATGAGAGCCAATCACCTAACTAAAATCACAAAGAGGGGGGGCTGTGCACTCTGGCCCGCGCATTCTTTAACTTTTTTTTAGCTTCAACTTTAAAGTTTAAAGAGCATATGTAAGACATTTATAAAGGAAAACGCATGGTTGAATTTTAAATAAAATGTTGAGAGACATTTCAAATGAATATACACAAAAGGAAGCTTTGGAAATTCTTTTAAATTACAATTTCGATACTCTCATATTGTAATTCACTATGATTGATTGAAATCATGCTTTGATAGTGATGAAGTTATTCATGTGAGTTTTTATTGTGGTTCAATAGTGGTGTCTTGAGATCTCTTTTTAAGCAATGAAATGATAACTTCGTACTAGGTTGAAATATTGCACATTATGCAAAAGATGATTCAATGATGTACATTATGCACCTTTGGCCAATCATTCCAAAATTCATAAGATAATGAGTATTTTTGTATTTTTCACATAATCCAAACAATAAACTATTTTAAAATCAAATTTAAACATATTTCGATGCTATTATTTAATTCAACCGTATGAATGTCATGGAAAAGTCATCACCTAAAACTTTAGTTTGTATGTTAGCCTGAAAGAATGAATTTGGTGTGCATTCAGTAGATCAAAACCTTAAAAAACAAATGTCAAAATGGAAGCTCATGTGGAATGGAAGGCCTTAGTGAATTAATTCAATTTTAGTTTTTTTCCTTAAATTAGTTTTACCTACGTGAAGATAACTATCTAAAAAACTTTATTAAAAAAAATACTACAAAAACATCACTATGGATGAAAAATTGTATAGTGATTCTATACATCGTTCAAGAAATGAACACTCAGGCAATTAGGGGTTAAATCCACTATACTAAAATTATGATTTAGTGTATGAGTCACTATTTTTCAATATGCGTATGGTGTGACTTTTTGGAGATATAGGAGAATTCTCCATAAAGTCTAGCAAAACATTACTAGAAGATGAAAGACACGGCAAAATTGGTTTTCTTAGCTTCAAGGGCAATGAAAATTTGTTTTGCCCCCTTTTATAAACCAATAACATTGCACTGCTTTGTCATGGAGATTTGATTCTACCTCCTATTGGATGCAAAAGAAGCTCCTCCAAACAAATGAGAACGTACCTTAACTTACTGTAAGATAGAAGTACCCATAGCCGATGAGTACCCCGTAACTAATGTGTAGACCTCTTGGAAGGTGCATATCATAGACTCTAAAGCTAGCACATTGCTCGCTAATCAACAGTAGCCAAGTGTTGAATCAAATATTTGAGAATTGATTTCTATGTTGTTGATTACTTATGTCTCCCATAATAAAGAACATTTCTAGTTATTTTTAAATTAAATTAAATTTTGGTAATTTTTTTTGAAAAAATTAGAGTTAACCAAAAAGAGTGTTTCAAAGTAGAAAGGAACTTTAAATTCAGCTTAAACTCATTTTGAGTTCAAAAGTGCTGCAGAAATAATCTATGGTGTGTTGAAGAATAATTTAAAGCAAGGCCTGCACTGCCTTGGGGCGTGGAACTCATGACCTCCCCAAAGTTAAAGGAGAGTTCCCACAAGCTCCCCCAAACCAAAAAACCCGACCGTGGGGACTATTCATAAACAATGAATGTGAAAAATTATGATTATAAAAAGAAAAATTCACTTGAACTCCACTCATGGAGCAGTTCTGATTAACCCCTAAACGTCTGGACGTGCCTTTGCGGCCAGTAGAATCCGTTGTATTATGGTTGTATTTGGAATAAATCCACACCTTTAATGGATTTGAGTTCAAAATAGAAGTTGGAATTTAGATCAATACAATTCTAGTGAGCTACTAAGATTCCAATTTAGAGTTTATTGATGATAACAAATCCCAATTATACGACAACGTATATACTATCCCCATGGGACGTTTAGGGGTTAATGATAACTTATTACCATTCTACAATATTTATGTTTCTCTATTGAAAAATAAATAAAAATCTCACCAGTGAAACTTCAACATTTCCCATGCTAAAAAAGCTTAATTTATGGTTATGGGTACTTCTAGCTTAAGTTGTACTCGATGAAAAAGAAAACGGAGTTTACAATCAACACAATCAACTGGCTTAGAAGGAATACTGTCAGTGTATGGATTCCCTGGGTTTCTGAAAAGGACTGACCGACTGGGGCTTTGTTGAGAAGTACATATTATTATTACTAAAATAGTATGCCAAAGTACAGATGATTCCATTACAATAATACCGAAACTCTACCCAAAAGTAGCATCCAAGACAAGCCACTACACGGCATGGCGGTGCAAAGAATGAAGCTCACCAACTTGAAAAAGCTAAGTTAAGTTATATCACCAACAAAAGGTGAATGTGTCAGAATACCATACTCTGGGAGAAAACAATGCCCCTCTCTACTGAAACTGCCGGTAGCTTGCCCCACACTATACTAATTTCCTTATCATGTGTAGATACATTAGTGGTACTCTCGCCATTGAGCACTTTGATGTTACCCGAAGTATAAGGTAAGGGGTACAGTTGCCGTCAGTTTAACCCTAAACGTCGTCTAGATCAAAAAACGGCTTATGAATGAAGTTGATTGTTTAATTCCAACTATTGCGTGGATGATTTCCATCCAATTTTTTATGTGAAAGGCTTTGCTTGGCGATGCCACCCCTTCAAGTCAAATTCAAATCATTCAAGCTATTTTTAGGTTTAAAATTAGAATCAAACATGATTGACCAACCTATTAAAGATCAATCCATCCAAAAATGGGAGCTGAAAATCAACTATGACCACATCACAGTCACCCTTACCAGTACAGTTTAAACCACGCTCATCAAAAAAGAATTCTTCCTTGAATGCAAAAGTGTTTCCATAAAAAAAAACCCACAAGAAATCATCTCATTGCATACATTTTGCCCCTCTTATCAATAAACATTTTATCACATGCCTCATTATAAGAACATGCTCTACTAAGGCTTACTTTATATTTAAGCTCAACCGAAACTTTGCAAATTTCAATCGATAGGATTGCTCAAATTTGGCAAATCAGGTTGAAGGACTTCACACTAAAGTTTAACCCAAACTTCTCCTCATAGTCTTATATGACAATCTATGTGGCACAAATTTGGCATCAAAATTTTGACTTCGCCAAAGGAAATTGGGTCGAGAGTTCACAACCTGAACTTGAACACACACTAGTAGAAAAGGTGGTGCTCTCCAAGGAGATGCCCAAGTAAAATCACTTTGCATGCGTGGAATTGAACACTACTTGCCTGAGCGTCTCCCTTAACAGTGTCACCTTTTCTACTAGTGACATAAAATGCACACATCTCATGCATCTCTGCAATTCATACAATCATTGACCCAATTACTTATCAATTGGGTTCAAACTGTAAGGTAAAGTGGACCTGAGGATGGGTACCCTCACAATCAGACTAATGACCAATAGACCACTGACCAGCACTGCAGTGATCAACTGCATCCATGCCTTAAAAATGCAAACCAGGCACAGAACATCAAAATTTACAATTTTGCACAAGTTGCAATCGGCACCCACAAACTGCATCACAAAAAAATAAAATGCAGAAATTATGATATACTAACTGCAACATTTCGTTCACAACATTTCCTCAACAGAAAATAAGGACACAACCATGACTTCCCAAACATTACCAAATTAGCAGTTACCTGCTAGAACTGTTCTCCCGCCCGAGTGATCATTGACCCGTAAGAGCATTAGAACCCTAGCACTGAAAGGAAGAGATTCTCTGAAAATTGGATGAGAAGGTATTGTATTTAATGCTGAAAATTCAGGGCAGGTGAGAGCCACGGATCATGAGCACAATTTAATGATATAGTTTCAAACTAAACATGAGTGTCACAAGTTACCACTCCTTCAAACTATCAAATCAACACATTTTTAAAATTCTACATTACTCTGCATGACATCTACATCATCACTCTGCATGACTTCTACATCTATTGTCTCAAAGTCCATCCTCCACGCTCTATAGAATGGTTCACAAACACTAATTTCTTGCCACAAGCTTTAGCCTAAATTGCTCCATGTTTGCAATCACATGCCTAGCTCACTTGAGGAAACGTTGCATCACCCTGCCAACACCTCTAAAACCAAAGGAGGCCCCAAACTATTGTAACGGCACCAAATCCTTTTTACTACAATTCACACACGCCAACTACAATTCACTCCATCTCATGGTTGGATTGGCGTCGACTACAGTCATATGCTTTCCATAACCAAACCCTAAAACCAAAGATAACTCATACAACCAACAACTGATTGATAGAAGCTAACCTCAATATCACAATCTTGCCACAACAACATCCACACACAAAATTTTACACTCAAAATAACACACCCTCGTACTCTCGACACATAGACGGTTTGCAATACCTCATACTAGTTGCAAAGATGAAAGAATCATTTTCCAAAATCCAGCGCAAAGGATTTTCTAACTTAAGTAAAATTTGTCTATCTATTCACAAAGGAGCAAAGAGGAAGTTTGCCACTAATCCACGTTCTCCATTAAAAAAACACCCTAACGAATGCTCTGAGAGCACTTCTAGCTGCTAAGATCGATGATACACGTGTATACGCAGAGAACAGAACAGTTGCAAAAGATGAAAGATTCATTTTAGAACAACCAGTACAACAAAGGATTTTTCTACCTTATACAAAATCGCCAAATCAGCTTGGCAATGTTGTTGTTCACGTTCCAACTTTGCCTTCCACTTAGGCATGTAAAAAAAATTGTAGAGACAATGCTGCGTACATGATCTATTGGAAAATAAAAAGAAAACGTGGATTAGAGTAACAACAATATAATTATAGATGCAAACCAACTTGGCAAGGACACGCACCTGGTTCTCAAAATGAAGTTGCCAATAGAAGAGGCGCGACTGCTGTACTGTACAGTATTGTAAGAACCGCCTTCAGACCTGAGTGTTCCTTCATGGCTGTTTCTGTACACTCCAGGATATCATTTTTCTTACCATTCTGTGCTTGAAGATTGGCCAAGCCAATTGTACATTGAAATTGCTTGCAGGTTATCTGTTAAGACTAAGATCCACAAGTGCAACGCTTCCTTTGATCATTGGTACCTAAGCCTGAGCATCCTCCGCTAAACTAGAAATGAAGGGCAATCCCTTTCTACAGAAATAATGGATTCTTGTCCTGAGTCCATTGTCCACTGCAATCCTGCAGCCTTCCATAAATTTGAAAAACCTATGTCACTATAATCATTATGTACCGGTATTCAACAATCTACAATGTGATGTTTTGGAAAATTCAAGAACAGATAATTTGGGAGTGCAGTGAACTATCAGCGCATCAAAAAAAGGATTATACCCGGAGTTTGGTCTACGTCTTTCTTTTATAAAGACGAGACACCATTATAACCTGAATTTTTAATTCGCCCATACCAAAGACCTCAAAAATGTCACAATCAAAAGTTCCGTTCTCACATCCAATGCAAAGGTGTTCGCCATTTTCCTCATTCTAACGTCATCGAAAAGTCACTTTACTCTACAGTAGAACACATTCAAAAATATAGAAATTTAACCAAATCAAATTGATTCAATTGCCAACGCTTTACCTGAAGATCACACGACCACTCAAAGATAGCAGCACCTGATGCTATATAACTCTAGAAAAAAAGGGTGCACTATTTAAAAATGGCAAGAAAGTAGGAGCAAAATCCACTAAACCAAACAACTCTTTGTTCATTGTGCTTCTCTTTCGTCAGCAACACAACCTCGTCTCTTTATTCCACAAAACTGAAAAACAATCGCAAAATCCAACTTCCGAAACCAAATTCTCCAAATCCACAAGCTGCTACGAGTCTTTCTCTTTCAACTTCTACTTAACCCCTAAATGCCTGACCCTATCACTGTGGTGAAAAACTTTAGACTGTATGCTATATTTCACCACTATTATTGAATTAGAAAACAAATTTCATATTTTTCCTACATGTGACCAAATGTCAACTATAATTTGTAGTTTTTTCAAAATTATTAATGCAAAATTGAAATTATTATGATATTTTGAAGTAAGAAAAGTAAGAAAATACATGTCAGTTACTTCTTCTTTTTTTAATATGAAAAAATCATCAAATGTGTACATCAAAATGAAAAACATCAAGTTGTTTACCATGCTCAAAAAATATTTCTAAATTTGGAAATACAATGAAAAAACCTATAACTGTGGAATCCCATTAAGGAGCCATGGTATTAGAACATAATCTTGTAATTGCTTTAAATCATTCAATTTTAGGAATTTTTCCAAATTTCAAAATGGAGTGACTTTGTAAGCTACATTTTGTTAGTTAAGCTTGAATTCAAAAAAATATCATCTCGATAGTCAAAATTGTATTTCAATCACAAAAAAAGATGAAATTATGAATACACTACACGATATTGACCGTTTTGGCTTTCATGAGGCACTAAAATTCATAATCTTAATTTGAAATTCTTCATATACCATTTGATTGGTTTACCAAATAATGTACACGTTAGAAAAGACAGATGAGAAAATTTGAAATAGATGAAAATTATGGACAATGAAAGAATGAAATCAACCAAATTTGGTCATTCAGGATTAATTTGTCATCAACACAAACCTCACGCCCTCACTCTACTCCAAAACTTAAAATCGGTCGCAATATCCAACTTTCGAAAATCAAACTATCCGAAGCTGTGGAAGTTGCTACAACTCTTTGCTCTTTCTGCTTCTCATTTGTCAGCCACAGAGCCTCGTAAAAATCCACTTCTGGCACCTCAAACCAGTCGCAAAAAAATCCAACATCCGAAACCAAACTCTCCAAATCCACCAAACTACACAAACATCGATCAACGGCAATTCGTTGTCATCTGATTCTCCGTTGTCAGCAATACTACCTCACCGATTCAGTCTACAAGAACTCATTCTAAAACCGAACAGTCCAAAAGCCGCTGTAACCCTAATCGATGCAAGACATTGAATGCTCCGTCAGAAGCAAAGGAAAAGGAAATCAATGTGAAAGGCGGGAAAAGCCAGTCTTCGTATTCAAATTGGCCCCGCCGACAATGAGATTTTTCATCCGCGGGTCTTCATTCATCCGCGAAGAGCTTATTTTTCAATAAGTGATTCTTATATTCCAAAAATTCTACAAATATAGATGACAAAGAAATGTATATGAAATCTTATTATTTTATTTTACACTCCAAACTCTTATCATAGGGTTCTTTAAAGCTTCTCCTACTCACCTCCAAATCTTATTGAAATTATATCAAAAAATAGTATTCAAGTGGAGAATAAGGTGTAGTTAGAAGACTTAAAGTTAAAAGTGGATGAGAAATGTTTAGTGAGCATAGTTGTTTTGTTTTGTATTATTATAAGATTGGCATGACTACATTACCACACAAGGGAAAGGATGGGATTTAAGAACCTTGTATAGATCACACATGCGATATTTTATAATTGACGTACTATGTAGTATTTTATGTATAACATGCCATGTAGTGTTTTTATACATAACATGCCATGTGGGAAGTGTATACACAATAGCAAATAGTCTTTGCAACGTGATATTGGAGAGTGCGATAATAACAAGTTTAATCCCTAATTGCCCACCATGCATCTTTGTATGATGTACAAAAACAATCTTTGTTTTTCATCCACCACGCACTTTTTGAAATGTTAAATTTTTACTGAATTCTTTATGAAGTTAGCTTCATGCATGTGTGAATTGATTAGAAAGTTGATGATTTGTGAAACTTGTATGCCTTATTTTCGTGTTGAATCCTTATTTTTGTGTTGAAGAGATTCACCAAAAAAAATTAGATTTTAGTTCAAAAGTACTCTTGAAAGTCAATTGAAAATTAAGCGACCAAAAATCTCCAAAAAACACTTCACTTAAAGTATTGCATTTCAACCAATCACAACAAATTTCATCCAGAAATTTTCAATATTTTATTTGTAATCAAATTACAAAATAATCTTGAATTTTGAGTTTTAAATTCTATAAAAAAAATATTGGTGATTGCAATCGAAGATCTAACCTTACAGATAGAATCAAAATTTATAATGTAGAACTCTTATTTGTACGTCGAAGTAAAAAATCCCTTTTAATTGCGCTTCATAATGCATCTTTACAAAAATTTGGACAGGGGTGAGGACGTTTAGGGGTTAAAATGTAAACGATAGTTTTCTATTAAATTATTGTTTAACTTCAAGACGGTTTCTTCTTTAAAAAAACTATTAGTCATGTTTTTAATAAATGAATACGTCTTTTATTATACATGTTTTGAAAATTCAACTCGTGAGTTCCAAATATGAGCCATTAATTTATATTTTAATGTTTTAGATAGAATTGAACCTCAAACCAATGATTATTTGTTGCTAATTTAAGCAGAATTGCTTCACAAAATTTGGGCTGACTAATTGATACCCGAGTAGTACATGTGTATTACCTTGATATTATCTACGTATTAGAATATAAAAAGAGCCTCCATTTAATTACAATTAAGAATAAAATAAAATAAAAATATTCAATTTGGTAATAACATAAGTAGAATTATTGAAACCAACATTTTGCATATGTTTATTAAAATTATTTAGGGTTTAGGACAATAGTTCTATTGTACTATCAAAATCCAACATTCTTAAGTGTATTTAATGATGTTTTTTTCATATCAAAATTTCAAATGTTTGAGTTGGCACTACAAGCCTTTATTCTTTCATGAAATATTTAGGATTTTTTAAAAGTTTAGTGTTCACATAATTCTTTCTATATATACATATTTTTAATTCTTGTTTAATTGTCATCATGTACACTCGATTTGTTTCTTTTATCAATTTTGAATTCATTGAATTTTTTTAACATAGCATTATATTCTTCAAAATGGATTGATGATTCATAATCATTGTTTACATCTAATTCAAGGTCAGCAATATTAATATCTTTTTCATCTAACATTTTAAAAGAAACATCAAATTTCAAATCATGATATCCACCAAATGTCCAAGTAGGTACTATCATGCCATTATCTTCCACAAAATATTCAATCAAATGTGAATTGTCACATTCAACATTATGTTTGTTAAATTTGTCTTTATTTGTGTATTTAACATTAACAAGGTTGTTTTCAGAACTCATGTCACAATTGATAATAGTCTTTTGATGGCATGTTATTTCATTGGCATCTTTACAAACTAGCATCTTCACTCTTTTCAAAAATGAATATTCAAAATATTCAAAAAATGACAATAAAAATAGTTATTAGTACGTTAGGAACATTGGAATAAGTAATAAAAACAAATATATAATCAATGTGGTGATTTGGAATGGAAATAATTGTAATGGTATAATAGAAGAAGCAAGTTGATATGAAGAGGTGTGTATTTTATTTCATGGATACAAATATATCAATGATTTATGTATATGATCAAAGACACACACTAACTAGTTCCACTTCTCTCATCACCACTGATAAAGTGAAAGGCCATGAAATTGAATAAGAGATGAAAGCCTAGGTTTCTTCACATAATGATCTTTGAACGCGAAATGGAACAGGCATGAGAAGACCATTTAAGAATGTGAAATGCTAAGTTACATCATGGAAAACTCTTCCTTGAAACTATCAACTACTCCCGTATGTCTCGTCGGCTCACATACAAACCCTACGATTGTTGAAAAGTCACAAGTGAAACTTATAGTTGTCAAAATCATTTTTTTTTAAACGAGCTTCAACTTACAATCGTCAACGGAATAAAAATTCTTCAATTGCTGTAAGTTGAAGTTTTAGTTTCATATGATTTGAATTCTACAGAATAAATTTTAAACCATTCAAAGAACATTGTGGCAAAAACATTGTTGTTTTTGATCCTTGTGGACCAAAATTGTTTTTTGTGATTTCAAGCAATGCAATTTCAAGAGTGTTTTTTTAGATTTCTTATACCATGGAGATTTCTTATAACTTTTCAACAAATTAATTTGCCTAAGAAATAAATTTGAAAGTTAGAGAACCATGACATTATTATTTTCTAATCACTTTTCTGACACCTGTATTTTTATTTTTTTTGAAAAATCAAAATAAATGTATATTGTAGAGTGAAAATCTATATAAAAAATCTATATAAAAAATTTGATCCATTTTGTAAGTGAGAACATGCAATTCCCAATTTATGCACTTGGCCAAGTGCGCTCATTTCACGAGCAAATTTGGCTTAAAAAAATTTGTTGAAAAAATTCTCTAAATTTTTTTTATTTTTGTCTTTCTACAATCACTTACATTGTAAACAAACAATTCTTTTATTAATTTTTTATCCTTATCTTTTATCTTTTCTTTTATCTTTTCTTTTTTGTCTCCATCTTGTTTTCCTTCTTGTTTTCCTTCTTGTCTTCCTTCTTGTCTTCTTCTTTTTCTTCTATTTACTTTTCACTTTTTTTCTTCTTGTTGCAGCAGCAAGTCCCACATTCACAACAAAGGAGGAAAAAAACCAAAAAAAAAAAAAAAAAAAAAAAAAAATTTTTTTTTTTTTTTTTTTTTTTGGTTTTGGTTTTCTTCTTTGTTTAGGGTTCAGCCATTGTGGCGCTGAGCCCTAAAAATTATATATATATATATATATATAATTTTTAGGGCTCAGCCTCTGGCTGAACCCTAAACGCCGGCACAAAAAAAATAAAAAAATAAAAAAATAAAAAATAAAAATAAAAAAATAAAAAAATTTCGGCTGTTTCGGTTGATAGGGTGCGCGGCCGCGCACCCTATTCCATTCTGGTATCTCTTTTCTCCTTTCTCTCCTCTCCCTCCGCTCATATATATAGGGGAGAGGGGGAGGGAGAGGGAGAAAGAGAGGGAGAGGGAGAAAGAGAGGGAGAGGGAGAAATAGAGGGAGAGGGAGAGGAAAATGACAGAAAGAGAGAAGAGGGGAGGGAGAAGCCAAAACGGCCGGAAAAAAAAAAAAAAAAAAAATTTTTTTTTTTTTTGGCCGCCGGTTAGGGTTCAGCACCACAATGGCTGAACCCTATACAAAAAAGAAGAAAACCGGAAAAAAAGTCAAAAAAGTCAAAAAAAAGTTTTTTTTTTTTTTTTTTTTTTTTTGGGCAGGGGTTCGGCAGCACCCCACGGCCAAGAAAAAGGGCAAAAAAAAAATTTTTTTTTTTTTTTTTTTTTTTTTTTTTTTGGTTTGCTCCCATTGTTTAGGGTTCAGCAGCCACAACTGAAGAAAAAGTAGAAGAAAAAAAAGACAACGAAGACAAAAAGGAAGACAAGAAGAAAGACAAGAAAGAAGACAAGAAAGAAGACCAGAAAGAAATCAAGATAAAAAAGAAAAGATAAAAGAAAAGATAAAGATGAGAATAAAAATTGATTAAAATAATTATTTGTTTACAATGTAAGGGATTGAAGAAAGACAATAATCGTTGGTTTTAAAAAAATTAAAGTTAGACAAATAAAATCATGCGCTCAGGGACGAAGTGCATGATTATATAGCCAAGTGCGTAAATAGCGAATTGTGTGTTTGAGGTGAAAAACATGAGAATTTTGTTTTTAGGATATTAAAATAATTTTGCAAAAGCAATTGTATCGAGGTTTGTTTCTAAACTCAACTTTTAAAATTTTCAAAACTAAAAATGCATAGGGTGTAAATGGCTTGCTACAAAAGAATTCATTGTTACGGACCTTCTATAATGTACAATTAAAAACTTAAACTAATAAAAATGAAACTGTAAGACAACTAGATTCAACGACATGATGCACAACAAAAATAAAAGCACGAGCCATTGGTAAACCTTGAGATTCTGAACTAAGAGTAATTCCTTCCAACCATGACTAAAAGTTCATGTGCCTTCTTACTTTACGTTTTGTTTTTATCCACATTTTGAAATGTACATTTACTAATGTCTATCTTTATGAAATATCATTAGTATTAAAAATCCTGTCCCTTCATCTTTAGTACTAAGTTGCCTCATGTCAAATTGAGGCACAACAATTCCTCTCACCAATTCAAAGATGGAACCATCTTGGTGTGTGTGCATGCATCATTTAATCCCTAAAGGACCGTAAGGCTCCCAGGGGGCTTCTGGAACTAGAAAGTGGAGAAATTTGGGTTCTTGGGCTTTGAATAGTAAGATGAGCAACAAAGAGACCCTGGATCTTTTTTAGAGCCAAATTTGTAAGTACTTCTTCATTGGAAATTCATCAAGTGAGTGATTTTTGGTGATTTTTTTGAGTTGCACAGTGAGTATATTTGCGTTACTTCAGACCCTCATATCTCCCTTCTCACACCTCCAAATTACTTGAATTTTTTTCCACATGTTTAAAATGATGATTTCTACTCACAGTAAAAATTTCAAAAATTTTGGAGCACTTTTGAACAATCCGATTTCAACACGTGTACAAAATACCCCAAACAAGTTCCATCAATCTTCTCAACAGTGGGATTTTCTCAAAAATTATGCGATTTTAGTGATCTTTATTTCATAAAAAAACTACGCAAGTCTTCTTTAGTTTCAACCGTGCCGATTGTCAATGAACTCGCTACAAGAGCTAGTCAAGAAAACAAGAGCTAAGTTCAACACCCCCCCCCCCCCCCCCCCCCGGTCCTTTAGGGGTTTGTATAATTGATTAGATTGACTTGTGTCAAAGCTCGACTCAACAGTTCCAACAATGTAACCATCTTTGTGTACAATCTATGTTACATAATAAATAATTAACTATGATGTTATGTATCAAATTAAGGCACAACAATTCCAATGGTGGAATTATTTGCTTGTGCATGGTCTATATTATACAACACATTAGATTGACTTGTGCTAGAATTAGGTATGACAATTATGAACCCTAAACCATTGTGAGGAGTGTGTTAACATGTGTGCACCAATCTACAAAAAATAAAATAATACATATATATATATATATATATATATATATTCATCTTTGACTTTCTTCCATCTATGGGTTTTTACAATCCCTTTCTAAGTTTCTATTAAAATACAATTTCAAAAACTTCATCCTTTTATCCAAGGCTCATGTCTAAATAATCACGACTGTTATTCAAAATCAATGTTATTAGTATACAGTGCATTTACATTAAGTTTTGTAGTTTTATTGGTCCAAATTAAAGAATTACCGACTCTTATAGATTCTTACCTATAATATACACCTTATAGATACAAGAACCAAATATCTATTTTGGATATATTTGTAATCAACAATTTGAAAATTTACAATTTATTTATTCCAAAAAAATTTAAAAAATAAAGTAGAATCTTTTTTTTATTGCCAACAACTAAACACCTCGCTAAACACGAAGCCAATTTAATAAAGAAACCATACTTAGATGCTTACTGGGACAATTTTTGATCACTTAGGCCTTCTTTACATGAAGGCCCATTCAACCCAGTTATTAGTTTGAACCTAGCTGATAAATAATTAGGGTCAATGATTGTACAAATGGTAGAAATGCCTTTGATCCAACGTGAGGGAGCAATGTAGGTGTTTGGAATATAAATTGTGAACTTGGAGTCAAAGAAACTTTGATCCACTTTTTCTGGGTCGGCCCAAAGTTTTGGCGCTAAATTTGTACTACGTAAACTACCACATAGGATAAGAAGAAGGTTGGATTGGGTCCTAGTGTAAAGCCCTTGGTCCGATTAGGGTTAGACCCACAATCTATACAGTAAGAAAGGAATCTATATGTTAGATTTTTTTGCACTATAGCAGTACGCCATGCATGCAATGAAGGGTGGTTCCTCCAAATTTAAACTACTATCGCTATGCCGAAACCACCATGCCACAACATTGGTGTTTGGCTGCAAGAAGCAAAAAAAATTAATTTGTTTTGTATGTTATGTTGAAATCCCCAACCATGTAGCTGTTGGATTCATTCTTAGTGTTGTGCAAAGTTCCCAATGAGAAGAGTGTGCACCGAAGTTGTTTTGTTGCTTTTGGATCTATGATGTGAAAGTCATGGATTTTAAATTGAGTTTTGTCACTATGAATTCAAATTTTGGAATTTCGGTCAATTCCAAAAGTAAAAGTTGTGATGAAATTATATGTAAGATGCAAAACACCTTGTTTTTTACAATGTTTTCTATAATATTTTCTAAAAACACCTTATGGTATTTTCTACCTTAATGGTGGGGCCTAATGTGAAGTGGGCCATTTTTTTTTACTTTAGTGAAAACAAAGGCCGGCAATTAAATCCATGTTGAGGCGCTGACCCGCATTACTGAGGCACAATGAAACTCTTTTGGCCAGTTTGCAACATGCAAGATGGGCTGGATTTTCAAGTTTATTATTTTCTTGCTTTGTCTTGTTTAATGCCATTGGCTGTAAATGAGTACATATAACTTTTCTAGGCCTTTGTGATTATATCAAGGACGTTCTCATACCCAAGTCAAGTTTCCTTGCAAGGATATTCCCTTTCACCAACTTAGTAGGAAACTTCTTGTAGGTTCGAAAACGTTCAAGTGGATTTTGTACAATTTTCTCTTATTGAATAAAATGAACTTTGATTTTATTTTGGCAGCATGACGAAATTCATTATAATGGTTAAAAAACGGATTATTTTTGTAAAGAACTTGTTCACATTAAATAATGCTTCTTGAAGGGCATGTTTTGGGACCAATCACAAACCTTGTGAAAATCCATCACTCAAGTAAAAAAAATAAAAGGAAAAAATAAACATAAGAAGGAAAATATTGTAAGAGTGTGCTCTCACTTTTTGAACATAGACTCTCACTCTTTGAACACATGGACTCCCACTCTTTGAACGCATGGACTCCCACTCTTTGAACGCATGCAGTTTGGGGATTTAGATTTTTGGTATTATTTAGATTCAGTACCATTTATTTTAGTTTTATTTTGTATTGAATTTTGGTAAAATTTGTCTTTCCTTTAAATTATTTGTGATGTTTGGGTTCTTGAGTGATTTTTGTCACGAGAAACAAAAATTCTAATATAAAATGAAATGAAAGCATGAATGACGGGAACAGTAGGACCAATGGTATAGAGTTATACTACTAAAAAAAAATTCAACCATAAAAGAGAATTAATAAATTAAAGATAGAAGTTTGTTTTGAGGTTGCTTTTGGTGGATCTTAAAACAACCTCAAAATATGTTTGAGACTACTTTGAATTATTTTTGTACAATACCCAGATAGATAGATAGAAACTCCGGTCCCTTTTCAAGGACCGGCGTGAATGAAGTGTCCCTTCGCAATGCCAATGATCCGATGCCCACCAGACAAGGGGAAATTGGGACAATATTACTCTCCCCTTTCGAGAATGGACACTATAGTGACGTACAATACCCACTAACAAGTTTACGGTCATTCAACTTTTTGGAGAATTGCCAATAAAAATTACAAAAATTATAAGCTTTGAGCCTAACGTGAACAAATTATTGGGCACAAGATGAAATACACATACAATTGAGCTGTGATAATAAAATATTTTTTTATTTGAAATTCAAACCTTCATTATTTACCCTTAATTCAAACAACTATGAATACAAATTTTGTTACTTATGGTTTATAAAGCTTTCAATGAAAAGAATGCAAATCCTTTGTGGAATCATGTGAAAAAAAATCATGAGTTTTGGGGCTCATATTTACTAAAATATCAATGTTTGAAGTTTTCAATTAAGAAATGATCAATTTGAATATAGATTTTTTAATTTTTTTTAATATCTAATCCAAAAATTGTCCAAATCTCATCGAGAAAGAAGTAAATTTTCACACTTCAAATGGTGATATATATATAATTATTTGATTCAATCTAAATGTAATTAAATTTATTAGTGGGTATTGGACTAGTTCTTTATAGTCTTGCAATAATAGCACCCCAGGTAACACCAGAAATGATACGTAATAAGCCTTCACTTTCCCACTCTCTAGTACACTACAATTTAGCACACTCGCTGAAAGCATCATCCACAGGTGGAATTGAATGAGCAATACTTGCATTCCCTTTTTCAAAGGCAACGGAAGGAACCAAAAACAACGAGGTAATTTGCACTAACGGGAGGCAAACCCGGTGGACCGCATATTGGGACTAGTTCTTTATATTCTTGTAAAATATAATATAATTGGGGAAAATATAATTGTACAATATAAATGGGGAAAAAGAGTAAAAAGAAAAAGAAAAAAGAAAAAGAAAATTAAAAAGTAAAAGGAAAATATATAAATAGATAAATATTTATATATTTGAAACAAACTCATTTCTTCATATTCACTTTATGCAACTCTCATGGTTGTAATATGTACAAGAGGGAAAAATCAGAGGGGGTCCACGTGTCCAAATGAGCGGAGTGTTGTGACGAATGCGGATGAACGGAGCGCTGTAAACCCTAAAACAGAGTGACGGAGGAGGGGGACGAGTGGATGAGCGTTCTTATGATACTTTTTTATGTTGTTAGGTTTTTGTTGCCAAGTGAGAATCATCCGGCCATTGTAAGGAAGCAGTGGAGCAGGGATTGCGGTGTGTTGATGGCAGGGTCTCTGTGTTGATGGCGGTGTGTTGATCGAGTGGTTTTGTTAAGCGGAGAAGGCGATTGTGTCTGATTGTTGCGAGCGGAGAGGTTTGAGCGTTTGAAGATCAGTTTTGGCCATTTTGAGATCCGGAGGTTTGCAGTGGAAACCGCTCCTTGTATTCAAGAGTTTGTTGTTTTCGATAATTGCGGCAATGTTGATCCGACTGAGGAGCCGGGATGGGTTGGAGCGCGTGACGGTGGGCAACAACGCGACCGTTGGGGATTTGCAGGCCGTGATAGCGGAGACTCTCAATGTCCCCGTGAGCAGCCAGCTGCTGTCGCGCGACCAGGCGTTGCTGTTGAGCAAGGATCCCAAGGAGTTTACGGACATGCAGGACCCCGGGAAAGCGCTGTCTTCGTTAGGAATTGCGCACGGCAGCGTCCTGTTCCTGTTTTACAGTGGCAACCGGGTGATTCCGGGGCCCGGGGTCACCCCCCACGGCTCCTTCGGGAAGAAGATGACCATGGACGATTTGATTGCGCGGCAGACGCGGATAGAGCGCCAGGAGAAGCCGCACTGCAGCGCGTTGTCGTTCGATCGCGAGGCTGCCAACACGTTCCAGCATTACGTGCACGAGAGCCTGGCGTTTTCGATCAAGAGGGGCGGGATCATGTACGGCTCCGTGAATGAGGCAGGGGAAGTGAAGGTGGACATTATTTATGAGCCTCCACAGCAAGGCTCCGAGGAAGGGTTGCTTCTCATGCGAGATATGGACGAGGAGAAACGAGCTGACGTGATTGCTGCAGGGTTAGGGTTACGGAAAGTGGGATTCATTTTCACGCAAACTGTGAGCCAGGCGAAGCGGGATTATACTCTGTCGACTGCTGAGATTCGGCAGGCAGCTGAGTTTCATGCGGAGTCGGAGTTTGAATTCTGGGCTACGGCCATTGTGAAGCTCGAAGTTAACGAGGATGGCGGTCCTGATGTTCATTTTGAGGCTTTTCAGTTGAGTGACCAATGCGTGAAGCTGTTCAAGGACGGTTGGTTTGTGGAGAATGTGCCGGATCTGGATCCTAAGCTAACGAGGATGAAGAAAGAGGTTATTCTCCTTCAGAAAGACACTTATGATGTCGACAACGACTTTTTCTTAGTGCCCGTGAAGATTTTTGATCACGAGGTATGTGTTCATCATCACTTCCCTAAATTTTTCTTTCATAAACTAAGACTGTTATGCGCTGTATCAAACCATCGCTTATGCCTGGGTAAATGTCGTAGAGGCCAATTTACGATGAAAAACTACATTTACGTTCGTAGTTTCCGTCTGGTTTTCACTGGATTTGGGCCTAGAACTTGGTCTTTAGACTGGCAGACTAAGTTTAGTGAATGTCTTGTCTGAGTGAAGTATTCAGTCGTCAAGATACTGAGACCAGAGCGAAACGTAGGTGTGGTGGCCAGTTGTCAAGATTAGAACTTGGGTTGGATAGGTCTTTGATCAATGAAATGTATGACATTGTGCTGTGCATGTACATATTCTGAGGATATACAGGGAATGTGCAATCACAGAGTGTGTCATTTAACTGTGGTGTTAATATTCTTAAATGGACTCCTGTTATGTGCAAGCATGTTCCATTAGGCCTTTGGTTGCTCGTCTTTTCTGCACTTTTGGTCGTTTAGTGCGGTCTTGCTGGACGCTTGGATAGTTTGTTGACCTAGATTTTTCATGAGCTAACCTCTGACTGTGACCTGGATTTGCAGGGTTTCATGACAACAACGTTCCCCGTTGAGAATCGAGAACCACCTGCTAGCCTTCAGGCTTTGAAATCTCATTTGGAGCGCCACAAGAATAAGCCCTATGTCAAACGGATCTCTGACTTCCATCTTCTTCTGTTACTTTCCAACTTCCTGGACATCAACACGGATGTCCCACAGCTGACGGAGGCTATCCGCACTGAAGGCCCTGTACCAGACGGATACCAACTGATTATCGAATCTATGGCTAGCAGTTTCTAAGCATGAAACATAATCTATAGAGCTGGTTCGTTTTCGTACATTCTCTAAACATTTTCGAAACGGGAAGGTTTAAGTGGTCCACCGAGGTGTCATTACATTATTCGTATCCTTTTCGGGTATGTTCGATTGGAAATATCCTTGTAAGATTCTACGTGTTGTAGATATATGTAAAGTCAGCGGTGTATGAAGGTGATCATGGTCAATCTCAGCTTTACCCTATTCTAATCATTTTGTGTAGGTGGTAGAATTTGAATGAGACACAGAATTCATATTTTTCTCAAATTGCAGAGGCTGTACTCCTTGTAGGCTGCAAAAAATTGTTCATTCGCCTTCCAAAGGCCTAAACTAAACGTTATGATAAACTTGTTTGTCAGCTGACCTGAAGTGTTGTGTATGAAGTGTTTGATTATGTTGCCTGGCAAATTCTAGCACTTGTTTAGAAAATCAGTATGATTTGGAATAAGTTGGCTCTGGGCACTGTAACATATGGCATGGAATTGGGTGTGGTGCGACCGAGTCCAAATGATGTTCCTAAAATACCGGTATACTGAAAGAAGAATGTAGAATGCCCACTAAACCCCTGAAGGACATCATGACCAAGGATTCATAGTTTAACCCTTTATTGCCCTGGAGACTAATATTTGGTCACTGCTTGGTGTTTTCTTGATATAGCTTCACACCTAAGGTAGGATGTCTTAAAATCACCACCTCTCCCAATTAAGACATGTAGACCTTTCTTGGGGCCACCACAGTTGAGACTCAAAACCACCAATTTCACTATTCAATTAGACCAATGGCATGCTAAGCATTGCGAAGAAATAGTTGGTGGTTTTGGGTATCAATATGAGTGAAAGGTAGTACTACATGGTGTGGACATGGGGAAACCTAAAGGTTTGATTTGGGTTAGAGGTTACTTTCCACTTTGGATTTTTGTATAAAACTGACAAATGCTAATTAGATGTTGCAAATTTTTGCAATCCTCATCAAAACCTATTTCAAATGCGGTCATATATTTTTTTGAATTTAGCACTGCCAAAAATAGGTCAAATTGCTTAAGTTGGTGGTTTTAGGACAATCAACTTTATTGTGAACAAGACTTGGTTGTCTAAAGAATGGAGGGGGTCTGCAATGTGCATCTTATATAAAAAGTATTTTGATTTGGAACTGTGAAGCTATCAAAATACCTATGAACAAAATACCAAAATACTCCAAATATCTCAAAATACAAAAAATACTTTCAGAAACAACACATGTACTATGTGATATTCCTTGTGTTTGAAAGTTTGTTATCTTGTTTTTTGTTTTTTGGATTGTGTTCTCTTTTTCATATTCCATTAGTGTATGTATTCTTGATCAATGTACCAACTCCGTTCATAGATTTATTACAAAAACTGTATGTGCACTTCCTCTGTGGACTTTGAAATTCTTTGAAAAATTGAGTAATTATTGGAAGATGGTATGGAAAATTGTTCCAAGAAGGTATTGAAGTTGCAAGTCATGTCCAAGTCTTGTAAAAAATTAATTAATTTTTATTAAAATCTCATAATGAAGTTCAACAATGAAGTTCAACAGAGAGGTTTGTGTACACACTCAATGGCAGACAATGACAATGCAAGTATGGCTATGAATACGAGACATAATCTTGCAAATGAATGGTCGGATGTACACGAGCTTTTAATAGAATGCAAGAAATTGAAGTACGCTCAGTTTAGTACAGTTGGATTCTTTTTTACGCAATCCTGATTGACAGACAGCAGACTAACGGGGCTTTCCAAAATCAATCAACTAAGTTACAGGTATGTGAAACTACTACGACAATCTTCCTGCTCTCCTGGCCACGACAGTGCGCTGGTCAGAGTCCTGCGGAACACCAACCATCCAGTTATCAGATACAGCGTCCATAGCTCTGACCCAATGAACGCTACAATCCGCCGGCAAACCGATCTTATATACGTCAAAAAAAATTCAGTCCCTTGCATAATGTACGAATCCAAGCTTACGGAAGATGATTTGCTACAATGCTGGATGACCAACATAGAGATTCCCCAGGCACGAATCTCATGAGTTTCAAGAATAATTAAAACCAGCAAGCTAAAGAAATGAAAGAATTATCCATCAGAATGGTTTTCATTGATGTGGAAGTGACAAAACGTATTACATAATTTGTCTATGACAGCCATAATAGCCACGCAGAGTGTTCGCAATGACAGTCGTGAATTTGTTATTTATATTGTCCCATGAGTTCTTTGGAAAGCACTAAGAACTAGAATGGAGAAGGAAGTTGAGTTGCAGTCAAGCACTTGCCTTCAAGCACTGGCTTTGACAGCGACGCAGGCAGATGTCATTCCAGTTGGGAACATGGTGCGCATTGGCACACACAGAACGGGCACAAGCTTCGGAACAAGCGTCCACTTCGCTGACCCCGCACACAGTGACACAAGTGTCGGCAGTGGGATCTTTGGAGAAAGCGCCCACCCTCCCGAGCATTCTCTTGGACGTGCACACCCTTTCACACACGAACTGGTCCGTGGAGTTTTTGTTGTCCCGTCCGCGCAGCTGCTCTTCCTCGCGGCCACGCGTGGTCTTGATCGCCTGCCGAACCACCAATGCAGGGACCACCGTCCCCACAACTCCCCACCACCACTCCACCATCACATCACCAAACCCTAAATTCACGCAAAAGCATAACAATCCAGGGACGAAACTGTACTCACTCAGATTTGATCCTTTCGATGAATTGTACTCCCTCCGTCCCAAAGTTATTGTCCAACTTGTTTGCTTGGTATTTCTTTAAGCCAATTTCATTAATCATATTGTAAGAAACATGATTAAAAAAAGGTTCCAAATTATGTCACTAAAATGATTGAAGAACATTGCATGTGTTCATTGCAACCTAAATAAAATTAGCCACAAGGAAGTATTTTTTTGACCTACTTAAAAACGCACTTTCAAACATGACTTTCAAACATGACAATATCTTTGGGACGGAGGGAGTACATATTTGACATGGTATTCACAGCCGCTGTGTTGCGACAACGTACATGGCACAAAAGACATCCAAATGGAGGAAAAAAGAAAGAAAATAATTGAAACAAGTTTTGAAGGGCGCGGCGCCTTACACTAAGAGTGGAGCTAACGAAAGCTTGAACTCGCGGTCTTTCGGTTGGACCCTGCTCAGTTTAAGGTTGATGGAGTCTGTCAATTCAACCGTAAGATTGTAAGAACGCCGGGATACGTTCAAGTTGATGGACACGTTAGCCACTTCCCTTGACCACAAAGTAGAGAATGAACGCCTGATCACATGCGAAAAGAATCAGAGGGATTGATAAAAACGTACCAATCTCGTGGAACACAGTCGCGGCAGGTCTTCGACTGATTTCTGCTTTGCGTCGCAAGCTGCACATTCTTCAACGTCTGTCTTCTTCACGAAGGCCGAAACCCTAAAAGCTCACTTTACATTTGGCAGCCCATTGTTGCAAATTTCGCTGAAATCACTAAATTCGGCCCAAGGGCTTTATAAGGATATTGTTAATCCTTAAAGGACATATGCTTTCTTGATACCACGTTCAAAATCTCTTTTAACCTACATTTTAAGCATCATTTTAAGCATGATTATGTTATTAATTTATTTTGGATCTATTCTAAAGAAGTATAGATCTCTCTAAGGTGCTCAATTTGGCATTCTAAAAACCCCATTTGTTGCAATGGAGTAGAAGTTATAAGCAAGATTCTCCCAAAATATAACCAAGCCCGTGGGGCTTGCATTGTCCTTTAAGGGTTAACCCCGAAGCGTGCAAGGAGCCATGTGGGACCATGTTTGATCGTTTTTCAGTCAAATGCTCATTTTCACCTATTTCTTAACCTATTAGTGTTCATGGTGGTTTTGGAAAAACCACAGTTTTTTGGGTGAAGTTTCTCTAAAACTATCTTTGTTGAAATTAGGGATACTATTAATAATATCCAACCGTATGAATGTAAACATAGCTTAATCTTGGTAGTATTGGTTAATTGGAAGATTATAGTATGTTTTTGAATTGTATAATTATTTTTCAAAAATAAAGGTGAAGATGTTCAGCAATGACCTGTGTCAACACCTCTTCATTGCAATCTTTCATGATAAGAATGGACTCATACATAATTATTGTGAATTTTATAAGTGAGAGTGACTTATCCATGTGCGATTTAGGACAAAATATATACGTTAAAATAAAAAAGGAGTTGGTTCATTGATCAAGATCTAACTACACACACACTAATGGAACATGAATAAGAGAACACAATCCAAAAAAAAAAAAACAAGATAACAAACATGCAAACACAAGAAATACCACATAGTACTTGTGTTGTATTTGTAAGTATTTGTTGTATTTTGAGATATTTGCAGTAATTTGGTGTTTTGTACGGTACATAGGTATTTGGATAGCTAAAAAAGCCAAGTTTCCAATGTTCTTTTTGCATCATTTGCAAAATCAAAAGATACACATTTAAACTTTAGACACCAGACTGAGATGGTTCACAGATTTTCCAGCATTTCATCATCAAGTGATCTAGTGACCACTTAGTGGTTACATGGGCACTAAAGGGTTAACCCCTAAATGTAAATGCTAGCCTTAAAAATAGATATTAGCATGGCTCATAGATACATAGGGTGTATATGAGAGGTCCATTGCAAGCATAAAATCTACTCGACAAATTTGACATATTTGCATTTGGAGGCCTCTCCAATATTATCAACACCTCCCCATTAAAAGAGATTTACTTCAATTCGTAGAGAACCTAATAGGCTTGCAAAAATGACTTGGACAAAGATTGTATGGGAAAGTTACAAGGTTTTGAATTTGTTGACGATTCAATTTTTGAACGTTGGGACGTTCAAGAGTTAATTTCGAATGAAATTGGTCCCAACTAAGAAAGTGTGGGGCTATCTTTTACTTATTAGTCTTATTTACCATTCTTCAAAATTTTTGATATTGTGCTTTTTACATTACTTTAAAGCTCAAAACCCTAAAACTCCAATATACTTTGAAGAACTTTTTTTTTCTATTGAATTTTTTATTCTATAAGCTTAAGAAGCATGCTACTCATATTTTGTTGTTCATCACTATATTTACATTTTCCCTAAAAAAAATTCATATTACTCTAAGCATTTTTATAATTACTATGATTTTTATAAGAAAAAGCTTTGAAAAATCTTATAAGATTTATTTTTATTTAACCCTTAACTACCTAAGCGTTCATAGTGTCAAAATTTCAGTGTAGATTTTATAGGAAGTTAGCTTCATGCATGTCAGAACCAATTAAAAAGAGGATGGTTTGTGAAATTGTTATGCCTCACTTCATGTTGCACTGATTCACTAAAAATTTAGAAGATCTTAGTTCAAAAGTGTTCAAAAGTGTCATTGAAAAAGTCAACCTATAAAATTAAGCAACCAAAAAATCTTCAAAAATTACTACACTTAGAGTATTACATCTCAACCCATCACAACAAATTTCATCCATAAATTGCGAATATCTTATTCGTAATTGAATTACAAAAGAGTTTTGAATTTTAAGTTTCAAATTTTATACAAAATATTAGTGATTGCAATCATAGATTTAATTGTATGAATAGAATCTAAAATTTATAATGTAAAACTTTTATTCATAAATCAAGTTCAAAATATCCACATTTTATAATGCATTTTGCAAAACTACCTAACTTGAAGAGGGCTATAGGCATTTAGGGGTTTAATGATTATTACAAAATCAAAATAAATCGGTTTAACAATACCTTATATGAAGAAAATATCAAAAAATATAATATTTTTTAAAATGTGAGGAATTGATGAGGTTTAACTGGGTAATTTTAGTGTGTACGTTTAAGGATTAAACAATTTCTTTTTAAAAGCATCCACACCATTTCAATGAGTGATTCCTTGACTTTGAAAATTGGATGAAATATGCTTGTATTTGATGAAATTTTGTGAGAGAGCTAAGGAATATGAGCATGATATAGTGATATTGGAATACAATACGTTCTTCTTTAAATAACTTAAAGGAGGACTCAATATCTTAGATTCATGAACAATAATAATTACCCATGTATAGTGATTGTGATTGGTCCATAGCCTATATAGAGGGACACATAGCATTTCAAGGGTGTAGAGACAATAGCTTGTGATACCAAATCTTGGATTTGATTATATTGCTACTGTGAATTGAAGGGAGAAAGGTGTGGATGCTCCAATGACACAAGTTTGGTGACTCTATTTTTTTAGTTCTTTTATTTTATTTTATTTTTTATCATTGAGGTCTTCAAAATGTTTTAGATGGCCTTCTAAGACATTACATTTTTAAGCCCTTAGACTTTCTACCCTTACTAAAGTTTCCAAGATCTTTCCAATGCTCTTGAACACTCATAGATGTTCTTTTCTCCACATCTTAAGATGTTTAGGCAATGAGAAATCATAAGATGAGATACACTTCAAAATTTCAAACGGTTCTCACATTCAAGTAATGTGTTTAAAAACACAACCTAATGAACAAACAACATGAGTATGACAAAGAATCAAATATCCAACATTATGGTCTGCAAGGGGCAAAAGTTCAAGGAAAAAAATGCGGTATCCCTTCCAATGCACTCATTGCCACTTTACCTTTTCTCTAAACATGCACCTCCAAGTCCCCTTAATTACAAAGAATTGAATTGCATACACAAATAAGGTAAAGTCTAGACAACAAGGTTTAGGATTTAGGCAATTGACGCGGGAATTGAGGCAATTTCTCACCTAATCCAAGGATTTTCATTGGACCTCACATAAATACTTCATTCCTTCAAATATTACAAAGCCATCTTTATTAATAAAAATGAAATACCACCTATACATTGCACCTACCCTATTTTAAATACAATACTGTATGGTCTTTTCAAAATTTGCAAATTTTTTTGCTCCAATGGAGTAAAAGTACTATATATTCTTTTTCAAGTGGTTTAATAAAATTTTGATAGTGACCTCCCGGGTGGGCAACACCTCTCATCAGTGTCCACCCATTTAGTCACACCGCAGTACACTGTCACAATGTAGTACATTGTCATAATGTAATACACTGTCACGATGTGGTACTTTGTCATAATGTAATACATTGTCACAATGTAGTACACTATCACAATGTGGTACACTATCACAATGTAGTACACTGTCACAATGTAGTACATTGTCATAATGTAATACATTGACTCTACAATTCTTACAAAGCATCTAAAATGTCTCTATTGTACTCGTGTACCGCAGGCCCGCCGCAATTCTCACAAAGTGTCAAACGAGTCCTTTGTACACATTTACCGATAGCCCGCCGCATTTCTCGGACAATGTCAAACGCGTCCTTTGCACACGTATACCGACAACCTGCTGCAATTCCTACAAAGTATCACAACGGTGTCATACTTTCGTTTGCATGTGTATGCAACCCTTACCGCCGGCCCGCCACAATTCCCACAAAGCATCTCAACCGCTTTGTCTTCACAATACACCACCTTGTATTTTTATTATGTTAATGAATCGGGTGTGAGCTTTACATGCGGGAATACCAATGTTTGGATTCCAAAGCCTACTGATATTACCAAGATATTACATGATCACCAAATTCAACATCTTTATACAAATAACTAACTATTACCGTTTCATTATTACCATTGATGAATCGTCTAGAACTTTTACGCATTGGACATCCGACATATCCTGTTGTAAGACTGTTCAATCGGCCGCCCACAGTTACGCAACATTGACAACGTACAAGACCAAGCGGGACCAAGCGGGTGAGATGTCACAGCACACCGGCCAGGTCAGGATTCAATCGCAGTCTTTAGCCATCTCTTCGCTTTCATTTACTGATTAATTTCCGCAGGCTCGCTCTGCGCGCTTGTCCGTCTTTTCTCTTCCGTGCCGTCGTCGCGTTCCGGCCTTCGAACAATCTTCAGCAAGCTACTCACCGAGCTAGCTAACTGCAGCAAAATCTTCACGGGGAGGTCACATTCTGTATACTTTTGTGTACCACGTGCGGTCACGGGATAATTAAAGGTGGGTTATTTATCTAAATTTCTAAAATAGTTTGCACCCTATTAGTGGATAAAATGGTACTTTGAGGTGTTTTTCAAGACCCTATAGATGAATATAATTTCCACCATCAATTTGTTTTATAGACCCTATTTTGTTAATAAATTGTACCATTTGTCAAAATCATGGAATTTTGGCATAAATTGACATTAATCCATAACAACAACAATAATACATGAATAGAACTTTGAAATAATAACAATTGTGCACAATGCCTAAAGTGTTGCAATTAAATGTGGTTACCTTAAAAACATAAATAGATACTAGAATAAACAAAAAGTTAGACAAGTGTCACATTCAAGTAACGTGTTTAAAAATACAACCTAACAAACAAACAACATGAGTCTGACAGAGAATCAAATACCCAACAGTATTTTCTGCAACTGCAAGGGCAAAAGTTCAAACAAAAAAATGTCATCTCTCCCAAAGCACTCACTGTCACTCTACTTTTTTTTCTAAACATGAGCTTCTAAGTCCCCTTAATTCTAAAGAATTGAATATAGAAGATTGCATGCACAAGAAACTTAATGTTTAGACAACAAGGTTTATAGTTTAGGATTTAGGCAATTGAGGCAATCTCTCATCCAATTCAAGGATTTTTATTGAAGCTCATATAAATTCTTTGTTCCTCCAAATATAACGAATCCAACTTTATTAATAAAAATTAAATACTACCTATAATTTCACCTACCCTACTTTAGATATAATATCGTATAGGCAGTTTCATTTAGGCTATGGTATTTCCAAAATTTGTATAAATTTTTGCTCCAATGAATTAAAAATACCCTATATTTTTTCTCATGTGGTTTAATAAAATTTTAAAAGTAACCTCCCCGGGAAAATCTTTTGGGAGTCCGAGTACAGAAGGAAACTGTCTGGATTGATTATTATTCTCCGCTTGGTATGTCATTAATTCATCGTTGTGTGTCTTAAGGGTTTGGTTGCTTTTGGTACTTGCTTCCGCCAGCCCTTTGGTTTTCTTATGCAAGTTAATTACCAAAGCATTTGTCGTCAGTTAGGAAGCGCTCTAAAAATATTACTAAGGATGTTTGTCACCAGTTTTTCTGTTTTTTCTTGCTCGTGTTACTAGTGTAATGAACATAACAGTCAGTAGCCTTCAAAGAGACTGCCTTTTTGTTTCATCCACCTTTATATATAGAGTGACCAATGATTTCTAATTGAATGAACTATTGAATCAAATAAACAATGACAAATCACTGTTGAGTTGAGAATGAATCAAATAAACAATGACAAACACTATTGAGTTGAGAATCAATCAAATAAACAATGACAAACACTATTGAATTTTGATTCAATGAGTGCTTTTGATTACTGTGCACCATGGTTGCTTGCTCTTGCTTAACCCTTTAGTGTCCAGCAAACCACATTATGGTCACTACAACGTCCGAAATGCAATTAGCAGAGAATCCGTGAAGAATTAGAACTTCAATTTTGAAGTTCAGATTTGCCCACATACATTACACACCTTCTAGAAAAAGAAATTTTCAATTTGGAATTGTATAACTATCAAAATACTTATCAACAGAACGCGAAAATACTACAAATACTTGAAAATACAGTAAATACTTACAAATACAACATATGTATTGTGTAGTATTTCTTGTGTTTGGAAGTTTGTTATCTTGTTTTATTTTTTTGGATTGTGTTCTCTTCTTCATCTTCCATTAGTGTGTGTAATCCGATCTTGACTAATGTACCCACTCCTGTCAATTTTCAACGTATAAAATTTTGTCCTAAACCGTACATGGAGAAGTCACTTTCACTTATAAATCTCACAATAATTATGTGTGAGTCTATTTTTGATATGAAAGATTGCAACGGAGAGGTGTTGACATAGGGCATAGCTGAACTTCTTTGCTTTTATTTTTGAAAATTTACCTCAAATTATATTTAACTTTGAAGTCACACACCCCCAAAATCTCGTTTTTGAGCATGCATTATACAGTTCAAATACATACTATAATCTTCCGATCCGACCATCAGATGATTCTCAAATTTTAATAAAATGTGTGCTCTCGAGTTGAGAATAGAATTGTACGGTTACTTTCTAATTTAACCCATTCTATTTTTGGTAGTCTCAACCACAGTGAAAAAATCTACTGAAATCCACGGCTCTGAGCTACAGTACCCTGGGCACTAAAGGGTTAATGCCACGTGCCCCCGTAGCTACTGATTTGATGTGGAATATTCCACATCATTTCATTGGGGGGATGAAATGATGTGGGATATTCCACATCATTCTATTAGAGGGAGGCAGTACTCACAAAGGCTACTGAATGTTATGGAAGTTTTCTGCATCCCATGATTGATTTCGGCTTGAGTTTGTTCTACATGAATTAGAAGTGCATTTCAGGCCGCCTTATACATGATACTAGTTTAGTCGGGGTTGGATTCACAGTTTGCATGTAACTAAGGGCTAGCAGAACTTCATTAAACCCCTGAATACTTTGATGTCCAGAACGAGTGATAGCAGAGTGCGGGCAAAACTGATCGACTCCAACACACGCGTAGTGACAATTCCTACAAAGTATCACAACAATGTGGTACACTATCCCCGACACTATCACAATGTAGTACATTTGTTACATATTCGATCTACATCATAGTAATTTTTTTAGAGTAGAGGTAATAAAGCTAAAAGGTTGTCACAGTGTAGTACATTTGTCACATATTTAATCTATGTCATAGTGGAAAAGTTGAAAGTTCAAATAAAAGGGTTAAAAAGGTTTGAATGCTACTAATGTGAGACTATTGAATTGGGGGGTGGAGTTGCCTCACAAGTGTTTAAGAATGTGATGATTGTTATATAAATTGAAAAACAAATAATTAGTCACACTTGCATACTTGTGACACAGTGGTACACTTGTTACACATTCAAACTATGTCACAGTGAAAAAGTTGAGAGTATAAGTGATAAAATTAAAAAAGTTTGAATGTGTGTAGAGTGGAATGGTACAAATGTAAAACTATTGAAATAATAATAATAATAATAATAATAATAATAATAATAATAATAATATAACTTTTAGTTTTTGAAATTTAAATTTTATTACAAAATATCTTGAATTGCTTTTAAAAAGCCTAATATGCTCACTTCTTGAAACCCTTGAGTGGATCACAAGTGATTAGTTTTAGGTTCTTTGGGTGGTGATTGTTGAGGGCACTTATGTAATGGAGACGGAGACGGGTGGTTATGGGACATTCCACTTTATACTTTCAAATTTCAACCTAAGTTGCAGCCTAATTGTAATAAAGTGTAGAGTAACTTCCTTACATGATAGGTTGTTTTGTACACATGAAGTTAACCTATGATTTTCAAAATAGAATTCACGTATGTACAGTGGGGTACCAATCAAAATGTCATTTTCGAATTCGCAGTGAGAAAATTTCAGTACTGCCAACTTTGAAAGCCTCCCGAGAGCTCAAAAATTGGTTTTTTACCACAAATTTTTAACCAAAGAATAATCTTTAAGTTAATTATATGTACGCCAAATTTCAAGGCCAAAAAAATCACCAAAAAAAGGTTATTCAAAATCTACCAACATTGGTAGCTGTGGAAATTGTTTCACTGCTGCCAACTTTGACAACCTCCCAAAGATTGAATTATTATGTTTTTGCCATCAATTTTTGGGAACGAAAACCTCTTTATGTTAATAACATATGATAAAAATTTCAATGCCAAAAGATTAATGTAAAAAAAGATATCAACAATCTACCAACATGTGTAGTTGTGGGAAACAATGGGGGAAACCATTTCATTGCTACCAACTTTGAGTACTACCAACTTTGAAAGCCTACCGAGAGCTCAAAAATTGATATTTTATTACGCAAGTTTTACCAAAGAATTATCTTTAAGTTAATTATATGTATGCCAAATTTCAAGGCCAAAAGATTCACTTAAAAAAAGGTATTCAAAATCTACCAACATAGTAGTCAAAGTTGGTAGCAATGAAATGGTTTCCCCCATTGTTCCCACAACTACACATGTTGGTAGATTGTTAATATCTTTTTTTGCATTAATCTTTTGGCATTGAATTTTTTATCATATGTTAATAACATAAAGAGGTTTTTGTTCCAAGAATTTCATGGCAAAAAACAAATAATACAATCTTTGGGAGGCTGTCAAAGTTGGCAGCAGTGGAAATTTACCAATGTTGGTAGATTTTGAATAACTTTTTTTTGGTGAATTTTTTGGCCTTGAAATTTGGCATACATATAGTTAACTTAAAGATTATTCTTTGGTTAAAAATTCGTGGTACAAAACCAATTTTTGAGCTCTCAGGAGGCTTTCAAAGTTGGCAATACTGAAATTTTTCTCACTGCGAATTCGAAAACGACATTTTGATTGGTACCCCACTGTACAATACGATCAGAATCTAAAACCACAAAGTGCATTGGATATGTATTTAAGTCTACTATCAAAAAAATGATAAGTTGAGACATTTTAGGATGAGATTTAAGTGTCTATTTTTTGGACAATGTACAGATATGATCCATGTTTTCTCATCCATCATGCATTTTTTACAGTGTGAAATTTTTACTATAGATTTATAGGAAGTTAGCCTCACGCATGTCAGAACCAATTAGAAAGGGGTCATTTGTGAAATTTTTATGTCTCATTTCATGTTGTAGTGATTCATCAAGACATTCTAAGATCTTAGTTCAAAAGTGTTCAAAAGTGTTCAAAAGTGCTCTTGAAAAAGTCAACTCATAAAATCAAGCAACCCAAAAATCTCCAAAAATTACTAAACTTAGAGTATTACATTTCAACCCATTCCAACAAATTTCATCTATAAATTGTCAATATCTTATTTGTAATTGAATTACAAAAGAATTTTGAATTTTAGGTTTCAAATTTTATACATAAATATTGGTGAAAGCAATAATAGATTTAATCGTATGGATAGGATCTAAAATTTATAATGTAAAACTTTTATTTAGACATCAAGTTCAAAAATATCCCTCTTGGTTACATTTTATAAGACATTTTTGAAATTCTCCAAATCTGAAAAGGGGTGAAAACATTTAGAGCTTAACTTTTAATTCCTAAATGCCTACAAGTTTTGGGCATAAAATTGTATCTAAATGTATTATAAAATGAGACTTCTTTAACTTTTTTGAGCTTCAACTTAAGAGTCCTAAGATTATTGTGTAACCATGCAAATTTTGCATGATGTACATAATTGTTATAATTTTTTTTTATAAATGATAAAGATTTTTGGAGTATAGTTTTCTTTTACATGATTTTTTCAAGTAATTTCATCTCAAAGTTCTGATGCCATTGATCCAAAGTTGAGTCAATGTTGTGATTGGGGTATTGAAACATTTGCACGGTGCAATATCATAATAATGTTGAAACATTACAAAACATGTCAACATTACATAACAACTACTATTCAAATGTTGCGTTGGAATTATATTAGTTTTTAGTGTTTCAACATTATAGATTAGCTATTGCACAATGTTATTCACTTTTTGCTTGTTCCATTAGTGAAACAATGCCGCATTCAATGTTATCCAATATTTTCATGTTCTTTCATTAAAAAAATACCAGATCAAAATTAGTGATACAATCTTATGTAGGTTACATGTCAATGCAACATCATCTGTTGATTGGGTATTATAATGCCAATTATTAAAATATTGAAACAATGTCACATTCAATGTTATTCAGTTTTTCATGTTGCTTCATTGAAACAATATCACATCAAAAGTAGTGAAACAATATCCTATCAAAAGTAGTGAAACAATAACACATCAAAAGTAGTGAAACAATATCACATCAAAAGTAGTGATACAATTCTATCTGGGTTACATGTCAATGCAACATCTGTTGATTGGATATTCCATATTTCCCTCAAGTAGAATAAAAGAGCCAGAATGTGTATGTTTACATTTTATGTCCTATTTTTGAAATCCTCTACATTGAAATGGTCTGGAGTAAGAAGCTTTGGACACTTGGACACTTGGACACTTCGAAAGTCTATATTTGTACAAACTAAGGCTCCTTATCAAAATGAATGGAATAGTAGGTTCAAAGTACACCAAGCATCAGGAATTTCAATCGTCAAATTCAAGGTCATCAACTGCAATCTTGTCAACTAAGCAAATTCTGCTCATGCTTGAGGATTCTTCAATTAATTTTGCCTCGGCTATCTTCATTTGTGATCTCACAGTAGACATGTCCAGGGGGTTAAACGTCTTCCCCAACATTGCTACCTCCAACTAAAAACAAATGCAGAACCAGAGAGTTAAGTCCTTGAAAGCAGAAATTGTCAGAAGTGTCCAAATCTGTGATATATAAGCATAGAAAGCTCTAGCTCCAATTGCAAAACCAAAATCAACGTACAAAATTCGGTAAAGAAGGCCTCAAAAATAGAATAAAAATGGTGTCATGCAAAAACTTACTGCCCACAAGAAGAATCCACCCTGCTCTTTGTGATTTCAACAATGCCATACAAATTATAGCACTCTCCAGTCATTGCACGTGCAAGCACCATACACTGCATCACTTCCGAAAGGATCTGTGAAGCCAAACTCATCCGTTTGAGTCCTCCATTTGTTACCTTCAAAACAAAACACAAATTGAGTAACAACATAGTCACAACACAATACTCCCTCCGTCCCAAAGTTATTGTCATGTTTGAAAGTCATGTTTGAAAGTGCCTTTTTAAGTAGGTCAACAAAATACTTCCTTGTGGCTAATTTTATTTAGGTTGCAATGAACACATGCAATGTTCTTCAATCATTTTAGTGACATAATTTGAAACCTTTTTTAATCATGTTTCTTACAATATGATCAATGAAATTGGCTCAAAGAAATACCAAGCAAACAAGTTGGACAATAACTTTGGGACGGAGGGAGTACTTGTTTCAAGTGATAATCTGAACCTGCAAAGTACCGGGCTCAAGCTTGGCATATCAAATGTATACTTACCTTCGCGATGGCTCTCAAGCTCATCATACCACTGTTGGAATTCCTGATGAGAAGCATTCTTCTTTGGCTTTGGACAACCTAACTTCCTGTAAAGCTCCATTTTGGCATCTCGGATCAGGCTGCTTTTGCGATCCCTCACATTTTTGTTAACCATTTTTGATAGGCCACCACCAGGCCCTAGAGGTCCCGAGGCTTTCAAGAACTGGGCCTTTGCCAAATCATCCTCCTCAATGTCAAAGGAGATCATCATGGCCTCAAAAAAAATCTCATCAGAGGGATACATTGTTGAGTTTGAGGATCTCCCAAGAAGAAGTTTGCTCACAACCTCAGTTTGCTTGATCTGAAAAGACAGTGGCTTCAATAGCATTAATATGATGATAAAACATGATTATAAGACTTGAGAAAGTTTTATTGAGAGGATTATACCTTCACTTGTGCTGGGTTGCAACATAGCATAATGTCTTTACATTTCTCCATCGAAATTTCCAATGCTCTTGTGGTAGAGAGTAGTTGTTTTCGAAGTAGCTTATTGTCCTTTATAAGTTTTGCATAGTGCCTTTTCTGGACCGCATTCATAGAAACACTAAAGTGTTCCCTACCTTGTTGATGGTTGTGAGAAACAGTAGATGTCCTCTCTTGTCGTTCGATCTGATCAAAAGGGGTACCGGCAATTCTTGTGATATCAGCTTCTGCTCCTCTGTTCAAGTTGTGCGCAGCAACTCCCGTACTAGATTGGCTTACATCAACCGGTCCTCTTGGATTGGTTGGTTCTCTACTAGACTAGCTCTCATAAGATGCAATGATGCGTGAATTGCGTCCTCTATGCATCGGAGTTTTATTAAACTGCACTTTTAAGGCAGCTAGTCTTTTGGACTCTTGTTGGCTAGGCATTGACTAGGTGTTCAACAATGCAAATAATATTATGTTAAAAATAATGAAAAATAAAATAGAATACAATCTTGTTGTATACAAAAGACCTACACCAATTTCCTTCTGCAACTTTTGAAAAAATCAAACTCCTTCCCACTTTGAAAAAATCCACAAACGACTAAATAAAAAAACCAGAGAAGAGCTCAAACGACAAAAGCTACTGTAATATAATTTATTATTCACCTTGACGCCAACGGGATGCATGGTGAAGCTGTTGATAGTATAGCCCCTTCTTTAGAAGCTTCCTACTAAAAAACGAACTGCAGAAACGGTGACATTCGTGAGATCTATTAGGAAACATGATTTCAATTGTTTCCGTTTCAGAATCAGGAAAGCATAGATGAAGATTTTGTGCTCTTTTCATTTGTTAGTGTAATAAGGACTCAAACTATATTAGTCAAGCTTTCAAAGTGAAACAGACTCTTAGTTTAACAAAGGAAACAGACTCTTAGTTTAATAAAGTGAAACAGACTCTTAATCTCAGAGACTCTTCATTCATAACATATATAGACTCAGATTGATTCGCACTGGTCTCAACAAATTATCGGACTCTTATTTCATGCTGGTCTCAATCGACAAGCAAACTCTTAGTTTAACATATAGACTCTTAGTTTAACAAACAGACTCAATGGACAAGCAAACCATGGAGAATTTGATGACAAGGTAATTCACAAACCCGGTTCTTGAGTTGAGGTTTATTTACATGTCTATGTAACTCGTAAGTTATGGTGTTTGACAACCGAATCAACAACTTGGTTTATATTTTACTTTATAAGTTAATGCAGTAGATCTTATGCAACCTTTTTGTTGGCACATTTGTTTAGAGCAGTATTGGCCTTCAAGACGGCTTTGATGGAATGGCAAAAATCGAGTTTTAATACAATCAAGATTCATGCCATGTCACATTTTGCTTCATCAATCCGAAGATCAGGTTTGCCTTGGAAATACTCTACTAACATGTTTGAACAGATGCACATTGCACTTATGAAGAGAGCATACAGGGCAAGTAACAGAAGAAAGGAAAATGCGCAGATCGTCAAACACAATCGTAGACTTGAGGCTCTAAGAATTGCTAAGCGAGAAGTTGAATGTGTGGAAAATTCAAAAGTTGACAAGAAAACAACTCTTCATAAGGTAATTTATGCAAAGTCCAATGCTTTTGGTTCATACGTATGATTTAATTCAATCCAATTTTATTGTCTCCAAGTGTGAGGTCATTGTCCATAGTTGTGAACGAAGTGTGCCCTGTTGTGATCAGTTTTAACTGTGAATTTGGTACAATGCAAGGTCGAGTTGTATCGATTCCTACCATTTACGCATTAAACTTGTTTGATAAATAACAGACTTATGCTTGTATGTTGTAAGAAGTTAACTTCCTACTAGAACTTGTACTAAGGTAGGAGTACCTAATTCCGACATAGTACCCAAAGCTGATAATTTCTACACATTGCTTTCATTTTAGAACGCAAATCTAAATATGTCATAGAGCCTTTATTGTTTGTTGACCAAAACGATAAGCCATCTATGGTCTACCTAGATGTGCGTTCTAAAATGAAAGCCATGTGTAGAAATTATCGGTTTTAAGGTTTATGTCGGAATTAAGTGCTCCTACCTTAGTATACTTGCAAAATGGTGATCTTTCTAAAACAAAGTTCAAATGTTATAGACCTAAGGTACCAGTGCCAGTGGATAAATGTTTGCAATGTGACTCATTTCATTCCAGGCAGTAGAGATGGGCATGAATGTTATTGGTGGAGTAGCCTTTAACATCCACAGAGCATGGCTACGAAGGGATATTACTTCTTTATATTGCACCCCAACTTCAAGCATTGATGATACACGCAAGAGAGGATATTCTGTAGCGGTTGTGCCTGCACCTGTACGAGATTTGGTGAAAGCACAACCAGAGGTCCGCGAGCACTTATATGAGGCTTTGTGTGCATATGAAGTGGCACATGATGTGTGCATTGAAGAGGTAATCACAACGTTACCGAACCACACTAAATTATGAATTTTGTGTGGATGACCATTTGGAGTTACACGGTGCTATAATTTACTAACTTTGATTTATTTTTTTGGTTTTTCTTTTTACTTTAGACCTCTATCAAAGTGAATCAATTTTTTTTATTGAAATAGCTTATCAACTTATGTACATGTCTTTGGTGTGATCAAGTCAGTGGCAATTCCTCCTGGACCAGGACATGACTTTGGCAATTGGGCTATGTATGCAAGAGCCACATATGACTTTCATGGGGGCCCATGGTTTAGCAATGTGACATTGCAGATGAAAGACGTTGAACATTCCCCTTACACTTGTTATGCAGAGGTTCATCTTTTCCTTCATTGTGCTAATTGTCAACAAAAGACAGAGGATGGGTATACAAGGATGAACTTGGATCTTGCATTTGTGCGTCTATATTATGTATTGGACTCAGACATATTAAGCACCATCACACAGTGCACACATATTATTTGGTCATTACCTCAAAACTTGGGTAGGGGTGAAACTACTAGAAGTCAAATTCGATTGTCAAAGTACTTTTTGATTGATATTCAAAAGATTTTGAAAGTTGTACAAGTTATTCCACATTTTGGAGACTGACTCTGTAATGTTGACCGGTATTTTGTTAATAAATGGAAGTTTTAGGATCTTGGTTTTAATATGATCTACAATTTTCATTGGGCATCTACCTATTCATGCTTGGAAAACATTGATGCATGTCCTAACATGATGTTTTCAACATTGTTAAAAGCTACCAAAACAATAATAAATTATACATAACTTCAATAATACCACAATACCAATATGTTGTTGAACTCAAGTTTACTGAAATTATAGATTGTTATTGATCCAATGGTTGGGAAAACATTGATGCATGTTCCAACACAATGTTGTTTCAGCGTCGATTCCAATTTCCAAAAACCAACATTATATACGACCACAATAATACCATGATATTAGTATGTTATTGACTCAACTTGATGTAGAATTGGACTGATATTGATTCAACATCCTATCAACTCTCACCATCAACATATTTGAATAATACAAGTTGTTACAACATCACTGCAATCTTGTATCAAAAAAATTGCAATAGTACTGACATGAAACTCTGAGAATATGCAAACAATTTTATGATTCCATCAATAGATCAATCTATATGTGACAAAGCCACTTTCACATTGTATCAATAATTGTTTCAAACACTGCCATATCAATATTTGAACATGGCCATTGAATCAATAACCGAGTACTACATAAGAATCAACATTTCTCCAATGTACATGAGTATGTTTCGATCAACATTGAATCAACAACCATGTCAGAACAATACTGAATCAATATTGTTTGCCGAGGGTCCTTTTTTGAGATGCTTCCTTTATATAAGAGAAGTCAAAGAAGAAGATTGTAATTGAGTTTGCTAACTTTCTTTTTTCCATTGAGCTTCTATTTTGACAAAAAAATTATATAGGGTTTTAAACTCGGGGGATGCACTCTACATTATGTTTGAGAATCATGTGCGTTCACGACCCCTTCTAAAAACCCCCTTGTATACGAGAGGTTGTATGTCTAAATATCTTTGTATACAGATATATTCCGTTTTAAATATATGTTTAATGTAAGTATATGTGAATATTTTCAGTCCTAAATGTGTTTATTGTATGTATATGTAGTATGCCAGTGTTCAAATTAATACCCCTTTTGTGCACTCACATATACTCGTACATGTTTAGTATAGTGCACCCCCCGAGGTTTTAAACTGCTAAATGCACACCAAATCCATTCTTTAAGGTTGACATACAAATGAAAGTTGTAGATGATGACTTTTCTATGACATCCATGTCATTGGATTAAGTGAAAGTGTTGAAATATTAATTTAAAAAGAGATTTTTTTAAAAAATTATATGAAAAACACAACAATACTCATTACCTTATGGATTTTGGAATGATTGGCCAAAAGTGCATAATGAACAACATTGAATCTTATTTTTCATAATGTGCAATATTTCAATCTTTAAAATTATTTTTAAATTGCTTACAAAGAGATCTTAAGACACCTCTATCAAATCATAATTAATTTCAAATGAACAACTTTACCACTATTGAAGTATAATGGTTTTAACCAATCATAATGAATTACAAGATGAGAGTAGTGAAACTTTATTTTTTGGTGAATTTTCAATTTTTTTGTATAAATTCATTTAGGAAAAGTATTTAAACAAATTCAATTGTATGTGTTACATATGCTCTTCACATTTGAAGCTCCAAAAAGTTAAACAAGCCTTATTTTATAATACATTTAGGTATTGCCCAAAACTTGTAGACATTTAGAGATTAAAGACTTCCAGATACTTGCTGAACCCTTCAATGTGCGCAATATTCATTGCACATAAACTTAACATTAATTCAACATTAATTTGACATTATGTTAATATTGTTCTAATGTCCTATTAGATTAACATCAAATTACCATTAACAACTATGTCAATCTAATGAAGGGATATTTTAAAATGCGAAAGTCATGAATGTGAATGTTTAAAGTAGGATGAGCTAAAATCAAGCACCTACCCAAATGCACGCTCTAAAAAATCTAGACTAAATATATGTAGAATGTACAACTCAAAAACATCAAAATTAGGACACAAATTTATAACATCTACAAATTGATATTTGAGCTCTTGTAAATTTTGCATACACCACTCAACTAAAAGAATTCCACTTGATTTCCGTTTCCACTGAAATTCCTTACTTCATGTAAAAATTTCAATCTTCAACAATTAGATTTTCAGACTATTACAAAAATTCGCTCGGTTACATGATTGTGATACAACCTTAGAAGTATATGTTAAGGTAGGATGAGCTAAAAACCAAGCACCTACCGAAATGCATGCCCTAAAACATCTAGACAATAAATAGGTGCAAAATGTACAACCCTAAAACATCAAAATTAGGACACGGATTTAGAACATCTATCGATCGATCTTTGAACTCCATAAGGTTCTATAACAACTAGTGGAGTCCTCCCTTTCAACAGTAGCAGTGTAGACGCTTCAACGGTGTCTCAACACCCAAATTCTTAAGCTAAAGATGGCGTGGACTTGCAATGATTTGGAATCTGCTACAGTGATTTGGGAAATAGTGGCCCAAATTATGAGGTGTTGTAGAGAAGAGCTAAAGAACCTTATGTCTTATAACTTTTGCATACACCACTGAAACAAAAGAATTCCACTTGGTTTTCTGTTTCCACTCAAATCCCCGACTTTCAATCTTCGACAGCGAGATTCCGCAAAAATTCGCTCGGTTACAGGTTAGAGGCGAATCCATGACCTGAAATTGCGTCCTTGGCTGATTGCCAGACCCATGGCACTTGCTGTTTTGGAAGAATTGGAGCCCACATAGTAGAGCCGGAAGCGACCGTCGTCCATAGTGACAACATGAGGCGCCGCGACGGTGCCGTTGTCCCAGGCGCCCTTGCCCACGCGCGCACTGAAGATTGGCCCATGCGCTTCTTTCTGCCACTGAATTCCATCAGAGGACACGGCCAGGCCGATTCCATGCACACCATGCATGTTTACGCCCTCGTAGAACATCACGTACTGATTGATTCTCATGTCAAGGCCACTCAGGGTTGTCAGCTCCACCTTAAACCCTAAACCCTACGATGATTTTTGCAAACTATGCAAGAAACAAGAAACTGTGCACAAGTGAGGTTGTTGAACATTTAATTGATCAAGAATCCATCTTCACACATGAAATATTCTGACTATTATGTTTCAACTTTTTGTAAACATTCTAAACTTGTTATTATCACACTCCAATGGAGTTAACCGAAAAAAGTGTCTCAAAGTGGAAACTCACCTTCAACTCATTTTAAGTTCAAAAAGATGGCAAAACTAGTCTATGGTGAGTTGAAGAATAATCTAAAGCAAGACCCTGCATCGCCCATGGGAGTGGAACTCATGACCTTCCCAATGCTAAAGGGGAGTTCCCACATGTTACCCCAAGCCTATGGCTCTATTCATGAAAGGACTAAGAGACTGTTCATGTGTTAGTCATGTCAGAAATTGCTTATATAAGATTGTTAACTCCGCAAAGACTCTGTACAGAGCCCTTCTTCTTTTTGGTTAACTCAAATATCACATTCCAGTATTTACTTTTGTGTACACATGATATTGGCCACTTTTCACATGGTAAGTTCTAAAGTTGTAAACTCATGTATGTTGGTTACCAAAGGGGTGATATATAAGAGCCAGTTTACATATTATGTGCCCATGCAGATGAGCAACAAATATTTTCTAAAAACAACTCAATATCAAGTTGGAGGATGGGGGAGGGGCCTGCAGGAGCGCATAGAAACAGGCTCTAAGGTTTATGACATTCTATAACATAACATTCTATATCACTTCTGGGACTTCACTCTTTGCTACATTGACATAGAAACTTCCTATCACCCATGACTTCAAAGTAGGAAACTTCCTATCACCTATGACCCTATGCATGAAATTTAAACTATTATTCTATTAAATTCCAACTTTTTTGTGAACGAACACAACATTCTACACCAGGTCTAGAACTTCACTTTTGCTAGAAAAACTCCTATCACCCATGACCACCCCATGCAGGAAAACCAAACTACCGGTATAGTGTTCTTGAGACAGACAAAAGCAAGAACAAAAGAGAGCTCTTGTCACTGTAAAGCAAAGCATATGTGTTGTACAAGGCTCCTATAGAATCATGTTGTGAAAACCGAGTTTTACAATTTCCAAAATTTTGAAAAGAATATAAACAGGGAACTTTTTCCAATTCACTAGGAAGTAAACATTACTGTCAAACTGCTGTTTGTAGCAAGTTTTTCAAGTGGTTGTTCAATTTAGCAAGTGATTACCAAGACTTCACCATCATTCTTGTACCCTTTACTGCCTAGAAATATGGTCAGGGTTCCTTGTGATAGTGATGCAGGCAGTATTCCTTGATTGTGTAAACAGAAGCTCTCCACAAACTCAGTTTGTAAACGCCAAAAGTCCATGGTACAATAAGAAGAGAATGGACTTTTTACCAGTTTGGGTGTAAAAAGCAAACGGAAGTGTGTTGCTTGAACAAGGTGTGGTTAGACTGGTTACTTACCTGGCCGTCAATGAAGAGCACATGCCTTCGGCCGACACCGCCTTCGTCCCACGAGCCGGGTGGTCCTCGTGTCAACACTTTGCCGGCTTTGGTCCAGTGGAGACCATCCGAAGAGACTGCCAGGCCGATGGATGAGAAGGGAGGGGCTCCTTGTTGTATTTCAATGGAGCTGTAGGTCATCAACCACTCCCTGGAGCCAGCCATGGAATTCGGAGGCAGCACTCGTGGCCATGCCACGAAAAGCTCATCCCAGTCGCCCTGCTTTCCCACATTCAGCAACGGGTTGATGCCGCCTGCATCATCAGAATTTCAGACTCTTCAGCAAAATGGCCACACACGTGAAGATTTCATAGCCAATTTTGGAGAAATATTCTACATTTGTAGCAAAATTACTATGCATAGTACTCCCTCCGTCCCAAAGTTATTGTCCAACTTGTTCGCTTGGTATTTCTTTGAGCCAATTTCATTGATCATATTGTAAGAAACATGATTAAAAAAGGTTCCAAATTATGTCACTAGAATGATTGAAGAACATTGCATGTGTTCATTGCAACCTAAATAAAATTAGCCACAAGGAAGTATGTTTTTTGACCTACTCAAAAAAGCACTTTCAAACATGACTTTCAAACATGACAATAACTTTGGGACGGAGGAGTATAAGATTGGCTAATTTCACCATATTGGAAGAAGCCATTTGGCTAAAAATTAGTGACTGATTCCCTGTAAATAATTGAGTAAAATTTAGCATCCAACTTTTTTTGGCTAAAATTCACACACAACATTTTTCACTGGCCTGTATCATCACCGTGTCGGTGGAAAGCCAGGCCGTCGTTCGATCTCACCAGCCCTGGCCGCATCCGAAAGCCTTGCACAGGTTTGCCACCCGGTTTGAGCTCCATCTCCTCGGTTGATCCGCCGAAGTAGAACATCCACCATTGATCTAACCATTACACCATTGAGACATGCATGGAATTCAAACTGCACTGAAATTACCGTTTTCCCAACCTTGCCAAAAGATAGAAAGATTAGCAGCATTTGATCAGCTGCCAAGTTCAACATCCTTGCAAAAGGAACATAATAATTGTTCTCTAGCAAATGCACAGTGGTTGCCTTTTCACAAATAATCTTGCAAAAAGAATATCATCCATTAGCAGCGTCAACACCATTGAGCAGCTGTCCTAACGTACCACCCCTCGTAGATTTTGGTAAGCAACGTCAACACCGACCTGAAGAATGAAAGTCCTGCCACTCACTAAGCACCATGCAGGTTTGTTTTCAACAGTGAATGCATGTCGAATTCCTTTTGAATTACTTTTTTGGTATCCGTCTCAAGTGAAGTCTGGTACACATTTAGCTCGAGTCGAGTTCTAATGGAGAGGAACTACTGAGCCCATCGACTATTAAAATGCTGCAGTATTTGTAGTTTAAGAAATACTAGCAAATCTCGTGTTGCAATGCAACACAAAAACTAAATAAACATGATCAAGAAACATGGACTCCATTGCAAAGAACGTTGATTGGAAGAAATTGAAAATTTTCAGTATCGATGAAAATAATTTACAAAACATGCAAATGAATGAAAACCGGAAGATATTGGATGATAATCGGTGGATGGAAGACTTGGATGAAAACGTGACCGATTTTGTGACAGGGGTCGTGACACTGTGTATTTAATATAATAGATTTGAACTGTTTTCTTCCGTGCGAATGTTCCAAATTGTCATCTGATTTGTAATGTTGGTTCCAGGATCCACAATTGCTACGGTTGGGCGAAATGTTACGTTGACTTTAGATACTCTCACATTACAAACTTGAATCATTCATGCTCAATTCCCAACTGCTTTGCCCAAATAAGTGATGTTCTATTTCTAAGTTTGGATATGGCTGTCTACAACCCACTCACTCGATTTGAATCAAAAGCAGGTGATCTCAATTCCAAAGGCACTACTAAGAATTACGAAGTTTCAAATGGTTTGTGAACAGAATTTTTGATGACAAGAGGAGTTGCTTAACCCCTAAAGGACGAAGAAGCCCAAATTGGGCCTCATGCTTTTTATAGCAGTTTTGAATAGGTCCTATGTATATTTCCTTCTATTCAAATTTATTTGTCTTTCAATTAATGCATGCTATGTTCTTCATTGATTTCCATGATATAAAGCTCACACCCATCTAAATTGTATTTTTCAAAATATGATCGATTAAACTTGTCATTTTAAAACCACGAATCCTTGGTCCTTTAGGGGTCAAAACGCCCAATATGGCCATCTGCATCACTGAACTTTGCAACGGGGGCATTTTCTCATTTGACCTCGGTTTTGTGATTGCAATACATCATTTTAAAGCTCTTGTTCTATTCTACAAGATCAGGAGCGTTCGATTGTGTGAAACTGAAGTCATTTTCACACAAACAGATGATTTGCAGCAGTGGGTCCAATTTTGAAAAGACGAAGCTTACCATCGTGGAAGAAGACGTCGCTGCAGCCAACGTGCACAGAATCGAAAGCTTCGTCGTCGTGGTCGTCAGGATCGAGAAGAGCGCCGTGAGGCAATGGGCCTCGGTGACGGTTCCAGTGGACACCATCGTCAGAAAGCGCCAGCCCTACACGGCCTGTGGACAACAAAGCGGGGCGATTAAGTCCCCAGCCATCGCCCGAGCGGCCGTAGTAATACATCCTCCATGAAGCTGATGAACTGTTGTCTCGCACCACAACGGGGTGGAACACACACTTGTCGTCCCACCAGTTGGCGCCCTCGCCTCCCGGCCCAAACAACCTCCCTGCTAGTCTACAACAATCCCAGCATTAAGGTGGTTACCCCATTCCCAACTGAATAAGAAATACGGATATGAGGCATTGATATTATTTAGTACTATTATTTTTTGGAGGTAGGCAAGAAGAAATAGATTCCAACACAAGTTGAAACATAATTTTTGGATGAAGAATGAATCAGTTATAAATTTTCAAAGTTGAAGTATGACACATCCCATTCACGTCATATAGGTACACCTCTTTCTGTCTACAGAAGATTTGTATTGCACACACTAAAGATGCTTAAACCAACAACAACGAATCCATAACCACACTTACATATACTAAAACCAACAAGAGAGAACCCATTACCAACTCTAACTCATGCTACAACCAACATCATTACAACATTGATTGCAGATTATGCCCCTAGCTGTTGGTGAAAGGAGCCAGTTGTTAATGGGCCCCACCTTAACGCTCAAAACTGGAACATCAAAAGTACGTGTCCAATGAGGCTACTTTGGAATGCAATACAAACGATAAAGACCCATGAAAAAGAAAACCCTAAACCGTAATTGGAATGGTGTCCTACAGACCTATCGGAGGAGTTCGTCGTGGCCATAGCGCTGCATCTCACTCCAGTGCTCCTGAAATCTCTTGTGAGGTTGTTGAGGCAAAAGCTTGACGACAGAATGGGATTCATTTTTGGTACCAGCACGGCGACCTAATCTAAAATGACTTGAATTCACTGTCCAATATCACCGAGCTTGTGGCTGAGGCATCTTTACACTAGGGTGTTCGCGTGCAGGGATTGGCAGGCTTCCGGGAGCCGTCGATCGATGGGATCAAAAAGCAAGGACCAGGGAATGATCTTCGATCTGCACTGGCAAAACAAATTGACCCTATGTCAAAGAAATCACAAAAGGTCACAGTTTCTTAGTTTTTTTTCAATCATGGGAATGTAGTCAACTCGTATCTCTACATACTTCTTCGATTAATATTCGTCTTTCGGAAATACCCACATCGAGAAAATTAGGCTCAATCGCATCATTGGCATGGTTACGATAGTGCTCCTTGCAGATGCCCTGCAAACTGGAATGGAATCATCGATCTCAAAAGGCGACTACGTACAGTAGTGTTGATCGATTGCAAGAGAATTACTGGATCGATCATTACACAATTCCTGGTCAAACTCCTGTGCTACCGCCACATAAGGAACTCTGAGCATATTACTAGGCAGTAAAGGGTACAAGAATGATGGTGAATTTTTGGTAATCACTTGCTAAATTGAACAACCACCTAAAAAACTTGCTATAAACAGCAGTTTGGCAGTAATGTTTACTTCTTAGTGAATTGGACAAAGTTTCCTGTGGCCAATAATGCATATATGCTTCCCCTTGAACCCTAGATTAAAGCGATCGAATGAATTCTAGATTAAAGCGATCAAACACAGGGAACCTTGACCGATTCACTGCTAAGTAAATGATACAAGAATGATGGTGATTTCTTGGTGAACACTTGCTAAATTGAACAACCACTTCAATTTAGCAAGTGTTCACCAATAATTCACCATCATTCTTGTACCATTTACTACCTGGTGAATGTGTCAAGGTGCCCTGTGGAAAGAATGCATGCCCGCACACATCGCACGCATTCTGGATCAACAGATGGTTAGGAATTCGCAATGCAAACCTGCAGCATCCTAAAGGATTCTCGAATCCTTCTTGCTAGTCCTCCGTCACCTCATCAGCACAACATGGTTCCAACACGACGACGAAACGGTAAGAGGGTTGAAGAAAATATCTGGAGAAAAGGACTGAGCATGGCGAAGAGTCCAATTTGGTACTAACTTACACGAGCTTCGCTATATTCCTCTCATATATACAACCATACCCTGTAGTATCTCATTGCCGCTCTCCGCATCACGGCAGATTCTGAAGTTTTGGTTTCAGGTGGGTGTCTTTTCTGAAAGTGAATGAAGTCTTTGGTTGTAAGATGGTCTCAAGATGCACTGTTCGGCTGCGATAATGCGAAGCAACCTCGGAACAAGCACTAGGAGGAAATGTGTCAGCTTTTCACTTACTATAAATGAAAAAGAAATGAAACCGCGCCAGGCACATGGGTTGTGTCAATGTTGGTGAGTAGTTTTGGTCACAAGAAGATAGAAATATAGGTATAATATTCCGGTATTGTTCGCTGTTCCCACAAAGTGCGGAATGAAAAACAACATATCTACTACTAGTGAAGTTTTGAGCCAGGTCGAATTGCTTCCAAGGATTTTGTGGGCTTGAAGATTGATGATGCCATCATTGCAGGCTTCGTCTTTCGGCACCCGATCCGTGCCTGTGAACACAGCTGGCCAAGTAAGCTACTCATCAAATCTGCATTCAAGCTTGCAGCATTCATGGAGTATCATTCTAGATATCTCTAAACAATTCTGAAGTCTGGACATCAAATTTCAACCTGTTTCCATTACGGTTGAGGTACCTAAAACCACCACAGCCCCCAAAACCACCACAGCCCACCAACCAGGAGGAGATCTAAAAGCGTTTTGTTAGTCCAGATTTGGAGGACTAATTTGCTTACTGGTCACCTTGCTAGTGGGTGCTAGTGGGTGAAATCTGACAATCATAGAATACGGTTTTGGGTTTGATGGTGAGCAAAATTTAGGATCAGCATTGTTGCTCATAGGAGATTCAGAGTTAGAAATGGGTCATACATTACTTTGCACTTTGAGATTTTCTATAAAATTGAGAATTGCAAATTTCATGATGCAAATTTTTGCATTCATCATGAAATCCTATTTTGAAGACAAGAATATTTTTGGGTGAATTTTTGAATTGCTAAATATAGGTCAGATTGCTTAAGTTGGTGGTTTTAGGTACCTCAACCTTAGAACCGATGAGGAAGTTGAAAAAATTCATTTGAAGGATAACTTTAATGCCTTTTGATGAACAAACATGAGGCGAAGAAATGGTCCCCTTTTAATGAAGTCCTGCATTTGTTGAGGAATTTTGAACAAAGTGGCTAGATTCTGGAATGCTGATAATGGCTAGATTCTTTAGTGGTTGTTCATCATTCTCCCGTTTATATGCAGATGTTGGAATACTGTCCTCCGAGAAGAAGACACTTCTGCATGAAATCTATTATACAATACAGCTCGCTTTGTCTCACTCGACCGTTCCGCGCTGGAATCTGTTGAGGAGACAACCCACGTTCAATGTGCTCAACGGCACGGGTCCCACTAATTCTTGCTTTGCAGATCTTTGAAAAGGCAATCACAGGGTCCGCAGAATACGATGATCAATTCACACTAGAAGGAAATGTGTCGTTTTTCACTTACTATAAATGAAAAAGAAATGAAACGGCGCCATGCACATGGGCTGTGTTAGTGTTGATGAGTAGTATTGGTCAAAAGTAGACAGAAACGTAAGTATAATATTCCGGTACCATTCACTGTTCCCACGAAATGAGGAATGAAAAACGACAAGTTTGCTATTAGTGTCAGGTATTACCGTAGTCCCGTAGCTGGGTCGCCACCCTACAAACAAATGTTTCATATTTTTTGAAAAATAAGGTTTGTTTCTAAATAATGAATTTCTTGGTTTTTGTTTTTGGGCATAAAATTGATTAAAAATGGCCCAAAATGGTCCAAAATAGCACAACAATAGCAAAATGTAGCTAAAAACAATTATTCTATTCTTGTTTTTTGTCTTCATAATTTTCAATTTTTTGAAGTGTTTTTCGGTGACCCAGCTATGGTACTATGGTACCATGTCACTTCCATTTTCTCTTGAATTGAGACAATTCCATTTGAATTGTCACACTTTTGAGGGAAAGAAACAATAACAGCCTTAAAACTTGCTACACCCTATGCCTAGATGAGCCTTTGACTCTAAAAACTGGATGAAATATGGTTGCATTTAATGCTGGAAACTCAAGACTAGTGAGAAGGATACACAATATGAGTAAGACGCAGGGATGTCTCTACAACTCCTCTATAGTTCCTCTATAGTTAATTTAAGGAAGGCCTCAATATCCTAGATAGATAGATAGATAGAAACTCCGGTTCTCTTTTGAGGTTGGCGTGAACAAAGTGTCCGTTTGTAATGTCAATGACTCAGTGCCCACCGGACTTCACTATCCTAAATTAATGAACAATAATGATTATCGCCAAAAAATAATTCCAAAAAATATATATATCCAAAATTATGAAGACAAAGAAAAAAATAGAATAAATTATTTAAACTATATTTTTCTATTTCTAAGCTATTTTGGCGTATTGTGGGCCATCTTAATCATTTTTTCCTAGAAACAAAAATTTAAAAATTCATTTTTAAAGAGCAAATCTTATTTTTCAAAAATAAATAAATATTTGTTTACCGTGTGGTGACCCTGCTATAATACAACAGTAGTGATTGCGATTGGTTCATGCACTATAGAGGATGATTATAGCCGTTCAATAAAGAGGACAGCTTTTAACACCAAATCTTGGATGTAATTATATTGTAGGATGAATTGGAGGAAAAGGGTGTGCATGCTCTTGTAATGGCTTGGAGTTCATGTTATTGTTTCTAATGTTAGAGTTGAAGCTCTTGTGCAAACCATTTATGCCTTCATTAATTGGTTTGGTGGTAGACATTGCATTAACCCCTAAAGGACCACGAGGCCACCACGTGGCTTCTGGAACTAGAAAGTAAGGAATTTCGAGTTGTTGGACCGTGAATTGTAAAGTGAGCAACAAGGAGACCCTAGTTCTTTTTCAGAGCTGAATCCAGGAGTACTTCTTGATCGAAATTTCATGAATTGTGCGATTTTTGGTGATTTTTTTGAAGTGCAAGGAGGTCATTTGGACGTCACTTGAGACCCTCATATCTTTCTCTTCACACCTCTAATTTAATTGAAATTTTTTGCACGTGTTCAAAATGATGATCATTATGCATGGTAGAAATTTTAGATTTTTTGGAGCACTTTTGATCAATCCGATTTTAGCATATGTACAAAATACCCTGATTCTCAACAGTGGCATTTTCTCAAAAATTGTACGATTTTATTGATCCTTTTTTTCATACAAAAGCTATGTAAGTCTTCTTTGATTTCAACGGTACCGATCGTCAAGATTAATCCACACTAATGAGGAATTGAGCTTGTTATAAGAGCTGGTCAAGAAAACAAGAACTAAGCTAAAAACCTCCCTGGTCCTTTAGGGGTTACAGAAGGCAAGAATGTGGTGAAGCATTTTATGAAAATTCTAGTATTCTAGGTTGTTTTTGTGTTGCCGTTATTTAATCCAACAGTATCAACGTCTTGGAAAATTCACCATCTACAACTTCTATTTGTCTGTCAACCTCAAATAATGGATTTAGTGCACATTCAACATTTCAAAATTTTGGAATTTTTTGTCAAAATGGAAGTTTATATGAATAAAAAGATTAAGAAATTTCAATTTCAATTTTTTTCCTAATCTAATTACACTTACGTGAAAGAAACTACATGAAAATTTTATATCAAAATCCTAACTACAAAAACATCACTATGGATGGAAAATTGTACAATTCTTCTATGCATTGTCCAAAAAATGGACACTCAGGCAATTAGGGGTCAATTGAAGGAATCCACAATGATTATATTTAAAATCTATAATACCATATAGTGGATTTTCTCGAGGAAGTCACTTAGTGTAAATTTTGGGTGCATATGAGCGTATGAAGGGTATTTAATGAGGGGCTATGAAATATTTGAAATATTCTACTATTTAGGGTATATTCCACATATATTCTAGGAACATTCCTAAAATATTTCCAAATTGGTTTTAAAACACCATATATTACTTATATAAATTTATAATTTTTATCTCAAATGAATAAAAGACACCCTATCTCATAGTTATCTAAGTTCTTAGCAGTGATTTCCCCGGGGGATTTTTCTATGAATTTAGGTTCACTTTTTTTCATTTACTGTTAGTAGATGTGGAAGGATTTGTTTTTAATTAATACAATAAAGTACTATGGATGTCTGAAAGTATCTTAGATAATATGGGTTTTTAGTTTAACCCCTAACCGCCCAACCATACATATTTTGCACGATGTACGGATTTGAAGTTCGTTTTCTCATCCATCATGCACTTTTATAGTGTGGATTTTTTATTGAGTTTTTTATGGGAAGTTAGCTCCATGCATGAATGATCCAATTAGAAAGGGGGTAATTTGTTAAAAAAAATTGCCTCATTTCATGTTGTAGTGTTCCACCCAAAACTTCAAAGATTTTAGTCTAAAAGTGCTCTTGAAAATGTTGACTACTAAAATTAAGCAACCAAAAAATGTCCAAAAATAACTACACTTAGAATAATACATTTCAACCCATCACAAAAAAATTCATTATTAGATTGTCAATATCTTATTCGTAATCATACTACAAAAGAGTGTTAAATTTTATGTTTGAAATTTAATACACAAATGTTGGTGATGTCAATCGCAAATCTAACCGTATGGATAGACTCTAAAATGCAAAAGCATGTACAACTTTTATTCATTCATCAGCTTGAAAATATTCCTCTTGGTTGCATTTTATAATGCATCTTTGGAAAACTACCAAATTTGAAATGGGTGAGAACGTTTAAGGGTTAAGTGGTCCACACTATTAAAGATGTTTTTAAATAGTCTAAATTAATTCCTATAAATTAGCACATACTATATAGAATAAAGGTGTATTCCCTTAAGGGGTTTTTTTTCTATTAAGGCACACGAGTTGCTTTGCAACCTGCGGCAAAGCTGACGAGTTGCTTTTGGCAACCCATCGCCGGGAGTTTTCCATCCGGTAGAGTGGTGATTATACGGCTGGAATCAAACCGCCAACCCCTTGGGTACCCCGGCAATACCTTAAAGCTACCCCTCTCCATCATCTAGTAATTTAAGGTCATTCTAGACCAACCTTAAGGGTTTTTTGAATCTTTCTTCTCTAGAGCATCACTTTTTAATCCTCATTAGATTTCCAATCTTAATACCAATCTTGGAAAGTATGAATCAATCATCATTGTTTTCGTCTCTTTCACTTTTGCTTTGCTACCCAAATAGGACCGTCAAGCACGACATACTCAATTTCCATGAAAGCAATGTGTATTTATATCCTGCAATCTAGATTAGTTATAGTGATTGTACCCGTAAACAATGTATACAATGTATGCACTCAAAAATAAATCTTAGCATCTTCTCTTCTCTTTATTTAGTTGTTTCAAGCTGTCAGACTTCATCCGTTCTAAATGCTCATCCATTCTATGCAAAGTACCATCACTTTATTCCCATATAAAACAATGTTCCCAAATTATAAGACACGTTTCCAACTGATAGCACACATTTTCAACAATGAATACTTTCAACTCCAAATTGCAGAAGTATTACCATTTAACCAATTGTATAAGAGTTTGGAATTGATTTGACAATATTAGAATTTGAACTCCAAAAGTTTTACTCCAAATCATATTCACAAGTTACTTGATTGCTTCTCCACAATGTACCTCTACAAACTCAAATGAAAATGCTAATCTCAACCATATTCCTTCCTTAAAAAACAAGAATTAAACATGAACTAATTATACCACGTGAATTCAAAAATTGAGCGAATGACACAAGTTTCAATCAAATCATAAGTGTTTACAATCAAACTAATCATATCACAATTTTTCATGTTTTTAGAAACCTACCTTTGCTACATGTCCCCAATAAATTTATTTTTAACTTTCAAACTACTAGAATTTCTTTGTTATACTTTGACATTCTCTTTTATAGAGAAATCTAGATTCTCTTGTACTGAAATGTCTAACCGAGCATTGCTAGCAGCTACTACTCCATAATCCCTCCTCAAATGAGACAAGGTTTGGTTTGCATTTTACAACTTCTCTAACTAGGTAAGGCTCTACAAACAAGCATAACCAAAAAAACAGGTTTAAAGCACATTCAAAAAAAATCATGGAACAAAATATTTAAACACTATATTCCAAATGATTGTAGAAATTTACTCTGTATTTCTAGATTTAGCTTTCACAACCAAGGCGGCTCCATTGCCATTTGAAATTCATCATTGAAATACAACATACAATAAAAAAAGGGTTAAAAACAAGATCCATACAGCAATGCATTTACTCATGACAATAATTTAAACTATATCTTCATTACTTTGTGGATGCATTATTTTTTTACAAAGAGAATCAAATTCCAATGCCATTAAAGAAAAAATGAACTTTCACATGGGCCCTTCAAACTCTCCTTCTGAGACCCCTCGATTGCATTTAAATTATACTTTTGCACTGACTATTCCCCTATTTACGCTCACCATGTGATGTCAAGATGGGGCAAATGTGATTGGAGCACGTAGTGCATTTATTGAAGCAGGCCATGGGCTGAGGTACAAGAGAGAGCCTTTTCTGGATGTGGTAGTGACATGTAGCACATTGAAAATTGATAAAGCACCTCAGTGACTCAATCACCTCAATCTGATTTCACCTCAAATCAGATTGAAGTGAAGTTTTAAATTAGTAGCACATTGAAAACAGATTAAGGTGAAATCAAGGTCCTTTTAAATTAATAGTACATTGAAAATTGGTAAAGCACCACACATTCAATTCCACATAGTGGGTTCAGTGTATGTGAGAGTTCATTTAATTCAATATAGTGGGTTGACTGTATGTGAGAGTTCATTCAAATTCAATTAAAAGTATTGAGCCTTGTATGTACTGCATGTACCTTTCACCCAACATACATACATGTTTTTGTCAGAAAAAAGGTCCTTGCCCTACCCCATCTAGCCCCAAAGAAATAGGTGCCAGTGTTAAAGTTTAACCCTTTAACCCTTAAACGTACCACTCCTTTGTAGGAAAGTCAAACTACACAATTCACTGAATTTAGCCTTCAAGATTTATCAAAATATATTTTGTAATATTTTTCATGCATGGAATTGAACGTTTCCTATCAGTCTTGAAATTTTCAGATTTTTTTGATTTAATACGGCATTTTTAACAATTTTTTATATCAAATACTTCAAAAAATAAATTTTATTACAAAAAAGCTTTAAAAAATTAAAGTTGTTTTGGGAGCAGGTACAAATTACAATGGAGAATCACATGATATGTTTTCCATAGAAACTTTTTATTTCAATTTTGAAATTCGAAAGTTGAAAATCCTATCATTCCTATGTAGTGCAAACCTTGACCTACAAAGCTTGCACAAGCAATAAAATACTCAATAATTGGAATTTTTAAGATTTGAAAAGTGGAGTACAAACTAGACTTAATAAACTTCATTTTCTTAGTTGGGTGTATTAGCAACAAAAATCATCTTCAAGATCAAAATTCGGTTTGACCAACAAACATCCAGTAACTAGATGCGTGGACGTTTAGGGGTTAAGATCCCGATTCAACACTGTTTTCAAAGATTCGTTATAAAATGTTTGATAAAAAACTAAAATGGAGTTGATGTACAAAGCAAAGTTATAAATGTCAATGTGAAGATAACATCTATACGGTTGGATTCATCATACTTATTATTAATATTTTTAAATTAATTTTGCAAGGTTTTCTCTTGAAATTCAATTAAAAATCCAAAATTAACATTAAGTTTTTAAAAAATATTGTAATGAAATTCGAATAACATGCACTACAAGATGGTATGGTTTTCACTATTTGATTCTTTTTATTATGAAAAATCATGTTTAAGGTCTCACTTTTTGAACTAAGAATGAAACTTGACATAAACCACTTTTGCAAATTTTCAAAAACTCTCAATATCTTATCTTGAAGATCCGTACCGTACAAATGGTAATCAACTAGCACAAGAATTTAAAAAAAATTGAATGCATGAAAAACATCCCCGTGCGTGGTGAAGGGACGCGTCTAGAAAACATCCATCATCCAGATTGTGGACGCAGGCGTGTCCAAGGGTTAAAGGCCCATTTCAGGGTTCATTTTTTCTTTAAAGAAAGTTTCTTAATGCATTTTGACAATCAACTCAACAAAAAAAAAACACTTATAAAAATTTATTTAATTCCTATTTCTTATGAATTTTCACATTAATTTGATGTACTAGAATATAACATTTACAACTTTTGTAAAGTTTATTTTCAAAAATAATGTAAATGTCAGTTAAAATGTTTATAAATCATTTCATACAATTAAATACCAAAATTTTAACATGATTTATTTTAAATCAAAATTTCAAGTTAGGAAATTATATCTATATATCATTTTACATAAATATAAAAATAAATTGGAATGCCAAAGATGTTTTCTTATAAAGAGCAGTTGTGCGCACCAAACTAAAGACTAATATTGATTTTTCTTTTTAGATAACCACATCATTCAAGAATCTTATTGGAGCCTTATTATATTGATAGTAAGTTATAAGAATTTATTTAAGCCCAGTCACCCTACTTCAATTTGCATATAATTTCCTGAATTTTGGAGCCAAATAAGTCGTCGAAGGGCGTGAAGAAGTTAGATGTGCCTCAACTAAACTATTATGAGATCAACGATGCTGAACAAAGAGAAAATTCTGAATAATTATTTCTACTGAAAAAGAGTGCTCAGAACATAATATATTTTCTCCTCCAGGTAGAGGAAAGACGTTCAAATCTCATAATAGCCATTAGGCACACATACTTGGATAAGAAATCTCTATATCTACTTTTTTAGAAGTGGCCTTTGGTGTGGAGAACTCTATGTCTTCTCCACAAACCAAATACGTGCAGCTTTTTTTCCCTTCATTGAGGAGAAAAAGGGCGTAGACTAGCCTAGCAGGAATGTGACTTTTTGCATTGAATCGCAACTCAAGAGGTGACATGAAATTGTTAGTAGCAAGGCGCGTTTCAATGATTAAATCAACGATCAAGTCAAACGCGCCAACGTAATTGTTGGTAGCAATGACTTCAAGCAAATCTTGTATTTTTATTTTTTTGGAATAAAATAAAATAATTGCAATATTCTTTCAAGTAATAGGTATTTAATATAGGCAAACAACATTCTTAATTTTTTTTAAAAGGGTTGCGACAACTAAGAACAAATGTATAATTTAAATGTTTATAAACAAAATAAATGTTTTTACAAAATATTTAGAATACTATCAGAGTTAACATCAAGTTTTATATTCAAAATAATTGAGTACTACTTACAACATATACACATACGAGATAAAGAAATTTATTCAGCAAACATTCACCTTCTAAATATTACTAGATGTTACACGTATGAATCTATATATAATATTATAATAATTTAAATTTAATTAATTTTTTTAATAAATATCAAGTATATCAATAATGATCCAATATAATCTTGTGATTCAACAAGATCAGGTCTTATGCATAAATTAGTATGAAATTTAACAATTTCTAATATTTATTTGTTCGACTAACACATTTATACACTCAACATCAATTTTATATGGAAATATACAAGTTTTTGATTTTCAATTTCGGTACAGTTAATGTTCAATAGAGTATGATTTTCAAAAAAACATACTCAAAATTTTCAAAATTTTTTAAAATTTTCAAGTATTGATTTTATTTCAAGCATATTGAATTACGTAATTTATTGAAAATATTGAATTCATATTTAATTACGTAATTTATACAAACAATATTAATGTACGGCAACATACTGTATAAACCCTAAACAAGATCTCGGACTCCATAAATTGCAACAGTCGAGCAACAGAGTACTCACAGTGAAAGAGGATTTAAAAATTGAATCATGTCGTTTACATTACGCCGAAAACTGAAAGCAATGAAAAAGAAAGAAGGGGATGGTTCCACATTCACGGTGGAAGATGTTCCGTGCCGTTTTAAAGAAATAGAGCCTTATTCACCACGTCCATCACCTAAAAAAACAGAGCCTCGACCACCACGTCCTACCGACAACTCACGAATTCTCCCTGCGATTGGTAATCAATGTAAAACTCTTGATACATTTACTACAGAATTGATGGCAAGAAGGCACGTTCATAGTTGAAAGGGAGCCGAAGTTGCGAAGAGCCTTGGCTGGAGAAGACAGTGGCCGTGACCTACGGGCTCAGGAAAGGGTTGGCTATCGCCCTGGCCAGACCATTCACAACTTGTTGCGCGCTCTTCAAACTCTGTACGATGGTGCTGCTCTAATTCAAAGGCTATGCATGCTCCTCACATGTACATTCATGGTTAATTAAAGCCCCCAGTCCTTAACATCACAGTCTTAATTAGATCATGTGAGTATGAAAACGCTTTCTTATTTGATTGTCTTTTACTGTTGCTTTTATGAATGAATTGTTAACAAGCGATGCAATCTTGGAATAATTTGGTGGAATTAAAATAATTAGGTTGTGAACACAATATGCATCTTAAAAAATAATTGTCGTGAGGCTTTTCATAGGTCATTTAGCATCAAAGTCAAGTTTATATTAGATTTAGTGTGGAAAGACCGGTGGAGGGAAAAAGCCCCCTAGTGAATTCATAAAACGATGAAGAAGGACTAGAGAAAGATGAAAACCCCTCCAGTGAATCCAAAATAGTAGTAGAAGTAGTTGCTTGACTTTAAGTTCGATGTTTACGATTGGCCTTGCGCAATTAATGTTCGATGTAAATGATTGTGTTTATGACTTGATTGCTTTTATTTTGTTAATTTGACTTCGTGGTGGTATTTGTGAGTTACATTCATTTGTGCAAGTAGTAGAGTTCTTCAAGAATGGAGCGTCGTGGAGGTTAGGAGCAACTTTCATCCGCGAAGGCTTACATTACGGCTTTTGAGCATTAGGGTTAGGGTGAGACGCTTCTTTGGCGGCTTCTTTTCTTGTACACAAGAGCTTGTGTTCAACCTAATTGCAATCCGTTCCACTCAATCTATTTTGATTCATCAATCTTCCATGTGATAGTTGTTAAGAGAAAGAAGGCCGTGGACCTCCTTCTCACTTTTGATTTCCTTTTCCATTCTATTAGAAATTGTTTTGAGTCTCATGTGTTATGTAATGTCTTTCTTACTCCATGGAGTGTCTCTCGGTGTTCCCCTCATCAGTCTTCACATGTACAAGGATAAGTTGTACACGTAGTCCCCCAGCCTTGTGTTAGAAGATTGATTAAGGCCATGTATCAATCAATTATTTTGTCTCTTTTTATTACCCAAGATCCTACATGAAAGAATTTATACCTGAATTTGTGGCATAAAACTTGGGCCCTTCTGTCGTCCTTATCTGCAAATACAATAAAGTAACATCCACATGTCAATAAATCAAACCAAATCTGCACATTCTCCGCTGGCCCGCGTGCTAAAGCAAGTATTAATGAATCAATTGCATGCATGTTATGAAAATGCATGCCAAGTTTTCACATGAATGCTCTAAGGCATCTTTGTCAAAAGATAAGCAACCATGTATGGCTGGGGGTTCGTTCGCGCAGACCCTCTTTTCCCATTCATCTTGGAGGTAAGCTCTCATTTCCTCTTTTCCAAAATCAAATTTTTTTGCATAAACTCACATATCTTTAAAAATGTTGTGGCTCACATCGGATAATGACAACTCTGTTGGCCTTATATGCAAAATGATTGTCAATGAATCCATATATTAGATTTACTCTTTTTCTTTGCATTAAATTTTTTAGAAATTCTACTTGTCTCTTTATACATTCGTGTCCTATGAATTAGAGGTCGTAAAACTCGTGAACAACCCGTGCGCATTTCCGTTGTATACAAGAAACATTTTCAAACTTTTTAGGTAAGTAATTTCATCTACTTCAAATTACATCATGTATTTAAAAATTCAATTCTCCGAGATGAATCGGCATGAGCCCTATTTAGGCCCCTAATATATTTTAGGCATTCAAATAGGGCCTAATCGAGGATTGAGTTTTATTCTTAGGCCGCATAGGCCTCGATAATTTCACAGTATTGCGTTTCAAACGCATAGATTATGTAAAAATTTATAATATTAATATTTTGATAAGTTTTGATAACGCTTACTAGAAGAAGATATTAATAAAAAAAATTAATGGAAAAGTGCTTAGTCTGCAACCAATATTCAAATTAATGATCACGAAGAATATAAGGTAGAAATGATATTAGATTCGCGGCGCAAATGAGGAAAGTTAGAGTGTTTAATGCATTGTAGCGGCTATGACATAAGTGAGAGAGTGTGAGAGCCGTCAGTAAACTTAATCAATGCGCTGAAAGGGATACAGTAGTTTTAATTATAATATCCTCAGAAAATTGAACCCTTTCTAACTTCTCTTAGCTTTTAGATTAAGTCCTAGCGATGAAGTTTTTATATAAAAAAGAGAAGAACTTTGCTAGGACAATCACTTCTCTATAGTTAATTTGTACGTGGTAGCGTAAATCTGTTTGCGATGTCCAATCTCCGAATATTCGGAGACTTGCAAAGACATGGGTCAGAAGAACCATCTTTTGAACAACCACAGCTATCACAACGTCTTGAAGAGTTAGAGAAGAGGTCAGGTAATTCACGTCGACTATCACGAGAGGAAGAACCAAATGAATCAAGAAAACCTCAAAGAATGTCAAGTATTCGATTATTGGAAATTGTTTTTGAAGTAGAGCCAGTTTCTGAGAGTCGAACAGAAGCAATCTTTGTAGGTCGTTTCTACAACAAAGATACGGAGGTTCATGTTTGGTCTGAAGTGGAAGGTGTTGGTCACTACCGATGGCTTCAAGGTCCTATGATGCATTTACCTCGTGAAAGACAACACGAATATGTTGCAGTCACAATGCGACAAATGTTTGACTTTTTACGACTTTGAAACTTCTAAAAGGAGCCCTTGATCTTTCTATAAGTCTTCAAGAAGCTTCTAAAGTGTTGTAGAAGCATCTTCTTAGTATAAAATTTTATATTTTATTTGCTTTTGATAGTTGTTGAAAAGTAGGATGAAAGTTGTTTTACCCTTCTTTTTGTTCTTTGAGGTTTATGATTTAAATAAGGGAGAGGATAGGGTTATGGGGGTTTTTGGGTCATCCAATAATATTAAAGATGCCCATTAGCCTTGTCTTGGGCTAATGTTTCCCCTCTTGTGGCAAGATAAAGGGGGGAACTAGTTGACATTATCCTATTCCGCGACCATCAGCGCCGCACTGGAAAAGAAGAAGACTGCAGCGAGGGCCACGAGCTGCATTTCCTCCAGTGCAGGCAGATGTGGAGGGCGAAGGAGATGATATTGATGATCCTTCATCACAGGAAGAGACTCTTGAGGTTGGAGGTGGGAGAAGCATGCGGAAGAGGAGGTTGCTATTTCTTTGAAGATGAGCTTTGGGCATCTTATCTATAGGAAGTAGAGGCGATGTTTAATGCCAAAGTGGAGAACATTCGTGCAGTGCAGAACCCGGAGACAAACCACTATGTCTTGACTGTAAAGAGGGTGTGGGAGATGTACCGACGGATGAGGGAAAAAGACAGAGAGTTGATTAGTCTATTGACTTTGCGACCAATCAGCTATATTGTGGAGAGCACGGCCCAATGGTGAGAGGGAGACGAAAGAGGTGGCATTCACAGTCAAAGATGTTGTTCGGGAGTTTGACACCGCGTATTTGCACTACGCGAATGCGGAGCACGAAGATGGATTTGTTGGAGCTAGGACAAATTGGCTTGAGAATAACATCATATGGGAGCCGGTGGACGGGCAACACATTGTTGAGGCTTGCATGGAGGCCAAACTTGAGTTAGAAGCAAGGCTGCTATCACAGGAGGAGTACCTGGATGTTTTTGCAGCACGGAGAGCGAAGTTTTTGGTCTACAATGACCCTCATTTAAACATTGATGCTTCTGTGAGGATCGATGCGAAGAACTTTGAGAGGCAGTTTTACACGACCAAGGTAGAGAACCTCCAGAAACTCTGTTCTATTTGGATAGCATGTGGAAGACCGGATGCGAATGACCGTGGTAATGATGAGCGGCGGGGACGAGCATTGATGATGGCTACGAGTGCATTGCATATGACTGCAAATCTGAAGGACCACAAGATGTCTATGGCGTCTTTGGCAAAGCAGATGGTTGACCACACGAGGCATGCACGGCAGAAGGAGGATGAGTGCTATGAGGCTATTTAACAGGTGTGTGGAGACTATGAGAGTGGTTTTTTGTGGTTCAGCGAGGATGACGAGAAGAAATAGAGGGATATTACATCCAAACGCGGTTTGGATGTCATAGTGGATGTTTGAGCGGGCAGAAGATAATGGAGAAGACTTGGCTGAGACCTTTGACCAGGATTCCCCCTCAGCAGTATTTTCGGGTGACTAAGGATCTGGCTGCAAAACCAGTAGAGGGAGGGTCACGGATGCCCTGGAAGTATTTCTTTAAGGACACTCACAGTTCTAATCCACCAAAGGGGACTTTGGCGTGGGTAGCGGATCGGATTCAACACAGGGAAGCAATACAAAATGTTTTGAGGTGGTTGATGGTAAAGGGACCGGAGTGTATTCTACACACGATTGATGAGTTCTTCACGATTTTTGTGGGACGGTATGGAGGGGTTGGTGGAGGGTAGTTGTAGGAGCTTGGAGAGAATATACAGAAGGAGATGAAGAAGGTTTGGGCTACTCCTTTAGTTGGGGTCGTGACAGCATTGGAGAAATTAGATTCCTTCATTTCTCCAATGATCAGACATCATTATGCGGACATTGCATCTGATGGTCGTGGATACCGAAGGCATGGGTTGGATGTTGGGGATTTAGGAGCATTGCGATGGAATTGACAGTATTTTATACCGTTTGCGAGAAGAGGAGATGCTTCAGGGTAGCTTCCAATACGTGGTAGAGGAGACTTTTTTACAGAGGACCACGTGCAACTAGGAGAACCTTGTTTATGGATTTTTGATTGTAGGCGAGGAACATCAGAGGGGGAGGATAAGGCTTGGAGAGATGATGATTATACACACGTTATGGAGCGGCTGCAGAGGTGCATGATGGATATTAATTTATGGACCGTTATTTTTCTATTTTCACCTGGAGTATATTTCGAGGAGCGTTTGCGGAACGCTCTACATTTACCTGAAGGGAGCACGTCGTTCAGAGGGGTGTGGGTGTTTGAGTCAGGATTGATGAGCGGACACGTGCATGGTTAGAGATACGAGGGGAAAGCGGAGCGAACAATACACACTATTGGAGATGTGGCTATCGTGTTGGCTCATTCTACGGGAGGTAGAGCATTGCAGAATGTTTAGAAAAGGAAGGAAGAGCTACCTACAATGTTCATGGATTGTTGGACAGAGGCTAGAGTTCCTTGTACCGCAGATCGGTTGGAAAGGTCGCCTACAGAGCTGCAGAGGCTTGTGCACATGTATTTTCCGAAGAATTGGGGTCTCGTGGCTTTTGGTATTACCACCGCCATACCAAAGATATTGCAGGGTGGTTTTGTGGGTAGCCAATCATTGTGCTTGACAGCTCGAGCACCCGTACTACATTCTTGAGGAATGTTCTAGAGCAGAAGTATGGAACTGAGTTGGATTGGGCGCAGTGTGGTCGTACTGGCCAGGCTATGGCAAACATGCATCATGCTACTGCAAGGACTACACGTATGAGCTCAGGATTGATGGACGGTGTGGACAAAAGAGCATATGAGCATTCTGAGGGAGAGCTGTCTGCTATACATCATAGTGCAGATATTGTACGACATACAGAGGTGTTGTTAGATTCTATGGACACTCCAGAAAGGAAGAGGATCTACGATGACATAGCTGGGAGTGTGAGACATGACGAGACTATCACACAGTTGACTCCGAGGCAGGATGCAGCTGCAGCACATAATCCACTTATTCTTGGTGGGGTAGATTGTTCTCCATGTACCATATTATTTTCAGAGGGCCATGGCACTAGTAGAGCTTCACAGACACAGAGAGGCGCCGCAGTGTATGGATGTTGAGGGGACGACAGACGAGAGAGGGGATATCGAGATGGCGGATTTGAATATAAGTGCTGAAGAAGTTGCTGATATTCTTGCGACTAGTCTAAACCGCGAGGTCACATTCACAAGATCAGCAAATACATCTGCATCCCCCGACCATCCTTTAGGAGCACTTTTAGTACCTGATTCATCAGTATTGGGTAGTTTGGAGGTGTTTCCAACACTTGGAGTAGCAGTAGGTACTGCTTCCACTTCGCTTACGTTAGGATGGGCCCTAGCCGATTGAGATATGACGCTTAGTACGGACGGCTTCTATTATGACCCTAATGGAGTTAGATACAGGCGACATGGTATTGCAAGATAGTATATGTTTGAGCAGGCAGCGGCTATCATGGAGTGAGCATCGCCCGTGCACGTTGTGCTTTCTTCCATAGCTAATGCATGCTATGGTGGCTCGAGCGTTAGAGTATGCCGATCCCGACACTCCTTCAGATATTCGTGCTAGATTGGAGGAGCGACATGTATTTAGTGATGAGGGTCAGGACGAAGAAACACAGTCATCAGAGAGGATTCCAGAGACCCCGGAGTAGTATTCTTATGTAGAGTATAGCTTAGTGCAAGTACTTGCACTTCTAATGTTTTGCTTGGACATTTTATCGTATGTATTGATTTTATTATATATACATGTTTGGATTTGATTTTGATGTACACACTTAGAGTATGTACACACTTTCGTATGTATTGATTTTATGTACACACTTAGAGTAACCATAGTACTGTGTGAGAATGCACGATGGATTGTAACAAACTGTAAGCAAAGAAATGAAAAAATCACAGTTGAATGAATGCAATTTTTTGTTTTTTACACCATTCACAAAGGATTTTTTTTAAAGAACTTTGCATTTATAATATAAATGAAATTCTAAATATTTTTATGAAAAAAATGAAATATTCGTATTTTATTACAAAACACGACATGTTTCAACAAAGACAGAAATGAAAACTTTTCTTCCATTTTTTTCTTTAGATAATTTTTGTTTTTTTCACAATTAGGTTCGGGAATGATTGCACTTGGCCTTGCATTTGGCTAAGTGCAAATATAGGGAATTGGGTGTTGTCCAAGTATTGCCCAAAATTTGAAGAAGCTAATAAAACCAAATTCTTGAATGGCAATGGAATTTGATCAGTTGTGAAAACAATCCCCTCGAGTTGTGTCGATCTATACTTTTTAGATTGAAAAAAGTGATCAAAGCAAAAGGTGAACACGCATGTTGGTAGAATGGTCAAGTTTGGTAATTGTTAAATCATTTTTTTTGTAGAAAAGTATACCGTACCTTCCAAGCAGCTTTGTCATGCTTCCGAAAAATATTTAATATTTTTCAAAAATTCATATTCGTTTGCCATTTTTATAGATTAATTAAATTCGTTTTCTTGAAAAAGCATAATATTGTATTTCAATACATTACATCCAAATGGACCTTACAAGTTAGTACTACAATATGGATCACTTTACTTGCTAGTTCTAGATGATTGAGTGTTGTAAAATCTTGTGCTTTATACAAAATTCAGGACATTAGTGTCAACAATGAATGTGGGATATGTAGAACTCTCACTTCTTGTTCTCTCTTAATCACCGGTTAAACTCTTTTACAAAAATGTGAATAACTTAAGTAAAAATACATCAAATCACAAAATTCTTTTTAGAGATAAAAGATTTCTTGAAAATGCAACTATTCTTAGTTGAACAATTCTGAAAAATAAGATAGTCTAACATGCACAATTGAGCCTTAAAAGTCTGATCACAACACATGTTCTCCTCATTCAACTCATGCACATTCTTCTAATTGATTTTTGTCCATATATCATGCATAAAAACTTCAAAGCACAAAATTATTTTTGGAGGTGATAGACGACTTGTCCTTCTCACTTTTCTTAGTTGAAAACATTTCAAAATAAGATCATTTGGTATGCTCAATTGTGTTTCAAAATCTACTAAAAATATGGTGTGGTGAGAATTCACATGAGCTTGCAAGTTCTTATCTCGTATCATGTGGGAGTGACTTGGAACGAACTTGATTACAAGATTCGCTCTTTCTTCCCCAACAATTCACACTTTCCTCTCAAAATAATATTAAAATATGTGAAAAACGTAAATATTTCAACATTTCAACTATTTCAAAAAACAATTAATATGATATTTGGTAAAATCAACTTATAATTTCCAAAAGAATTCATCTCGTCTTTTTTGAATTATTTAAAGATGAAGCTGCTTGGAAGGTACGGTAGACAATCAACCGGTTGGAAAGCTTGAAGTAGTCAAATGTAATAAACAATCAATATGCAACTGGATTTATATGATTTTTAATTTTTAATTTTTTTAAAATTAAAATAATTCCTTCTAACTATAATTTTTTTAATTCTAATTTTTATGACTAGCATGTCCAGTAGGAACTTTAACCCCTAAACGTCCACGCATCCAGTTTCTGGATGTTTGTTGGTCAAACCCAATTTCGATCTTGAAGATGACTTTTGTTGCTAATACGCCCAACTAAGAAAATGAAGTTTATTGAGTCTAGTTTGTACTTCACTTTTCAAATCTTAAAATTCCAATTATTGAGTATTTTATTGCTTGTGCAAGCTTTGTAGCTCAAGGTTTGAATTACACTACATAGGATGTTCACCTTTTGAATTTCAAAATCTAAATAAAAAATTTCTATGGAAAACATATCATGTGATTCTCCATTGTAATTTATACGTGCTCCCAAAAAAATATTAAATTTTTAAAGCTTTTTTGTAATTAAAATTATTTTTTGAAGTATTTGACTTAAAAATTTGTTAAAAAGGCCGTATTATATCAAAAAAATCTGAAAATTTCAAGACTAGTAGGAAACATTCTATTCCATGCATGAAAAATATTACAAAATATATTTTGATGAATCTGAAGGCTAAATTGTGTAGTTTGACTTTCCTACAAAGGAGTGGTACGTTTAAGGGTTAAAATCTATCATAAATTATTTTAATGAATTTATAAGATCAAATACCAAAAACACTTAAAACATTTATGAAAAATCAACTTTCTATTTTTAGACTGTAAAACTTGGTACGATTGATTATAATATTTATAATAAGGATATACTTTGAATTTTTATAAAATACCAATTATGTGTCACTTTAAATCTCATTGGTGAATAGACGAGGCGACAATCCTTTTATCCGCAAAGGACTTATACCCGCCAAGGATATACACCCGCCAAGGATTTATACCGGACTATTCATCGCGATACCAGCCAAGGATTTATACCCGGAGAAGCATCAATCGCCACCCCGAGTTATCCACACATTCCCGTCGTCGTGAAACCTCCACAGCTGCATTTGAGTTTGCAGTGAGGAATTAGGGTTTCGGGTTGTGAGGATCCCGCACCTGCAAGCTCCTTACCACCATCACACAATCCCACGGCATTTTGCAATTCTGCAAATCCAAACCAACAGTAGTCCTCTTGAAGTGTCTTTCATTTGTCTGGCATTCCTGCTCAGTCGCCTCATTGGGAGCATCGTAAGGGTTAACTTTTGCAGTGCTGAATCAAGACGATGACGAAGGGCGGGCCTTTCCTCGTCGTGGCTTCTGCGGACGCTGCCGTAACCGCAGGACGATTCACGGTGTCGTCTGCTTCGTTCGGGGGACCTTTGCGACAGATCACGGGTATTGCCTCTCTTGCTAAATGTTCAATTCAAACGGTTGTTTGTAAAAGGAATGTGATTAAAATTTGCGTTCCATTGCAATACAGGCTTCAAGTTGCACAACTGGAGTTGCAGAGTGTCGGTTTTGCAAGGGCGGCCACTGTCCTGCGGTGGTTCGACTACGTGTTCTTTCGAAACGGGAAAGCAACAAGTACAAATTCAAATTCTCGACTGTTTCGTTAAGTATAATTTTAAGTGTGTTTGAGTCAGTGATTTTTTGTCAGGAGACAGTTCAGCATTTTTGCTACTTTTCCATGGTTTGAAGAGCGATCCAGGCTTTTTGGATGCTCTTTTCATATTAATATGATATTAGGGTAATACACATGTGTTACCTAAGTGCTACTTAGGCAAAAAGCTGGGTGATACCTAGGTTGAAAGAGGCTACACATCTTGACTCCATGCAGGAAATCTGGCTATCATTCCCTGGTTTTTTTTCTTTTCAAAAATCCTTTGTATCAATTAGCCAGCCCAAATTTTATGTGCTAAAATTAGTAACATCGAAAATCACTGGTTTGAGTCATTTTTTAAATATGTCTATTGTATGTATACTTTGTACAACGTATACTTTCATAAATTTAACATAGTGCACCCGCGGGGTGTTTGAAGGATAGAAGATACAAGGGAGTATGGAAACCAGAGATTGCGCCATCCACGAGAGCGACGCTGGCCTCCTCCAAAGAGGAAGAGAAGAAGAACACAGAGGACGGCAATTTCCGGTGGTCAGGGAGGGCGCCATTCCGAGACGAGGATAAGAATGGACGAGGTAATGAAATTGAAATTTCTTGACCTTAGCAATTTGAATTGGCGAGGCTGTTTTTCTCCTTTTTATGGTTATTGAGCATCTAGTTCACGCACTTTTTCCTGCCATTCAATATTATATCCATTGTGCTTCTAACAGTGTTAGAACCAGTAATTTTTTTGTTGCTAGCTTTAGCCAAATTGCTATATAAATTTGGGCTGGCTAATTGATACAAAGGATTTTTGAGGAATAATAGCCAGATTTTCCTTTATGGAGTATACAAACACTGTGTTTCCAGTGTTTGTATACTCCATGTGTAGCCTCTTTTAACCTAGGTATCACCCAGCTATTGCCTAAGTAGCACCTAGGTAGCACATGTGTATTACCCTGATATCACCTTTATATTGATATGAAAAGAGCATCCAAGGAGCCTGGATTGCTCTTCTAACCATGGAAAAGTAGCAACAATGCTAAACTGTCTCCTGACAAAAAAATAAATCACTGGTTAGAACGAGTAGACGACTGTCTTTTATGATAATTTTGTTCAGAACCACTTTATAAGAATTAACAAATTCATGTGTGTTTGAAGGATAGAGGATACAAGGGAGTATGCAAACACTGGAAACCAGAGATTGCGCCATCCACGAGAGCGACGCTGGCCTCCTCCAAATCCTCGAAAGGTTTATCCTTCGAATTTACGATATGCTCCGAATCCTATTTATCCGAAGAAGAACAACAAGCCTTTCTATCCTGAAAAGACCGAGACTAGAGACAACAATGACCAAACTAGGGCTGGGGATCAGGATCCAGTTGAGAAACAGGGTACCTGGACTTCTTCAAGCACCAGCGAGGAATATGGAAAGGAAACATACTTGCGGCAGTTGCTGAATGCAAGATCATTGAACCCTAAACCTTACATTGAAGAAGCTGCCCCTAAAGAGGATGACAAGAGTGTTGCTAGCCTGCCATATCCTGCAAGGAGGAGGTCTGTCAGTCCTGAAGCAACGGTTAGTGCAGATATTAGCAACGACGAAAAAGCACTGAGGGAGGCATTGAAGCTAAGGCGGCAACAAACGAGGGAAGTCTTGAGAAGACACTTCATGGAAGCGTCCTTGAGCAAGATGTACTCGGAGCTTGTGGTGGATAGCATGCCTGGTTTCGTTGATTATATTCTTATTCAAGCCGTGGCGCTGAAATCACAGGAACGGTATGTTACCTCGACGTTTGTGGCGCGAGTTCAAGCGTGTCTTGCAGGAACCAAGGTTGCTGAGATTGTCAAGTAAGTCAATGGCTTCCCATTTGCTGAAATGTGTGAAAATTTCCTTGATCATCATGGGCTTGTGCTCCTTCTGTAAGGCATTGGATATTATTTGCAGCATTTTAACATATATAGGAGTGTGATAATCGGGAGATCACTATAGAGCTCTACAGAGATCTTTGGGTATAAAAACAAAATCTGTTGACATCAAATTTTATCACTACGTATGAGTTTTTTTATGCAATTTCAAAGTGGGAGGTTGTAAATGACATTAGACAACCCCATTTCGTGTTCAAAGATCAGTGGCCACAGACATTTAACCAAGTCATGCTTACACCTCTTGCTCTTTGAAGGTCGATCGAGTGTACGAATATGCATGCGTTTTTTATGCAGTTTCAAAGTGGGAGGTTGTAAGTGACAGTAGACAACCCCATTTTGAAGGCCAATCGAGTGTATGAATAGATGAGTTGCTGTTGGAAACAAGGGTCAGTATAGGGGAAGGGATCAGGTTCCTAACGGGTTTTGGCATTTCCTACCTCGCAGGTGGATGAAGCACAATCACATTACTTACCCACGCGTTGGAAAGTTAGTGGACATGAAAGGGAGGGATTTGGAAAGACTGCGCGAGCGGATTAGTTTTCTGAAGGAGAATTATGTGAGAGGTCGCGACCTTGGTGTAGTCCTCACAAGACACCCAGTCATTCTTGATAGACCACGGGAGGAGCTTTGTAATATGATACAATTGCTTGAAGATGCTGGAGTACGAAGAGCCTGGGTTGGGTTTGTTATATGCCGATCTCCAGGAGTCCTTGCACTTAGTATTGACGAGCTTCTTGATAAGATTTCATTCTTCCAAGGGTTAGGGGTGTCACCGGAGCACTTCGGTCCTATGGCATTTAATTTTCCTGCAAGTATTGGGCGATTCCCACTTGCGGAGATGCAAGCTAAGGTACTAGCCTGATGTACTTTATATTCCAACTTTCCTTTGGACTAAGAAAATTTGATGGGTTCATTCGTTCATTTTAACGAATAGAAATCTGAGGCTAACATAATTTTCTGTTCACATCTGCAAAACATTTCAGAATTCTGTCTGTGCTTTAGACCGTTCTGTACACTTGAATGTGGTGGAAAAAACACTTTATCTGTAGTTTAGGTAAGTCTTGGTGTGGGCTGGCAGAACTGATTATCTCCATCATTTTTGCTGTCAACCAGAATGTTAAGTTAAATGGCTGGTTGTCTTGCGTCATATTAAGCTTCCTAGCTCTGGCTTCAAGACCTGCTCTAAAGTGACATTATTGTGCAAGTTTCGATTGACCACTGATGGACACTGGGATCAAGAGTTTGTTTGTAGAATAGATTTGTTTTGCAGTAATTTTGACCATCGAGAAGTTTGTCTTGGAACCTCACTTAAAATGACCAACATGCAGGTCGAGTATATGAGGCGCCTGGGATTGGTGGATGCCAGCATTGGTAAAGCGATTTCTATGAGACCTCAGTTACTTGCTTGCGATATTGAGAATGGATGGCAGCGGTTGGTGAAGTATTTCAAGCTCTTAGGAATTCAAGATGCAGGCATTCAGCGTATATTCTGTGTACACCCATCGGTGTTTTGCATGAGCCTGGAGAAGAATATTGCACCTAAGGTAAAAGATTATCACACGCCATATTTCTATCCCGTGGTGGTTTGCAGTCAGGGCTAGTGCCTACGTTTGAAATGTCGGATTTTTAGTATTGGCCTCAATTCACCGTGTTTCAGGCAGTTAGAAAATCTTTTGAGGGCTTTTAGATTGGTACGGGATCAATGGTACTCTTGATTGAAGTGGTTTGGTTGGGACAGGTTCGATTCTTCCGTGCAATTGGAATTCGTGAGGACGCCATTGGGCAAGTACTTGTTGATTTTCCAGCATTACTAAGCTACAGCATGGACAGAAAGATTCGTCCAGTGGTGAGTACTTTGCTCTTTGTATTGCAATGAGGGCTGGACCTCTTGTCGTCTTAATTAGAATCGTTAATGGTTTTTTCTTGTGTGAGGCAACAATATTGATACTGCAAGAATTTGGCACACAGGTAAGATTTCTTTTGGAAGAGGCAGGAGTGAAGGAAGAGCATGTTGGAAAAGTTATCGCTCTACGACCACAGCTGATAGGGACGGGTTTGACTTTGAGGCTTCAGCCTCTAGTAAAGTACTTTCGGAACCAACAGCTGAAGCGTGAGGATATAGGACGCATGGTGGCTGACTTTCCAATGCTGCTCAGATACAACCTTGCGATCATCGAATCCAAATTTCGGTACTTCAAGCGAGCAATGAAGCGTCCTTTTGAAGACCTCATCTCCTTCCCCCGGTATGTATGCTTTCAGATTGTCCTTAGCCAAAACCCTCTGTCGAAGATAAAATTCCATATCCTCATTTAAATCCAAAACAAACGTAGCGCTTCTTTTCTTCATTATTGGATGAGGTTGGACCTGATCAGTTAACACAACCAGCCTGTCTTTTATATGTCGGACTCTGATGAAACATTTTGAATATTGGTACCATTTTTGAGACATGGGTGGAAGCAAGAAGTTCGCAGATACAACCAGTTATGCTGGATGTCGTGTTTTTGAATACCTTCGTTTTGTGATTTCAAGCTCTTTGCATTCGTGAGTATTGATTCGTAGGATACCCATTGGCAACTTAGCAGGTAATATTGTTATACCCAGAGTTAGGTAGATCCAGTAACAAGACAGAGAAATTGTAACGATGATTCTATATCACTTAAATTATCATTGCTACTTATCAATGCTGCATTACTCATGTTTTGGGTGGTATGCGTCCACAGATATTTCAGCTACTCTTTGGAGGGAAGAATCAAACCTAGACAACAAATTCTGAAATCACACGATCTAATGCTCCATCTTCGCTACATGTTGGCCTGCAATGACGAAATATTTGAACAGCGAGTCACAGCCGCACTTGAAAGGCGTGCTCTTGGTATATCACCAGATCAAGATGTTGAGCAAGAAACTGACGACGAAGAGTTAGCACAGAAACCTACTCTCACAAATGCCCTGGTTCCAAGTGACACAAACATTTGGGGTGCCCTCAGAGGTGATAGTGCTGAAGATGAAGATACGGAAGATTTTGAAGTTTCCGCGACGTGGGGAGAGGACGACAGGTTGGAGATTGAGGAAGATTATCATTCTGATAATGAATTTAGTGTTGAAGAACTGCCAGGCACATTACGGATACATAATGACAATGATCATCCTTATAATACCTCTAGTAAGAAACTTGCTCCTGAAGATGACGAGTGGTCGTCAGAAGATGGTGATTCAACAGAGGATGAGAAAAACGGGGGAGAAGATGACAGCATTGTCGATGAAGATATCGACTTCCTCATGAAGTATTGTGTGTGATACTCTCAGCTCCTCGGAGCAGCTGCACCTGATCGTCTCTGTTTCAATGCTGGTCTTTAGTGACCCTCTTGTACTTGTACAAACGTGAAGCTTCCACCTGTAACAAGTTTTTGTGAAAGTCATCACTGTTCCAGATGAATTCACACATGCACCAAAAATCCTACCTCGTATTTTGGAGGTTAACCTCTGGCTCACTTGTGACGTTAAGTTCCGTTGACAAGATTGAGGTCTCAAAGGTTGAATGTGTTTTGCTCATATTAATCTTCGCCTCTTTGATGGTTTTTCACCCAGGTACATTGGGTGTACCGTCTTTACAACTGGCCCACTTTGAGCACCTGGTTCTGTTCATCGTGTACGCAGTACCACTGCTTTCTGATTCAGTACTTTGCAAACGCTGTTTAGTTTGAGGCACATTAGAGTTACCCTTCAACTCCAAATTTTCAACTTCAACTGCATTTTAACTTTAATATGTTAAAATTACACAGATTTGACACACAGATTTGAAGACTTCAACTGTATCTAAAGTTCAAATTTTGTAGATCAAGAATAAATCTTCTCCTCAGAACCGATTGCTCCAAATTAAACTATTGTGCAACTAAGTTACAATCTGTAACGAGAATGTGTTTTTTCTCAAGCAGTGCTGAGATCAGTCACCTTTGAATTTCTTACAGTTTGCTAAGCTGCTGCTCTCCAAATCTTTTTCTGTACGCAGAGTGAGTACTCATCCCACAGTTTCACGAGGACAAATCTTTTAATAACTTCCTGTTGGGCAATTTTTTTTCTGTCAGTACAGTACAGAAGCAGCTGGCAAAAAGACCCTGAGAACCTTGCAGAACGGGCGACGTCCAAAGCCTGAGAACCGTCAATGTTCGCATCTGGGGACTTGAGTAGCTGCCTCAAAGTCCGGGGCGTACTAACATATCTGAAAAGCAGTTAATGCCTTTCCACATGGCTCCCGGGAGCGTCCTCAGAAGACGGAATAGGAGCCCTAAGTTAAGTTACCGTAGTTCCTCCCAAAACCGTCTGACTGGGCTGACGAATACTAAATTCTGCTAATGTTATCTGGAGCCCGGAATGCGGGACAGTGTAAAAAGGGAGCTAATTTAAGCATCTAGGACTCTCCTATGAAAGTAGGATATGGGTGATAAGGCTCTTCCCTCAGTGGCTACCAACTAACGTACTTATTACTGCGGTTTTGATGCCTTCCGACTTCGAGATCCTCCATCGCCGAAGAATTCATTCCTGCATCGACAACGACATACAATGCATTGTGGACTGTGGGCTCCTGTAGATTCTTCTCCTCAGTTTTGGCTTATGCAGCTTTCACTAACTTAGGTGAGGCTTTTGAAAGCTGTGTCTGTTGGGTTAGGTGTGCAAATTTCTAGCGTTTTCTAGCAGCTGGAGAGCTTTTCGACGTCACCGAGATTTGCCAATTTTGGTGGTCTTGGATCATATGAGGTGGTTGTTCAAGGTGGAGCTTGCCAAGCCATTGATTAGACCAGGATTTGGGTGAGCCCGGTGCTGTAAGGATTAGGGATGGAGGATGATAAGGCTGTCAGCAGTGAAGGACAACGGAGGCGTGTCCTGACCGTTTCTGCAGGCGCTAGCCACACTGTCGCCCTTCTTTGTAAGTGTGATCTTCTTCACCGTTTCTTTAGATGTGTAATATAATGCTCACCAATCTGAAATTGGCTCAAGTGTTAAAATCAAGCTAACTCTCAACCATAAAGTGACCTAGAATATTATCGTACTGAAGTTTCTTTACCTACACGCTTGCAAGCGGACCTTGTTCTAAATAAGAGAGATCAAAGTTTAAAGCTACGGTAGAGGATACTGAAACCATTAGGGACCATATCCTCTCTCCTACACTGACCCCTGTTACCAATCTCTTCATACACTTGTTTGGAGTTTTAGCAACGTGACTTGGCTAAATGTCTATGGCTCCTTATCTTTAAATGGAAATGGGGTTCTCTACTGTCTAAAATCTCCCACTTTGAATTTGCATAAGAAACTCAGACGTAGTGATAAATGTTTGGCTCTCGTACCCAAAGATTGTTCTTCAATGATCTTTCAAAAATCACGTGACGCAAATAGTATATCCCCTACCTTGCCTTTTCTTTCATGTGGAAGGGCTCTTGAAGGAGATTGATACACTGAGTGCCCATGATTCTATGTGAGTAATAGGGCAAGATTTTACGTGAATAATAGGGGAAGATTCTTAAAATGTCGGGGTAGGAGTTATGCATATTGTTCTGTTTTTTGAAATTACAGTGGCTTGGGTGTTGTGTTGTGCAGCTGGCGATGTGGTGTGTTCATGGGGTCGGGGAGAAGATGGGCAGCTCGGCCATGGAGATGCTGACGAAAGGAACTTGCCTCTTATCATTAGTGCACTTGATGACTGTGAGATATCCTCCATTACTTGCGGAGCTGATCACACTATTGCCCGATCCGAGTCCACGAAATCCGTGTACAGTTGGGGTTGGTAAGAAACAAACAACTCTGCCTTTTTGAACCAACACATTTGGATTTCTTCCCTAAACTCGGATTTTTGATGCCTTGCAACGAGGTCATTTATCTGATCAGAATCGCGGTTTTTGGTCTTCCAAACGTTTAACTGTGGTCTCTAGTCTCTTGTTTTTTCTAATTACCGGAATTACTTTTTCTTTGCAGGGGAGATTTTGGAAGACTTGGGCATGGAAACTCGAGCGATTTATTCGTTCCTCGGAATATAAGAGGGCTTAAGGGTCTTGAAATCAAACAGATTGCTTGTGGTGACAGTCATTGTCTTGCTATCACAGGTGATGGTGAAGTCCATAGGTATTTTCCCAGTTCTCCGTCTCTTGGTCACATTTCATGATAAGTATTGACATTTCAAGAGCAGAAGGTATTGATTGAGTTTCATCATTTATATTTATACATTTTTTACTTCACTTCAATGGAAGTGACATTGATTAAATGCGACCTTGTGTAGCTGGGGTCGGAACCAGAATGGACAGCTTGGTCTTGGGCACACGGAGGATGTGTTGGTTCCCAACAAAGTGGCCGCCTTTGAGGTGTGTTAAAAACTCCCCATACTGTCAACTCCCTTAATTCTTTAGCTCCAGTTTCTGACCAAATCATGTTGCCACTTGTGCCCTAGTGAATGCCTTCGATAATGAATGTTCAGTACTGACAATAGCCTTGATCACATGGTGTCATAACGTAGAACGTGGTCCATCCAGATTGATCAAGTCCAGTTTTAAATATATATACATATATATTCCGGTTGATGGAAAACATTATGGTTATTATTGTGTGTACAGGGCATAGCAGTGAAGATGCTGGCAGCTGGGGCAGAGCACACGGCAGCCGTGACAGAGAATGGGAAACTATATGGCTGGGGATGGGGTCGTTATGGCAACCTTGGTTTAGGAGATCGCAATGACCGCCTTGTTCCTGGTGAAGTCGGTGCTATTCCTGTATGTTCTCTCTCCTACATTGACTTCTTTTTCAATTTTTTACAGTGATACGCAAATGTTCACCTCACTAGGCCAACATTCCATTTCTGTTAACACTTGAAAGGTCCTCTCTACAACCTGTATTTAGCCTTATAATTGTTCAATTGTGGTTTAGTATATGAATTGTGATATATTGTTACATACATATTATCATGATTATTAATTTACTTTGTACTAAAAAGTGTCTGGTCATTGTTATTTTGATCAAATACCGCCAAATAGAGAATATACTTTAGGGCTTTCGGGCCGTTCGAAGGGTTAATATCGACTAAGAGGCACTTTAGATTGCATGGGTCGAATCGACCAGCTAGGATTACAAGAAAACCTACACATTGAATGGTGTAAAAATCTATTTTCATTTGTTCTACCTCATTTTATTCAATCTGGAATTTACAATAGTCCAAGTAGCAAGAATGAGGATGAAGAGGTCGCGTATGGCTCCCATTTGGCATGCTAAAAATATTCGAGATAAGGTAGGGACACCTAAAATCGCCACTTTTGGGCCACTGAGAAAACGTACTCTTATCAATAGATTGGTGTAAGTTTTATATTTCCTTATTGGCAACTGAAAGACGATTTCAGGAATGCATCAAAGCGTTTTTTTCTGTAGATGTTCTCAAATCGTCTTTTAATACTATGTACATATTGAATAAGAAGATGAACAGCAAGTGAACATCTGATCAAGTGGTGCTTTTAGGTGCTTGGCGCTTTTGGGTGTTCCTATCTTACCAAGATTTCAAGCTACATTGTTTAGGTGGCTTGGACACTTGTTACCTTAATTGCGTTACATAAGAGTGTCATAAATGCAATGGATTTTTTTAAGCTTGTTATCTCACCCGTAGTTGCTCATGAGGGTATTGAACACGAAGCAAGCTGAGTATAGAACTTGTCACATAGTTCCTAAGAGTGAGAACAAAAGTAGAGTTGATTGTCAACTCATGACTTGTGGTGTGTTGCAGGGAGAGAAAATGAATTTGGTGGCTTGTGGATGGCGACACACGATTGCTGTTGCCGATTCGGGAAACTTGTACACGTTTGGATGGAGCAAGTATGGGCAACTGGGCCATGGTGACTTCGAGGATCATCTGGTGCCATTTCAAGTTCAGGCTTTGAAAAATAAGAGCATTCAAGCTGTGAGTCCACCTTCACATTGTCCATTTCAGTAGAATGCCTTGTGACAGGTTTTGCTATATCTCAACTTGTTGCTAGTCTTTTGCCGCTTCATTTATTTATTTTTAATAATATTAAGGTCGGCCACTTGACAAGCTGCCTTCATTTTCAATCAGGTTGCGGGTGGATGGCGGCATACAGTTGCATTGGACGAAGATGGACAACTGTATGGATGGGGTTGGAACAAGGTCGAAAGTCCTCCCATATGTCGAAATTTTCTAATCGATTATTGAAATTTATCTTGCATTGTCGTGGATGTCTCAACTGATCAGAAACACCTTTTGTGTGTTTGTGCAGTTTGGTCAAGTTGGATGTGGAAATACTGACGACCAGAACACCCCAAAATTAGTAACTGGCCTGGACAACCAGGTAGTCAGTGCATTCATCATTCTCTTTCACCAAATGGTAACAACTTTCATTCTGAAGTTATGGTCTTTACAATAACTGGGTTGATACTGCAGAAAGTTACACAAGTTACGTGTGGGTGGAGACACACTGTGGTAATCACCGACAGAGGCAATGTTTATAGTTGGGGGCGAGGCACAAGTGGTCAGCTAGGCCACGGCGAGGCTATTGATAGGTGCACCCATATCACAGGGAACTTTGTCTAATTCACTAGGAAGTAAACATTACTGCCAAACTGCTGCTTATAGCAAGTTTTTCAAGTGGTTGTTCAATTTAGCAAGTGATTACCAAGAATTCACCATCATTCTTGTACCCTTTACTGCCTAGTAATATGGTCAGGGTTCCTTGTGTATTGTCTTAAATTACGAAACCTCAACCTCATTTCCTGTCGATCATCCAACTTTATTTTTTGGGGCTGCTGACCTGGATGATGAAGAATTCAATAATTTTCTGCTGTTAACCCAGGCTTTGATGCTTTTGCCTTAGGTGCGTCCCCAAGAGAGTAGAGCTTCTAAGTGCCGATGGTCTCGCCTGCCAAAATATTGACAGTTCTCCATCTGGGAACAGTGCAAGTATGTCTTCAACTTCTCAGTCTCTTTCTCCTCTGCTAACCCAGAGTCAACCATTTTCTAGCCAACAGAGCTCGTGTTTCTTGTGCTGACCAGTGTTGATGTCTCTTTGATACAGCCTCCAAATGGATCTCACCTGCCGAGAGATACGCAGTAGTACCTGATGAGACTATGGGTCCACTCACCAACCGGCTTCATCATGTGAGTATTAACCCCTGAAGGACAAATTGGGCCTCATGTTTTTTTTAGCAATTTTGAGTAGGTCCTATGTAGTCTTCTTTTTGTTCAAATTTGTTTGTCGCTTGACCAACACATGCAATATTCTTCACTGATTCCGGTGATATAAAATCTGGTCCTATCTGAGTTATATTTTTCACAATACAATCGATTGACTTTGTCATTTTATAACCATGAATCCTTGGGTTAAACTAGTTGCAGTTATCTCATGTCCGTTGCTCCCCTTTTGCCATGTTTTTAACTATGATATCTTAAGAAATCTAATTGGTCAATAATTGGAAGAGCTTTATGCTTTATGAAGCCCATGAGACCAAAATCTAGCAATGGACGAAAAAATAACATCAAAGTAATTTTTGCAAGTGGTCTTGTCCTACTGACCATTTTGGGGAGTGCTCCAAAACATCCATCAGTCTACAAAATGGTCAATGGGATAAAACAACTGAGTGATAAATGAGTCTAATCGCTTTTTAATTGTCGTATCACCTTGTCCCATGGCCTCAGAGAAGTGTGAACCTGCCCTCAGACATTATTGTGCTTTTTGATGTGCGTATCTATTATATAATATAGACCATGCACGGTTCCGCCGCTAAAACTATTGTGCCAAACTTCGGCACTGGTCAATCTGATAGTCTATGTTGTAGGTGGTGCATTCTTATTCTTTTTCTCTACATATTGACCTGTGTTTATATACTCCCTCTGTCCGGAAATAACTGTCGTAGTTTTTGGCGTGTTTTAACCTTGAAAGGTCCAAAGAGCCCTCTCCAACCAGCATTTTACAGCAATATTCCATTATGTTAAGCATGATTCCACACCTCCTGTGGGTTTAAGATCAAAAGTGAAGTTAAAATTCATATCGACGTGATTTTAATGAGATATTGGGGTCTCAATTTTGAACTTTCTATTTACAACAAATGTGCAATATACGCCGACGTATCTCTTATCCCCATCAGCCCTGTAAGTGTTAACTTAAAAAAGAGTCTAAAAATGGTGGCAGTATGTAGTTTTTGTCACTCTCATTTCTGGCCTCGTTTGAAGTGGACAGGGCTCACGTTGAAGTATAAAACATAGGGAAAAAAATGTCAAAATCTAGGACACTAATTTCCGGAGTATCAGAGAGAGAAAACAGATTTTAATTGGTCGGTGGGGTTGAGGTGCAGATGGAGGGAGGGCTATTAACTGTGCCAGATCCTGAAACAAAGAGGCTCCGCACAGCCCTTTAAATTAAGGGCGTTTCAAACTGGGGATGATGGCGTAACAGGTTCAAGTCGAAGCGCAGTGCACAAGAGATGGACAATGGGACCAGACAGACAGACATGGCTGTACTGAAGAAGAATCCACGTGGTTTCCAACTCCAATCTCTTTCCTGAAGATCAAATTCTTTTCAACCCAAAATGGTTCATTTTTGCACTAGCTCAAGTTGCTATATTATACACAAAATGTGCAGTCGATTCTAGAGCCTCCAAGTCTAGCTAGTGTGGAATCAGTGACAGTGTGAGAACAATGGTTGGCTATCAACGTATCCTGAATAATTCGCTTTGCAAGCGTTCTTGGATTAATTTGCAAGTGTTCTGTTGCATCCTTTGCTCTAACTTGTTTCCTCTTTACACTGAAGTTTGCTTTGGGGAAATCGAATGTCTTTGTATTTGTTTGCTCATTCGGAATATTTGACCAGAGAGTGTGATGTGATGTTGGTGCCAATATTTGAGGTTGAGTATTAGACATGGTATGAGTCTTGTGTTCCTTGAATCTCACCTTCATCGTCATATATTATGCTTCAACTACTCCATCAGGAATTTAGGACCCCACAGATTTTCAATGATTTATGTGCAACATCTGATATTTCATGGGTTTGTGCATTTTTCGCATGGATTTCATACTAATTATGCACTGAATCCATGCGGATTTTGCATCCACTCTTTTTGTTATCTAACAAAGTGCAATATCTGTACGGAATTACTGCAAAATTAGTGTGGAATTTGTGCAAAAAATGCACGAACCCATGAAATATCAGATGTCGCACGGAAATTGTTGAAAATACGTGGGGTCCTAAATTCTTGATGTACCATTGTTTGCATGCCAATAATATCATAGTATCGTAGCTTCCTAGTAGCTTGGTTTGAAAATAAATAATTAAAAGGGTACCTAAAGTTCTGGGAAAGTTTTGATCTAGTTTGTCCAAAATTAGTTAAAAATATTAAAAGGGTAAGGATTTTAATATAAAAAAATATATGTTATTTTATTTTAATATTTTTTTTTTCATGATGCCATTGTTTTTTTTCACTTTAATTAATTATTAGATAGAAAGTTGTCCAAGTTGCTAGGAAGCTATAGCATGTCAATTATCTCCTATCAATGATTATGAAATACTATTTGCAACATCGGTCCCTATTGATTATTTATCTACTAGGTGGCACAACAAGATTGTTCTAGCACCGGAATTGTCATGGGGAGGCATGTTTGTGTGTGACTCTTGCGAGAGTTTGGTACAACCATTTTGTTGGTGGAGCTGCCGTGAGGAGCATGCATACTCTCGTACAAATTTTGCGTTGTATTATAGACTAGGTCGGTTTATGTCAGAATTTGGCATGGCCAATCCAATTGGCAGAATTGTCAAAGAGAACATGCATGCGTGCATGCACCACTATGCATTATATAATAGACCAAGTAGGCCCGTATTGGAGCTACTTTGGCATGACTTCTCCGGGGACGGAATTTTGTGGGGAGCATGCGTGTGTCCACGCACTACTCTACATTATATAATATATTAGTTTGGCATGTGTTGGCACGACCGTTCCGATGGGCAAATTGTCATGGGGAGAATGCATTCACCATTTTGGCATGGCGTTTTTATTTATTGGCTCTCGACCAAAAGAGAGGAGATTAATGAACCTCTAAACGTCAGAGCATCTAGAAAGTGAACGACTAACAAATTCAAACCCTTCTCACGTTCTCATCAATGCTTGGATGAAAGTCATCCAATTTTTTGGAGATTTTTCACAAAGCTGTGGTCCTATCTAAAGGTTGGATTTAGTCATACTTGATTACATATTTTTCTAAAATTAAAAAATAATGTAGAAGTATGTCAAATCGTTGACCAAGCCAAAATCGCATTGACTATAGTTCAAAAGTGGCCTTGCAAAAATGAGGTCATAGATTTAAGAAACACAAAAATTTCAAAGAATCACCACATTTAAGAGTATCTCATTTCAAATTCATTTCAACACAAAAAATATTAAATTTTTTTTTGTAATCAAATTCAGAAGGAATTATTAATTTTAACTTTCAAAATTTGTAATAAAATATTGGTGGTAGTATTAGTGAATTGAACCGTACAAATGGAATTTAAAATTCAAAATCTAGAACTTTCGTTTGTATATCAATTCCAAAATATTCTTCTAAATAGTACTTTATGATGATTTTTCTCCAATTGTCAATTCCAGGGACAAACTGGCAAGTTTAGGGGTTAAAAACAACAAAAAGCACTACAAAGATAACAAAAAAAACACTGTAAATGCAACAAAAAGCATTGTAAAAACTACCTCAATACTATAAAAAGTGATAAATGACAGGAGTAAATTGCTCTACTTTGTGCCCCTTCTGTAATTCCGTATACTACTACTTAACCCCTAAACGTCCTCACCTATGTCCAGTTTAGGCAGTTTTGCAAAGATGCATTATAAAATGCAATTAATATGAATATTTAGAACTTGATGTATGAATAAAAGTTATACATTTTGAATTTTAGATTCTATCTATACGGTTAGATCTATGACTGCTATCACTAATCTTTTTTTATAAATTTTGAAACATAAAATAAAAAATTATTTTGTAATTCAATTACGAATAAGATATTGACAATATGTGGATGAAATTTGCTGTGATGGGTTATAATGTAGTACTTTAGGTGTAGTGATTTTTGGAGATTTTTTGGATGCTTGATTTTAATAGTTTTTTTTTTCAAGAACACTTTTAGACCAAAATCTTCAAGATTTTCGGTGAAACACTACAACACAAAATGAGGCATAATTTTTTCAGAAATTATTTCCTTTTCGATCGAATCACACATACATGAAGCTAACTTCCCATAAAAAATTCAGTAAAAAAATCACACCACAAAAAGTGCATGACGGATGAGAAAATACGGATGAAATCTGTACATCAGGCCAAAAACGCCTGCTTGGGCAGTTAGGGGTTAATTCTGTATAGTAGTAGTGTATTCAGGTAATGTACAGGACAGTAGTAATAGAGTATTCCAAGACATAACAGTATGATAATTATTGAACAGTTCACTACTACTTACAGTGACTTCAAGAAATGAGTCTTTGAGGGTATTTGATTTAGAAAAGTAACAACGTAGAGAGTATGAAGAATCAAAGCAATAAATTTTGAACATGAAAGTTTGAGAGCATGAAGTAATTGACAACCTCAAGAAAATTGAAAAGAAATTGCCACTAGATTAAAAAAATACATAGTGCCAAAGTTGACTATGTACATAGACTCATTTTTTGAGGCGTTATAGAAAGAGTGGTCAAAATCTTGTCCACTTTCCACGAGCAGCCAAAATAGCTGCAATTCGATCTGGCATGCTAGCATACAATCTCTCACACTGCTCTGTAGTGATCGTCTTATAAGTCTCCTCCACACGCTCCCATAATTGCAAAAGACCTACAGGAGGAGTTAGATAGGAATTCAAACGATGTTTGAGAATTGCCCAAACATGTTCTATGGGATTTAGGTCTGGGGATTGAGCTAGCCACTCTAAAACAGTGAATGGCTGCTCTAAGAACCATTTCTGAACAATCTTTGCCTTATGTATAGGAGCATTATCATGCTGGAAAATGACGTTACCGAGGTTCAAGTATCCTAATCTCTCTAAACTCAAGTACAAATCTTCATGCAAGATTGTAATATAGTCCTTCGCATTTATACGCCTGTCCACCCTTTGTAAATCACCTACACCTCTTGTTGTCATACAACTCCATAGCATCAAAGACCCTCCACCATGCTTCACTGTTTGCTTCACCGCACGATCAGGGAAGATTTTTTGGTCATTGACCCAGCACCAAGTCCTCCCATCCGCATTGAAACGATTTATCTTCGTTTCATTACTAAATACCACTCTCTTCCAATCCTCTACTGTCCACTCTTCATGAATTCTTGCAAATCGTAGCCTCTCTCGTACATTTTTCTTTGACAAACAAGGCTTAGGAATCTTCTCACAGGCACTCAATCCAGCATCTCTCAAAGCAGACCGCAAAGTGTTATCACAGAAACCCACTTCTCTACCCTCTCAAAACACTTTTGCTGCATATACTGCCGTTTCTAGCCCTCCAACCGTGACCAAACGCACTGCACGTCGTATCTCTGAAGCGCTAAAAATCTTTGGAACACCTCGTTTTGGCAATTCTAAGTCACTACAATGTTTCTTCCTCACTCTATTCACCGTACTCTGTGAGAAACCCAATGACTTCGCAACCACTCTTGTACTCTTGCCTTTCATCAAAAGAGCAACAATATCTCTCACTTTGTCTCCTGAAATTGGCTTCATCATGCCAATTCTAATTCCTATTCTCCACAGTATGTTCCACAAGAGGGAAGAGAAGAGAAAGCACAAAAAAATTCATCAAAAAACACAAATTTCTCTATGTTCTACACTCAAATGTTGCCATGTGAAGTTGCTCCACAAGCCACCTCAAAAAATGAGTCTATAAGGGTACATGCACATTTGTGATCTTAACTCACAATCTAGATATTATTTAGGCAAAGCGCCATGTGGCATGTGTTAAGAGTTCATGAGTCACAATAGATTTTTTTGCTCGGCTTCATCTGCCTTAATGTTTCCCGGCTAGCCCCCATCAATGCTCCTTGATAGGGGCATTGACTCATTTCTTGAAGTCACTGTAGTTGGTGTTGAATTGAATTTGTTGTTGTTGCAGGCACTCTGTGAGCTATGGCGATGATGAACGTGCACCGTCTTGGCTTCCTCGAAGTCCGAAGCTACCTCCCTCAACCTTTCACCTTTCAGCAACGAAGGTCTAATCCAGCAGGTACTAGTTAATTTTTCATCAATCACAATTGGGTTTTGCAACTCTGATGCGGCAATGAACAATTAGGTTTTGCAACCATTGATACGTTTTTTGTGTGTTTAGGTTGCTCTTTGTGGCGGAAGAACAGTGCAGGATATTGCACCACAAGTTGCCTTGCACTCTCTTCTACAACAGGTAAAGCATTTTTTCCTCTTTTCAATGACTGGCTATGCTCCTAATTATTCTGATGCTTAACCCCTAAAGGACGATTCATGGTTTTTAAATGACAAACTCAATCAATCATATTGTGGAAAATGTAATTCAAATTTTATATCACCATGAACAGTGAAGAACAAGAACATTGCATGTGTTGGTCAAAAATAAATAAATTTGAACAAAAGGAAGTCTACATAGGACTTAAAATTGCTAAAAGAAAATGAGGCCCAATTTGGGTTCAGGGGTTAACTAAGGTTTTAACATGACCACTTTGATTGTGAAAAAGCAATAATTCAGATGAGAATAAACTTTTATATCAATGAAGAACCTTGCATGTGTTGGTCAGTACTGGACAACACAAAACTTCCCGTATGACTTTGCTAAAAACAATATGGACTTCTTGCCACTTCAGGGCTTATAGTGGCTCCGAGGTTCCTACATTCCGGTCATTTTCAGCTGTTCTATGTTGCATTTTGTAAAATTGATTTCTGTGCGTAGGGTAGATGTAGCGACAGCTGGAGTTTCGAGCGGTACCAACAACCAAATTCCGGTGCTGAGTTTCTCTGAGGTGACGACATTCTCATGATTCTTCCATTTTGGAAACGCAAAGAATTAGTCAATTCAATCTTTTTTCATGCTTGGAAGTAGTCTTGTGGCTTTCCAGAGCTAAAGTTATAATCACGCTTTTTCTTGAGACTGAATTGTCAAGGTCATGTTATCAAGTTTGTTGGTCATAATTTTTGTTACAACTCAGGATTCAATTACACTTTATGGACAGTGGTCTTTGTTCAAAATTGATTCTGCTTCACAAATGTAACATGCACTAGTAGAGTCTTCTTCAACCCTTAAAGGTCCAGAGAGCCCTTTCCGACCAGTATTATACACCAATTTTTCCTTGTTTTTGGCATGGTTCTAAACCTCCCATAGGTTTAAGATCAAAAGTGAAGTTAAAATTCACTTTGACATGATTTTAATGAGCTATTGAGGTCTCAATTTGGAACTTTCTATTTACAAAAATACGCCAATGTATCTACCATCCCCATCAGCCCTTTAAGGGTTAAGCTACAGACTGCAATGCTGAAGGAACTCTATATCATCCACATGATTTAAATGGTCCACAATAATCACTCATACGCATTTTAATGTTGTGACCAGGTGGCAGAACGTATGCAGAGCTTGGCAATGACTCGGCCAGAGGCATTCAGGGCCATGTACTCCAGTGCAATAGGGGGTATTACCACAGATCCAGCTGCCATGGTCATTCCTATGGATGACCACATGGTACATCGAGGTCACGGAGTATTCGACACGGCTATCATTTCCAATGGGTAATATATTCGTAACCCTAAACCCTAAACCCCAGGAGTTTTGATATTTCAATTCGCAGAATTCATAGATTGTAAGAAAACCTGCAGCAGCATTACTCTGATTCTTGTAAGAGGGGGAGGGGGAAAAGTACTTTGTATGTGTTGGCATGTCACTCAGTTGGTGCTTAGTTTGTTGTAAATCTGAGGACATTGAGATTGTGAAGCTATGGTCATCAGTGATCTCAGAACCACTTTATGATATTTAGAACATTATGCGACCTCCCACATAAATGGTATCTACTTTTGCTACCCAGTGCATACAATACTCAGGATACCTCTATAATATCCGTCAATACCCTTGATATATTAAGGTGATACCATGATGATATCCGCGGAAGTTGCTACATATTTATATCATGATGAGCATTCTCGCTACATTTCCAATTTTTTTTCATTTTCGTTCTTTGTGTGTTTAGCAGCCCCATTTTTTGGGTAGAAATCCAGCTAATTTTAGCCAGTTTTGAGATCCCTGATGGTCATAAGAGTAGAGCTCAGATGTGCGTGGGTAGGTGATGTGCAGCTTCCTGTATGAGCTTGATTCACATTTGGATCGTTTATTGCGATCAGCAGAAAAGGTCAAGATCAAGTCCCCTTTCGATAGAGCGACCTTGCGACACATTCTGCTACAAACCGTGGCTGCATCAGGATGCAGACGGGGATCTCTACGATACTGGCTGTCTGCAGGCTTGGGAGGCTTCGGACTTTCGTCACAGGAGTGCTTTACATCAACCTTTTATGCGATAGTGTCCAACGTTACTTACAAAGGTCCAGAGGGAGTCAAGGTACAACTCTCTCGTAGTAGGAAAAGTGGCTCAGACTTTTATAAAATTCCAGAAAACGTGTCCATCTGTTTTGTTCTTATGACTGAATAACATTTTCGTTAGTTTCAGGGCACCTTGGCAGCAGTGAACTTTGTTGTTGCAAATTGCTACATAAATTTCGGGCTGGCTAATTGATACAAAGGATTTTTGAAAAAAGAAAAGAAGGAATAATAGCCAGATTTCCTACATGGAGTCAAGATGTGTAGCCTCTTTAAACCTAAGTATCACCCAGGTATAGCACATGTGTATTACCCATATGAAAAGAGCATCCAAGGAGCCTGGATTACTCGGCAAGCCATGGAAAAGTAGCAAAAATGCTAAACTGTCTCCTGATTAACCCCTAAAGGATCATAAGCCCACCAGGTGGCTCCTGTTTTTTTCAGTAATTTTGAGTAGCTTTTATATAGATTCTTTTTTCTTTTTTGTTTATTCAACATACGTAATATTCTTCACTAATTCCAGTAATATAAAATTTGGTCCCATTCAAATTATAATTTTCACAATATGATCGTTTAAACTTGTCATTTTAAAACCATGAATCCTTGGTCCTTTAGGGGCTAAAAAGAATCACTGCTTGTCAGAGGAAGGTCAATGAATGTTAATTATTACTACCCGGGATTAAACTGTCTCCTGATTAACCCCTAAAGGACCATAAGGCCACCAGGTGGCTCCTGTTTTTTTCAGTAATTTTGAGTAGCTTTTATATAGATTCTTTTTTATTTTTTATTTATTCAAGATATGTAATATTCTTCACTAATTCCAGTAATATAAAATTTGGTCCCATTCAAATTACAATTTTCACAATACGATCGTTTAAACTTGTCATTTTAAAACCATGAATCCTTGGTCCTGTAGGGGTTAAAAAGAGTCACTGCTTGTGAGAGGAAGGTCAATGAATATTAATTATTACTACCCGGGATGACTGATGAATTGATTGTCAGGTGGTCACCTCCACGGTTCCAATGAAGGCTCCCTACATGGCGACTGTGAAGAGCGTGAATTACTTGCCGAATGTACTGGCGCAGTTGGAGGCGGAGGAGCAGGGAGCGTTCACAGCCATCTGGCTGGACAACGAGGGCTTCATTGCCGAAGGGCCCAACATGAACGTGGCAGTTGTGAGCGAGCAAGGAGTGTTGCTGGTCCCTCCGTTTGACAATGTGCTGGCTGGATGTACTGCCCTCCGTGTGCTGGAATTGGTCAAGGACAACAAGCTGTTGAGTGGCGTGAAGGTGCAGAGGATTCTGTGCAGGAAGCGAGAGCGGCGTCAGAAATGATGCTCATCGGTAGCGGTGTGCTTGTCAAGCCCATTGTTGAGTGGGACGGCCTGCCTGTTGGAACTGGTACATGATCCTCTTCCCCTCTTTGCATCAACACGATTAACAGTCGGCACGTTAAATGATCAATTTACTTGTAAACTATGTAACCCCTCTGTCCAGAAATAATTGTCCTAGTTTTTGGCATTTTTTTTGGAGTTATCTGCAAAGTCTGTAAAAGAGGGGTGACTGGACCAAAGTTTGTGAAAATTATGGTTGAGAACCCAATATAAGTAGACGTGTTATAAGTAGACGTGTCAGTTGCTTTTAAAAAGACTAGAGGTGTGAAGTTTCAAGGCTCCAAAAACGGTGCCCAAAAACTTTAGACCCTCAGTTTTTTTGATCCAGTTAATTCAAGGAGCCCCAAGCTTTGACTCCGCCTATGATGTCCCCGAATTAGCTTTCTGCTTTTGCCAAATCCAAATTAATGCTTCTGTCTCCACCACCGGCTCATCCGGCGCATGCTCTATTTTTTGCTAATTAATGAACCTCACTCAATTTACATTTCCCAAAATTTCAATAAAACTGAGGCTATAAGTGGCATCCAGTTTGCGGAAAACTCTTTTGTCCTGTATTTTATAGTTCAAACTTGAGCCTTGTCTGCTTCAAACAGGGCGAACAATGAGAGTAACACAGAAACTACATACTACTACAGTTATTTCCGGACAGATGTAGTACTTTTACTACGTCTCTACTTTCCTTGTGCAATTTCTAGGTTACAATTGAGCCTTGGTGACCCGTGTTCATCAGCTTCAACGTAATTTTTGTCGTGGATAATGCATAAACAAACTACCTCCAACAGACTCTTTATTCATGATGATGGTCTGTGAGCCAGCATTATTGTTATTGTTATTATTATTAGTGGACAGTTAGAGCATAAGGACCTTGAATGGAAGATCAGCCATGACTGCGTTTGAGTTGCGTTGCTAACTGAGGGCAGGTTAATTGAGCATGATTCATAGAGGATACTTTTTCCGTCACTTTAAGCATGTTAATACGTGGAGTGTGATTTTTGGGAGATCAGTATAGAGTTGTGGAAGGGTCACAAAATTATGTAGTTTCAAACTGACATGGTGTAGACAGTAGACAATCCCATTTCCAATCAAAGATTACCGTACCAGGTTGGCATGTCATGCTTAATAAAAATAAAAAAAATTATTTTGAGAAAATTGCTTTTAACAAACGCCAAATTCTGTGAAGATTCTCTTTTTCACCAACAAAATGAATTTTTTTTTAAATTATAATTTCCTAAAGATTCGGGTTCCTCTTCACATAATTATTTTTCCCAATCTTGACGACCAACTATGGTATTGGCCTTAAGGCATGATTAAGTCAGTTTCTTACAAGCCCAACCAAGTGTATGAATAGATGAGTTATTGTTGGTCAGTTTAGAACAGTTTTAGACCTTCAACATTCCAACAACTAATAGTGCTTTTAACATAATTTCGTCTTCTATTAGTGTGAATTTTTTTAATTTCTTTCTGCAAGTGTTTATATATGATGACAGAAAATTATTGTGGGAATGTTTGCAGGAAATGTAGGCCCACTCACGTCAGCTATTCGGGAGGCAGTACAAAGTGATCTAATGGAGGTCACGGCTGGGAAACTTGTGGCAGTGCCGTATGCAGAGGGGCTGTGAAACCATATCAGAGATACAAACTCTGGGCCTCTTTCGAGGCCGGCGTGAATAAAGTGTCTGTTTGTCTTGACAATGAGCCAGTGTTCACTGGACAAAGGGTAAAACCATACTACTTTTGTTCAATTACTGAACATATTAGTGTATTTATCCATGCTCGGGAATATCAACAAGTGTATTTTTAACGAATTAGTTGTGATGATGGTGGTGAGAATCTCTTATTGTTTGCACAACTCTAGACCAGACGGTGTGTGGTTTTGTAGACACACCTCTACATTGTCCAATGTTACAAAATGTACTATTTGGAGAAAGTAATGTTGTTCTTTTCATCAATTCCTTTGCTTTTTTTTTCATTTAAATTGAGAAATAAAATCCTAACTAATAACATCAAAATTTGAATTTAAAAAATATAATCTGTAGTTTTGGTGAAACTAAAATAATTTTTGTATGAATAATTTTCAAACATCGTGTTTTGAAATTTTTTTGTTGGAACAAACTACATCAAAGTTATGGAAGTCACATTTTGTAATAGATAGATAGATACAAATTCCAGTCCTCTTTCGAGGCCAGTGTGAATAAAGTGTTTGTTTGTAATGACAATGAACTAGTGCCCACCGGAAAAAGGACCATTGGTGCCATTTTATGTTTTGTTCTATACCCCTCATGCCTTTAGGGGTTAAACTTCATACAATTTTATGCAGTGCTTCCGCGCAAGTCCTTCCACCATTGTACTCAGAATTGAATGGTAAGTTCATGAAACAATTTTCAAATTTCCCTAATGATGAGAAGTACACTCACTGCATAATATTGTACACTGAGTGCCAAGTAAAACTGTACCAACAATCATATCTTTATCTCAAATTCTAACACAAATTTGGTTACTTTATTGGTCACTTTTTGAATTTCAAATTATTTTTTGAATTTTTATCTTGGAATGATTTTATTTTATTTTATTTTATCTCTTTTTTCTAAGGAGAATAAACTTTAAATTTTAAAATAAAATTTCCTGAATTCTCTAGATATGGATCCACAAAGATATCCTTTAATGAATTGATATTCCATTTACTGTAGACGCAGAATCTGAACAGTTCATGATCTAAAATCTAAATCATGTGAATAGAAAAAAGTGCAAGATTTTGGACCTCGTGGAAGAGTGGGTTAGGTCGGCATTCTGTTGTGAATCTCATGGAGATTAGTTTAGTTGCATTGTGAACCTCATGAGATCATAAGGTTCTTTAGCCCTTCTGAGCGATACCTTGGAATAAGAATCTTAGCACAAAAATAGCACAAAAATGGTTGTAGCTGATTTTAGAATATTGGACATGCCATGTCATTATTTATCTAAAAAATCATGGTAGAGACTTGGATGTCTACAGTAGCCCTGTCTTAAGAATTACTCCCTCTGTCCCATAATGACTTGCACATAGGTTCTCTGAAATCTACCTCTTGAGGTAGATTTCAGAGAACCTACGTGCAAGTCATTATGGGACAGAGGGAGTACATGTTTTTTTTTTTTTTTTTTCGGGGAAGTGACACAGGTTGAAATATTGTACCATAAGAGCAAGGTCCAGAAAAAAATAAAAAACAAAAATTCAAACTAGAAAAAAAAATCAATATTTTTTAATGGTGCAAAAAGAATCTTGAAAAATATATAACGTATGTTGAATTCTAAATTCTTTGGCGGGCATGTGTTGAACTTGTTTAATATCAACACATTAGTCAGAAGTATAAATTTTTAAAACTAAAAATTGAACAGAACATGTATTTACATATTTTCACCAATTTTATCATTGAAATGTAGCAAATTTATCTCCGATTTGTTTTATATAAAAATTTGACAAATCCATCCATTCAAAATCATGAAATTGATAGCATGTTATTTTTAAATATTATTTTCAGATAAGATTTTGGCAAAAATAAATTGGATAAGATTTTGGTAAAAATAAATTGAATGAGATTTTGGCAAGAGTCGTTGTAAGAAGGCCTCTTAACTCCTAAATGACAGAGGGGGATAAGGGTAAAACCTAGATGTGTTATAAAATGTTACTTTTGCTACTTTGGTGAAGTTTGGTCCAAAGGAGAAAATGAGAAACATGATTTTTAGTAATTATTTGTTCAATTAAACTTTTGAGAAATATTTTAGATACTCATTTAATGAATTAAAAAGCATTTACCATTTAATATTCACCAAAATTTATAAATAAATAAAAATTAATCTAAAATTTGGTATAGGTATGATTGGTTAAAACTAAACATTTTATTCTAAGATTTTTTTTTTAAAAAATTCAAAGGAGAGATCATCATTAGTTTCTCCAAATAGTAAATTTTATAACACTAGGATAATATTGAGGTTTTCGTCTTTGAAAAATTCTCCTTGGTGGAATATAACTTGGACTAACATGATTCAAATCGGGTAGGAAAATAGACTTGAATTCCTATTTGGATTTATTTTTTAAAATTATTTAGTCTTTTACTTATCATGGGCAGCTTGTAGAAAAGGGTAGCAACTATAAAACGATTGTTTGGTCACTTAGGATCAAAAACCTATTGATCAAAGGGGTGTTGAACAAAACGTTGATGTGCTTTAAAATATGTATATAGATTTCAACTTGTAGAAAAGGGATTTTTTAATATGTTCTTTATATTTTATATTATATAAAATCTTATTCAAATAAAATTGTAAAAAAATGGCTACAATTGATTGGTTTTAGGTTTTTTGAATGACAATTGTTGAATGCACCTACCAGTATATGACCAAAATGGAGGTTGGCAATTATAGGGTATTTTAGGTTTAATTTTGGACAATCTTCTGCCAGAAAGCGATACACTATTTTGGAAGGAATAATCAACAAAATATTCTCTCATTTTAGGTGGATGAAATCACTCAAATCCTCCCAATTTTTGAAATGGTATCACTAGTTTATAGCATTTTTAAAAAAATTAAATTAAATTAAATTTTTTAGCAATGGAGGGTGGTCTTTCAATACTTTAAACCACTATGCTCATTCCACTACATTAGTGTTTGGTTCTAAAGAATTTTTTATTTTTTTTAAAAACACCCGGTTTATAACTGAATTGTACATTTGGAATGAATAAATATGAAACTTTCATAGATGCAAATAGCTTCATCATTCTCGTGAAGATCGGTTTCCGCACAACCTAAAAAGAATGACATAAAAACCCTGATTCCACCTAATGTCATTCTTCAGTCTTAGTTCATTGCTAACAACAGGCATCCATTAAATTGAAAAGAATCTAAGTCTCCCACGTACAAGAACGTGACGTAGTATGGAATAATAATATCACTGGCTTTTCCTGAGTTTCCTAAACAGTCACTAACTTAACTTACTGTTCTCAGAATGAACAACTGAAGCACTTTTCCAACTGAATGAATGATCTGTCAATAGCTGAAGGAACCCCAAAATTGAGACCACCGAGAAGCAACTCTCTCACAACTTAACAACAAACTAAGCTCATGAAGTAACTTCAACGACGGAACCAGCTACAAAAATAGTGTGGATTCCTAAATACCGTGACACAAATATACTATGACCGTATGCAAAAAGTTTAGCGGATTCCTCCAGATAAGTGTCCAGCATCTGTTCATAACCCCCACATGTTTTCATCCATGAGGAGAGGTATTCATCCATAACCTACTGCTTTTTGTCCGTGGGCAGCCTGGTTACGTCTTGCTTGCCACTAGTGGAAATCCCAACTGCATGGACCACAGAAAAGATTTAAAAAATTAAAAAAAATACAATTGTCCAAAACAGAAAATGAGATGCAAAATGTTTCGTAATGATCTGCACAGTCAAACTTTCAAAATGTTTAGATACTCATTTAATGAATTTAGAAGCATTTACCATTTAATATTTACGATTAATACAACATCTATTTTTAGAAGTTTAAAGTTGAAATGGTTGGTTCAAATTAGACATTACATTCTAAGATTTTTCAAAGCATTTTTATCAAAAGAGAAAACATCATTAGTTTCCCTAAATAGTAAATCTTATAACACTTGGATAATATTGAGGTCTTTGTCTTTTAAAAATTCTTGTCGCTGCAATATTGCTTAAATTGACATCATTTAAATTGGGTTGAAAAGTAGACTTGATTTGCTATTAATATATATATATATATATATATATATATATATATATATATATATATATATAATAAAAGTATTTTTTCGTCCCAAACAGTCCGTAAAAAGGGTAGTAATCATGATACGATCATTCGGTTGCTTAGAAGTTAACCAAAAAGCACGAAGAGACAATATGACATTCTTCAACAATAGGATACTGCATTGCCTATTGCTTGGTTGATCTTTTACTTTCCTTAAAACAAAACAATAACTTTTCTTAAAACAGTAAAACAATAACTTTCCTTAGAAATAGAGTGAAAGATGACATTTACCATTATGCAAAGGAATTTAGTAGGTGAAGACAAACTTAAAATGTGAAAACAAAGATCATCAGAGAATATCAAAGAGAATCTTGGAAACTTTTGTAGGAGTACAAAGTCTAGAGCTTAAGAACGTTATGAAGGCTTTGATTACATGTTCAAATTATTTATTATTTTCCAAATTCACCTTCTCGCATTCCAGGGATGCAAACGCAAGTGCGGCAACAGGCCGACCCATGAGTTGAACAAATCATCTAGAAACACAAACATTCTTGAATTGCCTTAGCGTAGTTTTGTTTCTACACTGCTACATTCCTCAACAAATGCCTCCTTTACACTAGCATTGCACCACAAGGAGCTCATAATGGTTTCCCTGTATGTGTTTCCCTTTTAGTCTCACTTTTCCCACCGAGCCTCAAGAGTTGATACTCTCCTTCTACAAGCAGGTAAGTCAACATTAAACTGGTGAATAAGCAGCTTTAAAGACTCAGTAAGAAAACTGAGACTCGCAGGGAATCGCATATGAGACCTTCAATTATTGCAAAGATTTTCTCTAGAAAAAAGGGACCAAGCTAAGATGTTATGGATTTGCAAATCTCTTACTAGTTCAAGATTTTAAGTACTGCTCGAGGATCACTAATCTGTTGTAGTCGCTCACTACCCTATATTTGTGTATTATCTGAATCGCGCCCAAAAGGGAGGATCGATGGAATGAAGGAAGGAATTGGAACTCATTTCATGAGCAGCACGTTCTCCAGTGAGAAAAGAGCCGCATTTTCTATCAAACCAGAAACCAAGCCTGCCGTGGGGGAATGTATCGGTAGCCAGCGTGAAGTGTTTTATATATAGAATACCGGTTTATAAATATAAAAATACACACAGTCACATATAGTATATATTCCATCCATGATCAGGCTGGCAAATGGGCAAGTGCTACTGTTGGCAAGGAGCGCGCCAACAGGATCTGCCCAAAACAATGCTTCCTAGCTGCTCGGCGCGCTCGCACCGTACCTGCCCACCGCTCGTTTCTCCTCCCGGTACGTAACTGGCCTCATGGAGTTCTTTTCTTCACTGTATCTCAGTTCGTTGAGGTCCTGGTAGCGGTTGCTACTCTTTTATACCTTTCTCATTGACACACGTAACTTTGTTAAGCCCTAGACTTTGTTCCCCTACTATAGTTTCCAAGATTTTCTTCCGATGCTCTTGGATGCTCTTGGATACTCTTGGATGCTCTACGAAAACACTTCGTTTTCGTAGAGTTACATGGCTGAACAGTACAAACAAGGTGTAAAAGTAAATGTAAGGCAGAGGGCTCTAAACCCGCCATAGTTCTAAACCCGCACTCTACCAAGGACAAACATTTTGAAATTTTGATGTACCCATGGTGAAGGGCACCACTTTAGAACCCATGTCATTTCAACTTCAGAAATTCATAACTAATTTTAGGAACATCCAATTTTTTGGATTCAAAGTATGTTGGTCTTTGCTTGGATTTCTCTTCCAGTGAAAAATCATGCTCAGATCTCCCTGTGTCTTCATAATGCCACAACCCTTAACCCCTAACTGCCCAAGCAGGCTTTTTTGGCCTGATGTACAGATTTCATCCGTAGTTTCTCATCCATCATGCACTTTTTGTGGTGTGATTTTTTTACTGAATTTTTTATGGGAAGTTAGCTTCATGTATGTGTGATTCGATCGAAAAGGAAATAATTTTTGAAAAAATTATGCCTCATTTTGTGTTGTAGTGTTTCACCGAAAATCTTGAAGATTTTGGTCTAAAAGTGTTCTTGAGAAAAAAAACTATTAAAATCAAGCATCCAAAAAATCTCCAAAAATCACTACACCTAAAGTACTACATTATAACCCATCACAACAAATTTCATCCACATATTGTCAATACCTTATTCGTAATTGAATTACAAAATAATTTTTTATTTTATGTTTCAAAATTTATAAAAAAAAGATTAGTGATAGCAGTGATAGATCTAACCGTATAGATAGAATCTAAAATTAAAAATGTATAACTTTTATCCATACATCAAGTTCTAAATATTCATATTAATTGCATTTTATAATGCATCTTTGCAAAACTGCCTAAACTGGACATAGGTGAGGACGTTTAGGGGTTAAAGGAACAGGTTTAGAGCCTCCTACTTTAGGGTATATACGAAGGCAGGGGCTACACGATTAGTCGCTTGTTTGTCTTCCTTTCTTGACTCCTATTAAATTCCCTCATAGAATGGCAAGTGTCATCTTTCACTCTAGTTCGAAAGAAAGTTACTATATTAATGAAAAAATCAAGCCAAGGAGTAAAGGTACAGAACCCTATTGTTATAGAATGTAATGGGGGAAAGGGCCAGGGCTAGAGCTCATGCCAACTTGGCTGGTCCTACCTTGCATGGCCTTCACCATGCCATGTTTCCCGCCATGCCCTATATGTCCCCCCTCCTCCAGCCTTTCCTTTACATTGTACATATTAACCCTTAAATGTCAAGGTAAGCCCCATGGGCTTATTTAAAAGAGAATAATCAAGAAAAAAAAAGTTGATTTTCTCAACCAAATCAAGCGAGACTTGTTGCGTTGGAAAGCTACTGGAAAAGCGATTTGAATTCCAAATTTTCGCCTCATTTGAGAGATTGTTGAATCGTTGGTAAGCAATCAAAGTTATCAAATTGAACAAGTTTTGAGGTTGAGGTAGCTGAAATTCGGCAGTGCCACAGTGCTACAATGCTAGCCAGCAGTGCACTGCAGAGCCGTTTTTGAAAGAAGGAAAAAAAAAAAAAAAAAAAAAAAAAAAATCCCCAAAAAAATTTAGATGCCTTCTGGGCTGCCTCGTCCAGGCCCTCTTGACGTTTATGGGTTAACCCTTAAACGTCAAAGCAAGTTCGATGGGCTTATTTATGAGAGAATAATAGAAAGAAAGTGGATTTTCTCAATCACATTTGAAATGGATTGGTGCTTTGGAAAGGTGATGAAAAAATGAAGCTAAATTTGGAAAATATGCCTAAATTAAAAAAATTGTGGAAGAATTGACAATTAAATGAAGGAATTGAGGGAAATGGAGAGTTATGATCAGACAAAAGTTGTAGAGAGGGTCAAAACATATTTTATTTATTAATTTAAAACACAACAAAAATGATGGCTAGCAATGTTTATTGACCAGCGTAGAAGACAAGATGGCCGTTTTATTTATTTGTTTATTTATTAATTATTGTTATTATTATCATTAAAATTTTATTTAACTACTGTAGATTTTTAGTCAAGCTGTCCTCTAAGATCCCTCTTGAAGTTTAATGATTAAAGACCTTTGTTAATGCCATATGAAGTTTTTTTCCCTCATTCATTGTGAAAGAAGTGTGTGTAGAAGAGATGCTCAAAAGTAGTTAAAGCCGTTTTAGAAACCAAAGATGTAGACCAATCCATAATAGCCAATAGCCAAACTCAATGCCACGGGTGTAGAAATTTTTGTTCACCAATGAAATTTGTAGAATTTGGGTTAGTTTGTGGAATCATACGTTCACAAATTTAGAATAGTCTACTTATTGACTTATTGGTTTTTGGTGATGACCAACTTTCACTTTAAAAATTTGTAAAAAATCATTAAATTTTTTTTTTATAGAAAAATGTATTCTTCATGAGTTTTAATTCCTTGTGAAGGAAAAATACTATGCACATTCTAATCCTATTGCACTTATAAAGTATAAATTATCTCTTATGGATATTCTACCTTGGAGAAGTAAACTTGTTATAATGATGAAGGATCAAGTCTATATAAAGCAGCAAACGCGTAGGGCTGATTTACATAAAGCAACAAGCGCTTAGGGCTGATTTACATATGAAATCAGGCCGTTTTGATATGTAAGAGGGCTCAAATCCTCACATGTCATTGGTTCCAATCAATCCCAACCCCTTTATACCAAGACTCGAGGTAAAAATTTCAATACTGATTTTTTAAATTAACCCCTAATTGAGAGAGGGGGTAAGGGCAAAACCTAAATGTGTTATAAATTGTTGCTTCTACAACTTCGATGAAGTTTGGTTCAAAAGAGAAAATGAGAAGCATGATGTTTAGTAATTATCAGTACGGTCAAACTTTCAAAAAATGTTTTAAATACTCATTAAACGAATTTAGAAGTATTTATCGTTGAATATTCACCAAAATTACAAATTTTATTTTTAGAATTTGAAATTTGGTATGATTGGTTGAAACTAGACATTCTATTCTAAAGTTCAAAAAAGATAAATTTTGGTAAGAGGGAACATCATTAGTTTCCCGAAATAGTAAGTTTTGTAACACTAGGACAATGTTGAGGTGTTTGTCTTTGAAAATTTCTCCCGGGTGGAGTTTAACTCGGATTGACATGATTCAAATTGGAAAGTAGACTTGATTTCCTATTTGAAAATATTTTTTATTTATTTTTTAAATTATATTTTTCATTCCGGGCAGCCCGTCAAAAAGGGCAGCGACCATAAAATGGTCGTTTGGTCACTTAAGGATTAAAACGACTTTATCTAACTTGGCCCCAACTCAAAGAATTGGGTTTACTAAAATTAGAAGGCCAACTAATGTCCTTGAGGCCATTTCTATATTTCACAAATAAATATTCTTTTGTTTAAAAATATCTTTTTCCTACAATCAACACCCTTGAATTGTTTGTAAATCTAAATTATGGTTCTTTTTTGTCTCTTCTTCCTTTTTCTTTATGACCCTAATGCCAATAGACATTGGAGAAATGGCCTTATTATAATTTTATTATATTGATTACTTGAGGTTAGTCATTACATTAATAGAACCTAAAATTTGGTTGAATGAGTCCCAAAAAAAACGACCTCGACTTCATATATAAAGTTGCCTTTAGTTTCATCATGATTGTGTGGTGATGTTCATCTGGCATTGACATAGGTTTTTAATGTGTCCAATGTAAAGGGGAGTGCGACCAAGAGACATTAAACTAGAAAAGCCAACAAATAGGGGCATAGTCAAGGCCATATGAGACAGGGCCAACGAAGTTGACTTAGGGCTCTCACCTTGATCCAAGGAAAGTATGTAGAAAATTGATCAATCCATTGTGTATTAATCTCAAAGGACCAAGAAGTCCAAATTGGAACACACATTTTGTTAAACTAAACTACTAAACTAGAAATGCAATGGGGAGTGTTGCCCTTCTCAATAAAGATAGGTCCCCAATTTTAACAAAATGTATGATAAGTACCCTCAAATTATTTTAAACAATTTTGAGTACATTCTATGTTCAAATTTGATTTTTTTCCAATACGTGCAACGTTCTTCATTAATTCAGATGACATAAAACAAAGTTCCATCTAAATTATATATTTCACAATACGATTGATTGAAATTGTCATTTTGAAGCCATGAATCTTTGGTTTTTTAGGTATTAATGGAGGAAAATGATCAATTTACATGCTCGAAATAATAAAATATGTAGTAGAAAGGGTACTTTTAGTACATAGTAAATGTCCCTACATCTTCCCTATATGGACAAGTAACAAGTTTCTAGGATTATAATATGCACACTATGCAACAACTTGGCTTTCTGCAAACCCCACAGTAACATAACATTCTTCCCCGTACAAAATTCCATCCTCGAAGAAAATTATCCAATGTACCATAGACTGATACCTATCTTTTCAACTTGAAACAAATTGGATCCCAGATTTCTATCTCACCTTGTATAATTATACAGTTTCATTTTGAGTGGTGATTTTACTAGAGAGGAGTGTTGAAGATTTCTTTTTGTGTAGGGGACAAACAAAGAATTTTACACCATCTTTTTTGTCCCTTTTATTTGAATTCTTTGTTGTTCTTTTCTTTAAATCTTCATGTTTATAAATCTCTACGTTTCATTTTTATTGAAATAGCCCCTATTAATAAAATATATATATTTAATATTCCACATACTCCATAAGGATGGTTCTCATACTATGCCAAGAATGTTATGAAGGTAGAAATCTCATTGTTGTAACTTTCAACTGTTGAGTATAACTTTTATTATTAGGATGCAACTTTTTTATAAATGTAATCTCCATTTTCAAAAGATTTCAATGCACTAAAATATGTATTAATGGATACTATGCATGAATAAATTGAGCGTTCTCATGGTACGGGTGACTAAAAGGTAGTAAAATCAAGTAATACTCTCTGGAGTAGTGAATGTAGTGGTAAAGATGTCTTTAATTTAAAAATATATTTTCAACTACAACTTTCTTCTTATTTAATTATGATGTTCAAAAATTATTATTTTTTAAATTATTCATCTTTGATGTATTAAATTTGATTTGTAAGAGCGTACCTTCCAAGCAACTTTGTCTTCAAATTATTTAGGATAAAGAAGACAAATTTTTTTGGATATTATATGTACTTATAGTCAAATTTCCCAAATTTTGGTTTTTTGAAATAGTTGAAATGTTGAAATATTACCATTTTCACATTTCTTAGTGTTTCTTGTATAAACAAGTACGAGTTGTAGAAGAAGAAAGGGTTGAGCTTCTTTTCAAATTCATTCCAAGTCACTCCCAAATGATATGGGATAAGAAGAACTTGCAATCCATATGAATTCTCACCACAACATAGTTTTAGTGGATTTTGGCAATTATTGGAAATATCTGGCAAACATGCACAATTGAGCATACCAAGCAATCTTATCTTGAAATGTTTTCAACTAAGAAAAGTTAGGAGGCAAAGTCTTTTATCACCTCCAAAAAGAATTTTATGATTTTAAATTTTTGTACATGAAATATGAACAAAATTCACTAAAGTTGTGAAGAATATGCATGTGAGTTGAACGAGAAGATAATGTGTTGTGATCAGACTTTTGAGGCTAAATTGTGTATAGTAGACTGACTTGTTTTGAGTATTCTTTCACCTCCAAAAATAATTTTGTAATTTGAAGTATTTATGCATAAGTTATTCACATTTCTGTAAAGGAGTTTAACTGGTGATTAGGAGAGAACAAGAAATGAGAGTTCTAAATATCCCACATTCATTGTTGTCACTAGTGCATTGAATTTTGTATAAGCACAAGGCTGTTCAATGGGGTACCAATCAAAATGTCGTTTTCGAATTCGCAGTGAGAAAAATTTCAGTACTGCCAACTTTGAAAGCCTCCCGAGAGCTAAAAATTTGGTTTTTTATCACAAATTTTTAACCAAAGAATAATCTTTAAGTTAATTACATGTACGCCAGCTTTCAAGGCCAAAAAATTCACCAAAAAAAGGTTATTCAAAATTCACCAACATTGGTAGCTGTGGAAATTGTTTCACTGCTGCCAACTTTGACAGCCTCCCAAAGATTGAATTATTATTTTTTTGCCATCAAATTTTTGGAACAGAAACCTCTTTATGTTAGTAACATATGATAAAAATTTCAATGCCAAAAGATTAATGCAAAAAAAGATATCAACAATCTACCAACATGTGTAGTTGTGGGAAACAATGGGGGAAACCATTTCATTGCTACCAACTTTGAGTACTACCAACTTTGAAAGCCTACCGAGAGCTCAAAAATTGATATTTTACTACGAAAGTCTTACCAAAGAATTATCTTTAAGTTAATTATATGTATGCCAAATTTCAAGGGCAAAAGATCCACCAAAAAAAAGGTATTCAAAATCTACCAACATAGTAGTCAAAGTTGGTAGCAATGAAATGGTTTCCCCCATTGTTTCCCACAACTACACATGTTGGCAGATTGTTAATATCTTCTTTTGCATTAATCTTTTGGCATCGAAATTTTTATCATATGTTATTAACATAAAGAGGTTTTTGTTCCAAGAATTTCATGGCAAAAAACAAATAATACAATCTTTGGGAGGCTGTCAAAGTTGGCAGCAGTGGAAATTTACCAATGTTGGTAGATTTTGAATAACTTTTTTTTGGAGAAATTTTTGGCCTTGAAATTTGGCATACATATAGTTAACTTAAAGATTATTCTTTGGTTAAAAATTCGTGGTAAAAAACCAATTTTTGAGCTCTCAGGAGGCTTTCAAAGTTGGCAGTACTGAAATTTTTCTCACTGCGAATTCGAAAACGACATTTTGATTGGTACCCCACTGTACAGTCAGGTAGGGATTGCTTACGAATTCCCACTGCAGGGAATTTTTTTTGGAAACTTTGAACACTCCGTGTGTACTCAAAAATGATCCGATTTGGAAACCGCGAAGTGCATCGGAATCTCATCGGCGTGTACTACAACACCATTACAAATTTACACATGAATTAGTGAAAATTATACAACAAGTCAAAAATAATGCATACACTATCTACCATTGAGTGCTCTCACCGTTTGCTTCAATTATAGTGTCCATTTTAGCAAGAAAAAATGAAATGAGTGTTTGAAGTTGTTTTTGAGATGCTTGAGCTCATACTTGTGGGATGATTTGTATCATTTCATTTTTTCCTTTATAGGAATTGCTTACGGATTTTTCAATCACTTTTCACTAGAAAGTTCAACAATCTTTAGGAAGCTCTAGCATGCTCAAAAATGAACCGATTTTGAAACCGCAAATTGCATTGGAAGCGCAATGAAGTGTGCTTCAACTTCATGATAAGTGAAAAAATAATAATCTCAAGTCATACAAAAATTTAGATTTCTTTTATACACTATCAATCATTTTATAGTGAACCTTTGAGAGATAGTCAAAGATTTTTTGCATTTAAGTAAGAAACCGTACAAGTAGTTCAAGCAGTGTGGGATCGAGTATCTCTTAAGCAATTGTGAAGGTTCATTTCTAATATGTACCATTAAATACAAGTTGTAATTTTCACAAATGGTGGCAGCACTAAATGGTAGGTAGTATACAGAAAACATCATAACCATTGTATGATTTTGAATTACATATGTGTATTTGTATTGGTGATAAAGTAGACTTTAGTGTGATTCCAATGCAATTTGAAATTCCAAAATCCATTTATTTTTGAGCAAGTTCTGGCATTCCCAAGTTTGGCAGTTTTTTCAACACACTACCTGTCAACCAAAATTCGTAAGCAATTCCTACCTGACTGTACATGACGTATACAATTATTTCAAGGAATTAAAGCTATCCTTGAACAATGACTCTTGAATGAATAGTTCATAAATTTCACTGAAACTATTTGGATGAGCGTTGTTTTGGATGAAAGTTGAAATTACAAGTATTTCTTTTTCCTGTCAATTGAATTTTATAAAACTCTATTTTGGGCTGACAAACATGACTCTTTCAAAAATGTTAATTATTTGTCGGAGGTGTGACGAAGCTACTAGGAAGGTACAATAACAATGTAAAATACTTGCTAGCTTGCTACAAAAATAACATTTTACCCTTTCCATACTATTTTTGGGATACAAATTTCATGTTTCACTAAATCATCAAATGCACATATGTTTTAAGAAACAAACCCTTCATGTGAGTTTTATGATCTTGCACATTTTATCATTTTTAGGTTTTTGAGATTTATTAAATATCACAACATGGAAAGATTTTAATTTCAAAGAATAACTTCGTAACTATTCAACATCTAATTACATTAAACCACTTAAAATTTTGAATAATGAAGTTCTAATTATATCAAAAAGGTCTATTTTACATTGCATTTAGTTGAAACACTACATCGTATTATTTACTAATATGGTTGTTGCGGAGCACTAACTCAAAAATAAACCCAATCAAAAATACCACTGTGTAGATATCCCTCATACTCCTAAACCTTCAAAATCTCGAACATCCATCATTTACGAAAAATTAACTAGAATTTTTCAAAGCCCATTTTCTTTAAAAAACCATCACTTTGGACTACTTTTTTCACTCACCCGTACCATGAGAACGCCCAGTTATGAATTTTTACCTATATAATGGTGAAACTAAACTTAGGCTTAGACTCTTTAATTACTAAACACTGTCACCTATACACTAAGAGGTTGTTTGTTTTGTTTGTTTGTGGGGTTTTTTTATTTTTTTAATATGCGATGTTGGTCTCAACCTTTCAAACTGGGCATCCGCCAGCCGCATTCTCTATCTCGTTGGATAGCTCTTGACAAGGAGGGATGCACCAAAATAGTTTTGTTGGATTTAGACGTATGGTTTAAGACTTATGGATTTTGGAGTGATTTTTGACATCGTGAATTGAACTAAATTATGAAAATGAAATATAGGAGTTTTTTATGTCATTCTTGGCATCGTCAAAAAGCTCTAAACAAATATTCGAACAAATAGGGATGCAGTAATGTTGTTTTGTAGCTTTTGGACATGCTACAGTGTAAAAATTATGAATTTTAAACCAAAATTCGTTATTAGTTTTATTACCATTAATTAGATTAAACTATGGATAAATTTTATCTAAAAATAAAAAAGCAAAAGCACATGTAACATAGAGAACACACGGGAAAACGGAGACAACAAGGAACACGGAGAGCACAGGGGACATGTGGAACACAAAGAATATTTGGGCCAATGGCACAAAGGGACGCTAGTATTCATTAAATGTTATATATGTACTTGTTGGGTACATTTACATTTTCAAAACTGCTTTTCAACCTACTTGCATTGTCACATTCTTTTCAAACTAGGAGGCCTTTTCATAACAGGATGTGGTAGAAAATGTTGTTACATGTGTTAGGTTTTGATATTTGTGGACTTTGGGTTTTTGTATAAAAAGGTATATACTATTGGGATGTGAAATTTTATAGTTATGTATTTTTAGGTTGTATATGTTTGCCTTTTTAGCTTTTAATTTTAGTGAATAAATGGGATGAATTGGAGGATTATGCGTTAAATACGGTGTGGTGTTTTTCAAATATGTAGTCCTTTTTCATTGATGAAAACACATGCTTTTTTATGAGTTGATTACATGTGTGCTAAGTTTTGTGACCTAGAAATGTACCAAAATGAAATTACTGCAAATTTACCAATGGATATGTCCTTTTTAAAGAATGCTGCAATTTTCAAACATGGACAACAAATGGTCATGAAAATAAGTTTGCAACAAATATAGGTTGTTGATATTTTTGAGAAGTGCTAATGTTAGAGGATCATGCATGATGGAGTTTTAAATTTTAGAAGCATGAGGTGTTATATTTTAGTCAACATTAACCCCTAAATGCCTAAAACCCTCAGTCTATATTTGGAGAATTGCAAAGATGCATTATAAAATGCAACTAAGAGGGATAGTCTGAACTTGATGTACCAATAAAAGTTGTACATAATGAATTTTAGATTCTATCCATGATACGGTTGGATTTAAGATTGCAATCACCTATGTTTTTGTACAGAATTTGAAACGTAGAATTCTAAATTCTTTTGTAATCTGATTACAAATAAGTGATATTGTCAATCCGTGGATGAAATTTGTTGTGATGGATTGAAATGTAATACTTTAAGTGTAGTGATTTTTGGAGGTTTTTTAGTTGATTGATTTTATGAGTTTATTTTATTAAGAGCACTTTTGATTTTTGAACTAAGATCTTAGAAATTTTTGGTGGAAAATGGTGGCATGAAATGAGACTTAATTTGTTCACAAATCATCTCTTTTATAATAAAATCACGCATGCATGAAGCTATCTTGCCATAGAATTCTGTAGTATTTTTTTACTTGCAAAAGCCGGTGCATTATAGATGAGAAATGAAATCCAATTATTTTCATCGGTCAAAAAAACGTGTGATTAGGCAGTTAGGGCTTAGCTTGATGACCCTTAGAAACATACCCTTGCCATCAGGGGATCCCCGAGTACAGAACTGACATGGATTTCCTATTCATTTATGGTAGGATGTCCTAAAACCACCACCTCCCCCAATTATGACATTTATTGCTTTCATGTAGAGGTTAGCTTGATGACCCTTAGAAACATATCCTTGCTATCATGTGATTCCAAGTACAGAACCGGCATAGATTTCCTGTTCAACTAGTGCCACAGAAACAAAAGAAAGGTACTGAAAACAGAACTGCAGACTACCAGTATGGAGTGGCATGCAAAATCAGTCTGGACAAAATAGGCAGGACCGTGACCACGCCATGGAGTTACGTTGACGTTGTCGATCGATCATGGCCCATTCACACCAGCCCTCTGCCACTGTTGCGTTTGCGTTCCTGAAAGGATGGGAGGTAAAACGAACAAACAAACAAATATTGACAGCTTTGTCCTTTCCAACTGCGTTGCAATGCCACAACTTTAAATATGTTCATTTTTTGCATTGCGTTGCTTCCTAACATGCGGTGGAGAAATTCCTCTTTACATGTTTTATATTTTTCTTCTGACCTCATATTTCTTCAAAGTTATCTGACGCATGCGTGCGTGTGACAGAGTTGGTGGATGTGAATGGAATTGGGCGAACCAACCCCCACACTGGGACCAGAGATAAAAAACAAAAAACAAAAACTTACCCCTATTTTTGAACATGGTGGGTCGTCCTAAATTAACTTGGGGTCATAGATCCCAAATATAAAATTAAAATTTCCATAAAAAGCACCCAGACCCCCAAAATGAGAAACCCAAAAAAATGACTGGTCCCAGTGTGGGGGTTGGTTCGCCCTCCCCATGTGAATGGGCCTTCAGAAGGTAAAAAGCTAAGTTAGCGGAACCAAACTTGCTTGTTACAAAGGATTCACCGCCCGGTAGGCGGGCGTCACTGCATGCGCGATAACAGTCGGGCGGGCGGTTGAGCAGTTGGCACTGGGGTTCCGGGAGCGATCCCAGCCTCGGTCCCGGGAACGAGGAGTCTCATCAGGCATCTCCGAAACCAACGGAGGGATAAAAACAAAGAATAAGGCCCACGCTCAAGGCTGCTCGCCCTGTTGCCCATTTCATTGGAGGCTTTTGGACATGGCGGGGATGGGTGAAAGCCTTTGTAAAAAGCAAGTCGAGGCTGTGCCCATGCATGAGCTGGGGCTCCAGCCATTCCTGTGCACGGGCCGTGTCGAGTCGCTGCGTAGCGTCCCCTGTCAGCGACAACCACGCTCGTCAGCTCCCTAAGACGCCTCTTCCTGTCCTTCGATCGCTTCTTCCCGTCCTCTGAATCCCAGTCCCTTCTCCTTCAGGAGCTTTAATTTCCTGTGCTCATCCCGTCTCGCATCGTGTCGGTTGATACGTATCGGACTCAGTCCTTTCTACAGTACTTGCATTCGCGCGCTGACTAGCTAGCTAGCTGAGAGATTCCATCGTCACACAGAACCTAGCTCGGTCCTTTCTGTTGCAGTCGTTACTTTCCTAGTACCCCTTTCCCATTGCATGCATGACGACTTCGATCATTGCGACGAGTGATGCCTTTCGGTACAATTCATGTGAGGAAGAGTAGTTTGTGATTGTGATCATGAGCTTTTAAACAAAATTATTGCAAGTGAGAGAAAAGCATTGTGTGATCGAGCCATCCAGTATGCGGGACGACGTTTCGGAGAGCGTTGCGATGTCCGGACTGCAGCAGCTTCGATTGTTGTTGTAGAGGGAAAGGGGGTTTTACTAGGAATTCAGTGATCCGAGTACTTTTGGATACTAGTAGCTATGACAATGGAGAATCTGATTAGTTTGCAAAGCATAGGGATCCGGAGCATCGGCGAGCCCACAGCACCCAGGCCTGCCGGAGTGCACCAGGGCTCCGTGCTGGTCGTCCTGGACGTGAACAAGAGCGTGAATGCTGCGGTTCTGTACTGGGCGCTTGCCAATGTTGTGCGCAAAGACGACACGGTCAAGATATTGGGGATCGTCACCCACATTCCGAATGCCAGTAAGACCTTGGCCATTACAGTCACATTTTCTTTTTATCAATTGCATGTAGTAATGTAAAGAACTGAGAGGAACTTCCAAGTTCTGTTGAAATTCCGGACCCCCACTTCCTGATTGCTAGGCAATGCTGTACAACAGTAAGCGGACATAGCTATAATCTTGGGGGTACATTTTTGAAAAACCACAAGCCAGAGATTCGACACGCGTACCTTGGAAATTTTTGTCCTAGTGATCATGTCCTAGCTTCAAATGCACAGAATTCGGCAGGAAGTGACTCTTCAGTCCATAGCCGTTGATGCATTCCAGTTAGATTCCTCGCATATTGCGCAGTAGTGATTGCCAGTGCTCATGTATTCCGATTGGCTAGGAAATTAACCCACTGAGGTCGGTGGGCTAACTAAGCAGTCTCCTGTCGATGTTTCAAATTTTTTAATTATTTCCTGTGGCAGTGGGGTTTATGATGCGAGTCGATCAATCGATTCGGAACAGCCCCAACATCATGGAGCTTCAGTTCGAGATCGCCACCAAGAAGGAGTCCATTTGGAGGACTAATCACATCAACGAGTGGTGCCGGAAAGCAGGGGTATGAAGATTACTTAACTTTTCTCTGAATCCACCTCGAATTTCTTGCACTGGGATTATTGCCTGTCAGTTTGCTAGCCATTGTACAAAGCTTCCTGCTCCGATCACCTACCAACAGTCCAACACTGGAACAACATTGGAATGTCGTAAGAACAGTGTGGTTGTCACGCTTAGCTTTGAAACGTTCGACAAGAATACATGTCATTGAATTAATGCAGCATTACAGCAACTTTCGTATGTCGTCAGAGCCATGAATGTCGTTTGCTCCCACTTTCAACAATTTTATTAACAACGGCAGTGCAGGTGAAGTTGGAGGTCGATGTGAAAGCCGGCAACAATCCTAAAGTGATAGCGACGGACGAAGCCAAAGCTATGGGCGCCTACCATGTCGTCCTGGACAAGTAAGATCCAGCACCAATTGCATGCGCTACTCTTGAAACAGGGGAATTGAACTGCAAGCTCTGAATTTGCATAATTGGGGAGAGCTCGAAAGACTTAATCCGGCCAAAAATCATTGAACTACGGTGACCCTGATTCTTAGCAGGGTCTGACCCGGGGTTGTAAATTTTGTGCAATGTCAGGAACATGAAGAAGGACCGCAAGTACTTCATCGACAACCTGACGTGCTTCGTGTCGCGGTTCCGGAGCAGCGGCGGGGTGGACACCATCCGGTCGTACGCGGTGCCGATTGCGAGCAACAAGCTGCCGCCGATGACGCCGAAGCCGGGCGCGGGCGCAGGCACGCCGCCGGGCCATCGATCCAAAGCCCCGTCGGACGGTGCCAGCAGCGCGGGCCACCGCGGCGCATCGTCCATGTCGTCGACGTCGTTCGAGCTCGGGGGCGAGTCCAGCGACGAGTTCAGCGCGCAAGAAGGCGACCCGCTGTCCGCGCCGAGCACGGGCGACTCCATGGACCGCCCGCTGGGGCCCGACCTGGACCTCAAGATGCTGCGCATCGCGGCCACGGAGCCACCACCAAAATCCGCCTCGGCGCCCAATCTCTTTCACCTCCTGCGCGGGCCTGTGCGGGAGTCCGGCACGGACAACTTTTACAACATGAATGTCAACCCTTTGCGGAAACCAGCCGTCAGTCCGTCCGACTTCGATCAGGGCCCTCTTACCCCCCGCAGTAAGTTCATTCTTCTCAATCTGCTTGAAACCACGCAAACATCATTCTCTGCCTTACTTCCCTCACAGATAGATCATCAGTGTCCATCCCCTGTTGAAACAACATTGAAAAAACATAACAAGATTAAACGGTCCCTACTGTTGTTGTTTCAACAGGGGTTTTGCACTGTGGTGCAACAGAACCCCTTTTCTGTCATACAAGCATGTGGCAAAAATTATATTTTGGCAAAATCTCACCATGAGGGACACAACAAAAGGTGTACCACTAGATGCACTGCAAGGTCCTGTATCTAGTAAATTACCTTACAATACAATACAGGTTTATTTGCTGTGTCTCTAGGGCTTGTTGTGAAATTCTGAAAATATTTCAAATCGGTCTAATATTCTTCGAGAATATTGAATCCTAATATTTGAGAATGTACGAAGAACTATTCGAACATTTGACAGGCGAAGAGCCCACACTAGAGGGTCCAACACGTATTCGTTTTGAAAAACACGTACATTGTTGAATGTGAGGGGGTCCAACATGTATTTGTTTTGAAAAACATGGACATTGTTGAATGTGATCAAGGCATTAGATTCTCACCACTAGGATCACACATTATGTGCTACGCTTGTTAGCAACATCTCAAGCCACAACGCTACAATTTGGTAAAAAACATTTAGGGACCGTAATGTTGTTATAGCTACTCTCCTAATGTTGCTAACAAATGTAACAATCAATGTATGATCCTTGCTTATTTAGTATTTTCCAAAGACATGGATACAAGATGGGTTGGTGCTGTAAATAAGGTAGCATATACTAGGTAGACTTAGGGCATCCTTAATCCAACCTTGCAAACCATTTGACACTCACTAAAATGGATGAAAAACATTCTAAAATACCGTGAAGCTCAAGTAGACACTTCAATGTCTCGGAGCCTTTCAAACCACCTTCTAAGAGTAAATTTTTGTACTTGATTGCACATATAATAATGGAACCTTGTACTATATTCAAAACAAGTGATGGTCGTGACTGGTCCATTAACTAAAAACCGTACACATACAAAGAGTGTAATTGGTGCACATATATGAATGAAACCTGTTAGTACTTTGAAATGTGAATATAGAGGTCTCATTAGAAAAGTTGGGCCACACTATTTTGGTGTCATTTTGACACTAAAGGTTGCATACAGATCATTTTAGTGTCATTTTATCCATACTAGGTTGATATAGAGGTTGGCACCAAATTATCTTCATTGCATTTCAATGCACCATCATGGCACCATGTTCACATGCCTTAAAGTTCCTAATGGCTAGATTTAACCCCTAAAGGACCAAGGATTCATGGTTTTAAAATGACAAACTTAAATGATCATATTGTGAAATATATAATTTGGCTTGGACCAAATTTTATATCTTCAGAATCAGTGAAGAACATTGCATGTTTTGGTCCAAAAAACAAACAAATTTGATAGTGGCTGGCGTGTTTGCAGATGGGCAAAGAATCAGCCACGGTGGCCAGCAGATGGGAAGCGTGACGAGTGTGAACGGGTGGATGATGGGGCAGTTGAACGTGGCGCCGGAGATGGGGCCGCGGAGCACGATGGGGCGGCAGTCGCTGGCCGCGACGCTGCAAACCCAGGCGTCGTTCAACGGGACGCGGAAACAATCCTCCTCGCAACGGCAGCGCCCAGACAAGCTGAGCATGGACATGCACTGGCCTCTCATGCACTGGGCCGAGTGTCGCCGCAGCCGCGCGTCCAAGTCTAACAACGTCCGCACCACTGCTCCGGCTCAGTTCTACCAGTCATCTAGCAACTCAACCGGCTCGTACGGTTCCCTCAACTCCATGCAGAACTTCCGCACCGCCGTGCGCAAAAGCCTCGTCCCCACTGTGTCCTCGGGTCTCAACTACGGTGACATGATTGACTCCGACTAATTCATTGATTTCCCTGCTGCCTCTCCTCTCCTCTCTAGGTACATTCCACTTCCCCTCTTTCCCACCAAACAAATACTCCCTCCGTCCCAAAGATATTGTTCTAGTTTTTGGCGTGTTTTAATTTAACACATTTTTTTGCCAAAAAAACCGTCTCAGTACTCGAAAAATGGTCTATCTTCAATAGTAGTATGTAGTTTTTTGTGTCACCCTTGTTGTCCACCCTGTTTGAAGTGGACAAAACTCACGTTTGAAGTATAAAACATAGGACAAATATCGAAAAAAAAAATTGCCAAAAACTAGGACAATATCTTTGGGACGGAGGGAGTACTACTTTTTTCCATGGTCCGAATATCTGTTAAAATGGCCTGTTTCAAATTGTGCACAGAGCTCTAAGTAACATCATTGGCACTGAATCAATGTCAGTCTTCATTTTCCAGATGCTCATGTGAAACCTCAAATCTATATTGATTGGCGCACACAAAATTGTGACCAAAAACTAGGTCTGGTATTCATTCAGTGCCAATGTCGTGTTTTAAATTGTGTAATTCACGACATTGGCACTAAATCAATATCGGTCTTTAGTTTTTGGTCACAATTTTGTGTGTGCCAATCAATGTAGATTTCATGTTTCAGATGAGCATCTGGAAAAGTGCCAAGTTCTTGGGATTTCACCATTTTCATAGACAAATACTCCCTCTGTCCGGAAATAACTGTCCTAGTTTTTGGCATTTTTCAACTTAACACTTCTTTTTCTTCCAAAAACAGTCGTCTCAATACTTAAAAAATGGTTTATCTTTGATAGTAACATGTAGTTTTTGTGTCATGCTCATTGTCCGCCCCTTTTGAAAGGGAGAGGGCTCACGTTTGAAGTATAAGACATAAGACAAAAACTAGGGAAACAAAAATGCCAAAAACTAGGACAATTATTTCTGGGCAGAGGATAATATTGCATTTTTTTGGAGATTTTGAAGTTTACAGTAGTTTTCAGCCCATGTAAGTTTGTGTGCACCTGATTTGTTTGCAATTACAATATTTTTCTTAGTTGATCTCGAGTGAGTAGATCATCATGTTCCATAAGGATGCAGATAAAAACTAAGGCGTATTGCAATGATGCTAATTTATTAGGTCGTTTACAAGCCTGATGGAGTTATACATTCTGGAGCCCTATGGTTTAAAATGACTGATGTTGAGTTGGTTATGAACAGGAAATTCCAAACAAATTTAAATTTGGTAGCAGTTTCCATCCGCATTGGGGAGGACTTCACACCGATGGCCTTGGGCACGTAGCAGCATCCCATTTTTATATTTTGTTCAAGACAATTTCATTCATTGCACAGCCAATTAATTAGCCAGTGACAGCTCTCTCCTGATGATTTGAAGAGTTGAGCTACAGAATCAGTTTTAATGTTGGCTGGGCAATACTGAATGTACATCATATTACACGACTAAACAAACACACAAAATTTAGAGTCCACACCCCAAGAGTTCAACATCTACTTCAGATTTTCAAGCCCTGCAGCAACCGTGTCAGGTACTCAATTCTGACCTTATTCTAATTATGCAAATGGCATAATTTGACCATCGGAAGCTGATGTGTGCAATTCCACATCATCCATCAGAACATGCATCAATACTTACCAATTTTTTTGCTACTTGTTGAATTGCACAGATCATCAGTTGAAGCTCCAGGATGTCTTGACGTGTAATTAGAGGCAGCATGTAACGCGAGCCCCCAACCCTCATAAATTGAAGGTATGCTTATAGGCAAATTGTTGCTACTTGGGAGCCCGGGAGGCCATTACATCACAAACTTGGCAAGTGCAATGTTTTACGTATGTTGTTGAGATGAACAGGGGTGATTATGTTTGACATACGTTTTACATATGTTTATCGATATGATATGTTTAATGATATGTTACAAACATGTAAATTTTATCATGATGTGTTTTTTCATGTTTCTAATATGTCCTTCATACAATAAACATACGTAAAACATATGTTGAACGTAATCACCCCTGTTCATCTCAACAACAAACGTAAAACATTGCTAAAAAATAACTTGCCAAGTTTGTGATGTACCCCTAGGAAATTGTGCAGAGCCGTATGAACTTACCTCCCTTTGACATGCTTGTTTAAAAAGTTTAGGGGGATAAGTACTTATGGCTCTGTAGGGTTACCACGGGTAATGACCTCCCGGGCGCCCTCGCTTCCTCTTCATGTCTATTGTGAACTTTGTGCATGATGCGATGTGGGCTTCAGAAAGAATGCTAATTTTTCTGTGTTTGTTTGGTCGTGTAACAGAAACGTATGTCTCGACACTCATATGATTGAAGAATTTGTGTTTGTCAACACAGTTAGTTGCAGAACTGATATCATGGGGTACGTACGCTCCGGGAGATGAGATCTATAGAAACATAATTATACGCTGTTCAGACAAGACACTGTAACATGGTTTCAGTTTTCTTCTCTCACTAGCTCGTAAGAATCCCTTTACATTCAACATTTCATAGGTACCATGAACCATCTCATGTTAGAGCAGTGCACCTTATTTGTAAAGCAGCAAGGTGGAGCCGGCAGGTTAGGTTAAACATGATCAACCCAAATTAAGAGTTTGCAACCAGTGATTAATTAGCTAGCCTGGGGAACACTACCGGTAATGTGGGCAACCTCGCTGGAGCAATGTACTTATAGTTCCAGAATTAGCTTCAATCAACTAGTGTTGAAATATGCTTGTATGGGTTAACCCCAAAAGGACCAAGAAGTCCAAATTGTTTTTTCAGCAATTTTGAGTAAGTCCTATGTGAACTTCCTTTTGTTCGAAATTATTTGTTTTTTGACCATCATATGCAATGTTCTTCATTGATTGTAGTGATATAAAATTTGGCCCCATGTGAATTATACTTTTCATTATATGAGTGATTGAATTTGTGATATTAAAATCATGAATCCTTGGTCCTTTAGGGGTTAATTGCAACATCAACAAAAAGTTTATACAAATGCTATTCAGTATATACCAGTACTTTTTGCATGTTCACATTCATGTTAGCAGTGCGGTTTGTTCTTTGGGTTGCGGTGAATTAGCTAATCTTGCCTTGAGCTGATTACATTCTGGACTGCTTGCATGAACTTCATGGAATAGGTAACTGGTGTTTGGAGGAGGGTTGCCGCAAATAACTGAGCTACTTACACTGGTAGAAAACCCTGTTAGAAATGACGCAAAAATGTCACTTCTTTGTGTTTCCAATTTTTCACATAACATGAAAATTGCGTTTTCTGTGTTATCAATAACAAAAAAAAAATGACATTTTCACGTCACATAACATTCAGTAGCCTTCCAAGAGGTTACCTTTTAGTTTCATTCACCTTCATATATAGAGTGACCAATGTTTTGTAATTAAATGGACTATTGAATCAAATTACAAAACATTGTTGAATTGTGATTGAGTGAGTGCTTTTGATTACTGCTCACCATGTCTGATTGCTTTTGCTTAATGCCACGTGCCCCATAGCTACTGATGTGATGTGGAATATCTCACATCATTTCATTTGGGGATGAAATGATGTGGGATATTCCACATCATTCTGTTGGGGGAAGATATCAGTCATAGAGGCTACTAAATGTTATGCATTTGGGGTGGGATTTTGTACTTATGTTAACAAATGTTAAGCTGACTCATATATCTTTTGTTAATGGATGGCATTTTTGTATCCCTCTTATAGGTAGATTTCTTCTTCTTTATTGATGTCAGATTATTAAATGGACAAAGATTCTCATATTGCATGATAAAATGGATATCAACATAGTATGTCTTTGAACCGTCTAATGCACACTCAAAAATGTGATTTTGGGGGGGTGTTTGACTTCAAGGTTAAATAAAATTTGGATTAAATTTTCAAAAATAATTTAAGTGAAGATGCACAGCAATGGCTCGTATCAACACCTCCTCATTGCAATCTTTCATGTCAAGAACAGACTCATACATGATTATTGTGAATTTTATAAGTGAGAGTGACAGACCTATCCATGTACGGTTTAGGACAAAATTTGTACGTGAAAATAAGAAAGGACTTGGTACATTGATGAAGATCAAACTACATACACTAATGGAACATGAATAAAAGAACACAATCCAACAAAAAATACAAGATAACAAACTTGCAAACACAAGAAATACCACATAGTACATGTGTTGTATTTGGAAGTATTTGCTTTATTTTGAGGTATTTGCAATATTTTGGTACTGTTTTGTACGTAGGTATTTGGATAGCAAAGAAAGTGAAATTTCAAATTTTCTTTTTGCATCATTTGCAAAATCAAAAGTTGCACATTTGAGATGGTCGAGCATTTCATTTTCTAGTGATATAGTGACCACTTAGTGGTCACATGAGCGCTAAAGGGTTAAACACAATGTCTCACCACCCAATCTTTATTTGAAGATGATATGGACTTGCCCATGATTCCAAATGTGCTAGCCCAATCTTTAGTTGAAAATAATGTAGACTTGCCCATGATTCCAAATCTACTACAATGATTTGAGAATTGTGACCAAGATTCTAAAGTCAATAGTAGAAGGGCTAGAGAACCTTAGAATGGTGTTCCTCTTGCAATGAAATTACCTTTCATTTGTTTTTAAATTAAAATTTTAAAAAATAGGCAATAATACTGACTGTGATGCTAAATCTCAGTACTCAGAAAATCTCAGTTACTACAGGACTGACTGTGATGCTAAATCTCAGAACTAGTAACTACAAAATCTGTAACATTAATGTTTCAAGCTCAAATTTGCAATGTCAATGCCTTCATGGCACATGAACATGACCCGCAGTAAATGGGTATCTTCAGAATATCATTTGTACATGAGGACAGATAATTCTGCTCATGAATACGAAATCAGCCCCATGTTCTTTCTTTCACTGTACACTCAGAACTCTTTATTATCACAACCAATGTGCGCGTGATTATAAAGAGTTATGCAGTATTGACAAGGACATGATCATAGCAAAGGAATGTGCTACTATAGAATTCAGGCTTGCAAACCATACTTTTTAAAAGTTTAATATTGTTATTAGAAATATCAGATATAGTTTTATGTCTTTGTATAAAAAATATAAAATAATATTAATAACTACTTTAATACATGGTGATATAATTTATTTGGAAATATAATAGTTTAATTTGAATAGTGTTTTATTCTTATTTGACTATTTTATTGTATTATTGAAATGATTAGATATTACCTCTAACCTCTTCACATTTGCTAATTTTTTTACATTATAAAATAGTATGTTGACATTAGAAGGTGTGATTGTGACTCAAAGAATGAGTTTTGATTCGAGTACATCCATTTCCTAAGGTTTTGTAAGTCTAAAAGTGGATGTAATTGTAGAGAGTGTGATTAGAAAGAGTTCACAATGTAATGTGTTTATTACCATGCAATAGAAAATCCCAATACAATATTATATTGTATTATAATAATTATATTTTATTAATTATAATAATTAATGACTTAACAAAGATCGTAATAAAGGGGAAGCAATGAGCAGGGAGAACCAAACTCTAGTTACAATTGACCAATCAGAATTAACACTTAATTAATTGAATTTCCAAAGCTCAAAAAAAAGGAAAAGAAAAAAAGTAGACCGATAAATTCTTATAAAATGTGATACATGAGGTCCTTCAAATAAATGTAGTAATCGATCTTTCTACAACCCATGATCAAATAATTTCAAAATAGAGGGGATTGTGGCTGGTTCTTTCAAATCCTCTGCGAATCATGAGGAGAGGGAGTAATTAGCTCCATTTTCACAATACCTAAGCACTCCATAAGTTGTTAAAACCTAAGGTACTAAGCAACCAAAAATTTGATTGTTGCTTTTTCTAGAACATCAATTGTAAAAAATCTGTAGCTTGGATGAAAAAATTAACTGAGCCAATGCTTACGGAATGAAAAAAAAAAATCTATATGATAGCCTAATTCCCTGAGCGTCCAGTTTTTGGATGATGTGCAGATTTCATCCATGTTTTCTCATCCGTTATGCACTTTTAGCAACGTAGGTTTATATTGTAAATTACATAGGAAGCTAGCTTCATGCATGTGTAAGCCGATTAGAAAGGGGATAATTTGTGAAATTTTTATGCCTCATTTCTCATTGCAATGATTCACCAAAAATTTCAAAGATCTTAACCCTTGGACGCGCTTGCGTTCAGAATCTGGACGATGGATGATTTCAAGATGCGTCCCTTCACCACGCACGGGGATGTTTTTCATCCATTCAATTTTTTTTAAATTCTTGTGCTAGTTGATTACCATTTGTACGGTACGGATCTTTAAGATAAGATATTGAGAGTTTTTGAAAAATAATAAAAGTGATTTATGTCAAGTTTCATTCTTAGTTCAAAAAGTGAGACCTTAAACATGATTTTCCATAATAAAAAGAATCAAATAGTGAAAACCATACCATCTTGTAGTGTATGTTATTCCAATTTCATTACAATATTTTTTAAAATTTTAATGTTAATTTTGGATTTTTAATTGAATTTCAAGAGAAAACCTTGCAAAATTAATTTAAAAATATTAATAAAAAAAAAATTATGAATCCAACGGTATAGATGTTATCTTCACATTGACATCTATAACTTTGCTTTGTACATCAACTCCATTTTAGTTTTTTATCAAACATTTTATAACAAATCTTTGAAAACAGTGTTGAATCGGGACCTTAAAGGGTTAATCCAAAATAAGTCAACTCATAAAATTAAGCAACCAAAATCTCCAAAAATCACTACACTTAAAGTATTAATTTCAATCAATTATGACAAATTTCATCCACAGATTGTCAATATCTTATTTGTAATCAAATTACAAAATAATTTTGAATTTTGAGTTTCAAATTTTAAACAAGAATATTGGTGATAGCAATCTTTGATCTAACCATATGGATAGAATCTAAAATTCTTAATGTACAACTTTTCATTCATACATCAAGTTCAAAATATCCTTCTTAGTAGCATTTTATAATACATCTTTGCAAAACTACCAAACTTAGAGAGGGCTCTAAGGATTTAGGGGTTAAGCCATATGAAAGTCATGGCTGCATTAAATCAAAAGAAAGTCTCCTAAGTGTGGGTATTTACAATGATTTCAACTACACTTTGATTTTCATTTTTGTGGATTGTGTTATAAACTAAAGGAAAATTGAACTTCTTGTCATTGAAATGCTAATAAAGTTGGTAGATTAAAAGCCTTAGATTACTAGGGCAAATGCATGGTAGGGTGTACCAACTCTTGAACAAAGATTTTGCTAAGATTTAGTACGGAGTACACCCTAGTAAATTTTGTGCACAATGTGCATTTTAATTAAAAACACGAGTTTTCAAACAAGTTTTTTAAATGTACATCATTGACACAATGAAAAATAAAATGAACTATGAGTACACATCAACTATGTATTTATCTTGTAATCAAATTTTAATTTGACAAAACTGAATAATCACATAAATTTTAATTTTCAAAATTTCCGTTTCAATAATAGTTTGAGCAATTTCTATCCAAACTTTGATTGTAAAAACAATCCATGTTCAATTCAAAATTTGAAAATTTATCAAAAGTTCCGTTTGATTTTTTTTCAAAGAACACCCAAAAATAAAAGCATCAAAATCATTTTTTAAACTATAAATTTGGCTTAAAATACACAATAGTTTAGTTTAAATACTTAAAATTTTGAAAAAAACAATTATTTTCAGGATGTTTATTTTACATATTTGGATATGTGAAAATTTTATAGCTCAAGGTCACATGGAATACTATATCTCTCATGAAATTTGAAATGAAAGTAGGGCCGGTGCATTTGTGCACTAAGACAGACAATGTTTTCAAAAAAACTAACGTATCCACAAAAATACAATAACCATTTTATGAAATTTTTGGTGCTCATAAGACAAAATTAACATTCCTAAAATACCTAAAATTAGTTTTAAATAATATATTTTTAAAATATTTTTCTATAGTATTTTGAAATTTTGAAAATTGTACCTTCTGGTGCATTGCGACGGATAAAAAGAGGTGCACCCTACTAGGCTACAAATAAAAAACATGTTTTTAAAACATGATTTGGATATTTTTTGGTTATAAGAAGTAGTATATACTCATCAAATTTATAACCTTCAAATTATATTTCAATTATCATTATGCCAAAATTTAATTTAGACATTTATAGGTAAGAAAAATAGTCAATGGTAGTATATTTTGACCATGTTAAAAATCTCATATTTTTATACTATCATACAGTATTTAAAATTTCATAGTATATTTTAATGTATATTTCATGATCTTTCTTTTAAAAATATGTAATTACAAATCCAAAACATCTTTTGAAAATTCAAATGTAGAAATGGCAAGCTCCAATTCTATACTACAATTCCTTCTTACAATTTGGATTGATTTTTTATTTTTTTTGTAAAAAACACATATAATTGTAATTCTAGTTTTGGTTACAACCCCCCACTCTTATAGGGATTAAGTTGTTAGTCGATTCCCTTCTATACAATCTTTTAGAAATTCTTTGATAATCCTATATGGCATATGTTCATGTTCCTTTTATATTTTTAGTTTTTTTTTTCTAAATAATGTTGAATAAAAATCAAAAAATAAAACAGGTTCAATCGTACCAATCTACTTCCAATTCACACATGCTTAAGTAATATGAAAAAATCATACAAGAATCCAATGGTGCATGATTGAGATTATAAAAGTGATTCAAAGTATATTTTGTATTTATAATTGAAATTTTTGGAGGGTGTGTCATTTAATAATTAACAAAATGAAAAAAATACTTTTATAAATTGTAAAACAACAATTCAATTAAACACAATGTTAAAGTTTAAACTGAGCAAGTACCAAACAAAGCATCTCAGAATTATTGAGGATTTATGAAGTGAAGTAGATTTCTTAAAATATAGTGAAATCCAAGATATTACATGTGACATTCATCAAAGTAGTCAAAATCTATAAACAATTAAGTTTTACAGAAGTGGAAATGAAGTCAAAGATATAGACGTCAAAATTCTTTCTTATCAATAATAATATTATGTGGTCTCAAATTACAAGTAAACTTTATTATTAGAAGTATATGTTATAAATTATATGGAATTCAAGGGTGTATATTTATGAATTGTGAGAATTGCGAGTGCATGTTTAAGTGTATAATTGACACTTGGATCTTTGCATAAGGTGTCAACTAATCATTTTTTGAAATTTTGAACTTCAAAAACTAAACGCTAATTCATCATGGATCATGAACTACTTCCATTTCCAATGACCTAGTGATCATTGAGTGGTCACTTGGCCACTAAAAGGTTAAGTTACAATCTAAAATTCGTAGGATTAAGAAATAACGCACCATACTCTAAATAAAACTAAGATTTTATTTAATGTAAACTAATATCTTTCATCGCAACCTCACTACATAATAGTACACTTTTAGCTTTGTATGAACTTGATGACCTACTACACGATCTAAGGTTTGGTTTTTGAATCAACTTTTAGCCCTTTAAGGACAAAATTAGTTTTTTACTCCATGAATTTTTTCACTAATTATGAGGTTGCAAAAAAAATTCACATAATTTAATCATAAAAATTTGAAAATTGTAGCATTCTTTTTTGCAATGACAACAAATACTATTTTTCCCAATTGCCAAAACTATGTTCAAAACATTGGAAGATGTTTGTCAAAGCCTTGTAATTGATTAACCCTTAAACATCAAACTAAGGCCCATGGAGGCCCATGGACTTAGTTATCAAAGTATAGTGGGGAAATAATAATAATAATAATAATAACAATAATAATAATTTGTGAACCAAAATAGGAAAAAAAAATGGTGTTTTAAAAAGCTGTTGAAAAAACAAGCTGAATTCTCAAGTTGTGCCAGATTTGGAAAATTGTAGTACAACCAGAGAGGAAGGTGGAGGGGGGGGATATTATTCAAACTACCCCTCCAAGGGGCCTTTGACGTTTAGGGTTTAAAGTACAATAAAAAGACAAGAATACCATATAGAACACCTTGTCTATAAGTTCCATCAACCAATTTTTTGCCCATTTTGCTCAAGTCAACCATGTCTTTGCCCACTCGCTAATAGGGAGGGGGTTTGGGTACCAAAGAATAGTTGAAGAACATGTCAAAGTCACCATTGGCACTAATTTGGTGCCCAAATGTCTTCCAAAGTTAGGCATTGACTATATAATGATCATTTAGGCACTTTTCATTCAAATTAACCTTGATAAGAAGATTTTTTGTATTGTTGGAACTTCTCTTAGGCTAATAGCTCTAGTTAGCTAGCTACTCTCAATCACATTTATAGGCCTTGAAAAATAATTGAAAAATTAATAAGATCTCATTCAATAATATTAAAAATTTCATAAAATCTTTAGCATGTGAATTTATGAAGAATTTACATTGAATCTACTACGGTAGTTTTTGAAATTTTTACTTGTATTTAATTTTGTTTTAATAAAGATTTTTTTAAACTTAGAAAAGGTATAAATTTGATTTTAAAAAATTAAAAAATTAATTTCATGCTCAATATGTCAAGTTTACTACAACATGTTCAATTTTTACTAAATTAAAAAAAATTCAGTTATTTGTTGCAATTTTGGGCAATAATTAGCTTGGGGTATCACTTTTTGGACACACTAGTTAGGTTAATTTTGTTTAAAACCTCCAAAGTTTGCCTAATTTGTTCATTTTGATCAAGTAAAAAGACCCTAAAATGAAAAAAATAAAATCCTGCACCTCAATGGAATCAAAATGTATATGTTCAAAGAGTTTATATTAATTTATTTTTTTTGGATCCATTCATAGATGTGTAAAAACATGCCGAATTTTGGGATTTGCAAGCTGCATGTGTACAATTCATTAATTTTTTTAATGATAAAATAAATTATTTTGTACTCTACACAATTAGATGTAGGTCATATTCAAAAATTATATATATATACATATATATTTTTTATTTTATTTTTATTTTTATTGATATTCCATTTGCGTGATTTCAGGGATTCTAGCTGAGTGGGACATAACTTATTTTTTCAACTACAAAATCAAATCAAATTACTTAAAAACATTTGATTGTAATCAAATTTTTTTCCTTGATACGTTATAAGTGTAGAAAACTAAAATCACATTTAATGAAGTCTTACTTCATTGAAATTAAAAAATATGTTTGTTTGACGCACCAGCACATAGTGCAATTGTCCCAAAGACAGCTTTTTTGGGTACCCCAACCGGACCATCACCCTTTTTGAAGTGTGGAAAAACTTTTGAAATATAGTATACTTGGATTTTCTTAGCACTACCTAACATATGAATGCACAACTCTTTTATTCAAAATAGTTTAAATGACTTACTATTTTTGATTAGATAGAATTCTTAGTTTAACTATTGTAATTAATTTATTAGTATTAACGTAGGATTTCTTAATAAAGATACATATAACTCATAACTAGGGCTCCGCTTCTCTTTGCACTACCATTAACAAAGTGAAAAGTCATAAAATTGAATAAGATGTGAAAAGTTATGTTACTTCACACAATAGGCTTTGAGGGCAGAATGGAAGACCATAGGAAGACCATACAAGGATGTGAAAACTTAGGTTACATCATAGAAAACTTTGCCTTAAAAATTTCAACTGTCAAGTTGCGAATCGCAAGTTCACTTATAAACCCTACAACCATTGAAAAAGCACAAATTGGACCTACAGTCGTCAATACCATTTTCTAAACCAGCTTTGACCTGCGGTCGTCATTGGAATTAGTGGCGACAAAGACATGAAATGCTAGGTTATCCAATAAAAGTATAAAGAATGACTTTGATGAAGAATAAATGGAATGGTCTTGGAGGATAAAGTGGAAATGGGGCATTCCTAGGATGACCATTCAAAGAACGTGAAAGGAAGTGAAAGGCTAAGACAAAATGGAATGGTCTTGGAATACGAAATGAAACATTCTTGGGATGACCATTCAAAGGACATGAAAGGACGTGAAAGGCTAGGACGAAATGTAATGGTCTTGAAGGGTGAAATGGAACATTCTTGGGATGAACATCCAATCAATAAGAGGATCTTATGGATGCTAAGGTTTGCAAAAAAGTAGTGACTATTGACTAAACATTTAACCCCTAAATGACAGAGGGTATAAAGGCAAAACCTAGATGTATTATAAAATGATACTTCTCCAACTTCAATGAAGTTTGGTCTAAAAGAGAAAATAAGAAGCATGATGTTTGGTAATTATCCGTATGGTCAAACTTTCAAAAACTGTTTTAGACACTCAAAGTGAATACAATTAGAAGTTGTAATTAGTGTACAAATGTACTAATTTTATATCATTCCTAAGTTTCTCGGGGAAGTCACTTAGTGTAAATTTTGGGTACATATGAGCGTACAAAGGGTATTAAATGGAGGGCTGTGAAATAATTGGAATATTCTACTATTTATAGTATAATTATGGTATATTATAGGAATATTCTTAGAATATTCTTCAATTGGATTTAAAACACCCTATATTATTTCTATAAATTTATAATTTTTTTCTCAAATGAATAAAAAAACACCATGTATTTGTTCTCTCATAGTTATCTAAATTCTCGAAAGTGACTTCCATGGGCTAAGTTTGTGATTTAAAAACCACATTATAATCATATGTAAAAAAATATAAAATACAAAAATTTAACTCATATTTACTAGTACAATTTGAATATTTGATCTTGCCGTAAACCCCGCAAAAGCTTAGAATAAGGATTTCAACATTTTAATTCTACATCCAAAATTAAAAGATATTGATCCTTAATTCCTTAAGAAGCCGCTTATATTAAAAAAATCACAAGATGAGTAGACTTATCAACACATGAATTCTTCATCAGATATACATGCAACAATAAAAATAAAATAAAATCAATGGATGGAATCTAAAATTCAAAATCTAAAACTTCATTTGTATATCAATTCCAAAATGTTCTTCTAAATAGTAGTTTTCTCAAATTATCAATTTTAGAGACACCTTGGTACGTTTAGGGGTTAATTTTCATTGAAATTGACACATGTATGAGTGATTCATAAATTGCAAGAAAGTTGAAAAGCCTTGTGGTAAGAGGTCATCCTTTTGTAATTGTGCTTTTAAAACCAACTATCATATCTTTGGAAGGCTAACAGTTTGAAGGTAATGAATGTAAGTATGACTATCTCCATGAATTATGAATTATGAATGTTAACTTTTATGAATCAAAAGTTGGTTTAAAACCGATATGAAATAGGGATTTAAAATGCATAAATCCTTGCAATCACCCTTGTTTATAAAAAATATATATTATGCATAAATTAAAAAAAACCATGCACATTTGTGTTTGTGTTTGCATTTAGAAAAAAAGGATTTTCATCAATGTACTCAAATTTTATGACTCGCAACATTCCTACTCTATCGCTTTACCAAACCTGTAAAGCATGAAAAGTGGCTCAAGAAGACAACATCCTTAACTCCTAAAGGATTGAAACTATTTTGCTCAAAAATCACTACAATGTTGTCATTTCTAAACCTAGGGCACAATTTCAAAAATGAAATAAAATAACCACAATTCAACCATACAAACTTGTCCTTTAAAACCAAAAGAATGTGCACAAACAATTTTACAGTTTTTGGCCTTGTAGATTAGAAGGCACATACATTTAAAGTGAGAATGTATGAGAAAAATAAAACGTGCCCAAAATTTTCAACTGCGTACTTTTCTTCCTATTTTGATAATGCTCCAAATGAAGAGCAACAAGTTGCACTAAACGAATGATTTGCAACAACTTTTTTTGTAGCAATGCCTATATTTTTCAAAATTACTCATAAAGAATGCATGCGTTACTTTTTCAAATTAAAGTTTTCTATAGATCTGCCTAAAATTCTAAACACATTAGAATAATTATTAGGCACTTTTTTGCCTAACCTAGGAGTAGACTACGGTATCATGGAACTTGCTTCCATATCAAAATTTAGAGGTTTTGGAGTAGTGCAGCATTTTGCCTCAGCTGCCCAACCTCATGAAAAAGAGGCTTCAAGCAACATATTGGTTTCATCTAATGTTTAGTAGGAAAAAAAATTATTTTCCTACGAAGCTTTTGAAATGCCTAGCGTTTACTAAAATATCATTATAGTAGATTCGAAATTGACATCGTAGGAACCTACCCGATTTCGTAAATGTCCTAGTTAGGAGATTCTATAGGGGTTAAAAAGTTACTTCAAATCCCTTTTCAAAAGAATCTATATTCTTTTTGCACAACATCTTGAACTAATATCAAGTAAACCTTTTTTTTTTTGTTAATACCTGTAGTTTAATTCAATTTGTCTACCGAACATTCTTGAAATACCTTGGCTTCGTCCCTTTTCTACAATCTCTTTTTTATAAAAAAAGATCTTGAACCAAAGTGTTACATGTAATGCTACTATAGAGTCATCATTTATGTTGTTGAGGTGCCTCTATTGTAAGGTACGATGTCCTAAAACCACCAACTTAAGAAATATGGCCTCATGTTTCAAGGTTGTTTATGAGGAATATTTTTCAGTCATTTGGAAGAAGATTTCTCACGGAATGCACAAATTTTTGCAATTTCATTCCCTATATTCAAATTGATACAAATTTTTGAAGTGAAAAGAACTTTGTCACCTAAATCAAACCTTTAGATTTCCCCATGACCACACCATGTGGTACTAATTTTCACTCATAATGATACCCAAAACCACCAACTATTTCTTCGCAATGCTTGGCATGCCATTGGTCTACTTGAATAGTGAAATTAGCGGTTTTGAGTCTCAACTGTGATGGCCCCAAGAAAGGTCTACATGTCATAATTGGGGGGGTTGGTGGTTTTAGGACATCCTACCTTAGTACCATAGAAAAGGGACCAAGCCAAGGCTGCTCAAGAATGTTATGTATGAACATCACATGCACTCTACAGTGTATGTCAAGCTTTTCTACAATCCCTTTTTTACAAGAAAAATCTTGACTTGAAGGTTGACAAAGCTATTGTAGAGACTTGGGGTGTTCACTGGCGAAAATTTTAGAAACAACGTGCGATAAAAAATAGGGTCCAATATATTCATTGTAGATAAATTTGTAAAAAATGTACATGTAAAATAGGGGATTTTTAAAAAGTGAAACATGTTTACATGTAAAATACCATCACATATAATATTCTCAGGCTTTTTACATGTAAAATACCATCACCTTATAATATTTTTTGCAAGGTAAATAACCCCCCAAATAAATAGGTCATTATCGCACGTGTATGCAAAATATACAAGGGAGTGCTCCCCCCGAGTGTAGAGACATCATTTCCACTATTGAATACTGCGTCTATAAGAGCTCTAGAAAAGGGACGAAGCAAGGCTGCTCAAAAATGTTAATATACAGTATGAACATCACTTGCACTAGCTCTACAGTACCCTGTAACAAGTGTTGCAACACACTCTGTTTTTTCACTTAAAACATATCCCATGGCCTGATTTAGAATGATGGTGTTGGCATGATAATCATCACATCTCCATGAGATTTTTTGCATCATGGAAGGTGTTCCAGTTACCTTCATACACCATGCATTTTCTAAATATAGAGAGGCATCCATTGCCATGTGTCTACCAAAATTGCCATCATGCTTAAAAATCTTGGAAAAGGGTACCTTTCTTAATGTGATCACTTCTTCTCTGAGATATCAGATTTTGAGTATGCTTGAGCTTGGGAGGGTCCAGAGATACACATACTTGTTTGCAAGTCATCTTGATGGTACACATTTCTTAGAAAAATTGTGTGCAACAAGTCCTGTTTGTCAAACATATTGTTTTTGTGTTGTTGTTAGGACCTTTTTTATCAAACTTTTTGTGGATGTAAGTGTTGTTTGAGGATTGTCCACCATGACAAGGAGTTATGTATCAAATGATATACGACACATGATAGTTGGTATGTAGAAAGCTGGCATGTCAGTGAGTGAAATTGGAAACATTGTAGGAAGGCCAAAATCGACTATTTCAAGGATTCTCAAGCGATTTAGAATTAGTGGCTCTGTATTGCCAGCAAGTAGGTCCAATAGGCCGCAAAACATGAGTGATCGAGATAGGAGAAAGCTCCATAGAGATCTTAGTAGTAATCGTCGTGCTCCTCTTGCAGAATTGTGCAGCAATGTGACATCTTCCGTGGGCATGTCAACTTTACGTAAAGAGCTTCATGAGCTTGGTGTTAACAGTTGCATTGCAGTGAAGAAACCATTCTTGAGTGACATACACAAGGCAAAGAGGTTGGCTTTTGCAAATGAGCACTTGCATTGGACGATTGACGATTGGAGTAATGTGATTTGGACCGATGAGTCATCCTTTGAAGTTGGAAAACCATCACGCCAAATTCGTGTTTGGCGAAAAGTATCTGAACGCTACAACTACAATTGCTTAGCACCTACATTCAAATCCGGAAGGACTTCAATTATGGTATGGGGTGCTATCACTGGCTCTTCTAAGTCTTATTTGGTGTTAATTCCTCCTAATAGACGCACTGCCAAAGACTTTGTAGAGATAGTATCTCAAGGAGCATTAGAGCATTATTATTGGCACCATGACGACTATGAGCACCTCATTTTAATGGAGGATGGTGCTCCAGTACATGGTAGTAATATACAAAAAAATTGGAGAGAGCAACTTGGATTGAAAAAGCTTGAATGGCCACCAAATTCTCCTGACCTTAATCCTATAGAGAATGTCTGGAAGCAAGTTAAAGATCAAGTGCAACAGAGAAATAGACCACGAAACAAAGACGAAATGTGGACATCAGTCAATCTGGCTTGGAAGGATATACCTCAAGAAAGCATCAAGAAGTTGATTTCAACAATGCCAACCCGGATGAAAGCTGTAATAGCAGCTCAAGGTGGTAGCACTCGATGGTCGTAGGTATTCCATTTTACTGTAGAATATTTGTTAGTGAGTAAGACATATTGTAAACTTCATATCATATTAGGCTTCTATACTACTATATCTTTGTAATGATACCTTATTTGACTTTATGTGATCAAATTTTGATTTAACCCCTAAAGGACCAAGTGTCCTAACTAGGACATTTAGAGAATCGGGTAGGTTCCGGTGAACACATTTTTAATCGAATTTTGAAGGAAATTTAATAGTAGATTCCCCAATGTGCCACAAAAATGTGGATTTTTTTTTTTTTGGATTCCGACACCATATGTGAAAGTTATGAGGGGAAATGTGTTTTTTTCGGGAGAAAGGGCAGCGGGGCAGTAGAGAAATAGTTGAATTTTAGGGGGGAGCATCAAGATGGGCGGTGTGTGGAAAATGGGGTGGACTGTAGGGGCAGAAGACCACCCCGTTTCCCAAGCTTATAAAAAAATTTAAAAATAATATTTAAAAAAAATTAAAAATATGTTTTAAAAAAAAATTAAAAATATGTTTTTTTAAAAAATTAAAAATATGTTTTTTTAAAAAATTAAAAATATTTTTTATTAAAAAATTATTATTTTAAACTGAAAAGAATTATTTTAAATTAAAAATATTATTTTAAACTAAAAGTTCAATTTCATAATTAAAAATATTATTTAAAAATTTGAAAAATAAAATTATTTTGAAAAATAAAAAATAAAAATCGTTCAATGAGGGACTGCCACGTGGCAGTGTACCTTGAGAGTTAGTGGGGTCATGAACAATGGAATGGGTTGGCACTTCAATTCCCTTCCTCCACCCTTTATTTCCCCCCTAACCCCCAAAATTCTTAGAAAATGTGCTACATGTCTTCTAAAACTTGGAGATTTATTTATTTTTCAAATTTTTTTTCGCCATTTTGTAGAGGGTGGAATGCACTTGTGTTTCACCGCTCGGATTTGTATTTTAAATAAAGGAAGTCGAAAATATTGCAATTCCAAAAACATATAGTCTTTTCTGAACTTTTAAACCCCCAACAAGTGCAAGGTGTTATTCAACATCCTAAACATCTCCAAACGCAACGAAAATTGGTACACAACTAAGTAACATCATATAGAATGTGAAAGTGAAGTGCGACAAGTTTCGGTAGTGAGGTTTTTTTGATGTAGATGTGGTCAAACGCATCTGAACTTTTCGGGCATGTGTTTTTTTGGGGTGTTTTTTTCCATCAAACGCAATTATCTTGCAATCCGTGCGGTCAAAATGAACGAAATTTGTTGTGTATGTTTTTCAAATAGTTTAGGACAAGATCTTACGGTTAGAAGGTAAAAAATAACATTCTTTTGGATTTTTTGCATGGGGGAGTAAAAATGGCAGCATTGGAGTGTTTTTGGAGGAAAAACACTCCGGTCCTTTAGGGGTTAATATATGAGTTTGATTTCCTTAGCCTAGAATATGAATGAATGGAAACTATGAAAATACTTTAGAGCCACATAGAGGAGAATTTTACCTACATAGTGTGCATCTTTGTAATACCAAGAATGTGAACAATGATATATCCTATAAATTGGTGCAATCAAATTTTAAAAAATCATCATATATATTTCTCAGTTAATTTTTTTTGAAATTAAGTGAATAAGATAAAAATAATTCACCAAAAATAGAGATTTCATTTTTTGACATTGACATTTTATGAACACGTGAAGGGTCCGTAACACAAAAGATTTAATAGGATAAATTTGATAAAATCCTCCCATATTGAAAATGAATGAGAGAATTTCAAGAGTTCACAAGATGGTTGCAAGACATGTTGGAGGGTACTGTACAGTCTACAGTGTACGTCAAGCTTTCTGCATAAAACAGTTTGCTATTATGAATAGCAGAGAATCAACCTTGGCACTGCTCTCCATGTTGTGAGCTAGCTTGACAAAGATGATATGAAGCATACATGCATGCATGCACGAGGGGAGTGGAGATCAAGGGTGCACCGGCCGGCAGTGATCTCAAAACTGGCTAATATTAGCTGGATTTCTACCCAAAAAATGAGGCTGCTAAACATACAAAGAAAAAAAATGAAAAAAAAATTGGAATGTAGCGAGAATGCTCATCATGTTATAAATATGTAGCAAGGGTATCATTATGATATCACCATGGTATCACCTTAATATATCAAGGGTATTGTCGGATATTATAGAGGTATCGTGAGTAGAACATTCACAAGGTAGCAAAAGTATCTACCGTTTATGTGGGAGGTAGCACCCTGTGCTAAATGTCATAAAGTAGTTCTGAGAGCACTGCCGGCCGGAGAGCGCATGCAGGTTTTGTCACCGACGGCAGGAACTTTGGGGCAGCAATCATGGGTGAGTGATGAGGAGTATCCATACTCCATGGCTCTTTGTATATCAAGCGGTCCAAGTAAACTAAATAATCTGCAACTTGCAGAGTTGCAGACTGTGTAAGTCCAACTTGCAGCTTTAACTAAGTTTTATGTATTTGCCTACTTGTCCACTGTCTGGTGGAACCCAACTACAGTATGACAATAAATTTACTTCAGGCAACATCCTTGCTTGCAGTAACTTAGAGCATTCCCACCCATGCACCAATGATCGGGGAGATCCGACAGTCAATTGTAAATCAGCCGAATGAAGTTGTCAAATTACCGATTCAATTTGAAAGAGTTAGGATTTTTTCCGACTCGTAATCTAAATATTACCTAAGTATCACATGGGTATCACCCAAGTATCATGTAGGTATCATACATAATTACCAAATGCTTTTATGAGAAAGGGGATAATAGCTGGATTGTGTCAGAAACTTCCCGAACAATGCCATGCACGCTAGGACTAACCCTCTCAAATTATTCATCTACATGTGAAGGGCCCTTGCACTCACACTCCCCCACCCTTGCACGCCCTTCACGTATCAAAAGTGCGCATCAAATAGTCAATGGACCAATCACAAGTAGAATGAGAGGAATAATCATCGAATAGTCAACTCAATAGTGATTTCAAGGCCCAATTTCTAACACGCTAGAATCCAGAGTCAAGAAGCATTTTGAAAGGCCCCTTGAAATTTTTCATCCACTTCTTGAGGTCAGAGACCCTCTGAGGCCATGGGTGGCCATGCTCTTAGAGCAGGCCCAGCAGCATCCTCTTTTCACTCACCAACGTTGTTTCTGATTGATAAAGTGCTTCATATAGTTTGGAGTTTGATATTTCTACACCAAATATTGTTCATATGGCGGAGGTGGTTTCCACATCAAGCACTTTGTCTTACTTTGTGATAAGACCATGCTTCCACTTTATGAAGTTAACTTTAGTGAAATTATTCTTCGTCATTATGATTGTCCCAAGTTGTGACAAAAGCACTAGTTTAAAATAGATTGATGACCTCTATTCTGGACACACTTGGTGTTTGTTGCTAGAGAAGTTCCTAATTCTCTCGCACCATTTGGATGTGGACTACACGCTGACAAACTGCTGGACTTGCTCTTAGGAACCTTGTGGCATGTTACAAGTTGCAATGAAATCTTGACGGAAAAAGGGCATCTCCACTCCTATAAGGGCCTCCATCCATGCTTCAATTGGTCCAGCAGTAAATAGAGACTTCAAATGCCACCACTAAAATCTGCAAAGCACTTCGATGTGTACCGGTAGAGATCAAAGGACCCTACCAATCTATACATCTTTCGTCCGAGCCATGCACCTAAATTTAGAAGCAACAAAGAAAAGAGGCAATGCCAAAGGAGTCATTGATGTGTTTCTACCATATTTTCAATTCTGCTTTTTAATATTAAATGTAAAATGTAAAATTTGAACATTGAATAAGTGTTCAATGAAGAAACCACAAGTAGAATGTTGGAAATGATTATATAGTACCTTCCATCTATCGCAAGGGTCAGGTTTGACAACCTGACATCTGTAAAACTTCAATTTCCACATCAAATTTTGAGAGGTCCACATCAGCTTGAACCAATCATAAGAGGACAAGATAACATGTCACACTTTTGAACAAAAATAATTGATTTATGTTGAAACTAACTCTGACCTAGGGTATTACAAAATCCATGAAGTTTTTTGCTAAGAAACTTCAAATGTTTTGAATAAATCAACTCACATTTGGTAAAATATTAGAATTAACCAAAAAGAAGCTAAAACTCATGTTAAGTTAAATGAGTTGGAAGTGAGTCAAGGGTTAACTGGCATAGTTCCCACTAAATCCATAGATAGGTTACATCTTGAACTAGTTTCACTGTCAAAAAGACAGCAAAACTAGTTGAACATGTACTTCGGTTGCAGCATTGTCTCAAATGAAAGGCACTTGCGAGTTCCTTTCTATCTGACAGCTTCAAAAAGTAACTTGAAAGATGCTTCCAACATCCTTTACCTAACCTCTCCACTTTCTAGTTTTTACAAATCCTTCTCCATTTGGGGATTATAGCAACCCCGAAGACTAAAAAAAAACATAGTTTTGAACTTGAGTTTTCATTTCAATTACACTCAACGAGAGCATAGACTTTCATTCTCATGAATATTGGGCCTTGAAACTCATGTTTTGTGTTCGGTTAACTATTTCTAATTGCACAAAATCAACCTCTAGTGGTGTATGTATCTTTATATGTTTGTACTTGGTAATAGAAATGATTAATTAGCAAAGTTACTCTAGTCCAAAGGTACACGTAAGTTCATTTCTCAAACCATTGCTAATACCACTCTTAACCCCAAGTGAGAACATATGTTAACCATTTAGTACCCAGGGTGGTTCTGGAGAAACCAGACTTTTCTGGTGGTTTTTTTATAAAAAATCTTTTTATTCAAACAATGGAAACTATTAATAGTATTTAACCGTATAAATGTAAGCGTAGCTTAATCAAACAAGTGCCCGTTAAACCTTGGTAAGATCCAACTGTCGAATTGAAAGATTATAGTATGTCTTTGAACCGTATAATGCACACTCGAAAATGAGATTTTGGAGGATGTGCGACTTCAAAGTTAAATAGAATTTGGGTTAAATTTTCAAAAATAAAAGTGAAGAGGTTCAACAATGACCTATATCAACACCTCTCCATTGCAATCTTTCATGTCAAGAACCGACTCACACATAATTAATGTGAATTTTACAAGTGATAGTGACTTATCCATGTACAGTTTAGGACAAAAATTATACGTTAAAATATGAAAGGAGTTTGTACATTGATCAAGATCGGAGTAGATACACTAATGGAACACGAACAAGAGAACACAATCCAAAAAAAAACTCAAGATAACAAACTTCCAAACACAAGAAATACCACATAGTACATATGCCGTATTTGTAAGTATTTACTGTATTTTCAAGTATTTGCAGTATTTTCATGTTTTGTTCATAGGTATTTTGATTGTTGCACAGCTCCAAATTGAATTTTTTTTTTCCCAGAAGATGACATTAAGAATTGCGCAACTCTGAACCTCAAAGTATTAAACTTGAATCTTTACGGATTTTCCGGAATTCCCTTTTCCGATGACCGAGTGACCACATTATGGTCTCCTGGGCACTAAAGGGTTAAGAGGATCGGAGTCCTTATTAACAGGAACATACTTCACACTCAGTAAGGTCTTTGACAGACTGCAATTTAAAGTTTCACACTGAACTTCATATTTGCATTAGAAATTCGACTCTGGGCCACTGTTGGTAAAGGACTTAGGTCAATAAGTGTTCCTTTTCTTCATGAGATCATAGTCATAGTTGTAATCATTTTACTTGTGACAACTAGCGAACCAACCAGGCAATATTTCCACGTCACAAACTCTGAGGATGTGATCGAGCCTTAAGTAGCTTTTAGTATGGAGCGTCCTAAGTTAAGTCTGGTCACTGAGTAACTCGTACTCAAGTCACCGTTAAGCACATTCCGTCATTCACAGAGCATCAGCATCAGGGCAGAGAACACTACTTTCTTCATGACAACAATAGAGCCTAGTTGGCACCATTGGGAGTATATCATGATTTTTTTATTATTTTTTTACACAAACAAAGGGAGACCCTTTATTGCGAGAAAGAAACGAGAAACAACCCAACCCCACCGAGGACATATATCATGATTTTCAAACGACTACTTGCTCAAGTTGAAACATTAAGTAAAGATATTTAAAAAGGTAGACGCGATCTAGCTAGCTCCAGAAAACAACAAACAGAATTTAATGGTAGTGCATGATCATTCCGAACCATCGATCTATTACAGAATGTAGTCAGCCCGCTTTCTACAAGACTTTCCATTATCAAGAAAGTCATTAACCACTACAGAATAATATCTAGCTAGTGTTCACAATGGAACCTGGGACCAATTCAAAGGCTAGGCAGGGCATAAACAAGAGGCCGTTATACGGGTAACGTACCTGGGCATATATTTTCAGAAAAAAATATTAAATAGAATATCAGATCTTTCTTCACAAGTGGCCACCGCCCATTAAGTTCACTGTACACAGACAGACAAACAATGATATAGATGAAACGGTGACTTGAAGCAAAGGTAAGCTGACTACTGTAGCGACCAACTTGTCAAGGCCTGTTCTATTCCAGGAGGAACAAACGAGGACTTTATATGCAATCTCTAGAACACGATATTGTTCAGTGAACGATCTAACAAATCATCAAACACTGTTGTTGGAGACTACACCGGTTCCTGCTGGATCCGGCCGCCTTGGATTCGATCTAGTGGCCTTACAAGAATCTCATCTACCCTAACTGAAGTCCGCTTAACTATTTCGTACAGTTAGATTCGACACATACAAAAGTTCAAGGTTGGTTGGATTCATTCTGACCCACTCCCCAAGGTCACTGTTGTTCCAGTGGTTCTTAATATGCTTGCAACGTCGGTGACAAGATTAATGCTGAAATCCGAAATACTATAGTATATACATAGATTATAGTATTACAACTTCACTAGACGGTGGGTGCTTGACTACTTGTCATCTGTTCTCTACATAAGATCTACACTCACAAAACAGTAAGTCTATCTAGTCAGTCTAACAGTTCGTTATATAATATATAAGTTAAGGCTCGCATTGTTCAAGATTTCCTTCTGAGTGCTCACTCAGCGCTACTTTGTTAGAAAGAGCCAGATCTGAATATACGTTGTCCTTTGCCGTCCTCTCAAGCCGGGCCAATACCAGAAGACACAAATCCAGTTGTGGCCAATATCACAGAGACAACTCCCTCAAACAAAGACACAGGCTCTGAGATGGTCGGTTGAACTTACTAGTACGTGGCAGAGAATGTTCACTTGAGAAACTGTTGTACAATACTTAACCGACCTATGTGATATCATGCAAGTACGCAATATATCCTCGTTAACGGTGCAGAATTTTCAAAAGGCCGGGTAATAAGGACCCTTGTTCTCTGTGATCACACGGTATTATAAATCAGGAGTCAAGATTACTTACTGCTCAGTGCCACTGCTCTGGCCTACAAATGCAACACTAACCTCCACTGATCGCTCTCTAAGTGAATGTCTAGTCTCTACCCTAACCAGAAACCACTGTAGATTGCAATGAATAACTGTTGTTGTTGTCAGCATGCACTATGTCATATATAATTAATGGTGATGCTAGACGACACCGATTAGTGGTGCTGTCCAAGTCCCTCTGCACAGTGTACATGGGAGGGTACATGGGTTCATTGTCACAGCAGGTCCCCAGCCAGAGCCTGTCAAAACACAATGCATAGCTGGCAGAGCTAGCTAGCTAGCGCTGGTCATGTCCTCATTAGCATGGTGCCGCACGCCTGTCAGTCAGTCAGTCAGTCAGTCAGCCCGGCAGGGCAGTAAGCTGCATGACCACTGCTTCTGCCTGCCTCCGGCCAGGAGATTTGATCAATCATCCAATTCTTTCTATATGCCAACGGTGAATGGAGCCGCAGAATTAATTTGAACATAATTTTTTTAATCCTCGAGTTCCTCAGTCTCTATACTATTAATCACTGCCATTCTATAAGTGGTCGGTCCAAATACCGCATAGAACCTGGCCCTAATGCTCCACATATTGGCGAAAGTTGGCAGCAGTTTCTTATGAACAATCTACGGGAAGCTAGCTAGCCTGACTTCTTAAAACAGTGCAATCACAGGATATAGATATAGATATAATATAATCGCTCTGATCACACCATATTTGCTCTAACTTAGTCGGATGGAACTCAGTTCGTATGTAGCAGCTACGGCCAAGACATGGGTCTTCCGTCAAGCTGATGCAGACCGTGCTCAGCAATGAGCTGTCTGTGCAACAGTCGCCGGTAATCGCACATTGGTGAGACTATTTTGAGTGGCTGGGGCCGTCGTTGACAACCTAAAACACATGAAGAGGAGGTTATTTCAGGATCGTATCCGGAGATATTTCAGGACCAGCCGTTTTGTTAGCAGAGAACATCGTTTCGCCAATAAACCCTACCATTGACTACATGTTTAATTTCCGTGGATAGGAATTACAGTAATTTAGGAAGGCATCGCGGGACTCGCTTGCACTCATTACCTTCCTGGCGCCGGACGGTGACGCACCGAGAATAAAATGCACTCCACTGCATGATGCTTGCTGACCGAAGGATTTGCAGATCCTTGAATTAGAAGGAAAACTCACATGCATGCGCCGCAACGAATGTAATGTATGTAATGGTATACTACATGTATGCTCTTGAATGAAAACAAAAACAGTCAGTTGGTCGCCGCAGATAGAGCCCTCTCACCGTAGCTAACTGTCTTCGAGACAAGTTTCGAAGTCACGGTATCTGAATGGTTTGTAAACTGTCGATAGGTCTTGTTTCAGCTACAACGCCACACCTCTGCATAAGCACCTCACCAGTATGCGAGTATGTGAAGGCACATGATTCATGTCCAGTCCAGTGCCTGACTGGGCATGACTGTTGAATTCTGCCATTCAATCAACTACTCAAACCGCACTTTGGTGCAGGTGCAGATGCAGAGAAGTGACGTCGCAGCTTAATGAAGCCGTGACATGCAGTCGCTAGATGTCTGTAAAAGTGGTGACATCAAAGGGCTTAATGACCTTGGGCGCCTCAATGATTCCTCAAGGATCTTTTGCCTACATGTAGAACGCTTTGTCCGGCATTGTCGTCCGACGAGAGCTCTCGTTCCAGCTACAACGCCACACCTCTGCATAAGCACCTCACCAGTATGCGAGTAATTTGAAGGCACGTCATTCATACCAAGTCCAGTGGCTGACTGGACCAGGCATGACTGATGAATTCTGCCATTCGATCAACTACTCATCTCGCATTTTGGTGCAGGTGCAGATGCAGAGAAGTGACGTTGCAGCTTCTCAAGTTGAGTTGTGCAGGTGTCTGTACAGGCGGTGACATGGAAGGTTTTAATGAATCATCAAGGACCTTATGCCTAAATATCTGTAGAATGGTTTGTCCGGCATTGCGAGAGCTCTCATTCCGGCCAGCTACAACGCCACACCTCTGTATAAGCACCTCACCAGTATGCGAATGACTGGGCATGAGTATTGATTTCTACCATTCAATCATCTACTCAAATCGCATTTTGGTGCAGGTGCAGATGCAGAGAAGTGACGCAGCAGCTAATCGAGTCGTTGCGGCATATAGAAGGTGGTGACATCAAAGGATTTATAGATCATCAACCTAACTGATATGTCTCATCAAAGGTCTGCCGTTTCCGTAATCTAGAATGGTTTGTCCGGCATTGTATCCAGCTACAACGCCACTCCTCTGCATAAGCACCTCACCAGTATGCGAAGGCAAGCCCAGTGCTTGACCGGCCATGAACTGTATTCAATTCTGCCGTTCAATCAGCTCAAGCTCAAATCGCATTTTGGTGCAGGTGCAGATGCAGAGAAGTGACGCAGCAGCTAATGATCGAAGCTGTGATATGCAGAAGGTGTCCGTAAAGATTGTCGCAGAAGAGGGTTTAGTGTTTCATCAAGGACAGGCCTTTTTTCTAAATGTAGAATGGTTTGTCCGGCATTATTGTCGATAGCTCTCGTTCAGGCTAGCTACGACGCCACACCTCTGCATAAGCACCTCACCAGTATGCGAAGGCAAGTCCAGTAGCTGACCGAGCATATGAATTGCGTTCTGCAATTCAATCAGCTCCTCAAATCGCATTTTGGTGCAGGTGCAGATGCAGAGAAGTGAAGTTGCAGCTAATCGAGTTGATATATATAGTTGGTACTCGTGACATCCAAGGGTTTATTGATTCATCCAGGACTTTTCGCCTACAGGCCTAGATGATTCATCGTGGGTCCACCTTTTGCCTAATCTGGAACGGTGTTTCCCGCATTGTATTCAGCTACAACGCCACACCTCTGCATAAGCACCTCACCAGTATGCGAAGGACTGCGCCTGAGTATTGAATTCTGCCATTCAATCAGCTCAAATCGCATTTTGGTGCAGGTGCAGATGCAGAGGAGTGACGTTGCAGCTTCCAAGGTTGTGACATGCAGGAGCTGGTGTGGCATCAAAGCCAGGGTTTATTGCTTCATCTTGAGGGACTTGTTGCCTACATGCCTAAATGGTTCATCGAGGGTCCGGTTCACCTTTTCCCTAATCTAGAACGGCTTGTCCCGCATTGTATCCAGCTACAACGCTACACCTCTGCATAAGCACCTCACCAGTATGCGAAGAACTGCACCTGAGTATTGAATTCTGCCATTCAATCAGCTCAAATCGCATTTTGGTGCAGGTGCAGATGCAGAGGAGTGACGCAGCAGCTAATCAAGTCGTTGCGACATATAGAAGGTGGTGACATCGAGGGTTTATAGATCATTGAGGACCTTTTGCCTACACGCCTAACTGTCTCATCGCGAGTCTACCGTTTCCGTAATCTAGAATGGTTTGTCCGGCATTGTATCCAGCTACAACGCCACTCCTCTGCATAAGCACCTCACCAGTATGCGAAGACAAGCGCAGTGCCTGACTGGGCATGAACTGTATTCAATTCTGCCATTCAGTCAACCACTCAACTCGCATTTTGGTGCAGGTGCAGATGCAGAGAAGTGGCGCAGCAGCTATTGATCGAAGCTGTGATATGCAGGAGGCGTCTGTAACGGTGGTCACATCGAAGGGTTTAATGATTCATCGAGGGTCCACCTTTTGCCTAAATGTAGAATGGTTTGTCCGGCATTGTCGTCGAGAGCTCTCGTTCAGGCTAGCTACAACGCCACACCTCTGCATAAGCACCTCACCAGCATGCGAAGGCAAGTCCAGCGGCTAGCTGGGCCTGACTGTTGAATTCCGCCCTTCAATCAGCTCCTCAAATCGCATTTTGGTGCAGGTGCAGATGCAGAGAAGTGACGCAGCAGCTGATCAAGTTGTTGAGACATGAGAAGGTGGTGTGGAATAATGGTTTGTCCGGCATTGTCGAGAGCTCTCATTCCAGCTACAACGCCACACCTCTGCATAAGCACCTCACCAGCATGCGGAGGCAAGTCCAGTAGCTAACTGGGCCTGAATGTTGAATTCTGCCTTTCAATCAGCTCAATCTCAAATCGCATTTTGGTGCAGGTGCAGATGCAGAGAAGTGACGCAGCAGCTAAATAATCAAGTTGTTGTGACATGCAGAAGGTGCTGTGGAAGCAAAGGGTTTGATGGTTCATCAAGGACCTATTATCTAAATGATTCATCGACGACCTGTTGCAAGCCTAAATGTGGAATGATTTGTCCGGCATTGTAGAGAGCCTGTATTCAGCTACAACGCCACACCTCTGCATAAGCACCTCACCAGCATGCGAAGGCAAGAATATCGAGTCCAGGGACTCTCACTGACTGGGCATGCGTGATGAATTCTATCATGCAATCAGATACTCAAATCGCATTTTGGTGCAGGTGCAGATGCAGAGAAGTGACGTTGCAGCTACCGAGGTTGTGACATGCAGAAGGTGGTGTGGCATCAACGCCAGGGTTTATTGCTTCATCTTGAAGGACTTGCTGCCTACATGCCTAAATGGTTCATCGGGGGTCGGGTCCAATCTTTGCCTAATCTAGAACTTCCGGTTTGTCCCGGGCATTGTGTCCAGCTACAACGCCACACCTCTGCATAAGCACCTCACCAGCATGCGAGGGCAAGTATATCGAGTCCTGCCTGTGGCATGAGTATTGAATTCTGCCATCCAATCAACTACTAAACTCGCATTTTGGTGCAGGTGCAGATGCAGAGAAGTGACGTCGCAGCTAGGAAGGTGAGACATGGAGCTAGCTAGAGGCGGTGACATCGAAAGGATTTAATGATTGGAGCTAGTTTCGGCCTAAGTGAAGATCAGTTGAAGTCGTACTAAGTGCACAGCAGCTACAATGTAACGCCTCTGCATAAGCACTGCACCATCGTAATGTGAGCAGCTCCCTGGATAACGAATGCAGGTCCACATTCCACCGCAAATGCGCGGCCTGCTATCCTCGCTACTGGCACACTGCGGTGCAGGTGCAGATGCAGATACATTACATTGCAGCTAGCTAGCGAGCCTACAATCCATCGTGCCAATTTCAAGCCCTATCCCGTGACCCAACTGAATTGTATCATCCAATTGGAAGCAATGCATGCACTACAAAAACCATTGTCTACTACTGCCAGACATGATTCATGCCCCATCTCGGCAAGTAAAAATTCTTGAACCAGTCGAATTCCACAACCTATCGGACGAGAGGATAGACGTACGTACGTACTGAAAAATCTCTACAGGAATCCATGATAAACCTACAAGGAAGGAAGGAGAGAAGAGAGAGAAACCGGTGAATATCTTGTAACACAAGTTGCACAAGATAAGTGCACTAGCAACGTACGTGGCTAATTACGGTCGACCGAAATGGCTCACCGACGGAAACTCCAGCCAGTCAGTGCGAGAACGGTGGCGGCAGGCAAGGAAGGCAAGAAGTTCCCGGCCATGCAGCCGGTACGGTGGGACGCCACCCCCGGTAGGAAGTAAGTAAGAATGGGTGGCGGTAACCAGTGATGGAGAGGGGGAAATCCGTCCATAAACTCCTAGTGCCGGGTGAGAATTGCCCAGATGAGGAAAGAGCCAGCTGAGGAGATGAGTGAGTGACCAACAGCGATTGGAGAGCAGAATATAAAGAGAGGGAGGGATATGGTGTAATGATGGACACAGGGCCCACACTGGCAAAGGCAGGGCGACGACGAGGTGCGCTTTTTGCACTTTTTTGAGATGAGCTCTGTCATTCTCTCTAATCGCTCAGGTAAGCTAACTTGCATTCGCTGCATGTGGCTTCGCAAGCCACCCACATTCATCCTCCGGACCACCAACAAATTAAAAAGCCAGCCCCGGGACTGAAACGACGGAACAGCGATGATTGGGATTAACCTTGCAATTGCGTTCCCGAATGAATGAGGGAGAAAAAAGTGAGTGGGAACTCAAGAAAAGTAATAAGTTAAGTCACTCACTCTTGTTGCGGGGCCTTTGCCAGTCGCGTCGGGTGCGCGTCCAGTGGCATGACGCGGAGAGATTGTTGACGAGGACGACGACGACGACGACGTTGCCAGCCCTGCCTGCCTGCGAACCAGTCTGCCTGCCTGCGTGCCCTTCAGTTCGCCACAACCAACATCATCAAGCACTCCACCGGCACCATTGATCATCGTTACACCAACACCAACAACAAAACGTTGCAACCCGCCGGCACCCTCAGTCTCCTCCCTGCCTGCACAAACGACAATAGCCCCGCCCCTCCTCCGCCCATCTGCGCTTTCGGATGATGTCCCTCATCCCACCCCTGTTTCTCATCCCCCCTTCCGCCCTTTTCACCCTGGCACTTTTCCCCTTCACTTTCCCGTGCCACTTTTACTGCATGGCCCACGGTAATTCTCATCATATTTTTTTCTTTCTTACCTTTTCCTAGGCTCCATCTGAATTAACTTCCACCCATAGAAACACCGTCCACCTAGACTAGCGAAACACCGACCGCGTAGACTAGCGAAACATTGACCACGTAGACTAGCGAAACACTGACCGCGTAGACTCACGGAAGACTCCACGTCATCCCAAGGGTGCGTTCTTTTAATGTACAGTGTGAAGAATCACGTGAGTGCACAGGAGGGGAATTAATGCGAACACTACTATACTCTATATATATACAAGAAACATATTTAGGGCTAAAATAGGTGAACCATATGTGGCACTCTCAATGAAAGTGGGAATGACAAGTGGCTAACTCCTATCCAATGTCAAGGGATACTATTTCTCTTCACCTTTGAACAAATTGTGGTAAAAAACATCAATTCTCCTTGGACACTAAATACGCCATTCAGTATAGTCAGTGCATGGTCTACCTTTCCATTCACAAGTTGAGCTCTTCATACATAAAAAGGATGAATTATGTACAACAAATGGGTTTTCCACATCCTTCTTTGCTGCTTCATAATGCACACATGCCGGTCACCTAAGTTTTCACCTATCTTAAAAAAAAATTGTAGCTACTGATGGGCCATGGGTGATGATGAAGATTATGCAGCTTATCATTCTCTTTGGGGACAAAGCACACATAGCACTAATTATTGATTGTTATGTTTAATGAGTAGAAAGGTGTATTTGGAGCACCAAGCCATAGTGCCAAAAAACCATTTGGTTACCAACTTGGTGTTCAAATGATCTCGTGGCACTATAGCTTTGATGCTCCAGGTATCCTTTTCTTACTAGAAATTTACACGAGGTTAGAACATTTTACTCACTACGATTTTTTATTCAATCCAAAACTACACTTTTGTTATATTTTACTATATAACATGCTATTTTGTAATTCTACAAAATAATAAGAACATCATGAATTAGTCCCGGGAGTGCACTTAACCCCTAAATGACAGAGGGGGTAAGGGCAAAACAAAAATGTGTTATAAAAAATTACTTCTTCAACTTTGATGAAGTTTAGTCCAAAAGAGAAAATGAGGAGCTTGATGTTTAGTAATTATCCATACGGTCAAATTTCAAAAAATAACTTTTTATCATCTCATAATGAATTTAGAAGCATTTAACTTCAAATATTTATCAAAATTACAAATTTTATTTTTAAAATTTGAAATTTTGTATGATTTGTTAAAACTAGAAATTCTATTATAAAATCTAAAATTTCAAAATTTTCAAAGGAGAGAACATCATTACTTTCCCCAAATAGTAAGTTTTCTAACACTAGCCAATGTAGAAGTGTTTTTCTTTGAAAATTTCTCCCAGGTGGAGTTTAACTCGGATTGACATGATTCAAAGTGGGTTGGAAAGTAGACTTGATTCCCTATTTAAAAATATTTTTTATTTTCTATAAAAATAGTTTTTCTATTTTGGGCAGCCCGTAAAAAAAGGGCAGAGACCATAAAATGGTTGATCCGTCACTTAGGGGTTAACAAGCAATCTTTGAATCAAGTGGAATGGCCTTATATGAGTACCACTTTTACGCGTCTCACATAGTGTAACTTATGTCTAACTCATTTATGCGTGCTAAATTTTTTGTCTTTAACACCATGTATATAGTTGTAGCCATGGTGTCTATAACACCATTTAATTTTTGTATTTTTCAATGCTTTTTCTGACCAAAAATATCTTTATTGAAAAATCACATTATTTTTGGAGGGGTACTCATATCATGCTATCACCCATGATAAATGATTGATTTTGATGATTTGAACAAATTTAGTTGAATCCAGAAATTGTAAATTGAAAATATAGTTTACACGATTGGCCAAATTAGAGAGTGCAAGTTGTTTGGAATACAATGAAAGCTCTATTTTATTCATAAATATAGTTTTCCAAAGTTGAGCACATTATAGAGTGGGTCATGCCTCAAAAATTGATTTTAGGCCAAATCATGTCATGTCAATGAATTAATTCAATGCAAATCAAAATCTCATTTCATCTTTGCATCACACTTAACCCTTTCAAGACCAAAACAAAACAAGACCAATACATACTATTTTTCAAAACTTCATAGAAATTTCAAACGTCTTAGAAAATTTTGAAAATTTCATCGAAGGTAAGTAATATGATGAAGATTCAACAAAAAATTATCATTGGAAAATTATTATTATTGTAGATTGTATAGGTTGATAAATGTTGGATCTAATTGAGGGACCCAACAAGGTTAGGGTAAAAAGGTTAACCCTCAAATACTCATATGCACTAAAGCATCTATTTATATATCTCATTAGTTCTCAATGGTACAACCACTATAGTAAAATTCTAGGTCCAATAGGCCCAAGCTAACAAAAATTCGCCAAAAAATCTCATGAACAATTAATCAGAATAGAATTTTGTAAGTTGCTACAAGTTTCACAAATGCCAAGTTTTGGTCATGCCAAGCGGTAGCTTTGATCAAGTACATTTGGATTCAATATGTCAAAAGCCACCCATCAATCTCTCTCTTTTGTTGATTCAAAGATTGCTTATTAAAGTTAAGGTTATGAATACATGCGAGTGTGTTTTAATAGCATACCTTCTAAAATACTTGTTCTTAAAATAAATTTTAAATTCAGATTTTGTAGGTGCTAAATCATTATATGTATGTAGGTATACATACATACATACATATCATTTGGTATATATTTTAGAACCAAATGTTTTAGAAACCTTTTCTAAAAAATGAAAGAAGTTTGAACTAAAATGTGGTTGGACGCATGAAAAAAATTAAAAATTAAAAAAATTAAAAAATATTTTTTGGCAAAAATTGAACGAAGGACGTATTAAAATTTGCCAGAATGGATGAGTGAACTGAGCTTTCGTAGCAGTTTTGGGAAAACACAGCCAGTAAAAATAAATAAAAAATAAATAAATAACTACCCTGCAAACCATCATTTCTGAGGTTGAGGTAAAAATGTCTGCACCAATAAGTTATCATATTTCGATTACAGTTGAAATCTGGGCTGCTTTAGTGCTATTTTAAAACTTTTTTCTACCTGATTCCATCTCTTTTTCTCTCCTGCTATTACATAATTTTCTGATTTTAGTCTAATCATTTTTGTTAACAGAATTGCCTGACAGGCTGCAACTGTACTAGGGGAAAACAAAAAACAAAAAATAAAATACTAGAGTAGTTAGGGTTTTTGTGATGGTTTGGAATAGTAAATCAAGTGGCTAAAAGACCGACTTTTTGGTAGTTTCTTGCTCACATGATTTCATGTGCTTGAGCTGGGGAAATGATATTAAATGGGTTTTGTCAATCAAGCATATCTTTAGTGACAAGCAACATACATATATAAACACGGCGGGTGCTTATTGTTTAGTCTTCACTGAGGACATGAGAAGCTGCAAGATCCCTGTTATAGAATCTTTAGATGTACTCATATAATTCCTCATGTTGGTCTTGCTTTGACTTAGTGTGTGCTTTGAACGCAGCTATACAGTATAATTTTCAGCTTTTTGGTTGTTTGTGCATTAAGAATGAGCTTATTCATAAATTAAATAATGAATAAAGAATGAGCCTATCCTACTCAACAAATATCAGGGCCAACCAAGTTTTTGGTTCCAGTGTGATGTCCCTTAGGGCCGCTTCACACAACGGCCGAAGGTCGAGAGGCCGTCGATTTCCACCAATCAAATTGCAAGAAACCATGGTTTCGGCCTATCGACCCTTCACACTAGAGGCCAAAGTCCAGAGGCCGTGGACCTTCAAAATGCTTAGAGCATGGCCACCCTTGCCCTCAACAAGTAGCCTTTTGGCACTGTAGAGGGCCCTCACACTTTTTTCTCTCCCACCCTTGGGTTTGCCAGTGGCCTCTCTTGCAAGGCCTCTGTAGAAATGAGCTTTGACACACTAGGTTGTGGAGTCTTGCATTTGCCTCTGGAGCTTGAAATCCGGGCTATTTGAGGGAGATAATCATTGTATTAATTGCGATAATCACCCATGGCCCAACATGCATGTGCTGGCGTGGTGCTTTCCATCCTCTTGATTTGAATGTAATCAATGAATCATTCCCACCCATGGCCCAGCATGCATGTCGTGCTTCCCATTGGCCATGGGCTCTTCATTTTTCAGATTCTCAAATTCAAAGAGACTCAACAGTGGGGGTCCAGAATTTGAAAGGCCACTTGAACTCCTATAGTGCCCTCTCAAACCACTGTTGAAGGCCACTTGATGAGGACATGGGTGGGAATGCTCTTACATGGCAACACTTTTTGACCAAGGTGACGGCCTCTTGAGAGGAAGTTTGGGTCCTACATTTTGCAAGACCCGTCACTATGGTCGAGAGGCCGTCGATTTCTTTTCATAAAAAATGAAAACTATATTTTATTGCTATTTTCAGTAGATTTCTTTGGACTCTCAACAAAGTTTGGACTCTCAATCCCATGGCCTCTCGACCTGGACGGGCATAGTGTGAAGCGGCCCTTATTTGCAGTTTCATATACACATCTCGTTTCTGGGGAAATTCATTAACAAGATATTATTCATGTTACCAAGATATTGTATACACCTTCAATGTAATTAGTGGCAATAATGATCATCAGACGTGTGAAATTTGAACACTAGTAAAATAAAAAAATAATAATAACATTAGAAAAGGTATTTGGAGCACCAAGCTATAGTGGAAGAGCATGTTATAGAGGTCCACCAAGATCCCATTAGAGACGCGCGCATGCTGTTTGCAAAGAGAATAAACTAATTTTTATTAGTTTTTGTTTTGAACAAGAGGATGGGTGCTAGAGCAATTGAACCAGCTTGGCACTTTCATAAACCAAGGCTGTTGTTTTTCACAGACCAACTCTCATTTCTATTAACAAAGAATCATAGGAGATTGAACAATGAACTAATTGTCTGTTTTCTCCAAGAGCGGGGCCAAGTACTTCATGAGGAGCTGCTCTTGGTGCCCAAATGTGCCTCTTGCACCATAACTTTCTTCACCAATGTGTGGAGGGGTTTCCTTTTGCTTCCTCAAAAAGAAAACCCCTTGAGGTGGACATTGTTTAGTATTTTTAACTTGATTGGTCGTCGGAACTACTAGATTGAACCTGACCCACCCTGCCATAAATGAGTGAATTGAATTTTTTTCACTGCCAAAGAGTTAAATAAAACCCTCTAAATACCTCGGAAAAGGATACACCCTCCCGTAAGATATATAGGGAGGTATAATGAATTTTGTTAACCCTTATAGGATACACTAACCCTTCAAGGTCAGTAGGAGACCATATGTACGATCACGTATCTTACTTTTAACATACAGAAAATGTACTAAAATTTAGCAAGACATACACTTTTGGATTGAATATTCTTTAACTAACATCTTTCATTTGAAGGTCCTTTCAATACCTCATCCTTATCATGCTCAAATACGACACCATACATGTAGAATATATGACCATTTTGCAACTTCTAAAGCATGTAGTAGGTGCAATAATGATCGAAATTAAAATTTTCATGTGTCATTGAATCGGGCTCAACACAAGTACAAACTTTCGTAACTAGAGTATACATCAATTCTTACACCTTGTATGCCAGATACACAAAAAATACCATGTTGCAACCAAAATGTGGCTTCTCATACTTTTAAGGGGTAAGCCCTTCAGGCTTATTATTTCAAGTTTTCAAACCATTTTGACCATGCTATTAGAGAAACGTTTTTATGAAGAAAAAATAAAATCAGGCAACATTTGTGATAAGAATGGTATAAACGAATATGTTTAAAATGTAAATTACTTCTATGTTTTGAGATTAAAACTCAAAAATACTCTTTTCTTTCAAAATTAGGAAAATAATGCCCTTTAAGGATTAAAGAATGTTATGATTGTAGCTTGGTGCCCAAGTATACCTTCTACACTAAATAGTGCAATTAGGCTACTTGAAAATTTAGGTTACCTTACCCCAAGAAAGTTACTTCACAACTCATTAAAGTCAACAAATATTTCCATTTGTACACATGAAGATATGTAAGTCCCAATTACAACATTATCTAATTCAAAAGTAGTGCACTCTTGAACAATAATGATAAACATTTATATAGTGTCAAAAGTTGAGAAATTAGGAAAGGAGCAACCTAATTGCACTATTTAGTGTAGTGGAAAAACTTGAGAGAAATTCTTGTGTTATTCAGATTAGTGGTACACCAAAATCACCATATACCGAATGGCGTGTGTACATTCATCCATCCCAAAATTATCATTCATTTGAAACAGAATTTTATCCAATTTGGATGAATGGTACCACAATATTTTGGGAAATTTTTATTATTAGTGAAATCTCTCGTAAATACCGTGATTTCAATGACGCACGACATGATGTCATGTTGCCATGGTTCCATGTTGCCGCGTTGCCATGTCCCCACAAGTGTGCGTTGCAGGTAAAAGGGGATAAGGTAAACACATCACATGGCAGCAGTAGTAGTTGAAAATTTGCAATTCGGCCATGTTCCGGCTTGATATGCGAGGAGACAATCGCGGCTCGCAAATGGCTCTCATTCTGGGTCCACTTTCGGCCTCCATGTCACAAATCATCATGCATGCAGCCGCAACTTTCAAGAGAAGCATCCGTAGGAACTATCAAAAAATTAATTGTTAATTACATCAATGCCTTTCTGTTCCGGAACCCGATGTTGTCCAGTGGTCCACCATTCCCATTCCTTCAATTGCATTTTGTAAGCACAAGGGGCTGATGGGAAAACCGAGTGATTGGCCAAAGTTGCAGCCACAGAATCCCTGCTCAAACAGTACTACTTAATAAATAAGGCCTGGCTACCCTTTACCTCCTCAAAGGATTCAAAAGGTGGTCCACCTTCAGTCAGGTACATGAGGCCCGGCCCCAACAGTAGGGATATTATTGCGTGCTATTCTAATTGGCTTTTTTTGTTCAGTTTTGTAGTGATTTTATTTTCGAAATCAGCCAGCATTTTGAACAGAAACTCCAAAATCACAAGTTAGTAGAAGAATTTGGAATTAACCCTTTAACGTCCCGATTCAACACTGTTTTCAAAGATTTGTTATAAAATTGTTGATGAAAAACGAAAATGGAGTTGATGTACAAAACAAAGTTTTAAATGTCAATGTGTAGATAACATCCGTACGGTTGGATTCATCATATTTATTATTAATATTTTTAAAGTAATTTTGCAAGGTTTTCTCTTGAAATTCAATTAAAAATCCAAAATTAACACAATTTTTTTTATAAATATTGTAATGAAATTAGAATGACATGCACTACGAGACGATATGGTTTCCATTATTTGATTCTGATTACTATGGAAAATCGTATTTAAGGTCTCTCTTTTTGAACTAAGATTGAAACTTGACATTAATCACTTTTGTAAATATTCAAAAATTCACATTATCTTATTTGGAAGATCCATACCGTACAAATGGTATTCAACTAGCACAAGAATGAAAAATAAATAAAAATGGATGAAAAACATCCGGTACCTACAGAAAACGAGCTGCTGAAATTCATTCGGCGTCCAGAATCTGGACGCCGGCGCGCTAAAGGGTTAATCGGAAACCGGATTGATGAGTGATCTTTTTGGAATGTTTTTTCCCTCTCTAATGTAATGTACAGTGGGGTACCAATCAAAATGTTGTTTTCGAATTCGCAGTGAGAAAATTTCAGTTTTGCCAACTTTGAAAGTCTCCCAAGAGCTCAAAAATTGGTGTTTTACTACGAAACTTTTGCCAAAAACTTATCTTCAAGTTAATTATACATGTATGCCAAATTTCAAGGCCAAAAGATTCACCGAAAAAAAGTTATTCAAAATCTACCAACATTGGTATTTTTCAATGCTGCCAACTTTGACAGCCTCCCAAAGATTGAATTAATTTTTTTTTGCCATGAAATTCTTGGAACAAAAACCTCTTTATGTTAGTAACATATGACAAAAATTTCAAGGCCAAAAGATTAATTCAAAAAACGATATTAACAATCTACCAACATGTGTAGTTGTGAGGGAAACCATTTCATTGCTACCAACTTTGACTACTATGTTGGTAGATTTTGAATAACTTTTCTTTGGTGAATCTTTTGGCCTTGAAATTTGGCGTACATATAATTAACTTAAAGATAATTCTTTAGTAAAACTTTCGTGATAAAATACCAATTTTTGAGCTCTCGGGAGGCTTTCAAAGTTGGCTGTACTCAAAGTACGTAGCAATGAAATGGTTTCCCCCACAGCTACACATGTTGGTAGATTGTTAATATCTTTTTTTGAATTAATCTTTTGGCCTTGAAATTTTTATCATATATTACTAACATAAAGAGGTTTTTGTTCCAAGAATTTCATGGCAAAAAAAAATTAATTCAATCTTTGGGAGGCTGTCAAAGTTGGCAGCATTGAAAAATACCAATGTTGGTAGATTTTGAATAACTTTTTTTCGGTGAATCTTTTGGCCTTGAAATTTGGCATACATATATAATTAACTTGAAGATAAGTTTTTGGTAAAAGTTTCGTGGTAAAACACCAATTTTTGAGCTCTTGGGAGACTTTCAAAGTTGGCAAAACTGAAATTTTCTCACTGCGAATTCGAAAACGACATTTTGATTGGTACCCCACTGTACACTACACAGCACATTTTTTGAGTACTGAGAGCAGCTCCACCGCAGCCCTCCCAGGGCCCTTTGCACTCCATAGGTAAATGAAAAGTGCCTAGGGCCCTTCCAAAATGGCTCTTGCCTCTGGATCCTAGCGTGTCAAGAAATGGCCCTTTAAATCACTATTTAGTTGACTAAATCCCCACATTCTACTTGTGATTGGTCCATTGACTATTTAATACTCCCTCTGTCCCATAATGACTCGCACGTAGGTTCTCTGAAATCTACCTCAAGAGGTAGATTTCAGAGAACCTACGTGCGAGTCATTATAGGACAGAGGGAATATGTACTTTTGATGTGTGAGGGGCCTCCAAGGGTAGGGGAGTGTAAGTGCAAGGGCTCTTCAAATGTAATTGGATAATTTGAGCGAGTCATCTCTAGCGTGTAGGAGTGGGGATGCTCTGAGTCTTTGGCATTACGAACAGACACTCTATTCACGCCGGCTTCTTACTAAAGTCCGAGTTTCTATCTATCTATACTGCACAACTAGAATGGGTGTATGTTTCAAAAGCAAATTTTCATCTTTCAATTTTTTGGGTGAAAAAGTTGTTTATAATTTAGCAACATGTGCTCATATCATTGTTAAGCTCTAGACTTTGTATCCTACTAAAGTTTTTCAAGATTATCTCCGATGATCTTGGATGCTTTTTGTTTTTACATCTTAAGTTTGTCATACTTGCTTAACTCTTACTAAATTCCCTCTTATAATGGCAAGTGTCGTTTTTCATTCTAAATCTAAGGAAATTTATTGTACGGTGGTTAGCAAAAGTGTTCGGACAGTAATGACAATCTCAGTTTAGTAGTAACAATTGTCAAGTTTGGTAGGTAGGTGCTGATTTTTTCAGCTAATTATAACTAAAGAGCCATTTGTAAACTAGAAAGAGTACCATCATTGATATTGAGCCACTTGCAAGGGCAACAGTTCATGATGTGTCAGTCATGGGTGTCCAATTCATTATGCACACAAGTTGTGCATCTAAAAAATCTTGAGAATCAACATGTATTTATGGAGACCTCTTGCATTTCAAGATTCATTGTGATTGAGTAAGATTGCTCTTGATTAGCTATGGCTCCTAGAAGGTCTCTTGCTGAACGTGAGTTAGTTCTTCAGATGCATGAGAGAGGGAATTCGTACTCTGAAATTTCAGCGGTTCTAGGCATCTCTTGAAGCATTTGCCATGCTATTGTGCGGAGGTTTACAATGAGAGGTCATTTGAGAGATGCTCCTTCACAAGGAAGACCTCGAATTCTTGATGAACGTGGTGATCGTGAGGTTGTAAAGTTGTTGAATGCACCATCTAATGGTACAGCTGCAGCAGTGGGTAGAGAAATGCGATCTCAAGGATTGGATTTGAGTGATGATACAATTAGAAGATGTCTTCGGAGGCAAGGATTGAGAGCACGAGTGAAAACTAAGAAGCCGTTCTTGTCAAAGAAGCACAAAGCACGTCGATATGCATGGGCAAAGAAGTGTAGGCATGCAAGTTGGATGGATTGGAGTTATGTGGTTTTTTGAGATGAGTCAAAATTCAATTTGTTTGGCTCAGATAGGAGGCAGTATTGTTGGAGGAAGAGAGGAGAACATCTTTTAGATCAGCATGTGCAACCTACTATCAAATTTGGGGGTGGAAATATTATGGTTTGGGGATGTATGACTTGGGAGGGAGTTGACAACCTTCGTTTTATAGAAGGGAACATGGATAAGTTTGTGTATCGTGAAATTTTGAAGATGGAGCTCATGAATACTATACACATGCATGATTTAGGAGAGGAGAATGTTATTTTTGAGCACGACAACGATCCCAAACATACTTCTAAATATGTTATAGATTGGTTGTTAGCACGGGAGTTTCAACTAATTTGGCATCCGGCTCAATCTCCTGACTCGAATCCTATAGAACACCTTTGGAATGAAGTGGATCGTCATATGAGAATGTCGGAGAAGAAACCCAATAACAAGAAGGATTTGTGGGAGAAATTGCAAGAAATTTGGTATAGTATTGAGATTGATACCGTGAGGAAATTGATCACGTCTATGCCTGAGAGAGCTGCAGATGTTTATCAAGCAAAAGGTGGCTATACACGTTGGTAGTCATTATGATTGCACATTCAAGTTTTTAGGTAGTCATCATGATTCTACATTCACGTTTTTAGCTTGATTTTGTAGCTTATGGCTTTGTTTCCAATGTAAGTAGATAACCACTTTTACTTTTTGCATAAAGAATTGAACACCCGCATCATGTGTTTTATTTTTTATTGATTTCTTGATTGACATTTTTGATTATGAATGTTATGTTACATGTTTGTTGTAACTATGTGATTGTATGTTTAAATTTTTACAACTTGAATGTGAGTTATGTAGGAAACTAGCTCATATTGGAAGTGGAAGCGTCTTGTCCGAACATGACTATATGTGTAAAAATCAATCATAAAGAATAAATAGAATTATTTTGTGGATATGGATTCAAAATATATTTTTTGAAAGATTAAAACATATTTTCCAGTTTTCTTGAGTTGGTTCTAAAACTAAAAAAACCTCACAACTACAATTTTGAGATAACTATTTTAGAAAAATTAAGTCAATTAATCAATTCATATAATTGCGTGCCTGTAACATTTTTGAGATTTTTGTTCTTAAAAAATAAAATGTACACTGATGCTCCTTATATGTTTGCGCAGTCAAATTCTAAAAAAAAACAACCACTAATATTTTTAATCGATGTTTTTTTAAAAATAAATACATCCACTAAGAAAAGTGAGGTTTGGTAGTGATTAATTGGGACTGTAAAAAGAATGCTATGTTGATTGCGCATCACAAAAAAATATTATTATGCAAATTTTCTTTTAAAAAACAGCCAAGACAAAATATATATTTTAAGTAGCAATTGTACAAATGCAAAACTAACTTGATTATGATTATAAGGATATCGTTTATACTTTCATAGAACGTCTAATGTAAAAATACCTATAGAACGATGTCTATCTCTTACACAAAAATGGTAATATATAAATTTATGGTTGCTACTGTAGGTATGAATTTTATTTGACTTGGCATAAAGGTTATCTATTATAAAGCTTTTATTCTTGAATAAAATTTGTGAAACTTTTTATATCATTTTATATAGAAGTTTTATATAGTACATTATACCAATACATGAATGCTTTAAAAAAATCAATTTTAATTATTTTCCAAAATTTTGATAATTATATACAATCACATATATCCCTTTGCATAACATATTAAATCAATTCACGATCCAGTTTACACCTTCTACAACATGTCGTACCACGGCAAAAGGTGGTACTCTTTTCAAGAGCTATGCTTGGAACTTTGGTTCTCCCATTTTTGTAAATCTCCATGGTAATTCACTTGTTGGAAGTTAACACCGCCCATGCTCATGAAGAAAATGACTTGGATGCAGGTAACATGTCAATTATAGAAAAGGGAGACTTCATGAATTGCTCTTATGTGAACATGATTGAAAGAAGACTTAGTACATCATTTGAACATTGTAATGTTCAAGATGTTGAAGAGTTGGGTTTTGAATATTGGTGGAGAAGTAACATACAAGTTAGGTACAAGCTTCTACAATTAGGAGTTGCAAGAATGGTCCCAAAATTTTCCAATCACCCTTCTTTTCAACTTATATTGTTAGGCGGTTCTGCTCAAAAGCAATGAAATACTTATGGAGGTTAAATGCTATTCAAATCAATAGTTTTTTTTTTTGCATATTTTTCTTTTTAGTGTAGGTATACCATTTATAATTTTGATGAATATAAGTTTTAAATGGTGTGAAGTCAATGTGTCAAAAATGCTAACGTGGCAGCAGCTTGAAGAAACATGAATTGGAATTCTTTGCAGTGATTTTTGAAACAACTTGAAAACATAGTAATTTTGGTAGTCAAATTTGAAATCCAACTTACAAACAATGATTGCTTTTGAGTTGAATTATTTTTCACATTGTTTAATCTGTCATATTCTACAACTTTGAACTTACAAACTTGAAATTTCTTCATAAATGAATATAATATGTTTCTTTCAATGAGCAACAATTATCAAACATACTTAGTTTTGTAAGTTATTATAGGTCCAGTTGTATGCGCTCAAAATTATGGTGTTTCAAAATTTCAAAAGTTGGTAAGTAGGGTTGTAGATATCCCAAAATATTACCCAATCTCTAAGGTATTGGCCTTAACGTCTAAAGGACTAGGTGAACACATTGTGTTCAAGAATAATTTCATTACTTTGATAACTTATTTGAGGATTTGCAGTTACGTTGATTGATGGGAAAAAACTAAAATGTCAACACAGGTGAATTTAGAACATGATAGTTAGGGAGGTTGACAACTTGTAGTGCGTTTTCACAATGAGGCGTCACATTTGTCAAAAAACAAGTGTACAATATGTAAATGATTTTTCATTACTATATAATTAGCACTATATTACAATTACAAAAATGTTTAAATATATTTTAAATATAATATTTTATAAATATAGGAATATTTTGGAATATACCATAAATAAATTGGAAATCTTTACACACTTTATGCAATGTAACAATTAATAACGGTCACAAACACTGGTTCAAATAGTCACCAATAAATCAGTTCATCCAAACATAAATCTTTGAGAATCAATCATTATTGTTGTATTTAGTTTTAGAACACCAGTTTTTGTGAGCACCTAGATACAATACATTTTTGAAATTTCAAACACGAATCATTGTTCTAGAATTTATGAGAATGTTTGCAATGAATGACTTGTTGATTTTGCTCCAAAAAAAAAAATTTAAAAAAGAAAAAGAAACAAACACTCATGGTCAAATCTTATAATCATGTAATATATACAGTAGTAGATTGTTTTGAAAGTTGATATACACTATGATGACTAAGTCCTCTTTAAGTTTCAACGATGATTTTTTCTACATGAACACCAATTAAGAGATACAACTACCTTCTTGAAAGCATCATGAGAAAGTGATAAAAGTTTAGGAAAGAGCATGGTCCTTTAGAGGTAAACTACTCATTTACATTGCTATTTCTGAAAATTTTGAAAATCAAGCCCAAATTATTTTTGAGCTAGGGAAATAAGATTCTTGATTGACCTTTTTTATTATAGCTAAAATTAAGTTACATGAATCTTAAAAGTGAAAAGATAGTCAAATCCCACTTGCAACACACAAAAGTAACATAAAAGTATCATAAATTGCATCTTGGAAGTTCAAGTTCCATCCACTTATAAGTTGAAAATATCTATTACCATTCATTGAAGCAATCTAGACATCTTGGAGGACATAAAAAAGTGTGTCACAAATTTTTGAGGGAAAGATAAATCTTAGTAGAGTTAAATCCAACTGAAACCATAATTATCCAATACAGTTTGTAATTTATGAGAATTTTCAAAGTAGAGTGCCGTGAAATACAAAACCACCCATAGGCAGGGACAATGAGCATCCCTAAAATGCTCCAAAATTATTGAAATATGAGCCTATAGTTGATAAAAAAAAAAGTTACCTTAACCCCTAAATGCCTAGGGCCCTCTTCACATTTGGTAGTTTTGCAAAGATGCATTATAAAATGCAACTAAGAGGGATATTTTGGAACTTGATAAATGAATAAAAGTTGTACATTATGAATTTTAGATTCTATGCATACGGTTAAATCTATCATTGCTATCACCAACATTTTTGTATAAAATTTGAAACTCAAAACTTAAAATTCTTTTGTAATTTGATTATGAATAAGATATTAACAATCTATATATGATATTTGTTGTGATTGGTTGAAATGTAATACTCCAAGTGTAATGATTTTGGAGATTCTTTGGTTGCTTAATTTTATGAGTTGACTTTTCAAGAGCACTTTTGATTCGTGTTGAACTGAGATCTCCGAATGTTTTGGTGAATCATATTAACATGAAATGAGGCATGAAAATTTCACAAATCATCCCCTTTCTAATTGGATCACACATGCATGAAGCCAAATTCCCATAAAATATATAGTAAAAAAATCCACAGTGGGGATAGTCAATGACGGATACAAGATTTGTGTTTGATTCTGTACATCGTCCACTTTCTGGACGGTTGGACGTTTAGGGGTTAAAAGGCCCCAAATTTGTCAAAAGTGATCGGTTTTAGATTTCTTGTGTGTGTGTGTCACCAACCGTATTTTATATTTTGCAAATATTTTGCGAACTTGACTTGTTTGGACGGCACTATTACAACATCCCTTCACAAATGGGCAACTCAATAGTAGAATAAACGTCGGTGCACTAAAATTGTTTCCCAAAAAGAATGTTGGTGGCAGTTGTTGAGGGCATGTACATGACATGAATGGGGAGTGGGCGGTTATGGAGCATTCCACCTTGCGTAAATTGTTTGGGTTGACAAAACTCTTCCTCCTATCGCTGGACCCAACTTGTCATTGTTCGGTCACTACAAGTCATTACTTTTTGGAGATGGTGGCTTAAACTTTTGCACTTAGGTTTTTGGCTTCTTCTCCATAAAATTTTGATTTCTTCGGTATAAAACATCTTTTTTGCTACATAGATTGTGCACATGCATCCAGAGGCTGTCTGTACTGTTTGTTTGTGTGAGAGCAAGTGAGTCAGTCAGGAAGGTACCACACTTTCAAAGAAAAAAAAACAGGCAGTCAGGAAGGTCCATGTGAATAGGCCACAACAGTGTGATACCAAATGTGAGCTTTAGTCCAATAATCATACAAATGTCCACACCCTGCTTATGTAATCATTTTTGCCCTGGGGCTGATGTCAGCATGCAGCAATATAGAAATTTCATGTATTGGCAACAATCATTGTCACTCTTGGATTTTTGCCACTGTTTGCTCCTGTAGTTCAGTGTTTTACTTTCCAGCAATTCCAGCCCCTTTACGAAAATTATCTAGATCAGGGCTGGAAAAATGAGAAGTGTTCTGGCCATTCGCACAGCAGATGATAACTGATGTATATATGCAAAGACCAGTGGCCGCATAACCCTTTGATGTCCCAATCCTCTCTTGAAAAGTCAAAGTTACACTTTTCTATTTTTTAAAAATCTTGATTTTTAACTAATGGGTGAACATCAAAAAGTATCACAACAAACAACACACTCATGAACATCTTCCTCTGGCAAATGCACATTCAAATCACACTATCCTCAGTTTCAAAAAAAACACATCAAAACACAGTTCCAAATCACACCTCCAAAGAACCAATTCCATCCCCCCCAAATAAAAACTAATTGAATTAAAGAGCCATAATGGAGGCCTCCGTATAAGCCAAAGTTCAGTTTCATATGCAATTAGAGCATCTGCACCCCTGCGCGTGAAACGAGGCCGGGATGACGTTTTGCAGGCCCGGACAAGAAAACCGCCCCCACTGCAACTCGGCCAAAGACAAGTTTGGTTGAGGGCTCCTAAAAAACGCAACGCCGCTCGCCATTTTTCAGAGTGTTCAAGTTTCTTCAGCGCGCCCAAATGCTAGGAGATCTTGCTTGATCTCGTTCTATTTTCTCACTGTGACGCCAGAGTTACTATTCCTAACTGAAGAGATTATGTATGAATAGGATAGACATGGTTGCACTAAATTTCATTTTGGGAGGTTTTTTGACCTACAGTTGATGTTCAGTTGGTTTCACATCAAAATAGGGCCTCAGAATCCCGACGACCGACTGCGTTAGTCACAAAACAAAGACAACGTTCACTAATAGAAACACCGACCGTAGCATGCCCAAAAAGACTCACGATTGGTTTAGTTCGTTATGTGGGGTCTTTTGCAATGTTTCTAATATGGTTTTTTTAAGAAAGGTGTAGAAAAGGAAGCACCTCCAAGGGAGGGACAGTATGGATTTGGGTGAGAAGAGAGTTCCCAAGGGAATGTAATGATTTGAAGGGCTTTTACCTTGGGGTAAGGGCAGGCAGGGCACTTTAATTTCTTCTAGAGCCGTAAAGGTCACATGGAATGGGATTTTTGTATCAGTGAATTAAGCAAAAGGGCAAAAGGTTGAGGGGAAAGTAAAGACCGGCAAAGTGGTGCAGACACGCAGGCAACTTGAAGAAGAAAATAGTAGAAAATATTCTGCTTCTCATCAATGCCTCTCCGTAGTACCCTTGTGCTCTTTTTCGCTTTTCCAGACGAGGGGTTGGACCACCTGCCCAAGCTTACCCAATTTCCTTGGATTCTAGTGGACCAGAACTTCACCCTTAAGCGTGCCAAGGAAGCCCTGTGGGGCCATGTTTGCTCGTTTTTCAGGCAATTGACGATGATTTTCACTTAGCTCCTAATTTCAAATGAAAAATGGTCCCAACGAAGGGCCTCTTTACACTAGAGGCAAGAAGTCGCGAAAAGAGAAATTTCAACCAATGGGAGGCCTAATAACCGAGAAGATCAAAGAATGTCACTTTACACCCGGAATTTTCAGTCCAAGGGATTAAAGGAGGAGAAAATGACATAGACAACAATTTTGTCCTTCCTGAAAGAAAAGTGAACATTTTTCAGGGCTCCGGATTTTGCGTCAAGCCCACCTCAAGAGGTGGGTCTAATGCATAATACGGGGGGGGGGGGGGGGGGGGGGGGGGTGCGTTTCGCCAAAATTCTCACAACCAATCATTTTGTTTTCCTTAAAGAAATATGTAAGAACTTTATTTTTAAAAACCGGCACTTTATTTTGTGGCCCCTTCTCACTTTACACTATATCTAAAGCCCGTCAAGTTCAAAGGTTGGCTTCTGAAGAATGAGCCATGGCCCTTGTGAGGTTTTCTCCACAGCTTCTCGCATGTAGTGTAAAGAGGGCCTAAGAAAGTGTGGGAGCTATCGTTCACTTTCTAGTCCAATTCACCATTCTTCAAAATTGTTAAAATCGCATTTTTTATAGCACTTTCAAGATCACAACCCTAAAATTTTAATATACACTGCAGAAAAGAAAAAGATTTTTCAATCGAATTTCTTTTTATGTGAGCTTGAGAAGCATGACACCTATACTTTGTTGTTCATCACTATTTTTTACATTTTTCCTAACAAATTCATACTATTTTAAACATTTTGTAATCACTAGGACTATTATAAGAGAAAAACTTTGAAAAATATTATAAATTTCATTTTTATTTAAATAAGTATGGAAAAATCAATGTGAATGAGATCAACAATAAATTAAATGAGAAAAATACCAAAAAGAATATAATACATTTTAAAATGTGAGAAATTGATGGAGTTTGACTGAGTAAATGTAGCTTCGACGCTTAAGGGTTAACCCTTAAACGTCAAGAGGATCCTAGATGGGTAGCCCAAAGGAATAGAGAAAATTTGAAGAGCTGCCCCCAATAGTCGTTCCTTGAGTAACGTGAACAACTAATGAAAATTCCTCAAATCTTGCACAAACAATCAATGGAGTGAATTATAGTGTCACTCTAAAAAAATTAAAAATCCAATGAGATTCCGGCCTTGTAGTCAACTCGATTAAAAATTGAAAAATAAAGTAAAAATAAAACATTGTTGAACGCTGACATGCGCTTCGAGCTTTGGTATGCATCAAAGTCCTAAGCTACCCAACTCCCTCCCCCCTCTTCCCTACCAATTCTCTTTCCAATTTCTATGGAATGTACAATTGATCAAAACATGCATATTTACTTAATTTAGCCTCATTTTTTCATTACCTTTCCAAAGCACCAATCCATTTCAATTTTGGTTGAGAAAATCTTTTTTTTTTCATTATTCTCTCAAGACAAGCCCGTGGGGCATTTTTTGACGTTTAAAGGTTAACTTGTTGCAAGTACACAAATATTTGGTCGGAGAATGAACTATAGCAACTTACTCCTCAATATTGCAAAAATTCAAGTCTCCAAATTTATAGCTGCCAAGATTGATACATATTTGTACTGATGTAACTATATCTTAAAGGAAGCATTTACCTTAAAACGTGCGAATCTACTGTTGTCTCACTTTTTTTTTAGTAGAATGTTACATTGCAATAGATATGCACGCTTTAAGGTGAATGCTCCCTTGAAGATATGGGTATCCTAGTATGAACACTAGCTGCGAAGACCATAGAAGTGTGCTCAAAAAGATCTAGGCACATTAAATTGGTTTGTCATGTGGGGCAAAGCATTTTTTTCATTTTTCTTGGAGTTCCTAAGTTAGAGTATAAAATGTTTTAGTGGTGCTCATATTTCAACATTCATCTACATATTGGATAGAAAATATCACATTATAAGATGTCATATATCCGTAATTTTTTTCATTTACAATTTGGCGATTTCATCTAAGATTTTTTTTTGAAGTTTTCTTGCGAAAGGCTTCATAGTTTTTGGCTATAATTTTACCCTAATTATTTTTCCTGGTGTGATGTGGCAGTATTTCGTTCAAAAAAATGTCATGATCTACGATCTTTAGTTCTTGTAGGTCCTTTTTCTGGTCTACATTCATTATCTTACTTAGTTTGAGATGCACTAGTTGATTAATAATGAGTATTTTTTTACTTAGTATGAATACTTTTACCAAGTATATTTATGGATGTTCTCCTACATGAGTAGTTCCATTCAATCTTCGTAAAAACAATTCTTTGCGTAAAACGTTATAGCCCCGAATAAATAGAGAGTGTGGATTGGACTAAAGAGGATAATGGGTGTAGTCTTGCATTCAACATCATCATCCTTTAGAAACCAAAACTAAGTTATTTCATTGCATCAATTGATCCCATAATAATTAATCTTGGGTTGGAGCAAACCATTAGCCTCTACAGATCAAGAAGCCCAAATTGGATCTCATGTTTTTTTTTCTTTTAACAATTTTGCATAGATCCTATGCAAAATTCCTTTTATTCAAATTTCATACCTTTTTTACCATCACACATGTAGTATTATTCGCTAATTCTAATGATATAAAATATGGTTCCATTTGAAGTATGTTTTTCACAAGATGGTTGATAGAAATTGTCATTTTAAAGCAATGAATCCTTGTTCCTTTAACTCCTAATTGCACGAGAGTCTATTTTTTGGATGATGTAGAGAATCATTGTACAATTTTTTTATCTATAGTAGTGATTTTTCAGTTGGGTTTTTCTACGATAATTTTTTAAGGTATACCGAATGGCATATTTAGTGTCCGGGAAGAATTGATGTCTTCTACCATAATTCGTTTAAAGGTGAAGAAAAAGAATATCTGTCAAAACTACTTAGTAGCTTGCCACTTGTTATTCCCATTGTCATTGAGAGTGCCTTTAAATAGGCATGCCATATTTATTATAAAGTTGCCATACGTCATTGGAACACTACATTTTATTTTTCTTACAAGGACACTATATCTCCCTAAAATTAAATAGTGTCCGGGTTAAGAAATAGTGTCCCAAGACACTAAATACGCCATTTAGTGTAGTTACGTTTACGTAAGTGATATCAGATTAGGCCCTAAAATCAAAATTAAAATTATTAGGTCCTTCCATTCCATATGAGCTTTCATTTTGACAAAAAAGTAATCAAAGGTTTTGAAGTGGTAAATGTGTACTAAACCCATTTTTTGAGGTTGACATACTAATTAAAAATGTAGATGATGACTTTTCCATGACTTCTATACAATTGGATTAAATAATAGTGTTGGAATATTTTTGAATTTTATTTTAAACCCAAAGTTCCCAAGAGACCATTTTTAGTCACTCCTCATCTTTAACGGGTTGCCCAGAACAAAAAAAAAAAGGTGTTTAAAAAACATGACATACTTCAAAATACTACTTCAAGTCTACTTTCCGACGCAATTTGAATTATCTTAGTCCAAGTCATATTCCACTGGGTGGAAATTTCTAAAGTGGATCACCTCAACATTGCCTTAGTATTATAAAATTTTATATTTGGAGAAAGTTATGATGTTCATTCTATCATTTCTTTTTCTTTTTTGAAGTTTACAATAGACAAACCAATTTCAACTAATCATGCTAATTTTACAGTCCAAAAGTGGAAATTATGGTCTCCGAAAAAAAAAAAAAAAAAGTGGAAATTATAATTTATACAATTTTTCAAATGTAAATGCTTTGAAATTCATTAAAAAAAAACAAAATTTATAGTTCTTTTTTGGAAATTTAATTGACATATGAATAATTTGTAGAGATAATGCCCTACGTTTTGTCTATTGAATTGAGCACAACTATGTTTTGTCCAACACCCCTCGGGCTTTTAGGGGCTAAAAGAAATTTTAATTTTAATTATATGAAGGAAAAAAAAACTCATTACCTTATGTATTTTGGAATGATTGGCCAAAAGTTTAAAATGTACAACATTGTATCATCTTTTGCATAATGTGCAATATTTCAATCTATAAAATTATCATTTAATTGACTACAAAGATATCTCAGGACATCTTTATTAGACCATAATAAAACTTATGTGAAAAACTTTGCTACTACTGAAGCATAATGATTTTAGCCAATTGTAATGAATTACAAGTTGATAATATTAAAAGTATGCCTTATCTGATTTATTTATTTTTAATCTTGTAAACTCATTTAAAACATATATAGGCATATCATTTCAAATTCAATTGTACGCATGTTTTTCAAAAATGATATCTTCCATATTCTCTTTCAAGTTCAAGTTCAAAAAAGTTAAGAAAACCCTCATTTTGTAATACATTTACGTATTGCCCAAAATATGTAGGCATTTACTAAGGATTAAAGGTTCAGGATTTGCTTCAAGATGTCACTTGTATATATGCCAAAAGGTGGGTCCCTTTTGATGTCTTCCAAAAGCAAATCCCCTAGTTGTTGAGGTTCGAATTTAGTCAACTAATCAACCCAGAGTTCAAAGTCGGGCACGAAGTGTTAGTTCAAGAATTAATACTTGGACAAAAATTCACTAGTAGAAATCTTGTGTGTTGTGATAGGTCTTTAATGACTAAATATCCGTTACACCATGTTCATAATGACTAAATGTGATCTTTGAGTTATTATGAACACGTTGTTACAAACATTTAATGATTAAAAACCTGTCCCCGAACTTGTCACATTATGAAAAGCTTCTACTAGTGATTTTGCTAAGATTTAGTACACTTTTGTGCATTTTGTGCACATTGAGCATTTTATATAAAACCCTAGTTTTCAAATCAATTTTTAAAATGTACAACATTGGCGCGATGAAAAAAAAATGAACTATGCGCACATATTAACTATACATCAACCATATAATGAAATTCTAGCTTGTCAGATTTGATTTATCATAAAAATTTAAAATCTCAAAATTTTCATTCTAATAATAGTTTGGTCGATTTCTATCATTTTTAAATTCTAAATTTGAAAATTCGTTACAAGTCCCACTTGAAAAATATTACTTGAAAGAAGCTCCCAAAATAACATATAATTTTTTTCACATAAATAAATAGGCTAAAATACACAATATTTTGGTTTGAATACTTAATATTTTGAAAAATATCCAATTTTTTAAAGATGTTTATTTTTACGTGTTTGAACACTAGCATTTGAAAAATTTATAGCTCAAGATCACATGAAATACCATATCTTTCATGAAATTTGAATGAAATTGGGGTGCACTTGTGCATTGTGACATGTATTTTTTTAATGTATTTGATGTATTTATGAGAGAAAAATAACCATTTCATGAAGTTTTTGGTATTGATAACACAAGGTCTATTAAGAATCCTTAACCACCTAAAAGTAATTTAAAACTAAAATCGATTTTTTATATTTGTCTATGGTGTTTTGTAAATTTGAACATTGCACCTTCTATATACGCCGTGACAAAAAAAAAAGGGTGTACCCTACCATGCATCCACCCACATCACCATGGTGGAGGCGAGAATCATTTAGGATTGCCGTAGAGGCCCAACCACATGCGCCATTGCCAAACTTGTCAAAAACTTTCATTCTTCTTTTGCCACGTGAAAACATGGTCACATTGACTTTGACAAACTTACGAGGAAAAAGAGGAAATAAAAGATTTGACAAGGGCTAGTAGTGGTTGGACATCCACCGTGATTCTAAATGGTTCTAACCTCCATCTAAGTGATATGGTTTTCAAAGTACATGAATTTACTATGAGGCCTAAGATCAAAACACATGTGAAAATAAGTTCCATTTTCCATGGAAAAAAGTTTCTAACTTCTTTTGTTATTCTTGTAGTAACTATCTTTGACAAATTGATCAGTTATTGTAACCATACTTTTATATGTTAAAAAAGCCAAGTGCCACGAAAAATCCTACAAGTGGCACTCACAATTCAACGGCCCAACTAGGGACTCCTAAAATGCTAAATTTCTTTGTACATAGATGTTTGTGTTTAGTGCTTCTTTTTGACAAGCACTAAGTTTGTGAGATGTACAGTGGGGTGACACCGAAATTTTCCCCTTGTGCAATTCCAGGGAAAGTGCCCACATTGCTGCCAACTTTGACACCCTCCCGAGCGCTGGAAAATTGTTATTTATACATGAAATTTTAGACAGAAAATCATTGTTATGTTGACAACATGTGTAACAAATTTCAAAGCTAGAAGATTGATACAAAAAAAAATGTTCAAGATTTACTAACAAGGGGTAGCTGTAAGAAATGTTTCACAGCTGCCAACTTTGACACCCTCCCAAGGATTGAAGAAATTTGTTTTTGGCATGGAATTTTCGGAGTAAAAACATCTTTATGTTGTTTACACATGCAAAAAAAATTCAAGTCCAAAAGACCCACGAAAAATATGATATTCCAAATCTACCAACATGTGTAGTTGTGAGAAACAAGTTGCTTCACAACTACGTTGGTAGATATAGAATAACTATTTTTGTGTGTATCTTTTGGCCTTGAAAATTTTCATACATGTGATCAACATCATAAAGATCATGTGACAAACATTTCATATTGAAATAACAAATTCTCAGCCCGAGGGAGGCTGTCAAAGTTGGAAGTTGTGAAGCAACTTTGTTTCTCACAACTACACTTGTTGATAGATTTGGAATATCATATTTTTCGTGGGTCTTTTGGACTTGAATTTTTTTCGCATGTGTAAACAACATAAAGATGTTTTTACTCCAAAAATTCCATGCCAAAAACAAATTTCTTCAATCCTTGGGAGGGTGTCAAAGTTGGCAGCTGTGAAACATTTCTTACAGCTACCCCTTGTTAGTAAATCTTGAACATTTTTTTTTGTATCAATCTTCTAGCTTTGAAATTTGTTACACATGTTGTCAACATAACAATGATTTTCTGTCTAAAATTTCATGTATAAATAACAATTTTCCAGCGCTCGGGAGGGTGTCAAAGTTGGCAGCAGTGTGGGCACTTTCCCTGGAATTGCACAAGGGGACAATTTCGGTGTCACCCCACTGTACATCTTTTTAAGATGTAATCTTGTCAAATATATAAATTTGAAGGTTTGAATTGGAAAAAATTCCCTCCCTATATTTGAGCAATGTTGGGAACAATTTGATGGGTTTTAGAGCATCGCCACTCATTGGTGCCAATGGGTGCAAATTTGGAGCTATTAAGGACTACTTGACAATGAAGTCTCCACCACAATTCATTCACTTCCTTGCAGACCATGCCATAATTGGTATTTTCTAGCCATTGCGATCCCACATCGATGGAAAGAACTTGTTGACTACAAAATAAATATAAAAGAAGATAAGATTCTTGGAAACGAGGCGCCCTTCAAGGAAACAGAAGTCCCTATAGTTTGTTGGTTGCGGACTTCATTTTACAAGGACTTGGAAGGAAGATGGTGTTGGCACATCGTCGATAGGCTGTGCTGTAAAAGGGGAACTGCGTCAGGGGCAGTTGGAGCCACTGTTGGCACCAAAGGTGGTGATGTTCTTAGGGCATGCTTCTATGTGCGCATCAAGCCGGTGGATACAACTAAAGTATAAAAGATGAGGTCCCAACTTCCACCTTTGCGTTGAAAGCAGACTTCCAAAGTTACTCACATCACCATGCCATCGATGGGCTACGTGATTGGTCGCTTTGAGGAGAGTTCTAATTTCAACTATTGGATTGCTCTACTGAGGTGTGCATGGAAGTGATCTGTGCTTCTTTTTTATCGGTGATTATGAGGACCGGCCCGACTCTGCCCTTCCGCCATAGAGGCCCACAGAAATGAGCCGAGCCGGGCTGGAATCGATATCTACGAGGGGGCCCGGCCCAGCCAGTTTGCGCCACCACAGCCAAGCTCCAAAAAATCTGTGTTGGACATGCACGGCACTAATCAGGCTGAAATTCTTCATACCGGTGAGTCTTCAATAGCACTCCGTCGACAAAGGCCTTCCCCTATCAATGAGTGCGAGAAATCATTATGCTGACTTTTAAAAAACCAAAAAGTATTTTTTTTCTCTCAAAAACAGATTTTAAAAAACAATAACACAAGAACAAAACCATCATAGCTTAATCGATTGAATTTGTCAGATTCTTGAATCATGGAAATCCTCAAGGAAAAATATAAAATTTAAAAGAAAAAAAACCAACACAAATAAATAAATAAATTTTATATAAAAAAAACCTAGAATGAAACGTCTTGAAACTTTATCTTGATTTACAATCTTCATTTGAAAAAAAATAAAAATTCCACGGACTGTCTTCTGGATCATACCGAGCGCCAGCCTATTGGTGATTAAATGCAGACTGAAAAAGTTGCAAGATGTCTGGTGGGAGGTCGTTCATTCAGGCTTTTCCAACATGATTTTTTCCAACACTGGGTTTGTCTCATCACTTTCCACCCTTTTTCATATAGTGAGTATGATTAAAAGAATTTTTTTATTATCCAAAAGCATAAAATGATAATTAAATGTCATTATAATAATAACAATAAAAAAAGAAGAAAGAGTTAATATATTAAAAAGGGAAGGAAAAAAAAAATCTAAAAATGATGAAACATGAAAAGGTGGTAAAAAGCGATGAAAAAACATTCATAACAACATGAAAAATTCTTGGTCGAGTAAATGCAAACATGGTCTGCTTGGAGGCAGTGTAGCCGCATATATATCAGAGCCTTATCAGAACACGGTTTGCCGTTGTGAGAAGTCCACGTTTGGAGCTAACGTGGAACAGTACCATTCACTGTGTTTGAAAACTGAAAGAGACGAATTTTCCCTTGAATTCATAATGAGGGGAACTGGAAAAGGAGCCCAGTGAGGGACCAACGTCGGCAGGCAATGATAATAATAATAATAAGTAGAACAAAAATCCTCTTTGGTTGTGAGAGACAGAAAAGAAAAAAGGGAGAAAAAGAAAAAGAAAAAGAAAAACCTGTCAGTGGAGGGAAGGGACGGAAGACGTTGAACTTTTGGATTTCTGGAGCGAGACCCCATTCATGAGCACGTTGTAGTACCGGTCACAATTATGGAAAGGTACCAAATTACTACCGGTAAAAAGAAAAAGAAAAGGCAAAAGGGGGAAGACAGCAGCAGCTACACGAGTAGTACCGGTCTGGCATTACCTGCCTGTGTCGAGGCACAATTTTCAAACTCTACAACAAAAAAAATAATCTGTGGACAAAACTACTGACACTTGATCATTACTTGTGAATGAGTGGGGCCTTGGACTGGAAAAAGTGTAGGAAGAAAATTCAATCCAGATGTATGAAAATAAAAAAGGGTAAGAAAATAAAATTAAAAATTGAATCTTTTAGTGTTCAGGCTTTTGGATAACGGCTTGACCTCTCCGTAGGGCGGGCCCATGTGATTTTTAAATTGCTTTTCTGTAATTTTCATCTTTTGAAAAAAAATCTGTGAAAGTGAATCTAAATTAGTAGGCCGAGATTGCATTAATGACTGGGGAGAATTGACCCACAAGTTACAAATTGACCAATCTAATTAGAGTTATCCGCAAAGTACCCCAAACTTTGGGTTTGTAACCTCTAAATTGAAGAACACAAAGTTGTTGATGTCACTGGCAGGATTTCGCTATAGACCAGAAATAAGACTCACGAAAGACTCAATTCAACCGTTAAAAATTCTAAAACATCAGTTTTGTCCTGGTTTTTATTGAACGCCAAGTCAAGTCATAAGTTCCTTGTGTGATGGTATAAGGGACGTTGGTTGATGGGAGGGATTTAGATTTCGAAGTTGGATTTAAGATTTAAATGAGGGAGGTAGTGGTAGTAAGCAGGGATTTGTGCCATTTGTGGAGATTTGCTTTTGGGAGATTTTTGCTATTTGTGGCAACTGACACCTCCATAAAACACTCAAATCCCTAGTTTATTTCACAGGATTACTGTGCAGCTACACTCAAATACAGTTTAAATTTTCTTTCATATGAAAATAGGAGGGCAAAAGACCGGTTCCTTTTAAAATAACTCTATTGAATCCTAGGCGGTTGAATTTCAAAACCTTAATTAGAGCATCTCCACCGGTGGCTTGGCCAACAAGCACTAAGAAAGCCTTTTACTAGTAGAAAAGGTGGCACTGTCGAGGAAGGTGCTAGACAAGTGATTTATACATGCATAGACCTGGCCAACACCTGCTTACACATCTCCCTCGACATTGCCACCTTTTCTACTAGCGTTTGATTGTGGCTCGGGGGGTTTACTTCCAAAAAATTACAAATGGCGTGCAAAAAAATATAGGGTCCAAATAAATCTTGGAAGGTAATTTTTATAAATGAATTACATTAATATCGGATGCTAAAAATTGATTACAAGAATAATTATGAGAATATTCTTGAAATATTACTTATTATGGTAAGAATTAATTTTATTTTTAAGGATACTTTTAAATACCCTTTTTTCACACATGATACGCAAAATATATTAAGAGTCACCTCCCCGAGGATTGTGGTCTATTTTAATTTCCCTAGGCCCCCTATTGTGTACGCGGACGTAGAATGCCGGTGTGTGAGTGGAAAGTGATTGGACACTGTAAGTGGCCATTTTTCTTTTGTTGCAGAGTTCTGGTGGAAATATTCTTAAGGAAAATATTCCAAAATTACTATGAAAAGTGACACGTGTCATGTCTTGATTGGTTAGACCCTTCAAATAAACGTAACTATTTGATGCATCTAAATTCATAATTGAATGATTTTGAAACAGAGGAGATTATGATTGTTTCTTTCAAATCCTTCTTGAATCTTAGATAAACACTAGTAGAAAAGGTGTCTTTGGACATCAAGGAATTGTGCCAGAGCATGTTGTCCAACAATCATATTTGCACTAGTTTGTGTCAACATGGGCCTTGGAGTACCATATACTGATACTATTTTATGGGTGCCCAAGTTCAGTTTTTCTACTAGTGTAGATAATATTGTGTATGTTGAACATTGTTCAATTCTATTACTAGTTTTTAAGATTTATGCAATGGCACTTCAGTTTAATTGTCTTTTGTTGAAATAGTGATGTTAATTAGTGCATTAATTCATTTCGTAAAAACAAACGCTACTCCCTCCATTCCACTAGAAAGTTGTGTTTTCATTAAAACTTTGGGATTAAGCCTCTACGTCACATGAGAGGGGAAGGAGTGCCTAAATCAAAGATCATTGTACGACGAGACTACTTTGGAAGTTTAAGGATTATGGTTGTCTGCAACTCTACAAGACATATCACATAAAACTTGTCATTTCACAGTATCTAATGTCGCTACAAGTAGAGTTGATACAAATGTGTGTCCACATAAAACCTAGTGCATTTGCATTGTGTAAGCTTGATGAAAGTATGTTGATTTATTTTCCTCAAAATGTGCCATCTAAGTTACCTAACAACTTGCCAATTGTACTATACGCAAGATTTGTGTCTCAAGTGGCAATTGGCACTGTCACACAACTACAGTACATGAGACAAAGTATCTTTTCACATCATATATCAATGTCAACGCACGTTAATTCTCTTATTCAATTCCTTGCAATCACACACCTAGGTTGTCTTTCAATTTATGAGACTTTCCATTCATAGATTGTAAACGTCATTATTAAAAAATTCAGGCCTCCAAAAGGTTGATGAATCTAGTCAAACTATCATGCAAAAAAAATGACGTGGCTGAAGTTTGACCACGTCAGACTAGATTTTTTGAATAAATGTTTTTTTGGCATGTCAATTTGGCTGAACTTGCAGCCTTTTGGAGGCTTGAATTTTGATTTAATGATTGAAATTAAGACTTTAATTTGGGATAAATTATAAGTCCAAAATTACAAATTTTTAGTAGGACGGAAGGAGTGTTCTTTTTCCAAAAAAGCAACGCATCTCCTTAGTCTTGTGAACAATGCTATATATACAGGCATTGAATTTTCAAATTACATCATAAAGAAGGAGAAATAAGAAATTGATGTCCTTGGTTGTAAGGAAGTTTTTCTATTCCCATGGATGGGATAAAAATGGATTTGAAGTTGTATGAATGCACAATAGTTGAAGTAGCAAAATGTATCCATAGTTTTGAATAAACTTCAAAACTTCAAAACTTCAAAACTTATTCATAGGTATTCAAATGCATCATTTAACTAAATATGGACAGTCCAGAGTCTAGGATTAAGAAGAGCAGATGCAAAATGAATCCTAAAATCTACATTTTGTGAATATTTTTCTCAAATATGTAGATTTTAGATTTGAGGATGGAGGGATCCCCCCATGTTTGAAAGTCCATAATTAAGCTGAAAGTCCATATTTAGTTAAATAATGCATTCAAGTAACAAGTTGTTTTTAGAGCGTTGGAATTATCTTCAAATGGAAACAAGACCCAGATTTTTTTTTCTAATTACTATTCACATTTTCAACAGTTGAAAGTCACAAAATTGCAACACTAACTTAGTTTCAAGTCATCACTAACAAAACTTATTAAAAATGTTGTTACATAAGCATTTATGTGAAAATCAAGACTTAAGATTTGATATTAGTAAGTTCAATACATTAAAGAGGGTAGTGAAGGCTTGGAGCTCTTACTCCCCTCATTCTCAATGTGTGGTCTTGTGTGTGTGACGTGTGTTACTAGTGTTAGAGGTAGAGATCTTAATGTTGGAGTTAGGAGTATAGATGATAGAGGCCAAGACATGGTTAGTGTACATGGCAATTGAGGCTTTATGATCAATATTTAAGTCCCCTAGTACCAAAGGAGCAAAATCATGCATGTTGTGTTTTAGTTCTAGTCTTGTATGTGTTGTTGGAGACCAGTTACGTGTGTAGGTGTTATAAATCAGGTGTTTGAAGATGTGGATTTTGTAGATCGAGACAATTTGTTTGTGGAGATGTATTAGATATAGGAAAATAGAGTGAAATTGGGTGTAGATCTCAAGTATCACGTTTCAGTGGTCCAAGAGTAGTGATCGGGGAAACACATAGTATTGCAAAAGAGTACGTTCACAATGTAATGAGCCAAAGGCGCCCAATTCAAGGACTCTAACTAGACTGCTTAGGTGTTCTTTCTGCTGTCGTGACAAATAATATTTGTGGTGAGCTGGAGAGATTCATCGGCTTGCAACGTGGGCAACTGAACAACGAGATGCCAAGGAAAAGTTCAGTTAAAAATGGATTTTCTGCATTGTGAGGAACTGATGCCTTGCTTGTGGTCTGTGCAGGGTGCGGTTTGAGCATAAACGCCCCGTGCTTATTGGATTTGAGTGGTACACGTTTGGGTCGTCTCTTTCCTTTAAATCCGGCAATGGTGAAGCTGGTGCGGGACGTGCTTTGTGAGTCTCTGCAACAAAGACCTTTTAGCTATGGTTGCCTTGTTGTTTTAGGATGCGTGGTCTATTGTAGTGGCGTTTCAGGGTTTAGGATTTGCAGTAATCAAGCTTTGCCGAGAGGGGGAATACAAGGTTTAGTTAGGGTGTTCAGTGGTTGACGGAAAGGAGAATGCGCACGATAGTTTGGGATATTTTAGTGGTTGACGGAAGGGGGAATGCAAGCTTTCGTTAGGGTTTAGGGTGGTTGTTTAGAGTTGAATGAGAATATACATTCTGTGCTTTGCTTAAATATTGGCGTTTGTGTTCAGAATGACCGGAAAGAAGTTGAGAAAGGTGGAAAAATTGAATTGAGAGTTTCTTCCATGGAAGCATGTTGACTTCAAGTTGCAATCAAAAGAGTTCTTTGCAACAGTGCGCCATTTGAAGGAAGTCAAACATAATCCACAAGATCCCAAGGATTTGGTGAATGGACGTGACTTGTATGTGAGCGGTGAGCGGAGAGTAGAGAGCAGAGAGCAGAAAAAAATGAGCTAAGAGCACTGAATTTACTAAATTTAGGAGAATCTTTATAGAATATTCGAATATTTTACAGAATATTCGTATATAAATAGAATATTCGAATAAATTATTATTTTAGGGTAAAAATTTGACCTATAAACATGGGTTTAGGGTCGTAAAAAATGGCACTTGATTTACGTATTTCTTCCAACCACATAAATTTTTTTATGTCAGGTTATATTACTTATTTCCATCAATTATTGGTTTAGCTTGTCCTCTAAGTTGTGAGTGGACACATACACTTGTTTTAAAGTTGCTGCAATAAATACAAAATGTGAGCAAATGACAAGCTCAGTCTCTTTCACTTCATAGATGCGATGTTCACGTCTAAGGGAGTTGTACTCTTTATTCTCACATCGCAGGTGCCCTACACAGCTGGAGAATCAAAATGAGAGACCCATGTCATTAGTAATGTTGGTTGTGATGGTCTTTGTCTATACATGGCCATCGTAGCGCTTATCCATTCTTTGCATAGACTTTGTTGTCGAACAAGTTGCGGATGCTTCAGCTGGAGGCAACTCAAATATGACATCACCGTTGAACGTTCAGGGCAAATACGAGACTCTTTCATGTCTAATAGAGCTATAATCAATCTTCTTCGGGACATTCTTCTTCCCTGGCATGAGGGTAAGTTTCTTCATACATGTAACGACACTATTGCACTCATTAGAACTTGGTGGTGGGGAAGAACGAGAATTTGGAAACACTACTACAGGGGACTTTGGCTGTACATGAGGGTTAGACGAGGCAGAGACAAAACGAGTGGTTTTTGGAGGACTACTGTCTTCATCTAATGAGAGGATTATAATGAGATTAATAGTTCCCAGCTCGACCTCAACATTTTCAAGATGAGGAGTCTCTAACCCAGGCTTGATCTTGATAGTTACGTTGGAAGAAGGAGGTTCTGAACGGTGCAAGTTGAGGAACAACAAGGGGTTAGGATTTCTGTAGATGTAGCCATTTGGAAATCTGTCAATCCATAGACTCTATACCTTCTTGGAGCTGGCCTCCAACTTTTACAATTTCTCTTGTCAGAAATTGAAAACTGACCAACTGTGTGACTTAGCTCAAACGTGAGGTCATCAAAAATCTCTTCCTCAACACTATTGGTGTCTTCCTTGAAATTAAATCTAAGACTCAAACGCTGACACGACACTAAAGCATATCCTTCCTGGTCTATGAGAAATGTGAGTGGGAGACCCGCGCCATAAGCTCAGAGCACGACCATATCTGGCGCACCAAGTAGGGCAAGAAGAGGCATGATGAGAATAGACAGCGCGCAACTAGACAAGGCTGATGGTGATTTGATAATACTGAGGTGACAATGGATGAAGGGATGTTTTTATTGGATCCAAGTTTTGAAGAATGGAAGTATGGTCAACGGGAAATTGGCGACATTCCATAATCATTGGAGCATCCGTAAAATTAATGGGCAACGGTCATTGTTGAATTGGCAGCGCAGAAGTAGATAGCTCTCAGCCGAAATGTGAATGACGAGATTAACAATAGCCCATTGAAATTAGAACTCAATAATTACATGGCGCCAAGTTGTGCAACTGTTGAAGGATTGTGACTGGGATGCATATGAAGATTGAAAGAAATCAGAATTCTCAAAATAAGAGTGCAAGTGGTAGCTAGTGAAAGAAGGAGCTCTTCAAATGCATGACGTCTCTCCATGTGAAGGTGCGACACCTTCAATTGCGCCTTGCTTGCGGAGCTCGAAGCATTCCCATTGCGATCAGGTACTTGCGCTTTGGAGTTTCTAGCATCCTCTTGTTAATTTTCTTGATCTTCCTTTGAGGTGCTCTATTCCTCATTAGAATGCTTGTTCCCGAAGGTGCTCAAAGATCCCATTGGAGCAAGCGCGTAGACAAGCCATTGGCCTCACAAAGGCAAGGGATAATGTTTATGCTGGACTTATTCAAAGAGAGCGCAAGCATTGGAAATCCTGCCTTTGGAGTTGGCTTCCTGGAGAGGTGGGTGTGGTCATTCATAGAAAATATTCAGTTGACTCGTGTGATTAAAATTCTGGAAGATAGAATGCTACACCATGCTTGTAATAGTGAAGAATAAGGGTTTGGGTCCGATGCTTAATATGGGTTAAGGGTTTGAAGCTTGCTGTGGTACAAATGGAGATTTGGAGCTCGCTGTGGAGCGAGTGAGAATTGAGCTTGCTGTCACGCGAGTAAGGGTGGAGCTTGCTGTCATATATAAGGGGAGGGGACTCATGCTGTAATGACTTGGGCTGTGGTGTGTGTGGGACTCGAATTGTGGTGTTTGTGGGACACAAATTGTGGTGTGTGTGGGACTTGTTCTGTGGTGGTAGAGTGAACGTGGTGGGTGTGGGCCAAATGTAAGAATTATGCTTGTGTGTGAGTCACAAGGTGCGAGCGTGAGCAAGTGTGTATTGGGTTAAGGGTTTCGAGCTTGTTGTGGTGTGTATGAGAGTTGAGCTTGTTGTGGTACTTAAGAGGAGGGACAGTGTAGATTACGTGGTGAAGTCCGAGTTGTGCTCGACCTTGATACTCAAGTCATGCAAGTTATACGAGTGGTGCGTATGTGGGACTCGTGCTATTGGCTGAGTTTTGGACGTGTGCCAGACTTGTGTTGTGGACGTGCAAGCGTGTGAAGCGTGCGAGCGTGGGTGCAAGCATGTGGTGCGAGTTGCAGGGTCAAGCAATCAAACATGGGTCGGGTCGGATGCTTGAAACGATAGAGAGGGGTCCATGATGTTGTGGTGCGAGGATTAAGTGTGATGCCACTGAGTCATGGGTGTGGGCGAAGTATAGGAGCCATGTAACTCAATGAGTTTGCGAGGGGACCATGCTGCTGTGAGAAACCATTATGCTTGGTTTATGGAAATCATCGTGCTTGGGGCAGAGACAAATTAGGGGTTGAGTCCGATGCTTGGATTTAGTTCATTAGTTTTGATGTGTTTGACAAGCTTCTGTATGATTCATGTAGTGCGAGGGGCAGCCATGATAAAGTAGTCGGGTCCGACTCCTCCGTGTAGCCTTAAGCAGAATTTTTGGTTGGCGCGGTTGGTCAAGGAAAAAGAGCAACTAGGAATCAGTAGTCAGGTCCGACACTTGCTTGCATTCTAGAAAACAGTATGTGGAGCAATGAGAAATTGGAGGTCAGAATTTTGTGGTCGGGTCCAAGACCTTCTTGGAACTTCAAGCAGTTTGTGTGCTTGGTGCACTTGGCCGAGAAAATCGGGCAGTTAGGAATCTGTAGACGGCTCCGACACTTGTTTGGATTCTAGGAAACAGTGCGTGTAGCAATGAGAAATTAGAGGCCATAATTTAGTGGTCGGGTCCGACGCCTCCCATAGGGGGTATAATATACCATTGGAAAGGTGCTTTCAAGATCTTTCCAACGGTATAGAACACGCCCAAAACTGCCAAATATTGAGTTTGCAAACAGAAAAACAGTCCTGCGAGGTGTTGAAGGAAAAGAAGACATAGTCATCCAGGAAATTTCTAGAAAATTGAGTGGTCGGGTCCGACGCCTTCCCTAGGGGATTATAATATACCATTGGAAAGGTGCTTTCAAGACCTTTCCAACGGTATATTACACGCCCAAAACTGCCAAATATTGAGTTTGCAAACATAAAAACATTCATGCGAGGTGTTGAAGGAAAAAAAGACATAGTTAATCATCTAGGAAATTTCTAGAAAATTGAGTGGTCGGGTCCGACCCATGAGTAGACAATGGAGCTAAAGTATGAGAGGAGTGAGCAACGCAACCATATGGTGCATCAAAATTGATTGGTCGGGTCTGACTAATAGTTTATTACTGGAAAGTATTGTGGGTGCAAGCTCGTTACTCATGCTGTGGGTGGTAGATATTTGAGTGGTTGGGTCCGACGCCTCTATGCTGTGGTGCGAGTAATGAGTGGTGACTGTACGAGTTGAGTAACGAGTAATGCAAGTTTGGAAGTGTGGTGCAAGTAACGCGAGTGTGAGTGCCCTAGTGGGTGGGGCAATCAGGCAATGTAGAATCAATGGTCGGGTCCAACTGGTGCTCGAGTGTGGATGTCAGGCTGTGGGTTAGTGTGGCAATCATGCGACTGTACAGATGTGCATGTGGGTAGTTATAGGTATGGTTGGGTCCGACATACGAGCTCTACGCGAGTGATATGTTTGATTCCATCGGAGGCCGGCGAGCTTGGGACACTGATAAAGCAGTGGTAGGGTCCGAAGCTTGGTCTGGTCCCTTGGTTCCCATGGTGTATGGTCATGAGTATGCGTATGGTGCTTGGGTCACCGGCTGTGCTATGAGTAACGGAGTCAGGTTGTGGTGGGAGTAAGGCAAGTGAGGCTGTAGTGTGAGTTGGGCTGATTGTTGTGAGTAACGGAGTTAGGCTCTGGTGCGAGTAACGCGAGTCAGGCTGTATAGTGTCAGTAACGCAAGTAATGCGTGGGTACGAGTAACGTGTGGGTGTGAGTAACGGATTCAGTTGTGGTGTGAGTAACGGAGTCAGGCTGTGTTGCGAATAACGCGAGTCAGCTGTGGTGTGAATAACACGTTCAACGCGTGGTGTGAAGTGACCGAGTCAGGTTGTCGTGTGTGTAACGGAGTCAATCTGTGTGTGAGAAACTGAGTCAGCTGTGGAGTGAGTAACGCGTGGTGCGAGTAACGCAAGTTAGGCTGTGGTCCGAGTCAGACTGTGTGGTGCGAGTCAGGGCGCAAGTGCGAGTAATGTGGGCAGGTTGTGTGGTGTGAGTAACGAGTAACGCGTGGTGTGAGTAGCGCGAGTCTTGGGGTGTGAGTAACGCGAGTCAGGCTGTGGCGCAAGAAACATGAGTTAGGCTGTGTAGTGTGAGTAACGCGAGTCAGGCTGTATTGCGAGAAACATAAGTCAGGCTGTGTGGTGTGAGTAACGAGTAACGCGTGGTGTGAGTAATGCGAGTAACGCGTGTGGTTTATTTAGTAACGCGAGTCATATGGTCGGGTCCGATGTTTGATCTGGTTCCTTGGGTCAGAGGGTGGTTGTCATGCATGAGATGGAAGTCATGGTGTGAGTGTAACACAATCTTTGCATGTGTGAGTATAGCGAGCAACGTGTGTATGAGTGAAGCGAGTAACCAGTGCTGTGAGTAATGAAAGCAACGCGTGGTTTGACTTACGCGAGTCATGCTATGGTGTGAGTAACACCAGTCAGGCTATGGTGTGAGTAGTACAAGTCAGCTGTGGTGTGAAAGTCATGTTTGAGTTCTAGTAATGCAAGTAACACGTGGTGTGAGTAGCGCAAGTAACGCGTGGTGTGAGTAACGCAAGTAACGCGTGGTGTGAGTAACGCAAGTAACGCGTGGTGTGAGTAATGCAAGTAACGCGTAGGTGCGAGTAATTCGAGTAACGCAAGTAACGCGTGGTGTGAGTAATGCAAGTAACGCGGGAAACTTAGTAGTGTGAGCGCAGAGCAGAGAGCAGAGTTTGGAGAGCGCAGATTTTCATTTTTTAAAATCATTTTTAGTAGGAAAAATGCCTATGACCGTGGACATTGGGTTATTTTTAGTTAATTTTTGAAGAAAAGGACCCCAAATCCGTGGAAATGGGTAGAATTTTCGAAATCCTAGTTCAAAACAAATTAATGGATTTTCAATGATTTTCCACGGCATTACTTACAAAAATCAATAGATTTTTGTTTTTGTATGGTTTACATCCAAATTAGGGCTGACGTCATCATTAAAAATCATGAAAAGTGCGAATAAAATAAGGACTCTTGTGAACACCGATGTAAATAAATCAACACAAAAAACTTCATATAAAATCCAAATCAAACCAAAACATAAGGAGCTCAAGTCTCCACAATGAAGAGGCCTAATCAAGGGCTAGGACTCCTGTCAACATCACTATCCTCGCCTTGTTTAGCCTCTATATCCATAAATCGGTATACCCCCTGTTAGTCTGGGTAATTGTATGGAAATGACTGAGACCAGTCTTAGGCCAGCAGGGTTGCCTAATCAAGGAAGACAAGGGGAAAAGGCAGAAGTTAAGAAGTCAAGTTGAATTAGTCAGTGATTAGTTTAAGATGTGTGTGCCCCAAGTTCCAAGACGTACCTAGGTTCCCCATGAGAGTATACAATAATGTATACAACTTATACGCTGGATTTCCGTTGGTATACAGTCTTGGACTTCCTTGGCGTACTTGGACTCCTTGCGAGTTAGACAAAGTCAGAGAAAGTCGTGTGATACCTAAGATAGTCTGTGAGTAACTAAACTCAGTAAGGCTCAATTCCTAGACGTCCTTGGTGTCCTTGGATAACGAGTGTTTTGAAGACAGAAAGACAGAGTATAAGTGAGGTTTTGCCTGAAGACAGAGCTCAGAGCAACGACAACTTAGTACGAGGAATAGTCAGAGTATAGCCGGTCTATCTAAGTACTTGTGTTAGTGTTAGTTAAGCAGGGAAGAACATGTTTTCCCAGCCTCCCAAGTTAGATAGCATTGAGGTGACAATGAGTAGTGAAGACAGAACCGTAGAGACAGAGAATGTAAGAGCGTATGTTTATTCCAAGGATGTAATAACACAAGTATACAGTATAGAGACTAAGTCCGCAGAACTATGTTAAACAAAGGAATTGAACCCATGTATTCCATAAACTTTCAACCATGGAATCCAAGTTTAACATGGAATAAGCAAGGAATGACTTCTTGGTACAACAAAACCAGAGCATAACTAAATGCTCATAAGTCTCAAAAACCAAGAGTGTCTCGTCACTATCGTACACTACTCTTATACTTAAGCCTAGTTCGTAATCTAAGCCAAACACTGCCAGTTCCACCGTCTTCTATATCCTTGTCCTTCGTGGCGGCCGTGTGTCTTGGTCCGGTAACACCCCCTTATCAAACTTCTGCATGCGACGAGAGGGTGGTGAAGCTGCAACCGCTTGCTGATGGGCAACCTCAGCAGCATACGATGGCAATTCGAATTCCCTTAGAAGGCTTCCAAAGAAGCTCGGACGGAGAACACGGATCGGGCTCGCCTGTGGAACTCTGGAAACAAGAATATAAGAGGAAACATAAGCATTAGTAAAGAAAGAGAAGAGAAGAAGATGAACAATGGTGTGCCAAGTGAAGAAACCGACTTACTTACAGTTCTTCTGGCGTCGTACGAGCTTCTGGGCATGCTCCTCAGAATTAGAGTCTTTGAGGTGAACAGTAGGCTTTGATAAAGGCACGGGATCCCGCATGGGGCGAAGGATGGCCTCAAAGATCTTCGTGTCCGCCTCCAACGCCACAATGTGGCGCTCACCTTCACGACACGCACTAATGGAAGCACCTAGAAGAAACAAAATGAATGAGCGAAACAAAACCACAAGAACTGCAAGAAATGAAGAACAAAGACAATTATGCAAGGGAGGTAATGGAGAAACCTGTGGCTGCGTGCCAATTCAAGACAATGTCGTGCCTTTGGGTGAGACTGTGGATGATGATGCTCAAAAACTCCTTGTGCTTCTCCCGAGCCCCTCTTCATGCCACAGTGCTATCCTTGAGGAGTTGGGTGTCCTCATCTGTGAAGTTGTGAAGAAGGGAATCCTTCTCAAGTGAGAAGCCCAACTTTGAAAACTCCGTGGCGTCATACACGGTGAGAGAGGCGCTAAGAGGCACAAGCACTTTGATAAAAAAGCGCTTAGTCTGCACAAAAAAAAAACCACATACTTAGTGACAAAGAGAGGAGATTGAAACTTGAAGAGAAATTGGGTGAGAAGAGAAAAAACTTACAAACATATTTGGATCTTGAGCGGAGGTAAGGTGAAGGTCATTTACACCCCACCAATCCTTTGCCACACTCCATTTAGCCTCCTTACACCAACTGCGAAGTTCTTTGTGCAATTTAGAATCATCGCCATGTATGATCACAAGAATACCATTGTCATGGAGATGAACTTCAGCAAATGTGAAGAGATCATCCATGTAGAACTCACCACGGCGGTTTCACACAGGGATATCGGAGGTGGAGCTAGAAATAGCGGGCTTATGGAGGTTCTCTGGAACATCTGCAAAGATGAGGTCGATGCTAAAGTGGGACTTGGGCTTCCTTGTGTTGGAGCGAGAGCGGCCGCCTCCAACCTGGAAAGAAAAAAAATAATTATCAAACAAGGAAGAGGAATGCTCGTAGAAAACAAATTAGAACAATGCAAAAAGAGATAAGTCTTATCTTGACAAGGAACTCTTCAATTCGGAGGAAGGCTTCGTTGGGGGTCTTGGACTTATTGAAATGCTCCATGAGGTCCCCATGTAAACATTCTCAATCAGAGTGTACGTCGAAGTACCCTCTGAGGAAATAACACTCGTAGCCGCAGCAAGAGCCTTTCTCTTGCGAGTAAAGGCGGAGGCAGTGGCTGCGCTATGAGAAGGCGCAGGGAGAACTAAGTGACTACCAACAACAGTGGGAGTAGGGGCAGCCGATGCCATTACTGCAGCCTTTGTAGCAGAACGGTAGTGATAGTACCTTGCGAAGCCATGAATCAAATTGGATTGGAAAGTAGTCTTGATTCCCGATTTGAAAATATTTTTTAATTTCTATAAAAATGTTCTCTCTATTTCGGGCAGCTTGTAAAAAAAGGGCAGAGACCATAAAATAGTTGATCCGTCACTTAGGGGTTAATAGGCTTTACAAGGCGATTTGGATGAAAATCATCATAGGTTGTATGAGAAAGTTAGAAGGCTTCAAATATGTTCATGATCCAGTTTCTAAACGCAAAAACCTGTAGGGGTCATTAAAAAAAGAATTGAAAATGGTAAACGAGAGTAAGACAAAACATGAAAGAATGTAAAACTAGAAATAGTTAAAAATATGAAAGTAGGGAAATCGTGAAGGAATGAGAGAACTAAAATGATCAAGGAATGAACTAAACTCCATGGTGCTTAATCTTATGGATTCCGTGGCATTGGCCACCATAGAGTTTCTCTCTACACAAAACTCCATGGTAGCTAATCTCATGGATTCTGTGAGATTCGCCATCATAGAGTTTGGTCTTGACAAACTCTCCATAAAGGCTATTCCCACGGATCCGTGGGATGTGCCAGCATGGAATTCCTCTCTACACAAAACTCCATCGTAGCTAATTCCATGGATTCCGTGGGATTGGCCACAATAGAGTTTGGTCTTGGGAAACACTCCGTGCTGGCGAATCCCACGGATCTGTGGGATTGGCTGCATAGAGTTTCTCTCTACACAAAACTCCATGGTGGCCAATCCCATGGATTCCGTGGGATTGGCCAATATAGAGTTTGGTCTTGAGAAACTCTTCATAATGGCTAATCCCACGGATCCATGGGATTCGCCAGCACGGAGTTTCTGTCTACACAAAACTCCATGGTAGCTAATCCCATGGATTCCGTGGGATTGGTCACTATAGAGTTTCTCTCTACACAAAACTCGATGGTAGCTAATTCCATGGATTCCGTGGGATTGGCCATCATAGAATTTGGTCTTGACAAACTCTCCATAAAGGCTAATCCCACAGATCCGTGGGATTGGCCAGCACGGAGTTTCTGTTAACCCAAAACTCCATGGTAGCTAATCCCATGAATTCCGTGGAATTGGTCACTATAGAGTTTCTCTCTACACAAAACTCCATGGTAACTAATCCCATGGATTCCGTGGGATTGGCCACCATAGAGTTTCTCTCTACACAAAACTCCATGGTAGCTAATCCCATGGATTCCGTGGGATTGGCACTCATAGAGTTTGGTCTTGACAAACTCTCCATAAAGGCTTATCCCACGGATCCGTGGGATTGGCCAGCACGGAGTTTCTCTCTACACAAAACTCCATGGTTGCTAATCCCATGGATTCCGTGGGATTGGTCACCATAGAGTTTCTATCTACACAAAACTCCATGGTAGCTAATCCCATGGATTCCGTGGGATTGGTCACTATAGAGTTTCTCTCTACACAAAATTCGATGGTAGCTAATCCCATGGATTCCGTGGTATTGGCCATCATAGAGTTTGGTCTTGACAAACTCTCCATAAAGGCTAATCCCACGGATCCCTGGGATTGGCCAGCACGGAGTTTCTGTCTACCCAAAACTCCATGGTAGCTAATCCCATGGATTCCGTGGGATAGATCACCATAGAGTTTCTCTCTACACAAAACTTCATGGTAGCTAATCCCATGGATTGCGTGGGATTGGCCACCATAGAGTTTCTCTCTACACAAAACTCCATGGTATCTAATCCCATGGATTCCGTGGGATTGGCCACTTTAGAGTTTCGTCTTGACAAACTCTGCATAAAGGCTAATCTCACGGATCCGTGGGATAGGTCAGCACGGAGTTTCTGTCTACATAAAACTCCATGGTAGCTAATCCCATGGATTCCGTGGGATTGGTCACCATAGAGTTTCTCTCTACACAAAACTCCATGGTAGCTAATCTCATGGATTCTGTGGGATTCGCCATCATAGAGTTTGGTCTTGACAAACTCTCCATAAAGGCTAATCCCACGGATCCGTGGGATGTGCCAGCATGGAATTCCTCTCTACACAAAACTCCGTCGTAGCTAATTCCATGGATTCCGTGGGATTGGCCACCATAGAGTTTGGTCTTGGGAAACACTCCGTGCTGGCAAATCCCACGGATCCGTGGGATTGGCTGCATAGAGTTTCTCTCTACACAAAACTCCATGGTGGCCAATCCCATGGATTCCGTGGGATTAGCCAATATAGTGTTTGGTCTTGACAAACTCTCCATAAAGGCTAATCTCAAGGATCCGTGGGACTGGCCAGCACGGAGTTTCTGTCTACACAAAACTTCATGGTAGCTAATCCCATGGATTGCGTGGGATTGGCCACCATAGAGTTTCTCTCTCCACAAAACTCCATGGTATCTAATCCCATGGATTCCGTGGGATTGGCCACTTTAGAGTTTCGTCTTGACAAACTCTGCATAAAGGCTAATCTCACGGATCCGTGGGATAGGTCAGCACGGAGTTTCTGTCTACATAAAACTCCATGGTAGCTAATCCCATGGATTCCGTGGGATTGGTCACCATAGAGTTTCTCTCTACACAAAACTTCATGGTAGCTAATCCCATGGATTGCGTGGGATTGGCCACCATACAGTTTCTCTCTACACAAAACTCCATGGTGGCCAATCCCATGGATTCCGTGGGATTGGCCATCATAGAGTTTGGTCTTGACAAACTCTCCATAAAGGCTAATCCCACAGATCCGTGGGATTGGCCTGCACGGAGTTTCTGTCAACCCAAAACTCCATGGTAGCTAATCCCATGGATTCCGTGGGATTGGCCACCATAGAGTTTCTCTCTACACAAAACTTCATGGTAGCTAATCCCATGGATTCCGTGGGATTGGCCATCATAGAGTTTGGTCTTGACAAACTCTCCATAAAGACTAATCCCACGGATCCGTGGGATTGGCGAGCATGGAATTCCTTTCTACACAAAACTCCATCGTAGCTGATCCCATGGATTCCGTGGGATTGGCCACCATAGAGTTTGGTCTTGGGAAACTGTCCATAAAGGCTAATCCCACGGATCCGTGGGATTGGCCTGCACGGAGTTTCTCTCTACACAAAATTCCATGGTAGCTAATCCTATGGATTCCGTGGGATTGGTCACCATAGAGTTTCTCTCTACACAAAACTCCATGGTAGCTAATCCCATGGATTGCGTGGGATTGGCCACCATAGAGTTTCTCTCTACACAAAACTCCATGGTAGCTAATCCCATGGATTCCGTGGGATTGGCCACCATAGAGTTTTGTATTGGGAACCTCTCTATAAAGGCTAATCCCACGGATCCGTGGGATTGGCCCGCATGGAGTTTTTCTCTACACAATACTCCATGGTAGCTAATCCCATGGATTCTGTGGGATTGGCCACCATTGAGTTTTGTGTTGACAAAAAATCTATAGTGGCTAAGCCCACAGATCCGTGGGGTTAGCCTGCATGAAATTTTGAGTTGAAGAGAACTCCATGGTGGCTAATCCCATGGATCCATGGGGATCGCCACCGTGGAGTTTGTAGTAGAAGAAAACTCCTTGGTGGCTTATCCCACGGATCGATGGAGTTGGGCACTGTGGAGTTCTCTGTAGAAAATAAAGTCTATGGTGTATAATTCTACGGATTCGTGGGGTTGGCCACCATGGAGTTTTGTGTTGCGACAAGATCCATGGTTGCTCCATACATGGGTTTTAACAAGGTTAATCCAAATCGTGTTAGACTTACAATTTCCACAATTTCTTCTGTTCGGTTTGGTGTCTCCATTTCCTGGCGCTCAATCATTGCTGCAGAACTCTCCGACGCCTTGTTTGCGTCTTCCACTTCGACTATTGAATCAAGATGCAGCGATTGAACCTTACGCCTCCCTCTCCAACTTCCTCCCTCTTCCTCGTCTTCACTCTCGCTCAAATCTGCTGGAGTCCCTTGTCCCTCAATGCTCGGCGCCCCTTCGTGAGCTTCTTCTTATTCTTCTGCTTTGAGTTGGTGAAGTTTGTTCTCCCTCGCTTCTTCCTTTTCTTCACTGGTTCACTCTCCTTTGCGACGACAGTCTTCTTAGACAGCTCTTTATTCTTCGCTGGTTTAGTCACACTTACTATCTCCTTCCTCCCCGGTTCAGTTGCACTCATTGTCCTCTTCCTTGTTTCTTTCATGTGTACTTTTCAATGCCTCTCTTTAGACCTAATTTCTGCACTCTAACACCACAACTCTTTCCACACTCAAGTAGACGGTCGTCTCTAAACTTGCCAAGTCCATAAGACTCGTGTCTTAGGGTTTCACCTTCTAACTACCCATGGCCGATAGTGCGCAAGCCAACTGGAACGCCGTGCGTATCGTCTACGGGTCCGGGGATCCCAAAATTATAATGGAGGGCCGCAAGAGGACTTGCTTCTTCCATTGGAAGCAATCAATGGAGAAGCACACCAAACAATATATCAAGCACGATTTGCAGGAACAACACAAGCATCTCTGCCTCCAGTATTACAACGCCTCGTCAATGCTAGAGGTAGAGACACAATATTGTGCCATCAAAGCTTGGTGGAGCTCATCAAATTGTACCTCCGATGATGGATTGCTACATCTTGATCTCTGGCTTGCGTTTTGGCATTTCCGATATCTTCAGTGGGGTGGCTTCATAGAACTGGTTAGTCTTTTGCTTCCCTGGTCTTGTAAGTTCTTCACTTCTTTGACATATTCAGATTTTCACACTTCTCTATTTTCTTTGAACTGGAGGATCGCATGTCAAAGTCGGACTTTGCTCAAATGCCCTCGTGCAATCTTGCCGAGTCCGTCCACAACAAGTAGCTTCAAGCGTCAGGCAACAAGGGTGGCGATTTGTATGTTGCCACCGTGGATGACTACATCCGAGCATTTTTGCAAGTGGTGGCCTACTATCAATTCCTCAAGGGGGGCAATGGTGGCGACGGTCCTAGCAAGGAGGAACTGAAACTTCGTAGCGCCCAACGACGTGGCGAGCGCACCGATGATCCTACTGTGCTACAGAAGGTCTTGTTGGACATGCCCGGAGGCGAGGAATTCTGCACTCGCAATCCACACCTCGAGGGCGCCGTGGTATTTGGATCGCAGAAGCGTAGGCCCGATACTCCTATTGGTGCACATGATGAGACACACCGCCCTGACACCATCAACTTTTCTCGCACCCGTCCCGGTAAGAGACTCACTAGATCTAATCCCGTAATTCTACCTACAATTGTCGAAGAGTCTTTCCCAAACGTGCAAGAAGTTCAAGCGCCTCCACCGTCCGGGCTCGATTTCCGCCGAGTCACCGCTGTTCAAGAGACCAAGGTTGACGAGTTGCTTTGGCGTATAGCCCGTCTCCCTTACAATTCCGGCAAGTCTTGTTGGGCCATGCATGCGGGTACTAGGAAGAAATGCACGGCAAAGCTCGTCACCAACAATCGGAGTGTCCCTTGCCCGGCATACTTTGGAGTCTGGGATTTTTACACAATGCAAAAACGAAAACCTATGAAGTTCTTTTTTTGTCCAAACGACATCGAGCGTTGAGTGAAGGGATTCCGTCGCAAGTGGGTTGTTCCATTTTCAGACACCCAAGGCAAGCCCCCAATTCCTCCTGTGTGGCCTGTCATGGTTGGTACTAAACTCACTCGCTCGGAGATCATGGCCCTTGAGAATGCAGGATTCCAACTTCCCCCTAAAGAGCGCGTCACTCCTACTCGACTCTTCAACAACTCTGCTCACCCACTCGACTTGTCAAGAGTTCGAATTCCCGACAACCCTGACTACATTCCTCCCACGAGGAAATCCAAGGCTACTCGACGCTCTAGCACTGGACCCTCGATAAAACACAAGCAGAATGTTGGATCTGCTCGAGCCATGCACGGAACCGTTTTGAAGTTGACCATGATCCCCCACCCAGGATTCGGTTGTGTTATCTTATTGCCGTCCAAACCTCCTCCTACAAATGCCATTTACCAAGTGACGATGAGCTCTCACCCAGAGTGTACTTGCGCGGCCTTCAAAGATATGATTATCAAGTTCGGGAGCAGGCGCAATTCCTATCTGAATTGTAAGCATTTGTACTACATATTTGTTAAGGTTTCTAACTTAGATCCTGAAGTTAACCTGTTCATACACGCCCAAACCTTTAGTTTCAACGAGGTCAAGCTCATCCTTGAAGGTGGCCTTTTGACACATTCTACCACCTAGACTTGTTCCCGGCTTAGGAATACTTTGTCCCTAATGGACGTAGTTGTTTGTTGACCACGTGTGTACTTGCTCTATCACTCATAAAAATACAAATATGTACTACACTCTACAAATAATACAAACCATATTCAATGATCAATCTTTATTCTTGTCCAATCATTGTAGTACAATAATTCTTGCATGTCTCTCACACCGTCCAACTCTAGACTTCCCGCTTTTTAACTACGCCTCCGACGTCCCCAGCTCCTTGAAGCACTTGCTGCATGTTCCCCGTTTGATTTAGGCGTGCTTACTAGATTGGGCCGAAGTAAATCTACATAGCTAATGGTTCGGTCTTTCATCCGTTCTCCCAATGGCAAGGGATGTGGTGATAACCCTCGCATGCTCTCATATAATGACAATGGTTGTGAAGAATCCACTGTCTCCGTGACCTCTTCTTGCTTGTCAACCTTGTTGTCCTCATCCTCCACCTCTTCTCTTTCCTCCACTGCATCTACTTCTCTTGCCACCACATCTTCCTTCCTCAATTTGTCCGCAGATCGTTGCCGCTCGTCCTGCTCCACCCTCCACTTCCAAGCTTGCGTGGATTGTGAGAAGAGTGTCATCACATATTCAGGACAATATCGTTCTGCAGCACTTTTCTCATTCCTCTCACATTCAGGCAATGGATTAAATGGAATATGGGGATCTTCTAAACTTACTATCTCCTCATCCCATCCTAGGCTGTCAAACATGTATCTCTCATCTCCCATCGCAGACTACTTGTCTACATTCTTGTTGTGTTTGAGTGTAAGGACGTCCTTATATATTGAGTCGTGACAAATTTGTCTACCACAATGAATTATTGCTACAGTCCAAGTTGTAGGAATCAAATCAACAAGTAGCTAGAACAAAGACAAAATTGATGAGATAAGAATGCTACAACTACGTGCTTTGTCTCTTGTGCCTTGTCCTTTTATTCACTTAGTCTTCAATAGCATCAATCTTGTTCATTCATTGAAACCTTTCTTGACTTCTTTATTTGCTTTGATTTTATATTTAACCTTTATTTCTCAATTATCTATTTATGTGTCTATTTTAAGTAATTAAATTCAATCAAAAGTGTACCAAAAAAAAAGTGGTTGTTTTTTGTGGACCTCATTTCCACGGTAATGGGTCAAAAAAATATACTATTATTAACAGGAATCTCGAATATTCTTCGGAATATTCGAATCTTCCAAAAAATTAGCTAAAAATTACTAAAAATATTACTATTTTTAATTGCTGCCCGCTCTACGCTCTCCAAATTTGCGCTCTCTGCTCTCCGCTCTCCGCTCTGCGCTCACATAGAAGTGTCGTCCCAAGTAACGCGTAGGTGCGAGTAACTCGAGTAACGCGGGTCGTGTGCCGTGAGTAACGGAGTCAATCTCTGGTGTGAGTAACGGAATCAGGCGAGTAATACGAGTCAGGCTGTGGTGTGAGTAACGGAATCAGGCGAGTAATACGAGTCAGGTTGTGGTGTGAGTAACAGAATCAGGCGAGTAATACGAGTCAGGCTGTGGTGTGAGTAACGGAATCAGGCGAGTAACACCAGTTAGGGTGTGGTGCAAAATTGATTGTTGTCGAGTCATTGGAGTGTGCTCGCGCCACGCATGTCTTCTTGCAGCCGGAAACAAAGAAAGCCTTGTTGCAGCTGTACTTGCAGATCTTTGGCACAACGGATGTGACAAATAATGAATTCGGCATTTAGCTTGTAAAAGGATTCATAGCGCAAGAAATGGGCGAAGAAGTGGACTGGGCAGGGGCCAGAGTAGTTAAAGAAAGAGAGCTTGCTAAACGCGAGACTCCTTTGGAAGGTAGAGTTAGGAGAGCTGTTGCAAGTGGAAGCAACGTTCGTGCTTCCGATAGCAAGGTGACATGCGTCTCCACCAAGAACAAAGGCTGTGAAGGATCAAACATGACTATGCCGGAAAAGAACGATATGCTTGAAGGGGCGTTCTCTACGTGGTGTCGCTGTCCCTTTCAACTTTTGGATGCAGACGTAAAGGTGGTCAAAGATTTTCACTTGTTGCTGATGGATTTAGCACAACATTGCAACTTGCAAGCTGAGGAGCTTCTCCGGGAGAAGAAAGATCACGAGGAGAAGATTATTGGCTTTGAAGTTTCAATTATCTGACCGTAAAGCCCTTGATGTAGAGGCTGAGGAGTCGTTTGCAGGGGCAAGGTCTGACCTCCTTGCTATTGTTGATCAAATTGGAAGGCAAGAAGAGAAGGTAATGCTTTAGAGTTTCTCATAACTTTGAGCCTTATCGTCTTCTGTTTCCATGATTAATTTGATACTGTACAAGGTACTGGATTCACACATTAGAAAAACCCAGCATAATCATAACCATGAATTGCGTGGGAGTGTAGTGGCGATGAATACCACAATATTTGCAGCAACAAGGCTTGGGTTGTTGTCTCAGCTGCATCCCATGCTCTGGACTCTCAGGAGGTATGTAGAAAACGTCGCCATTGGAGTCTTCTTCTTCATACTCCTCGAGAATCATTGTGCACTTCAAAGTGCGACAGATTGCATCGCTAACCTTCTGCCACTCCCGCTTCAACCGAGATTTCTTTCTAGAATTATCAAAATCCATAGCTAAAGAGTAGGAACCCTAAGTCCTTGCCTCCCTCACTGAAAGACTCGCTACAACGGCAGGAAGCTCAACCACAGCAATGCAGCCGCCACAAAGTTTGCCCGCATTCAGAACTCATGCATTGAAAGCGCAATTGTAAACCCTATCTATGGATACGCAATGTTGCAATTATGTCCTCATAATTGGGATCTCCGCAAACCCTGTGCATGCTGCTGTTTTCTGCTAAACAACAAAGTCTTGAGCATAAACTGTAGTGCATTGTTCAATCTTTGACGGAATCAACAAAGGAGTAGTTGTGATACATCAAGTACTAGAAGTTTTCATCCATTGGAAAAACAAACATTCATCCTTCATGCTCATATAAGTAAAATCTAAGCACTGGTTACAATTTTGGTAGCTCCTTTTATAGTGAACGTACCCAAAATATCAACATCTTTAAATTTAGAATTTTGGAGATAGACTCAACTCGTTGTCAATGAAGAAATATAGCTTGCACTGGCATTTAGGACAATCACGCCATCGCAACGCAACTTTTTTCTATCTTGCAACTACAAAATGTATCATTGGGTTCTAAGAATCATTGTGGATTTGAGCCCTAGGGTGTTTGTAGGAGAATTGAGTGTTGGTGAAGATTGGAATTGTTGTGCATATAAGTGCGCACATTGTGCATGTTGTTGTCTATGCATGTTTGTTGTGCACTAGTATCATTTGAAGAATATGAAGACAAAAACTTTGAGCAAGGAAGAAAGAAGGATCATCATGGAAATGCATAGATCTAGATTGTTGACTTATTGTATTGGAAGGGAGTTGAATATGAGTCAATCAACCGTCTTCATTATTTTGAAGAAATATCGCGAGTATAGAACAAAACGATGCTAAACTCTACGGAAGGCTTCAAAAGCTTTCAATTTGTGATAATAGACGGACCTTTGGATGCATTCTCATCTAGAATTTTTGCCTATATGTGGCATGTATCATTGAGTAAATGCAAGTGAAGGTATGTAAACACACAAGGTCGATGCATATTAATGGATTGGGTTTTAGCAATTGTGATACTGCGATGTGGCCAATTATGAAGAAAAACACAAAAGAAATAGGCTAGAATTTGTCAAGGATCACAACAGATGAACCATATCAGATTGACGCAACATTATCTAAACATGTGAGTCTCTATTTGGAATTGCACGAAAACAAATCAGGGAAAAACCGCCCTCAATTTCAACTGCAATTATTTAAATCCTAAAATTGTTGTCAAAAACGACTTCAAAAGCTTATTTATTTGTAGTGATTCCAATATTGAGATTTACGAGGTATGTAATATACCATTAGAAAGGTCTTGAAATGAGCTTTCAACCATATATTAAATTCTTTATAATTAGAAAGAAGTCACGCCAAGCCAAAGTTTGGCGTCGAGCGTATGAATGCTGCTCATTGGATTGCAAAGCCTCCATGTTCAACTTGGGCTACACTTATGTTATGATTTGGGGTGCCTTCAGGGTTTTAATAATTGCCCTATTGTTGTTATACCACCTTACAAATGCAGAAGTGGTAATTTTGTAAATATTGTGTATGAAAGTCGCTTCAACAACTATTATTTTTTGCATGATGAGCCCAAGAATCTTACGCTCATGGAGGATGGAACCCCGGTGCATCGTAGTAGACGTGAGGAGAGTTGAAGATTTGCACATTGCATTAAGAAGTTTAAGTAGCTCACAAACTTGCCGGACTTGAACCTTATAGAAAACCTGTAGATGATTGTAAAAGACTTTGTGCAAAATGGGCCTCTAACATAAATTTGAGAGGAATTGATCAAAACCATTGAATAGTCATGGGAAGGCATTTATGAGGGTTGTGATTAATGCTAACATCGGTAGTATTAGATGGTAGCACTAATATAAATCAGTGAAAAAATTGCACTGGATTTCAGTCGTAGCTCATTAGACACCCTAAAATAACAATTAAAATCAACTATAGAATCATCTTTTGCATTTTTTTCAATTTTCATGAAGAGCCAAAGTGGCAATATAAAATGTTATAGTGATGCTTCATATTTCAGCATTCAACTACATATTAGATGGAAAATATCACATATCCATAATTTTGTATTATCTTCATCCAAAATTTGACAATTTCATTCAAGATATTTTTTAAAATTTGAAGTTTATGGCAAAAACTTCAAGGGTTTTGCCAATTTTTTAGCCTAATTGTTTTTTCTGGTGCAATGTGGCCATATTATGCCCAAAACAAATCCCATAAGTGGAAACTCCAATATTGAGAATTTCAAGGTGTGTAATACGCCGTTAGAAAGGTCTTGAAAATGCACTTCTAATAGTATATTATACACCTTGTAACTCTCAATATTGCAGTTGCTACAAGCGAAAGAAGATTCTGAGTGTTTCAAAGTGGTCTAAAGAAATGCGGCTAAAATCCTATACGATTTTTTTTCTTGGATTTGTATTAGTGTAGGTAGTTCATGCTAAATTGCTTTATAGCGTATTTTTGTATGATTTTGCAAAAAAAATTGTAAAATTTTCTTGTGACAATAAAGTAGACTTCATTAACACAATTTGCCATTTGTGATTAGGCACAAAATTGAGTCTGTCATGCCAATTCAAAATTACATATCCATTTCCGTTTTCTACCATGTGGGTGCAATAAACGTAACTTATTTTTTGGGTACAGTACTACATAACGGGTTAAACTTGAGACAATTATTGGACATAATCCTCTATGCTACAACCAATACGAACCCTTGAATGAATGCAAAAGATCAATTACAGTTGTGAATGTGGATGCATGTGGTTATGAAATTTTCCACATTGGCATTGATGTTGATAGCAGTGAGAAGGTTATGGACTACATAACCGACAAGGAACGGGAGTCCTAAGCCGGAACTTACGACTAAGAATTGATACTTTTTGAACTAACATGGCTGAAGAAAGCTCAGGGGGGGGGGGACACTGGCGAAAATCGTAGAAACAACGTGCAATAAAAAATAGGGTCCCATATATTCCTTGTAGATAAATTTTGTAAAAAACGTACATATAAAATACATTGCTCTAAATTGTAAAACTACATTATAAGTCATACAACATTCAATATATCATGGAAGATTTATTTTACTGGTATATATAAAATACTATGCCAAATATTTTTTATAGGAGGTAGGTGTAGACTATGAAGGACAACTGGCTGTCAGAAATTAATTTTGGATGAAAACAGAGCTTTTTACATCCGACTTTTGGGGTGACAACCCGGCGCGACAAGTTCAGCGTCCCAATGACGGTATCCAACGGCAATACGCATCTTATGTGGTATTGAGTAGGAAAAGTGGTAAGGAAAAAAAATGGGGTGTAAGTAAAATACCCCTATTTAAATAGCCACCTAGAAAAATTATAAGTACTAATAGGATACAATTAATTACCAAGTTTTACATTTATTTTAAAATATACCATCTCATATAATCAATTGTCCAAGGTAAATAGCCCCCATTTTAATTGGCTATTATCGCAGGTGTATGCAAAATATACAAGGGAGTGCCCTCCCCCCCCCCCCCCCCCCCCCCGAGGAAGAAAGTTAGTCCTACAATAGTTGTATGGAGTGTATTAGTAGTTCAAAGAGGAAGGCACAAGTCACAAGTTCTAATTTGTGAATGTGTAGCCACTTGCGTATTGACACATCTGCTCTACAATTCATGGAGTAGGTCAAGACGTTTTAAAAAATCATGAAGTGTCAAAGTGGCAATATAAAATGTAATAGAAGTGCTCCATATTTTAACCTTCATCCACATATTGGATATAAGATATCACATATCTATAATTTTCTGTTATCTTCATTTACAATCTCGCAATTTCATCCAAGAAATATTTTAATTTGAAGTTTTCTAAAGAAAAACTTCATGGTTTTTGGCAAATTTTTCACCATATTTTCTTTTAATGCAATTTGGTGATGTTTTGCCCGATAAAATTGCCATAGAGTAGATTATGGAACTAAGTCTCAGTTTTGAGGTGATCAAAATTGAAAGAGTTGATTGAATAGTTTTGTAGTTCCAAGGCAATTGATTTAAGCCCTAAACATCCAACCGTCTAGAAAGTGGACAATGTACAAAATCAAACATAGATTTCTCATTCGTCTTTGACGTCTTGTAGTGTGGATTTTTTACTATATATTTTATGGGAAATTAGGTTCATGCATGTGTGATCCAATCAGAAAGAGAATGATTTGTGAAAATTTTATGCCTCATTCATGTTGTAGTGATTCAAATCAAAAATTTGAAGATTCAGTGTAAAACTGCTATTAAAAAAGTCAACTCATAAAATTAAGCGACCAAAAAATCTCCGAAAATCACACTACACTTAGAGTATTACATTTAAATCGATCACAACAAATTCATGTACAATTTGTCGATATCTTATTCGTATTTGAATTACACAATATTTTTGAATTTCAATTTTCCAAATTTATACAAAATATTGGTAATTGCAATCGCAAATCTAACTATATGGCTAGAATCTAAAATTTATAATGTATAAACATACATCAAGTTCAAAATATCCTTATGGATTGCATTCTATCACTACAAGGAGAGGCGTCGTTTCTCACTCAGGAGGATCTTGTTCATTGTCTTTTCTATTTATACATGCTTGTCCTACGTGACAAATCACACTCACCCAAGTCCAACCAAAAAATTGGTTAGTGCGAAGTGGCGCCGTTTGACTGAGAGAGTGAAAAGCGACGCCTTCTCCTTGTAGTATATGAATGCGACGCCTTCTCTTTGTAGTGTATGATGCATCTTTGCAAAACTGCTAAATTTGGAGAGGGGTGAGGACGTTTAGGGGTTAATTTGCAGGCAGATATGGCGCAGCTATGCATGTGGGCAGCATTGGTCCTTTTCGGGTTGCGTTGTGCAAGCAGGTGTGCAAGTCTACAAAGGTTTTGTGGCCCATAGAGAAGTGGAAACGCCATTGCAGTCATTTTCCACCAACAAAGGAGGAAGTGATAAAGCCAAATTCCCATTCAACACATGCATGATCGATAGCCTCCCAAGGAAGCATGCCAGTGGCCCTCTACGTTTTGTATGAAGTCTGTCAATAGGCCCAGTGCTAACACCAAAGGCTTGTTGGAAAGTGTGTGTATCTGAGGAATGAGGACCTGAAAATAACAAGCTCATCATGTGTATGGAATACTTTTGCAAGTTTGACCGTTTGCGATTTGAGGTGTAGGGTTGGATAACCTATTACCACCACCTCTCCCAATTACAACAGGTCGACCTTTCTTGGGCCACCACAGTTGAGACTCAAAACCACCAATTTCACTATTCAAGTAGATCAATGGCATGCCAAGTATTGCGAAGAAATAGTTGGTGGTTTTGGGTATAATTATGAGTGAAAGTTAGTACCACATGGTGTGGACATGGTAAAACCTAGAGATTTGATTTGAGTTCAATGGTTGCTTTCTACTTTGGAATTTTGTATAAAATTGACAAATGCAAATTAGATGTTTAATTTTTTTGCAATCCTCATCAAAACCTATTTCGAATGCGGTCATTTTTTTTGGGGAGTTTAGCACTGCAAAAATTAGCCAGATTGCTTAAGTTGGTGGTAATAGGTTATCCAACCTTAAACAACCAACATTTAGTGGTCGAGGATTCAAAAAATATGGGTGTCGTTCTACATATCATTAAATATTTTCGCCCAAACCCTAAGTGGACCATTTGCACATCGGTTTTGGGTAGGCAAGAATCGATAACACCGGGCCGAGGCCAAACGGACACTACCGAACAGATCGACACCGATGACACCGGGCCAAGGCCAAACGGGTCAATGTTGACTTACACCAGGGCAACACAAATGGACGCTACCAAACGAGTTGATGTAGACTTACTAACCCGTGCATAAGATAACGAGCGGTTCAGTACTTGAGCGGGTGATTTGATAAACGGGCTCATAAGTCAATTTTGATTGATTAATGCATGTTGACTTCCCATAAAATTTGAAAGATTTTGAATAAAACTAATCTTAAGGGACCAAACAACCCAAAATGGACGTCATGTTTGTTTTAGAACTTTTGAGTAGGTCCTATATGAACTTCTTTTCGTTAAAATTTATTTTTTCTTCAACTAACACATAAAATGTTCTTCATTAATTCTTAACGTCATAAATTTTGGTCTCATCTTAATTATTTCACAATGTGATCAATTGAATTTGTTATTTTAAAACCATGAATTTTTTTAACCGTTAAGGTTAAAGGGTATTTTCCTTTATTTTGGTGTCTATCCTTTCATTTTTGAAAAGCTTATCTCGTACCAACCCTTCAAGATGAAAGTTGAAAAGGTTTTCATACCAACCTTTCAATATAAATTTTTTTTTTTTTCTTAATTATAAATTTTCACAACATAATAAGTTGAATTTGTCATTTCAAAACCACATATCCTTGATCCTTTATAGGTTAAAGGGTATTTACCTTACACAAGGTTAACTCCTGCATTTATCTTTCAAATCTCATACTGACCCTTCAAAAATGAAAGGTAAAAAATATTTCAATCCACATTGAAAAGCACTTTCATAACAACCCATTTGAAAATATTTGTAAAAGTAGTAAAAACAATTCTTTGTAACGAACGTACACTTAACCCCTAAAGGACCAAGGCTAATTTTCCAAGTTTGGTATGGAATGATTATCGATCGTCCATTATTGAGATTTTTGTGGTGATTCTACTCTTTGTAACGAAGATGGGATGGTAATTTGCGTATGTAGATGATGTATAGATCAAAAAATACAATCATGTAAAGGCGAAAAACCTAATTGCGGGCAGCTCCTGAAAATTTTCATACAATGAGCTATGCATCTGAATTTTTGTACACAATGAACTAACATCCCCATATACACAACTTCCAAATTCATTTTACCAAATTTGAGACTGAACATTACATTTTGGGCATTTTCAGAAAGTTTCAAACTCGGGCAACAAACCAAAAAAAAAATGCTACCAACTTTGAAGCTTATAATCTTACTATTGACGAACCCTAAACAGTTGAAATTTTTTAGGTTATAATAAATCCAAGTTGGTTGTAATATCCTACGGTTGGATCGGTAAATTGTTTTAAGATCAAAAAATATTTGTCTTTTATGAGAAAAGATACTTTGGAGTGTTTGGAGAGAAACATAGTTGTGGTCCTTTAGGGGTTAACCTCTAAATGCCCAAAGCCTATGACTATGAAATTGTGTTTTACATGTCACACCGAATTTTGCCACTATAGATTTGATAAGTATTCAAGCATATATTTTTAGTAGATGAAGCCATATGTCTCTTAGAAATCATGATTTTTTCATAAATTTTGGTGAAATTTTGAAATTATTATGATTTTTTGAAGTTATTTGAAAAACAATTCATCTCAATTACAAAATGAACTCAAAAATTGCAATTTTTCTAGCAAAGGTGTATATTAAAATGAAGAACATCATATTAAATGAAAATAATCAGTTTATCTAAATTTAGAAATTTGCTACACCATGGTAATACATGTCTAATTTGTAACTTTAATAAAACACTCAGTTTTCAAAGTTTTCCAAAAATTCAAAATGAAGTAGAAACTAAACATGGTAAGCTTCGTTTTGTTAGTTAATCCCTAAAGGATGTTGGGTTATTTTTTTACCGAAACATGTGATGCTAAAGGGTGTAAAAGTGTGAATTTAGAGAGGAGATTTTTTGAAGACGTGAATATCTATGCATTATGCATATGGTGATTTTGAAGAGTATTTCCATCAGTTGTGGGATCATTAAAAAATCATGTATTTTTCCAATACACGACTCAAAATACGTAGAAAATGCCCTTTGAGTAGCTATATCTTTTTTTTTTTGCTTTACATATTATTAGATAATGTTTTTGAACATTTAGTTCCCATTACAAGCTCCATTTTTCATATTTGCAGTTTCTATCAATATCATAGTGATTTGGAAGAACACTTGCAATCCTTTTTCTCATACAACCTCCTTTAGAGGTTAAGCTTGAATGCAATAGAACTCATTTTATGGCCTAAATTTAGTATAGGTTCAAAAAACAAGAAAAATCCAAAATATTCTATATAGTGAACCTTTTTTACGACTCTTTTGTGGTTGAGACCCTTTTTGAAGTCAAAAAATAGCTTAAATGATTTGAATTTCACTTGAAGAGGCAGTGTAACCAACAAAAATCCTTCACAAAATGAATTGGATGCAAATCATCCGTGTAGCAGTTGGAACGGGTGTCGAACCTCGTTTTCTCAAAAGCGGGCAGTTAGGATTTTTTAGGGCAACTAGGAGTAGCCCAGCCGCCATAAATAGGAGAAGTAGTGGCCATAATGGCCTATTTATTTATTTGGAGAAAGAGTGGCGCTTGCGTGCACCTTAGAGGGATTATTGCAGGACCGGATTGGCAGCGCGTTCCGGTAGGAAACCGGATGGAGGGGGACGGGTCTCTGACAGACCCGGCCACGATCCGCGCCTTAAAATGGACCGGGCCCTAAACTGGGCGACTCACTGTTCATTTTCTCCCAGCGCTTCCAGTCCTCCGCGCCAGCAGAGTTTCATATTTCCGGATAGCATTAGGGTTGATAGTGCGCGATCGGAGTTAGAGAAGAGAGAGCGCCAAAAACTTAGGCGTAGTTTGCGGAGGAGAAGAAGAGTGCGTCCGGAGTCTGTAGATATGGCGCGGAGAGGAGAGAGTTCTACAGGGTTCAAAATCGCGGAGAAGAACGTAGTTCCGGTTGTTCCGCAGCACCCAGGCGATTTTGAAATGCTGCGCACGGATCTCGTGACCATGAGGTGCGAGGAACTTGTCTACCGGACCTGGGACATCCAGGACACCGAAATACTGGGGGAGTTAGTGGGAGGACCCATGGAGCCAGCTTTCCGGACGAGCTACATCCGAGGGAAGTACAAGCACTGGACCCGGGAGCATAGGCGTGCGACTTACCAATTTCCAGACAGCACCTCAGGGCTCGAGGCAGGCGGGAAAGGAGACTCGGGTTGGGTGAAAGACCGGTTCACCCGGCTCTCGGAGAAGGACGGATTTAAAGTGGAGCATTGCAAGACGCCCCGGGAGAAGCGACTTCTCCAATTTCTGGTGCCCATCTTCAGCCCGGATAAGCCCACCACCATCACGATCAAATTGGCGAAGGGCATCTACTCCGCGCTGCACTACAAGAAGACGATCGGGTGGGGCATTGTGGTGCAGGAGTTGGTCAACCGGGAAGCTTCAAAAATTGGAGGTACGAAGGGTTGTGCCATTGTTCCTTTCCTTTACCACCTGTATGCCAAGCACGGATGCCTCTCGGATAGGGAGAAGGTGAAGTTGGAAAAGCAGCCGGTTCTAGTAGACTAGAGCCCAGCCAGAGCGCACACGACTCATCCGGAGGAGAGGAGGAAACCGGACAAGGGCGTAAGCGAGGACGAAGAAGATGACGAGGGTGAGCAGGGCGACCGGAGCGAACCAGACAGGCCGGAGGCGTCCCAACCGGTTGGTGCAAGAGGCGCTCAATCAGAGGAATGCCGGAAGAGAAGGGAGGACTCAGGACGAGGAGAACCGGGTGGCGCAAGCACTCAGCTGGAGGAGTGCCGGAAGAAACGAGAAGATCCGGAAGGAGGCCAACCGGGTGGTGCAAGCACTCAGCCGGAGGAGCGACGGAAGAGGAGAGAGGATCCGGTAGGAGGTGAACCGGATGAGGGTGGTTCCTCCCGAGCGCGCACCCGGGGACAACACCAGCAGAAGAGGAAGCATGTTGTCCGGAGTGAAGAAGAGGGAGACGACGATGATATCCAAGAAGTCACTCCACCCTAGAAGAAGGCCAAGAACCGGATGAAGACGACTCCAGTGAACGACCGAGATGTCCGTCCTACCAAGGAAGCCGGTCCAAGCAGCCGCAAGAAGAACGTGAAGAAGAAGGCAACGCGGCAGAGGAAGTTGGAACCGGAAGAGGAAGAGGAAGAAGAAGAATCTGAGGAGGATGAATCCGAAGAGGAGGAAGACCGGGAGGAAGAGCCAGACCGGGAGGCACAGGCGAGCACGTTGTTCCTTGTAGAACCAGCGGACGTCCTTCTCTTCCCAATCCGGACGGCCATGGAAATGGTGGAAGAAAGGTACACTCCACTGTACACGGCAATGAGGGGAGTCGGGAACGTCCTCAAGAGCAAGAAGGTGGAGGAGTATCCGGAAAGGGTCAAGAAACTCAGACGGGAGGTGGACCGGACTCGCAAAGAGAGAGCTAAGGCGACCCTACTCATGCTGGACCAGAAGACGGAGCTGGACCGGCTGAAGAAGACCATCCGGAAGATGGAGCAGCACGATCGGACCAGCCTCAAGCTGCTCGCTACTAGAAAATTCACCGTCCAAATCAACAGAAAAGTATTGAGGGTTTCTGTTGAATCGGTCGCGTTGAGCGGGTCATTATTCAACAGAAATCTGTTGAAGTTTTCTGTTGATCTGGTCACGTGAAAATAAGAAAAAAAAATTTATAAAATTTATAAAATAAAAAATAAAAAAACATTATTTTACTGCCCGGAATTTTCTGGCAAGAAAATGTTTTTAGTTGCTCGGATTTTTAGGGCAGCCCAATTTCAACAACTCCGTTGACGATCGGGTTTGAACTCATGACCTTACATTTAACACTCAACACTCTAGCCAATCCATCGCACTTAGAATTTGATGAACATAGAACTATTTTTTTCTTACATAAACACTTACAATTCGATGTTTTGGAATTCAGCAGACTTTGGCGGCCATTTTGACATAGTAAATTAACTTTTTTCAAAAACCTTTGGAGTAAGAAAAGTTGGGAAATCAAGTGAAGTTTCATCTCCAAAAATCCGTTTGTGATTTGAAGCCTCCAGTCAAAAGTTATAGACAAAAATCAGAGAGGGTGTTTGAAAATATCAATGAAAATATTCCTTGCTACCCCACTTTGAATTTTGTCTAAAACTTTTGAATGGAGGCTCAAAATCACAAACGGATTTTTGGAGACGAAACTTAACTTCATTTTGCAACTTTTCTTGGTTCAAAGATTTTTGAAAAAAGTTGTTTTACTATGACAAAATGGCCTATAAAGTTTTCGTTTTTAAAAAAAAAAAAATTGTGAATGATTAAGTTAATCCTTGAATCAGAGAGGGGGTAAGGGAAAAACCTAGATGTGTTATAGGATGTTACTTTTGCAACTTTGATGAAGTTTGGTCCAAAAGAGAAAATGAAAAGCATGATGTTTAGTAATTATCTATATGGTCAAACTTTCAAAAAGAGTTTTAAATACTCATTTTAATGAATTTAGATTCATTTACCATTTGACATTCACCAAAATTACGTACTAATTCTACATTTAGAATATGACATTTGGTATGATCAATTAAAACTAAACATTCTATTCTAAAATTTTAAAAGCAAAAGTTTCAAAGGAGAGAACATCATTAGTTTTCCAAAGTAGTAAGTTTTATAACACTAAGACAATATTGAGGTCTATGTCGTTGAAAAATTCCTTACTAAACCTCAATATTGCAAATGAAATGTATCAAACAACACTAGAACATGATCTCTCTCCCCCCCCCCCCCCCAAGTTCGACAAGATATTAAAATTTGAAAATATCATTTCCTAAACATGGGCAGTCACTGCTATTTGGGTGCGACCAAAATATGGTCGATTGGTCACTTAGGGGTTAATGAGTTCAATTGATTGAATGTTTCAAAAAACCGGATTACTGTGTAGAAACAAAAAGAAGATTCCAAGTTTCTAGCACAAAGAGATTTAGAGAAGAAAGAAAAAAAAAGGTTCACAGATGACTGACTGTTGTCCCATTCAAGTGGGTTTATTTATTGGGGCGTCCCTGTGATTGTTTCAGATGGAGCTAAAAGTTAGTCAGCAGCCGAAGTGTGTCAAGATTCACCCTCAATAGCTTTAATTTAGGGAATATCAAGCCGCTTGTCTTCTGTTGTTGTTTGTTAGGGATGATGAAAGTCTGCAAAATTGCAATTGTATAATCTAATTACATAAAACACCCATTCTAGTACTAAATGATTACAAAACTCTCATATAAAGTGCAAAAGATTCAAAAGGTTCAAGAATATTCAAAAGATTCTAGAATATTCTAATAGATTCTATACTATTTTGATAGATTCCAGAATATTCTAAAATATTTTCAACAGATTCCCAAAATATTCTAAAAGATTCCTAAAAGATTCCACTTTCACTAAAATTTTGTTGATTTGGTCATTGTACTATTTGAATCAACAGAAAAGTAAGCAGCAAACTGTTGACTTTTACAAAAAAATTACAAATCAGTGAAATCGGTCATTGTAGTACCCCGAACAACATAAATCTGTTGAATTTCTGTTGATTTGGTCATGATTTTCTAGTAGTGTGGCCCAGTTATTCCAACCGGATGGGGAAGTACAGACCAAGGCGAGGTTGTACGATGAGAAGGTGACCCAACCGGGGGTAGAAGGGGCAGCGCGGGTGAAAAATATTGTAAAGGAGTACGCTGCTAAGGTGGAGGAGAAGCTGGTGGGGTTCCGGGCACTGGTGGCGGAGGTACTCGCAAGGTGCCCACCCGTACCCCAACCAGAAGTGGGAGAAACCAGCCACAGAGGAGGGAGAGTTATTCTGTCCGGAAGCGAGTTACTGGAGACCTTCCGATTATCCGTGGACGCACCCAAGGCAGGAGATTTAGACCGGATGCTGGGAGCCGGAAGCTCTACTCCGGAACAGACCTCCCGGCCAGTGGAGGATTTGGAGCCGGTTCAGGCAGCGAACCAAGGGGAGGCGAACTTAGCTCGGTTCCTGAACCAGGAGGAGATGGTGGAGGCAGGTACCCGACCGGGTGAGGAGCAAGGACCAGAGGGTGGGCCAAGAGGTAACCCGGACGGTCAACCGGACGGTATGCAAGGACGCGAACCGGAAGGTGAGCAACAGGGAGAACGCGGTGAGCAAGGGAGCGAACCGGGTGTTCCGGAACAAGCGCCAGAGGCAGGAGATTAGGCGCAGCAGCAAGAAGAAGAAGACAGAGAGGAAGAGACAGGGGAGTAGCGGCTCGGAAGATCCGCCGGGTAGTTAGGATCCGGATTTGATGGATCCGGTTAAGTAGGAAAGCTCTTTGAGTAGGTAGGTTAGATCTTTTGTGAATAGGCTTTTTAGGATTCAAATGCTAGAGTCAGTTTAGGATAGGAACTGAACCGTGGGGAGAGCTCCCTTGATTTCCGGATCTTGGGTTTGTAGGATCTGAGGATTTCCCGGATCCGGGCGTTTGGGGCTTGCTACTTATCAAGGAATGTTCTTCATTCCTTGGGTCTTTTTGTGTACCATTGTTTCTTGTAAATGAACATAGGCGTACTTTTTCCACAAGTTGTGTGTGTGTGCGTGTGGTTGTTGCTTGATTCAGTGGTCCAATTAGTCCCTTGGTAGCCGGAAGGACTAACCGGGTTCTGGCGTAGATTCAGTTAAGAGACCGGATATAGGCTTTGGGTGAGTTAGAGGTTGTTTGAATGTGGGGTTTTCTGTGCCCGGTTGCAGGGGATAATCCGGGTTAGTGGCTGAGTGGATAGGAGGGGGTACTCCGGTCCTCTCAGAACTCCTGGGCGGGTAGTCCGGTCGACGAGCCAACATCTGGGTAGACCGTGTAATAGAGGGATATGGAATAGCTAGAGTAAAATAGACCGTTAGGAACCCAACCGATTCCGGACACCCCGGATAGTGTCCACCCCGGTTAGCAAGTCGTTGTAGTATTTCTGGAGAAGGGGGAAACCGGGTTGCGCTTGTGTGACTGGCTGTGGATTTAGGAGAGATCTGCAGTTGAAGTGTAGTACGGAAAGTACCCGGATTGGAGAGTTGAGATAGGGTAACCGGAAAGTAGTGAAGTTCCCATCACTGAAATCAGTAGGGAAGGGTGTGTCTTTAAATTCAGCACCACTAAATGCAAATGGAGAACCCTCTGAGGGAAAACAGAGGCTAAAATAAACCCGGCTAAGTTGTTAGGATAGACCGGGCAGAGTAGGGTTGGGTAAACTTCCAATCCGGAAGAGAACCGGATCTAGCCACAACCGGATCACTCATTAGTAGAAGATCCGGTTTAGTACGGAAAGAGGAAGTTAGCTGGTAATATAAGGAGAGTAACCACCAGCCCGGACTAATCTCCGGAAGCCTCCCACTTCATAGAGTCTCCGCGGAACGATAACCCGGAAATCACTTCTACGGACGTTCTTAACATGAAAAAGTGCACTCTAGGGGAGTATCCGGTATCACGTGCTACGACAACGGGGAATCGAATAGTGAGACATATACATAAGCTAGATTTTGGCCTCCCAAGCGTTCAGAGGTTAAATCCTAACACACCAAAAATTCATGGTTTTAAATGACAAATTCAATGGTCTATATTGTAATTTTTCAATTCCAAATTTTATATCACATAAATCAACGAAGAACATTACATTGCATGTTTTGGTAAAAAAACAAATAAATTGGAAGTCAAGAGTTAGTTTATACATTGAAATATTGCGCGTATGTGAAACTAGATCAAGGAAAAATTCAAAATTTGAAAAAAAATGTTTTAGTGCTTATTTTATAGCTAAGAACTTTGAATTTTTTTTTGTCTAAATGGAAGTTCACGTGGAATGGAAGAACTTAGTAAATTCAATTTCAATTTTTTTCCTAATCTAACTTAACATGCACGTGCAATATTTCAACCATAAAATTATCTTTTGATTGCTTACAAAGAGATCCCAAGATGCCTCTATCAAACCATATTAGAATTTATATAAACAACTTGAAGCATAATGATTTCTATCAATTAAAATGAATAACAAGATGAGAGTATTAAAATTGTAATTTTAGTGGATTTTCAAAATGTTTTCTTGTAAATTCATTTGAAAATTATCTAGGAATTTCATTTCAAATACAACTATACATATGGAAGTTTTTTAATAAGGATGTCTTATATATGCTTTTCAAAATAGAAGCTTGATATAGTTAAAAAGGCCTCATTTTCCAATTCATTTAGGTATTGCCCAAAACTTGAAGGCATTTAGGGGTTTAAAAATGACATTCAATTACTCTAATATAAAGATCCCTACCGTTCGAGTTGTAGCCAACTAGCACAAGAATTAAGAAAATTTTGGATGGATGAAATATGCAAGTGTATGTGAGCAATGTATAAAATGAAGTTTCTTTAACTGTTTTGGCCTTTATTTCTAAAGAGCATATAAAAGACATCCTTATTAGTACGATCGAATTTGTATTAAAATCCCTATATATTTTTCAAATGAATTTCCACGTTAAAACTTTGAAAATCCACTTAAATTTTAATACCCACATCTTGTAAATCATTTTGATAGGTTGAAATCATTATGCTTCAATAGTGCTGAAGTTTTTCACATGAGTTTTATTATAGTTCGATAGGGGTGTCTTGAGACCTCTTTGTAAGAGATCATAAGATAATTTTATAAGTTGAAATATTGCACATTATTCACTTTTGACCAATTATTCCAAAATTCATAAGATAATGATTATTTTGTAATTTTTCATATATTTAAAACAAATATCTCTTCTAAAGTCAAATTTAAACAAAGTTTCAACACTATAAGTTAATCCAACTGTATGGATGTCATGGAAAAGTCATCATCTGTAATACAACTTTCATTTGTATGTCAGCTCCAAAGAATGAATGAGAGAATCCTGGATTTAATGCACATTCAAAGGCTCAAAACTTTGGAATTTTACTTGTCAAAATGGAAGCTCACATAGAATAAAAAGACCTAGTAAATTCAATTTTGATTTCTTTTCCTACTTTGACTTAGTGACTTCAGTTACATAAAAGAGGGTTTATGTAAAGGTGACTAGTTAATTCAATTTAGATGGGTAAGTAATCAAGGATAAAATAGGGACTGAATGGTAGATGTCATAAATTTATATTTTTTTATACTTCTCTAATCATTGAAACATTAACTATTCAAAAAAAAATCTTCTCATGCATAACGTTTATCGAGAGTGTATTATAGTTACTTGGGCTATTGTGAGAAAATTTTGAGGAAATTAAATAGATGCAATTTAACTTATATCGCAAGCATAAATTTTATGTACTTTAAGTGCTTTGCATTCATTTTACTTTAAATGTATCAATAAGTTATGGATTTCCAAAATGGGTAGGTCACATGTGACCAAATCCTACTTTTGAGGGTAGTCACATTAATCATGTAATGTAATATTTGGAATTAAAAATTTACAATATAATCAATTGAATTTGTCATTTAAAACCCATGAATCCTTGGTCCTTTGGGATTCAAGTGTGTGTTCATTCCATGAGATCTTTGTATACTACTAGCTTCTACAAATATTTTCAAACCGGTTGTTGTGAAAATTCTTTTCAATGTAAATTCAAATAATTATTGCCTTTCATTTAAGAAGGGTAGGTATGAGATTTGAGAGATAAATGATAAGGTAGTCCTTGTATAAGGCAAATACCCTTTAACATCTAAAAGACCAAGGACTCGTGGTTTTGAAACAACAGATTTGATTGATCATATTGTGAAAATTTATAATTAAGATGAAACCAAAATTAATATTGAAGGGTTGACATGAAGAACTTTTTAGTTTTGAAGGGTTGGTGTGAGATAAGCTTTTCAAAAATAAAATGGTAGAATCCAAAATAAAAGCATATACCTTTTCACTTTCAACCTCCAAACATCCAACCATTCATTCTTTGGATGGTGAAGAGAATCAATCTTTGTTTTTTCATCCGTCACGCACTTTTTGCCGTATGGAATATTTACTATAGATTTTATGAAAAGACAATTTCATGCATGTGTCAACAAATTAGAAAGGAGACGTTTTGTAACAAAAATTATGTCTTATTTCAGGTTGAAGCGATTCACCAAAAAGTTTCTAAGATTTTAGTATAAAAGTGCCCATAAACAAGTCAACTCATAGAATTAAGAAACCAATAAATCTCCAAAAATCACAACACTTAGAGTATTGTATTACATTTCAACCCATCACACCAAACTTCATCCACAAATTTTTAGTATCTTATTTGTAATCAAACTAAGGTGGTTACTCCATTCTCAATTGAATAAGAAATACGGATATGAGACATTGATGTTATTTAGTATTATCATTTTTTAGAGTTAGGCAAGAAGAAATAGATTCCAACACAAGTTGATACATAATTTTTGGATGAAGAATGGATTAATTATAAATTTTCAAAGTTGAAGCATAACACATTCCATTCACGTCACATAGGTAGAGTTGTTTTTGTCTAAAGAAGATTTGTATTGCACACACTAAAGATGCTTAACCCTTTAACGTCCCGATTCAACAGTGTTTTCAAAGATTTGTTATAAAATGGTTGATGAAAAACGAAAATGGAGTTGATGTACAAAACAAAGTTGTAGATGTCAATGTGTAGATAACATCTGTACGGTTGGATTCATCATATTTATTATTAATATTTTTAAAGTAATTTTGCAAGGTTTTCTCTTGAAATTCAATTAAAAATCCAAAATTAACACAAAAAAATTTAAAAATATTGTAATGAAATTAGAATGACATGCACTACGAGATGGTATGGTTTCCATTATTTGATTCTACTTACTATGGAAAATCATATTTAAGGTCTTTCTTTTTGAACTAAGATTGAAACTTGACATTAATCACTTTTGTAATTTTTCAACAGTTCACATTATCTTATTTGGAAGATCCATACCGTACAAATGGTATTCAACTAGCTCAAGAATGAAAAAAAAAATGGATGAAAAACATCCGGTACCTACAGAAAACGAGCTGCTGAAATTCATCCGGCGTCCAGATTCTGGACGCCGGCGCGCTAAAGGGTTAAACCAACAACAACGAATCCATAATCACACTTACATATACTAATACCAACAAGAGAGAACCCATTACCAACTGTAACTCATGCTACAACCAACATCATTGCAGCATTGATTGTGGAAAATGCTCCAAGCTATTGGTTTAAGGCGCCATTTGAAAATGGGGTAACCACCTTACAAAAGAATATTGAATTTTAAGTTTCAAATTGAACACAAAATATTGGTGATTGCAATCATAGATCTAACTATATGGATATAATCTAAATTATATAATGTACCACTTTTATTCATATATCAAATATCCCTTTAAGTTGCAATTTTTAAGACATGTTTGAAATTCTCCAAATTTGAAGAGGAGTGAAGACGTTTAGGAGTTAATCCTAAAAGACCAAAAGTTCATGGTTTTAAAATAACAAATTCAATTGATCACATTGTGAAAAATATAATTAAAATGAGACCAAAATTTATATTGTCAAGAATTAGTGAAGAACATTGTATGTATTAGTCAAAGAAAAAATAAATTTCAACAAGAAGAAGTCCATATAGGACCTACTCAAAAGTGCTAGAAAGCAAGCATGACATCCAATTTGGGTTGTTTGGTCCTTTAAAGTTAGTTTTATTCAAAATCTTTCAAATTTTATGGGAAGTCAACATGCATTAATCAATCAAAATTGACCTTTGAGCCCGTGTGGCCAACCACCTATTCAAGTACCAAACGGCTCGTCACATCACGTTATGCAGGTGTCGGTTGATGTCGACCTGAGCGATAGCGTTCATTTGTGTTGTCCTGCTATATGTAGACATCAACATGTTCAGCATCGTCAGTTTGGCCTTTGTCCGGTGTCAAGCCGATGTCGACCCGTTCGGCCTTCGTGTGGTGTCAAATCGATGTTGAATTCTTTGATAGCGTCTGTTCGGCCTTGGCCCAATGTCATCGATTTTGACCCGCTTGGTAGCGTTCGGGTAGACCTTGGAATCTCTAAAATTGCATGGACGATGCAAATGTACAAGGGAAAATGGTAGATAAGCAGGTTCTTGCGATCATCGATTTCAAAGGTTGAAAAGATGGTTTCTCCACCCTAAAAGTTCAAAAATCAAATGGCTAAAAGTATTTGTGCAATATTCTTGCATTGTAAATGGTAGCGTGCAAAAAGTATTCCATATATGTTATGGGCGAGTTGAAACCCCTCAACACGGTGTGATGGACCCTAGTCACTACTACAAATGGGTACTTTTATGACTGGGAGAATGACTGCGTTTATGACTGTGCGCAGTCATAAAATCAGGTCTGTAACAGCGCGTCATATTTTTTGCTGACATGGAATGTGACGCGCGCTATAACAGGGTGCCGTAGTTACCGACGAGTCGCTTCGGACACCTAGTCATATGAATAAATACGGCTCTAAGCGTATAGAAGGGCTCCATGTACGTGCCACTTCAGCATATCCAGCCGCCATCTTGATCGGCCCCAGGTTCTTGACTTTTCGTGGTCTGCTCGGGCAGTCGAGGCCAAAATCCGACGTGGCATATGACTCTATGCAGTCATTTTTTTGCTGACGTGGCATCCGATGTGGCACATGACTATGTGTAGTCATATTTTCTGCTGACGTGGAATGTCACTCTGTGGAGTTATATTTTTGCTGACGTGGCACCTACACATGGAATATGACTAGTGTCATATTTTTGGCTAACGTGGAATGTGACTCTGTGTAGTCATATTTTGGCTCATAATGTCGCTGACGTGGAATATTACTAGTAGTTATGTTTTTGGTTGACGTGGAATATGACTATGTCCAGTCGTATTTGAGCTAACGCTGTGACTGCTGGCAATGGTGTATTCCAGACCTCCAGTAATGTTTGACAAAAGTGCGAAGGGTAGATGACTGGTTTCAGTCACAGTATCGGAAGGAGTGAGAACATTACATGACTCGCGGTTGTGACAATGTTGTTGCCATGTATGTGGCTCTATGACTGCGTAGAGTGATGTTTTCGCTTACTGGGAGTCACATTAGTACTATGTATCAGAATCATACAATGGAAGACACATACGTGGGATTAGGAAAATGCAACAATGTTCACTTGTATTTAGTAGTGAAAGACTTAGTACAAAACCAAATATCGTTCATGTCTTAGACAAAGTTGTTGTCTAGCTAAACCAGTCTTATTCTTCACCAATATATACATCCAACATCCATTAGCTCGTTCTTTCCGCTTCCTTTTTGTTGCAGGCTCCTCGTGGTTCTCTTCGTCATCCTATGTGCACCACCGCAATTACACTGGGTTACCAACTATTTTGCACAAACCTCTTTATTCACTATAGGACCCTGTAATACAGATGCTGCGCATTTATAACTATAATCTGTTATATTTAGTTGGATTGTGACTAGTCCCTGTGACGTCCAAATATGAGTGGGCGTTCCCCAGGAACGTTCCCACTCGTTCCCTACAAAGATATACGACCCTCCCACCGACTTTATACGGTACACGTGGCAAATATGACTGCAAAATACACTACTAAAGAATGCGTAAAAACCAAGACAAAACCAACACACATCTGTTGGAGCCAACAGAGAATGGGTTTAATGTAGCAAACAATTAGTCATCAGCACAGAACCAACAAGTTTTCTGTTGGAACCAACAAGTTCCTGTTGATTTTCTCTTGGTACTAACAAGTTCGTGTTGATTTTTCCAGAATCAACTGTTCCTAACCCGCATAGAACCAACAGAATTTCTGTTGATTTTGTGCGTGTCAGGAACCCCATTTCTCTAGTAGTGATATGACTGCCAGTCACATTGTCTAATTTGGCCGCCACCGACAATTTTGCCCTCGCAGAATATGACAGCCGGCAGTCGCCTATCACCCCCAGTCATATTCTCCCAGTCATAAAAGTACCCATCTGTAGTAGTGAGTTTTAATGGAGCTAAAATTACCTCATATTCATTCACCCCTAAAGTATAATGTGTCCTAACTAGGACATTTCAATGTTTTATCATAATTTTGTGAAAAATATTGTGTGAATTTGGTATGTCAATACAAAAAATGGGTATCCAATTTCTTTTTTATGAATTTGACTTTGTAACTGGTAGTTGCAGAAAGAAAGAGATTTATTTAGGGAAAAATGGGCAGTTTAGACTAGGCTTAAAATAAACCTCAGATTTATTTTATTTTCACTTATTTAATTGTAAGATCTTGCTTTAGATTACCTAAAGAATGCATGGTAAAATTTTCATAGAAGTTGACCATAGTGATTGCAAGTTTATAGCATTTGAATTGAAAAGATGAAATAACAATATTTTTTGACCTTATTTTACCGTTTGAGGAGAATAGGGAAAAAATGTTAAATTGGTTTAAAAAAAAAAATTGTTTTTTGGGTAATGTTTAAATTGGTATCAGCTACCAAGAGAAAAAATATTTAAAATTAAATAAAATAAATTTAAAAAAATGATTAGAAAGAGGATAAAATGATGCTAAAAAACAAGAAAAACCCATGGTCCATTAGAGGTTAAAATGGTGGACTTTAGTGAAACTGGCTTAGTTTCTGTTGCCCGACTATAACGAGTTCCAGTATTTAGAGTTATAGTTGAACGTCATTATTTTAGTGTTATGAAACACGTCATTTAACCCCTAAACGTTAGAGTGTTCAGTTTCTTGACGACTAACACATTAAAACCCACCCTACGTTCTCATTAATGTTTGGATGAAAGTCATCTAATTTTTGGAGATAATTCACCAAGTTATTGTCCTATCTAATGGTTGGATTTAGTCATATTTGCGTGCATATTTTTCTAAAATTACAAATGTAGAAGTATGTCAAGTCGTTGACCAAACCAAAATTGTATTGACTGTAGTTCAAAAGTGGTCTTGCAAAAATGAGGTCATAGATTTAGGAAACACAAAAATTTCAAAGAACCACCATGTTTAAGAGTATCTCATTTCAAACTCATTCCATCATATTTTACTTAAGAAATATTAAAATTTTGTTTGTAATCAAATTTAGAAGGAATTTATAATTTTAACTTTCATTTGTATATCAATTCCAAAATATTCTTCTAAATAGTACTTTATGATGCGTTTTCTCAAATTGTCAATTCTAGAGACACCCTAGTTCGTTTAGGGGATAACAAATAATGCATGACCATGTTTTGCTTTTATTTCAAAAGAAATGAAATAAGTTGAATTGATGGGCATTGTGCTTGCACTTCAATCTGTCATGTGGAGATTTACGTGTTCATATTCATGTGGGTTTTAACCCTAAACATTCAACCGCCAAAAAAGTGGAAGATATAAAGAATCAAACATAATTTTCTCATCCATCATTGTATTTTTGCAGTATGGATTTTTTACTTTATATTTTGTGAGAAGAAAACTTCATGTATGTGTGTTCCAATTAGAAAGGGGATGATTTGTGAGTTTTTATGCCTCGTTTCATGTTGTAGTGGTTCACTCAAAATTTCGAAGATTTTAGTGTAAAGCGCTCTAAAAAACGCCAACTTATAAAATTAGGCAATCAAAAAATCTCCAAAAATCACTACACTTAGAGTATTACATTTCAACCAATCACAACAAATTCCATTCACAAATTGTTGATATCTTATTCACAATCAAATTACAAAAAAATTGAAGATTGAGTTTTAAATTTATACAAAAATATTAGTGATAGCAATCATAAATTTAAGTGTATGGATAGAACCGAAAAATCATAATATATATTACAACTTTTATCTATATATCAAATTCAAAAAACCCCTCTTAGGTACATTTTATAAGACATCTTTGAGATTCTCCCAATATAAAGAGGGGTGAGGACATTTAGGGGTTAATCTTGGTTATGCTTCTTGGTAAATCAGGCGCCTCGAAGGTCATGCTACAAGGCAACCTTTTTATTTTAAGCAAATTGGTGTAGAGAAGAAACCATTTTTTGTTTTTCTTTTTGTAGAGCAATACTGACACACCTTGGAATGTAGCCAAATAAGGAAAAAAATGGATAGAATCATCCATATGTATGCGCTCATCTATTAAATTATTTGAATATAAAGCACTTTCATTTAAATAATGATGATTTCAGTATTGTTTTTAAAAGACTTTGGCAGTTTCATCTACTATTTTGCCCATTTTTCTAGTGTAAAAGTAGCCACTCCCAAAATTAGGTAAGATTTCAGTGAAAATTTATCAAAAAAAAATTGGTTGTAGTTGCTTGTTGATTAAAAGAAAAAAGGTTGCTACAAGGTGGAAGCTTTGAGCAATAACTGAAGCCATAGAATTGTAGTAAAATGAAGGGGTTGGCTCAATGGTTCAACCTCTAGGATTCCAATGGGGTGACCGAGGTTTGAATCCCTGTGGTGCCCAGTGGCTCTACCATTGTTGCATGGGTATCCTAAAATGTCATGGGGAAGGGGGGGGGGGGGGGAAGAGAACGTGTTCGTACTTCTTGATGATATTCAAGGTCATAGTTATAGTAGAAACCACGTGAGAACAACTATAAGGGTACTTTTAATTCATTGAAAGAAAAAATTATATAAAATTTGGATTTGCCGCAGCCTACTTAAATTACAAAATATGTGATTATGTATAGTTTAGTCTACTAGACAAGCCCCTACTTTAGGTTTGAGGTAGAGAAGTTTAGTATGACAAAAAATAGAGAGGAATTCTAAAAAATAAAATGGAATGAGTACATCCACATCTCTTATATGCAAAATGGATGAAAATTTGTACAACAAGGCAATCAAACTTTGAATGAAGACCTTAAGCTGAAGTATGTAGGCCCTACGTATGCCATTTACCTAAAATGCATGGCATGCTTTGAGTATAATGTACAAACTTTTCTATCACCGATACATAAAAATGCGTATGGCTATACGCTAGATAGGGGATTTACTTTTGTCTTTGGAAAGTACAAATAAATCAAAATTTCATAGGTAATTTAGCATCATTTAAAATAGTCTTGGTTTGCATTTAAAATTACTACATGGTGTTTAATATAGGGTGTCCTAAAATCCAAAGGAGATGAATTGTTCCCATAATAACACCCTTTGTACGCACAGTTACATAACAGAAGGGGGAGTGACCCCCTTATGTTAAGTAATAGTTTTTTTTATCACCCTCTCCCCCCGAGTTTGTAGGTTAAAAATTGGATTATCAATGGTTGGCTTCATTTAGAAAGTAAATCATGTTAGTTATTGGTTTGAAGTTCCATCCACTATTCATCTAATTTTTTGATTTATCATTATTGAAGCACAATATTCAATCAATCATACATTCTAAAAAATAATCTCCATCTCCACCTCCAATTGAAGTTGGCTACAAAATTGAATATAAAGTTGAAAAAATCCCTCGGGAGGCCATCCATTGTGTTATTTGGGATACACGTGCGTACAAAGGGTATTTAAATGGCATCTATTACATAATTGAAATATTTGAAGTATATTCTAGAATATCCTTGGTATATTCCAAATATATCCTTGAATTTATCTTTATTTGAATATAAAGCATACCATATTAAGTTAAAAAATTTATAATCAGGTAGAATTTTTACCTCTTGATGAATAAATGGAGCCTATATTTTATAGTGTTTTATGCATTGAAAAGGTTAAAATATTAGCAAACAAAATGAAGAGTTTGTATTCAACTTTACAAATGCACTTCAAAGATTGTCAAATTTCATCAATAAAATCACGATAAACCAAAAAATAGTTTGTTGATGTAGTACTATAAATGACACCATGAAGATGACATCACTAAAGGCGGTGTATACAATCACACCAAATAGGACCCATACTAATTTATAGTTTCTAATTTATTGATATTTCACACTATATAAATATCTATCATTTCTATAAAAAAAACTAATTTTTTATTTTTAACACTTAAAAATTTGACACAATAATTTTTATTATTATTATAAAAAATCAAATTTTTTTTATCATAGTTATTAGTTTATTTAATTTTAAGAAAATCATTTTTATCACTAATTATTTCACCACGAGGTAATTTTACAAGGTAAGTCCTCCTAATTTTTCAATCCTCTTAATACTCCTATGTAGCTATAGAAGTAGCTACTTCATCTTAACTTTAAATATTTAACACTACAATATACAAGAACCAATAACAGATTAGTTAGAGAAAAGAAACCCAGTTCCACTAGAAGAAACCACTCTCAAAGACATCCAATGTCATCAAAATAAAACGAAACCACTGTGAAGAAATAGAAACCACCGAGTCTCACGAAATGATAAGGAAACTACTATGAAGAGAAAAAGAAACGACCAATTCTCACCTGAAGAAAAATAAGTCACTAGAGATATTCGCAAATATAGAAGGTGATTCACTTTGAATTCACTCCCCCACCCGGACTTTTATAGAGAGATGAAAAGTGAACAATAGAATTAACCGAAAAGTCAGCTCAAAGAGGAAAGTTTTAGCAAACTCCTCTTGAACTCCTCTTGAACTCATATTGAAATATAAATAGACCAAAAACTAGTTCATGATGAGTTGGAAGACAATCTAAAATAAGCCACTGTCATTACTTTCCACACTTCGCAATGACTCTGACAAAGCTCCAAGCCCTTGGCCCACAAGGGAACAAGCTATGACACGACACTATTCAACCCAAGTATAGCTTAAAAAAGAGGTTAAAAGTAGAGCAAAAAGGGAGGTTAGATGACCTTCTTTTTATCCTAAAAATACATAACTTGTTGTCATGCGTAGGGAACTTGACTGTTTTCAGAATGACAAGAAGGCACCAACTTTCTAAAATAGTATGTGCCCAAGAGAGTCGGTCAAAGCTCATTTTCAGTAGTGAGAAAACAGTGAATTTCTTGGAGTACCCTTCACTTTTGTGTCCCATCCAAGCAACCTATAACTCGGATTGACACCAAACTTTGTAAAGATGAAGGTAACTTGCATATCTACAAGATCTTACGGTCGATTTTGTAAAGAAGTGAACTACATAAGTTTGAGCAACATGTATCCCTAACCAAAAAAATCAGGGTCCAAAACGCGCTGAAAATGGTTCAGGAAGTTAAGGGTTAACTCAAATGTAGTTTCAAGATTATAGATTTGAAGTAGTTTGGGTCCGTAATAGCTTACCATTTGGGTCATCATCCAATAAGGGCTCTATGATATGCTTAGATTTACATTCTAAAATGATTGCATGGTGTAAATGTTGTTGCAATTAGGTGTAGCGTTGGTTTTAGCCTTATTGTCACCAAATGAAAAGAGAAGCCACTGACACGAAAAGAAAAGGGAGCCGCTGTCACCAAATGAAAAGAAAAACCACTGACACGAAAAGAAAAGGAAGCTGCCGTCACCAAATGAAAAGAAGAGCCACTGTCGCGAAAAGAAAAGAAGACCACTGTCGCGGAAAGAAATGAAGACCACTGTCGCGGAAAGAAAAGAAGAAACACTGTCGCGGAAAGAAAAGAAGAACCACTGTTACGAAAAGAAAAGGAAACCACCGACTGTCCCCAAAATGAAAAGGAAAACGACGGTCACCAAAAGAAAAGGAAACGGAAGGGAAAAGAAAAGAAACGAGGCAGCAGCCTTGATGACAGGTGTGCTGCTGAGAGAACCGGATCCGGAGTGCAGCCACCTTGCTGTTGCTGTTTGCTTTTGCTTGAGGCATTGGCATCACCAGCTCAGTAGAGCTTTTGCATTTTCCGATCCCGAGCTTGCCATTTCCGAAGGTGCCGATCACGCCTTGTCTCTTTCCTCTCTTGTGTGTAGTCTCCTTTGTCAGATCTTCTTTGCCGTTTTATAGTGCGATTTGAAAGTGGTTGACGATTTGCAGAGGGGAGGAACTCGGAGGATGTGAAGTTGGGCACCATGAGTTACGCATATTTGTTCAAGTACATCATCATCGGCGACACAGGTATGTATTGGGGTTTTTTTGTTTTTGTTTGTTTTCCGTGCTAGGGCTTGGGGTTAGGGTTTGTCGGTGACTGAGAGTTTTATTCTGATGCAGGTGTGGGGAAGTCTTGCCTGCTGTTGCAATTCACCGACAAGAGGTTTCAGCCCGTGCATGATCTGACCATTGGCGTGGAATTCGGCGCGCGCATGGTGACGATCGACACTAAGCCCATCAAGCTGCAAATATGGGACACGGTATGGCCGATCAGTTTAGGGTTTTGAATCATGTGCATTGGAGTCCGTCTTTAACGAATTATTGAAGTGACATCACGTTTGCTGCTGAGCAATGCTGTTTTTTTTTTTCTTTTGTCAAGAGACAGTTTAGCATTTTTGCTACTTTTCCATGGCTTGACGAGCAATCCAGGCTCTTTTCATATTGATATATAGGTAATATCAGAGTAATACACTTGTGCTACCTAGGTGCTACTTAGGCAATACCTGGGCGGTACCCAGGGTTAAAGAGGCTACACATCTCGGCTCCATGTAGGAGATCTGGCTATTGTTTCATAAATCCCGTATATCAATTAGCCAGCCCAATTTTTATGTAGCAATTTGGCTAAAATTAGCAACGAAATCACTAGTTGTCTATTATTAGACTGAAAAACTTTTGATATGCTCCTGTTGGCAAAATGGAAATGTGGTAATAGTGTACATCCTTGATTTTAGGGTGGTCAGTGGTGATTATGGGTGTCCCTACCTTTGTATTTGATTCATTCAATTTTCTTGATGTTATGAGATTGGGAACCCATTCTCATGTTTTGAGTGGTTTTTGTAATTAGTATGAGTTTTTTTGATTTAATTTTTAATGTGGACCTTTTCCTCATTTTGGAGAGGATTCCAATGCATATTATTTGGATATTGTATGAATTTTCAAAGCTTTGCTTTGAGGGAAGGATTTTACTTTTGAGCTGTTGTACATCGTCACAAGAAATGCACTACCTTACTTTGTGGTATTTTGTGAGTCATAGCTAAATTTTTTTGCTGCTCAGGCTGGCCAAGAATCATTCCGGTCCATCACGAGATCGTACTACCGGGGAGCTGCAGGGGCTTTGCTTGTGTATGACATCACCAGGTACTCTACTGTGAGCTTCCTAGTTGGGGATTCATCCTTTGAATTCACTGATCAAATTAATTTTTTTTTTTTTTTTGGTGATAATTAACTAACGCTAGTGGAAATTATTTATTTATTGCAGGAGAGAAACGTTTAATCATCTTGCAAGCTGGTTGGAAGATGCCAGACAGCATGCGAATTCCAATATGACCATTATGCTGATTGGCAACAAGTGTGACTTGGCTCATAGAAGAGCAGTTAGCACGGAAGAAGGTGAACAATTTGCCAAGGAGAACGGGCTGGTATTCATGGAGACTTCTGCAAAGACAGCCCATAATGTTGAAGATGTGAGTTCCTGTAGACGCCCAGCACTTTTTTCATGATCTGGATATTATTTTACTGAGGCATTGAACTGACACCCAAGTATTTATTTCAAACAGGCATTCATCAACACCGCGGCCAAGATCTATCAGAAGATTGAGGAGGGAATTTTTGATGTTTCTAATGAGGTGCGCTATCACTTCTGTTGTTCTATGTTCATGTCTTCTATTTCTCTTGAAACAACCCTATGTCATTGAAAATCGAGGTGCTAAGAAATCATTGAATTACATTTAGGGCCGCCTTACTCCAGGAGTCAGGGTAATAAAAACTCGAGCAAATCTAGTTTCAATGCCAAGAAGAGAAAGGCAATCAAGGGAGAGAATTGGCCTTCCATTCATGGAGGACCCAATTTTCTCCCATGGGGCCTTGTTTTTAGTTCATTGAAATATACAATTTTCAGAGAATGGCCTGGACTCTTCGTGTGAGAGGCCTTGAAGTTGGCCTCTCCACTCCTTGTGTAATGCAGTCCTGAAAGTCTGTGCTTGCTGAATTGCACTCTGCGTTTGTACTTGTTGAATTTGATATCCAATCTAAGAACAGAGGTTGAGGGACACTAATTATTTATCAACATGGTTGCATTTTATCAGGTATACAATTTCGAAGTTGTTATTCACTTGTATGTCATGCCTTTAGCATCCAATGTACAGTACATCGTGTAGATTCTACAATCATATGGGAACACAACATCCAATATACCACAAGAGAATGTGATAAAAAGGAGTTTGGCTTTGCTTGCTATAATGTACAAATATGTACTGAGATGAAACTGCCGTGCTGTGCTGGCAGACATATGGTATCAAGGTTGGGTATGGAGGAACTGGAGGTGCGGGTACCGGAGCTCAAGGAGGTGGTCCTCCCGTTCAAAGCAGTTCATGCTGCAGTTGATGGTATTTTTCACAAGGAAGACCTGGCTGTTTCCTTTCCATATTTCATTCAGGGGAAGCTTATTATTCTTTCTATTGTTGTAGGACTTCACAGGCGATTGTTTAATATGATAGTCCTGTTTTACATAAGACCTCCAGCATAGCTTTCCTGTTATTCATACCGTGACACATCCAGGGAGCATGTGCGGGGGACTGGTTGGACAAAAAATGATTTATTATAGCTACTACTGCTGCGTAGTGTTTTGACTTTGAGGGTTGGATTTTGCACCCGCCAGACGAATGAAAGGCAAGTCAGAATTCAACATCACTCGGAAAAATGCAGTATTAAATAAAGTATCCTTCTCGAAAATTGTTAGTCTGCCCAAAATTACGTGTCCTTTTCTAGTGCAGAAGTCCTATATGGTGTAAAAAACACTTTCTTTTTACTTTAAATGAAAGTGACCCAGATAAGGTCTTGAGGAAATGCAGTTTTTCTGGTCTGTGTACCGGGGGTGTTTTAAGTAATTTTTGTTCACTCTTGAAAAGACTAGGTAGGCCGGTGCTGGAGTGACTCTGGTGCAATAAGACAGTTCTGATGGTGGAATCGTCTTAGATTCAACTTCATGGATGTATTCCTAACTTTGTTGGGTAATTTTCTGAGTAAATTCGACAATGATTGAATGGTGATTATTGAATGCATGAGCATAAGATGTGTAAGGTGAGTGGACCATAAACCGACACTTTAAGCATTGTGCCTATTTATATTGTGCCTATTTATAGAATGTGAGTTGTATTGTGATTAGCAAATCTATCCCAAGTTGAATCATAATTTTTGGAGTTATATTGAATAAGTTATGAATTTTCAAAGTTCAAGGTATAGTTTGCCAATTTGTGATAGTAGTCATGAGCTCAAGTCGAGAGTGAAAATGCCTTGAAAGAACATAAAAAAGCTTAAAATAAAGATAGTTCCTACAAAGAAGACAAGTTCAAGTAATGATTCAATGTCAACAATCACTAAACTATTTCGTTGATTGTCGGTTTATGACATAGTGAAGTATCATTGATCAAACAAATATATGTGGCTTCTTATGGCCGGCGTCTGTTATTGGCCAACTCACCTTATAAAGGCTAGATTTGAGAAATAATGTTGAATTAGTGATTTTAGCATTTTTTAGCAATTTTTTTAACTATAGAAAGGATTGAATCGTATAAATGTATCTTTAGTTTTGTTGTGCATGTGACTAAATTGGACAATGGTGAACACATGAGCATAAGATGTGTATATGTAGCTCTAGAGAGGCAAGATTTGAAAAACAATGCTAGATGCTATTGGATTATTATAAATTGATTTGGGCGAGAGTTTCTGAAGAGTTTAAAGAGTCTTTCTTCTATAGAAATCCAATTTGTCATGTACCTTTGGAGGTACAGTTGATACTATGTGAGGCATGGTACAATTGAGTAAAGTTGAGATCCTTAGGGATTGTAATGTATCTCATGTAGCAGTACGTCAGCAGAGGATGATGAGAGCAAGCCAATTCCCAATTAAAAATGGATGGATTGGAGTTAAACAACTCGAAGTTGATAACATGCGCACTGGAGTTAGACAACACATTTAATGCACTCAACTTAAACCACTCCAAATTGAGAACATAGGCATAAAAGTTAAACAACTTTAGATGAGGTGCACTGAAGTTAAACCACTCCAAATTTAAAAGTTAAAGGACTTCTTGTAGTGTTCCACCCAAAATTTTGAAGATTTTAGTCTAAAAGTGCTCTTGAAAAAAGTCAAATACTAAAATTAAGCAACCAAAAAATCTCCAAAGATCACTACACTTAGAGTGCTATATTTCAATCCATCACAACAAATTTCATTTTTAGATTGTCAATATCTCATTTATAATCATATTACAAAAGAGTTTTAAATTTTATGTTTGATTTTATATACACAAATATTGCTGATAACAATCGCAAATCTAACCGTATAGATTGAATTTAAAATTTATAATGTACAGTCGGGTCTAATATGCTTACGAATTCCACTCTGTAGGAAAAAAAATCAAAAACTTTGAACAATGTGTGTGTACTCAGAAATAATCCGATTTGGAAACCGTAAAGTGCGTTGCAATCACATTAGAGTGTACTGCAATATTAATACAAATTTACACATGTATTAGTGAGAATCATAAAACAAGCTAAAAGTATTATATACCTATCTACCGTTGAGTGCTCTCACCCTTTGCTTCAGTTACAGTGTTCATTCTAGCAAGCATATATTTGAAATGAGCGTTTGAAATTGTTTTTGAGATATAGGGGCCTATAATTGTTGAATGATTTGTATCATTTCATTTTGTCTTTCATAATCTTTTTGATTCTATGAAATTGTCTCCAATCATCAGGGTACATACTACGGTGTATTGGAGGACTAGCCTCCATTAATGTGAGTTGAATAAGTCTATCATGTATAGAATAGAAGCCGATCAATGTAGTTTTGTAAATGAGTTTCACAAAATCAACTATTGATTGTTTAGTTGAAGGAATGATGACAAGTGAACTTTTGTCAAAACTTGTGAAAGCCCCAGGAATGCTATTTCGCGAGCAGTGAGCAGAAAATCACGAGCGGTGAGCAGAAAATCTATAAAGAAAAGATAAAAAGTACTTGAATTTAAAAAAAAGATGAGGCCTATGGCCGTGGAATATACTATTTATAAGCATTAAAGAGGGGGAAAAAAGTAATTACACTTGCTAATTTTAGAAAAGATAAAAATCATTTCAGTAAAGTTATCCTAAAACCGTGGAAATTGGGCCTATAACCATAGATTTCAGTTATGCTTTGAATTGAAATTTAAGAATCTTTCCATAAACAGATATATAAATAGATTCATGTATTTCTCAAATGATCATATAACTTGTGAAACCATAAGATAGAGGGAATTTTATTGCTGGAACACACCGGTCATCTACAGAATGGAGTACACATTTTGGATATTTCAAGAAGATTGCAATCAAGTATAATACTACCGTTGAGTCACAACATTTACTTTTAAAGTCGGATGTTGGTTAAACCACTTCCTGAATCTTTAAGTAGGTGTGACCATGTCTACAATACCACTAAGCAAAATCTACTTGATCTCGTTAAAGCTCAACGTCGGGGCATGTACGAAGAAATCCTCATTGCGTGTCAGGCCACACATTACACGGTAAACATAATAAACTCAATTGATCCTTTCAATGTAGCCTTTTCTTTCAATTTTTATTCTTCATACTAATCATTTTTATCTAAACATCTGGTTTTGCAGTTTGATATTGCCGAAGCGTCGACATAGGCATCCATGTGTTTCTACCAGGCTTTTCCCGATAAATCGCACTGGACAGCAAATAGTGTGCAGTAGTACATCAATGAGGGAGTGCAGGTGTGCAAAGCGGACACGATTTTGGAGTTAAAGAGGGAGCTGCCCGTAGCTGATTACAGGCTCAGTGATGATTTCCTCGGTGTAATCAAAAAACATTACGAAATGTTTGAACTCAGTCCAGAAATGAAGCTCGAGAAGCTCGCTATGTTGGCTACATGCGCTATGGAGCCAGTGGTAAAGGTGAAGTGCTTGAACCGCTGGAACTCATTGCCTGAAATGCGTGAGTTGCTGAAGTTTCCACCACCTGGCTTCAATGATGACGCGTTTAAGGCACAGTTTGGTCGTCACAAGTAAGTTTGTACATTTTGCTTACAAGTAAGTTTGTACATTTTCGCTCACAAGTAAGTTTGTACATTTTGCTTTATTCATGCCGAGGGTTATGACCACGACTCCTATTTATTTCTAAAACTCTCTTTCTCCTTCTCATGAGCATTTCATGTTCACACATGGAATTTTAGATAAGTGGAAGGCAATCCATTTCAACTACTGTGGTTGGCATCTGGACTGTCCAAAGACTAAGTGTCTTGAGAGTGAGCTCGAAATTCGTGATCAAATTGAGCCAGCACTCAAAAACATCAAGCAAACCAAAACGAAGGCCGCAGCTGTTGTTGATCTAGTGGGTACCTCTAGCTCCAAAGGACATAAGGGAAGGAAGAAGAAGACTCCCGAGCTAGTCATATTATTGAATTCATCTGGTGAGGACGAGCCAACACCTAAGGCAATTTAACCCTTGGTGGATGGAGAGAAGGCCAAGTAGGAAATCATAAAGCTTCTCAAAAAGTCAAGATTGAAGATTCGTGAAGAAAGGACAGTGATCAACTCAATGCATTTGTCAAATCTAGAGAATCCACTACAACCTGTAAGTCCATTGCTCATCCACTCTACTTGAAAGTATTTGAAATTTAAGTTGTCAAACACTAACGAAGTAGGCGCGGTCACGGTTCTGGATACTGGTGCCAGTGGAAGGTCAGCCGGGAGACTGCTGCCGGAACTACCTCGTGGTGATCAACGCGGGCACACCAGTTGCCCGCTGCTTGCACCACGGGGCGTGCCGGCACCGGCAACCCCCTCACCCTCGTACCAACAGTGTTGAAACTACTGGTAGAAGGGGGAAGGGGTGCCAGTGCTAGCACCCTCTCATGTTGTCCAACGCGAACATCAGGGGTGCCCGCTGCTGACACAACGAGGGGGTGTCGGCACCGGCACCCTCCTCATCCCATGTATCAACAGTGTTCAAACGGCTGGTGATAGCACGATATCCAACCACTCATTCGATCGACTTGGGGAGTGACGAAGTTCTATTAAGCGCGGTGGACGAGACCAACCACATATGTGATCTTGCAACATCAAGGCCATGGCGAGGTCCCAAACAGAAGTGTGATGCTCTGCTCAAAGTTGACTGCCGGCACCCCTCCATGGTTTGCTCCACGAGTTCGGCCCCAGCTCGTAACGCCAATCAGCGAGGGTATGTTGGCACCGGCACCCCCGTGGTTGCACGCTCCATGAGCTCGCGCCGAGCCCGTGGCGCGTGCCACAACGGAGGTGCCGGAGCCGGTGCCGGCACCCCCTCTGTGACTAGCGTTAGGTTGGGCAGTTGTAGAATTAGTTTCACATTATCATTCCTCTTTGGCATAGTGATACGAGAAGCCACTGATCATTTAGAAAAAGGCTTCGTAAGAAGTTCACACGGTTTGGACCCTATTGAGATGTGCAAATAATGATTCATTGTCTTCTTAGAGTACTATTCTTTTGCTGCAAATCATCTGTTTGTATAAATAACTATATGCACTAGTACTGCGTGTGCTTCATGTCAACGTATCGCATTGACAGATATGTAATTCTGATTTAGAACATGTCAATTAAATCGAACAATATAAATCACTATAGGATCGATCAAGGGACTGCCGACACCCTCCACAGTTCGCGCCACAAGCTCAGCGCCAGCTCATGGCGCCACTCAAGGAGAAGGTACCGATGCCCATATCCTCGAGATGGCAAGGTCCTCGAGCTCGCTCTGAGCTCAAGGCGTGTGCAACCACGAGGGTGCCGGCACCGGCGCCCCCTAATTAAGTAGCGCCAAGAGCCAGCCCGAGCTTGTGGCACATGCTCCAACGGGGGTGCCGGAGCCGGCACCCCCTTCGTGATTGGCGCCACCAGCTTAACACAAGCTCGTAGCGCGTGCCACCACGGGGATGCCAGTGCCGAAACCACCCTGCTCATTCGTGCCTAGAGGAGGTGCCGGTGCCCGCACCCCCTCGCTGGTTCTTGCCAAGACGCGGTGTCGGTGCCGGCAACTCCTACTAGTTCGCGCCACAAGGGGGTACCCGTGCCGGCACCTTCTTGCTGGTTCGCGCCAACAGGGGGTGCCGGTGCCAGCACTCCCCTGCTCGTTCGCGCCAACAGGGGATGCCGCTGCCGGCACCCCACCTCAGATTCGCGCCAGGAGTGGGTATCGGCACCGGAACCCCCCAGCTGGTTTGCGCCGGGAAGGGTGCCGGTGCCGGCACCCCCCTACAGAATTGTGCCAAGAGGGGGTGCCCGTGCCAGCACCTCCCTTCTCATTCGCGCTAGCAGGGGGTGCCGATGTCGGCACCCCCCATATGGTTCGCACGAGGAGGGGGTGCCAACATCGGGTTCAGACGTGACGTTGGTTCCACGGTCTTAGGCCCAAATTCGAGTACATTAAACATTGTTTTTTTAAACCCACGCTTTTAGGATCCTCAAAAAAGTAAAAAAAAAATCTTTTTCACTAAAGTTAGAATAAAACGCGGTCATAGGGTTCTTCAAATTTGAAATTTTATGAAAAAATCTGCTCATGGGCAACAAAATTTTCCGCTCACCGCTCATGGTTTTCTGCTCACCGCTCACGAAATAGCCATATTGGTGAAAGCCCCAACACCTTTACAAAAGAAAAAATTGAAAAGAAGACAAATGAAATGATACAAATCATCCAACAAGTATAGGCCCTAGTATCTCAAACACAATTTCAAATGATCATTTCAAATATGCTTGCTAGAGTGAACACTGTAACTGAAGCAAAGGGTGAGAGCACTTAATGGTAGATAGGTATATAATACTTTTAAAAAAATGTGGTTTTAGTAGAACCACCCTGGTCACTAAAGGGTTAATGTTAAAGCTTTTAGAGTATTGTTGTTGAAAAGAGTGGACTCCAGTAAGCGCTAATAAACTTTATGATACAAGCCCCGACCACAAATGGTATTTGGGGAGGGTATACATGACAAAACCTACGGGCTAGGAAGATAGAGAAAATAGCCAACCAACACTAAGAGAATTGAAGGCATCAGGCTGCTCAGAGGATCCCAAACTACTCCCAACCCACCACAACGCCCACAATGGCAAGACGCCTCGGGGCAGGCACAACAAAATTAGGGGCTCCAAAATGAAGCCGACAACATGACTAATGGGTTGCCACTTATGTTTGTTGCCAATGACGATAGGATGATGGCCTGATATGGGTACCCAACCCAAAAATAGTGTGATTTTCCAGAAATATCTTTTTAGTAAGAAAAAACACTGGAAAATTACAAAAATTAGACGGTGTTGAAGGCACCATAGCTGCAACTATATACATGGTGATAAAGACAGAATTTCTAACATAAAAAATGAATTAGTTATAAATCACACTATGTGAGACCTATAAAAGTAGTACTCGTATCAGGCCATTCCCCAATAGTGAAGACTTTGGAAATTCCTTTTGAGCCGAACCACCGTAGAAGGGTCGGTCTTCATCTTGGTCTTCACACAATCCCACTCGACATGCCCATAGTCAAGTACACCATTCTAGATGGTTTGAGTCGTCTTTTCTTAAGACCGCATGTAGTTGTTGCAGACCTTGTAATTTTTCTCAATCCACAAGTGGGATCACAAGACCACAACGCGCAACTCCATCCAGATACACTTCACTTGGTTGAACTTGCAGAGAATGCTTTCAGAAAATATTCTTTACTTCCGGTTAAGCATTTGCTACGGGCCGTTGGCGTTGCGCTCTATAATCAAAGTGTTCATGTTGTGGATGGTCCATTGCTAAGTACACCGGGCTAATAGTAATTCCAAAATCAGTGAAGAACCGATTCTTCACAATTTCTTGGGGTATCATTGCCTATTTTAATCTCATATTGCCGTCGCGCCCCGATGTCTTGATTGAAGCATACCCGCTGCGCCTTGTCGTCGTCGCCGCGCCAATTCCACGCGTCGCGCACGTCTCCAGTGTTAGTCGTTCTTACTTCGTTGCCGTGATCACCTCGTCGTCGTGGTCGTGATGGCCTAGTTCGTCTTCATAATCACCCTGCTTGTGGTCGTGCTGCTTCTTGCTCCACCGCCGCCGGTCGTCACCTAGTTCGACGTTGGCTTTGTACTGTAACTCCGTCGTTGCTGCAGCCGTAACTGTAACTTCTTAGTCGTTGTGCTCTGCGGCTTCCTCGTTGTGCAGCCGTGACTCCTTTGCCGCTGCGCTCTGCAACTCCGTCAGCCGCTCTACCGTAACTCCCTTGTCACCACGCTTTGCGACTCCCTCGTAGCCAGTAACAGAATGCTCGTCGGCCGCATTCCGGCCTCCACGTTCAAATTGAACTCACCGCCACTATAGCGCATATTATCACTCTTTAATCTTCCTAGTCAAGCATACCTCTAATCGACAATTCCGCTATCCTCCCTAAATTCTCTACTTCTCCCTAAATTCTCTACTTCTCTTCGATAGGGCTTTTTTCTCAACGGCAAAAACTACTCCCTAAATACTACAGGGAGGATCTAAAATTCCCATCCTAACTCATCCATCCAAAAATACATTCATCTAAAATTATATTCTACTAAACTCTAATTTTCTCTCACTAAACTTCTACTCTACTCCTAATTAATCGTGAGATAAATTCCCACTTATAAAATTAGCACTAGGCAACTTTTCAAAAGTACAACACCAAAACTCCAATAAGAGTACTATAAAAATATGCCTTTTAAATATTGAGCAAGTGTTACAAAATCACCAAAAACTCATGGTCGAGAGGTCAAAAAGCCCTGTCAATGAAATTCAAGCAAAACTTCTAGCACAAGTTAAAATTCTAAATACAAACACATAAATAATTGCAAAAATACACCAATCACTCCTATTAACGAAAATACTATAAATAAAGGTTGAAATAAGAGAAAAGAATACCAAACACCACGATAATGGTTTACCGTGTTTGTAGACCAGTTGGGCAGTTCACAACTACACTACCTCGGTACCTCATCTTCTTTGCATCACACTTTATACTATCACATTTATTTCTCGCAACATGAATGTGTAGATGACAACAAAGAAAGATTGTTAACTATTCAAAAATATTGACAAATTTGAAATACAATGTTGAACAAAATGTTATTAAATGGTGTAGAAATGCAATGGAATGGAGAAGACACTTCTTAGGTCTCGTGTGATATAAAAGAGGTTTGAATGCCGTGCATTGCTTTGAACGCATCAAAGGTGGAGCCCAGGGGTTGCACTATGTTAAATTTGTGAAAGTATACAAATGAGTGCAGAAAAGAGGTATTAACTTGAACATTGTTGATACATATAATGAACATATTTTGAGCTGAAAATTCATAAGAGTCATAATAATGGTTGATCATATAGTGTATTTTTTATTCTTATGTTTTTTCTACTTAAACTAAATTTATACCATGAACATGAGTTCTATTGCATTTAAGCTTAACCAACAAAATGAAGCTTACCAAGTCTAGTTCTACTCCACTTTGAATTTTTCAAAAACTCTGAAAATTGGGTGTTTTATTGGAGTTACAAGTTCAACATTTATACCATAGTGTAGCAAAAAGTCTAAATTTAAATACATCAATGATTTTCATTCATTGTAATTTACACCTTTGGTAAAAAAATACCAAAAAAAATTAGTACATTTTGTTATTGATATTAATTCTTTTTCAAAGCACTTCCAAAAATCATAATAATTTCAAATTTTTACCAAAATTTATGAAAAATTCGTAATTTGCAGAAGACACATGGCTTCATCTACTAAAGTTCAAAATTGAATATTTATCTTATTTATAGTGGCAAGATTGAGTGTGGCATGTAAGTATGATTTCATGGTCATAAGCTCAAGCGTTTAGGAGCTAATAGTAGTAGGGTAGATGGTGCTTATTCCGTGCCTACTTGTAAACCGTGACCCTGGACCGGGCATTATAACCGTGCACCATAAGACCCAAATCCGTGACTGTGCCTCCAAGTTGCATGATTTGATACGTATATTTGAACACCACCATGGCCGGTTGAAGGATTTGTCTTGACCACCATTAGTGGCAGTAGGGCACCGCTATAGAGAATGTTGTTGTAATCTCTTTCAAGATTTCTCATTAATTGATCAGATTTGATAATTTTGTGTGACCGTTGCTAAAAGACTTCTCTCACTCTTGCAAGCGTTTGGAATTTTTGCATCCAGTTTTCCCGCAATCCATGTTTAAGATTCGTTTAAGTGCACGGAATAAGCACCATCTACCTTATATGATTTTTGTGTCAATCTCATTGTCCACCCCATTTGAAGTGGACAAGGCTCACGATAGAAAATTAAAACAATGGAAAAATATTGCAAAAAAGAAATGCCAAAAACTAGGACAATTATGAGGGAGTAACTTTATTGGACCTATTGTAGAAGTGACAGGCTTGGAGCCCGTGGGGCTACCACCCTTGTCACACCCTTGTCACAAGGGCTTCTTCCCATGAAGCACCTTGCCGTCGTTGCTTACCCTACACATACAATCCAATATAAAGTCGGAAAAAACAAGGCAGAAAAGGGAGAAAGACAGGCAGAAGAGACAGGCAGGAAACCTGGAAGTCGAGGGACAGCTTTCCAGTCCATAGCCTTGATTGAAGCAATTGATGATTTTCTGCAGGCGGCTGATTTCTCCTAGTACAACCAGATTGCACGTACATGGCTGGATTATGGACTTTTCCATTGCAAACCGGACGTTCCAGCAAAAAGAGCCTTTGACCTATTCATAACTATATAATATTTCACAAGCTTTACTTACGGGCACTCGTGGTGCACGCGGTCCTTCCTGCATGAGAATTCTCCGGATGAATTCTCTCTATCCAACCTCGAGATCGCCAAAAGTCGAATCTCCAGAGCATAAATTCAGATTCTAACCTTTAACTCAGCTGCGTGAAAAACAATGTCTTAACCAGTTACCAACTCTGTCCTTTTCTACAAGGAATCATATACATACTATGAGCTGGAGCTCTTTGATTTGATGTGATTCTCAACTAGGCAAATGTAATGTATAACAGGGCTAAAATGCATAGCAGAATTTGGTATTAGAACAACAGGCTCACTGTCAACAAAATGTACTACTGTACTGTACTGTAGCTGGCTCCCAAGAACACATAACTCATAATTCTCTCACCGTTTGTGTCTGAGCATCGGTTGCATGAAACTCTGCTCATTCCACCAAATCACAATCGCCACAAGGACAGCCACGGCAGTGAGCTTCCAGGCCGTATCTTTTAACTTGGTCCAACGAAACGATCTAGAGTAAGAACGTCCACTTCTGCCATACAAGTAGTCTGACACATTTTAGTCACTTGTCTGCAATAAGACGAAGAATTCTTGTATCATGCTGGTATATGGACATAACTGTGCAATTTGCACATTATAATGAACAATACTCACTTGAATCCCTTTGGCACATAGCCTCCAGGTAAGAAGAGTAACTAGATGATCATGCCTGAGATTGTGTACAAGGCTGTCGTGCAAGAGTCATACTACCGACTCTCAGGCAACATTGAGAGCCTGGACCATTCTTGTTGAAGTAGCAAAAACTGAACATTATTTGAACCTATATATGTAAGTTTAAACTCTCTACTTGTCTCAAAGTTAAAAATACGAATTATCGAGCATGGAATTTCTTAGAACTAATATACGGGAGAAGCCACAGCCAAGGATACCTGTTGCCGAGGACTCGCTGCAGATTTGCACAGCCTTTCTTACGAGGTCCAGCATTGTCGTCATCCCCAGCCGAGAGGGAGTCCACATAAGTCTGGCCTTGGTACACGAGCATCAGCTGCTGATATAGTAAGAGGCTGATCCCAATAAGCAATGCCACCGTTATTATGAGTAAGTAAATCAACCCAATTTGTCGGATGGTAACCGCCGTTTGATTGTCCAAGAGCACAGGAGCAAGCACCCCAGAGAAATGACTCAAGTCTAGGGCTGACCCTTCAGAAGAGTCATCTTCAAAAGCCATCAAGCTCGAGAAATTGTATGTGTAAATAACCATGCCAAGTACATAAAGACAGCTGACCAATGTGAACACCAGAAAGAGGATAAAGTATCCATGATTATTTGCACCCACGCAATTTCCAATCTGTAGACGAAGGAACAAACGGGGGTTTAAAAAATTTTGCACGAGAAAAATCTGACACCAATAAACACACTTCATAATTGCGACATTTGTCAAGACGCCTTACCGACATACAAGAAACATATAAGACTTGGAGAACTGCTTCATAACATATCTACTCCGACGTTCTTATGAAATGCCTGTCACATCCTAACATTACAGGTTGTGATACGACCGATCCCTTAGCAAGTACTCCCTCTGTCCGGAAATGACTTATAGTTTTTAGCTTGTTTTAACTTAATGCTTCTTCTTTTTTCCCAAAAAAACAGCCGTCTCAAATACTCAAAAAATGGTCTATCTTTAATAGTATTATGTAGTTTTTGTGTCATTCTCATTGTCCGGCCCGTTGAAGTAGAAAAGGGGATCACGTTTGAAGTATAACACATAGGACAAATATTGCCCCAAAAATGTCAAAAATTAGGAAAATTATTTCCGGACAGAGGGGGTACGAGGCAAAGGAAAAGAGAGCGCTGGAGTTTTTTAATTATGATTACACCGTTCATATTTTTCTGTATGGAAAGTGTAGAAGACTGTATGATAAGACAGGAAAGAAGGAAGAGGTATGAAGAGAATGCTCACATACAAAAGGGCAGTGATGATCCATTTCCATGACGCAAGCTCGGCAAGTGCGACAGTGGTGAGCAGCAGGATGCTTGGGTTTCTGACAATGAGAACAGAACTTGTAATTCTCTAGTCCACCTCTGTTCACTACTTCAACGTGACCCCATTTGATTGGAGGCACTGGCCCTGCGGGAATGAAGGCGGCAAACACAAAGTTGAAGATTGTGTTGAATGCAAGGAGGGCAGTGATGGCTGAATGAAAGAAAAAACCGAATGAACGACTCGGGAACATAATCGGAAATACCGTCCATACACCTCCATCTGCAATCAGGCACACAACATTTTTTTTATTTACTGCAATCCGGCACACAATATTTTATTACTGCAATCAGCTCACATACCCTCATTACTCGCACAAAGTTCTTTCCCTAAAAGGATGGTGTCCTAATTCCACCTAACTCCTTCCACCATACATCTAGATATCAATGCCATTCAAATAGCAACCTCAAACCAATGATAACTGCCACATGTTAAGATTCCATTCGTGGAAAGTGCCTTGGTTTTCACCTCTCATACAAGGCTTTAACCCCCAAAAGACCAAGGATTCATGGTTTTTAAATGACAAAATCAATCGAATTGTGAAAAAACAATAATTAGATGGGACCAAATTTTATATCACTGGAATCAGTGAAGAACATTGATAAAAACAAATAAATTTAAACAAAAGAAACTTTACATAGGACCTGCTAAAAATTGCTAAATAAAACATGAGGCCCAATTAGGGCTTCTTGGTCCTCAAGGGATTGGGTTAAGAAGCTCAAAATAAGCATAGTTTTGAGAACGACGCCATAGTAACTTTGAAAATTTATAACCAATTCAGTATACCTCCAGAATTTACAAAACAACTGGTGCTGAGTTCTATTTGCTCTGGGCAACAACCAAATTTTATTTTTTTTCTCATCATGAGTAACATTGGTCAGGTCCTTATAAATTGCTGCAGCTTAACTTACTTGCTGTTATTTGGATATGAAAGAATGAAGAAGAGTCTTACTCCCTCTGTCCCACTAAAAAACCCGTGGTTCTTGGCATTATTTTTTGGTAATATTTGTCCTATATTTTATGCTTCAAACGTGAACCCTGTCCACTTTCAAACAGGATGGACAATGAGAGTGACACAAAAACTACATACTACTATTTAAGATGAACCATTTTTCAAGTATTAAAACAGCTTTTTGTGGAAAAAAAAAAAGCATTAAGTTAGAAAAAACCACAGGTATTTTTAGTGGGACAGAGTATCAGACAGTGTGAATTATACTTACAAATGATGCCTATGGCGATGATGAAGACCAAAGTGACCAAGAAATAGTCCAACATGGAGGTGCATCGAAAACTCAAACGCAGCCCCTGTTTCGAAGACGTTGTGGTTTTGTGCACTGTCACCGCACCACAGTAGCCGCACTTGAAAATCGGCTCAAACCGCGCCAGCGTTAATTGCAAGTTACAGCCCCAACACTTTGTCTCCCATTTGTTATTATCACTTTCCGAGTCTCGTGCATCCACACGAACCTGAGCGGAACACATTCAACAAAAATAATAGTATTTAGTGTCAAAAGTCTCAACAGTAATAGTGTTTAGTCTTACTAGTATTTAGTCTCAATGTAGACCTTCATCTCCGACAATGTGACGTGATATTCAAATTGACAGGCAGGCTTGAGGTAAAGTGTAGCCAAAACAGGTCTACATCCTCTAAAATGCAATCCTGTAGATTTAGCACTAGATACAAGGGGAAGCACATAGTCTGCAAAACTAACACACGAAAGTTGAATCTGAAACAATCCATGATAGTTGAAGACTTTGATACCATGTTAAATTAAGAAAGATAGTGTGTACGGAAGGTAAACAAAGTTTAAAATGTGACTTGCCACCCAACCATAGAAGTGGGATATTGTCCAATAGACAATGATATCTCCTTCACCCACCAAGCCACACTTATAGTTCTAGTACCGTCTGTCTACATACTTAGAATATGTACAGACTAACTAGACTATCACTTTGGTGTTCTAACTAACTTGGAGTCATAGACTCTTGGTCTATCAGTTCCCTCATGTGGTAATTAAGTTACTTTCATGCTTGAAAGATGTCCTAAAAGTAACAAATAGAAGAGTACTTTGAAACAGTTAAAGAATTCCATGTCTCCAAAACTTTCAAAAGTAACAAATAGAAGTTTAAGAGTACTTTGAAACAATCAATTAGAATTGAAGAATTTCATGTCTCCAAAGTAACAAACAAAAGTTGAAATAGAAGTTGAAGAGTGCTTTGAAACAATCAATGACAGTTGAAGAATTTAATGTCTCCAAAGTAACAGATAGAAGTTGAAGAGTACTTTGAAACAATCAATAAGGGTTGGAGAATTTTGTGCTGGAAAGACGTCCAATTAAGTAAGGGATAGTCTAGTGTCAACATTAGCTAGACTATCAATTACACGGCTAGAATGTAGTGTCGGGAACCTCCCGTGCGGCACCCCCAGGAGAATGTCGCCAGGAGAAACATTTGCCGAGGTGAGGTCCCGATACAGTTTGAACTTGAATCAGAAAACACGAAGAAACAAAGTGCATCATTTCGGATGTGTTACCTTAAAAGGTTTTGGAGCAAACTCTAACTCAAGACCTAAAAATCTAACAATGGAATAAGACTTTTCTCAAAGAGATTATATTCTCAAACCCTAACGCTCTCTCATCAAAATTTAAACAATATATGGAGAGTTAAATTACAAACCTCAACTTCCGTGGCCATCGCGATGCACAATCACAACAGAGCTTCAATTCCACCAAACGCCATGATCCAGGCGGGACCACGAGACCAGAAGCCAAACCCTAAAACACCCGAGCACTTTCTCACAACACCGAAGGCACTCCTCCGGCCACTTTAATTTATTTCTCAAAAGCTACTGTAGCTTGAATTTGTTACAAAACGTAGTCCTGTCCTGTCCTCCAGATTGTTTTGTTGGCGACCCAGTCAGCTTGAGAGCCTGACGATTGTGGCTTAGTTCTGCGGATTCAAAAATCGAAATGGAGATTGATTCAAGTGTAAGTTGTTAACTAAAGGCATGAATACTACTGTACACTAATAATTGAAGTCAATGGAGAGGTACTCTTGCCGATTCTAAGCTTAAGCGGACGATCGAGCTTCATCGTCGTAGAGTCTCCACACGCAGGAAAGTGACAAGGGAGGGTTTTCGGTATTGGAAAAAGTACGGTACCGTAGTACCATAGTTGGGTCGCCACTCCACGAACGAATGTTTAATATTTTTTGAAAAATAAGGTTCGTTGCTCGAAAAATAAATTTAAGGATTTTCATTTTTTTTAGTCAAAAAAATGATTTAAATGGTTTCAAATGGTTCAAAATAACTTAGAAATAGCAAAATACAGCTGAAAATAATTTATTCTATATTTGTTTTTTGTCCTCATGATTTTTGAATTGTTTTTATGTTTTTATGTTTTTTGAGTTATTGTTTAGCGATCTAGCTTGATAGTATTAGAGTATCACGCACATCAGCCTCGACCGTACCAGTATTCCAATAGTATGATACTTGGATGGGAACTATACAGTAATTGTACAGGTGTTGTAGAGATACTATATGGATTTCTGAACAAACGAATTAGATAGATAGAAACTCTGGTCCTCCGATGTGAATAAAGTGTCTGTTTGTAACGTCAACGATCTAGTGTCCACCGGACAAAGGGCCATTGGAACAAAACTACTCTCCCTTGTTGAAAATAGACACTTTAGTAATCAATAATAAAGGTAATCAAGAACTGGTAGCTGGAAATTTGTTTGAGATGTAGTAAGATTGCCAAGTCATGAGTTCTTTGATTGGTTGGTGAAGGACGATGTATCACAATTATGTGGTTCAGACAAATTGTCTGGACTCTAACTTATAGTTTGCCTTTTGTGGCAGTCTTCGTCCTTCTATGCACCCAGCACAAATTGTTTGCAAAATTTGCAATCTTCCAATAGAAAGAAATTGACCTAATATGATGGGCGAGAGGAGGGTTATAGAAAATTTGGAAATAATTCAGTGAAAGAATTTAGGGTAAGGTAAAGGGTACAGTTGTTGTCAATTTAAACATTTCAACCTACATGGAGCGTTGGTTTTCAATGATAAAAATTTGTAGCACATAAAACTTTGGGTTTAATAATCAACCTCAATTTCTAATTAGTTTTTTTACAATGTATGATTTTGTTATTAATTTTCAAACTTAGTATGCACAGACCACTATAATTGATGTTGATAGGTGTACCAATAATTGCTAGTCCAATCAAATTGCTAACTTGGTATTCACTATTAATGCTTGTGATAACTAGATTATGAACTCCTGAAGTTGAAACATGTACTTTTATAGGTGACCACAATTGGTACCTATCAGTTTTTGGTGCTTCTACCTTAGTTCAAATGTGAACGGACCACCCTCCATTGCTTCTCGGAGTATCACAATCGAAATATTTAAAAACTATGTAAAACATAAAGTCTACGTAAAATATAGAGTTAAAATATAAGGTTCATTTTATTCATTGCGAGATTCATTGGAAGGTAAAATTTCCACCTAATTCTAATTTTTTAGATGTAATATAGGATGCTTTAAATTCAAGTAAAAAATTATTTGAAAATCTATTTGAAATATACCTAAAACGTTCTAATTATGTAATAGCCCCTATTTAAATATTCTTTTCACACATGTGTATTCCAAATTACACAAAGGGTGACTCTCGAGCACTACATGCATGGTATACTGCTATTGTACTCGGAAGGCAAAGTTGGTAGCTCCTGCCATTTTTTGCCGAATAAATGCAAATATTCTCAAATATTATGTGGATCCTAGTTTTCACCACAGAAAAAAAAATTGAAAAAAAAAATCCTTAAAATTTGGACATCTCTTTTTGTAATTTTTTTTGCCGACCGTGCCTTCCCGGTACGGTAGTGCTTAAAAAAATATATAAAACAAAAAAAAAAAAAAAATCATGGTTGTGCACCATTGATCTTCAAACTGGCTAAAATTAGCTGGATTTGTACCCAAAAAATGGGGTTGCTAAACATACAAAGAAAGAAAATGAAAAAGAAATTGAAATGTAGCGAGAATGCTCATCGTGATATAAATATGTAGCAACTTCATGAGGTGATATCCGCGGATATGAGCATGGTATCACCTTAATATATCAAGGGTATTGCCGGATATTATAAAGGTATCGTGATAATCTTCCAAGCAAGCAAGTTCCTAATGCATATCCCTCAGGGGTTGATTAAAAACACCAACTCCCTTTTTACCTTACACTTAGGTATTCAAAGAATTTCAAGCATTGTGAAGAACTACAATTTTAACATTTGAATACTTTCAAAATGTGATTTTTGTGAAATTTGTTGTAAAGAATATCCTCCTATTATTTGGGGGCTACCACAGCTATTAGGATATAGTACTCATCAAACTTAAAATACAACTTGATTGTCATAAAATTTCTTTTAGCTAACTTTGTAAATATAAAACGCCCACTGTAAATGAAATGCAAATGACAAAATTTACCATTGCACTATCAAATTGTTATAGGAAAGGAAAGGAAAAGGCTTGCAAGCGCAGGAAGGTAGGATCGAAGTTGTTGGTGGTTTGTCAAGAGCGATGTGTTGGAATTCATCGAATTAGAGGCAATCACGACGAGCGTAACTTGTACGGTGCTTTTGTTTCACTAGTAGCAGATATGTCGTTTTTTCATTCCTTACTTTGTGGGAACAGTGAATAGTGGCTAAATATTATACCTATATTTCTGTTTTCTTGTGACCAAAACCACTCACCTGCACTGACACAATCCATGTGCTTGGCACGGTTTCATAATTTAATTTGTAGTAAGTGAAAAACGACACATTTCCTACCAGTGTTTGCAGGTTCGATCCAGTCTGTGCATAATTTGTTTCGTGAATTTGTGTAATCTCTTCTCAACTTACAGTACATGTGTGCATTCTGTCGGTGAGCTAGTGGAGTTTAGAGGAAGAGATTCTTTGTGTTAACACCGGCATTAATTGGAAGGTTCGGTTGCTGTGCTTAAATACCGACAGTTGAAGCTCTGTCGATCTTGTGAGTATGTACAATTTTGTGTCGGTGGACCTTCCTGATCTGCAATGTCGGTGAAGTACTCTTCAATTGGTTTGAAGAATGTGGTTTCGAAATCGCTTGCAAATAGCTCATCACTCTTTCTAGATGGGAGTAAAATCCAATGTAGACTTTAGAGTTATCCACAAAGTGACTGAATACTGGGTGAGTGGGGTGTAGTTTATGTGAACAGTAGTTCAAATCCCCAATAAAGAGTGTGTGTCGGAGCCTAAAAAAAATTGGGGTTGCAAAGTTTTGAAGGTCCAAAACCGGTGCATTTTTCTCCTAAACCCCAATTCAAAACCCCTTTTTTTTGCTAACCTCATCTGCCAAGCGTCTCTTTTGCATGGGATCCCTCACTTGCTCCAGAATTCTAGGGGATCAATTTTCGTTTCTCTACTTTTTGGGGTCTCATCCACAAAAAGAGAGATCAGTTTGCCAAAAACTCATTTCTTTCCTTCAAATCTTTTTGTGAGCAACACATACAATGTACTTCACTGATTCCGGTGACAATGTAAATTGTGGTACCATCGGAATTACCATTTCTCACAATACTATTGCTTGAATTTGTCATTTTACAACCATTTTCATATGAAACAGGACATGAAGAAACTACGGTGTATTCTCACTATCTACGGTATACTCTTCACTATCTACGGTAGACTCTCCATTTTCTTGCGTTGTGACTTCTGTTTGGCAAATCAGAGTGGGCATTTGCCATCATGAAGTGTAAACATCCATCCATCCATTCACTTGGCTGCTGAATATTGGTTGTTGAGAGCGGACGTGATCATGGGGTCCTGCTTAGCAAGGTATTTCCGCAGACTGTGATTCTTGTACGTTTCCCCTTCTTTGTAATTATCTAGCATCCCTGCTTCCCGGTCCTCCTTTGAAATTCTGCAAAATCACAGACCACCATAAATTTCAAAAGAGAATAGAAAAACCTTCAAAGAATTTAGCTTATAATCCTAAAAATTAAAGAAACTGAACAGTGATCAAATCCTTTACCTGACATCAGGGTTGATAGTGAGATTCCGGACTATCGTAAATGCGGAAGCGCTTAGAGCTACTCCCATAGCAAGGAACAGTGGGTAGACCTGTAAATTCACATCCTCAAAACCATCAGAAATTTCTTTTCTTTTCTTTAGTATTTATTAAATTATTGAGGAGCTACTACCAAATCTTCTTGTCTGAAATTTTCTGATTGTGAAACGTAAATCCAACCAGTTTGAGATAAGGAAATTAACAATTGCAGATTTTCAACATGTTACTCCTCAAGTTTTCTTCCAGCGGACCAGATTCACTTCAGAGGAAATTCATTGCGCAGACAGAAAGGAAATTAATTTTATTACAGAATCTCACACCGTACCCATGTCACTGAAATTGCAAGTCAGATGAACCTTTCAGAAACTAAAAAGAAAATTATTCTTTCTACTTGAAACATCCTCAAAAATGCAAGCCAGGCTTTATACCAGAAATGAAGCTCAACAAAAAACGAAAAATTAAGGAATCACAGTTGCAGAGTCAATTCCACCACTCAAACAAACAGTAAAAAACACCAAAGAGAAAAGTTGAAATTCAAAGCAGACATTCACAGAGCACCAATATAAGGAAAAATGTTGAAATTCAAAGTTGATAGTCCAGAGCACCAATTCATGAAAATTAAAGGAGTAAAAACAAAGTGAAGTACCTCGGGCTTGATCCAGCGCTTGAAAGCCACCATGGCTTACAGTGAGTTAGTACTCCAAATGAAAAGCTACCGACGTTGAATTGAAATGATCGAACACTGACAAAATCTAAGTCTTCCTTGAACCTGCAAATGAATATCTGATCCAAATTCAGATGGAGCTCAGGAATAAATACATACATATATTGCATGGCATAGTGTCGATTAGTCTAGTCATCGAAGTACAAGACATGAGGTGGCGGCTCTCGGCGTCTCTGAGCGGCTCTTGGCGGCTTTTGTGTTCTCTGCTGATTAAGCGAATGCCAAAAGGGAACCAGGAATTGGATTTTAAAGTGGGCAAGAACTATTTTAATTAGTGGTTGAGGGAGAGCACGTCCAGTAACCTCAGAAGCTGCTTGCATGGATCATGAATCCGTTTTCGATGAGTCCAGTCAACATAGCCGCCAAGTGCCGCTCCGAGACGCCGAGAGACGCGGCCGCCACCTCATGGGTTTCCCCTTTGATGACTAGACTGATTCACGGCCTCAAATATCCCCACTCCTCCAGTCGATGTATCCTATAACATTCAGTACTACGCACTGCCTTTACATCCATCCAACGGTATAAAAGTTCATTCAGAAAAGGAGCTGGTCGTTGGAGGTCGTTGGAGTGGAGTGAAAAAAATGAAAAAAGTAAAGGAGAAAAAACAATTCATCAAAAACCAAAAAAACAACGTTGCTACGTAGTGTGACGCCTGTAGCGGCAGCCAACTTTTCAATTCATTATTATTATTATTATTATTGCAATTTTTTATATTAAAAAATTGTCGGCCGCGTTGGCTAGTATATTGCTCTGGCAATGTCAGCATTAAGTCACTATTGCATTTTCTTCTTTTTTATTATGTGTTTGGAGCTTTGAGATCTTATTGACCTTCCCCTCCTGGTTGCCATTACCTTTGCCTTCCTATAAAACAAGTTAGCTATTGATTTTGCATGGATGATGATGTCGGATATTTTGCACATTTTCCTCAAAGGCAAAACAAAGTCAGTGAAGCTCATTGAATGGCTACTGAATGTTATGCCTATGCAATCGTTCCAATATTATCGTAATAACAAGGTTATTGTAACGATATTCTAAGATAATTTTTTTAATAGTAATTTATCATTACTTAATTATTTTTCGGCACACAAGGGGAATAATAATACAACACTCTAGAATGACTTTTCAATGTAATTTAAATGTGCCGGGACGACATTGAAACGTTAGATAAGCCCTTTGAATCGTTCAGCATAACACTAGTGGATTCCCTGTAGGGAATTTTTATATATGCATTTCCCTTCAAGTTTCACATGTCTGTGCAAACCATAACATAATCCCACATATTGAACTTTCTTTTTGAGCAAACACTAGGACAACAAGGTGTCATTTTTCACCACATAAAGTACATTTAAATAGTTCAAAATTTAAGTTGCTCTAAAATTTGGGTTGTCTTCCCGAAGAAAGTTACTTCACAAGCCATCAAAATCAACAGATATTTCCAAAGAGATTCATGAGTCCCAATTACAACAGTATGTAATTCAAAAGTATTGTAGTGCATTCATGTACAATAACAAAAAATATTTATATAGTGTCCAATGTCAAGAAATTAATGAGGGGTAACCTAATTGCACTATGGAAGGGCGTCACGATTGGCTAAAACAGGGCTATTAGTGTTGTGACCAACACCACAGGACAAAAGTTCCCCGTCTTTTCCGACCCATTTCTAGGGGTGAAATGCAACGAGATTTCTAGGAGTGTAATGTTGTAGATAGACCCAAGGATTCATGGTTTTAAAATGACAAAATTCAATCAAATTTTTGTGAAAACTATAATTCAGATGGGACCAACCTTTATATCACCGAATCACTGAAGAACATTCCATGTGTTGGTAAAATATCTATAAATTTGAACAAAAGGAAATCCACATATGACCTACTCAAAGCTGCAAAAAAAAGAAATCAGGCCTAATTTGCGCTTCTTGGTCCATTAGGGGTTAAATTCGAAATACTCTGTCGAGTCTCTTCTGCTGGAAATTGGTTGTTCAATAAATTGTGGATTATTGGTTTTGTGTGGTGCATAATATCATTCTGGAACTTAAGTTACTTGGTTTTTGTTGTTGATGTTGTCGAGAGAGAGAGAGGTGAGGAGTTACATTTCTGATACCCCTTGCAATTTTCAGGCACATTCCAGTAGCACCACTAGAATAAAACCAACCGTTGTCTGAAATGGTTCTGTGTTAAACTTATGTTAATAATAACTAGAGCTTCGCTGGTCTACGCAATACCAGTGACGAATGACATACTATGATATATTGGAAAGTAGAAACCATGAAATTGATGTATTAATTACCTTAATAATAAACAAGCAAATGTGCGTGAGTCATACATGAGTGACATACTGCATCATCATATGCAAAAAAAATTATATAGCACGATAGATAAGGCTTTTTGGTATCGTTTTTTCCAATAGAAACTTGAAGTGGATAAACATCCAAACTTGGTGTATTACATAGGAGTTGATCATCATTATCATCTAGAAAAAATTTCAACATCACATCCAACCATGCTACATATAAGCCTATATTGAATGCCTGAGGCGGGGACAAATATGCAACTTGGGGTTAACAGCTTGTGTCTTTACAGAAATCTTGCAAGAAAGGAAACATGATACATTTTCATTTGCTTTGTGTTGCGAGTCTAGTTTTATCCCAATCACTCTTCATCGCAGCAGATTATCTCTGGGGGGTCGTACAATGACTCAAGCTGGTCTTCCAACATTGGTTATTAAATTTCTCACTAATACCTGCTTGAAAAAACCCCACGCCAAATTCATCAAGAAATCTGACTACACAGACTTCAAAAACACAAGAAATCAAACCAAAAATCCTTGAGCTAATAGAGTTACAATCATCTGCAAACTTCTGCAAACCACAAAAAAAAGTGCAGACAAAAGAAACAAGATTTTCAATATTGAGAACTAAAGATTCACCAAACGCTTGGAAAATTCTGCAGTTAAAAGAATTGTAATGATATGAAGAGCTGGTTTTTGAAATGCAAAGGTAGTTCTGATCATCAAAATATAAGAAGTTCATGATGGTCGGATTTGTTCTAGTGTAAACAGGTAACGTTAAGAAGCGGAGTTCAATTATTCTGCCACCATTAGCATTGTTTCTAGGAAATGGCCATTTTCATACAACTGAAACCCTAAAACAGACACTTCCAAACATATGGAGAACTGCATCCATGTATTAAACCCTAAAGAACCAAGGACTCATGACTTGAAACTCGATTGGAAAAATTGTAAATTTGATGAGGCCAAATTTTGTATCACCAGAATTAGAGGACAACATTGGAATGGACGCTGAAAGAGCATCAAAATCAAGCCAATCACAACAAAGAATGTCAAATGTCAAATTTCTAATTAATGTAGAAACATTTTTTCTCCTCACTTTTGAACAAACTAAGATTAAAAACATCAATACCGTACCAGGAAGGCAGGGTCGGCACTTTTGTGCCAAATAATTAAAAAAAGTTCAAAAAGTGGAGGTCGGCACTTTCAAAAATAATTATTAAAAAATCGGCTATTAATAACTAACATTGAATTTTACTAGCGGCTAAACGTTTTCTTTTGTTTTTTGTCTACAATTTTTGTTGACTTCATTTTTGTTGATTTCGACCTAATACTTGATAAATTTATTTATTTTTTCGGCATTTTTTTGGGGAATTATTTTCTGCCGACCCTGCCTTCCTGGTACGGTAATGGGTATTTGCAAGCTACAATCTATCACAATTTTTGTCACACTGCACTAAGTATTGCACTTTTACAATCTTTGAAAAATCACCAATTGAAATATCGAAAGAAATCGTGGTAAACATCTTAACATTGGAATTTTAAAAACAATGCAATTTGTTTTGTTACAAAATTCCATCTCGATATATTTTGGTGTTTTTCAAATATTGTTAAAGTGCAGCACTTAATGCATTCATTTGTGACCAAAAAATGTAGTGTACCATAGCTTGCAATCACTTTTCTCACTAAATACTAAAAGCCCATTTAGTGTAGTGAATTGCTTACTTAAAAAATAAGAATATAATGAAAGTATTAACTTTCATATTTACTAGAGATAGAAACTTCAGTCCGCTTTCAAGGCCGGCGTTAATTGTTAGTGTCTGTTTGTTTTGACGATGAGCCAGTGCCCACCGGGCAAAGGGCCATTGGTACAAAACTACTCTCTCCTTTCGGGAATAGACACTTTAGTAACTGGTAACAAATACTAGTAGTAACACTATTGATGAGTGGTTGTTATTAGTAGAATATACTTTGGTTTTTGATTTATTACCGGTCACCAAATCATGGTTCCTAGGTTGGTTGATGAGGGACGTTGTTATTACAATGATATGGTCAAGGTTCGATTCTCGTTGAGACCGTTTAAGGAGTAATGTGATATACGTGATTTGGTGCTGCTAGTGAGTTATCATTTGCAGCTATGTTGTATAAACCAACCGGCCTCATCCCTCCTACCTAAGATAAAAGGCCATAATCGTTATATTGAGACTTTTTGCAGATTTTGAATCAGAGTGCTAGTTATTCAAAAATTCATTTAAAAACTAATAATTGAAACCCAAAAAAATAATGCTCAAATAGTGATTCTATAATGAAATTTTAAAAGTTGATGTTGTTACCTATTTATAAAGAAAATACTAGTATAGAGATAGGACACTTTGTCTTTGAGTCGAAAATAAAATGAGACTGCAAAAAATCTCAATATAAGAAATATGGCCTTATAGGTGATTACTGGTTTGTTTCATATTTACTACATAGGTACAAGATGAAAAATCCAGTTCCCTTATCTATTATTCTGAGCATATTGTAAAATGTTAAGAAAAGAGCATGACAAAACCTAATGAGCCTAAAGTGTGTAGAAAAGTTCTGCTTCTTTTCACTAACAATTACATCAAAAAGGTTATTTAACCCCTAAAAATTCAAGGGGTATTGGAAAAAATATACATGTTTTATAATATGTGTCTTCCATATGTTTGCTGAAGTTTGGTTCGATAAACAAAATGTAGGAAATCATTTATACACATACTTCGTACGGTCAAACTTCTAAAAATAACTTTATATTTATTTTTCTAATGAATTTAAAAGCATTAACTTTTGAAATTCACATAAATTATAATTTTTACTTTTAGAGAAAAAAATATAGCATGATTGGTTAAAGTTGGCTTATCTATTGTAGATTTTTAAGAAGCAAAAGAAATGATGGAGGGAACATCATTAATTTCCCCAAATAGCAAATTTTATAACATTAGGACAATGTTGTTGAGGTGATCCACTTTGAAAAATTCTCCCGGGTGGAGTCTAACTTGAATTGACATAATTGAAATTGCATTGAAAAGTAAACTTGATTAAAATATTTTTGGTTTTTCAAAAAAAAAATCTTTTGTTCCAGGCACCCGGTAAATTTGGCAATGACTAGAAAATGCTGATTTGAACATTTAGGAGTAAACCCCCTAAAGGTCCTCATCCTTTTGCACATATGGAAAATTGAAAGATATATTATTAAATACAAATAAGAGGGATATTTTGAACTAAATTTATAAATAAAAGATGTATATTATAAATTTTAGATTATATCCATACAATTAAATATGTGATTACTATCACCAATATGTTTGTATAAAATTTGAAATTTCATATTCAAAAATATTTTTTTAATTTGAATACAAATACAATATTGACAATTTGTAGATGAAATTTGTTGTAATGGGTTGAAATGTAATATTGTAGTTTACTAGTACGTTTAGTAGTCTCTTGTCTAATATATGTTTTTTTTAATTTCTTTTATTATTAGATACAATAAATAAATAAAATCACTAAAAAAATTCCTTTACGATTTCTTTTTTTTGAAAAATAATTTTGCATAATTTTAGGCATGCATTTTTAGAATTTTTAATGTCAAACCTATTAGTAAACTACGGTGCTCTAAATGTAGTGATCTTTAGAGATTTTTTGATTGCTTAATTTTATGAATTGAATTTTTCAACACCACTTTTATACAATTATCTTAGATATTTTTGGTGAATCACTACAACATGAAATAAGCCCGGAAATGAGGCATACAAATCTCACAAATCATCTCCTTTCTACCGTAATTGGAGCATACATGCGTGAAGATAACTTCTTATAAAACCTATAGTAAAAAAATCACATTGCAAAAAAATGCATGACAGATGAAAAAACAAAGTTTGCTTTTGTACATCATGCAAATGAATGCACGGTTGGGCATTTTCAAAAAAGGGTATGGTGGAAAATGTTGTTACAAGCATCAGGTTTTGATATTATGTGGACTTTGGGGTTTTAGAAAAAAATGTATATACTATGGGGATGTGAAATTTTAGAGTTATGTATTTCTAAGTTGAATGCATTTGGTGTTTTTTTTAGCCTCTCGCCATATTGACAATATTTGGTGAACAATCATCAAACTTCACACCAAAAAATGGGTAGTTGCACACTACAGTGTTCCTCTTTTTCGGTCACGTTTGTAGTTTTTGGCCTTTTTCTGACCTTTCAAGCTCAATAGAAGATTATTGGATGGAAGCAAACTTATAGAACTATGAAATGCAATTAATATTCATACTTTAAAATACAAACGTAATGTTCAATTCAAAAAAATAAGTTGCTTGATTAGAGAACCTTGTGCATTTGTAATATTTTTGATGCAGTCACAATGCACTGTTTTTGACAAATGCACACCGTTTGTAATGAAATTTTAGAATTTAACCTTCAAACGTTTTGTGCACATAGAATTTTACTTATTGTACTCCTTTCTGCAATTTTTATTTAAAAATATTTTCTATATTGCAATTTTACTTAATATAGACATCTTTTAGAATTGAGGCATTTTAAGCATGTAAAAGAATATTTGAAGAAATTATAAATAAATATAGTAATCTATATAAGACATTACACATGGATTTTGATTTGAATCTTCAAAAAGATTAGAAATCATGCACAATATTCATTGTTGAACTTCCATCATGTTCATCAAATATTTTGTTCAAAAGGGTACTTTCAAATATTCGTATTTGTTAACGGAAAGCCTTCACACAAATAAAGAATGTATCTTTAGATTTCATATACATCAATCTCACCATTTGTTAAGAAAAATTAGTTCAAAATATTGCCAATGAGTTTTAATATGTTTTGAAAACGAGTGATATTGACAAAAATGCTAAATGTGCATTGCATGTACGTTCTTTTGGTCATCTAATAGGCACACTGTACTATGCCACTACCCAAATGTACTTTATCATACAGAAATTGGTTTGGTGAGTGGAGATTGAATGTTGTTGGGCCTCCTTTAAGACCAAGCCAAACATGTCCAAACCAAATATGTCCACTAAACATTAATTTGAAGGTCATTTTTAACTTACAGGAATGTTGATCAAAAGGTAGCCCAAGTGCGAACACAAGGGCAACTTATTAATAAGAGATTTTATGATAGAACTTGACGACTTTGAGCATGCAACAGTGAATAGTCTTTAAGCCCATAATCTAATTATTGATTGAACAAAGATGGTTGTATTATGTGAGTAATTTGCTATCACCAAAGCTTTTGAAGATGGTGGGGACAACTCAAACATTGACCCCAAATACCATTTCTTAGCATTAAGTGGGTTGTTGTTGGAACTGTCCTTGGAGCAATTGAATTTGGTTACACCAAATCATGGCGTTTGTTCCTCAAAAGCACATGCTATTGAGTATGTTTTAAGAGAACTAAATCTAGATCCACTAGGGTTGCTCGTCAACCCAAGTAGCAAAAACATTTTGGCTACTCGACAACAATATGAACGTGGTTTGAAGACAAAGTTGAGTGGCTTTGGAATTGTTTGAGTGTTTCCATATTGTGATGAAAGTATTGCATCAACCCTTAAAATGTCAAAGCAAGCCCCATGGGCTTATTTTTTAGAGAATAATGAAGAAAATTTTGGATATTCTCAACCGAATTAAACAAAGATTAATGCGTTGGAAAAGCTATTGAAAAATGATCTAGATTCCAAATTTGCGCCTCATTAGGGAGATTGTGGAATTATTGGCAAGCAATCCAAGTTATCTAAATGAACAAGAGTTGAGGTTGAAGCAGCCGAGGTCGTTGCTTGAAAAGTGCAGTAGTGCTATAGTGCTGACTAACAAAGCCGTTTATTTATTTAAATTTTATACTTTCAAAAATTTAGATGCCTTCCAGGCTGCCTTTCCCAAGCTCTCTAAACGTTTAACCCCTAAACGTACCAGGGTGTCCCTGGAATTGACAATTTTAGAAAAAGCATTATAAACTACCATTTAGAAGAATATTATGGAATTGATATACAAATGAAAGTTCTAGATTCTGAATTTTAGATTCCATCCGTACATTTTGATTCACTAATACAATCATCAATATTTAATCATAAAATTTGAAAGTTAAAATTAAATTTTCCTTCTAAATTCGATTACAAACTAAATTTTAATATTTTTGAGTAAAATTTGTTGGAATGAGTTTGAAATGAGATACTCTTAAATGTGGTAATTTTTGTGTTTCTTAAATTCATGACCTCATTTTTCACGATTCCACTTTGAACTAGAATCAATGCGATTTTGGCTGGGTCAACAACTTGATATACTTCTACATTTGTAATTTAAAAAAAATATGTACTCTAGTATGACTAAATCCAGCCATTAGATAGGACAACAACTTGGTGAAGAATCTCCGAAAAATTGGATGAGTTTCATCCAAGCATTGATGAGAATGTGAGAAGACTTTGAATCCATTTGTGATCCAGTTTTTGGACTCTGGGACGTTTAGGGGTTAAGGGTCAATCTAAATATTTCCGCCGTGGAGGCTTGTTTTCCTCGGTTTTCGGTGTGTGTGACTTTCATTAATTCAATAGGGCTTCATCCTCTTGTTTCAAAGAAGAAGAAGAAAAGTACCGCATTATTCTATTGATTCAAAACTATGTACAATTTTTTTCTTAAACTATACTTGGTATACAGTGGTCTTGGAGGGAAGAGAAGCTATCGGTACAGATATGCTAAGAATATCGCTCTTTGAAAGGATATGGTAAGAAAGTGGCGTTTTGTTATCCAGGACCTTAGCCTTTAGAAAACGATAGTTGGAAATTAATTGAAAGATTGGTTGGAAATCGGCTAAAATTCCAGATGGAGATACGGTACTTGGAGGTGTAGTAATAAGCTTTTAAAATGGAGCTGGCAAAATGCATCCTTCACGTACTTTTTACGGTACTCCGCAGGTGGTTTTCAGGAGCCAACAACCAATTTCGAATGCTAAATTGCTCAGAAACCGACAGGGTAATTTAGCATCGAATTAAATTATTCAAAGTACCAGATGATATGCTTTCTCGCCGGTTGACTTTCTTCTGTTTCAAGCATATTACCCTCAGCCTGACTATGTAGTAAAGAATGTCAACCAAAAATGTGGTTATTTTCCTTTTCTTTTTGTCTTCCGCTTCTCCAACATAACATTCTTGAGATACTCTAAGGGCCGCTTTAAGGGCGAGTCCCCATGGGCCACCCGTGCCCACTCTCTGCAGAGAGAATAAACCAATTTTAGCTCCTGCTTTGGATTAGAGGACGGGTGCTAGAGCGATAGGACGGGCTTGGCACTTCCTCAAACCAAGGCCGCTGTCTTTTAGAGACCCGCTCTCACTTTTATTAGAGAAGAATCAGAGAAGGTTGAACAGTGAACCGGTTGTCTATTATCTGCAAGAGCGGGGACGGGCGGCCCATGGGGAGAGGCTCTAAGGAAGCGGACCCAATTCCCGTCCGAATTTCAGGTTCAGCAAGTTTTGTTTCTGGAGTGGCTATCAAAATGATTCAGAAATATGTGCAGAGTTTGTACAAGTCCAATCCAACTTGAACCATATTTTTCAGACTATTATTGAATTACTTATGAATTTTTGAAGTTAGAGATGTAGAGGTGCCAAAAACCGTCCATCCCTAAAATGTTCATACTGGCTACATGAGAATTTCGAGGTCTGACCTAAAATGTACGCCCTGTCAGTGGTTGGGAATTGGACCCGGTCGGAAATTGGGTCCTCTACCTTACACTACGGTCGTCCAAGTCGAGAGGCCGTGGGATTGAGAGTCCAAACTTTGTTGAGAGTCCAAAGAAATCTACTGAGAATAGGTAATAAAGTATAGTTTTCATTTTTTATGAAAAGAAATCGACGGCCTCTCGACCATAGTTTGGGTTTCCATTCCCGTCCGACAAACTTCCTTTCGAGAAGCCGTCGCCTTGGTCAAAAAAGTACTGCCACGTACAAAATTTGGAGAGCGACGGCCGTTGAACTTTTGCTTATAGTGTGAAGGGTTGAGAGGCCGAATCTATGGTTTCTTGCAATTTGATTGGTGGAAATCGACGGTCTCTCGACCTTCGGCCATAGTGTGAAACGGCCCTAAATAAGGGCATTAAGGTTGGATAACCTATTACCATTACCAACCCCAAAATCGGCTATGTTATGTGGCCCAAAACAGCCAGCCACCCAGCCCATTTCTGTAATTTTTGGAAAGTTAGTTTATAGTTGGGGAAGGGAAGGAGCGGATTTTGGTGAGTCAAGCTGCCAGTATAGGTCAAGGTTGCAGACATATTTCCAACTAGTCAGGTTATGTAAATGGCAATATCTGATATGTAATGTACACTGTGAATTTTAGATTCTATCCATACGGTTAGATTTGAGATTGCTACCATCAATATATGTGTATAAATTTTGAAACTTAAAATTTAGAGCTCTTTTGTAATATGATCACGAATAAGATATTGACAATCTAATAATGAAATTTGTTGGGGTGGGTTGAAATGTAATACTCTAAGTGTAGTAATTTTTGGATATTTTTTGGTTGCTTATTTTTAGTAGTTTACTTTTTCAATAGCACTTTTAGACTAAAATCTTCAAAATTTTAGGTGGAACACTACGACATGAAATTAAGCATAAAATTTTCACAAACCGTCCCCTTTCTAATCGGATCACATATGCACGAAGCTAACTTCCCATAAAAGTTTCAGTAAAAAATCCACACTGCAAAAAGCGCATGATGAATGAGAAATTGGAGTTCAAATCCGTACATCATGCAAAATATGCATGGTTGGACGGTTAGGAGTTAAGGGGACGCATAATAAAATAATAAGCAACTACCCTACGAGGAGCTCTCACTGAAATAGAATGAATGAAGGACAAGATTGCATTTCAGTGGAATCATAGACGGAATATATTTGCTACAACTGTTTTTAACCCAAGAAAATGGGTGTCCCCGCAATGCCTCTTCCCTACGGTCATAGCCAATAGAATAAAATAAAAATAAAACTAATTTAGTTGATGAAGAATGTAGTTGGAGACATGCGCGGCAAAATCTGTCCCAAAATCTAGTTTCATGGTAAATAAAATGTTACAAAATCATGACTTGCTATATACTACAGAGGGTGTGACCGTGTAACCAGGCATGTGAAAGATATCAATTGGGCAGTCAGTCGGTAACGGAAGGTTCTGGGCTTCCTGTCAACTGACCCCAATTAGGAGCTGACTATTGTAAGTTAGCCCAATTATGGGGGCCTTGAAAATATGGTAACTTGGCAATTCATGTCCTATAATTGGATGATTTTATAAAATTAGCAGAAAGAACCTGCAGTACATTTGCAGTACTGTATTTGTGGCAGTCAGGAATGTGGTCCTCAAATACTTTGACAAATGTGGGGAGAAAAAATAAGCTACTTTTTTTTGTTTTTGTTTGTTTGTTTTTTTTATACATACATATATATTTATTTTATTTTATTTTATTTTATTTGACACAAATTGAATTTCAATTGCACAAAAAAGAGGGACAAAAGGAGCAGCCAAACATTTTATTTTGGACACAAACAAAGGAGGATCCTTTATTGCGAGGAAAAGTAAATACAAACCCACCGGCAAAGCGGGTGACACCTAGTACCGATCATTTAACTCATGGAAATGAAAATCAGTAAAGGCACCCGTGAGGGTCCAGTGGACTTTGTGCGCGATGGGGACGTAAACGCCCATGATTCCATTGCCACACCACTTCCTTATGAACCTGGTTAAGATTGGTGCAAATTGACTGTTGTTGTTAGCAGTGCGGAGGCAGATCGTTTGCCACAATTCTCCCGTAGTGGATGAGTCCAATCCACGTTTTTTGGAATAGCTTTGTAAAACAAGCTACTTTGATAAAGGAGTTTACTTCTACTTTGTGTGTCAATGATATTTCATGCACTAGTAGTTTGTTTTTGGCTAGATGGAACTCCCACTTGTCTGCCGGCCTTCATTTGGAACTTGGGCTAATTTTGTTTCTTTGCTTAGTTGCACTTAATTGAATTCTAGTCCCACTTTTTCAAAGAAAGAAAAAAAAGAGCTCTTCGTATGTAAATGAATTAATTTTAGCGAGTCAACATTAGCATGCATGTGTGGATGCTCTGAAATGAGCAAAACAAAGTTGGTAATGGAACCAATCATAGCATAATAGAGCAGTGCAATGGAGCACCCTGAATCGAAAGAGAAGTTTTCACTTGGATTCACTTTTATAAGTGATGATAGAATACGATTTGTATACCATGGATATTTAGGACAACAGGTTCTTTCTATTAACCCCTAAAGTACCACGAAGCCCAAATTGAACCTCATGCTTTTATAACAATTTTGAACATGTCCTATGTAGACTTCCATTTATTCAAATCTCTTTCTCTTTTGATCAACACATGCAAATGTTCTTCAATGATAAATTGTGGTCCCATTGCTCCATTATGCTATGGTGTTGGTCATGAGCAATTTAATTAATTTATTAGTTTATAATTATTTATAATTATAGAATTAATTGGGCGGTTGAGGTAATGAGGAGTTACAAGGTCCTGCCTTTAGGGGAGAACTCCAAATTGGAACACAGTCAGTGGCTATAGCACAGTGAGTGGGTTAATGGAAGTGCACTTGGCAACTCCAGCTAAGCCCAAGTGCCTGGTTACCCATACCTACCGTTCTAGATCGATTAATTTGGCCTTCAATATGTCCCTCTCCTTTTTTTGTCATTTGGCTATGGTGTTGAATGAAGGGGTGGTTACACATGAGTAGGCCCCTGTGGTAGCTAGCCCTAGGGAGGCTACTTTGACATTTCCACAATTAATACGCAATTCGCTAATTATGCACTTTGTTGTATAATCATGCACTTGGCCCTCGGGCGTATTAATTTTTTTTTCCAAAAAGTTCTTGGAAAAAAAATGATTTTGGACTTCCCACAATACTTTACATTGTGAACAAACTATTTTTTTATTTTATATATTCTCTTTTATGTTTTCTTTTATCTTGAATGTTTTCTTCTTGTTTTCTTTCTTATCTTATGCTTGTCTTCCTTATTGTCTTTTGTTCATTTCTTTTATTTTTCCTTCATTCTTTTTTCTTTTCATTTTTGGCTCTCCTTGTACAACCACAAATCCCACACTCGCACCAAAGGTTTGAATTATTAATTTTCTTCTTTGCTAGGGTTCGCCTTGCCCTTTGTGGCGCTCAACCCCCCCCCCCCCCCCCCCCCCCCCCAAAAAAAAAAAAAAAAAGTCTTCTATTTTGTTAAGGTTCAACTTACCATTTGTGACGCTGAACCTTATAACCCAAAAATAAATAAATAAATGTACAAGATTCAGCCACTGGATGAACCTTAACAAGTTGAAAGTGGAGGAGAGTCATGAAATATAGAAGGTTCTCAAGTCCTCAGCTTCAAGACAACTTCTCTTTAACCAATCAATTTTTTTCATGAATCATGTTACTTTTCCATAACCCATTCAAATTTGTTCATGTTTCACCGTGTTCCCCTCCTCTTTCCTACTTCCATGGAGAACTTTTCAAACCCATAGGAGTTGGAAGTTGGCCCTCTAAGAGGTTTTGTACATTTTCCTTCTTGCAATGAAACTTCTTTTCATTTCTACCCAAAAGAAAAGAAGAAGAATTTCAAATAAGGTAACAATATCTAAAAGCCACCATTTCCTTAAAGCGTGCATAGCTCAATCTTCCATAATCAATAGATTTTGACACCCTACTGTTGATGAGAATGTGCACAATCTGAACATCAGAGTTTAGGGTTGTTTTAAGGTCAATCTACAATGAGCACTTTGGAAATTCATAACTTATTCATACGGTATCCAAATAATGTATGCTAAAATGTATTGGAATCCTCTTGAATTTGCTATTGAGACCTACTAAATATATTCTCTGTTTAATGTGTGTAAATAGGCTCAGTTGGTAAGGTGAACGCTTTAACCCCTAAACGTACTGATCCTTTGAACACTAGTAGATGCTAGCCTCAAAAATAGATTTTAGCATGGCTGAGATGTACGTGAGGTATATATGAGAGAACCATTGCAAGCATAAAATCTATCCAACAAATTTGACATGCTTGCAGTTGGAGGCCTCTTCAATATTATCAACAACTCCTTATCACTAGAGAATTATTGTGATTGGTAGAGAATTTAATAGTCTTATAAAAGTAACTTGGATGAAAGTCATCCAAAATTGTATGATAAAGTTTCAAGGCTTTGAATATGATTGTGATCCAATTTCCGGATGCTGGGACGTTTAGAGGTTAACCCCTCAAGGCCCAAGGGGACATATTGTGTCCTCTGACTTGTTCATCAAGTCATTTTTTAAACTCATTTTGTTCAAAAACTACATAAGATATATACAGAAAAAAATACATAGCAATGTTAATATTGATGTGGGAAATTTTGAAGTACAAATCATATTCTCACTTAAGTTTGTTGTACAAAAGATAATTGCAGTCAAAGTTCAGTTTCTTCAAATTGTACAGAATCCCCTTGGGCCTTGAGGGGTTAAGGTATAGTTACCTTGGAGCCAGATGAAGTGAAAAAGAATTCCAACTACACTAAATAGGTAGATTAGTGTTAGATAATTATAAGATTTGAAAATATTACAGATTTTTACTCTTGACAAAAAAAATTACCAAAGACATTGATTCCAATACTATTGAAAGATCCCCATCTTGACCAATATAGAGGGTAAAAAAATTGGTCAACAGTAAAAACTTACAACATGTTTATGTAAATTAGTGTATCTAACACTAATCTACCTATTTAGTGTAGAGCCAGACGAAAAGAAAAAGAGAGGCAAAGAGAGGAAAAGAAAAAGAGACGAAAAGAGAGGAAAAGAATAAGAGAGGAAAAGAGAGGAAAGAGTAAGAATCTGTCACGGCCATAGGGGGGGTCCTGCAGGGCGTGCGTGCGTGTGCCTTCAGTTGTACTCACTCACTGTTCAATGTTCATCTAACTTACGCAAAGCGGAAGCGGCGGCGCCCAGCGCGGGGACAGACTCGCTGCTCGCTGTGATGCGACTGAGGGCGGGTGACGCACAGCCATTTCCAGACACGATGCACCGCAACGCCAATCCTGCCCTCCCGGATTCGCCGCACCACCTGCACGGACGGACGGAGGGCCGGACCCACTGCCCTCCCGCGCTAGCTAGCTCGCACCGTCCCTCGCTCTCTCTTTCTTCATCACTCCGTCGTCGGTCCTCACTCCGTCGTCTTCTATAACTTCCCCACTTCCCACTGCAGTTCAGAGCCTAGACCCTCCACCGGATCACTCGCGGGACCACCAAGTCACTTCTGCCTCCACCGCATTCCACCGAACCACAACCTTCATTGTTGCCGTTTACTGTATCTTCCGGAGCTAGTTCGTTGCCACATTTGCAGCTCAAGCGGTGAATGATCGTCGTGCCATTTCTAACTGCGATGGTGCGCTTCTAGATTTACGAGCGGCATTCTGAGTGGCAATGCAGCCACAGGGAGTCAGTGTCTAAGTGTTGAACGCAACCAGGAGAATTTCCATTTCTTGTTAGTTAGGTTACTACCGAATCAGCATCGCGGAGACAGCAATTGTTATTGCTGCAGATGTGAAGCAGAGCTGCATTGGCGGGTTAGATAAATATTAACGCCACATTGGTTGTTTTGGGTTATTTTCTAGTGTAAACTGTTGACAATGCTCAATGCTCGCAATGGATGGTCGGCTTTGGTAACGTAGGATCAGTTAACTTCGGGGTACGACGACGACGTATCGATGCTTCCCGTGTTCAGGCTGCCGGTGACGACGACGACGAGTATGAGGCAGAGCCACGGCAGCGGGGACTTGGAAGCCATGATGAAGTCGGATCAGGGACTCGGAGGCACGGACTCGACGGGCCTGCAGATTCCCATCACGGGGCGCGCGAGCCTGAGCAGCAACCGGGGCGGCCCCGGCGCGGCGTGGAAATCCACCGGCAATGGAATGCGAGTGGCGTTTCTGCTCACGTGCTTGCAGTTCAGCTTCGCCATGTACGCCACATTCCTGCTCTACTGGTCCAGCCCGGCCGTGCCGGACCTGGTGGTGAAGCCCGAGGCCAACTTCTGGTTACCCAAATTCTTCCCGGGCGGTGGCCCCGTCCAACGCATGGTGCTGGAATCTAGCAACATCACGACGACGACGACGACGACGAATAAGCCGGCGGTTTGTCAGTGGGAGCAACTTGCATTCCAGCAGAAGAAGTCCAACAACACGGAGATGATCGAAATGAAAACCGGGTTGTTCAGGTGCGTGCATCAATCTGTTCCTTTATTAGTTCATGCCACTGTTCATACGTCCCATGGATCCTATTCCAAGCCTTTTCGTTCTCTAGTTTTAGATTCAGGGAAGCGGGCACGTGATCTATTAATAGACTGTTCATGTGCGGGAAACTTAGAACGAATTGAAGATTCTGTTGTGAGTTTTGGTGCTGCAGGGAGCTTGTTCTGTGAGAATGTAGTCCCAGGTTGTTCATGTGGTGGCTCTGTTTTTTTTTTTTTTTTTGACACAAATAAAGGAGTACCTTTACTGCAAAAATGATGGCACAAATACAACCGGGACCCAGCCAGGACCGGCCAGGCGTGGCTCTGTTTTTTTTACTCTGTGCAATCAGACGCGCTCTGAATTCTTTATGCAGGAAATAGAATCAACATAGTGTCAGTACTTGTTGACTTGTTTAATGCCACCGTTTAGTTGCACCGTGATCTAGGTAGGTGTTCACCCCAGCCAGTCCTCTTTCGTACATGCTCAAAATGGACCTTGCGGTTCCTCTAGTCAACGAGGGCAAATTTGACCTAGGTGCCCTAGTTAACACTCTGACAATAAATGTAAGTTCATAAGGGCTAATTTGGCAACGATTTTTTTAGTCGCTGCTCACTCTGTTTCAGTTCATAGTAGGAGTCCAAAACCACATGTTTTTTCGGGTTAATTTAAGAGTTCAAATTCATGTTGTTGCCTTCCTACATTGACTTCCTACATGTTTCATCCCTAAAAAAATACAGCTACAAAAGTTGCCGTTGTGTTTCATCCTTTTCAACATGAGCTCTTTTTTTGTCTTATCTTTCAACAAAGTGGACTCTTATTATGAAACAGAGGGAGTATTACACATGTAATGATAAACTACTTATAGTTGCTATTATTCATGGTAAATGATTTGTTTAACAGTTTTTAATGGTGATCATCATTTTACAAATCTGGTTACAATAATGTAAAATAAATAGAAATCTGGTTTCCACATTTTCATTTTCACATGAAAATTTTGAAGGTCATATGGTCCAAAATAACCTAGGTAAAAAAGCAGTAGTTGGGTAAGAGAAAGCAAAAGATGGGTAATATTAAAAAAAAATTGGGTGAAAAGGATGGAAATGTAACACTTACATTACATGTTCAGCGCCAAAAAAGCCAAAAAAGTTCAAATTAGGCTTCATAGTCCCATCCGAATCACATACTTTTCACAATTGACTTTGTCATTTCATTTCAAAACCATAAATCCTTGGTCCTTTACACTTCAACATCCAGAAGAAAAATAAACTATTAAACAATACAGTATTCAGAGATGTTAGAAGATTCTTTCCTTAATTGTTGTAAAAGAATTTCGGAACGGCATTGTGAAATCGCCTTCTTCTGCCAGCGGGCCAGCTCGCCCAGAAGAAGCTCGATCAAGTGTGTCCATGACGCGGTGGAAAATGCAAGATCGTCTCTGTATTTAATTTCACTCTGCAATCGATTCTCAGTCTTCAATTTGTGCCAAAAGTGCTGACTGATCATCGACGCAACCAAAACGACGACTGACTGACTGACTAGCTGTCGGTGAGAATGATCGAGTGCAGGGAGGTGATGGAGTTTCAACAGGAGAAGCGAGGATGCGAGACATTGGAGGAGCTCCTGCGCTTGCCTTCGACGGGCGCGAATGCCACGGTGACGGTGATCCTGAACCACTTCAAGCGGAAGACGCTGTGCGCGCAGCTGGATGCGCTCCTGGAGCAGACGCTGCCGTTCCACGAGGTGTGGGTGGTGGCGTTCGGCAGCCCGGAGGTGGCCACTCTGCGCGCCATCGTGGACGCGTACAACGACACCCGCATCAACATCGTCGAGTCCCAGTACGATTACCGATACTACGGCCGATTCCAACTCGCCCTGCAGGTGCTGCACAATCACCAATCCCTTCGCAATTCTTACGGTTTCCAATAACATATTCTAGCACTAGTAGAAAAGGTGTCGAAGGAGATGCCCATGCAAGTAGTGCCCAATTCCCTGCATGCTCAGTTATTTTGCATGGGCATGTCCCTGGGGAGCCTCTTTTTTTCTACTAGTGTAGGGTGCAATTAGTTTGATTGCGATCATGGTTTTCTTTTTAGTTTTTGAGATAATGCCCACATGACTATAATATCTTTAAACATTAGTGTTGTTGTGGCAATTTTGTGATTTTTTGGGGTTAAATTAGCTGGCTACATTGGTCTAAGTTTAGTTAAATTCGTGTCGTTGTGGCAATTTTGTGATTTTTTGGGGTTAAATTAGCTGAATACATTGGTCTAAGTTTAGTTAAAGTCGTGTCATACTTAGGTAAGTACACCTAAAAGCAACTTTACCTAAAAGTGATCCTCTTTACAACAACACAGTGGCAATTTAGTTCTAAAATGTCGGACCGAAGTAAATAGGGTTTCTTTTGCAAATAAGGTCACTTTTAGGTATAGTTACATAACATTCTTTAGTAGCTCACTATTCACTCTTGGGAATCATAAAAAATGTAATTGAGATTTTGAAATTTCAAGCCCTGAAAAATTTGGGCAACCTTGCTTTGATGGGTTTTTTAACCCAAAAATAGAGTTGAAATGATGTGCTATTTTTTTTATCGTTCTCAAGATTACCTAGGTAGTTAACAAGATGCATGACTCAATTTGACAAGATGTTCAATTCATTAGCATTTTTTTAGAGACCTTGTAATGGGTGAGGATATGAAAAAAAATAAGAGATTTTGATTAAATTAAATTATTCCTTCAACTCTCCTCCAATTGGATGAAGCCACAACTCATGGCATGTAACTCATATGGGCTAAAGTAAACTTCCTTTGAGGTGTGCCCAATGAATCTCATTGGCTTAGGCTTTTTGGCAAATGTACCTGAAGTGTTGAACTATCTTTCAACGTTGAGGTCTTTCACTTTGAAAAATTCCCTAAGTGGAGTTTTAATCGGATGAACATAATTCCAATTGCATTGAAAATAAAACTCGTTTACCTATGACATCATATTTTTTATTTTGAAAAAAAAATGACTTTTTGAACTTGGGCAACAAGGGAAAATAGGCAGTGACCAAAAAATGATCTCTTGAGAGCTTAGGGATTAATAACTAGAGCTCTAACACAAAATTTACAAGATATTGGGATAGATAAGCAATACTGATTGACAATTGGTTTTGGTTGCTCATTGCACTAGTATTCAAAGTTCAACAACGTCCTCAATAAATATTCCATTAATCTAGCGACAAACAAACAATACATTGAGACATTTCTAGTAAGAGATGCACAAAGGTTATTTGGTTCCATTGAATATTTCTACGTTGAATATCCGGCCACAAACATTGATTTGTACACCCAAGGAGAAAGTTTTGGTGCAATAGAGCTTTTGATAGCCTCAAAAAAATATATAGGACTGAAATCTTGTGACACATATTTGCAGGCTCAAGGCGCGGATTATGTGTACTTGGTGGACGACGACATGATTCCCGGCAAGAGAGTGCTGGAAATCTTCGCGCACACAGCAGGAACGGACAAGTACCGGAACTCGGTCCTCGGCAGCATTGGTCGCATCTTGCCATTCCGACAGAAGGACTTCAGTTTTCCAAGCTACCGGAAGACGGGCGCCAAAGAGGCGGGCTTGTACTTGCCAGACCCAGCTTACGACATTGTTGTCGACAGAATTGTGAAGGTGGACTTCTTGTCCAGTGGTTGGTTCCTGTCCGCGGAGTTGGTGAAGACCATTTTCATCGAGACGCCGCCCACGTTCTCCACCGGCGAGGATCTGCATCTCAGGTGAGAGCTTGGACCGCATGATCAAAGTTAGTGTCGATCGATCAAACTGTTTTGATTGTAACTAAGCAGTTTTTTGATTCTGTCTGCTTCCCCCGGGGGATGCACTCTACATTATGTTTGAGAATTATCACCTAGAAACGCGTTTATATGTATACAATATTTTCAGCTCTAAATATGGCTATTCTATGTTTACTTTGTACGGTGATGTTCAAATTAGTATCCCTTTTGTGCACTCACAAATTTAACATGGTGCACCCCTGGGTGTGTTTGTTTGTTTGTGTTGCAGTTACCAGCTTCAGAAGTATCATGGCCACGGCTCGTTTATTGTTCCAGTTGATCCAAACGACATGGACACCTGGGGAGACAAAGAGCATCGTCTTGCTCAAGTGTCGGAGACGACCGTCATTCATAAAGAGGTCGTTGAGGTACAATCACCCAACCTCTTCAACTTCTTCACTACGACGTAGTTTGAATGTTGGTGGCAAGTATGCAGGATACTGATCCTCTGGTGTTTCGACTTTTGCACTCGGATATAGTTTGAATCTGTGTTACAGTCACTCTGATCGAATGTGCAGGATGTCATGACAGATTAGGTCATTATAAATTGGGACTTTCAAAACGCGAAGAAATCCGGGATTCATTAGTCATTATGGACTAGTTTGAGTCTGTATACTTGTAGTTGCTGAATCGCAAATTTTCTTCTAGTACGGTTTGATTTCTGTGGCTGAATTGCACGGTTTCTGAGCAGGTGCGGGACAACCAATGGTGGCGGACATTCTCCAGGGGATACATAACCCAGTGGGCGGAGATGAACCCGCAACGCAGCGACGCGTTCTTCTACGCACACACAGTGAGTGACGTGCAGGTTATGGCGCCCTTGTTGCAAAAATTTCGTTTGACGCCGGGAAAGAAAGCGTACTTGGTCATCAGTGGAGGACAGTTCTGCTCTTGTAAGGAGGCTGCAGAAATTCTCGGCTGGGCTCCTGCTTCGTGCAAAGACCGCCGCTTCAAGGTCTTTGATCTCGAGGTACGAGATCTCAAGGTTTAACTAGGGTTTAGGGTTTAAGGTTTTGGTTTTTGGAGGTGACACAACTCATGTGGCTATCCATGATCATGCAGGTGGGTTCAATTCATAGAGGCTTCTCGGAGACGTCATTCATTCAAGAAGTTTCGGCCTCAATGCGGGGCTTGTTACGAATGCACTCTCCCAGTCTGCTGATCACTGTCACTGACTTGCCGTCTGCCGTTGTGGATGCTTTGAAACTGGGCATAGCGCAAGCTGCTACCCAGACTGCGCTCGCGCAGATTCCTCACTCGTCGTTCCGCCATGCTCTCTGGATGGCCACCGTCCCCCCTGCATCCCTTACATGTGAGATTTCTTCTCGTGCGCTAGCTCTTTTTTGTTACCCGTGTGATTGTTGCAATCTTTGCTTTCACAACTTCTCTTTTACTTGATCGTGCACAGAATAACCAACAAGAAAAGGGTTCCTTGTTGGTTGTACTTGATCCAAAAGAGAGTGTTCACATGCGAATTTAGATCTAACATGCAGTGGAGCTCCAAGATAGTCTCTTGAGTCTAGTCCTTAACTACTTGTACATAAAGAGGCACCATCTATGCAGCCATGTACTCATAGACCATATATTGCTGGCTTGCCATGACACTGAGAATCTGACTGGGGTTGTTGAATGATCGAACCAGTTTGGAGCAAAATGCGGATTCAAATCAACATCATTACGCAGAACCGAGCCACGTCTTTGATGCGCTTGCTGCAATCTCTGTTGAACGCACATTACATCGGTGACACCATGGACATCTCCTTCAACGTGGACAGCGCGGTGGATAGCCCAACTCTGAAACTGATTGATTCATTCCAGTGGCCCTATGGCCAGAAAATCGTGCGGCGACGCATCATCCGAGGAGGTCTCATCCGAGCCGTGAGCGAGAGCTGGTAAACTAACTCCCTTATTCCTGTCCCTTCCATGTATCTTTTTTCCCAATTTTTGTGATTAACCCTTAAATGACATATGCTTTCCCGATTCCACTCCCAAAATCTCTTTTAAACTCCATTTTAAGCATGGTTCTCTTTTTAATTTACTTTGGTTCGATTCTGAAGAAGTATAGATCCCTCAAAGGTGCCCGGTTTGGCATTTAAAAAATCCCATTTGGTGCAATGGAGTAGAAGTTATGAGCAAGATTCTCCCAAAATACTATCAAGCCCATGGGGTTTGCATTGTCCTTTAAGTGTTAAAGATTAGCGAGTTTTTTGTTGCTAATTTAAGCCAAATTGCTTCATAAATTTTAGGCTGGCTAATTGATACAAAGGATTTTTGGAAAAAAAGAAGGAATAGTAGCCATATTTCCTACATGGAGTCAAGATATGTAGCCTCTTTAAACCTAGGTATCACCCAGGTATTGCCTAAGTAGCACCTAGGCAACACAAGTGTATTACCCTGATATTACCTATATATTGAGCATCCAAGGAGCCTGGATTGCTCTTCAAGCCATGGAAAGTAGCAAAATTGCTAAACTGTCTTCTGACAAAAAATAAAATTACTGAGTAAGATTGTTCATGTGTTTGCAGGTACCCTGCTTCAGACGACGATTTCGGTCTTCTACTGGAGGACGACATTGAGCTGTCGCCGTTTTATTACATGTGGCTCAAGTACGCGCTACTGCAGTATTACTACAACCCCAACGTGCACCTGCCGGAGCTGAACTCCATCGCGCTGTACACTCCCCGTGTGGTGGAGGTGGTGAAGGAGAGGCCGCATTGGAATGCCACGGACTTTTTCAGTGAGGTGCATCCCAACACGCCCTACTTGCATCAACTGCCATGCAGCTGGGGCGCCTTGTTCATGCCCAAGAAGTGGCGAGAGTTTTACAAGTACATGGGCATGCGCTTCACCGAGGACGCCAAGTCTAACCCCGTCCAGATTCCCAAGTCACGAACTAACGGATGGCAGGTCAGTCATTCCACTTATAACCCTTCAAGGACCGAGGATTCATAGTTTCAAAATGACAAATTCAACCAATCATATTGTGAAAAATCAATAATTCAGATAGGATCAGATTTTATATCTTTGAAATCAGTGAAGAATATTGCATGTGTTGATCACAAGACATATAAATTTGAATAAAAGGAAGTCTACACCGGAGCTGCTATGAAAAACATGAGGCTTAATTTGGGCTTCTTGGTCATTTAGGGGTTAAACTTCCTCACATTTGCTATCCCCTCCAATCTTTTTTTTTTACCCTTCAGAAGGTGGAAGTGCGAAAGTCACATAGTATATTCTGAAAAATGAAATGAACCGCTAAGATGGCTGCTCAAGCACATGAGCGGCCAACCTCCCTACTTATCTGTTATACTTGGGCTCTCTTCTTCTTGTCTCTTCTGAGTTCTCTTTTGTTCTTTGTCTACTTGGCATATAGCTATAGAGAGTATTGCATGAAATCAGTGTACAGAATTTTTTATACCACCTTCGTATCGATGTTCTACCCGCTTTCAAATTCCAGTTTAGACACTCTGCAATACTAGAGTATGAATGTTTTGTCGATGCATAGCCTGAGGCAACAAAAACGAAATGAAACAGAATCAAATGGAATGTGGTAGGATGTGAAAGGCCAAGAGCAGAATTCGGGTAGAAAACTTCGTGTTTTTTCTGTAACAGTTAGGAGGGTGGTATCTGTGTTGTTGTTTTCTTTTGAAATAATCCTTGAGAAGTACACCGAAGTTGGATGCTTGAAGTTGCTGTGGATTGGGTGATGACAGGCATCGTGGAAGAAGTTTCTGATTGACATGATGTATTTGCGGGGGTATGTGACACTGTACCCCAACTTCCCCAACCAGACCAGTTTCAGCACCAATCATATGGAGCCGGGTGCTCACATCGGTGCTTCCGCCAACAAACTCGTTCATAACAGAATTGACTTCGTCGTCCCTCTCTTGGAGGTTTGGCTCTCCGTCACCTTAATTGTTTGCTGATTTCTGATCTCCACAGGCCAGTAACCAAACTGGGGCTCCAAGGACTAAGCCCTGAATAAAACCAGCTTTATCTTTTTACATCGTTGGATAGGTTCAACCCAAACTAAATTTTTTTCAGATTAAGAATATTGGTTATCAACAGTAAGTTATGTGAATAAGAGTGTTTACATCTGCAATTCTCCTACTCTCGTTTTCAACTCAACCAGTGGACTAAAATTGCGGTTTAGTGTCCGGGAGAATGTTTCTCAACACGGACTCTATATGACTTTTTGGAGACCAATAGTGTCCCTGTAAAAATGATAAAAATTTCAAGTAACCTTCTAGATGTAGTGTTCCAATGATAAATGGCAACTTTATAATAAACATGGCATGCTAGCTTATGGCAAAAAGGGACATGAAACAAAAAGGGACATGAAACTCTCAGTGGAAGTGAGAATGATAAGTGGCAAACTTCTATGTACTGTAGGGGCACTATTTCTCCTCACCTCTGGACGAATTGTGGTAAAAGGCATCAATTCTCGTTGGACACTAAATCACAATTTCAGTGTAGAGATACCCACCAAACTTAGGTTCAGGTTGAGTGTAGGAATATTTTAATAGGGTGAGTATTATGACATTCTTGAACATAGTACAATTCATCCTTATTTTACTCACAAATTTACCTTTTCGGTTGTTATAAATTCTCCTTCATTTCCTCCTAACCATATGATTCTTCCACAATCTTCTCCTACTGATATGATATGAATGTGATTGTGTGCAGGAGGATTTCTTCCCCTTATTGCCAAATTCCAAGCTACCGCCAGCTTCAAGGCTGCCAGTGATCAACCTGTTCAACCAAGTTTCGTCGCTGCGGGGTCTCAAGGCGGCCGGGGCTCGGCTCAGCCAAGACGTGTTGCAGTGCAATGTGACGCAGGTGGTGATGGCGGACGACAAAACCGGGGAGCCTCTGGCATGCCATACATTCTAAATGAATGATGTCCACTCAATGCCATTCAGCACCGAGTGCTTTTTTTTTGAGTGGGGATAATGTCAGTCATGCCCAGCGCTTCCTTTCATGTATAGCATTTCTTGGCATGCATGTACCCCAGCTCACATGCATTGAACTGACGATATCTTATTATTATCATTCTTGCCATTCCATTTAAACAAGAGGCAGAGCAGGTGCTGCTCTTTAGGTCGAGAATCGATGCGCGTCCTTAATTAGCTTGCTAGGCATTCTAGCTATACATTCATATGAGAGGCAACATTTTTCTGCACGAGGTCTAGATACAGAAAATCGGGTGCTGTGGAACCGAAGGATAGTAGATGATCATGTGAGGTGGGGGATTATTATTCCCTTGAGATCCGTGTCTTCTCTTTAGTAAAGCAACCCCATTTAATTTACTATAATTTTTCTTTTTTTCTTTTTTTTCAGCTTTTAATGTTGCCCTCTTGATTTGGTTGGTACTGATCTCTTGAACCCGGTACTTAGGGCAGACTTCCATGTACTGGTGACATTTTCTGGAGTTGAAAAGTGTCTTTCCATATCAACATTGATCATTTCCTTGTGAGAAAATAAGTGGGAAAGTAAGCCTGTCTTGGGTTGATATTGAGAATGTGTTGTCATCAATTCCTTAACAAAGTTCTATTGGCTCGACTATTGGTAGAATTTTTTTTTCTAAATTGGAAGTATGATATATTTTTTCTAACGTTATGTTATATGCAGTTTTCAGTATTAGGTTGCATAATAACATGTCAAGGTCGGTCAATTTTCAGGTTTGGTCAAGTTTCCAGTTATCATAACTCCTTCAAACATGAACTTCTTTGTTAAGACATGCTAGCAAAAATTTCCTTAGTTGATTAGTCACATTTTCATATGAATGATTGCCAAATTATGCATTATCTTCTAATGATTTTGATCAATTTCACGAGTACCTGAAAGTGTAGCCTTAGATGTAGGAATGAAGGGAGAAAATATGGGACTGATGTGGTGAATTGAAAGAAGCCAAGTCCAGTTCAAATCGCATATGTTATGGAGAGTAGAGAATTGAGCATTATGGTGATATTCACAGAAAGTGAGATATGAGATTTCAAAACCACTACAAAAAACATTTTAAAACATGGATCAACAAGCACTTAAAATTCAATGTTTTTCTCAATTCTTGGAAAAGCTCTGAATACACTCTATGAAAAGGGAGGTGGCCCATAATATTTTTGAAAAGCTGTGATAAAAAAGAGTTCTGAGTACAGTACCCGAACATCAGGGCCGCATCTCATGCTGGATAATTAATGTTTTTCCCCTCAAAAAATGCCAAATTCTCTGATTATTTTTTAAGTTCCTCTCTTTTACTATACAAAGGAGTTATCTTAAAAGTCAAGTGGTGTTTGAATCATAAGATACCATGTGTTTCAATTTAATGTACTCTTATTTATTCATTATAAATAGTTATGAAATTTGAAAGAGCTTGGTGGTCTCTCACTATTAGGTGTATAAGAGCTTGGTGGTTTTTAAACTCATGGTAAATTAGTTTAGCCGACTTTTTAACGTAGATACCGTAAATAAAAATATGGTAGATTTTTATTTTTATTTTAAATTCCTAGAGACTCGGGCTTCTCTTTTATAATTATATTTTGCTGACCCTGACGGTATGATCTAAAGCTCACAATAGTTTACCACAGGGGTCATCAGCCATCACCGGGTTATCACAGGGTTTCATCATGGTTTCCGTCACTGTGAAACCCGCAGAACCGAGGTATTAAGGATACCTGGTCTCTGATACCCGGCCGGGTGGCGGGAGGAATTTGGCGGGGTTTTTCTAGGGTTTGATTTGCAATGGTCACTTCACTGTCAAGCTCTTGCAACTGGAATTCCATTGCATTCGATTTCATTGCAGCAGCAACCGAGGAGCATGATCTGAACGTAACAGGCGGTGCAATTCTGCGGAGGCATTCCGTTGAGAGGAATCGAAAATGTGTTTGGCTTTGTAGAGTGAGAGATGGCCAATGCAGGCAGCGGGGCGCTGTGGTTGTCGATTGTTGCTTGATTTTTGTTTTTTAGAGTTCAGATTATTCGCAGGAAACCAGCAATCTGAGTACAAATGGCTGCGATAAAAGACCTCAATGACGTCTCTTCAGCAATTCTTGACATGGACACTCTTGCTATGGACTCCATGGACATGCACCCGGAAGCTTTTCCCACTTCTGGAGCTCCTGGTGCGCAATCAAAAGAAACAATGAGCTCAGGTACGTTGGCATTGCAGACTTTTGAGCTAAATTTTTGTTTTCTTGTCCTGTGAGAATGGCCGCTTGTGGGAGAGAACACTTGTTAGGTTAGTAGATGATTTCTTATTCTGGTCGTACGACAGGGATGTGATCAGTGAGTTTTTTTTGGTCAGGAGACATTTTAGTATTTTTGCTACTTTTCCATGGCTTGAAGAGCAATCCAGGCTCCTTGGATGCTCTTTTCATATCAATATAGGTAATATCAGGGTAATACACGTGTGCCACCTAGGTGCTACTTAGGCAATACATGGGTGATACCTAGGTTTAAAGAGGCTACACATCTTGACTCATGTAGAAATCTGGCTATTATTCCTTTTTTTTTCAAAAATCTTTTGTATCAATTAGCCAGCCCGAATTTTATGTAGCAATTTGGCTAAAATGAGCAACAAAAATCACCGAGCAGAATCATCCAAGTCGTACGACAGGGATGTGATGATTGCCTTCATTTCAAGCGAAGTGTAACAATGTGGTCTGAAGGAAAGCGATATCTGTTATTGTCCAGATTCCCGTGCTGGTGAAAGAGAACAGCAAGACGGGGATGATATACATGAAATTGATGATACTGGTGCTCAAGAAATGGAATACCGTGGAGCAAAAGAAACGAATCATGATCTGATGACGGATCCTGGCACTCCTGGTACATTGCAAGAGGAGTTTTCAGAAGATGGTCATGAAACTAAAGGAATGGCCGAGGAAGAAACGGGCTATGACGATGAGGGTCTGATGACGGATCCTGGTACTCCTGACACGCCTCAAGAAGAGTTTCGACAGGATGCTCAGGAACTGGATGAGATCAAAGACATGAATGTGGATGAGACTGAAGAAGAAGGCGGCTCTGACGATGAGGTTTTGAATTTGAATTCTGGCTCACCTCAAGATGATGAAATCGATCCACCGGGTGAGATCAAGGCTATGAATGTAGACGGGCCTGAAAATGATGACCTAGTAGTGTTGGGTGATGGTGAAGGAGGAGAGAAATCCATTGATGATGGTGAGAGGTTTGTGGCGCCATTTCCTATCACTCGAGTGAAGAGAATTATCAAGCTCGACAAGGACGTAAGATTAGTGACTGGTGATGCAATTGCGCTCATAGCCCAAGCAACAGCTCTTTTTGTACAGAATTTGAGTTCAGCTTCATTCACAGTTATGCTGCGAACTAAACGGAAAACCATCCGTGGCCCAGACGTTGTTCTTGCTGCTAAATCAACCAGGTAAGTCTGAATCTTTAGAGTATTTCTTTGTGTCTTTGTTGTGTCTTTTTTCCTCTTACACTAGATACACACAAAAGTAGGTAACCAGATACAAACGGGGTTTTGGGTAATATGTGTGTCAGAGTACTCCGCAAGTTCTTTCTTTCTTCCTAAATTGGGCACTTCACTATGCTGTGGTGTTCAAAACTCTTGCTGTTTTCAAGTTGTGTAATCAGATTGTTTTGTAATGCTGGAACATTCTGATATCCCCAAATCATCTCGAGTATGAAAAAAAAACACAATCTCATTTTGATTGCACTGTGAACAGGCAGTTTCGTGAATGTCTAGGCAATGATCTAGCAACCTTGTTGGAGGAAGACACCGCAAATGGTGAGGATGAACCTGTTGAGAAGGAACACGGAACTAGTGACGAGCCCGTGAGGTCAAGACCTCCGCAGCAAAAGTCTGCAAAAAAACATCAGCCTGCTGCTCCTCCAGGCAGTAGGCCTATCACAAACTTTTTCAAAGCATAAGGTGTGAGTTGTATTTGTAGTCTTAGTCTGCATAGGGAAACAGTGCAGGCTGAGCCGAGTCGCTTATATTGGCAGTTCCATCTTCTCTGCGCTCGCATTCCACTTCGTGGATGTGTTCTCTTCTCTCAGATTATGTGCTTCTGTTCCAAGTTTGCTTTATTACTCGTAGCTCTTGACGACGACGATTGACAGCTATTCCAGCATTTTGGACTAGACCATTAGTGGGATGCAAGAACCAACCACTGCATCATCAATCCAAGCTACGTTCCAATGCTTCCCCCGATTTGACAAGCCTAAAAAATCCAAATATTGGACCCAGAATTCTACAAGCAAGTGATGCAGTGAGAAAGTGTTCCAAGTGGAGAAGAGCGTGACTTTTCTTGTAAATACATTGAAGGCTCCTTCTCTTGTTGTAATGAGACCACAAGTTGGTGAACTCTTGCCTTGTGTCCTCACCACCATTGTGCAGCGTATTACAAGCAGAAGGGAACCCATTCCTGTGGCTTTCATCTGCATTGTGCAGTTTGCATCAGTAGAATGGATTTTTTTGGGTGTCTCTTGTCCTCATTTTGGATTCCAGCATATTAAAGCATTTATTTTTTTGAATATTGGACGAGGTTAGGCTATGTGAGTGAAGAAGTATCAATGTTGTATGTAGATTGCCTATTGTATTATTTTTGTATATGAATGCATATTTTTATGACTATTATGTATATTTACAGGCCATTTAACATGTGCATGATAAGTAATCTTGTGCATATCAAATTAGTAGTTGAATAACTACAATTGTTTGAAGACAAGAGAGTTCATTGTTGAATGGCACCATTCATATTTTGCAAAAAAGCTCAAATTTTTTGTGTTAAACTACACATTCAAGTCACCCTCTAACAATTGGATATTAGCACAACATTTTCTAAGGTAACACTTTCTAAGGTAACACTTTCTAAGGTAACTATACTTGAAAGGGATACTAAAAAGACATACACAACTTACCACAATATATAAGGTTAAAGCACATGCCAAAATTGATGGAAATGAATAAGCATACCAACTTGCAAAAGACGGCACCAAGAAAAGAAACTACCTATTTGCCAATAAACCACACGAATTTGCACGTACCAAAATTATCAAAATATATTTATCCAAATTGCAAATTTTATTTTTAGAATTTGAAATTTGTTATGATTTGTTAAAACTACATTCTATTCTAAAATTTAGAAATGAAATTTTTTCAAAGGAGAGAATATCACTACTTTCCCCAATTAATAAATTTTCTAACACTAGACAATGTAGAAGTGTTTGTCTTTAAAAATTTCTCCCAAGTGGAGTTTAACTCGAATCGACATGATTTAAATTGGGTTGGAAAGTAGACTTGATTCCCTATTTAAAAATATTTTTTATTTTCTATAGTTTTTTTTTTTCTCGTAAAAAAGGATAGTGACCATGAAATGGTTGATCCGTCATTTAGGGGTTAATGCCAAATATTGACTAATTGAAGTTGAAAAGTTGGTATCCACATAACGAATACCTCAATACCATACCTTAGGGTCAAGTTTGGCAGAAACTAATTCTAAAAATAACTGCGGGGAATTTTGGGAAAATTATTTTCCCAAAAAAAAACGTAAGGGATTTCGAGGTAAATGAACTTTCTACTCTTTAACATACGAGTTTCATCCAACACAAATGAAAATGTGTTAACGAAACCTCCGAATGAAAACATTGGATGAGTATTTCCTGGCGGGGTTTTTCTAGGGTTTGGATTTGCGAAGCCCAACCTTCGTCGTCTCTGTTGGATCGTTTTGCAGCTCTAATTCCACTGCATTCAACCCCTCGCAAAATCTGAATGCAACGTCGCGCGCAATTCTGCTGAAGCATTTCGTTGAGAGGATTTGAAAATGACCATTACTGCTTTGCTTCGGTAAATATCAAGGGTTTAAGGCACGAGTGATCGAGCCATCATGGCCAATGCAGGCAGCGGAGGCGTGCCTCGCGGGGCGCCGATTCAGCCTACGAGTCAGCAGGTCCGGTGTTTTTTGCACAATTGGTCGCTTTTTATGCAAAAATCCCTCAGTGAATTGGTGTATCGCAAAGAGTCGGTGGTTATATTGAAATTATTGCGCGATCGTATGGTGGAGGATGCGGCTTCTTTGTGGTTGTAGATTGCTGGTCTATTCCCTCAGTCCCACAATAGCTGATACTTTTGAAAAAAATCAAAAAATTAAACAAACTAGAACAATTTCATCAAATCTCTAAATACAATAACTAAGTTTCTATTTCGGTTTCTATTTCGGAGTTTCTGCCTGTCGAAGCAGTATCATACTGCACATGGTATGTTTGGTGATCCACACATGAGAAAAAATGAGCTTAAAGAAAACGCTTCCTGTGCATTTGTCTTGTAATTTTTCTTTGTGTGTTCTCTGATGCAAGGAACACATGCTAGCATTGATTTTAGCTAGCTCATATGTTGTTATGTTGTTTGTGATCCACACATGAGAAAAAACGAGCTTAAAGAAAACACTTCCTGTGCATTTGTCTTGTAATTTTTCTTTGTGCGTTCTCTGATGCAATGAACACATGCTAGCATTGATTTTAGCTAGCTCATATGTTGTTATGTTGGTTGTGATCCACACATGAGAAAAACGAGCTTAAAAAAAAACATTTCCTGTGCATTTGTCTTGTAATTTTTCTTTGTTAGAATCTGGAAAACGACAACTTTAAATTGAATAAATGATTTTCATCTAGTAATTTAGACAATTTTTTTTTCTCAAAAGCATCATCTGTTATGGGACGGAGGGAGTATTTTTTTTTGTTGTTGTAGATGATTTGGAAATTAAGAAGTTTAAGATTTCTGACGGGACCGTGCGTGAGAGCAGGATTATTACAAGTCGTTGGTGCCGTCTCAGCTTCTTGCGGAGCGTGGCGAAGAAATTGTGGTCATCAATCCTGGTATTTCTGATTTGCTGTATAAAAGAATTAGGGAATTGCGTATTAGTAATTGTCAGTTTGGAATCATTCTAATGTTGAGTTTGACTGAGCAGGCTCTGCAAATGTTCGAATTGGTCTGGCATCTGCAAAGGCTCCTGTGAGCGTGCCGCACTGCATAGCTCACCAATTGCGCATGACTGGTAATGAGCGAGAGTCTGCCGAATTGCCGAAGAAAGGAGCAGTCGGCGAGAGCCGGGTATTGATTCCAATTAATAGCATTTCTGGGAAGGGATTTAATGAGATGCTTGAGGTGCTAGAACAAGCTAGGAGTTCTTGGTTAAAAGGAATGACAGTTTCGGGTGTGTATTGTTTTCGTTCGGTATATAGACGAGTGAGTCCTCTGGCGATTGTAGTTCTAAAAGCAGTAATCAAGCTATTGAAGTGTGGCTTTATTAGCTGCCGAATGGAAACTTAAGAATTTATTGGTGCAATTTGTTTACATTTGTTAATGACTCACTCTGTAAGTATCATCTCTAATTTGTGGATTTTCCTGATAGGGTTTGGGTGTTGCTGATCCACGTGACAATTGAAGTCATGTATGAGCACATGTGCATTGTTTTAATTGCATGTTTATCCTGGTTATGGCAGTTTGGAACGTCAGCATTATCAGCAGCGAGGGTGGATGAACGAGAAGATGCTCTTGAACTGGTATGGCGTTCTGCTTGTGTCTCATGTAGCTAATGATTCAGGTGTCCCATTTTACGGGTTCCAATATCGAGTCGAAATATTTAGTTCTGATTATTTTTTTACTATTTGAAATGATTCTTTTACTATTTAACTCTCGAGCTTCTGTTGGGTTCATGTGGGAAAGGTTATTTCATGAATATTTATATTGTCGAGGTTTGGCTATTAGGTGGTTTCGCAGCTTAAGCTCAGGTCATTCTTCCCTGATGCTAAGGTAAGATGAACCATCCTCCGCTGCAAATGAACCCGCTTAGCGCGTTGTTACTCTTTTCATTTCGTCCTGATGTTCTGTTCATTGCGAGTCATGGGTTTCTTTAAATTCTATGATAGTATACATGAAGAATTTTGCGTGAATCTATTGAGGGAGACATTACATGAATCCAAAATACACAAAGATATTCAGTTTCTGTTGAAAGCTTCAGTTTTGGAATTGGTTCTCAAAATATCTGCAGAGCAGTATTTTCGTAGTATTGGCTTGTAATGTATCAACACAACCTTGAGGTTGCACTTGAATTCGGGCAGTAACTCAAAGATTGAAGGGCCAGGCAGGTGCGGGGGATCCTTGCGATTTGATTCCAAAGGAACGGGATACAGGTTTTGAATGGACTAATGTAGAGGAAAGTTCTGCTGGGCGTTCAATACCAAGAATCCAGAAATCTTCAGTCCCTAATGACAGAACGGACGGTACAGTCCAAAACGCACAACTTGTGTATGTGTTGTCCATTTCATTGTGGAAGTCAATATCAAAACTTCGAATTCTACAACGTACTAGATATATTGTTACCTTGGCAATTATCCCATGTCAACATCTCGTCAACGGGTATCTAACACGTTAGATTGTTCGTTGGGACTGGATACAGTTCACTTAATTATGTTCAATATGCCAATTAATGTTGAGAATAACTGCAGACTTTCACAAGAATTATGAGAGAAACAGCGGAAAGGCCACGGCAGATGCAGATGACGCCAAGGATATGGAGTCTGTTAAACAGAAGCCTGACAGGTTTAAAATTTATCGCAAGTACATCTGTGGTGAGGAAGCGTTAAGGATTCCAGCAAGCCTGCCGTACACTCTATACCGGCCTATGTGTCGTGGTCGTCTCAATATATCTAGTAAATATTCTATGCAGCAGGTATGGTAGGTTTTTAATTGTTTGCTTGTGCTCTGTTCAGAAAAATCAGTTGTTTTTATACATTATTCTCTCTGCATACCTCGATTCACTTCTATTTTGGGGGAATGAATGAAACTTGAGCGCTAATCTCTTCTAGTTCTTCTATAACGATCCTTGTCTACAAACGTGCATGGCCAGGTTTGTGATGATATCTATAGAATATGGGATTACATTTTAACAGAGAAGTGTCAAATTGGCTCCAAATTGCGACCAAGATTTTCGGCAGTTTTGGTTGTCCCTGATACTCTTGATAATCGAGGTGAGATTTTGTGTCATTTGAACTGTTTCGTGGAATTTTAGTTTTAACGATTTGAGTAGCATGGAAGATAACAGCTTTTACCTTCTCGGACTTGTGATATGAGGTTTAAGGATGTCCTTCCAGCCCAGTTGTGAGTTGCTTTTTGGGAAATGCTACGTATTGTGAGGAAATCGGACATTGATTTCGTTGCAGTATTCAAAAATCACGCACTATATTTCATATTTGAATCACTACCGTGGTGTGGGAGCAGCTCCGGTTTACTCACATTTATTTACTGCGTAATTTTGAATTTGCAGAGGTAAAAGAGTTGCTATCAGTGGTTTTGCGAGATCTTCAGTTCCACTCGGCTGTTGTAATTCAGGTGTGCTTCTGTTCAAGAATTTCTCAGCTACCATAGTTCTAAATTTTCCAGCTGATCAGAAGGGATTGTGTTGTACAGATATTACTCTTCATTGTGATATTGCTCTTCATTGTGTCATTGCTCTTAAACTTCCAGGGGTGATGATGGACATATTACAGAGTGATTGCACTTGAATTTCAGGAATGTGTGGCGGCTACTTTTGGGAATGGATTCTCATCGGGGTGCATCGTAAACATGGGTGCACAAGTTATTTCAGGCATGTGTGTTGAGGTATGCTGGCCTTAAAACCTCAAAAATCTGTGACTATACCAACTGGTTGTGATCCAAAATAACATTTCTAAATTTAGAGTGTTTCATCATGAACAAGGAATGATTTGATGGCCTCCTTTGCCAAATCTCTTGTTTGGCATTGTACCAGTGTCTAGATCTGCCAGAGAACTGATCAATGTATACTCCCTCTGTCCTATAATACGTAACCACTTTGGTTTTTTTTTGTCCCAAATTAAATGAAAACAATTTGCAATGCTCATAGCGCACTCTTTAAAATCCTCTAGAGATGTACTACAAGCTAGAGTGTTTGTTTGTTTTATTTGCTGAAAAAATGTGTAAGGAATCGGGAGTCAAAATCTAGGCATATTTTTTTGTCCTACCCTTGTGGTATCTTTTAGTACATTTCAAGAGGATTTAAATGAACCTAGGCTCATCTTCTAACTCCAAGCGGTTTGTGCTCTATGAACAACTTGCCAATTGGATTTCCGGCAAGCAATTGGAAGCCTCCGATCTTTTGCTTGCCGGGGTCTCACGGAACATGGTTTGGTGCAAATTTTGTGCACATCGAGGAAATTGGATATAATAACTTTCTATGATTTCATACTAGTGAATCTTTTAACAGATCCTTAATATTTTTCCCCGACCCAAAGTGGTCAGATATTATGAGACGGAGGGAGTATTGAAAATGCTGAGTTTGGGTGTACATATAAGAGTCTATGAACCTTGTAGTGGATTAAACTACTCGAATGATTTTTGTAGCGGGATGCTCGTCAGATCGAATCTTTAATGTTGGGTTTTTGAAAACTGCAATTTAACATTCCATGTGGTTGTACAGGAAGGGGTTGCTATTCCATCAACACGTTTTTTGCTGCCTTATGGTGGAGATGTATGTGCCTTTCATTTGGATTTTATTACTACATTGCATATACCTATTATAGATTCCTTTCTGCGTATCTCTAGCATCTCTAGTAACTATGCTTGTTTCTTCATGCTATTCTTCTCCATTCCATGTATAATATATGCTGGTACTGGTAGTAGCCTGTGTAAATGTTTGGTAGTTGATGAATTCTTATTCAAGCTCATTCTATTGAATTCAGGACATCACTAGGTGTTTATTGTGGATCCAACAACGAAAGAAGACATGGCCTATTGCTGACACTGATCTATTGCGTGATCCATTGGACTTTCAAACCCTCGAGAAGCTGAAGGAGACTCACTGCGTGCTTTTGGTACTCATTTGCCTTCTTTTCATACTCTTTTCACTGCGGCTGCTAATGCCAAGTAGGGTGTTTTATGTCTTTCTTGCCAGAATTGTGTCTGTTGACGAAGAATGATTGTTGCAGTGTCTGAGCTCACCTTGTTAAACTCTACTTTGTTCAGGAAGGTGAACAGCACACTACAGTTGACGTCCGGTGCCGCACGGCAGGCGAATCAACTCGATTGTACACGATTTTATTGTCGTCTCTTAATGTGTGTTCTAAATCACTTCCCTCTTGCTCTTTGCCACTGATTTGCGGTTCTGTCAAGACTTTTCTCTTTCGTTTATCACTATGCCGTCATCTTTTGCAAGTGAGTGATCCAGTTGTTTCCATATTGCAGGTTCCACCCATGGGGCTGTTTTACCCTTCGCTTCTTTCATTGGAGGAATTTTCTCTCCTGTCTCGACCCTGGTTTGTCTTTCTAGTTCATTACTCTCTTCTGCATAGTTGACCTCTTTTTTTTTGGTTGGCGGCTGTCTGCACTGGCTCTTATTCTTAACCAGTTCTCAATTTCTGTAAGATAAGCGCTGTAACCTGTTTTCAGTTGTAACCGTAGAGCTCATGCGCTGGCATTTGAGGTTTTATCTCTTAGATGATGGTGTCCCTATTGCAGGTATCACATAGATCACGAAGATACTACAGACGATACTTTTTCCGAAGCTGGTCGACGCCTTGAGACCAATGAAACAGGACTAGCCAATGGAAGTCTTAATGGAAGTTTTATCAATAACGATTCTGATCCGTACGATTTTGAAGACAAAGAGAAAAAAGAGGTGGAGGAAGTTTCAAGTGGTCTTGCACAAGCTATTGTCAAAAGTATACTGTCATTAGGTGAGCTTTCTGCATGCGATTTTTACTTGGAATTAGTTTTTCTGCAAATATTCAGCCGTATGCTCTGAACAATACCGTAAAGAAAATAACCAACAAAATAAATATTTTTTTTCCAATCGTTTAGTTGTCCATTCGTGTACTTTCTTTAGTAACACTTTCTTCGTCCGAAACTACAGGACGCGTGGATATTCAGAAGAAGCTGTTTGCAAGTATCCAGCTGGTTGGTTTCGCTTGAATTATCACACTATCTTCATTTCTCAATTCTCATATTACTGCAGCTCTAACTCCGTGCTGTAGTTGCCAACCACCTGGACAGTCTTTAAGCTTGTACATTGAATTATATTCTCCTGTTTATAGGTGCTGCTTCTAGCTTTGTAAATCATTCTAAATTTTCCCAAGTCCAGTTTACCTTTACAATAAAACTGAAAGTTCTATATTTGCCTTTAGGTTGGTGGCGTTGGATTAACGAAAGGGCTGGTGGATGCTGTTGAGGACAGGTACGTTTCGCCCAGGGAGGCCAGATTTAATTCAACTTTGCCTTTTGTCTATGGGTAATGCATTTGTACGATCGGTGTTAAATTCAAGTCAAGTTGATCTATTGACTAATCTTTTGAGGTCCTTGCAATGTTCTCAGGGTTCTGCATGCCATACCTGTGGATGAAGCTGTGGACACTGTGGAGGTAAGCAACCTCTGATGGATTGCACGAAGCTGGATGGTGGTCTGTTCACTATGCTCATCAGTTCATATCTACTTCCTAAACGATGTTCTGGATATGTTTTCTTATCTTCTGGAGTTTCCAATGTTTCGTATTATTTGGCAGGTCCTTCAAAATCGAATGGCCCCAATGAATATCATGTGGAAAGGTGGTGCGGTAAGTATTTGAAGACTTCATAATTTTGTGGCATTGCATATGTGATTACAGTGAGTCCGCCTCACTGTAATCAGTGAGTCCTTTTTTGAAAATGTACTTTCTCCTGCATGTTTTGTATGATCAGAAGGATGAAATGATTTGCAGTTGTGTTTACTGAAATGCTGATGGTCTGGTTAGGTTCTTGCTGTCTTGGACTTCGGACGTGACTCTTGGGTGCAGTACGAAGATTGGTTAGATGGCATGGTCATGGTTGGCAGTGGCCGTAAGTACAGGGACTCTAATACCCTCCAGGCGCAAGCATTCTGGTATAATGCCATGTTAGATTAAACTTGGACACCAGGAATCAAGTCGGTTCCTCAATTAAGTACTTATTCAGTATTACTGGTCCCAAGTTTCATTTAGAGGGTCGTCCCGGATAGGGAGGGTGCTTAGTCACATTAGGAGTTTCAATTCTTGTTGGGTTGAAAACTTCTGGATTTTTTATGACTGTCATGGTCCAGACCTTGACTATCTTCTGTAGAGAATTTATTAGAATACCGTAGAAGGTGCTCTTTCATTTTTAATAGGGCCTCAGATTTCAATGGGCTCCTTTTTGTTAAATTTGCAGGATTGGGTTATTGGGTAAAGAATTTTCTGCTGTGGATCGATTAGCAATTTATTTTGATGTTCTAGCAATTAAAGCATCCGGCTAGAACTGTTCTATTCAAGAGTATTCCAAGTCCATTTCAAAACTGTTAGTTTGCTTGTGCGTGGCTTTCTAGTTCTCCATTAAAGCTCGTACTTCGCATTTCCATTCCGTGTGTTTTTCTAATTTTCACCGCGGTAACGCAAGCAAGAGCAAGTTATGTATGTTGCTCAGCTATACAACTCGTTTTAACGTTTTAAACACTTTAGAAGCATGTATTCTAACAAAAGCACCGTTCAATGAATTCACTGTCATGATTCATAGCAGCACTCCATTTGTGGGAAGTATTTAGTAATGGAAAGAATCATCCCCTGTCACAAGCCCTAATCTTATGTGCTCTTTTCTACACCTCATCCCCTACCAAACAACATTCTGCCTGTCTTCTAATTTGATGCTTGCTTTCAAGAAAGAGAGGGATTGCACTGCAAACGAGTATCAAGTAACAATCGAGAAAGTAATTCAGTAAATTTCTTGAGGTGGTATGGAAAAGCTTAAGCAAATCAAATCAAGGACAAAATTCACCAGTATTAAATTTAATATTGGTGAATTTGGAGCTATGACATGCGTGAGTCCTTGTATGTGATTGGTCTATTCCACGAAATCAACCCTTAGGCCTTTGTATGATGGAGTTGAAGCCATTTCCTGAAATTCATATTCTAATGCACTAAAAACAAAATTTGACATGGCCTTAAGCAAGATAATTGGGTTGAACCAAAGTGGAAACCCAATTCACTTCTCTTAGGGCCGTCTCAGAATTCTCTCACTTCTTGACCTGAGCCACTATTTCTTACAAATTGACTTTGACCTTGGCTCGTCATGTAAAGAAACTCTAATTTATTTATTTTTCCATCACACAATTGATTTTCAAATTAAGCTCAATTTGTTTAAAAAGGTGCAAACACAAGTTGAATAAGAAGAATAACTCCGGTCTTCTATTGAAACCACTATGAATAAAGTGTGTGTTCGATCCAACCTTGATTTGATGCCCACTAGGACTTTTTTTTTGGCTTCATGGAGTCAGACTCCAACATTGTGGCACAATTACAATGACCTAAATCTTGAGGGACCACTTCAGTTGCATGCATGGTGCACTCCTATAGTGCACAAAACACCCTGATGCCTAAAGGAAGGGTTGAAAGCAGTTTGCATTTTTGAGTTACCTTTTCATTAACCTTTCACTGCTCAAGTAACTACTTTGTAGTCCTTGATGTGTCAAAAACGCGAATAACAGAAAATCCGTGAAGAATTGGATTTTGAATTGTTAAATTCAAATTTTGGAGACCTATAATACACATCTTTTTAAAAAAAATCAATTTGCAGTTGTGCAACTATCAAGATACATAAAAATAAAACGCAAAAATAGTGCACATACTTGAAAATAAAGTAAGAACTTACAAATACAACACATGTACTATGTCGTATTTCTTGTGTTTGGAAGTTTGCTATCTTGTATATTTTTGGATTGTGTTCTCTTGTGCATGTTTCAAGTGTATATATTCTAATCTTGATCCATGTACCAACTCCTTTCATATTCTAACATATAAATTTTGTTCTAAACCGTACATGGAAAAGTCACTCTTATAAAATTCACAATAATTATGTGTGAGTCCATTCTTAACATGAAAGATTGCAACGAAGAGCTGTTGACATAGGTCATTCTTGAACATCTTCATTTTCATTTTAGAAAATTTAAGCCAAATTCTATTTAACTTTGAAGTCACACACCCTCTAAAATCTTATTTTTGAGTGTGCATTATAGGGTTCAAAGACATAATGTGTTCTTCCAATTGCACCATCGGATGATTCTCTAATTTTGGAAAATTGTCTCCACTGTAGTTGAGGATACAATTGTACAGTTACTTTCTAATTTAATTCATTCTATTTCTAGTGGTATCAATCATAGTGAAAAAACCCACTGAAATCCAGTGAACATAGCTACATTACCCAAAGCATTAACCCCTAAAGGACCAAGGCTGATTTTCCAAGTTCGGTCAGCTTAGTATGGAATGAATATTGATCCTCAATTATTGAGATTTTTTGTGGTGATTCTACTCTTTGTAACAAAGATGAGATTGTAATTTGCGTACGCAGATGATGTATAGATCAAAAGATACAATTATGCAAAGGTGAAAAATCTAATTGCAGGCAACTCCTAAAAATTTTCATACAATGAGCTATGCATCTGAATTTTTGTACACAATGAGCTAACACCCCCATGTACACAACTACCAAATTCATCTTAGCAAATCTAGGACTAAATTTTACATTTTGGGCATTTTCAGAAAGTTTCAAACTTGGGCAACAAGCCAAAGAAAAAAGTGCAACTAACTTTGAAGCTTATAATCTTACCATTGAAGAAGCCTGAAGGGTTGAAATATTTTAGGTTGTAATAAATTCAAGTTGGTTGAAATATCCTACGGTTGAATCGGTCAAAAAGATTTTAGATCAAAAAATATTTGTTTTTTAATGAGAAGGAATATTTTGGAGTGTTTGGAGAGAAACATAGTTGTGGGAGCATGTCCACTCATGGCCTCAGAGAGTCTCTTACTCCAGAAGTAGATGAAAAGTTTCAAGGGCCCTTTCAAAACACCTCTTGACTCTAGATTCTAGAGTGTTAAAAATTGGGCCTTCAAAACACTATTTAGTTGACTATATTCTCCCATTCTACTGTGATTGGTCCATTGACTATTTGATGCGCACTTTTGATACGTGAAGGGCGTGCAAGGGTGGGGGAGTGTGAGTGCAAGGGCCCTTCAAATATAGTTGAATAATTTGAGAGGGTTCTTCCTAGCGTGCATGGGTGGGAATGCTCTGGTCCTTTATAGCATTCCCACCCATGCACGCTAGGACTAACCCTCTCAAATTATTCATCTACATGTGAAGGGCCCTTGCACTCACACTCCCCCACCCTTGCACGCCCTTCACGTATCAAAAGTGCGCATCAAATAGAATGAGAGGAATAATCATCGAATAGTCAACTCAATAGTGATTTCAAGGCCCAATTTCTAACACGCTAGAATCCAGAGTCAAGAAGCATTTTGAAAGGCCCCTTGAAACTTTTCATCCACTTCTTGAGGTCAGAGACCCTCTGAGGCCATGGGTGGCCATGCTCTTAGGGGTTAAAAGGTTAAAATTCTTAAGACCTGGCTCCTGTACCGGTATTCTTTGAACCGGTATTCATTGCGATGTTGTGCAGTTTGATAAGTGAGTCAACAAAACTCCGTAGACAAAGACTCCGATACAAGACTGGGAACGAGTCATGGGCACAAGCTTCTGGTGGAATGGGAACGAGTTGTGGGCTCAGAGAACCAACGCCCTGTCGGATATGGGAAGCTCGCTGAGATCTTTCTGATGATCTCAGGAATGACATCAAAAACTCCTATATTTCATTTTTCATAATTTAATTTAATTAATGATGACAAAATTTGATTAAAATTCCTTAACCCTCAGTCACACCGTATGTGACGTATGTCTAAATGCGACGAAACCACATTTGTGCACCCCTCTTCGTCGAGAGCTCTCCGATGATACTAAGAACACGATTGGAGAGATCTCAACGTAACATACAAAAAAAAAAAGCTATGCATATGAATTTTTGTACACAATGAGTTGACACCCCCATATACACAACTATCAATTTCATTTTGCCGAATCTGAGACTAAACTTTGCATTTCGGGGCATTTTCAAAAAAATCCAAACTTGGGTAAGGGACCAATAAAAAAAAGTGCAACCAACTTTGTAGCTTATAACCTTACTATTGAGGAACCGTGAACGGTTGAAAATTTGTAGGTGCTAATAAATTCAAGTTAATTGAAATATCCTATTGTTGAATCGGTCAAAAAGGTTTTAGATCAAAAACTATTTACCTTTTTTTAAGATGGAATACTTTTAGGCAGCTTTGGAGTGTTTGGAGAGAAACATAGTTGTGGTCTTTTAGGAGTTCACCTTTAAAAGGCCCTTGAGGTCCCTCTCTACAACTTATATTTAACCTTATAATTGCTCAGTTGTGGTTTACTATAAAAATTATGACATATTGTTAAATACATATTATCAAGGTTATCAATTTTGCTTTGTACTGAAAAGTGTTTGGTCATTGTTATTTTGATCAAATACCATGAAATACAAATACACTATACAGCCGCAAAGTGCTTTCGGACCGTTCAAGGGTTAATGTATAGATGTCAGTCATGAACAAGATACCTGGTCAGTTCCACCAACATGAACATGATCAACTAGAATTTGGAAACAAAATTTCACATTCAAGAGGCCTGGCACTTTGCTCAAGCAACCTCACACAAATGACCTATTCAGGCAAAGACTTGACTGTATTCAATCATGTGGAACCAAAAGAAAAAAAGAATGACTACAATAGAGTTATCCTTAACCCTTTAACGTCCCGATTCAACACTGTTTTCAAAGATTTGTTATAAAATGGTTGATGAAAAACGAAAATGGAGTTGATGTACAAAACAAAGTTGTAAATGTCAATGTGTAGATAACATCCGTACGGTTGGATTCATCATATTTATTATTAATATTTTTAAAGTAATTTTGCAAGGTTTTCTCTTGAAATTCAATTAAAAATCCAAAATTAACACAAATTTTTTTTTAAATATTGTAATGAAATTAGAATGACATGCACTACGAGATGGTATGGTTTCCATTATTTGATTCTACTTACTATGGAAAATCATATTTAAGGTCTTTCTTTTTGAACTAAGATTGAAACTTGACATTAATCACTTTTGTAAATATTCAAAAATTCACGTTATCTTATTTGGAAGATCCATACCGTACAAATGGTACTCAACTAGCACAAGAATGAAAAAAAATTAAAATGGATGAAAAACATCCGGTACCTACAGAAAACGAGCTGCTGAAATTCATCCGGCGTCCAGAATCTGGACGCCGGCGCGCTAAAGGGTTAAAGTCCATCAAATTTTGAAGAAGATACCGTGAATTTCCTTTATTATACTCTTAATTCTTCACTTCAAATAGTTAGAAGGTGTGAAAGATCTTGGCGGTTTATCATTATTAGGTGTGTAAGAGCTTGGTGGTCTTCAAAAGTTTTCAAAAAAAATTAGCTCTTTTTTTTAGTATCAGCCATCATAAAGGCACGCTAGTATCATAAATATAATCATGAACATAGAAAATAGGAATTCAGAAACAAAATCCCATACAGCGCGGGCTTGACGGACCCTTAACCCTTTCACGCGCCAGCGTCCAATATTTGAATGCTGAACAGATTTTGACTGTTCGAATTCAATCAAAACTGGACAGTTTTCATCCACCAAAATTTCTCAAGATTCTTGTGCATGTTGACTATCCTTTGAATAGTTTTGATTTTCAAAATAGGTTATTATGATTTTTGGAAAAACGACACAAGTGGTTTATGTCAAGTTTCATTCTTAGTTCAAAAAGTGAGACCTAAAAGATGATTTTTCAAAATAAGTAGAATCAAATAAGAGAAACCATACCATCTCGTAGTGCATGTTATTCCAATTTCATCACAATTTATTTTTTAAAATTCCGTTAATTCATGATTTTTCATTGATTTTCAAGAGAAAACCTTGCAAAATCAATAAAAATAAAAAATAAAAACATTAAAGAAATATATGATAAATCCAACCGTACAGATGTGATCTTCACATTGACATTTACAACTTTTCTTTGTACATCAACTCCATTTTCGGCTTTCATCAAACATTTTATAACAAATTCTTGAAAACAGTTTTGAACTGGGACGTTAAAGGGTTAATTATGTGGGAATGACACATGACAAAATTAGAGGAAAAAAATTTACTGTCAAAATAGAGACTGTATCCATTTTTAGTATTTATGCCCATTTTGCTCGAATGCAACAGTCTTAAGGGCCTCTTTACACTAGAGGCGAGAAGCCGTGAAGAGAGAAATTTCAGCCAATGGGAGACCTAAAAATCGAGAAGACCAAAGAATGTCACTTTACACCCGAAATTTTCAGTTCAAGGGACGGAAGAAAGAAAAAATGACATGGACAACACTTTTGTCCTTTGTGGCACAAAAAGTGAACATTTTTCTAGGCCCCCAGATTTTGGTCTAACGCAAAATCCAGGGAGCCGTTTGGCTAAATTTCTTACAACCAATCATTTTTTATTTTTTAAGAAACATGTAAGAACTTTATTCTTAAAAATTGGCACTTTATTTTGTGGCCCCTTCTCACTTTACACTATATCCAAAGGCCGTCATGTTCAAAGGTTGGCTTCTCAAGGTTGAGCCATGGCCCTTAAGTTATGAGGTTTTCTCCACAGCTTCTCACATGTAGTGTAAAGAGGGCCTAAGTGCCAATATGTTTGGCACAGTAAGGATTTTCAAACCACATGTCTTCCTACACTTTAGGAACGGTTGTAATTTGTGGTCGTAATTATCTCTTACCCTGCCTCAGGAGCAACTCATAGATTATTCAAGAATTGGAGTGCTGCAGCCCAACCATAGCCACGATGAAGGCACAGTCAGATTGTGAACAATTTATTGATTGCGCATGCTTACAAAACCAGCCCTCAACGATGGAAAAAAAATGTGCATGAACATCATGCTTTGATATAGAAGCTCGGTGAATTGTAAAAAAGACCGTGCCTCTTGACCTAACCAATCTGTGAAACGGGAAAACCCCATGCAGCGACATCGGAATCCATTTCTTCTACCCATGGTTTAATTAACCTCTAATGACAAAGCTGATTCATGAAGGAATTACTACTAGGCAGCCGGGGCAGTCTCCGCAGTCAACTCTGGACACTGTTGTTCGCTTTTCACTTGGACGGTAGTCAAATCATGGAAGCTCTTGGCATTGGCCTCGGCATGTGCAGCTGCCAATTCCGAGTAGTTGTCGGCAGACCTGGGGATGAACGCACCTTCATTGCCCTTCAGATCTCGCAAGAACTTCGCAGGATTTCCAGCCCAGATCTGCCAATCACACACCCAAAATTTAAGAGCGTGAACAAAAATCATCTTCATTTGCAACTGGAACTTCTGGAGATTGATCCTGCCGATACATTGAATGAACACACCAATGGCTTTTCACATTGCTCTGACCTCTTTGAGAAAACAATGTGAAAAAGAGGTAAGGTAAAGGATACTAAAACCGTTGGGGACCTGATCCTATTCTAACTCCTCTTACCAACAGCAACTCATCTATTCTTACACTTCGTTGGACTTCTTAGCAAGTAGTGCAAGCACGACTTGGCAAAATTTCTGGCCACTGATCTTTATATGGAAATGAGATTGTCCACTGTCACTTATAGTGGTCTACAACCAGTGTTGAACTGGTATGGAATCGTCCTACAGTGAAACCTTGGACAATGGTTCATTATAAGCAACCGTTTGAGATCCACTACTCCGCTACACTGAGAACTGTGTAATACTAGTACAACACTGTCTACAACGTCTCACTTTGATAAGAAAATTCATACGTAGTGATAGAAATTTGATCTTAACAGGAATGGCTCTTGTAGCGAAAGTAATCTCTCCACAGCTCTGTACTGATCTCCACACGAAAGCACAATCTTAAATATGTTTATAAGTGACGAATATAGTATCCTCTACCTTAATAACAACAACTTGAAAGAGTGGAAAAAAGAGAGTGAGACCTGGCCAGCAGGAATGCGGGTATTTTCAGTGACCATCGCTCCTGCAGCTACAAATGCACCTTGCTCTACAACCACACCGTCTAAAAGTGTGGCACCCATACCCACGAATGCCTCGTCCTCCACAGTACAGGCATGAATGACTGCGCCGTGCCCTGCACTCCTTCCCCAAATACACACTCTAAGCATTATGAATTTCCTGATCCACTGCCTATCTCTAAACACACTATGAAATGAAAAAACTTGGAAATCTACGGCATACTACAAGCAAGTGTAAAATGCGTGAGAATCGTTCTCGAACAAAGAATGTCCTGGATTGATTGACCATTGAAAACACTTCGTTTCCATCAATGACGTGGCCACTCACCTATGGTCACCTTGTTGCCAATTACAGTAGGAGCATTGCCACCACTAAAGCGAGAACCACCAACAGTCACAAGAGAGTGATCTTGAATATTCGTCTCGGAGCCAATTCTTATGCTATTTGCATCCCCTGCCACAAAGTTGACAACGCCAAGAAACCACTAAATCACAAATATAATATTGCTTTAGATTCAGTCTCGCAGTCTGTAGATGCAAGCACCAAGCCCTCTGAAGTAGTCATCCAGAATAGCACGAAACAATTGTCCACAACAAATAGATAGACATCAAGTACACACAAAACAAAAGATGACTGCTCATTCAATCTCCAATATCCAGCCAGAACTTCCAGCGACTCCAACTTCAATATCACTTACCCCTGAGTACACAGCCATACCAAATAGAGGACTTGGATCCAACTTGGACATCACCGACAAGCGATGCACTCGGGGCAACAAACGCATCTTCGGCAACATTGGGTTTCTTATCGAAAAGGTTCATCAACGGCCGATGCCTCGACACTGTTCACAGAGAATGAACAACACATGAAGATAAGTTAGGCAAATAATTTCCCTCGAACATGTCTACGTCTCCATCATGAAATTATCAAGCCCGAACCATAATACTAGCGTTTCAGTCAGGGAAACCATGAACGCCCATAATGGCAGTAGTTGTCCCATTCTGTAACTCTCTATGCTAAGTAACAAAGTGACACCAGAATACTAGGCACAGGGGAGAAAGGAATAGAAAGTGAGTGATCGTTTAAAGTGAGTAATCGTTTCCAGTGCGTCGTGCCTTACGTCCCTGAGAGCCCAAAAAGGGGGTTCATAATTATTATTGACATTAAACGAACTCCAAATCATGACCATAGTAAGGCGGAAACACCTAATTGCAACACCTACCTACAAAATCTTGTACAATGAGTTAATTGTTGACTATCAACCTCGGTACCATAAAATTTCTTGCCGGTTTTAGGTCGTCTGACAATAGCACTTTGGCCACTTATAACTTTTTCATATGGTATCCAAATAATACATTCTCCGGTGCTCTTCGATTTGCTAAAAACCGACGAGCATTATAATAATGATAACTATACTCATCGCTTGAAATGTCGCTATTAGCTTAATCCTCACAATGTGCATTTCTTCACATGATGATTAACCCCTAAGCATCTAAAACGCCCAATATGGCCATCTGCATCACACGGTGGCATTTTCTCATTTTACCTCGGTTTTCTGATTGCAATCCATCATTTTAAAGCTCTTGTTATATACTACAAGATCAATCGTGTCAAACTGAAGTCATTTTCACACAAACAGATGATGATTTGCAGCAAGAGGTCCAATGTTCCTACACTACAGAAAATACACAGTGGACGCTTAGGGGTTAAGAAGGAAAAACTACCAGACATAATAATTGATGAATTCTTTTCAGCCGAAAACCGATGATTCAGTCAATCGGAATCCAGAGAGTTGATCACAACGAAACCCTAACGCCGTTGAACTCAACCGCATTGAAATACACGAAAAGAACAAGCAGTACTCACACTCATCCCGGAAGATGTAATTCCCTTGCAATCTGCATCCGGCGCGGTCCAGCGCCTGCCCCGTCTCCCGAATCCAAAACCCTACCGTGTACAGAGCTCGCGCAGCCATGGTGAACTTCCTTTCACTCCTCTCGACGTAAAACAATGAAATAATTTTTTTTGTTTTACGCCGCTTCTTTGGAAGTCTCAGGCGCAATGCATCTGATCGAGCAGCATGTGCGCCCAAAATGAATTGAAAAGGAAGTCGAGCTGCTGGCTATGGCGGATGCTCCGGCCCTTCGTTGCGACGAAAATGAAAATGGTGCGAGCAGGCACCGATTGTCCTGACTGGTGGATGAATGGTGAATGGATGAATGTTCCGTATTCTGGATGAATGAATGAATTCCGTATTCCACTCTGTCTAATAATTATTTATCCAAAATGGAGTTATCCATCAAATTTTGAAGTAGATACATGAATTTTTGTTCATTATACTCTTATTTCTTCACTCCAAATACCGGTAGTTAGAAGGTGTGGAAGATCTTGACGGTTTATCATTATTAGGTGTGTAAGAGATGTGTAAGAGCTTGGTGGTTCTCAAAAGTTTTCAAAAGTTTTTTAGCTCCTTTCTTAGTGCTAAAAAACTTTTGAAAACTTTTAAAGACCACCAAGCTCTTACACACTTCTTACACACTTAATAATGATAAACCACGAAGATCTTCCACACCTTCTAACTATTTGGAGTGAAGAAATAAGAGCAACACTCATCCAATTTTGATGAAAAATAATTTGTTCAAACGTATAAGAATTTGTCCGAATTGATTAATCCACAACAATTATTCACCCATCGTTTATGGTGATTTCAGTGTAGTAGCGTAGTAGTAATTCTAGGTTAATATGAGGACTACTTTCCATTTTCAAGGGTAAACACCATAGAATGATCAATATATAAGAAGCGGAGAAGAAAAACTTCGATCCTTTAGAAGGGTTGGGATGAATTAACTTTTTGATGTTTAAATTTCAGAAGTAGTCATTTTTTTGTCAAACTATTGATTTTCATCTAATTTTGATCTTAATTGCAAATGAGTTTCATTAAGAAAGTGAAGTTTTAACAATGTGCTTTTTGTTTCAATTAAAAAAAAATTGAAATCATCGAAATTGTAAAATTTATGGCACTTTGAAGTCTAAAAATTTTGAATTTTAAAATACATTACACAAACACGTTTTTCATTTGAATTTTCTTAATGTAAATTAGGCATAATCCTATCACATGAGACATCGTGTGACGTTGAAGATTATTTTTGTAAAGTACATCACAAAGTTCACCAAAAATCACACTAGATTTGTAAGGAAGATGATGTGACATCTCAATTCATTTCAATAAGGAAAAGGTTCACTTTTTTGATGCATGTTCTTATTGTCAAAGAGTAAGTTGTGTTTAGAATTTTTTTTGTTTTGGTGTAGATATTTTGCCTTCTAAGATTAAATTTATGAAATTCAATTTTCACAATGAAAGTCTTCATTTGAATTACAAGATGAAAAAGAAAAGAATTGTTTGTAGCATGAAAAATAATTTGAAAAACATTTCATCATAGCATTAAGATTCAATTATGAATGTCATATGTAGTATTAGAAGCATGATTTTTATTGGCTACTGGTCACTAAAGTGTCTATTCTCGGTAGGAAAAAGTAATTTTGTTTCATGGCCTTTTGTCCTGTGGGCATTACGTCATTAACATTATGAACAAACACTTTATTCACACCAACTTTAAAAAGACTGGAGTTTCTATCTTCTATCTATTAGAGACAAGCTTTTACTCTTTATTTTTTATAAGCACAAAACTCATGCCTTTGGCATTAGAAAGAAAAGTGTTCTTTGGCATGAATAGCATCTAAAGCCATATGAAAGAGCATTTGATTGGCCGTTGGCATGAGCCGGTCAAAAGACTTCTTTATGTCTTTGAGCTTCCGTATTATATAAATTATATCACATGTTCATCGTGTCACATAATATTTTTACGACTTCAAATCATGACAAAAATTGATATCTTGGAGCCAATGCTATTATAAAAGCTTGGATGTGCTGTAAAGCCATATGAAAGAGCATTTGATTGGCCGTTGGCATGAGTTGGTCAAAAGACTTCCTTATGTCCTTGAACTTCCGTATTATATAAATTATATCACATGTTCATCATGTCACATAATATTTTTACGACTTCAAATCATGACAAAAATTGATATCGTAGAGTCCATGCTATTATAGAAGCTTGGATGTGTTGTAAAGCCGTATGAAGGAGCATTTGATTGGCCGTTGGCATGAGCCGGTCAAAAGACTTCTTTATGTCCTTGAGCTTCCGTATTATATAAATTATATCACATGTTTATGTCACATAATATTTTTACGACTTCAAATCATGACAAAAATTGATATCTTAGAGCCAATGCTATTATACATGTTTAGATGTGTTATGCAAGGGTTGTTAGTATAGCCAACCAAATGCTGATTAGTGTTCATTAACTCCCAAAAGCACAAGGGATTTAAACCAAAAATCGAAGTGTCTTACACAAGATTCCTTTTCTAATTTCATCCCTTTAACGCACCTATGTTCACATAGTAAACGATAGATAAATTCAGATTATTCTTTTCACCATACACATTGACAATTTTCATCCATCCAAAATCTTCAAAATTGTAAAATTTATGGCACTTTGAAGCTTAGAAATTTTAAATTTTAAAATACATTACACAAAACACATTTTCCATTTAAATTTTCTTAATGTAATTTAGGCACAATCCTATCACATAAGACATCATGTGTCGTTGAAGATTATTTTTGTAAAGTACAGTATAAAAAAGTTAAAATCACACTAAATTTGCAAGGAAGACGATGTGAAAACTCAATTCATTTTAATAAGGAAAAGGTTCACTTTTTTGATGCATGTTCTTATTGTCAAAAAGTAAGTTGTGTTTAGAATTTTTGTTTTGATGTTGTCCTCTATGATTAAATTTATGAAATCCAATTTTCACAATAAAAGTCTTAATTTGAGTTACAAGATGAAAAAATAATAATTGTTTGTGGCATGAAAAATAATTTGAAAAGCATTTCATCTTAGAATTAAGATTCAATTATGAATGCCTTATGTAGTATTAGAGGCATGATTTTTATTGACTGCAAGTTACTAAAGTGTCCATTCTCACCAGGACAAAGTAATTTTGTTCCATGGCCCTTTGCCAGGTGGGCATTGCGTCATTAACATTATGAAGAGACACTTTATTCACATCGGCCTTAAAAAGACTAGAGTTTCTATATTCTATCTCTAAGAGGCAAGCTTTTACACTTTATTTTTTATAAGCACAAAACTTGTGCCTTTGGCATTGGAAAGAAAAGTGTCCTTTGGCATATGATAGCATTTAAAGCCATATGAAATAGCATTTGATTGGCCGTTGGCATAAGCTGGTCAAAAGACTTCTTTATATCACATGTCCATGTCACATAATATTTTTACGACTTCAAATCATCACAAAAATATCTTAGAGTCAATGCTATTATAAAGGCTTGGATGTGCTATGCAAGGATTCTTAGTGTAGCCAACCAACTGTTGATTAGTGTTCATTAACTGCCAAAAACACAAGGAACTTAGACCAAAAACTAAAATGTCTTATACAACATTCTTTCTTCTACTTTAATCCTTTGACACGCCTATGTCCACATAATAAACAATAAAGAGATTCAGATTATTCTTCAATATACACATGAGCAATTTTCATCCATCCAAAATTGTCTTGGTTCTTGTGCTACTAGTTAACTATCGTTGTTACAATATGGATCTTCATAATAGATAATGTGATTTTTTTAAATAACATAATTGGTTAAAGTCAAGTTTCATTCTTAGTTCAAAAAGTGAGACCTGAAACATGATTTTCCAAAATAAGTAGAATCAAGTAATGAAAATCATACCATCTCATAGAGCATGTTATTCCAAATTCATCACAATAATTTTAATTGACATGAGTTTCTTTTAACCCCTAACTGCCCAACCATGCATATTTTGCATGATGTACAGATTTGATATCCATTTTCTCATCCATCATGTACTTTTTGCAGTGTGGATTTTTTACTAAAACTTTTATGGGAATCTAACTTCGTGCATGTGTGATCCGATTAAAAGGGGAATGATTTGTGAAATTTTCATGCCTCATTTTGTGTGTAGTATTCCACCCAAAATTTTGAAGATTTTAGTCTAAAAGTGCAGTTGAAAAAGTCAACTACTAAGATTAAGCAACCAAAAAATCTTCAAAAATCATTACACTTAGATTATGACATTTCAATCCATCACAACAAATTTCATTATTAGATTGTCATTGTCTTATTCATAATCATATTACAAAAGAGTTTAAAGTTTAAAGTTTGAAATTTTATACACAAATATTGCTGATAGCAATCGCAAATCTAACCGTATGGATAGAATCTAAAATTCATAATATACAACCTTTATTCATTCATCAAGTTAAAAATATCCCTCTTAGAATACTTGCATTGAGGGTGTATCTTTGGAAACTACCAAATTTGAAGAGAATGAGAACATTTAGGGGTTAAGAAAATAAACTTGTGTCTCCAAATAAAATTAAAAAAAATAAATTTTGAACAACCGAGGTAGCGATTATAGAATGGTTGGTTGGATTGCTAGGGATTAGATGGTTACAACATAGGGCTCTCGTGAGTTGTTGAATTCACTGAATGGTGATTAATTTTAGTTAAAATGGTGAGAAGATTTTGTAAATTAATTTTTATATCAACAAGAATTTTTAATTTTTCTCACTGTTGTATAGCATCCACCAAGTTTACATATCATTATCCAAATGTAAAGGCATAAAGGAGCCATAAGTTTACATTCTTAAAATAAATTTTTTATTTCCAAACGTAAAGACAAGAGGAAGAGAGCAAGACGGTGCAAATGGAAAAGTAGTTGTTGCAAGCATTTATGTGGCCAAAGTTTAACCATATGGACAAGTACGTGGAAAATTATTTTCAAATTTATAAATTTCATTTTCACCATAATTTTGTCACTATGATTTTGTTACTACCTTCATTTTTGTGTAGTACACAATTAAGCTAATAGAGAAATTCGTAAAGTCGTAAAATCTCAAGTTTCCGGTATTGTGTCAGTCAAGATTCATGCTCACAGGACAATAAAAGTAGGAGTGTCGGGTTCCAAAAATAAAGACCAAATGAGTTATATTTCCAGTAATAAAATTTGGATGACTGAGTTTGGTCATGTGTCAACGTGCACCATCGGGTTAGGTGCTGGAGTTTGTTCATAAATAAATCACATGACTACTATGTAGCCGCCGTTGCCAAGGTTTTGAACGTAAACCCCGAGAGCCTCACGTGCTTCTAATCCTAACCCTACACACCTCTCTTAAGTTTGTGGTAATGAGTTTGCGAATATCTATTAAACAAGTAGCTAGTCGCATAGTCTCTACTTTAGTATTTACTCTATATTTATTTTTACACCTTGTTGGTATTGTTCAACCATGTCACTCCTTAAAAACAAATCGTTTACGTTGTCTTTCCGGTGGAAGGGCAGAGACAATAAAGGATGCTGGATGCAACTATGACTGAGTGATTTAGAGACTTTGCGAATTTCTCTAATATCGTACGTGAAAGGCAAGGTCGGCACTTCCATGTCGAATAATTAATGAAAGTTGAAACAATGAAGGTCGGCACTTTCAAAAGTAATTATTAAGAAACCGACTAATAATAGATAATATAATTTTTTTTCCGCCCGCTAAATGTTTTATTTTATTTTTTGTCTACAATTTTCGTTGAGTGTTATGTTTTCATTTAGTTTTGAGTGCTGTTTTTTTCGACTTTTTTGTTGATTTGGACAAAATATTTAATAAATATATATATTTTTTCAGCATTTATTTGGGAAATTATTTTCTGCCGACCCTGCCTTCTACGTACGATATCACTTCAAAATTTGCTCTAATAATGTCCATCCTCGAAAGGGGAGAATAGTATTGTCCCAATTTCCCCTTCTCCGGTGGGTATCGGGTTATTGACATTACAAACGGACATTTCATTCACGCCGGCCCCTTTAAAAGGGACCGGAGTTCCTATCTATCTATCTAAATTTGCTATAGGGTTGGATAACCTATTACCACCACCTCCCCCAATTACAACCTGTAGATTTTTCTTGGGGCCACCAGAGTTGAGACTCAAAACCACCAATTTCACTATTGAGGTAGACCAATGGCATGCCAAGCATTGCGAAGAAATAGTTGGTGGTTTTGGGTATCATGATGAGTGAAAGTTAGTACCACATGGTGTGGACATGGGGAAATCTAGAGGTTTGATTTGAGTAAAAGGTTACTTCCCACTTTGGAATTTTGTAGTAAATTGACAAATGCGAATTAGATGTTTCAAATTTTTGCAATCCTCATCAAAACCTATTTCGGATGCGGTCATATTTTTTTTTCGAATTTAGAACTGCCAAAAATAGGCCAGATTGCTTAAGTTGGTGGTAATAGGTTATCCAACCTTACTTCCCATTGTTCTATTCATTTAGAAGAAGCTAAAACTAAGTTAGCCGAGGCATTTCAACTCCGTCCTTGGACGGAAGCAGGGTTTGTGTTTTTTAGGGTTTAGGAAGCTCCGAAGCTCGGTCCTCGCTCTTTTGTTTTGCAGTTTTGAATTTGCAATTGCATTGGAGTGCTTCAAGTGAGCGAGAGAGAAGGCTGCCAATTGAAAATCTGCACTTGACCTTCATACTTTCCAGGAAATCAAAGGCCGGGTAGAAAGTATTGGAATTCGAGCAAGCCCTAAATTTCACGCTTCAATTGCTCGACCAAGTCCTCGAGCTTGCATTCGTATGTTTTCTGAGTCCCCAGTCTGGTGCATTGCCCTCGTTTTTTTCTTTTTTCTTTTCTTGGAACAATGGACATTTTATTTTACGGTGTAATGGTTACAGTGCATTGCTCTTTTGAGAGGCGCTTTCTGATAAATGCTGCTCTTAGTGCTCAAATTGTAGAGGAGGTTTGGAACACCGTCTCTTATTCTTGATTTCTTCGTTGCCTGATTTCAGAGCTCGATCCGCTGGAATGGAAGCTTGGTGACCTAATTAGTAGCGGGATGTGATGTTTCTATGAGAGAACTGCTTGTGTAACGAGGTCTACTTTTACGGGATCATTAAAAATTACTCCGCTAGGCCTGCTCTTTAGCTATGGCGCTATCCGACGATGACCTTCTGGTGGATTCTCCGGGGGGCTCTCTTTCGGCCTCTGACTCCGATGACGACGAGGAGGATGATCACGCTGCCGCCCTCCGCCTGCAGGAGCTTCACGCCCGCGTCACTGCCTCGAATTCCTACGAGGATCACGTCAATGTACCATTCCTTCCTTCCTCTCGTGTTCTCACAACATTTCGTTGACAGTGTTCTATCGATCGATGATTTTCGAGTCTATGGGGTTTTTTTTTCAGTTTATTAATCTTTTTTTCTTTTACCACAACGTATTCTTCAGACTAGGAAATTTTTTATGCCTATATATCATTAACTTATACATCGTCAACTTGCTATTTGAAAAATGGGCTTTGCTATGTTGCTATAAGAAAAATTAGGTCACAAATCTTCTTTCATCAATTGGTATGTATACCCACCAATGTAGAAAGTTATGTATTTGTAGTAAAAAAAATTGTAAATCACCAAAAAATGCTATCTATTTTTCAAGTTTCAATTTTCATATCGCCAATTGGACTCCTTGGAACAAGTGAAAAAAAAACCATTGCTTTCTAGTTACGTACATGCTTCCTAGATACGAATCCTTCATTATCTACTTTTGTGACAGGGCTGATGTCTTCTTGGGTGCAGTATATAGACGCACTTCGACAGGCGGCAGATTTGGAGAAACTTCGTCTTGCCCGGGAAGCAATGAATGCAGTCTTTCCTTTGACTCCTAGCATGTGGCTGGAGTGGTGTGAAGATGAGTCACGCTTGGCAACCAGGTACTGATTTCAAGTCCATGCGTTTTCCTTTCATAGACTATGGGGTTTGTTACCGTAATCGTAAATTAAGCTCAATTAATATCGCTCTTTTTGTGCAAGGGTTACTTGTGGGTAACAACTTCCTGATTGTCTAGTCATTTTCTGCATGAGGAGATGGAGGATGTTTAGTTCAGTAGCTACTGGCTGAATAGGGTGATATTTCACATAATCTCTTTTGTTTTCTTGTGTACTTCCAGCGATGCGGCAGTGTCGGCAGTGGAGGCTTTGTACGAGCGTGGTGTCCAAGAATATTTAGTAGGTTCATCCATCCTTGCTTTCATTTCTTTGAGGATTTGAACTTCACTCTGGGCGCGGGAGGACAGCAAAGCACTGCTTGATTTTGCGTGATTAACTGTGTCCTTTCGGTCACTGGGAACTCATGCATTATGACTTGGTTGGGTATTGATGACATGTTCTAAGCCCATCAAATATCTTCAATAGTAGATTGGAGACCTGTTTTTTTCTGCACAGGATCATGGTATATGCATGTGGTAGTTTGCACCAGTACGCAAAAATCTTTATATGTGAGCGTCTTTCAGTTTAATTAATTTTTTTATTTTAATGTTGCAGTCTGTCCCACTGTGGGTGCATTATCTTGAATTTGTGGAAGAACGCGACACAGATGTTGCTGACTGCACGGAGGCAGGAATTGCCAGAATGAGGACACTCTTCGAGCGGGCACTGACGTCTACTGGGTTGCATTTTACTGAAGGGGGGAAGGTGTGGGAAGCGTACCGTGATTATGAAGCAGCTCTGCTGCTTAGTATGGCAGAAGCAAGTCCTGAGGTACTGCGTAATCCATTTTACCGGAAACTGTCATGGATGTGGTATTCAAATTGGCAACCAGGAAACATTCTGATCTCAATTTTTCAGTCACAGGTCTTGATTTATGCAGGAGATGCTATGGTGACTCGGGCTGCAAATTGTGCTTTGCAACATGCTCGTTATGATCTTTTGCTTGGTGCTTCCATGATTCGTGCCTGCCCTCCTTTCTAATGTTTATTCCTCTTTCTAATTTAAAGCTCCTTTGCAGGCAAAAGCCAAGCAGGTGGAATCTTTAAGAAACTTGTTTCATCGTCACCTGCGAATCCCCTTAGCAGACCATGCTCAGACTCTGGAGCAGTACAAGGATTGGGAGCAGGAACAAGGTGTACAAATCGGGAGCGAGAATGATGACCTTTCTGGTCTTCCTGGAGGTGTGTCATCTGCGTACAAGAAAGCGGATCAAATGAGCAAGGCACGAGTTGTATATGAGAGTAATATATCAGCTGAGAAGCCTGTGGATGGTGATTTGCTTCAGCATTATTTGGTAAGCTGTGTGTTGTTTTCTTTTTGTTCTTTTGTTCCTGTTTTCCTTAAGTAATCACCGGTACCCATTCCAGTCACTTTCTCTTAGCTGCTCAGTGTGCCATTTTCTATAAAATCTGCAGCGTGATGAAGCTGAGTGAGATATCCTTACTCAGAAAATTCACAAATTCCAATCGTGTATTCCTATTTGAAATCAATGTTCAAAATGTTATCCGGTAGGTGAGGTCTTGCGTGATTTTAGTGAGTCCAAACAGTTTCTGTGTCTTTCTTTGTTTTTCTGAGTTGCCTTTAGATTTTAAAATACATTTTCGAGGAGAAGTCGTTGATACATTTTGTACAAGTAGTTCCTGTGAGAGTGTGCAGCAGTTTCTTGCTCTTGACAGTGCATCAAGTGTTCTGGTTTACGTACAAGCTTGTTTGTGCAATCTAGCCGTTGGACACAAATGTGATCAACAAATGTAACGATGTTGGACTCCAACGTAGATGTGTTTGTGAGACATACAGGCCTACATCAGCGTTGAGGAGGCAACAGGCGACCCTGCTCGTGCTCAGATTCTGTATGAGCGTGCTATATCTGTTTTTCCTGTTACTCATGATATTTGGCTGAAGTACACTCAGTATCTGGACGTTAACCTCAAGGTAACGCTCTAATCTTCCTGGGACCCTAATAGCAGCAAACACGTTATACTGTTGGTTTGCTGTTTCTGCAATCTCAGGTTTACTGGGACATGTTTAAGGATATGTTAAATGTAGCTTCTTCCTTCTTTTCACGGAATGAGCTACTTATATGAAGGGTTAATGGGTTTGGTATATTTTTGCTGGTACAAAGCTTTATGACTTGATAATACCAAAATTTCAATTCTTACGCACATCTGAAGCCTGCTGCGGTTTATTTCCCGCACTGATCGCCTATTGTTGTGATTCTTAATATTGTATGGTCTTTACGTGTTCTGTTCATTACAGATAGCTGGTGTAATAAGGAATGTGTATACTAGAGCTGTGCGGAACTGTCCTTGGGTTGGTGCTCTATGGACCAAATATATACTCGCTCTTGAACGAGCAGCAGCTCCCGAAACGGAGCATTTGGAGGTAAGATGAAAATGAGTGTGTTCTCAAGCAGATATTTTTTAAGCTGATCTTGTGATTGTTTGGGTGCTATTTACTCTGTTAGGTTGACAGTAATACACTTTTTTGCTTTGTTTCGAGCATCACTTTTCTTCCTTTTATTTTACTCGTTTTTCAACTTAACCTGTTTTTATTTATCTATATTAAAAAGAAGAAGAAGCTATTTGTTCACACTGCATGTTCTTCTTGGTATACGTCCAAAGAGCACAAGAAATGGAGGTCTTGGAGTTAGTAATTCTATTAGGAATGCAAGTTTCAGGGATCTCGATTATCATGCCCCTTGCGATATTGCATTTAGCCAAGTTTTGTGCATGCCCAACCCACTTGGCAGTTGGAATTTGAGATCTCAGTTATGGGGGTCTTTGCTGCAGGTATTTGAAAGAGCATTAGGATGTGGATATCAGACACCTAATGAGGTTAGTCTTTAACCTATGCTGATAACTAAAGAAGAAGGCTCGGATGGCACGTGCTAGTTTTTCTTCCAAATCATGATACTTATTTTGAGGGAGTTCTGATGTGGTAACCTTTCATGACTGGATATCCATGATCCAAGCCTGTGGACCTGATGGATTAAGTATGTTGAGCTTGTTATGTTGGTTTGTATTGACTAACAGTATGAGGATATCTACCTTACAAGGGCCCATTGCCTAAGGCGACGGATCATGGCAGCAGAGGCAGATTCTGATCAGACGTCAAACTCTGTGCTTTTGCATGATACATTTGAGGTCGGTTTCTCTCTTACAATATTGATACTTTGATTCTTGGTTTTAATTTTCTGTGCTATTGATTAGCGATCATTGTTGCAGAAGTATTTCTATCCATTACAACTGTGTCAGGTCGTTCCTGAATCACTTTTTAGGGTGCTTGGATTGGTAGTCCTCTTTCAGTGTCCATAATGTTTATCTAGGTAAGTTCGTTTGAGTGATCAGTAATAATCATCTGCAGTCTGTCTTTGCAGCAAGGAACGTTATACATGTCCACTTACTTCCCGGATCATGTGAATCACAACATCAGACTATGGACCTATTGGGCTCACTTGGAAGCTAAGTTATTGATGGACAATACAGCAGCCCGTGGAGTTTGGGAGAATTTGATTAAGACTCAGTAAGTTATGCATGGAATTTTCTCTATTTGTATCTTGGAACTCTCCAAGTTCCATTTTTAGCAGCTTTGCACTCTGCTACTTATATGTGTATGAATGTCGTCTTTGTCTAATAAAGCTACTGTTGTGTGCAGTGGTTGGATGTTAGAGGTGTGGCAAAATTATATATCTATGGAGGTGCTCCTTGGTAATGTGAAGGAGGCAAGAGCATTATACAAGCGCTGCTACAGTCGTAGGCTTGAGGGGATGGGAACAGAGGTACGTAGGAGCTGACAATTTAAGGGCTAGAGTTGTACGCAAATGCTTGTTGTATAAAATATATTGGCTTTTAAAGTCTCTCAGCTTATCCTCGAGTCTTTGCACTCAATTTACTCCCTCTGTTCTTCTCAGGTTATGTGTGCTGCGTGGATACGTTTTGAAGAAGAGTATGGTACTCTGGAAGACTATGACCGAGCTGTGTTGAAGGTGAGTTTTCTAGTCAAGCTTTCTGCAATCACGCAGAGCAATTGAAATACAATGGTGTCTGTTCAATGTGTACTTTAATAACTGGATCTTTAATGAATGCTTGTTCGATTGGACCATTCCTCTGGGGAGCCACATTGCTGAAGGGTAATCTGACTGTAGATATTTTAAATTTTGGCAAAATCAGGTTGGACCAAGGGTTGCAGAGGTGCAGAACATACAGAATCAACAGGAGCATAAGGTTACTGCAGAAAGAGCAAAAACTGAATCCGGCTCTCGACCAGCAGATAAGGGTAAGCCCAAAAAGGATCCAAACAGCAAAAAGGATTCAAACAGCAGATCATCCAAGATCACCGACAATGCGACTAAAACCATACAGAGAGAAACAGGCAGAAAAAGAGGGCTTGGATATACAGAGTCGGAGAATCCTGTGAAACGGCAGAAATTTCCAATTAAAGAGGGACATCAAGCAAGAGCTTCAGATACACCAGCAGACATTGATTCAAGAATGGAGGAAGCAGGTACCTCTTCACTCATACTGTCCTTGTTTCTATGTTGACTTAGTATGCAAAGGTTACTGTGAATCTCATTCGGTAATGAATGGCACTTGTGTTCCGCATTTAAGTTCCTTATACAGCATGGGTGGTGATTGCTACCTCTGTAATGTGTTATTGCACGATTCTACGAATGTTACAAGCTGACTGCCGGATGACAATTCACTTCCCACAGAGCCAGTGGAGCAAACATCAAAACATGCATCAAGAGAAGAGGATTTAAAACAATCAGAAGAGCCTAGCAAGCCAGTTCTTTTTAAGGACGAGTGTACTGCATTTTTATCAAATTTAGCATTTGAGGTACATGGTATCATCCCTTCTAAATTAATTCTAATAATTTCTAGGCATGGCACTGCGATAAATCTAATTTTTTTTTATCTTTTACGTGATATTTGTGGAGGTAGTATCGGTGCCCATGGAATATGTTTTGAATTAGGCTCAGCTTGCAATCACTTATGCATGTAGTATTAATAATCATATTTTCCATAAGTTTTTTCTTTCTTAAGTTGGATTTTAAATTTGAATGAGATGGTGTAGGTGACGCCGGAAGATCTTAAGGCATTTTTTTCTCCGTCTCGTGTCAAGGAAGTTCGCATTCTGCATGATCGTGCCACTGCAAGACCACGAGTACGCTTTCTCTCTTTGCAATTTGGATTACTACGTTCTAGTCGTTGGGATGTATGTGGTACAGATGCCAGAACACGAGAAAGTTGTTTGAGGGAGCTCAGAACTGGGAGACTAGAAGCGCAGTCTTTCCTCAATTCACTCGGTCCTAACTTGTTTGTTCTTGAACAGGGATTGGCATATGTTGATTTCGAAGATGAAGAGTCTCTAACGGCAGCTATTGCCAAAAATAAAAAAGAGCTGAAAGGCCGGCAACTGAGCATTGCACGTTCAGATCCCAAAGGAGGTCGTGGCGGAGGTCGAGGCCCTGGAGCAAACCGTGGTGGAAGAGCAGGAGCATCTGGCCGTGGTGAGAGTTTTTCTATACCAAATAGTTAATCAGTATGGCCTAAAGTATTTATCACAAGGACATACTATTCAATATCACTTGTGATGGTGATGTTGTAGCATTTGTGATGTGTAGTGGCGGCGTCGCTAGATCGGGCATACTAATTTTCACACTTGTCGATTAATCACTCATACAAAATAACCATTTTGGTGTACTAGGAAAGCATGGTGAGTTGGAATTCTTCACGCTCTGCTATCAAAGAATAACTCGTATCTTGCATGTTGGGATTTTAGGTGACGGTGGTGGAGGCAGGGAAAGAGATGATTCAAGCTACACTCTCGGAGGTACATTTCCACTCTATCTCTTATCTTAATGGAGAAAACCGTCATCATTGAAAGGATTATTTACACGAGAGTATGCTAACCCCTAATTGCCCATTCTCATAATAGAAACAAATAATTGAATATACCGAAGATAACACATGTCTATTGTTAAAAATCTGTACGTCATAATTTTGCTTTCTATTGGTTCGTTTTGTTACTTTGTAGCTTCCTAAATGCTGTGTTCAACTCCTACAAATTTGGAAGAAACCACTTTTGATGATTCGGGTACTTACAGGATAGATAGAGCAGAAACGCAACATTCTCCAAACTTTTTTATAACTACTCTTGGTAGGATGGGTGGTTCCCATAACCATTGTACCTGACAATTGTTGCAACTTTGGTGGTGACCAGGTGGTCGGGGCTTTGCTGGACCTCCAGCGGTGGGACACCGCCGTGGTGGTCATCTGAAACTTACAGGTTCTAATACATTTGCAATGCCACGTAATGTAGCTCGACCCTTAGGTTGGGGTAACCCTCAAGTGGCCACTTCCTCAAGTCCCAGTGGAGATGAAACTCCCAAGTCAAACACCGAGTTTAGAGATATGTTTATCAAAAAGAGCTGAGATAGGGGGTGTATTTGACTTACTACTGTAGATCTCAAAGAACTTTCTTGACAATTTTACAGCGATTTTGTTTCACTAAGTTGTCAGCCTAAAGTAACTCATTACTTTATCTATCAATTCTGTGGGGACAAAGAGCTGAGCCAGAATTTTTTTGACGAGACCTTGGTGACCAGGATATCATGTTCATACACTTCTCTTTGCAGGTGGTGGTCCATCCTATGATTAAGTAAATAGGCTCGAAAAATTCCAGATGAAATTCGCCTTTCTGATGAAAATTGAAATGCTTAACTTGGAGATTGTGGAAGGACAACCTACAGACTGTCAATTTACTTCTGCTATTCAGATCCTGCCTGCCCTTAACCCTTAAGCGTGCAGGGCGGTTTTGGGGAAACCACAGTTTTTGGAGTGATGTTTTCTTAAAACTCTTGCTGTCAAAATTAGGGATACCATAAATAGTATCCAACCATATGTATGTTAGCATAGCTTAATGAAACAAGTGCTGGTTAAATCTTGGTAAGATTGGACCGTTCGATTGGAAGATTATAGTATGATTTTGAACTGAATAATGAACATTCAAAAATGCGATTTTGGGGGTTTTTTAAAATTTAACTCAAATTCTACAAATTTCCCCCTTTTTTATCTACCATTCACCGTATTAGAGAGATTCAAGAAGCTTCTCTAATTTGTACTTAAGTTGCCATAGAGGAATATATAAGTGTGCATACTCCAACCTTTACTCTCCTGCATCTCGCTACTTGCATGTTCATGTATATGTATTAAAAAGAAATGTATAGACTATGCAAAACACAACCCAAATGCCATTCAATTTCCGAATAACAGTATTGGCATTTCAAGAATTTATGGTAAAAGCAATTTGAAAGTTGAGCCCAAAAGGGTAGGGTTGACATTTAACCCCTAAGCTCCCGAGCGACCATTTTCTGGTCGCTGCCCGGAAAAATGGGCTGCCCCGAACAAAAAAATCTTTTTTTGAAACAATAAAAAATATTTTAAAATACTACATCAAGTCTACTTTCCAACCCAATTTGAATTATGGCAATCCGAGTTAAACTCCACCCGGGAGAATTTTTCAAAGTAGATCACCTCAACATTGTCTTAGTGTTACAAAATTTGCTATTTGGGGAAAGTAATGATGATTCCTCCATCGTTTCTCTTGCTTTTTTGAAGTTTACGATAGATAGCCCAACTTTAACCAATCGTACTAAATTTTGAACTCTAAAATTGAAAATTAAAATTTATACAAATTTTCGAAGGTTAATGCTTTTAAATTCATTAAAAAATGATCTAAAGATTATTTAGGAAGTTTGACCGTACGGCTAATTTGTAAAGATGATACTCTACATTTTGTCTATTGAACCAACCTTCATCAAACATATGGAAGGCACATATTATAACACATCTATGTTTTGTCCAATACCCCTCGGGCTTTTAGGGGTTAATGTAAATGAGCAGGTTTGTATTTTAGTTTTATTGGGTGCATTGACTTTGTTGAGTGAATCATAGCATAATAGAAAACAATAAGGGATCACCCTTTTCAAAGTAGATCTCAACGAAAATATTCATTCTTCTAAGAGACATATAAATACCGCTTGTATTCGATAAATCGAAGGATTTCCAAGTAATTTCCATGCAAACTTAGTTTTTAACTCCAAATGCCTATAACCCTCTCTAAATTGGATAGTTTGACAAAGGTGCATTATAAATATGCAATGAAGAGGGATATTTTTGAACTTGATATAAGAATAAAAGTTATACATTATGAATTTTAAATTCTATCCGTATGGTTAAATCTATGATTGGAATCACAAATAACTTCTGTATGGAGTTCGAAATTTAAAATTCCTTTGTAATTCAATTACAAAGAAGACATCAACATTTTGTAATGGCTTGAAATGTATTACTCTATCTATAATGACTTTTAAAGATTTTCAGTTGGTTACTTTTGTAAGTTTAATTATTTAAGAATACTTTTGAACACTATTGAACTACGATGTTTGAATTATTTTATGAATCATTGCAACATTAAATGAGGCATAAGAATTTCACAAATCATCCCCTCTCAAATCGGTTCTCACATCTATAAACTTAAATTCCCATGAAATCTATAGTAAAAAGTTCACATTGCAAAAGGTGGATGATGGATGAGACAAAATTTGTACATTGTTTTAAAAATAGACAAATAGGAAGTTAACGCCTAAATGGAAAAGGGGTATTGGACAAAACATAGATGTTTTATAGTGCATGCCATCCATATATTTGGTGAAGTTTCACTCAATAGAGAAAACGTAGGGCATTATCTTTACAAATGATCCATATTGGCAACCCTCTTTAAAAAAATTAGTTATTTTTTCAATAAATTTGAAAACATCAACCCTTGAACAATTGTATAAATCATAATTGAGTTAAAACTTTAACAAGATTGGTTAAAATTGGATGGTTTATTGTAAAATTCAAAATAGCAAAAGAAATGATGGAGGGAACATCAATATATAGTTTATCCCAATAGCAAATTTTAGAACACTAAGACATTTCTAGGTGATTCAAATTGAGAAATTCTCTCCAATATAACTTAAGTTATATTCATATAGTTTTAATTGCATTAAAAAGTAGACTCAATTCAGTATTCAACAATATCTCTTATAATTCAAAAACTTATTTCTTTTATTCCAAGCAGCCCGTTAAAACCGGGCAATGACCAAAAATTTATCTTTTTGGAGCTTAGGGGTTAACCCCTAAACATACCAACTCATTCAACACAAGTAGATGTTAGCCTCAAAAATAGATATTAGCACGGTCGAGATGTACATGAGAGTACCACTGCAAGCATAAAATGTATCCCACAAATATAACATACTTGCAGTTTGCAAACCTCTCCAATATTATCAACAGTTCTCCATCACAAGAAGTTAACAGTAATTGGTAAAGAATTTAATAGGCTTAAACACGTGACTTGGATGAAAGTCTTCCAAAGTTCAATGCGAAAGTTGCAAGGCTTTGATTATGTTGGTGATCAAATTTGTGGACCATGAGAGGTTTAGACATTGTAGCGGTTATTTATAAAAAGGTTGTGGTGTCATTTGGAAACGGTGTTTGGTTCTCTTGCTCTACTAAAGTATGATGTCCTAAAACCACCACCACTCCAAATAATGACATGTAGACCTCTCTTCCACCAATTTCAATATTCAACTAGAACACTGGCATGTCAAGCATTGCAAAATAATAATTAGTAGTTTTGGGCTCCATTACGAGTGAAATTTAGCACCACATGGTGTGAACATGGGGAAACCTAAAGTTTTGATTTGGCTGACAAAGTTCTTTTCACTTCAAAAAATTGTATCAATTTGAATATTGGGAATGAAATTGCAAAAAGTTGTGCATTCCGTTAAAAATCTTTTTTTAAATGACCAAAAAATATTTCTCATTAAAAACCTTATTAAAATGAGGCCATATTTCTTAAGTTGGTGATTTTAGGACATCCTACCTAGTGCTATGATTCCATCACTAACTTGTTGAAAATTTCCTAAAAAGAAATGTAAAAAATAGAACAACAGACTTCCCAGACTCGGATGAACGTCTCCTGTCACGGCTGGCGTCATCACTGACAGACATTCGTCATGTCGACGATTCTGTTCATCCAATAGGCCAAAGAACAGGAAACCCTAAAGCTCCCCAGAACACATACTTCTGGCTCTCTCAGCGACATAGCCAGGGCAGAGGACCGCAGGGACGCCCCTCTTCCATCGTCGCTGCGCACCGGAAGCCACCTCTCGCAGCGGTTTAGGGTTTTCTCCTCGTAAGTTTACATCACCGCGTTCCTTTCCGATCTCGCACCGTCGGAAATGGTTCAGAGTCGCGGAATATATGCAGTCATTTCTGATAGCTTTTGAATTTCGAACGAGCCGTGCCTATACTCACATAGATCGTGTTCCTCGGTCGTCGGTGGCTAGTTGAACAGCTTCGAGATGAAATAGCAAATTGTCAGGTTGCCCCGGTAGGGTTTGACGGGGGTTTTGTCAGCTGAGACGCTCTGCATTGTCGAGTTTTCACGAGTCGTCGAGACTTCTGTCTTCGAAGTTTCGACTGTCTGTACATTTTACTCTGTCTGCTTCGAAGTAAGTGAACTAGTTTTTGGCATAAGAAATTTCTTGCAAATATTTTGGAAATCGTTTTTGTTGGCAAAGAAAGTAGTCTCAGTAGTCAAAATACGGTCTAGCTGTAATAGTAATATGTAGTTTTTGTGTCGCTCTCATTTTGCACACCGTTGAAAGTGGATAGGCCTCACGTTTGAAGTATGAAACAGTGATCGACAGGTAGAGATAGAAAATTGCAAATATTTAGGACACATTTATATAAAGAGGGAGTACATTGTATGGAAATGTGGCACTGTGAGAAAACCGTAGCTATTCAATTTAGTAAAGCTAAGCGATGTCCTGTTGCTTTACAGTAGCATATTGTGTGAGTTTAAAGTCTGTGAAAGGATTGATAGGTCCGTGTGGGCGCAAGTGTGAGCAGCTCGAGGCGCAAGTTGCGGGAGGCGGATTTCAGCGGCCCGTCCAGCGAGAGCCACATTCTTATGATTGCCGCCCTCTCCTCAGATCTTAAGAATAAGTACAATGTTAATTTCCTACTCGGTGATCGTGTACCCGTGTGTGAGGGTCAGGTTCGACACCCTGTTGTGAAACATAAATTTCCACGACAGATTTTGAGAGCTTCACGTGACCATAAACGAACCTGGAACAGAGGACATGTTGGACTCTAAAAACAAAACTAATCTGTCACTTGTCGAAACTGTCGGTGATGTAGGGCAGTGACGAAATTAGGGCAGAGTTGGCTAGTTGTGAGCAGACAACTGTTTTTCAATGGAATTGACGATGGTTTCTGCGTTGCAGGTTCGGTCTGTACGGGTGCGAAAGGATGACGAGGTGATGGTGGGGCGCAGTACTTACAAGGGGCGCGAAGGAAAGGTCACGCAGGTGTATCGCCGCAAGTGGGTGATCCATGTGGAGCGCATCACTTGAGAGAAAGTAAACGGTGAGCTCTCTTCATTGGTCGGCTGCAGGACATTCATTTTCATGCAAGTGCTATTATGTTTTATATGTATGTTTGCGTGTGCGAGTGGGTGCGTGTGCGTGTGTGTGTGCGTTATATGAATGAATGTTGTGTACATCAATATGTCATATAATGTATACTAAATGACCAGAATCTCGTTGCATTCCATCGTGCGTACTGATGATGATGGAACGATCCAATCTTGCGCTCTAATTGTTCGGGCTAAGAAGCGTACACTGGTTCTCGTGTTTTTAATTGCAGTTTTGAGTAGGTACTACCTGGAAATCTTTGCATTCCAAATTGTTCGATTTCTTATGAACACATGGAATGATCTCTACTGATTTTGGTAATTCCTGCTCATCTAAATTATGTTGTTTACAATATAATGTACTGCCTCCGTCCCAAAGTTTTTGTCCAACTTGTTTGCTTGGTATCTCTTTGAGCCAATTTCATTGCTCATACTGTAGAACACATGATTAGAAAAGGTTTTAAATTATGTCACTAGAATGATTGTAGAACAGTGCATGTGTTCATTGCAACCTAAATAAAATTAGCCACAAGGATTAGCAAGTTAGTTTTGGATTAGCATGCGTATGAGTGGCGCAAATTAGCAAAATGGAAATAATTTTATTCCACTGCAGCAGAAGAATACAAGAAGTAATTCTACGCTGGGAGGGGTTTGGTCCACACTGGCAGGGGTGGAGGAAGTGGCCGTTTTGATGGAATGATTACGGTCATCAAGACTCTTCGTTTGAGCCTCCTGGACAGCAGAGGTGAGAAATTGGGCTTCTCTTTGGCCATTTGCAATTTCTTTGTAATAATTTGTTTCACCTGCTGCTGTTTTGCAGGACCCCTCATATTGGCAGGCCCCGGCCCTTTGAGCATTTTTGCTTTCCAGGCCTTTCTAAGAAGCGAGGACATATTTGGAGAACGCGCACTTGGCTTAGCGATCGTCATTCTGAAAGGGCACTTAGCTTTCCTTTCAGATATCACAGAAGACTGGGGCACTTGGCTTTCCCAATAAACTGGTAAACTGGTAACAAACACAGAGTCTCAGAGTCAATATAGAATAAAACAGAAAATAGAACAGGAAATAGAACAAAACAAAAATCTAATTAAAAGAAAACAAAATAGATAAACAAAACAAAAAAAATGAAACTAATAAACAAAACAAAAGTCTAATTAAAAGAAATCAAAACAGAAAAAATTAATTAATTAATGAAAGCAAAGAAAGGAAAAGTAATTACCTTAGGAGTGTGAGGGCCTGGAATGAAAAAATGACCGTAGCATAAGCTAATTTATAGTTTTAGCATGTCTTTGTGGACTTCAGTTAACTGGGAGTCTCGTTGCATTTGAGTCCACCCTTTTCAGTTAACTGGGAGTCTCGTTGCCTTTGCGGCAGCTTTTCGAGTACAGCCATTTGAGTCCACCCTTTTCAGTTAACTGGGAGTCTCGTTGCCTTTGCGGCAGCTTTTCGAGTGCAGCCATTTGAGTCCACCCGTTTGGCAGCCATTTGAGTGTTCTGGAAGGATGTAGAAGCGGCATTGGACAGACTGTCTATTGGGTTCTGCGGCAGTCACGCGGCCGGTTCAGTTCATCAATTAGCGTAAGTAGTGGAAACCCTAAAGCACCCAAGAACATAAACTTGAGTTCTGATGTGGCAACCTTTCATGTCTGGTGTGAAGATGAGTCACGCTTGGCAACCAGGTACTGATTTCAAGCTTATGGGTTTCCCTTTCATGTACTATGGGGTTTGTTACCGTAATTGTAATTTAAGGTCAGTTAATATGGCTGTTTCTGTGCAAGGGTTACTTGTGTGTAACAACTTCCTCTTTGTGTAGTCATTTTCTGCATGCGGAGATGGGGGGTGTTTAGTTCAGCAGCTACTGGCTGAATAGGGTGATATTTCTCATAGTCTCTTTTGTTTCCTTTCTGTTTTCTTGTGTACTTCCAGCAATGCGGCAGTGGAGGCAGTGGAGGCTTTGTACGAGTGTGGTAACCAAGAATATTTAGTAGGTTCTTCCATCCTTGGTTTCATTTGTTTGAGGGTTTGAACTTGACTCTGGGCGCTGGAGGACAGCAAAGTACTTCCTGAGTTTGCGTGATTAACTGTGTCCTTTCGGTCACTAGGAACTCATGCATCATGACTTGGTTGGGTATCAATGACATGTTCTCAGCCCATCAATAGTAGAGTGGAGACGTGTTTCTTTCTGCACAGGATCATGGTATACGCATGTGGTACTTCACACAAGTATACAAAAATCTTTATATGTGAGCGTCGTTCAATTTAAGTAATTTGTTAATTTCAATGTTGCAGTCTGTCCCACTGTGGGTGCATTATCTTGAGACCAAGAGATAGTTGTTTCAGGGTGTTCTGAACTGGGGGACTAGTAGCGCAGCCATTCCTCAATTCAGTAAGTCCAAACTTGTTTGTTCTCGAACAGGGATTGGCATATGTTGATTTCGAAGATGAAGAGTCTCTATCGGCAGCTAGGTACCATCGCCCTCCTTTCGAATCGTGCCATGAAATCGCTCAGAGTCCCTCTTATGTGTTAGTTGCTCTTGTGTGAGTGCTTCATGCTGATGGCTACCTGCTGATGAACAGAGTGTGTCACAGAATGGTCTTGTTCGCGTTTGCGTTTGTCTTGATTGGTATGTTTTGTTGAGATTGTAGATGGTATGCAGTGTGAGTGCGGCTGAAATGTAGGTCGTTGTGTGCACAGCCAAGTGATGTGACCTACGAGGTCGACCATGATGCGGACAGATTTGCTCTGCCATATCTGACAACTGGTTTCTGATGGCAGTCTAGTTGTTAATAGGGTTGGTGGCATACAGTAGTTGTGTGTTTTACTGCATTGTATTCTGTTGATTTGTGGGAGTAAGTGCACTTAACAAAACTGATTACATGCTGGACGTGACTGCCAGTTTAGTATGAGATGGTGCTAGAGGGAGTTATCTCCATTGGTACAAATTGCACTAGCTGGTTGTGCTGTTTTCAATTTGGAGGGTACATCTACGTTGTGAGAAGTTTTGTCTGTTGGGGTGGATTGGTTCTGCACTGAACAGAACGATTACTGGTTGGACCTGATTGCCAGTCGTGAATGTGATGGACGTGTGCTCTATCGGTACTAATAGGTTGTGAGTCCTGTTTTTTTAAGTATTCTTGAAAGATTGTGAATTGTGTTGCAACGGAGGTGAGGTAGGTGTGGATAGGTGAGGTAGGTGTGGATAGGTGAGGTAGGTGTGGATAGGATAGTGAAGTGAGTTGTGGCCAAATGATGGGACCTTCGAGGTCGACCATGATGCGGACAGGTTGGGCGTAGCCGTGTCTGATAACTCGGTGACTGATGGCAGTGGAGTTACTATGTAGCAATATTGGGAAGGATATGTGTGAGCTTATTGCGTTAGCCAAGTGATTAGATTTTGAAGGGCATATTGGGACAGTGGGAAGGGTTGTACCTTCTGTCCAGTGCAAATATTTGTGCACCCGAAGCTACAGATTGAAGCCAAATGCCTTGTATTGACAATTAATCATATGGAGCGGCATCAATTTCTGGCCCTAAATGTTTGTGCTGGAAAAAGCATTCGTGAACAAGTGTTCAGATTTTGATGTTCTGAAATTTTGTGACTGAGGTATTCATATCATGATTATCATATTTCAAAGCACCTTCACTATGTTCCCACACTTACTATCAACCCCCTAACCCTATTTAGAACTATCGTTGGAGTATCAGGCATTGTCGTTAGATATTGAATAAGACAATGGTAAATTCTGGCTAGAATATTTTGCGTCGCTCATTAGCTTCTCCAAAAGAGCCTCATACAGAATCATACTAAATTCTGACGCCCAACATTCCACAATACTAAAAGCTTTTATGTTTGGAGTTTTAGGTTTATTAGGGTACACATCCATGACCAGAAACGAAAATCCAACTCCACTCGAAAAATATAAAACTTCTGTTTGGTGCACACTCCAGTTTGAAGTGGCAGTCATGGGACGGGTGTTGTTCCAACGCAGAATGAATTTCTGTGGCACTATCTCATAAGAAACTGGCTGTGAGTCATCTGACTTGTCATCAATTTGTTAAGTGTCTAACATGTAGACTACATAATGTCAATCCTGTTGTGTAGAGTTCATACACATAGGGGACGGAATGAAATGCTGCAAAACAAACTTACATGTCGCACAAGAAAAACTCCTCTTCCATGAGGACCAGTTGCCAGATACAGTAGAGGGAATTTGTCCACATCATGGTCAACCTTTAGATCACTTGCACATCAATTGGCTGTGTGATAAAAGCGACTCATAAAACAACTTTTTACTTACTGCGAGGCTCAAAGACATTGCAAGAATCGAGCGCAGTTGGGATCATACTGAATGGGCACCCATGCATCCTCAACAAATGAAAAAGTATCAATTGTAATTGTTTTTGTTCTCCATTTCTCCATTTTCTCAAGATCTGAAATGCATCAATAATCTTAACTTTTGAGGTATAGGTGTAACTTCTGAGTTTTTGGTTAACTCTAGTAATAATCAATTTTTGTTCAACATTTTATTCCATTATAAATATCATCATCAACATGTGTCACAATTAACCCCTAAACGTCCTCACCCCTCTTCAAATTCGGTAGTTTTGCAAAGATGCTTCATAAATTGCAACTAAGAGGGATATTTTGAACTTGATGTATGACTACAAAATGTAAATTATAAATTTTCAATTTTATCCATACAGTTAGATCTGTGATTTCTATCACCAATATTTTTGTATAGACTTTGAAACGTGAGTCAATTACAATATGTGGATGAAATTGATAACGTGTGGGTGAAATAAGATATTGGATGAAATAAGATATTGACAATATGTGGATGAAATTTGTTGTGATGGGTTGAAATGTAATACTGTACGTGGAGGGCAGGGTTGGCAAAAAATAATTCCCCAAAAAATGCCGAATAAATAAATAAATATATTAAGTATTTTGTCAAAATCAACAACAAAAAAAAAATTAAAAAAAATTAATAAATTAATAAATACTCAACAAAAAATGTAGACAAAAAATAAAATTAAACTTTTAGCCGTTGGAGAAAATTAATGTTAGCTGTTAAGAGCAGTTTTCTTAATAATTACTTTTGAAAGTACCGACCGCCATTGTTTCAATTTCTATTAATTATTCAACATGAAAGTGCCGACCTTGCCTTCCATGTACGGTAATCTAAGTGTAGTGTTATTTGGAGTTTTTTTTGGTTGCATAATTTCATCAGTTTATTTTTTGAAGAGCACATTCATACTAATATCTTTGCAATTTTTGTTGAATTAGTAGAACAGGGAGTGAGGCATACAATTTTCACAAATCATTCTCTTTCTAATCGAATCACACATGCATGTATCTTGCCATAGAATTTTGCACTATCTTTTTACCTGCAAAAAGTGTATGACTCATGAGAAAACAAAATTCAATTCTGTACATTAGTCAAAAATTGGTTTGCTAGGCAATTAGGGGTTAAAGGCAAGCATGATATGAATAGGAGAAGTAAATTGACAATGTTTAGGTACTCATCAGACAGTATCCAAACTAATCCTTTAACATCCCGATTAAATATTGTTTTCAAAGATACGTTATTAAATGTTAGATGATAAACAAAAGTGGAGTTGATGTACAAAGGGAAGTTGTATATATCAATGTCAATGCGAAGATAGCATATGTGCGGTTGGATTTATCATATTTCATATTAATATATTTTAATTAATTTTGCAAGGTATTCGCCTAAATTTAATTTAAAATCCGAAATTAAGACAGATTTTATTTTCTAAAATATTGTAATAAAATTGGAATAACATGTACTATAAGATGGTAATGTTTTTATTATTTGATTCTATTTATTTTGGAAAATCATGTTCAAAGTCTTAGTTTTTGAACTAGGAATGAAACTTGACATAAACCAATTGTGTTGTTTTTCAAAAAATCATAATTTCTTATTTTGAAGATCCGTTTTGTACAAATGATAGTCAACTAGCACAGTAACCAAGAGAAATTTGGTTGTACAAAAATTATCCATGTATGTAGTCAAGAAGATGTTTTGAATTTATTCATTGACCACTATGTGAATGCAAGCGCCTCAAAGAGTTAAGCCTTTCAAATTCTATCTAAATTTAACAAGCCGATATTTACTTAGAACCTTAGAACTAACAAAAGGACCAAAGTTCTTTCTCACAACCCAATTCAAATGTATGAAAATTGTAATCCTAATTTGGGGTGCCAAAAACCACATCCCCTAAAAAAACAACTTTATCAATAGTGTCAAAATCAATCATAGGCTAAAGCTATTCAAACATAACGTTTCAAATTTTACAAATGTGATATTAAAATTTTAAGTGATCATAGTGTTGGTATTGTTGTGTTACCAGTTTTCAGTTCATTGGGCATATGTAGCCCTTTGCAGATTAACCCCTAAGTGACGGATCAACCATTTTATGGTCTCTGCCCTTTTTTCATGGGCTGCCCGAAATAGAAAAAACATTTTTATAGAAAATAAAAAATATTATTAAATAAGTAATCAAGTCTACTTTCCAACCCAATTTGAATCATGTCAATCCAAGTTAAACTCCACCCGGGAGAAATTTTCAAAGATTAACACTTCTACATTGTCTAGTGTTAGAAAACTTATTATTTGGGGAAAGTAATGATGTTCTCTCCGTTGAAAAATTTGAAATTTTAGATTTTAGAATATAATGTCTAGTTTTAACAAATCATACAAAATTTCAAATTCTAAAAATAAAAATTGTGATTCTGATAAATATTTGAAGTTAAATGCTTCTAAATTCATTATGAGATGATAAAAAGCTATTTTTTGATATTTGACCGTATGAAAAATTACTAAAAATCAAGCTCCTCATTTTCTCTTTTGGACCAAACTTCATCAAAGTTGAAGAAGTAATTTTTTACAACACATTTATGTTTTACCCTTACTCCCTTCGTCATTTAGGGGTTAAACGTCAAGAGGGCCTGGACAGGGCAGCCCGGAAGGAATCTAAATTTTTGGAGGCCAAAAAATAATAATAAATATATATATATATATATATATATATATATATATATATATATATATATATATATATATATATGTATATGTATATATATATGTATATATATATATATATATATATATATGTATATGTATATATATATGTATATATATATAATTTTTTGGCAAAAACGGCTCTGCAGTGCACTACTGGCTAGCACTGTAGCACTACGGCATTGCTGAACTTCAGCTGCCCCAACCTCAAAACTTGTTCAATTTGATAACTTTGATTGCTTACCAACGATTCCACAATCTCTCAAATGAGGCGAAAATTTGGAATCTAGATCGCTTTTTCAGTAGCTTTCCAACGCAACAAGTCTCGCTTGATTTGGTTGAGAAATGAAACTTTTTTCTCCAATTATTCCTTTATACTAAGCCCATGGGGCTTGCTTTGACGTTTAAGGGTTAAATTAAACGTCGTCGCAGCCATAAACTCGAAGATGGAAGTAAATTATCCAAAGTGAACTGAAGTATCACAGAGTAGAGGAAAGGATATTTCATCCAATTTTTTTTGTGAACACTTTTTGTTGAGCATACCACTTCTTCAAATTAAATTAAGGATGAACATACCCAATCATAAAAAGAGAAGTAAGAACGGTTCACCATGTAGTGTTTTTTGAAGTTTTTCTATTTTATCTTGTTTAAAATAAATTTAAATCATGATAATGAGTTCTATTGCATTTGAGCTAAACTAACAAAATGAAGCATACCAAGTCTTGTTTCTTCTCCATCTTGGGTTTTTGAAAAACTCTAAAAATTGAGTGTTTTATCGAAGTTACAAGTTTTTTTAGTGGGTATTACCATAGTGTAGGAATTTATTCTAAATTTAGAGACATGGATTATTTTCATTTACTACACAAATTTTCATTGTGATTTACACCTTTAATAAAAAAATTGGAAGTTTTGAATATATTTTGTAGTTAATATGAATTTTCTTCACAATCACTTCAAATAATCACAGTGATTTCAAATTTTCATCACAATTTATGAAAACTTTATGATTTGTAGTAGACACATGCATTACAGCAACTTCCGGTCTCTGAAAAGGCTGGTAACTCAACCAAATTTCAATGTACATTTGGCCAAACAACCGGAGAATGAAATACAACTATATTCCTTTTAAAATGCATACATTGTAATTTTTTTGCCTTTATTTTAGAGCATGACGAAGGTGTTGAGAGCCCCTGTAACATGCCATGTCGGGCCTCATATCCACTAGGGTTGGATAACCTATTACCACCACCTCCTCCAATTATGACATGTACAACTTTCTTGGAGCTACCACAATTGAGACCCAAAACTACCAATTTCACTATTGAAGTAGACCAATGGCATGCCAAGAATTGCGAAGAAATAGCTGGTGGTTTTGGGTTAGCTCATGAGCGGATCTAGGAACAATAAAGTGTGAACTTAGGAAATTGGTATGTGATGTATGGGTAAAAGGTTACTTTCCACTTTGGAATTTTGTATAATATTGACAAATGCGAATTAGATGTTGCAAATTTTTGCAATCCTCATCAAAACCTATTTCGAATGCAGTCATATTTTTTTTTGGATTTAGCAGTGCCAAAAATAGGCTTGATTGCTTAAGTTGGTGGTAATAGGTTATCCAACCTTATCCCTTGTAGCTTTAGTGTAGAAAATTGCTTTACATTGTCGTCATTTTGCTTGCTTTTACAACCACCTCATGTGTCATACGTCTTTGTTGTAGAAGCTTGTGGAAGCTCTTTAACCCTTAACCATTAAACGTCTTGCCTATGACTAGGGAATCATGCTTTACTTCTCACACTCAATTTTTGCACTATGAATAAGATGAAATTCAATTGTATATTTTAAGAAGATTTGGCCATGTATCTTCTACAAACGATAAATTCTTTAGAAGCTTTGGAGAAAATTTGAAATTACTTTGACTTTTTAAAAGTACGATGAAGAGAAGAAGAGTAAATGAAAATTATCCATGTATCTTAATCTAGAAAATATCGTTTACCCATGGTAATATCCAACAAACTTGTAACTCCAATAAAACAACCAATCTTCATAGTTTACACAAATTCTATAAGGAGTAGAAACAAGACTTTGTAAGCTTCATTTGGTGAGGTAAGCTCCATTTTGTGAGTTAAGCTCAAATGCAATAGAACTCATTTTCTCGGTTTAAATTATTTAAGGAAAAAACTAGAAAATGCAAAATACACTACATAGTGAACCATATGTACGTTTCTTTGTGTAGTTGGTTCTCCTTGTAAAATTCAAAAATAGATGGATATTAATTTAACTATAATAGGTGGCATGATCAATGACGAGTCTTCATGAAAAGAATTGGATGAATATTCCTTCATCTACTTATTGATATTTCAAATCAGTTTGGATTAATTACACCCATATGCCGGTATATGGCTGCAACGACATTTAAGGGTTAATTGTCATTTTCTAATTTATTAAAAGGAGTATTCAGCATAAAAAATAGAAGTGTTTTCCATGTTCAATCCCTAATTATACCATGGTGTCTCTAAAATTGACAATATGAGACAAATCAACGTAAAATACTCTTTAGAAGAATATTTTAAAATAGGTATACAAATGAAAGTTCTAGATTTTGAATTTCAAATCCCATTTGTATGGTTCAATTCACCAATACTATCACCAATATTTAATTATAAAATTTGAAAGTTAATATTCAAAATTCCTTCTAAATATGATTACAAACAAGACATTAACATTTTTGAAGCAAAATTGGTTGGAATGAATTTGAAATGAGATACTCTCAACATGATGATTATTTGATGTTATTGTGCTAATTAAATCTATTACCTTATTTTTAGAAGGCCACTTTTGAACTACGATCAATGCAATTTTGACTTGGTCAACAACTTGAAATACTTTTACATTTTTTGTTTTAAAAACATATGTACTCTAGTATCAACAAATTCTACTATTGTACATGACATAAAATTTGATGAAATATGTCCAAAAAATTGAATGACTTTCATCGAAACATTGATGAGAACGTATGGTGAATTTGAATTTGTTAGTTGTCCAAAAACTAGATGATGTGATGTTTAGGGGTCAAAATGTAGGTACAAACTATACTTATCATAAACAATGTCTGACAAAATTCATAAAAACAAAATTTCACTAGATTTTTTTGTAATGTCGGGCTGTAAAGTCAAGCAAAATTTTACTGGAAGAAGAAAGACAAGGCAAATCTAATATTTTATCTTCAGAGGCGGAGAAAACAAACATCCCTCTTAATTCATGAAATTGGAGAGATTCAAGAAGCTTCTCTAATTTTTACTTAAGTTGCCAAAGAGGAATCTACAAGTGTGCCTACTCCAACCTTTACTCTCCCGCACCTTACTACTTGCATGTTCATGTAAGTGCATAAAAGGGAAATGTGTTACTAGAAAAAAATAGACTATGCAAAACACAACCCAAACGCCATTCAATTTCCAAATAAGAGTATTGGTATTTTTCATGAATTTATGGTCAAAGCGGTTTGAAGATTGAGCCCAAGAGGGTAGGGTTGACATCTTATGTAAAGGATCTAGTTTGTATGTAACTTTCATTGGGTGCATTGACTTTGTTGAGTGAATCATAGTATAATAGAGAACTAGACATATAATTGCCGCTTGCATTCCATAAATCGACGGATTTCCGAGTAATTTCCATGCACACTTAGTTTTTAATTCCTAAATGCCTACAACCCTCTCTTAAATTTTGAATTCTATATGTATTATTAAATCTATGATTGCAATCATTAATATTCTTTGTATAAATCTGAGACTTAAAATTCAAAATTCTGATGTAATTCAATCACGAATAAGACATCGACATTTTTTGTAATGGGTTGAAATGTATTACTCTAAGTGTAATAAGTTTTGGATTTTTTAGGTTCCTTATTTTTGTGAGTATATTTTATTTAGAGTACTTTTTGAACACTTTTGAACTATGATTTTCGAATTATTTTATGAATCCTTGAAACATTAAATGAGGCATAAGAATTTTAGAAAGCATTCCCTTTCTAATCGGTTCCCACATGCATAAAGTGAAATTCCCATAAAATCTATAGTAAAACATTCACAGCGCAAAAGGTGCATGATGGATGAGATAATGTGGACGATACTGTATATTGTTTAAAGAAACAGACACCTAGGCAGTTAATGCCTAAATGTTCAAAGGGTATTGGACAAAACACAGATGTATTATAATATGTGCCTTCCATATGTTTGGTGATGTTTCATTCAATAAACAAAACGTAGAGCATTATCTTTACAAATGATCCATATGAGCAACCTTCCAAAAACTTTTAGATATTTTTTCAATAAATTCAAAAACATTAACCTTTGAGTATTTGTATAAATTATGATTGAGTTTAAAGTTTAACATCATTGGTTAAAATTGGATTGTTTTTGGTAACCTTCAAAAAAGCAAAAGAAATGATGGAGTCAACATCAATAGTTTTTCGCAATAGCAAGTTTTATAACACAACGACAAATGTTGAGGTGATTCAAACTAAGAAATTATCTCCGTTGGAATTTAATTTATATTGATATAATTTCAATTGCGCTGAAAAGTAGACTTGATACGGTATTTAAAAATATCTTTTATAATTCAAAAATTTATTTCTTTTATTCCAAGCTATTTGTTAAAACCGAGCAGCGATCAAAAATTGGTCTCTTTTGGAGCTTTGGGAAATCCCCTAAACGTACCAACCCTTTGAACACAAGTAGATGATAGCCTCAAAAATAGATATTAGCATGGCTGAGATGTACATGAGAGGACCTTTGCAAGCATAAAATGTATTCAACAAATTTAATGTACTTGCAGTTGGGAACCTCTTCAGTATTATGAATAACTCCTGATTACAGATTTATTGTAATTAGTAAATAATTGAATGGACTTATAAAGGTCACTTAGATGAAAATCATCCAATGTTATATAATAAAGTTGCAAGGCTTTGAATCTGTTGGTGATCCAATTTGTGAACCGTGAGATGTTTAGGGCTGTAGGTTATTCATGACTAGGTTGTGGTGTCATTTGGAAAGGGTGTTTGATTATGTTGCTCTAGTAAGGTAGGATGTCCTAAATCCACTACCACTCCAAATTATGACATGTAGGCCTTTATTAAGGCCACCAATTTCAATACTCAAAACCACCAATTTCACTATTTAAGTAGACCAATGGCATGCCAAGTATTGCAAGAAATAGTTGGTGGTTTTGGGTATCATTATGAGTGAAAATTAGTATCACATGGTGTGAACATGGGGAAACCTACAGGTTTGATTTGTGTGACGAAATTCTTTTCACTTCAAAATATTGTATCAATTTGAATATCGGGAATTAAAGTGCGAAATTCTGTGCGTTCCGTGCAAAATCTTCTTTCAAATGACCAATATGTATTTCTCATAAATAACCTTGTTAACTCCCTAAACGTTCTCACCCTTTTTAGATATGACAATTTTTCAAAGATGCATTATAAAATGTAACTAAGAGGGGTATTTTCAACTTGATCAATGAATAAAAGTTGTAGATTATGCATTTTAGATTCTATCCATACGGTTAAATGTGCAATTGCTTTGACCAATATTTGTGTATTAAATTTCAAACATAAAATTTAACACTTTTTTGTAATATGATTATTGACAATCTATAGATGAACTTTTTTCGTGATCGGTTGAAATGTAATATTCTAAGAGTCGTGAATTTTGGAGATTTTTTGGTTGCTTAATTTTAGTAGTTGACGTTTTCAAGAGCACGTTTAGACTAAAATCTTCGAAATTTTGGGTGGAACACTACAACATGAAATGAGGCATAAAAATTTCACGAATCATCCCCTTTCTTATTGGATCACACAGGAACGAAGCTACTTTCTCATAAAAGTTTCAATAAAAAATCCGCATTTCAAAAAGTGACTTCAAATCCAAACATCATGCAAAATATGCATAGTTGGACGGTTTGAGGAGGTTGTGGGTTCTATTCCCCATGCCGGCGTAGTGCTCACTACCATAGTCCACCCAACTATGGTGGGGGGTCCTTGGACCTAGTTGTACGGGTACCTGAAAGTCCTTTGGGGGGATACCATGTCTGGTATCTTCAAGGCACTAGTGGCTAGCTAGGTAGTAGCTTAGTGTGTCACTATAGTGTCCATCCTCGAAAGGAGAGAGTAGTATTGTCCCAATTTCCCCTTGTCCGGTGGGCATCGGATCATTGGCATTACGAACGGACACTTCATTCACGCCAGCCTTGTAGAGGGGTCGAAGTTTCTATCTATCTAGTTGGACGGTTAGGGGTTAAAATGAGGCCATATTTCTTAAGTTGGTAGTTTTAGGACATCCTACCTTGTGCTATGATTCTATCAATAACTTGTTGAAAATTTCCTGAAAAGAAATGTAAAAAAATAAAATAACAGACTTCCCAGACGCGGATGAACGTCTCCTGTCACGGCTGGCCGATTCTGTTCATCCATTAGGGCAAAGAGCGGAAACCCTAAAGCTCCCCAGAACACATACTTTTGGCTCTCTCAGCGCCATAGCCAGGGCAGAGGACCGCAGGGTCGCCCTCTTCCATCGTCGCTGCGCACCGGAAGCCACCGCTCGCAGCCATGAAGTTTTCTCCTCGTAAGCTTACGTCTCATCGCCTTCCTTTCCGATCTCGCACCGTCGCAATGGTTCAGAGTCGCGGATTATATCCACAGTCACTTTTGAATTTCGAACGAGCCGTGCTTCTACTCAGATAGGTCGTGTTCCTCGGTCGTCGGTGGCTAGTTTAGCTGCTTCGTCATGAAATAGCAATTGTCAGATTCCCCCGGTAGGGTTTGACGGGGGTTTTGTCAGCTGAGATGTTCTGCATTGTTGAGGTTTCACGTGTCGTCGAGACTCCTGTCTTCGAGGTTTTGACTGTCTTTACATTTTAGTCCCTCCGCTTCGAAAGAAGTGAACTAGTTTTTGGCAAAAGAAATTTCTTGCAAGTATTTTGGCAAACGTTGTTGTTGCCAAACAAAATTCGTCGTTTCAGTACTCAAAATATGTGCTATATGTAAGAGTAAGATGTAGTTTTTTCGTCACTCTCAGTTTTCTACCCCGTCGGAAGTGGATAGGGGTCACGTTCGAAGTGTAAAACATCGAACGAGAACAAGGGAAAGTTAATTGCAAAAAACCAGAACACTTATTTCGAACCGGGGGGAGTGCATTGTATGAAAGTGTGGCACCATGAGAAATCCGTAGCTATTCAACTTGGTATAGCTAAGCGATGTACTGTAGCTTTACAGTAGCATATTGTGTGAGTTCCAGGTCTGTGAAAGTATTGACAGGTCCTTGTGGATGCAGGTGTGAGCAGCTCGAGGCGCAAGTCGCGGAAGGCGCATTTCAGCGCCCCGTCCAGCGAGAGGCGCATTCTCATGAGTGCTGCCCTCTCCTCAGACCTGAAGAACAAGTACAATGTAAGTTTCCTTCTCGGTGGTCATGTACCCGTATGTGAGGGTCAGATTCGACACCCTAGTAATTTCCACGACAGATTTTGAGAGCGTCTCGTCACCATCAACTAACCTCAAGATGACATGTGGCACTTTCGATTCAAAGATAATTTATCTCTGTCGGGGATGTACGGGGAGTGACCAAATTAGGGCAGGGTTTGCTAGTTGTGAGCAGACAACTGTTTTTCAATGGAATTGACGGGGGTTTTTGCGTTGCAGGTTCGGTCTGTACCGGTGAGAAAGGATGATGAGGTGATGGTGGTGCGCGGTACTTACAAGGGGCGCGAAGGAAAGGTCACGCAGGTGTATCGCCGCAAGTGGGTGATCCATGTGGAGCGCATCACTCGGGAGAAAGTAAACGGTGAGTCCTCTTCATTGGTCGGCTGCATGACATTCATTATCATATAAATGAATTTCGTGTATATTAATATATCATATAATGTGTATTATATGAGCAGACTCTCTTTGCATTTCGTCGTGCATACTGATAAGGATGGAACGATAGGAGTGATACACCCATTCGTGCACTCCAATCGTTCTATTCTCTGCGGTTTACATTGTCCCGTAAAGGACTTAGAAGCCTACGTTGGGTCGCATGTTTTTAATAGCAGTTTTGAGTAGGTCCTTTCTGGAGTTCTTTGTAGTTCAAAATTGTTTGATTTTTTATCAACACATGTAATGATCTCCGCTGATTTTGGTTGTACAAAATTTGGTCTCATCTATATTATGTGGTTTACAATATAGTATATTGAGTTTGTCATCTTAAAACCCTGATTCTGTGGTCCTTTATGGGTTAGCCTGAGGTTCCTGTCACAGTGAGCTTCTGCTAGCGTGTTTCTGGCTTGGCAGTTAATGGCGCTCTGATTTGCCATAGATTGGGTTGAATGTACTGGTTGAGAAGTTGTGCTTGGCTAGGTGAGGGACTAAAAGGTGGTTTGTGTGGGGTTGCAGGAGCTACCGTGAATGTGGGCATTGACACGTCGAAGGTGGTGATCACGAAGTTGAAGCTAGACAAGGACCGCAAGGCACTTCTAGAGCGAAAGGGGAAGGGGCGGTCTGCAGAGAAAGGAAAGGGGAAGTTTACGAACGAGGATGTGGCTCCACCCCTGCAGGAGGTGGACTGAGGATTGTGTAAATTTATTAATGGAAACAGTAGATGCTTTTGGCCGCCACAATAGTTTTGAGCCTGGCAGGGAATGTGTTGCTCTATGTCTCGGTGCTTCATGCGCATGGCTGCCTCCCGATGAACACGGGTGTGTCATGGAATGGGCCCGTCTTGTCTGCGCTGACTAGTATGTAGATGTTTGAGTTCTGGTTTTGCTGAGATTGTAGGTGGTATGTGGTGTAGGTGGGGCTGAAATGTAGGTTGTTTGCACAGCCAAGTGATGTGACCTACGAGGTCGACCATGATGCGGACAGATTGGCTCTGCCATATCTGACAACTGGTTTCTGATGGCAGTCGAGTCGAGTTGTGTGGGGTTGGTGTCTTGCAGTAGTGTGTCGTGCAATGAGTTGAATTGTGGGTTTTAGGGCCAGACATATTGGGAGTAAGTGCACTTAACAAACTGATTACAGGCTGGACGTCAATGCCAGTTTAGTATGAGATGGTGCTACAGGGAGTCATCCTCCATTGGTACAAATCGCACTTCATGGTTGTGCTGTTTTCAAATTGGAGGGTACAGCGACGATGGCAGAAGAAGTTTTGTGTTTTGGGGTGGATTGGTTCTGCACTGAACGAAATGATCACCGGCCTGCTGAGTGTCAGTTGAGAATGAGATGGACGTGTGCCCCATTGCTCCTAAAGCTCGGGACTCTGTTGTCTTTGATGTATTCTTGAAAGATTGTGAATGTTGCACCGGAGGGTAGGTAGGTGTGAAAGTGAGTTGTGGCCAAATGATGGGACCTTCGAGGTCGACCATGATGCGGACAGACTGGGCGTAGCCGTGTCTGATAATTCGGTGACTGATGGCAGTGGAGTTACTTGTTAATAATATCGGGAAGGATATGTGTTAGCTTTTTGCATTAGCCAAGTGATTAGATCTTAAGGGGCACATTGGGAGGAAGGTAGGAGTCTTATATGAGTGTTGGGAAGTACAACTGAAGTGAAGCGCGCTAGAATTTTTTCTGATTTCGTATGAGATGCTTTTGGAGTTGCTAACGAGCGACGCATAATATTCTGGCAGTAACGTACCCTTTGTTTTATAAAATATCTTTCGATCTGGCTTGATACTATTTCACAATTTTGTCATATTTTATCTTCTGAGGTAATTGAAGTGGAGACAAATGCATGATATTCAGTGGCTGTTTGGCCTTTGTTTATCTCTGGAACGCAAGTATTCAATAATATTTCTTCCAGCATATGCATGCACGTACTGGGATCAGAACCGTTTTATAAGGTGGTTACCCCATTACCAACTGGCTCCTTTCAGCAACAGCTAGGGGCATTTTCTGCAATCAGTGCTGCAATTATGTTGGTTGTAGCATGAGTTACAGTTGGTAATGGGTTCTCTCTTGTTGGTTTTAGTATAAGGTAGACGACCTGTTTCCGATCATCTTAAGCAATTCAGCACGCTTCCGGTGGAGTAACAAATAGGCAAATAATTTTGCAGTGTAGGGAAATAGATTTGAAGGTCACATATTTTTGAACAAATTTTGGGGCAATATTGAATTTACTACAAATTTTGTAAGTGAAGATTCTCTCCTCTTGTTCTCGCAACATAGGCTGACCTATTTCCAAGAACTGCAAAACTAGATTTGGAGAACACATGATATCATACTAACTCGGTAACAAGTTTCTATTCTTGGTGCCAACCATTCCATATTAAGAAGAAACATGTTTCCATCACTGTTTACAAATGAATTCGAAAATAATGCAGGCTAGTTCACGGAAATAGGTCGCCCTACACTGCGTGATTGGGGGCCTGATCAGAAATAGGTCGTCTACCTTATGTAAGTGTTATGGATTCGTTGTTGTTGATTTAAGCATCTTTAGTGTCCAATACAAATCTTCTTTAGACAGAAATAGCTCTACCTATATGAGGTGAATGGGATGTGTCATATTTCAACTTTGAAAATTTATAACTAATTTATTCTTCATCCATAAATTATGTTTCAACTTGTTTTGGAATCTATTTCTTCTTGCCTACCTCTAAAAAATAACACTACTAAATATTCAATATCTCATATTCCGTATTTCTTATTCAGTTCGGAATGGGGCATCCACCTTAGGATTAATAGTCAATGGAATGTATGTGGCTTCAATCTGAAGTGTTTACTGCCCAGTTGTCTGCTCTTGCTGAAGACGCTTTCTCTCTCTCTTCACTGGAACCGCGCGAATAGGTGGAACTATATACAAGCCGATCAATTCTCCAGATCAGGGTCTGGTCAGACGTAGTCGTCCTTCAAGGTCTAGTCACTTGGCAACCATCACAGTACGCATAATCAGATTCTTCCTAATGCAAGTGAAAAAGCCTCACCGGAGCCATTGCTCACTGAATTATCAGACGTGGCTTGTCGGTGCGTATCACGGTCGTCCTCAAAGCTCTCATTATTTGTCCTCTAAGGTAGACGTATCTTTAACCACCATGACTCCTAAAACCACCAACTTCTGCACCCCTCTTTCGTTTCAGGAAGAAAATGTAGGCTTTCATGACACATGACACCCAAAACCACCCACTTCTACACCCCTCTTTCATTTCAGGAAGGAAATGTAGGCTTTTATGACATGATTTGTGCATCAATTGCTCAGAAGTTAACCCCTAAAGGACCGGAGTGTTTTTCCTCCAAAAACACTCCAATGCTGCCATTTTTACTCCCCCATGCAAAAAATCCAAAAGAATGTTATTTTTTACCTTCTAACCGTAAGATCTTGTTCTAAACTATTTGAAAAACATACACAACAAATTTCGTTGATTTTGACCGCATGGATTGCAAGATAATTGCGTTTGATGGAAAAAAACACCCCAAAAAAACACATGCCCGAAAATTTCAGATGCGTTTGACCACAGCTACATCAAAAAAACCTCACTACCGAAACTTGTTGCACTTCACTTTCACATTCTATATGATGTTACTTAGTTGTGTACCAATTTTCGTTGCGTTTGGAGATGTTTAGAATATTGAATAACACCTTGCACTTGTTGGGGGTTTAAAAGTTCAGAAAAGACTATATGTTTTTGGAATTGCAATATTTTCGACTTTCTTTATTTAAAATACAAATCCAAGCGGTGAAACACAAGTACATTCCACCCTCTACAAAATGGCAAAAAAAAAATTTGAAAAAAAAATAAATCTCCAAGTTTTAGAAGACATGTAGCACATTTTCTAAGAATTTTGGGGGTTATGGGGGAAATAAAGGGTGGAGGAAGGGAATTGAAGTGCCAACCCATTCCAATGTTCATGACCCCACTAACTCTCAAGTACTCTGCCACGTGGCAGTCCCTCATTGGACGATTTTTATTTTTATTTTTATTTTTTAAAATGATTTTTTTTTCAATTTTTAAAATAATATATTTAATTATGGAATTGAACTTTTAGTTTAAAAAATATTTTAAATTTAAAATAATTTTTTTCAGTTTTAAATAATTTTTTTAATTTTTAATTTTTTTAAAATATTATTTTTCAAAAAATTATGAGTTTGGAAAATGAGGTGGTATTCTGCCCCCCACAGTCCACCATTTTCCACACACCGCCCATCTTGTTGCCCCCCCCCCAAAATTCAACTATTTCTCTACTGCCCCGTTGCCCTTTCTCCCGAAAAAAACACATGTCCCCTCATAACTTTCACATACGGTGTCGGAATTCAAAAAAAAAAAATCCCCATTTTCGTGGCACATTGGGGAATTTACTATTAAATTTCCTTCAAAATTCGATTAAAATGTGTTCACCGGAACCTACCCGATCCTCTAAATGTCCTAGTTAGGACACTTACCCGATTCTCTAAATGTCCTAGTTAGGACACTTGGTCCTTTAGGGGTTAAATCATGTCCTGACAACTTCTATTTCCTCCCTAAAAGTTGATGGTTTCAGGTCTTGTGACGGTTTAAGGCACAAATACTTTACTGACCACGAACTGTAAAGTTGTGATGAGTCTTTGGATCTACCACTAGTCCTTTATTTGGCATGGAATCGAATCAAGGGTAAGTTGTACAAGACAATTCGTTACAACAATCAAAGGCATCGAAGGCGTAGTTTCTCACTCTCAAAAATCTAATTAGTGTCGGAGTTCAGTGTATACAGTTGACGAATTGCACCAGGTGGCTACATTTGTATTCAAGTGGCTAATCGCAACAAAGGAAAAAAGTCAGATCGAAATATATTTTATAGTATCAAGCCAGATCGAAAGATATTTTATAAAACAAAGGGTACGTTACTGCCAGAATATTATGCGTCGCTCGTTAGCAACTCCAAAAGCATCTCATACGAAATCAGAAAAAATTCTAGCGCGCTTCACTTCAGTTGTACTTCCCAACACTCATATAAGACTCCTACCTTCCTCCCAATGTGCCCCTTAAGATCTAATCACTTGGCTAATGCAAAAAGCTAACACATATCCTTCCCGATATTATTAACAAGTAACTCCACTGCCATCAGTCACCGAATTATCAGACACGGCTACGCCCAGTCTGTCCGCATCATGGTCGACCTCGAAGGTCCCATCATTTGGCCACAACTCACTTTCACACCTACCTACCCTCCGGTGCAACATTCACAATCTTTCAAGAATACATCAAAGACAACAGAGTCCCGAGCTTTAGGAGCAATGGGGCACACGTCCATCTCATTCTCAACTGACACTCAGCAGGCCGGTGATCATTTCGTTCAGTGCAGAACCAATCCACCCCAAAACACAAAACTTCTTCTGCCATCGTCGCTGTACCCTCCAATTTGAAAACAGCACAACCATGAAGTGCGATTTGTACCAATGGAGGATGACTCCCTGTAGCACCATCTCATACTAAACTGGCATTGACGTCCAGCCTGTAATCAGTTTGTTAAGTGCACTTACTCCCAATATGTCTGGCCCTAAAACCCACAATTCAACTCATTGCACGACACACTACTGCAAGACACCAACCCCACACAACTCGACTCGACTGCCATCAGAAACCAGTTGTCAGATATGGCAGAGCCAATCTGTCCGCATCATGGTCGACCTCGTAGGTCACATCACTTGGCTGTGCAAACAATCACCAAAATCCTAATTCCAACGCTGCAGTAAGTGAACTATATGGGAAGACATCCACTAAGGTGGTCATCCATTACCAACGGTAACTCGTGCTACAACCCACATCGTTGCAGCATTGATTGCGAAAAATACCCCTAACTGTTGGTTTAAGGCACCAGTTGGGAATGGGGTAACCACCTTACACAATGCACATGACAGTCATGCTCATCAGGAGTTTAGGACGCTGAGTATGATCCAAAACAGAACTCAGAAAACAACTGCATACTTACTGCCAGGCTCATAAACATTGCAACAGCTGAGCACAGTGGAGATCGTATCTCATGGACGCCCATACTACCTCAACAGAACCAAGAGGATCAATTGCAAATGTTTTTGATCGCCATCATTCCATTCCCTCGAGATATGAAATGCACCGACTTTCGTAACTTTAGAGGGATGTGTGCAGACAACTTACCGATTGCATTGAACATCTGAGCTCTTAAAAACCCCTAACCTTAAACCCTAAAAACCCTGCGTCTCGTTGTGCTGTTGAAATACCTCGCTTTAGGGTTTCCGAGCTGTCCTAACGGATGGACAAAGTTCATTGCCACACGGATGGACAGAGTTCATTTCCTCACGAAAGAAAGTGTCGCTTCATCACTGTGGGAGAATTAATGTTTTGCGGGTGAGTTGACATGTGTCATAATATTCTTGACCCTACGTAATTCCATCGTTTTTATAGAAAATTACCCAATGTGTTGTAAGGATTTTATTTTTTTGGCACTGGAGTGCACCAACGTGAAAAAAAAAATTGCACAACTTGATACCAATTTGAAGATATTTTTTTGGGCAATTTGATACCAGTTTGCAAAATATAGTGTATACTATAATGTGCAAGAAAAAAAAATTCAAAAAAAAAATTGAAGGAAAGTTGTGGAAATGATCCTTAAAAATGAGAAATATTGCTTCTCCTTTAAGGATTAATGTTTAGAATTTGTGACTTTTGTTCTGCAAGAGATGGTAATTTGGAAACGAGATTCAAATCTCATGCATGATGCAACTGCTTTTGAACATGATTGTTAGTTTTAGAATCGCGTTGGGCGTCATTTAGAAAGAAAATAAAAATCTTGCATCACAATCTCGTATTTTGACATCCCCTATTCCAAAATTTTGTCTCACCTTGTATAATTTTATTCAAAATAGTAATCTTATCGAAGAAAATTGTAGAAGAAATGTTTGTTTAGGAGACAAAGTAGGAGTCAATTGCGGAATCTTACATAAATTAATTTGTTTCATTTGGCTCTTTTTAATTAATTTTTTTTTAAACTTCCACATTTCTCCTTTAAAAAAATAATCTTACTAAATAATAATCTCCTAATGATACTTAGTTTCTAGAAAGACGGTTCTCACACTAGGCAAGAGTGTTGGGATACTACAATGTTTGAATCCTATTATTGGCTATTTTGAATTTTTTATATTTTTATACTTGTATTGGAAATTTGGAAGATTTTTTTGGAAAAAGCTAATGTGGACTATATAACCAGTGAGGTGCAATAGCTATGAAGAAGTTTTAGGATGTAATTTTATGTTTTTGTTCCAAGTCAAAAAAAATTAATTTGCACTTTTGTGTTGGTTAAAGGGCTCAAAAAGAAAAAAAGAAAGATGAAAGAGTTTTGGAGGTTTAGCCATCTTCTTACTAACACAATTGCCTTGAAACTTGAATTTAACATTAGAGATTGAATGAAAAAATGAGGAAGGACTTCAATCCTTAGCCATTGTGAATAAGGTACCTACACATGATTGTATTACTTCAAGCTTAAGTATAAATTTTATTAGTAAGTTGTAAAAATTTAAACAATTTTAGAATCAAATCAAATGACATAAGATTTTACACAAGGTGTTGAATTGGATTGGAATCGAGTTTAGTTGAAAGGAGGAAAGGAACCACAGTTGAAAAAAATTCTCTAGAGAGGGATCACAATTGAGTCTTTTTCACATGTTGAAATTATTTTCCCCATGTGGTCCATGGTTGAAATTGTTTTCAATCCAAAAACACCTAAAATTCTCAATTCAACTCCATGTGTCTATTCTACAATAAACACATATGAAATAAGGTACATACCATCCAAAAAAGAAGTTGTTAATAATTTTGACATGAAATTGAAAAATATCAATCTCAATGGTGAGAATGCTCTAATTTAGAAGATAAATCTTATGTCTTTGTTTTAATTTGAAAGTTGACTTTATAATAGTTTGAAAGCATTGTGCCTACGAAGAAAAATGGAAAATTTCATGACTTTTGTTTTATTGATTAAAATAGAGAAGTGAAAAGCTTGTCATGTAAATATGGGGTTTTCCAACTATTTTTTTGAATATAAAAATGTTGCTCACGTTAACTCTAAAATCCTAAAAACATCTATAACTTTTGCAATATACATAGGTACGAGAAGGAAAATACAACATGAAAATGAATAGTTATCCAAAATATTTCACTATATTATTGAAATTTTAAAGTTTCATTTGGCACCAAATTGCGGATAAAAATATATGCTTTTATATTTTTATTGTATATTTTTTTCATAATTACATAAGAAGTTAATCAATGTGTTTTTCTAAAATTCCCTTATATTAATAGCAAACATGGATCTTATATTGCAATCCTTCTTCACAATTGAAGTTGAAAAGAGTTGTATATGTCACATATAATTGCAAGTTTGATTTTGGTTAATTAGCTCATTTCTTAAATAGGAATTAACTTAAAAGCTTTTAACACTACTTTAAATTTTAAATTTCAATTATAAAAGTTTCCACATTCTTTGAATATCAATCAATAAGAAGTTAGTATCATGAATTAACTAGCCTTAAAATCTACTTTAAAAATTAGACTTCACAAAACATCACCACATATGAGAAAATGATGAGTGCTTCTGTACATTGTCCAAAAAACGATCGCTTGTGCAGTTAGGGGACGGTTAATGTACCGAAGAATTACCAGTAGTATTTTTGGATTTTTTCATTTCAACATTACAAACATTTCTTAAGATTCCTTCTTTCACGACACTAAAATAACATTTTTGAAAACATAACTTCCAAAACTTTTCAACATTCACCTTCTGAATTGATTTGTGTAGTACCAACTATTAACCCTTTTAGGCGCTTGCGTCCACATAGTGTACGTTGAATAGATTCAAACTATTTGAATTCAATCGAAATTGTACAATTTTCATCCACCACAATTTCCCATGGTTCTTGTGCAAGTTGACTGTCCTTTGTACAATTTGGATCTTCAAAATAGGTTATTATGACTTTTGGAAAAACAATAGAAGTGGTTTATGTCAAGTTTCATTTTTTGTTCAAAAAGTAAGACCTTAACCCCTAAATGACTGAGGGGGTAAGAACAAAACATAAATGTATTATAAAAAATTACTTCTTCAACTTTGATGAAGTTTGGTCCAAAAGAGAAAATGAGGAGCTTGATGTTTAGTAATTATCCATATGGTCAAATTTCAAAAAATAGCTTTTTATCTTCTTATAATGAATTTGGAAGCATTTAACTTCAAAGATTTATCAAAATTACAATTTTTTTATTTTAGAATTTGAATTTTTTTATGATTCGTTAAAACTAGACATTCTAACATAAAATTAAAAAATAGAAAAATTAAAGGAGAGAACATCATTACTTTCCCCAAATAGTAATTTTTCTAACACCAGACAATGTAGAAATGTTTGTCTTTGAAAATTTCTCCTGGGTAGAGTTTAACTCGGATTGACATGATTCAAATTGGGTTGGAAAGTAGACTTGATTCCCTATGTGAAAATATTTTTAATTTTCTATAAAAATATTTTTTCTATCTCGGGCAGCTCGTAAAAAAAGGGCAGAGACCATAAAATGGTTGATCCATCAGTTAAGGGTTAAAGGTGATTTTTGAAAATAAGTAGAATCAAATAATAGAAACCATACCATCTCGTAGTGCATGTTATTCTAATCTCATTACATTTTTTTAAGAAAAAAATCCGTTAATTCATGATTTTTAATCGATTTTCAATAGATAAGCTTGCAAAATTAATAAAACTGAAATATATTAAAGATATATATACGATAAATCCAATTGTACAAATGTGATGTTCACATTGACATTTACAACTTTTCTTTGTACACCAACTCCATTTTTGGTTTTCGTCAAACATTTCATAACGAATCTTTGAAAACAATGTTGAACTGGGACGTTCACCCAAAATATGTTTTCAAAGAAACATCATAAAATGTTAGATGAATACCAAAAATAGAGTTGATGTACAAAGAAAAGTTGTAAATGTCAACGCGAAGACCACATTTGTACGGTTGGATTTATCATATTTTTTTATTAAGTACTTTTAAATATTTTTGCAAGGTTTTCTCTTGAAATTCAATTAAAAATCCCGCATTAACACAGTTTTAAAAAAAATATTGTAATGAAATTGGAATAACATGCTCTATGAGATGGTATGGTTTTCATTATTTGATTCTACTTATTTTGGAAAATCATGTTTTAGGTCTCACTTTTTAAACTAAGAATGAAACTTGACATAAACCAATAGTGTAATTTTTCCAAAAATCATAATAACCCATTTTAAAAATCCAAAACGTACAATAGATAGTAAACTTGCACAAGAACCAAAAGAAATTGATGTGGATGAAAACTGTCATATCCGGATGAGAATCGAACAACTTGAATCTGTTCGTCATCCAAATAATGGACGCAAGAGCGTCAAATGGTTAAAGGATTAACCTACTATAATAATAATAATAATAATAAATAAAATAAAATGACAAGAAAATGAAGAATTAAAGGTTTCATTTGACTCTCAACTTTTTTCAGGGACACATTTCCGGACAAATATTCCATTGGAAGATATCTTCAGCAGGAATCCGGCAGGCACTTAATTTCAAGGGATGAGGTAAGAAGGTCGGTACGAGGTAACCTTACTTTTACTTGAGTTACTATAAGTCATACTAATTAGAAATTCATACTATTTTCTGGTGCATCTGCATCTGTTGCTTAACTTACCAGTGTAGAAGGCTGGGTGCATCTGTATCGGCACCTAACTTACACTTCATTGGCATAAGAAGAATTATAGCTTATGATATTGGAGCTCTGTTCACATGGTTGGTCGGTCCTTTGCAATAAAGTCTTCATTCCAAAATAAATAAATTAATAGAAAAAATCCCATCATTCTAGGAAACCACCCAACGTAACATTCAGTAGCCTTCATGCGCCTTTCCTTTATGCATTTTGCTCATTATCTTGAGCCTTCACCGGTCCACTTAACTCCTGATGGAGTACCGATGGATGCACAATATTCTATAGAATCTACTGTAGAGCCAAGGCAGAGACAATGCATGCTACTGAAAGTTATGATTGCCATAAAGATACCATAACATTCATCTTTGTCTTGCCCGAAAGGAGAATGACAGTCATATTCCTCATCATCATTCATGGTTCATGAGTAGCTATCCTTCTTTTCAGACAAGTGGAAACTTGTGTGATTGACATGTGTGTATGATAGCAACATGGATATTCCTTGTGTTGTACATTATCCCTTTCATGTATGAAAACCCCAACTCGTGGATGGATGGAAATGTAGGCTACACGCTGGGTACTAAATGTTATGACTGTTTTGTGCAACAATTTGATTTGATTTGATTTGATTTTATCCCACCTTCTTGTATTAATAATGAATGGTGATAATAATTATGTATTGTAAACAGAGAATAATAACTATTCCAAAGAGAAAGTTCGCTTGGGATAGTTTGTCTATCTATGTCTCAAGGGCATGGAGGGATATTTAAAAAATAAAATAAAATAAAATAAAATAATCTTTTAACAATGAGTGAGATTCCAGTCATGTTCAAGGTTAACCTACCCGGATAGTTTGTGGTTATTTTGTTCCTTCTGGGGCTGTTTCCAATTTTTCTTTTTCCTTTTTCACCTTTTCTTGACACAAATGAATGGAGGAAAAGGTGTTTCCTGTCTTCTTTGGAAATAATTTATTTCATCATTCCCCAGAAAATGAATAAAAAAAATCTGTTGAAACAACTTCCACGTGTCAAGTTCTCAACGCATGACATAATCTATTATATTAAACGTACAGTGTCACGGGCGATGTCATGAACCCTGTGTCACGAAATTGGTCACCATTTCATCCTGTATGTTTCATCCACTACGCTTTGTCTACAGTACTAGAATCTGTTGTTTTGCAATAGGCTATTTGCTAAAAATAAATAAATAAATAAATAAAATTTCAGAACAATAAAATAAAACCCGGTGAAATAACTTCCACATGTCAAACACGTCAGAGGCCCATTTCTACACTGAGAGTAATAAGTGCACTTTTTCTGTGGAACTAGTAAGAATTCGGTCAGCCTCCACAAGATGCTAAGAATTTGGTCAAGACCTCAAACTACGGACCCCAACGAATGAAGCTCCACATCCATAAAATTTTCATTCATTCATCCATTTCTCCATTCTCCTTCAGCAGGCGGGGTGGTAAGAACGCAAGTGGCAGGATTTTCGCTAGAAGGCAGTTGCGAGGGTTCGGTGATCGATTGCGAGCAAGAGTTTTAGGTTTTTGTAGATTTGGAGCTCATCTTTCTCGGCGAGGAAAAGCTGTCATTCGGTTAAGGTTTTGGAAGAGAATTTTGGCCGCTGCTACAGCAAGTAAGTTCGTTTCTTTTCTTTCCGTTTCATTCAATATGGAGCTTCGGTTGTCACAATTGAAGCCTCTATTCTATCTTTTTAATTTTTGGTTACAAGTGTCAAAAATTTAGTTCACAGGAGTTAGGGTAGAGAGTGATCTTGAGCTGAGTTTTTGGAGTTCATTTTTAAGCCAGTTTTCTATGAAAGAGCAACGGAAACTGTTTCTAAGCCGCTTTGTTTCATATTTTTTGAGCTCTTTATGAATTTTTGAAGTTGACATAGTGTTCTCTCTGTACATTGAAAACTCCTGTTAGCCAGATGCTTTCAGATTGGAGGCTTTTAAATCACTTTTGTTTGAAAGAGAAATAGAAACCGCAATTTGATTCATACTTTTTTATGAAAGAGCAATGGAAACTGTTTTTAAGCCACTTTGATTCATATTTTTGAGCTCTTATGGACTTCGTTATGATTTTTGAAGTTGACATAGTGTTCTCTCCGTACATTGAAAACGCCTGTTAGCCAGGAGGCTTTTAAATCACTTTTGTTTGAAAGAGAAATAGAAACCGCAGTTTGATTCATACTTTTTGAACTCTTATACAATTATTCATGAATTTTTGGAGTTGGAATGACTAAAAACATAGCATTGAAAACTCCAATATCTAATGCCGGGGCAGTTTTAGCACACCCTACCTTATTGGTTGGTTATATTGAATATTTCGTTATGGAGGCTGGCTTTTGTAGGAAGATCTATGCATGGTATCTGCTGTTGATGAAATTGAATCGTTGAAATGAGTCTCTTGTCCATTGCTCTATCGGTTTTCTTTCTTTAATGATGATGTTGAAAAGTCTTCGCAATAGTTGAAATTTATTGTAAACCTCTTTTGAAGCAATTTTTTTGAATTGGTGCTATATTTTAGAAATAATTGATGCTGGAGTATTCCAGGATTTGGATGTTCGTTGTCCATGTTTTCCTCTGGAATAGTTGATAAGGTTTGTGCGGGTGCAGTGATTGAGATATTTTATGGCAAGCAGCACTTTTACTACCAAATGTCTCTTATATTGATCTGAATTTGAGGATGCCATAGTTTTGACATCTATACTCTCTTTGAGAACTTTGAAACTGATCTGGTTTCTGTCTGCAGCTTACGTTTTTTGAACTCCGAACATCCTAAACCAAGACATTTTTCAAGAGGCAGCCATGTCTTCAGCTGCCGCTTTAGATTTTGCCGCCGTGAAGGTCAAATCGTCTAGGCAACATGAAGCCATGGATACACCAATTTATCCAACCGAAAGGAGTTGTAAGTCTTGCTACTCATGTAGTTGCTGTTTGTATGTGATAAATGAACGTTTTGAGATTGCATACATTTCTGATTTAATGGTTTTTTTGACTGCTGTCTTCGGCATATTGCTAGTGCTCAGTGTTGACATTCAAATTATTTGATATCAATGCGCTTGATGACCAGTTTCTTGCTTAAGTTTTGTGTTGCTTGGATCGAGTTTCAAATTCGCTTTCTTATGTTTGCACTAGTTTTGGTATAGAAACAGTTTTTCTTTCTCCTTGGGCCATGAGTTTTAATGGAATGCTTTCATTGAAGCTTTTTTTTTTTTTTTTTTTTTTTTTTTTTGTATTTATTAAAATCATTAGTTTGGTTTATGAATGGAGCACTAGATTGGTCTTTGATTCTAACTATTACAATGATGAAAATTATAGCAATTATTCTACGAGGCCACTTATAAATTCACTTTCTCAAGCGGATGCACGTAAATGTTGGAAGCTTATCTGTGTATTTGCCACTATATCCGACCAATGCCCTTACTCATGTTTTGCAGTGGTTTCTCGGGCTGAGGAAGATAGTCAAGTTGAAGAAATAGAAAAGTATTACCAAATCCAGAAGCCAGAAGGGCGGCGAAGGCGTTCTCAGCCAGTATCGGTAAGAGAACTCACTGAACGTTGAATTCGCTTTTTTTTTTTTTCCTCTCAAGAAGGTAGAGGATGTTTAAAACTGTTACGGACCTGATTTTATCTCCTATATTGACTCTTTGTTACCAACAGTAACTCATCTATTCATACACTCGGTTGACACTCGTTGGTCTTGAATTAGCAAGTGAGGTGAAAGCATGACTTGGCTCAATTTCTAATCTATGAATTGAATGTACTGTCCCTTCAATAGTGGTCTACAACCTCCCACTTCGAATGATTGCATAAGAAATTATCATACTTAGTGATAAAAGTTTGATCTCAAGAGAGTTTGGCTCTTGTACCGAAAGTGATCTCTTCAGTGAGCTCCCAAAAATCATACTCCTACATGTAGGTTAAAATGCTTTGAAGTGACGGAAAGAGGATCCTTTACCTTTTGTTCTCTTATTATCAGGACACATTCGACTGATAACAACAATGTTTACAGGTAGTGGAAAGGGATGCTGCTGCTCCAGAGCGACCCGTGGATGTAAAGAATGGCAAGTTTCCATTTTGTTTGGTATGGGTACCACTTCCCATTGTGGCTTGGCTTGTACCCTTTGTGGGCCACGTCGGAATCTGCCGAGAGGATGGTGTAATTCTTGACTTTGCTGGTGCCATCAACATCGACAATCTTGCATTTGGGTCGACAGCAAAGTACGTGTCGCTCAGTCGAGATCAGGTATTGATTCCAACATATACCTCTTGCATATTTTAAAATTAGCGTTAGGCAAGTATGCTTCTGCTCTCGTTTAAATGTTGACGAGACTCATATTTACAACCAGACCTTTTTAACCAAAATTGAAAGTCTACTTTGGAAGCTCATAGGCAATCACAATTACTTCCAAAACATATTTTTATTGTTCATGAATGTAGAACATGATTTCTTCTTTCTTTTGATACATTTAGTTACCTTCCTAAATAATTTATTTGAGCTCGTTTACATATGGAAGCAGCCATTTGGACACTTCAGGGTTGATGTCACAATCTAGGTGCACAAAATGCACGTGACTTTATGAAGTTTTGTAACATAAAGTCACGTGTAAAAATGACATTAAAAAAGTGCTACTTATGATCGTAGGAGTGAGGAAGGTAGTTCAGAACTCTTTGCACACTTGTCAGTCTTCTCATTATTACATTTGTACGCAACTTCTTGTGACACACCAGAATGTGACAGTGAGAGTACAGTGTATGTTTCATGGAGTGTGGTGTGGTGAGAGAACAGAGGATGTGTTTTGAAAGAAGGTGATATTAAAGAGGTTACCAGCTTCTGACGGAAAATTGATGTTTTTGTGTGGTAAATTAGTGCTGTTTCCCCCACCCAAAATACGGTCATTCATGCAAGATTGCCGAGAAGCATGCAGTGGCAGGGATGGCCTATTCTTGGGACGATGCAGTGTCGAGAACTGTGCAAGTCTATGGGAGAAAGAGTTACAATTTCTTTACCTGCAACTGCCACTCTTTCGTTGCCAACTGCTTGAACCGGATGGCGTATGGAGGACACACCAACTGGAACCTCGTGGACGTGCTTCTGCTTGCTCTGGTGAAGGGTGAGTTCGTGGGCGTCACTGGATACCTCCGAGCCTACTTGCCTTTCATCGCAGTCATGAGCTTCGGATTGTACATGGCAGGGTCGGCTTTCTTCTTCTTCTGGGCTGGATTCTCCTGTCTTCTCCTTGGTTGGTTTACTTATGGCACCTACGCATTTGGAGGCTACATTGACTGCTGAAAGCACTTTTTAGTAATATATGACAGAATAACATGAAGGTATAATAATATTTGCGAAGGGATCATAGTCCTTAGAATCGGAAGGTGGAGGAGAAACTTCCAAGGTGACAGACTTTGGATGAAAGATGAGGCTTCGGTGGTGCAATGTTGTGTATATTTGTAGAGATTTGTAGAGATTGGGTGAGACTTTGGATGAATGATAGAACCAATCAATGACATGGTTGAGTGGAGCCTTGGGAGCGTTTACTATGAACCCATCCTTGAAGAGCGATCATAATATTCTTGAGGCGGTTGGAAGACTATCCTTCCGGGAAGAAACTATACGGAGCCTTGAGAATCATGGGGAGAGGATGCTGGAACAACCAAATGGTTAGGAGAGAATCAAGAATTTGTAGAAGCCAAAATCGTATCCTTGGTAGGAGGTGGTACACCCTGACCTCTTTAATCTGACTACTTGGGTCCCCAAAGTATATGACATAGTTTACAAAGTGTGCTACAGGCTATGTTAGTGTGATAGGATATTCCAGAATGTTATTTTAGAGGTCTTAGAGAGGTCTGAGTGTTCCTGTGAAGTTACAGACGGGTGGACGGCTCCTTGAGCTTAAATTTTTAAAATTAAGTAGAGGTATTGTTTGATCATCTTGTGTGAAAGCTGATTGGGGCTTAACTGTTTCCTTCCACCGAATTATGTTGATTGAATGACCACTGTGATTTATTGGCGTGCTATCGAATTTGCATGTCTGTCACAGTTATTTTGGAACTAATTGTCCCGCCTATCTGAGTGTTCACCAAAATAGGAATTATTTTCGACACCTTTTTTTTCAAAGTTTTTCGATACCAACAGTTTTGACAGATTGTCGGAAAGACGTGCAAAAATCCTCATTTTAGTGTGGAAAGAAGTGTCAAAAAGAGTGTCTTGAACTTTGATAAGAGTGTTGAAAATGGTGTCGATAACAATAAGGGGGGTGTGGGAGTGTGAGTATTTGGCTCAGCTTTTGCATGCGTTTCTGCAACAAGCTATTGCACGGTGGCAGAACCCTCATTTCAGGCAATGGTTTTGGCGACAACCTGCTGTGGAATTCGATCTCAAGCTACTCGGCACTCGAGGTAACTTACACGAGCCCGGCTTCAAAAAATCTGCTGTTGACTGCGGAATTGCGGAACCCTAAACCCTAAGTTGTCTTGGTTTTTCTCGGAGAATGCTACTGTACCACAGCATCCAACAAAAGAAACCCTGTGCCGTTGACTGCGGCCCCTCATCTCGCCGTGTAGGTAGCAGCATCAATTTGCCAACTGTCCAGCATCTCGCCTGCAATTACAGTGACTTAGCGGTAATTACAGAGACTGTAGAGCCGCTTCCGAAAGCCTGGTACCAGTGATCTAAGAACCACTTCATGACATTTAGAACATTATGCGACCTCCCACATAAAGGGTATCTATTTTTGCTATACAATACTCACGATACCTCTATAATATCCGGCAATACCCTTGATATATTAAGGTGATACCATGATGATATCCGCGGATATCACCTCGTGAAGTTGCTACATATTTATATCATGATGAGCATTCTCGCTTCGTTTCAATTTTTTTCATTTTCTTTCTTTGTATGTTTAGCAGCCCCATTTTTTTGGGTAGAAATCCAGCTAATTTTAGTCAGTTTTGAGATCACTGCCTTGTACACAAACGCGCTTGGGATGTGCAGATCATCAATGCACTCCAATGCTGGTGACCAGTGATCTCAAAACCACTTTGTGTCATTTAGAACATTAATATGCGACCTCCCACATGAATGGTATCTACTTTTGCTACCCAGTGCATACAATACTCACAATACCTCTATAATATCCGGCAATACCCTTGATATATTAAGGTGATACCATGATGATATCCACAGATATCACCTCATGAAGTTGCTACATATTTATATCATGATGAGCATTCTCTTTACAGTTCAATTTTTTTTCATTTTCTTTCTTTGTATGTTTAGCAGCCCCATTTTTTGGGGTAGAAATCCAGCTAATTTTAGCCAGTTTTGAGATCACTGCAGGTGACTAGCTACAGCATTCCGCTCAAAACCGAAATGACTTTGACTGTGGAGGTGCTTTGTAATCGCCCTGGCTCGGATCTGTCAATGCTCAATTGTGCAGGAAAATCAATGTGCAACTTACAATGCAGGTGAGGTTGATGGCGCTCCACTGGCGTGTACTTGTTGTGGCTACTCTGGTGGCTCTGGCGAGCGCGCAGTCTTCCCCCGGTTGCTTGACAACGGGGGCCTACTTGTTGGACGCGGGGTGCGATTCATACATCACGAATGCGGCCGTGACGTCGCCGAGCGCGCTTTGCTGCGAGTACGTGAACTCCGTGACCACCACCTACGGCCCCGACTGCCTGTGCCAGGTGATCTTGTACGTGAAAGCCAATCCCAGCCTCCAAGTCGGCGTCATCCATGGCAGAGGCTACAGCCTGGCAGCCGATTGCAACGCTCCTGCCAATATGTCTGCCTGCACCGCCTGTTGTTCGGTTGATTCTCCCATTGCAGGAACACCACCTTCAGGAACGTCCACACCAGCGGCTCCTGGCGGTGTTTCAACGCCCACATTCCAAGTTCCTGCTGCTCCTGTAAGTCGTTCTGAAGGTACCGAAACTTGTTCGATCTGGGATTTTCTACCCTCAAAATGACATTACGAGATCTTTGAAAATGACATTCTAGAATATCTGCACACTTGCCACCAACTGTCATTGACTGTCTAGCACATATTCAAACTATGTCGTGGTGAAGATTGTCGGTAAGGTTTGGCTGTGTACTGCTGTCGGTGTAGATGTTTTGAGATGATTCGAGTTTTGCTACTGGAACTCGTACACTCAAAATGACATTACGACCTTCTCTAAAATGCTTGCTAAAATGACATTGTAGAATATCCTGCACAATGACATTGACTGTAGCACATATTTTAACTATTTCATGGTGAAAAACACTTGCTACCCAGATTGTCGGTAAGGTTTGGCAGTGTACTGCTGTCGGTGTAGATTTTTTGAGACGATTCGAGTTTTGCTACTGGAAGTCGTATACTCAAAATGACATTACGAGATCTTTGAAATGACATTCTAGAATATCCTGCACACTGTCATTGACTGTAGCACATATTCAAACTAGGTCATGGTGAAAAACACTTGGTACCGCAGGCGGTAAGATTGTCGGTAACGTTTGACTGTGTACTGCTGTCGGTGTAGATGTTTTGAGATGATTTGAGTTTTGCTACTGGAACTCGTACACTCAAAATGATATTACGACCTTCTCTAAAATGACATTCTAGAATATCCTGCACAGGTGGTAAGATTAGAGAGGTTTGACTGTGTACTGCTGTCGGTGTAGATTCATTTGTGTTAACTGGTGCATGTGGTTTTTTTTTTTTTTTTTGTTACAGCTTCGACGGGCGCTCTGGTGGGGGGAAGCGTTGGAGGCGTGAGTGTAGTTGGGGTCATCTTGATAATTCTTTACAAATGTTTGGACTGTTCCAAAATGGACATCAAGTGGGATGTTAACTCTCCCTGCTGGTGCTGCCAACGTCGTGAGAAACCCTCTACCAGTACTAATGGTGAAACAGGTAACTATATACATTCTGGGACTCTTTTTTTTTCCCCTTGATACATCTTTCCAGCATTGTAAATACATGTGTGATGCCAGTGCATTAACCTCTAGAAGCCCAAATTGAGCCTCATGTTTTTTTCCAAGCACATTTGAGTAGGTTCTATATGGACAGTTTTTTTTTTCAAATTTTAATTTTTTTCCTTTGACCAACACATGCAATGTTCTTCATTGATTCTGGTGATATAAAATTTGATCCCATCTTAATTATGGTGTTCAATTGAATTTGACATTTTAAAACCATGAATCCTGGGTCAAACAGTGTATTAACCCCTAAAGGACCATAAGGCCACCAGGTGGCTCCTGTTTTTTTCAGTAATTTTGAGTACTTTTATGTAGATTCCTTTTTAATAATTTTTAATTTTTTTTATTCAACATATGTAATATTCTTTACTAATTCCAATGATATAAAATTTGGTCCCATTCAAATTATAATTTTCACAATATTATCATTTGAACTTGTCGTTTTAAAACCATGAATCCTTGGTCCTTTAGGGGTTAAGTTGAAAGTTGGCTTTGTGACTGTGCTCAGTTAAAGCGGGAGTTAAAGTACCTTACGGTGCTCATGCTTGAGACGACTATAACCGATCATGGCCTTCTACAAGCATCTGGAAGGAGTTTATACAGCAATCACCGAGAGTCAAGTTTGACACCGAAATTAGAACGCAAGACTTCATTCTACATCTTCGAGACTGTGCTAAAGTTGTGAACGGATGCTCATGGAGCTGGAACGCATCAACCAATGTTGGATTCCTTTTCATCAGGTGAAGATTCTCGAAGATTTGAAGATTCTTGTGTGGGGAAAGACTTTCTGTACTTCCGGATCATGTAAGAGTGAATTTTCCCTCTGCTTGAAATCTGAAGGAAGCATGATCACCAATGTCAGAGCCACACTACCGTACTTGGAAGGCAGGGTCGGCACTTTCTTGTCAAATAATTAATAAAAGTTGAAACAGTGGAGGTCGGCACCTTCAAAAGTAATTACTAAGCAATCGGCTATTAATAGCTAACATTAAAAATTTTCCGGCGGTTAAAGGTTTTATTTATTTATTTGTCTAGTGTTGAGTGTATTTTCTACCGTTGAGTGTATTTTCTACCGTTGAGTGTTATGTTATGTTATTTTTTTTTGACTTTTTGTTGACTATATTTTTGTTGATTTTGAAAAAATACTTAATAAATTTATTTAGTTTTTCGACATTTTTTTGGGGAATTATTTTCTGCCGACCCTGCCTTCCACGTAAGGTAATTGAACAGCTTCAATTCACAGCCTCACACGACTGTTGATCAGCAATAGGATTTTGTGTAAGCCTCAGGGTTTTAGTACTCTTTTCCATGGCAAGTGATTAGAGAGTGTCACCGTTGCTCATTTTATGCAGTTTTCAATTAACCAGAATTTGCTATCCTTTAGTGGTCATTACAATTGGTGGAGGGATTTTGATCCTTTAGGTCTGTGGATGAGCACAATCCTGTAAATTTGTTACACGTGGTTTGTCTTACATATTTTTATTTTTAATGCATTCGATGCACTTACGCCCTAGCAAAGTATGTTAGTGTCCTGTTATTAATTCTTGTGCATGGGGAGGTATCCATGGATGATAATTTAGTGTCCCATGACACTATTTTAAAACCTGGACACTATTTAGTTTTAGGGAGATATAGTGTCCTTGTAAGGAAAAAATGAATGTAGTGTTCCAATGACATATGGCAACTTTAGAATAAATATGGCATGCGCACCTCATGTCACTCTCATTACTTGAAACGAACATGGCACTCTCAATGATAGTGAGAATGACAAGTGACAAACTCTTATGTAGTGTCGAGGGACATTATTTCTCTTCACCTTTGAACAAATTGTGGTAAAAAACATCATTCCTCCTCAAACACTAAATACACCATTAAGTGTAGTCAATGCTTGGGAAGAATTGGTAGCTAGGGTAAGAGTTGCTTTCTATGAGGCACCTGGCCTCGTTTCGTCCGAAATAGAAATCTGGTTCACTGTGAGCCAGATTCCCTTTGATACAAAGAGAGTAGGTCATGTGATAGACGTTGGTCACGGCTTGAGGAAGTGGCAAGCCCGTTCAACTCGTCAAGCATGTCTAATTCAAAACACAAACTAAAATAAGTTAATTCCTTCTTGCGAAAGTGGGCACATGCTCTTCATAGGGAGCTGCCCCCAATGGTTGAAGTGTCTTAGTAGTTTATTGAAATTAAACGTTGTAGGCAAAATATTAATCTAAAATTGACTATTTGCACTAACAAATAGATGGAATAGCAAGAAGATATTGATGGATTTTTGGTTGATTGAAATAAATATAGGAATCTATATGATTTTTTTTACTTATTTCCCGATCATTGTTTCTAGTGGAGTTCCACAAATTTTGACATTTTGGTGGCATGCTTATTACAAATGCTTCTAAATTTTTCAAAAGGAATGTTGAATATACACTTCAACTACACCTAATTTGGACATACAAGAATTCAACATAGTTATTGTTATCTGTTTTGCTACAATGAAATTTTTGATCTAATTCAACATTGTAAAGTGTACACTACTACACCAACAGCATTAGTTGCACAAACTTTGAGTGCACATGCTACATCTCCTGCGGTAGACTGTAGCTTGCAAAAGCCCAAGGTTGAGTGAACTAACTTTACATCATTTTGGTTTGGGTGGACATTGGAAGCAACTGTCAAAGAACCCAAACGTATGAACCTGCCGCGCTACGTTTCTGACAGCACCCCATGTCCCAAAACCTACTCCAACAATGAGAGTAAAAATGAGAAGAAGCACATTCACTAGAAACACAAGCCACCATGTAGGTAGGAACGGGGGCGGCTTCACCGGTGAATTCTGCACATGAATCAAGAGTATTTTTTTTTTGAGTTTTTGATATGTCATGCATATTTCTAAATGACAAATTCAATCAATGAAATACAATTTAATTGGGACCAAATTTGATATCATTAGAATCAGTGAAGTAAAGAACATTGCATGTGTTGGTTAGATAATAAATAAATTTGAACGAAATGAAAGACCACCTATGACCAATCTAAAAATGCTTTATAGAAACATGAGACATGTCTTTCAAAAAAATTAAATTGCCCTAGGTAATACTCTTATTGATACTACTTACAAAAATTGTATTGTGATCATGAGGTTGGGAGTTCAATTTCTATTGTTTACTACTGGACTCGATGGGGCAACCTAACTCCCGCTTTTGGCACGTGTCCTTGGCAAAATTTCAAAGCTTGTTGCTCTTGGCCATCAGTTCAAGTCTCAAGTTTATTGCATCTTTCAATTTATTTTGTTTTTATAAACATAATTTCAAAAAAAATGCAACATCTCTTGAAAATATAGTTGTATTTGTACTTAGGTATAAAAAAGTGGTGTGTTAAAAAATGATGTAAAAATTTGGGACTTGCAAATCTCTTCATAATTGAACATTCTTGAAGTGTCTATAAAATTGGACCTTTTGTATTCAAGAAACTCTACGAATCTTGGAAAGAATGTTCTTTCAAAAAATCTCGGAATGAGCTTTGTTAGCTCGTAAAAAAGATAGTTCCTTCTCTAAATTAGTGTTTTTAAGTCCAAAAGAAACCTTGCCAATGAGCTTCAAGAACAATGTGAACAATTACTATGAATTTTAAAATAAATAAATAAATAAATTCATAAGACTTCATGGTGCATCACTAATTGTAAAAGTGACAAAAAGTGACCATGATCTTTGCACAATATAAAATGAATTCATTTGATAATTTTGCAGAAAGCTTACCTCACGAGCAGATTTGGTGCGGTAGGTGAAAAGAAAGGCAACGAGAGGAATGACGTACATGCCTATTGCAACTCCCAATGATCCCAAAATTGCATTAATTGGTCCAAAAAAGGGCACGGCAAGTGCCAAGAAAAACATAATTGCCACCACAGGAATACGAACAAGGACTCGTAGATAGAACCTCCCTGTCTGCACCCGCAAGGCCTTCTCACATACAAGGAAAATTGGGTGCGTATATATGACAAATGCCATGGCCTGTACATGTCCAAAAAACAAAGTAACTTAGCATAAAAGTGATAATTCTAATCAAAACTTGATGTTGAATATCGAAATTGGTTATTAGGATTGGAAAAATGAAAAGAATATATATCTATATATATATATATATATATATATATATATATATATATATATATATATATATATATATATATATATGTAAATAAATAAAAGAATTAATTATTTGGTAGGAGAAGCTGACCCCATCTTATACGAAGCTAGTTTTCCATTTCTTATACATAAAGTAACCAAACCTGTTTTGATCTACTTTGTGAGTCAACGTTTAGTCTACAATTTGAGATGAATGTGTTAGCAGATGAAAAAAATTCACAATGCAAGTTTTTTTTTTCTAATAATATATTTTGATATACCAATAAAAATCTATCAATTAAAAAAATTAAAATCATATGAATACTTACTATTGATATTCTCTCTGTTATGATATAAAGAGCACTGTTGAGAATTCTACTCAAAATTGGAAACATTGTGCTGAATTCGCAAAGATGTTGGTTATATCAGAACAGAGGAAGTACAAAACTACCTTTCATTGAACATCCTTGAAGCATCAACTTTCATTGAGTCTGTCTATCTCCATTGGTTAGAATTGAAAACTATTGTTGGTTTTAGAGATTGTAAATGTTCAAGATTTTAGTGCTAAATGTGGGTGTCATATTAAAGATGTTGACTCATTTGAATTCAGTTACTGTAGTAAAAGAATAGTATTTGGGTGCTTGTGTTTTTTCTAAAACCCATACTAGCACCAATCTTGCTCTGACACTATTCCTTGGTGCTCAAAGATCGTCACCCTTTTTACTAGCGTTACTTGCAAATGTAAATGAGTTGTAAGGAATGGTCTTACTTGGTGCGTTACCAAACATGCAATTGCAAAAGTTTGCCATCCACTTTTTGGAAGAACAGCAAAGGCATTTGAACGTGTTAGTAGCCGATCACCAGCTGACCAATACACTGCAACGCCGCTCGGGAGCGTCACGAGCATCGCGTACGCGAGGACTGCAATGCAGATATACTTATATGCAGATGGCCTCTTCATGGACTCCAGAATCTCTCTGCCACCAAAGAAAACATATTAAATAAGCACATGAAAAAACTTGGATCCCATGAAGTAACAGTTTCAAAATTTCTCGTGTAAACATTAAAAGTTTGGTACTCCCTCCGTCCCAAAGTTATTGTCCAACTTGTTTGCTTGGTATTTCTTTGAGCCAATTTCATTGATCATATTGTAAGAAACATGATTAAAAAAGTTTCAAATTATGTCACTAGAATGATTGAAGAACATTACATGTGTTCATTGCAACCTAAACAAAATTAGCCATAAGGAAGTATTTTTTTGACCTACTTAGAAAAGCACTTTCAAACATGACTTTCAAACATGACAATAACTTTGGGACGGAGGGAGTACTTTATAGTCCACAACATGAACGCAGAGAGTGGTGCAAAAATTACATACATACATAGTGTTTTTAACTCCTAAACATCCCATGGGGATAGTATATACGTTGTCGTATAATTGGGATTTGCTATCAACAAGAAACTCTAAATTGGGATCTCAGTACCTCACTAGAACTGTATTGATCTAAATTCCAACTTCTATTTTGAACTCAAACCTATTAAAGATGTGAATTCATTCCAAAAATAACCAAAATACAACGTATTCTACTGGTCGCAAAGGCACGTTCAGACGTTTAGTTGTTAACCCCTGAGCGCCCTGAGCATGTTTACCAAAATCCAGACCCTTCTCAACTCATTTGAATCAAATTGTCACCCAAAACAAGATCCACATAAATTGACCATACCGATTGGTAGTGGAGACATGCCCGGAGTTGTGGGAGAAAGGACAAATGATTTCACCGTACCATTGAAAAGATTATAAGAGTCAAATATGGCAACCTTTCATTTTGTGGATGCCATATTTGGGGCACTGGGGCGCTCAGGGGTTAAGCTATGGTATTACAAATTTGAGATAACGGTGTTACATTTTGGCCACTACATTGATGAAATGCTTTATTCCCTCTTATTTTCCACTGAAATGTAGATCATTCTTCAAAAGGGCTTCCTACGAACATAACATTAATCAAACATATGTACACTCGTCTGTTTTTATTGTTGACAAGGATTGCTTACATGGTGATTCCATGCCCTCCAAATGCACTGAGAATATTAGCAACGCCTGTGAAGAATTCCACCTTGTCGTTTACTCCGGTGTGCTTGACCCCAGCTGGCTACATCATGGACAAAAATTAATCCACGTCATCAATTGCAGTAGAACCAAATCTGCTTGAACTAATTGTAATGAAGCTGGGCTCCCTTTTGTAATCTCAATGATAGGATTTTGTTCAACAGGGATCTCAAAAGGACATCTTAATTTTGTGCCATCTCTTATAGTGGGGGAATTTTTATTTATTTGTTTTTATTTCTAGTGTTTTAATTTGCTGACCTGTCCATAAGAGAGTGCAGCAATTAGCAAGTAGATAGATGTGATGGTGGTAGTGGCAACGCCAATGAAGGCCCCGGAGCGGAAGTGACCAAAATCGGGAACAAAGACGGCCAGAAAAGCAACCCCTCCCACAATGTATTGCCACTGCCGCTTGTCCAGACTTGGGTTTGCATAATAGAGATTACTGGAACAACCAAAAGATTAGAATTAATTTCTCATACTCTTAATGAACCATTAGACTAGTCAACATTGAGCGTTTCTCATATTTTAACCCCTAAACATACCAACCCTTTGAACAGAGTAGATTCTAGCTTCAAAAGTAGATATTAGCATGGCTCAGATGTACATGAGGTGTACATGAGAAGACCATTGCAAGCATAAAATCTACCCAACAAATTTGACATACTTGTAGTTGGAGGCCTCTTCAATATTATCAACAGCTCTTTATTATAAGAGATTTATTGTAATTGGTAGAGAATTTAATAGGCTTTCAAAGATGACTTGGATGAAAATCATCCGAGGTTGTATGAGAAAGTTGCAAGGCTTTGAATTTATTCATTATCCAGTTTATAGACACTGGGACGTTTAGGGGTTAACCGTAACAATGTTTATTGCTTTTGCAAAGATGATTGACGTTTTCCTTTAAAACTCAATCAAAGAACTAATTTATAACCCCTCAAGGGCCTAGAAGCCCAAATTGGGCCTCATGTTTATGTTGAACAATTTTTTTGAGTAGGTCGTATGTGGACTTCCTTTTGTTCAAATTCAAACACCTTTTTTTTTATCAACACATGCAATATTCTTTAGTGATTCCAGTGAAATAAAAATTGGTCCCATAAAAATTATAACTTCTACAATATGATTGACTTCTACAATATGATTTTTGGTCCATGAATCCTTGGTCCTTTAGGGGTTAAAGAATATTATTGTGGACCAAAGCAACTTATTGATTGCAAAGGGTATTAATTTCTCACCTAGAACTCGCAATAAGCTGAATGATGGAAACCATAACAAGTGTCATTGTATTGCAGAAGTAGGTGAAACCGAAACCAAATTTGCCAGTTAGACCCTCAATGACTTCGTAATACTGCACAATCATCCACATCCTCATTTAGTTCTCAAACGCTCTTAGCACCTCTGATATCAACTCCTAAAGCACCAAGAAGCCCAAATTTGGTCTCAAGTTCATGAGTAATCCTATCTGAAATTCTTTTTGTTCAAATTGGTTTGTCTTTTGACCAATAGATAGATAGAAACTCTGGTCCTCTTTTGAGGCCGGCGTGAATAAAGTGTCCGTTCGTAATGTCAATGACTCAGTGCCCACCGGACAGAGGGCCATTGGAACAAAACTTTGACCAACACATGCAATGTTCTTCACTAATTCCGGTGATATAAAATTTGGTCCCATTTGAAATATATTTTTCACAATATGATTGATTGAATTTGACATTGTGATATCCTTGTGTCCATAAGGAGTCATGTCATGCTCATCAGTGAGAAATTCATGATATAATAAAGGGACCACATCTGCAAAGTGTTTTTTTTTCTCCCTTCTAATGCACGTACCTGCACAATATATTTCTGGGGGCGAACTTTGCCTTGCAAGTCAAGGCGAGATTTGAAGTCCAAGTAGAGCCAAACAAGAAGGTACACAGGCCACGCACCTAGCAACCCATATACAAGAATGGCGGAAATTCCCCAAGCATACCCCATTTGTGACAACGAGTAGGGCATGGTGATCAGCACGAATCCAATCTGAAGTCAATGCAACCAGTGAGGCCATCAATGACAGTAGTGACTGGTGATTACATTGGAGAAAAGTATCATTCCAGTATCTACAGAGAATCTACAGAGAATCTTTTCTATTGTGATCGGATACTTCTCAAATGCCAAGGTCTGAACTCATGTATATAGGTTTCCAAAAGTGTGACGTAAAAGAGTACGTTATTGTACTAGATAGAGTACTCTGTGCGCTCTGGTACTGTTAGTGACTCAGAGATAACATGCACCTAGTATGCTACGTGGCGAGCTCATGGAACACTCTATCCAACATAGCTTACGACACTTTCACACATTAGTAAAGTCTTATATTGAGGAGTACACTATCATAGAAAGTTGAGAATAGAGAAGGAGTTTGCGACAAAGATTTGGAATACACTACAAAGATTGTGTGGATAGGAGAATGCATTACAAGTTGTAACCAATGCCTTCTGCATGAAATGAACCCAGCCTGAACAGTGCTCTACAATGTACTGTACTTCCATATGAACATTCGTCTATTATTACTTATTTATATTAGATACGCCCAACTCTGGTTGTCACTGTATTATTTGCATAAATCCAATCCGAAGCTGCCACAGCTGGACCTGATTTCCTAAAGTAGGCTATGAGCGTAATTTGCTACAGCCAAGAGGGAAAAGTTGAAATCTAGGCTGACCAAAAAAAATTAGAGATTCAACCCCGACTGCAGGGAACTGGGAATCAATGCATTTTTTTCTTGCGATACCCTTCCAGATTTTCTCAAAGATCATCACTAAAACAGTAAAAAGCATCACAAATGAAGAGCAACCTCAAAACAAAAGCACAGGTGGGAATGCTCAACGCCAAACTCATGAACGTGAGGTTCTGCGTTCTCCATCAAATGAAGAAGCAGTCATAAGCTAATTAGTACCTGACCAGCAGCGGCAACAAGCCACGCATCAAACACGGTGGAATGGTCGTCCCACAGCGCCGACAACCTCCCTTTGCTCTTCATTCCATCACTACTTCCATTTGACGCTACGGCCACTCCTGAGTCTGCCATTGTCTCTATCGATCTCCTGAACCCAAACTCCCCAATTATTCAATTCAAGCCCATCCTTTGTCACATATTGCTTCTCCTTCAAAACCCAGAGATGGGCTTGAAAGACGCAAAACGAACTTATAGCAGCTCCCTCAAAACCCAGAGATGCAAAACTTACGATTTCCAAACCAAAACTCGATTTCAAAGTCACTGAAAGTTGGCATGCAGCAGGATCCATGTTCTGCAGCTCTAAGCCACGGAGTAATCCCGGGATTCTAATGCAGCATAATATCTGACTCGCTCTGACCCTGTACTACTGTATGGTGCTCACTTTTGTTGTACCCCAGCCACATGATACTACTCATGATACTACTCTTGGCTTAACGACGTACAGTACTTTACGTTTGTTCCTAGTGGACCTTTGTTGACTGGAATCTTTACTGTCCCTTTTCTTGGAGGACTTTGCTGCCGAAGTGTATCATTAACAGTACAGTACTAGAGCTCATTCAAGATTGTCCTAATGTGCATACTTGACAATCATGCTTTTCTTGCTTAGTGGGGTTTCTTCGTATAGTTGGGACTACCGGTATTCTGCATATTTGGGACAGTTTTGGACCCATGTATTTTGAGGTTTTGGGTGTGTATTAACAAAATTATGGGTTTCATTCCCGTCGTACACTGAGAGAGCCAAGTACTATACCATATAACGGAACCTGCAAATGACTTTTATTACGATCCTTCCATCTTCATAATTTTCTCAAACTGTGCACTGTTCAGAACCGAATGCCAAGTCAAGTATTATGCTCATGCTGTAATTTTGATTTGTACAGTGAGGGTTGTTGCTAAAGCCAGATTCAATATGTCGTACTCCTCTGCCTAATCACAGGAAGTTTTGGAGCTGTTAGCCCCTGGGCTAAACCGGCGGGGGGACTAATCTTTGGCACTTTAGCCCCGGCTAAACCTGCCCTTCCTTCCAGTTCGCGAAAGATTAGCCCCGGGAATGGGACCATTTTGGGGGCTAAAGTCCAATGTAGAAAGAAATCTCGGATTTTTGGCCGCGTGTGTAAAGGGGGGCTAATCAGGGGGCTAACGCACACTGCGTTAGCCCCGGCTAATAGAGTTATTTGTAAAGTACCTCAAAACCCTTCTTTTTGACCTATAATTTGGAAAAGAGAGGATCGGCATGATCTCAATGTAGACCCAGAATAGAACACTGGATAGATTGAAAATTTTATTCATAAAAACTTGGAGGGAGGGAGGAGAATTCGGTGGTGGGGTGGGACCGTGAGGAGGAGTGGTGTCAGAATGCTCTGGTACCAGCTCTGGTCCATGAAAAATACAGGACAAAGGACCGGATGCCTTTACAAATAACTCTAATGTCTTGGAAACTTCTTGTGAATGTCGTATTGCCTTGACCAAATTTGCAGACACGTTGAAATTATTATTGGAAACAAATATAAACCAGTATTATAAATGGGTTGCTATTCATGATAAATGCATTACGATTCATTTAATTTGCGAATATTCCCATCTTGGTGTCCAAGCGGTGCTGGCGTCTACGCGTTTATCATGCTCACTTTACATCAGTACTTTGACAGTACTGATGTAGTCATCCTGCTGAGGATTTTTTTGAAACCTTTCTCACTCTAGAGGATCTTGTTAGTTGTTGCTTTTCACTCTACATGCTTGTCCTGAGTGACGAATTGCACTCACCAAATCCAATTAAACAATTAGTGAGTGCGAAGTGGCGCCGTTTGACTCACAGGAGTGAAAAGCGGTCAGTGCCTTCTCCTTGTAGTGTCTGGTTAGCATTTAGTTTCAGTGACATGATAATATGATGAATGAGCCGGAGCGTTAAATTTCTAGTGTGGTTTACATAGGCATCTCAAAAGTTTTGCACGCATGGAACATTCAATTGTTAACTTCTTTTGTTTTTAATTTTGTAGGGGAGAGACTAGGTAAGGATGGCTTTCCATGGAGAGCTTGAACTTGCATGGTGACGGATTTCTCTAAATCCCCCGGTGGTTTCAATGAATGAGGACAAAATTGCCTCCTATTTTTGTCCTTGTCAGGGTCCACCTTAAAAAACAACCCCCTCCTCCAATGGTTTTTTTATTCCCAAATAGGTTCCCCAAGGGTAATTTGGAGACGTAGGCCCCGAATTTGCAAAAAAAGTTGCCAAAAAAAGCACCGAAGGTGCCCAAAATGGAAATTTCAGAAAAGGGGGGGAGGCATGAATAGTGGCCCGCATTGAAGACCACCGGGGATATAGAGACGGGGCATGGTGATGTCATGTGGGTACCTCTTGACATGTTTAGAAGGTAGGAAGAATAAATGAGGTGCAGGTTGGGAATTGATTTCTAGTCTTGCGAAGTGGAGAAAACAAGAACGGAAGCTTGGAAATTTTATTTAAAAGTTTTGACATCTACTATAAACACTTAACAACTCAATATGTTACAACCTCCAAAGCACTCAATTAATTTAAGTTACACCTCCAAAGCATGTTCTATCAAATAAGTAATTGTGGATGACATCACCATGAAGGTTTTGAAAGCTGTCCATAGAAACTGTCCTAACAATACATTTTTAGGAGTTGCAAGGCTGGATAGAAATACAAGCCGTAAAAGCAAATCTTGGGTAAATACTAAAGTAGACACTATGCGACTAGCAGCTTATTTTTAGTTGGTTCTATGGACTAGTTTTTAAGAGTTCATTGCTTCTATCCTATTTTGGAACAATGCTTTCTTACTTGTTCGTGCATACGCCGACTGCTTTAAAGGTTTGCTAGTAGAGTTATCCGCAAAGTTTGTAAAATAAAGGTGACTGGACCAAAGTTTGTGAAAACTATGCTTGAGAGCCCAATAAAAGTAAACATGCCAGTTCCTTTTAAAAAATTGAAGGAGTCAAGTTTCAAGGCTCCAAAAACGGTGCCCAAAAACTTTAGACCCTTAATTTTCTTAATCCACCCAATTTTGGTTATTTCAAGGAGCCCCAAGCTTTGACTCCGCCCATGATGTCCCCAAATTAACTTTATGCTCTTAATCAATGCTTCTATCTCCACCACCGGCTCATCCGACAGATGCTCTGTTTTTTGCTAATTAATGAACCTCACTCAATTTATGTTTCCCAAAATTTCAAAAAACTAAGGTTGTAAATGGCATCCAATTAGCAAAAAACTCTAGTTGGTTGAATAAAAACCAGTTGTTGAGAAATTTAGAGCATTGGCACACTATATGCAAGCGTCCTACTTTCTAATTATTTTTATTCTAATGTTTGTTCATCAATCATGCGGTTTGAGTAATCGTCTCTTAGGGACTATGCTATGCAGTTTTTTTTTTGAAAAAACTATGTCCCAAACTTTATTTATGTTTTTGCATTTTTGGGTACAAACAACACACAATTCGCTATTTACGCACTTGGCTATATAATCATGCACTTCGTCCCCGAGCGCATGATTTTATTTGTCTAACTTTTATTTTTTAAAAACCAACGATTATTGTCTTTCTTCAATCCCTTACATTGCAAACAAATAATTATTTTAATAATTATTTTATTCTCATCTTTATCTTTTCTTTTATCTTTTCTTTTTTATCTTGATTTCTTTCTCGTCTTCTTTCTTGTCTTCTTTCTTGTCTTCTTTTTGTCTTTCTTCTTGTCTTCCTTTTTGTCTTCGTTGTCTTTTTTTTCTTCTACTTTTTCTTCAGTTGTGGCTGCTGAACCCTAAACAATGGGAGCAAACCAAAAAAAAAAAAAAAAAAAAAAAAAAAGTTTTTTTTTTTTTTTTTTTTTTTTTTTTTTTTTTTTTTTCGGGTTGGCCGTGGGGTGCTGCTGAACCCTGAATGGCAGCCGCCAAAAAAAATAAAAAATAAAATAAAATAAATATATATATTGCCCTTTTTCTTGGCCGTGGGGTGCTGCTGAACCCCTGCCCAAAAAAAAAAAAAAAAAAAAAAAAAAATTGACTTTTTTGACTTTTTCTTAAAATTACTATTTTTAGTCGCTGGGGTGCGCGGCCGCGCACCCAAAGACTCTTCTTCCTCTTCTTCTCCTTCCCCTCTCCTCATATATATATAGGGGAGAGGTGAGGGGAGGGAGAAGGAGTTGAAGAATGAATGAGAGAGACCCTCTCCTCTCCCCTATATATATGAGGAGAGGAGAGGGAGGGATGGAGAGGGAGGGATGGAGAGGGAGGGATGGAGAGGGAAGGATGGAGAGGGAGGGATGGAGAGGGAGGGATGGAGAGAGAGGGATGGAGAGAGAGGGAGAGGAGAGGAGGAAAAGGGAGTGAGTGAGGGATAAAAGAGGCTTAGGGTGCGCGGCCGCGCACCCTCAGCCGTTAGTAGTCTAAAAATAGATTTTATTTTATTTTATTTTATTTTATTTTATTTTTTCCGGCCGTTTAGGGTTCAGCCGCCGGCGGCTGAACCCTAAACAAGAAAGAAGACGAAAACCAAAAGTGAAAAAAAAAAAAAAAAAAATTTTTTTTTTTTTTTTTTTTTGGTTTTTTTTTCCTCCACCGCCGTTTAGGTTCAGCCGCCGTTGGCTGAACCCTAATTTTTAAATTTTTAAATTTTCTATTTTTAGGGTTCATGAGCCCTAAAATTATAAAAAAAATTAAAAAAAAAAAAAAAAAATTGGTTTTTTTTCCTCGGTGCGGGTGTAGGGTTTGCGGCTGCCACAAGAGGTATGAAGAAAAAAATAGAAAAAGAAGAAGACAAGAAGGAAAAGAAAAATAAGACAAGAAAGAAGACAAGAAAGAAGACAAGATAAAAGAAACAAGATAAAGAAAAGATAAAAGAAAAGATAAAGATAAGAATAAAAATAAATAAAAGAATTGTTTGTTTACAATGTAAGTGATTTGTAGAAAAACAAAATCGCTGTTTTTTAGAGAGCTTTTTACACAAATTTTTTAAGCACGATTTGCTCATGAAATGAACGCACTTGGCCAAGTGCATAAATAGCGAATTGCGTGTTAAACTTGCTATACGGCTAAAGTAATCCCTATTGATACAACACTGTCAATATGATATCTTTAAAAATGGATACATATTGAGTACAATTATGGAGACCACCTAAAGAGAGAATAGTTTAGACCTTTCATAAAGGGTCAATTTGGATGGTTCTACTATAGTAACTATGTCACTTTGACATAGATCCTAGGAGGTGTTACCTATGGTACTCTTGGTTCGCAATATTTTTCAACCCTTAAACATTCTTACCTCTCTCCAAATTTGGCAACTTTGCAAAGATGCATTATAAAATGAAATTTAGAGGGATATTTTACACTTGATGAGTATGTAAAAAAAATTTACATTATAAATTTTAGATTCTGTCCAGACGGTTAGATTTGCTATTTCTATCACTAATATTTTTATTTAATAATATTTGAAATTTGAAATTGAAAATTCTTTTGTAATTTGGTTACAAATAAGATATTGAGAATTTTTACATGAAATTTGTTGTGATTGGTTGAAATGTAATACTCTAAATGTAGTGATTTTTGAAAAAAAATTAGTTGCTTAATTTGATAAGTTGACTTTTTAAGAGCACTTTTACTCTGAAATCTTTGAAATTTTGAGTGAATCACTACAATATGAAATGAGGCATAAAAATTTCACAAATCATCCCCTTTCTAATAGTGGATTAATCTAACTTCTCATAAATATATAGTAAAAAACTCACGACACAAAAAGTGAATTCCGAATGAGAAAACTATGTTTGATTCTGTACATCATCCACTTTTTGGACAGTCGGGCGTTTAGGGGTTAATTGCATTGGTCTAGTTCCTTTTCTACACTAAGAAAGTCTTAACATAAAGTCCCTTTTTTAGTGTAGAAATCTTGAATATGAGGTCACAATGCAATTATAGAGGCATCATTCTTTATTGTAGAGGAAAATTCATCTTTTGTAATGGAATAGTAAGGAATGAAAACTAATAAAAAATTTGAGCATTAACACATTCCATGTCACTGTCCTACTATTTTTTAATTTTAAATCTATTGATTTGGTACATAAAAAGAAAAGGCCATATGTTGACAAAAAATACATCTATAGTGAATGTGAAGAAGTTTAATTTAGGTTATTACTCAAAAAACTACAATGTATTGGATTTATGTACAAATACAAACCCTCTTGTGGCATCGTTACTTGATTCAAGTGCTTCAAAATCTATCTTCAAATCTCTTAATCATTTTACACGAAATTTATGTTGCACTTGAAGGCGTGCCTTCTTTTTGTCGCCAATTGCTTGATACTGCAATACCCCAGATGATGTGGTTAGGCTTAGAATTGTAGTTAATATGATGACCTAGTATATGTCACATGTTGTACATATATGTTCACTAGGATCGGCATAATGTTCTAAAAATGCATTGTAATAAGAATTTATGAAAAACAAGATATAGAAAATTCAAACATTTATAACATTCTTGAACTACCTTGGCTTGGTTTCTTTTTCACAATGCTATTATATATATATATATATATATATATATATAATTCTTCAATACGAAGAATGATGCCTCTATAACATTAGAGGACATGCAATGCCAATATGGCCCCTAAGGTTGTTTGTAGATCTCTTCATTAGCCTTCTTTATTATTTACTCATAAGGCAAGAAGTTATTGAATTGACATGGTCGTATGTATACTACTCAAGAAAATATGTTGAGGGTTGAGTGAAGTCAACGTACTTTTGTTACATTATTTTGGTTTAGGAGGACATTGGAAGCAACTGTCAAAGAATCCAAACGTGTGAATCTGCCTCGCTATGTTCTTGGTAGAGCCCCATGTTCCAAAGCCGACTCCAACAATGAGCATAAAGTTGAGAAGAAGCACATTCACTAAAAACACAAGCCACCATTTGGGTAGGAACGGGGGCGGCTTCAAAGGTGAGTTCTGCACATGAATGAAGAGCACATTTTTTTGAGTTTTTGAAATGTCATGCATACTTTTAAATCACAAATTCAATCAATCAAACCTAATTCAGATGGGACCAAATTAGATATCACTAGAATTAGTGAAGTGAAACACATTGCATGTGTTGGTCAAAAAATAAATAAGCTTGAACAAAAAGGAAGTCCATAGAATTAGTGAAGTGAAGTACATTGCATGTGTTGGTCAAAAAATAAATAAATTTGGACAAAAAGAAAGTCCACACAAATAGGATCGATCCAAAAATGCTTTATGAAAATTATGGCATGTCCTTTAGAAATTAAATTGTCATAGGTGTTAGTCATTTTTAAATCACTTACGAATCCTATCATGATTATGGAAATTTCATTTCTATTGGTATTCATAATTTATGTATTTTTTACCACTTGAATGAACATTAAAGCCCAACTCCCGCCATTGGCAGGGGAGTTGCCCCTGGCAAAAATATCAAAACATGTTACTCTTGGGGACAAGTTCAAGCCTCATGTTTACATGTGTCTTAATTTTTTTTGTTTTTATAAATATAATTCAATAATAAAAAAATGCAATATCTCTTAAATGTATAGTTGTATTAGTACTTAGATGTAAAAGAAAGTGGTGTGTAAAAATATGATATAAAAATCTGGGACTTGCAAATCTCTTCATAACATAACATTCTTGAAGTGTCTAGAAAGCTGGAACCTATGAAATCACAATATTCTAAGAATCCTAGAAAGAATGTTCCTTCAAAAAATGAAGTGTCTTGACTTCTTTGGCTTGTACTGTACAAAAGACAATTCCTTCTCTAAATCAACACTTCTATATCAAAAAGAAGTCCTTAACTATGAGCTTCAAGAACAATGTGAACAATTACTGTGAATTTTAAAATAAATGAATAAATAATCATTTTCATAAAACTTTATGGTGCATCACTAATTGTAAAAGCGACAAAATGTGGCCATGATCCTTGCACAATATAAATGAATTCATTTGATCAATTTTGCAGAAAGCTTACCTCACGAGCTGATTTGGTGCGGTAGGTGAAAAGAAAGGCAACAAGAGGGATGGTGTACGCTCCTATCGCAACTCCCAATGACCCCAAAAGTCCATTAATTGGTCCAAAAAAGGGCACTGCTATTGCAAAGAAAAATATAATTGACACCACTGGAATACGAGCGAGGACTCGTAGAAAGAACCCTCTTGTGTGCACTCGAAAGGCCTTCTCACATACAAGGAAAACTGGGTACATACTTAAGACAAACGCCATGCCCTGTACATGTCCAAAAAACGAAGTAACTTAGCATTAAAGTGATAATTCTAATCAAAACTTGACATTAAGCTTGCTCTGGCACTTTTCCTTGGTGCTCAAAGACCGTCACCCTTTCTACCAGTGTAAGTTACTTTCAAATTATGTAAACGAATTGTTTGGACTTGTCTTACTTGGTGCGTTACCAAAGATGCAATTGCAAAAGTTTGCCATCCACTTCTTGGAAGAACAGAAAAGGCATTTGAATGTGTCAGTAGTCCATCACCAGCTGACCAATACACTGCAACACCGCTCGGGAGGGTCACGAGAATCGCATATACAGTGACTGCAATGCAGATATACCTATATGCAGATGGCCTCTTCATGGACTCCAAAACCTCTCTGCCACCACAGAAACATGAAGCACATGAAAAATTGGATCCCACAAAAAAGAGTTCAAAATTTGCTCTCGCACACAGAGAGAATTTTCTTCAATTCTATTTAACCCTTAAACGTCAAGAGGGCTTGGGTGGGGCTACCCGGAAGGCATCTAAATTTTCGGAGGGAAATTTTTTTTTAAAAAAAAAAATGAAAAAAAAATGTAAAAATGGCTCTGTTGGGCACTGCTAGCCAGTACTGTAGCATTGCAGCACTGCAGCATTGTAGCACTACTAAACCTCAGCTGCCCCAACCTCAAAACCTGTTCAATTTGATAACTTTGATTGCTTATCAATGATTCAGCAATCTCTCAAATGAGGTGCAAATTTGGAATCTAGATCATTTTTTCAGTAGCTTTCCAACGCACCAATCCTCGCTTGATTTGGTTGAGAAAATCCACTTTTCTCTTCATTATTCTCTTTTGAATAAGCCCATGGGGCTTACCTTGACGTTTAATCCTTTAAGGGTTAAGAAGCGGTGCAGTGTGATGTTACATTTTGGCCACTATATTCATTATATGCTCTCGGGAGGTCACTAGCATGTATCTAGTGTAATTATGTGCGTTAAGAGGATATTTTAATGGGGGTTATCACATAAATAGAATATCAGAAGTATATTTTAAAATATTATATATATGTTTCAAATATATTCTTGAATCGTTCCTTACTTGAATTTAAAGTGTCCTATATGACATATAAAGTTTTATAATTAGGTAGAATTGTTTCCTCCAATGAATAAAAAGGACCCTATAGTTTAACTCACGTGGTTTTTTACTTTTTGCACATTGACGTCCCCAAGTATTTGCTTTTCTTTTTTTCCCTCATATTTTTCAATGAAATCCAAATTTTCAAAGTGGTTTCCTGTAAATATGAAAATTAATGAAAACTCGAATGAAAAAAAATATTATCATTGTTATTATTATTTTTAGACAAGGATTGCTTACATGGTAATTCCATGCCCTCCAAATGCGCTGAGAATACTAGCAACCCCTGTGAAGAATTCAACCTTGTCGTTTGCTCCAGTGTGCTTGACTCCTGCTTGCTACATCATGGACAAAAATTAATTTGTGTCATCAATTGCAATATGCTGAGACATGCCCAAGAACTAAGGTCCAACAAAATCTAGACCATGCATTTATTTAGAACACAAATCTAGGCACGTCACAAAGTCCTTGTTGGATGTTGATCAAAATGATAAGCTATCTATGATCTACTTAGATTTAGTTTCTAGGATGATTATTGTGCTTAGATTATGTTGGAATTAGAACCCTGTTGGTTTTGGAGCCCTCTACCTTGATTGTAATGAAGCTGGACTTCCTTGTCAAAATGGAAATAATTGTCAAAGTTTTTGGTGTGTTTTAACTTAATGCTTTTTTTTTTTTCCCCAAAAAAACCTGTCAAGGTTCTTGAAAAAAAATCTATTTATACTAGTAATATGTAGTTTTTGTGTCACTCTCATTGTTTGCCCCTTTTAAGAGCACAAGGCTCACGTTTGAAGTATAAAACGTAGGATAAATAATTACAGAAAAACCTGTAAAAATTAGTACAATTATTTCCGGACAGAGGGAGTAATCTCAATAGAACCCATTACTGTAGAGGCGACAACCAAGGATTGAATATGAAGAGCATGGCTAAATCTCACAATCCAATTCCTGTTTGAGAAATCCTATCATTGAGATTATTGTAGCTTAGTTAATAGCTAGTCCGGGACAAATCAGAAGTTATTCCAATAGCTTAGTTAATAGCTATTCCAAAAATTGGAAGTTGACAGGATTTGAAAATCAGTTACTCAAAAACTATTGTTGTAATATGTTAAAAATTATGAATGTTTGTAATGTTGAAATGTAAAAACCCAAAAAAGATGAATTACTAGGCACGTTAGTGTTCAACCAGCTATCAACTTATGACATGGCTAGTAATCTGAATTACTTCCGTACAGAAATAACATTGCCATTTCCTTGACTTGACAAATTATTTCTCATAACAAGGTTATAATTTCACATTACCTAGTTCATGGCACTACACCAATATTTTGTGTCTTCTCTTACAGTGAGGGAGTTTTTATTTTCATTTTTAATATTTCTAGTATTTTAATTGCAGACCTGTCCATAAGAGAGTGCAGCAACAAGCAAGTAGACAGATGTGATGGTGGTTGTGGCAACGCCAATGAAGGCCCCGGAGCGGAAGTGATGAAAATCAGGAATAAAGACAGCCAGAAAGGCTACCCCTCCCACAATGTACTGCCACTGCCGCTTGTTCAGACTTGAATTTGCATAATAGAGGTTACTGGAACAACCAAAAGATTAGAATTAATTAACCAATCTCTAAAAAAAGAAAAACTATTAGACCAGTCAACATTGAGTGTTTCTCAAGTTTTCCGTTAAAACTTAAATAAAGAACGTTCAAGTTTAACTCCTAAAGGATCAAGAAACCCAATTTGGACCTTATATTAAAAAAATTGGCAGTTTTGAGTAGGTCCTATGTGGACTTCCTATTGTCCAAATTTAAACGTTTTTAAATCAACACATGCAATGTTCTTTAGTGATTTTAGTGAAATAAAATTTAGTCCCATCTAAATTATATTTTCTACAATATAATTGATTTTTTTCATTTTGAAACCATAAATCCTTAGTCCTTTAAGGTTAGAGATTTTATTTTTTTTGACCTAATGGCAACTTAGTGATTGCAAAGGATATTAATTTCTCACCTAGAAGCCGCAATAAGGTGAATGACGGCAACCATCATAAGTGTCATAGTATTGCAGAACAATGTAAAACCCAAACCAAATTTGCCAGTTAGACCCCCAATGACTTCATAATACTGCACAAGCATCCACATCCTCATTAGTCCACAAACGCACTGCGTCTCCGAGATTAACCCCTACCTGCCCAAGCGCCCATTTTTTGGACGATGTACAGATTTCATCCACGTTTTATCATCCGTCATACAAGGCAGAAAAATACTACAAAATTCTATGGTAAGATAGCTTCATGAATGTGTGATGTGATTAGAAAGGGGATGATTTGTGAAAAAAATTATGCCTCATTTCATGTTTCGATGATTCACCAACAATTTCGATGATTCACCAACTATGTTGGCACACGCTTTAAAACTGGAATTTTTGACACATGGATTGTGAGCTAGTTTACAAATGGTAATACTTGTCCGAATGAATGTTAGAAATTGTGTACACAGCTCTAATTGGGTTGAGATTTGAGGATCCAATTAGGCGTCTGAAAATTTAACCCCTAAGCTCCCGAGCGACCATTTTCTGGTCGCTGCCCGGAAAAAACGGGCTGCCCGGAACAAAAAATCTTTTTTTGAAAAAATAAAAAATATTTTAAAATACTACATCAAGTCTACTTTCCAACCCAATTTGAATTATGGCAATCCGAGTTAAACTCCACCCGGGAGAATTTTTCAAAGTAGATCACCTCAACATTGTCTTAGTGTTACAAAATTTGCTATTTGGGGAAAGTAATGATGATTCCTCCATCGTTTCTCTTGCTTTTTTGAAGTTTACGATAGATAGCCCAACTTTAACCAATCGTACTAAATTTTGAACTCTAAAATTGAAAATTATAATTTATACAAATTTTCGAAGGTTAATGCTTTTAAATTCATTAAAAAATGATCTAAAGATTATTTAGGAAGTTTGACCGTACGGATAATTTGTAAAGATGATACTCTACATTTTGTCTATTGAACCAACCTTCATCAAACATATGGAAGGCACATATTATAACACATCTATGTTTTGTCCAATACCCCTCGGGCTTTTAGGGGTTAAGTGCAAATTTCTTAAGAATTTTCCATTATTTTAATGAATGGAACTGAATGGAACTCCTGACTAAGGGACCAAATCTGCAAAGTGTTTTTTTTCTCCCTTCTAATGCACGTACCTGGAAAATATATTTCTCGGGGCGAAGTTTTCCTTGCAAGTCGAGGCGAGATTTGAATTCCAAGTAGAGCCAAACGAGAAGGTATACAGGCCATGCACCCAGCACTCCATATCCAAGAATCGCCGAAATTCCCCAAGCATACCCCATTTGTGAAAACGAGTAGGGCATGGTGACCAGCACGAATCCAATCTGAAATCAACGCAACCAGTGAGGCCATCAATGGCAGTAGTGACTGGTGATTTCATTAGTGAAAAGTGATACATGAGCTCGCTCTTGTTGACAAACTTGATATGATGAGTGAAGCTTGATAACCCATTTTTTCCCCACCTGAATATGGAAAACTTTACTACATTTCTGTTGTAGAATTGGAGTGATATGAGACACTCATCTAAAAGTTCACATCCACATAGGTCCTAGATCCTAGAGCACTGGAGTGTCACGTTGTGTAACATCAGTTGCTAGTGTCCTCAAATTTCTTGAGGTCGGTCCCAATTTGGCTTCAGAAAACGTTTTGGCAATAAGTCCACTCGAGGCTGCTCCACTGAACTCTCTATTATCACACGTACATTCCAGTATCTAAGAGAATCTTTGCTCTAGCTTGTGATCGGACACTTTTCAAATGGCAAGGACACTTTTCAAATGCCAATTCACAGGGAGATAAAAACAAGATTCCCATATAGAAAACACAGACAAATTTGCCACAATTGTAACTTTCCCTGGAGATAAAAATACACTACAATCATGCCAGGAAAGTTACAATTGTGGGAATTTTGTCCCACTTCCCGTCTGACAAATGTCTTTATCTCTCCCTGTGCATGTTCTGAACTCATGTATGTAGGTTACCAAAAGTGTGACATAAAAGAGTACGTTATTGTACTAGTTAGAGGACTCCATGGGCTCTGCCACGAGTGTATTTTGCTTATGAGTACAGTCAATCATGAGGAAAAATAAATAATGATTCAATAGTGAATCAATTAATGCACCTTTTTCCTTGTGAAAACACTTCCAGATTTTCCCAAGGATCATCCCTAAAACAGTAAAAAGTACCACAAATGAAGAGCTGGGAGCTCAACCAACCTCAAAATCAAAATGCACAGCTGGGAATGCTCTAAAACTCGCCAAAATCATGAACTTACACTAAATTTTGTATCCTCGATTTATTATAATCCCTCCATCAAATGAAGAAGCAGCAAGTTAATAATTACCTGAGCAGCAGCAACAATAAGCCACGCATCAAACGCAGTGGAATGGTCATCCCACAACGCCGATAACCTCCCTTTGCTCTGTATTCCATAACTACTTCCATTTGCAGCTCCAGGCGCTATGGCCATTGCTGAGTCTTCCATTGTGTCCATCAATCTCCTGAACCCAAAACCCCCCCAATTCAATTCAAGCCCATCCTTTGTCACATCACTAGTGGGAAATGTGTTGTTTTTCACTTACTATAAATGAAAAAGGAATGAAACCGCGCCAGGCACATGGATTACATCAATGCTGGTGAGCGGTTTTGGTTACAAGAAGACAGACTTCTAGGCACAATATTCCATCACTATTCATTGTTTTCACAAAGTGGGGAATGAAAAACGAAAGTTCTGCTACTAGTGCATATTTGAAAGACGCAAACGAAATTATAGCATCTCCCTCAAAACCCAGAAATGCAAAACTTACAATTTCCGACACAGGTTAACCAAAACTCAATTATTTCAGAGTCACTGAAACTTAGCGTGCATCATCCATGGAGTAATCCCGGAATTCTAATGCATATAATGTCTGACTTCAGTTGCTCTGACCCTGCAGGTTAGTCACTTTCTTATACCCTGTTATGATCCTACAGCCAGATGCTACACTTAGCTCAACTACAATCATGCTGTACGTTGTTCCTAGTCATGGATCTTTGTTGACTGAAATCTTCACTGTCCTTAAGGGCTAGTTTAGTTTAGACTGCGGTGAAGAAGTCCACCAGCCAAGAATTTTAGGAGCAATATGATTGGAGCAAGTTTTGTTCACCAGTTTACTCCAATCGTATTGCTCCATTTCCTTGATCCATGGACTTCTCCACCATAGTCTAAATTGGCCCTACGCCTTGGAGGAGAAATTGTGTTCATGAAGGCCTTGAGTTCGTGTTTAGCTCCGGTCAAAGATGCGGGTATGTTTGAATATATAGAATTTTACTATTGGCGACACTCATGTACTATTGGGTGACACTCAAGTCAAAGATTGTGAATGAAAGTGATTCTGAATGTGGCAGATTGTGTTTGAGAGGGACTTGGGATGTAGACATAATGGTGGAATTAAATTTGGGGATTTAGGGTTTAGAAATTGGGGTTTAGAGCATTGCTTTCTCATTGTTGCCCACGACTGCTCCTGTGAGGGGTTACGTAGTACCATAGCAGGTTCGTCCTAAAATAATTCTAAAAATAAAAAACGTAAAAATTAGAAAATTTTGAAGACAGAAAAACGAAAATAGAATAAATTAGTTTTGAAATATTTTGTCATTTCTAAGCTATTTACGGTCATTTTTACTGATTTTTTGCTAAAAAACGAAAATTGAGAAATTCAGTTTTCGAGAGGCGAACCTTATTTTTTCAAAAAAATTAAATATTCGTTCGCCAGGTGACGAACCTGCTATGGTGTTACGGTATTACAAGCTTGCCTTCCTTTGGCCGCCCCACTTTTAGAGTCACATGGGATGCGGCCTCGTCCAAAGCAACTCATCACTTTGGACCTTTGAGTGTCAAATGATCTCTTCTCCGCGCCCAAAACACTGTCCCAAAAACATGGTTGTCAGGATAATTGGGTGACGAGGCTTTGTGGAGCTATGGCGAGCTTGCCAATGTTATGGTCAGGTTGGAGCCCACAACAACTTGAAAAGTGGGAGAGGCTACCAGAATTTGGAGCCCATTCAATATTTGGAGCCCTTGATCACCATCCCAAGACGTATTATCCTGTGCGACGGTGGAACACTAGTAGGAAATGTGTCGCTTTTCACTTACTATAAATGAAAAAGAAATGAAACCGCGCCGGGCACATGAGTTGTGTCAATGTTGGTGAGTAGTTTTGGTCACAAGAAGACAAAAATATAAGTAAAATATTCCGGTACTGTTCACTGTTCCCACAAAGTGGGGAATGAAAAACGACAGGTTTGCTACTAGTGGAAATGCTCTTAGAGAATCCACACCCATGCATGTTAGAGCTGAGTCGCTAAAATTATTCATCTACATTTGAAGAGCCCTTGCACTTACAATCCCCCACCTTTGCACGTCCCTCACACATCAAAAGTGCACATCAAACAATCAATGGACCAATCGCAAGTATATAGTCAATTAAACAGTGATTTGAAGAACCATTTTTTAACACGCTAGGATTGAGAGTTAAAAAGTATTTATAAAGGGCCCTTCGCACTTTTCATTTAGTTCTTGAGTGTGAGAGACTCTGGGAGGACACGGGTGGACATGCTCTTAAGGTTTATAGTTTGAGATTTAGGGAATATTTTTATTAATGGAGGCGACTATTCATCGAATATATTACAGCCCGCACCAGCACCTTGCAGTAGTGGACCCAACAACTACAAGTCCTCAAACATATCGATCTTAGTCCACAAGTATCATGCACACCAAGAAGGAAAATGTCGTCTGTGCACACATTTGCCACACAAACTGTTATATATTGCAACGGTGTAGAGAAGTCTTGATTGCCATAGACTTTTGAGCATACTACACCCACTATCATCTTAGTCTGACTTGGACTAAGAAAGAAAACTTGGAATAATTATGGAATTGAGATAACTCATAATAGTTGTCGTAATGTAGATATACTGTGGCCTATTAAAAAAAAATCCAAATTATTATGAATTTATAATGCTAATTATGAATAAAACATTCTGAAATTAATATTTTTTAGTAGTTTGACAGTAAAGTATTATGATCTAAATATAATAGTAATATTTTATTATTATATCTTTGGATTAATTTGAATGATACATATAGGAATTAGTCCGAGGATTTGTATTAAAAAATTGGACTAATTGTGGGTCTCGCACTAAAAATGACAATGGTTGTAGTTATATGCACTATTGTTGGTTTATGACTTTTGTTGTCTTTGCCCCACCAAGGGAGAGACTACTAAAATACTTTGTTTTCAAGGAGTTACATGGTTGAACAATATAAACAAGCCATAGAAGTAAATTTAGGATAAATACTAAGGCAGAGACTTCGCAACTAGTCGCTTGTTCATCCTTGTAACGAGAGTGAAATATAACGACCTCTCTGTTAACTTTTGAAAAATACCTATGTCAGAGTTCATCAACTCGTTCGCTCCAACTTGGTAGCATCAACCGACATAACATTCAATAGCCTTCATACCCACTGCCTTTCCTTCATGCACTCTGCTCATCACCTTGAGCCCTCCACTTGTCCACTTAACTACTCATGAAGTACTACCGGTATTGGGTATGGAATATTCCACACCATCTACTGTAGAGCCAAGGCTAATGAATGTTATGGAATTGAATTGAAGTCTTCCTTTCTTACACAATTTAGACAAAGCAAAACAGAGTGCAGGAGACAAACATGTCTACAGCTTTAGCACCGAAAGTCAAAAGTGTAACAAGGCCATGCTACACATACAGTAGGTGGAGGGCTGCATTGACAAATCTGTGCTGAATATTGTTTTTGGAAAAATATGGTTTGATAGATAGAATATTCAAGAATATTTTGAAGATTCTCTTTTTCACCATAATATGTATATGTATGTATGTATATGTATGTGTGTATGTGTATATATGTTTATATACATGTATTTTTTTCTTGAAAAAATAATTTCCCAAAAAATTTGGTTTTATTTTTAGAAATAAATTTTGCCCTTGCCCTCTATTTACAGTAGTCAAAAATTTGAGTCTATCATTGAATGAGTAGACTATATTAAACTAAATTGGTAGTATCAAGGAGGAAGAGGTGGTAATCACCTAAAACTAGGGTAACCGCTTAGAGTTAGGATGAGGTGGCAACTCCTAGTTGCTTACAAATTTCAAAGTTTCCTATCATCACCACCATCATTCATCAAGAGTTTTAGGTTTGAAAGCTGTATATTGTGAAAAAAAAAGAACTATTTAAATTATCCGTAAAGTCTTGTGAAGAGAGGGTTTTAGACCTGGAATTGAGAGAATCAAGGATCAGGGCCTAAGAGCGGAGCAAGTGTCGGAACCCAACAAAAAACACAGGCAATAAAGTTTTGAACCATCAGAAATGGTCATAAAAACTTTTTCGTCTTGCGTATGCAGCGCGCCCCAGGAGATGCGGACGCAGTAGCCGTGTTGGCAGCGTGAGAGTAGTCAAGGAGATGCAAGATGTGGGTCGGGTCAGGAAGCGAAGGGCAGCTAGGGGATTTCACAAGGCACGGCAACGCGCCTTCTTTGCTGATCAGATGATCCGGCTCCGAAGATTCCCAAGACCACGCTTTGACTCAGCAAGCTGGCAAGTTACTCGCAGCCACAAATAGACGGACATCGATTCTCTCATCCAAAAAAAAACAGACGAGCTTTGTGGCCTCGTGTATTATGCCCCGGAATTCAAAAGCCTTACTTTGCGTTTCCATAGGTTTGTGTGAATAGTGCACTCAAAATATGTCAAAACACAAGCTTACTTTACAGATAACTCCATTGAGAGTTTCAACATCATAAATTTCATGATTCAAAGAAATTTACAAATAAAAATAAAATCTCTGTTAAACATTTCTTGTGATGAATCAAGGGCTATTTTCTTGGCCATATGGACCGCCACAAGGATCTCCAGCCTAACAGTTACAAACGGCAAAATGAGGGTCACTTCCCTCCTGCCAACTTCGTGGTCCTCTTGCCTTTGTTGGCTCTGTCCTTTAGGGCAGAGACTATCCAATGACATCCCATCAACGCTGGCCCTCAAAGTCCAATGTGCTATCTACAACCCTTTTCACACTAGCGCGTTAGATGAATGCGCTAGATGAATGTGGTGAAATCTGATAGATGAAACTGAACGTCGATAGGATGTTGAATGACTCCTCCTTCATTCTTGGTCCCGTGTTCTCTGGTTTTTTAGGGTGGTGCTGCTGTTGCGCGCAGGATCCATTGTTTGCAGGCTCCATTCTTGTGAGGGTGATACGATGAGGGGTGCGGCAGTGCGGAAGGCGCGCCTCACCAAGCTGCTCGCGACGCAGTACCGCAGCGTCACGTTCGCCATCACCACATCGGGACACATCCTCCGGCCAGCTCCGAAGGGCAAAAACCCCACCTTCTCAGCCATCGCAGGCGCAGGAAATTCACGACAAGAGTGTTGAGGAACGAGAGATTAATGTGAGTATGTTGTGTGTATTTGCTACTGCAATTTTTGTGTTTTTCCCCTAATGAAAATGCTTGTTTTCAGGCGATTAGTTTCTGGAAGGTATCATTAAATCATGCATCTGATGCGAGGCACCACACGTTTCTCCAGGCAATCATGAAGCGATGTCCCTTGGCTGATCAGAGTCAAAGAGCATGTACCAGGGGCTTTCGGCACTTTCATCAGTACGTTAAGATTCATTGAGAATAGAAATTCTGATTGTCTTGTTAGAAAACAGAGTCGCAATTAGGGTTTAACCTTGAGAGAAGAAGCGGACTCAAAATGTATGTGGACTATTTGATTTTGAAAATTCTAGGGTTTCCGGATGCGAGAGTTTTTGTAATGTGCAATTCATTAGGAACGACTTGTAGGTCAAGTGAGTGGATTATAGGAGACGACTTGGAATCGACTTTCACGGTGCTTCATCGAGGTAATAATTTTCTTGCTTTGTGTTCACTACTAAAGAGTGCGTAAAAACCAAGACAAAACCAACACACATCTGTTGGAACCAACAGAGAATGGGTTTAATGTAGCAAACAATTAGTCATCAGCACAGAACCAACAAGTTTTCTGTTGGAACCAACAAGTTCCTGTTGATTTTCTCTTGGTACTAACAAGTTCGTGTTGATTTTTCCGGAATCAACTGTTCCTAACCCGCATAGAACCAATAGAATTTCTGTTGATTTTGTGCGTGTCAGGAACCCCATTTCTCTAGTAGTGGTTGTTGATTGATAGGTCTGGTGAAATTGGCGTTGTGGAAGTGGTGTATGTTGATTAGGGTGGAGTTTATGTTTACTTTGGTAGGCAGTGTTATGTTTGGAAGGTTAGATTTTGAAATGGTAATGAGCTGGCTAGGTCTTGTCAAATTGGTGCTAATAGAGTGTGTACACTATATTTTTGCAGGTTATATGTTTACAATTTATACATTGGTTTTACATTCACAGCAATCCATTTTACTATATTTATGTTTATTTATCAATCCATCAATCTATCAATACAATCATTTATCATTCGCGGTCTTTTATCATCCAAAATCATTTATCATCCTTGACCTTTTATCATTCAATATCAATTTTCATCCAATTTGATTTATCATCCATGATCCTCTATCATCCACAGTTGTATCAGCCACAGATTGTATCATCTACAGATTGTATCATCCACAGATTGTATCATCGAGACTGTATCATCCGCAATTTGTATCATCCGCAGTTTTCATCATTCGTAGTGATTTATCATCCATGGTATTTTATCATCCGCAGTCATTTATCATCTTTATTCATTTATCATCCGCATTCATTTATCATTCACAATGTTTTATCATTCACAATTTTTAACACTTGCATTCTTTTATCATCCTCGATTTTTTATCATCCATAGTATTTGATCATTAGCAATCAATTTTCATCCGTAATCTTTTATCATCCCAATTATTGATCATCCCCATAATATATCATCAACATTTCATTTTCATTCGCACTCTTTTCATCATCCATAGTTGTTTATCATCTGTGGTATTTTATCAACTCCAGTCTACTATCATTCTAATCATTTGTTCATTTGGAGAATCTTTTTATCCCCTTTTTGCATTTGTACTCTTTTCATTCATTCACTTTTTCAAATGCACTCTTTTTTCATCCGGATTCTTTCTCATCTGCAATCTTTACATTGTGAATTTTACATTCATTCTTTTACATTCGTACTTTACCTTAACAATTTTACATATACAAATTGGATTTGTAGTTTTGCATTCACTTTAATCTTATTCTTAACAATATTACTTTACAAGTTTTTATTTTGGAATTAGTTTTTCATTACAATTCTAATTGTTTATTATTATTATTAATGTACTTATATATTTTATCTTAACTTTTGATGTTCATTTAAGAAAATCCATTTAAAAAAAATATTTCTATATTTTAAAATACAAAGTGGCCTTGTTTACTTTTAAAATACAAAGCTCATTTTCATTAAAATGGCATATATAGATAGTAAACTTTTAGACCAATATATTTATCAATATTCTTTATATATTTTTGTATATATGTAGATTACATATAGGACAGAGCCTCACGGTTGTACCGTTCTTGTTGAAACAGACCCCACGTGAGGCAATTGCCTACCTGTCACAACACACAAATATAGATATAGGTTGAAATTTTCAAAAATTTATAGAATAGTCCTCATTCTTTGGCCCCAATGCCAATCTACATGAAAGAAATGGCCTTCATTATAATTTTATTATATTGGTTACTTGAGGCCAGCCATAAGGCTAATATGGGTTGAAATTTGGTTGAATTGAATTGGTCCAAAGCAAAAACAACCTCGACTTCATATGTAAAGCGGCCCTAAGGATAATTTTATTATGTTCAATAAAAATTTTAAAACTCCCAAATCTTGAAGATTATCTAGTCATTCCATGAGCTTTTTGTTGTAGTTTTGAAAAACTAACCAATGACTACAAGTCTTCATTCTTAGGGCAATCCATGTTTCTATGCACAATCCAACTTGTCGTTGACTAACGGGTTGGGTGGCTTTTATGCTTCTTTTAAGAACCCATCCCACCATAAACCATGTTGGCTTGTTCTACATGTACCTGCAAAATCTTTGAAAAATTAAATAGATTAGAAGACCCGAGGTTGACTAGAAATGAAGTCAATATTGTGCCATGTGTCTTAAAGGTGATTTTCAACCAAATCCATGCATCATTGCAAAGGCTTGTTTTTTAGTTAAATGTACTTTCTGAACAAGCCTTGATGCTTGGTATGATATTTGTTTTGCATAGTGTACATGTTACTACACTAAATAAGGGTATTAGGGGGACATGTACTAATTTATCAACATTTCACATTATACAATTATTTGCCATTGCTATACAAAAGCATAGTAATTTTTTCTCTAATTTTTTGTTCCCCCAAAATCCCTTATTCAATGTAATAGAATGTCGTAGTTACAATTCTTGATTGACATAACGTTCTTCATACCTTGCTAAACCACACCCTTTACACTAGCAAAAATTTAGAGAAACTACTAATAGAATTTTCAACTCTCCAACCCTCTTTGCTTGGCCCAGTTGAAATTAGAGAAAATTCTCTGCAGTTCCTTCGATCCCCTAACAGATGCTTGAGATTCATAGGTGAACAGGAGGGTGGCTGAAAACAAGTTATGGAGGAAATTAAGCCAATTTGCACATGGGTCCATGGGGTGGGGTGGACATGGTTGCACGCAATTTAATTTTTCAAGGCACTTGGAGATATTTTCTACAATTTGCACATGAATCCATGGGGGTATTTAGAGGTATTTTCTACAGCGCTCGTATGTGGTTGATGGCAAGTTGGGTGGCACATGGAAACAAGCCAATCGCATTAGTCCACGAGCATCATGCCCACCTACAGCTGAAAATATACAATAGGTTGTGTGCACATTTCCCACACCTACTGTAATATATTGCAACAGTATACAGAAGTCTACTGTTGATTGCGTAAGACTTTAGAACAGTCATAGAGATATGCAGTAAGTTATAACTTAGAAGACTGCTAATGACTTTTTGGTACCTGAACCATGACCTCATGATACACACCCAAGAATCTGGAATTTCTGAATCACTGGTGCTGGAATCGCCGGCATTTACTTGAGAATCGCTTTTCAGAAAAGAAAAGCCAAGAAGGGATGGAAGAGAATTGTCGGTAACATAAACATAAACCGGACCAGAAATTAATGTGACATTGGAGTTATCCGTAAAGTCCATCAAATTTTGAAGAAGATACCATGAATTTTTTTTTATTATACTCTTATTTCTTCACTACAAATAGTTAAAAGGTGTGGAAGATCTTGGTGGTTTATCATCATTAGGTATGTAAGAGGTGTGTAAGAGCTTAGTGGTCTTCAAAAGTTTTGAAAAGTTTTTTAGCTCCTTTCTTGGTGCTAAAAAACTTTTCAAAACTTTTGAAGACCACCAAGCTCTTACACACCTCTTGCACACCTAATAATGATAAACCACCAAAATCTTCCACACTTTTAACTATTTAGAGTGAACAAATAAGAGTATAGTAAAGCAAAATTCTTTGTAGATTCATCAAACTCAAGGTGACTTTACAGATAACTCAATTAGAGTTATTTGTAAAGTCCCTCAAATCCCTTCTTTTTGACCTGTAAAATGGAAAGGAGAGGATCGGCATGATCTTACTGTAGACCCAAAATAGAACACTGGATGGATTGAAATTTTTATTCAAAAAAATTTGGAGGGAGAGAGAAGAATTGGGTAGTGGGATGGGACCATGAGAAGAAGTGGTGTCAGAATGCTCTGGTACTAGCTCTGGTCCATGAAAAAAGCAGGACAGAAGACCGGATGCCTTTACAAATAACTCTATTAGAGTTAACCGAAAACAAAACAGGAGTTCTGACCCCCTAAAATCGTGGATCCGGAAATCGATGAGGTGTTGGAGTGTAAGTGAAATCAAAAATGAAGTTTGAAGATTCCGGTTCTCCATGGACTCCAGAACTGTCAGAGGCCCATGCAAGGCTTCGCAATTAAGGCCTGATGCTCTGCAACCAAGGCGTGGGACAATAACAGCTTTTGTCTTTGACAGGGTAGGATAAAGGCAACTGTATTATATTGTTATTTTTAAGTAAAGCCATGAGGCCGAGAAGGAGGCAACTTGCAAGTGGTTCTCTTCAGCCAACGCAGCTACTGACATAAAACTCCTCTTAGAATGAGTTTTGCAGACTTTTTGACGACAAAACTAGTTCACACTGCTTTCTATTTTGAATTCTTTGGAAACTATGCCAGTTTGCTTGGCTGCCTTAGATACGGGTCAGACTCACCTCACCTAACATGAATTTTCTCTTCTTTTCGGTTAACTCTATTTCTTGACTGCTAAACTAGTTTTTCATGAGTTTGAGGATCACCAAGCTTTCACTGACACACCTAATCTATTATGCTCTTTCACATCTTATAATTATTTAGAGTGAACAAATAAGAGAATATCAATTAAAGCAAATCTCATGGTATCTTATTCAAACATAACTTTTGTTTTATGATAACTTTATTCATTGTCAAATTAATCAACATAGTATTTATTTATAGTAAATGAAAAATTTCAAGTAGACACCCTTTTCTTCTTTGTGGCTACAGTTATTATCCTATATAATTGTGCATGTGGTACGAATTCCCGAAGCACGCACTATTTTGAAAAATATCAAACTTGGTTAGAGGTGAAATTGTTACTGAGTGGCTGAAATCTTCATATCATGCTAATATTATATCATAATGATATTTAGTATCACCTGCGGGGCAATAATAAGCTTGGGGTATCACTCTTTGGACACACTAATTAGGTTATTTTTGTTTAAAACCTCCAAAGTTTGCCTAATTTGCTCATTTTGATCAAGTAAAAAGACCCTAAAATGAAAAAAATAAAATCTTGCACCTCAATGGAATCAAAATGTATATGTTCAAAAAATTTATATTAAAAAAATTAATTTTTTTAGATCCATTCATAGATGTGTAAAAAAATGCTGAATTTTGGGATTTGCAAGCTACATAGAGCACAATTCATTAATTTTTTTAATGATAAAATAAATTATTTTGTACTCTACACAATTAGATGTAGGTCATATTCAAAAATAATATTAAATTTTTATTTATTTATATTCTATTTGCTTGATTTCAGGGATTCTAGGTGATTGGGACATAACTGACTTTTTCAATTAAAAATCAAATAAAATTACTTAAAACTCTTTGATTGTAATCAAATTTTTTTCCTTGATACGTTATAAGTGTAGAAAACTAAAATGACATTTAACCCCTAAATTTCCTTGTGTTTTTGGGAGCTTGAAACCTCAAAACTGCGATTTTCTACCTCTATGTACTCCCGGGGATGTGAACCAAGATTTTTTTTACTTCTTTTAGAATTCCAACTGTAAGATCTTGTACCTAAGCCTATTCATAGCTACTGTTCCAAAAATTGACCGTTGGATGTTTATCATTTGCAAGATCATAACATCCAAAGTTTGTGCAAAAGTTTTTCGGGGCATTGCTTGGGAGGCATTGTCTCCATAGTGCAAAGGGGGACTTGAAGATTGTTACTCCAAACATTTTGCTCATATTTTTTTCCATGTAGATAACTAAGTTGGGTACGCTCATGCAAAATTTTAGAGACTCATTACGCGTTTCAAACCTTCATCCAAATTAATTTCCGGAAGTAGGTATAAAAATGACAATTTGGTGAAACATGCATCACATTAATTGTATTTGATTTTTGGAAAAAATGAACGGTGATTAGGTACCTCTATGATTTTATAAATTTTAGGCGAAATTATTTTCAAAAAATTTCAAAATCTCAAATTTTGACAAATTTTGAAAGAAATGGATGTGAAATTACAAAAAACCTTGGAGGTTGCTGTTCTTTATTTTGGAGGCTACCATTGTCAAGCCAAGAATATAATCAACATAGGTCACTTCAAATTCTGAGCCTAAATGTGGTGAAGAGCATGTCTCCAAAAAAAAGAATTTGAAAAAATGATTATAATAAAAAGTTTTTTTCTGCCCCAGTTGGGCTTGAAACCAAAAATTTCAATAAAAAAATTATAAAATCCGAATTTGACTTTGTAATTTTTACCCCACACACCTTGTATGTATGACCACGCCCACGCCAAATTATAGTCTGCCCGAAACAGCAAAAAGCCATTTTGGCTTTTAAGGGCCTTTAGGGGTTAATAAAGTCTTACTTTATTAAAATTAAAAAATATGTTTGTTTGACACACTAGCACATAGTGCAATTGTCTCGAAGACAACTTTTTTGGGTACCCCAACCATACCATCACCCTGCACTAATTTTAACGAAAAAAAGAAACTCAATAGCTTGAAATTTAGTATAGAACTTTGGAGTTATCCGTAAAGTTTAGCAAAAGTTAATTATTAGAGGAAAGACAAGGGAGAACTAGTAATTTTAAAGCAAAGGCATTCCAAAAACAAGTTTTCGTCCGTCTTTTTGAAACAATCATCACACTCTACGTTGTTAAAGATATTCAAACATGCCACCTTCCAATGCAAGAGAAGCTTCCCAAACCACATTTGAGTTCCCATAGTGGAATCTCACTGTGCTCCCACTTCGGGGTCTTCGGCCTCATGCTCACACAAAGCAAGTTGCTTGGTTGCTGGTGGCTGAAATTGTTCGTGAAGTTTATCTCTAACCTCAAAACTCCAAGCATCAAAGACTAGTAAAAGTTCACTTTAAAAATAACTCATATATCTCTACAAAAATTCAAATAGTGTATGTGTTGAGAAATAACGTTTGAGACACTAAATCACAATTTTTAGAGTAGTGGTCAAAAACAATGTTGTCAGGTAGGGACTGTACAGAGTACTTGCAAGAGTGGCTTGGAAGAAAACCATTGAGAACATGCTTCTGAATTGTCCCATCATTGTTGCATTCAGATTTTCCAAAGCCACTCATGCCAATGGATAGATCCTAAACTTTAGAATCTTACTGAAGTACAAATAGTGTAGTTTCTTTTTTTTCTCCAATTCTCAAAATCATGTTTTGACTTGCAGTGCGCTGACATCTCAAAATTTTGAGCAATAAAAATTGTGCGCTACAGAAAAGTGCTGCAAATAAATTTGTAAGAAATATTTGATGCAAAATTCCTCAATTTTGAACGCCCATATAATTGCTAAAATGCTCTTAAAACTTGAAAAGCATTGGATGAATGTACTGTACATACTTTTGAATGACTACACATTTCTTCATCCATAATCTATATACTTCATCAATGTTATTGAATGTATGCTTCATCACTCTAGTGAAAATTGTTGCCAAAAAAGGGTGTTGTTTTTGACGCTCCTTCAAAACTTGTTTTCAACCCTAAACCCTTTGTGGGTAGTGGCATTGGTCCAAAAGAACAAAAGAAGAAATCATGTCATGAGTCACTGGGATTCAGTTGCACTCTGTAGTAACCTACTAAAAAGATTGATGCCTTTTCTACCCACTAATGAGAAAATTGATCAAAATAGACACAAATTATATATAATTTTGATCATAGTCATGTATACTCTTATTTAACCCTTTAACGTCCCGATTCAACACTGTTTTCAAAGATTTGTTATAAAATGGTTGATGAAAAACGGAAATGGAGCTGATGTACAAAACAAAGTTGCAAATGTCAATGTGTAGATAACATCCGTACGGTTGGATTCATCATATTTATTATTAATAATTTTAAAGTAATTTTGCAAGGTTTTCGCTTGAAATTCAATTAAAAATCCAAAATTAACACAAAAAAATTTAAAAATATTGTAATGAAATTAGGATGACATGCACTACGAGATGGTATGGTTTCCATTATTTGATTCTACTTACTATGGAAAATCATATTTAAGGTCTTCCTTTTTGAACTAAGATTGAAACTTGACATTAATTACTTTTGTAATTTTTCAAAAATTCACATTATCTTATTTGGAAGATCCATACCGTACAAATGGTATTCAACTAGCACAAGAATGAAAAAAAAAAAAAAGAGGATGAAAAACATCCGGTACCTACAGAAATCGAGCTGCTCAAATTCATCCGGCGTCCAGATTCTGGACGCCGATGCGCTAAAGGGTTAAGATAACTATGATCAATCATATATAAGCAAGTTTTGTTTTCCAAAACCACACTAAAATGTTGATTTTTGGTGAATATTTAAAGTGATTTTGGTGTTTGACCTTATAAATTCATTTAAAAAACATTTATGATAGGTTCAAAAGTTTAGTTTTGGACCCATTGATTAAAAACATAAAAACAAAGAACTTTGTAGTTAAAAGAAAATTCAAAAAGTTATAGATTTTCATGTAAACGCATTGTCATATTGTTTGTTGCCTATTACATTTGACTACTTCAAGCTCTACAACTACTTGATTATCTATACGTCACCTACATACAAAAGTGATTTGATTATTACCAAACTTGACCAATCTACAAACGTATATTTCTAGCCTTTGCTTTGATCATTGCATCCAATCTAGAAGGCATAGTGTTGATTAAGTGATTATTTAGTTCATCAAAATAATCTTAATATTTCTAAGTTTCACATGATATTTGCTATAGTTGTATCAATTCCTCATTAATTTTTGACACTACAAGCAAAAGTGTCATTTCTCACTTTGGACGTTCCTGTTCATTGTCGCAATTTAGTGTACATGGTTGTTCTATGTGACAAATTGCACTCACCAATTCCAAAGAAAAAAAATGATGTTTGACTCACAGAAGGAGTGAAAAGCGACTCCTTCTCCTTAGAGCATCTGCACCCCTGCGCATGAAAAATCACTCGGGAAAGGGCCAGTACAGGGCTCCACGACCGTTCCGTGACTCGGCAAAGCAAGAGACCCTCACCCTGGCTCCTCAAACCAGCAGGAACATCGCTAATAATAAAGGTAGAAGCACTTTATGCTCGGATAATATTCGTGGTGGATGAGCTCAAGAGTGGCAAGTGGCAACTCCGGCAAAAATAGAACGAGATCAGGCAAGATCTCCCGGGTTTTGAGCGCGCTTAAGGAATGCACACACTCGCCATTTTGAGGAGTGGAGGACCTGTTTTGACGAGGCCGGAACCAAAAGTTTTCTTGAGCGAGTCACGGTGGGGCGGTTCCTGAAGCCCGGGCTCGCCAAACCAGACCCCGGCCCAGTATGGCGCGTAGGGGTGTGGATGCTCTTATGTGATTACGTGTAGTCTTTTCCTTCCAACAAAAACGCACTTAAATGTAACTTAAGAACAAAAATTAAATTCATCTGAGCCAAAACCAGCAATATACAATCCAAGGAACATGCTTTCATTTGACTTGGCACTCAGCAGACAACAGATCAGCCTCTCCCAGTCAAACACATGCCTACTTAGCAGGCCTGTTAGTTTTTTACAGCAACTTACATCAATTGATCCCGTTTTCCTGCAATCCACAATCTAGTATTCTTATTAGTGACTAGTTCTGTCAATAAAGTATTGTTGATAAATTACAAGAAACGAAGCTTGGATTGGAATTAGCCTCAAGTGTACTACAGTGCAGACTGGACTTGGAGCACACGAGGTAGCTAAGACGATTAGTATATAATGAAAGGAGCTGCATGCTATTCTTGTGTTGATATTTTTTCCAATTGTGCACTTCATAACCAAGCAGCTTTTCATGTTTCATCTGGCTGGGGTATAAGAAAGTGAGAACTTTTCCGGGAGTCACATGCAGGGTCAGAGCGAGTCAGGTAATTTTGCATTAGACTTGATCGATTACTCTGTCGGTGGTAAAGAGCTGCAGAACATACATGGATGATGATGCATGCCAAGTTTTGGTTACCCTGTGACGGTTTCATATTTTAAGTTTTCCGTTTTTGAGTTTTGAGGAGCAGCTATAATTTTGTTTGCGTCTTTCAATTATGTGACGGAGTTTGCGTTCAGGAAACTGATGGAAACAATGGGAGACTCGGCCGTGGCCATAGCGCCTGGAGCTGCAAATGGAAGTAGTGATGGAACGAAGAGCAAAGGGAGGTTGTCGGCGTTGCGGGGTGACCATTCCACTGTGTTTGATGCGTGGCTTGTTGCCGCTGCTGGTCAGGTATTTAACTGCTTGATGGAAAACGCAGAACTTCATGTTCATGAGTTTGGCAATCAGCTTTTCGAGCATCCCCACCAGTGCAATTTTTCTTTTCGAGGCTAGTTGCGCTCCCAGCCTCTTCAGTTGTGGTACTTTTTTTACTGTTTTAGTGATGATCTTCGAGAAAATCAGGAAGAGTTCCGCAAGAAAAGTATTGCGTTTTTTAAGCCAGCCTCGATTTCAAAATATTTCTCTTGGCTGTATCCAATAAGAATAAGAAACTCATAACGTACTCTTTTACGTCACACCTTTTGCAACCTACATTCATGAGTTCAGAACTTGGCATGTGGAAAGTGTCCTATCACAATAGCAAAGATTCTCTATAGATACTGGAATGTACGTGTGATAATAGAGAGTTCAGTGGACTAGGTCTCGCTGGCCGCCAAACGCCTTCTGAAGTCTAATTGGGACCTCAAGTTTTATCAAGAAATTCGAGGATACTAGCAACTAAGGGCAGGCTTCCATGTGGGGATCGGTGTGGGTGGCCGGTCCTCAAAAGGAGGAAGCTCCACCGAAGTGGGTGGAAATTAAACAGGAGGATTCTAGAGTATATATTTCATTTGTACCGAAATGGGTGGAGCATGGGTGGTTCTTGAGACCTCAATTCTTGTCTTCTAGTGCCTTCCACCCAACTGATCCCGGCCCCACATGGAAGGGGGCCCTAATGTTTGTGCCAAAGTGTGGTTTGGATTTTCAAGGGGATAGGGCATTCACACCAGTGCTGTATTCTGGAAAGTGTGATAGCTCCTCAATTCAGCACTTAATTTAGATCATTTTTGAAATTTGGAGTACGTTCCAGAAAAATCAACGGGACTTCCAGGCACGAGTCGCATTTTTGTTATGGAAAACACGTTCAAAAACAAAGACGTGACCTCGTTTCAAAAATACACATATAGATACAAATACTGGTGACTGGGAATGTATGAGATGGATTCTGATCGAGTTGCCCAATTGAAACCTCTGAGCTCCAGAATGTAGGACCTACATGTGGATCTGAACTTTTAGATGAGCGTCTCATATCACTCCAATTCTACAACAGAAATGTAGTAAAGTTTTGCCATATTCAGGTGGGGAAAAAAAGCTTCACGCGTCATATCAAGCTTGTCATAAAGACCGAGCTCATGTATCCTTCAATCCACATTTCACTAATGAAATCACCAGTCACCACCGCCATTGACGCCCTCACTGGTTTCATTAATTTCAGATTGGATTCGTGCTGATCACCATGCCATACTCGTTTTCGCAAATGGGGTATGCTTGGGGAATTTCTGCGGTTATTGTATATGGAGTGCTGGGTGCGTGGCCTGTGTACCTTCTTGTTTGGCTCTACTTGGACTTCAAATCTCGCCTCGCCTTGCAAGGCAAAGTTCCCCCCGAGAGATATATTGTGCAGGTACGTGCATTAGAAGGGAGAAAAAAAACACTTTGCAGATTTTGTCCTTTCCGGAGTTCCATTCAGTTCCATTCATTAAAATAACGACAAATTTTAAAGAAATTTAACCGTATTGGGACCTCAGATGTAAACCCAATTAGAGCCATGTGCACAGTTTTGCTATTTTGTAACATTCCTTTTGACTCAGAAAACTTCATTTCTTCTGAAGTGTCATAGGTGTGAATGTATGTAAGATATGAGAATCTCAACCGTACAATATTCTAATAGACTTGTTGTAGATGAAATTTGGACTTATGAATCCTCATCGTTTAGGAGATCATAGTGCTTTAATATCCTTAGGTGTTTGTATCAGAGGTGCAGTGCATTTGTGAACTAAATGAGCATGTGGGTGATTGTGCAGTATTATCAAGTCATTGGGGGTCTAACTGGCAACTTTGGTTACGCTTTCACCTACTTCGTCAATACTGCGCAACTTACTCTGGTCGCCATCATTCAGCTTATTGCGAGTGCTAGGTGAGAAATTAATATCCTTTGCTATCAGTAGGTTACTTAGGTCCACAATGATATTCAAATTCAGACAATGATTGAATTGAGCTTTAACTGGAAACTTGATTCATCTTTTCGAAATTAGTAGACATTGTCACTGCTAAAATGTGATAACCGCTCAATGTTGATTGGTCTAGTAGCTCATTTACTAGAGATTGGTCCATGAGCAAGGCGCATTAATTCTAATCTTTTGGTTGTTCCAGTAACCTCTATTATGCAAACTCAAGTCTGGACAAGCGGCAGTGGACATACATTGTGGGAGGGGTAGCCTTTCTGGCTGTCTTTATTCCGGATTTTGGTCACTTCCGCTCCGGGGCTTTCATTGGCGTTGCCACCACCACCATCGCATCTATCTACTTGCTTATTGCTGCACTCTCTCATGGACAGGTCTGCAAATTAAAATAATTGAAAAAGGAAATCCCAGCAAATAGAGATTTGATGACACAAAGTTAATGGGTGCAGTGCCATCTTGTGTAAATGTCTAGGATATGTGAAACTATAGCCTTTTTATTGGAGAAAATACATTGGGTCAAGGAAGTGGCTATGTAATTTCAGATAACTAGGCATACCATAAGTTACCAGCTCATTGAACACTAGACAATGGAGCCCAGGTTCATCACAATTAGTTCTTGTGCATGACTCAGCAGCGTGCAATTGATGACATGAATTAATTTCTTCTGCATTTTTTTGTCCATGATGTAGCAAGCAGGGGTCAAGCACACCGGAGTAAAGGACAAGGTGGATTTCTTCACAGGGGTTGCTAATATTATCAGCGCATATGGAGGGCATGGAATTACCATGTAAGCAATCTTTGTCTAATTTTAAAAAAAGAGCCAGGAGTAATAGTGGCCAAACTGTAACATTGTTATCACTAATTCATAACGCCATAGCTTAAAAACACATAAATCTACTTTCTGCATCACTCTCATTGTCTGATGGGCAATGTTGTGGGACTTTAAACTAACACTCTTAATCTCCACCAATTTTTAAATAGAATTGTCAAAATCAATTCTCCATCTCCCTGAGCCAGAACGAAGTTTGCAGGTTTTTTCATCTGATCCAAGAAGACCAGTTTCTTCATGTGCTTAATTTATGTTTCTTTGGTTGCAGAGAGATTTTGGAGTCCATGAAGAGGCCATCTGCATATAAGTATGTCTGCATTGCAGTCACTGCATATGCAATTCTCGTGACCCTCCCAAGCAGTGTTGCAGTGTATTGGTCAGCTGGTGATCTGCTACTGACACATTCAAATGCCTTCGCTGTTCTTCCAAGAAGTGGATGGCAAACTTTTGCAATTGCATGTTTGGTTACGCACCAAGTAAGACCATTTCCAACAATACATATACATTTAATCCTTAAACGACAATGCCAGCCCCACGGGCTTGGTTATATTTTGGGAGAATCTTGCTCATAACTTCTACTCCATTGCATCAAATAGGGTTTTTAAATGCCAAACCGAGCATCTTAGAGAGATCTATACTTCTTTAGAATAGAGCCAAAGTAAATTAATAATAGATTCATGCTTAAAATGGAATTTAAAAGAGATTTTGGGTGTGGTATCAGGATAGCATATGTCGTTTAAGGGTTAAACATGTGAGTACTAGAATGGGTGACGGTCTTTGGGCACCAAGAAATAGTGCTAGAGCATGTTGCTAAAGGCCCATATTAAAAACCAAAGCTTGGTGTCAATATGGGTTGTGGGCACCACACTCTATCACTAGTATTCATTGGTGTCCAAATACCTCTTTAGACTTGTAAGTAAATCTAAAGGAGACAACATCTTTAATGTGACACCCACGTTTAGCACTAAAAAGAACTTTTACAATCTCTAAAACCAATAATAGTTTTCGAAAGTAACCAATGTGTTTCATGCGCTTAGTGGAAGTTGATGCTTAAAAGGTGTGCAATTTAAGGTTTCAATAGTAAGTTTTGCAGGATTTTAAGTTTGAAAATTGATAGACTGCTATTAGTATGTCCGAAATAATAACTAAGCTTGTGCTTTTTGAACATGTACAGGGCATGGGATTTGTCATATTGTCGCACCCGGTTTTCCTTGTAGCTGAGAAGGCCTTCCGGGTGCACATGAGGAGGTTCTACCTACGAGTCCTTGTTCGCATTCCTGTGGTGGCATTCATGGTTTTCCTTGCAATCGCCGTGCCCTTTTTTGGGCCTATTAATTCATTTTTGGGATCATTGGCAGTTGCGGTAGGGATGTACGTCATCCCTATCACTGCCTTTCTTTACACCTACCGCACCAAGCCTGCTCGCGAGGTATGTTTAATGCAAAAGTGATCAAATATACTAATTCAGATTGTGCAAAGATCATGACAAATTTTAGCATAAATCATTTTAGGCATGCATGTTCTAATGTACTTTGTAAGATGCAAAAATGAAGGAACGAGCATTCGTACCTAGCTTATGGGAATTTCTTGATTTCAAAGGGAGCTTTCTAGAATGTTTTGATAAATTGATTTGTAACCTCATGATCGTAACAGGACTATCACCTAGGAAAGTTTAATTTCAAATAGACCAAGAAACTTGAAATTAGGCCTCCTGTTTTTGTAATCATTTTGAGATTGATTTTATGTGGACTTTCATTTCCTTCAAATTTATTTATTGTCTCTGCCCCACCCAAGAAGAGACTAGACAGAATAGCTTCATTTTTGAGGAGTTACCAGAAATTACATGCCTGAACAGTAGAAAGAAGTCGTAAAAATAAATAAGGCAGACTCCTCGACTAGTTGCTTGTTATTTGACCAACACATACAATGTTCACTTCACTGATTCTAGTGATATCAAATTTGATCCCATGTGAATTAGGTTTGCTTGTTTGAATTTGTCAAGACATTTCAAAAACTCTATTTTATTTTATTTTTGCTCTGGGCTATGTGCAGAACTCACCTTGGAAGCCACCCCCATTCCTTCCTACATGGTCGCTTGTGTTTGTGGCTAATGTGCTTCTCCTCATTTTTACTCTCATCGTGGGAGTGGGCCTTGGGACATACGGTGCTGTCGGCAACATGATGCGGCAAGTTCACACATTTGGGTTCTTTGCCAGTTGCTTCCAATGTCCACCCAAACCAAAATGATCGGTAATAAAAGTAAGTTCACTCAACCCTCAACTCATTCTTGAGTTGCGTTATCATTGTGTCCTTGAATTGAAAAATCTTGGATTGAAGGTGAATATCATAGTTGGTGGTAAAGATTGGCAAAACAAAATTATAAGAAGAGAAGCCCAAATCTTCAGGAATTTAGCTTTTTCATAAATAAATCTATTTTGTACAGTGAAAAAGAGAATTTTGAAGAATACTCACAGAGTTTGGCTTTTGTTGAAACGGAATGAATTATTTGGCATGAGATACTCAAACGTTGTGGTAGTGCTACCATTAGAGAATATTTCATTGAATTAGATCCTCAATTTTTTCACGGAGTTCTCAGGAAGTTCACAAAATGTTTACATGTCTTGAGGAAAAGAAACTTAGAAAATGTATAGACTGCCACTCATATGATTAGTAGAAAGGTGGTCTTTGAGCACCAAGGAATAGGGTTAGCACAATGCTCGGGGGGTGCACTGTACTAAATATGTACAAGTATACGTGAGTGCACAGAAGGGGTATTAATTTGAACATTCCTGTATTACGTATACATACAATAAACACATTTAGAACTGAAAATATTCACGTATACTTACACTAAACATATATTTAAAACGGAATACATCTGTATACAAAGGTATTTAGACATATAACCTCTTGTATACAAGGGGTTTTTTAGAAGGGGTCATGAACACACGTGATTCTCAAACATAATGTAGAGTGCATCCACAGAGGCGCAATGGCCCATATTGACACCAAACTAGTGTCAATATGGGACTTAGACAATACACTTTGACACTATTCTTTGGTGCCCAAAGACCACAATCCTTTCCTCTTTTACTTTTGTATCTTCTCTATTGTATAGTAAACATATGACCATTCATGTTAATTTAATGAGTTGTAACATTAATATGAGTAAATTGTAAATAATGTTAATGAATAGAACAATACCGTTATACGCCATATTAGCATTAGTAAGATTTCCTCTAATGGTATACATGCATCAATCATTCCTCAGTGTTGAATATATCTACAATAGCAGTGTAGAAAGGAAACCTAGCCAAGCTAGTTCAAGAATGTCATAAATGTGCATTCATGTCGTAGTGCATTGTTGGAATATAATGCTGGTCTTTGTGAGCATATATTTATGTGCAAGAATGTGACAAATTATATTTTTTAGATCATCACATTAACCTCAATTCCAAGCCTAACCATATCATCTGGCGGAGTGCAGTATCAAGCAAATGGCGACAAAAAGAATGCACGTCTTGAGGTGCAAGATAAATTTTGTAAAAAGGTTCAAAGATTTGACAGATTTTGAAGCATTCAAATCAAGTAGCTATGTTACTTGAAGCTTTGTACTTGTAAACGTATTGAATACGTTGTAGAGGTCATTTGTTTTTGAGTGGCGACTAAAATCAAACTTCTTCACATTCTCTATAGATGTAACTTTTGTAAACGTAGGGAATTTGCGTCTTTGGTCTAAAGCTATTGGAGAAACTAGAAAATAGTAGGACACTAACATGTAGTGTTAACCTCTAAACTTTCTCACCTGCTTTTCAGATTTGGCAGTTTTCCATAAATGCATTATAAAATGCACCTAAGATGGATATTTTCAACTTGATGAATGAATAAAAGTTGTACATTCTGCATTTTAGATTCCATCCATATGGGTTAAATACTTAAATTTTCAATTTCTATCACCAATATTTGTGTATTCAATTTCAACTTAAAATTTAATATTCTCTTGTAATATGATTACGAATAAGATATTGACAATCTAACAATGAAATTTGTTGTGATGAGTTGAAATGTAAGACTCTAAGTGTAGTGATTTGTGGAGATTTTTTGGTTGTTTAGTTTTAGTAGTTGACTTTTTCATGAGCACTTTTAGACAAAGATCTTCGAAATTTTAGGTGGAACACTACAACATGAAATGAGGCATAAAATTTTCACAAATCATCTCCTTTCTAATCGGATCACACATGCATGGAGCTAACTTCCCATAAAAGTTTCAACTTTCAATAAAAAAATACACAGTGCAAAAAGGTGCACGATGGATGAGAAAACGGGCTTCAAATCCATACATCATGCATAATATGTATGGTTGGGCGGTTAGGGGTTAATGCTCAAAATTTCAATTAGTTTTCATTCAGTACTATTGCATTACTGAAAATGAAGTATTCTTCTATACTCCTATGTCCCATATTAAGCTTCTTGTATCCTGAAAATAAACAATTTAATTTCTCAAATGGTATGAACTGGAACCACAATGGTGTTTCCTCTAAGCTAATAGGGATAGTAATTTGAGCAAACATGAAGCTTATTATGGGACAAATTAACAAGGGAACCAAGAAGCTGAATATGAATAAGTTCATGGAGCAGTAAAGAATGATGCCTCTATCATAGCATTGTGACCTTCCATTTAAGATTTTCACACAAAATGGAATTTTATGTCAAGAATTTCTCAAAATTAAAGGAGAACTAGACCAATGCAATTGATTTGCTTGAATAGTGAAATTGGTGGTTTTGAATCTCAATTGTGATGATCCTAAGAAAACTCTGCATGCTGTAGTTGGAGGTGGTGGTGGTTTTAGAGCATTCAAATTTAGTCCCCAAGAGATGACTACGCAAACTAAATAATTGATGAAGAAACATTTGAATAAAAATAATTAGAAAGCAGTAGGACGCTTCTATTCAATGTGTCAATACTCCAAATTTCTCAACAATTGGTTTCTATTCAACCCTATCAGAACTTTAAAGCACACATGTGTATGAACAAGAAAGGTAGGAGCACCCAATTCCGATAGTGTACCTAATGTCGATAATTTCTACACGTGGCTTTCATTTTAGAATGCAAATCTAAATATGTCTAAGAGCCGTTATTGTTTGTTGACCAAAACAATAAGCCATCTATGGTCTACCTAGATGTGCGTTCTAAAATAAAAGCCATGTGTAGAAACTATCGATATTGGGTACTATGTCGGAATTGGGTACTCCTACCTAACTTAGGGAAGAACTCTTCCAAAAATGGTTAGAAGTGATGAAGTGAGGAAAAATAGTCCATAGAACCAACTAAAAATTAAAGAAGCCAAGTGTCACCTACTTTGTCGTGCGGGTGCAAGATGGGGGTGTGGTATATTATTTCGTAAAATATTCTTTTATGTTAACAAAAACATTCGCTAAATCCCAAATTCTAAACCCTATACCCCAAATCTCAAACCTTAAACATTAAAGTGCCATGAAGATTAAGCTTTAAAGTGCCACTAAATATTCCAAAAATATTTACACCCACAAACCCTGCACTCCAACCTCAATTCTACACCATAGAGAAGTTGGTATTGAGGTAATTGATGCAACGTAGTATTGCTAGAAGCCAAAGACGTACGGGTGCTAAATAATGGTGTGTGGGAGGAGGGGTTAGGCATGGGCTGATCTCTAGAGTGTCCTTGTGATGAGTTATCCCATATGGTTTGTCCATGGTGACCTCCTAGTGTACACTACTTAAGGTGGAAGGCCTTTGAGTAAAGATTATCTCTTTCTACGCATTCCTTGTGTTTGTGTGTGTGCCTTGTGCAATCTTCTCTACCTTCAATAGGTTATGGGCCCACTCATGTGTGTTTCATGAGTATTAGATTGCATTTGTGCAAGTATTTTGAGGTCGGTGCGCAACGGGCGGTTTTGGAGCATTGTTGGAGGTTTTGGAGCTTGTTGAAGCGTTGGTGTTTCTTGGAGGTGTGCATGGGCTGAAGTTACATGTTGGAGCACTCTCTTTGGTCAATTTCTTCCCTTGATCTCCTTCTTTTCTTTCTTCTATCTCTTCGTTGCGAGTGGAACTTCGTTTGGTTCAATTGTGAGCATTTGAGTAAATGCAAGTGATTTGTGAGGTGTGAAGACTCTCGTGGAGGGTCTACCATCTGATCCTAGTGATTAGGTACTTGCTTTGAGGTGTTGCATGTGTTTCATGCTCTTGGGGTGCTCAAATTTTCATTTGGAGCTAGTTTGTGCACAAAGGTGCGGTTTTGAGCAATTTCAATGCGATTGGGGTTTTGAGGGACTTGTGTGAGTTCATGTGCATTGAGTGAGTGCTCTTGAAGGACACAAAGGTGTCATTGACGTGCATTGAGTGTTTGGGGACACTAAGGCGTCGTATTGAAGCATTTGGAGTTGTTTTGAGCTCCATTGAGTGATTTGAGGGGTTTTGGTGAGCCTCTTTGCATTTTTGGGTGAGGGTTCTCACATTTGAGTGTTGGGAGGCGTGTGTGGAGCACAAAAGTGCTGATCTAGTGTTTGGGGTTGTTTTAAACCCATTGGGTGCACAAAGGTGCAATATCAAAAAAAAAAAAAAAAAATCACAAAAACAAAGTTGTGTGTTTGAGTTTGAGGTTTCATTTGTGTGGGGAGGCATACGTAAGTGAGGATCATGGCATCTTTTGAGGGTGAGGGTCCCAAGGTCGTGGACAAGTTCGATGGGGTGAATTTCCACTTGTGGAAATTCAAAATGGAGATGGTGATGGCCGAGAAGGAGTTGTGGGAGATTGTCGAGGGTAGTGAGGAACCTCCTTTCTCTTCTACGGATCCTAGGATCATGCAAGCGTACACGAGGAGGGAGAAGAAGGCATTTGCCATTTTGGCACTCAACCTCGCGGATTCGCAACTTGCGCACATTCGTTCGTGCAAGACACCCGCGGAAGCATGGTCCAAGCTTTGCAACATTCACGAAGCGAAAACATTGGCCAACATTTTGTTTTTGAGGCGCAAGTTCTTCACCATCAAGATGGGCGAAGAAGATGACATGTTGGCGCACATCAACAAGGTCAAAGCTCTCGCGGATCAACTCAACGGTTGCGACGTGTCGGTTACGGATGGTGACATCGTGATGACACTTTTGGAGAGCCTTCCATCATCATATGAGTACCTCATCGTGGCGATGGAGTCAAGACCCATTACGGAGCTCACATTGGACTATGTGACCTCACGGTTGTTGCACGAGCTTTCGCGGCGAAAGGAGAACGAGTCTCGAGAAGATGGAGCGGCACTCGTGGCGAAGCAATTCAAGAATGGAGGCGGTGGGAGCTCAAGCGACAAGGTGTGCTTCTATTGTGGTAAGAAGGGCCACATTGCCAAATTTTGCTTCAAACGCAAGAGGGATGAGAAAGGGGAGAGTGCAAACAACACTAAAACTCGTGACGATGATGAGTACGCATTTACGGCTAGATATGAGGCAAGCATGAGCGATGGCATCGAGGGTGATGCAAGCATGAGTGATGGTATCGAGGGTGATGCAAGCATGAGTGATTGGATTGAGGTTGGTGATGAGTATGCAAACATGGCAAGCAATGTATCGTGCAATGGTAGTACGAGTGATTGGATTGTTGATTCGGGGGCTACAAGCCACATGTCACCACATAAAACTTGTTTTCATTCGTATGCTCTCATTAATCCAAGGAGAGTGATTTTGGGAGATGATACGGTGCTTGAGGCCGTTGGGAAGGGCCAAATTGTTGTAGACACCGAGGTGAGGGGTCGTGTGAAGACAATCACTATCCAAGATGTCCTCCACGTTCCCAAATTAACGGCAAATTTACTATCGGTGAGGCAATTAGTGGCAAAGCACTTGAGGGTTGAGTTTAGTGATAAGGGGTGTTATGTGTTGTCACCGAGTCGAGATGAGGTGGCCATCATTGAAGAACACGAGGGCTTGTACCACATCAAGTTCTCCAAGGTGCATTCGAAGGAATCGGCGGCGTTGGCGCATTCAAACTTGAAGGACGACAAGTTGGCGTTGTGGCATCGTCGACTTGGCCATTTGAACATCAAGAGTGTGAAGACACTACGCGGCATGGTAAGCGGTATGGACCTTCATCAATTGAAAGTGGATGCTTCTACATTCACGTGTGAAGGTTGCATTGAAGGCAAGCAACAACGGTTGCCATTTGCGGGTGAAGGGGCGACACGGGCCACAAAGGTTTTGGAGATCGTGCATTCGGATGTGTGTGGCCCCATGAAGACCACATCGATGGGAGGTTGCAAGTACTTTGTGACCTTCATCGATGATTTTTCAAGGAAGATATGGCTCTACCCTATCAAAGCCAAGAGTGAGTGCTTTGAGAAGTTCAAGGAGTTCAAGACATTGGTGGAGAACCAATCCGAGTTGAAGATCAAGGTGTTTCGGTCGGACAATGGCGGCGAGTACATGTCCAAGAAATTTGACGAGCTTTTGAAGAATGAAGGCATCGCACGCCAAACTTCGGCCCCGTACACGCCTCAACAAAATGGAGTTGCGGAGCGCGCAAATCGCACCATTGTAGAGATGGCGAGGAGCATGTTGCACGCTCAAAACTTGAAGTTGGACCTTTGGGCGGAAGCGGTGGTGAATGCGGTATACACACGCAATCGGTGTCCAACAAGCGCGGTTGAAGGCATGACGCCGGAGCAAGCGTGGAGTGGGAGGCAACCATGTGTTGCACACATGCGCATCTTCGGATGCATTGCATATGCAAAGGTTCCTGACGAACGGAGGACGAAACTCGAGGCTAAGGCCTTGAAATGTGTGTTTCTTGGGTATTGTGAAGGTACCAAGGCGTATAGACTCATGTCGGTGGACACGAGGAAGATCATTCGGTCACGTGATGTGACATTTTGTGAGGAGTCTACGATGGAGGCTCCTTTGGAGGTTGGTCCAAGTGGGAGTAGTGGAGACGTTTTGGTGGACACACCCTCCAAGTCTCCTAGTGTTGTTGATGTAGGTGATGATGACGGTGATGACGAAGCTGGCGACACGGAGGTTGTTGAAGCGCCATCGAGCTCAAAGGCCAAGAATGGCGCAAAGGGCACGCAAGAGGAGCAAGTTTCTTCAAGCGAGCGGCGGTACCCCGAGAGATCGCGCAAGCCACCTGGAGAATGGTGGAAGAACCACATCTTCCCTCAAGTGGAGGACGAGCATGCGAATGTGGCATTATCGGATGGTCCATTGACCATTCGAGAAGCCATGCAAGGTGAGGATGCGGTCAAGTGGGAGCGCGCCATGCAAGAGGAGTACGACTCTCTAATTGCTAACGGTACCTGGCAATTAACTCCCATTCCAAAGGATCGCAACCCCATTGGTTGCAAATGGGTGTTTCGGACAAAGAGAGATGTTTCGGGTATTGTTGTGCGTCACAAGGCAAGATTAGTAGCCAAGGGGTTCGCGCAAGTGCATGGGGTGGACTTTCACGAGACATTTGCTCCCGTGGCCAAGTTCACCACCATTCGATGCATTCTTGCCATTGGAGCGGCCTTGGACTTGGAGATGCATCAAATGGATGTGAAGACCGCATTTTTGAATGGCGATTTGGAGGAGGATATCTACATGGTGCAACCTGAGGGGTTTGTGCAACAAGGTAATGAGCACCTTGTTTGTAAGTTGCAAAAATCATTGTATGGGTTGAAACAATCTCCAAGAGCGTGGTACCAAAAGATTGACACGTTCTTGGTTGCACACGGGTTTACTAGGAGCATTGCGGATCATAGTCTCTACTTCATGCAAGAGGGGCAACATGTGGTGATTGTGATCATATATGTTGATGATTTGATCATTCTTGCAAGCCTCATGAGTTTAATGAATGCATTAAAAGGCATGCTTGAGAGAGAGTACGAGATGAGTGATCTTGGAGAATTGCACTTTTGTCTTGGTGTTGAGTTTGTGCGAGACAGGGCTACACGCACTATCACCATGAGTCAAGGCAAGTATGTGATGGACGTGCTCAAGAGATTCGGGATGGAGGATTGTAAGCCCGTGGCAACACCATTGGATGCAAACTCCAAGCTCGTCAAGCTTTCGGAGGAGGAGTATGCGATGGAGGCTAAATCGATGGCGGAGGTGCCATACAAGCAAGCGGTGGGGTCATTGATGTATGCGATGATTGCGACACGGCCCGACCTTGCGTATCCAATTAGCGTGGTGAGTCAACACATGGCGAGACCGGGCTCGATGCATTGGATGACGGTCAAGAGGATCATGCGTTATTTGAGGGGCACAAGCGATGTGAAGTTGTGTCTTGGAGGCAAAGACATTGTGTTGAGCGGCTATTGTGACGCGGACTACGCGGGAGACACGAACGATCGAAGATCGACAACGGGCTACATGTTCAAGGTCGGATCGGGAGCGGTGTCGTGGAATAGCAAGCGGCAACAAACCACGGCGACATCAACGGTGGAGGCCGAGTACATGGCTACGAGCCATGCCACGAAGGAGGCCATTTGGTTGAGGCAACTAATGGTGGATGTGGGTTGCACACAAGGTGAGGCTACAACGATTATGTGTGACAACCAAGGGTGCATTTCACTTGCAAAGAACCCTACACATCATTCACGCACGAAGCACATTGATGTGCAATACCACTTCATTCGGGAGAAGTTGGAATTGGGAGTTATACATTTGGAGTATTGCCCAACGGAGCACATGGTGGCGGATGTGCTCACGAAGGGTCTTTGTAGAGACCGACACCAACGATTAGTAATAGCATTTGGACTTAGAGGCTTTGGCTCTACGCAAAGTGGGAGTATTGAGGTAATTGATGCAACGTAGTATTGCTAGAAGCCAAAGACGTACGGGTGCTAAATAATGGTGTGTGGGAGGAGGGGTTAGGCATGGGCTGATCTCTAGAGTGTCCTTGTGATGAGTTATCCCATATGGTTTGTCCATGGTGACCTCCTAGTGTACACTACTTAAGGTGGAAGGCCTTTGAGTAAAGATTATCTCTTTCTACGCATTCCTTGTGTTTGTGTGTGTGCCTTGTGCAATCTTCTCTACCTTCAATAGTTGGCCCCGCAGTTAGCTTTGAACTACTAAGTAATCGTTCAATTCTAACGCATAATTATTTGACTCGCTCTAACCTTGCATGTGACTCTCGACACGGTGCTCACATGTTTATACAATGGAAAAGGAAAGCATATAAGAAAGTGAGGCAATGCAAAAAAAGAACACTTGGAAATTTGTGGCAAAAAAGTGCATGCATTTGAAGCAACCATGTTTGGCTTTTAATAGTCCCTTTTCTCTTTGGAGGACTTTGTGGCTCTAAGGGTGTTTTTAATAGTAGAGGGTATTTCTATTTTAATCCTTAGTAGACATACTAAGCTCCACATGTTTACTTTTTTGGGGAGAATATTGCTCATAAATTCTACTCCATTGAACCAAATGGGGGGTTTTTAATATGCCAAAATGAACATATTTAACGCATCTGTACTTTTAAAGAATAGAACCAAAGTAAATTAAAAAGAGAGTTACTTAAAATGGAGTTTAAATGATATATAGGGTGTGGAAATCATGAAAGCCATGTCTTTTAACTCCTAAACACCTAACTATTCAAAAATGGACGATGAACATAGATGAATTTTTTTTCTCATCCGACTTTGACTTTTGGCAGAGTGAAGTTTTTTGCAAATTTTTTAAGGCTGTTACAGAGGGATTTTTGGTGAAGGATTTAGAAAATTTATAATTGTGAATATTTTATGCTTTATTACATGTTAAAGTGACTCGCCAAATTGCAAACTAAGGTGTAATGTACATTGTTTGAAGGACTATGTAGATAACTCAACTAAAACTTTATTGAGTTTGAGGGCACTTTGTATATGAAATTGAGGCCATTTTGATGTGTAAGAGGGTTCAAATCCTCACCTCTCATTGCCTCATTGCCTCATTGATCCATATTCCAAAATTAGTGACAATCCCTTCACACCAAGACTTGAGGTCACTATTTTGAAACCAAATATTTAATTAAAAACAACAAGGTTTGACACATCTCCAACTCAAAGAATTGGGTGTACTAAAAATGGAAGGGCAGTTTGTGGCCTTGAACCCATTCCCAGAGTTCAATAAAATATTATTTTTTGTGAATTTTTTTTCTTCTAGCAATCAACAATTCAACACCCTTGGATTGGGGAGTATGAATTGAAAATCTCAAGAATTTATACAATGGTCCTTACTCTTTGGCCCAATGCCATTATATATGGATGAAATGGCCTCTGTTATATTCTTATAATTAATTGAGTACTTGAGACCAGCCTTAACCCCTAAATGCCCACAACCTTCTCCAAATTGGGTTGTTTTGCAAAAATAAATTATAAAATGCAATTAAGAGGAATATTTTGAATGTGATGTATGAATAAAAGCTCTACATTATGAATTTTAGATTCTATCCATGCAATTAGATCTATGATTGCCATCACCAATATTTTGTATAAATTTTGAAACTTAAAATTCAAAATTATTTTGTAATTCAATTACAAACAAGATATTGAAAATTTGTAGATGAAATTTGTTATGATGGCTTGAAATGTAATACTATCAGTGTTGTGATTTTTGGAGAATTTTTGGTTTCTTAATTCTATGAGATGACTTTTTCTTCGACTTTTTCAAGAGCACTTTTGAACACAAGTTTTGAACTAATATTTTAGATTTTTCGGGTGAATCAATGCAACATAAAATGGGGCATAAAATTTCACAAATCATCTCCATTCTAATTAGATCACACACATGTATGAAGCTAACTTCCCATAAAATCTATAGTAAAAAAATCCTCGTTGCAAAAAGTGTATGACGGATGAAAAAAATTGGATGAAATCTGTACATCTTCTAAAAAATACATGCCTAGGTTATGGTCAATAGCATGCACTATCTTTGCCTTGGCTTTACAATAGATGGTGTGGAATATTTCACCCTAACAATACTACATCAGGAGCTAAGTGGATACGTGGAACCTCAAAGTGATGAAGAGAGTGGGTATGGAGGCTACTGAATGTTATGGTGGACATGGTATATTCCACACCCAACAATACTTCATTAGTAGCTAGAAGTGGACACGTAGAGCCTCAAAGTGATGAAGAGAGTGGGTATGGAGGCTACTAAATGTCATGGTGGACATGGTTGCACTCAAATTAATTTGTGGAGGTATTTAGAGATATTTTTTACAATTTGCACATGCATCCATGGGGGTATTTGGAGGTATTTTCAACGGTTGTCATCTGTGGTTGATGACAGGTTGGGTGGCACATGGAAACAAGCCATTAAGTTAGTCCATAAGCATCATGCCTACCTACAACTGAAGGGAAAATATACAGTAAGGCTGTGTGCACATTTTCCACACCTACTGTAATATATTGCAACAGTGTACAGAAGTCTACTGTTGATTGGGTAAGACTTTGGAGCATAGTGATATGCAGTAAGTTATATAAGACTGTTGATGACTTTTTGGTACCTGAAACCATGACCTCATGATACACACCCAAGAATGTGGAATTCCTGGATCACTGGAGCTGCAAACGCCGGCATTCACTTGAGAATTGCTTTTCAGAAAAGGAAAGTCAAGAAGGGACAGACGGAAGAGATTTGTTGGTCACAGAAACATAATCGGGACCAGAAATCTAACATTCAGTGTCAAGCTTAACAATCATAGTATTTTATTTTTTAAGTAAATAGAGTTATCTGCAAAGCTGAGAAAAAAAAATCCACAAGGAAAGACAAGGTAAAATTGGTATTCTTTTAGCTTGAAAGGCTGCAAAATCGAGGTTTAGCCCCTATTTTTTTGACCAATCACAACGCATTGTGTTCTCTGGGAGATTCAAACCTTGCACGTCACCAAAGCTACAGAAGCTCTCCTAAGGCACACTTGAGTTCCCATGGGAGAATCTTCATGTGCCCACATGCCACTCTCATACTCTCCCAAAGCAAACAACTTGACTCCTTGTGAGTGTGGCAGAGCATTCTATTTCAAGGGTGAAAAGAGGGTGTAGCAAATAGGGAACCTTGTTTCAACTTCATGGATAACTCTAATGTGAAATTTCACCCTTTTCTACTTTGTAGCTAGATGGCAAGAAATTACGAAGATTCAAAAGCTTGAAATTTAGTATAGAACTTTAGAATTATCCGTAAAGACTAGCAAAATTTTACTAGAAGAGGAAAGATAAGGGAGAGCTGGTTCTTTTTAAAAGCAAAGGCATTTTCAAAAACGAGTTTTGTCTCCGTTTTTTTGGATGCTCCACCTTATTAGTGATATTTAAACATGCCACCTTCCAATGCAAGAGAAGCTCCCCAAATCACACTTGAGTTCCCATGGTGGAATCTTAGTGTGCCCCCACTCCGACCTCATGTTCACACAAAACAAGCTGTTGGTGGCTGAAATTGTTATTGAAGTTTATTTCTAGCCTCAGAACTCCAAGCTTCAGAAAGGCTAGCTAAAGTCTACTTTAAGGATAACTCTTATATCTCCAAAAAGTCAAATAGTGTATGTGTTGAGAAAGACAACCCTCACCTCGAAAGTGACCAAAAAGATATTGAAAATAGTGTTAAAACTAACACCATTTTCAAGTAGAAAGTACTCCGTACCTGCTAGGGCAGGTGGCTTGGGAGAAAAACCATTGAGAACATGCTTCTGTATTGTCCCATTTTGCAATCAGATTTTCCAAACCCACTCATGTCAATGGATGGATCCTAAATTTAGAATCTTACTTAAGTGCAAATAGTTTCTTTTGTCTCTCCAATTTTCAAAGTCAGGTTTTGACTTGCATTGTGATGACAGTCTATCTCCAAAGCCTGTGTGTCCCAATGATTTCTTTTTGAGCAATAAAAATTGCACGCTACAAAAAAGTGCTACAACTGAACAAAATTTGCAAGAAATATTTGATGCAAAATTCCTCAATTTTGATTGCGGATGTATTTGCTGAAATGCTTGTAAAGCTTGACAAGCATTGGATGAATGTCCATACTTTTGGATGACTATACATTTCTTCATCCATAATCTACATACTTCATCAATGTTGTTGAATGTATGCTTCATCACTCTAGTAAAAATCATTGCCAAATTTAAATTTTTTTATTTTTACACTCACTTTCAAGACTTGTTTTCAACCCTTAACCCTTAAACGTTCTCACTTTCTTCAGATTTGGCAGTTTTTTAAAGATGCATTATAAAATGCAACTAAGAGGTATATTTTCAACTTGATGAATGAATAAAAGTTTTATATTATGAATTCTAAATTCTATTCATACGGTTAGATTTGCGCTCAGATTTGCAATTGCTATCACCAATATTTGTGTATAAAATTTCAAACTTAAAATTTAATACTCTTTCATAATACGATTGCGAATAAGATATTGACAATTTAATAATGAAATTTGTTGTGATGGATTGAAATGTAATACTCTAAGTGTAGTGATTTTTGGAGATTTTTTGGTTGCTTAGTTTTAGTAGTTGACTTTTCCAAGAGCACTTTTAAGCTAAAATCTTCGGAATTTTGAGTGGAACACTACAACCTAAAATGAGGCATAAAAAATGCACAAATCATCCCCTTTCTAATTGGATCACACATGCACAAAGCTAACTTCCCACAAAAGTTTCAATAAAAAATCCACACTACATAAAGTACATGATGGATGAGAAAACAAATTTCAAATCCGTACATCATGCAAAATATGCATCGTTGGATGGTTAGGGTAAAAACCCTTTTGGGGTAGTGGCATTGCCCCCAAAAGAATGAAAAAAAAATTGTGGCATGAATCACTACAGCGGGATTCAGTTGCATTGTATAGTAACCCAACAAAAAGAATGTTGCCACGTCTATCCACTAATGAGAAGATTGATTTAGATTGACACGAAATTGGTATTTTATTAAAATTTCAATGCATACTCTATTACTCTTATTTAACACTAATACAATCAATCATACCAAGTTTTACTTTCAAAAACTACAATATAATGTTCATTTTTGGAAAATATATAAAGTGATTTTGGTGTATTACCTTAAAAATTCATTCAAAAATCATTTATGATAGATTTAAAAGATTAGGTTTGGACATACTGATTTAAAACATTAAAATAAACAATTTTTTAGTTAGAAGAGAATCCAAAAAAGTTACAAATTTTCATATAAACGCAGTGTCATATTGATTGCTGACTATTACATTTGACTACTTCAAACTCTACAACTACTTAATTATCTATAGTTCTCCTACATACAAAAGTGATTAGATCATCACCAAACTTGACAACTCTACCGATGCATGTTTCTAATCTATGTTGTGATCATTGCATCCAATCTAGAAGGCATAGATCAATAGAACTTGAAGAGATTGTTTCCATTGACATTCAAAATTTGCCTGAACTCCTTCAAATTTTAGGTAGCTAACTAAACGGAATCATCCTAGCTGAACAAAATCTTTGAGGATCTTCCCAACATTCTCATTTGAAATAGTATGACATTTGTTGATCAAGTGATTAATGCATCAAAATATTAGTAGGACTTCTAAGGGCCTATTTACACTAGAGGCGAGAAGCCGTGAAGAGAGAAATCTCAGCCAATGAGAAATTGGTTTTCTTGGTTTCTAGGCCTCCCATTGACTAAAATTTATGTCCTCACGGCTTCTCGCCTATAGTGTACAGAGGCCCTAAGTTCACATGATATTTGCAATCACTAGTAGCAAACCTGTCGTTTTTCATTCCTCATTTCGTGAGAACAGCGAATAGTATCGGAATATTATACTTACGTTTCTGTCTTCCTGTGACCAAAACTACTCATTAGCACTAACACAGCCTATGTGCCTGGCGCCGTTTCATTTCTTTTTCATTTATAATAAGTGCAAAACGACACATTTCCTTTTAGTGTATGATCGTGTCAATGACTCATTAATTGTTGATGAGTCACTGATTATGTGTAGTCTTCTCCTTCCAAAAAAAATAAGCATAAGGTCGAGCCACCCATTACCAACCAAGACCCCATCTGCAGCATGTAGGGTACATAGAAATAGTCATGGGCTGGACGCATTTCCGATCATTTCCGATTTTTTTGGATAGTTATAAACATGCATAGGTGGTTCACTCTTAGTGGTTCTTATAGATTTGTGTTAAAGAAATTCTGACTTTCTCTGTCCACAATTATATGTACCAGGATAATTAGAAACTACACCTACAATGAGCAGTTATGTAGCACTCTATAGATTGGTTATGGGTTACGAGCAACTTTTCACTTCAAATAATTATAACTATTTGAATGGTGGGAATAAAATCACGGAACTTTTTGCATTCAACAAGAACCTTATGTTTGCACACATGAAAAATCCTTAAAAAATTATATACCTTAATATTATATGCTAAAATCCTTAAGTGATCGGTTATGGGTGGCTCGACCTTAGTTCAATTGTTTCAAACAAAAATTAAACTCTCTTTCAGTTGAGCCAAAACCAGACGGAAATGTACAATCCAAGGAACGTGCGTTGAATTGACTTGGCAATAAACGGACAACGACACAGCCTCATGGCCCATTCACACCAGACCACTGCCGCACTTGCGTTTGCGTTTCCCAAATGGAGGAAGGTAAAACCCAAAAACAAAAAAATATTGAAGGCCTTGTCTTTTCTTGCCGCAACTACTGTGTAACACTGTGCAACTACAATTCATCAACGCAAGTTGAGGCATGCTCTCTTTTTGCGTTGCGTTCCTTCTTGTGTTGAGTTCCTGTAATTTCTCATTTCATATTTTATATTTCTTGGTTTCCCACAGATTCCCTCAAAGTTACTGAACGCACGCACGGATGCTGCAGCAGTGCCATATGTGAATGGGCCTTCACTCAGTCACTCTCGCCGTCAACACTTGGACTAACTTAGTAGGCCAGATCATAGTCTGGTACAGTGACTTACATCGATCCCGTTTTTCTGCAATCCACCGACAAATGAGTCCAGTTTTCTTCGTACTACAGCGGTTGACTACACTAAATAGGTAGATTAGTGTTAGATACACTAAACATGTTGTAAGTTTTTACTGTTGACCAATTTTTTAACCCTCTATATTGGTCAAGATGGGGATCTTTCAATAGTATTGGAACCAATGTCTTTGGTAATTTTTTTTATTGAGAGTAAAAATCTATAATATTTTCAAATCTTATAATTATCTAACACTAATCTACCTATTTAGTGTAGTTGTGTCAATAAAATACTATTAATAAATTAAAAGAAAAGAAGCTTGGGTTGGAAACTTGGAATTGGACTAAGTAAGGTAGAGGGCTCCAAAAGCAACAGGGTTCTAACTTCTAAGAGCATCCCCACTCCTACACGCCAGAGATGACTTGCTCAAATTATTCATTTACATTTGGAGGGCCCTTGCACTCACACTCCCCCACCTTTGGAGGGCCCTCACACATCAAAAGTGCACATTAAATTTTCAATGGACCAATCACAAGTAGAATGTGGGGATTTAGTCAACTGAATAGTGATTTAGAGGGCCATTTCTTGACACGCTAGGATCCAGAGCCTTGAGCCATTTTGGAAGGGCCCTGGGCACTTTTCATTTATTTCTGGAGTTGGGAGGGCCCTGGGAGGGCTGCGGTGGAGCTGCTCTAAGAGCATCCCCACTCCTACACGCCAGAGATGGCTCGCTCAAATTATTCATTTACATTTGAAGGGCCCTTGTACTCACACTCCCCCACCCTTGGAGGGCCCTCATACATCAAAAGTGCACATTAAATATTCAATGGACCAATCACAAGTAGAATGTGGGGTTTTATTCAACTAAATAGTGATTTAGTCAATTGAAAAGTGATTTGGAGGGCCATTTCCGGACACGCTAGGATCCAGAGTCAAGAGCCATTTTGGAAGGGCCCTGAGCACTTTTCATTTACTTCTAGAGTTGGGAGAGCCTTGGAAGGGCAGCGGTGGAGCTGCTCTAATACCAATACAATCTAAATCATGCATTTATTGTCTCTGCCCACCAGAGGAGAGACTACGGAAATGCTAACCTTCATTTTTGAGGAGTTATCAGGAGTTACGCGCTTGAACAGTAAAATGAAGCCGTAAAAGTAAATATGGGATGAATATTAAGGCAGAGACTCCGCGACTAGCCGCTTGTTTTAGAACATAAATCTAGGCACATTATAGTCAGAGCTCTTATTGAATGTTGACCAAAATGATAAGCTATCTATGGTTTACTTGGAGTTAGTTTCGAAAATGATTATTGTGCCTAGATTTGTTGGAATTAGAACTCTGTTGATTTTGGAGCCCTCTATCTTATACTACTGTGCAAACTTGCAGTACATGAGGTAGAGACGATTAGGACATAATTAATCCTTAATTTAACGTCTCATTCTTTTGTAAGGTAGGAGCACCCAATTCCAACATAGTACCCAATGTCAATAATTTCTACACATAGCTTTCATTTTAGAGCGCAAATTTAAGCACGTCACAGAGCCTTTTTTGTTTGTTGATCAAAACAATAAGTCATTTATGGTCTACCTAGATTTGCGTTCTAAATGAAAGCCATGTGTAGAAATTATCGGCATTGGATACTATATTGGAATTGGGTGCTTCTACATTTAAAACAATCATGCACAGTTTAGCTTTCAAGATTTGTTAAAGTTTTTTTTTTAATATATTTCATACATGAAATTGTATGTTTCCTATTAGTCCTGAAATTTTCCGATTTTTTGATGCAAAATGAACTTTTTACAAATTTTTTGGTCAAATACTTCAAGAAATTCATATCAATTACAAAAAACTTTGAAAAGTACAAATTTTCTAGAACACGTGCAAATGACAATGGAGAATCACATGATATATTTTCTATAGAAATTTTTAATTTAAATTTTGAAATTCAAAAGGTGAACATCCTAAATATGCAATGTAATTCAGACCTTGAGCTACAGAGCTTGCAACAGAAACAAAATATTCAATATTTGAAATATATAAGATCCAAAAAGTGAATTGAAAACTAGACTCGATAAACTTTAATTTCTCAATTGAAAGCAATAGCAAAAACTTCATCTTCAAGGTCAAAATTAGCTCTGACCAACAAACATCCACTACTTGGATGCGCAATCCCTAAAAGGTTAAGAAGTTGGATGCTATTCTTATGTTGGTATTTTCCAATTGTGCACTCCATAACCAAGCAACTAGCTTTGATATTAGAGTCAACTGAAAACATAATATTTTTGTGGAACTTCTACAGTGTGTTTGCATTCTAGTATTAACAAAATTTGACAGACATTGTTTATGAATAGTCTCATTGTTGGCTCTTTTAAGATTGGGGGAATAGAGTTATTTGTAAAGGCATCTGGTCTTTTGTCCTCCTTTTTTGATGGACCAGAGCTGGCCGTCATCAATCGAACACCACTCCTCCTCACGGTCCTATTCCACTACCCAATTCTTCTCCCTCCCTCCAAATTTTTATGAATAAAAATTTCAATCTATCTATTGTTCTATTCTGGGTTTACAATGAGATCATGCCGATCCTATCCTTTCCAAATTACAGGTCAAAAACTCAGGTTTTGAGGGACTTTACAAATAACTCTATTGTGTGGGAACTCTCTTCTAACATTGGTCAGGTCATTAGTTACTTTCACGGACATAGAACCTTGAGATGGGTATTGCAAAGACTAGGCCTTGAAGCCAGAGATATGTTATTGTTCAAAACTAGTTCGTGATGGGTATTGCCGTAGTTGTCCAGAGATAAGTTATTGTCCAAACTAGTTCGTGATGGGTATTGCCACCGACATAGAACCTTCTAGAATACTTCTAGAAGTTCTATAGGTCCTTTGACTTTTAGGATCTTTCTAGATACTTCCTAGGGACTCTCATAATCTCTAGGAAATCCCTTCAGAAGCTTCCTTAGCACTAGTATATCTAGGGGACGAGATGAGGGACTCCTCACTCTCGTCAACACAAGTTTAGGAGCAATCTTGAATGTGCCTTGTCTTGTATCTTGTTCAACTATCGATTTAGTTCAATATATTATCTTGAGAACCACTCTTGTGTACTATTGCACTTCTTGTTCTTGGGTCCTTGTTCATGTTCTTGCTCTTGTTCTCTTGTTCTTGAGTTCTTGTGTCCCTGACAATTTGACGAGAGTGACATTGACAATACTAGAGCTTGGTCTTTCTTGATAAGAGTGGATTACTCCTTTCTTGAAAGTACTAGAGCATTCTGGAGGTTGCGGATTACCTTCCTCTAGGCTAGTATTGTTGTATGTTGTAAAATTCTTTCTTGATCAAGAGCGGATTACCCCTTTTTCAAGATTGGGTTTTAACATTTTTTGAAGGTTGCGGATTACCCACCTTTAAATTGTGTCTACTCATCATAGAACTCTTTAGTTTCTTTCTCTAGAGTGATTTTAACATGTTGGGAGTTGTAGATACGAGTATAGCAGACTTAGCTGAATCAAAGCTAGACGCCGTTCTCAAAGCCATCGAAGCCTTGTCTATCAGGACCAATGAGATCGAGAGCTTTGTTTCTAAACTTCACAACGACCTCGGGGCTGGACCTTCACAAATGAGTCCTGCGCCTCAAGTTTTTCCATCCGGAGAACCATCAATTCTTCCAATTCAAGAGGAGAATCCATCTATTCAACATGTTGAGACTTTGAGGATCAAGGAGCCTCGGATCAACCTTCCAGAGAAGTTCGATGGCACATGCTCAAAGTTTCGAGGGTTTGTCAATCAAATCCAACTTATTACATTTCTTCAACCCCAACGCTATCCGACAGACGAATCGCGAGTAGGTCTAGTTGGAACCTTACTTACGGGGCAAGCTCTATCTTGGTTTGCTCCTCTGTTTGAAAAAAGATCACCGATCTTGAATAACTTCGAGATGTTCTTAGCTGCATTTGGAGAGGCTTTTGGAGAACACGACAAGATCCGTTGGGCAACAACCAAGATTCGTTCTTTGCGACAAGGATCGCGATCTGCATCTGTGTATGCATCAGATTTTCGACAATTAGCATGCGACATCAATTGGGACGAAGAAGCACTTATGAATCAATTTCATTGGGGACTACGAGATGACGTCAAGGACTTGTTATTATCTTTATCTGATCCTCAAACACTCAGTGAGGCAATAAGTCAAGCCGTGAAGTGCGACAATCGATTATTTCAACGACGTCAAGATCAACGTTCTTGGACTTCATCAAAGCCATATAGAAGTCCTTCTCACTCGGCTGCTTCAACAAATATTTCAGGGAGTCATTCAGAAGTAGAAGACATGCAAATTGATGCGGTACGATTCAAGCCACTTACGCCACAAGAGAAGAAACGACGATTTGAAGAAGGTTTATATTTGTATTGTGGAGAACCAGGCCATAAAGCTGACAGTTGCTCCAAAAAGCAACACCGCCATACTTTCAAGACATGGAGCACGTTCGTGGGGGACCATCAACAATAAAAAAACGAAGAGACCCAGTCACAATAGAGACCGTGCGGTTGGACAAGTTCAAATCACAAGGTCTCTTCCTTTCCGGTCAACCCTCTCGTTGTTTTAATATACCTTTATCTTTTATTTGTTTGAACCTTCAAACATCCGCCTTGATAGATTCAGGAGCCTCTGCTTGTTTCATAGATGAGGATTTCGTAAAACTTCACAATATTTCTTTAGTTAAAAAACCATATCCTGTTCCGGTAGAAGTAATAGATGGACGACCCTTAGCCTCAGGTCATGTCACCCACGAAACTATTCCCTTAGAAATAGAGTTAGAAGGTCATAATAGTTTTCTTGTTTTTAATGTCATTAAAACCCCTACAAGCTCTATCATACTAAGACTATCTTGGCTTAGAAAATACAATCCCAATATAGATTGGAGTACCCTCAAAATCAAGTCATTTCCTAGCACTACGATTCCCTCAACACAACCAACTAGGTCCAAAATTCGTCATCCCAAACCATTGTTCATTGGAGCAAAGGCTTTTATGAGAGCTGCAAAACACAGCAATCCGTTTGCTATTTATGCAACTCCGGCTCGTGATGAAGCAACTATAGTTACGAGTATTCCGGATCAGTATAAGGAGTATCAAGATGTTTTTGAGAAGAAAAATGCTGATATTTTACCGGAGCATCGACCTTATAACTGCGCGATTGATCTGCAAGACGGCGCGCAACCACCTTTTGGCCCGATTTACAACCTCTCGCAAAACAAACTCGTAGCGTTGAAGGAATATATTGAAGAAAATCTCGCCAAAAACTTCATCCGACACTCGAAGTCTCCAGCTGGTGCCCTAATACTCTTTGTCAAGAAGAAGAACGGCTCTTTACAAATGTGTGTTGATTATCGCGGCCTGAACAAGATTACTGTGAAGAATCGATACCCGTTGCCGTTGATATCTGGACTTCTAGATCAACTTGGACAAACCAAGATCTATACGAAGATTGATTTACGCGGAGCTTACAACCTAGTACGCGTTAAAGAAGGGGACGAATGAAAAACTGCATTTCGAACAAGGTATGGTCATTTTGAATACAATGTCATGCCTTTTGGACTTACAAATGCACTTATCATATTTCAACATTTGATGAACGACGTCCTCCGGGAATTTTTGGATAAGTTTGTCGTGTGCTATTTGGATGACATCTTAATCTATTCCAAGAATGTTGAAGAACATGAAGAACATGTGAAGCTTGTATTACAAAAATTACGAGATGCTGAATTATACGCAAAAGTAGAAAAGTGCGTATTTGATCAACCGCAAGTGGAGTTTCTTGGGTATATTATTTCCAATAAAGGCTTATCTATGGATCCAAAGAAAATTGAAGCTATCACGAATTGGTTAACTCCCCGAACGGTACGTGATGTACAATGTTTTCTTGGATTTGCTAATTTTTATCGAATTTTCATCCAGAATTATTCTCAAATCGCTGCTGCATTGACTCGATTGACATGCAAAGACAAGCTCGATTGGGGACTTGAAGCGGAGAATGCTTTTCAAAATCTGAAGACTGCTTTTACAACGACTCCAATTTTGATTCATCCAGACTTCTCAAAACCATTTTACATGGAGACTGATGCATCAGACTTTGCATTAGGTGCAGTATTATCGCAAAAGGGAGATGACGCAAAACTTCATCCAGTTGCGTTCTATTCTAGAAAATTCTCTGCTGCAGAAATCAACTACGAGATCCATGACAAAGAACTACTTGCTATAGTGGACTCGTTTCAAGAATGGCGTCATTTTCTTGAAGGCGCTTCGCACCAGGTGACTGTATATACAGATCACAAAAATCTTGAATATTTTATGTCAGCTCGTGTATTAAATCGTCGGCAAGCTCGTTGGAACATATCATTATCTCGTTTTGACTTTGTCATCACATATCGACCTGGAAGACAACAAGGATTATCAGATGCTTTGTTTCGAAGATCCTATCTTGCGCCTAAAGAAGGAGAAGCTGCGTATGACCAACAACAAACAATTCTTTTGAAAACCGAGCAATTTCGAGTTCATGGAGCGACTATGGCAATGCCAATTGACTCATCATTTCTTGACCAAGTTCGTGCAATATCAGCAACGGACCCTCTTGTTCTTGATATTTAGCGTCGCCCTGCTACTGATCGCGACAATTTCAAGTTTGTGAATGACCTCTTGTATTTTGAGGAGCGCTTGTATATTCCAGAAGGTTCTACACGCCTTCGAATTCTTCAAGCCCGTCATGATTTTCCTGCAGCCGGACATTTTGGGTTCAACAAGACGTTAGAACTCATTTCTCGAGATTTTTGGTGGCCTCAGATGTGGAAGGCTGTCAAAGACTATGTCCTTTCTTGTGACACTTGTTCTAGATCGAAGAATCCACGACATCGTCCGTATGGACTCTTGCAGCTGCTGCCTATTCCAAAGCAGCCATGGTCTTCTGTTTCTATGGATTTCATCACCGATTTACCTCCATCGAAGTCATTTGACACCATATTCGTGGTTGTTGACCGATTGACAAAAATGACACATTTCAATCCTTGCAAGAAGACAATCACCGGAGAAGAGACAGCAAGATTATTTTTGGACAACATTTATCGATATCATGGATTACCAGATGACATCGTTTCAGATCGTGGACCGCAATTTGTCTCTAAATTTTGGAGATCTCTTTTTGAAATCTTGAAGGTGCAAATCAAATTCTCTTCTGCTTTTCATCCTCAAACTGATGGCTAAACGGAGCGGGTAAACCAAGTATTGGAGCAGTATTTGCGTTGCAACATCAACTATCAACAAGACGATTGGACTTTGCACTTGCCATTGGCTGAGTTTGCATATAATAATACCGTTCATGCATCGACTCAACAAACGCCATTCTATGCCAACTATGGATATCATCCAAAGTTTGACATGTTAAAACCGATAGAGAATGAGAATCCGGCAACAGTCGACTTTGCAACAAGATTATCAGAACTCCATACGTTGATGAAGATTCATTTAGGAGAAGCCCAAGATCGCTACAAAGGCGCCGCAGATAAACTTAGAAAGGAATCACCGTCATTCCTAATTGACGACAAAGTATGGCTTATTCGGCGCAATATCAAGACTACAAGATCATGTGATAAGTTGGACTATCGTCGATTAGGACCATTCCCTATTCAGCAGCAAGTCAATCCGGTGGCTTTTCGGTTGGACCTACCAGCATCTATGAAGGTACATCCTGTTTTTCATGTGTCACTGTTAGAACCATACAAAGAGTCGAATATACCAGGCAGAAAGCAACCACCACCGCCCAGCATTGAAGTTGATACCCACGAGGAATATGAAGTTGAAAAAGTACTTGATTCACGGCGAAGACGAGGCAAATTAGAATATCTTATACACTAGCGTGGTTACGACATCAATGAACGGACGTGGGAACCAGCAATAAATGTCGTTGGCGCGCCTCAAAAGGTACAGGAATTTCATCAACGTTATCCTGATAAGCCACGACCTATTCGATGATAACTTCAACAAGAAGCTCTTCCGTTGAGAGCTGTATATAAAGAGGGGAGAGCAGCCAAAGAGCAACACAGCTCTCAACCTCATAAACATCTTCTCTTGTACTTCTTTTCTTCTCAGTATGTCTAATTGGAAGGTATTCCAAGACTCTTTAAATTCTGAATCGCAACCGGAGTCTGAGCGTGAGCTGTCTTTATCACAATTGCCGAATCAACCTGCAGATCCTTTGCCACCACAAGAGCCTTGAAACGAAGCTGGACCTTCTCAACAACGAAGACGGCCTCGAGATGAAGAACCTCTTGAACGACGGCAATGTCGAAAAATACCCAATAGCAGATCGTTGGTGATTGTCATCGAAGTAGAACCTGCTTTTGAAGGTCGCCCGGAAGCAGTATTTGAAGGACTTTTTTGCAACGAAGACACAAAATTCCAAGCATGGTCTCAAGTAGCGGGCGTCGGTCACTATCGCTGGTTGCAAGGGCCCTTAAACCACTTAACTCGCGCTAGACAACTTGAGTATGTCGGAGAAACCATGAGACATATTTTTGATTTTCTTCGTCTCTGATCGAGAGTCCACAACAACACTCCTCGTGAAGACTCGTCGCTAGAGAGGGAGGTGATGTCACGGACATAGAACCTTGAGATGGGTATTGCAAAGATTAGGCCTTGAAGCCAGAGATATGTTATTGTTCAAGACTAGTTCGTGATGGGTATTGCCGTAGTTGTCCAGAGATAAGTTATTGTCCAAACTAGTTCGTGATGGGTATTGCCACCGACATAGAACCTTCTAGAATACTACTAGAAGTTCTATAGGTCCTTTGACTTTTAGGATCTTTCTAGATACTTCCTAGGGACTCTCATAATCTCTAGGAAATCCCTTCAGAAGCTTCCTTAGCACTAGTATATCTAGGGGACGAGATGAGGGACTCCTCACTCTCGTCAACACAAGTTTAGGAGCAACCTTGAATGTGCCTTGTCTTGTATCTTGTTCAACTATCGATTTAGTTCAATATATTATCTTGAGAACCACTCTTGTGTACTATTGCACTTCTTGTTCTTGGGTCCTTGTTCATGTTCTTGCTCTTGTTCTCTTGTTCTTGAGTTCTTGTGTCCCTGACAGTTACATTCCCCATTGTGGTGCACAACCTTACTTTAGATTACCCTCCAATTCACCATAGACTAGTTTTGCAGTATTTTGAAACCAATAATGAGTCTAGGTGAGTCTAAAGTGAATTTCCACTTTAAGACACTCTTTTTTATTAACTCTATTTCTAAGTTAACACGATATATGCTATGGTCATGTCAATGAGTCATTAATGGTTGATGACTCACTTAGTAAGTGTACTTTTTCTTCTTAAAAAAAAAAGGAGTTCAATTGTTTCTAAATAAAAAGTAAGAAACAAGCGACTAGTCGCAAAGTCTACGCCTTAGTATTTACCTCAAATTTACTTGTTTATATTGTCCAAGTGTGTAATTCTTGGTAACTCTTGAAACGTCATAAAATTTAGTAACCTTTATGCCTAGTACCTTTCGTTGATGCATTGTGTTCATCATCTCAAGCCTACACTTGTCCACTTAACTACTAGTGAAGAGCTATTGGGTGTAAAATATTCCACACCATCTACTGTAGAGCCAAGGCAGTGGCAATGCATGCTACATTCATTATCTCATTTAGTGCGTATGCCACTGTGCTGTGTGGTACTAAAGACCACTGCACACTATAGCCGAAGGTTGAGAGGCCGTCGAATCATCGATTTCCACCAATCAGATTGCAAGAAACCAAGAATTCGGCCTCTTGACCCTTCACACTAGAGGCCAAAGTCCAAAGACCATTGCCCTCCAAAATGCCTATATGGCAAGACTGTTTGACCAAGGTGACGACCTCTCGAAAGGAAGTTTGGGTCGGACGGGAATAGAAACTCAAACTATGGTCGAGAGGCCGGCAATTTCTTTTCATAAAAAATTGAAAACTATATTTTATTGCCTATTTTCAGCCCATTTATTTGGACTCTCAACAAAGTTTGGCCACTCAATCCCACGGCCTCTCAACTTAAACGGCCATAGTGTGAAGGGGCCCTTATCTTGAAGCACACAATGTTTTGCCAAATCTCAAAATTAGTGTCGGTTGACATTTTTACTGAGTGGTTGAAACCTTTATATCACGCTAATTTTATGTTAATATAATGATATTTAGTATCACCTTCACTAATTTCCCACACGCACTATAAACCTCCCTTCACTAAGTGGCATATAATGAGTGTACTAAATGTTATGGAAGAATTTTTGTAGTCTCTCCCCTTGTGGGGCAAAGACAATAAATTCTTTTGAACCAAATCCAAACCTATTTAGTGGATAGCCAATAAACCAACACTTTAAGCTCTTCTCACAAATCTAATACTGACATAGAATTAAAAGCTTTCAAATGAACACATGTTGGAGATATTGTAAAATTAGAGAAATTAAAGATTTCTCTAATTTATATTGTAGAATTAAATATATTTACATATTTATATAAATAAATATTTATATAAATATATATATATATTGTAGAATTTATATCTATTTATATAAAGATATTTATATTGTAGAATTAAAGATATTATATATAATTATACTGTAGAATTAGGTATAATTTATATATTAGAGATACTTTAGATATTGTAGAATTAGGTGTATTTTAGATATTGGAGATATTTTAGATATTGGAGGTATAGAATTAGAAGCTCTTATAGCATGCACTGGCTATTGGGTCATCCTCCTTAGTATATATACAAATAATTATACAATCCAAGGAACATGCAGGCCTTGACTGGCTCTCAATAGTCAACAACACAGCCTCTCATCGTCAACACGTGGACTAAGTTAGCAGCCACAATCCAGTAACTTCAAATCTTGGATCGGAAGATTTGATAGACTGTGGCTTAGGACTCCCTTCTTTGGTACCAGGATTGTGGACATGGTTACGTGGCATTCGGCTCGGCCGGCCTCCCGACTGGTTAACCCTTAAACGACACACCAAGCCCCACGGGCTTTATTTCCAAGGAATCTTGCTTCTAGCAGGAACACTGTCTACTTAACTCCTTTGAACCATACATAGATCATTGGATGCACAACAAGGTGAGGCATCTGATGTGCTCAATTGCTTCAACAAATTCTTCCGTGCTTGTTTGCAATGTTTAGATCAAAGGTTTTGGAGGATCATTTGATTCTTGCCCAAGTACTCAATTTATTCCTCATGTGCTTATTCCTTTGTTGTGATTGGTCATGCACCCATGCCCGGCCTAAATATATAACCCTTATTCTTTGAGAGATGCTCCGGCTGCCCACCCAGGACCTGAAATGTCGTTTAAGGGTTAAGTTTATTGAATTTCTTTTGCTTGCTGTTTGAAAATCTAAATATCCTCACCGGGCAAGCCTGTCTCCTGTGGTTTTCGGTGTGTGCGACCTTCATTAATTCAATGGGGTTTCATCCTCTTATTTCCAAAAAAGAAAAAGAAAAACTCGGATTGGATATTTGGATCTCTCCACAATGGAGTTTTCTTCTTTAATATTACTGCTAACAATGGTTGAATACACAGATCATTGCCATTACTGTGAGTCACAGAATTAGTGTAAGACTCAACACCAATCCTATTTCAAATGTACATTATTGTAAGGATTTTCAAATACTCTCAATAACTGTGACTGATACTCTTGATCTAATACTAAAATTACTCTGAGAATATTGAATTAGTGTGAGGATACGGAATTATTGAGACTTCATAGTATTGGCAATAATCGGTCTGTGTAGTTCTGTCAAAATAAAATATTGTTAACAAGCGGCTAGTCGCGTAGTCTCTGCCTTAGTATTTACCCTAAATTTACTTTTACACCTTGTTTGTACTGTTCAACCATGTAACTCCTCAAAAAGAAAGCGTTTCCCTAGTCTCTTCCGTGGAAGGGCAGAGACAATAGAGTTATTTGTAAAGTCCCTCAAATCCCTTCTTTTTGACCTGTAAAATGGAAAGGAGAGGATCGGCATGATCTTACTGTAGACCCAAAATAGAACACTGGATGGATTGAAATTTTTATTCATAAAAATTTGGAGGGAGGGAGAAGAATTGGGTAGTGGGGTAGGACCATGAGGAGAAGTGGTGTCAGAATGCTCTGGTACTAGCTCTGGTCCATGAAAAAAGCAGGACAGAAGACCGGATGCCTTTACAAATAACTCTAATGAATTGAAAGAAAAGAAGCTTGGATTGGGAATTGGCCTCGAGTATACTACAGTGCAGACTGTGCGTGGAGGACACTAGGTAGCTCAGACGATTAGTACATAATGAAAGGAGCTGCATGGTATTCTTGTGTTGAGATTTTCCAATTATTGCGCACTTCATAACCAAAGAGCTTTTCATGCATATAATCTGGCTGGGGTATATAAGAAAGTGAGCACGTTGCCAAGTCACCTGCAGGGTCAGAGCAAGTCAGGTAATTTTGCAATAGAATTGATCGATTACTCCGTCGGTGATTTAGAGATGCAGAAAGTACATGGATGATGATGCATATATGCCAAGTTTTGGTTAACCTGTGTCACGGTTTCATATAGTAAGTTTTCCGTTTTTGAGTTTTGAGAAGCTGCTATAATTTTGTTTGCGGCTTTCAATTACAGTACTTGCTTATTGCTGCACTCTCTCATGGACAGGTCTGCAACTTAAATCAATAGAAAAAATAAAATCCCACCAAAACAGATATGGTGACACAAAATGAATGGGTGCAGTGCCATCTTGTGTAATTGTCTAGGTAATGTAAAATTACAGCCTTTTCAAGAGATAAAAAATGTCTAGTCCAGGAAGTGCCAATGCTAAGTATTTCCTTAAGGAAGTTATTTCAGATTACTAGTCATACCGTAAGTTAATAGCTCGTTGAACACTAATGTGCCAATAATTATCCTTTGTAAATGTTTTCATTTCAACATCACAAACATTCATAATTTTTAACATACTACAACAATAGTTTTTGAGTAAATGATTTTCAAATCCTGTCAATGTTTTGGATTGGTTTGTGGCGGACTAGCTGCTAAGCTACAATAATCTCAATGATAGGATCAATCAAGGATCTTAAAAGGTGATAGATAGAAACTATGGACCTCTTTCGAGACAGGAGTGAATAAAGTGTCTATTCGTAATGACAATGACCCACTGCCCACCGGACAAAAAGTCAATGAATCAAATTTACTCTTCCCTATCGGGAATAGACACTCTAGTGACCAGTAACTAGAAACAAAAGTGATCAATAGCAATAGAAACCATTAATAACATCTCAAAAGAAGGACATCATAATGCTAATTGTGTATTGGGTTGTGAGATGTACCCATGCTCTTTACATCCAATTCCTGGTTGCCGTAATGGGCTCTATTTAGGTTAAGAATTTAGACTAGGGAACCCAGCTTCATAACAATTAGTTCTTGTGCATGACTCAGCAGCGTGCAATTGATTTCATGAATTAATTTCTTCTGCACTTTTTATCCATGATTTAGCCAGCTGGGGTGAAGCACACTGGAGGCCCAAGCAACAAGGTGCAATTCTTCACAGGGGTTGCTAATATGCTGGGCGCATATGGAGGGCATGGAATTACCATGTAAGCAATCCTTGTATAAAATAAAATAAAATAAAAAATAAAAAATAAAAAATAAACAATAGAAATGAGACAGTGGCTAAGAACGTTTTTATCACAAATTTGTAACCCCGTAGCTTAAAAACACATGTAGTTGTTGCTTCACACTCATTGTTTGATGAGCAATGTTGTGAGACTTTAAACTAATGGACTCTTCATGTACACCAGTTTTTAAATAGAATTGAAGTTAATAGGTACATTCACAGTATAACAAGCCAAGAAAACTGTAACCGATGATTAATTTAACAGATTATTAAGCAATTATCGTATCATTTGAATTGATAATGCAATATAAATTAGTAACTACATATGTTATATGTCATTTTATAATGTACTAAAATTTGACGATGTTTAAGAAGTTATTGGTACTCCAAAATGACTAAAATATGATGGTAACCAGTCATTAATAACGACTTAAATGTGCTAAAATGTTTAGAATATGTAGCAAAATGTTCTTAAATTTTTCTAATATCTACATAAATTGAAGATAAAATTTTCTAAGCACTCATCAAGAGTCTTTAGATTTGAGTAGGGTTGGCTTGTTATACTGTGAATGCACCCTAATTCTCTTTGTGCCAAAACAAATTTTGAACTGTTTTTTCATCTGATCCAAGATGACCAATTTCTTCATGTGCTTTATGTTTTCTTTGGTGGCAGAGATATTCTGGAGTCCATGAAGAGGCCAAGTGCATATAAGTATGTCTGCATTGCAGTCATTGCATATGCTATTCTTGTGACCCTCCCGAGCAGTGTTGCAGTATATTGGTCAGCTGGTGATCGGCTACTGACACATTCAAATGCCTTTGCTGTTCTTCCAAAAAATGGATGGCAAACTTTTGCAATTGTGTGTTTGGTAACACACGAAGTAAGACCATTCCAAACAACATATGTTTATGCATTTAAAACGTAACACTACTAAAAAAGGGTTGTCTTTGAGCATCAAGAAATAGTGTCAAAGCACGCTGCTCAAGGAAGGCTTGGGTGAAGCTTGGTGCCAATATGGGTTTTGGACATCAGCTCGATTACTAGTAATCATTGGTACCCATATACTTATTTAGTATAACTGAATTTAAATTAGATGACATCTTTAATGTGACTTCCACATTTAGCCCTAAAAAGAACGTTCACAATTTCTAAAACCAATACTAGTTTTCAAAAGTAACGGATGGGTTTCATGCACTCAATGGAAGTTGGTGCTTCAAGGCTGTTCAATTAAAGGTATCAATAGTAAGTTTCGTATGATTTTAAGTTTGAAAATTGATAGTTTACTATTAGTATTAATTCTTTTTCATTTGCTAACACACATCTCAACTTTTACAATCTACGTTCACTCACAAAATGGGATCAAATCAAGTGTCACTTTTATGTTTGGTTACCTTAATATGCTTTAAATGTGGAGAACCAGCTTCATATAAGATGCTTGATGCCATATCCATATGTACAAATCATACTCAAGTACCTGCTTGATGCCATATCCATATGTACAAATCATACTCAAGTACCTACCTGTTAGAGTTGGCATCTCATAGTTAAAGAGTTAATGTATTTGGAAAATTCATTTTCAACCAACGTCAAATTTTGTGAATATTTTTCAAGATTCTCTTTTTCACCATAAAAAATAGATTTTTTAAAGAAAAAATCTCCTAACAATTTGGGCTTCTCTTCTAATAATTTATTTTTTGCCATCTTTACAGTTGACTACGGAATTCAACGTCACGTTTTGACTAGAATGATCACTTTTATGCTAACTAACCTTGTGTTTTTTAACATGTGCAGGCCATGGGATTTGTCATATTGTCGCACCCGGTTTTCCTTGTAACTGAGAAGGCCTTCCGGGTGCACACGAGGAGGTTCTACTTACGAGTCCTTGTTCGCATTCCTGTGGTGGCATTCATGATTTTCTTTGCACTTGCCGTGCCGTTTTTTGGACCTATTAATGCACTTATGGGGTCATTGGCAATTTCGATAGGCATGTACATCATCCCTATCGTTGCCTTTCATTACACCTACCGCACAAAGTCTGCTCGCGAGGTAAGCTTGGTGCAAAAGTGATCAAATATACTAATTTAGATTGTGCAGAGATCATGACAACTTTTAGCATAAATCATTGCAAGCATGCATGTTCTACCGTATTTTGTAATACGGTTCTTTAGTCACTTTTTGTCATCTTTACAATTTGTGATGAACCATTAAGTCATGCAATGTTCTTCACTTCACTGATTCTATTGATTTCAAATTTGGTCCTGGGTCCGGGTTTGATATGGGTTCCAAAAAGGACTGTCTCACTAAAACACTGTCATTTTATAATTCACTTAATGTGTGCTAGAAATTACACATTTTCAATTCACATGAATTTAATGATAGATTCATGAGAAAGTTGTAATACTCCATCCAAAATAGTATTGAGCAAGAAAAATTGAACAATTTATATATTCCTTTTTATTCCTTTAATCTTCAAATCCGGAACTGTCTCAGTTCCAGATTTGAGACAAAAGGAACAATCCGGAATATCAATTTATAGTGAAGTAGTTCATAAACAAGAAATTTAATTAAACCAACGTTTGAGTCATATCTATGTTTAATTTTAACTCTTAATTTGATGTTTTACTATATTTCCTTATTTATGAGAACTTTCAAAAATCAAATATTTTTACACAATCTAAAAAGACTATGATTTCATAATATCTTTGTCTTAAAACTATATGATATGCTTAAATATAAACTTAATAAAGTGCATGAATATCTTTTTTAATAAAAATCCTTAAATACGTAGTCCTTTCGCTACTATAATGTGACCAGGTGCTAAATATGATAAATTAGGAAAAAATTCAATTTTTGAATTTGACCTATATAGCACACGATTATTGTGTACCAACATGCCATCTATACTACCATGTAATTTTTGTAATTTTCCAATAATTTTTTCATTACTAAAAGGACATTCTTCTAAAGTCCGGACAGTTCGGGAAGGGGAACCGTGATCAGACCCGGACCCTCCCATGTGAATTAGGTTTGCTTGATTAAATTTGTCATTTAAAAATATGCATGACATTTCAAAAACTCAAAAAAAAATTTCTCTTGACCATGTGCAGAACTCACCTTTGAAGCCGCCCCCATTCCTACCTACATGGTCGCTTATGTTTGTGGCTAATGTGATTCTTCTCATTTTTACTCTCATTGTTGGAGTGGGCTTTGGGACATGGGCTGTTGTGAGCAACATAGCGCAGCAAGTTCACACATTTGGGTTCTTTGACAGTTGCTTCCAATGTACACCCAAATCAAAATGATCGGTAATAAAAGTAAGTTTGCTCAACCCTCAACATAACAACATTCTTGAGTTGCTTTACCATCGTCCCCTTGAATTGAAAAATCTTGGATAGAAGGTGAATGTCATAGTTGGTCGTCAAGATTGGCGAAATAGAATTATAATAAGAGAAGCCCAGTTCTTTGAAAAAACTAATTACCTTCTCTATTCTCAGTATTGTGTAGTACACATAACGATGTCAATAAAGTTATCGCTTTATGAGTAAAAAGTAAAAAAGATTAATGAATCTGAGAACAAAAATTGTTAGGGCCTCATTCGTATCAGGTTTCTTCTGATGATAGGCATGCAACAATCATTCCTTACTGACATTGAATATATCTACATTTATAAATGGGCATTCATTTTGTAGTGCATCGTTGGAATATAATTATGGTTGTCCTGAGCATATGTTTATGTGAAAAATGTGAAACAATATTATTTACGTCATCATATTAACCTCAATTTCAAACCTAACCACATTTTTAAAATATTATGCCGGTCCTGGTGAACATATATGTACAACATGTGACATATACTAGGTCATCATATTAACTACAATTCTAAGCTTAACCACATCATATGGGGGAGTGCAGTATCAAGCAAATGGCAACAAGGAGAACGTACGTCTTCAGGTGCAAAATAAATTTAGTAAAAAGGTTTAGAGATTTGACAGATTTTGAAGCACTAAAATCAAGTAACTATGTTACTTGAGGCTTTGTACTTGTAAATATATTCAATATGTTGTAGAGGTCTTTTATTTCTTGAGTATCAACTAAAATTAAATTTTTTCACATTCACTATAGATGTGGCTTTTGTCAACATAGAGACTTAGTTTGTTTTTTTGGTACAAAGTTAACAGAAAGATTGGAAAATAGGACAGTTACATGTAGTTTGTTAACGCTCAAAATTTCAATTGGTTTTCATTCATTACTATTGCATTACTAATAAAAGATTAATTATCCTCTTCAGTAAAGAGTGATACCTCTATAATAGCACTGTGACCTTTCATTCAAAATTTTCACACAAAAAAAAGGAACTTTATGTCCAGACTTTTTCACTGTAGAAAAAAAACTAAACCAATGCAATTAAGGAATATTATATATCAAGAGTACGATGGGTGGCACCTACTATCTATGTCCAAGTGACATAGACACTATAGCAGAATCACCTATATTGGCTCTTTATTCATGACGGTTAAAGACCTAAATTATACTCTCTTTAGGGTGTCTACGTACATCCTCCTAATCAATATGTATCCATTTTTAAAGATTTTACAGTGACAATTTTGTATCAATGGTGATTAGTGTAGCCATATATGAATAGCAAGTTTGTAGCAAAACAAAAATTCCAGAATATAAATAAAGTTTGGGACATGTTTTTCCAAGTAAATTTGTATAGCATAGTCTCCAAGAGATGAATATGCAAACCGCATATAGATAAACAAACATTAGAATAAATATAACTAGAAAGCAGAGACTCTACAACTAGCCGCTTGTTTTTGGTTGGTTCTATGGACCAGCTTTGGAGTCTCTGATTTCTAATTATAGTAGTTATTCCATATTTTTTACGACTTCTTTTTACTATCTAGGCGCGTAACTCTTGGTAACTCCTCAAAAACAAAGCGTTTTTGTAGTCTCTCCTTTGGTGGGGTAGAGACAATAAAGAAGCTCAAGATCAACTACATGGTGGTAAGGGTGCGGTATATTCACAAAATAGTCTTTGAATATTTTCCTACGTTAACAAAAACATTCCCTAATTTCAAATTCCTAAACCCTATACCCCAAATCTCAAACCCTAAACTTTAAAGTGCCATGTGGCAGTGGTGACGGGACTAAATATTCCAAAAATATTTTGGACTGGCAACCTCTGCACCCTGATTCCAATCCCGCACAATGTAGTGGCCCGACTTGTAGTTCTTGTTAGCTCTAGCTAAACCACTAGGTAAATGCTTAGGAGTTAATGTGCATAACATTCAATAGCATGCATTGTCTCTGACTTTGCTCCACAGTAGATGGTGTGATATATTCTACACCCCAAATTACTTCATCAGTTACTAAATAGACAGGTGGAGGCTCAAAGTGATGAGCAGAGTGTATGAAGGAAAAGCAGTAGACATGAAGGCTATTGAATGTTATCTGCATATTAGTTGACAACTTGATATGCTTATTTAGTGGTGAAGCATAATATGTTTAATTGTAACACATTTGGTCATAACATTCTTCAGCCCTTGGTGGACCACACCCTTCCTAAACCACACCATTTCTCTATAATGCCACTACATTTAAAGTATTAATTATCCAATTCAAGTTTTCAACCCTCGATGCTTGGCCCCATTGAAGTTATTGTAGATCCTCCAAGATGCTTGTAATTCTGACCAATGCACTGTAGATGCAAATTTTTCAGATGCCACATGTGCGACAGTGACTTGTGTAAGACTGTAAGAATATTATGGTAGAGTGGGGAGCAATGGTGTACTATATATAGTTAAGAATTTAGGCAAGGCTGCAAGTTTCGAAGAGGATCTTGCTATACTAAAAATATTCCCGCAAGATTTTGAAAGCTCTATTTCTTCAGGTAACCTTGCCATTAACCCCTAAAGGTCCCTAGCATTTTTGGGCTTAAAATCATCATCGCTTTTGATGTGTTATAGGTCTAAATATAAATAAAGTATAGAAATCTCAACCGTTCAATCTTGTAACATACATGTTGTAAATCATGTGGATCAATTTTGGGGTCATTTGGCCAAATAGATTGCAAGACCATTATAGTGTTTTAGTGCTAAAAAAGGATGTTGAAATTAACCTAGCAACATAGTTAGAGATGAAATTCATTTTCAAAACTACTCAAATGAAAAAGATTCAAACTGTAAAGTAGTTCAAAATCATCATATAAAAAAATTGGTACCAAAAAAGCCTCATGAAAAAATGTAATGTGCCCTAAAATGGCCTTGCAATGTCAAAAAGTAGCCCGAAAAGTGACCCATTTGAACCAAAAAGCAAAAAGTGTCCAAAGTAGACCCGTGCACTAAAATGGCTTCCAAAAATTCATAACAACATGGATTGATTTGAAACGTTTACCATGATAACTACACTTTAAGGGGAATTCAATCCAACAAGCTTTATTGAAAACAAACTTGGGATGAAAGAGATACTAACAAGCCCCTAAAGTTGCTGCTATCAAAATTCGCAAAACTGTCTAAAAAAAAAGATACGGCTAATTTCAAATGATCACCAAAAATTCAATACATCTTGGATTGATTTGAAATTTTTATTGCACATTCCATACATCATCTAGTGTATTTTTTTTAAAACTCCATTAAAATCAAACACGTTTTGCAAAAGTTACAGCTCTTCAAAGATGAACGTCCCCAAAAACCGTTCAAAATATGAACGTCAGGATGGTTACTTAGGGGTCAAGTATGATAGGTCAAAAACATTGATTTTACATGGTGGTTACCTTTTTTATGTTAGAGCTGATCTTATTTTCATATAACAAACCTAAAGATTTCATTCTGGGCAGATTTTCAAAATTGTGACAATTTGAGATATTGTCACTTCAAGGGCTTCAGAGGAAAATCATTGATTTTTTTTTCAAATTTTCTTGTTGAAATGGTTGATCAATTTCAATATTTACAATTGGAAAAAAAACCACGTTCAAAACTTGTTTTTTTTGCAAAATTTATGGACGTTTAAAGTTTGCTGAAATTTTGGTGACTCTGAAATTTTGAATCAACCAAATATGATCAATCAGGCAATTAGGGGTTAACTTGGCTAGTTGTCTAGAATGATTCAAATAGGGTTTGTTGTCCCTAAACGTCGTTTATGCTTTTGTCTTTAGCAATGAAATAGAAGTGAATGAAAACTAATTGGGATATTCAGCATTAACACACTACATGTAAGTTTTCTACTATTTTCTAATTTTTAATCTATTGATTTGGTACCTAAGAAGAAAAAGCCATGTATTTGACAAAAGCCTCATCTACAATGAATGTAAAGAAGTTTGATTTAATTTACTAGTTAAAAAACTACAGTCTATTGGTTATTTTTACAAATACAAAACCTCTCTTAACATGCCGGTTACTTGATTTGAGTGCTTCAAAATCTGTCATCAAATCTCTTAACCATTTTCTAAAATTTATGTTCCACTTGAAGGCATGCCTTCTTCTTGTTGCCAATTTCTTGATACTGCACTACCCCAAATGATGTAGTTAGGTTTAGAAACGTAGTTAATATATTGACCTAGTATATGTCACATGTCGTACATATATGTTCTCTAGGATCGGCATAATATTATAACAATGCATTGCAGTAAGAATATAAGAATCAGAGATATAGAAAATTATAACATTCTTGAACTATCTTGGCTTGTCTTCTTTTTCTAAAATGCTATTATAAATATATTATTCCTCAACACTAAAGAATAATGCCTCTACAACATTATTTAGAGGAAATCCAATGTTAATATGGCCTTTAACATTTTCCGTTCTCTTCAATAACCTCATTTATTTTATACTAATAAAGCAACAAGTCATTCAATTGACATGGTTATGTGTGGACTACTGGTACACAACAAAGAAGATCTATACACTAGTAAAAAAAAGTGATCTTAGGGCACCAAGGAATAGTGTCAATGTGAGACGTCCAAAACCCACATTGACACTAGTTTGGTGCCAATATGGACCTTTGCACTGACATTGTTCTTTTGGTGCTCAAAGACCACTTTTCTACTAGTCATATGAATGGCACAGTCTACACTTTTTTCAAGTTTCTTTTCTTTAAGACACTAACATTTTAGTGAACTTCATGAGAACTTCTTGAGAACTCCATGGAAACTTTGGAGACCAAATTCAACGAGATTATTCTCTAATGGTAGCACTACCGCACCAGATTGTCAAGGTCAGTATCTTATACCAAAAAATTAATTTCTTTTCAATAAATGCCAAATTCTTAGAATATTCTTCAAAATTCTCTTTTTCACCATACAAAATAGATGTTTTTCAAAGAATAATTTCCTAAAGATTTGGGCTTCTCTTCTTATAATTTTGTTTTGCCAATCTTGACGACCAACTACAATATTCACCTTCAATTAATCCAAGATTCTATAATTCAAAGGGACGATGGTTAGGCAACTCAAGAATTGTGTTATGCAGAGGGTTTGAGTGAACTTACTTTTATTACCTATCATTTTGATTTGCGTGGACATTGGAAGCAACTATCAAAGAACCCAAATGTGTGAACCTGCCGCACTATGTTGCTGAAAGCAGCCCACGTCCCAAAGCCCACTCCAATGATGAGAGTAAAAACCAGAAGGATTATATTCACCAGGAACAAAAGTGACCATGTAGGTAGGAATGGGGGCGGCTTCACAGGTGAGTTCTGCACATCGATAAGAGAAAAAAAATTGAGTTACTTAGCATAAAAGTGATAACTCTTGACTGTACAACATGCATGCCTGCACAATGATTTATGCTAAAATCTGTCATGATCTCTGCACAATTTCAATTAGTATATTTGATCACTTTTGCACCAAGTTTACCTCGCGAGCAGACTTCGTGCGGTAGGTGTAAAGAAAGGCAACGATAGGGATGACGTACATGCCTACTGCAACTCCCAATGATCCCAAAAGTGCATTAATTGGTCCAAAAAAGGGCACGGCAAGTGCAAAGAAAAACGCGATTGCCACCACAGGAATGCGAACGAGGACTCGTAGGTAGAACCTCCTTGTGTGCATCCGGAAGGCCTTCTCAGTTACAAGGAAAATTGGGTGCGTAAATAGGACAAATCCCATGGCCTGTATATGTTCCAAAAACAGAACTGAAGATTACTTAGCATGAAGGTAATAATTCTAGTCAAAACATGACGTTGAATACCGTAGTCAACTGTCTGGATCAAGAAAAGAAATTACAAGAAGAGAAGTCCATTGAATCTTCAGGAAATCGTTTTATAAAAGTATACTATTTTTTATGGTAAGAAAGATAATTTTGAAGAATATTCACAAAATTTGGAATTTGTTGAAAAGGAATTTTCCAAAAAAAATAATTATTTAGTGTGAAATGCCAACCCCAACAACCAAGTACATTAGTATCATATGTACAATTGTACATAGCATGAAGCGTCTTATATGAAGCTAGTTATCCACATCTCATAGATAAGGTAATCAAACCTAAAAGTGACACTTGTTTTGATCCCACTTTGTGAGTGAGTGAATAGTCTAAAATTCAAGATGAGTTTGCTGGCAAATGAAAAAATTTACAAACAATGTAAGTTTTTTTAATATATTTTGACATACCAATACCAATCTAACAATTTTCAAACTTAAAATCATACAAAACTTACTATTGAAACCTTAAATTGAACACCTTTGAAGCATCAACTTCCACTAAGTGCATAAAACACATTGGTTACTTTTGAAAACTGTTATTGGTTTTAGAGATTGTGAAAATTCTTTTTGACGCTAAATGTGGGTGTCTCATTAAAGATGTTGTCTCATTTAGATTTGGTTACACTAAAGAGGTATTTGGACACCAATGAATACTAGTGATAGTGTAGTGCCCAAAGCCCATATTGACACCAAGCTTTAGTTTTCAATATAGACCTTCAGCAGCATGCTCTAGCACTAATTCTTGGTGCCCAAAGACCGTCACCCATTTAAATGTATATGTATTGTTGGGAATGGTCTTACTTGGTGCGTAACCAAAGATGCAATTGCAAAAGTTTGCCATCCGCTTCTTGGAAGAACAGCGAAGGCATTTGAATGTGTCAGTAGCTGATCACCAGCTGACCAATACACTGCAACACCGCTCGGGAGGGTCACAAGAATCGCGTACGCGAGGACTGCAATGCAGATATACTTATATGCAGATGGCCTCTTCATGGACTCCAGAATCTCTCTACCACCAAAGAAACACAAAGCACATGAAAAAACTGGTCATCTTGAATCTGATGAAAAAAGTTCAATATTTGTTTTAGCACACAGAGAGAATTAAATTCAATTCTGCTTAAAAACTGGTGTACATTAAGAGTCTGTCCCATAGCATTAGAATTATTCGCTAACCCACCATGAGTTTGAATAAGATCTCATGAATTTTGCATTAATATACTTTTATTTGTTCACTCCAAATACTTAAAAGATACGAAAGAATTTAGTGGTCTCTAAACTCACGACATACATGCGCTTTTAAGCTAATTATGGTGTTACAAATTTGGGATAACAATGTTACATTTTGGCCAGTCTCTTTTCTTTTCTTCTCTTTTTTTTAAATATTTGCTTACATGGTAATTCCATGCCCTCCAAATGCACTGAGAATATTAGCAACCCCTGTGAAGAAATCCACCTTGTCCTTTACTCCGGTGTGCTTGACCCCAGCTGGCTACATCACGGACAGAAAAAATGCAGAAGAAATTAATTCATGTCATCAATTGCACGCTGCTGAGTCATGCACAAGAACTAATTGTTATGAAGCTGGGCTCCGTTGTCAACCAAGAATTGGATATGATGAGCATGGCTACATCTCACAACCCTTGAATACGTCATTAGCACTATGATGTCCTTTTGAGATCCTTGATTGAACAAAATCCTATCATTGAGATTATTTTAGCTTAATAGCTAGTCCACCACAAACCAATCCAAAATTGGAAGTTGACAGGTTTTGAAAATCAGTTACTCAAAAACTATTGTTGTAGAATGTTAAAAATTATGAATGTAATGTTGAAATGGAAAAATTCAAAAAGATTAATTATTGGCATATTAGTGTTCAATGAGCTATTAACTTATGGTATGACTATGTAACAGTCTAAAATTACTTAAAGAAATAGCATTGCCATTTCATGCAAATCTTTAGCAGTTAGTGGAGTCCACCCTTTTCAACTATAGCATTGTAGAAGCTTTAACATTAAATATGATGTCTCACCACCAAATTTAGCTTTAGCTAAAAATGTCGCGGACTTGCCATGATTCGGGAATTTAGGTATATGCTACAGTGATTTGGAAATAGTGGTAAGGTGTTCTAGAGAGGGGCTAAAGAACCTTGTGCTTCCTTGACTCAACATAGAAATTCTCATAACAGGGCTATAATTTAGATTACCTAGTCCATGGCACTACACCAATATCCGGGTCGTCTCTAACAGTGGGGGAATTATTAATTATTTTAATTTTATTCCTAGTGTTTTGATTTGCAGACCTGTCCATAAGAGAGTGCAGCAATAAGCAAGTAGATAGATGCAATGGTGGTTGTGGCAACGCCAATGAAGGCCCCGGAGCGGAAGTGACCAAAGTCGGGAATAAAGACAGCCAGAAAGGCTACCCCTCCCACAATGTATGTCCACTGCCGCTTGTCCAGACTTGGGTTTGCATAATAGAGATTACTGGAACAACCAAAAGATTAGAATTAATGCACCTTGATCATGGACCAATCTCTAGTAAATGAACAACTACACCAATCAACATTGAGCGGTTTTCACATTTTAGCAGTCTGTGACAATGTCTACTAATTTCGAAAAGATGAATCAATTTTTCAGTTAAAACTCAATTTAATCATTGTCTGAATTTGAATATCATTGTGGACCTAAGTAACTTACTGACTGCAAAGGATATTAATTTCTCACCTAGCACTTGCAACAAGCTGAATGATGGAAACCACAGTAAGTTGCGCAGTATTGACGAAGTAGGTGAAAGCGTAACCAAAGTTGCCAGTTAGACCCCCAATGACTTGATAATACTGCACAGTCATCCACATGCTCATTTGGTTCACAAACGCTCTCAGCACCTCTGATACAAACAACTAAGGATATTAAAAAATTATGATCTTCCAAACAATGAGGATTCATAAGTCCAAATTTCATCTACATCATCTACAACAAGTCTATTAAATATTGTACGGTTGAGACTAGCTCTCATATCTTACATCCATTCACACCTGTGACACATCAGTAGAAATGAACTGTTTTTTGACTAGTAAAACACGGGAATGTTTTGAAAACGAATGTTACAAAGTTATACCAAATTGCGCACAAAGCTCTAATCGGTTTTACATCTGAGGTCCCAATTAGGCACCTAAAAAAGTGCGAATGTAGACCTTTACAATTTTCCATTATTTTAATGAATGGAACTCCTGAAGGGTGTTTTTTTTTTTGGCCATCTAATGCACGTACCTGGAGAATATATTTCTGGGGGCGAACTTTGCCTTGCAAGTCAAGGCGAGATTTGAAGTCCAAGTAGAGCCAAACAATAAGGTATACAGGCCATGCACCCAGCAACCCATATACCAGCATGGCGGAAATTCCCCAAGCATACCCCATTTGTGACAACGAGTAGGGCATGGTGATCAGCACGAATCCAATCTGAAATCAATGCAACCAGTGAGGGCGCCAATGGCAGTAGTAACTGGTGATTTCATTAGTGAAATGTGGATCGAAGGATACATGAGCTCGTTCTTGTTGACAAGCTTGATAGGACGAGTGAAGCTTGATAAGTAACCCATTTTTTCCCCATCTGAATATGGAAAACTTTTCTACATTTCTGTTGTAGAATCGGAGTGATTTGAGACACTCATCTAAAAGTTCACATCCGCATCTAGGTCCTACATTCTGGAGCTCAGAGGTTTCAATTGGCAACTCAGAATCCATCTCATACATTCCCAGTCACCAGTATTTGTATCTATATGTGTATTTTTGAAATGAGGTCACAACTCTGTCTTGGAACGTATTTTCCATAGCAAAAATGCGACTCTTGCCTGGAAGTCCGGTTGTGTTTTTAAAAATAGCACTCCAAATTCACAAAATGATCTAAATTAAGTGCCTGGTGAACTAAACTGAGATTTTTGTCACACTTACCAAAATACAGCACTGGTGTTAATGCCCTAAGTACTTGAAAATCCAAACCACATTTTGGCACATTAGTTGCTAGTATCCTCAAATTTCTACATAGAACTTGAGGTCCCAATTTGACTTCAGCAGACGTTTTGCCAGCGAGACCTGGTCCACTGAACTCTCTATCATCAAACATTCCAGTATCTAATATAGAGATTCTTTGCTATTGTGATAGGACACTTTCTACATGCCAAGTTCTGAACTCATAAATGTAGGTTACCGAAGGTGTGATTTAAAAGAGTACGTTATGAACGTGAGGTTCTGTGTTTTCCATCAAATGAAGGAGCAGTTATATATATACCTGAGCAGCAGCGGCAACAAGCCACGCATCAAACACGGTGGAATGGTCACCCCACAACGCCGACAACCTCCCTTTGCTCTTCATTCCATCACTACTTCCATTTGCAGCTCCAGGCGCTATGGCCACGGCCGAGTCTCCCATTGTCTCCATCAGTCTCCTGAACGCAAACCCCGTCACATAATTGAAAGCCGCAAACAAAATTATAGCAGCTCCTCAATACTCAAAAACGGAAAGCTTACTATATGAAACCGTGACACAGGTTAACCAAAACTTGGCATATATGCATCATCATCCATGATTGTACTTTCTGCATCTCTAAATCACCGACGGAGTAATCGATCAATTCTATTGCAAAATTACCTGACTTGCTCTGACCCTGCATGTGACTCTCGGCAACGTGCTCACTTTCTTATATACCCCAGCCAGATTATGTGCATGAAAAGCTCTTTGGTTATGAAGTGCGCAATAATTGGAAAATCTCAACACAAGAATAGCATGCAGCTCCTTTCATTATATACTAATCGTCTGAGCTACCTCGTGTGCTGCAAGTCTGCACTGCAGTATACTTGAGGCGAATTCCAATCCAAGCTTTTTTTCTTGTGATTTATTAATGATATTTTATTGACAAAACTACACTGACCGATTATTGCCATTACTGTGAAGTCACACTAATTGTGGTATTAGAACAAAAGTGTGAGTCATAGTAATTGAGAGTATTTAAGAATCTTTACAATAATGTATATTTGAGATGGGATTGGTGTAAAGTTTCACACTAATTTTGTGATTAATTCACAGTAATGACAATGATCTGTATATTCAACCACTGTTAGTAGTACTAGAAGAAAAATCAACTACTACAGTAGAGTAGTAGACAACTACAGTTAGTACTGTAGTAAGAAGAAAAGTCCAAATGTTGTGGAGGGATCCAAATCTTCCAATCCAAGATTTGAAGTTAGTAACACGCCTGCTAACTTAGTCCAAATGTTGTGGAGGGATCCAAATCTTCCAATCCAAGATTTGAAGTTAGTAACACGCCTGCTAACTTAGTCCAAGTGTTGACGGGGAGAGTGACGCTGTTTCGTTGACTGTTGAGCGGCAGTCAAGCTGCATGTTCCTTGGATTGTCAAATTATACTAGAGGTATGGTTTTGGTTCAAATGAATTTATTGTCTCTGCCCACCAGGGGAGAGACTACGGAAACGCATTGTTTTTGAGGAGTTATCAGGAGTTACGCGCATGTACAGTAAAGAGAAACTATAAAGTAAATTTGGGTTCAATACTAAGGCAAAGACTCTGCGACTAGCTGCTTGTTGTCTCTAGCTCTCTGCCCCAAAGTAGGGGAGAGACAGTTGTGAAAATGCTTCCAACAAACAGTCACAAATAACAAGTAAAATTAACATTTTGATTGAGGTTGTATGTTATGTGGCCCGGAGTTGTATATTGGATGGTCACTCCTTCAAGTTGGAATATGGTGTGTGTAGTCTAAAGAGTCTGTATTAGAAGGTATGGGTTCGATTCTTGTGTAGCCCCTAAATTTAAATCATATGGCATTATTGCTTAGTTTGAGCTAAGTGTGATAGTTCTTGGAGCTATCTCTTGTCTTAGGAGAGCATTAGCACTGTTTGTTTGTTTTTAATTTGTCTTTTGGTGAGTCGCGATATGATGTGTTGTAGGTATTTGATCGCGTTATTGTATATGGCTTTTAGTGCTTTGTTTATTAGATGTAGAGAGATTTTGATATGTAGTTGGTTATTGAGGATGTGTATGACGATTCTGTGTATTGCTTTCCATGTTCCAATAGTAACTACAAGTAAGGGGAGCAACTATCCATCCTTTGTTTTCTACCTCTCTCATAAGGAATTCATATGTTGTTGTTTTGTTTGTTATAATTTCTAGTGGAATTGAAATCTATTATGGCAATTTAGGAATTCTATGAATTGTATTATTATGGATGGATGTAGTTTTGTTGAGTGTGGTGCATCATATGGATGGTTTAGTATAGTTAATAGCATATCAAAACGGAGTTTTGTACTACATAACAGGCATTGTTGTGTGGTGCACATGCATGGGAGTAGCAAGCCAAGGTGGTACTATATTTTTGGAAGTTCTATTTTGATTTTTTCCGACGTTTATTAAGTCCATATCTAAATTTTAGTAATTGTGAGATTTGTGAGTCCGTGATTTCCTAGTTTTCCCAAAAAGTATTATTTGTCGAGGTCTATTTTGGTGTTGTTTATCCATTTGTTCATGTATTTAGAATTTTTTACAATATTTTTTTGGGGTTTTAGTTTTTGGTCTTTTAGGTATTTTTGAAGTTTCTAATGGGGTCTTTGAATGGTTGTCTTGGTTGTTTTTCTTTGTCTCAATGTAACTAATATGGCGTGCTATGTGCATTGTGGTATAGTTTTGTCATTTCTTCAAATAGCCCGTATGCGCCTTGTTTGGCTAATTCATCTACTTTTTCATTTCTTTCAATGTCTTTGTCGGCTTAGACTTTGTGTAGGTATGTTGGTGTTTTATTTTGTTGTAGTAGTTTTAATATAACTTGGAGTAATAATTTGTCGTTGTAGTTGTTTTGAAGTGAGGAATGATGTATTTGGACGCTTAACCCCTAAACGTCTGAACGTGCCGTGGCGACCGAAAGAATACGGTGTATTTTGGTTGTATTTGGAATGGATCCACACCTTTAATGGCTTTGAGTTCAGAAAAGAAGTTGAAATTTATATCAATGCGGTTCTAGTGAGCTATTAAGATCCCAATCTAGAGTTTCTTGTTGGTAGCAAATCTCAATTATACGACAACATATATACTATCCCCATGGGACGTTTAAGGGTTAAAAAGTCTAAATGAATGTAGACTGTTAGTGAAGATTTCAATTGATTTAGTTTTTGTAAGTGTTATGGTGAGTGTTTTGTGTATGGCTGCAAGTACTCCTCTAAAGCTGTTTAATTTGTAGACCAGGTAATTTGAATAGGTTGTATATGTTTTTTTCTTTATTGTATATGCCATATCAAACAGTGTCTCCTCCACCGTTATTGTCTGGGGTATGAATGATCTGTCCATGTGTACTAGCATTCCATATTTGTTGGTGTTAAATGCGGGACATGTTGTAGTGTTCAAGTGTTTGGTGTTATTTTGTGTATTCAAGTTTGTTGGTTACTCCATCAAATATTTCCTGCAAGTTTTTTTTAGCACTTTTTTTTTGTAGCATACAATTTTTATTGCTCAAAAAGAAATCATGGGGACACACAGGCTTTGGAAATAGACCGTCAGCACAGTGCAAGTCAAAACCTGATTTTATGGATTGAAGAGAGAAAAGAAACTATTTGTACTTCACAATAAGATTCTAAAGTTTAGGATCTATCCGTTGGCATGAGTGGCTTTGGAAAATCTGCATGCAACAATGATGGGACAATTCAGAAGCATGTTATCAATGGATTCATTATAAGGATTAAGGAAGCTGGTCGTTTCTCAGTGATCATTTCTCAGTGCAACTGGTCACGTTTGAAAAAACTGGTGAGTGTAACTGGTCACATAAGATAAGGGTTTCTTTTATTTCAGTCAATGAGAAAAGACCAATTTTTTGTAGTGTTTTCTTCCAAGTCACCCTACCAAGTATTATATACGATCGCTACCTGAAAACAATGTTAGTTTTGACACTCACTCTTTTCAACATTGTTTTTGACATTTTCAAGCACGGTTACAAGCTCTTACTCAAGGTCCACTACGCTAAAATTGTGATTTTAGTGTATGGGACATTATTGCTCAACATGAACACTATTCTGACTTTTTGGAGATATAGTGTCATTGTAAAAATCTTTTTACTATAAAATTTAAAATGAAAATAACGTCAAGTAAACGTTCTCCATGTAATGTTTCAATGATGAATGGCAACTTTGTAATAAACATAGCATGCCAACTCATGTCACTTTTATCACTTGGAAGGAACATAGCACTTTCGGAATGACAAGTGGCAAACACTTATGTATTGTAGGAATTCTATTTCTCTTCACCTCAAATCAAATTGTGGCAAAAGACACCAATTCTTGTTGAACACTAAATCACAATTTCAGTGTGGACAAAGTGTTGACCACAACATCAAGTAGATGCAGTAAACCTACCCATCTGTCCAACACGCATATTCTTAGAATATACATTGAATATTCTAAACTCTTAGTATTTTTGGATATCTTCAAATGATTTATTCATGTTGTTTAACATATTTGACACTTGTTTAAATAGACAGCCGACATTAGATGTCTAGTACGACATCAAGTTGGAAAAAAGTGTCAGACATGACAACCTTGCTTTAGAATGTAAAACAAAACCTTTTTTGGTAGTACGTATTTGAGAGTAAATCTTCTTAGATTGTAGTACCAAAGGTGGAGGGTATCTATCAAAAAAATTGATGTACTTGCAATTGGAGGCCTTTCTAATATTATCTACAACTCCCTATTACAAGAGATTTATTGAAATTGGTAGAGAATTTAATAGGCTTACAAAGGTGACTTGGATGAAAGTCATCTGAGGTTGTATGAAAAAATTGCAAGGCTTTTAACCCCTAAGCATGCCAGGGTGTCCGTGGAATTGACAATTTGAGAAAAAGCACTATAAACTACTATTTAGAAGAATGTTTGGGAATGGATATACAAATAAAAGTTCTAGAATTTGAATTTTAGATTCCATCCGTACGGTTTGATTCACTAATACTATCACCAATATTTAATTATAAAATTTGAAAGTTAAGATTAAAAATTCCTTCTAAATTTGATTAAAAAAATATTTTAATAATTTTTTAGTAAAATTTGTTGGAATGAATTTGAAATGAAATACTCTTAAACATGGTGATTCTTTGAAATTTTTGGGTTTTTAAAATCTATGATCTCATTTTTGCAAGGCCACTTTTGAACTACAGTCAATGTATTTTTGGCTTGGTCAACGATTTGACATACTTTTACATTTTTAATTTTAGAAAAACATGTACTCAAGTATGATTAAATCCAACCATTATATAAGACAACAACTTGATGAAGAATCTCCAAAATTTTGAATGACTTTCATCCAAGCACTGATGTGAACGTGAGAAGGGTTTGAATCTGTTAGTCGTCCAGTTTTATTTAGGAGTTAATCAGTTTCTGGATGCTGAGGCGTTTAGGGGTTAAGAGAACTATGTTATGTCCAATAACCTTTTCAAACCTCCCAAATCTCAAAGATCATCGTAGACAATCTATGAGCTTCTTATCGTAGCTTTGAAAAACTAACCAACAAGTACAAGTCCACAAGTGCATGCACACTGAGAAGGAAAATTAAGATTTTTCTGTGCACCCCATATCGAATTGCCACAAAAACCGACTGTTGGAGAAGTCTTGATTGCATAGACTTTTGAGCATAGAGTGATATGCAGAATGTATGAACTTTAATGACTTTTTGTAACCTGTACCATGACCTCATGATACACACACTCGGGAGCTGGAAAAGGCATCCAGAAATCGCTTGAGAAATGCTTCTCAGAAAATGGAAATCCAAGAAGAGACGGAAGAATTGTCGGTGACCTAAGAGCAGCTCCACCGCAGCCCTCCGAGGGCCCCTTGCACTTGAGAAGTAAATGAAAAGTGCCAAGGGCCCTTCCAAAATGACTCTTGACTCTAAATCCTAGCGTGTCAAGAAATGGCCCTTCAAATCACTATTTAGTTCACTTTATATACTTTACACCACAGATATAGAGTTGATATATAATTATTTTTTTGTAAATTTCAATGTGTAAATCACCAAATCACATCTGTACAATTGGATTTATCATAATTTTTATTAATAGTTTTCAATTTATCTTGCAAGATTTTCTTTTGAGATTCACTTTAAAATCCCAAATTAGCAATTTTTTATTTAAAAAATTATAACAAATTTGGAATAATCTGCATTATGAGATGATATAGTTTACATTATTTTATTTTGCTTAACTTTTATTTGGAAAATCACTGTTAAAGTCTCACATTTTGAATTAGGAATGAAACTTGACATAAACTAATTTTTTCATTAAAAAAAAATCACAATTGTATCTTATTTTGAAGATTCATAGTGTACAAATGGTAGTCAACAAGAACAAGATCCAAAGAGAATTTGGATGGATGAAAAATTATACAGGATGTAGTCAAGAGAAGGCTGTTACATCGACGCAGGCACATGAAGGGTTAAACATTTAGATCTTTAACCCCTAAAGGACCACAACTATGTTTCTCTCCAAACACTTCAAAGTATCCCTTCTCATAAAAAGACAAATAGCTTTTGATCTAAAACCTTTTTGACCGATCTAACCGTAGGATATTTCAACTAACTTGAATTTATTACAAATTAAAAAAAATTCAACCGTTCAGGGTTCTTCAATAGTAAGACTATAAGCTTCAAAGTTGGTAGCATTTTTTTTTGGGCTTGTTGCCCAAGTTTGAAACTTTCTGAAAATGCCCAAAATGCAAAGTTTAGTCTCAAATTTGGTAAAATGAATTTGGCAGTTGTGTATATGGGGGTGTTAGCTCATTGTGTACAAAAATTCAGATGCATAGCTCATTGTATGAAAATTTTCAAGAGGTGCCCGCAATTAGGTTTTTCACCTTTACATGATTGTATCTTTTGATCTATACATCATCTACGTACGCAAATTACCATCCCATCTTCGTTACAATGAGTAGAATCACCACAAAAAATCTCAATAATTGAGGATCAATACTCATTCCATACTAAGCTGACCAAACTTGGAAAATTAGCCTTGATCCTTTAGGAGGTAATTGATCATAGGGATTACATTGAGTAAAAACAAATTATAGGTTGTAACTCAAATTTGGCATTGTAGAACCCTAATCTACAAAAGTCAAAGGGATCTTCTTTTTCATTTTCAGGGTCTATTTCATGTCTCATTTTAAATTTTTCCATAAATTCCTTCTTGAGCATGATGTCTATTATAAACAATGAAGTTATTGGAATTCAATGGACCAAATTAAAAAAAACTCTTTGCACTGAAGTCGATCATCAGAAACTAGCCCTCAATTTTTAATTTTTTAATTTTTTTGTTTGGAATGACAAGATGAATTTAATATGAAATTGTTTTGAATCATGTACATAAAAGCATACATTTGACACACTTAGAATGAAGGAAAATATCAAAATAAAAAGAATTCATGAATTTATGAATGGTCAAAGTTTTGTTGATTTCAAAAAAATTAAAATCAGGAATATTATATTCTATATAATCAAAAAGTGATAATGAAACTAATGTGCCTATCTCCATGAGGCTTCATAGTATGATAGAGCAAATAGGAGCCAACACCCTTTTGCAATGGGATCACAATCTAGTTACAATTAAAAACTAAGTTTTTGTGGCAATGACACGATAATCTCAAAATTTATGAAATACAAATGACATTTTTGCATTATTTAACCCTTTAGTGCCGACCTGACCACAAGATGCAAATAGCAGAGAATCCATGAAGAATTGAAACTTCAATTTTTAAAGTTCGGATTTTGCCATATACATTACACACCTTCCAAAAAAAGAAATTTTCAATTTGGAATTGTACAACTATCAAAATACCTATCAACAAAATCGAAAATACTGCAAATACGTGAAAATACAATAAATACTTACAAAGACAACACATGTATTATGTTGTATTTCTTGTGTTTGGAAGTTTGTTATCTTGTTTTATATCTTTGGATTGTGTTCTCTTCTTCATTTTTCATTTGTGTGTAATCAGATCTTGACTAATGTACCTACTCTTTTCAATTTTCAACGTATAAAATTATGACTTAAACCATATATGGATAAGCCACTTTCACTTATAAAATTCACAATAATTATGTGTGAGTCTATTGTTGATATGAAAGATTGCAACAGAGAGGTGTTGACATAGAGCATAGATGAACTTCTTTACTTTCATTTTTGAAAATTTAAGCCAAATTCTATTTGACTTTGAAGCCACACATCCCCAAAATCTCATTTCTGAGCGTGCATTATACAGTTCAAATACATGCTATAAACTTCCAATCCCACCATTGGATGATTCTCAAATTTTGATAAAATGTGTGCTCTGCACTTGAGAATAGAATTGTACGGCTACTTTCCAATTCAATCCATTCTATTTCTAGTAGTCTCAATCACAGTGGAAAAATCCACTGAAATCCAGTGCTCCCAGCTACAGTACCCTGGGCACTAAAGGGTTAAAGAAGTGGATTTAAGTGAAGATTCTCGGTCTTTCGATCCAGTTTTCAAAAGTGTGCTCCATTGCACTACTCTATTATGCTATGTTAAATTGAGTCAACACTATCTGAATTATGCTCAAAAAGAATTTGAAAATGTGAACTAAACCTATCTAGTTGAAACTAGGGGTTAGCGGTTCTTTCTTTAATGACGGAAAAATTGTACAAAGGGGGTATTAATTTGAACACTGTCATTTGACTATATATATACTACTATAAACATATTTAGAGCTAAAAATATTGGTGTATACTTACTTTAAACATATATTTAGGACAAAATAGATCTATATACATAATTTTTTGACATAACATAATGTAGAGTGCACCCTTGGACATAGGAGTAGAAATTAGCCAATAATGTGCGTGACCATAGCCCCGGGAGGCCGGGACCCCTTGCTGATTTTATTTTTTGAAATCATTGGTTTACACCCTTTGGAACCTAAAACTAGGGTCCAAAAATGATCACTTTGTTGAAAAAAAATTAAATGCCTTTGCATCTATTCGGAATTTGACTGGGAATTTGCTCTTTGCGCTTAACTAGATCATGACAATTTTGAAGAATGAAAAGAATAATGCATTGCGGACACAAAACAACAAACCAGGACTCTCAACAGACATTAACTTGTGTCACCATCTAGTGTATTGTTATCATGTTTGACACTCTTTTCTAATTTAGCAACGTATTGAATATGACGTCGACTATCTAATTAGACAAGTGTTAAATATAATAAAACAAAATTTTCCCAGGGTGCACTCTACATCAATTTTGCAAATCACATGCATTCATGATCTATTATGTCCTAAACATATTTTCATACAACAGTGTTCAAGTTAATACCCCTTCTGTGCACTCATATATACTTGTACATGTTTAACCCTTATTAACGTCAAGGTAAGCCCTATGAGCTTAGTTTAAAGAGAATAATGAAGAAAAAAGTGGATTTTCTCAACCAAATCAAGCGAGGATTGGTGCGTTGAAAAGCTACTAAAAAAGCGATCTAGATTCCAAATTTGAGCCTCATTTGAGAGATTGTGGAATAGTTCGTAAGCAATCAAAGTTATCAAATTAAACAGGTTTTGGGGTTGGGGCAGCTGAGGTTCAGAAGTGCTACAGTGTTGGCCAGCAGTGCCCAACAGAGCCGTTTTTGCATTTTTTTCGTTTTTCTTTTTCTTTTATGTATCTTTTTTTTCCTCCTCCGAAAATTTAGATGTCTTCTAGGTTGCCCCGCTCAAGACCTCTTGACATTTAAGGGTTAATATAATCCACCTTGGGAAAATATTCTGACAAACAAGGAGTCTATTGAATGACTTTGACGTCATGTCCGACACTTTGTCTAGTGGTCGGGCAGTGGTCATGCCTGTCTAGGTCTACACATACCTTGAGACTTGATCGTTAATTTTCTTCTTTGTGACTTTCATGCATGGTCACGTACCTTCAAATTCCCATATTGAGACACTTGATCATTATCTTCTTCTTTGTGACTTTCATGTTCACGTACATACTGTACGTTAGAATCCCTGACTTTCAGTGAGGTTGTTTGAATTTTTTAGTCAACTCAAGGTCCATCAATCTTGTGCAAATTGCACTGAATCCAGTGTCAATCTACAGACTAAGTTATTGTTTGAAGTCTAACTACCTCTAGATATTAAACCATTGTACTGGCAGATATAATAGTGTGTTTGAAACTCCCTCGCATTCATTGGTGAATGTTTCTCACGCACTTTTTAGAAAGGAATAATTGAAAAAAAAGAGTAATTTTTATCAACCAAATCAAGTGAGGATTGGTGGGTTGGAAAGTTTTAGAAAAAGAAATTTAAATTTCAAATTTGCACCTCATTTGGGAGATTGTGAAATCATTGGCAAGCAATCGAAGTTATCAAAATGAACAAGAGTTGAGGTTGGGGCAGTTGAGATTGTTTTCTTAAAAGTGTTGCAATGCTAAAGTGTCGCATCAATGCTCGCTAGCAGAGCCGTTTTTAAAATTATTAAAATTATTTTTAAAATTTTAAAATTTTAATTATGAAAAAAAAATTCCTCCAAAAATTTAGATGCCTTCTGGGCTACCCCGCCCAAGCCCTATTCGCGTCTAAGAGTTAAGAGATGATGAGTATTATGGGAAATGATGTACTACCCGGAAGCATTGTTACATAATTCCCTCTTTTGCGTTTCAAAGAACTCTTCATAATATCAAATATAATTGGTTTTTTTCATCTTGCATAATTAATATTCAATTTATACATGATTCCAAGCAAGCATACCAAATTTGGGTTTAAAAAAAGCAAAATCCCATTTTTGGTGGATTTTAAAAGTCCAATTTCTTGATTTTACGTGATAATTTATTGAAAAAAATTGGTGATGAATTTTTATAATTTTATTGCATAGGGGTGTTGGAAATATCCATACGCACCTTTCGTATCAAGGAACACCCCTTTCATTAACAAAAAACATCCTCTATGAAGAGTTCGTTGTGATGAATCGCATGCTCTAATTTTGTAAAATAAATATCTTTTTATTATAACTAAATTTTTGGCAAAGTAGTTGTACTATCATGCTCAAGTTAGTTACAATGTGAAGATCAAGTAGCAAAATTTAGTTATAATAAAAAGATATCTATTTTACAAAATTTGGGCATGCAATTCTTCACATTGAATTCTTCATTTAGGATGCTTTTGTTAATGAATGGGATGTTCCTTGATGTGAAAGGTGCGTATGGATATTTCCAACACACCTATGCAATAAAATTATAAAAATTCATCACGAATTGTTTTCAATAAATTATCATATAAAATCAAGAAATTGAACTTTTAAAATCCATCAAAAATCAAATTTTGCTTCTATTAAACCCAAATCTGGTATGCTTGCTTGGAATCATGCAAGAATTTTATACAAAACATGCAAGATGAAAAAATCCAATTACATTTTATAGTATAAAGAGTTCTTTGATACGCAGAAGAAGGAATTACGTAACATTGTCTCCGGGTACTGTACAACTTGATGTTTAATTTCAACAGAGTCCCATTTCCCAAGTAGGAGAGATGGAAAAAGTCTAGTACTAACATTACCTCGAAGACTTTAACGTTACTCCTACATTGCCACTTGCACATAAGCATTCATTCACCTTTGAAAGCATTCCCACCATGAAATGCCTACAGTATAGCATTCAACAAAGTCTGAGGCCCTACAGGCAACGCTGGGAAGGGTTTTAAAGTATGGTTAGAGGTTTCATTTACTTGAGTTTCATTGGAGTACAGCCCGGAAGCTATTTGTAACACCTGTCTACAGTTGACATTACGGGTAGTCACCAGGGGTTTTTTTTTTTTTCATTTTTCATTAAGTGACAAAGTGGCGGCATAAAATGTTATAGTGGTGCTCCATATTTCAACATTCATCCACATACTGGATAGAAAATATAACAGTTAAAAGATATCACATATTCATTATTTTGTTTTCATTCACAATCTAGTGATTTCATTCAAGATGTTTTTTAAATTTGAATTTTTCTGACATAAAAGTTCATGGTTTTCGGCCATTTTTTAGCTAGGTTTTTTGTTCAGGTGCAATCTAGCACTGTTCTGTCCAAAATAAAATGCTTTGGTAGTCACACCTTCTCCTCATTCTCGATCTTCAGACAGAATGAGGACGCGGCACTCTCTTCTTGAATTGCAGAGGGTTCATTTTTTGAAAATTGAGAAGTTTCTTTCTTCTCCTTCAACGATGAAGAATGGGCATGGAAAATGGTTTTGCATTCAATCGTTTCACCACAGAGCTTCTCAACCGTTTTCATCATTTACCTTGCAATTTGACACATCTTTTGACTGTGAATAGAGCATAGTTTTTACCAGATAGATAGATAGAAACTCTGGTCCCTTTAGGGGCCGGCGTGAATGAAGTGTCCGTTCATAATGCCAATGATCCGATGCCCACGGGACATGGGGAAATTGGGACAATACTACTCTCCCCTTTCGAGGATGGACACTATAGTGACACACTATGCTACTACCTAGCTAGCCACTAGTGCCTTGAAGATACCGGACATGGTATCCCCCTAAAGGGCTTTGAGGTACCCGTACAACAAGGTTCAAGGACCCCCCCACCATAGTTGGGTGGACTATAGCGGTGAGCACCACGCCGGCATGGGGAATAGAACCCACAACATCCTCATTGGGGGCCATGAGCCCCAACCACCAAGCCAAGGCCCGTGGTGCCATAGTTTTTACCACGTCCTCAATTGCACGTAAATCCCATGCTCATTCTCCACAGGGCAAAACACAACATTCAATATCATTCAGACACTTTGCCTTTTCATCCATTTAGTGATTTGTAATGCATCATGTGATTTCCATCAATGTAGTGCATTAAATGTAACCCTTTATTTTTCATTTTTCAAAGAGGAAGAAGGGTGGGAAAGGAAGCAAGTAGGTCATAATCTATTTTCAATAGAGGGACAAAAGAAGTGGTGCGTAATTATTTGCCAATGAGGTCTCCTCTGGTTTTCAGTGTGTGCAACCTTCATTAATTCAATGGGGTTTCATCCTCTTGTTTCAAAAATAAAATAAAATAAAATGGTGCCTAAGATTAAATCCTAAAATTCCTTGGACCTGAAATTTGGTTTTTGTTGTTTTGGGCAAGCTAAAATTTATTTTGATCTTTTTTATGTTTGAATTGCCATTTCATTTCCTTTTCAAGAACACTAAATTCATTGAATTTTGAGTATGTACGTGAAAGATATGCAATTCTTCCATAGAATGAGCTAAAACGCCCTCCTCTTGACTTTTTCTTTGATCACTTGGAAAAACAGAAAAAAATCTGTACAGCATAGTCTCCAAGAGATGACTACCCAAACGGCATGATTGATGAACAAACATTTGAATTAAAAAAATTAGACAGCAGTAGGACGCTTCCGTTCAGTGTGTCAATACAGGTTCCAAATTTCTCAACAACTGGTTTCTATTCAACACTAGCAAAACTTCAAAGCACGCATGTGCAGAAACAAGTAGGATAGCATTCTTCCAATACATGATAGAAGTGAGAACTGAGAAAAAGTAGTCCATAGAACTAACTAAAAATAAAAAGGCTAACAACTGAAAGCTCCATGCCTGCAAAACTTTTGAGGTGCCTATGTAAACCACACTAGAGACTTAACGTTCCTCCCTTCATCATGTTATCATGTCACTGAAACTAAACGCTACTAACCAGAGGTTGTTGAGGGCAGGAAAAAAACCCTCAGCAGGACTAGATGTATCAGTAATGTCAAAGTAATGAAGTAGAGTGAGCATAACAATAGTGTAGACGCCGGCACCGGCAAGTATCCTGCTTTCCTTTCTGTTAGCGTGAAGGACAAGGCACCTCAGGATGCACATTCCACAAAATAATCACTTCTTGAAACGTGATATCCTGCACAACTGGAAGCAAAATCATAAAGGACGTTTAGGGGCGGAAAACCCTGTTTGAATCATTCCAGACTAATTACATAGAAAGACACCTTTCAGGTGGCAGGGTTACCTCAAGAAATAGAGCTTTTCAACTCTTGTGTGAATACTTTTAGTGCAGCGAGACCCTCCTCGGGACTTGCAGCCTCTCCTAACACCTTAACCATAGCACTGCCTACTATCACACCATCGGCTCCCCACTCTACCACCTGTGTCACAAACATAAGCTTCACCAATAAGAAAGCATTTACCATGCACACTAAGACTAGATTATGTACTATGGACATCAAGAAAGCATAATGCATGTACTATGCGCATTAAGAAAGTATAAAGCATGTACAGAAAGCATGTAATATGTACATTAAGACTATGAACAACGTAAAGTATTGTGGTGGAGCAAGCAGGAACATCTTCCGACATCTCCAATGCAATGTCAGAATTCGAAAGTAGACAAAAGCACAGACCTGAATAGCATGTTCTGGACGTGAGATTCCAAAACCCACGGCGATTGGTTTGTCAGTAACCTGCCAAGCATTTAGAGTGCATAACTGTCATGATCCGATAGTTCCAAGAATGTTTTTGCCAAAGAAAAAAAATCTAAAGCACAGTGAGGAAAGTTGCTCACCATAAAGATCAGGTATTACAAAACGCGAATGCTTTATAAACCCTGCACCTTAAACATGGCAGTCTAAGAATGAATATCCAAAACAAGCTGAAAAAACGAGATGGAGAAGAAAGTCACCTCCTTTAACTCTTTCAAAAGATTCTGCACGCGACCTTGAACTGAAGCCCGTGCCCCTGTGACTCCAGTGAGACTTACCTGCAGATAAGCATCCAAGATTCATTCATTAAAAATTATTGGGCATGTGCCTCCCTAGAAATTACATGAAGTACTCATGAAGCCTTTACAAACATAAATCTTGTACATAAACATGAAAACGTCATAAGTTCTGGACAAGCGCAAGGTAAAAAATTATTCCTCGCAGCAAATCAGCCTTTACCACTACCACAAAAACCATCGTCAGTACTCAAAGAAAAATCCTCTGTACATATCTCAAATGACAGAAAATGGTTGACTTAAAATCAGAATTCGTCATAGAGACTTAGTCCAACAGAAGAGAAATTAAGAATGGCTTGAGAAGAATCTGAAACAGTAACAATCTGGGAAAATAAAGATGAAAAATACAACACTCACCAAGTATACAAAGCCTTGCGATGCCTTGGCGATTGTGTCCATCCGAGATTTGGGAGTTGTAGGAGTTGTCAATAAGACCTAGAAGAAAACCATTCACGTTTTATATTCAGCAACACTAGTTGTACTTGTGACTGACTCTTATGCTACGGCATTAAAAAACAACAAAACTACTGCCAAGGTTGGTAATTGTCACATACATAACTAGAGCCAAACACAGAAATTCATAAGTTGGTAGACTTATACTCCACATGCAGGAATATTGTGCTCACCAATTCAAGGCCGTTTGCAGTAGTGCCCTCCCGGAGTTTGCCTGTCTCTTCAAGCGGGACATCTGGCACTACCAGGCCTACATACATTGCAAAAGTGTTCACTGAATCATGTCCTAGAACTATCCTAAATTGATTGTACTAAGATAGTAAGAACTGTCCTCACATGAAACACGTGCATCAGCTGAAAGCAGCACACAAAAACTTTGTGCATTGTCACATTTGTTAAGGATCAAAACTGTGCAAAAGTTTCAGTGAGAAAGCACTACCCGAGCCTCCTGCCTCTTTGACAGCCTTCAAAAAGGGATCCATTCCTCGCTTTAGAATAGGGTTGTAATATGTGAATAGCACAACTGGAGCCGACAAGCTTGGGCTCACCTGCAAAACAAGATACCTTCAATATTGCATCATCTCAACAATGAAAGAAGTCAACTACAACAGCCACAATCCCTATTAGCAGCTCAGCGAAGAAGTGTATATGATTCACATTTCTTAGTAACTTTACCTCCTTCAACATCGCCAGAACTTTATCAAGGGTGGTCCCTCTCGCAAGTGACCTGGTTGCAGCAGCCTGGAAGAAGCACCCACCAATTAGAGCCAGCGACATTATGTCAAAAATTATATAGTCCAAGCTCAAAAGCAACAGAATATTCTAATATGGTACATCGGGAGATATTGAAACATGCCTGAATAACAGGACCATCAGCAAGAGGATCAGAGTAGGGAACTCCGAGCTCTATAATGTCACATCCACATGCATCCAGCAGTCGCATTGCCTCCGCGGTTGTATTCAGGTCAGGGTCTCCAGCAGTAATGTATGGGATGAGTGCAATCTGACAAACACCATCGCCAAATCATTTAACCCCTAAACGTCTAAAACACCATCTGCATCACTGAACTTTGCAACAGTGGCATTTTCTCATTTTACCTCGGTTTTCTGATTGCAATACATTATTTTTAAAAATCTTGTTCTATACTACAAGATCAACAGTGTTGATCGTTTCAAACTGAAGTCGTTTTCACACAAACAGATGATTTGCAGCAGGGGGTCCAATTTTCCTACACTACAGAAAATACACAGTGTACGCTTCAGTGATCTCAGAACCACTTTATGACATTTAGAACATTATGCAACCTCCCACATACATGGTATCTACTTTTTCTACCCAGTGCATTCAATACTCACGATACCTCTATAATATCCGGCAATACTCTTAATATATTAAAATGATACCATGATGATATCCGCGGATATCACCTCATGAAGTTGCTACATATTTATATCACGATGAGCATTCTCGATACATTTTTTTTTTTTTAAATCATTTTCTTTCTTTGCATGTTTAGCAGCCCCATTTTTTTGGTAGAAATCCAGCTAATTTTAGCCAGTTTTGAGATCACTGGTTCGCTTAGGGGTTTAGCACATACAACAAAAGGGTTACAAGTTCACCTACGAAATGTACTCCTCTGGTACATTCTCTCCACAGAACATACACTGAGACGAGTGTATGTTCTAGTGTATCGTTGAGATGAAGCAATATAGAGGCATCAGATACCATAATCCTCTAGAATATACCAGAGGTGTAAATTTCAGGAGATGGTGTCACATGAGCAGCACTCTACCCTCACATTATACTTAAAAGTGCACATTACTATTCTTTTCATGACTGACCGTAAGCTCTTAACCCCTAAAGGACCAAGGATTCATAGTTTTAAAATGAAAAGTTTGAACAATCATATTGTGAAAATTATAATTTGAATGGGACCAAATTTTATATCCCAAGAATCAGTGAAGAATATTACATATGTTGAATTAAAAATAAAATTAAAATTAACAAAAAAAATCTACATAAAACCGACTCGAAGTCACTGAAAAAAACAGGAGCCACCTGGTGGCCTTATGGTCCTTTAGGGGTTGAGGTTAGAATACCAGTAGGATTGCCATTATGAATTGTGGCAACATTAGGGTTTAAAGGTTAAGAGAAAATGTACCTTCCCTTGTTCCTTCAGGGCAGCGAAAGTGTCAGCAATTCGGGTCATGCTTGCAGCTGAGGCGGCGGCAGCAGCAGCAACAGCAGCAGCAGAGGCTCGTGGCATCATCGCAAACCGCGATGCGCGGGACCTTCGAGAGGAAGACACACAGAATTGCGAAGGGCGATAGTTCGGCGTAGACAGAGTGCGCGCGGCGGATTTCTGCGACGGATTCAGTGCGTCCTGCAGCAGCCCGGAGACCACCACCGTCGCTAGCCCTGCATGTCCGCTCGCGACCGCCATCGCTACAAGAGCCTAAACTCAAAACTCAGCTACTCCACACTCAGCTACTCCACACTCAGCGCTTTGGAAAACAAAAAGAAGTGTGATATACTTTAGAGACCCTTCGGCAATGTGTGTGTATGTATGAATGAATGAATTGCACAAAAAGCATCACGGAATGCGAGATTCAGGAAAATGAGGGGAAATTCTTGCAGTGAAATGCGAAACGCGGGATTGAGAGCAACCTGAGTGATGCGACGGGGCTGTTGCGAGGAGATTCGAGCTGCCCTAGAACAATCTCCTTCTATTTCTTCTGGAACCCAGCCCCCGAGATTGCTGAACAATGCGACAACAGGGAAGCAAGACAAGAAGGGAAGGGGCGGACGGACGGACGGACGGGGGCGACGGTGGTCTGGGTTTCGTTGCCTTTGGACGAACGAATAGATGGTTTCGTTCCTTACGGTTTCGTTTTGTCGGCTTAAAGTAAATCAAATTTTGAAGAAGATATTATGATTTTTTCTTTATTATATTTTTATTTCTTCTCTCCAAATAGTTAGAAGGTGTGGAAAATCTTCGTGGACTATCAATAGATAGATAGATAGATAGAAACTCCGGTCCCTTTAAAAATTTCGTGGACTATCATTATTAGGTGTGTAAGAGGTGTGTAATAGCTTGGTGGTCTATCATTATTACAGTAGGTGTAAGAGATGTGTAAGAGCTTGGTGGTCTTCAAAAAAAAATTAGCTCTTTTCTTGGTGCTAAGAAACTTTTGAAGGTCGCCAAACTCTTACACACCTCTTACACACTTAATAAATATAAACCACCGAGATTTTTCGCACCTTTTAACTATTTAGAGTGAACAAATAAGAGTATAGGAAAGCAAAATACTTTGTAGATTCATCAAATCCAAGGTGATTTTAAGAATAAATCCATTGCGGGGACACTCATTTTTTTGGGCTAAAAGCAACTGTAGCAAATATATTTCGTCTATGATTCCACTGAAATGCATCCTCATTCCCCACCCATGCCATTTCAATTAGAGCTCCTCGCATTGTAGCTACTTGTTTAGTGTTGTTTTTTGAAAGAACCTTGTCCCTATATTGATAGAACCAATGTAAGCTCTTGAACTTGCGGAGCCACAACTTTCGTAGTGAACATAAAAATTGTCAACTTACCACCACAACAATAATGCATTGACTATATGATATTAAAATGTTAAAATACCATCATCCATAATAAAAAGATGAAATGTATACATGAGATGTGCATAACATTTAGTAGTTTGTAGTAGCTTTTTCTTGTCCATAAAAGAATGAGTAGCATATTCTATATTCAACATGACTTCATTAGTAGTTAATTGGACAAATGGAGTTCCAAGGTGAAAGAACAGTACATGAATTCAAGAAAAGGTAGAGTGCTTGAAGGCTACTGACAACTGATTCATTAGGAGATCTGCATGGTTTTATCATATGAATTATTTTTCTTCTTAAGCTCTTTAAATCACACTAATGACAAGGATTTATAACTTTACGAAACTAAAGTATCAACAAATGGTGCACAAACCTTTAACCCCTAACCGCCCAACCATGCATATTTTGCTTGATGTACAGATTTCATCCGCAGTTTCTCATCCGTCATGCACTTTTTGTGGTGTGATTTTTTTATTGAATTTTTTATGGGAAGTTAGCTTCATGTATGTGTGATCGGATCGAAAAGGAAACAATTTCTGAAAAAATTATGCCTTATTTCGTGTTGCGGTGTTTCACCCAAAATTTAGAAGATTTTAGTCTAAAAAAGTTCTTGAAAAAATAAACTCATAAAATCAAGCATCCCAAAAATCTCCAAAAATCACTACACCTAGAGTACTATATTATAAGCCATCACAACAAATTTCATCCCCATACTGTCAATATCTTATTCGTAATCGAATCTCAAAATAATTTTTTATTTGATGTTTCAAAATTTATAGAAAAATATTAGTGATTGCAATCAAAGATCTAACCGTATAGATTGAATCTAAATTTCAAAATCTATAACTTTTAATCATACATCAAGTTTCAAATATTCATGCTAGTTGCATTTTATAATGCATCTTTGCAAAACTGCCCAAATTGGACATAAGTGAGGACATTTAGGGGTTAATGTTTAATATGATTAGTGTAAAGAATGTTTAACCCTAAGAAGGTGCTTGCGTTCACATATTGGACAACGAGCAGGTTCAAACTGTTTAAATTCCATTCGAATAATTGGACAATTTTCATCCACCAAAATTTCTCATGGTTCTTGTGCAAGTTGACTATCTTTTGTACGGTTTGGATCTTCAAAATAGGTTAATATGATTTTTGAAAAAAAAAAACAGACTTAGTTTATATCAAGTTTCATTTTCAGTTTAAAAAGTGAGACCTTGACAATGATTTTCCAAACTAAGTAGAATCATATAATAGAAACTATAGCATCTTGTAGCGCATGTTATTCCAATTTTATTACAATTTTTTAAAGAAATTTCATTCATTCATGATTTATAATTGAATTTCAAGAGAAAACCTTACAAAATTAATAAAAAAATATTTTTAAAATATATGATAAATCCAACCGTGCAGATGTGACCTTCACATTGGTATTTATAACTTTGTTTCGTACATCAACTCCAATTTTGGTTTGTATCAAACATTTTATAACAAATTTTTGAAAACAATGATGAATTGTGATGTTAAAGGGTTAAAAGAGTGATGAATTTAATACACCATTGACAATATTAGAAAATAGTGATTGTTTTCTATAGTAACTAGGGCTATGCGTTGCTGCGCATAACCGTCGGCGAATAATATTTGTTAAATGAATATTATAGAATTTGAAATTCTAGTTTACCTTAAAGACTTTTATACCCTTAAACTATAAAAGATGTTTAATTATATTTTTATTCATTTCTAAGAGTTGGTTTTATAGTGATTAAATAATTTTAGGAAATGGACTTAAGTAGTTATCAGTGAGACAATCCCTTAAATGTTGCCTCATTAATGGAACATTGTATATTGAGTTTTCTGGTGATATATTAAATGCAATGTCAGTATCATAGGCTATTGTGAATAAGCCACATGATACTAAATCAGGTTGTTGCATCACATTAGCATATTTATATCGCAATTGACCAGAGAAGCTAATTAGGTTTTCTAATCGTGATATAGTATGGTTTGGTAGATTATTATTATGGAATATGAATGAATTATATAATATGCAATTATATTGTAGGTTTTGAAGATTGATATAGCAGAGAATCTAGTGGTTACCATCTATATGAAGGAATTGTAAACATGATTTAATTAGATCTAATTGTACACAACACTTGAATTTGACTTTGATCATGATTATTTCAAATTTTAATATACTTAATGTTTATTATTAATATTGAATGTTTATCATCACAATGAAAGACACTGTTAGTGTAGATGTTCTCGTCTGTTGGGCAAAATACGTGGAATGATTAGTCTAATCAGTTCTAACAAGCAGCACTAAGTACTTGGACAACTCCTTACAGCAGACAGTCCCCTTTCTATCATTAAATAAATCCCATATACATTTTGCAACTAGAAATGAAAGTTGAAAAACTTACTACAAAGGAACAATTGAAACACATACAGTGGTCAGCAGAAGTGTTCGGACAGGACGCTTCCACTTCCAATATGAACTAGTTTTCCTACATAACTCACATTCAAGTTGTAAAAATTTAAACATACAATCACATAGTTACAACAAACATGTAACATAACATTCATAATCAAAAATGTCAATCAAGAAATCAATCAAAAATAAAACACATGATGTGGGTGTCCGATTCTTTATGCAAAAAGTGAAGTGGTTATCTATTTACATGGGAAACAAAGCCATGAGCTACAAAATCAAGCTAAAAACTTGAATGTAGAATCATGATGACTACCTAAAAACTTGAATGTACAATCATAATGACTACCATCGTGTATAGCCACCTTTTGCTTGATAAACATCTACAGCTCTCTCAGGCATAGACATGATCAATTTCCTCATGGTATCAATCTCAATGCTATACCAAATTTCTTGCAATTTCTCCCACAAATCCTTCTTGTTAGTGGGTTTCTTCTCCGACATTCTCATACAACGATCTACTTCATTCCAAAGGTGTTCTATAGAAGAGGTGAGTAGTCTTGTACCAATGGACCTTTGTCCGGTGGGCATTGGCTCATTGTCATGACGAACAGACACTTTATTCACGCCGGCCTCGAAAGAGGACCGGAGTTCATATCTATCTATCTATCTGTTCTATAGGATTCAAGTTAGGAAATTGAGCCGGATGCCAAATTAGTTGAAACTCCTGTGCTAACAACCAATCTGTAACATACTTAGAAGTATGTTTGGCATCCTTGTCGTGCTGAAAAATAACATTCTCCTCTCCTAAATCATGCATGTGTATAGTATTCATGAGCTCCATCTCCAAAATTTCCCAATACACAAACTTATCCATGTTCCCTTCTATAAGACGAAGATTGCCAACTCCCTCCCAAGTCATACATCCCCATACCATAATGTTTCCACCCCCAAATTTGATAGTAGGTTGCACATGTTGATCTAAAAGATGCTCTCCTCTCTTCCTCCAACAATATTGCCTCCCATCTGAGCCAAACAAATTGAATTTTGACTCATCTGAAAAAATCACATAACTCCAATCCATCCAACTTGCATGCCTACACTTCTTTGCCCATGCATATCGACGTGCTTTAACACGCAATTCGCTATTTATGCACTTGGTCAAGTGCGTTCATTTCATGAGCAAATCTTGCTTAAAAATTTTTGTGTAAAAATTTCTCTAAAAAACAACCATTTTTGTCGTTCTACAATTACTTTCATTGTAAACAAACAATTATTTAATTTAATTTTTATTCTTATCTTTATCTTTTATCTTTATCTTTTATTTTATTTTTTCTTTTATCTTTTCTTTATCTTGTTTCATTTATCTTATTTCTTTCTTGTCTTCAATTTATTTTCCTTCTTGTCTTCCTTCTTGTCTTCTTCTTTTTCTTCTATTTTTTTTCATTCCTCTTGTGGCAGCCGCAAATCCTTCGCCCGCACCAAAGACAAAAAAAAAAAAAAAAAAAAAAAAAAAAAAAAAAAAACCTTTTTTTTTTTTTTTTTTTTTTTTTTTTGAGTTCGTCTTCTTTTTTGTTTGGGGCTCATGAACCCTGAAAATAGAAATTTAAAAAAATAAAAATTTAGGGTTCAGCCGCCGGCGGCTGAACCCTAAACGGCGTAGGATGCACCAAAAAAAAAAAAAAAAAAAAGTTTTTTTTTCTATTTTTAGTCTGCTGTGGGCTAGAGGGTGCGCGGCCGCGCACCCTTTGCCTCATTTTCTCCTCTCCTCCTCTCCTCCTCTCCCTCTCTCCCTGTCTCCCTCTTCTTCTCTCTCCCTCTTCTTCTCTCTCCCTCTTCTTCTCTCTCCCTCTTCTTCTCTCTCCCTCTTCTTCTCTCTCCCTCTTCTTCTCTCTCCCTCTTCTTCTCTCTCCCTCTTCTTCTCTCTCCCTCTTCTTCTCTCTCCCCTATATATGAAGAGAGGGGAGAGGGGAGAGAGAAGAAGAGGGAGAGAAGGAGAGGAGGAGAGGAGGAGAGGAGAAAATGAGGCAAAGGGTGCGCGGCCGCGCACCCTCTAGCCCACAGCAGACTAAAAATAAAAATAAAATAAAAAATAAAAAATAAAAAATAAAAAAATTTGAGGCATCCTCCGCCGTTTAGGGTTCAGCTGCCGGCGGCTGAACCCTAAATTTTTTATTTTTTTAAATTTCTATTTTCAGGGTTCATGAGCCCCAAACAAAAAAGAAGACGAACTCCAAAAATAATAATAATAATAATAATAATAATAATAAAAACAGGTTTTTTTCTTTTTTTTTCTTTTATTGTCTTTGGTGCGGGCGAAGGATTTGCGGCTGCCACAAGAGGAATGGAAAAAAATAGAAGAAAAAGAAGAAGACAAGAAGGAAGACAAGAAGGAAAATAAATTGAAGACAAGAAAGAAATAAGATAAATGAAACAAGATGAAGAAAAGATAAAATAAAAAATAAAATAAAAGATAAAGATAAAAGATAAAGATAAGAATAAAAATTAAATTAAATAATTGTTTGTTTACAATGAAAGTAATTGTAGAACGACAAAAATGGTTGTTTTTTAGAGAAATTTTTACGACAATATTTTTAATGCTTCCGGGGACTAAGTGCATGATTATATGGCCAAGTGCGTAAATAGCGAATTGCGTGTTCTTTGTGCTTTTTTGACAAGAATGGCTTCTTAGTTTTCACTCGTGCTCTCAATCCCTGCCTCCAAAGACATCTTCTAATTGTATCATCACTCAAATCCAATCCTTGAGATCGCATTTCTCTACCCACTGCTGCAGCTGTACTATTAGATGATGCATTCAACAATCTTACAACCTCACGATCACCACGTTCATCAAGAATTCGAGGTCTCCCTTGTGAAAGAGCATCTCTCAAATGACCTCTCATTGTAAACCTCCGCACAATAGCATGGCAAGTGCTTCGAGAGATGCCTAAAACCGCTGAAATTTCAGAGTACGAATTCCCTCTCTCATGCATCTGAAGAACTAACTCACGTTCAGCAAGAGACCTTCTAAGAGCCATAGCTAATCAAGAGCAATCTTACTCAATCACAATGAATCATGAAATGCAAGAGGTCTCCATAAATACATGTTCATTCTCAAGATTTTTTAGATGCACAACTTGTGTGCATAATGAATTGGACACCCATGATTGACACATCATGAACTGCTGCCCTTGCAAGTGGCTCAATGTCAATGATGGTACTCTTTCTAGTTTACAAATGGCTCTTTAGTTATAATTAGCTGAAAAAATCAGCACATACCTACCAAACTTGACAAGTGTTACTACTAAACTGAGATTGTCATTACTGTCCAAACACTTTTGCTAACCACTGTAAGCAACCAATGTGAAGTGGAAAAGTGTGGAATACTATTTGGCTATGGATAGCCACACAGATTAGGGTCATGGCAAGTGGTGGTACTACCGATGGCATGTGCCGCGTCATCATCGTCTAGGTTGTTGACGACGAAAACACCCGCTGGGCTGACGACAACACCCGTGGCAGTGGCATCAACCGGCTTCAATACCAAACGTCATCTACACTGGAAGCCTGGGACTAGTGTATCGTTGTCATTGTCCAAGCCCGTGAAGCTATGGCAGTCCCTTCCCCAATTTTTTGGACGCCGACCCAGACGATTCCTCTCCTTGGCGATCTAAGGTCTGGCAGTATTGTAAAAACAGAGCAGTCCTTGATGACTAAGATTGGTTTCAGGTTTGGAAATGCCAGCCATAGCAGACGAACTTCTCGCCAGAAAACAAATCCTAGTAGATTGGCTTCGTATGTGACTTGGTGGCCAAGGGGGTTGTTTCCATGGCTATAGTTCACGTCTTCGTGGACAATACCTATGTTCACCTCACCAAGGGGTTTGATTCCATGGCTGTGGGCAACAAGCTTCAACATCGCATCACGCTCGGAATTCAATCGGCATTCAAGTGACAGCGCGTTCAAGCTGTACGTAGACGCATATCTTTGCCTGGTGTCTGATTCTGGGCATAAAACGCCCATGGTGAAGATGTTGGATCACATAACAAAAATCCACGGTAGGTGGAACTTTGTTGCACATAACTCCCCGACTCAAAGTGTGAAATTCTCGGCGATAATGGGCAAGCATTGGAAGAGGTTTATAGTCATTACTTGTACTTCCAAAAAAAGGGCTCGTCGTTGCTGGTGCATTTCGAAGGGAAGGAAAGTCTTAGAATCCTCTTCTTTTGCACTTCAATCGGAGACTCCAAGGTGTTCTACAACCTTAAAGTGAAGCCTCATGATGGGTCTACTTCCTACGTCCTGGAGACTACACTCCCCTTCCTTTAAACGAAAGGGGAATTGTTTTGCCAAAGACAGTTTCTTCACATTCCAACTCCTATAGATTGTGATGAAGCCCGTTGCAAGTTTGAAGTGGAACTCAGTTTTCCAGAAAACAACTAGGTTTTTAAACACTATTGGAGCAACTCGCATATTGGATGGTAACTGGGTTGGAACCATGATTGTCATGATTTAAGCTTAGACTCTGTTAGACTTTTGTTGTAAGTATGTTCTAAGATTTCGTTTTGAAATTGTTGCTTTCCAATTTGATGTTTTTCAGTTCTTGTGTTAGAATGAACAAACTTATGTTAGTTTTGAATTCAGTACTTGAATTCCACAGCATATAATACGGATGTTCACTGTGCTCACAAATGACTGCTTCATTTTTATTTTTTAATTCCGGAAGCGGTAATTGCGAGCATGTAAAAAGGGCTTATGAAAGGTTAGCACATGAAACGGCGCCTCTAGCAATTGCTTGATATAAACTATGGAGCATTGATCTTCAACTCAAATAGTTACCGCTACTATTATCAGCCCAGATTCTAGTTGAGATACATAAAATACAATCTGGAAGGTAATATCAGAAAATACAAATGCTGTAAATTTGTAGCATTGACGATATACATAATGAAATAGCCATATGTCCCCGTCAAACTCGTAAATATCAGCGGTTTAGGGTTTAGGGGGTTTACTGAAAAAATGCAATTACAATCTAATTGGGGGGAATATTTCCCACAATTTTCAGTGGACGAAATCGCTTAATTACTATCAAATTTTAAGGTGGACCGCTCATTTTTAGATGAAAGTATACATATTTAGATGAATAAATGTACTTTCATCAATAGTTTGGACAAAGGCGGCTCCTAGACCCTACTACAGATTGCTTTCTGCACCACCTAAAATAATTGGAAAAGAAAACACTGTTGATCAAGGTATTTCTTTTAAGACTTCATTGATTTTAGAAAAATGTACTTTCAATATAAAACAAAGTAGAGAAAAATATGAGGTGCGATATAGTGTAATAGAAGTCCCAAAACTGCACAAGACTACCAAAATCTACGAAAAACTACCAAAAGATAAAACTCCGAAATTTCACGAAGAATCCAGGTTTTTTTTTAATTTCCAAAACTGAAAATTTCTATGTATAGAAGACAAAGAATTTGTAGAAATTGTTAAGTAATTTGGGACCAAGGAAGTATTTGGTAGCCATTGCTATAAAGAGGACATCATGCATATAAATACTAACGGAATGAATGCCCAAATACTTTAGGAATATTACAAGAATAAGCTAAACGATGATTGAAGGGATCAACTCATGATGCATGAACAATCTTCATGGTGAACTTGAATTTCTACTATTAATACGATAAAGAAAGGTCTGTTGGTTCATAAACCAATATGATGGACCAATAGTTCATTCTCTTTCATTGTATTTTTATTAAACCCTGCACAGACAATTCAACCCAAAGTGGGTCGATGCTATTTTATATCCTTTTAGATTTTCCTCTTAAGTGACATTGTTCAACATGAAATGTTTTTGAAGGTAAATAATGATAAGTCCCAAAATAATGCACTTCATTACAAGGACTATAAAACATTAGAAATTGATTCTTTACACAATTTGTTTTTATTGAAAATACACATCTCCAGTACATGTAGTTGCATGAATTTTCTTTCTTTATTCTACAAATTCTTAGTTGATTAGAATTGATGAAATTCACAACCTCTCAAAGTTTTAAACAACATCTTCCTAATTAGTATGTCCAAAAAAAAGTTAAGCCAACGAAGCCATTGCTCATGGCTACTTTGAGATTTGTAGAGAAAAAGAGCACCCATTTATGTTGACAACAAAGCATACTCTTTAAGAATGAGAACTTCCCTTGCACCATCTGATTTTCCCTAAGAAGATAAAAAAATAAAAATAAATTATGGGCTTCATAGAGTTGCCCAAAACAACACCAACCCAAAAATGCACTCACTTCTTCTAGAGTTCTCTAGAAATTTATTATTCCCTCTGTCCCATAATGACTTGCACGTAGGTTCTCTAAAATCTACCTCAAGAGGTAGATTTCAGAGAATCTACGTGCAAGTCATTATGGGACAGAGGGAGTATAAATTTTGAATTATGTACTACTTAAAAGGTAGCTTTATGGGTATGCAGTCCTTTCAAAAAACAGTTTATATAGTATTTAACTAATTATGGACAGTCTTCTATAAATTTGTCCGTCCTACCAAAGAACCTAATTTAATACCGATCAAAAATTTCTCAATTAAAATTCCATTTTGGGATCCCTTAGACCTAAAAGATTAAGGTGGTTTTCTTAAAATTGGGACTTCTTCATTTACTTGAGTAGGCAAAAAGTAGGCGTGTAGTGAAAAGAACACATTGTAGAAATTCATAATTGTACGATTGCTATGGATCATAACTTATTCTCAGCATATCCAAATAATAAATGTTTTAGTGTATTGGAATCCTCTTGAAAATACAGATAAGATCAATAAATTATTTATCATTTCGATAATAGTAAATAGTGCCACTACTAAAAATCACAGTTTTAGGAAAACTTCCATATTGTAGCCCACAATATTATAGTATTCACATAGCGTTCTATACATGCATCGAAGAAGAGAACTTGGAATATGGAAATAGGCCAATGATTGGAGAATCCAATGTCACTTAATGAATAAGGTAGTTTTCCTAAAACCATGGCTTTCAGCTACTGAGGCTATTTACTATCACTAAAATGATAAAAAAATTATGGATTTTTTCTCCATTTTTAGGAAGATTCTAATGCACCAAAATATGTATTCTAGAATTTCATCTGAATAAGCTATGTTTTTTTTGAAATTTTAACTATAGCCTCCCTAAAGCATTTTCAAAAATGTTATCTTGCAAGATCTACATCAAGTATACATTTATGCAATGCTACAATACATCTTATCCATTGCAAGACTCATGTTTGCCTACTCACATGAACGGGGCACTCACGATTTTAGAAAACTACTTCAACTCAATCGTAACCTAAAATACACACACCAGCACTAGAATTCTACAACCTAAAAGCAGCATGTTCACACCGAGATTCTCGAACAGAAAAATATTATCCTTGTTTACATTCCAATCTCAGAAAAGCTAAATTTGCAGAGCAATGTGTCCACCACCCAAAATTCACCTTTGCGCTTATCACTATCTTTACGATACTCAGGTGAAATTTGTTTGATACATGTTCACGTAATATGAGGTACCTATGTGATACACATGCGATACCCTGACGCTCCTCTTGCAAAGTGGAAAAGACCATTCTGTGTAGGATCTTCATGAACACATTTATGGATGATTCCGAAATGACAGATTCTATTGCCAGAGTCATGTTAAAATTCAACAACACAAGGCACTTCACAGAAGAAAGTATAGCGATTGAAAACTCGAAAATGAAGTTGCAAGTGTCTAGTAACCTGTCAAGTGTATTCAAAATGATGATCTATATAAAAATAAATGCCTTACTCCGTGTCTCAAAATTTTCTGTCCACAAATGTGAGAAAATACAAAGATGTACAGTCACGAAGCTCTATAAATGCATTTCACATTGTCTGCACCAATTTTTTTACTTCTGTCTGGGACAACGCTTCAAGCATTCCCATACTCTGTGTGGTACTAAGCATATGCGAGCTTGGTTGCCATGACCTCGTCGGACTCGTAAGCCGGTATTACCATGCTATGGAAGCACGTAGACACCTTTGGGAATCAATTTTTCTCCTACTCTGAGTTTATGTTCACTGTGATTCGCTCAAATGAAAAGTACTCTGAATCCGTTATAAATTTGTTTACTTGTACCTAGCTGGCTGGCTCATGTTTCTCACTACTCGCCGAAAACATTTTTTCAAAACTGCTGGCAAAGACCCTAAGTGGCATGAACTACATAGTGTACCGAAGGCTTCGAATAACTTTGCACACCGGCGGTGAACCTTCAGGTAGAGCATGAGGATCAAGAGTACTATTCTTTGAATCCCATGTCAATATCATTTCATTTGCATTGTTGTATAATGCTATCTTAATGGTCTGTTTGTTTTCAGACTTTTGATTTAACGTAAGTGCATCACAGATTGTATATAATAATAAGATGTACTATGCTTTCACAAATGCTTATCGTAGTCACGGAGAGACGTTTCAAGGATTGAAGGTGAATCCTGAGAAAGAACTTGCAGAAGAAATAGCTTACTCTGCGCAGTAGAACAGAGTCTTTCGGCGGGTGTAAGTGCTCTTGGATCAGAGCTTATTGAGCCTCCTAGTGTAGAAAAACCTTGTGGTTTTCTTGATGCTAGGGATCTTTGGGGATGTGCTCATCTCACGTACATGGAGGATTGGATTTTGAAAATATAATAATCCTCTGAGAGTATCAAAAGTTAATTCAGAAGTTAATCTACAAGAAGTTGATGATCTTAAAGAAATTGAAAATGTGTAAGAAATTGGAGATCTGGAAGAAATTAAAGAAATTGATGAGATGTTGTACTCTTCTAATTTGAAGAGTCCAGTATTGGTTACCAAAAAATAGACATGAACTAATGAAGAAAAGAAGGCCTTTGAACAAGGATTTAAAAAATTTGGGAAGAAGTGGATAAAAATTAAAGTTACCTATCCAGAGGCTTTACGAGAAAGGACCTCTACCGCTATCAAAGATTATTGAATGATTCACGATGTTAACGAGGCGCGTGCACTAAAGAGGAAGAGGAAGGCTTTGGAATGAACTAAGGTTATATTACAATTCAGCATATCAACCTTGCACTGACGTATTTCAAGCAACCTTTTCATTTTAGAATTTTTTTTTATGTGCATACTCGAACCAAGTACCTTTGTATTAGGATTTAGTTTGGAAGCATTTATGTTCAATGTTTTATATCTTCATGTGGAATAATTTTGAATATTAACTGCGTTAAAACTGTGTTCATCTTCCGAATATGCATACTGAATACGTTAAGTTTAAAAACCTTAATTGTAGGATAACGTATTGGTCTGAAGTCGAAGGATATTTCTCTTTTGACTAAGGTAGTCAATACCTCTTAAGTGACAATTAATGATTGTAACGTTTTGTTATACTTTTATATTTTTTATTTGCCGCATGATGCTTATGTTTTTAATAGTCATTGTGATGACATGTTTCCATGCAATTTGTTGTTCATTTTTATAGCTATCTGGATAAATAAGAAGAGTCGAAGACCTTCTTGTGAGTTAAAAAACCGGTCGCCCGATTTATGATCACAAATGGGCCGGTGGTGGCTGCAAATGTATGCCTTCCAAGCAATGGACCTCTCTGTTTTTTGTGCGATTAAGTGAACTCAATCTATCTTAGGCACTTAGCATGCAAAACAGGGCTTACTTTGTGAATGAAGGCTCTTAACTAGGTTTTTTGGGCATATATCTAACAATTCCAGCACACCTTCTAGACTTGCAAAAGTGAATAAATCAACTTACAACTTCCCATATCCCTTCCTAATGCAACCTCAACCACCACACATACTACCAACCACTTTAGCAATGCATAGACTCAATTTAAACATAAATTAGGATTTTCTAGAGAATTTTGGGTAGCGCTTCCGCGTCATGTCAAAAACTCAGAAATCTAACCCTAAACTTAAAACACAATCAAATTCGACGAAGGAACTCCGGCAGCGCTTCCGCGTCTCTCCCTTCACCGTCCCAAAATTCACCACAAGATCATACAATGAGCTTAAAACCATCCAAACATCAACAATTATAAATAGCTCACTTTCACAACACAATCTTGAATTTTTACACACACAAGAAATGTTAGGTGATTAGCTCACCATTTCCACATCCATGTTGCCTTATAACTCACTAATGATCTACGGATCATGCATTGGAACTTAAAACGCAAAAGAAGAACAAAAAAGAACAAGCACGGAGAGCTCCCTCCATAATATCACGCTGTCAGTTTTCTGTATTGTCACCGTTTTGCACTGCCGCAGCTTGTGCGCACCTCCGAAAACTTCCTTTCACTTCCGCGGCTGTTGCTCCCTCGTCCTTGCTCCAAACGCCTTGAGCTTAGACTTTTTGGAAAGCCAACTTAATCATCTTGCTTGTCCTCAAAAACCAGATCTTGATTCGCCTCCACCTCCGAGATATCACCCTCCAAGTCTTAGGCTCGAAGTCTGTGATGGCAGCAGGACCTCCTTTCACTTCCGCGGCCGTTGCTTCTCGTCCTTGCTCCAAATGCCTTGAGCTTAGACTTTTTGGAAAGCCGACTTGATCATCTACAACCCCTTCAATTTTCAAGATCTAACTACCTTTGCTCTAGCATTTATCTACCAAAGAAAATCAACCTATCCTATCTGATTCGAGGAAGAGAGAAGAGAATGATCCCCCTTGAGCTTCAACCCAAGGGTTTTGCCGCCCCTCCATTCGTTGTACTTCATCCAACTAGAATTCATCCAAAAACCCTACTCTAGTAAACACACCCTAAATTATTAGTTACCGGGTCTTTTTTAGGTGTTAAAAATAAGACTAGGTCTTTTACCAATAGTTCCACGTTTACTTCCCAATAATAGCCCAACTTCTACTTCCTACATTAACCGCAAAATACCGTGAAATACACAAAAATCCACGATTACTCGGTTAGAACACAAAATACGACAAGAATACCCAAAAACTAGGACAATTCAATCGGCATATAAAGACTCCAATCACATACGCTAATAATCCTACCAAATTAAATACGCAGCTAAACCGCTGCAATTAGGAAAATACGATCAAGATTTCACGAAAAAATGCCGCGATAAGACTTTAGCGCAGCCGTGGACCGTTTCGACGGTTCAGACTTCTCCATAGCACTAAAAAAATTCTTCTGACAATGATAAATATATTAGGTTAAAATGAAGATGAATTTTTGTTCTGCTTGTAAAATTATATTTCAAACTCATGACATTATCATTAATTTTGCCGGCAATAAACATAAGCGTTTAGTGAAGCTTCAAATCTACCAATGATTTCTATTAAACCGAAGTTGATATGAATGGGTGAATTACCATTTTTCATGTGTAATCACCCAGAATGTGATTTAACGAAGAAGCTTCAAGTACGATATAGTGTGCTTGAAAGTTATGTCAAAAATGTTTTCTTGTTTTCATTAAATATTGCACAATCTCTTCCACGAAAAATAGTTTTCAAGAAATCATGTATGCCAAAAATTATCCATATTATCCAATTGAGTGATCGTCCTAAGATTTTACTGGAAAAATGAATACAAGATCGAAAAGCAAAATTAAGATGAGAAGAAACAAATCCTAACCCCAACGGAGATTGAAGGAATTAGATCAGATGAGTTACTTTTGTATTACGTGAATGCGAATGTTTATAATGAACAATTGAGGGAAATGACGTAATTAACATTCACCTCGAAAAAAATAGACAATGGCTTCACGAGTCAGAATTAAAAGCATGGATGAGAATAGTTGTCGATGGATACAAATATGCCTACGGCTACATTGGAGGTAATTTTTTCGTTTAATTTTGTTTTGCACTATTCATCTTTGTTGTCATGGTTTATTCATCTTTATTGTCATTATTTTCTTTTATTGTTCTTATTTATTAAAGATTGTGAAATTATTATAATTTACTTTTATTGAGTTGACAATTTTTGTTGTTTTTTTAGGTTAAGTCATTACAAACATCAACTTTTGTTTCTTATGGAGGGAAATTAGCAACAATAGTATGTGAGTTTTGAACACTTGAAAGTTGTATGAAAGATAAAAGGTATGCCGATCGTTATGACAAGAATTGGTGCTGCACCATTCACCACAATGTGTACTACAGGAGATTATTCTTGTAATCCACACATTGATGAACTTATCACATTCTCTTTTGTTATCATTTTAGAGGTTTTTTTTTTTTTTTTTAATAGTCGTAAACATATCATTTTTAGTTATTCTTTTTTATGGAAATGGTGTTACTTCATATTTCATTTTCATAGATATATCTTAAAAATTACTTTTAAGAATTAGTTCATGTTCGGGGAAGTCACTAGTTTAGATGTTTAGTATACATATCAAATCGTAGTGTGTTTTATTGGTGGCTATTTATCTAATATTTTGTAATTTAAGGCACCATATCATTTGAAAAAAAAAACTAAATTTTCATTTATTTAAGCACCCTACATTATTTATAATACATTTATAAATCTAATTTTTAGGCTCTTATATTAAATTTATAAAGTAGAAGTAAATTTTGGTGTTGTAATATTTTACTTTTCACTATTTTTAACTCTTTAATTTCCTTTCTTTTTGTCTCTTCCCTTTCAAACCATTTTGTTATGTTTACTATAAATTAAAGTAGAGTATGTTTGGATAAGTATACTAGAGCCAAAAAATTACGTTTAAAGACTATAAACTTCATTTGAAGAATTGATGAATTCACAATGCACCTAGTTGTGTCAAGCAACTTATTGTTAAGCATCGACAATATATTATTGAGCGGAAGTACGCAACAAAGAGAGAATAATATTACATTACAACATCCATCACTTCTTTAAGAAAATAAAATATCCATTCTAAATAGCTGATTTCTCTCACATATTATATCTCTATATTTTTTTTTCTACATAAAATCTAATACATTATAATAAACATGACCTTATGTTAGTTATATATTTCATACATGTGATTTTACACACTTTATATATAGTAATTCAATATTTTTTAAAATTTTAGGTTCAACGAATATATATTACCATATCTTAGATCTCACGTGGTTTCTAATACACACATTAAGCGACTTCCCTGAGAGTTTATGTTTCTATGTATTGAATTTTTGCATTTGGTTTAAGAAGTTTGATTTCAATATTGTGCATGACCTTCAATATATAAGCTTCATTCTCCAACTTCATCCACACGAAGGACAACAATTCAGAGTGAAGATGGGAAAGCAAGGTTGGACACAGTTTAAACCCCCACTTGCCTTCAATTCCAAGTAGCAATGGCTCAAGAAGTCCTCTCATTAGTATACAAGTAGAGGATCATGCGATTTTTTAAAGTGCAAAAGGAGATGTGTTACAAGGCACTGGAAATTTAACACCAAAAATACCTATTTGTTCTTAAAGTGTTCTCCAAATAACAACAAACAAAGGCATATCCGAACAAAGGAGTGTAACAGAATTCCTACAATATTATCCAATGTAGGATCTCCTAATGTAAATTGTCATTTCTTTATCTTTGTTGTTAAGTATTCTATCAATACATGATTTTAGATTTTCATATGTGTAGTTTCTAAAATGAGTTAATAGATTTTTTATTAAAATATAGATATACTATAGTAATTTGCTAATCGTGGTTTTGCTTTTAGAACCAGGTGTCCCAACTTTGTTACCCTAGAAACAGAGGATCTCAAATCCCTGGGCATAATACTCCAAGCAAATCAAATTTGTTTATTTCAACCCGCAACACAAACGCTCCTACACTGCGTGCAGAAGAGTAACACAAGAGAATATTTCATTTGGTTTCAATCTTAGTGGTATGGAAATCAAACGGTAAAAGGTACATCCGGAAACGAAGCTGGCCAATAGATAGTCCTACAGTACGAACAACCTTATCAGGTTCCACAAGATGATCTAGAATTACATACTCAAATCCCTTAATCTCTGATAGTGTTGAAGAAAAAGTGGCAGAGGCATTTAGAGCACTAGAGCAATGTAGGAAGACCTCACATGTCAGTAGGTTTGTGTTTCTAAAGGGGAAGAACTTGTCTGGGGATTCCCGAAACAAAGGTTACAAATTAAGAAAACTAAAATCAGTGCGGGTTGATACTAAATTGATGATTGTACCTCTAAATGCAATCATGTGTTATTTACTTGATTCACCTTCTCTGTCTAGTAGTGTATTTAGTTTCTATGGGTCTCCTCCATTAAGTATAAGGACGGATTTGTGAATGTACCCTCTTCATAGATTAGATTCTAGGTCACACTCCGATGATGACTTTGAGGACAGTGACTATCATGAGAATCTTCATACTGAGTCACCAAAGCATGGTAGTGACGATAAAGCGGATGACAATACAGATTCTCTTGAACGATACTCAAATTTTGGAGGGAAAGAATTAACATTGGTGGTAGTTGTAGAAGAAACTTTTCAAAATTATACGACTTTGATCAAACAAATCCTACACGTATTCGTATAGATGAAGTAAGACCTACTTTATCATCGTCATTACGTGAAAGGGTAAATTATGATTCGTGTAGTGGAGGAGACAAGAACTTGAAGGATTATGCTGCAAGTTCTCTAGTGGTTGAGTTGGAGGAAGATGAGCACTCTGCAATATTTCCTCTAACTGCATAAGTTGTGTATAAATAATGTTATGTTGCACTGTCCGTTTTAGTGATGATTGTTTATTCGCTTCCCAATAACTAGTAATAATTTTGTTGAGTAAGATATGTCTGTAATGACTAAATGTCCATTGTGATATGTCCTTAGTAACTCAAAATCAATTTTGAATCACCAAAGACATGTCATAGGGAAATTTAATTATTTAAAATATGTCCCATCAAATAAGATTTCTCCTAGTGATTGTATATTATACTAGGGGATTGCTACCGAATATTCATAATTAATTTTTGAAAAAAATAGAGTCCATGTAAATCTTAAAAGGTAATAATCATAATAGAATATAGGGTGTTGAAAATTGATTACAAGAATAAAAAATAATATTAATGATTATAGTAAGAATTACTTTTATTTGTTAGGATAATTTTAAATAACTTATTATATCAGGTGATATAATAAGTTTTAATTCATCATTCAATTAAATATTATGTTTAATAATTGTTTTTTACTTTAGTTTTTTTTTAAATTGTACAATTTTTAATTATGAATAATTTTTTTAATTACAAAAACAGACATATATTTTACAATGAAGTCAAATTTTATTTTTTGAATTTAAATTATTTTTCTTTATTCTCAAAATTGATGATGTTCCACTATTAAAATCTAGAAACTTGTACCATTGTACAAAGACTCTCCGTTCAAAAGGACAATATAGAATTGTCTTAATCCAAAATTTCCTTTTTTTAAAGCATCATGCTGTCTTAATGGAAAAATTAGCTTAACAGGTCAGTGATAAATTGACAAAGAATTGGTTTTATAGCGAAAGCTTTTATGGTCAAATTTAGTGTTTAGGATTTAGAGTTTAGTGCTTAGGGTGGTTTAAGATTTAGCGTTTAGAAATTAGGCTGGTTTAAGATTTAGGACCATTTATATTTGATCGTCCTCAAATAGTTGATCTTCCTTTAGATGGATCTATAGTTTCTCTTTAAACAAATGTATAACGAACAAAAATGAGACATAGGGAAAAGAAACTATTAAAGACACACGAAAGGAAATTAGTGAGAGACCGTCTGTAAAACAGATTTCTCACAAGTTAGTCTTATTGCTAAACGAAAAAGAATTTTTTTTTTCTAAAATTCTCAAAATTACTTGTGACATTTGTAATACAAAGACAACGGTAGAAAAAGATGATGAAGTGGTGATATGTCGCAATTGTAACCGTACTTTGAAAATAGAATAACATTATCATAGCTAAATTTGCATTTGACAATGCTATGTACAACAAATATATAGATTCAAAATCAATTGCCTTCACTATGATGGCTTTTGATCAATACACTATATTTTGCTTAAACGTTACACCTTGCGTTTTTATTGTGTTTTGCCTTTAGCTTGTGTCTTGTTTTTAACTTGTTTTTTAGCCTTGCCTTGTGCCTTACGCTTGATTAACATCTTGCATTTCACATTAGTTTGTGTTATTTCTTGTTTTCGCTTAAGTCTTGCTTTGGTTTGTAAATTGTGAATGAGGTAAACAAGTGTTCACTTCCTCATCTTTTTAGTAATCCATCATTTCTTTCATATTTTCTTCCGTGCTTCCTCATCATCTCACGAAAACTTGGCATAATTGTACTCATTGGCTTGGACTACACAAACAAGAACATTTGCCCTTAAAACTTGTTTATCTTTATTGTTGAACGTTTCTTCTTCTCCTTCAATTTTGAAACAAGAAGTTTATGAAGATATTACAAAATTTTAAATAAGGGTTATGCTATTTACTTTCAATTAGAATTGATATAAGATAATGACTGTTGAAAATGAAATGAAAATGAAAATGGCATGTACATTCTAATGAACTAAAATTGATTGCACAAACATTGAAAATTTACAAATGTGTGAAAAGAAATGATGAATGAGAGAAAGAGATTTTCATTTTAAAAGTCACCTAAAAAGCCCACTCACATTGATTCAAACTATTTAGAATCTCAACAAATCCATCTTTATCGCCGATCAAATTGTTACCAAAGACACTCAAAACATCTCAAATTGTTCTAACGTGCAAGTTAGTGTATTTGAAAAGTAGATTCGCAAGGAATGTCTTGTACTTCATGCGGTAGTGTTTTGAAAAATCAAGTCTCCCATCCTCATTTACGGTGACCAAAGCACAATATTTAACTCCTTTAGTTAATTATGTTGGCCTAGGGTATTTCACACGCTCACTTTCCAATTTCGCCATCACTTTATCGTTTGCTCTTTTCAAAGCTTGATTGTGAGAATTTCTCTCATTTTTTGCCAAATGATTCTCCCTCCTTCTTTCCTTTTCTTTCTTCGTTCTCCACTCTATCTTTGTGGGAGGAGCCATGTTGAAAAAAAAACAAACCTTCACAATCCACAATGTGTCATGGTTAGATTCTAAACGATTATCAATAAAGTCTTAAACCTCTAATTATGACAACACAAATCTACAAGCATTTTATATACCCATTCTAATCATTACTATAAAGCTTTAATCTTCATTAAATGACATTACAAAAGTGAAAAAAAAACATGTAGTATCGTAAAACCTCGAAAAGAGCATCCAATCCCTAAAATCAATGAAACAAATGTTTACATGAATGGAACCATGAATGGTTTTAAATGTCCCAAAAGTCCCTATACCAAATTCAAATCATCACATTTCTAATTCTACATTAATTCATCTATGAGATTAACTAATGATTTGAAACAAGCTTAAACCCTTCAAAAAATACATTATCAAACCTTAAAATACGAAAAATGAAACCTAAACCTTGAATTCTAAATCCTACTTTCAAATCCATTCAACGAAACCCTAAATACTATACATTTTCTACAATATCAATGCTTATCCATTAATCCTTAAATGACAATGCAAGCCCCACAAGCTTGGTTATATTTTGGAATATTCTTGTTCATAACTTCTACTCCATTGCACAAAATGGGGTTTTTAAAGTGCCAAACCTAGCACCTTATAGAGATATATACTTCTTTAGAATAAAGCCAAAAACAATTAAATACAAAATCATACTTAAATTGGAATTTGAAAGAGATTTTGGGTGTGGTATTTGAAAAGCATATGTTGTTTAAGGGTTAACCATTACAAAGAACCTTGAAAATCAATTTCTAGGGTTTTTCAATAAAATACAAGAAGGAAAGTCATAAGTTTCAAGAACTCTAAACTCAATACAAAAAAACCACATGCTTACCTCAATGCTTGTGGTGCTCACAATAAACTCATTCCTCTTCGGCACTAGGCGGAGCAAATGCCACACACTTTGAGAATTGTTTGTGGAGTTCTTTGTATTCTACTGAAAGCTGCTGGATAGGGGCGGACGTATCCACGCATGGATGAACGCATGAGTTGGAAGGGGGTGCTGAATTGGAAGGGGGCCTGAACTGGATGGAGAGGGACAGTGTCTAATTGGTTGGGCATCCCCTATTTGAGGTGTGGCGGACCCTTGTATTCTAAGAGCGCCTAGTGCCGAGGGTAGAGGTGCAAACAACAACACTGCCAATCAAGAAAAGGCAGGGGTACGCGGCCGCGCACCCCATGAGCACTAGAGAAGCTTTTTTTTAATTTTTAATTTATTTAAATTTAAATTCAAATTTTCTTCTTCCTTCTGTTTTTAGGATTCAGCCGGCGGCTGATCCTAAATTACAAAGGAAGAAGAAAAAAACAAAAATTAAAAAAAATTCTTCAATGCGGGTGGAGAAGGAAAACAAGAAGAATACAAGAAAGAAACAAGATAAAAAAATATAAAACATACATAAAAGAAAAGATAAAAATAAGGATAAAAATAAATAAAATAATTGTTTCTTTACAACGTAAGCGATTGTAGAATTAAGACAAAATCGTTGCTTATGTGAGAACTTTTTATACAAAAAAATTTAAGCAAATTTTGCTCATGAAATGAACGCACTTGGTCAAGTGCATAAATAGCGAATTGCGTGTTATTCACCTTTAAATTTCATTTTTATTTTGAATCCATAAAATGGAGAAAATGATCACTTTTGGGATGAGGACTTTTGATGGAAAGAAATGTAAAAATTAAAAAATATAACTACAGGCATTTTTTTCTTGCATTTATAAAAAATACACCAAAAAAATTTTCATCCTCAAATCCTCCACTATCTCTGAGATCCTAGAATGTAGAGTAAAAAAAAGTTCTTTTTTAGTACATGTCCAAGGTGTCTTTCTATTTCTAAATTTTAAAATAAATTTTTGAATTAATATCGTGAAATAATTATACACTTTCAATGCCTCTTCCAAAAGCCAACCGTAAGGAACGAAACCCTCTATTCGTTCGTCCAAAGGCGACGAAACCCAGACCCCCATCCGTCCGTCCGTCCATCCGTCCGTCCCTTCCCTTCTTGTCTTCCTTCCCTGTTGTCGCATTGCTCAGCAATCTCGGGGGCTGGGTTCTAGAAGAAATAGAAGGAGATTGTTCTAGGGCAGCTCGAATCTCCTCGCAACAGCCCCGTCGCATCACTCAGGTTGCTCTCAGTCCCGCATTTCGCATTTCACTGCAAGAATTTCCCCTCATTTTCCTGAATCTCGCATTCCGTGATGCTTTTTGAGCAATTCATTCACACATACATACATACACCGCAGTAGTAACTCACACACATTGCCGAAGGTTCTCTAAAGTATCACACTTCTTTTTGTTTTTCAATTCGTGTATTGGTTTTTAGGGTTTCGTGTATTGGTTGTTTTCCAATTCGAGCTTTGTTTTCTTGGTCTTCCGCTCGACACACTTACGCAGTCAGAGTCATGAAGACGAACGCTTTCGTTGCAGTTTCAGATTCCCCAGGCTCAAATTACGTTTAATTTTTTTTTCTTTACTGATCCAATCGTGCAGAGCTGGAACTACACTGGCGCAATTGCGGGACACGAAGGCTGGTGAGGACAGGGATCATTCACGGCGTTTGTTGTTGTGGTGTAGGTGAGCAATTCATTCATTAGTGTTCTCTGACGAGTGTCGCAGTAGTACTTGCATTTTCGCTGTGGTTGTTATGCTCGTCACAACTCTTGACCCTCCGCTCGCAATGCAATTATGTGTGTTTTTTGCCTGGACACTTTGGACAGTTCAAGAGTACTCAAGCTTATGAAATACAACTAAAAGCATGGAGGTGTTTAACCTAATCTCAGTCAATGAACGATACTCAACGTCGATAGCATTTTTGAAAGTGAATTTGTTTCAAACCATCAATGTCGGCTGCATAGTATGGATTTATGGATTCGTTTAGTCAAAAATCAATTCTTGTAACTTAAGGATTGGGCTTAGAATCGTTTTTCTGTATCGAAAATGGTGTGAGGGGTCCGAAGATTGCTCTTGCTTTGCGGCCAATTAGGGTTTTAGAACTCGCTGTGCATCGAGCGTTTATTGATGAGTAGTGATTAGGTATTGTGATTTTGTAACCTAAATCAGAGGAGGCATATTTTTAGGCATTCATGGTATTGAGACCAGCAGCGAGTTGTTGCTTTAGGTGCTGGGCCTTCTGTTGCTTCGGTAGCGGGTCTGCAAGTTTGCTAGACTCGGTCGTCAGGGGAGGTCGAGGACGTACAAAAGCAGGTTACCACGAGTTGAGGCGGTATTGAATTGAACCCTATTCATTAATGGCAGGGGTCGGAGATGAGTATGATAAACCAATGTATCATAAGGTAACATAAGATGAGTATGATTAAACCAATGTATCGTAAGATATCAATTGTCACTGGTAAATGCGAAGAGCAGCGAAGCCCTAGTTCTCTAAATTCTTGAAAGTGACTTCCCCAGGAATCTTGGATCTAACGGTATGAATAGAATCAAGAATCGATAATGTACAACTTTTATTCATATATTGAAGTGAAAGCTAGCTGGATACGAGCAGTGAACTAGCATTTTTCTTAGTACGATCTGAAGTCACCTACCGAGATGGGGCATTGTAATCTCTGCCCACCGAGGTAGGACAAAAACCTACCTATAAAAGGCAACTCTCTCCCGGAGTTGCACACAGTTGTGAATTGCGATTGTTTTGTATTGTCTTTGTTTGTCCTTGTTATGCAAGAGTCTGTGGTTACTATCACAACAATATAATTACATAATCCAGCGATTGATGGACGAATGAAGTTGCGCCATCGATGAATGAGTCTTCAGCTGTAGATGATAGTCTTCGGTAAGATTGATTGTCATCAGGAACCGAAGTTGTTTGTCCATTCTAGGGTTTCCGAATCCCGCAATCCCCCTTTGTTTTTTAAAATTTCCTCACTTGCGCCGCGGATTGTTCCACAGCTCCACTGTCATGGATTGACCGCATCCACATCTTCGGCTTTGGGGAGGACTGGTGAAAGGGAATCGAATCGGTTTAGGGTTTAGGGTTTAAGAAGTTGAAGCGATGGGGCGAGGAGGTGCTGCCGGGATAGGCGGTGCCGCTGGGATTGGCGGGGCACCAATTCCACAAGCTCATGCCTCCATTAATTTCTCCAAGCGGCCCTTCATTGAGGATGTTGGACCTCGTAAGATGTGAGTCTTCCATCTCGTAGATCATTTACATGCATTAATTATTATTGGGACCACCTATGAGATAGTCACATTCAATATGGTCTGATGTTGCTCTGTGGTTGCAGCGAGAGCATTGGTTTTGGCTTAATGTCGAAACAAGACATTGTCAAGGCTTCGGAGTTGCATGTGTACGAGTCAACGCTGTACACCATGCCTGAGAGGAGGCCAGCTCCTTATTCGGTTGTAGACACTCGGCTGGTATTACTCTTGTTTCCTCTTCAACACGTTTAGTCACTTAACCAGAAACTTAATCGGAGCCGCGTCAATGAATGAAACATGTCAATACAGACGACGAATGTGATCTCATTATAGACGGGTTGTGTTTTAATTTTTTACTTATTTCAGATATTGTAGCCTTGTGACGAGCTAATCTTGATGAGGAACTTAAGATGCTCTAGCTGTATTTGGATGTGTCAAAATGTTGTTCCTCTTTTCTTAATTGTATAATCAACAAATGATGCTACACGTCATCTAGGCAGTAGCAGTTGGGAGTGCCTGTTGAAACTTACAAAATCGGTGGGTCTGGAATAGGGAACAACAAACAAGAAAGGGGAATGTGCTACTTGTTTTGGAAAGTTGGCAGACTGTCCGGGGCATTTCGGACACACAAAGCTTGAGATGCCAGTCTTTCACATTGGGTATCTCAAAAACATTCTACAGATTTTACAGTGCATCTGCAAGGTATATGGCCTTGGCCTTTTTCTTCTTGGTTCGTTGATCTGAGCCGCAACAGGATCCTTCTGTTGTTTGGTCTTAATTCATCCAATTCGAATCGGGATTTGAGTAATGAACGTCATTGTGGTCGGTATTGTTATTATGCATGCATTTTCCTCTTCTACAACCTTGCTGGTAGTGATCCTCATTCTCTTGGGGATTGGAACGATTGCAGTCATGCTCCCGAATTTTAATGCCAGAGGAGGAGTGCAAATTGATCCTTCGCAAGATGCGGAATCCTAGAATTGAGGTGCTGCAGAGGCGAGCAGTTTTGAAGAAGGTTATGGACAGGTGTAAACGAGTGCGCGTTTGTACTCGTTGTGGAGACTATAATGGTATTAGCCCTTGATACTGTCATTCTGATCAATAACGCTGGTATTCCATTAGTCTCAACGTGTTTGGAAACATGAAAGTGATAGAGTTCCGAGCGGCTGGGTAGATCATGAAGTAATACTAGTTGATTGCTTTTACTCTGTGGTCTTTTCTCTAGGGACGGTGAAGAAAATGGCACAACCCCCTATAAAACTCATTCATGACAAGTATTCCAAAGCTCTGGATCTTAAGGATGAGATGATAACATCATTAGAGGATGCGATGAAGGGCAAGCCTGAATTGAAGAACTGTATTAATCGCGTTTATGACAACCTTGATCCTATCCGAGTGCTTCAGCTTTTTGAAGCTATGGTGGAACAGGTATCTTGGGCTTACCATGCTCACTTTTTGTTAGCATTGTCTGTTCCATTCCCCATAATTTAAGAACCCGTATATATATATATATATATATATATATATATATGTAGAGGAGCAATGTACATGCATTGCAATAAGTTAATCTACCTCCTTGATTTATGCAGGATTGCGAGGTGCTAGATCTAGCAGAAAGGCCTGAAAAGTTGATTGTTACGCACTTGATTGTGCCCCCAGTGGCCATCCGACCTTCAGTGGAAATGGAATCCGCAGCAGGAAGGTGTGTTTTAATAGTAGTGTCGTTTTCTGGAGTTTGAGTAGGAATTAGATTTCAAGCAATGCACCAGTTCCTATCAATATTATATGCAATTTTTTTGATGATTTCCGAGAATTTTTAGTTCGGTAGCTCCATTGGTCTCTTAGTTTTTATGATGGAGTTGTAGTTAAGAATTCCTGGGGGACCAGGGAACGCTCATCATGTTTTTCGCTTTTACATTACCTCTTGTTATCGATAGAGAGATGAACTTCTGTACTAATCCTTTTCTGGTTGGACTTCTTGAAACCAGCAATGAGGATGACATCACAGTGCGGCTTTTAGGAATTCTGAACTGCAACAATTCTCTTCGTACCTGCGTGGAGCAAGGGTTGGCAGCTGAAAAGACCATGGTAGGTTGTTCTTTTCCTCGTTGTTTGAAAATGATGCCCGAAATTGAATTACTTTAAAGTGTGTGCACCCAAATTTGTAAACTTGATCTTGCGGGTAGCTGGAATTGATATTCGTTTTAAAAGGACAAAATGTCAGTACTTGTCTAAAACGGTTAATTCTGTCGAGAGCTTGATTTGGTTCTGTACATGTCTTGTCATCATTATTTTATGCCCAAAAATTTGCGGCTTAATGTACGGACTGGCTGAAGAGCAATTTGTAACGGCAGAAGGGCTATCTAGATATGTCAAACACTCTCGAAACTTAGATTTGGGTGATTATTATGGTATGCAGGAAACTTGGGAACTCCTCCAGTCCCAGGTGTCACAATTAATCAACAGTGAAACACCAGTACCCCGGTCTGAGCAACCCACTTCCGGCAAGCAGCCGCGGGGTTTTGTACAGCGTCTGAAGGGAAAGCAGGGTCGGTTTCGTGGAAATCTTTCCGGGAAAAGAGTTGACTTCACTGGCCGAACTGTCATCTCACCAGATCCGAACTTGAAAATTACGGAGGTTAGCTGCTCTTACTATTGCTGATTCAAAGTTTTCATTGCTGATTTTATTGCATGTGACCTTGCACTTTGAAACTGAACTCCTGTTAATTCTTAGGGACCAAGAAGCCCAAATTGGGCCTCATGTTTTTTACAGCAGATTTGAATTGGTCTTATGTAGACTTCCTTTTATTTAAACTTATTTGTCTTTTGATCAACACATGCAATGTTCTTCACTTATTCCAGTGATATAGAATCTAGTCCTATCTGAATATAGTTTTTACAATATGATCAATTGAATTTGTCATTTTAAAGCTGTGAATCCTTGGTTAAGACTTGACGAATTCTTGTCGTTGTATGTGGTCAACAGGTGGCCGTTCCACTGCTGATGGCTCAAGTTTTAACTTACCCTGAGAAGGTGTCCCGCTACAACATCGAAAAATTGCGAGGACGTGTTATTAATGGCATGACAAAACACCCAGGCGCCAACTTCATTATTTACCCCGATGGCAACAAACTGTAAGTTTGTCACCGAACGAACAAGTAGTACAACAGCTCAAACTATTTTTTCTATAATTTATAACACAGTTTGTTGCAATAAGCAAGCGCATGTTACGTTCATGTCTGATGCTTTTTTGGATTGACCATATCAGATTCTTGAAATTCGGTGATCGAAGACGATATGCTGCAGAGCTCAAGTATGGAGATATTGTTGAACGACATCTAGAAGATGGAGACATTGTACTCTTCAACCGGCAGCCTAGTCTGCATAGGATGTCCATCATGTCACACAGAGTAAGGGTTTTATACACTAATGAGTTTGACCTTCTTTGTGATCATTTTTCCAGAGTGATTACAAAATGCATTAGAGATTTTTTTATCCTGCCAGCCTTGTTACTTACTGTCAAAATTGGCGTTTATTGCAGGCCAGAGTAATGCCATGGCGGACACTACGATTTAACGAGTCTGTTTGCAACCCATATAATGCTGACTTCGATGGTGATGAAATGAATTTGCATGTTCCTCAAACAGAGGAAGCTCGAACTGAAGCACTCATGCTTATGGGGGTAATTTCGCTTTTTGTCATTCCCTCTTGTTATCTTTTGTCAAGAGTGTCTACATTTTTTTTTTCTGTTTCTAATGAATCCCTAATCTCGCGTACTAAGTTAGCCTCATTGTTTTTTCCAGGTCGCCAATAATTTGTGTACTCCAAAGAATGGGGAGATCTTGGTTGCTTCAACACAGGATTTCTTGACATCATCTTATTTGTTCACAAGGAAGGACACCTTCTACGATCGGGCTGCATTTACACAGGCATGCGTTTACATGGGGGATGCTGCAGAGACTATTGATCTTCCGACACCTTGTATTATAAAGGTACATTTTACTCTGTCTTTGAGTTATGTAGCATGAACTGCAACACAAAACATGTTGTTCTGCATGCTAGCTTTGAAACCAACATATCATCGAACTTATTGAAAATAGCAAAGAACTAGTGATCGTTATGCATCCTAGTAAGTAGGTACATCTAGAGAGAATTGACTTGCGGTCATGTGCAGCCCATGGAGCTATGGACAGGAAAGCAGCTATTCAGCGTGCTTGTGCGACCAAATGCTAAGACAAGGGTGTTTGTTAACTTGGTCGTCCACGAGAAGAATTACAATAAAAAGGCTGATATTGGGTCCATGTGTCCTACTGATGGTTATGTTTTCTTTCGGAATAGTGAACTTCTATGTGGGCAACTTGGCAAGGCCACACTAGGTTTGTCCAATCTACTTTTAATTTTCTCTTGTGCAGTTTTCTTCAGGTTGCACGATTGATTTTTTTGCAGAGCGGTACTTTGATATATTTGCCTCCCTTTCTGTTAAAATGATTACTGCCACGTGATAGTTGAATCGATAGACAATCTCTGCATAATTAGAACCAAGTTAAAAGGTGCAATCTTCCCAGTCTTTGAATCTCACTTGTGTTTGAAGTCTTTAATAGATTTTTCCCTTGTGTTTGCGATTAGTGAAAATGCCCGAGCATGTCTTTCTTTTTGCAGGTAATGGAAACAAGGATGGCCTGTTTACTGTCCTTCTTAGAGACTATGGCAGCGACGCAGCTGCAGTCTGCATGAATAGACTTGCGAAACTCAGGTCGGCTTTACTGACGTTGTTAGTTAGTCATTGAATGAGTAAATTCAGCTGTTTATTAGAGTGTTGCTTATCTCGAAGCAGAATTACTCCGCTCATGCTTTTAAGCTATATTACATACTTGATTTTTACTCATTCCAGTTGAAAATCTGTGAATTTTGAGCTCCTGAAATTTGGATCAATCTATTACTGCAGTGCAAGATGGATCGGAAATCATGGGTTCTCAATTGGTATCGATGACGTGGCACCAAGTGATCGTTTGAATCGAGAAAAAGAGAAAAAAATTATTAAAGGATATAGCGCCTGTGATCAGCACATTCAAGCTTATAAAAAAGGGAAATTGGAACTTCAGCCTGGTTGTAACGCCGCTCAGACCCTTGAGTCTGCAGTCATGGGGGAGCTCAACCAAATTCGGGAGGCTGCTGGAAATGTAGAGCGTCTTCCAACAGTCTTTTTGGTGGCTTTAATTTTTTTCCTGTCCTTCTCTGTGACCTGTGTTTTCTGTGTGTTTGTTCCTTGTGTCATCTATGATATTTACGGTGTAATTCACTGCAGGTGTGTAAAGATGAGTTGCATTGGCGCAACAGCCCCCTCATCATGTCTGAATGTGGGTCCAAGGGCTCCTTCATCAATATCAGTCAGATGGTTGCTTGTGTTGGTCAGCAATCTGTCGGAGGCAAGCGTGCTCCAAACGGGTTTATTGATCGAACTCTACCTCATTTTCCAAGACATGATCGAACACCTCAGGTGAGACGTGCTTTATTGTCAGAGGCTATTTGGCTTAATTCTTCTATGTTAGTGTTGATTCGTTAATGTTACTCCGTCCCAAAGTTATTGTCATGTTTGAAAGTCATGTTTGAAAGTGCTTTTTTAAGTAGGTCAAAAAAATACTTCCTTGTGGCTAATTTTATTTAGGTTGCAATGAACACATGCAATGTTCTTCAATCATTCTAGTGACATAATTTGGAACCTTTTTTTAATCATTTTTCTTACAATATGATCAATGAAATTGGCTCAAAGAAATACCAAGCAAACAAGTTGGACAAAAACTTTGGGACGGAGGGAGTAATATTAATGTTAATACTTTTGTTTATGTTAATTCGTCCAGACTACTTGGAGGTTTCTTTCATGCGTGTTAAGTGGTGTAAGATATTGAGTTGGCAACATGCGTGTGCAGGGAAAGGGATTTGTGGCGAACTCATTTTACAGTGGATTGTCTGCCACAGAATTCTTTTTCCATACCATGGGTGGCAGGGAAGGGCTTGTGGATACTGCAGTATGTGCCTCTTCCTTCTTTATGCAGCAATTGCTATCATCACACAATCCCAATGTGGTTATTACAACAAAGCCAGATGGGGCCATAGAATCTTTTGCACATTTATTGTGACACTCGGTCAATGACAACAATCTGAATTTGGGCATCCTTTAGGATTATATTCATATCTAATTCATTGATATTTTACTTGACCAGGTGAAAACTGCTGAAACCGGATATATGTCTCGGAGATTGATGAAAGCTTTGGAGGATCTATCAGCTCAATATGACGGGACAGTACGAAATTCTAGTGGTGGAATTGTACAGCTCTTATATGGAGATGATGGTATGGATCCCGTAAATATGGAGGGTAAAGATGGAGCTCCCTTTAATCTTGACCGGATGCTCATGAAAACCAAGGTATGGGATGGAGGCAGCCTATTACTTGGATATTTTACATTACTAGTAGAAGTAGTGATATTGCTCGTTTTAGTTCTACTGTATCCGGTGTGCGTAAAAAATTATATCAAACAGGTAATATTCAGGTTTCTGTAGTCAACAGGTTTCTTACAGTTAATTCACTTTTTGTATAGAGTTTTTATCGCTTCCTTGGTTGACCTTTAATATTGATTCGGGTCTATGCTTCCTGATGACTAACTTCATTAAATACATAGTTATCTTTCGAGGGTTTATTTTGTTGTATGTGTTTTGCAAGGTTTTGCACTAAGCTCTCTTGTAGCCGCTACTTATGTTTTTGTTTTTTTTTTTCTTTGTTGTGCTTTGAATCAGGCAACATGTCCTTCATTGGGTCAACCCAGCCTCCTTCCTACGGAGATTACAAAGTATGTCGAGGAGAGATTGTCAAAGCCAGATATGATGTCTGAAAGTAGTGGTGCTTTCAGAGAATCTTTGGAAAAGTTTCTGGAGAAGTGCGTCAAATCCATAATCTCAACACGGACCAACTTGGGATTACCTCTTGATGTTTATGGAGGTCTCGATCAAGCAGTACTTGAAGACATGGTTGCTAACATCTCTGGCCTTACCTCACGACAGCTTGAGGTCAGAGATTTGTCTCTTTTCACTCCTAGTATTATTGTGTGAAATGATTTATTAGATTCTTACATACAGACCTTGGTAACTGAAGAAACTGCTTTGGTCGCAGGTGTTTCTGGATACCTGCATTAAAAGGTATCATAGGAAGCGTATAGAGCCTGGTGCAGCTGTTGGAGCAATTGGAGCGCAGAGTATTGGGGAACCTGGCACACAGATGACCCTAAAAACTTTCCATTTTGCTGGTAAGACATGATGTAATGCAGTGTATGCTTTAGTTGTTGGCGTGGAGGGTGTGTAAGGGATGCTAAAAATTCATACATTCGACTATTCTGTTTAGTTGTGCTAATGGTCTTGCAAGCAAGGATTGTCTACTTCATGCTAATTACCTCATGTGAATACTTCATACTTTTAGTGAATTTCTTTTGCTCTTCGTCGTTGCAATTTTGATTTGTTGCTTGATCAGAGTGTCTCGGTGTGTCTATCTAGGGGAATGTCTTATGTTCAATTAAAACTAAATTCTGACGTGTTCTTTCTCTCTCTTCTGATTTGCAGGGGTGGCCAGTATGAGTATCCTTTGACATCACTTGAAGTTACATTTCAAATTTGATGCTTGATGTCTTTGTTTGAATGGGAAATCCTGGTGTTTGGATTACAAGTTGAAATCGAGAGAAATGTCATGATTGTGTCGAGATTTTAAACTTAAAGTTTGTTTGTGACGATTCCTACAGAAATTTTCCTTTTACTGGTTAGTGCTGCTCCTTAACTTTCCTCTTAGACATTACCCTTGGAGTTCCACGAATCAAGGAGATTATCAATGCGTCCAAGAACATCAGCACCCCTATTATTACTGCAAAACTTGTGTGTGAGGATGATGTGAAAGCTGCACGAATTGTGAAGGGCCGCATTGAAAAAACTACGCTCGGAGAGGTCTGATTTCGCATCATTCTTTATTACGTTTCTAATACATAGTCTTGAATTGCCCACAACTCGACTTTTGAACTTTTATGATTTCTATTTTTTACTTGTTTAATGATAAGTTTATAGTTGATATCAGTTATTGTTAAGAGTTATTCTGTTGCAAGTCAGATATAGAGCGGGTTTAATGCTCTTTTTACATAACATGAGTCCCAACTTGCAGGTAGCCAAAAGCGTAAAGACTGTGCTAAGAGCCGGCCAAGCAATTATCTCAGTGAAGCTGGATATGAAAAGAATTGATGCTCTTCAACTTGACATCAACTCTGACACTGTTGCTCAGGCCATTGTTCAAACTCCTAAAATCAAGCTTAAGCACGTGGTTAGTTCTGCACTTGTATGCTTGACAGCACATCATAATGTTTGTGTTCCAATGTAGAGGATTAGTGGGCTTCCAATCTGGAGGTTTCAGTTGATGATCTGATGGACGGAAATACTTTTGAATTGCTAAAATTAGGTATGGGGATGAAACGGTACTAAATTTCTATGGCCTTGGTTGGAGGGACAGCATATCAGAATTGTGGACCGCGATAAGCTTATTGTCATACCACCTGACCAGGACAAGGGCAAGCTGTACTTTTACCTTCATCAGCTTTGCAACTCGCTCCCGAAAGTCATTGTTAAGGTATTGTATTTGCGCGTGTGGTACACCCACTAGATTCTTATGCTTATGAGAATCTAGTTCTTTATCCTCACCTTGTGACTTTCTCCTGTGTGAAAAAACTCCCTATTCCACCCAATCTAGACATGGATTTGTATGTAGTTGTGATGTTCTTGTAGCTAACGGGATGGTTTGTCTCCAGGGAATACCAACTGTTGAACGGGCTGTTATCAACAAAGAGAAAGGAAAATACAATCTTCTTGTGGAGGGGTAAGAAGCTTTCGCTGATGCGTATCCCTCACTCATAGATGCTTTTTTAGTTTCAAATGGACTTTCAGTGTTCAGATTTCTAGTGGAGTTGACGTGAGTACAAGAATAATAAATCACTTATTGATTGAATGTTGGCGGTTCCAGGACAAATCTGAAAGCTGTGATGGGCATATCTGGAGTTGATGGGTTAAACACAAAGAGCAATCATGTCATAGAAGCGGAACAGACTTTGGGAATAGAGGCAGCAAGGAAAGTTATCATTGACGAGATTCAGTACACTATGGGCAGCCACGGCATGACCATTGATACACGGCATATGATGTTACTCGCAGATGTCATGACTTACAAGGTCTCTTTTCTATCACTGCTCTCTGCCACTATTTAGCCTTGAGCTTTTATTATTTCATTTAAAGCATTTTAAAAGCACATTAAAAGCACTTTAAAAACACTTTTGATAGCACTTTTGATGGCACTTTTGAACACTTTTGATGACACCTGAGATGCATGTGTGGGTGAAGTTTTTAGTGATATATCTTGTTTTTTCTGAAACCCCTCTTTTGTGTTTTGGGATGCAGGGTGAGGTTCTTGGAATTACAAGATTTGGAATTGCAAAGATGAAAGACAGTGTACTTATGCTGGCCTCGTTTGAGAAGACCACCGACCACTTGTTTGATGCTGCTATCCATGGACGTATTGACAAGATTGAAGGTGTCAGTGAATGTATTATCATGGGAATACCGATGCCTATAGGAACTGGGCTTTTTAAAATCCGTCAGAAGTATGATTCCAACTCATCATCTTTTCAATTCCATCATTGCCTCGAAATTTGGAAAGCTTTGTTTGGTAATATTTAAGTGTTTGGGACTTATTGGAATGTTGGTATGTTTGTGCAGGGTGGAGAAACTGCCAAAGCTGTCTTATGGTCCTCCACTACTATTATCATAATCTGTTGAAGCATAGGATGCCTTGCATCTGCAAATTTTGTGTGTTCAATCCGCTTTGGCAATTCTGGCATATAATTCGATACTTGTAAGCTTTTCTGTCCCTTCGTCGTCATTTATAATATTGAGGGGAGGATCTGTCATTAGAATGAATAGTGTTTAGTATTTGACACGTCCCTTTCATCATATTGAGTTTCAATACCAATTCTTCCTTAAAATTACAATATTAACCCTTAAAGGACCAAAAATCTATAGTTTTAAAATGAAAGTTCAATCGATATTGTGAAAAACACAATTCGGATAGGACCAGATTTTGTCACTGGTATCCGTGAAGAACATTGCATGTGTAAATCATTGCATGAATAAATGCACCTATTCAAAATTGCTATAAAAAAACATGAGGGTTAAGCTCTCTTCGCAATGAAGTAGATTTTTTCGTTCTCATGCAAAAGTAATGGCTATCGTTTGTGGTCTACATGCATTTTGAAATTGTCTACAATCGCATGTGCAGGTCATCCGAATGGTTCCTCAGTGACGGGTGTGAACGTAACTCGTGAGTGTACAAAATGCGGCGTTTTCTTCAACAGTTTTTCTGAAACAACTGTGAGATGCATGTGTAGACTGGAGGCGATAGTTTAAATATGTCCTACTGGTACTTTTGGTTAGGAAAGTTCTGTTTACACCTAACTATTACATTATATTCAAGACCCTCAAAGATGGGTAATTCTTATGATCTATTGATTGGCAACTTAGAGTGAGAATTCAATTTAGTCCCTGGATTGGTAGATAATTTGGGCTGTGCAGACAACAAATTTCAAGAACTTTTTTCCCGTACCGTTACTTAAATTACTGAAAGAAATGTATGAACAGTTTTGTCTTTCGGACCTATGTTTGGAAAGCAAGGGATGAAATATTGTTGTGACTTTAATACCTTTGTTCTAAAAACGAAGTATGAAACACGGTTCTAGCTTGGACTCATGTGAAATTTGAATATTATGAATAAAAGACTTGGTCACTCTTGAGAATAAATTAGAATGAAAACCTTTGGACTATATTTGCGCTCGAATTACACCCACTCACAAAAGTAGTTGGACACCAATGAATTGCTCATATAAATTGAGATATGAAGTAAAATTTGGACATCTTGTTTTACAAAAGGGATTTTACAATCATGTTTAATTTCAATTTGAACATAATAGATATAAACTTATTATTATTTGAATGAAATTTCTATGTAAAAATACACTTTTTGTGAAATTCTAAAGGTAAGAGTTTTTTTTTGATAGGAAGAATGTACATCTTGACTAAAATCATATGTTACATGTTTTAAGAAATTTGGATTTTAACTTTACATTCCCTAAATTGCAAATTGTTATTTTATATTTTATATTATATTCTAAGAAAATATAGGTGCAAAAAGATATAGCAATTTGTGCACATAATCGTTTTGTTGACATGTACATATACATTGTCATGTCTTTACAACTTAACTTTAATTAATGTTTAGAATTTTCTTTTACATAAAACCAAGTACAAAGCATAATAGAGCAATCGGAGCCAACACCCTTTTGAATAGTCTAAGTTACAATTACAAACTAAATTTCCGGTAATCCCAAAATTCATAGAATACAATGACATTCCTTCATTACTTAGAAAAACAAATTTAAGGGAAGTTTCTCTTTCGATCCATTTTTCAAAAGGGTGCTCCATTGCACTCCTCTAATATGCTATGTAATCCGTAAAATTAACTTTACATTTGATCTAGTATGGCTTTGTTACATTATTTATTATTTGGAGGCTACACCAAAATCACAATATATTGTGGGTGGATGAATGGCATGGATACATTCATCCATCTGAAAATTCTCATCCAATTCATCAAAATTTCATCCCATTAGAATGAATTATACCACAGTATTTTGAATAATAGCCTCTCGTAAATACTGTGGGCCATAGTATATGGTGATTTCAGTGTGCTGGAGACCACGTTTCAACTCCACATTCCAGCTGTTGAGGAGTAAGTAAAATCATTTCATTGGTCCTGCCATAATTGAGGTTCTTATTTAGTGGTGTAATTCGAGCACTGTGGCCTATAATTAGAGCTATTTTTGAGTATTTCTTCAATCTAGAAGACCTCTTTTAACCCCTAAACGTCTGAACGTGCCGTGGTAGAATACGGTGTATTTTGGTTGTATTTGGAACAGATCCACACCTTTAATTGGTTTGGGTGCACAAGAGAAGTTGAAATTTACATCAATTTGGTTCTAATGAGCTATTAAGATCCCAATTTAGAGTTTCTTGTTGGTAGTAAATCTCAATCATACGACAACGTATATACCATCCCCATGGGACGCTTAAGGGTTAATGGCATGGTGAAATGGCCACATGAAATATGATTTCAGTTGCACATCACAGCTTTCGCATTTGGGGATGAACTAGGAAGCAGTGGCCCTCAAATGTACGTAGTTCTTTGCTCCGGAAGAGAACATGATGGTTCCAAGCAACCTTGTGAAAATTTCCTATTTGCATTGGAGAATTGCTCTCCCAGACCTTCATCCTTGAATGGCTGTATGCTTTCACGTCTCGAAGTGAAGAGGAAGTGAGCATTTCTGACAAGTGGCAAGCATCAGAGGACCTAATGACAAGAGAAGATACAGTGCTCATACCATGCACATACTCCTGAAGCTCCTGTCAAACCTACGTCTACGGCAAGATCAATTGATCATCTGATAGGATGTGAATTCGCTGCTCAAAGTTTATTCTTTTGAAATCTAGGCATTTATACAATGAACCAGTTGAATGAATGATCCTAGACCAGATGTTAGTCATCAAATGAGCTCGCTTCACATACAATCTCCGAGCTGGTATTTTCAATACGTGCTGGTATTTGCAACGCAAGATTACGTGTTACTGGCATCAACCTCGAGTTGTGCTTGCAATGATACTGTTAACTTTGAATACTAAAATGAGGATACACGTGCAAGTACGCTGAATCAACAGAGGAGAAGAAAAAAAGCTCTAAGATTTTAGTTACAGCATTCTCCATTCGTTAATACAATTCGAACAGGCATGCCCACTTCATGATACGCTTAGTGAACAGGCGGCCAACGCGCCAACACGCTGCTCATTAATCTCCATCTCCTCCATTTCAAGCGCTTGTCTTTTTTCTTCATCAGCCCGCTGCCACTCTTGAACCTCCAGTTTATGCGCTCGTTTTTTTTCTTCATGGACACGCCGCTTCTCTTGAACCTCGTACAGCTTTTCCAAAGGAGCGGACATACGCTCAAGGGGCTTATCGAGTGCATCCTTGATACGTCTCTCGAAAAATGGAGATAACGCGGTAATTGGATCATCCTTATCCAATACGTATCCGCTTGAGATTAGAAACTTCAGGTTACCAAGTACTGCAGCTTCGACCCGTTGCTTGACCAATGGAGCCAGCGAAGCGAAAAGCTCGTCCTGCTCAGTTGTCGAGCCAGGGCACGTCTTTCTACAGGAGAGGTCCTCGAAACTAGAATTCACTCCATCCTCGACCTTCTCCTTGACAAATGATTCTAGAAGTTCGGCACAAAGTTGGGAATAGCGAGCCGCCGCCTCAACGAAGGCATGTCAGGATTCTCTTTTCTGAACGGCGATTCTGGACGATTCGAAGCATCTACCACTGCTCTTACGCCACGCGTTCGAGTTTCATGTTTTTCTTAATATAAAAATTGGACACAACGACTCGGCGCACGGGCCGATCAAAGTCTGGTCTGTACTCTGTCGTCTGATTGTGCAGACAGCTCTAGACAGAGTCAGATAGCGCCAACTGAGTCCGGACGGGTCACAACCTTCGTTGGTTGCTCGATTTGATTTAGCTTTGAGCCTGACGTGAGTGAGGTGCCTCTTCTTCGCCTGAGTCCGTGATCGTACATTCATTCCAACACTCGGTCTCCTTCGATTTTGGTTTCTCGAAGCTGCTCTCAAGCACTGTCGAGACTCAAACGCAGCAGTCGCTGGCTCACGGTTAGCAGCTCCGCTCGTTCCGAATTAAAAGCACTACTTCAAGAACATCGGTGAGTCGATTTCTGTGCTCTTCTAAATCCCTTGTTGCAGTAATATCCACTTGCTGGAGCTCTTGTCGTGGAGATGTGATCTTAAATTTCGTGTGCTTACTTTCCTCTTATGAAATTTGCCGTTTGGCGTACTGTTCTACATATCTGTCGGGGACTCAAGTTCTTATTGTCGTCGGTCTCTGTAAGAAGTAATAATTACCAGTCACTAGTTACTACGTAGGTACGGTGTAGTGTGCCAACTATCTACACTAAATAGGTAGATTAGTGTTAGATACACTAATTTACATAAACATGTTGTAAGTTTTTATAGTTGACCAATTTTTTTACCCTCTACATTGGTCAAGATGGGGATCTTTCAATAGTATTGGAATCAATGTTTTTGGTAATTTTTTTTGTTGAGAGTAAAAATCTATAATATTTTCTAATCTTATAATTATCTAACACTAATCTACCTATTTAGTGTAGTGAGTTCGGTGCCTATTAGTGTTTCCCATCATGACTTGGAAGCCTCCCACCGTGGAATGTACTAGAGTGCACAGTACCCTTAGTTTCAATCATCTTTTGTTAGTGCTCTTCAGCATGGGAGTACACTAAATAGTGTATTTAGTGTGAGGTGATGAATAATGTGCTTACCCCTACTACTTGTCTAACACTAATTGTCAATTTGTGGGTAATTAGTGTTGGCAGTTATCATCCAATTTGATTCATTGTCAGTTATCATCCAATTTGATTCATTCCATTTCTAAAATTTCAGTTTTTCCATCTAAAATTTCATCTCAATTTTCATTCCTTACTCACGCTAAATATCCATGTCTCAAAAGATCACAATGTCTAAACGTTACTATTCTTCATAAATAGAGTGAGAATTCACATTTAGTGTTTTTACAAAAGTATGTTTTTTGATATTTAGAGTGATGTTTGCAATTAGAGTGCCTCACACTAAATACACTATTTAGTGTAGTGTAAGAAGATGTGTCTCTGTACAGTAGTCTGACAGAGAATGTATGTTAGTCCTGGCATAGGACTGTAAGGACGTTTATTACGAAAGAAGCTTTGGGTGAAGAGTTGTGTTCTTGTGAATTATTGTTGTTGTAGACCCAAAGAAGTTGTGTGTTACTTGTTGTGTGCCAAAGGTCATTTTGGTTGTTGTTTGTGAGTATTGAAGTAACTTCCATTAGGTTATGGATCCCTTTCACTGTTCTTAGCTGTTTTTAAGTTGTTTCCAATAGTCTCAAATGCAATTTTAGCATCTTCGTGCCTTTTCCATGCCCTTTGTATATGCACTCATACGTGGAATTTGGATGGATAGGTGAAGTCATCAATGGGTGGAGTTTCTGAGTCTGATTTTGACAGGACCGATTTGTCGCCGTTGAACGATTCAGTATCATTTATGTCAGAGCAAGATGTTTTCGTCAATGATTACCCTGAGGCACGAGTTGGGGCACAAGCTCAGGCACGATAAGCTCAGGGACGAATTCAGGCACGAGTTGGGGCACGAGCTCAGGCACGACGAGCTCAGGCACGAGCTTGGGCACAAGCTCAGGCACGAGCTCAGGCACGATCGCTGGCACGAGCAGAAAGGTCACAAAACTGGAGTCCCGATGAAAAGCGTGCCTAATTAGAGGCCAAGGTCGATGCACTGGGGACGGTGAAGGGCAAAGACTGGGAGATTATATCTCAACGTCTTTCGGAAAGACAAGGACCACGACGAAACGCCAGACAGTGCGAGCACCTTTGGGGCACATTACGGAAGAATTTCAAAGCTGTTGAGAAGCATGAGGAATCGAAAGGTGACCCTCAGACAAGTGAGTGGGTGAGTTATTTTGAAATGGACGAGGCTTCGAGATCCAAGAACAAGTTGCTCCCTTTGGAATGTTATCAGTTGATGCGGACGATTCTCGAAGCTCAGAAAAAGGAATTGCGCAGTGCTGAGCCAGCACGATCGTCTCACACGGAGTTTGGCGGCAGCGGATCCCATGCCATCGTTGAGGCGGACGTCGATGGCCAACTGTCCATTCAGGAACCTCTAGCATCAGCAGGACCGTCTCAGGGGGAGTTCTGCGGCAGCGGATCCCATGCCATCGTTGAGGCGGACGTCGATGGCCAACTGTCCATTCAGGAACCTCTAGCATCAGCACGACCGTCTCACGCGGAGTTCTGCGGCAGCGGGTCCCATGCCATCGTTGAGGCGGACGTCGATGCCCAACTTTCCATTCAAGAACCTCTAGCATCAGCAGGACCGTCTCACGCGGAGTTCCGCGGCAGCGGGTCCCATGCCATCGTTGAGGAGGACGGCGATGCCCAACTTTCCATTCAGGAAACTCTAGCATCAGACGCGGAGTTCCACGGCAGTGGATCCCATGCCATCGTTGAGGAGGACGTCGATGCCCAATTGTCCATTCAGGAACTTCTAGCATTAGGAGGACCGTTTGACGCGGAGTTCTGGGGTAGCGGATCCTATGCCATCCTTGAGACGGACGTCGATGCCCAACTTTTCATTCAGGAAACTCTAGCATTAGCACAACCGTCTCACGCGGAGTTCGCCCTGCAGCGGGTCCGATGATGCCTTTATTGAGGCGGCGGCTCGCCATGCCCAACTTTGTGCCGAATTTCTAGAATCATTCGTCAAGGAGAAGGTCGAGGATGGAGTGAATTCTAGTTTCGAGAACCTCTCCTGTAGAAAGACGTGCCCTGGCTCGACAACTGAGCAGGACGAGCTTTTCGCTTCGCTGGCTCCATTGGTCAAGCAACGGGTCAGAGCCAATGAGTTTAGCGAATATCCAATTCCGGTGTTATCGAAAGGTGACCCTCAGACAAGTGAGTGGGTGCATGCTCACAGCGTCTTCTTTCTCCTCTCCTCTCTCCCCAACTTTCACGTCCTTCTGATTTCTGATTTCTTGAGTACCCCGAGTAATCGTGGTGGTGGTTTCTAGAGCTATTGTTTTGCCTTGGTGAGGTTTTATATTTTGGGTGCACAATAAGCTTTTAGAATTTGTATTCTCGTATCCTGTGTTAGAATTCTGCCCGGCACTCGGTCGTCGTCATCGTCTCGAGTTGCGTTTTTAGTTTTGGATTTAGTCCTCTCAATTTCTTTCCAGTCACTTTGAAGTATGTCCTATGAACACTCAGATGTGGAACTGGATTGACAGGTTCAACGGCCTGTAATGACTTGAAAAACGAGACCAGAGAGCTGGAAATAGCAAACGAGAAGATCGGGCTGCAACTGGAGAATTTGAGCCTGGAGGACCCGTTTATCCCTTCAGAGCACCGCAAACAGAGCAGCATTCTGCGAGAGCTTGCAAGTGATATCGATGGACACTGCCTCGGAAAAGAAAAGACAAAGATGTCCGATCAAGTACGTGAAAATACTGAGAAGCTGATGAGCACGTTAGCTCCATTCTTCACGAAACACATCGAGAACGCAGTTCTGCCTGTACTTGCGCCTGTATCCTCACTCCTGCAAAGCCAAGTCAGGGACGAGGAGCGGAAGTATGAAGAAGCGTTACTTGGCATCGACGAGAGGCTGCTGGCCGTGAGGTACGAGAAGCTCCAACCAAGACGCCGCCGTGCTGGCCTATCCCAGCGTAGACGCAGAGCATCCTGCGCAAAGCCATTGCGGCTCAGAATTCGGCAAGGCCATCGTCTGAGGTGAAGTTGTACGCCTTGACCAGGACAACCCAACGTTGCTCATACAGTCAACGTTAAGACCAGTCACGCCGACTGAGAGTTCTCGAGTTCTTCAGTTAGATTCCCTATCTAAATAACAAAGTAAGTCCATGTATTCGCCCCGATATCACCCGGATATCGGATATAGGAGTGGTTTGCTAATGTTTGCAAAAAACCGTATTTTGTATTCAGTTTCTCTTCCGATCTATGACATAGATATTCTTCAACACCATAGTCCACCCAACACCATAGTTGGGGTCCTTGGACATACAGGTCCTTAAACCTTGTTGTATGGGTACCTCAAAGCCCTTCCGGGGTATACCATGTCTGGTAAGCCGGTATCTTCAAGGCACTAGTGGTTAGCTAGGAACTAGTATAGTGTGTCACTATAGTGTCCATCCTCAAGGGGAGAGTAGTATTGTCCCAATGTCCCCTTGTCATCGGGTTATTGACATTACAAACGGACACTTTTTTCAAGCGGCCCCTTGCTAAAAAGGGACCGGAGTTTCTATCTATCTTCTATCTATCTATCTGGTTTGCTATGTTTGCAAAAAACCGTATTTTGTTTCAATTTCTCTTCTGATCTAATGACATTGATATTCTTATTTTCTGTTAGAGCGTACTTGCACGTGAAGCCCCATCTTGAAATTCGGTGTTTATAGCATCGCTCCGCAGTACTCGACGTCTGTTTGTGTGTGGTTGTACTTGTAACACTGAGCCACAGGTCACAGATAGCTGTGTAATCTGCACGTTTGGGGGAAATACTGTTGAAGTTTTTCACACGCATTAGAAAAGGTTTTGCTGATTGGAATTGCACATCATCGATAGATATGACGTTGTTTTGTACTCCCTCCGTCCCATGACAGGTGATACTTTAAAAAAATTCAAAAAATTAAGTAAAGTAGGTTGATTTCATCAAATCTTTAAAACCAGTAGAATTCTATTTCATAGTAGTTGTCTATCGAAACATTATCATATTGTTTTGACGGTATGTGGAATGTGACAATAATCATGGTGATGTTCATTGTAGTGTGTTCTTTGATGCAACAAACATATGCTAGCATTGGTTTTAACTAGCTCATATACGTTGTTTGTGATTCACATGAGCAAAGACAAGTTTCAAAAAAACTCTTATTGTGCACAAGTTTGTCTTAATTTGTTGCCTCTACCCCAGCGAGGGAGAGACTACGGAAACGCTTTGTTTTTTAAGAGTTACCAGGAGTTACGTATGTGAACGGCAAAAATAAACTGCAAAGTAAATTTGGGGTAAATACTAAGGCAAAGACTTCGCGACTAGCAGCTTGTTAGAATTTGTAAAACAACAATTTCAAATTGAATAAATGATTTGCATCAAGTAATTTGGGACAACTTTTTATCTCAAAATCATCATTTATTGTGGGAGGGAGGGAGTATTTAGAATTGATTGTATGTGGAAGCAATGGTTCAACTGCAGAAGAACCTTTAGTTTGACAGCAGAATGACAAGCTATATTGAAAGCACGGTGCACAAAAATAATGTCAGAATCGTGCCTCGTGGCTGCTGCAAGCTAAAGCCTACAGTATGTCATTCATCTTGTAAGAGAAAAGTAAGTTAGCACAAGTTTTGAGTCACTCATGCAGCCCAGCCATGATGCAATACAATCTTCACCGCAGGAATATAGCATCCTCCAGGAGATCAAAGATGACTCAATTTATACAAGCTGTTTGCATGGGTGGAATGATCCTGTAAAATATTCTGAGCACCATCATGTGTACGAAATGATTTATTACGGCAGCAGCTGCTAGAAGTACAGTACCCTCCAACATGTCTTGCAACCATTTTGTGAACTCTTGAAATTCTCTCATTCATTTTCAATATGGGAGGATTTTATCAAATTTATCCTATTAAATCTTTTGTGTTACGGACCCTTCATGTGTTCATGAAATGTCAATGTCAAAAAATGAAATCTCTATTTTTGGTGAATTATTTTATCTTATTCACTTAATTTCAAAAAAAATTAACTGAGAAATATATATGATGATTTTTTTAAAATTTGATTGCACCAATTTATAGGATATATCATTGTTCACATTCTTGGTATTACAAAGATGCACACTATGTAGGTAAAATTCTCCTCTATGTGGCTCTAAAGTATTTTCATAGTTTCCATTCATTCATATTCTAGGCTAAGGAAATCAAACTCATATATTAAATCAAAATTTGATCAAATAAAGTCAAATAAGGTATCATTACAAAGCTATAGTAGTATAGAAGCCTAATATGATATGAAGTTTACAATATGTCTTACTCACTCTATGATAAAAAAAAGGTCCTAACAACAACACAGAAACGATATGTTTGACAAACAGGACTTGTTGCACACAATTTTTCTAAGAAATGTGTACCATCAAGATGACTTGCAAACAAGTATGTGTATCTCTGGACCCTCCCAAGCTCAAACATACTGAAAATCTGATGTCCCAAAGAAGAAGTGATCACATTAAGAAGGGTACCCTTTTCCAAGATTTTTAAGCATGATGGCAATTTCGGTAGACACATGGCAATGGAAACCTCTTTATATTTCGAAAATGCATGGTGTATGAAGGTAACTGGAACACCTTCCATGATGCAAAAAATCTCATGGAGATGTGATGATTATCATGCCAACACCATCATTCTAAATCAGGCCATGGGATATGTTTTAAGTGAAAAAACAGAGTGTGTTGCAACACTTGTTACAGGGTACTGTACACCACAATATCCTCTAAGGCTCCAATAACTTCATGTTCCATACGCTCTAAGATTATCAGGCAGCGCAAGTGTTTGAAATTGGGCTCCACTGGTAAATACCGATTGCAGTCCAGACTCACGCAAAATATAGGATCATTAAGGTTGATTGTCCTAAAACCACCAATCTGGCCTATTTTTGGTAGTGATAAATTCGAAAAAAAAATATGACCGCATTCGAAATAGGTTTTGATGAGGATTGCGAAAATTTGCAACATCTAATTTGCATTTGTCAATTTTATACAAAATTCCAAAGTGGAAAATAACCTATGACCCAAATCGAACCTCTAGGTTTCCCCATGTCCACACCATGTGGTACTAACTTTCACCCATAATGATACCCAAAACCACCAACTATTTCTTCGCAATGCTTGGCGTGTCATTGGTCTACTTGAATAGTAAAATTGGTGGTTTTGGGTCTCAACTGTGGTGGCCTTAAGAAAAGTCTACATGTCATAATTGGAGGAGGTGGTGGTTTAAGGACTTCCTACCGTAGATAGCTATCATAAACTGCAATCCACGGCGAGGATGAAGTAGCACCAGGAGTATCTACAACGAGAGAGATGATCAAGGAGAGCTTCAAAGCCCCTGGCAGGATTTTGCGAAAACAATAACAAGCAGAATCCTCAGATAGCAAACTTAACACAAAAATTGGGATGATCTGATAAGCAGCGGCCCTCAAATGTAGTTCTTTGCTCCAGAGGAGAATCTGATGGAGAATATGCCACTCAACTTGACATCAACTCTGACACTGTTGCACAGGCCATTGTTCAGACTCCTAAAATCAAGCTTAAGGGCCGCTTCACACTATGGCGGTGAGTGTACAAAATGCACCTATTCAAAACTGTTATAAAAGGCATGAGGCCTAATTTGGGTTAAGCTCTCTTCGCAATGAAGTAGAATTTTTCTGTTGGCATGCAAGAGTAATGGCTATCATTTGTGGTCTACATGCATTTTGAGATTGTCTACAATCGCACGTGCAGGTCATCCGAATGGTTCCTCAGTGACGGGTGTGAACGTAACTCGTGAGTGTACAAAATGCGGCGTTTTCTTCAACAGTTTTTTTGAAACAACTGTGAGATGCATGTGTAGACTGGAGGCGATAATTTAAATATGTGACTTGAAAGTTCTGTTTATACCTGACTATTACATTATATTCAAGACCCTCAAAGATGGGTAATTCTTATGATCTATTGATTGGCAACCTAGAGTGAGAATTCATTTAGTCCCTGGATTAGAGCATCCCCACTCCTACACGCCAGAGATGACTCGCTCAAATTATTCATTTACATTGGGAGGGCCCTTGCACATACACTCCCCCACCCTTGGAGGGCCCTCACACATCAAAAAGTGCACATTAAATATTCAATGGACCAATCACAAGTAGAATGTGGGGATTTAGTCAACTAAAGAGTGATTTGGAGGGTCATTTCTTGACACGCTAGGATCCAAAGTCAAGAGCCATTTGGGAAGGGCCCTGGGCACTTTTCATTTACTTCTGGAGTTAAGAGGACCTTGAGAGAGCTACGGTGGAGCTGCTCTTAGTAGATAATTTGGGTTGAGCACACAACTAATTTCATGTAGTTTTGACTTTCGAAGTAAAAGATATTGAATTTCAAGAATTTTTGTCCTATATCATTACTTAAATTATAGGAAGAACAGTTTCGTCTTTTAAAGCAAGGGATGAAATATTGTTGTGACTTTTGTACTTTTGTCCCAAAAAAAAAGGACAGAACATGGTTGTAACTTGAACGCATGTGAAGTTTGAATATTATGAGCAAAAGACTTCATCACTCTTGAGAATAAATTAGAATGAAAACCTTTGGATAAATAGAAAGATAGATAGAAACTCCAAGCCTCTAGCAAAGCCGGCGTGAATAAAGTGCCTATATGTTAATAAGATATGAAGAGAGAGGCCAATGTGACGAGCAACGTGATTAAAGTGTTTGTTTTTTAACAAGATATGGAGAGAGAGGCCAAGGACTCAGTAACTACTTTATGAAGGTCATCGTTCCCCAACCCCCTTCTCCACAAAAACCTTTGGACTATATTGCGTTTGTATTACATCCACTCACAAAAGTCGTTGGACACCATATGAATTGCTCAAATAATTTGAGATTATCTGGACCGTGCGGCGTTTCATGGTAGGTAGGGTGTACCACATATGTAATCATGTTCTAACAAATGCTCCTTGAGAATGCTCCCTTTTGAATACTAATCATCATTTTTTTTCATGCAAATGGCGTGGAATTTAAATTTGAGAAGTTTAAAGTATGTAAAACCAAATATTCATGTAATTTTTTTAAATGTATTTATTTTAAGGTATTCAATTGATTGCATTAACATTCAAAATTAGTACAGTGCATATATGTAAATAAAATGCGCTTTGTTTATCAACTTAAATGGTTAGAATGAATGAATTTTTTTAAACATATGTCTAGATTTCACCAAAAACTTCATACTTTTGGATTTTGCCAAAAACTATACCTTCCAAGTTTAAGATGAGGTACAACCAAAATATTTATGAAATCTTTGTCACTATTCTTGTTCATATCACGTATAAATTAGTTTATAATAAAGTTTCGGATTGTTCAAAACTATCAAGGAATTATATTTTTATGTTTTTAACATAAAAATAATCACTATCACAAACATGATACACTCTTTGTGTAATATTGACTTATAGAACAGTGGAAAAGGTTGTAATTGTAGCTTGGTGTAATCCCAAGAGAACACAAGATTTTTATGGATGGCCCTATGTTTATTGCTCATTATCCCAATATTATGAAGGGTTGTTACCTAAAAAGGAACTATTTTGGAATGATGCATGGCAAAGGTTCATTTTCAAACCCTATTATTGTGTTCTTGTGTTAATGTATGTTGTTAAATTACGGGTCTTATTTTGTAAGGTCGTCTTATTTTAAGGAACCGCAATGTGTATTCCAAGGGATTGGGATGGGACACGAGCCATCATGAAAAGCAAATAGCACTATGAGCATTTTCGTGAACGCCATTGAAAGCTACAAAAGACAGGCCAGGGATTGAAAATATCACATCTTAAGATATCATATATCTATAATTTTATTTTCATCCACAATTTAGTGAATTCATCCAAGATATCTATCTAATTTGAATATTTTGACCAAAACTTCATGTCTTTTTGCCATTTTTAAGCTAGATTGTTTTATTCTAGTGGAATTTGGTACTATTTCGCCCAAAAAATGCCATGTTTTGTATTCTTAAACAAGTTTAGGATTGCTATGATACCATCTAATTTAGTTCGTCATGACAAGTTTGCAATGATATTGGCTCGGCAACGCGTCTATAGTCATGACCCGAGATATTTCCTATCTGATAGACTTTCCTTTTGCTGTAAACATCATGAGTCTACAGTAAAAGGTCAAGATGGTGGAAAGCGGAGTTCAACATTTCATGACAACGTTCGTCACTTTCTATAAAATAAAGTGATTTCTATCATGCAAATTGCTCATGGCAGTAGAACTACTTAATTAGACCTCACATTTTGAAATCGTTGCACCCTTGGTGAGTTGAAGCTCAATTTGTATGATGGGAGTTCTAAAGTAAGGGGAGTATGTACACAATTATGTATTGAACGTTTGTTTGGAATGTTGATTTTTTTTTTTAGGATTTGATGCAAGCCACAATGTAGAATCGCACAACTTTATTCATCGTGAAGTACAACGATTCGAAGGCTAATATATATGTCCTGAAATTTTGAGCATAACTTTCATTTAACATCAAAAGTTAATTATTTTAAATGCAAAAGCACATAATTAATGATGATTAATTGTAAATTTTCATTAAAGTTTGGGTGATTGTCGATTTCATGCCCGTGGGATTAGTTCATAGGATTTAGTTAATTGCATTGATCGTTCTATTTGGTTGATTGCTTACCAGAGTGTTAGAACCCATATGTAGCAGACCCAAAGAAGATTTCAACGATGTTTGTAGGCCGCATTTATTTTTTTTGCTTTAAATTTAGGGACTTCAGCCAACACTGTACGTCAAACTGTTACGTACTAATGTGGATATAAATTCTGTGAGGGAATGGTTTGACTAAAAAACATGACATTTAAAAAATCACTTGTTTTCAGGATCGTATTTGAGTTCTATTGAGGTGATGGATGAAGTTCATCCCATGAATGATTACAGGTCAGCAAATTCAAATAGTTACATAGTATAAGTTGATGCATTGTATTGGAACAAAAAGAACATACTATGAGTCAATTACTTTGGAAGCGTATCTTTTTGAGCCAAACTATACATTAATATACACACATATACATACAAATACAAATATTTACCATGACATTTAAAAATACCATTGTGTCCTTCTTGTCTTTCTCCATCTTGTGTTAATTTAGTAGTTCAAATTTTCTCTAGAATATCATAAAGTCTATTTTAAAAAGTTGACAACACACTTAATCAATCTTCTCCCTATGTTTATTAGGGCAAGATAAAATTCATAAAGAAACAAACTTTGTGTTTATGTTGTTCTCTTGAAAAAACAACATTCTTCTTATTCTTTCTTTGAAGTTTTAAGATAATTTATTTTAAATTAATTTTTATCCATTTAGGCACTTAGGACACATACAGCCCTTTGCAACAAAAATGGCCCTCCACCAAAACCATGTTAGAACGAGTACATTCACAAATGATTTTCACCCCACAACAACCAATCAAAATTTCAATAATGAAAGATTTGGCCAAATATCAACTTTCAATTTATAACAAATGCAACACATACAAGAGAACGAGATGTAATTGTAATTCTTTTATAAATCGCACACACTATAGCTTTTTGCAACTAAAGCATTGATAGTCACAGTGCTCTGCCATGCCTCATTTAGACTATTGTCCCTTGTGGTTACCGTGACAAAAATTGCTTCACATTGGCCTCATCTTGCTTCATCTTATGGCATAGCCTCCTAGAACCTTCCGTGCCGCGAGCCTAAGTTACAAAGGGCTATGGATACCCTCAGGAGTTAAATTTTAAATGACCAAAGATTAATGGTTTAAAAATGACAAATTCAATCAAGAATATAGGGAAAAATACAATTTAGGGCCTCTGTACACTATAGGCGAGAAGCCGTGAAGAGAGAAATTTCAGCCAATGAGAAATTGGACTTCTCAGTTTCCAGGCCTCCCATAGGTTGAAATTTCTCTCCTCACGACATCTTGCCATTAGTGTAAAAAAGCCCTTAGATGGGATCAAATTTTATATCACTAGAATTAGCAAAGAGCATCGCATGTGTTGATTAAAAAAACATGTGAATTTGGATAAAAGAAAGTCCAACTAAAAAATACTGTACGTGGAAGGCAGGGTTGGCACTTTCATGTCGAATAATTAATAAAAGTTTAAACAATGAAGGTCGGCACTTTCAAAAATAATTATTAAAAATTTGGTTATTAATAACTAGAATTGAATTTTTCTAGCGACTAAACGTTTTCTTTTGTTTTTTGTCTACGATTTTTGTTGACTTCTTTTTTGTTGATTTCGACAAAATACTTGATAAATTTATTTATTTTTTTGACATTTTGTTGAGGAATTATTTTCTGCCGACCCTGCCTTCCAAGTACGGTAAATGGAAAAAAACAATAATAACACGAGGCCCAGCCCTTTAGGGGTTAAAGTCGTACATGGTGTGCTGCAATAAAAATGTTTATATCGTGGTTTTTTTACTGACAACTGGGATTCATTCATCCACTTCAGACGGATGAGAAATGATTCATTCATCCTTCGAGGGGCTCAAGGTCAACTGAAAGGCTCGGGGGTTCCTCCCGCCCGTGTGCCGCTCGTCTCCCACCAGCGGGGACGCTTTTAGCGGCGAATTCAATCCTGTGGACTCCCAACTCAAGGCAACAGAGAATTTCATTGCTCCCACCTTTTACGATCTCACTCACTCACTGTTGCAGCAACACCACCGAGCTCATCTAATCACACGCTACATTGCATTAGAACCCACGCAAAACCCCACGCGCAACAGAATGCTCGGAAACCAGGCCTTGAATCATCAGCCATGGCCCGCGCGATTCAATGCGGTAAGTACGAGCCTCATTCTTGCTTAGTTTGAGTTCATGCAATCCCCTCTGGAACGAGGGTCCCATCTCACAATGCCGTACAGAAACCGGGTCTCCCTTTCGTCCAGAGAAATGGCGGTTTGTTTGATTTCGTCGTGTTGACCGAGTGAGTGCCGAACCGCATCGGGAACAGGCTGTTTACTACTTTTGAGTTAATTTCTGGGGTTGTGTGTTGGCCTCTGAATTTTATCACTCACTTTGGTGGATCTTTTCTTCTTCATCTTCTTCTTCTTCTTCTTCTTCTCTGTTCTTCCACCAGGCTGTGTTTGTGTTTGAAGAGATCCAGGCGGTTTTTGATTATGGCATGGAGCGTCAGGGTTAATTTATTATAAGGCGAGCCTGATTGAGGATCCGAGTGTTGTTGCGTCGATACTAGTCAGATCTCCTTTTCGACGATGGACTGCTTTCATTTAGAATCTTAGATTTGAAGCTCTTAGTAGCGTGAACAAGTTCTTGGTTGAGATGAAAAGGACGGAAGGTGAAATTTAGCGAGCAGACAGTGAGTGAATGTAAAGAGCATGGATCTTAATCTACTCATCAGATTTTGCTGTCTGTCTGTGTGGAGGATGAAGAACTCCTTGGTTTCTGTCTGTTGAGCGTATGGATTTTTGGAAGGCGAAAATTAGCGAGCAGAAATGGGAAACCAACAGTGAGTGAATGATCTTACTGTACTCATCAGGTTTTGCTGTGTTGTGTAGGATCAGACCATTTGGGAGGGGTGAGTGAAGCCCTAAGTTTTCGTAAGCCCTAGGGAGATTTCGGTTTCTCAATGTTTGGCGATTGGAGCAAAGCTGTCAAGGGGAAAAGAATAAGAATAACAGGGAGAGTTGCAACTTATTGAGTAGAAGGCAGGTTTTAGCGTTTAGAAGAATGGATTACCAGGTGTTTCTGGTGAGGCCGCCTGCAGTGGCGCGGGCGCCAAAGGGGGGCGGGCTACGCATGTTTCGAATTCTGGACCACGGAATCTCCATTGTGCCTCTGGCCACGCCTAATGCAGCTCCCACAGAGTACAAATTTGAGCATATTGCCAAAGCCATGGCTGTGGAGGAAGACCCCACGGAATTGCGCATCGAGATCACGGATACTACCAAAGCTGGATTTGGTGTTGAGACCTTTCGCTTCCTCTGCGAGGCTCGGACGTCGTTGCTTACTGCTCTCTTCAACCGCTTGGATGACATGAATGGCATTGGTCAGTACTCGCACGAAACCCCCTCTGAATTGCCATGAATCCCTCCCACAAACTTGAGCTGAATCCCTGTGTATTTTCTGTAGTGTAGGAAAATTGGACCCCCTGCTGCAAATCATCTGTTTGTGTGAAAATGACTTCTGTTGATCTTGTAGTATAGAACAAGAGCTTTAAAATGATGTATTGCAATCAGAATACCGAGGTCAAATGAGAAAATGCCACCATTGCAAAGTTCAGTGATGATGCAGATGGCCATATTGGGCGTTTTAGACGCTTAGGGGTTAATTTGATCAAGTGTAAGAAGATATCAGAGTTTTGATTTTGCTCTTATTAGGAATTCCTGACACATTGGTTTGCAAAGGTGAGGTCAATTTGGACAAGTGTGAGAGTATGTTTAGAGTTTTGGTTTTGCTCTGATACAATGTTGAGCTCTATTTGAAATGTATGAGTATCGATTGGACATGACTTTGCTCGTAGTTGGCACTGCTCTCAAAAGGTGCTGTGCTGCTACTACTGAAGAATGTTATTGGTATCTACGTCTTTCACATTTGCATTAGTTGCGGTTTTTTCTCTCAGGAAAATCCTTCTCTCAGTCTTGGTTTTGCATTGAAGTTGATTGTGTGCTACTCTTTCTTTCTTTCTTTTGTGTGATAGGGATTGATTATGCGGCAATGAAAGACAGTAACCAGAAGGAAGAGCTTGTCGACACCATTCTCCGTGTACGAAGTGCCTCAATTGTGAAAATGGTCAATTCAGGTCATCGAGCCGATTCTAAGGTGATTGGAAACGTTCACGTTTGCACTTTATTCTGTTTAGTGTATGATACACTATTTCGTAGTCTTATGAAATAGTCAGAACACCGTGAGTTCGTTTACCTATTGATGAACACCATTTAAATACTAAGCTTTGGATTTCGTGTTGTTTCTATTCCTTGATGGTGGTCCCAAGGTACACAATTCACTATTTGGTGTTTCATTAAATCATGGATGACACTAAATTGGCAACTCAACGTTCGCATTGTCTTTGCACAGATTTTGAATGGTTATGCTATTCAAGGATGGGTCATGAATCTTTCACCACAAGCGACCGTGTGATTAGGTTTCTATATATGTGCTTGACAATATTATGTGTATATACGTGTATATATCCCTCATGATAACTTTTTTTATGTTGTTGTTCTCGTGAACACTTTGTAGTATGTGGTTTTTTATTTTATTGAGATTGGAAATGGTGATGCAGATTACAGCGTCGAAGAAGGTGAATTTTCAGGACATAGTGAAGCTTGAGCATCTCAGTGATGACGATGAGATTGTACTCGTCTCTCTCAAATCCCGGACTATTCGGCTAGTAGTCAAGGATTCGGCAGGTTTTCTGTCTGCCATTAAGAGTAATATGAAGGTATGCAATTTTATAATACCTGGAAGCTAGTTTCCTTTCTTCTTTTCACATCAAGTATTGTGGGCATACCCTGAGCTTTACATTTGGGAACTTTGAATGCAGACTCATTTGAAGTGCGACATTGAGATTGAGAGAATAGAAACATCCCTTATGACCGCCTATTACACCCAACGCTACAAGAAAGTTGTAAGTTGATCGTCATTAGCTTGTAGGAATAGAATGTGTATGGCATTGGATGGTTTCTATATCCCCTTGAATGTAAAATCTCGGCGTCTTTCATTTCCTTGAATGAAAGGCACTTTCATGAACTTTGTGCTGGATTTTCAAAAAGAGACTAATAGGTTTTTTAGTAAAATGATTTTAGTGATCGATTATGCAGTGGAAGGATGGCAATTCAGTAGGTCAATCGTGAGGAGACATCCTCATTCACTTCGTTGAAAATTTTTGTGCTGAATATTTTCGATACTGACATAAGCATCTTGCACGTTATGATCAAAATCCGTATGCTGTCTAAATTCTTGGAACAATCTAATTTTACTTTAGAACCATGTGAATTTCTCAACATGCACGAAAAGTTTCTTGCTGTACATTAGTTGACAAGAACTGGCGTTTTATTTAGTAACTCGTTTTTCTCATAGTTTCTTTATTTGTATGGATTCTTTTGAAAAGAAAACTTTACTGTTGCTTTGTGAATGCAGCGAGATTATCCAGTCCTTTATGAGTTTCAAGCTGTGAAGCCAAGTAGAGTGCTCAACCAGGAGATTAAACGTACCTTACGTATTACTAAGCATCTCCTTATTGAAAGTTCTGAAAATGACATTATCAACGTTCACAGGTTACTCTCTTACTACACCTCGTTTATCTGACATTGGGGTTTTGCAAGATAAAGTTATGCATTTCATCTGACACATGGGGTTTTGCAAGATATCTTTTCTCTTTGGATTGGATATTTAGAGTTCATGATCTAATAGTTGTGAACATGTAGCTGGATTGATGACTTGAAAGGCGTCAAGTTGGTTTTTTTTTGGTATTCCGCGTTTGCTAATTAATCCTTGGCATTTGGTGGTCTCCAGTTTAGAGGACTTACTCGGTGTTGTAGCTAGTGACACAAATGAGAAAGAGGTGATTTTGGAGTTCACATCGTGGAAAGATTGTCACTTCTTGCTCAAGGACCGGGATGACTTTCTGGCTAGCGTGGCTGATGTGATGGGCATGGAAAAGGGCTCCACGTTCAGCATCCGCTTGGAACCATTTCGTTCTTGCACGCTACCCGAGCAACAGAATGCTCCTCACCAGGTCTCCACCCAACCTACTGATTGTTCTTTAACGAAGGATTCATAGCTTTAAATGAAAAATTCAATAGATCGTATTGTGAAAAATATAATTCAGATGGGATCAGATTTTATATCATTAGAATCAGTGAAGAACATTGCATGCCTTGATCAAAAGAAAAATAAATTTGAATAAAAGGAAGTCAACATAGGACCTATTCAAAACTGCTATAAAAGACATGAGGCTCAGCTTGGTCTTCTTGGTCGTTTAGGGGTTAACCCAAGTTGTCCTCATGCTGTTTTAAGCAGTTTCGAGTAGCTCGTAGAGGGACTTCATTTTTGTTCATTGATATTTTTATCTGGTCCTACACCTACCTGTTTTTCACTGATTCTGGCGATTTAAAATTTGGCTCCATATGAAAATATATTTCACAGTATGATCAATTGAATTGGTTATTTTCAAATTATGAATCTTTGGTCTTTTAGAGGTTAAATACCATTGAAGAGTCCATTTTCTCGCGTTCCGAAAACACCGAAGTGAATTTGATTTTCATGACCTTCACGAAGTAATTTTGTACGTATAGAGTTCATGTGTATTGATCAGAATTTTCATGGGCATTCTGTTTCAGGGCGAGTGCGAGACATTCTATTTGAATCGTTTTATGGCAGTTTACAATTCTAATCGCGAGGCACTGGCCTTACACATCCCTTTGAAGGAGTACGCTGCAAATGTTTTGGTACAACTCTTGAACTAACTCTTCTGTAGGAAAGTTGGATGCCGTGTGATCAACGAACTAACATAATTTTGCTTCTTTTAAAGCATAACACAAGCATGTCATGGCCATCACTTTTCAGCTTTTACATGCAGGATATGCTGGTACTGGATAGCATAATATATCCATGTAGACCTCGTTTATGCCACGTGTTGATTCAAGCATTATGTGAATCTTTACTAATTGGTCGTAACTCATATATGCAGGTTGGGGAATCACAATGCACTGACTCGAAAATTCTCCAAGCTGTTGCTGACACATTGAAGGAAGCGATCGGTAAGGAATATTTTCACTTGTTTCTAGATTGTGAAGTAGTCAGATATTCGTGATGTACCTTGAATGCCAACTTCCAATTTATAAATACGTATCGCATTTTTGGTGGTGTGCATCTATAAGTGCTTTTCTTTTCAGATTAAGTTCATGCTTTTCTTTTCAGTTTTCTTTGACTCTTCGGTTTTCAAATACATTACAGTTCCCAGTAAAAGAATTCAAATTGTCAGAGTATTTTTTGGAGACTCTTCATGAGTCTGACAAGTTATATTTGCTGGCATTTTCGTAATTTAGGAAAGTCGAAACCAGATTTTGTCCGAGCAGCTACATGTTGTATGGTCCTGGTGAGGCTTCTGGGCTCTAAACCTTGCTTCGACGCCGTAAAATCGTTACCAGAAATTGCCACAATCCTGTTCCAGGTATCACATTTTCTGATCATTTTCTAAAATTCTGACCACCACCAAATTCCTCACTTTTTCATTGTGGAGATGACTAGATGATGCAAGAAAGATTCATTACCTGTTGAATGATTTCTTGATATGCACAACATTTGTTTAAAACGCACATTTCATTTTGGTGGTGGAAAATCTTCCATTGACCATATTGCAACAGTCGACCTTGTAAATTTTAATTATTGAAAGGCATTTAAGTTTATCATGTATTCCCAGGCTGCTCACAGCATGTGTAGGTTTGATTGAATTTGTTTAAATATTGCTCAATCCCTTGAATTGCAGTGTGCTCATTCAAAGAATAGAATCATCGCATATCACGCAACACTGGTCATACGTTCAGCTATCAAACTTGCCGCTCAGCCCGGATCAACTGATGCTGGTGTTACATCTAAGGTAAAGTCCCAGAGAGCTCACAGTATTGGGTAGTTTTTTACTTGCGTTTATTGTGGCTCAGAAGTGTAGTCTGAAGAGGTGCCCTAGTTTTGCCCTAGTTCTAGCTGTTGGTGGCTGCATGTGATTTACCTTGATGTTATTACAATCACATAAGTATACCTTATGCTCTTATGTGGATCATGCAGCAAGAATTTGGCAACAGGTCGGTGGTGCTAAATGCGGAATATCTACAGCAGTTGGTGACATTGCTACATACGCATGCGCTTTCCGAGAATAGCTCTCTTCAGGTTTTCCTCTCGTTCCTATTTCTAATCGAAGATTAACCGAGATTTCATGGTTTTAAAATGACCAATTGGATTGATCACATTACAGGAAGCATATTCCAGACATGGCTAAATTTAGATCACCAGAATCAGTGAAAAACATTGCATGTGTTGCTCAAAAAAAAAAAAAAATTTACAAAAGAATGTTCCCATATGACCCACACAAAGATGAAGTTCTCTCACCTCGGATGGTGTCTTGTATAGGTGATTGGTATCTTGGACGTCTTAACGTTTGCACTCAGCTCCTCACCAGAAAATATTGAATCGGGTCGTCTGTGGCTGAGGGTACATCCCTTCTTCACATCTGTTTCTGTCTGCGATTGTTGCAATAACAGATCTGCTGAATTTATTTTCTGGAGGTTGCAGAGGACATAGTGTGATCTTATCATCAGCCTTGTGCAATATCGATAATCTATTGTATGAGATGTGCCTTATAAATCAGCTCAATACTTGTAACTGTTGCGTTTGTGAGATCTGATACTTGTTTATGCGTACTCAGGCCTATGAGTCGTCTATAATGGCAACTGCAGACCTTCTATGTACATTTTTCAGGTTAACCAGTGACGTCATTTACACCAGGTTGGTCATTTCAATCCCAGGCATATTGTCTTACCAAATTTTCAGCCGAACTATTTCCTTCACTTCCACATCATTTTTGTGATCAAGGTGACCTTTGGCCGTATTTGACCGCTCGGTGTTTCAATCAAACAGACTCTCAATTCTTCTTCAAGCACTTCTGACAATGTCGTCGCCAGTGGTTGTCAAACATCTTCAGGTATCTACTCCAGCTGCTTTTACACAATTCCACTGCCTCATCTTCAAATATTTGTTTACTAGAAAACGGTCTCGTCTCATCTCTGCTGCGAACTGTTCGTAGTCTGGAGGACCTAGGATTTATGGTTTTATAAAGACCGATTCGATTGATTGTAGTGTGGAAATCATAATTCGGATGGTGCCAAATTTGATAATAGTGAAGAATATTGCATGTGTTGGTCAAAAAATAAATAGAATTGGACAAAAGAGAGTCTCTAAATGACATACTCAAATCTGCTTAAAAACCATGAGGTTCCATTTGGGTCTTCTGGTTATTAAGGGGTTAAGGTGTGGGTTTTGGGACTAGGGGTTTTCCGAAGCTGAAATCTACTGACTATTTCGCTTGAATGCAGAGTGTTTGCCTGGGTCGATGTGTGCTCCTGTTGCACTTAAATACAGCAGTATTCTCGACGAAGCCACATCTCCGGTTGTTGAGCTGTAGCCAGGTCTTTTTCTTGATGAAGGGAAACTATGAAGCAAGGAAGCTGCTCATGTCTGTGTTACCTCAGGTAAGTTCACAACTTGCTTAGTTTCCCACTCACCCATTATTCCTCTAAGTAAGTCTAAAATACATTTATTCCCAGAATCCTTTTGATTTCCTGGTAACTTTTAACCGTCTGCCAAATTTGATTGGCTGGTTGAACTTGAATATCTTAGCACACTAAAGGCAAAATTACAGTGGATGCATTTCGTTGGTCTATTACGCCAGTTGATACCACATCAAACAGCAAGAAAGATTGAGAGTTCCTTTTTTCATTCAGGCATGCATAAGACATCCTATGTTCTACAATGCAGAAGGCACTATTGCTTGGAAGTCCATGGAATGGGGAAAAGGAAGAAATTTTATTTATTATTCATGCCACTGTGGAAGTGGTGTTGTTGTGCTGTGGGAACGCCCTGATATCAAGTTGCTAATGGTGGTCAATGGATTTGTCGTGTAGGGCGTGATGAACTTGTACTCCACTAAATCGACTGAGATGGATGATAAGGTGAGCTCTACTGTGCTCGATCTCACGCTTTCCGTTTCTTCAAGTCTCACCAGTTGTTTGCTTGACACTGAACTGACTACGGTATGGGTTTGGATATGTAGAAGGAGCTCATAGACGACTTTTCTGCATGGAAGGACACCATAGATTTGCTCCACAGTGGAAGCGTTGAGACCCCACTCCTTGTGTGGAATGACATCAAGCGTGCGGAGCTTCGAAAGGTTAGATCCATGAGATGCATTTAGATGATTTTGTTAATGTGTGTTAGATTAGTATAAATGTACCTGCAAATACACGCTTAATCTTTTTGTCAGTAGTGTTACGAAATTCAGTGGTCACCAGGTGCGGTTAGACCAGAAGGTAACTTAAGATGTTTAAGGCTTTTTAAAGTGCAACCAAAATCTTCTACAACGTGTAGCTTTTGTCGTTTTGGATAACATTGTCCTTTCTGTCCTAACCATCTTTCGTGTGATTTGGCTGTTATCATGCACACTACAACATTGTCCTCTCTGAATAAGAGGAGGGAGGATTTCCAACCATTGTTCATTTCTAATCACCTTTGGTGTGATCTGGCTTTGTGTATTGTGCATAGTTTCTTCGGGATGAAATGGAGGAGTATTATGCGGCCTTGGAAACAACTGACGATATATGGTACAACGCGGCAGATGTTCATCTTGCATACTCCACTGCCAGCGAAGGAGGAGGTCAGTTTCGCAATGTTGCAATCTCCAACTTTCAACAGTGTCTTCCATGCTACTTTTCTAGCCAAATGTATTTCTTAGCATACATGGCCTACAGTTCATTCAAGGCTCTGGTACTAATCCTTTGATCAGAATCTGGATCGTCACATATAGATATGTGTTGCCATGACCTGCAGGGTCAGTTGTTAGAGGCGTTCACCTTGAGCTTCTTGTTGACCATCAACCCCCTGCGTATAGTCCTTACAGCTCTTTCTGGAAGGTAAGTATAATTGGACAACACACTTGCATATGCATAATCTTAAAGATCTGAAATGTGAACTTTGTCTTAAGATATAAATAACTATGTTGCTTAGTTCAGATTTACTCCGTAGTATTTATCAGGGATAATATTCAGAAAATATATATGTTTTTGGGTTTGCTAAATATCATATGCCTATTTTGTGAAACAGCTTGGAGACCCGACGTCTTTGTTTCAGTCAGTGTACCAAGCCATGCTTCTGGGCTTCACGCCCTTGTTTGGCAGCAATAATCTACCTGAAATCGATCTCCGCTTAGCCGTGCATGTCTTGACCTGGATCTACGAACGTCATACTGATGATGTTCTCTCTTGCATGGATGCCTTAAATGTCATCGAGGTAATTCATCCACCCTTAGTTTAAAGCCTTATTGGAGGTGCACCTTTTTCTGCCATATTATACTATTTCACCTATCCGACCTTCACTATTACATACATTGTGCTTCTGACATGTTAAGTAAACCTAGACGGGGTAGATGGCTGTCCCAATATCTTTGATGACCGATTTTATTCAAAAACCACTAGATAAGAATTTACGCTTAATGTGCACCTTTAATGTTGTATTCGGTTTCAAAGTGTAGTTTTTTTCTCCTAGTTTAGTCTTCGTTTTGAGGCTTAGTTCTTCCTGGTCTATAATATTGGGTTGAAACCTTTAATGAAGGGTGGTTGGGGTTTGAATGTGTGGCACAGACAGTGGTGGGGATGCTGCGGGAAGTGATTGATAGTGAGCATGAGGTTTTTGTATTCAAGCTGATCATTTTCCTGCTGGCCACATTGGAAAGAGGCAGTCGAGAGAACGTAGTACGTTTTATTCACGCCGGTGGAGCTGCTGTTTTGGCCTCTTTAATGGTGTTATCTGCAGAGAAGGTAACTTCTTGTTTGCGCATGTCATCTCTATGAATGTGAAAAAAGTGGATGCATTTTACTTAATTTTATACAACAGGGTCATCAGTAAAATTGAATTTAGAGTACTTCAAGAACTTTTACTGAAAGACATCATAAAGAGGCAATGACTGAATTGCACCCCTGTATCTGAAACAGTATAGTTTTACTGAATAATCTGTTGTATTTTCATTTCTTATTGGGCTTAAGATGCTTTTATTTATTTTTCTTTTCTTGACAGTGTGCCCTTTTCTGGTTTTTTTTTTTTTTTTTGCAGAGTTGTAAGATTAAGACGGAATTTGAATGCGATGGCTGGACAAGCAAGGGTGCTTTATCGCAGGGTCAATATGAAATCCTCAACTATGTGGGCTCTGACGGAAGTGCAAGGATGGTGAGGGTTCCCTCCGTGATGGCACGAGGCGTTTCTGGGAAATCCGCCACGGATGGCAGCTTGGATGCCAAAGATGGGATCAAATGGCAGGATAGGAAGGTCCCTCCTAAAATTCAGCTCGGCTTAGTCTTGGACAAACTAGAAACTATTTTGAGGTGCTTTTCGATTACTCCCAATTTGCATTTTTGAATGTTTGGATGGATGGTTAGGAGGGAAAGAATTGGCCTTCATAATTAGGTAATTTGATCGATCAGCTGGTGATTTCAACCTATGGCTACTCTAGGTTTCACAGTTTCAAGCAACAAGCTTAACCCTTAAAGGATAAGCAGCCCGAATTGGATCTCATATTGTTTTAGCAGTTTTGAGTAGGTGCTATGTGGACTCCCTTTTTTCCAAATTTGTTTGGCTTTTGACCAACATATGCACTGATCTTCACTGATTCCAGTGATACAAAATTCTGTCTCCTATAAATTATATATTTTCACAATATGATCAATTGAATTTGTCATTTTAATAACATGAATCCTAGGGGTTAAGATATTTCATTGTCTTTACAACACGTTATAACGCATTTAAGATAACAAGTATCCAATTCATCTCAAATGTGTTTAGCATGCCATTTAGGGGCCATGTAAGCGCTACCTCTTTATGCTCATTCTTGTTACTTGAACTAGTATAAAGTTGACTTGAATAGAAACAATTTTTCCACTAATGAAGGCATCGGGTTTCTTCTTACCACAAGCGTGTTGCTTCGACCTGTGCAATCATAGGGGAGATGCTGTCTTTGCAAAGCGTGTAGGCTAGATTTCAGATACTTGATCTTCAAGGTTTTGAACAGAAATCTATGAGCTCACTGGATACATATGGTGGCGTGGTATCACAGACTATCTGGTGATCTCGTTAGCAATAAACAGTATTTTCCACCATCGGCTGCTGTGTTGAGCCTATCTAAGAAAGAGACTCTATGCCAACTGGTGCAAGTTCTACTACGGCTCAAGTCACCTGAATTCGGCAGGTATATATAGAACTCTTCTGATTTTGTGAATTTCTAAACCTAAAAAGTTAGGCTTGCAGATGATTTCTTTTGGGCTTTCTTTTGCCTGGTCTACTGTAAGTAAGGGCTATTGTGCTTACATGTCTTTTTTTCCTCACATCATCTTTTTGTATCCTACAATTTGAGCTTGCCTACTAGCCTTCTGTTTTCTTCGAATTTCCATTGTCTGAACATTTTACTGACTTAACTTCATGGTCAGGGTTTTAGAGATTATTTCGACTATTGCGAGGGAAAACAAAAGCGCCATGACGAAGCTGTACTCACTTGGTGCTTTTGAGATCCTTCTATGGAAATTCCTTGCCGGGGACATTGTTGATTCCGAGAAAGATTTGATCTGCAAATTCCTGTTACAATGCCATGTAGAGCAGGTATTCAGCTGTCATTTGTAATCTTCTGAGTAAACTTCAATTCTGTTTGTCATATTTCTAGGTCTTCAATTACAGCCAATCAACATCTCTTTGAAATATTACCATTTGGTTCATGTACTTAATGCCTGTCTTTGACTGACTCTTTATCTAATTCTACTCATACGATTTTTTTTGTGAGTGATGCATACTTGTGTAACTTAAGATATTTAGTTGGAGGTGCTAGTAATTTTATCTTGAACGTTTTATAACTTCACATGTATGTATACACGTTGGTGGGCAGGATCATGGGACGATGCTTTCAAGCACTGATATTGACCTGTCTCCTTGCAACTTTAGTGCACTTCGGCTGTACTTACCTGATGGACTTATTTTGAGGCTTATGTCTGAGGTATGAACATTAATTCCTGCTACCTATTACATTCTGTTCTTTCAGTTGTACCGCAACATTCTTTACCAGGCTAGATATGTCCTTTGCTTATAATAAACGAGTGGAAAATATGCTTGGGCGCAGGATATGGATTCATACAAAGTCTTTGCAACAGTATTAGACACTGAAGAAGATGCACCTGATATTATCTGGAACATGGATATGAGGAAACGTTTGCACGATCATCTTACATCGGAGTTGGAGGTGTATGTGAAAGCCCGTGCCAGCGATGCCAAGGCACTTTATATGCACACTCCTCGAGCTCCTATATACTATCCTGAGTTGGCTGGTAAGGCTTCAATTTTGTGCACTCAATGACTGGTAACTGTTGGTAATACAGAGCTTTGTTCTTTCTTGAAGTCTCCAGTTCTAGACCAGCATATTTTGATGAACGGTCCACATGTGACCAGTACGTCCTTTTGATACCACAGAATCTATAAATTCTCTCCAAGCAGCCCATGTAAACAGCTATCTAATCTGTTGTCAGTATCGACAATATTGAAGATCAAATGTTTAAGTTGAGTTCATACGAGTAGTTAGCTACTAACCTACGTAACCTTTTTTTTCCCTTAAAATATTGCAGACATGGTATTCTCTGCTCCTTTCTATCTTCAGAATCTTCTTGATGAGGAACGCTATCACGGCTACCCCATCAATGACCCTGCTGGGTTCTTGGACAGCCTCATGCTGGTAAGTGGAGCCTTTGAAGTTGAGGGAAATAATTTTATTAGATTGCGTTCTTATTCTTCAGCTATAAAACGATACACTTAAGGGACTATGCACAGTGAATGAGGGAAATTGTTCTTCTACGTGCATGTCCCTCAGGAACAGAGTTTACATGGATTTTCATGGACTTCTGTAAAATGGCATTGATCGTTAGCCTTTGTGTGGTTGTTGTTAGATGTGAAGAGGATCTCACTTTTTTTTTTCTTTGTGCATATATTATGCTGGAAAGTTGAATTGGTCTTATGGAGATTCTTTTTGTGATGTAGGATCTTCGGAAGTTGGCGAAAGCTTGGGATCTAGTGTGGTGCAAAGAGATAAAGCGGATCCAGCTCCTCCTCAAAGCTCTGGTTTTGACCTCAATCCTTTCCACTGATGATGAAACATATTAATTTTACTGAAACCCCTGTTCAATTGTTCAAGGGCATGAATGCATCACCTATTTCCGAGTGCGTTTCCTTTCACTCAATCCAGGATGATTGAGAGTGTTTTTGTATGTGCAGGCATATATCGTCGACCGGTTTCCGCTCACACTACCGACAGATGCAGAGTACCTGCTCATAAAAATGGCGTCACCCGCATTACAGACATGCCTATCCGAGAGCGAGAGCTCAGATCTAGTCTGCATCGAGATTTTACAACACACAGTCAAGGTGCTCCGGAGAGTTGTAGCTGTGAAGACAAAAGGTGGTGACTTGCCGCAGGAATCACTCAACTTCGCATTGGACATTTTTTTACTCGGCACTCGGTGGAGCACCAATAATACGAGCTTCGACTTAGCACTGGCAGGCTCTGCCTCTTTATTAGAGGTCATCTCCTCGCACAGGAATGGCAGGAAGCATCTCTGGGAGGATTTGCGGTGGCAGAAAGGCATGCAGTGGGCTCTCACCTCTGCTGTCCACGACAATACTGCATCGCCGCCTCGAGGTCTCAGCCCCGTTTCATATCATGCTTTGAATTCTCTGAAATTCTTTGCAGGGGACTCTGACTACAGCGAGCGAATTGTTGACGAGGGATTCCATCTTCCCCTGCTTCTTCTCATTGTTCCCTTTGTTGATCCCAAGTCCGAATCAGCGATCTCCACATTGCCAATCTCTGCTGCAGATGTGCTTGGCTCTTTTGTACGTGGGGAGAAGTCGCAGGTTAGATTACTGACCATATCGTTCTCCTTTCCTTTGCAACCTTCTGCGTGTTTGCATCTCTTCCTCTTTACTACTTAAAATGACATCAAAAGTTATGTTTCAATCTCAGGTTAGCTCACTCTCCAAGCTCATCCCTAGACCGCTTCTTTCCTGCTTGAAAAACGACGAGGATCTCGGTCGGTTCATCAACATGGCAGGCTCGGATATTCAGAACCCGACGACCATTTGGACTGCGGATGTGCGAGCTGAGCTTCATATGAGAGCTCAGGAGCAGCTTGTGATTGGAAACAACAGAGCGAACTGGTTGCAAACGTTCGAATATTCATGCCTTCAGAAAGAGTTTGTGATTGGTGGTGTCTTTGTGAAGCATTTGGCATTTGGGAACTGGGAGGGAGCTGACCTTCCCGACGACTCCGTGTTTCTAGAGCTCATGATGCAGTATCTTGACAAGGAACGAAACGTTGTGAGCGTGATGGAGAATGTGAACAATCAAACAGAGGAGTATGAAGACAAGCATGTGATCTTCTCGGAAGGCATGCAAGAGCAGGGAAATAGATCCGAGCTTGAAAAGTACGCCACAGTTTTGGTAGCAACACGGGAGGTTCTGAAATTTGCAGCGTCACATGGCAGGAACGATCTCCTGCAATGCTTCAACTTGCAGACGTTCCTGCAAACTGCGTTGATGGATCAGTGTGCGCCCGCAGTGTGGGCTGAACTCATGTTCATTTTCAAGGAGTTGGCTCATAATGAGACCACTCTCAATACCATTCTCCAGTCGAACTTACTCGGGTTAGCCGGGATTCGTCTCTGGGAGGCTCTGACAGAAGACAAGGGCAAAGAAGAATCCGAAGCAATTCTCCACACCACTCTTGACATGCTACTGTTCCTGAGTGAGAATATGCCTGCCACTGTCGAATTGACAAACTATTTCGCAAACAGTGGGATCTTCTTCCCCTTACTGTGCATCTTCTGTGACGTCGATTTACCGAGCTTGCAAAACGGGATTGTGGAGACTGGGAAGATTATCCCACGTCAGAGATTACTGGCAGCATGTATAATTGGACAATTGCTCTTGTGCTCATGCGGGGTCAGCCAACGTGTGAGTTTTCTTGGAGAATCCGCAGAGCCGAAGGATCCATTCAGCGAGTCCAAAAAACTCAGGGTGATGACCACAGACGTGGATGACTTGATGATGTTACTGGAGCCGGGAAACCATGAGGAGAAGCCGCTTATATTTCAAACTTTGATGTTTTTAATGCCTCTGGAGCTTCTGTCCACGCTTGCGCATAATCCTGCACGTGCCTGTAATTTGTACAAGGAGACTGTGTACAATCCAAGGTTAGTCTGGGACGACGAAACACGGCGTCGTGTTTCTCAGACACTGACAACGGAAGCTATTCAGTTGCAAGCCTCTGTGAAAGGTCAGGTGGTTCCAGGGCTGGGCTCCTGGTCATTGGAGCTTGATGAGCCAGTTTTTACTCGGTGGATCTATGCCACTCTATCAGATGACGACAGCAAGCCTCTCTACAAAAATTCAAGAGAAGAGTCATACGTGCCTGAAATGTATTTGGGGGGGTTCTTTTTGGATCAGTTTTTGAGAGTACCGGAGTACTTTTTCGGTACAATTCTTGAGCAGCGTTTTCTTCGTGAAGTGAAGAAGGCTATTGTGTTGGATATCTTTGCAGAAGATCCTGATTCTTTGAGGAGGGTACTCCTTGCTTTACTGTTGCTTTTCAAAGGACGACCTTATTTGTTGTCAGGCAAGTCCTACATTGACATCTTTCTGGCAGTGAACCGTCTCTTATGCTCGACGGGTGCGGAAGCGCGAATGCTTGCGCAACCAGCCATTATTTTGACTCACTCTATTGCCAACCACAAAGACATCATCGACTGCATGGCTTCTGAGGATTTGCTGCACAGTTTGATATCCTTTCTGGACTTGGACGTCCCCAAAGAGGCTGCTGGATTTGCTGGCACCGACCCCAGGTTGTGCAGCCTCATGCTTTTGAGGAGACTGTTGAGGCTGAGTCCTTCAACTGTGGAGATCACAACAAATGCAGTGTTGCAGAAACTGGCTGGGACTGCTCTTGATGTGGAAGGAAGTAAAGAAGTGTCGAAAGCTGCGCGAGAGTGCCTGGCTTTGATGTGTCATGACAAGCGGAAAGGGAAGGAGATCATCCATTTTTTGGACTCGTCAGTGCATGCCGAGAGTGTCGGCTTTTGGGACATCCCTGTCGAGAGCATCTGGGACGATGTTGCTGGGTTTGAGGTTCTGCAGCATTTTCTGCAGCATCGGTATCCGTCTGAGTGGTGGACTGGAGATTCAGTCACATCTCTTAAGTCAAGGGCGGTCCCCAATGGCATTGCTGAGGATCATGAAGACTAAGAGATTTTCACAACCACCAGCTGAGAATGACTTTCTTGAATGCAGAGGTAATCAACTGTACAGACTCTACAGTACTTAACCCCTAAGGGACCAAGGATTCATGGTTTTAAAATGACAAGTTTAAATGATCATATTGTGAAAATTATAATTTTCATGGGACCAAATTTTATATCACTGGAATTAATGAAGAATATAACATATGTTGATTTATTTTTATTTTTAAATTAACAAAAAAGATTCTGCATAAAACCTACTCAAAATTACGGAAAAAAACAGTAGCCACCTGGTGGCCTTATGGTCCTTTAGGGGTTAATATTTGTTGTTGATACAGTTGTCCAATTACAATGGGGTACTATTCAACCCTCGGGAAATGGACCCCATGCAAATGGGTTCCTTACCTTCGTGAACCTTCAAGTTCGCAGTAAAGCAATGAGGATGGGTAATTTGACTAAAAAATTGAAAACAGTTTGTACGACGAATTAGGAATGGTCTGACAGTCTTGAAGCGAGTGTTTCTTGCACTGTTTTCTCCGTCTGAAATCTGACAAACTCCTGTGTCTTTTAGATTCAGAACCCCAAGGCCTGGAGTTATCATTGCTTCAAGGGAGTTCATAGACGGTGTAAGGAGATCTTATTGCCGAGAATTCCTGCCAAATTTGTTTTGGGCGCAAGCTGAAGGTAAATGGCGATTCTCATACACCCCCAAAGCTTTCTCTTGATGGATTGTATAGGTTGAAACTCGGCGTGTATATCAGACCAGATTCGACCTGCGTCACGGATGTACTGTAAAGATCTAGAGGAGAGGAATTATAGGTCATCCTATCAAACACCACCAGTGCACAATTTGCACAGAGCAGCCTCATGACCATGTCATTGGGTTTGACACGTGGCTGAAATCCATGTATACTATCATTTAGAGATTCTTATACTCAACGATCTGTTGAACTGCATAACATTCTAGAGTAGGGTTGATTGCCCGCGCTTTTCACTGTGGTTGGCAACAACGACATTTGCCTACAGTAGTTGACTGATTATCAAGAAGATCCATGTCATAGGATTCTTCCTTGAATTAGCAGATAGGCTTAAGGTGTTAGGAGCTCCTTTCAAGAATGTTATGCTATGCAACAAATTAGGCAGGTAGGCTGTCAGTAATGATTAATTAATTAATTTATGTGGGTTGTTTCGCATCTTAGAAGTGAAGTATTCTCAGAGGAGGATGACTGCTGTATTGATTTTGGTGATTATTTTTAGTGGGAAATTCTAGCATGTTTCTTAATTATTATACAGAAGTATGTATGGTGACCTTTCAGGAAATATGGAAAACCACCTGGGTTGCAATTTGACCAAAATCTGTTGAGTGAAATCTCCAGGACTGGTGTTCATTACATTCTAGAACAGATGTAGTGGGCTACCTTTGAATCCAGGAATATAGGCCTGGATCTCTGGAATGTTGAATCAATCGCAGTGTTTTGAATACAAAGGAGTTGTGTTGTGTTTGATTGCATTGTCATAGTAGAGTGTCAGATGTTGTGATTCTTGCGTTGCGATTTGCAGGTTAATTAAGTTGTATTCTATAATGCATCTTTGCAAAACTGTCAAATCCATAACATTCAATAGCTTTTCAAGAGGCTGCCTTTTAATTTCATCCACCTTTATATATGGAGTGACTAGTGTTTTGTAATAGAATGGACTATTGAATCAAATAAACAACCACAAAACTCTGTTCAATTGTGATTGAGTGAGTGCTTGCTTTTGAATACTCAGTTATGCAACATTCATGTGAGGTTAGATTAGGAAAAACATGGAAATTGAACTTACTACCAGTCTTTTCATTCCATGTAAGCACCATTTTGATAAAAAGAATTTCAAATTTCTGAACTATTCAATGCACACTAAATCCATTCTTGAGGCTAAAGAATAAATGCAGAAAGTTGTAGACAGTTATAGATGATGACATTCTCCATGACATCCACATGTTTGCATTAAGTTATAGTGTTGAAATATGACACTAAATGGACCAAACAAATATATCGAGCTGAAAATTTAACCCGAAAATATGAATACACCACCATTTCCACACTATCAAACAAATATTTGATTAAGTACGTTACCTATACACGTTTTACTTGTTTTTTTCCCCTAAACTCAGTAGGTTACCCAAACAAGTTGTCATTTCATGTACATGCTACTTAGTGGGTTATCCATACAAGTTTTGCTTGATTTTTTCCCCTTTTCCTAGCTTTGTTACCTACTACACAAGAATGCCAAAAGGGCCCACAATTTGCTCAACCATCATAATATGAAGTTTGACAACTAACTAGCTACACATATGTGAATATATAGTTGTACTTCTATTTTTAACTCCTACATGGTAAAATGACCATTTTCATGGGCTGCCCAAATCTAACGGGTTGCCTAGAACAAATAGACATGTATATGAAAGAATAAAAAAAATAGATTAAAATACTACAACAAGTTTATTTTTCAACGTAAGTTTAATTATATCAATCCGAGTTAAATTTCACTTGGGAGAATTTTCCAAAGAGAATCACTTCAACATTGTCTTAAATTTATAAAGTTTTGTATTTGGGGAAAATTATGATGTTCTTTTCATCATTTCTTTTGCTTTTTTGAAGTTTACAATAAATGATCAAACTTTAATCAATCATGCAAAATTTTAAACTCCTCGAAGAGGTCACTATGCAAATAGTAGAAAATCATGTGAATTAAACTAAAGAGTCCTTTTTAGTTCATTGGAAAAAAACATTTCTATCAAATAATAAAATCTTATATATAATATAGGGTATTTTAATTTCAAGAAAGAAATAATTCAAGAATGTATTTTGAATATACCTAGAATATTCTAGAATATACTTTAAATGTTCCATTCACTTGATAGCCCTTATAAAAATACTCTCTTTACGCTTGTGGCGAGGCTTGTGGTTGCACTAGATATATGCTAGTGACCTCCACAAGTTAAATTCTAAAATAATTTATACAAATTTTCAAGGGTTAATGCTTTTAAATTCATCTAAGTCTTAGTTGGTCATCTAAATGCCAATTAGTTTATGCCAAGATGTGAAAAAAACATTGTCTCTAAATCATTAGCTATCCAAAATTGTAACAATCCATTCTGGCTCAGGGAAATCACTTAGTGTGAATTTTGGGATACACAAGCGCACATGGTATTTAATGGGGGCTATGAAATAATTGGAACATTATACTTTTTATAGTATATTTAGGATAGTATACTCTAAGAATATTCTCAAACTGGTTTAAAACATCATATATTATTTTTAAAATTTTAAAATTTCAATCTCAAATGAACACAAGACAATCTACTTTTTTATCTCTTATGGTTATCTAAATTTTTGACAGTGACTTCCTGAGCCTTCTGGTTACGTTAAAAATCCTGGACATTGATGTTTTACTTAGCAAGCTATTGCGTGGAATCTGTATTAGAGATCAATGATGAATAAACAATTTGTGTTTTGTAGAAACACACATAACATACAGTAGCCTTCATTGGCAATGCCTTGCTCTTGAGGAGAATGTGCAGCATATTCTGCATTTTCATCCAAGAACGATCAATAGCTATCAATGTTTTCACACATATGGAGGTTTTGGAAAACTAGAAGAGAAGATAACCATGCATGATCTTTGCTGACACATCGCTACATGTCCTTCACTTCTAAAGGGAGCAACATCATAAGTAATAATACTTTAATCCAAGAATGTTATGGTACATCATAACATTTAGTAGCCTCTGTGACTACTGCCTCCCTGGAACAGAATGATGTGGAATATCCCACATCATTTCATCCCCCAATGAAATAATGTGGGATAGTCCACATCACATCAATAGCTATAGGGGCACGTGGCATTAAGCAAGAGCAATCAACCATGGTGAACAATAATCGAAAGCACTCATTCAATCACAATTCAACAGTGTTTTGTAATTGTTTATTTGATTCAATAGTTCATCCAATTAGAAATCACTCGTCATTCAGTATATAGAGAGGTTTAGAATGTTATGAAGGTAACTATATCTAAAAGCGACCATTTCCTTAAAGCGTGCATAGTTCAATCTTTCATAATAAGTAGATTCTGACACCTACTATTGATGAAATGTGCACAATTTGAACATCAAAGTTTAAGGTCGCTTTAACCCCTAACCTATCATCCCTTTGATCAGAAGTATTTCCTAGCCTCAAAAGTAGATATTAGAATGGCTGAGATGTACATGAGGTGCACATGAGAGGATCATTGCAAGGCTAAAATCTACCCAACAAATTTGACATACTTGTAATTGGAGACCTCTCCAATATTATCAACAGGTCCCCATCACGAGAGATTTATTGTAATTGGTAGAGAATTTAATAGACTTACAAAGATGACTTGGATGAAAGTCATCCGAGGTTGTATGAGAAAGTTGCAAGGCTTTGAATCTGTTCATGATTCAGTTTCTGAACGTTGGGACGTTTAGGGGTTAAGGTCAACCTATGTTCATGATTCACTTTCTGGATGTTGGGACGTTTAGGGGTTAAGATGAACCTACAGTCAGCACTTTCGAAATTCATAACTTATTCATACGGTGTCCAAATAATGCATGCTAAAGCGTGTTGGAATCCTCTTGGACTTGATAATAAGAACCACTGAAAATATTTTCTGTGTTATGTGTGTAAATAGGCTCAGTTGATAAGGTAACAGTATAGTTACCTTACAGTGACTCAATTACTTACATCAAGCGAACTAGCTGTTGCTGGCCAAGTTGGGTTACAGTTCCCCCCAACACTCTCATCATTCACGCTTGCTCTGCAGGCCAGAGTTTGTCTCTCTACTTACCCAAATGAATGCACTTTTGAATTCTCATAATGTGTACCTGTAATCCCATTTTGAAAATTATGGGTTCACTTCATATGTAAAAATTATATATCACTTGAGGGGACTCTTCATTCCAAAGAGTACATTTTAAAGAGTACATATGACACTAGAATCCACTGAAAAAACCACCTTTGAAGCACAAAATGTCTCAATTCCCAAATGTTGCTTAAAAAACCACCAAAGATTTGAGTCACAGAATTTTTTTTTTGCTTGTCCACATTCACGCTTACACAAGATTTAGTGATGGTGCCGACTGACAGAAAATGGCAACAGTGGGTGAAGTTCCCCTATGGACCAACTACTGCTTATCATAGTTGATTGCTCTTGTTTAATGCCACGTGCCTCCATAGCTACTAATGGAATGTTCCACATCATTCTATCAGGGGAAGGTAGCACTCACAAAGGCTACTGAATGTTATGCCTGGGGAAGGTGAGGACGTTGAGGGGTTAACTGAATGATTCCGAGAGGCGCTTCAGTAGTTTACATCTCCTACACGTGTGCTTGCTTTTTCGTCTCCTCCACGTAAGCTTGCCTACGTGGAAGGAAAAAGGGCAATCAGTCTGACACGTGGCGCACAGTCGACCCTTTCCCACATGGCACCGATATTTCTGAAGCTTGCATGTGGCTCCTTCAAAGACATGCAATTCAGTGATAATCTTCAACTCACTGTTGCCAATTGATTTATTCATGAGATTTTTGATTCAATTTAGCTATCGAACCAGACTGATCGATCAGGCTCAGTCCTGCAAGGATTCAATCGATTAGTCTTTTTGAAGTTGACCCCACTGTCTGTATGCTAGCTTATGAGTGTTCAAAACACTTGCCCTTGCAGAGAGCTTTTGAGTCTTGGAACATAATTGCACTCCCAATTGTGCTAGAATCCTTCAATCTTCCGTTAGTTAGTGCAGGTCGAAATGAATATGAAAAGTAAGGCTATTGCTGTAGTCCTGTTGCTGGCCGTGTTGAGCAGCTTTACAACTCCAGCCGTGGCCCTCGTAGTCAATACCACCCTGACGGTACGCTTTGCAGCATGAGTTCCGTCGTTTTTATGAGTGAAGATTCTCAAGTTTTCTAGCTATTCACTAGATTTGTTAACTTGCACTGTGCCTTGCTCTGATGTTGTATGATCGTACATAAGGTGAAATTAATTTCCTATATTTTTCTAAATGAGTGACGAAATCCTATGCTAGCTAGTCAGGCATGCATGAATGCAGAATTGCATCTTATTACAGATAAATTGCGCTGTACGTTGTTATAGATGATTTTGTTGTTTGTTGTATGGCGAATCGTTAGGGCACTGGGGAATGGCCTTATATGGGTACCACTTTTACGCTTCTCACATAGTGTGATTATGTCTAACTCATTTTATGTGTGCTAAAAATTCTGTCTTTAACACTATGTATATAGTTGCAGCCATGGTGTTTATAACACCCTCTAACTTTTGTAATTTTCCATCGTTTATATCTTACTGAAATTTAAAGAAATCTCTCGAAAATCACACTATTTTTGGAGGGGTACCCATATCAGGCCATCACCCATAATTAGCTATTAAGCTAGCTCTTGTGAATAAAATTATTGTTGATATATGCTTACGGTATTTGTGATGGATTTGCAGACCTGTAGTAGTACATGCGAGTCTGTGCACTGTGCCGGTAAGTAAAATGTTCTGCCGCTTCTTTGATTATTTCCGCCTTTGTCTTCTGCCATTTCTATATCGCAGGGGCACATCCAACAACCTTGACCTCCGACCTGCACAGACTTTTTTCTTTCATCATGTCGAGGAACAAACGCATGCGATTGCTGAGTGCTGTAAATTATACCAAAATACGATATATTTGCTCAAGTGAATATGTAAGTTCTAACAAGTTACTTGACTTGTTCTAATGCATCATGTAGATCCATTCAACTTGAGGTATGGGAAATATTGCGGTATAGGCTACACAGGTTGCGATGGCCAGGCACCTTGTGATGGGATTGACAGCTGCTGTCTCACGCATGACAACTGCATCGGCTCCAACCTTCGTGAGTGATATTAATACCTTTCTTTACCACTTTTCAAGAGTCTTCATCATGTACAAATTACCCGGATATTAATAAATTTTTCCGTCACCCTATATATTTCCGCCAAATGAGAAAAGAAAGGCGTAGACAATAGAGTTATCCGTTAAGTCCCTCAAAAATGGGTGAGTGGACCATAGTTTGAGTGAATAGTGACAGTAATTTTCAAAAAAGAACGTATGTCGAGCACTAAAAAAAACTGTGGATGCAAACTTTGAAAGCACCAAAATCGGTGCCAAAAAACCTTCTCACCCAAGTTTCTATTATTCACTTTCACACATGGTCATTGCTAGCCCCTTTTCTATCAATAAATTCTCGCTATATATACCTAGACCGTCCCCACTCGCCCATTCTTTTGATTTCCTAAAATTTCTCTCAATAGTTTTCGTTTCTCCAAATTTTAGTCAAACTAAGGCCCACTCAACCCTTTACTTTACGGATAGCTCTAATAATTAGAGATTGATCTCTGGTACTTTTTTACTGACAAGAATCCACAATTGAAGGATATTAACTCATGATGTCCACTGTTTTACTATCAAATTATAAACGGAATGATGGGTAGGGTGAATTGCACATCAATTGATTTGCTTCCTTGAAGTCATCATTCAGATCACTCACTCACTGCTTGCTGTAATTGTACAGAAAACTACGTGAACCGAACGTGTAACAATGCATTGAAGGATTGCGTTCAGCAGTTCAAGGCGGCGAACGGGACTCAATTCGCTGGCTCCAATTGTTCTGCAACTGAAGTTGAAAATGTGATTATAGCTTCAATGGATACCGTCACACTGGGCAACGGTTCTGGCGGTCCTCCACTGATAAACCTCCACTGGATAGAGGCCTTAGTTTCCATCTTGTCTGTGATCTTAGTCTTTGGTTGTTGAAGAAAAGCACTACTTCAAATCCTGGTGATTTCAACTAGTGAATTTGGCCATGTCTGACTTGTTTTGTACGAACCCCACTTGAGTGGGATGAGTGGAAATGGGCCATAATAGGACAACAGAGTCTTCCTGCAATTTAGCAGCACTTTCCGTTATCTACGGTACTCATCCAATTGCAATCACTGTAGAACTTAAATCAACTACAGTAAACTGCCCGACGATCTCAACTTGTTCAAAATATAGTGGGTCCCTTTACACAACTGTCAAAATTTGGTGGGTCCATTTGTGTTCATTTCATTCGTCCGGTTTTTCTTGCAACAGTAGGTTGACTATGAGCACCACTAAATGAGACAATTGATTGTGAGCTCTTTGAGCCGTTGGATTGCAGAATTACTCAGCGGTTTCATTGCATATTGTATGAGCTGTTCCATTGCCGTTCGCAGCAATTCTGCATTGTTCACATCTGTAACTGTAGTTGAACGTGTACCAAAGATTGCCATGCATTCAGTTTGTGACACTGACGGAGTATACACAATTTTTTCCTTTTCTTATTTTTTGTTGAAAGTATTGTCAAAAGTCCCTTACACTTGTCTTTTTGATTCACATGAGCAGCATGCTAATTACTCCTTATGACATGAAAATTTCTACAATAACAACTCACGCTTCCAACACGAGGTTCACCACACTTGGCACCAATTGCATCAATCTTGATGATGAATATAAATGGTACATGCAAATTGCCGTGTCCTTCAGATCATACCTCTCACCCTCGCTGCAGATACCCCACAAACATCTGCGAAACAGACACGGCATATAATCATCCACTATGATAAACATACATGTGTCGAAGCAAATCTTGACGATCAATAATTAATACCAAACAACTATTCCACACAAAAAAAAGATGAGCAAGGTTGTCAAATGCAGAATCTAAGAATGCCCTCGCTAGTAGAAAACATGGTCGAAAAGAACTGCAACCAAAATTGGCTGCAGTTCTTTTGACCACCCTGATCTGCAATTGCTAAACGACTGCAGATTTGTTTTTTTAGATTTGTGACTGCAATTTTCATCATTTAGGGGCGTGTAATATACCGTTGGAAAGGTATTTTCAAGACCTTTCCAACAATATATTACACGCCCAGAAAATCCTAAAATTGCAGTCGTAAATCAAGAAAGAAAAATCTGCAGTCGCTAAGCGACTGCTGATCAGGGTGGTCAAAAGAACCGCAGCCGATTTTGGTTGCGGTTCTTTTCGACCATGTTTTCTACTAGTGCCTATATTGCCTCCAATATGACTACCATGGTTCACTGAATAACATTGCATTGAGCTTACGTCTCCAACTGAAGGCGATTCTTTTTAAATAAACTTGCACATCAAGAACCCTAGATTATGTATCAGTAATCCGATTAGAAGTGCCATTCTCCACTCTTTAAACATACAGTTGTTGCATGTATTTAAATGTAAAAGACAAAACTATTTCAAAACTGTGGCTTACTTTCCTGAATGTGCCATGACCACGGAAGAAGGCAGAACCCGGCACAAATTGAATATCTGGCAGCGCTCTCAATACATTGGGGTCTTCTCTACATCTTCCAGAACGCTAATCTTGTGAGGCTTAGCAAGGAAATCAGTAACTTGTACTCACAACCGATAGTATAACAAGTTATTGGCTCAATTGTACGCAGGTAGAAAAACAAACAAAACTGTTGGGTATGCATAAACGACATTTCAGATTTCAGATCGAACCACCAACAAAAAGGTATGTTAATGGCATAAAAGGCTATAGAGATGACAAAGAATTAAAGGTAAGCCTAGCATGATTACAATTTGACCCCAAAAATTACATGATTATAAATTTAGGTTTGTTCAGCACTCAAAGAGGATCAATGTCCCATCATACTATTGATTCAGAGTAGTTGTTGGCTCCTTTAGAATTAGGAAGGAAAAACAAACAAAACCGATGGTATAAACAGTAATTCAGGGTTGTGATTGAACGACTAATAAAGGTATTTCAAAACAGAGAAATATCGTCATAAGAGCTTCAGAGTCACTTACCATCCGACGATCCACCATACAGCAGCCATCTGCGCATAGCAGAGTTGGGAAAGTATCGAATCCATCAGCGAGACACAAGGTCAAAATTAGCCTCATTCCTCTTTGACAGTATGCTATGTTTGCTAGCGTGTGATCCCAAGTGGACTGTGTAAGCACAAAGAAGAATGATCCACCAAAAACCAGAGTGTACTAGGACAACTCTTCCAATGGCACTCTCCCCAAGATCGGCAATCATCGTATCTGTTTTATGAACAGGATCATGGAGAACTTGCAGGTTACGATGCATGAACAACTTCATCAGTAAGCAACTTACAGGACAAAAACCATTGCTGAGGATGTATATGTCTGAGGCAGAAATTGCTCTCCTAATTTGACAAACAAATATTCAGCTTCAAAATAATGGAAGCTAATAAATCATGGTCAGAAAACAATAGTTACCTTGAAACTTGCAGGCATAACAACTTCACCTAAAAAAAAGCAACATTCGCCACTAGAAAACAAACCTAATGTATGTAAAGAAAAAAAACCTTATATATGTCAATACAAATCTACCCTGATATGTTGACCCACCAAAAATGCAACAGGAAACAAACCTAGTGCGTTGTCCAGCACGCGTCTGCTTCTACACGGGCATAATCTTCATCACCTCATCCTTCAACGCGGAACCGAGGAAGAACTCCACAATCTGGTATTCCTTGATGGGCAAGGAGAACAAGTAGATGTGCTCCAGGGACATGATATTGCTGTCCTTCACAAGGCGGCCCAGCTTGGTCACGGGCACCCACTTCTCCTTGTCGCACTTGGCGCTGCGGCGTCCACGCCCTGTCTCACCTCGCCCTCTGTCCCCGCGGCGCTCGCCTCTGCGCCCGAAGCCTGTACGCTCTCCTCTGCGCTCCGACATGCTCCGACATGATTGCTGCAGAGGAATAGCTTGCAAAAAACAATCTCTCCGGCCAAGCAACAGTGCTCGCGAGAGAGAGCTTACCGCCGCTGTGAGTATTCCCCCGAGTGAACAAACAAGAAGCCCTAACCGAGCCTCCGCCTCAGGGTCCCGTGCCTGTTTGCCAAACCGAGTGACTTTGTTGCCTCGGTGGAATCCTAAATTTCACAATTGATGCTGACTTGCCACTGTGAGTTGGACTGCCCCTAACTACCCATGCCCAACATATAAATTTTGTTTTTCACACCCTGTAATGTAGCCAGGTAAGGAAATAATCAGATAGAATCTTCCATATATCAATATATATATGCATACACATATGCTCATCCATAAATTTATCTATTATAAGGCACTTTATCCAAACAACAACAATTTTAGTAATATTTTTAGAAGATTTTGGCAATTTTGTCCACTTCTTTACCCATTTTTTCTAAAGTACAAGTGACCACTACCAAAACGAGGTAAGATTTAGGCAAAAATTTCTCCAATAATGTTGTGGTCGTTGTTCATTTATGGTCAACCATTTTGGCCAGTAAGAAAAGTAAATTCAATGTATAGTTATGTATAGTGCAATGGATTATTTTATACTGACATTAGGGGAAAAATGGGGTCCCAAAGGGGCCCTGTAAGCTTGCCCGTGTTAGGTGAACCGGCTGCCCAAATGAGCCTCTGCTGGTGCTAGCGGCGGTTTGCAGCGCTGCCCACAGAGTTATTGAAGATGTTGGAGAAGAGCAGCGTGGCACCGAGGCCGGCTTGCTGGCGCCGACGTGGCCGGGGTGTTTGGCCACCGGCCGGAGAAGAGCATTGAAGGCGCTCTGCAGAGCGGAGCGATCGTTGCCAACGGCATGGTGAAGCCGGCGATGGGAAGTTTGTTGGCACAACGGCTTCACGGTGGAGTGCGGTCGGCGCCACCACCATCGCCCACTAGGAAACGCAACCACGAATTGCTTTAGGGTACAATTCGGCGTCTCCAGAGCGGCTGAAGATTACACCTGTGAATTCTTTCCAAAATCTAGCTAATTCGTGCGAGAAGCGTCCGCTGGCACCAACGGCTTAGGACGTCCGGCCAGCAAGCGCACGCTGGTGGTTCTGCCTCCGACATCCTCAGATTCATGCGAAGGTTTGTTGCCACAGCCAGTAGCCGTAGCGTGTTTCTTGATGGCAATTGGGGATTGTGAATTCGGCAACCCTCGGAGTTTGCTGCCAGCACGGTGGGCAATAACGACTTCCGCACAACCCACGCCCAGGGCTTCCCAGATGGGTTTTAGGAATTATGGCGCTTGGGTAGATACAAGGGAGTTTCTAAAAGTCCGGCCTCGAATCACACGATGCATGCTGTGAGCGGCATTTTTTCCACCGTCCTAGGGTAGGAATTGTGGAAGCCTTCGATTTTGCTTCTAGCAATGGTGATTAGCGTTTACGGCTACTTGTTGTCAGCGATTGGGTTTAGCGTAATTGGAAACCACCTCAAGGAGAGTCCGCATAGCGTCATGATCGTTCTGTAGCCTTGCGAAATTTGGTCACTGCTTTGTATTTTAGGGTTCTCGATGGGAGCAAGGCACGCACCTAGTGCTTCGTATGTTCCCCAAGTTGCGCTTGATGCGTGCTATGCACCAATTATCAGGAGAGGTTCTCTGCAATCTGACCGGCCGTGTCCATCAACGCTTCCAGCACGGAGGGCAGCCGGGGATACAAACATTGACTTGTGGACCGATGGCAGTATTTACTCGGTTGATCCAGACTCGGGGAAGCCCCCTCCATTCAGAACTCTTAAGGAATGCCTCCAATTCATATGCCATGGAGAGCTGGGCCTGTATGGTTATACATGCAGGTTGGAGCTGGGACCTTAAGGAGGTCCACATCGAAGTGTGTTGGAAATGCGATGCAGACTGCTGCAAGAGGAAGTGAATGAGGGTAGAGGCGAAGCTGCTGTCAGCATCGAACGTCTGGACCGTTGCAGAGACTTAGAGAATACATGCATGGAATTGCGGGCTGAATTGCAGGCTATACGCGAAGAGATGGACGACAAGGAGAAAACTTATAACATGAGGGTGCAGGATCTGGAATCTGAGGTGCATATTTGTAAGCGAGAATCCGAGCACGTCCAGCGAAGTGCCGGTGCAATGAAAGACACGCCTGTGGGAATCCGACGTAGGGCTCGGTTGCTTAGAGGGATTCATGAGTTGAATCCTGGTACGGGTGGTGCAAAACGTAGAGTGAAGCTCATCAGAAGAGTGTTGCAACCACATCTCGTGCAAGCTATCAATGACCGCAATAGGGTCGAGCGTGAGAGCCAACGACTTCATGGGGATAAAGACTCACAAACTAGAACCGCGGTGGCTCTAGCCAAGATACTATCTAGGCACGAAGGCATGGCCCTCGCGAGTCACCCTGCTATGGGACATGTTGAGACCAAGATTGCCAACAACGTTCTCAAATCGATTGGAAAGCGTGTAGGAGCGGATAAAATTCTTGCTGCTTGTGACCAAGTAGGGGTGTCCCATCGGGGATACGGTGCTATTTACAATGCCGTGAGGGGTCCCATTGCTGTTTTGAACAAGGATATAAAAGCTAGCATTCTACCCAGCCCCTATCACGTGAAATTGCTTCGGCAGGAGATGAATGCCAACTTGCCACAGTTTATTGGCGAATACTACCACGTTGAAGGTCGACTGGAGCTGCCAACGACGTCCAAGAAATCCAAGAAATCCGACAACATACGGAAGGATGTAGTCTTCACTGAAAAGAATTCATTATTCACTGACCTTGAGGTGGTCCAACAAAGCATGGTGATCTTCTACGGCATCACGGAGATAGGTATGGTTCCCCCTTTGATCTGGTTTGTGGCTCACTGTTTGTCCGGTTGGTGTCAGCAGCCACATTGACTGCGTACAGCAAAGAAAATAACTTGTTGGCACATTGAATGTGCCCTCACTCCCACTTACAATGGTTGTGCAGAGTTGAGAGGGGCACCGCTGATCTTTGTCCTGAAACTCGACGAGGCAGAGATCGTTAATGGAAAAAATTTTGAACGTGTTAGTATCACATTGATGAACAGGGCATTGGACTTTGCCATTCAGAAGGACCATGAGAAGTACTTCTCAGTACAATCCGAGCAAGAAATCTGGCCCGTTGCAACCTTCCAAGTGGAGAAGGAGTCATACGATGTTCTGTCGTGGATATTTGCACGATCCAAGTTCCCAGCTGTGATTACAGCACAATCAACAGGCAAAAAACTGCAAGTCCCCCGAGTTGGTGAATTCCATGTGAAGTGGCACCTCGCAGCGGATATGAAGACTATTAAGTGTATGTACGGGCTGCAATCTGGGCCTGCATGCGCAATGAACTGCATATATTGTGAGCAAAAGAGGATTAAACCTACAGTGGGGACAACAAGTCAGGCAAGTGCTGCCATCAGAGGCCGTGCTAAGGCAAACTGGGCGGGAGGACTTTTTACGAGCAGTGTGGCAGCACAACCTTATGACATGATAGCATCTGCCCGGTGGAGGCCCATCTTGCTAATTCCTTTGTCCAGAGTGCACATTTGTACACTGCATGCCCAGGTTCGATTAACGGAGAAGATTCTGCACATGCATATCATGTATGTTTGGAACATACAGGATCAAAAACTTAGGGCTACTGCAATTTTGCAGATGGAGAAGTCATTGTCAGCGATCGGGGCTCATGGTGGGAACGTAGAGATTAGAAAAGACCCGAAGCTCAGTGGAAACACTGGCAACGTGCCACAGAAACCATCTCTCAGTGGTGTTGTTGCCAGCAGGCTTTTCAAGCCGAGCGTTTGGTCAGGTAACGATAAAGCGTGGAAAGATGTTTGTCAAGCCGAGAATAATAATACTCACGGTGGTGCGGACCGCATTGCCAAGGCTGCTATGTGGCAAGCCTTTGAGGATGTCCTACCATATTTGACCGGATTGGTGTTGACAGCAGAACAGCGTCTGCAGTTCAAACAGAAGATAGAACATTGGGGAAAGGCGTATTTAAAGGCCTTTGGAGAGGAGCATGTTTCCCATTACATGGTACGTTCGTTAATACGTTTGTCAAAATCTAGTTCTAATCTTGACGGGCCACTTACTTCATCGGGGGAACGGGTTTTAACTGTCTTCTTCTTGGTGACAGCACGTACTTGTCAGGCACTCAAGTTGGTTTGTGGAACAATATGGTAGCCTCGGAGTCTGGAGTTGCCAGGGTATGGAGAAATCTCACCATCAAGCAAAGGCAGCAAATCAAGCACATACAGCTCATGGTGGTGGCTCAGCTCGCATCAGTGTCATTTTGCAACAATTCCAGCATTGGTACCGAAATATACAGCATCACTACAACAAGAAATTGGAGTGCTTAAGAGTCGTCCATATCCCTGATGATGAAGCAAGAGCCGCCGCTGCGTGCAAAAGACGCGAGCGTTGGCATCAATCAAATGCTGCCAACGCTTTGGAGAACTGGCGGTCAAGGCGATGGCGTGTCGGCAAAGCGTGGGTTACCGAAGACTCCGTGGGAGGTGGAGGGGATGGCTTTAGGGAGGGCGGCCTGGAATGGAACTGCGATGGGGTGATGGTTGGGAATGGAGGCAACAACGAAGAAGAAAGGGATGCTGCCAACGATGTGGACATTGAGGATGCTGCCAACAATGTGGCCATTGAGGTCGCTGCCAGTGACGTGGACATCGAGGATGTTGCCCACTGTGTCGACATTGAAGATGCTTAGAGCGATTGAGGAAAATACATTATAATTGCTCATTTCGGATATGCGGGATATGGTTTAAGTATACTCTTCTAATTTCAACGATGTTTGTCCATTTGTACAGTACCCTATAGAACGGGAAGGATGTAGTCTTCACTTGTAAGAAGCTCTTTTGAAAGTATTCGTTTTGGATTTATCCGTCAATACTACCCTTTCAAAACGCAAATCCTAGTCAAAAACGCAAATCCAATTGAAAAATGATGATGCCAGCAAGGTTCACCTTCCCCAAACTACTTGCAAAATTACTTGCACGGTTTAGGGGGACAGAGCTCCAGGCACATGTTCACGAGGAAATTACAACCATGGTGATCTTTTACCATGAAGATTTTTATTTATAAGGTGGTCAGCGTTCCAGAACGTCTGAGCTGTCACTCACAAAAACGACCTACTTACACATTGTTGGCATCAACTACTGTCCAATGCCCCCGGTTGACAACAAAGAGTACCATAGCACTCTGCCGATGAAAATTAAACAACAAACCGTGAACCCGCTAATGTTAGTCCATATGTTCACTATTTACAAGAACACCTCAAACCTACTCCACGCTTGCTATTCCAATCGCGTCAACAAGGGTGTCGAGATTTCCCTCTCCTTCGGGCTCATCGAGCCACTCACACGGCACATCATCTTCATCTCCGGCTGTGCCCTCGACCTTCTCCGGTGCAACTTCTTGTGCAACCTGGTGTACAGTGTCGCTCTTGTCTTTCACGTCAGTGGTGCCAACGTCCTTCACCTCCTTTGCGGCTGCTGGCATCAAAGATGCGAGAGTCACCAACCCGCGTGCGATTGGAAGCTTCGACGTCCCCCCGGGGCCTTCGATGTGGTTCTTCTTCATCATCCAACCTTCATCCTCGGAAGGTCGAAGGATTTCCTCAGCGGGCCTCTTGCTGCCACTAGAAGTTCGGTGGAGACGTGGTGAAACCCGCTCGGGGGATTTCAGAATCTCTTGAGTCAACTGCAGTTCCGCCTGAGCCGTCTCATTGAGTGGAAATCCCCACTGTCCAAGCCACCCTCCGGTCACAGCGCGCTCGCATCGCCTACACTTCCCGTCAAGCGAGAAAACAAGCTGTAACATGCAATGTGGGTGTGCTAAGCAACCGCACGTTAAGGGTACGCAAGCTGTGTCAACAAAGTATCGGTCGCAAAAGGGGCATGGGCCTGACACATGGATGGGCATGGCTCGGAACTCTGTGGGCAAGCGTGACAAAACATTCTTCGGTTGTATGAAAGCTGTTGCCAGCTCGAGGGACAAGATTTCCTCATGGAGAACTCCCACCTCATCTTTGTACTTCTCTATATCTTTCTCCACATCCCTCATTGAAGCCTCCATTGTGTTAATGCGGCCTTGGCAATCTTGGGCAGCTTTGCTTGCAAGCTGGACTTGTTCACCACCAAGACGGGCCAAGTCTGCAAAGTGCCTCTTCTCTGCATCGTTGCCAGCGGCCCTCGCTTTCTTGCTGGCAGCACGGTGGGCAACAACGTCGTCATGACACTTGTTCTCTTCATCCTCCTTCTCCGCTAAAAAGGCCAGTTGGTTTCGCAAGTCGCCCTCAATGCGTGCACGTTTGGCCTCCATCTCCTTCAGTTCCGCTTCAGCTTCAGCTTTCTTCCTCCTCGCTTGCTCTAAATTTGCCTTGGGATCCGGAGTGACACCGCCCTCCTGTCTGCTGCCATCAAGCGAAGTCGTAGGGCTGCTGCCATCTGGGGGAGACCTCGGAGATCTCGCGTCGTCGTTCACCATACGTACCTTCGGGGTTCTCCCGTGACGAATTTTTCCTAAACCATACCCCTCATCAATGCCCTCTTTGTTGGTGCTGCCGGTAACATTGGCGGTGTTGTCAACTACTGGCATGGCTACGATCACACCATCTTGCTCGTCCTGAATGTGCTCTGCAAGGATCTCAATAATGGCCTGAATCTGCTCCCTCAAAGCTGGAGGTGAGAGTTTCAGGGGATTCCGTGAAGCCTGCTTCTCACGTGCCTTCTGCAGCGACTCTGCTTTCTGGGCCCAGTTCACCTCTTCGCCCCTCTCAAAGCTCAAATAGCATGCACAAAGAAATGACGTACAAAATGTTCCGTTTTCTGGATCACCTCCATACACCTTGTTGTGCATCCATGTGTAAGCTACGATGGCTTGTATGAGCGTTTTGACCGTCGCCGGTCAAAGGCCCATATGTCCGGCCGGAAAGTGGGTGAAATTGTGGACGCAATCAATGGACTCCTAAAGAAATTTGGCGTTTGTGTCGGGAAATTCTAACCAAATTGGTGAAAAAGTAGTGAAAAGGGGACTCATGGGTAAATTGCAAGAAATGGCAGCACTTGTAAACGGTCAATTTGGACCGTTTACAAGCACCTAATTGACCCTAAACCCTTTCCACTCCACCCTAGGCCCTTAAGACACTAAAACGGGCTTAGAATTGGGAGTTAGGGCTTGTACGTAGGGTTCTTAGGGTTGAAGCCAAAAATTACAGCACAACCATGACATTCGCAAAGACGTTAAACTTCCACACTTGGGAGGTTTTTGTCGATTTTCTCTCCTTGCAAAAACATCCTAAGAACAATAAGCACCCTTGTGCTTCCAACAACCCAATTTGCAAATAATTAGGGTTTTGTGGGAAACTTTGGGCAGCGCTTTCGCGTCGTGCCCAAAACCCTATTTTTTGACCCTAATCTTGCGATCAAAATCACACTTGGCCGGTGAGAATTGGGCAGCGCTTCCGCGCTATAACCCTCTCCGGACCACTTCAAACCCACTACACACACCCCAATCACCAAGTACACGAATTCACAAAATACGCCATATTTAACGCATAACATTTGAACAAACCAATGAATGCAACCAAATGCTATTGGCAATTAAAATTACCAAATAGAACAATAAAGGTTTTCCTATAACCTCCTAAATACTACCAAGTCTAAATGAATTGATAAAAACTCTTAAAGATTAAATTCAAGGAGGAAGGAGGGTTCTCCCTCCGTAATATCACGCTGTCTCCCTCCGGAAACCCCCTTTCACTTCCGCGGCCGTTGCTCCCTCGTCCTTGCTCCAAACTGAATGTGCTTGGTGTCCATGGAAAGCCAACTTGAAGATCTTTGCGCCCCAAAAATCTCAGCTCCAAACTCGTTGCAACACGTGAGAAATCGTCCGTCAAAGACCGCCCTCCAGATCTGGCCGGCAGCTAGACCCCTTGTCACTAAAACCGCCGTAACTTCGCCGTCCTTGCTCCAAATTGAATGTGCTTGGTGTCCATGGAAAGCCAACTTGAAGATCTTCGCGCCCCAAAAATCTCAGCTCCAAACTCGTTGCAACCCGTGAGAAATCGTCCGTCAAAGACCGCCCTCCAGATCTGGCCGGCAGCTAGACCCCTTGTCACTAAAACCGCCGTAACTTCGCCGTCCTTGCTCCAAATTGAATGTGCTTGGTGTCCATGGAAAGCTAACAATGATATCTAACTCCACCTAAAATCTCACGTCCTAATTCTTCCTATCGCGGTCGCTACACACAATTATCCGCAGCCTAAAACACTAGAGGGAAAAAATAATAGGTTTGGGCCTAGCTCCGCCCAAGAGAAGAGAGAGAGGGAGAGAGATGAGAATGATTGCCCTTGGGTTTTAACCCAAGGGTTTTCCCCCCCCTCCATCCAAACCTTAAACTACCAATTAACTCCCACTTAATTGAGAGTACAATGCACACACTCTACTAACCCAAGAATCTATAATAAACCTCATCAAAGAACTAGAGAACAAACTCAATAAAAGCCTAACAAGATAAAGCTAAACCAATAGGGCTAAAATAATGAGCCAAAAAGAATAACTAGGATAACTCGCAGATTAAACTAATAAACTAGACCAAATTCACGAACTAAAAATGCAAATCAAACCTCATAGAACAAAATCATAGAATAAAACAAAAGGGCAAACGGCCCAGTTGCCTATAATCACAAAATCAAATCGGTAAACGACACTAACCACACTAATTTACCTAGATAAAAAGGAATCTAATAATTGTCGATCAAACCGGACACCAAGGTACAAAAATCCGGGAATTTTTCTAACCGGTTAAAATGCCCCGGTTAGACAAATATAAATCACTAAACATCAAAAAACTATCAAACTAAAAATTCAATGCAAAGTGAGCCGTTTCAACGGTTCACAGCTTGTTCGTCACTGCAATCCACAATGTAATGCCGCCCAGATGCCCGCTCTGGCCACCGGTGCAGGAACTTGTTCTTATTTAAAACATTGTCATTGCTGAGCAGCCTAAACGTGGTTCCCGCCATGCACAGGCCGAGGGTCCGGTGGAAGAATTCAGCATCATAATTTGCCTTCTTCCTACCAGCAAGAAAGGGTGCCATATACCTCAGCTTAGACGCCACAGAATCCGGCAAGGCCGTTAGGTCAAACGGCTGGTCCCACTGCGTAATTCCCTCATCCGAGTCTTTGCTGGCAGCAACCACTTCCACGTCGTCGTCTTCGTGCTTCCTTGGCTTCACCTCTGGCTTCACAGGCGACTTCGCCTCCGGCTTCACATCTGGCGTCACAGCGGTGGGGCAGTTCTTTCTCGTCGCCATTCCTGCGTTTCCGGGCCAAGTCTTCAGCGTGCACAAAAATTCAGCTGCCATGGCTGAAGAAATGCGCCAAAAAAGTCATGGCCTCAATGCATGGGGTTTCAAAACAACATCCACCCTAAACCCAAAGCAAATTGAAGGAAAAAAACATACAGCGGCCAATGCGTCGCAATCTTACCTACACGTTTGAGTCGTTGCCGTGGTCTCCTGGCCGTTGCCGCGCCCGCTTGCACGCTGTTGCCTCCGCGTCTATGTCGGCACGCCTCCACAAGTATTTGGGCTCGCTGAAGACTACAGTGTTGCTAGCGCTCCGCTTGCCCGCGAAGTCGCTCGCCCTTCGCACGCGCTCGCGAGAGCCTGCCGTTGCAGCAACTGGCTTGTCAGTGAGACCGGCTCGTTGGCGTCGCGCTCCGTCTGCTGGCAGCAACTAACCGGGAGTGAGGGGAGAGTGGGACCAGGGGGCCTCGGAGAACAGAAAAATTGGACAGAGAGCGCTAGTGTATTATGGAGAGAAGTCCACAGTGAGGTATGAGAAATGAAAGTGAAAATTCAGAAATGGGGGGACCATACATATGGCATGGGGAGTTAAAGGCTCTTGGGAGTGGACAATGGGATGGTGGCTCCTTCAATGAAGCCCTTCATAATGAACTAGACCTAAACATCACATCCAATTTTTACACAATGATTTAAGGGTGGAGGCAACATGATATTGGCTACGTGTCATTAATATTCAATTGAGTGTTCATGGATTTGCAAATTAAGGTGCATATTTGTTGAGGATTATTGGATTTCCAAATCAAGGTAGATATTTGACCCCTTGCTCTTTACCATGTCATAAATTGAAATTGGGAGTAATAGAAATCCTCGTCAACATGATGAATAAGATTTTTGGTGGCATCCCTCATCATGGCCTGCGATTTTTTGAGGGGACTGCCGAAATTATTGCAGCAGTTAAAATCCATAGATCAAATATCAATAATAATGTAAAAATCTGGAAGTTACCGGTTGGGTAATTTATAACTATTAGAGGGTATTACTTTAGGATTTACTTTAGGATTTGCAGTGTTAACTAGGGTTTGCATCTGAGTCCAACGAGTTTGCAGGCATCATCATTTACATTGTAGGATTCACACTCAATCCAATGATTTGCATTTTTGACTAGGTTTTGCATTTACGACTCGGATTTGCATTTTTGACTAGGATTTGCACTTTTGACTAGGATTTGCATCTGAGTCCAACAAGTTTGCTGGCATCATCAGTTTTCACTAGGATTTGCACAGAATCGAGGATGTTGCCAGGCTTTTTACTAGGATTTCCATTTGTGTCTAGGAAGTGCATTTTTCTCTAGGAATGGGCCTTTGGAGAGGATGCTGCCAACGAAGAAGAACATGTAATCCGTGTATGGTAGATAATTTCTGGTGCTTGTTAAAAATGGGGTGCTGCCAAAATGGGTTTGGGAGCTGTCCCGATCAAACTGTATGGACTTGTTAAGACCCTATTAGAAGTACCACTGAAAAAAAACCTCTCATCCTACAATTCTACAATCTTGATGATTTTGGGAATCGCGACCTCAGCAGCAAGTACATGTCTCTCATGGCGTTTGTTGATCTGCGTCAAGGCATCAAACTTGGAACGTTAGTTTTGTTTGCTTCCAACAAGCAGCAGAAGATTGGGTCCCAATATCCGAGAGAATGGTGCGAACAACAGGTACCTTTTTTTCGCGATTACCGGTTGCCTCCATCACAACCATGTTGTATTCTTCGGGAACGCCATCGCCGAGCGTCATTGCAATTTCGTGGCGTAAGTGGAATACTGGCCATGCCTTGCCCACTTGAAATGTTGGCATCGCACTTCCTCTGAACGGACAACACACTTCCACCATCTCTACGTCCGGTAGGTGGTCAATTGCATCCCACCTGTTGTTGGCAGCACCCCTAAACCTTGTATACTGGAACCTGGTGTACAGTGTTTGCCTACCCACATGATAGCGGAAGCCGATGCTGGACCTATTCACAACACACTTGATAACATCCTGGCCAATGTGAAACTTCTCGCTCCACCCCGGATTCATCAAACTGCTTAGGAGAGCCTCAGATGGACTGTGGACAACAAAGAGTGTAGGTGTCTGTCGAATGTTGTCACATGATACAGCAAACAAGTCAACCATAACATGAATAGGCATAAACCATTGCTGGTGGGCGAAACTACTTCCGGTCGACGCTTTCATCGCACTTTGAAAATCTGCGGTAAGCCTGGTTCTGAAGGCCTCGGATGTGTGCATGTCTGGCAAAGGCCATTCGACATCGTTGAAACCAGGGAGCAGGAGAGCTTCTACCTTCCCGTACAACTCGGGGCTCACTGGAGGGAAATACACACCCTTGAGGAAGAATGTACCTGTGTCCAACAAGTCCACGTGACTTCGACCATTCCGGGTTGCCTCCCCAATCTCTGCATGGAGCACAAGAATGGGACCAATGATAGATGCGGAGTGCACCCAATCCTCAGAATGCGACGCGTACAGGTAGTTGGCCATGCATGGCCCATTCGCTGCCAACGCTGGATCCAAACGTAGATGGCAAGGCTGGTACGCATGTCGCACAAGCACTTTATCCAGGTTGATTTCTCCACGCACACCAGGTGTCCACGAGAAATCTATGATCTGCGCTTTGAAGGCGCCTCAAAAATTATCTCGACCATGCCCCCTTGCCTCTCTACCCCAAGGCCCCTCCGACGTTGGTTGCAGCATAACCCATGAATCACAGCCCAACCTCATAGGGATCCAGTTGCCCTCTCTGTCTTGATTGTTATGCAGCACAACGCTCTGCACTTGGGAATTTGGCCGTCTAGCCATGCCAGCGCAATGACAGAATAGTGGAAGACACCCAAAAACTATAGGTTCTGCCTTTGATGGCAGCAGGCGCCAGGTAATGTGATGTCAACACATCCAAGAAACCCACAGTAGTACACCCTAAACCCTCGATGGCAGCAAACGCAAATCCATGTACCGCAAATTCTAATATTCCCTAAACCCTAATACGACCCTACACCCTTTCAACCCTAAACACGAATCACATTATATCACGCCCGAATTTTGGAAGAAACCTTGAAATACAAGTTCTGCGGCCCGCTGGCAGCGAACGGCAGATTATGTTGCCAACTATCGGAGAGGGCCACATTTCCACCCTAAATCCTGGAACATACCAGATTCATGCAATTCCGCTGCCCAAACCCCACCGTAACTCCCAATCACAGGGGCACCTCGCAGCTCTGACTATTTGAAGCGAATATGAACCAATGCTTCCACAAGTCGACCCTCAACGCCAATGCCAGCGGCATCACCCACGCCAACGCCAACGCCATCGCCATCGCCATCGCCCGCGCTGTGCCCATCGTCGCAGAAACCTGTGGTGCCGAGCACCACAAACGCCTCCAATGTAGCGGCTGCTCGAGGTAGCCGTTGGCAGCATGTCGCCCCCTCCAGAACTTGGTTTCAAGGTGCAGCATCGATGACGTTTGCGGAAAAATTAGGTGGCCGGACTCATGACAGATTTCAGAAATTCAAGCGTGAAGGCCTACTGACAACACTCGAGATTTGTGCGCTGCAGCGGCGCTTCCTGTCAGCCCCGCACCGTCTCCCCGCCCGAACACACGCGTTCTATCGACGCGATTGGCGAGACCCCTTGGAACCCGGCTTGCTGGCACCACGGTGGCACCATTGGTGTCCTCGTCAAAAGTGCACGGACTGGCCGAAAATTTGCTCTCACATGACAGTCTCCAGGGCCCCTTTGCGACCACAATTTTCCCCTAATGTGTATTGGAAATTGACATTGATATTAAAAAAATTCGCAAAGTAAAAGGGTGACTTCCTTTTGTCACCCACCTTTTTTCCCTTATGTTAGTTGTTCAATTCTATTTGAAACCACAAAGAACACATGGTTTGGCTTGGATAAACTTCCCATGGGTGTAGGGGAACATGTGGTCAACAAATGGGAGCATGGACTTGAATTGGGAGAACGTGCCCTTCCATTGGATAGGTCCAAGTTCAAATCCCACCATCCTTGTTCTTTTTCATTCGTGCAAAAAAAGGTGACTTGCAACTCCTTTTGATCTATTCTCGGTGGTCTTGGAGTTTAGGCCGGAGTTTACAATTTATTTCCTCTTTGAAAGCACTTTAGAAATTTCTCTATTGTCTAACATGTTTTTATTAAGACCTAAACACAGTGTAAAACATTAAAGTTTCTCGTTTGATGTTGATTTGGTCTAATGAGCGTTGCTACCATTCAATTTCTCATTAATTTTAAATGATTTTTAAACCGCTAACTACCCGTACCCATGCCACTCACTAGGAATTTTGGGATTTGGCACTCATAGGTATTTCAGTCACATTTTACAAGGCACTTTTAACCCTTAACTGCCCAAGCATGCATATTTTGCATGATGTACATAATCAAACTCCGATTTCTCATCCATCATGCACTTTTTGCAGTAAATCTTTTGTAGTGAATTTTTTTATGGGAAGTTAGCTTCGTGCATGTGTGATCCGATTAGAAAGGGGATGATTTGTGAAACTTTATGCCTCATTTTATGTTGTTGTGTTTCACCAAAAAATTTGAAGATTTTAGTCTAAAAGTGCTCTTGAAAAAAAAACTCATAAAATTAAACAACCAAAAAATCCCCAAAAATCACTACACTTAGAGTATTACATTTTAACCCATCACAACAAATTTCATTCACAAATTGTCAATATCTTATTTGTAATCAAATTACAAAATAATTTTTAATTTTATATTCCAAAATTTATAGAAAAATATTGGTGAATGCAATCGCAGATCTAACCATATGGATAGAATCTAAAATTCATAGTGTACAACTTTTATTCATACATCAATTTCAAAATATTCATCTTAGTTGCATTTTATGATTCATCTTTTCAAAACTGCCCAAACTAGACAAGGGTGAGGATGTTTAGGGTTTAATGCTCATCCATAAAATTATCTATTATAAGGCACTTGTAATGTACCCTCACAGGTAACAGTAAGAAAATTAGTCCCATGCATTGGAAAGCACGTAGCAAATTTAGAAACAATAACAGAAAACACGGATGTTAGATGAAGTGAATGGATGAGAAATAAGCAATTCAGTTGGGCATGTGTCAAGCATGAGCCATGCAGTTAATTTGGCAAGAGTTTCCAAGCTGGAACCACTGTACATCAGGACCCACACTGTTGGCCTTCACTCTGAGTAGTCGCTGAGTGGGCTGGTTGAGTTGAATGAACCACAGTTTGAAGTAGTGAAGTTAGAAGACGCTGACATACAAAAATAGTAAGGGTAACATTTGGCAGTGTTTATTTCGGAGTGCTGTCATCAGATTCAGCTTTAGTTAGGAGGAGCTTGGGTTTCAGGTTGTGTCCAAAGCATTGTAAGGTCATTGTACTGTACAGGTATCCGGTGGCTAACAATTTGAAGATGTGGCATCTCCTTCCCTCAGTAAAGCTAGCTTTCCCTGAATACTTAATCAGACATACCGTACTCAGATTCAGACAGCCCCATGTCAAATTTGAATTTTTGATGTGTATCAGATTTTGAAATTTCCACATCATTCATCGTAAATCAATCGCAACGTGGTTTTTTTCAATCAAAAAATAATTATGTCGAAACTAACCAGGTGCCACAAAACTGAAGGATTTAGGACGACAGACTCGATTTCAAGGCATTCTGAACCTTTCAATGAACCGAAAGCAGGAATGGTACGAAATGCCCATGTCTTTAATTTCACCGGCCTACTGCCTGAGATAATAGGCCGGTCATTGCAGCACGCCTTTCTTTTCAAGATACTGTTTGTACAGAAGTAAGAATTCTAGCTAGCTTGCTAGCTCTCCATTATGCTCGGTTGAAGGAGTCTGATTCGATCGTGCAATTATCTCTTACGCTTTGATTTTACAGTACGTGCAACTGTTGCAGCTTTTATTCCAGTTAGTATATAAATCATGCCAACACTCAGCGTTCCATCTTTGCTATGTATCGCATGCTTTAGCCCCGGCCGATGGGAGTAGAGCCAGAGGCCTCGTTGTGTTGGGATGTATGAGACGTGCCAATGCTGATGTAGAGAGCGAGTTGGTGAGATGAGAGTAATCGATTATCTGTACGCGTGTTTTTGCATTGAAGGCCAACTTTACTTTTTATCGTTGAATTCGCCATAGCTAGTTATCCAGTTGGTATTGTCTTCGACTTCAGCAACTTTTTGAAGTGCCTGCAGGTTCTGATCAAATCCAGGCTCTCCATGAAATTTTTGCTGAAGCGCTCCTTTCTATGTTGTTTTGTGTTATAAATCCCGTGCTTGTAGTGATTTTGGCTGCTTGTGTTTCTCTTTTTCATTCCACTCTTTAACCTCGTCAATGGCTTACCACTTTTTCCAAACTCTAGTTAAATGTCAGTTGTTAAGTTTGTTTTAGGAGTCCCAACCAATTAAGACATGACACATGACACTTTTTCATGAGTGTGCCTTTTCTAAGCTTCGGAAATTCAACCAGTCAAATGTATGTCAATCTGTAACTAGAGATCGGTTCTCCTCATTATTCATTCACTGACTCCTACCTTTGGGAAAACTAAAATGCCAACAAAGCGGGGACTGATTGAACCCAATGTTTTATTTTGTGAAACCTAAGTCTTTTTTAATATTTTGAAACAATATAGCCCATTGTTTCAAGAGAAAAAATGGGCTAAAAAGCTACACAGGGAAAGGTACCTCGAGAGTGAATGGGTGAATGGGTTGGACTACGATCTGCATCAGTGATCTCAAAACTGGCTAACATTAGCTGGATTTCTACCCAAAAAAAAATGGGGCCGCTAAACATACAATGAAAAAAAATGAAAAAAAATTGAAATGTACCGAGAATGCTCATCATGATATAAATATGTAGCAACTTCAAGAGGTGATATCCGTGGATATCATCATGGTATCAACTTAATATTAAGAGTATTGCCGGATATTATAGAGGTATCGTGAGTATTGTATGCACTGGGTAGCAAAAGTAGATACCATTTATGTGGGAGGTCGCATAATGTTCTAAATGTCATAAAGTGGTTCTGAGATCACTGATCTGCATAGTCGCTAAGTTTCTTTTAGGATTGAAACGGATCAGTTCTATATAAGTGAAATACTCTTGATAGTGGTACGAGTTCGCCAAGCGCTGATTCTCCGTTGTTCCATCACTGGTGGGGGTTAAGATTCAGTAGAACTTAATTACAGTATTTTTACCGTTCTGCATGCATCTCCCAAATTTGCGAATTGTCACTGAATAATTAAGACCGAGAATATATAATTTATCCCGTAACGGCGCTGATATCGTCTTCGATCGAGGAAAAGACAATCTGCACAGAAAACTCAGACTTGCGCGAATCGATCAGACTCAGTATGCGAATCGGAGAATCAACGTACGCGCAGAAATCTCAGTAAGCGAATCGAATTGATCATGTTAGATCCTCAAAATGGTCAAGGAATTCCGTGCTCACACATGGGATCCATGGGGACTGTGGCAATTAATCTTATATATAGAGATGGTAGGCGATAACAAGCACCCTGCACAATTATCTGATTCTCGAAGATCTTAAGAGTTCGGGAATGGCACTGCATGCGACAGTCAAGAAAAACTCTGCGTCCGGAGTTAATTGGTAACCAATTAAGCTGCCTGGCAGCAAAATACAGTGGTCAGCACGAACAGCGAGTGATATTCCCGATATAGAAAGAGCAGTGATCAAAAAGTCAACCTGTAGGGGATTTTTTGGCTTGCATTAATGACAAAGAACACATGGCATCTAATTAGCAGCATATCTTTAGAAATTAGCCACATGGAAGCTCTCCAAAACGAAATATCTGCAGGTGGTGTGTACAACTTAATATGCACACAAGTTGTGCACACCACCACCATCTCAATGCTAACATTGCTTTCAAGATTTCATGTGCAACAACTTTCAGAGTTCGAGAGAGGTTTCCAGTGACTCATAATGGCTCCTAGGAGATGTGAGAGTGAGAGAAAGGGGGTTTTGGAGATGCACAAGCGAGGCATTTCCTATGGTCAAATTTCAGCACTGTTGGGTGTTTCTCGAAGTACTTGTAGTGATATAGTACGAAGATTTGGTGAGAGAGGGAGTGTGAAAGACAAAATTTCACCTGGTAGACCTCGAATTCTTGATGAGCGCGATGATCGTGATATTGTGAGGAAGTTAAACAATCAAAGTACTAGTACTGCTGCAGCTATAGGAAGAGAGTTAAGGTCTATGGGCATGCAATTGAGTGATGATACAGTTAGAAAGAGTCTTCAGAGGCAAGGCCAGTAAGCACGTGTGAAGGTTAAGAAGCCACTTTTGATTAAGAAGCATCGAGCACGACGTTTTCAATGGGCAAAGAAGTGTAATCGTTTTACTTGGGAAGATTGGAGTTTTGTCATCTTCTCTGATGAGTCAAAATTCAACCTCTTTGGCTCAGATGGACGGCAATATTGTTGAAGAAAGAGTGGAGAAAGTCTTTTAGAGCAGCATGTGCAATGTACAGTTAAACATGGGAGAGGAAGTATAATGGTTTGAGGTTGCATGAGTTAGGAAGGAGTTGGTAAGCTTCATTATTTTGATTGAAGGGAGGATGGATAGATACATATATCAAGAGATTTTGGAGAGAGAACTTATGAAGACTATACGCATGCTAGGTTTAGAGAAAGAGAGTGTCATTTTTCAGCACTATAATGATCCAAAGCATACTGCAAATTATGTTGTAGATTGGTTGCTTGCACAGAAGTTCAAGCTTATTTGGCATCCACCACAATCTCCCGACCTCAATCCTATAGAACACCTTTGGAATGAAGTAGATCGTCGCATGAGAAGGTCTGAGAGGAAACCTACTAGCAAGAGTGATTTATGGGAGAAGATACAAGAAATTTGGTATAGTATTGAAGTTGATGTTGTTAAGAAGTTGATATGCTCTATGCCTCAACGAGCTACTAATGTTTATAAAGCAAAAGGTGGCTATACTCGGTGGTAGTCAAAAGGATTGCTAAGACATTGCATTCTTGAGTTGTAAAGTCATTTTGTAGCTAGCACTTTCATTTTATACAAGTAATGCACAATGTTTCTAGTTCATGCAAAAAGAATTGTACATCTTAGTTGTATATTTGAATTGAACTAAAAAATTTGGGTTCACATTTCAACATTAAAAGTTGTACTATATATTTGTTGCAACTATATGCTCTTATACACTTTTACATTCAATTTTATGATGTAATCTGTAAGAATGGTAGCAAATTCTTTCAATTAGCTTCCTCTGTACGACTATTTATGCTAGCCACTGTATGCTTTTGGAGGTATTTCATGTGGCTGCTCATCCTGAAAACTTGAAATTATACTAAAAATGGGGCTCTAAACATCCTCGTAGAAATCTACGAAATTTTTGTAGTCAAACCGCACAACGGGTCACTTGCTAGTTTGGTCCAATTCGGCCGTGCCCAATGTTAGCCTCAATTTGGATTGCTTCAATCATATTAAGATATTTGAGCATAATCATTCTTTTTAAACCCTAATTTGTGCAATTCTAAAATGGAATAAAAAAAAAGAAGGAAAAAAGAGATGTGGTTTGTGTCCGAAGGTCACATTCAACGATCCAAGCCTCTCCAATATGACCTCCCTTTACGTTGAGACTTGGAAGACAACCAACCACATCCGTTTCTTTGTTTCTTTGTTTCTTTGTTTTTTCTTTTATTTTTTTGTCTCCACCGTCTTTTCTCTCGTCTAGTTTGATTTTAAGAAATTCATCACAAAACTGCCCCTTTAAACCATAGGGCTTTAACCAATTGATAGGCCGGTAGTACTGTATTGGTCAAAGGACTCTTGAATGTAGCGTCATAATGAATTTGGGATGCTCAAAGTAAGGATCAGAAAAGCACAAAACCTAAAATCCAATATCAACCCCTTAAGGTCGGGCCCTGTGGCCGTGGGATCATGTTTGACTTGGCACACTCAATTTTGCCGCTACAAATAATACAACAATTCTACTTTGCATTTTTAGTAGATGGAGCCACGTGTCTACTACAAACCATGAACATTTCATAAATTTTGGTGAGGATTTGAAACCACTATGATTTTTTGAAGTGATCATTGTAAAGGAAATTTGTATCAATTACAAAATGTGTTCAAAAATTCCGAATCCTTTTTCCAAAGATGCAAATTACAATGAAGAAAATTTTAGGAAATGAAAACTATCCAAGTAATGGCTTTACAAAGTAACAGCAATAGCATGTATAAGTAATGATGGGTGCTATGTTCTTTAACCCCTAAACGTTCTCACGCTTTTCAGATTTGGTGTTTTCCAAAGATGCATTATAAAATGCAACTAAGGGGGATATTTTCAACTTGATGAAACAAAAGTTGTACATTATGCATTTTAGATTCTATCTATACGGTTTGATTTGCGATTGCTATCACCAATATTTGTGTATAAATTTTGAAACATAAAATTCAGAGCTCTTTTGTAATATGATTACGAATAAGATATTGACAATGTAGTAATGAAATTTTTTGAGATGGGTTGGAATGTAATACTCTAAGTGTAGTGATTTTTGGAGATTTTTTGGTTGCTTAATTTTAGTAGTTGACTTTTTGAAGAGCACTTTTAGACTAAAATCTTTGAAATTTTGGAAAAAACACTACAACATGAAATGAGGCATAAAATTCTCACAAATCATCCTCTTTCTAATTGGATCACACATACACGAAGCTAACTTCCCATAAAAGTTTTAGTAAAAAATCCACATTGCAAAAAGTGCATGATGGATGAGAAATTGGAGTTTAAATCCGTACATTGTGAAAAATATGCATGGTTGGGCGGTTAGGGATTAATTCTCGTTCTCTTATTGCTTAGACTGTTGAAGTTATTTGCAGCAAATAATAAAATAATCCAAAGAATGTCAAGTGCTGTAGTTTCCGTTCTATTAAGGAGACCATCAATAATACAAAGGTCTTTAAAAACCGAAATATTACGTGTGATTTTTTTTAATATTCTAGTTGATTGTAAATATAATTTTTATTTTAGATTGAGAATCTACTATAGAAGATTTACAATATGAACTACTCTTTTTACATTCTATATGATATATTACAATGATAATGGCTCCAATTAGCATGCCTCTCTGTAATTGATCTCTATGTTATGCATTTTGGCAAGTGGAACTATGTGTGTTGAAAGGGTGAATATTATCCAAACACTCCATCATCATTGAGAGAAAAAAGTGTAGTGAATGTATCATTGATGCTATTTTAGATGAAGGGTTGAAAGCAAGTTGGCTTAACATTACAAAAGTCCTTGATTGATTTATTATTGAACGATTCATGTTGTTTTAATTGATACATGGATTAATTTGAAATGACATTGTTTTAATACCATTTTAATGTTTCCAAGTGTCTTCTTGGTGTTTTTCAAAAATTAAGAATGAAAAAAAATTAATTATACTTTCAATTTTTACAATGGAATGAATTCAAACATGAAAAAATTAAAACATCAATAGCCGTTTCAAAAAACTAAAATAACTTTAAGTGAGTGTCCATTGATGCATCTCAATGCCCTTCCATTTGAAATATTTGTTGAATAGAACAATGCTTTCAACTTATATATTAGAGCCATACAAAGCACTTTTAGGTCCTGATTTTTGGTACAAAGACTAGAATTCATGCCGTACATAATTGATTCAATGAATGCTGATATAAACTTTGTGTACAAATTTTATTGTTACCTACCCGGTTGCCTACACAATGTGCCTATTTCTAATTTTATTTTCTAAATGCTCAATTGAAAAATTTATAAATGTCCATGTTTATTTATATTTATATAAACTAAGCTCTTTGTTATAGCAAAAAAACGCTACCATTATGTAGAGATTGTTGTGTAATTTCTAAGAACATTTACATTAACTTCTATAAACCTTATAGTTTTTAATTTAGTAAAGCGATATAAAATGGGATACTTTGATCAAAATAGGGACTTAAACATTCAAAAAGCACCTTTAAAAACCTATACATGGAATAATGTACTTTTTAACAGTCCAAGTAGGTCATTTAGAGACTTTCTTTTTCCACTTTTAATTCCATCAATTCATGTGATATAGAAATTCTTGCTCCATTTGAATTATATTTCTTCCAACAATGTTTTTAATCCTTACAGGACCGACCAAACCCTACTAGCTTAATTTTCCCAATGATCAAATCACTTTGACCATGAATCCATATAATAGAGGAAAGGGTGTTTTGTATATCTTGTAGAACCACAAAAATTTATACATGGAATAAGTGATTATTTGATGAAATTTTGGATTAGGACCTAAGAGGTTATTTAAAGGTTATTTCAAAGGTTAAATAAAGCATCCTTTTAATAAATGATTTCAAAGGTTATTTCAAAGGTTAGATTTAAAGGTCATTCAAAATACCAATTTTAAACCTCAATGTTGTTCTTTGGAAAAAATGAAAATTATAAATACTTTTAGATTTTTTTGAAAGTTTTATGTGACGGTGGCTGGTATATCTCAGGCAAGCTAGTTGTTAATAATAGAAAAATGCTTTTACTAATTTTTTCATCATGCATCATTCATGACAATAGTAGTGTGTATCTACATTTATAAGAATGTAAATTTTTGAAGTTAAAACTCATAAATACTACTTCCTTTTTATATTAGAGAAGGGCGTTTAAAGGTTAATCCTTAACCCTTAAACGTACCACTCCTTTGTAGGAAAGTCAAACTACACAATTTAGCCTTCAAGATTTATCAAAATATATTTTGTAATATTTTTCATGCATGGAATTGAATGTTTCCTATCAGTCTTGAAATTTTCAGATTTTTTTGATTTAATACGGCCTTTTTAACAAATTTTGAAGTCAAATACTTCAAAAAATAATTTTTGTTACAAAAAAGCTTTAAATTTTTTTATTTTTTTTTGGGAGCAAGTACAAATTACAATGGAGAATCACATGATATGTTTTCCATAGAAATGTTTTATTTAAATTTTGAAATTCGAAAGGTGAACATCCTATGTAGTGTAATTCAAACCTTGAGTTACAAAGCTTGCACAAGCAATGAAATACTTAATAATTGGAATTTTTAAGATTTGAAAAGTGGAGTACATATTAGACTTAATAAACTTCATTTTCTTAGTTGGGTGTATTAGCAACAAAAGTCATCCTCAAGATCAAAATTGGGTTTGACCAACAAACATCCAGTAAGTAACTGGATGCGTGGACGTTTAGGGGTTAAAGCACTTAATCTCTAAATGCTTGAGAAAATGACCCATGGCTACAAAACATCAAACTGATTGAAGTGATTTTTATTTAGCCTTTTTTTTTTGCATATACTCATGTTTTTAACATGCATAGAATTTTTAAAAATGTGTTTCTGCCCTAGAACCATACAACCTTTTAAATTTTTATGGTATTCAAAAAGACGAAAAAACTAATCTATGTTGACTTGGAGACGAATCTAAAGCAAGGCCCTGTATCGCCCGTGGAAGTGGAACTCATAACTCCTTCAATGCTGGAGGAATGTTTCTACAATTTCCTCCAAAAGCCTAACCGGCTATTCGTGAAGGGACCAAGGAACTATTATTGCACAACCCGTGCGAGATATTGATATTATTGAAGAAGAGGCTTTGCATAATAAAACTCAACAAAGGTCACTGCTTCTTTTCAGTTAACTCAAATCATTGGGTGTGAATCTAGCTTCATTAGCACTTGGAATTGGATTTTGTGAAAGAAGAGGTTCCAAGTTTGAATCCCTTTGCTCACTTTAGCACTCTTTAAGCAAAATTCACTTCAAGAAAGCTTGATTTTGAAACTAATGCGATAAATGCACATGATTCAAGGCTTCTTTACACTAGAGGCAAGAAGCCGTGAGGAGAGAAATTTCAGCTAATGAGAAATTGGTCTTCTCAATTTGTAAGCCTCCCATTGGCTGAAATTTCTCTCCTCACGGCTTCTCGCCTCTAGCGTAAAGAGGCCCTCAATTGTATTGATGTGGCAAAAACATCAAACATTTTTACAACATGCCAGAAAAGAGAACCCTCAAGGTTCCTGGAGAACGAACAGTAAAATGACCTCGATTTCATCGATGAACAGAAAAGAGATTGGATGAAACCCTAGAAGCGGGTGGTATAAGAATCACCACGAACCCTAAAGAAGCTCTTCTTCTCTCCTCCGCTTCGGCGACGACGCATCAACTCCAGCTGCTGAGCCCACAGGAGGAGGGGCGTGCAGGCCTCCAGCCATGCAGATCTTCGTGAAGACCCGTGAGTACTCCGCCTCTTGTTTTCCGCGCAGTTTCTTTCTTTCTGTCTGTTCTTGTTGCCCCAAAGAAGTTTGATCATTTCTGTTCTGTTCTTGTTGCCAACAAATGAGCATTGACGGAACATGTGTGAGCGCAGTGACGGGCAAGACTATCACCCTCGAGGTGGAGTCTTCTGACACCATCGACAATGTGAAGACCAAGATTCAGGACAAGGAAGGAATTCCCCCAGACCAGCAGCGACTGATTTTCGCCGGCAAGCAGCTCGAGGATGGGCGGACGCTGGCCGACTACAACATCCAGAAGGAGTCGACTCTGCACCTGGTGCTTCGGCTGCGCGGTGGAGCGAAGAAGAGGAAGAAAAAAACCTACACCAAGCCGAAGAAGCTGAAACACAAGAAGAAGAAAGTGAAGCTCGCGGTGCTGCAGTTCTACAAGGTGGACGACTCCGGAAAGGTGCAGCGTCTGCGGAAGGAGTGCCCGAACCCGGACTGCGGGGCGGGAACCTTCATGGCCAACCACTTCGATCGTCACTACTGCGGCAAGTGCGGTCTGACGTACGTGTACCAGAAGGCCGAGGCTTAGATTTTTCTTCGGTATGGGAAAGGGTTGGAATTATGTGCTACGAGTGCAGGTGCTAGTCGAGGCAGTATTTACTTTTCAGTAATTAGGGACTTTTGAGATCATGTGGAATAGCAAACATTCTCTTGATCTTTCATCGACGCGCAGATTATTTTCCAGCTGTAAGTCGAGGTTATGGGATGAACTGTACAGTTCTCGCCAGTTGATTTTTTGGACGTCTTATACTTGGAAATTCATAGCTCAACTTTAACTTCATTTGTTCTTGACATGCCTGTCAGTTCCTGGTATTGTTGTAACGTGTGCATTGAGATTGTCTTTTCTAGTTTTAGGTTGCAGTGTTTTCTAGAATGATTCTTTTGATGTGGCAGATGTAGGTTGAGTTCAGTTGTCAGCATTTGATGGGTCTTGCATGTGTTACATCTGCATCTTTTTGTACTTGGCTGGAGTTCTTTCTTGGACTGTTCTCTAAAGTCTAGACAAGCATTGCAGTCTTATTCTGGATTTTTACATAGGAATCAAATTCAGTAGACATGCCTTGAATCCAACTCGGTACTGGACATTGTTGATCTCAATCTCCAATGAACCCATTGCGTTTCGAATTGCCCTCATCAAGATTTACGAGATTGAGAACAAAATGATGCCATGTTGATTGTAATCAAATTATATCACCATATTCAGTAACTTAACATAACATCCTTGGCCTCGTGAGAACCATCCTGTTAGAGCCTACGGTAGATTCTTGCCTAGTAGGGTTGTTTTACTAGATACAAAGAAGATTTGAAGAAAAAATTCTCTTCACTGAGAATACCAATAGTCACTTGATGTTTTGTCATGATTCAAATTTTTTATCTTCTACATGAAGAGACCCAGTGAATCAATATTTTGGAAACATTTTTCTAGCATCAGTACAAAACCACCTCAATATGTCTTCCAAGGATGCTTTTTTCATCTCTTTAAGCCTGTAGTGTCCAGCTGACCACATTATAGTCACTGCAACGACCAAAATGCAAATAGTAGAGAATCCGTGAAGAATTAAAACTTCAATTTTGAAGTTCACATATAGCCACATACATTATACACCTTTTAGAAAAAGAAATTTTCAATTTGGAATTGTACAACTATCAAAATACCTATCAACAAAACGCAAAAATACTGCAAATACTTGAAAATACAGGAAATACTTACAAATACAACACATGTATTATGCAATATTTCTTGTGTTTGGAAGTTTGTTATCTTGTTTTATTTTTTTAGATTGTTTCCTCTTCTTCATCTTCCATAAGTGTGTGTAATCCGATCTTGACTAATGTACCCACTCTTGTCAATTTTCAACGAATAAAATTTTGTCCTGAACCGTATATGGATAAGTCACTTTCACTTGTAAAATTCACAATAATTTTGTGTGAGTCTATTCTTGATATGAAAGATTGCAACGGAGAGGTGTTGACATAGGGCAGAGCTGAACATCTTTACTTTCATTTTTGAAGATTTAACCCAAATTCTATTTAACTTTGAAATCACACAGCCCTTAAAATCTCATTCGTTAGCGTGCATTATACAGTTCAAATACATACTATAATCTTCCAATTCCACCATTGGATGATTCTCAAATTTTAATAAAATGTGTGCTCTCCAATTGAGAATAGAATTATAATGCTACTTTCTAATTCAATCCATTCTATTTCTGGTAGCCTCAATCACAATGGAAAAATCCACTGAAATCCAGTACTCCCAGCTACAGTACCCTTGGCACTGAAGGGTTAACAAGACTTAATAACATTTAACATAATTTTTTTTGTTAAATTCTGTTAACCCTTAAGTGTCCACACTACATTTACCCGGTTAAACCTCAACAATTTCTCACATTTTTAAATGTATTATATGCTTTTCATAATTTTCTCAACTAATTTACTGTTAAACCGATTTACAATGATTTTGTCATAATAATTTAAATAAAAAGGAAATTTATAAGATTTTACAAAGCATTTCTTTTGAAATACTCATAGTAATTATAAAAACGCATAAAACAATATGGATTTTTTAGGAAAAATGTAAATAATAGTGATGAACAACAAGGTGTGGGTGGCATGCTTCTCGAGCTTAATTAAAAGGAAATTTGATTGAAAAACTTTTTTGTAGAGTATACTGAAATTTTAGGGTCTTGAGCTTTAAAGTTCTATATATAAAATACGCAACTTGAAAAATTGTAAATTATACTAGAAAATAGAAGATAGCTCCCGCACTTTCTTGGTTGGAATCATTTAATTTCATTTGAAATGAGGAACTAGGTGAAAATCAACATTTGATTGAAAAGCGATCAAACATGGTCCCACAAGGCTCCGTACGCAATAATTAAGGGTTAAAGTTGTTAAGAAATTCAGTCCACCAAACGTAAACTAATGTGAATTTACACCAATGTTGAACTAGTATGGCATCTTTCTACAGTGAAACCGTGGACAATCCTTCTTTCTAAATACCCATTTGAAGTCAATCACTTCTTATAATGACTTTGATTCATTCCACTGAGAACCATGTCATACTAGTACAACACTAGTTCACACTACTCTAAATAGTGGAACAAGGTTGCCTAGAAATTTAAGGTTGTTTTATACCAAGTTAATTTACAAGCCATCAAAGTCAATAGGTATTTGCGATTGTACACCTGGAGGTTTGTGAGTCCTAATTACAACAATGTCCAATTCAAAACTAGTGTATAATTTCAGTAAAACTAAATTATTTATTTAGTGCCAAATGTCAAAAAATTATTGAGGGGCAACCTAATTGCACTATTTAGTATACGTTAGATAGCATAAACTTCCATAATTTTTGTTATATTCCAATAAAATTCAAAATAAATAGCAAAAGACTTTTTTCATTTCCTCATTTGTTAGGTAACTAGAGGGAACTGTGCAGTTGAGCACGTTGATGTTAGTATAATGGATAAAATTAACATTGTCCCTAAAGTTCTTGATGTAGTTTTGCCCAAATTTGCTTCAAACAACCCCTTTTGAAAGCAAGCTAGAATATCCAAAAATGATTTTGTTTAGGGCACTTCTAATCGTAAGATCTTGTAGCTAATTTGTATATGTAAATGATGTTCCTTGAAAGAGGGCTGAAGTTTCTATCTATCTATATCCAAATGTACTGTACACCAACTCTTAAACACATATGCCTTACTATTTGCAAGATTAGTCCTAGCTATGCATCATAAGCTCAATATGGGCGGGAATATGGGACCAATGCCTTCATCCCTCAGGGGTTTGACAATGAATTACAACTTCAGCACCTACATTTCCATAAGGTAGGAAGAGAACAAAGAAAACACCACTTGCATGTGCTACAAACAAATGAATATTATTGTGCTAGGCAATACAACTCCAATGCAATGTTTAACCCCTAATCCCTAAATGCCTATAGCCCTCTCCACATTTGGAGGATTGCAAAAATGCATTATAAAATGCAACTAAGAAGGATATTTTGAACTTGGGGAATGAATAAAAGTTGTACATAATGAATTTTAGATTCTACTCACACATTAGATCAATAATTGTTATCACCAACATTTTTGTATAAATTTGAAACTTAAAACTCGTAATTCTTTTGTAATTTGATTACAAATAAGATATTGACAATTTGTGGATAAAATTTGTTGTGATGGGTTGAAATGTAATACTCTAATTGTAGTGATTTTTGAAGATTTTCTAGTTGTTTAATTTTATGAGTTGATTTTTTCAAGTGCATTTTTGAACTAAGATCTTAAATTTTTTTGGTGAATCACTACAACATTAAATGAGGCATAAAATTTTCACAAATCCTACTCTTTCTAATCGGATTACACATGCAGGAAGCTAACTTCCATTAAATCTATGGTAAAAAAATCCACGCTACAAAAGTGCATGTCGGATGAGAAAATGAAGTCGGATTATGTACATCATTCAAAATTAGACACTTGGGCAGGTAGGGATTTAGAGATCAAAGCATCCTTAACCCTTTTAGTGCCTAAGAGCATGGCCACCGTTGCACAAGATTGTTGGCCTCAAGCATTTTTAGAGAGCCCATCCAAATTTTTCCTCCCCACTGCCTTCTTAGTAAGGGCCCTCTCTGTCGCAGCGTCTACACAATTTGGCTTTGGCTCGCCATCATGTAGAGTCCTTTGTTCCGCTTGTGAGTTTGAATTCCGGGCTATTCATGGAAAGCAATCATAGGCATTAAGTACAATTTGGAGCATGACCTCCCTCCTTGCTTGCTCAATGGCTTGTGATTGTTGCTCTAACATGATTGCTTTGTAACAAGAGCTTTGACTTTCCAAAACGGATAATTCTTGGTCTTGTCCACCCACGTGGTGAGTTAACATTGGCCATGTGGCAGGCCCACAGTTTGAAAACACTTCGTAGCTTGTGGATTGGAGACTGCTGGCTCAAGCACGGGGGGAAAAAATTAATTTGGAGGCCGAATTTGCTTTGGGAGGCCAGCATTCTGTTTTTTTATGCCATTTTGGAAGGGCATGGGTGGCCATGCTCTGAGATACTGTAAACATCTTTGGTGATTTCTGTAAACATTCAAAGCGTGTCACCTTTACAATTCTATATTTAGTAATTACCCGTTCCTAGATATCGTTAGTTGTAACTTCAAAGTTTTCACAAAAATTTTGATCTGATACACAGGTTAAAGTTGGAGATTCTAACAAAAGAAAACACCATATTCAAGGAAGCGGAATGCAAATTCTGACAGGGTACTGTACTTTGGGGTTCCATTTCTTCTGGTCAGAATTTGCATAAATCTGATGGACTCAGTTTAGTGAGGCATTGCATTCACATCTTCGTGACGACATACAACACGTAATCAAAGCCTTTGTAGAGAATTTACAAACAAATTATAACACTTACCTTCCTCGCCATGTATGGTTTAGCTCTGAGGTTTATACAACCCACACATCTTACATACCATGTCGATATACTGATCAGTGCAACACATAACGATAGTAAGGTTCAGGATCACAAGTTTAACGCTGATGAGGATACTGTATGTGAGGGTCAGATTCGGACAGTATTATGTCAAAATCTAATTTCCACATCATATGTTGAGAGGTCCACGTCACCATAAACCTATCACAAGATGACATGTGGCACTTCTGAACAAAAAGTAATGAATTAATGTCGAAACTGACCACGACGTAGGGTAGTAGATACGTTGGCGTATATTTGACATTTGTTGTAAATAGGAGATTCCAAATTCAGGCCCCAATAACTTATTAAGATGATGTTGATGTGAATTTTAACTTCGCTTTTGATCTTAAACCCATAAGAGGTGTGGAACCATGCCAAATACAATGAAATGTTGATGTACTGTACAATACTCGTTGGAAAGGACTCTTTGGACCTTTAAGGGTTAAAAAAAAAAGAAAAGAAAAAGGTAACTACTAATTCTATGCATAATACAACGTTGAATGAGACCTGCTACAGTGCCATGCGATTATACCATCTTTTCCTTATGTTCAGTTCTTTCTTCCTACACACTCCACACGTGTCACATCTTTTTACATATCATCCACAGTGTCAATATGGTGATCACACGCAACATCTTTATACTCTTTGGCATTCTAACATATATAGAAGCTCTATGTATGTATTTTTTAAATCCATCAACATACATCAATGTGTAGTGGGAGCTCAAGTCCAACCAAAGAAATTGAACTTGAACTCACAATTAACAAACTATCGACACGAAACAACATTTCTAAATATATCCACATATAGGTGTACAAATATCCCCAACTAAAATATTTAAAAAATACGAAGCCAAACCCTAAGTCATCATAAACATTTTTTACAGTAACCTATTTCATAACCAGGTAGAAAATGACATAATTGTATTCATTTATTATATTTAGGACTAATATATTGTATTTATATAACTTATAGTAAGTAGATTGTAATTTATAGAGTCCCACCACCGAAAAGCAACAGTACACCAAACATGACCAAAGAAGAGTCTATCTACACCACGAGGCCTACCAACAGCACTCTTACGGACAAACGGGCTCTTTATTCACGCCGGTTGTAGTACCGGAGTTCTATATATATGTAGTGGGAGCTTCGTTTTTGATAATCATGATCATTTTTTTGGAGATTGTGTGTCTAGAGAATGAGCAACTCTGAACATCACAACCCAAGTCTTGTTTATCACAAATTTTCATTTATTTTCTCTGCCCCCACAAAGGGGAGATTTTACAAAAACGCTTCATTTTCAACAGTTACGCGGATGGACAGTAAAAACAAGTCATAAAAGTAAATATGGGGTAATTATTAAGGTAGAGATTACAAGACTTATAGGAACATTTTTCTAGCATTGGAGAGGTCACAAGTTCCACACCTCACAGTGACATAGGGCCTTGCTTTAGATTACTAGTTTTGCAGTTTTTTTTAACTCAAGACGAGTTTAAATTTAAGGTTCCTTTACACTTTAATACACTCTTTTCGGTTAACACTATTCCTCTCCTTAGTTCATCAAAAGTCAGTGGCCACAACTATCATTTTGGAATAGAACTGTTGCCATTTCTTCTCCTAATAATTGATTTGCTCCCAAAGGAATTGAATTCAAGCATATTGTCTGATTCTCTACAAATGCCTAAATTAACCCCTAAACGCCTGAATGTGCGTTTGCCACCAGTAGAATACGTTGTATTTTGGTTTTATTTGGAATGAATCCACACCTTCAATGAGTTTGAGTTCAAAAAAGAAGTTAAAATTTAAATCGATGCGGTTCTAGTGAGCTACTCAGATCTTCATTTAGAGTTTCTTGTTGGTAGTAATTCCCAATTATACGACGGCGTATATACTATCCCCATGGGACATTTAGGGGTTAAGCAAAGGATGAATGTCTCTTGTTCTCAATGACAAGAAGAAATGCGACTCTTCTTTGATGGGAATTGGGTTCTCTAAAGATAAATTCCGTGAAAGTGGACTTCACTATTAACATTTTTGCCTCAGTATTGTGCAATTCATTGTCTAGAAGAACCTTAATTATGCATTATTCATATACCCTAATTTTCCTACAAAAATCCCTTTCAGTACCTAGACATTCTCCATTCTCACCAGATCATTTGATACCTCCATCTTCTCCACTGTTCTCTTCATCATTCTTCTACTCATATAATTAAGGTTCTACTTCATGTAAGCGTAGACATTGCCTGCATTAAAAATTGCCAGCAATTGCCAAGGTTAGATTAAACTGTTAATGAACAACCAATAAATCCAAATCTTCATAACTTGTGGAATCCTCACAAAATTGGAGACAACAACCACATAAAATTAAAACACTTAATAATAAAATCTACTCAGCTAAATTTACAAACCTTAGACTAATGGGAGGCCAAAACCAACAAGTACCAATCTCATTAAACAGATTATCGTTGTTTTTAATAGATATCTGATCATCTATACAGGTATTCTATTATCTAACATATGAAAATATAAAATCATTAGGCTCAAATCCAAAAGGAGGGGCAAAATTCATCATTTATATTTTTAAGATAGCACATGGCTAAATGTAGCCATTCAAAATGAAAGCTCCTTTGAAGCTTTCACAATCTTATCAATTTCAAAACTTATTCAACTCTACCAAATAGTCCAACTATGCACAACTAACCGAAACCGTCAATGCAATAAAGTTGCCACCCTCAACTTTTAGAAGAGTCACACTTCAAAGGAAGTTAGCTCAACAAAAGAACGTAACTCTCCATTGTTACACACGTACTTTCGGACGTGATGAGTCTCCATTGTTACACACGTACATTCGGACGTGATGAGATCGTACTAGGACACCGCCATGACATCCGAAATCGTGAGGGATCCAAAAATGCCACTTCATCATATGCTCGACTGGTGCACATCTTTTTAATCAATATGTACCTAAAGTCAAAAGATCAATCTTAGAACATTTACCAATAAATGCATAACTTTTGCATATGACATCCAAATAACGCATTCTTTAATGCGTAAGAATCTTCTAAGAACATCAATAAAAATTTGACCAATAATCATGAAAAGTGGCAATTGGTTTTGGGTGTTCCTACCTTATAACAAGCCAGGCGGAAGCTTGCCAATGGTCTCGAGCTCATACTGCTTAACACGCTTGCCCAGCATCACCATAGATTGATCCAAGGTGCAGTTCTTCAGATCACAATTATTGGGTTCCCCATTTGTTCCGTTGGTGAAGTCCTTGCACACCTATGGAGGTAATCATTAAAATTTTCAGTTTCCCAATTGCCAAAACTACGGTGCACACTCAAGCCTAGAAAACTAGGACAAATCCAGATTTTAGTTTGGTACAATTGCACAAAACTGATTTAAAAATTCAAATAGGAAACCAACCCTACTTTCCAACCCAATTTGAGTCAAGTAAATCCGAGTTAAACTCCACCCAAGGAGAATTTTTCAAAGACAAACACCTCAACATTGTCCTAGTGATATAAAATTTACTATTTCAGGAAAGTTATGATGTTTTCTCCTATGAAAATTTTGACATCAATCATTTTAGAATAGAATGTCAAGTTTAACCAATCGTATCAGTTTCTAAATTCCAAATTTATTTATTTTTTAATTTTGGTGAATATTCAACTATAAATGTTTTTAAATTCATTAAATGGAGTATCTAAAACATTATTTGAAAGTTTAACCGTATGAGTAATTATTAAACGTCATGTTTCTCATTTGAACCAAACTTCACCAAAGTTGCAGAAGTAACATTTTATAACACATCTAGGTTTTGCCCTAACCCAGTTTGTCCATTTAGGAGTTAATGACTATGTGTGTACCTCGGTTTTGATGGGGATGACGCCATGGTAATGGTAGAGACGAAGCATGCTGTCATCAGCATCCATCATCTCACCCTCCATCAAATACTCACAAAAATGCACCCCGGTGGCCCACGCCGACCGCGGCTTCAGCATGTACTTCTGGGAGTATTGTGGGGCCCACCCAAAGTCACAGTTCGCAAACACCAGCTTCTCAAATGCCCATTTCCTGCAGTCACATGCCAATTGTCAGAAAACGCAAGCCACAAGAAGAATTCATGAATTGATCAAATTGTCATAATTCCAATGAAATAAATTGGGCTGATTTTTCTGATTATGTGCACTTCAGTCTCATCTGAAGAGGTACAATTATATGTGATAATCATTACCTTCATTCCACTATATATCTACCTCCTTTAGAAAGGGAGGTACAATTATATGTGATAATCACTACCTTCATTTCACTATACATTTGCCTACTTTAGAAAGGGAGGTACAATCATATGTGATAATCACTATCTTCATTCCACTATATATCTACCTCCTTTAGAAAGGTACGTAGATAACTGATGCTAAGGTAGAGGAACTTTGAACCATCATGACACTTAAAACCACCAACTTTTACACCCCTTCGTTCATTTCAAGGAGGAAATGTAAGCTTTTATTACATGATTTATGTATTAATCGATCAAAAGTCATGTACTGACAACCAACATTTTCTCCCTAAAGTGAAGGAATGATGTAGAAGTTGGTGGTTTTAGGTTCGAGATGGTTTAAAGTACCTTCACCTTACTTGGCACTTGGAAATAATGTTAACCCCTACAAAACCAAGAAGTCCAAATTGGACTTTATATCTTCTTTTTCTTTTTCTTTTTTTGCAGTAGTTGAGTAGGTCCTTTGTAATTTCTTTTGTTCACAATAGACTTATCCAAAAACAAAATTGCTCCATGAGCAGAGTTTGAGGGGAGTTCTCTTCCTATATTTATAATTTTTGACATTCATTGTTCATGATTAGTTCCCATGGTCGAGTCTCTTAACTTGGGGGAACTTGCGAGAACTTTCTTCTAGCTTTAAGATGGTCATGAGTTTCACACCCCAATGCAATGCATGGCCTTGTTTTAGATTATTCTCCAACTCACCATAGACTAGTTTTGCAGTTTTTTTGAACTCAAAACGAGTCTGAAGTGAGTTAAAAAAATTCTTTTTACTTTGAGACACTCTTTTTGGTTAACTCTAATATGATTAATTGAATTTTTCATTTAAATAGCATGAATCCTTGAGGTTAAAAAAAGTTCGAAATTAAGCTAGGTAGCTCAAAACTCGAGGGAATTATGAGAAATAGTATCTGTAACTTCCCTCCAAATTTGAGTTACTTAAAATTAATTCATATATATATATATATAATTTATTATTATTATCATTTATTTATTTTGGACTATATTTATTTATTTGTTACATTGGCACCATTTCACAGAATAGACACTTCCAGAAAAGGGCTCTAAATTAAACCTGGAACTGTTTGAGGCACTCATATGAAATCTCATATCTATGTTTAGTCCTACATTTTAGAGCACTGTCGTTTCAGCAAAAGGGACTCTCAACTAGGAACCGTGGAGAGGTTTGAGGTGGCCATCTAGAAATGAAGCAGTTTCAGACACCCATCCTAAATCTCAGATCTATATACGTACTGGATTCTAGATTTTAGAGCACTGAGGTTTCAAAAGAGGTTTTGAACTAGAAACCGGAGGTGGTTTGAGATGGCCATTTCAAAATGCCATATGATATCTCAGATCTATAGTTAGTCCTAAACTTTAGAACTCTGAGGTTTTAGAGCTCAGAAACTAGATAACAGAGTGGTTTGATATGACCATTTAGAACTGAAGCAGTTTGAGACACCCATCTTAACCCTTAAACGTCACAAATTTCCAAAATACACTAAAAAGTCATGACGTGACGTTTAAAGCTTAATTTTTTACATCCTAGGAAGTTTCGGCTCTCAATTAGGGACTGGAGCAGTTAGAGACAGCCGTATAGAAATCGGAAGCATCTCAGATCTATAAATATCCTAGATTTTAGACCTCAGAGGTTTCAAAAACAAAAGTCCTGGGAGCACTTCGACACTCATGAAATCTAAGAGTTATACACAGTCGTAGATTTGAGAGCACGGAGGTTTCAGATGGACAACTCAAAAAAACCATCTGTGCACTTGATGTTGTCGTGATCACATTTCGAAAACAAGTAAGTAGACGTACCTTAAACCACCACGACACCTAAAACCACCAACTTCTACACCACTATCATTTCAGAAAAGAAATGTAGGCTTCCATTACATGACTTATGCATCAATTGCTCAAAAGTTAAGTCATGCACCGATAACTTACATTTCCTCCTTAAAATGAAGAAAGGATGTAGAAGTTGACTTATGCATCAATTGCTCAAGAGTTAAGTCATACACAGAAAACTTACATTTCCTCTCTAAAATGAAGAAAAGATGTAGAAGTTGGTGGTTTTAGGTGTTGTGGTGGTTTAAGGTACGTCCTTACTTCGAGGTAGAGACTATTGATGAATTGGAAGGGTGAGAAGGACGACTGTCTCAGATTTATAAACATCCTAGATTTAAAGACCTCAGAGGTTTCAAAAAACGAAAGTCCTGGAGCACTTGACACTCATGAATCTGAAATCTAAAGTTTATAGCAACTGGTCCTAGATTTGAGAGCTCGGAGGTTTCAGTTGGGCAACAGAAAAGAAGCCATACATCTGTGCAATCACATTTCGAAACCAAAAATGATCGATGAGTAACGATATTCATGAATTTGAGAGGGTAAGGAGTCTCACTGACTTGGCGTTTTCGGCGTCGCGCGTGGCATCGTCAACATCGGGATCTTGAGTACAAAGCGCGTCCGCCATTTTGATAGTATTCATCCTGATCTCCGTGAAATTGTTCCGTTCACTCTCTTCCAGAATGCTCTCCAACCTGACGTCCTCGGGAAGATACAAGTACTCATCGACGTCGAAGAAAAACGTCCAGTTCGACAACGTTTGCGCACGAAACATGCAATCGTTCAACATGGTGAACTGGTGGTGCGACCGCCCCTCGTAAACCTCCAGCAACTGCAAGTTCTGCACACTAACTCTCCCGAGCTCAATCCACGGCTGCAAAACCCGGTACACATCACGGCTCATCCCGCCCGCGTCGTGGAAAAGGAAATGGGTAGAGTTTCCGAGCAGCAGCGCGTGATACGCCATCCACTCACGGATCCGCTGCGCGCTCACGTCCCCGTAGAGCCTCGAAACGCAAAACGTGTACTCGTAAGGAAACGGCGGACTCCAGCGAGACCCGTTGTACTCCCCGGGGGATTCAGTGTAGACGGTGAAAATCTCAGGAGGGCGGTACGCGTTTCCGTAGCCGACTGATAGCACGAGTGATCCACCGTCGCCGGAGGTCCCAACGGCGGAGTGAAACATGCACACCACCACCATAGTTCCGTAGATTGTTCCAAGCTCCCAGTCTGGTTTAATGGGCCACGCGATGTGCGCTTTCTCGGTTTCGGAATCCCCCGATGATCTCCACTCGCAGCTGTAGGGAACCTCAGGGTGCAGATCGTGTAAGCTCTTGCCGATGAGTGCCACCACGGCGAACGTCGTCGGGCCCGTTCGGTACGCGCCGAACTCGATGATCAGATGTGCCGAGACTCCGTGCGGCTGGAATTTCCGAGTCTCCCCGAAACTTGTTGCGTCGAGAGATGAGGTGTTGAGCGTGACGCCGTAGAGATGGGTGTCGTCAGAGGGATTTGCAGCAACCGGGGATGATGGGGTGGGGATGACGACGTGATTCGGCCACCAGAGTTGCTGCGAGAGGCGGATGTCGGTGGTGAGAAGCGCCAATAGTAGCAAGACGTTCGTGAGGAGCAAGATGACGACGATGTTGAGCATTCCTGCTCGTGAATGCAGCCACTCTGCCACCCCCATCTTCATGACTCGTGATCTAGCTACCTCAATATTCAAAGGCTCTCACGAATGCTCCATTCCACACAACCTTAAATTCCGCTGGGCACGAAATGAGAACCGTTTCTCCATCAAGTGAGTCCCGTCACCAGCAACAGATTCGTCAGAAATGGGACCCCTACATTCACGATTCTCACGCTGGAACTTGGATTCAAATTCACGAACAATGTGAGCTTTCCCGAATCACGATCATATACTTGTTCGCTAGTACCGACTGAAGTCACGTCTGCGCAAGTTGCGATCATGGGAAAGTCTTGGAGGTAGAACGTACCCACGAGTGCAAGATATATCGATCAAACTGCTGATGTAAGCTGTGGCTAGATTGCCGGTGTCAGTACGTCTCGGCCAACAATAGTGTCAAATCCAGAGCCCCACCCGGCGAGGAAATATTCAAAGCAAAGTACAAAACTGCGCTTGCAGACACAAACGATTACTCATGAAAGTACGGGGAGTGACGTTGTGGATGAGCCTTGCAGCTAGCTAGTGTGGGACGTACTGGACAGACAATGATCCTGCAGACAGACACGCACCAGCAAGTATGGCAATGTACGAGAGTGGAAGTTGTACAGCTAAGTTAGTGTTCGTAATATTACCATGGGCACTAAGTTTAAGCAAGACGATGATGAAGAACGTCTAGTTGCAATCAGGTTCAAATCAGGTGGAGGTCGTAACGAAGACAGTGCGACACCCAAGCAACCAGGCCCCCTCGAGTTCGGGGAAGGGCTCGTACCTTCTCAGCCGTTGATCAGCATCGACGGTCTCCGTCAAAGCTGCAGGAGATTGGGTGGGCCATGCGTGTGAAGACCTTCCATTTCCGAGCAGGGCTAATTTGGGCTCCCTGCATTATGAGCTGTCCCAGGTCCTTTTAATGATAAGCTGGGTCCCAGGCCCTTTTATGTGTATTTCTGTATTAATGTATTAATATTAGTTGAATCACTATTTTACTTGAATCAACAACACACTTGAACTCTTTGATTGTTACCTTAACCCCTAAACGTTCTCACCCGTTTCAAATTTGGTAGTTTTCCGAAGATGCATTAATAAAGCACATTTAAGAGGAATATTTTTAACTTGATGAATGAATAAAAATTGTACACCATGAAATTTTGATTCTATCCATACGGTTGGATTTGCAATTGTTATCACCAATTTTTGTGTATAAATTTTCAAACTTAAAATTTAGGGCTCTTTTGTAACATGATTACAAATAAGACATTGACAATCTAAGAATGAATTTTTTTGGGATGGGTTAAAATGTAATACTTTAAGTGTAGTGATCTTTGGAGATCTTTTGGTTGTTTAATTTTACTATTCTATTTTTTAATGAGCACTTTTAGACTAAAATCTTCAAAATTTTGGGTGGAACACTACAAGATGAAATGAGGCATAAAATTTTCACAAATTGTCCCCTTTCTAATCGGATCACACATGCACGAAGTTAACTTCCTATAAAAGTTTCAGTGAAAAATCCACACTGCAAAAAGTGCATGATGGATGAGAAATCAGAGCTCAAATCCATACATCGTGCATAATATGCATGGTTGGGTGGTTAGAGGTTAACCCTTAAAGGGTTGATGGAGATAGTATATACGTTGACGTATATTTGACACCTGTGGTAAATAGAAAGCTCCAAAATGAGATCCTAATAGCTCATTAGAATTATGTCAACGTGAATTTTAACTTTATTTTTCATTGTAAATCCATAGGAGGTGTGGAACCATGCCAAATACAATGAAATGCTACACTAAATAGGTAGATTAGTGTTATATAATTATAAGAACTCTATAAACATGTCTCGAAACATGTTGTATGTTTTTATTGTTGACCAATTATTTTACCTTCTATATTGGTGAAGGTGGGGATCTTTTAATAGTATTGGAATCAATGTCTTTGGTAAATTGTTATGTCAAGAGTAAAAATCTATAATATTTTCAAATCTTATAATTATCTAAGACTAATCTACCTATTTAGTATAGTATATGGGTTTAGGGTCGAAAAGGGCTCTTTGGACCTTTGAGGGTTAAGGTTTAAGATTCTTTGATGCGAATTATGTGAATCAAATGTTTGTACGTTTGAGAGAGGTCTAAGGTGATGTTCAGATTTGGAGAAAAGAAATGCGTGCTCTAATAAAATCCTCTTATGCATGCTTCATGAGTACTGAAATTTATGGAATAAAGTCATTTTTGTTAACAGAGCAACTTATTTCTATACATAAAATTATTTGCCTTTTGTAAAAATGTATGGCCTTGAGTAAATAATTAGTGTGTCTCAAAGTAATGGCAATAATTGGTATACTTGGTTTGACTTAGAATTTGGTTTATCACCTAGAATTTTAGACTACTAGTAGATGCCATAGCTGTATGCGTCTTCCTATATGTGAACTTGTTATACATCCAAAATTAACTCTAGGGTTTTAATTTATAAAAATCCTTACATGTTTTGTAAACGTCAAAGCACTACAATTTGCGTACTTGAAATATTACATTCTATGATTTATAAATTTTCATAGATAGTCATCAAAATTGTACACATATGACAAAAATTTCAATACGATTGCAAGGTATTTTTAAAATTTACAAGTTTTATCATTTAAATAAGATAAAAATTCAAACCAAATATACATGATTGAGATTAAATATTTCAAATTATATATAAGGTAGAAAGAAATATATATACTTTCAAGTAGTTTAAAAAATGAAGTGGAGAAATTAAATGAGACGATGATTGGAGCAAACTTCCAAACCTCTTTATATAGGCAACACTTGAATTTCATATTTCTCAATAGTGTAAATCTTCAAGTGAAGTATATATTCTAATCCCAATGATCAAAAGATGTATCATATCTTAACTCCTAACCGTCCTTAACTTTTTTGGTTTAAAATCATCATTGCTTTTGAAGTGTTATATGTCTAAATGTAAGTGAGGAATAGAAAACTCAACATTACAATATGGAGTGTACATGTTGTGGATGACAAGAATTGAATTTGAAGTCATTTGATGACATAGATTGCAACATCGTAATGTTTTAGAGTTGAAAAAGGTTGCTCAAATCCTCCTATAAACACATAAGAGTTAACGTTCTATTTCAAAACCACTCAAATGAAAAAAATTCAAACTATAGAGTGGTTCAAAAACTTCATATAAGAACATTGGTACCAAAAAATATTTATGAAAATATTTTATGTGTCCTAAAATGGCGTTGCAATGTTAAAATATGGCCCAAGTTTTACAAAGCAAAAAGTGTCCAAAACTAGATCAATTTGTACTTCCCCGCTTGCAAAATTTTCACAACACTTTGGATTGAATCAAGATTTATATTACAAAAATTAGACTTCATTTGGAATAAAATCTAACAATTTTAATTGAAATCTAACACCAAATGGAGGACAGAATAGTCTTCAAAGTGTTGAGCATTCAATGTTACAAAAAAACGACATTTCATGCTATCAGGGGTCATGTTAACCCCTAAGCATCTATATTGCATTTACACGGTCCAACCTCGTTAATAACTCACATTTATAAACATATCATATTTTATGGTATTTTTCTCATATGGTTTATTGTTAAACGGATGTACGGTGATTTTTTCATAATTGTGTAAATAAAAAAGAATTTTATGACATTTTTAAAGTATGGGTTGAAATGTAAATAATACTTTAAGTGTAGAAATTTTATGGTTTTAGAAATAAATTCAAATACACTTTCAAATTAAAATCATACTTAGTGCACATTCTTGTTACTATAAATGCTTAATATTTAAAAAATGAAAGGATAATACTCATAAACATACATTTAACACATACATAACAAAACTTTAACATATACTTAATACATTTATATTTATTAAGGTAGGAAAAAAAAATGATACACATTAAACATATGATATATGCAAATATAATAACCAACCATAATAAAGTAACGGTTAAAACCGCTATTACATAAAACTTTATTAAATAAATACACCAAACTAATATATTTTTTAAGCACTAGATTGCAATTTTTTTCCACCTATTTAATATATATTCAACTCCTTAAAAAACAACTCCACATCTTGTTCAACCTCACATTCTTCAGTGTTTGATGTACTACTACAACATCCTTTCACTATTGCACACTGGCAATTGTGGCACTCAATCATAGTAACTCCATTAAAAATATATATTTAACCCTTCACAGTTAGGACATTCTTCTCTACAAAGCTTTGGCAATTTCACCCTCGTGCGCTTCTTTTGCACCAGTTGTTTTCGACGTGATAGCTTGATTCCACCACTAGGTCTTGGAGATTGTGTCACAACTTCTTCTTGATCACTGAGATCTTCATAATCCAATCTGCGTTTTTTCCTCTGGCTTCCATGTCCAAGTCTTGTATTTGTCACGTTCTCTTGTAAGGGGGTGATACTTCCACCTTCCCTCGGCATCACTATTCGACTTGGCCTCAGATCCAACCCCATAGACTCTTGAAAAACTGCCATAAACATTTCTCCGGCCCTCTTCAAGGCATTCCGTTTCTCTGTTGTCAAACTTGCATATTTTTCCCTTGGAATATTATGCGATGCCGTCATTTTGGAGATATTGAAAAACATCTCTTTTATAAGCTCAGTTTTGTTAATTGGATTTAGAGAAGGTTCATTGATTGAATCTCCACTTGGACCCCCATTTGGACCTTCACTCGAACCCCCACTTGGATCCTCACCTGGACCCTCATTTTGACCTCCACATGGACCTCCACTTAAATCCGCACTCGAACCCCCATTTAGATCCTCACTTCGACCCGCACATGCATCTTCATTTAAATCTTCCAAGTCATGAATAAAGCCATTAGGTTCATACATGCTTGGCAATAAACCATATAAATGTTGAAATTCATCTTCAACAATTTGTTTCACTGCCATCATGTGTTTACATATTGGACCATAGTCGTTACACTCGCACCATTCACGAGATAAACTAACTATGTACCACTTGTTTGACATCGTCTGACTTCGAAATGCAAACTCCAAATGACATGGGTCAATTACTTCAAAATTCGCTGATCGATCCTCTTTATATCGTTGCACCATTTTCTTAGCCTTCTGCAACCTTGCTGTTCTACCCTTGTCTCCTCCTTTAATCGAGTACTTGCGCGATTCACTTAACCAATGAGCATCATTGTAATGTTCATCTAAGGTCAATCCTCCAAACCGTCGTCCAGAATCAGGATTACCGATTATTGCAAAAATCAGTTCATCAAGTCTTCGATTGACTTTTCCATCCAATAAAGTGTATTTCACATATTGCCACATGCGTTCCACAAGGTTTGTTGTGTTTGCATGTCCGTGCCTAAACATTCTAGTCCATCTGGGCCACATGAGTTTCCATGGACTGTTGTTCCCTGCCCAACCTTGTTCAATATACTTCAATACACTTGCATTGTTGGCATATTTTGTTTTCAGCCTCTCGTACGCATCATAGAAGCCATCCTCAGTAAATGCCTCCAATAAAAAGCACATTCCTCTATATAGATCATTGCGAAGTCCCTCAGGCACTTTAGACAACAAATGCTCAACCCATGCCTTTTTTGCATGGAACCAACACAATAGCAATTTGCATTTAGTTTGGATTCCACCAAGTGTTTGGTTTTCCCAACACCAAATGTCTTCGTGAATTGCCCTCATTATAGCAGTCATTGAAGTTTTGTCTTTGTCAATTACTATGGCATTCGGTCGGATTGTATCCATGTTTTGAAAGACGGCTTTCATAGTAAGCCACAACGCCGTTCCCACTTGGCCACTTTCATTATCATCACTACAAAGCATAATGAAAATAGGCATACCGAAACCGCTTGCATTGGGACACATCGCAGCAAATAATGGCATGCCCCATTGATTGGTTTTAAACGTGGAATCAATCACCCATGCCGAATTTGGAGTGATGATTTTTGCACGCTTAAGCATCTCCTCGGTCTGCATTACTATCACAAATGGCCGCTTGTTTGGATCCGCATTTAAAGGATCATACGGTTGATAAAATATCACTCTTCCTTTTTCAATCCATTTAGGAACGGATTGCTTTACAACTTCATAGTCATCTTCACTACACCTTTCTTGCATTTGAAGACGATACGATAGGGCATATGCTTTTTTTGGAGTAAAAAAGAAACGAAAGGTTTTCTGTTCATGCAACGGAACGCTTTCACGTAAGATGTCCTCGCACCTCTTTGAATATGCAAGTGCTAATTGGATGTTATTTAAGTTTTTCAACATCTCAGCACAAACACTTATTGCACTTTGAGGAACATGTAAAAAGTAACAATCCGTCATTGATCCCGGCTCATGCCCTTGGTGCTTTGTATTCGTATGAATCTCAATGTCTCGGCCCTCTTCATCCGGGTATATGACTTTCACATAGAACTTGCACCCAACGTATTTGGCGGTAGAATATTGTCTCACTCTATCGCTTAAATTGTCGTCGCCATTTGATTTACCACCAAATTTCACCCCTCGATGACATACATATATGCGCACCGTTGATGGACACGGCCTCACAGCAAGGTATCGATGGATCGGCATCAAGCGCACTGAATGTTCCGCTTTTAAATTATTCAAAAACTCTTCCTCCTCTGCTAACGGCATTGTATACTTAGCAGTGTATTGTCGAAACGGACGGATCGTCCTTTCATGTGTTTGTTGTCCTAAGTGACAACCCGAACATGCGCTTATCACTTTTTCAATGAAAGGTTTTGGGATGCCAGTCAATTGTGCATTAACTAACCACCCTTCTTCAACAATCCTTGCAATTGTCTCTTTATATGTCAAATGCCTTTCTCCTCCGCAATGTGCTCTTACAACAATTGAGGGCCATTCGTCAATATAAGGGACAATGAGATGAGGATGTTTTTTTATTAAATAAACGTTCTTCCTTATTTGCCCCGGTTCGAACCCCAAACTGTCTTCCATATCGTTCCCATTTTTTTAAAGCTCCTTTTTCCCATGCTTCTAACGAAGCTCCTTCTTGACGAAAAAAATTAGGATCCAAGGTGCCGATAGTGCCCACTGATGGCACTATCCGTCCCTTACACCAATCGACAAAATAATTCCCCAACCTCCGGTTGAAGGAATAATATGTCGAGTTCAAATACAAAGAAGGGTCCAAATTGGATTCTTCAATTTCAACATCTTGTTCTGTGTCATCATCTTCTTCGTCACTTTCTAAAAGCGGAAATAAACCAATGTCCAAATCATCATCCGAAAGAAGTCCATCGAGGTTGAGAACCTCGAAAATGTCTCCCACATCATCCATTGCTTGCACACTTCACTTCCAACTCATTCCTACTGCAGCCACCCTCATCAGCTTTATAACAAAATAGTTGTTATACCTGCACAACCAACACACGATATGGTTAGTGCAATATTAACAACACAAAAATTTCAAAAGTGTTCACAATCTTTACCAAAAGATGTACCATTTGATGACTCTATCACATGTCATTTTTTTGATTTCCATGGAAACGGGTCCCCCTAATACTTTCCTCCGCATGTCCAAATCTTTGGAATAAGTGGCGGAACCCGCCACCCCTTTGCCCTGAGGATGCTCGCCATTACATGTTTGCAATTTTGCAAGTGGTGGCGGACACCGCCATCTCTTTGTCCCTATGGTCCCGCCACCGCATCCCTAAATCTTTAAAATAGGTGGCGGAACCCGCCATCCCTTTGCCTCGGCGGTGCGCGCCATCACATGTTTGCAATTTTGCAAGTGGTGGCGGACACCGCCATCTCTTTGTCCCTATGGTCCCGCCACTGCATCCCTAAATCTTTAAAATAGGTGGCGGAACCCGCCATCCCTTTGTCCCGACGGTGCGCGCCATCACATGTTTGCAATTTTGCAAGTGGTGGCGGACACCGCCATCTCTTTGTCCCTATGGTCCCGCCACCGCATCCCTAAATCTTTAAAATAGGTGGCGGAACCCGCCATCCCTTTGCCCCGACGGTGCGCGCCATCACATGTTTGCAATTTTGCAAGTGGTGGCGGACACCGCCATCTCTTTGCCCCTGTGGTCCCGCCATCGCATCTCTAAATCTTTAAAATAGGTGGCGGAACCCGCCATCCCTTTGCCCCTAAAACCGCCACCCTTAGCCCCGACGGTTTGACCATCCCTTTGCCCCAACATGAGGTGAGAATTAAACATGGGGTGGGAATTACCATTGATTTTGAAGTAGAGGTGCTCACCGTCACTACTTCAAAAAAAATGATCATGTGGTGGCCGTCACCACATGTCCAATTTTTTTGAAGTGCCCCCGGTGAGCACTTCTTTGTCAAAACCCGTGGTAATTAGGGTTTAAAGTTTTGATGGGAGTCGTGGTGGGACTCCCGGGACTCCCACTCTCAGGACTCCCACATTCCCAAACCATTTTCCATTTTTTTCAATTATCCATTTTCCACTTCCCCAAACCATTTTACATTTTTTTCCATTATTCATTTTTCCAAGTCATTTTTCATTTTTCACTTCCGAGACTCCCACTCCCACACGCCATGGGAGTCGTGGTGGGAGTCGTCATGGGACTCCCACTTCCACTCTCGGGACTCCCACACGCCATGAGGGTCGTGGTGGGAGTCGTCATGGGACTCCCATTTCCACTCTCGGGACTCCCACTCCCACTCCCACACGCCATGGGAGTCGTGGTGGGAGTCGTGATGGGACTCCAACTCCCACTCTCGGGACTCCCACTCCCATATGCCATGGGAGTCGTGGTGGGAGTCGTGATGGGACTCCCACTCCCACACTCCCACTCCCACACGCTATGGGAGTCGTGATGGGAGTCGTGGTGGGAGTCATGATGGCACTCCCACTCCCACATTCGCACTCCCACATTCGCACTCCCACACACCATGGGAGTCGTGGTAGGAGTCGTCATGGGACTCCCACTTCCACTCCCGGGACTCCCACACGCCATGAGGGTCGTGGTGGGAGTCGTCATGGGACTCCCATTTCCACTCCCGAGACTCCCACACGCCATGGGAGTCGTGGTAGGAGTCGTTATGGGACTCCCACTTGCACTCCCGGGACTCCTACACGTCATGGGAGTCGTGGTGGGAGTCGTCATGGGACTCCCATTTCCACTCCCGGGACTCCCACACGCCATGGGAGTCGTGGTGGGAGTTGTCATGGGACTCCCATTTCCACTCCCGGGACTCCCACACGCCATGGGAGTCGTGGTGGGAGTTGTCATGGGACTCCCATTTCCACTCCCGGGACTCCTACACGCCATGGGAGTCGTGGTGGGAGTCGTGATGGGACTCCAACTCCCACTCCCACACTCCCACTCCCACACTCCCACTCCTACACACCATGGGAGTCGTGATGGGATTCCCACTCCCACACTCCCACTCCCAGACGCCATGGGAGTCGTGGTGGGAGTCGTGATGGGACTCCCACCCCCACATTCCCACTCCCACACACCATGGGAGTTGTAGTGGGAGTCGTCATGGGACTCCCATTTCCACTCCCGGGACTTCCACACGCCATGGGAGTCGTGGTGGGAGTCGTGGTGGGACTCCCACTCCCACTCCCACTCCCACACTCTCACTCCCACACGCCATGGGAGTCGTGATGGGAGTTGTGGTGGGACTCCCGAGACTCCCACTCCCATACACCCACTCCCACACGCTATGGGAGTCGTAATGGGACTCCCGGGACTCCCACTCCACCACCATGCTAATCCCAATATTTGGTGGTGATCTTCACCACCACTTTCTTCAAATTTTTTTGGTGGTGGTGACAGTCACCACCACCACCATGCTAATCCCTAATTTTTAGTGGTGGCCGTCACCACCACGACGCCCTTAATATTTTGGTGGTGGTGATGGTCACCACCACCCCATTCAATCTTCCAATTTTTGTTCCTCCAATTTTCAATCTCCCAATTTTCGATCTCCCAATTTTCAATCTCCCATTTTTTTCACCACCACCGTGTACTATGAGGGGAGGCACCACCTCTCCCCTCATAGTACTCTCTGTGGGATTCGGCAGACCCCACGGAGTACTGGTTGAAGGGGACTTACAAGACACAAAAATATTTTGGAACACCACCCGTTTGGTTGGTGGATTTTCAATGGGAAAATGAAATAATGTCAATGTGGTTGAATTTTCGTTGAATGGCCTGGTTGCTTGGAATGAGCATGGGCCGGGCTTTCAATACGGAGCATGGGCTGTCATGTCAAAAGAATAAATGGGGCCAAGCTAAAAAGGGCCATTCGAAACATGCGCATTAAACTCCAAGCTGCGGTAGGCCCGGGCGTTACTACAACTCCCATTACAACTCCCATGGCGTGTGGGAGTGGGAGTGTGGGAGTGGGAGTGGGAGTGGGAGTCCCACCACGACTCCCACCATGACTCCCATGGCGTGTGGGAGTCCCGGGAGTGGAAATGGGAGTCCCATGACGACTCCCACCACGACTCCCATGGTGTGTGGGAGTGGGAATGTGGGAGTGGGAGTCCCATCACGACTCCCACCACGACTCCCATCACGACTTCCATGGCGTATGGGAGTGGGAGTGTGGGAGTGGGAGTCCCGGGAGTGGGAGTCCCATCACGACTCCCACCACGACTCCCACGGTGTGTAGGAGTGGGAGTGTGGGAGTGGGAGTGTGGGAGTGTGGGAGTGGGAGTGTGGGAGTGGGAGTTGGAGTCCCATCACGACTCCCACCACGACTCCCATGGCGTGTGGGAGTGGGTGTATGGGAGTGGGAGTCCCGGGAGTGGGAGTCTCGGGAGTCCCACCACAACTCCCATCACGACTCCCATGGCGTGTGGGAGTGGGAGTGTGGAGGTGGGAGTGGGAGTCCCACCACGACTCCCATGGCGTGTGGGAGTCCCGGGAGTCTCGGGAGTCGGAGTTGGAGTCCCATGACGACTCCCACCACGACTCCCATGGCGTGTAGGAATCCCGGGAGTGGAAGTGGGAGTCCCATGACGACTCCCACCATGACTCCCATGGCGTGTGGGAGTCCCGGGAGTGGAAATGGGAGTCCCATGACAACTCCCACCACGACTCCCATGGCGTGTGGGAGTCCCGGGAGTGGAAATGGGAGTCCCATGACAACTCCCACCACGACTCCCATGGCGTGTGGGAGTCCCGGGAGTGGAAATGGGAGTCCCATGATGACTCCCACCACGACTCCCATGGCGTGTAGGAGTCCCGGGAGTGCAAGTGGGAGTCCCATAACGACTCCTACCACGACTCCCATGGCGTGTGGGAGTCTCGGGAGTGGAAATGGGAGTCCCATGACGACTCCCACCACGACCCTCATGGCGTGTGGGAGTCCCGGGAGTGGAAGTGGGAGTCCCATGACGACTCCTACCACGACTCCCATGGTGTGTGGGAGTGCGAATGTGGGAGTGCGAATGTGGGAGTGGGAGTGCCATCATGACTCCCACCACGACTCCCATCACGACTCCCATAGCGTGTGGGAGTGGGAGTGTGGGAGTGGGAGTCCCATCACGACTCCCACCACGACTCCCATGGCATATGGGAGTGGGAGTCCCGAGAGTGGGAGTTGGAGTCCCATCACGACTCCCACCACGACTCCCATGGCGTGTGGGAGTGGGAGTGGGAGTCCCGAGAGTGGAAATGGGAGTCCCATGACGACTCCCACCACGACCCTCATGGCGTGTGGGAGTCCCGAGAGTGGAAGTGGGAGTCCCATGACGACTCCCACCACGACTCCCATGGCGTGTGGGAGTGGGAGTCTCGGAAGTGAAAAATGAAAAATGACTTGGAAAAATGAATAATGGAAAAAAATGTAAAATGGTTTGGGGAAGTGGAAAATGGATAATTGAAAAAAATGGAAAATGGTTTGGGAATGTGGGAGTCCTGAGAGTGGGAGTCCCGGGAGTCCCACCACGACTCCCATCAAAACTTTAAACCCTAATTACCACGGGTTTTGACAAAGAAGTGCTCACCGGGGGCACTTCAAAAAAATTGGACATGTGGTGACGGCCACCACATGATCATTTTTTTTGAAGTAGTGACGGTGAGCACCTCTACTTCAAAATCAATGGTAATTCCCACCCCATGTTTAATTCTCACCTCATGTTGGGGCAAAGGGATGGTCAAACCGTCGGGGCTAAGGGTGGCGGTTTTAGGGGCAAAGGGATGGCGGGTTCCGCCACCTATTTTAAAGATTTAGAGATGCGATGGCGGGACCACAGGGGCAAAGAGATGGCGGTGTCCGCCACCACTTGCAAAATTGCAAACATGTGATGGCGCGCACCGTCGGGGCAAAGGGATGGCGGGTTCCGCCACCTATTTTAAAGATTTAGGGATGCGGTGGCGGGACCATAGGGACAAAGAGATGGCGGTGTCCGCCACCACTTGCAAAATTGCAAACATGTGATGGCGCGCACCGTCGGGACAAAGGGATGGCGGGTTCCGCCACCTATTTTAAAGATTTAGGGATGCAGTGGCGGGACCATAGGGACAAAGAGATGGCGGTGTCCGCCACCACTTGCAAAATTGCAAACATGTGATGGCGCGCACCGCCGAGGCAAAGGGATGGCGGGTTCCGCCACCTATTTTAAAGATTTAGGGATGCGGTGGCGGGACCATAGGGACAAAGAGATGGCGGTGTCCGCCACCACTTGCAAAATTGCAAACATGTAATGGCGAGCATCCTCAGGGCAAAGGGGTGGCGGGTTCCGCCACTTATTCCAAAGATTTGGACATGCGGAGGAAAGTATTAGGGGGACCCGTTTCCATGGAAATCAAAAAAATGACATGTGATAGAGTCATCAAATGGTACATCTTTTGGTAAAGATTGTGAACACTTTTGAAATTTTTGTGTTGTTAATATTGCACTAACCATATCGTGTGTTGGTTGTGCAGGTATAACAACTATTTTGTTATAAAGCTGATGAGGGTGGCTGCAGTAGGAATGAGTTGGAAGTGAAGTGTGCAAGCAATGGATGATGTGGGAGACATTTTCGAGGTTCTCAACCTCGATGGACTTCTTTCGGATGATGATTTGGACATTGGTTTATTTCCGCTTTTAGAAAGTGACGAAGAAGATGATGACACAGAACAAGATGTTGAAATTGAAGAATCCAATTTGGACCCTTCTTTGTATTTGAACTCGACATATTATTCCTTCAACCGGAGGTTGGGGAATTATTTTGTCGATTGGTGTAAGGGACGGATAGTGCCATCAGTGGGCACTATCGGCACCTTGGATCCTAATTTTTTTCGTCAAGAAGGAGCTTCGTTAGAAGCATGGGAAAAAGGAGCTTTAAAAAAATGGGAACGATATGGAAGACAGTTTGGGGTTCGAACCGGGGCAAATAAGGAAGAACGTTTATTTAATAAAAAAACATCCTCATCTCATTGTCCCTTATATTGACGAATGGCCCTCAATTGTTGTAAGAGCACATTGCGGAGGAGAAAGGCATTTGACATATAAAGAGACAATTGCAAGGATTGTTGAAGAAGGGTGGTTAGTTAATGCACAATTGACTGGCATCCCAAAACCTTTCATTGAAAAAGTGATAAGCGCATGTTCGGGTTGTCACTTAGGACAACAAACACATGAAAGGACGATCCGTCCGTTTCGACAATACACTGCTAAGTATACAATGCCGTTAGCAGAGGAGGAAGAGTTTTTGAATAATTTAAAAGCGGAACATTCAGTGCGCTTGATGCCGATCCATCGATACCTTGCTGTGAGGCCGTGTCCATCAACGGTGCGCATATATGTATGTCATCGAGGGGTGAAATTTGGTGGTAAATCAAATGGCGACGACAATTTAAGCGATAGAGTGAGACAATATTCTACCGCCAAATACGTTGGGTGCAAGTTCTATGTGAAAGTCATATACCCGGATGAAGAGGGCCGAGACATTGAGATTCATACGAATACAAAGCACCAAGGGCATGAGCCGGGATCAATGACGGATTGTTACTTTTTACATGTTCCTCAAAGTGCAATAAGTGTTTGTGCTGAGATGTTGAAAAACTTAAATAACATCCAATTAGCACTTGCATATTCAAAGAGGTGCGAGGACATCTTACGTGAAAGCGTTCCGTTGCATGAACAGAAAACCTTTCGTTTCTTTTTTACTCCAAAAAAAGCATATGCCCTATCGTATCGTCTTCAAATGCAAGAAAGGTGTAGTGAAGATGACTATGAAGTTGTAAAGCAATCCGTTCCTAAATGGATTGAAAAAGGAAGAGTGATATTTTATCAACCGTATGATCCTTTAAATGCGGATCCAAACAAGCGGCCATTTGTGATAGTAATGCAGACCGAGGAGATGCTTAAGCGTGCAAAAATCATCACTCCAAATTCGGCATGGGTGATTGATTCCACGTTTAAAACCAATCAATGGGGCATGCCATTATTTGCTGCGATGTGTCCCAATGCAAGCGGTTTCGGTATGCCTATTTTCATTATGCTTTGTAGTGATGATAATGAAAGTGGCCAAGTGGGAACGGCGTTGTGGCTTACTATGAAAGTCGTCTTTCAAAACATGGATACAATCCGACCGAATGCCATAGTAATTGACAAAGACAAAACTTCAATGACTGCTATAATGAGGGCAATTCACGAAGACATTTGGTGTTGGGAAAACCAAACACTTGGTGGAATCCAAACTAAATGCAAATTGCTATTGTGTTGGTTCCATGCAAAAAAGGCATGGGTTGAGCATTTGTTGTCTAAAGTGCCTGAGGGACTTCGCAATGATCTATATAGAGGAATGTGCTTTTTATTGGAGGCATTTACTGAGGATGGCTTCTATGATGCGTACGAGAGGCTGAAAACAAAATATGCCAACAATGCAAGTGTATTGAAGTATATTGAACAAGGTTGGGCAGGGAACAACAGTCCATGGAAACTCATGTGGCCCAGATGGACTAGAATGTTTAGGCACGGACATGCAAACACAACAAACCTTGTGGAACGCATGTGGCAATATGTGAAATACACTTTATTGGATGGAAAAGTCAATCGAAGACTTGATGAACTGATTTTTGCAATAATCGGTAATCCTGATTCTGGACGACGGTTTGGAGGATTGACCTTAGATGAACATTACAATGATGCTCATTGGTTAAGTGAATCGCGCAAGTACTCGATTAAAGGAGGAGACAAGGGTAGAACAGCAAGGTTGCAGAAGGCTAAGAAAATGGTGCAACGATATAAAGAGGATCGATCAGCGAATTTTGAAGTAATTGACCCATGTCATTTGGAGTTTGCATTTCGAAGTCAGACGATGTCAAACAAGTGGTACATAGTTAGTTTATCTCGTGAATGGTGCGAGTGTAACGACTATGGTCCAATATGTAAACACATGATGGCAGTGAAACAAATTGTTGAAGATGAATTTCAACATTTATATGGTTTATTGCCAAGCATGTATGAACCTAATGGCTTTATTCATGACTTGGAAGATTTAAATGAAGATGCATGTGCGGGTCGAAGTGAGGATCTAAATGGGGGTTCGAGTGCGGATTTAAGTGGAGGTCCATGTGGAGGTCAAAATGAGGGTCCAGGTGAGGATCCAAGTGGGGGTTCGAGTGAAGGTCCAAATGGGGGTCCAAGTGGAGATTCAATCAATGAACCTTCTCTAAATCCAATTAACAAAACTGAGCTTATAAAAGAGATGTTTTTCAATATCTCCAAAATGACGGCATCGCATAATATTCCAAGGGAAAAATATGCAAGTTTGACAACAGAGAAACGGAATGCCTTGAAGAGGGCCGGAGAAATGTTTATGGCAGTTTTTCAAGAGTCTATGGGGTTGGATCTGAGGCCAAGTCGAATAGTGATGCCGAGGGAAGGTGGAAGTATCACCCCCTTACAAGAGAACGTGACAAATACAAGACTTGGACATGGAAGCCAGAGGAAAAAACGCAGATTGGATTATGAAGATCTCAGTGATCAAGAAGAAGTTGTGACACAATCTCCAAGACCTAGTGGTGGAATCAAGCTATCACGTCGAAAACAACTGGTGCAAAAGAAGCGCACGAGGGTGAAATTGCCAAAGCTTTGTAGAGAAGAATGTCCTAACTGTGAAGGGTTAAATATATATTTTTAATGGAGTTACTATGATTGAGTGCCACAATTGCCAGTGTGCAATAGTGAAAGGATGTTGTAGTAGTACATCAAACACTGAAGAATGTGAGGTTGAACAAGATGTGGAGTTGTTTTTTAAGGAGTTGAATATATATTAAATAGGTGGAAAAAAATTGCAATCTAGTGCTTAAAAAATATATTAGTTTGGTGTATTTATTTAATAAAGTTTTATGTAATAGCGGTTTTAACCGTTACTTTATTATGGTTGGTTATTATATTTGCATATATCATATGTTTAATGTGTATCATTTTTTTTTCCTACCTTAATAAATATAAATGTATTAAGTATATGTTAAAGTTTTGTTATGTATGTGTTAAATGTATGTTTATGAGTATTATCCTTTCATTTTTTAAATATTAAGCATTTATAGTAACAAGAATGTGCACTAAGTATGATTTTAATTTGAAAGTGTATTTGAATTTATTTCTAAAACCATAAAATTTCTACACTTAAAGTATTATTTACATTTCAACCCATACTTTAAAAATGTCATAAAATTCTTTTTTATTTACACAATTATGAAAAAATCACCGTACATCCGTTTAACAATAAACCATATGAGAAAAATACCATAAAATATGATATGTTTATAAATGTGAGTTATTAACGAGGTTGGACCGTGTAAATGCAATATAGATGCTTAGGGGTTAACATGACCCCTGATAGCATGAAATGTCGTTTTTTTGTAACATTGAATGCTCAACACTTTGAAGACTATTCTGTCCTCCATTTGGTGTTAGATTTCAATTAAAATTGTTAGATTTTATTCCAAATGAAGTCTAATTTTTGTAATATAAATCTTGATTCAATCCAAAGTGTTGTGAAAATTTTGCAAGCGGGGAAGTACAAATTGATCTAGTTTTGGACACTTTTTGCTTTGTAAAACTTGGGCCATATTTTAACATTGCAACGCCATTTTAGGACACATAAAATATTTTCATAAATATTTTTTGGTACCAATGTTCTTATATGAAGTTTTTGAACCACTCTATAGTTTGAATTTTTTTCATTTGAGTGGTTTTGAAATAGAACGTTAACTCTTATGTGTTTATAGGAGGATTTGAGCAACCTTTTTCAACTCTAAAACATTACGATGTTGCAATCTATGTCATCAAATGACTTCAAATTCAATTCTTGTCATCCACAACATGTACACTCCATATTGTAATGTTGAGTTTTCTATTCCTCACTTACATTTAGACATATAACACTTCAAAAGCAATGATGATTTTAAACCAAAAAAGTTAAGGACGGTTAGGAGTTAAGATATGATACATCTTTTGATCATTGGGATTAGAATATATACTTCACTTGAAGATTTACACTATTGAGAAATATGAAATTCAAGTGTTGCCTATATAAAGAGGTTTGGAAGTTTGCTCCAATCATCGTCTCATTTAATTTCTCCACTTCATTTTTTAAACTACTTGAAAGTATATATATTTCTTTCTACCTTATATATAATTTGAAATATTTAATCTCAATCATGTATATTTGGTTTGAATTTTTATCTTATTTAAATGATAAAACTTGTAAATTTTAAAAATACCTTGCAATCGTATTGAAATTTTTGTCATATGTGTACAATTTTGATGACTATCTATGAAAATTTATAAATCATAGAATGTAATATTTCAAGTACGCAAATTGTAGTGCTTTGACGTTTACAAAACATGTAAGGATTTTTATAAATTAAAACCCTAGAGTTAATTTTGGATGTATAACAAGTTCACATATAGGAAGACGCATACAGCTATGGCATCTACTAGTAGTCTAAAATTCTAGGTGATAAACCAAATTCTAAGTCAAACCAAGTATACCAATTATTGCCATTACTTTGAGACACACTAATTATTTACTCAAGGCCATACATTTTTACAAAAGGCAAATAATTTTATGTATAGAAATAAGTTGCTCTGTTAACAAAAATGACTTTATTCCATAAATTTCAGTACTCATGAAGCATGCATAAGAGGATTTTATTAGAGCACGCATTTCTTTTCTCCAAATCTGAACATCACCTTAGACCTCTCTCAAACGTACAAACATTTGATTCACATAATTCGCATCAAAGAATCTTAAACCTTAACCCTCAAAGGTCCAAAGAGCCCTTTTCGACCCTAAACCCATATACTATACTAAATAGGTAGATTAGTCTTAGATAATTATAAGATTTGAAAATATTATAGATTTTTACTCTTGACATAACAATTTACCAAAGACATTGATTCCAATACTATTAAAAGATCCCCACCTTCACCAATATAGAAGGTAAAATAATTGGTCAACAATAAAAACATACAACATGTTTCGAGACATGTTTATAGAGTTCTTATAATTATATAACACTAATCTACCTATTTAGTGTAGCATTTCATTGTATTTGGCATGGTTCCACACCTCCTATGGATTTACAATGAAAAATAAAGTTAAAATTCACGTTGACATAATTCTAATGAGCTATTAGGATCTCATTTTGGAGCTTTCTATTTACCACAGGTGTCAAATATACGTCAACGTATATACTATCTCCATCAACCCTTTAAGGGTTAACCTCTAACCACCCAACCATGCATATTATGCACGATGTATGGATTTGAGCTCTGATTTCTCATCCATCATGCACTTTTTGCAGTGTGGATTTTTCACTGAAACTTTTATAGGAAGTTAACTTCGTGCATGTGTGATCCGATTAGAAAGGGGACAATTTGTGAAAATTTTATGCCTCATTTCATCTTGTAGTGTTCCACCCAAAATTTTGAAGATTTTAGTCTAAAAGTGCTCATTAAAAAATAGAATAGTAAAATTAAACAACCAAAAGATCTCCAAAGATCACTACACTTAAAGTATTACATTTTAACCCATCCCAAAAAAATTCATTCTTAGATTGTCAATGTCTTATTTGTAATCATGTTACAAAAGAGCCCTAAATTTTAAGTTTGAAAATTTATACACAAAAATTGGTGATAACAATTGCAAATCCAACCGTATGGATAGAATCAAAATTTCATGGTGTACAATTTTTATTCATTCATCAAGTTAAAAATATTCCTCTTAAATGTGCTTTATTAATGCATCTTCGGAAAACTACCAAATTTGAAACGGGTGAGAACGTTTAGGGGTTAAGGTAACAATCAAAGAGTTCAAGTGTGTTGTTGATTCAAGTAAAATAGTGATTCAACTAATATTAATACATTAATACAGAAATACACATAAAAGGGCCTGGGACCCAGCTTATCATTAAAAGGACCTGGGACAGCTCATAATGCAGGGAGCCCAAATTAGCCCTGCTCGGAAATGGAAGGTCTTCACACGCATGGCCCACCCAATCTCCTGCAGCTTTGACGGAGACCGTCGATGCTGATCAACGGCTGAGAAGGTACGAGCCCTTCCCCGAACTCGAGGGGGCCTGGTTGCTTGGGTGCCACACCGAGCTGGCTGCACTGCCACTCACTGGAAGCAGCTGGTTTAGGACTAGACCAGCCTTGCAATCATGAATACCCGATCGGATCTATTCCATTCTACAGTGTCGTGGATCAGCTTTTTACTGTCCGGAAGAGGTGAGAATTTTTCAACTGTGCATGAGCTCCATCCAAACTGAAGGCCACGCCGCAGACTTTTGATGTTTGGACCCATTTTTCCACTACAAAGCACTTCAAATTGAAGACTTACAGTAAATTTACTGTAGAGGTATCATTTCTACTGTTGAGGAAGTAGTAGAAACACCGTACATTTAGAATAAAGAAGCATGTCTAAAAAGGCTAGAAACACAGTACAGTAAGACTAAAAAAGCATGATTGTCTAAAAAGACTAGCAATTAGTTTAGTTCGTCATGTGGGGTCTTCTCGTGGGTCTTTTAGGTAGTTTGCGCATGCGTTGTTTCTACTAGTGTAGACCTGTAGAAAAGGGTGCTCAAAAAAAATTTGGTATTAACATATTAACATTTGTAAACTCTTTTCTTTGATTAGTAGAAATACTAGTAAAAATCTTTCTTGTCAAATGTGACTTGTCTTTATTGACTAAATTCCGTTGAGACTTATTCATAGTGATTGAAAATTGTGAAATGTGTACCACATTCAAAATTCAGAATTGAAAATGTAGAACTATGGAAAATTTGGAAAGAATATGTAGAACTATAAAATGGAACTTCCGATGCAGCGAGAGCTTGAAGGCTTCTAGAAATAAGCAAGAATCAGCAAATAGAATCAAAGATTGCCTTGAGAATGAAATAAGCATGAATCAGCAATAGAAGCATGTAAAAAACAAGTATTAGTTTTTATTTGTTTTGTTTAAGAATATCAATCTTGAATTCTTTATACAATTAAAATTCCATTCCATTTCTTTTTTTCTTGCACAAACAAAGGGAAACCCTTTATTGCGAGAAAAGGCAAAATACAAACCCACCCCACTGTGACCGGTGAGGCCAGTGACACCTAGGACTAACCATCAAAGTAATCCCATTCCATTTCAGTCTTGGTGCAAAATGACGATTACAAATTTTGTTGTCGACTACAATTTTCAACGCATTTATCATGGACTACGTTGGATTTACTCTTTTACATCTTGTTTTACATCTTGCTATAACTTTTTACTTGCAACAAAGAATTTAACCTCTGAACGTCTTCATCCCTCTTTGAATTGGGTAGTTTTGCAAAGATGCATTCTAAAATGCAATTAAGAGGGATATTTTGAACTTGATATTTCAATAAAAGTTATACATAGTGAATTTTAGATTCTATCCATATGACTAGATTTGTGATTGCTATCATTGATATTTTCTATAAATTTTGAAGTTTAAAATTCAATTTCTTTTTAAATCTTATTACAAATGAGATATTGACAATGTGTGAATGAGATTCGTTGTGATGAATTGAAACTTTAATACTCTAAGTGTATTGTTTTTTGGAGATTTCTTTCAGTTGCTTAATTTTATGAGTTTAATTTCTCAAGAGCACGTTTAGACTAAAATCTTCATAGCTTTGGTGAACTGATCACTACAACATGAAATGAAGCATAAAAATTTCACAAATCATCCCCTTTCTAATCTAATCACACGTGAATGAAGTTAACTTCCTATAAAATCTTTAGTGATCAATAAGTACCAATACACATCCAAAAAAAATATTTAAAATTTTGTATTGGACAAACATTGATATTTAGATATAAAATCTATTTTAAAATCTTTAAAAGTCTTCAATCAGCTTGACATGAATTTTTTCTTAAGTACTTCATGAGTGTAGGAAATCAAAAACACATTTGGTTGATTCATTTGCTATTTTTTTTTATTAAAGAGGACATAATCAAAGTTGCTATAGGGGCTCGTTTAAAAGTTAAGACGGTCTTTTGGAGTACCCCAAGTGGAACTATGCCCAGTTGATGTATGTGAGACTCAATCATACATGATGTCATATTAATCTATTTGTTTAAATAAGTTTAAGATTGATTTCCTTGTCTCTTTTGTCTCATTTGGATCTCTTGCTGTTTCTTTTTAATTCTTTGTTGTCAACAGCTTTGTGTTTTATTTTTTTTCTAATTTGTCAATAAACTTCCATATACATTTTTAATATAATAACCCTATAAAATGAAAAATTACCAAGTGTTATATAGGCTCCAGAAGAATGCCCAGTACACAAGATTCAGTCTTCTAGATTCCAGACAGTTAAAGAACTAGTTGATCAACCCTTCAGTGCCCAACAAACCAAATTATAATCGATGCAGTGTGGAAAATGCAAATTTTGAAAAAATCCGTGACTAGAATTGGATTTTGAATTGTTTAGTTTATATTTGGAGATTTATAATACACATCTTCTAGAAAATTTAAATTTAAATTTGGAGTTGTGCAACTATCAACATACCTATGAACAAAATACTGTAAATACTGCAAATACTTGAAAACATAGAGAATATAGAAAATACTAACGAATACAACAAATGTACTATGCGGTATTTCTTGTGTTTGGAAGTTTGTTATCTAATTTTATTTTTTTGGATTATGCTCTCTTGTCCACGTTCCATTAGTGTATGTAGGGTGATGGCCATATACAGGTACCCCCTCCAAAAATAGTGTGATTTTTTGGAGAGATATCCTTTTGGGAAAAAAAAACATCATTGAAAAATTACAAAAACTAGATGGTGTTATAGGCGCCATGGCTACAGCTATATAAATGATATTAAACACAAAAATTCTAGCACACATAAAATGAGTTAAAAATAAGTCATACATAGTGAGACGTGTCTCACTAGTACCCATATTCGGCCATTGCAATGTATTTTGATCTTGATCGATGTATCAAGTCCTTTCATATTTTAACGTATAATTTTTTGTCCTAAATCGTATTTGGATAAGTCACTCTCATTAATAAAATTCATAATAATTATGTGTGAGTTTGTTTTTGATATGAAAGATTGCAACGGCTAGATGTAGACATAGATAGTTAGTGAACATCTTTACTTTCATTTTTGAAAATTTAACCCAAATTCTATTTAACTTTGAAGTCACACACCCTTCAAAATCTCATTTTGAATGTGCATTATACAGTTCAAAAGTATACTATAATCTTGCAATTCCACCACTGGATGATTCTTTAATTTTTTTGCAAAATGTCTCCACTCCAGTTGAGAATACAATTGTAAGATTACTTTTTAATTTAATCCATTCCTTTTCTGATAGTATCAATCATGGCAAAAAAATCCACTAAAATCCAGTGCACCCAACTACAATACATTGGAGACTAAAGAGTCAAGATTTTTAGATCATGTATATAACCATTGTTGGTTTATTGATCTTAGATCCACTTTAGATTGGAGAAATAAAGTTAATAGAGAAATTCGCAAAGTAATTAGGTGAACAATTAATCCTTCTTTTGATACCCCATGCAAACATATAGAGAGAAACGAAAAGTAATGAATATTCCTCATATTTCCTCAAATAGCCTGGAAATAGTGAATCTAGTTGAGTGGGACAGTACATGAATGGTGAGTTTGGGCCAATACGTGAATAGAGAACTTGGATCTTCAGATGCTTAGAATAGCAAGCTTCAGGCAATTCCCATGCGGTCTACACGGTATGAATGTGATCTCCATATGAAACTTAGTCAACTAACTTCTGAAAATGAATTTCATACTTCATTTGTTTTTAGATCAAAACAAACTTTTTGTTTTTGGAAATTTTCAAGTTTGTACCACTAATATAGGCTCAGAATCAAGAGTTTTTCCTACTTACAAGTTTTTCTAATGTTTGAACCAAAACTAGACTAAAATTTTCATCAATTATCTCGAGTAAGAGTCATTGCGGCACTGGACTCTCTATTTTATTTTGTGTGTGATGTTATGGTCCAAAGCTTTAATGCTAATTCAAGCATCAATATGGTAATTGCTCGTCACAATCAACAAAGAAAAGATTATGATGTTGGTCCAATGTAAAAATTTGACAAAAAGAAATAATTTACTTTGTCACACTCTAATGTCACTTAACATTAAATCATAAATGAGACAATAGTGTTGTTGGACTTAGTTTACAAATGAGGTTGGTAGTTTAATTCCTACTAGTACCCAAAACCCATGTATTTGTAATCACTTGAGATCATTTTATTCAAATGTTTTTAGTGTACGTATTCGATATTATAACCAGTAGGCAGTAGCCAGTGGAGTTTTTGTCTAGAATACTACATTGTAACATTGTTTGGTCCCACAATCCCAAAGATTTCAATGTGGAGTTTCAAATAAACTCTTGATTCACACCGGTCCTAATACATGAGGGAGTTCTTCCTTTGTTTGGAAATGATTGTCCTAGTTTTTGACGTGTTTTAACTTTGCACCCTTTTTGCTCAAAAAAGCTTTTCTCGGTAGTCGAAAAATGATTTATCTTTGATAGTAATATGTAGTTTTTGTGTCACTCTCATTGTTGTCCCGTTTGAAGTGGACAAAACTCATGTTTGAAGTATAAAACATAGGACAATTCTGTCGGAAATAAAATGCCAAAACAAGAACAATTATTTCCGGACAAAGAAAGTACAATTTACAAAAATTTGTACAATCACAAGCATTTTGGCATCTAGGTTGTGACATAACAAGATTCTTGGTGTACTTATCATTTTATTTTTTTAAATTGGTATTGCACGGTGGGGTGGGTACTCTGGAAGTTGTTAGAATGAGCTACAATAGCTGGCTGGTTGGTGAGATTCGTTTATTTATTTATTTAATTCTACACAAAAGATAGTTTATTGTTTCTGCCCCACCAGGGGAGGGACTACGGAAATGCTTTGTTTTTGAGGAGTTAGTAATTTTCAAGAGTTAACGCACGTGGACAGTAAAATTCTTTTCCGTATGAAACGAGAAAATGAGGGAATCCTTTCAAATTTATTCATTTATTGGCTCTAAACATAGGAAAGAGACATTGCAAGGACCCTCATTTTTGGGCTAAATACCACTCTAGCAAATATATTTCATTCATGATTCCACTTAAATGCGTTCTCGTCCTTCACCTATTCAATTACGGTAAGAGCTCCTCATAGCGTAGCTACTTGTTTGTTTTTTATTTTATTTTATTTTGTTGAAATTCCAATGAGCCACTAAAATTATGAACATCATAAGCTTCTTTAGCCCTTGCCAAAGTTCACCCCGAATCACCCATTTATTTGCACTGCATGAAAGACAAAATATTCAAAACATGTGATTCTTGAGGTGAAGCTAGTGTGAACTTTCAATCTTCCATCATCATTCTTTAACCCTTTGAGGCGCCTGCGTCCACATAGTGTACGCTAAACAAATTCAAACTCTCCAAATTCCATCCAAATTGGATAGTTTTCATTCACCGAAAATTCTCATGGTTCTTGTGCAAGTTGACTATCTTTTGTACAGTTTGGATCTTCAAAATAGGTTATTATTATTTTTGGAAAAACAACACAAGTGATATATGTCAAGTTTCATTCTTAGTTCAAAAAGTAAGACCTTAACTCCTAAGTGTCCCGGCGTCCATATTTTGGACATTTTTGAGGGACATTCAACTTTGAAGAGCTACAAATTTTGCAAAACGTGTCTGATTTTTCTAAAATTTTGCACAAACTCCTCGCATGATGTATGGAATGTGTGGTAAAAATTTAAGATCAATCCAAGATGATATGAATTTTTGATGATCATTTGAAAATAGGTATTTGTTTTTTTGGACAGTTCTGTGAATTTTAATGGCAGCAACTTCAGGGGCTTGTACCTCCTTTATCCCAAGTTCGTTTTCAATAAAACTTGTTGGGTTGGATTCCCCTTGAAGTCTAGTTATCATGGAAACGTTTTCATGTCAATCCCTGTTTTTATGAATTTTTGGGAGTCATTTTAGTGCACGGGTCCAGTTTGGACACTTTTTGCTTTTTGGTTCAAATGGGTCACTTTTCGGGCTACTTTTTGACATTGCAAGGCCATTTTAGGGCACGTCAAATTTTTTCATGAGGATTTTTTGGTACCAATGTGTTTATATGATGATTTTGAACTACTTTATAGTTGAAAGTTTTTTCATTTGAGTAATTTAAAAACGAATTTCACCTCTAATTGGAAAATTTCATCATCCTTTTTAGGCACTAAAACACTATGATCTTGCAATCTATATGGCCAAATGACCTTAAAATTGATCCACATGATCTACAACATGTATGTTACAAGATTGTACTTGGAGGTGCACTCCCTCTTATATTTTGCATACACGTGCGTTCGAGACCTATTTATTGGGGGGGTTATTTACTTTGCAAAAATGATTATAAGGTGATGGTATTTTACATGTAAACATGTTTCACTATTTAAAATCCCCTATATTACATGTACATTTTTTACAAAATTTACCTACAATGAATATATTGGACCCTATTTTTTATCGCACGTTGTTTCTAAAATTTTCGCCAGTGCGTCCCCCAAGAGATTCTATGGTTGAGATTTCTATACCTCAATTACATTTAGACCTATAACACATCAAAAGCGATGATGATTTCAAGCTCGGAAAGCTAGGGACCCTTAGGGGTTAAAATGATTTTCCAAAATAAGTATAATCAAATAATGGAAACCATACCGTCTCATAGTGCATGCTATTCCAATTTCATTACAATATATATATTTTTAAATCCATCAATTCATGATTTTTAATTGAACTTCAAAAGACAACCTTGCAAATAATTTTTTTAAAATTTTTAAAATATATAGAAAAATCAACCGTATAGGTGTGATCTTCACATTGACATTTACAACTTTGCTTTGTACATCAACTCCACTTTTGGATTTCAACAAAAAAAATTATAACGAATCTTTGAAAACAATGTTGAACTAGAATGTCAACCTTTTGACGTGCCAACATCCATATTCAGAACGCGTCCCTTCATCATATATTGTGATGTTTTTCATCCATCCAAAATTCTCTTGATTCTTGTGCTAGTTGACTACCATTTTTACGGTATGGATCTTCAAAATAAGATAATGTGAATTTTTGAAAAATAACAAAAGTGGTTTATGTCAAGTTTCATTCTTAGTTCAAAAAGTAAGACCTTAAAAAACAATTTTTCATAATAAGTAGAATCAAATAATGGAAACCATACCATCTTGTAGTGCATGTTATTCAATTTCATTAAAAGAAATTTGCCATTTCCTTGTGTTAATTTTGGATTTTAAATTGAATTTCAAGAGAAAGCCTAGCAAACTTAATTGAAAAATATATATTAATAAAAATCATGATGAATCCAACCATACGCACGTTATCTTCACATTGACATTTACAACTTTGTTTTGTACATCGACTCCATTTTTATTTTTCATCAAACATTTTATAACAAACCTTTATTTAGATGTTAAAGGGTTAAGATAAAATTGCCCTAACAATATTCTAAAATCCGCTACAGCAATTTTTGTGAATAAAAATTCTTATACCAAATTACAGCTCACAAGGGCTAAAGAGCCTTGTGATAAAAGATTTCAAAAAAGTTACATTTGATGTTGTTTTGGCTTTTGATTATGGTAAGGTGTTCAATAATGGCTCAATTTTCAGCACGTGAAATCAACAAGGATGTCACCAGTACAAGCAATTTTTGTGCATGGGGAAAATTAGTAGAAAGATAGAGCAAGTGGAATCATCATTTTTGGACTCTTCTACAATGAGTTATGAATTTTTGAAATTGGAAATGTAGGTGTTCCTAAAATGGTGCCCTAAAGTGACACCCTATAATGTTTGCAGTAAGTACATGACACTATTGCATGGGGAAGCTATTATGTACCTCTGAGTGAAGATTACTAGAGCTCCATAATGGGACCTGCTCCATTTTAGATCACTCTACCATATGGAATTAGGGCATTGACTTTGGAGTTTGGAGGCCGTATTTAAGAATGGGCATGATTCAGATTCCGGAATCTATTGTACTTTACAGATAACTGACTAAAGTCAATTGGATTTTCCACCAATTGAAACGACCTCATACGGACGTCTGTGGTGGCTGTGTGTGTATAATTAGAAGTTCGCCATGCTTTTCGTGTCTGCAGTATTTGAAATAGTCTGGGAATGCATTATTGATCATGCGCAACAGACTTCTTGCTATTCAAACTCTAAATGGCTCAATTTTGTGCCAAAATAAAATAAAATAAAATAAAATCTAAATGTAACATTTCTTACACCTTGCAATGAAAGTTGTCAATGCAAATTGTCATCCAGTCTGTTAAAGTTTTGAAATCGGTCGATTTTAACCCCTCTTGAGGTGGGCTTGACGGAAAATCCGGGGGCCTTCAAAAATTTCTATTTTTCTTGTCACGAAGGACAAAAGTGTTGTCCATATCATTTTCTCCTCCTTTCGTCCCTTGGACTAAAAATTTAGTGTGTAAAGTGACATTCTTAGGTCTTCTCAATTCTTAGGCCTCCCATTGGTTGAAATTTCTCTCTTCACGGCTTCTCGCCTCTAGTGTAATGAGGCCCTAAACATCCCGGCGTCTAGTTTATGGACGACAAATAGATTTCAACTCACATTACTTCATGGATGAAATTCATTCAATTTTTTGAAAATACTTTATGAAGTTGTCATGTTTAACGGTTGGATTTGGTGTTACTAGGGTACTTTTTTAAAATATATTACAAATGTGAAAGTATGTCAAGCAGTTGACCAAGCCAAAATTGCATTGACTTTAGTTCAAAAGTGGGCTTGCTAAAATGTGGTCATAAACTGAAGTACACAAATTATTTTTAAAATCACCTTTTTAAGAAAACCTCAATTCAAATCCATTCCAACAAATTTTACTCAAACATTATCAATATATTGGTTGTAATCAAATTTAGAAGGAATTAATAATTATAACTTTGAAATTTTATAATAAAATATTAGTGATGGCATCGGTGAATCTAACCATATGGATGGAATCTAAAAGTCAATATCTACATCTTTCATTTGAATAAAAATTATGAAATATTCCTCTAAATAGCACTTTATAATGGTTTTTTAAAAACTGTCAATTTTGGAGATACCCTATGACGTTTAGGGGTTGAAAGGATATCTTAGCTAAAGTTAGTGTGACATAATTTGTATAATTACATATCCTACACAATTGTTAGATTTGATGGACATTATGTATTTTTTCAAATGTGATTTTGAAATTCTTATGAAATTTGAAAGCTAAGTGTAGAATGTTAAGGGAATTTCCAAGACATGTACTACTAAATCTTTGTTACTTTTTATAGAGTTTACTCAAATTTTGGAGAAATGTTGAATTCCTCAAAATTTAGAAACTAAATGACTAAATCTCAAAGGCTCTCAAATTAATTTAGTTCGTCTTTTGCTTGTTGAATCCGACCAGAGTTTACGGTAATTCAAAAACGTAAATTATCAATAGCCATAAAAGTAATAGCAATGTAGTGTTGATCTTCCTCGTTAACCATTAAAGGAATTTTTTAATTTAGAAAGGAGTAGTTTGAGCTTTAACCTCTAAATACCAAAGTAATGTACATATTTGAAATGTAGGTACATACTATTCTTGTTACAAATGATGCTTGAGAAAATTCATGAAAACAAATCTTTGTTACCATAAGCTATAGTTAGATTTGACAAACAAAATATGAACTAAATTAATTTTAGAGCCCTCAAGCTATACCTGTTTAGTTTATTAATTTTGGGAAATTCAACATTTTTTAAATTTTGAGTAAATTGTATTTAAAATAGCCAAAAATTAAGGCAATATTTTAGTAGTCTATAGAGTTATCTGCAAACCCATTCAAAGTTTGAATAAGATATCTAGAAGTCTGCTTTAGTATAATTATTCTTATTTGTTCACTCCAAATTGTTAAAAGGTATGGCAGAGATGGTGGTCTCTCAATTGGAACCTTTTATAACTCCTAATTGATAGAGGGAGTAAAGGCAAAACCTAAATGTGTTATAAAAAATACTTTTGCACCTTTAATAAAGTTTGGTCCGAAAGAGAAAATGATAAGCCTGACGTTCAGTAATTATCCGTACGATCATACTTCCAAAAAATGTTTTAAATACTCATTTAATTATTTAGGAGCATTTATAATTAAAATTCACCAAAATGACAAATTTTATTTTATGAATTTGAAATTTGGTAACACTGTTTAAAGCTAGAAATTTTATTTTTAAATTTTAAAAGGAAGAATCTCAAATGAGAGAACATCATTAGTTTCTTGAAATAGTAAATTTTATAACACTAGGATAATATTGAGGTCTTTGTCTTTGAAAACTTCCTTAGTGAACCTCACTTTTGCAAATAAAATGTAATAAACGACACTAGAACATGGTCTCTACTCCAAATTTTGACCAAAAATCAAAACTTGAAAAATGTCATTTCATGATCATAGGTAGTCACTGTTATTTGGGCTGCCACTTGAAAATGATCGATTCCTCATTTAGAAGTCAAGTGTGGAAGAGCTTGGTGGTCATTAACTCAAGGAGAACTTTTTTGAGGTCCTTTCTTTGTAGCAAAGAAAATTTTGGTGTGTTTGAAAACCACCAAGCTCTTATACAATTAATAATGACAAATCGCTAAGCTCTCCTATGCTTTTGACTATTTGGAATGAAAAAAATAAGAGTATATTATAGCAAAATTCTAGGTCTCTTATTCAAACTTTGAAAGGCGTTGCAGATAACTTTCATGCCTTGGGAATTTCCTTAATATTCAACATTTAGCTTCCAAAATTTTAGAAGAATTTCCAAATCTTTTTTTAAATTTGTTCAATTAATTTACATTTAATTTGACAACAACATAGGGTATTTAAAATTTATATTTAAGTGGTTTGAAAACTAAGAAAATTAAGTCCGAGGGCTTGGTATGTCCTTAAAACCTCCAATACCTAACCAATTGTTTTTTGACTGATGTATATATTTGAATTTTTTTTCATCCATCATGCACAATTTGCAAATATAAAAATACTACAAAATTCTATGGCAACAGAGCTTCATACATCTGTGATCCAATTAGATTTAACATTGATATTTAAAAATTAGTTCATAATCTACAATCTTCTATGTGACGGTGAAAAGATGAAAATGTAGACGTTCCAATCACTAAAAATGTCAAAATTTGTCTTGTGGTAGAGTTCTATACTTTATAAAAAGTTATGCAATAATTATTTTGTAACTGGTCAACCTTTTTGCAATTACTTTTATGGAAGTTACACTTAATTTCAATATCTATGATTAAGAAAACATCTAAATACAAATATGGGTAATTAAAGAAAGGTAAGCAGTGTCCTAGGTTTTTTGGTCACCGATCATAGTTAACCAGTACAATTCAATTAATGATGAAGCCAAAATTGGATGAAGATAGTATTAAAATTGAATAAAAAATAATTTAAGTCCAAATTATAGATACAAATATCATAAATTTTACAAACACAACCTACTTTAATCCCTAAACGCCCGAGAGGGTCACACATTCAAAATTGCCTCATGTAGGTCATTTTTGTTGATGATCTCTTATTGATTATCCAAACATTGTTTTTACATTCCAACTGTAAGATCTTGTATTCTTAAGTCTTATAAACTATCATTCAAAGTTTCAAAACATTTGACCGTTCGGAATTAAGATTATAGTAAATGAAGTTGAGATTTTGAAATTTCAAGCTATAAAAAATCTGAGCAACCTTACTTTGATGAGCTCCCAAACCAAAAAAGAAAAGTTGAAATGATGAGTCATTCTTAACAATTATGAAGATGAGGTAGTTAACAAGATGCACGACTCAATTTGACAATATGTTCAATTTGTTTGCATTTTTTATTAAACCTTGTAATGTGCGTAAGTATGAAGGAAACTAATGGATTTTGGATAAAGTAGATTATCCGTTCAATTCTCCTTTGATTGGGAGAGCCCACAACTCATAGCATACAACCCATGTGAGTTGGACAAAGTTTTCTTTTGAGGTGCCCAATGAATCTCATTAGCTTAGATTTATTTGTGCAAACCTGCCCAAAGTGTCGAAGATACGTTCAATACTGGGGTATTTTGCATTAATTTTTTTCCCTTAAGTGAAGTTCTGATCTGATAGACATAATTCCAATTGGATTGGAAAGAAGACTTGTTTACCTCTTATATCAATATTTATATTTTGAAAAGAAAGTTGTTTTTTAGGGCTTGAGTAGCCCGGGAAAATGGACAACAACCACCAAATAGTCTCTTGAGAGCTCACGGGTTAACCCGTTACATAGAGGCATTTTTATAACCAGTATTTTAGTTGACCGTCAAAGTGGGCAAGTCATGCCAAATAATTATAATTTTTGATGGATCAAATTAAAAAATGTCAAATTCTATGAATATTCTCCAATATTCTCTTTCCCACCATAGAAATAGAATCTCTCTGGAAAAAAAAATTCTAAAGATTTTAACTTCTCTTTTTATGTGTATTTTTTTTGCATAGCAGGGTCGCCACGCAGTAAAAAAACATTTAAGAATTCTTTGAAAAATATTTTTCAATTTTTTTTCTTATTTTCGTGTTTAAGAAGGAAAAAAAATTTAATCATGGCCCAAAATAGCTTAGAAATAGAAAAATATAACTAATTTTTTTTTTCTTTTGTTCACATAATTTCTAGTTTTTTTAGGCGAACCTGCTATGGAACACCACGGTACGGTTGTTGGCATCCAAATTGAATATTCTCTTGAATGTTGATACCATTCTGTTGTAACAAGGAAAATGTAGTTTATGGATTTTAAAATAACGCTGCGTGCGTGGGTGAGTAAAAAAGAGACAGGCATTCGGAAGGTCAAAATATGCCTACAGTAATTATTTATTAATATATTATATTATATATTTTTGTTTATTTTTGTTTATTTTTGGTACAAGTGAAACATATTTATTCCACTGCAAAGGAAGAGATAATTTCTAGTAACTTACCGGTATTCAGGTGAGAAAGGAGAGATGGTGAGAGCAAGCCCAGCAGTTACAGAGAAAACATTTCCGCCAAACATCAATTTAAAGGCCATTTTTAATATGGAGGAATGAAATACAAGAAGTACCCCAGCAGCATTCCTGGAGCGAACACCAAGGGCAACTTATAATATGAAGATTTTATATAAAGTTACTTGATGACCTTGAAGCACGGGCCGGTGAATAGTCTTCAAGGTCGTTATTTAATTGTTAATTGAGCATCTTTGCTTGCTTGGTGTGAGAAATTTGCTTGCCCCAAAGCTTCTCTGGATGGCGGGGAAACCTCAAACTTTGGCTTCAAAAACTATTATTTAGCGTTGGTGGGTAGTTGCTAGGCCAAACTTCGAAGCAAGTGGAGATAACTACTCCAAATCTTGGCGTTGGTCCCTTCAAAACACATGCTGCTGGAGGAGTGGAATTTGAATCTGGAAGGATTCATGAATAAGTTAAAGAATGTTGTTTCTGCATTATTGGGCTGGATGCTGCCTAACACAAGTTAGCCAGTGAGAGATTGGCGCCCGTGGGAAGCGATAACCTGGAATCTCACCTGAGCAGAGCAGAGCAATGCAGAGCAAAGCAAAGCAGATGGCCCCGGTGGCCTCTCCGTCCGTCAGTACTTCTGTACTTCCGGTACAATTCTGCAACAGTGTTGTTCCTGGGGTTCATTTTTTCTTGAAGCCCAGTGAAGGTGACAGCATTCGCATCCATGTAAGGTCGAGCCACCCATTACCAACCAGGACCCATCTGGAGCATGTAGGGTACATAGAAATAGTCATGGGCTGGACGCATTTTTGATCATTTCCGATTTTTCTGGATAGTTATAAACATGCATAAGGTAGACGACCTGTTTCCGATCACCTTAAGCAATTCAGCATACTTCCGGTGGAGTAACGAATAGGCAAATAATTTTGCAGTGTAGGGAAATAGATTTGAAGAAGATCACATATTTTTTAACAAATTTTCGGGCACTATTGAATTTACTACGAATTTTCAAAGTGAAGATTCTCTCCAACCTATTCTCGCAATATAGGCTGACCTATTTCCAAGAATTGTAAAACTAAATTTCGAGAACACATGATATCATACTAACTCGGTAACAAATTTCTATTCTTGGCGCCAACCATTCCATATTAAGAAGAAACATGTTTCCATCACCGTTTACGAATGAATTTGAAAATAATGCAGGCTGCTTCACGGAAATAGGTTGCCCTATATTGCGTGATTGGGAGCCTGATCGGAAACATGTCGTCTACTTTAGGTGGTTCACTCTTAGTGGTTCTTACAGATTTGTGTTATAGAAATTCTGACTTTCTCTGTCCACAATTATATGTACCAGGATGATTAGAAACTACTCCTACAGTGAGCGGTTATGTAGCACTCTATAGATTGGTTATGGGTTACGAGCAACTTTTCACTTCAAATAATTATAACTATTTGAATAGTGGGAATAAAATCACGGAACTTTTTGCATTCAACAAGAACCTTATGTTAGCACACATGAAAAATCCTAAAAAAATTATATACCTTAATATCATATGCTAAAATCCTTAAGTGATCGGTTATGAGTGGCTCGACCTTACGCTAGAGCTGACTCGCTGAAATTATTCATTTACATTTGAAGGGCTTCAATTGCACTTAGAACATGCCTAGCAATAGGTGTTTTGGAGGCAAGATTTGGTGTAGTCATCTCCAAAGTTTGGCCCCAACAACTACCCACTAGTGCTAAAAAATAGTTTTTGAAGTCAAAATTTGAGGTTTTCCAGCCATTTAGAGAAGTTTTGGCGCAAACAAATTTCTCACACCAAGTGAGCAAAGATGCTTAATCAACAATTAAATAACGAGCTTGAAGACTATTCACCGGCCCGTGCTTCAAGGTCATCAAGTTACTTTCATAAAATCTTTGTTTTGTAAGTTGCCTTGGTGTTCGCACAAGGAGTGTTGTTGGGCTACTTCTTGTATAACATTCCTCTAAGTTAAAAATGGCCCTCAAATTAATGTTCGGCAGACATATTTGGTATGGGACTGTTGGGCTTGCTCCTACACTCTCCATCCTTGAATGCCCATGAAGCACCAAAAGTGCACATCAAATAGTCAATGGACCAATTACAAGTAGAATGTCGAATATAGTCAACTAAACCTAGATTTGAAAGGCCATTTCTTAACACGCTAGGATTGAGGGTTAGAGCAACTGGAGGAGGCCGCTAGCTTCAAAGCAGTTGTGATTGTGGGTCCATAAAGAAGATGGTTGCCGCTAAAATTAATCCGTCCCACCACTACCGACCAGGTTGGGCCTCGTACTGCAGCAGCCGGGCTGATTTCCAAGGGAACTTTGACAACTGCCACATAGGCCCCATTCATTGTTTGGGAAGTTTTTTGAGGCAACCAGTCAATGTCCTTTATTTTCCAAAAGCAACCGGTTTTTAAAGATTATATCCCGTATATTTTGTCTATGAATACTAAATATAATTATTTTTTAGTCATTTAGTTCGGTGATTTGCCTCTATTCTTAAAAATCAACCAGCCATTTCCAATAATCAATCGGCTCACTTGTAACTGACTGTCAGTTCTTCCAGGGCCCTGGCCCCATTGATCCTGAGCTACTTGACAACAAATTCTTCATGCAAATTGCTATAACTTAATTGAATGCAAAATCTTTGAACATTTACTGCACAATCAAGGTAAGAGGGCACGCTGAAAATGAGCTCAAGGCCACTGCGACAGAGAGCCCTGGCTGTAGAAACCTTAGACCGCGACCTACATGCCCTTCATACAAAAATAGGACTGGTTCTCCAAGTTCATTGTAATTGAAAAATGTCCAAATTTTAGACGTCAAATGATTTCCAAACATTTTTTAAATTTTATTGAAAACAAACATCGGATGAAGAATAAACAAACCCTCAAGTTGCAACTATCAAAATGTACTTTGGTGAACTAAAATTCAGAACCCCTCTAACTAAAGTAATTTCCAAAAATTTAGTACATCTAGGATTGATTTAAAAAAATTATCACTCAAAGAACCTAGAAGAGAGAATGTAGATTTTTCAACAAGTTTTTGTTGAATTTGGACACAAGATGCAAAAGTTATAACTCTTTGAAGTTGAAAGCGGCACAAAAAAGACCAGAATCTCGCCATTGTGGACCATTAGGGGTTAAAGTGCAAGGGCTACTTTTGTTTGTTAATAGGTTTGCAGTGTGGCACAAGTACGGTTGGAGCCGCGCCACGTGCGCATAGCGGTTCTATGCAAGAGCCACGGTGGCAATTCTAAGGGCCGCTTTACACCGAGAAGCCGGGCCAATTTGTTGTGTAAGAGGCTTGAAATCCTCACTTGTGATTGCTCAAAAGGCTGAAATCGTCCCCAACCCCATTACACCTAAAGCCCGGGCCAATTTGGTGATATGAATTTTTTACTTAAAGTCAGAATGCATGGTATGACACGCTCGGAGCTTGTTGAATTGGGTGCACCAAAAATAAAGACCCAATTCTTGACCTTGGGGCCAATTGTCAAATTTCAATAGAATAAACCTTTTTTTTTATATAAAAGATGATTTTCTTCAACGAACTAAATCCGCTGAATTATATGTAAACCTAAACGACTCTTTTGAAAAAAAAGAGGGGTTAAAATTTGCTATATTTATTGAACCAGCTTGGCATCTTGACCCCAAGGCCTTTATATACCATACGTGGAAGGTAGGGTTGGTACTTTCATGTCGAATAATTAATAAAAGTTGAAACAGTGGAGAGTCGGGACTTTCAAAAATAATTATTAATAAATTGGCTATTAATAGTTAAAATTAAAAATTTCCGGCTGCTAAATGTTTTATTTTATGTTTTGTTGATTTTGACAAAATACTTACCGTACCAAGAAGGCAGGGTCGGCAGAAAACAATTCCCCAAAAAAATGCCGAAAAAATAAATTTATCAAGTATTTTGTCGAAATCAACAAAAATGAAGTCAACAAAAATAGTAAACAAAAAACAAAAGAAAACGTTTAGCCGCTAGTAAAATTCAATGTTAGATATTAATAGCCGAATTTTTAATAATTATTTTTGAAAGTGCCGACCTCCACTTTTGGAACTTTTATTAATTATTTGACACAAAAGTGCCGACCCTGCTTTCCTGGTACGGTAATAAATTTATTTATTTGGCGTGTTTTTGGGGAATTATTTTCTGTTGACCCTGCGTACGTACGATATGGGAGAATTGTCACCCATTATAGTAAGATTATAATGGGTAGTTGAGGTTGGCCTTAAACCCAAAAGAAGCTGAAATTTCATGCAATTGGCCTCAAGGGGAATTGGCCCGGCCCTAGGTGTAAATCGGCCCTTAGTGAGTGTACCCAAAAAAAAAAAAAATAGAAAAAAAAAATGTTTGCCACACTATTTCGAATACAGAGAGGCAAACTGATACGGCAGAATCCCCAGGCTTTACAATCTGGCTCGATCAACGTGCTCTACGATCTGTGCAGGAGTCGTCTGATGATCGTTTGCAGATGATCGATTCTCCCAATTGCTTACACAATTCCTTGTCTGTCTGACTGTCCAGCTTCTCAGCTCAGAGCTTCGAAATTTGAGCTCTGTATTGAGGTTTAGGGTTTTAGCCAGCTAGCGCATTTGGATTCTAAATTTCCAGTGGAGCCAGCACCTTGAAGCGACAACCAATTCTAACCTTTATTGCTGCTCACGCTCCGTTCCTGACGACCTTTCTTCGAGAGATCATTCGGTTGAAATTTAGGGTTTAAGGCTACAGAATGAAATCACATCTGGATTCTGGGGAAGCGGCAACCAATTGTGTGTGCTTGATCAATTCTACCACTGCCCAGGGTCAAGAGATCCTTAAGGCCCTGTTTTAGGGTTTCAGAGCTTCGAAATTTGAGCTCTGCATTGAGGTTTAGGGTTTTAGGCACTATTGCCAGCTATAGATTGCAAACCGCATTTGGATTCTAACTTGCCAGGGGAGCCAGCAGCAGCTGCTCACCCTCCCGTTCCTGACGACCTTTCTTCGAGAGATCATCCGGGGCCTGTTTTGAAATTTAGGGTTTAGGGTTTACAGAATGGAAGCACATCTGGATTCTACGCTGCGGCGACCAATTGTGTGTGCTTGATCAGCTGCTCAGGGTCGAGAGGCCCTGTTATAGGGTTTGATGGAGTGCGCCGGGAGTCACTTGCGGGGCTCCTGCACGGGTCCCGCGACTCTCCGTTGCGGCGCGTGCGGAGCCGTGCGTTACTGTTCTCAGCAACACCAGAAGCGCCACTGGCGTGAGCATTCTCAACTGTGCAGTCGCATGGCGGACCAGATGCAACGGGCGCCTGCGCTCTACGACTTCCCTTTCTCCTTCGCTCCTCAAACGACCTCGTGCTCTTTGTTGGAAACCCTAAACCTTCACGGGGAGCCCTTATGGAAAGCATCGTGCGACTGCTTCCAAATCCCTCCATCAGTAGCCACGGATTGGCACCTTCCAGCGAGTTCCTGCCCTTGCAAACCTCCGGAGGATTCTTCTTCACCACCAGGTCAGCAGCGAATTTTTCTTGTGGCTATATACCACCAACTTGCTAAGGTGGTTACCCCATTCTCAACTGAATAAGAAATACGGATATGAGGCATTGATATTATTTAGTATTATTATTTTTTAGAGGTAGGCAAGAAGAATAAGATTACAACACATGCCGAAACATAATTTTTGGATGAAGAATGAATTAGTTATAAATTTTCAAAGTTGAAGCATAACACATCCCATTCATGTCACATAGGTAGAGTTGTTACTGTCTAAAGAAGATTTGTATTGCACACACTAAAGATGCTTAAACCAACAACAACGAATACATAACCACACTTACATATACTAAAACCAACAAGAGAGAACCCATTACCAACTGTAACTCATGCTACAACCACCATCATTGCAACATTGATTGTGGAAAATACCCCTAGCTGTTGGTTTAAGGCGCCAGTTGGAATGGGGTAACCACCTTATCACCAACTTGCTATTTGGAAATTATGTTGCTACAAGAAAAATTGGGTAAAAAATTAGAGTATATCGCCATAATCTTCCGTTATCGATCATTGATATGTAATATAGCCAAGAACTCTATAGAAAGCTACATAATTTGTAGTTAGGAAAAATCGTAAATTGCCAAGAAATGCTTTTCTATTTTTCACGTTTCAATTTTCAAATCGCCAATTGAAAAAATGTTAAAAAGAAATCACTGCAGGTCAGTTACAGAGCTGGGCAGCGTTTTACAATTGGCGAGGAATTCCATTCGACTCACCAGTTGCGGTACTCTTACATTGGCCTCTGTCGCTGTACCACGCCATCGGAATCTCTCAAATCCGAAACCCTAAATCTTTGCATGTGCACTACTTGGGTCCAGAGCGAGAGTTGGATCAGCTGGCTGTTTTTGGGGAGCTTCTAGCTCTCTTTCCCGGAGTATCATTCCACATAGACTTCGTTGGGCCTGGTGTGCCAGAAGAGAAGAGCCTTGAATTCTCCACCTTTTGTCGTTGCTCGGATGTTGAATGTGCGTGCAAAAACACTAAACCGGTGGGTAAAATTACCATGAGGCTATGGAGGGGGCTGTATCATGATCGGTATTCAGAGCTGGGAGGAATTCCGGATCTGATCTTTGGAGCTAATGCAGGCATTGCTGCGTTCTCCAGCTGGTACCCTACTTTGAAACTGATAGAGTCGCTCAATGTGCCGGCTCTGTTCACTGATTACTGCGAGGAGGCAGCTGTCATGGCTGTACAAACGATTCAATCTTTGTTCCAGTGTAAAGAGGTTAGGTTTCCTGTGCAAGTGAATCCGTTTCGGCAGCCGTTGAGCAGTAGGAATGATCTGGACCTTCCTACACTCTCCAACGCCTTCATTTTCGGAATCAACGGCCCTTCTTATGCTCCATGAGCCTGATAAACAGTGCATCTATCATGGTGTTGTTTCTGCTCCTGAGACATGGAGATGCTTCAAATTGCATGGAAATGGAATGGTGGGAGTTTCAGACAGTTGCTACAACGGTATGAGCAAAGCCATCACACAGAGAAATCGACACTTGGACACCGGGCTTGAAAATGTTAACCCCTAAACGTACCAACCCTTTGAGCAGAAGTAGATTCTAGCCTCAAAAGTAGATATTAGCATGGCTCAGATGTACGTGAGGTGTACATGAGAAGATCATTGCAAGCATAAAATCTACCCAACAAATTGGACATATTTGTAGTTGGAGGCCTCTCCAATATTATCAACAACTTCCCATCATTTGAGATTTATAGTAATTGGTAGAGAATTTAATAGGCTTTCAAAAGTGACTTGGATGAAAATCATCCGAGGTTGTATGAGAAAGTTACAAGGTTTTGAATCCGTTCGTGATTCAGTTTCTAGACGTTGGGGCGGTTAGGGGTTAAAATTGAACCTCGAAAATGTGGGGTGTCAGAGTGCGAGCTTGTGAGGGAAGACTCTACGATGTGGTTCTCCTCGCATCAAAGCTTGTTGCAAAACCTTGTTGAAGAAGCTCACGCAAAAGCTCCTTGAAGCTCATGCCTAATTTGGCACAAATAGAACTTTATGAGACATTCAAACTTGGTGTTCACCTTGGATGCATGCAATTGACTCAAAATTTCAGTTCTTAGAATTTTAAAAAATCTTGCAAGCATAGTCACCCATTTTTGGACATTTTCTTAGTGCAAGGTAATTTTGGATAAGTTATACATCTCAACTATCTTTGGAAATTAGCACACAAGTAACTAACGTGGTTACATACATGATGGTCAAAGTTGTGTAGTCTCAAATTCTTTACAAAGATGATTCAAAGTCCAATGACGTAGTCGGACAAGCTGCAATATTATTTCCCTTCACTATGACCTCTATAATTTCACAATCACTGTCGAAGACAAAGATTTTCTCACCCGTGCTTTGTGAATTCCCGCCAATTATCAAGGTAGGATTCTTGCCATATTCTTGGTCTACACCATATTCCCGCCATATTGCTCTTCCTGCCATATTCTTGGTCTACACCATTGGTGCTACTTTCATGCATCACATGGGCAAACCGTCTCCAAACACACATGGACTTTCTTGGTGAACGCAAGAATCAAATTGGGAACGCCAAAGAACCGAAAGCTCTTCCTTGGCCTCAATTCTCTTCTAATGGAACTACAAAGTCTTTTTCATCTCTTTACAGAAATGTAGTTCATCTTTCTCAATCTACCATTTGTATGAATTAATGATTTTTGAAAGAATTTGAATATGAAAATTGAAATATTTTTGAAAATTTTATTTATCTACAAGGAAATTACAAGAGTTGGGCATGTATCTTATAAAAATAACTAAAAATAAATGAACCTTGATTTGGAGCTACAATACATTGCATAACACTGTTCTAGTTGTGTTCATTTCATGCAAAAGATGCCAGACTGGAATTTACAAACACTTTTATTTCCCACCCTTAATGGAAAAACTAAATTGGCTAAAAATAGATTTGGGGTGGCTTTCCTAAATCACTCAAAAACAAAGTTTTATTGTTTTACTGCATTTGATGATATAGGGTCCAGAATGACTATTTTTATCCAATTCACTTTTTCCACGGAGGGTGAGATTTGATGGATTAACTTTTCAATTGCAATTTTTTTTATTTTCATAGTCTAAGATAGGAGCACCTAAAAGCAACACTGCACCTAATTTTGACAAAGAGTAGGCACGATAGTCATTCGAGCATGTAAAGCTAAGTAGACTATAGATAGTTTATCATTTTGGTGAGCATACAATGAGGGCTCTATGATGTACCTAAATTTGTGTTCAAAAATGATTGCATGGTCTAAATATTGTTGGAATTAGGTACACTATTGGTTTTGGGTACTTCTACCTTAGAAATTTACTCAACACATCATTAAAATATTTTCATATAAAAATTCTTGTTTTAAATTTTGAAAATTCTATTTTGATGAAGTTTGAAAAATATGATAATGATTTAAATACCATGGTACCTCAACGTTGCCTAAAATAAATTTCCAAAATGTTGAAAATTGTTTTGGTAAAAAAAAAGAAGCTGATTCTCACACTTCATGAAACATTGATGGACAAAGTCAAGCCCCACCTTTTATCACATTTGGCCATACCTACTCTTTGAATCACCAAAACTTATAGCCTAATTAAAAAAAATAGAATAGATTCATATTTCAATTGCTAAACACACATGAATTGTTACATCATATTAGCACATTTTAAAATAGGCACAAGTGGCACAACACTTACATTATTTACCACTATTGTACAAACATGAAGAACTTGCCCTGCCTACTATTCTGAACATGAGCAGCTTCAAAAAAATAACCACTATCATACCCATTTTGTAAGAAGTGATCCAATTCATGTTTTCATTTAACACAGCTCCTGGAAAAAATAATTTATGAGTAGCTCCCCAAACCTTCGGGAATCACCTCCTGGTAATAAAAATAATTCTGCTCAGGACTAAATTACATCCTTGTTTACACCGGTGAAGAAATTCCAACCGCTTCTGAACCTGTGAACAAACCCTGCACAAATTCCAGTGCAGATATCATGAATCTGAGGTCTGTACATTTAAAACTGACATTTTAAGCGCTGTGCATAGTTTCTATTATTAAAATGAACCGTTTGTTTTTTTACAAATCGTAGAGGATTTCAATGACCTTCATTTGGGGTTTCGTCCTTTTGTTTCAAAAAAGTAAAAGAAAAAGAAGAAGAATATTTCAATGCATTAAAGAATGCATCTTTTGCATATTGAATGCAGATGTTGTAGAGGTGCAAAGATTTATTGGTAAATGACCTAAAATCAACAATAGATCAAAACTTCTAAGTGGTGTACATTCTCCTAATCAATATGTACCAATTGTCCAACATCTTAGGATGTTGGTTTTAGGCGAAGTATTGATTTTAGGTAAACAAACCTTTAAAACCTAGAAGCTAATAGTTTCGCTTGTGAAGATATTGTGAACCAGGTAGTACACTATGGTTTGCAATCTCACTCCTGAGATCCAATGAAATTGTGCCACATTGGATTTAACCGAAAAGAAGGACAAACTTGTGTTATGTAAGGTGAGTAGAAGGTGAGTCAAGGGCAGGCAAGTTGACTGGCATGGTTGCCACAAAATTCCAAGATAGAATACATGTTGAAACAATTTTGTTGTCAAAAAGATTGCAAAAACTAGTTCTAAGAGGAGTTCAGTGTCAGATGCGTGCGTTGACTGACTAATGCGGCATGCAAGCTCCTTTCCCGACCATCCACCTTCATTGCCGACTACAAATTTTTTCCTATTATAGGATTATAGTAGCCTCGAAGGCCAAAGAAAAATGAAGTTTTCAATATGGGTTCTCATTTCAGCTATACTCCTAGAGAGTATAGATTTCTATTCCCTGAAATTTTGGGGGTCAAAACTAAGGTTTTGATTTCGGTTAACACAATTATGACCAAATTTTATGGAGTGAGCTATGTTTTAGTTTGGGTCAACACACATCAAGAGTAGCAACATTGAGCAACACTGCACACTACCTTTTCTCCCAATAGATAGTTTCATGGACCCTGTAAATTTCATACGTAGTTACTATTAATGGCATATCAGCACCCAAAGAAGATTTTCTATGTTTTAGATTGATTTATAAATTGAAAGAGTAGCAACGGTCTTTCAATTCATAAGGTGGTTACCCCATTCCCAACTGGCACCTTAAACCAACAGCAACGGGTATTTTCCACAATCAATGCTGCAATGATGGTGGTTGTAGCATGAGTTACAGTTGGTAATGGGTTCTCTCTTGTTGGTTTTAGTATATGTAAGTGTGGTAATGGATTTGTTGTTGTTGGTTTAAGCATGTTTAGTGTGTGCAATACAAATCCTCTTTAGACAGAAACAATTCTACCTATATGACGTGAATGGGATGTGTCATACTTCAACTTTGAAAATTTATAACTAATTCACTCTTCATCCAAAAATTATGTTTCAACTTGTGTCGGAATCTATTTCTTCTTGTCTAACTCTAAAAAAAAAATAATACAAAATAATATCAATGTCTCATATCCATATTTCTTATTCAGTTAGGAATGGGGTAACCACCTTATAGTTTCATGGACCCCGTAGATGCAAGAACTCACAGCAGGTTTAGGGTTTAGGGTTTAGTGGAAAGCGAGAGAACATACCATCGACAAGGCTGGGGCTTCCAAGAGCTTCACAAAATCAAACCCTGAGCCGATCGACGTACTGAGGTCGCGAACGTACAGATCGATGGAATGCAGACATGCCGCACGGTGCGCGATGATCGATGCATGCTACGACTGGACAGCAATCATGTTCTCGCGCTGCTTCTCAGATCGATGGCTCACATTCACATGAAGTCGACCAGCCTCCAGCCGAATGGCGGAGGAGTTGGGGCGGCCGTTGTGCATATGTCCATGCCGCAGAGATTTCCCATGGGGATGATTCTGCTCTTCTTCTTCTTCTTCGCCTGCAGCTTGCGGCCTCATGTCCTGCACGGCCCCTTGCGAATGCAGTTTACACACCGGATCGTTCGCAGGTACTGTCCGTAAGTAGTAGCAACTCTGCTTGTTGGGAATGCTGCCGTCTTCCGAGGCCCCCGAATGCGTGCTCTCCGCTTCGCCTTGCTCCCGTGCAGTCAATTTCCCAGAGCCTGATATGGTTTACCTCACATTAGTCATGAGCTTCAATGGACATGGCTCGTGGTATTCTCCTTTGTGCATGAGAGCGTGATAAAAACTCATGGATCCTTCAAAGCTTGTATGGCAATCAATTAGTTGCTTTATGAACAATAGGAGCAGACAACAAGCATGGCTCTTCATATCTCACTTTGTGAATGAGAGTTTAAACAAAACTCATGCACAAGGCACTTTGACACATTCACGAGGTAGTAAATGGTACAAGAATGATGGTGAATTCTTGGTTAGCACTTGCTAAATTGAACAACTTGCAAAACTTGCTATAAACTGCAGTTTGGCAGTAATATTTACTTGGCAGTGAATCGGTCAAGGATCCCTGTGATGGTTCATAGCACATAAGATATTCAGTTATGATAATCAGTTCTTTTTAATCGATTGTCTTAATTGCCTTCCACGAACCTCTGCTCTTTCCATTAGGCCATGCAAGGAGTGGGCTTGAAAATTGCTCTGTCTCTTAACCATGGCCCTTTGCCACCCTATGTAGATTTGTCAATGGCCTGAGTGTAAACCAAAAGCGCGGGCTCTAGCTACTCTCAATCAATGAATGAGCAAGGAGTGTTGTGGACCTTTGCCTCTAATGTAAATGATCCCTTACAAAAATCACTTGAAGTAAAACTTAACTAATCTACACTCTGGAACTCATTATTATCACGATCCAGTCTAGCATAGTTACTACTCCCTCCGTCCCAAAGTTATTATTATGTTTGAAAAGTCATGTTTGAAAGTGCTTTTTTAAGTAGGTCAAAAAATACTTCCTTGTGGGGGCTAATTCTATTTAGGTTGCAATGAACACATGCAATGTTCTTCAATCATTCTAGTGACATAATTTGGAACCTTTTTTAATCATGTTTCTTACAATATGATCAATGAAATTGGCTCAAAGAAATACTAAGCAAACAAGTTGGACAATAGGGAGTATTGTGTATACGCGTGATTGGACACTTTCCACATGCCGAGTTCTGAACTCAAGTACGACGTGATAAATTAAAAGAGTTCTGAGTGTGCAAATGGTAATATATAATTTTTTTGTTTTCTGAATTCAAGCGATGGGGTAAGTAGTACCTGAATTAGTGGCGCTGCTAGTTTTCAGACAGTCAGGTTCGGCATGGCGACGAAGAGCACCGTGACGCTTGGAGCCAGCAGCAGTACTGGCAGGCTTGGTCCGGGGAGAGATGAAAATGCGAGAGCGTCGTTTGGGCGAGAACATTGCACGCGTGCCGCGCGTGAAGTGGTGCTGGTGGCTCGCAGGGGACTGGCTGCAGCTGTCATCACCAGGAGGCTCACCGGGGGGGAGAGGGAGCTGCAGGTTTTGCGTTGGATGATTGTTGTTGTTGTTGTTGTTGTTGTTGTTGTTGATGGAGTGTTGAGAAGGCGGAGGAGGAGGATGCCCCCTGTGGCTGCTTGTGTTGGAGGCTGTGAGCATGCGGAACACTTTGACGAGCTCCGCTCCCAGTGCGCCGCACTTGCTCTCCGCCAGCGCTGCTCCCTCCACTGCTGATTGCATGCCCAGTGCAACGCGGTCTACCTTGCTGTCCAGCAGCCTGCCAGCCATTCCGGATGATCAGTGAGCCATTCTGGGTTAGATTTTTAAACGCATGATCATTTTTTCAAATCATTTTTGTTTGGAAATCAAAGAGGATTCTAATGCACGAAAGAACTTTACAAGGAGAAGGCGTCGCCTTTCCCTCCCTCTGTGAGAAATGGACGGATGTAGAGACATGTTCATTGATATGGGTAGCAATGCATTTTTATTTTTTATTTTTTAGATAGTTGAGTTCCAAGCTCTCCATACGTGCTACCTTGTAGAAAGATTATGTAAAAACAAATGCACTGATGGGCAGAGTGGAGTGACTCGTACCGTAGATTGGTGAAGGTGGCTGATGCTACATGCTCAAAGCGTCTCTCCAGTCCAAGCAGGCGCGAGTCGGTTGCGGACTCGTGGTCTCCAACCAAAGCACCCGTGTGCTCCGTCATGTACTCCATTTTCCTGCATCCAATGCTGCTCCGTCACAACACTCACTCGCATGATTTTTTCAATTACATCTTGACCTCTTTAACCCTGAAATACACTGAAATGGAGCCCTCTTAAGGCCTCTATGACGTTTAAGGGTTACTTTGAACATAACATGCTTGAGTTCTCTTGGCTTGGTTCCTTTTTGGTAGAAAATCTTGAATTGAAGGTTTACAATACTATTGTAAAAGCATCATTTCTATTGCTGAAAATTGGTATGAATGCTCCTTTTTTGGATCGGAGTTGGTGGCTTGATCATAAGCAATATATTTTCTACTGTTGAGGAATGATGCCTCTACAATAGCACTGCCTGCATCACAAACTTGGCAAGTCATGTTTTTGCAATGTTTTACTTCTGTTGTTGAGATGAACAGGGGTGATTACGTTTGACATATATTTTACGTATGTTTATCGTATAAAAAACGTACAAACGACATATTACAAACATAAAAAAACACATCGTGATAAAATTTACATGTTAGTAATATGTCCTTCGTATGTTTCTTTTACGATATACATATGTAAAATGTATGTGGAACGTAATCACCCATGTTCATCTCAACAACATACGTAAAACATTGTGAAAACATGACTTGCCAAGTTTGTGAAGTGTTTACTACAAAAGAAGACAAATCAAGAACGTTACCAATGCTTGTGGTCCTAACGTGACATACTTTGAATGCATGATGTAATAGATAGAGTATTTCATGGGCTTTGCTACGGCAAGTAGCAAGTGCATGCTATCTCCGGGTCGCAAAGCGACGAGGCGTTAGCATGCACCCACTACACAATGTGGCGAGCCCATGGAGTACTCTATGTAGCATAGCCTACGGCACATATGTCATACATTAGTGGTCTTATTTGAGTACACTACGGAGGGTTGAGAATAGAAAGAGATGAGGAGGAATTTTTTGTAAAGATTTGGAAGACGTTACGAAGAATGTGCGCATGGGAAAATACATTACGGGCTGTAACTGTACTACTTAGAACCAATCTAAAGCTGCCACAGCTGGTCTTGATTTCTTGGAGTAGGCTATAAATGTGTAGAATACTGTGATACTATAATCTTGCCCTATAGTCAATGATAATGTACCAAACATGCAACATATTTAAGAGAAAAAGTCATTTTAGAAAAATTCTTACTAACCCCTAAACGTACAAACCCTTTGAACACAAGTAGATGCTAGCCTCAAAAATAGATATTAGCATGGCTCATATGTACATGAGGTGTACATAAGAGGACCATTGCAAGCATAAAATCTACCCAACAAATTTGAGATACTTGCATTTGGAGGCCTCTTCAATATTATTGACATCTCCCATCACAAGAGATTTACTTTAATTGATAGAGAATTCAACAAGGTGACTTGGATGAAAGTCATCCGAAATTGTATGGGAAAGTTAGAAAGCTTTTAATCTGTTTGTGATCCAGTTTCTGAACGCTGGGACGTTTAGGGTTTATAGAGGTCTGAGTGTGTGTTTTGTTTTGATAACGTGTGAAACATTTCACAAGCAGAAAAGGGGAAAAATAAATAAAAATAAAAAATGTATTGGAGAGTCAAAAACCTCTCCAGTGCCTCGACGCTTTGGCGAACTGAACCCATTCCTTGCTTGCAAGAATCTGCACTGTCTGTGTACTCCACCTTCAAAGACAATCCCGGGCACGGCTGCCCGGGCCCACAAGCTACGGTGCGTTCTAGCCGTGCCACGCAGCTTGCCACCTCTCCCACCGCCTGGAAGACACACCAAAAATTTGCATTGAGGTCATTTGACCTTGACATAATAAGATCTCCAAGTGCAAGAAAAACAATGGTCTACAAGAAAGTTAGATCCACAAGTTGAGGGTGAATTAGGATAAGGTATGTGCACCCATAATAGAGGATTCCACCACACTTTAGCATCCATTATTTGGACACATTATGAATAATTTATGAGTGCTCAATGAGTGCTTAATATAGTTTCTACATAGGATTTCAATGGGTTTCAACCAATGTAACAATGATGTGGCAAAATTTGAAAGAAAAATAATTATTTATTGTTGGAATAGAGAGCCTTCCACGGTATTTAACCATTTTAACCAATATATAGGATCACTATAGAAAGATCACTTTGGACTACAACAGCCAAACTTCTTGAGATCAAATTTTCATCACTATGTATAATAGGGGTGTCACACCCTCTTCCGAGAAGTTTGATTCTTTGAAGATTGAGGAGAGACTCGTGGAGCCAATCTTGACCATTCTCCATGAAGGTGCGACTGCCCTTGAGGCCGCGGATTCTCAATCTTCTCCACGGCCTCTCAATCTTCACGCCCGTTCTTTACTTCCAGAGGAGAAGAATGAAACTTCTCATTCTTTAGAGAATGGGTCCTCCACAATTCAAGGAGAAAGTGCCATATACACATTCTTTGAAGATTAAGAATGGAAACACTCCTAGCAAAGGCGTTGCTTCTCACTTAGAACAATGTCAGAGTTCACTGTACACACTTGTCCTACATGACAAATCGCACTCACCAAGTCTTGAGCACCTGGGCAGTGTGTGCAAAGTGAGTGGGCCGTTTGACTCACCTACTGAGTGAAAAGCGACGCCTTCTCCTTGTAGTGAAAGAAAGAGCCCAGGGGGTGCACTCTACATTATGTTTGAAATCACATGCGTTCATGACCCCTTCTAAATACCCCCTTGTATACGAGAGGTTATATGTCTAAATACCTTTGTATACAGATATATTCCGTTTTAAATATATGTTTAATGTAAGTATACGTGACTATTTTCAGTTCTAAATGTGTTTATTGTATGTATACGTAATACGAAAATGTTCAAATTAATACCCATTCTGTGCACTCATGTATACTCATACATGTTTAGTACATTGCAGCCCCTAGGAGAAAGAGGTGTGACACCCTCTATTTCATTTTAAGGTAGAAGCACCTAATTGTGACAATCACCTAATTGTGACAAATTTTAGGAATGGTCTTCATTTTAGAACACTTTTTACATGAGTCATAGATCACAGATTTCAAGATAAAGTATCATAATTAGGTGCTTCTACCTTAACCCTTAAAGGTCCAGATTGCCCATTCCGGCCAGTATGATACGACCATATTTCATTGTATTTGGAATGGTTCTACACCTCTATTTCATTGTATTATGAGTTTCATATCAAAAGTGAAGTTAAAATTCAAGACTACATGATCTTAAAAGCTATCATGATCTCAGTTTGGAACTTTCTACTTACAACAAATGTCAAATATACAGCAACATATCTACTATCCCCAAAGACCTTTAAGGGTTAACACAATCACCAATTCAAGATGAAATTGTACAAGCTGAAATCATATGGATATCAAGTTACACAAAAGGTATCAAATTGGGTAATTTTCTGAAAGGATGTGATTGTGTAGAGGGTGAAGAAAGTTGTGATGAGAAGAGGTCGGAGAGAATACTTATGAGAGTGATAGTAAGTAGGTACCTGGCAATGGACGCGGTCACTAGTCTCAACACGCTCATGAAGGTCACGGAGCTCTTGCCCAATATCCTCCATGGCAGCGCTGGAGCTGACGAGCTCCTTCAAGCCCTCCACTTTGGTCTCGGCGATGCGCGAGATGCGCTGCACCAGCCCCTCGTCGCAGCTGAACCCTTCCACCTTCTCCTCCACGCGCTTCACTTTGCACCCCAGCTCGTTCACCACGCGCGCCGCGCCCTCGTACCGCGGCAGCCAGCTGCTCACCGTCTTCGCCAGCTCGCTCGTGCTGGCGCTCACGTCCTCCACGCTCTGCGCCAGGTCCAGCTGCGACACTTCGCACTTCTTCAGCCGTTTCCGCATTTCCGTGTAGTCCCCGCACACGTCCAGCACCCTCTTCTCCACCACCCGCACCACCTGCACTCGTGAGTCCCCATCCCCACCCTTCGTTTCAATCCACATATATCGCACCCATCGTGCATGACAAGCAGATCGATCGATGATCACCAATCTCTCTCATTTCACGACATACAGACTTTCAAAAACTGCATCGTAAGAAGATTATCAACCCCATGAAATTCATAATCATAATTTTTTGCATTTGTGTGGTTGCATGACTTGTAACCACATATTAAATTTCGTTTCAAGTGAGAGCCATTCCCGATACTACATGTGTCCCCCAGTTTTGAACTTAAAAAAAGTTAAAGTTGCAGAATTGTTACTAAAAATTCCAGTGTGCAGGTGAACTCAAGGCTGCAGATGGTCACCTGATTGATTTGGCTTATCTCGCCGTTCCAGTGTTGTTCCTTGCGCTCGTTCTCTTGCTGCTTCACCATGATGCCCATTTTCTTCTCTTCGCTGTAAAATTCTTGGAGTTCCTTCACCATTGCAGCCAGACCGCTGATGGACTCCTCCGTCTGCATGCAACACATAAAACTTGTACAGTCATTTGTTTAAAGCAAATAGTTACCGAGAAAATTATACTTCCTCGGCCACACTCAACCAGTTTGTTAATTGGCGTAACTAACCTTCAGAATGTAGTTCTTGAGATCAGGCTGGTGTGCAAAGCGCATGGACGCCATCTGGAGGTTCGGATGGCCTGGATGAAATGGTGGATTATGCTGCCACACCTGCTTTTGCATTTCTTCGGCCTCTTCCTTGGCCTGCGAAATCTCGGTGTTCATGGCTCGTTTCCAAAGCTCCAGTTCTTCGCTGAATCGATCCTTGGCATTGTAACTCACATGCTTGAAGGCCAGTTCTCGCTCACGCTCCAGCGCTGCTTTCTCATTTTCAATTCCCTCCTACCAAAACAAACAAAAAACACCCCATTTGGAATGTACAATCAATCTAATATTCAGTCACACTATTTCTCCGAAGCGGCAGCTCCTGATAATAAATCTATTGAACCATGAATACAGTCCTATTATCATACCTTCCTCTTCATTGTTGAGTTTCACCCTCACCTTCATCTTCTAACCTTTGTATTTCAGGTTGTGCAATTCCAATGCTAGATTTGATTCAAGATAAAGAGTGCAAATAATTCACTAGGACTCCATATAGGAGATGCCAATAGAAACTCCAAAAAAAAGGTAGAGGTGCACTGAATTTCATCTTCCAACCTCCATATCTTGTGTTGTGCACCTCCAACACTAAAATTTGAATTCGTAGGAGTACAATTAATCTAGTACTGCAATTGAACTGTCAGTTAGACCCATTTATAGGAGATCAAAGTGAAACACAAGATGAAAAGTGGGGGTGAGAGTTTTCAAAGGAACAACTTCTGCATATGCCTACTGCGATACTCGTCAGAGACGTTCGGAGGGTAAGTTACCCTCTTGAATTACTCACCTTTGGTTCCAATCTCACAAACACGCAATTCCAAACACCACAACAACAAACGTCGTGAACGATCCTTTGTCTCCCCGTCGTCACCCGCTCAGCCAGCTCTCGGGGCCGGGTCGTGAATTCGCTTCGACTTCCGTATATAATCGCAATAACAAGGTTGACGATCAGCAAGCGTAGTTGTATGACAATCACCGGAAATTACGATCCAGGTGGCTGTTTGCAGCCGAGAGGTCTGGGTTTCGAATACTCACTGGCCTAGACAACCCGCATTAATCACTGCGTTTACACTGGAGGTCGCGCACCGGTCGACCGTACTCCGTAATGGACATGCCATTTTGCACAACTATGCCTGTCCTTTTTCACATTTTACCCTTTAGTGCTCATGGTGGTTCTCTTTTTCACATTTTACCCTTTAGTGCTCATGGTGGTTCTAGAGAAACCATCGTTTTTTTTTTATGTTTCTGTTGAGATAGGATGAATGTCATCCATTCACTCTCCGATTCCATCTATAGCTTCGTCAGCATACCTCCCTGACTCGTTCTTAATAACCAGTTAAGTCGCAGTAGGTAGATAGCGATAAGGTAGATGGATGATAAATCCAATCACACTCTAAACCTTAACCCGAGTGAACCGGTTGTCTTTACCCCGATATAATCTCAAGGGAATAGAGCTTCGGCTCATTCTTTGATGCAAGGACCGTTTTCGATGATTCTTATAAATTTTGAAATGGCGAAGGTAGGGTTTAGGGTTTAGGGTACCTGGAGGTGCTGGACCTTGGCCATCTCCGAGTCGTAAGTAGAAAGGATGTCAGACAGAACCTCCCTGGCCTTGATGGCAGAGGAGGTGGCCTCGGAAGCAGCTTGAGATGTGGCATCCCGCTCTTTCTGAACGATCATCAAGGCGGTCGACACTCGGGAGCTTTCTCTCTCCAAGAAGTCCTGCAACTCCTTGTGCTTCTGGCGGGCTTCTTGCACAATCACAAACGTGGCTTCTTTCTCCCTCTGCAACTCCTGGCTCGCCTTGCGCGCCTTGTACATGGCCGAGGCCACACTGTCGTTCTCCGCCATCAAACTCTCCTGCAACTCATCAAAATTAACCCGGCACCACCTCAACTCGTAGTCTTGACTCTAAACCACAACTCCCATTAATTTAACTGCAGTTTGGACTTAAAACAAAATTGAAAAAATTGCATGACAAGGAGGTTGATGATTGCCAATCCTCTTCGACTCATAGCAAAAACTTCAAAAATTGAATGATACACTTTAAACTCGTTATTATCACACACCGAAGTCATGCATATGAGTAATAAGTTACTCATATGGTAATTATGGTAATTAAGTTACTTATGAGGAAAATGATAGACCAAGAGTCTATGACTCCAAGTTAGTTAGAACACCAAAGTAACAGTCTAGTTAATATGTACATATTCTAAGTATGTAGACGGACAATACTAGGACTATAAGTGTGGCTTAGTGGGTGAAGGAGATACCATTGTCTATTAGACAAGATCTCACTTCTATGGTTGGGTGGCAAGTCACATAATAAACATTGTTTACCTTTTGTGCACATTATCTTTCTTAATTTAACATGGTATTAGAACCCATTACTTCAAATAATTGTCCTAGCTTTAGGCATTTTTTTTTGGCAATATCTGTCCTATGTTTTATACTTCAAACGTGAGCCCTGTCTAGGCGGACAATGAGAGTGAAACATACTACTATTAACAATAGACCATTTTTTGAGTATTGAGATGCCTTTAAAAATGTTACGAAAACTAGAACAGTTGTTTCCGGACAGAGGGAGTACTGAGATGCCTTTAAAAATGTTACCAAAACTAGAACAATTGTTTCCGGACAGAGGGAGTACTGAGATGCCTTTAAAAATGTTACCAAAACTAGAACAGTTGTTTCCGGACAGAGGGAGTATCACATTATAGTATTTGCAAAGAATATTTGCTATTGTGTATACATGTCATTGGACCCTTTCCACATGTCAAGTTCTGAAGAAATGTACCTTGGTTACCAAATGTGTGATACAAAAGAGTAAGAGGGTTGGGAATCCCCAGACCAAATTTATAATCGTAATTTGGTCATTTTCCACTGCTGACATGAGCGGTTTGAATGGAAGTGGTACACGTTTCTAGTGCAATCTTCAAGTTGATGGAAAATTAATAAAAGCTTTGAAACGGGCCTGGCTTCAAGCTGAGCTTACCTCGAACTGTTTGATCCTGTGATGAGTATTTTTCATCTCGTTGTTGATACTTGTGGTCACGTCCATCAACACATTCGAAGCTTTCGTTGCAGACATGGAGGCATCAGCAGCAGCTGCCGCTGCCACATCTCTCTGAAGCTCAGCTGCTGAAGCCAACTGAATCAGATCCTCTGCTCCTTCCTGCGCAATTCAAACATCCACCCAAGACTTTTACGAATCTGAAAAAACTAAAAAGTTAAGATCATGAACTATGTTAGATGTCTGGCACAAAAGTGTTCGTTTCTATATGATCTATATGACTTCAAATGAATCATTTGGAAGCTTCTAGGAAGAGACGTTGAGTACTAACGGAAAGACAAATATTGAACGGTGTAAATGTATTTAGAAAGTTTCTATTGAGGTTTAACCCCTAAAAGTCTGAACGTGCCATTGCGACCAGTAGAATAAGTTATATTTTGATTGTATTTGGAATGAATCCACACCTTTAATGGGTTTGAGTTTAGAAGAAAAGTTGGAATTTAAATCAATACGATTCTAGTGAGTTACTGAGATCCCAATTTAGAGTTTTTTGTTGCTAGCAAATCCCAATTATACAACAGTGTATATACTATCCCCATGGGACATTAAGGGTTAAAGTGCAATTTCAATCTTTTAATTTAAGCACCAAGGGGCTAACTAAAGCCCAGTTCATATGATTGGAACATGAAGCTCTTCAACTTCTCTAAGCTGGCACAAATAAGAGATTCCGGAGCGCCAAAAGTGAGATGCTCCTCAACTTTCGGACTTCCAGGCAAAGTCCTCTGACTGTTTTTTGCAATCTCTGCAATTAGCTCTCCTTTTGCCCATCTCTCTTGGCACAAGCAAATTCCACTCATCTGAAACTTCAAACCAGTAAAGAATCAATGGAATGTAGTGGATGTGTAAACTAGGCCTAAGGGCCTCTTTACATTGGAGGCAAGAAGCCGTGAGGAGAGAAATTTCAGCCAATGAGAAATTGGTCTTCTCGGTTTCTAAGCCTCCCATTGGCTGAAATTTCTCTCCTCACGGCTTCCGGCGTATAGTGTAAAGAGGCCCTAAGAGCATCATTGGTATCCTATTTTCCGAACCTAATATACCAAACCAAACCTAAATTTGCCAGAGAAGAGGCTGGCTAGTATGCACAAGCAATATACGAGCCTCGAATGCTCTTGTTGGCAAAAAAGTCTTCCAAAGTCAAAGTCAAATTGGGGCCTCGATTTTTAGCAAGAAATCTCAGGATACCAGTCACCCATGAGAATGGAGTTATCCTAAAAGTCAAGTGGTGTTTGAGTAAGATACCATGTGTTTTGATTTAATGTACTCTTATTTGTTCACTCTGAATAGTTATGAAGTTTGAAAGAGCTTGGCGGTCTCTCACTATTAAGTGATTAGCCTTCTTTTTTGATAGCTAAACTAGTTGTGTATGAGTTTGAAGACCACCAAGCTCTAACACACCTAATAATGAGGGCCATTGAACTCTTCTACATCTTTGAACTATTTAGAGTGAACAAATAAGAATATATTAAAGCAAAACACATGATATCTTATTCAAACACAACTTCTCTTTTAGGATAACTCAAATGCTCTAAAGAAATGAAGAGTTAAGAAATGGGTACCTGCGTGCGACCGAGCTCGGCTTTCAAGTGGTTGAGATCTTGCTTGAGAGACTCAGCCATAAGGAAGACTCCCTCGTGGGTTCCCTGCAACCACTTCTGCACGTCCTGTTTGAGAACATTCACAATCTCGCCCTTGCTGCCCGCCAGCAAGTCCTTCACTTCGCGCTGGACCCTCTCACTCTCCCGCTCCAGAGTCTGCTGCACCAGGCCGCGCTCGACGTCCACCATCTCTGCAATCTCGCCTCGGAAGTGGTCCAGCTCATCTAGAAGCATCTACACTCACCAAAACGAACAATGCACAAACTCAATATTAAGCAATATATTCATTAAGTTTTTCTACGAGTGCACCCATCTTATTGTTCATCTGAAAATACATAAAACAACAGGACATGATTTGGATTCAATCAATAGCATGGTTTGTTCAATCCAATGGCTACTGTCAAGGAGCTATTGAAGTGATTGATGTCAGAAGGAGAAGGAAGCTTCTTTTGATATCTTCTCCAAACATTTTGGATTCAAAACACTAGTAACAGACCTGTCGTTTTTCATTCCCCACTTTGTGGGAACAGTGAACAGTACCGGAATATTATACCTATATTTTTGTCTTCTTGTGACCAAATTACTCACCAACATTGACACAATCCATGCGCCTGGCACGGTTTCATTTCTTTTTCATTTTTAGTAAGTGAAAAGCGACACATTTCCTACTACACTAAATAGGTAGATTAGTGTTAGATAATTATAAGATTTGAAAATATTATAGATTTTTACTCTCAACAAAAAAAATTACCAAAGACATTGATTCCAATACTATTGAAAGATCCCCATCTTGACCAATATAGAGGGTAAAAGAATTGGTCAATAGTAAAAACTTACAACATGTTTATGTAAATTAGTGTATCTAACACTAATCTACCTATTTAGTGTAGTGAAATGTAAAAGGATGTGTGTCAATGAAAGAAGATATCAAAAGATCATAGCATCTTGGATGGATCATGGTGTTGGGAGCTTCTATTAAGATCAACGTGAATGAAGAGTCTATCAAGGAACGCCAATTTTGTTATGTTGACAAATATTTATGACATTGGCACTTTTCATTGAAACCTTAATATATACCTGTCCTGTTTTTTTAGAGCTTTTGTGCTCACGCTTGAGGTGAGCAAGGATATACATGATCTAGTCACCTTCAGTGGGTGCAGTCCATCAAGTGCTGCCTACATGGACGGTAGAGGAAGGAATTGAAAAGTGAAAGAATGGAGCCTTTTTTTGACTGTCACCTTTTTGGATGCGAAGTTGGACGTGTCTGGTTGCTGAGTTCGGAACTCGTTCCACTGGTTTTCAAACTCCTGGATCCGGTCTCGACAGTTGAATTTCACATTAAAGATATCTCCTCTGACTTCCTCCAAGCCACCCAAGTAGCGCTGGGACAAACTTTCCACTCTCTCCATGATCATTTTGCGCTCCCGACCGCCTTCTCCTTGCAACGTTGCATTCTGTCGCTGCAAATCTTGTGTCTCCTCTTGAAACTTCACAATGCCTGTTCGTATGTTCTCTAACTCTGCCTGCAAGTTACTCACAACAGGACCCGCCTTAAAAAGGGTTACCGACAGATGCAACCCGAGATGCAATTACAACATTGAAACACTTGAGACAGACAAACTCCTCCCAAGTATCGATTTTCAGCTTTGGTACAATTATTGATAGCTTTTGCACTCCCGTTTGTGCCTCCAAAAATGTTCAGCGAATTTGAATCAGAAACAATGATGATGCAATTACGAAACTTACTGACCATTTGCGGCTGTAGTCTGTCCAGTTGAGCAGTGTAATCACCTTAATGAGCTTCTCCATCTTCTTTAAGCTCTGGATCTCCAGTTTCGTGTCGGTTCCCTCTCCTCTCAGCTTATCTAATGCCAGTCTCAAGTCCTCTCTCTCCACTCGGAAGTTCTCAGTTTCCAACCTTACCTGCAAAACAGCTATCTTTCAACTTCGAGCAGCAAAGCAATACATTGAAATTTTACTGAATGATCAATGAAGCTAATTCTCTCCTTATACATGGCTTCCTCTTCTCTTGTAATCACCAGCTGAATAATACCTTCAATTTCAAAGCATATGGGCTTCTCAAGCCTCGTAAAACATTTTCTAGCGGTTGTGTATTTAGTAAAACTAGACTATTTCATGAACTTTTAGACAACATCATAAAGAGAATCTGGGAAGTCTTCCCATAATACATACGCAGACCTTTGTATGATCACTGTGACTATATGATGTGTAAAAGTTGCTGAAACAGTTGAGTTAACCGAAATCAGAAGAGGTGATCATCTGACCCCCAAAATATCAGGAAACCAGAGTCTATTTCCTCTTTGAGTGTAACCAAAATCAAACCAAATAGTGAACTCAATACCCTCCAACTTCAATTTTAGACAGGAGCTCCAAGTTGTCAGAACCACTCACCTAATTATATCTCAAGTTTGCCACATGCCTTGCCATTATCTCAAATTGGATGTGATCCATCGCCTCCAAGCCTAGGCTCTCTGTGAACTCACCTTAGTCTTAGTTTTGCCTCCTTTGTGACAGCAAAACTAGTTCACACTCCTTTCTATTTTGGATTCTTTAAAAACCATGCTAGTTTGCTTGGCTGCCTTAGATACCGGTCAGACTCACCTCCCCTAACAGTATTCTCTGTTCTTTTTGGTTAACTCTAGCGTAATTTTACTGAAAACCCTCATGTATACTAAATTATACGCATGGAAAAGGCAATAATAAGTAAGAGGGGAAGGCTGACCTGAACACCCTCATTCTTGAGGGATTGCAGTTGCTTGCGAAGGTAGCCATTCTCGGACTTCAACATCTCATGCTCTCGGTTGGCATGCTCTTGCGCTTTTTGAGCCACAGAGGTAAGGTGCTCAACATGGCCTTGCATCTCCTGCCTATTCTTCACAAGAGCATCCACTTCAGCCCACAAACGATGAATCTCGTCCTTCATGTCTACAGAGCTTCTGGTTTCTTTTTGTGCCTTAAGCTGCTTCTCTATTCTCTCCTTCACCATCACTTCTACCTGAGCCGATGCCCATCGTCACCATACCAAAGTAAAAACACACATACCTTTCTAATTCGGCACTTTCGTATCATTCTCCAACTCAACTTTCTGAATTTGTATATATACACTCATTGTATGTAGAGGTGGTTACCTCGTTCCCAACTGAATAAGAAATACGGATATGAGACATTGATATTATTTAATATTATTATTTTTTAGCGTTAGGCAAGAAGAAATAGAATTCAACACAAGTTGAAACATAATTTCTGAATTAGTTATAAATTTTCAAAGTTGAAGTATGGTACATCCCATTCACATAGAGTTGTTTCTAATTAAAGAAGATTTGTATTGCACACACTAAAGATGCTTAAACCAACAACAATGAATCCATAACCACACTTACATATACTAAAACCAACAAGAGATAACCCATTACCAACTGTAACTCATGCTACAACCAACATCATTGCAGCATTGATTGTGGAAAATGCCTCTAGCTGTTGGTTTAAGGCGCTAGTTGGGAATGGGGTAACCACCTTAGAGGTGAAGAGAACTTTAGATGGAAACAAGTTGGTTTCTGGCACTACCAACATATCTAGAAATATTAGAGTTATCCTTAAACTCCATTAAATTTTGACGAGGATACCGTGAATTTTTCTTTATTATACTCTTATTTCTTCACGTCAAATAGTTAGAAGGTGTGGAAGATCTTGGTGGTTTATCATTATTAGGTGTGTAAGAGGTGTGTAAGAGCTTGGTGGTCTTCAAAAGTTTTCAAAAGTTCTTAAGCTCCTTTCTTGGTATTAAATGAAGTAATAGTCTATACCTCGTCTCTTTCCTGGCGCCGGATTCTCTCCATCTCCGCCATGAGGTCGCCCAGTTTCACCTTCATTTCGTTCCGAAGGCTGTGCTTGGCCGCGATGATCTCGTCATCCGCTTCTTCCTTCAAACTCTCAAGCTCCTTCTCTAATCCCTCCACACGGCCCCGCCACCCCTGCCCGTCCACCTCCAACCGTATCTTCATGCCCTTCACCGACCCTTTCAACTCGCCCAGCACGCGCTGTATGCTGTTCAACTTATCATCCTTCGCTTCCGATGATGTGTCATTCTGCAATTCATACAACAAAAAAAAAACTCAAAAACCGGCTGCTAACTCGTCACTACAGACTATTGAAAAATCATGCCTTAGAAAGAACTCAAGCAGCTACAACATGACAACGTTCCTCACCAATACAACTAAGGTCCCTTTTGAAATCTGGCAATAAATGTCAAAAGTAACACATGTCAAGCTACCACCAAGCAATGAAGGTGAGGAATTTCAGCCTCTTTAGCAAAATTGCCATAGATGCATTGATCTCAAAACTGGCTAAAATTAGCTGGATTTCTACCAAAGAAATGGGGCTGCTAAACAAACAAAGAAAGAAAATGATTTTTTTTTGAAATGTAGCGAGAATGCTCATCATGATATAAATATGTAGCAACTTCATGAGGTGATATCTGCGGATATCATCATGGTATCACCTAATATATCAAGTGTATTGCTGGATATTATAGAGGTATCGTGAGTATTGTATGCACTGGGTAGCAAAAGTGGACACCATTTATGTGGGAGGTCGCATAATGTTCTAAATATCATAAAGTGGTTCTGAGATCACTGCATAGATGTGAAGACTTGATATAGCCAATATTGGCAAAATATTCTAGATTCCTTAATACATTTGTAGCAAATTACTACATATAGTATACAATTGGCTAATTTCACCATATTGGGAGAAGCCATTTGGTGGCTAATTCCCTCAAAAACGAGTAAAAATTAGCATCAAATTCTTTTTGGTAGCCACTTGGCTGAAACATTTTCACTGCCACCAGGGTAAAGTTGAGGTGAGGTTGCATATTCGCCACTCCATTATTTCAAGAAAGGGACAATTCACTGCAATCAGAATAAGAATGAGAGCAGCGTACCTCAGTGTCGTTGTGGAAATGCGGGTACAAGAGCTGGTCGTTCAAAGGGGTGACCATGGAGGAGGGCCGGTCCAGATCCTCGGTGAACATGGTGGTCTCTTGCTGCGGCGAGGGCCGCAACCGTGAGACCGCCAGCGGATGAGCCAGCGACGTGTAGAGCGCCGAGTGCGCCGAAGCTCCAAACAAAGGCCGAGCTAAACCCCCATGAGGACTATTCGAGGAGTTCGTGGACGCAGGCAAAAAGATGGCCGATGCAGCAGAGCCTCCCGCAGACTGGAGCAGACCCAAGCCACTGCTACTACAGCCGTGGTCCAATTCACTGGAGCTTGGCAACGCCCCTGTTCCCTGGTCATCGTTTTTGTTGACCGGAGCTAGCAACTCCAGATTCGCACACCCCAGCTGCGAGTCCGGTGAGAATTTCTTCAGCTTCTGGATGTAGTGTGAGAGCGGCAGCGACGTCATGGAAGATCCAGAGGATGAGCCACTCGCCGTGTCACGACTTGCACTTGCAGTCTTACGAGACCAGCTTGTACCTCCGCCAGCTTTCACATTCTCTTCCTGCTCGCTCTGCTCATGTCACAGCCACACAGTGAACGCAAGTTAACCCCTAAAGACCAAGGATTCTTGGTTTTAAAATGAAAAACTCAATTGATCATATTAGAGTTAACAGAAAAGTCAGCTCAAAGAGGAAAGTTTTAGCAAACTCCTCTTGAACTCATATTGAAATATAAATAGACCGAAAACTAGTTCACGATGAGTTGGGAGACAATCTAAAGCAAGCCACTGTCATTATTCTCCACACCACGCAATGACTCCCACAGCTTCTACCAAAGCTCCAAGCCCATGGCCCACAAGGGGACAATCTATGACACGACACTATTCAACCCAAGTATAGCTCAAAAGAGAGGTTAAAAGTAGAGCAAAAAGGGAGGTTAGATGGGCTTCTTTTCGGTTAACTCTATTGTAAGAAACACAATTCGGATGAGACTGAATTTTATACCACTAGAATCAGTGAAGAACAGTCAAAAAAGAAACAAATTGGAACAAAAGAAAGTGCACATAGAACCGAGGCCCAATTCGGGCTTCTGGGTCGTTTGGGGGTTAATGGGCAGCAGATTGTAAAAAACCAAGCATGATTATTCTTGAGCAAAACACGTGAAACCGGCATGTATGTGTAACAAGGTTTCACCTGTTGAGTGTTGTGTGTGGGTGGGTCTTCGGTAGGAGGGTGACCGCCCCGGAGCCGGTTCATTCGAGGTGACTTGGTGATGTTGGTACTTGGTGGAGTTCGGTTGTTGAGGTCATGATGGTGATGATGTTTGGTGTCATGGCCAGCAGGAGAAGCCAAGTCCATCTCGTCCACCAGTCGGCTGCGCAACATGCCTTCCACTTCCGCTTCTCGGTGGCGAGAGTCATGAGCCTTCTCAAGCAGAATGCGCATGTCCCGACGGAAGTGCTCGCACTCCTCCTTCATTCCTCGTTGTAGCCTTGACGCCAGAATAGCAGGCTTCTCGTGCTGCTGCTTGGACTCAGCACTGGCAGGCTCCTCCTCCTCCTCATCCAAATTCTCACCTCCACCATCTTTTGCTTTCCGCTCCACAAGCCCACCTAAGCAAATTTCCATTAAATTAGCCCTTGTGCAGCAATACAAAACTATGGAATACAATTTGTTACATTTACGCCAAGAACCGTATTGCCGAAACCAAAGACCATGTAGCTGATGCCAAAGACCACCTTGCCGAAGCCAAAAACCACATTGTCATGACCAAAGATTGCAATGACCATAACCTTCAGCAATGTGGTCTTCAGCTTCGGCAATGTGGACTTCGGCTTCAGCTTCGGCAACGTGGTCTTTGGCTTCAGCAATACGGTTATTGGCTTTGGGAATACAGTGCTTTTATCAAGGCATTCTGGAGGCTAGGATGTTGTATCGGGAACCTCGTGTGTATTATCTTGTGTAGAATGTAGCCAGCGGGTAGTGGGTACATTTGCCAAGGTGAGGTTCCCGATACTACATGTGTCCTCATTCTGGATTTGGTCAGGGCATTCTAGTGTTTGGCTGGGGCAACTTGAGCTATGGCAATGTGGTATTTGTTCTGGTATTGGCATAATGATTTAATAAATGTAACAAATTGTATTCCATACAAAACTTGAATCTAGACCCGTCCTAGTTTAGAAACGAAGAACCACTTCATATTGTGCATCTCATTTTTAAACTGCAAATTTAATGAATATTGTGTAACCTTGCATTCTGCGCGGTGCAGAGGCGGGTCGATTGTCCACCCTGCTGCCATTGTTGTGTCGACGCTCGCCATGTATCCTTTCAGATTTTCTCACAAAATCGCCCTTCCACTCCCGTAAGCCGTTTCCACGGCGAGGTTGGTGATTCTCATGCGGTTTAGACTTGGATCTCCGATGGTGGCTGTGTTGTTTCAGTGTGGAATCGGCACTGCTTTCATCACCAAAGCCACCACCAGTTCGGAAACAACCTCGAGAGGTATCCTCGCTCGTTTCATTCCACTCGTCATTGTCACGGTCCGCATTATTGTTGCTGCTTGGATCCAAAGACCTGTTGGTCTCCTGAGTCTTCGGCAAGGGTGATCTTTGGCTTGCTGCAACTGATGGCGAAGCTAGAGGGGGCTTTGGATGTCTGCTGCTCGGTCTTCCCTGTGCAGCTTTCGACCGTGTTTGCAAGCGAGCACCCGAAGTTTCGAGTTCCCTGATCCGTTTGGCAGCCTCCGGGAGAGAGGCGTGAAGCTCTAGCACCTGCTTAGTGAATTATTTTTTATCAGGAGAATTATTTTTTAGCATTTTTGCTACTTTTCCTGGATGGCTTGATTGAAGAGCAATCCAGGCTCTTTGGATGCTCTTTTTGAACTAGGGCCACTTCACACTATGGCCGAAGGTCAAGAGGCCGTCGATTTCCAACAATCGGATTACAAGAAACCAAGAATTCAGCCTCTCGACTCTTCACACTAGAGGCCAAAGTCCAAAGGCCGTCACCCTCCAGAATGCCTACATGGCAACACTTTTTTACCAAGGCGATGGCCTCTCAAAAAAAAAGTTTGGGTTGGACGGGAATGGAAACCCAAACTATGATCGAGAGGCCGTCGATTTCTTTTCATAAAAAATGAAAACTATATTTTAATGCCTATTTTCAGCCCATTTCTTTTGACTCAACAAAGTTTGGGCACTCAATTCCACGGCCTCTCAACCATAGTGTGAAGCGGCCCTTAATATATAGGTAATATCAGGGTAATACACATGTGCTACCTAGGTGATACCTAGGTTTAAAGAGGCTACGCGTCTTCTTGACTCCATGTAGGAAATCTGGCTATTGTTCCTTCTTTTTTTCAAAAATCATTTGTGTCAATTAGCGAACCCAAATTTTGTGTAAAAGGTTAAAACTAAATTTTTTCTTCTACTTTTGCAAATTGGCAGATTTGGTACTTTTAATACTAGTATTCACACCTTAGCAATTTGGCTAAGAAAAAAAGCAACAATAAAAATCACAGCACCTGCTTGTCCTCTTGCCGGTTACGGAAATTGGGATGCGCGGGGATGGTTTCGGAGACCAGAGTGGTGAAGGTTTTGAGGTGCTGAAGCTCCTCCGCCAGAAAGCCGGACTTCTGTGATTCAGTGGCTTTGGCCAAACACAGCTGCGCATTGCGGCAGTAAAAAGTCAAAGGTAGAATTGCTCCATCCATGCTTCATCAGTGCTGGTAGATCGCCAGGATCTCTCGTGCTGCAGAGAATGAATTACGATTCTGCGTTCAACAAGAGTGGCATTATTAACCCCTGCAGGACCAAGGATTCGTGGTTTTCAAACGACAAATTCTATTGATCATATTGTGAAAAATATCATTCAATTTTCTATCACTAGAATCAGTGAAGAACACTGCATGTGTTGGTCAAAAAATAAACAAATTTGAACAAAAAGAAGTCTGCATAGGATCTAAAAAAAACATGAGGTCCAATTCGGGCTTCTTGGTCCTTTAGGGGTTAATGCTTCATAAAGGTAACCTCTGAAACTGAAGACTCCAACTGCTTACGAGACAAGAATTAGGGCTGAATTAAAACTTTTGCAGGGTAGTCCGGCACACAATCACTCCTGAAGAGCGTTTTGAAAGACACGCTCGAACTTGGCCATATTAGGTTGAATAAAAAGTGAATCAACACTGACAATGAGTGCATAGCAATCATAAGCTGAAGTTCGCTCAAGAACCGACTCTCACTGATTCCTAACCTAAAAGTAAGTCAGCAGAGATGGTAGACATATGTTGTGGTCCAGAACCTAATCCAAGACATGCTGCTCAAACTCGCTCCAAACTTCACAGACCAGAGAGCTCATCTGAGAATCACGAAGGCGTGCCAAACCATATGTTCTCACACACAGGCCAAGCTGGGTGCACGCCCCTCCACTACCAACAATAATAGCCATTACGTCATCCGTCATATAAAATGCCACCGCCAGTATCAATACCTGCAATTGGTATTAAGCCCTGTAAGCAATTGAAGCAATATTGCACCCCACATGTTGTGTATCCAAGCGAGATTCCTTCATGCACATCATTCAGCTACCTTCATGGAGGGATTCTGTTACTACAAGGGAGCAGCAAGTATTGGTGCAATAATCGATTTAAGGAGGATGGCATTCAAGCAAGAGTGTGAAGGCGCATGATCATAGAGACGACCTGAGTGTCTCGATGCAGGGACAACAACAGCCTGCTGCCTAACCGTTTAGTTGCCATCTGGCACAAGTCGTTAGTTAGCCACAAGAACTAGGTCTGCTGACATGGTGTTACATCTCAAGCCACATCAGCACTACCTCCATAAAAAACGAGGGTCATAAACTCACTACCGTAATAACCCTCTCTGAAATTGGGAGAACTTTCACATGTCCAGTTGAGAACACATTCAGAAGCCCATTTGTTCCCCCGAGACAGTGTCAGTAGAGAAGGTTGAGTAGAAGTTTCAAGACGCACCTGTTTGCTTCACATCCCGGACAAATTTCCACGGACTTCATTCTCCAATCCTGCACTTACATGGCTGAAATCTGAAATCAACAGGCTTTCTTGTAGGGTTCACAACGTAAGTGAACAGTGGGGGTACTTGCAGGAACCCTCCAACTACGTACAAATTAATCACAGGATGGCAACCACAGTGAGACAAGAGAAACTTCCCACGATTGATTTGTAGCCACATTATTATGAGTGGTAATATTTGCAGTAAATCCTCAGGTCCTTTGCGGCATTAGAGCACCCAGCTCTCATCCTCACACTCCTGCTCACGTGATGTTTTCAGCATGCTCATTAAAAAATTAGTGAAATGAGTACACATTCGAACATGATGTATGATGGTGATTCTCACAGGCAAAACGAAGGAGAGACTATATGATTCTGCAGATACTGAACACCTGGTTCGGACAAAGCGATACCTGTGGGAATTAGTAAGTACAGAAGTGAATTCAAGTAGATTGGAAGCACTCTATAGCGTCCCCAAACCTGCGCAAAAAACCTAAAATATCTGCAAACGGCGGAGAACTCTCCCACTTCCAGAATAGGTAAGCAAACGTGGAAAGAAATGGAACCAGAGCATGCTATCAAAAGTGAGGTCAGGCTACATTAACCTTGCCTGATCAAACCAGAGATTCCCATGGCAAAAATTTAAAATCTCCCTTAGAACGAAACGTATGCACAAACATCCTAGAATGAAGGAAACGTCCTGGAGTTCAACCATGGGACTCTGAACTTCGAACTCACCAACATACAACAAAAACCATTACCGCTAACATCAAGTAAGATAGGCTAGTCAACACCTCACAATTGAGACCCACACCAGACAGCCTAAACTCATCACCATAGTCACACATGAACATAATGGACTCAATGAAAATATAGCGTTCATCTGCTAAAACGCTAGCAAGGGGACACATTTAGTATCGGGAACCTCACCTGGGCAAATGTACCCCCTCGCGACATTTCCCAGGGGGGTGCCCCACGGGAGGTTCCCGATACTACATTCTAGCCAGGGAGGTCTCACTCTGTGGCTCTATACAAGATGCTCAGAATAACAACATAGTAATGCATGCACAGTAAGAACATCAGCATGTGAGTGAGACTCAATATCGAAGAGACCATCGTAACACACACTAGCGGATGAAGGAAGACACGTGCACACGGTTATCTCTTGCCATCAAATGGAGTGAATTCAAAACTTTACTCACATACGATCTGCACATTACATCATCACTAAGAAACACTGCCTCGACTAGCACCTGCACTCGAACATTTCAACCCTCAAAACCGACTTCCACAACCCCAAACCGAAGTATCTAAGCCTCGGACTTCTGGTACACGTACGTCAGACCGCACTTGCCGCAGTAGTGACGATCGAAGTGGTTAGCCATGAAGGTTCCCGCCCCGCAGTCCGGGTTCGGGCACTCCTTCCGCAGACGCTGCACCTTTCCGGAGTCGTCCACCTTGTAGAACTGCAGCACCGCAAGCTTCACTTTCTTCTTCTTGTGTTTCAGCTTCTTCGGCTTGGTGTAGGTTTTCTTCTTCCTCTTCTTCGCTCCACCGCGCAGCCGAAGCACCAGGTGCAGAGTCGACTCCTTCTGGATGTTGTAGTCGGCCAGCGTCCGTCCATCCTCGAGCTGCTTGCCGGCGAAAATCAATCGCTGCTGGTCTGGGGGAATTCCTTCCTTGTCCTGAATCTTGGTCTTCACATTGTCGATGGTATCAGAAGACTCCACCTCGAGGGTGATAGTCTTGCCCGTCACTGCGCTCACACACGTTTCCGTCAACCTCTATTTCGCCTCACAACACAAATAAGAACGACAGAGCTCGAAATTTTTGCAACAAACACAGAATGAAAGGAATCTTATTAAAAGCAAGTGGCGAAGAGACTCACGGGTCTTCACGAAGATCTGCATGGCTGGAGGCCTGCACGCCCCTCCTCCTGTGGGCTCAGCAGCTGGAGCGGTGCGTCGTCGCCGAAACAGAGGAGAGAAGAAGAGCTTCTTTAGGGCTTCAGGCAGAATTTATACCTCCTTCGATTAGGGCTTCATCCATCTGCGAATATCATTCATCCATCCCACAACTTTCCTGCCCGAAAGAGTGATTCCCAAGCCTCCATGCAGCCCCTTCTGTTCTCAGCAGTGATTGTTATTTTGTCAGGTGACAATTTAGCATTTTTGCTACTTTTCCATGGCTTGCTACTTTTTCATGGCTCTTTTTCATATTAATATGTAGGTAATATTAGGATAATACACATGTGTTACCTGGGTGCTACTTAGGCAACACCTGGGTGATACTTATGTTTAAAGAGGCTTCACACCTTGACTCCATGTTTCAAAAGTCCTTCAGTTTGTATCAGTTATGTATCAGCAATTTGGCTAAAATTAGCACTAACTAAATCACTGGTTCTCAATCCAGCCAGGAGCTCAAACCTGCCAGGGCCTCAATCCAGTCAGGGTCTCAATCGGGGGGTTCGTCACCTCTGATGCTGGGAGACGATCCTTCCTCAGTCCCTGTGCAGGCGAAGGCTGGCGATGGCGTTGATGCCAGAAGACGTATCGTTCAAGCCCGTGAGCGGCGTTTAGAACCATGCAGTACTGATAACTCCTTCGATTTGAGGTCTTCGGTGAAAACCTAAATTGTTATTCTGAGGCAGTTTCGGAGGCCGCGTCAGGGATCGATCGAGGAGGTATATGATGGTCCTAGGCGAAGGCTAGAGGTTAGCGCAGGACGAGCAGTAAGGCGAGGGTAGTAGTATCGGACATACTTGGATTGCGAGTTCGTTTCTTGAGCGGTATGGACGAGCATGGGGAGGCAGGGGCGACTCGAAGAGCGTCCGGCCGGGTCCGCAAAGTTGCGCCCAAGGTCGGGGCGGCTCTCCAGGACACCAATATGCGTGCACAGGTGCCCTCCCATTTCTACCCTTGAATTCTTCGTGAGTAGCTGCTCCACAGCCCGATTAGGGTTTCGAGGTGAGATTCCAGCTGTAGTTCTTTCGGCAACGGCGAGAGTTCTTCATGGCTTAAACTCAGGCTCCTGTGTAACCAGAAAATCACTGTATAATGCACAAGTGACATGGTTTTAGGGTTTAGATAGACCACTCCAGGCATGGCCATAATAGGATACATACTCTGGGTATAATCAGAAGCTCCATACTCATTCGAAGGTTCATATTAGGGTTTGAGGTACGAGATGTTTGTGCACCGGCAACATGTGTAGCAGCGATGTCTTTAATCCCCTAAAGGACCAAGGATTCATGGTATTGAAATGATAATTTTAATTGTGAAAAATTTAATTTAAATCGAACCAAATTTTACATCATCAGAATCAGTGAATAACATTCTTTTGTTGGTCCAGAAACAAATTAAATTAAACAAAAAGAAGTTCACATAGGATTTACTCAAAAAAGGGGAAAAAGAAAACATGAGGCCCAATTTGGGCTTCTTGGTCCTTTAGGGGTTAAGAAAGACTATGTTTTCTCTTTGTGAGAAGGTCGAGAGCTGAAGTAAAGGGTTGCAGGCAGCAGCAGCTCGTTTGGAGGCTTTGGAGAAGGATAATGTCGTGTATGAGGCAGTCGAGATCGAAGATGATGAGGAGGCCTCAATGGACGAAATGGACGAACGTGAGTATGGAATTCTCGGGTTTTGTGTGTCAAATTTTGTCAAGCATGTTCACACTTCAGTTACTTTGTTGTTTTTACAACTACTGGCGTTCTTTGTAGTTGAGCACTTATCTCATTGAAGTACACCTTATATCAAAGCTATGAGTGTTGCATTTACCAGGGCCTGCACAGAAAAAAACTCCCAAGGGGACTAAGCGAAAAACTAGGCAAGCTAGAGCACAGGAGAAAGTGGCCTCGGCAAAGAAAGCTCCCAGAAACTTCTTAGATCTGCTACAAGAGGTACAATATCTCCACTTCATGTCCACTTCAGCCGTTCATGTTTCTACAACTCTTATTTGCCTTAAAAGTGACATGTCGAATCTTATGTGTGGCAATCGTTTTGGTTGGATGTTTCATACTTAACCCCTAAGTACTGAAATGGCCAAAAGTGGCGGTTTCCATGAAACAAAATCTTTTAGGAAGCTTCAACAAAATGTACCAATGGAAAGAAGAAACCATATCCTACATTTTTTGAACGATAGAAATATATTTTGAAGGGTACTATGAGCTTTCAAAGTGCACTTTCTCTGGGGTCTAGTATGATATTGCGCCCCTAGTCAATAAGACAGTCCCCCGATGTTGTGCACTAGTAGCTGATGTTTAAGTCCTATGATCTGGAGTTTTGGGATCAGAGACTCAACTGATGATGAGTTGTGTGACAATATACAGGCCAATCTGGAGTCGTTACCACCCAATGCACCATCTTACTTGCGTGCAGCAGTTGGCCCTCCCAGTGTGGGTGCACGCCGGCATTTCTGCAGTGTTTGTGGCTACCTTGCCCCCTATACATGTACTCGATGTGGTGCACGTTTTTGCTGCTCTCGGTGTCAAACATTGCATACTGACACCCGTTGTCAAAAGTTTTTAGCGTAGTTCTTTGTAACATCTTAGGTCACAGCCCTTTCTTATTTAGCTTTGTAGATTCTTTTTTCCTACTGATACGATTGAAGTATCACTCGGACAACATGGTCTCTCAAATTTGAAGTGATCATTGTAATTATCTACCCAGGGATCTCACCCTTCAGTTTACAAAAGAGAATCGATTGCTGACACCTTGTCATGTTTTAAAGCTCCGTTGATCTATCGTGTTACCATTCCAACCAGGTTTAGAGTATTCAGAACTGGAAGTTTGGGGAGTATTTCTGTTTAGGTACATGAGACAAGAGGATCTGGGTTGGAAGCGTGGATTTGAACTTAGCTACGAGGGTTTTCTGTGAATTCTTCAACCTGGAGAGCCAAACGCTTAGGCTGTGTCAAAGTAGGTGGAAGGTAAAACGACAAGCCGAATGTTAAGGTGGACAACAGCACTACAAAACCCCAAGCGAGGAACTGGTGCAAGAAGAAATGCTTCCCGGATGCATATGACCACACGAGGCCACCAATAGCAGGTCCAATAGCTCGGAAGAAACTGCAGAAGCTGTGGCTCAGCCCTGTCACGGCGCCCATGTTCTCGGGGGACGCGGAGTTGCTGACCAAGATCAAGACACCTGTGAAGGTGGTGCAAGCAGCGATGCTGCGGACGGCCATGCACTCCAACAGGAGGCACCACTGAAGCCATGGAGTACTATTGAGCAACGAACTCACTGGAAAACAGATCCACAGCGGAATGGTAGAGAGTATCCCCACCCGGAAGCACTTGAGGGGGCCCAAGCGACGCGCGATCTTGGGGTACAGCAGGAGAGTGTAGAGGCAAAGTATCACCCCGCCTTCTCCCAGTATCAGGCCCAATGCAGAGGAGGAAAAGCCGAGACCACCCACTGATTTTGAAGCTGCTCCAAACATCGGAAACAGCTCATCTGCAACACAACAGGAAGAATGCAGAAAACGTCTTCAGTTGCCAATAACAGGGTTTTTCAGACATCGTAAGAGAGACTTTTTTTCCATTCTTCATGGGGAAATCTTCCTGTGGTCATACTGAGGCCTCTCGGTCTCCATTGATGACAAGGGTACCTCCCCATGAATCGTAGAGAAGATTCTTTTTGTGATGTTGTCTCAAAGTTTTTGACAGTGTCTAATTTTACTGTGAACTCTGTTTGATGCTCTCATTGCTTGCTCTGGAAGATGTATGACCACAACATGGTCATCTCTGCGCTATTTTGGCGTTTGAACACTTGCGAAGACGAGACAAAAAGCTTGATGAATCGAATTCGTTTACCAGTGATAATGAAGATGAGGCCTGTCATGGAGTAGCAGAGTGAAGCCATCAAAACATCGCGGTCAATCCACGAAAACCGAATCCTCTTTGGGCCATCAGCTTCAGGCTTCTTGCATGCCTCCGAGACCCTCCAGTGCTTTGTTGCATGTTGTTCATCAGCTGCTATGACAACAATGAGCTTCTGGTTGCAGCTTTGACTTGCCAGCTCGACCTCATTGCGGCTCTCAGTACTGCTTTCAGCTTCTTGTGATTGCCTCTGGTGATCGTCACTTCGGGACATGTCAGAGATCCTGTTGTAGGATGCCTGGATGAGGAACAATTACATTGGTTAGAATGCATGACCCATATGCAACTCGGAGTGGTTTCAAGAATCAATGAATTTGAAGCATAAAAAGTCACAAGGTACCCTTAAAAGGTCACAAGGTGTCCTTGGAATTGACAATTTGAGAAAAACCATTATAAAGTATTGTTTGGAGGAACATTTTGGAATTGATATACGAATGAAAGTTGTAGATTTTGAATTGTAGATTCCATCCGTATGGTTAGATTCACCAATGCTATTACCAGTATTTTATTACAAATTTTGAAAATAAAAATGAGGAATTCCTCCTAAATTTGATTACAAACAGAATATTAATAATTTTTGAGTAAAAAATGTTGAATCAGATTTTAAAAGAGATACTCTTGACATGGTGATTTTTGAAATTTTTGTGTTTCATAAATCTATGACTTCATTTTTGAACTAAAGTCAATGCAATTTTGGCTTGTTCAAAAATTTCACATACTTTTACATTTGCAATATTAGAAAAGTATGTATTCTAATAATAAGGAGAAAGTGTCACGTACGCATTTCGTGAAGATTGAGAATGGGAAGGAAGAGGTGTGACACCCCTATTATCTCAATCTCAATGAGGATGCTATGATATTAAATTATTTTGATGTTGAAGAAAGCATATACTGGGTCATAAGGATGACGAGATGCATTGCAGAGACAGAATTTGTAACTCACTTTCTGGAATTTTGGGTTGGTTTCTTGGAATGAGAAGGATGCCATGACACCAGCGATGGAGAAAAGGGCAGCACCAATGCATGGGAGCAAAAACGGATGCTCGTCCAGAACGGCTGGACAGGTTTGCATCTTGTACTGCAGGCAGGGCTGCGCAAGGAGTCCCGAGAGAACAGGGCCAGCAACGGAACCAATGCCCCACGCCAGATTCAGAATTCCAAATCCCTTGGCTTGATTTGTTCTGCAGGAGATGACCATGGGGCTTTCCATCAACGTACAAACTCCCATCCTCTGTCGCAAGCACATCATTGCCTCATTCATACTAGATTCTGAAGCATCCTCTCTAATATCACACCCTCTGCCCTCTTACATTCTTTCTTATTTGTGGCCTCTCTACGGTAATCAGAAAGGGATGAATAAAAGCTTCCCTTGTACAGTACATCAATATTCACAACTCTTTTATATCACACATTTGGTAACCAACATTATAGCAAATCTTTTGTTGATTCTAGAGTTATCCTTTGACCCCAAAGGACCAGGTGGACACAATGTGTCCTCGAATAATTTCATTACTTTAATAACTTGTTTGGATTTCACAATTTTGACTTGATGTTAATTAGAGAATTGAAAATGTACGTTACAAGAACACAAAAATCCTTTAAGATTTGCAATTATGTTGATTGATTCATTGGGAAAAACTTAAAACGTCAAGGTTGGTATACTTGGGACATTTTAGTTAGGGCAGTTGATGACTTGAAGGGCGTTTTCACACTTGGATGTCACATTCGTAAAAAAAAAGAAGTGTACAATATGTAAAACATTTTCCATTACTGCATCATTAACACTATATAATAATTACAGAAAATGTTTAAATATATTTAAAACGGAATCTTTTCAAAATAATTGGAATCTTTCCTATATATTTTATATTATTTTGAAATATTTTGGAATATTCCAAATATATATTTGAATTCTCTAAAACATTTTTGTAATGTAAAAGTTAATAACAATCACAAACAGCGTCTCAACGAGTCACCAACAAGTCACTTCATCCAAACATAAATCTTTGAGAATCAATCATTGTTGTTGTATTTAGTTTTAAAACACCATTTTTTGTGAGCACCTAGATATAGTACATCTTTGTATGCTCCTAAACTTTCAAACGCTAATCATGGTTTCTAAATTTATAAGAAAGTTTGCAATGAATGATCTGTTGGTTTTATTCAAAATTTTCAAAAATCAACTTATGATCAAACCTTATAATCATGTAATATATACGGTAGACTGTTCTGAAAATTAATGTACAGTCTCATGACTAAGTCCTTTATGAACTTCAACGGTGAAGTTCTCTACATGAATACCAATCAAGAGATACAATTGCCTTTCTGAAACCATCACGAGAAGTGATAAAATTTTAGGAATGAGCATGGTCCTTTAGGGGTTAAGTCAACTTTAACTAAACTAGTTTTTCTTGAGTTTGCAGACCACCAAGCTCTTACACATCTAATAATGAGAGACCACTAAGCTCTTCCGTATCTTTTAATTGTTTAGGGTCATCAAATAAGAGTATATTAAAGCAAAATTCACGGTATCTTATTCAAACACAACGTGACTTTAACCCTTAAAGGGCTGATGGGGATAGTAGATACATTGGCGTATATTTGACATTTTCTGTAAGTGGAAAGTTTCAAATTGAGACCCCATTAGCTCATTAAAATCATGTTGACGTGAATCTTAACTTCACTTTTGATCTTAAATCCATAGGAGGTGTGGAACCATGCCAAATACAATGGAATATTGGTGTATAATACTCGTCAGAAAGGGCTCTCTGGACCTTTAAGGGTTAAGGATAACTCTAGAATGTGATTTTGGAGACTATGATAATAAGGAGCTTGGAGTCCAGAATCTATTCTACTGGGCTCAAAACTCACTGTCCACTCACACTATCACACTCTGTTGTAAGGTCAAGAATGTTATGATCGACAGACGCCAAAAATGAGATGGCCCACTATCAATGCATCTCCTCTCATATTTGTGTAGAATAAGTTGGAATGAAAGGACATGTGAAAGTGTGGTCATTAGTAGAAGACCTCTCGTTTTTCATTCCTTATTTCGTGAAAATAGTGAACAGTGGTTGAATATTATACTTATATTTTTGTCTTCTTGTGACCAAAATCACTCACCAACACTTACAAAACCCATGTGACCAAAATCACTCACCCGCACTGATAAAACCCATGTGCATGGTGTGGTTTCATTCCTTTTTCATTTATATTGAGTGAAGAGAGACACATTTCCTACTAGTGGGTGGAAGACTTACCCATCACAGAGCTCCGCAAGTGCAGATTTAGTGACTGTAAGAGTGCCATTGAGCAGGCCCCCAAAAAACCGAAGGTAGCAGGCGCCTTTGTAAGTTTTGCAGATGCCCAGCAGGAGAGCTGAAATTGCACTGACGGAGCACCCAAAGCCCAGCCATGGCTGCAAGATCCTTGTCATGTTATAACCCATAATTTTGTCAATGTCATAATGTTTAGAGCACCTTCATGATGACTCAAATGCAAAATCAAAGTTGCCCATTCATGGTCAACTACTGGTGATCTCCCTACAGCATCGTTTCTCACTCAGAACAGTGTTAGAGTTCAATGTACAAACTTGTTCTACATGATAAATTGCACTCACCAAATCTTAAGAGCTTAGACAGTGAGTGCAAAGTGACCCTGTTTGACTCACCTACCAAGTGAAAAGCCTTCTCCTTGTAGTGAGAGGATTACCTTCCTTCCAGTCTTATCGGAGATGACACCCCATATCATCGAACTGCAGAATTGTGCCAATGGAAACAGTGATGCCTGTCCTTGACCATCTCAAACACAAACCCAGCCCTCAGGATAAGAATTTATTTACATCTCCAAGTAAATTCTTCATCCATGTTGGTCTATAGAGTTAACCCTTAAACGTACCAACCCTTTGAACATAAGTAGGTTGTAGCCTCAAAAGAAAATATTAGCATGGCTCAGATGTACATGAGGTGTACATGAGAACACCATTGCAAGCATAAAATTTACCCAACAAATTTGACATACTTGTAGTTGGAGGCCTCTCCAATATTATCAACAGCTCCCCATCAATTTATTGTAATTGGTAGAGAATTTAATAAGCTTTCGAAGGTGACTTGGATGAAAGTCATCCGAAGTTGTATGAGAAAGTTGCAAGGCTTTGAATCATCGTAATCTAGTTTTGGACGCTGGGATGTTTAGGGTTAATTTTGACTCATCTAAATTTTGATATCATGCACAACTTTCGCAATCTAAAGACCAATATTATCATAAAAACAGTGTTGTTTTCGACACTCTTTAAAACATTGTTTTGACGGTCTATTTTTACAGTAAAGTGTTATCCTTTAACCCTTTAACGTCCCGATTCATCACTGATTTCAAAGATCCGTTATAAAATGTTTGATGAATACCAAAAATGGAGTTGATGTACAAAGCAAAGTTGTAAATGTCAATGTTTAGATCACATCTGTATGGTTGGATTTATCATATTTCTTAGTAAATTTTTTAAATTAATTTTTCAAGGTTTTCTTTTGAAATTCAATTAAAAATCCCAAAGTAACACAAAAAAATTAAAAATTGTTGTAATGAATTTGAAATAACATGCACTACGAGATGGTATGCTTTCCATTATTTGATTCTACTTATTTTGGAAAATCATGCTGAAGGTCTCACTTTTTGAACTAAAAATGAAACATGACATCAACCACTATTGTTATTTTTCAAAAAATCACAATATCTTATTTTGAAGATCCATACCGTACAAATGGTAGTCAACTAGCACAAGAACCAAAGAAAATTTGGATGGATGAAAAATTGTACAGGATGTAGTAAAGAGAAGGATTTCAATCTGTTCGTCGTCCATTATATGGACGCAGGCGCGTTAAAGGGTTAACTCATCAGATTGGGAGGGATTTCTGCAACAATGAAAATGAGTAGAGGAGAAGTCTAATATCTGACAAATTAGGTCACTCTACCCACCAGATATGGGGATAGTTTGTTTCTCACCAAAAGTCCGGCTCGCCAACCTATGGCCCTCCCACCAACACCAGTGACACCATACTTCTCCACCATAAACACCAACTGTCACAGGGATTCAAACAGGATTTTCTTTTTTTTCTTTTTTTTTCTTTTTTTTAAATTTTGAAACAAATGAGGGCCATTTCATTGCAAGAACAAAATAAACATCACATAACCAAGCGGCTTACTTTTACTTTTGGACGGAGCAAATGAAAATTAGACTTCATGGCGAGACAGACTCAAGAAAAGATGAATATCTATATTCACGTCTCTGGAATTCACTGTTTTAATAGAGTCCGCACTAGTAGAAAAGGTGGCACTGCCTAGAAAGATGCCCAGGCAAGTAGTTCCCAATTCCACACATGCACAATGATTTTGCATGGGCATGTCCCTGGGGAGCGCCACCTTCTCTACTAGTGCCAGTAATTGAATCATATTCACCTTTGGATACACTTGATGAGGGATAAGAATTGAAACTCAATATTGGATCACATACCATAGGAAACAGCATTGTGGTTTGGAATGCTTGGCTTGCATGAATGAGCCTGCATGATGCAACTAAAATGTTGTCAAGAAGAAAAATCCGATTACAAGTACATACACTACCAAAAAAGGATGACAGTTGTTTTTCACACTCTTTCAACATTGTTTTGGACACTTTTTTAACGTTGTTTTTTAGACACTCTTTGGATACTATTTTTGAACACTGAAGTGTTGCAAACAATGTCAAAAGAGTATCAAACACAACAAATTTTATTTTATTTTTTGGAAGCGATACCAACTCAATCCAAGCCATGCCCAGTTACACTATACAATCGGGTACAACATGCTTACAAATTTTTTTGGGCCTGAAATTTCAACATAGTATGTAGGAACTTTGAGGAGCTATAGGAGGTGCAAAAATGACTCAATTTTGAAACTGAAAGTCGCGTTGGAATCATAGAAAAGAAACTTTATGATTATGATAAATATGTGCATGTACATATGGGAAAAAAATCAGATTTATGAAAAAAAAACTAAATACCATCTACCATCTCGTGCTTCTCCCCATTGCTGATTCATAAGCAACTTGTACATGAGCATGTATTAATGGATCAGAATTTTAGGTCATTCTACTGAACCCAAAACAGAGCATGAAAGTTATTTGCACTCAGAATTGCCCCCTGAATGAATGCTCACTGTACATTTTAGGTGATACAAACCGAAATAGTAGTAAATGTTGCCATTTTACTTAACCCTTAAAGGACAATGCAAGCCCCACGGATTTAATAGAATTTGGGAGAATCTTGCTCATAACTTCTACTCCGTTGCACCAAATGGGGTTATTTGAATGCCAAACTAGGCACCTTTGAGGGATCTATACTTCTTTAGAATAGAACCAAAGTGAATTAAAAAGAGAATCGTGCTTAAAATGGAGTTTAAAAGAGAGTTTGGTTCTGGAATCTAAAAAGCATATGTTCTTTAAGGGTTAAATATTATAGGAAGAAAGTTACCAAATCACGAAGAGCTGTCGTTGCGGAAGTGGATTAGGCTCAACTGCAACTGAGTCATCAGCAGAGTGGGCATTTAAGGGTTTCATGACAATGGACGGTGCTTCATGGCCGCTTGATTGTGCATGCTTCTGCATTGTCCTTGCAAAATGACAACTTGCTCTTTTTTTCCTGTGCACATTAACCTCTAAAGGACCAAGGATTCATGGTTTAAATTTGACAAATTTAATTGATTATACTATGGGAAATATATTTCAGATGGAAATAAATTTTATATCACTGGAACCAGTGAAGAGTATTGCATTTTTAGGAAAAAAAAAACAAATAAATTGAACAAAAGGACGTTTTAACAAGACCTCAAAAGACTGCTAAAAAATATATGAGGCTCAATTCAAGCTTCTTGGTCCTTTAGGGTTAAATCATTTGTGGCTGTTCATTCTGGATGGTTGTAAATATTCTCTTCGCTCTTAGGAACACATCAAACTATATAATACATCTAAATTTGTTGAATTTCATCACATGTGCAATTTCAGACCTGCAGCCTGCAACCGCCCAAATGGTCGTCCCAATTTGAAAAATATGATTACCCAACAAAGTATCTCAAATCAAACTGAAAATGTGTTTCCTGCATGTGCAAAATATGATTACCCAACAAAGTATCTCAAACAAACTGAAACTAAGTTATGTAAAATTGATGATTGCAAAATGATGATTCTAAAGATGATTGTAAAATTCCATTCCACCCTGCAGAATCGTGTCAATCTAAGTTAAAATTTATTGAGGAGAATTTCAAAGACAAAGACCTCAATATTGTCCTAGTGTTATAAAATTTACTATTGGGGAGACTAATTGTGTTTTCTTCTTTGAAAAAGTTTCTTTTTAAAATTTTGGAATATAATGTCTAGTTTGAACCAATTTTACCAAATTTCAAATTCTAAAATTAAAACTTGTAAAATTGGTGAATATTCACTGGAAAACGCTTTTAAATTCATTAAATGAGTATCTAGAACATTTTTTGACAGTTTGATTGTACTAATAATCACTAAACAATCATGATGTTTCTTATTTTTTAATCTTTTGGACCAAACTTTGAACAAACTTCATTGAAATTGCATAATTAACATTTTATAACGCATTTAGGTTTTTCACTTACCCCCTCTATCATTAGGGGTTAACCCTTTAGTGCCCAGGAGACAATAATGTGGTCACTCGGTCATTAGAAAAGGGAATTCCGGAAAATCCATAAAGATTCAAGTTTAATACTCTGAGGTTCAGAGTTGCAAAATTCTTAATGTCATCTTTTGGGGAAAAAAAATTCAATTTGGAGCTGTGCAACTATCAAAGTACCTATGAAGAAAACATGAAAATACTGCAAATACTTGAAAATACAGTAAATACTTACGAATACAACACATGTACTAAGCGGTATTTCTTGTGTTTGGAAGTTTGTTATCTTGTTTTAAATTTTTGAATTGTGTTCGCTTGTTCATGTTCCATTAGTGTATCTACTCCGATCTTGATCAATGTACGAACTCCTTTCATATTGTAACGTATAATTTTTGTCCTAAACCGTACATGGATAAGTCACTATCACTTGTAAAATTCACAATAATTAGGTGTGAGTCAATTCTTGACATGAAAGATTGCAATGGAGAGGTGTTGACATAGATCATTGTTGAACCTCCTCACTTTTATTTTTGAAAATTTAACCCTGATTCTATTTAACTTTGAAGTCACACATCCTCCAAAATCTCATTTTTGAGTGTGCATTATACGGTTCAAAGACATACTTTAATCTTTCAATCCAACAGTCGGATCTTACCAAGGTTTAACCGGCACTTGTTTGATTAAGCTACGCTTACATTTATACGGTTAAATATCGTTAATATATTCCATAGTTTGAATAAAGAGAGGTTTTTAAAAAAAACCACCAAAAAACTTTGGTTCTCCAGAACACCCCTGGGCACTAAAGGGTTAAAAGAGTGTTGAAAGAATCTTGAAAATAGGTGTTAAAAAAGTGTCAAAAACATGTACTAATCGACATTCAAAATTCATGGTTGGTTATGCAAAGGTTCAAAATCATGAAATAACTTGGATTATATTGGACCTCTTTAGTTTTTAAAAATATACTAAGAATGAATCCAAAACCTTCAAAAAGAGGGATGAATGCTAAGAAAGAAGTTTGATTAATATTCCAAATTACATAAAATTACACTACACAAAACAACAAACAAAAAAAGCAAAACAAATAAATAAATAAATAAATCCTATATGTATTTATATTTATATATATTTATATTTATTTATATTTATATATATTTATATTTAAATATACATGAAAATTTTAGTTTTACCATGAGGTAAGAACTTCCACCTACAACCACAAGGTTGGAATTCAAATCCCCATGGTAGGAAGCCGATTGCTTAGAAAGGAGGGTTAAAAATCTTAACAAGTGTTTTACAAAAAAAAAACTAAACTCTTTTTAATATATATTCTTCTTGATACTAAAACGCAAAAAGATAAGGATTCTTGCAACATTTTTCCAACACCAAAATCAACACCCTTTTTTTAGTAGTGCAAATTTTATGTTTTTTGTTGATATTCAAAACAACACATTTGTTCAAATTTCCTACTTAAAAAATATAGTTTAGGAAGTGATAAGTGTTGAGGTTTATTGCAAGGTTTATAGGAAAATGTGAGATTAGGAGCAAGATGTGTTCATATTCTTCATAGAGAATCCACTATGAGACTTTGATGCCTTATGATGATTACTAATTAATTCATAATTGATAAAAGGACTTGAATTGATATATTGATTTTTTAATCGTCATATAGTAATATGAGAAATTTGAGAAACAATCATGTTTCCAAATCTTAAACCATCTATTTTTTGGAAAAATACTTGTAATGATATCTTTTTCATCTTAAATTTGTTTACTTCAATCTGTCAAGTGACTATTTTCTATTCTACCGTCATGACAATTTATAATTTTTTTCTTAATAATTTTAATTTAATTGGGAAAGCTAACTTGCAATTTAATTGCATTTACTTTTCTAAGGTTAGGCAAATAAATGCTTGGATTTCCATTTTTAGACTTACATCTTTTGGCCCTTAAGTATCGTCACATTATGCTATAGATTTCTTTCTCATCACGTTCCAATCTCTATCATAATGTGACATTGTGTTTCCATTCTTCATATTGATGAACACAAACTGCTTATCCATAATAAAAAACTAGTGCTTCGCAAGAACCGGTACAACTCCATAGCTTGGAAACAACTTTCCCAAGATAGAATGAAAGAATTGTATGGTTGTCAATAATTATAATACAATAGGATTGGGATAATGAAAATGATTAACATAAATGAAGTTAAAGATGATGTCTTAGACTTTAAGTTTGATCCAAAAGAGTTAAAAGAATGTGCTCAAGTTGTAAAAAAACATTTGAAGTTGTCGTATAGCCTTTTACATCAATGTAACATGATTTATAGATATAACTTTGAATAATCTCATTATTCATAATGGTTGGAATGCCATTGATACTCATTATTTTCTATTTTAACGTAGTGCACCTTGTTTGTGGCACTTGACTATTTGTGACACCTATTGAGGGACTCATTTTTGTTACATACTTGCCCTTATATGAGTACAGTATTATTTATGTGTGGCACTATGGCCATTTTGAACAGAAAATAAAAATTGTATTATTGCCAAATTTAAGTAACTATAGTCAAATACAAGCAAGTCAAAGCTAATATATTTTCCTTACAAACCACGTGCCCATTCTAGACAAATATATGGTCGCTTAAACTAAAAGTTGTAGTAGTTATGAATGAAAACAAGGAGCATTATTGGATGCCTTTTGTTCAATATCAATGTAGAGATCTTAGAAATACTTTTAGATTCTTTGACATTGGTTTATATTGGTAGTTTCCACATTCATCATGTTTTTTAAATCCTTGATATATTTTCAAAACGGCACAAATCAAATTGTGGCATAAGTAGGTGCATTACCTTTTGGCCTGGTTGTTGGCATTTTTTTTAGAAGACATGAATACACATTTGATTTATTTCAACAAATTGAATTTTCAAGACTTATGCATTTTTATTAAGACATTTGAGTTATTCGTAAAGTCTTGTGAAGAGAGGGTTTTGGGCCTGGAATTGACAAAATTGAGGATTAGGCCCCAAAAGTGGGAGAGGTGTTTGAACCTAAAAAAAACACAGGCAATAAAGTTTTGAACAATCAGAAATGGTTATAAAATGTTTTTAATCTACTGTTTGGAGCGCGCCCCGGGAATCACGCTGACTTAGCATGCGCGTCGGCAGAGAAGTTGTGAGGACAAGGTTTAGGATCTGTTTTCGTCGCGAAATCAAATTTCATTTTTTTCCTTTGTTGTCAATGTTGTGCGGAGCAGAGTAGAGGTAGCAACATTTGGTGTGTGATTGCAACCACTCAAGAAAAAGAGAAAATGTTGTTCAAAGCGGAAATTTTGGCTGAGCAAACAAAGGGCATCGTCATCTTGGCCACAAGTTATGTATACAGACAAGGGCATCGTGAATCTTTCATGACTGCTAGAACTGAATCTTCTATGGCTAAGGGCAACTCGGAGAAGAGGAAGGCTATGTTTTTCACAAAAGTATCATGCTTGGAGATCTTTTAAAGTTGAGGGATGCCGAGGTTTATTCTAAAGAAGAGTTTAGGGGGCTGAGAGCAAGAAGATCATACAAAGCTTTGAGCATATGTAATTGCTGCATTTAAAAAAAAAACCACTTAACACTTCTTTTTGCATCTCTTGTGTGTACTATTGCAATCATTGCAATGCTTGCGTTTTCATCACAGGTACCGCAAATGACCTCCTTAATGTACCTCAATGGTACTTTGACTATACGATTTGAGGAAAACGCTTAAAACAGAAGTGTTGATCTTATAGTGTAGAACAACATTGTGAAAATGACGTGTGCAATTAAAACACTAAGGTAACATAATAAAACGAGGTTGTTCAATGTTGAGCCCTATGATGTAGAAACCAACCATAATGTTTTATAATATCAAGAAGTTCATTTATCATTTGGTGCCTAGTCCAACTATGAAGTATGCGATGGGTATTGCTCCCTTCATCCTTGTAGAGCGCCAGAGATACAACTCCAATTGCCCATATAGAAGCGTGATGGGTATTGCTCCCTCGTCCCAGACATACAACTTGTAGTGCCTAAGTCTGCCGCGATGGGTATTGCCTAACTCCTGATTTTCACCTACTTCCTCTATCGAATTTCTTTGTATATACGCTCATAGATCCTACACCAACTACACAATGTTCTTTATGATTAGCATTTACAATTCTCCTAAAAACTTCTTAATATTTTAAACATATATGTAATTATCATGGTTTTTCAAAAGAAAGAAAAAGATGAAAAAGCTTACAAAGTTCATTTTTGTTTACGAAATTAAAAAAATGTCATATTTAAATGGTTAGAAATTGTATAATATATTTTAAAATGTCAGGAATTAATGACCATTGACCGGGTAACTTTATTGTGCACTTTAAAGTTAACCCTGAAAATATCTTTTCTTGATTTAGAAGGAAAGAATTATTTTTGACTTTTGACTTTTGACAAGAAAACTTAAAAGTGAGTTTGCATTATAAAAGATCGATAAAATAGTGAGGGACACCCTAATGGGACTATGTAGGGTAGTTCTATGATTTCTATAACATCCATATGTAGACATACCAATTCATATAACTTCTATAGCCATATATATTTATTGCAATTGATAAAAATTATTACATCCTCGTACAGTAAACAAAAATATCTATATAGTGTACAAGATCAATAAAATAGTGAGAAACACCCTAATGGGACTATATAGTGTAGTTAGTCTAAAAATCACCTTCCTCACCCCCCTCCTCACTTCCTTCAGGGTTCCTTGCACCAACTATCGCAAATGAGAGGTCTCTACGTTGCCGGAGTAAAACGTTCGTGAGAATGGCAGTTGAACACAATTGACAATGAAACTGAGGCTTTGTAGCGTCAAAGTGTTTCATTAAACGCCGCCATTTTTGTTTCATACCTCCTATTCCCCATTCCACTCGCACCCTATAATCTGCATGCATTTTGTAGTAAGCGTTGACCCACTCAACCATTGTCTCATCGTGATTCTCTTTCAACTTGTGTGGGGCAATGCAATGCGTCACGAATGCCTCTAAACCTTGATAGCCCGGGTCGCTAAGTATGTACTCAAAATAATCATCACGGCGAGTAAAAAAAATATTGTCAATTAGGTGTCAAATCAGAACGCCGCAACACGTTGATGTCATGGTATGCACTGGAGAAACCAACCTCCACGTAGATGAAAAGACCAAAATGATCTACCACGACTAAATTACTGATGCAATATATCTTTTTTCAATCGTTGAAGTAACAACCATGATTTTTGTCCCTCCATGGACGTTGAATTTCTACCTATGTACCATCAATGGTGCTAATGCACCCTGGAAAATGGTCTACATGTGACGTTGCCTCTACTCTCTCATCTACACTTGACCACTTGATTTCATCACGCAACGCTTCATTAATACCCGATGATATGAAAATAGTATCATAGTTGATGGAAGTCTTGGACCAATTCCACAAAAGGTGTCTAAAATTGTAATGTTGTTATGCTTGAGGTAGACTAAAAAGTTGAGAATGCGCTGTTGAGGTGACAATTTCATGGGGCGGCCAAGCAAAATGCGATTTTCACCAATACTATAAGCATTGACAACAATTACGGGCACAATGAGCGAACAAAGTTCTTCAAATTCTTGGAGTGTGAAATTCGTGTTACCTTTTAAGAGTGATGGCGTAGAATGCATGGTCGCTAGCACAACTCTCACACCTTTTAGGGGATTTACCAATTGAAACCCCCTTTCTTCCCATTCATTTCCATCGAATAGATTGAATGAACTTGATGCCGCCAATGCACAATGGAACATCATCAAAGCCTCCTCTTCCATCTCTTCTATCAAATTATCATCGGTATTACTACTTGGTGAGGACATAAACAACTCGCTCTCACTATCGGAAGTGTCGTCCATAGTACCAAAATATAAAATTCTGCACAACACAAAAAACCATTCTTTGCAAACTCCATGCCACACCTCTCACTCCCTATATTCAAGCCAAACACTCAAAATGCAACTAGACACTTACTAATTTGCACCAAGCATTCAAGATTGCGTTGTACACTTCCTAGCCTTTCCAACACTTGTTTGTGCAAGTTGTAGCATGTCAAACTAGTTGCTCAAGGATGATCGAGGAACCAAACCGTGTGCATGAAGACTTGGTTTGGACAACGACGACGAAGACCTAATTCCTCCGAAGGGCATTTATATGCCTTGAAGGGCATCTGTTTGGTTGAAGGGCATATATCTGCCTTGACAAAGGGCCTGATTCCAATTGGGACCAATCCGTGTAAACCCTGCGACGAAGACTTGATTCCTCCGAGCAGCCTAAGATCCTGATCTTCACGCATCGACAACATCTCAAGCAATGACTGAGGCGCCCATCGCCCCCTCCATCCCGAAGACCGCTGCAACGACTTGGATTTCGGATTTTGCAGCGACTTGTCAACAGCTAATTGCAGCAGATAGCAATGAAGCTCGCTAGCCTAGTTGGTCCCCGACGACCACGCACTTCCTACCCAAAAAAACATTTGGAACGTGGCCACAAAATTGAATCCTTGATAAATATAAACAAACCAACTCTGCAGCGTCCAGTTGAGCGTATATAATTTGTCCCAAAATGCTTTGATGTCTTCGTTTGCGTACTCTACGACATTTCTGAGGTAGGTTGTACATCCTAATTCTGGCTTGGAAGTATTGAAGTATTGTTATTTTTTTATTTGTTGTCGCTGCTTGCTTGTTTACGCTTGCTCTTTTTTCGAAGAGCGATCTAAAAAATCTTGGGGGCAGATCGTGCTGCTAATTTTTACTGTGAATTGCAGGGCAACATACAACATGTACGAGGTTTGCACCAGGGTTTATAAGAACGGAGTTGATTTGGAAAAGAGTTTCATATTTTTGGATACTTGTGTAGTGTCATACTTCTTAGATGGTGAGGAGGACAAACTTCGCATCCAAGCCTCGTGAACTTGATCAGAGACCGTGTCGATAAAGGCTGGGCAGGAACCACATCTACAGTACGGAGAGAGTTGATTCGGGAGAGTGGTTTGAGAGATACTGATTCATTGCAGAGAGGTCAGAAACCCTTTGGCATGACTTTGGCTAGACGTAGGCAACTCCAACTTGGTGATATTCACAGTCTGGAACCTCTACATGCACGATAGGCTCATAATGCGCAATGGCCTCTTCAAGTTGATGCAGCTCTTGAGTTAGCTCATCATCTTGAATCCATAACAGAAGATTGTGCACACTGGTCCGATAAGGGTTTCCATAACGACTGTAGAATCTACTTCGAGTGTTGCTTAATAGCAACAACAAGCAACTTTAAGCAACCTTGTACGTTTATAACCAACGATCGGATATTCCAACAAAACTTCATCAACAAATTGGTCTTTAAATTGAGTCTTCTGAATGCACAAGAGATAATCTTATGATTTAATCTAGACGAAAACAATGAAATTTGATAGATGACCGTTGAATTATAATAGAATCCACTAAATTCCATTGGTCTATAATAGATTCTATTAGATCCATTAGTTTCCATCCGATAGGACACGATTATTTGCTTTTTCTTATAGTCTTTGGAGAACGGTACAAACTTGCCACCATCACTTATTCCTGGACTTGTACCACCAACACCAACACTCTGAATAAACGTATCCAAGGCACCTATTCAACCATGAACATATCCAAACGACCGCTTGGTTTACAAGAGTGTCAAAAAATTGGCAGAGTACTTCAAATTTAAACTTGTCAATTTTGTGACAACAATCAATATAGATCCTTGACGTAAGTCGTCATGTCTTTATTATTGTTTCATTTTCAATTTGCAGCTAACAATTGTTCCTATTTGCTTATCTAGATCAAGTATGGCGATGTTCTGCGTCGTGTAACCGTGGAGTCGTTCTTGCTAAGTAACGCACAATCTTGTTCTCCAAGCAGGTGTTCACTTTGCTGCCATTATGGAGCAGAATAGCGTAATTACGTACCACAATGTTGTCGCTCTCTACTACCAAGAGCAAATCAAGCTGATGCGGTCACAAGGTAACATAGATAGAGCTTTTGAATTTGAAGGTATGCTTGATTCGTATGACTGTCAAATGTCCGAATTTAAGAAGAGTATTCACGACTTCAAGAACCCGCACTTTGACAATAAGGAGTCAGTCACAGAAGACACGATTGAGAAGTGTTTCTAGCGCCTCTACCAACTGTCGATTAATGGTCCGAATCTCAAAAAGTGGGTCAAGGCGTGGAGAGCCAATTCACTGTGGCGTGCAGCTATGAAGAGGCGGTATTTGCTGCACCGAAAGCTTGCACTGGCCATCCAGCAAGCCCTTCTTGGCAGTATAGTGCTCTAGCGATATATATTTAGTTATTCAACGATAGCTCGATACTCCTATATTTTCAGATCTTTGTTCGGTAGCAAATATACTTTGCTCCACGTTCAGATATACACTCAATTTTGATTGCAGATTGAAACACATCAGCTAGCTCAACACAATACACCTTCAATTCATGATATACATACCGACAAATCGTACACCAATCAGTGGAAAATTTTCAAACAGCCATAAACAGATCTAAAGCATTACTACATAAGTATACATCAATATTTTTAGCTCTAAATATATTTATTGTATGTATACGTAATATGACAATGTTTGAATTAAGGGCCTCTTCATTCTATGGCCGAAGGTTGAGAGGCCATCGATTTCCACCAATTAAATTGCAAGAAACCATGGGTTTGGCCTCTCAACCCTTCACACTAGAGGCCAAAGTCCAACGGCCGTCGCTCTCCAAAATGCCTACGTGGCAGCACTTTTGACCAAGGCAACGGCCTCTTGAAAGGAAGTTTGGGTCGGACGGGAATGAAAACCCAAACTATAGTTCAGAGGCCGTCGATTCTTTTTCATAAAAAATGAAAACTATATTTTATTGCCTATTTTCAGTGGATTTCTTTGGACTCTCAATCCCACAGCTTCTCGACTTGGACGGCCATCGTGTGAAGCAACCCTAATACCCGCCTTTTGTGCATTCCTGTATACTTGTATGTGTTTAGTACGTAACAACCCCAGGGAAACTTTATTATGGTCCTTTGTTTATATTGGCATTGTAAATAAATATTCTTCTACACTGCTATTGTAAAAGTTCACTTGAAGATCTATAGTGGAATTGAAAATAAATATTACTCTACGATATATTTGTAGACTAAGGAGGTAGTATTGTAAGAGCATCTCCACTAGCATTTTGGATTGCACTCTGAAGGTCATCCAAAAATCCAAACCTCACTATGTAGTTCTTCTACAAACATTACTCACTACTAGACTCTTGAAAATAGTAAGTGCACCACTCACAAGTCACCACACATGAATTGTGCGATCATAATGTGCAATTAGAGGAAATATACTAGCAAGAGTGATTTTGAGGGCCTTGGTTTTTAATGGATTATCTAGTGTCATTAATCCAATCTCATTCATTTTTCCATAGCTAGAGCAGTATCCAGAGTGCTAGTGGAGATGCTCTAAGGTCCATCAAGAATGCTCAGTTATGATGAAGTTCGTTTACAAAGAAAATCTCAACAAAAGAAATGCATTTTTTGTTTTTTTATTTTTAATTATAATGATTTTTGAAAGACCTGAGGTTCGAATCTCACCGTTTTTCATGAAAGTACCCAATATTTTCACTCAATTGAGCATTTTCCTAGAAAAAAATTGTTATTCTTATTAATTTTCAATTTTTTTTTTTGTCATTTTGTTTTTGATAGATACTCTATGTACATAGAATTTCACCAAATCACACCAGACAAACATTTTTTGAGACTCTAGTAAATAAAAGATAAAAACTCTAGCAGTCTTCTTTTGAAGTTGGCGTGAATAAAGTGTTTGTATGCCTTTGCAATGAGACAGTGTCCATTGGACAAAGAGCCATTGGAGCAACACTACGTTCTCATTTTGGCAATACAAATATTGTTCAATGGTGGCAGCTCTGAAATTTGAAAGTACAATGGAACTCAAATTGATCAGTTATTTGCACCTAAGATTTGCGTTGACCAAAGAAAAAATGTTGGTAAGTTAACCCCTAGATAACCAAAAAGCCCAAATTGGATCTCTTGTTCTTTCTAGGAGTTTTGAGTAGGTCATATATGAATCTCTTTTTGTTCAAATCTATTTGTTTTTTAAACAACACATATATGCACCACTCTTCAATCAACTTTTGGTGATAAAAGATTTGGTTCCATTTGAACTATACTTTTCACAATATGACCCATTGAATTTTCCATTTTAAAATCGTGGATCCTTGGTCATTTAGAAGTTAATCCTAAAATGATAGAAAGGTGAAAGCAAAACTTAGATGTCTTATAAAATGTTACTTCTGCAACTTTGATAAAGTTTTGTCCAAAAGAGAAAATGAGAAGCATGATGTTAAATAATTATATGTACAATTAAATATATGTAGATGTTGAGCGGTCTATAGTGTATTGGAAACAACTACTAACAATACTACATGCTTGCTAGGTTTCAAACTCAACATAGGCAACCTCTCCCTACATCACTTTAACCCCTAAACGTCACAGCGTCCAGAAACTGGACGACGAATGATTTCAAAGCCTTCTCACGTTCTCATCAACGCTTTGATGATACTCATCCAATTTTTTGGAGATTCTTCACCAAGTTGTTGTCCTATCTAATGGCTGGATTTAGTCATACTAGAGTACATATTTTTCTAAAATTACAAATGTAGAAGTATGTCAAGTCGTTGACCGAGCCAAAATTGCATTGACTCTAGTTCAAAGTGGAATCGTGAAAAATGAGGTCATAAATTTAAGAAACACAAAAATTTCAAAGTATCACCACGTTTAACCCCTAAGCTCCCGAGCGACCATTTTCTGGTCGCTGCCCGGAAAAAACGGGCTGCCCGAAACAAAAAAATATTTTTTTGAAAAAATAAAAAATATTTTAAAATACTACATCAAGTCTACTTTCCAACCCAATTTGAATTATGGCAATCCGAGTTAAACTCCACCCGGGAGAATTTTTCAAAGTAGTGTCACCTCAACATTGTCACCTCAACATTGTCTTAGTGTTACAAAATTTGCTAGTTGGGGAAAGTAATGATGATTCCTCCATCATTTCTCTTGCTTTTTTGAAGTTTACGATAGATAGCCCAACTTTAACCAATCGTACTAAATTTTGAACTCTAAAATTGAAAATTATAATTTATACAAATTTTCGAAGGTTAATGCTTTTAAATTCATTAAAAAATGATCTAAAGATTATTTTGGAAGTTTGACCGTATGGATAATTTGTAAAGATGATACTCTACATTTTTTCTATTGAACCAACCTTCATCAAACATATGGAAGGCACATATTATAACACATCTATGTTTTGTCCAATACCCCTCGGGCTTTTAGGGGTTAAGAGTATCTCATTTCAAACTCATTCCAACAAATTTTACTCAAAAAATATTGAAATTTAGTTTGTAATCGAATTTACAAGGAATTTTTAATTTTAACTTTCAAAATTTATAATTAAATATTGGTGATTGTATTAGTGAATGGAACCGTACGGATGGAATCTAAAATTCAAAATCTAGAACTTTCATTTGTATATCAATTCCAGAATATTCTTCTAAATAGTAATTTATAATGCTTTTTCTCAAATTGTCAATTCCAGGGACACCCTGGTACGTTAAGGGGTTAATTTGTGATGACATTCAAACAGAGGGCTTTTCCCATCCTTTGAATTTTTTTTTGGAAAATTGCACAATAATCACATTCATAGTTCTTTTCCACCTCTCTGACACAATCAAGTTTCAGAACTCCTTAGCCCTTTAATCACCTAATATATAGAAAAGTGCATATATCATCATCATCACTCTATAACTATATTCAAAGCAAGTTAGTGTATCGATTATGGAATTTAAAAGTTTCATGAAAATTTTAAAACAAATGACATGTTGTTTAATTGCCACAATTTATTACAAATGATCTCTAACACTCATAACATTCTTTACCAGCTCCAATTTTCATCCTTGGGAATCACCATCGCAAGCGAAAATCGTTGCAACAATTATAATCTTTTGGAGAATCAAATCAATCTTTAACTAAAGATGGCTTGCCAACTTAACAAATTTATCTTTTTTAAATAGTTTCTGCATGTTCCACATCATCAAGGTCCTAAAGAGGTGTGCTGCAGTACAAGCTAAAGAATACACTTTTTTTGTACAGAAAAGTCAACGTGAACACGATTTTGGACCAGGAAGAATAAACGTTTTCTGTAAGTTCGGAGAGCTTCTTATCAACTTTTGAGCAGCCAATTCATTATTGGCGAATTTTCGCCACCATCTTACCTGTTTTTATGGGCTGGCTACTCTTACACTAGAAAAAACGGGCAAAAATGTGGATGAATTCGCCAAATTCTTCTAGTGAAAAACTAGGAATCGCCAGCATTTGGATGAAAGTGTCTTATAATAGATTTTTTTGGATGAGCATTATACACATGGATGATTCTATCCATTTTTTCCTTACCTAGCTACATTCCAGGGTGCGTGTCGTGCTACCAACGAAAAAGCTTTAAATATACCCTGCTTTTGAGTTTAAGTTATCAATGAACGCATGAATCCTTGGACACCACTGAAATCACGTCAGTCATGGATTCCAGGATTCACCAAGAGAATCACTCTCTTCAATATTCATTGACTCAGTATCCATCCAACAACTCACTCACTTATCACAGTCATAAATCTCAGTCAATTATATTCGCCCCAAACTGGGTAAATAATTCAAATTGAGTACGCACTACTTCTACTACCACACTTGTTTAACCCCTAAATGTCCCACGGGGATAGTATGTACAATGTCGTATGATTGAGATTTGCTACCAACAAAAATATCTAAACTGGGATCTCAACAACTCACTAGAACCGCATCGATCTAAATTCTAACTTCTTTTTAGAATTAAAACCCATTAAAAGTGTGGATCCATTTCAAATACAATCAAAATACATTGTATTCTATTGGTCGCAAATACACATTCAGACGTTTAGGGGTTAATATAATTTATTTTTGCCCAATGTCATGTAGGCATTGGTTGTAATCCACATTATAATCTAAGTGTCACCGAAATATATTTAAATTATGTGCATAGCGTCAGTTGTAAGAACCTGCTATGTGGGTACTTCTTCCATTACTTTGTTTGCAATTCATGATCAATTTTAGCACCTAATTCATTCAAGGGTCAAATGAACCCAGACCGGAGAAGTGGGTGGCGTTTTGAGCTAACAATGGGGAAGGCATAAAAATAATCCTAAGTATCTCTGACTGATCCACATGCTACCTAATCCGTTGACTAATTATCATCCATCCATCCATCCACCGGATGAACTCATCCATCCTCACAACACTCTAGAGCTTTTCTCATGCTGTTTTCTGCTCCCTTTGTCCGACATAAATGTTCTATTTGAAAAAAAGAAAATATTATGAGTTGCAATTCATGATTTTGAAAATTCATGATAAAAATCTTATGAGTTGCAAATGGTCTACCTCATTTGAAGTGGACAGGCATGTTGAGAAATAGTGTTCTTGGCGCTAAACCACAATTTTTAGTCTACCTTTTAAAAAATTCCAATATATTAAAATATATAATTTGACAAAGTTTGAATTATAATGTTTAGTTTCTATTATTATATTCACGTTTAAAAACTAAATATAATAGACTTAATTTTTTTTCTTGATTTGAACATTGGATGACAAAGATACAGGCTTCCAGCTAACTTCCAAAAAATTTAAAAGGGCCTTTCTAATCAAGTCTACAAATAGAAATTTCAGAGAAAGCGGGTCCTTTAGTTGGATTTTTTCATCATAAATTTCATTTGAAAAGTCCTTAAAACTTTTGGAAGATAGCAAACATTTGATGAAGTGTGTCTAAATCAATCAATGTCAAAATCCAAAATTTCTTGTACTTTCACGATGCAATTTTGAACGAGCCATGAGGTTCTTTAGCCCTTCTCTTGTTGACCTCACAATCTTGGCCATTATTCTAAGACCATTGTAGCAAATTTGGAATCATTGACAAGTCCACATCATATTTAACTAAAAATTGAGTGATGAGACATTGAATTGAATATTAAAGCTTCTATAGTGCTATTGTTGAAAAGGATGGACTCCTAAAAACAAGATAACAAAATTCCAAACATTAAAAATATAACATAGTACACGTGCTATATTTGTAAATACTTGCAATATTTTGATGTTTTGAACGTAAGTATTCAGATAGTTGCACAACTCCAAATTGATTTTTTAATTTTTTTTAACAAATTTGAATTATAGATCTTAAACTTTGAACAGTAGAATTCAAAATCCAATTCTTCATGAATTTTCTCTTATTTGCATTTCTCCAGTGACCAGAATGTAGTCACCTAGGCACGAAAGGGTTAAAAGGGTAGACTGAGGATGCCCCAAGGCCCTAGGAATACCGACTGTACAGTTTTGAGTTTCCAGTACGTACCCAGCTGGCACAATTCAAAATTTTCATCCTTTGAGTTACCCGCAACCGAGTGAACCCAACGAATGAAATTCATCCCTACGTGGCAAACACAGCAAGCTCCGGCGAAGAGCAAACCGTGACAGACGGCAGATCGAACTCGATCGGCGGAGCTGATCTAGTCAATCAATCCGCCGGGATCATCAATGCTTCAATGCTTCAATGCTTCAATGAGATCGACGCAATTTCTTCAACATGATGATCAATGCTTCAATACTTCATGCTGAATTGATGTCCGATTTCTGGTATATATACAGTATGCTGCAACGCAACGCTAGCAGAATTGATTCCTCCCTGCATGCCATGCATGGCTTTGATCAATCCGCGAGAATCTAGTCCGGCACCGAAGAGTATGTTGCGGATTGCATTATTGTGCACCGGAAGAGTCGATAACTCGATATGATCGGCCATCGGCCACGGAAGGGCCCTAGCAAATTCAAGGGACAGTCCAGGAATGTCGAGCCCGTCCAGCCTGTGCGACATTCTATTTTCAGCCCTGCACTCACTGATGGGCTGCGAGAAGCGTGGAGCAGCCGGGCACCACGATCGAGAACACGAGGAGCAAAATGAGGCGAAAAAGCGAGAACTGTAGTGGTGATCATGAGCTGGAGCTTCCTTGCTAAGGTAGCGACGGGGAAAGTTAACCTGACCGATCTTTCCAAGACGGAGAGTACTTTTGTTTGTTTGAATATCGAACCGTTGTTTTTGAGTTTGAAATTTGGCGTGGCAGGGTTTTGGCGCCTTCGTGACAGGGGATATGGAGGCTCAGGCATCGAAGGACGAGCCGGAGGGTGATGTGTGCTGGAATGGCGGGACTGGTTCCCGCTGCTGAGAGTCCTACCGTTGAGTTTTCGAAATGGTTTGAAACCGAAACACGAGAATAACAAGGGTACGCCTGGCGTTGCATTGTATGGGGTGGGGGAGTCGGGTTTGAAGGAGGCGGGGCGGCGTCGCAGCGGAGACAACGAGGTGGAGGACATCCCGCGAGTGAATGTAAGTCTTTAGAGGGCCATTTCTAGAGTGAAGAAATCTCGTCTGATAATCTCGTCAGCATCTTTTCGACTTCTGAGGTGATAGATCCTTACGCGAGCATTTTTGGTGTCGGTCGATACCTGTCCCAGCGAGGATACTTCAGGTTTTTCTTTTCTTCGTGGGAATGATAACGATCAGTATGGAATTTTTTTCTTTCAGTGGGTTTGGTTGGCGATCTTTTCACTTTGTTCCTCGCGTTTCGAAACCGTTTAGCCTCGTTACCGGTGTTGACATTTCGTCGAAGTAAGGGTGCCGATTTTTTCTGTTTCAGTTCAAAAATGCAGAGCAGGTTGGCTCGAAGTTAGTGTGTGAATATTTGTGAGACTATATTTGTGACCACTTTCTCTTCTGTGTCAGAGCATCTGCAAGCATCTTCTGCTTAGCACTCAGGATTCTGTAAAGGCGCCTCAGAAAGTTAAGTTAAACTGATTGATTGAGTTCAGTTTGTGTAGACAGAGTTAGTTATTTTTTTTCTTTTTTTCTTTTTTGGTAGCTTTCTGAGGTTGTAAATGAGTGAAAGAGACTGAAATGACGGCTTGTGAAGAAACGAGCCAGGTGCCCAACAAGACGCGAAAATGACTGTTTTCTGTTTTCGTTTCGTGGCAGTACTGAGACGAGAATGAGGCTGTGATGGCCGCGTTCGTAGAGGTGGGATCCAACGGGGGTTTGCGGCCTTTAAGAATGACTGCCAAGCAGCTCGCGTTTCATCACCAAGATGTGCGGACTCCACCCGCCATGGCGTCCGACAGTCTCGCCCAGGGGGCGTCCCTGGACCACTTGCTGGCCCATTTGGAAAGCTCCAAGCAGGCGCTGGAGCACCAGGTGCAGCAGCTGTTGCAGGAGAATCGGCTGAGCAAGTCCGCGAAGAAGGAGCAGCAATGGCACATGGAGGGCGAGAGGCTCTACTCCAAGCTCGACAGCCTGAACGCGGTCTTGGTGGAGAAGGAGGACCGCATAAAACAGCTCGAAAAAGAGCTTCGTGATGCCCGAGGCACCGTTCAAAACGTGCAAAGCAGGTGCCGCGAAGCGGAGAAGGAGAAGGAGAGAGAGGCCTTGGCAAGAGCTAGCTTGCAGGCTGATTTGGAAGATGCCCAAGCTAACTTCGAAAACCTCGAGAGAGAGTACAAGTTAAAGCACGACGTCGCAGAAAAGCAGCGACGCGCTCTCGAGAGTTTATCCGACAAAATGGAGAAACAGAGGCTGTCTTTTCAGGTACAGTTTTTTGAACACTATATTTTAGTTTCAATATTGTAACGTTCTCTTGCCAAACTGAAAGTCATTTTCACACGAACAGATGATTTGCAGCAGGGGTTCCAATTTTCCTCCACTACAGAAAATAAACAGGGGTTAAACCACAGTGACAATTTCTCTTTTCAGAAGCCTACACTCGAATTTTCACTAAGAAGAGCTCTTAATCTATACCTTCGACTCATCTCCTACAGCAAAGAAGAATCTGAGTATCCAAGATGTTCTGATATTTGATACAAGTCTTTCAAAATTGTACTTAACTTCAAAATCCAGTCCTGTGAAGTCAATAGGCAGAAAGGTTTTACAGATATCTCTATTGTCTTACAATTTTGGGTTCAAGAATCTTGAAATCTTGACATCAATAGCTCTTTGTAGATAGCTCCCGGGGTTGACGCTTGCACAAGTAGAAGTTACGTGCTGTTGCACACCATTTTCAAGCATATTGATTTAGCTTAAATCATACCTGTTTTGTTAAATGTATGTAGTCAGATGAAAGCAAGATGGATTATACTCTGTCTTAACTGTTTGACTCTTTTGGGTGTTCAGAATCAGCTAGAAGATTTCAGAAAGAAACTGATCGAGTCGGAGGAAAGCGAGCAGAAGCACGAGCTCGCAGCTCAACTTGCAAGTCAGCATCTGGCTGAGAAGGAAAGGCAGTTGAAGTCGTTGCGAGATGCCCACGAGAAGCTCATAACGGTCCAGAAAGGCAAGCATGCGGAAGAACGACACGAGGTGAAGGAGGTCCTTCTTGCACTCGAATCCAGTCATGCGAAATGTGAAGAGAAAATAGCACTAATCAAAGACCTGGAGCAAGAACTCGGTAGGATTCGAAAGGAAGCTCACCACCTTGACACTCGAGCCGCAGCAGCTGAAGCAGACGCTACCTCGAAAGCCTCAATGCTTGAGAAGGTAATACTCATCAAACCGTTCAATCAAAGATCCTCAAATGGGCACTTTATTCGTTTTTTGACTTACACATATAATGCTTTTCATTGATTCTCGTGGTATTAAATCTGTCCCCATTAATGATCATAAATCCTTGGCTTAATCACGGTGTAGACATGGAAGCTCTAAGCTGTTATTGCTCTTACCAACAGGCGCAGATGGAGCTCAGGAATATTGCATCCCATGGAGTACAACTAGCGAAGGCGAAGTCACAAACGGAAGACTTGAAAGCGCAAGTTGAGGCACTGAAGCGGACTTTACAAGAAGTGGAGGATACGCTCAGTGAAGAGAGCGCACTGCGATTCAAGGCGGAGTGTGCACTAAACGAGTACAAGGTGCGAGAGAAGAGCTTTTTGAAGCTGGAGCAGGACGGGAAGGTGTTGCAAGAGGAGGTCAAATGGAGGAACGAGCAGTTCGAGGCACTGGAAGCAGCGCACGACAAGATGAGGGACCAGTTTCATGAAGGCCTCAGCATGTGGGCTGCTGAAAAGGCCGCCATCGTGAAGGACATTGAAGTTTTGACCGAGAATGTGCAGTCTCGGGACATCGTCATTCACGACCTTCGATCTCAATTGAAGCTTCGTGAGCAGTCCCTTGCTCACGAGGAGAATTGCCGGAAGCTGCTGGAGTTTCAGCTTGCTGATGCGAAAGCAGGTTACGAGAATGTCACTGCAGAGTATCTAGCTGCGCAGTCCATCTTAGAAAACTTACGGGAGAATTCCAAGAACGAACTGGCGTTTCTTAAGAACACCCTCGAAGTCAGGGACGGTCAACTGAAGGAGCTTCATGTTAAGCAAACACAGATTGATCAGGACCAGAAAAAGCTCATTCGAATGGAGGCTGAACTGAACAATTACAGGAGCATTTGTGAGGACTTGCAAGAGGCTTTAGAAAAAGGTAGTACCGAAGCGGACTTTACAAGAGTGTTGGGTTCCGAGGGGATTCAGCGATTGATGGGAAGGCTGACTGACGCTGAGGCTTCCATAGCCCAAAAGGAGGTGGAAATGAAAGAGCTGGAGATGGAGCTGGACCGAACACGAACTTTATCAGAGCTTTTGAGAACCTCGTTGTCAGAAGCTGAAGGAAAACTACTTGAAGGGAGTAGCGATGCTATTCGGACTTTGGAGAAGCTCTCGGAGTCCTTGTCAGAAAAAGAACTGCACGCCATGAAGCTGGAGGCCGAGTTAGAGAGAATCCATGCTGACGCTGAACGCAGGATCGAAGCTCTGGAGGACAAGCTTCGGAATGCTCATAGAGAATTGCAATCCATCAGGCCCTTGAATGTTCAGGTAGCGTTACCAGGAACAGCGCATTTTATGGTTTTTAGAACAGAATTGAACACATGTTTTATAACCCATCATAACATTATCTACTCATGCGAAATTTGGGGTATCGTTGCTCAACAATGTACCTTAGCTTGTCAGTGAATGAGGTAGAATATTCGACCATGGGTCTTCTGAATTCCCGAACAATTTTATGACCGTTCTTATGCAGCCATCAAAGCATGTATTATGAAGCCCGTTCTCATTCACTGTTCCAAAGCATAGTAATTGCTTCGTTTTTCTTTTCATGTTTTGTTCTGTTTCACAACAAGTACTTGGTTTTCTGTTCAGGAACATGAGGAGGTTGTGCATGCACTGCGGTCCGAGTGCGAGGCTCTGCAGAACAATTTTTCTCTAGAGAGGCTTGAGCTTGTAAACCACCGTGATCAAGTTGTCGCCCGGTATCAAAGGGAGAAAAAGGAGCTACTCACAAAGCTTGAGAATCTGGGTAAGCAATGCACACTGAAGGACACGCAGTTGAACGATTTGCTGGACCAAATCGAGAGGGAAAAGAATGTCATCAGCACATTGGAGGCTCGATGCGCAAGCTCGGAGCAAGAGTTGTTGCAAATCCGGGAGGAGTTGGTTGCCGAGAAGCTGAATGCGCGGGTGCATCAAGAAAGGGCTCTCTTTTTGGACGCAGCTCTTAGTGCGGATGCTGCAGCCAAGGATGCATCCCTGCAGGAAATCAAAGACGCGCTGCGTGAGCTGAAAGTTCTTTGCAAAGGTGGCGAGGACCTGAGAATATCATCGTTAGAAGAGAAACTAGCGAAGCACGACAGCATGGAAGGGCGGTTGGTTTCGTTATTGGGAGAGTTGAATGCCGTTGTGTTCGAGGTTGAGAGAGTTGCCCAAGGCGCGGCGTTTCTAAATATTGAGTTGAATAGCCTTAAGGATGATTCTAAGCTTACGAAAACGGAGTTTCAGACACGATTGAGGGCCGTGGAGGGCCTGTTCTCTTCTTCTTTTGCGGAGCTGCAAGAGGTAATTGATTCTTCCTCCTTCCTTTATTTTCTCATGTCCATCTCAGGACCAAGATTCATGGTTTTGAAATGGCAAATTCAATTGATCATAACGTGAAAATCATAATTCAGATGGGACCAAATTTTGGTATCATTAGAATCAGTGAAGAACATGTAAACTTAAACCAAAAGGACTCCATAGAACCTATTTAAAAATGATATAAAAAACATCATGAGACCCAATGTGGGCTTCTTGGTCCTTTAGGGGTAAAACTTGCTCATAGAATCCATAGAAGGTTAATGTGTTTCTACAAAGCTGTGCTCATCCTTTGGTGTGATCGATTTGCAGATTTCAGAGCAAGTGGGCAAGATGACCGCGGAAAGGATTTCTCTTGTGGACGTTCTGAGCAAGAAGGAGGGCGACTTAGAGCTACTTAGTAAGGAGAATAGCAGCCTTAGCATTGAGAAGACCAGGCTAGAGGCGAACGCTGACATTTTGGAGGAGAAACTACTGAAGTTGGTGAAAGAGGCCGAGAGCAACAAAGCCATCATTGACACATTGAACGTGAACATGAAAGAAGGTGTAGCAACGGAGCTGCACGAGATTCAGGCCAAACTGGAGGAATCCGAGAACAAGAACTTGCAGTTGGTGAGCGTTGCAGATCAAGCCCGAGGCTTGGAGCGCCAACTGCGCGCAACGGAAGCAATTGTGCATGACAAGGAGCAGAGGCTGGCTGCCTCGGAGTGGGCCGTGCAACAACTGGCCGGTGAGATTGCCAAGTCCAAGAGCTACTTGGCACAGAAGGAGAGAGACGAGGCGGCATCGAGAGACCGTCTGGAGCAGTCAGAAGCCGAGCTCAAAGTGAAGCAAACGGAACTGACGGAGCTTCAGTGTGACCTCGAGAATGCTGTCAAAGCCAACAATGAGAAGCACTTACTTGTGCAGCAACTCACATTGTCCAAGGAAGAAACTGTTCATGTGTTGGAATTAACCAAACGTGCACTGGACGAGAAGACTGCCGCTCTTGCTACTTCAGAAGCCGAGCTCAAGAAACTGTTGGAGATTCAGAGATTAACGGAGGAAGCGTTAAACATCTCCAAAGAGCGGCTGTCGAAGGAGCAGAAGAAGAATCTAGCCCTTGAAATGGACATGAAGCGTTTATGCGAAGATCTTGAGAGGGCCAACCAGGAAGCCAGCCTAGCGGAAACCAACGTGAAAAACTTACAAGAAACACTGAAATGCTTAGAGAGCACCACGGAAGCACGTCTACAAAGCTGTGAACGGAAGATGGAGCAAGGGGTTGCCGACCTCGTTCATTACCAAGAGAATTGCGCGGGTTTGTTGGCTCTGGTTGAGAAGAAGGATGCGAGAATGCAGCAACTAGAGGTGGAAGTCTCCCATGCACACAAGGATCTGGAGAAAGAACGGATGTGTACTGAACAGAGCACGCAAGAGCTGCATTTTGTATCCGAGCAGTTGGAAAGCAAGACGAAGATGCTTACTAGTCTGAAAGTTGAGCTTGCTACAGTTGATGGTCTCGTGAAGGAATTGCAAACCCAGAATCGAGAACTTGAGCACGAGGTTCGAGGACTGAAAAGCTCCCTGTCTGTAGCTACCCGGAAAGGGCTGGAAATGGAAGAAGAGAGGAAGAGTGTCGAGCAGATGCTCTCACAGCAGGGAGATGCTCACTCGGAAGAGCTCCAGATGATCGCCAGCAAGCTAACCCAATTGCAGATCGCTTTGAACGGAGCTCAGGGTGAAGTGCAGAAAGCACAGGAAGTGGTATCGATGAAGGAAGAGGAAAAACGTGTTCTCTCTCTGAGGTTGTCTGAGTTGGAAAGCCTGGTCGAAACGGGCCAGAGCCAAATATCGCAGTTGCAGGCCGATTTGCAAGTTGCAAGGGTGAACCTCGAGGCAGAGACGGAGCGAGTGTGGCATCAGGTCGCTTCCCGAAGCGAGATCGAAACGGAGCTTGACGTTTGGAAAGCAAGAGCTGCTGATTTCGAATCCGAAATCTGCAGGTTGCAGGCGGAGGTGAAGGACACGAAAGAGGTAGCAGAGCAAACAGATGCTTGGGAAATGAGGGTGGCCTCAATGCAATCTCAATTTGAATCCTCGATGAAAAAGTCGCAGGAATGGAAAGAGGTAGCAGAGAGGACGGAGCTTCTAAACGCAGAACTTGAAAAGTCTATGCAAGCTGTTCGAGAGTCAGTGGAAGGCTGGGAGAATATTATCACCTCCCTCGCTGATGAAGGAGACGTAGCCAAGCTGCATTTGGAGTTCGTGTTGAAGCAGGTCCATGATGAGTTTCGAACCTTGCATGCAGATCTGGCAATCACCAAAGACGTGATCACAACTACACGTCACGAGGGGCACGCTCTGAAAAACGAGCTTCTCGAGGATTCCCAAGCTCTCACTACAGGCCACCACTTGGAAGGCGTAGTTTCAGAGCTCGAACAAGAGCTGAGTGTCTGGAAATCAAGAGCTTTGAATTCACAATCGCAGCTGCAGCAATGGAGACAACGAGCTGAGGAGTGGGAGTCGTTCAACAAGGTCCTCGAACAAGCTCTCGTTGACTTCGAACATGCGTTGCTAGAGTGCAAATCAGATGCAGGCTTATCAGATTTGAAGTTGGACAGTCAAGTGTCGTTCGGAAACCTGCGCAAGGAAGTGGAAGAAGTTAAATGTGAGTTGCTGGAGTTGAAGAACGTCGCTGCCAAAGAATCCAATTGTGTGAGTTCTCTTCAAGCAGAAGTGGAAGCTTGCAACGAGAAAGCTGCGGTCGCCACCAAGGAGAGCTCGCAGATGAGACACCAGTTTGAGGAGTTGCTCAAGAACCTCCAAAGCGAACTGAAGAATTGGAAACAGTTTGAAGCCTTGGCTCTCGGAGAAAACCCAAGTGCTCAGACTGTTGTAAAGGATTCAAGAGTAATTCAGGAGTCCAGTGTTGTCACTCCGAATTCGATCAACCCTTTCCATCAAGAGGACGAAGGCTGCTCGTCATCTCAGGACAGTGACTCCGCAGCAGCTCAGTTGGACGGGTGGAATACAAAGTCATCGATTTCCAAGGAAGGTCGGAAGCTTACCCGTCAGTTCCGAGCTTCATTCAAGCACCTGCAATTCGAGCTGGAGAGTCGGAAACATGCCGCGGAGCCCAAGATGGTGAAACACAGCTCCTTTGTACGCAGACCTGATGACACTGGCTTGGAAAGCCTGGTGAAAGCATTGCAAGAAGAGGCTTTTGAAATCAAGGCCGAGCTCGCAGACTGGAAGAACAAGGCTACTGAAACTGGAACTCTCAAGGGAGACCTCGAGAGGACTATTAGTAAACTAGAAGCAGAGGTTGAGGGATGGAAAGACCGGTTCGCTATGGCAGCTGGTCAGAGAATTGTTGCTCGACGCCAGCTCGACGACTTCGCTAAACAGGTTCTTTTACATAACCCTCTGGACAGTTTTCAAATTACTGGTATTTCTCAAAAAAAATTTACCTTTCATTGGAGATTTTCTGACAAAATGTTCTCCCCTGCAGGTGACGTCGTTGAATGCCGAGTTGCAGAAATGGAAAGATGTGGCAACGGAATCGAATGAGGGAGCAACGAAGTTGCAGAGCGATCTAGAGCAAGTGCAGAACGAGAAGGAAGACGTGAGAGCTGAGCTGCAGGAGTGGATGCAGAGAGTTTTAGAGCTCAACTGCGTCATCAAAGATGGTGAAAGTCGTATTCGTGAGCTTGAGATCGAAGTGGAGAGATCGAATGCTCTAGTGGCGAAAGCAGAGGAAGAAGGAAAGGTGGCCAAAATGGAATTACTGAATACGTTGGGCAAATTCGAAGATGAATTGGAGGTGATGAGTAGTAACTCTATTAGCACAGCAGAAGGGCGATCATTCAAAGAAGAGGATTCGGACTATTCCTGGCAAACGTCGGGACGTGTTGAGTGGCGAAACGAGCTGGAGGTTTCCTTGCAAGCAGAAATTGAAGATTGGAAGAAGAAAGTTGCTGAACAGGAGGCTTTGAGAGAAGCTTACGAGACCACAGTCAAGGAGTTGCGAATGGAGGTCGAGTCGTTGAAGTGCATTGAACTGGAGAACAAGGTGAAGGTCGAGGCGAGTTCGCTAGATATGGCGGAGCTCGAGCTCTGGAAGAAACGAGCAACAGATGCTGCCGAGGAGTGTACATCTCTTCGTGACGCGTACGAGAATGTCATCAAAGAACTTACTCAGTGGAAAGCGAAATCCGAGGCTGCTACTGAGGAGTGCCAGTCCGTGAGAGCGGATCTGGAGATTGTCGTGCAGGATTTGCAACAGCAGGTGAACCTGTGGAAAGAAAAGGCCGAGAAAGCATTGGAAAATGTAGTCAAGAGCCAAGAATACGAGGATTTGATCAAAGCTTTGGAGGAGGAGCTGTGTCTTTGGGCACAGCGAACCCAGGATAGCAAATTGTTGCAAGACCAACTGGAGCATGAGCAAGTGCTTTTAACGGAGTCTCTTACTGCCACCCAGAACGAGCTTCGGAAATGGAAAGATCAAGCTGTTGCTGCTGTCACGTCGATCCGATCCCTACAAGACTCACCTACAAGGTTAACAACGATACTTGAAGACGACGAAGACGAAGTCAACATTGACCCCCTCAGTGACGAAGACGAAGAAGACGACCATGTCGAACTCCAGCAGTGGAAATCAAGAGCTGAGCACGCGGAGCTTTTGCAAATGCAGCTGGAAGACGTGCTTGCCGAGACGCAAACAGAACTGAATGAATGGAAACAGAAGGCTGCCGATTTCGGCCTGGCCGCGGAGTTTCTGAAAGAGGAACTGGAGTGTCTCATCGAAGAAGGCAGGCTCGAAAAAGAGGAGTTACTTCGTTCAAATCAAGAGTTGGAAACGCAATTGGAAAGCTCCAGACTAGCGCTCCAGAAATGGGATGAGAAGGCTGCCGCTATCACGCAATCCACGAGGTCTTTGATGCAAGAATTCGACTTGACGATTGAAGAAGGCCAATTGGAGAAGCAGGAGTTTCACGCTTCGATCAACGTACTGAAATCCTCAGTCCTCGTTTTAAAATCTGAACTGGCGGAGGGTGAGTCCATGCAATCAGAACTCAAAGCCACGCTCCTGCAGACCCAGACTGAGCTTGACAAAGCTACCGTTGCTATTGCAACGAAATCAGATGACAATGAGAAACTCTGCAACACGATCAGGGAACTGGAAGACGAGTTGTGCGAATGGAAATCTCGAGCGCAGGAGGGCGTGTCCGTGCAGCTGCATTTGGAACGAGCTCTGTCAGAGATGGAAGAGAAAGCAGCGGCCGTGGCTACGAACACGCAGGCGTTGAAGGAGGAACTTGACAAGACAATCGCTGAAAGCAGCGGCGAGATTCAGGAGCTCTGCAACGCCATCACCGGATTAGAAACAGAGCTTTCGGAGGTGAAAGAGGCAGAAAGTCGCCGGTTTCCGCAGCTGCAGCAACAATTGGCAGAGACAGAATCACTGCTTCAGGAATGGCAAGACAAAGCCACTGTTGCGTCGCATGCGGAAGAGGAGCTGCGTCAAGCTGTGGAGGAAATTAAAGCAGAGACCGCGAAACTCGACAACTTCATCCGAGCTCTCAAGGAGGAGCTTCATGAGTGGAAGGAGAAAGCTGAACACCTCGCGACCTTGCAGGTGCAGCTGACGTCATCTCTCGCATCGTCAGAGCAGGAGCTTCAAAGATGGAAACAAAAGGCTACAGAAATGGAGCAAGAAGGTGAATTTCTTCACCAACAGACGAGAAAGTCTCAGGAACTGATAGAGCAGATCTCAGCGTTGACTTCGTTTACCGATTCCCTCAAGGAGGAGCTCAATAGTGCAACCGAATTAGCAAGTCGTTTGACCACCCAGCTTGATACCCAGAAGCAGAATGAAGAGTCCTTGCAGAAGCTGAATCGGCAGTTGGAAGCTGATCTTGTGCTTGCACGCGAGGAGGCTTTTGCAAGGAAACAGAAGATGACAGAGATATTTACCCAGCTCGAAAGGAGCACTGACAGCCAGAAGGAGCTCCAAAAGAAGCTGCATTTGGCGCAACATCGGCTCCTTGCAAGCCAGGCAGAGAGTATGAATGTGGCGACGAGAGAGACGGCTGCTGCGAAGGTGCGTAATTTTACGAATCCACATTTCTCAAGTCGCTAGAACTGGCTCATGCAGTAAGTATCGTCATATTCATGAAATTGGTCTAATTCAAATCTATACTTGTCCTAGTTTTTCAGTGCTCTGAGAATTCACTGTTTCAAAGCGCCAGTGTTGTGACATTCAAGTCAAAAAACTAGGACTGGTATAGATGGGTGGCTGAGAAAGTGCCACTTTAACGAATATGATCCTGTTTTTCAAATTTGAGTAGTACAGTACTCTGTGAGAAGTCGTACTTTTTGAGTAATTACAGCTGATTGTGTGTAAATGTATGTACTGGCAGGCAAATTTTACTAGATCAGACGACGTCAACGATGTCGCTAGCTGCAATTCATCTCCAGAGACTGAATTTTCTTTGGAGCTCCTTCGGACATCTTCGTCGGACATCTTCAGAACTGTGTCGGTGAGGAACCCTGCTGCCGACAAAATGAGGCAGGAGCTTGTTTCATTGAAGTCCTTGGTGAGCAAGCTGGAGCATGTCCGAGCAATCGACGACGACGTGACTGAAGAAATCAATGTACCTAGAAGAGCTGGCGATGACGAGGAAGATAATGCAGTTCAGAGGTAATTATTTCCCCAACTGCCCTATTTTTCATATTTACTAGTTTAACTCAATCTGCAGCCTACATATGGAAACTATTACATAGGCCTGTTTTGGTTTTAATAGCTCTGCTTGGTTTCTCATTGTCCATGTTGCTCTATGCGCAGGCCGGAAGCTCTGTTGCAGAAACAAGTGGAGAGCTCTAGAATGATTCAGGAGGGTGTGCACTCACAGATGATCAGAAAGGACAGATCCCGGTCACAAAGGCTCAAAGTACTTGCAGATGTGAATGGGAATTCACCGCGTGCAGCAACTGCGAATCTTCATGACATGAAGAAATAACTCCCGACATTTTTCATAGCGCGGAGCTTTCATGTTCCATAGCGGGATCAAAAGGTTTCCAATTATGTAGTCCTGCTGCAAGTGACTGTACACTATTACAAAATAATTCCCTGACTAAGGTCTTAATCTGAATGCCATTATTATAGAGCTTGGCTTTCTGCTCAGCAGCGGTTCCTATCCGGGTCGCTCGGGCCACATCCATATATCCTGTACCATCATCATAGAGTCTGAAATGTAGGCAGAGAATTCTAATGAATGCTTCTCATTCTTCTTCTCTTGCTTCACTGCAATTTGTAGATAGTTTATAGCGCTTGCATTGTACAAGCACCCAAGTGTACAAACATTTTTTTAAACGTGACTGACTACTTGAGCTTTCCATGAATAATTGTATTTGTGAGCTCTGCAGTTTCCCATATATAATCATACTTTTGCTTTGATATCCATGAGGTCACCTCGGTTCACCTTTTCTCCAGCCCAATATCAGCACAATCTCAATTGGGATCTTTTCAGAGATCTGATGGATATGGAGGCCATCAATGTGGAAATTAACACGTCAGATTAACACGTCAGAGTTCAGTAAGGTCAGATTTACTTCAGTAAAGTCAGATTTATCTTGATTACTTGTTCAAGGTGAGATAAAAAAATTGAATCAAAATGGTTTGAAATTGTGCGAAAAGGTATCTCATAGACCATTTGGTAATTTTATGGTTGGAGTGGGCCATAATGGCAGTCTGGAATATTTCTTTTTTTCCCACCTCCCATTTTTGGATTACGAAATGTTCACTTAGATCACATCCAACTACGCTTCCAACGTAGTTTCCTCTCAGGTATCGCATTACTGCAGACCAAATTTCACGGCAAGTCCCTCCACTCAATAGAATTCAAACACCAATTTGGCATTTTGAAACTGAACAAGATAGTAGACTAATTGTAAGCTGGATTACGTTCTCAACAAGATTTTCGGTCCAAGAACTTATGGTCCAACGGTCCCAACTCCAAAGCATTGTTGAACTCAATGCTCTAGTTCGAAGAATTACATTAGATACAAGGAACTCACGTGCTATTGCCTCCAAAATTAAAAGATCTAAGAGCCTCGTATTTAGACCTTTTCCAAAGTAAATACGAAATTCGAGGATAAAGAAGCTTTCTAGACGGCCGGTGACTATTGCGGAGCTCACACCCATGTCAACTTCAGGATGAATGCTTGCGCGTTCACATCACAATTCGTTGACGGCCAATAATTGGCATGAGGCATAACTAGTGAACAGAAGAACCAGAATGGCCACAACAGGTCTATCCATCCTGCACACATATACAATGATCCCTTGCAGCATCAGTAAACCCTCAAACACACCAATCAAGGGATCCCCTCCAGCAGATTGAATTTCAAAGACAACGATGAATGCATAATAATGGATGTCAGGATTAGTAATTGGAGCCAGTGCATGAAAACCTAGTGCAAGTGGTGCAACAAGAGAAAACAACTAAGAACCTTTGACATCCTTGTAAATTAACTGAGAAGAGCCCACGCCTCACTTATTCCTAAAAAGCTGGCTTCCTTGCATGTTATTGAGAACCACTGGGTTTTGGTACCATGGCACTCTCTCCTTGAAAGTAATCAATGTTTTGTTCATCCAACCCGGCATCCAGTCCTCACACCCATTGCGACTACACAATCTGGTTTACGAATCTATATTCTTTGTCAATATGAAACAAGCAGAGAAAGAAAGAAAACCTCACCTAGTGAGAGATATGGACGAGAGTATGGTTGATCAAAAAATTGCAAGCGAATTCAGTGAATTCAGGTTCATTTCGTCTCCCTTTCCTCCAGGTCAGCCTGTGAGAGCAGTGTGGCGTTGGTTCCTTTTCCAGCTTTATCATACGGCTGAGCCATTCGCCTCAAAAACTGCAGAAGCAGAGGATTCCGCAGGTTAGAAACTAGATAAGCAGTGCCATTGAATACAAGATGATAAGAACCACCTCTTCAATTCAATCCAAAGTACACAAAACAGAGGTGTTTGGGGACAGTAAAGTTGCCCTTCTAGTAGGTACCCTGAAGCCTGAGCCAGTATAACAATCATAGCAGACATCAAGATATAATGAAGGACCTATGGTACCTCTCGAGCAATATGAACAGACATATCTGTACTGAGGTTGAGGTGGGCATCTCGCAGATGTGACAAAATCCACTGTGGTAATTTTGATCGCTTGTCATGGCGATTATATCTGTTGCATCATTAGATTAGTGAGGAAACTACAGATACAGAGCCCCCTTCAGAGACTAAGTTAGCTGTCGAGGAAACTGTTAGAAATCTTTTGTGCACATACACCAATGGATCATTCACTGCTAATTTACAAAAACTTAAATATTTAAAGGCTGGCCACTTTCTGAAGATATTTTGAGGACTCAAAGGAGAACGTACCTCTTGTCAGCAAAAATCATCATTCCGTAGTCAGCTTTTGAACGGATGACGCGTCCCACACACTGTGCAGCTTGCCGCTGGCCCATCCAGTGCACAAATGCGTTGCATTAGAAGAACAGGTGTATGAGAATAATTTGAACTAATAATATCCCCCATTAGAATGTCATAACAAAAGGCTTAATAAATGGAACTAAGTAAGGTTTTCAAAACCTTGGTAACAAGCTAATACATCAGGCCAGGCACTAAACATACCACTGCATCAAATGTCAAAAAGTCATTTTCTTTGATCTGAAAAGTTTCCCGTAGATACTCCAGACGTGCTCGTAGTATTCTGCAAAAATCACAAGCACCCTCGTAATAAGACTTTGTATTTCTAGTGAGCTCATTTCTATAAAATATGCGACCCTTCTAAGAATAGCAGCTAGATGATTTCATGAATGCATAGCACTAAAGAATATGGTTGCATTTGTTCTGGCCAAAGCATTATTCCGTTAGGCACGATCTCTACCATAAGCAAAAACTGTGAGAAGTATATACAAACCTGCTGAGTGTATACTGGAATGGTACACCATACATAATCACGAGGCGACCATAATGCCTGTCAAAATCAATACCCTCTGCAACTTTGCCCCTGCTCATGTTAGAAATCACCGAGTATGCAGTAAGATGACGTCCCATATAAGTTGATAATTAAACATCTGCATCTATTCAAAAGAGACTTGACCAATACTTCTCTGAGGCCTCTCCATTGAAGGCCTACAAACTAACTGACCTTAAAGAAAAAAAGTGGCAAGCCTAGAAGAGCACAAATCGTAAAATCGTGACCAATAGCTTCATGAGCAATTTAAACCAAGACGTAATACTTTTAAAATTGGCTAGAAAAAGACAATACTACCGTGGGTAGAGAATAAAACTCAGTACCTGGCAACAGAGAAGAAGACAGCACCACGACCACAATCGCAAGCTCGTCTGTAGTTGTCAAGGGCAAGTGTGGTCTCCACCACGTCTTGGGTCTCGATGAAAACCAACTTGTGTTGCATAACGTCCTGTAGATTAAAAAGAGAAATATGAAGTATGCCAGATGTGATTACAACCAACTTTGGAATATTTCAAAGAGAATGTATTATACTAAACATTCTAAACCCTGCAAATGGAGGAGGGTCAGAGACTGTAATACAGACCTGTAGAATACCCATCTCATTCCAACTGTTCACGATTCCGTCCATGTAAGAATAACTGACAAAGAAACACACAATTCCATCCGGCACAGCGGTGACCATCTCCAGGAGCAGACGCCCATAGTTACGAACAACTCCAGGGTCACTCCGCATATCAAACTTCGTGCTTACAGGCAGCTGATCACTGTTACAAAGGGATAGTATTGATCAGTGCCTACTCAAATCTACGCATTGGTATCACCAGTTCTCACAATTCCGTATCATGCAGAAAGATAAGACCTAATAGTAGGGTTCAAAAGGATCAAGTTCGTTGCACTAATGTCGTCATATACAAGGAAAACGATTACTGAATAGACGCCTGTACAGAACTGCACACACCTCCCTCGTGTGAGGACCATTGGGCATAGACAGTCGCGAGTAAGGGTCATCTTATAGCTGTTTGAAATGACTGGATGGAAGTTCAGCAAACGTGGATAGAGGTCGATGGGGCTAAGTGTACCAGAAGTGATTACAACACTCTGGAACTTTTCAAATACTGGCTTTATTGCAAGGGAGGAATCCAAACAGCTTAGCTGCAGGCATGAGCAGCGAAAGTCAGAATTCGAGTTAAAGCAAATGAAAAAACTAATAAGGAAAAAAAGCTGCTGAAAGAGAAACGATTAAAAAAAAAAACACCCAGACACAAGCAGATACAAGCCCAGAAATAAGTCTCACTAAAATATTGACTACGTACAAAAGCATGCACTCAACCTATATAATTAACATGAATGACAGCCACGAGGGAACAAAAGTCACTTATAAACCTAAAAGGACAATACTATCAGATGTTCGGTAAAACTAGGGGGAACGCACCTGCAATACTGGGTCGGGTATATTAGGCATACGTTCATCGTACGGCTCAATAATGATTGTAAATCCTCTTGTGTAGGTGCCAACAAGCGTCGCAAAATCACATATAGTTTGAATGTGCATAAATTCATCCGTGTTTGTGACCTCTAAGGTCAGCAACAGCGAATGCAGACGATCATAACAAAATTTCAAACTCTTTTGGTCGATGCCAGCTTGATTCTGCAACAATTGGATTATGTCCAACAGTAGAGTCACGCAAAAGTTTTAGGCATCTCAAATGCACAAAATAAATATACATGGAACTAAAATGTTCAATGAGCCGTAGGACAAAAGGCCTCCATTTGATCATTACAATCAAGAGAAATATACTAACCCCTAAGTGCCCAAACTAGAAATTAGAAAGTCCACTTTGGAAGCTAACAGTTGATAGGGGTGTCAGAGTGCAAGCTTGTGAAGCGAGACTCAGCGATGGGATTCCTACGTGGTGCAAACTACCCGTATATTGCATGCTCACAATTGCAAGACTCTCATCAAAACAATTGCCTTGCTTTAAAACTCGTTGCACAAGCTCAATACAGAAGCTCGCACTCTGACACCCCCTATTGTAGTAACTTCCAGAACATATTTCTATCTTTCAAAGACGTAGGATATGATTTTTTTCTTTCTATTGGGGGGTATTGGAGCTGGTCGACAGAAGAAATCAGTTCCAAATTCACTTTCAAAATCACTTTCCAAAATCAAAGAGTGGGCTTGTACTTTGGAGTAAGAAGGATTGTGCTGTGTCCAACTTGTAACAAACCTGAAAGTCGCAAGGTCTGATATTTTTCTGTTACCTTCCTAGAAGACTCCTAACTGATTTATTTCAACTCCTATACATATAGATTGGCCATTTTGGCCATTTGGACACTGAGGAGTTAAGATTAAGGACAGATTACTTAAAAAGATGCCAATGTCTTGTGCACATAAGTAGAGATCAGTACCTGCAGCGACGTCACGAAAGAAACCGGACTCTCGCTCTCCACTTGCTCGGTATTCATCCGATTCTTAATGTACTGCACGAGTCGCTTCAAGAAGGCTATAAAGTGCTCTGCCCGCCGAATGTTACCAGGGACTGCTTCTTGCAGTATGTCTTGTGGCAATGCGGGATTCGCCAACCACGTATCACTTCCTGCAGGTCAATTGTACATTCTGAGCTTTTAAAATCGCAAAATTCAACAAAAGATGTGATGCATTTGAGAAAAACAACAAAAATTGCTCGACATCTATATCCTTTCCAAAGGAAGGATAGGAAGTGTACCAGGTAGATTGCCACGTTGGGCTAAACCCTCAACCATTCTGCTGTACTCCTGACGAAGCCGGTTTTCATCTGTAGCCTTAGACCTGCAGGTTGCATTCCTCTGTAAATGCACAAGAGAATTCGCAGTCTCACAACATGCAGCATGTAACTTTCAAGGTGATAACAACAAGAACCCATTCTGTCAACAACTTCTGCATCAAAAATTTGAAACCACTTGAACAAGCCACATGATGAGAACGATGTCCTGAGACATAGAAACAAGCATGACAATTAAACGGATGCAATGATAAGCTCTGACACTTAATCAAAGCAAACACGTATTCTAAAGATTCGTCAGTGTCAACAATCCAACATGGATTTCACCAAAATTAGATTGCTTCAAGAATCTTTAGACGACAATGGAGGGCACAATGAGCATGATAGAATTAATAGAGAGACCTCGCCGTGATTCATGGAGAGTCCTCGCTATGATCACCTTTCTGAACCTACTTGCAAGATGATTATTTCACAAATTTAAATACCAGTATTTAGTTCATAATCTTCAATGAAGTGAATGAGGAGTCTCCCCATAGTTGATCTATTTAATTTCCATCACCCCATTGCACACCTCCCATGATTAATGAAAACAGATATCCAAAATTCACTAAAAAGTCTAATATTTACGAAGAACCGTAAGAAATCACAATAATTGTCACAATGCCACATAAGGTGGTTACCCCATTCCCAACTGGCACCTTAAACCAACAGCTAGGGGCATTTTCCGCAATCAATGCTGCAATGATGTTGGTTGTAGCATGAGTTACAGTTGGTAATGGGTTCTCTCTTGTTGGTTTTAGTATATGTAAGTGTGGTTATGGATTCGTTGTTGTTGGTTTAAGCATCTTTAGTGTGTGCAATACAAATCTTCTTTAAACAGAAACAACTCTACCTATGTGACGTGAATGGGATGTACCATACTTCAACTTTGAAAAGTTATAACTAATTCATTCTTCATCCAAAAATTATGTTTCAACTTGTGTTGGAATCTATTTCTTCTTGCCTAACTCTAAAAAATAATAATAAGAAATAATATCAATGTCTCATATCCGTATTTCTTTTTCAGCTGGGAATGGGTTAACCACCTTAAACAAAACTCAGAGATACTCAGGAGGGTTTCCAAAACTCACTTCTCGATAAGTTGCGTGACTTGGCTGAGATTACGCGTGGCACCGTCGAGGGTTTGCTGTCGAATGTTGACGCTCAAGGCTTCGATACACACATTGTCGATGTTGTGAGCTTCATCGAACACGACCACGCACTCCTTTTCCATTTCTTTTGAGATGATTCCAGCCACTTTGGGATCTAAAAGATATTGGTAATTGTACACCACCACGTTGGCAAACTGGATCATATGACGAGCCAGAAAGTACGGGCACCATCCCTTCTCTCGTCCGAAAGCCCGCAGATCATGCAACGTGTATACGCCCGATGGAAGAAGTGCATCAGCTCCCCCTTTATCATACCCCTCATAGAAACTACATGTTTCAATATTAGGATTGTCCATCGCCAAAGCCCTCACCCAGGAAGCTGTCAATTTTCTACAACCTGCATCCACACTCTCCCTGGATCCTTCGCCACTGATCTGCAAAGCAAAAACCCTAAATTATCGCTTCTAACTCAAATTCAAGCAACTCCAGACCAGAAATAATGTATGTCATGTGTCAGGCAGCCACAGGCCGTCAATTCAACTGCTTAACCCTATATTGTTGATAAGATACTCCCTCCGTCCCAAAGTTATTGTCATGTTTGAAAGTCATGTTTGAAAGTGCTTTTTTAAGTAGGTCATATTGTAAGAAACATTAAAAAGGGTTCCAAATTATGTCACTAGAATGATTGAAGAACATTGCATGTGTTCATTGCAACCTAAATAAAATTAGCCACAAGGAAGTATTTTTTTGACCTACTTAAAAAAGCACTTTCAAACATGACAATAACTTTGGGACGGAGGGAGTAATATTTGGAAGCAATGAAAATGACTCCACAACTTGAAATGTTCAATAAACCAAAATTTTGACTCATAGAAATGACAATCGAAGTGCTTTATGACTCACAAAATGAAAAGAAAAGAAAACTTGGGCAAGGATCGACGATGGTCTAGAATTAGGTGAATTCGAGTTTGAATCTCTTTCACTTGAGAGCGAATTTCCTCGCAACAGATTAGCGTCTCATCATCAATTAAAGCACGAGCAGGTCACTTAAAAATTCACACATGACAGTGAAGAAACCCTAAAAAGTCGACGATAAACCCTAAACCTTGAGCAACGCTACCGGTTAGGGTTTTCTTTTCTCTCACTCCGTAGGCTCTGTATTCAAACTTACGACATGCAATAATTCGTACATTATTTTGGTTTCTTTTCGCATCGGGAGCAAACAAACTAACGAGCCAGAACGAACCTCAGGGTGAATACAGAGGTTTTTCCGAGAGCTCAGTCCGAGGGCGAGCATTTTGGCAGAAACGCCGAGCTCCTTTTCCCGATACGCCTGCAGCTTCCGAAGCTCCTCCAGCACCTTCTCCATCTCGTGCACAGTGCGAGTGCAGTAAATGAGCTTCCCGACCGAAGGATTGGCGAGGATGTAGCTGGTGATGAGGGAGAGCAGAGTGATGGTCTTGCCGGTCCCCGTGGGCATCTCCAACAGACAATGCCCGCGCGCGTCCAGCGTGCGCTTGAGATCCAACATGTAATCGTACTGCTCCGGGTAAATGTACTCGTAAGGAAAGTAGACCGTCAGCCCCTCGATCTTGAACTTCATCCTTGCGAAATTGTGTGCGCCCCGGAAAATTCAACTTCGATTAGGGTTTGGAGCGCTACGTCCTTGAGTCTACATCCATACTGGCCTACATTGCAAATTCGACCAAATTCACGAGCTGCCGTCTTGAATCGAACGCGTAAGTCCAAACATATTCAGGTGTTTTTGCTCTCCAAAGATCCACAGAGTGCACATCGGCAGCATACGAAGAAGATAGCTTCCCATCGAAGCCTGATGAAGCTGCCTTCATTTTCCTCTGAAGCACCCTCTTCACACTGCTCGTTTGAGTATGGTTCAAATATGTATCTTTTCACATTATGCTAACTAAGGCTCTCTTTACACTACAGGCGAGAAAACCTCACAAGGGCCATGTCTCATCCTTGAGAGGCCAACCTTTATACCTGATGGCCTTTGGATATAGTGTAAAGTAAGAAGGGGCCACAAAACAAAGTGCTAATTTTTTTTAAAGTAAAGTTCTTACATATTTCTTAAAAAATAAAAATTGATTGGTTGTGAGAATTTTGGTCAAACGGCCCCCCGGATTTTGCGTTAGACCCACCTCTTGAGGTGAGCTTGACGCAAAATCCGGGGGCTTGAAAAATGTTCATTTTTCTTGCCACGAAGGACAAAAGTGTTGTCCATGTCATTTTCTCCTCCTTCCTTTCCTCGAACAAAAAAATTCCGGTGTAAAGTGACATTCTTTAGTCTTCTTAGTTTTTAAGCCTCCCAATGGTTGAAATTTCTCTCTTCACGGCTTCTCGCCTCTAGTGTAAAGAGGCCCTAAGTTAACCCTTAAACGTCAAAAAAGTCCCATGGGCTTTTTATAAAAGAATAACTGTGAAAAAAAACCAGTTTTTCTTATCCAAATCATGCGAGAATTTTATAATTTGGTGAATATTAAAAGGTCAATCCTTCTAAATTCATTAACCCCTAAACGTTCTCACCATTTTCATATTTGGCAATTTTCCAAAGATGCATTATAAAATGCAACTAAGAGGGATATTTTCAACTTGATTAATGAATAAAAGTTGTGCATTATGAATTTTAGATTCTATCTATACGGTTAGATTTGCGATTGCTATCACCAATATTTGTGTATAAATTTTCAAACTTAAAATTTAGAGCTCTTTTGTAATATAATTATGGACAAGATATTGACAATCTAATAATGAATTTTTTTTGGGATGGGTTGAAATGTAATACTCTAAATGTAGTGATTTTTGGAGAATTTTTGGTTGCTTAATTTTAGTAGTTGATTTTTTCAAGAGCACTTTTGGACTAAAGTCTTCAAAATTTTGGATGGAACACTACAACATGAAATGAGGCATAAAATTTCACAAATCATCCCCTTTCTGTTTAGATTACACATGCACAAAGCTAACTTCCCATAAAAGTTTCAATAAAAAATCCACGCTGCAAAAATTGCATGATGGATGAGAAATTGGAGTTCAAATCCGTACATCATGCAAAATATGCATGGTTGGGCGGTTAGGGGCTAAATGAGTATCTAAAACATTTTTTGATAGTTTAATTGTACATATAATTACTTATCATCATGCTTCTCATTTTTTCTTTTGGACCAAACTTTATCAAAGTTGCAGAAGTAACATTTTATAAGACATTTGGGTTTTGCTCTCATTCCTCTATCATTTCGGGGTTAACTCCTAAATGACCAAGGATTCATGATTTTAAAATGGCAAATTCAATGTGTCATATTTCTTTTTTTGTCAGCGCAAATCTCAGGTGCAAATAACTCATCAATTTGAGTTCCATTTTACATTCAAATTTCAAAGTTGCCACCATTGAACAATATTTGTATCCGAAATGGGAAAATAGTCTTGCATCAATGTTTCTTTGTCCATTGGACACTGACTCATTGTGAAGGCATACGAACACTTTATTCACATCAACTTTGAAAAAAGACCAAAGTTTCTATCTATCAAAAACAAAATGACAAAACAGATTTTGAAAACAAATAAAAATTACAATTTTTCTCTAAGAAAATGCTCAATTGAGTGAAAAATATTGGGTACTTTCATGAAAAATGGTAACTAAAGGTTCAAACCTCAGGTCTTTCAAAAATCATGAAAAACAAAAACAAAAAAATGCTTTTTTCTGGTTGAGATTTTCTTAATAAATGAACTTCATTATAATTGAGCATTCTTAGAGCATCTCCACTAGCACACTAGATACTGCACTACCTATGGAAAAATGGATGAGATTGGGTTGATGAACAATTTATTTGGCCTATGACATTGGATAATTCATTAAAAATCAAGACACTCAAAATCACTCTTGCTAGTGTATTTCCTCTAATTGCACATCATAATTGCACAATTCATGCGTGGTGACTTGTGAGTGGTTCACTTACTATTTTCAAGAGTCTAATAGTGAGTGATGTTTGTGGAAGAACTACATAGTGGGGACTGGCTTTTTGGATGACCTTTAGAGTGCAATCCAGAATGCTAGTGGAGATGCTCTTACAATACTACGTCCTTAGTCTACAAATATATCGTAGAGTAATATTTATTTTCAATGCCACTATAGATCTTCAATTGAACTTTTACAATAGCAATGTAGAAGAATATTTCTTTACCATGCCAATGTGATCAAAGGACCATAATAAAGTTTCCCTGGGGTTGTAATGTACTAAACACGTACAAGTATACGTGAGTGCACAGAAGGGGTATTAATTCGAACATTGTCATATTATGTATACATACAATAAATGTATTTAGAGCTAAAAACATTGACGTATACTTACATTAAAAATATATTTAGGACGACATAAATTTTTAGACATGTAACCCCTCATATATATGGGGATTTTTAGAGGGGGTCATGAACACATGTGATTTCTCAAACATAATGTTGGGTGCATCCCCTGAGAAAGTTTCTCAATAATGTTATGCATCAATTTTGGTGATACTTTATTAGACGAGGTTAATTTTTCAGATTTGAATTGGCACAATAGGTGATAAGTTGATAATGTTCTTATTGCAAAATTAGAACATGAGATTTTCTATTCCTTTAACGTCCCGATTCAACACTGTTTTCAAAGATTTGTTATAAAATGTTTGATGAAAAACAAAAATGGAGTTGATGTACAGTGGGGTGACACCGAAATTGTCCCCTTGTGCAATTACAGGGATAGTGGCCACACTGCTGCCATCTTTGACACCCTCCCGAACGCTGGAAAATTGTTATTTATACATGAAATTTTAAACACAAAATCATTGTTATGTTGACAACATGTGTACTAAATTTCAAAACTAGAAGATTGATAAAAAAAAAGATATTCAAAATTTACTAACAAGGGGCAGTTGTAAGAAATGTTTCATAGCTGCCAACTTTGACACCCTCCCGAGGATTGAAGAATTTTTTTTTTCACATCGAATTTTTGGAGTAGGAATATCTTTATGTTTTTTACACATGTGAAAAAAATCAAGTCCAAAAGACCCACCAAAAAAATGATATTCCAAATCTACCAACAATTGTAGTTGTGAGAATCATAGTCGCTTCACAACATCCAACTTTGACAGCCTCCCTACGGCTGAGAATCTGTTATTTCAATATGAAATTTTTGTCACATGATCTTTAAGATGTTGATCACATATATAAAAATCTTCAAGGCCAAAAGATACACACAAAAATAGTTATTCTATAACTACCAACGTAAGTGTGACGCGACTATGTTTCTCACAACTACACCTGTTGGTAGATTTGGAATATCATTTTTTTGGTGGGTCTTTTGGACTTGATTTTTTTCACATGTGTAAACAACATAAAGATATTCCTACTCCAAAAATTCGATGTGAAAAAAAAAATCTTCAATCCTTGGGAGGGTGTCAAAGTTGGCAGCTATGAAACATTTCTTACAACTACCCCTTGTTAGTAAATCTTGAATATCTTTTTTTGTTTCAATCTTCTAGCTTTGAAATTTGGTGCACATGTTGTCAACATAACAATGATTTTGTGTTTAAAATTTCATGTATAAATAACAATTTTCCTGCGCTCGGGAGGGTGTCAAAGTTGGCAGCAGTGTGGGCACTATCCCTGGAATTGCACAAGGGGACAATTTCGGTGTCACCCCACTGTACAAAGAAAAGGTGTAAATGTCAATACAAAGATCACATTTGTATAGTTGAATTCATCATGTTTTTTATTAATAAATTTTGCAAGGTTTTATCTTGAAATTCAATCAAAAATCCCAAATTAACACAAAAAAATAAAAAATACTATAATAAAATTTGAATAACATGAACTACGAGATGGTATGGTTTCATTATTTAATTCTACTTATTTTGGAAAATCATGTTTAAAAAGTCTCACTTTCTGAACTAGGAATGAAACTTGACATAAACCAATTATGTTGTTTCTCAAAAGATCGTAAAATTTTATTTTGAAATCTATACTGTAAAAATGATACTCAACTTGCACAAAAACCAAGAAAATTTTGAATAAATGAAAAATTGTACATGATGTAGTGTTGAAAAAGGCTGCTAAAATCTACTCGTATATGTAGATTCTAATTGTGGATTCTACACGTACAAGTAGATTTTGGCATGACTATGAGTTGTTTCGGACGAGGGCCTACCAACAACACTCTTATGGATGAACGGACTCTTTATTCATGCCTGTTGTAGTACTCGAGTTTTATATATATATCAATGTTTTGGGATAATTTTTGAGCTAACCAGTCAATTTCATTTCTTTTATCAAACAAATCAGTTTTAAATAATATATCCTGTATGTTTCTTTTATAAGTACTAGATATAACTAATTTAACCCCTAAATGTATCGATCCTTTCAACACAAGTAGATGCTAACCTCATAAATAGATATTAGCATGACTCAAATGTACAACAGGTGTACAGGAGAGGACCATTGCATGTATGAAATCTATCCAACAAATTTGACATACTTGCATTTGGAGGCTTCTTTAATATTATCAACTTCTCCCCATCACAAGAGTTTTACTCCATTTGGTAGAAAATTTACTAGGCTTCCAAAGATGACTTGGATGAAAGTCATTCGATATTGTATGAGAAAGTTACAAGGCTTTTAATATGTTTATGATTCATTTTCTGAACGCTGAGACGTTTAGGAGTTGAAGTGAATTAATCTGGTTTTTTGCCTCTATTCATGAGATTCAACCAGTCATTTTGGAAAATCAACGAGCTGACTTATAACTAACCGCCTGTTCTTCCCAGGCTCTTTTATATATGCTCGAACGAAAAAGAAAAGAAACAGGATAAAAGAAATTGGGAATCAGACCTCCATCCAAGAAGCAGCGGAGAAAGCGCCAGCCCAGCATCGCCGCCCTGGGAGAAAGTCAACTTTCACGTACTACGAATGAAAGTCAGTCGGCCGAGGCTAGTTGACAACTTCAGTTGACATTGATAATGGATGAACAAAGTCAACGGAACCCACTTGGACACCAGCGTAGGATGATATCAGTCGAAATTCACGCGCTTTCATATTAATGTCACCCTGCAACTGGATCTCAGAAACTTATCACAAAACACCAAAAGCCTCCAGCCAAACCTGTTTTTTTAATGGGTAAAAAGTGCGCCGATTCTACCGATTCCCTACGTATACGAACCATTAATAGCACCACGTTGCTTCATATTGCTTTAAAACGGGGTTCTAACTTTAGTAGTAAGGCCGGCCTGTACTGTCACCTGAGGAAAAATGGTAGAGATATTCGCTCCCAGAGGACCTGCCAATGCAATGCAATTTGAACCGCCTCGGTGGGAGCTGGGACTCTTGGGGAGCTCCGGTGCGTGGAGCTTGCAGGGAATGAAGCGGTGAGCGATCTATCTTGCAGCTTGTTGGATTTGCAAGAGCTAGAGAATGTGTAACTTCATGAATGCTGAGGTGGGAGTGGAACGTTAGTTCATCATTTTGCTGGCAGAAAAATGAATGTTGAGGTCGGGGCTTCCTCCGGTCTTTTCGGTACAAACGGAAGTGTGAGTTTGGGGTTTAAGCAGACACGGATTCTTAAATATAATTAACGTGATGCTAATCTCTTGATTAACACAGTGTCTAGGTAGCTTTGATAAGGTCTCTTGAAGAGTAATGTTGTCGACAAGGGTCTCACATACGATTTCCCTCAGTTTGTTCAAAAGAGCACATCAACCTGTTTAGAAAGTATGTCTAACTTAGGGTGGCCAATGTTGAGGTTTGTAGAGAAATGTGAGATTGGAAGAGGAACGCATTCAGATGCTTCCTTACTGTGACGTCTAAAGTATTAGAGGTTCACGCAGTACATTTTGCTAGTGTACAATTACACACTATTTTGTAGTGCTATGAAAGTCTTGGAATATCATGAATTAGTGTACTTATTGATGAACATCTCTCAGAAAGTTTTGAATCTCGTGTTGGATACTTGTTGCTTGAGTAATTATCCATTGAAAAATCTTTTTTTTTTTTTGTTTCAGAGTTTTTAATTTATTTATTAAGTTATGGTGTGGTAGTTGGTCATCAAGAGCAGCAAAAAAATAATTATAAGAAGAGAAGCTAAAATCTTTAGGAAAGTGTTTTTTCAATATTTTTTAATGTTGAAAAGAGAATCTCAAAGAATATTCACAAAATTTGACATTTGTTGGAAATAATTTTCTAATTTTCTTTAATTCTAAATGAGATTGAGTTCTCATGAAATAGACCCTAAATTCTCATGTTCACATGGTGTGAACATTATAGACAAGAATCTGAAGGGGTTGGTTATAAAATGGGTAAGGTCGATCTGGTACCTTATGTTATTGCAGCAAGTCAAATTGTTGGCTACAAGCTACATGAAATTGTCAGGCGGTGTAGATTCAGTACAGTACTACATATGTCAGTCGGCAGGCAGGTGACTAAAGCTTAGTTTACAGTTCCGTAGGTTTGCTGCAAGGACCAAGTGGCTCCTTAGGTGGATAACTACTAGGTACACCGAGACCTAGACATGCATTAACACTTAAAGGACATGGCTTTTCTGATTTTCACACTCAAAATCTCTTTTAATCTTCATTTTAAGCATGATTATCTTTTTAAGTTATTTTGCGGACTTTTTTCTAGAGAAGTGTAAATGCCTTAAATTTGTGTTTTTTGGCATGTAAATAACCCCATTTGTTCAACGGAATAAAAGTCATAAGCAAGATTCTCTCAAAACAAAAGTAAGCCCATGGAACTTAATATGTCCTTTAAGGGTTAAGATTTATATGGAATTTTGTAACATTGTGATAAATAATAGTGTTACGTGTAAGAGTAACATTAAAGAAGCTAGGAAGATACTTTGAAACCCTTTTCACACTTGTCAAACTCCTTATTATCATACCCGTGCCATTACAGAGTGTTGGAAAACTGCATCTTTTGCGTTTAGTGAACTCCTGGTACAGAAGCCCTGGTGGTGAAGTAGATTTTGTACCCCTGAAAAAGTGCACAAAACGTGTTCAACAATTGTGGTTTCTGGTTGCAGACTTGCAGCTGCTCGTTTCGACAGTTGGAAACTGTCAGCAAGTGAGCTCAGGTCGAAAAGAAGGTCGAAGGACAGCTGAAGAACTCGAAACAGTTGCTCTGTGTCCGGCACAATAAACGGTACTAGTTTTGAATCCTAAATTTCCAGTTGGGCAGTATCATGAATTGTGGAGCTGAATGTACCACAGGTTTACATTTCAGGGGTGGTGTCCCTGAGCAGCACTCGTTCCGTTCTAAACTAAGAGCTTGATCAATTATGCCATTTAGGTAGGCCCTCATGTCCAGAAAACAGTGATCAATCATGGCAGCTTCTGATATCCTCATTCCCCAGCTTCATAATTCTCAAAAATTGTCAGAGACCAACATGAGTCATAACATTCTTGAATCCACCCTGGGCCCATTTACAGAATCAAGGTATCCGTGAACATTAATTTTTTTTTTTTATGCAGCACTTCCATTCAAATATTGAGTTCAAGCTGAGTTCAAATGAGTAATCATGTTTTTACACTTTTGTAGTGTTCCAAGTACGCGTCGTGTTACAGTAGGAAGTCTAGTAAAAGCCCGGGGATCACTAAGTACTCACACTAGTAGCAGAACTGTCGTTTTTCATTCCACACTTTGTGGAAACAATGCACAATGACAGAATATTGTGCTTAGATTTCTGTCTTCTTTTGACCAAAACCACTCACCAGCATCGATGCAACCCATGTGCCTAGCGCGGTTTCATTCCTTTTTTATTTACAGTAAGTGAAAAACAACACATTTCCTACTGGTGTCAAGAATGGTATGCACCATGCAGTAATGTTTCCTTTTTCTTGTTATGCACATGAGCAGGAGGAATCAAGGCAGGTGAATTCAAGATGACGTGTTACCCTGTAGTAGCACTAGTAGTAACTGTAATACTGACGCTGAATGCACGAGGAGCATGGGGACAGGCACCATCACAAGCCGGTTTTCTGAGCATCGACTGTGGAGCGGCCACAGCGTACACGGATCCATACACCGGCATCAACTGGGTGCCGGACGGTAACTACACGGCCGTGGGGACAAACGTAGCCGCGGTTGCAGGGGCAAGTTCCACGGTCAACAACACGGAGCTGCAAACGCTCCGCTACTTCAAAGAGTCCCGGAAGAAGTTCTGCTACGAGCTCCCCGTGCAGTCCAACCAAACCTACTTGGTCGCTACCACGTTCTGGTATGGCAACTACGACGGCCTCAGCAAACCTCCCATCTTCAACATGGCCATTGATGCCACTGAAGCTCTCCCCATCGACCTCACCAACTCCCTTTACTCCACCATCGTTATGCGACGCGAGTACGTTCGCAGAGTGGCCGTTGGACAATCCACCATGTCCGTGTGCTTGTACCAGGACCCGGTTTCCTTGACCACGCCTTTCATTTCCTCCCTGGAGCTTCGGCTCTTGGACCCTGTTGCCTACGTTGGACCCTGGCTCGATGCCGGCAATTTCCTGTTGTCCTTTGTACGCCAAGACTTCGGCGGCGGCAGAACCATCAGGTGCGCATCGATCAACTTTCATGCTTTGATCAAACTATTGATTATATATTAGACTGAATACTGAACAGACATACAGTCACAATGCGAGACTGAATATTAAACTGACTATTGAACAGACACGATACAAGCGCTTGTATGGACTTATTAGAGCCAAGTTCTATGGGTTTGAAATGATGCCATGCAGTAGGCAAGAAGCGGGGAAATGTGGAACTTGGATTTGTCTCATACACCAGGGTCTCATATGCGATTCCTTGTGTGATTTCCCTGCGAGTCTCACTTTTCCCAATGAGTCTTAAAGCTGCTTATTCACCAGTTTAATGTTGACTCACCTGCTTGTAGAAAGGAAAGTTTAACAAGTTTCAACTCTTGAGGCTTCAACTCTTGAGGCTTGGTGGGAAAAGTGAGACTAAAAGAGAAACGTACACAGAGAAACCATTATGAGCTCCTTGTGATACCTGACGATGAAGTTATGCATGTTCCATGAACTTACTTGAGGTGAAACATGAACAACTTTGATTGGTTAGGGAGAAGTTGTCATGAAGTCTTGGGCTTGAAACCCTCCGTATTTCATGAGAATTTCTCTACCACTTTTTTCTCAAAAGCTCACTGTGAATGTGGAACTTGCTCCCCGAAGTCCTTATAAAATATGTCTTTAAATGAGATATTTCACTCATGAAACTTGGCTCTTGCTGAAATACACATAGTGTACACACACGAGATAATTATGCAGAAGAAGACCGGCAGAGAGATGCAGTCACTCTGTTTATACTTAGTGAGAGTTAATCACTAATACTATCCCTGTTTACTAGACATTGCTTACACGACGACTATTTCAACTCAAACAGCTTGATGAGCTTTTGCTTGGTTGTGCAGGTATCCAGATGATGCTTATGACCGTGTATGGCTGCCAACAGACTTAACAGGGCTGACAGCAATATCGACACCACTTCCGGTAAATGATTTACTTGGCCTTGGAATTAAGCCTCCATCTGCAGTGATGCAAACGGCGTTGACTCCTGCGACTCTTACAGACCTTGTGATATCCTACCCTTACGGATCTGCATCGAAGCCAATCAATTGCTCGTATTACTTGTACTTCGCTGAGATTAGTGCTACAGCTACTGCGAGTTCCAGGTTCTTCGAAGCGACCATTCCATTTAACGGTCCTCCCACTCTCCCCACCCCTGTCAATATTTACAATCAAACGGGGGGAGTCAACAAGCCCCTTGTTTATTACTGGGTCAACATGACGATGACGGCTACTACGGCAGTGACCTTGGCTTTAACCACTCCTCCGTCAGTTAATCCTCCGCTTGTCAACGGCGCCGAACTCTTTGCCAAGTATCCGACTTTGATACTTCCTACTAACGCTGATGACGGTGAGCCTCCCACAGTTCAGATTGATGGTACTATTGATCAAAATCAGTGCTAAAAATTCTATTGAGCCTGGATGTGACTGATCATGTGGATGCTTACAGTGTTTCTTCTTAATGATGTGCAGCTGCTGCGATTGAGACCATCAAAGAGGCTCTGCAATTGACTGGGTGGTCTGGAGACCCCTGTTTGCCTGTCCCTTATGACTGGCTGGTTTGCGGTGTTACAGCTTCTCCCAGAGTGCTCCAAGTGTAAGTCTTGTGTGGAACCTAGGCTGGCTAAATTCTCATCACCAGGTTTCTTTCTTCACTGTTCTTGAAAGACATTACTGATTGAATCCTTGTGGGTTGTGTTTCCAGGAAATTAAATAGTTACAATCTCACGGGCGAGATTCCCGCTGCGTTCGCACAGTTAACGGCTCTCACATCCATGTAAGTGTTTTGCACCAGAACTCTTGGATTGGCGGACCATCCATTTGCAAAGAAATCATGTGTAGGCTTTTGGGAATGGTAAATGGGATCGTAAAGGCACTAAAAACTCAACTCGCTGGTAAAATGGCATCATTTTTGAAGAATGTTACTGATTAGGTTGCTTATAATCACACTGGCACTTGGGACATTAACCGTTTCCCACTGGGACAAGTTGTGTTTTCTTTGTGAATATGAGCCTTCCATAATTAGCCAATAGCACCTGTCAGGGATGACTTTTACAAGGATACTTTAGTATACCGGTGTAACTACCTTTAACGTCTCATATATGTTCAATCTTATATTGTGCAGACAACTTGCAGATAACAGCTTAAACGGTTCTATTCCTGCATCTCTGGCAACCCTTCCAGCATTAACAGAATTGTAAGTACATGCTGACCATGTATGATTTCCAGCTACTCTATGACCACACAGAGCAAGTCTTTTAGTATTTTTTGTTTTGACTTTCAATATCATCCTGTACTTATCCAACGCTTCAACTGACAATTCCACTTCTCATGTCCCATCAGAATCCTCACAAACAACAACCTCACAGGGACAGTTCCTTCAGGCTTGCAAAAGGCAGGGCTGGCGTTAGAGTAAGCGCCTTGAACCCATCTCTACCAAATGTCATACAACTTTATTCTCTAACTCTCAACCTATTCTCTATTTTTTGAGAGAATCATGGGGAGTATTGAAAACAATTCTTTAGCTTTTGACTCTTTTTCTATTAAAGCATCCATGTATCTCAAGTACTTCAAATCTATAAATCTACAGGTTGCGAAGGTTCAAATAGTGTTTTTAATACTCACAATACAGAGACTAGTAGCATGACATTGAACAGAAAACCAACCAGTGATAAGCTTGATATTGAGCCATTGTGTTTAGAATTGGTACCAAGCTCCTGATTGAAACCTATTCTCTAACTTTTGATTGAATGGGGGTAAATTGAAACCCGTTCTCTAGCTTATGAAACTTTTTCTATTAAAGCATCCAAGTATCTCAAGTAAACCTATGAGTCTACAGGTTGGGAAGGTTCAACATTTTGTATTTTGAATTTACTCTCAATACAGAGACAAGTAGCACGACATTGAACAGTCTAGAACCAACTAGCACAGGGGTTTATGGTTTAGTGCTAAGCTTGATATTGAGCCGTTGTGTGTGTGCTTGATATTGAGCAGTATTCGAGGAAACCCGGTGTGCAATTGTGGTCCACCGGTACCACTGACGCCAGCGGCGAGCCCCAAGAGCTCGACGTCGAAGTCGTCATCAAACGTGGGTGTCATAGCAGGGGTTGTGGGAGGAATCCTCGGTGTGATACTGGTGGGTGTTTTGGTCGGAATCCTCATCTGCTGCCGCATTAAGAAACGAAGGGCGAACGCGGACAAGTTCACCGAGTTGCCAACCCACGGTCAGTACAGTGCTGGCAGCGGGGGCACCAACGGCGCTGCGGTTATGGTGGACGCTGGGAGCGTGCAAGGCGCGAAGCCGTATTCGCTTGCAGAGATCACGGCCGCCACGCAGAACTTCAACAAAAAGATCGGAGAAGGAGGTTTTGGCCCTGTTTACTATGGCAAGCTTGCTGGTGGCCGAGAAGTGGCTGTCAAGGTTTCCGACGCCAATTCTCGTCAAGGCGTGAACGAATTCAATAACGAGGTGCCTGCTGCTCCCCTTCTGTTCCTATGCTCTCCTGTTTTCCATCTCTTCATTTCGATTTGGTAACGTGAAAGTACAGCCTCTTGTTATGAGAATTGCCAATGCTCGTAACAAGGCTGAACTCATGTTACTGTACATAATATAGTCTAATCATGCTTTGCTTTGTGTTACCTTTACAGAAATGGAACCATTGAGTTTATGTATGTTTCTATTTGTTTTTAGTGTCTTACAACATGTAAATATACTTTGTTTACAGTAACTTGACTCGAGAAAGGTTAGTTTGTGTTTTAGGGGACCGCTTTAAATCACCATAGATACACTGGGTCCTCTATTACATTACTGAAAAGTGTTCTCCAGGTACAACTGCTGTCAAGGGTGCACCACAAGAATTTAGTTTCATTGGTGGGGTATTGCTTGGAAGGCAGGAGTCAGATGTTGGTGTACGAGTTTTTGCACAGGGGAACTGTTCGTGAACATCTCTATGGTATGTCTGTCTCTCACACCCTGAAAACAGTAGAAAGCCCTATTTTGCATTATACATGATCAAGATGTGACATGGCTAACCTAGCTAGAAATTATGCTGCAGGCTCTCCACTGGCCCTGCAAGAGCCATTGGATTGGAAAATGCGGTTGGATATTGCTGTGAACTCTGCACAAGGTCTGGAGTATCTTCACGGGGGGTGTATTCCATCCATTATTCACCGTGATGTGAAGAGTAGCAACATCCTCCTCACCAACAAATACGTGGCCAAGGTGGCTGACTTTGGTCTCTCTAGACTGGGTCCCGAAGAAGGACAGGCTTCTCACGTCTCCACAATGGTCAAAGGAACCGCTGGCTATTTAGATCCAGAGTATGCACATCTGAATCTCTCTTCATATGGTCATTTTTGTTGCAACATTTTTTTCTTCTTCTGGTTACCAAAAGCATGTACCACCTGCTTGCTTACTAAGGTAGAGGGCTTCAATACCAACAGGGTTCTAATTCTAACAAAATCTAAACCATGCATTTATTTTAGAACACAAATCTAGGCACATCATAGAGCTTTTATTGAATGTTGACCAAAATGATACTTAGCTATCTAAGTCTACTTAAATATAATTTCTAGGATGATTATTGTGCCTAGATTTTGTTGGAATTAGAACCCTGTTGGTTTTGGAGCCCTCTACCTTAAATAATACCTGCTTAAGAAGTTGGTGACACAAGTCTACTTTTGGTAGCCAAAAGAAAAGACACGTCCATACATCTACTGGGGTTCTTTAAACTGTCCCTATCCACAAGTATTTTAGAGATAATTAAAATTAAAAAATTGTGAATCTAGGAACAATTGTAGATTAATAGATCCTAAAGACTTATAACAAGTAACCGATCACCTTAGTTTTTGAGTTCCCCAACTCAGTTGACGCCTGAACCTCCATTAGTCATAGATTTTAAAATAGGAACTCTGTAGTTTTAAGTTTCTCAACTGAGGCGGCAGGGTGAACCTCAAGTCTACAGTTACCATAGATTTTAGACGTCCCCCCAATTTTGCCAATATGACTATCCTGGCTAAGATTTTGGACGGCTGTCCAAGTGCGCCATTTTCAGATTTTCTACACAAATCAGAAGAATTGATGTCTCCATTGTAGGAAGCCAGATTCAATTGATTTCATGCCACTAATAAACAAAGCTGCGTTTCTTGTTTGATTGATTGCAGGTACTGGTCGTCCAACAACTTGACAGAGAAGAGCGACGTGTTCAGCTTCGGAGTGGTGCTGCTGGAACTTCTGTGCGGGCGGCAACCCATCGACAACACGCTGGAGGACAAGAGCCAGTGGAACATCATCGAGAAGGTCCGGAGGTCTCTGCAGGCGGGCGACATCGACGGCATCTTGGACCCCGTGATCAAGCGCGGCAACGCCAACATGGACAGCGTGTGGAAAGTGGCGGAGATTGCCATCCAAAGCGTGGAGCCCAAGGGCGTGCACCGGCCTTACATGCGCGACGTGGTCCGGGAGCTTCGTGAAGCCATCATTCTGGAGACCGGAAATTCCCAGGCTTACTCCGATCAGTCTAGCTCCTTCCAAGGCCCGAGACCTGTTCCCCGGGTGGAGGATCATTCCAACACTTCAGAGAACTCCATGACCTTTGAGCCTCATAGAGAAGGCCCCCAGGTTCGGTAACTGTAACTAGATTAATATATTTCCTTGTTTTTAGTGTGCTCACACCAGGAAGAAGACAGGTTTCAAGTTTCTGCAGGTAATAATTATATGAACATTACGAACCTGTCTGCTGCCAGCCCCCTTTGAATTTGGTTGGGAGGCCGGATCGAGTGTTGAATGCAATGCTGAGGTTCCAGTCCCTTGGCATGAGTGCTGTTCTTAGACTCGGTTGTAAACAACAAAGTTAACACACAAATGAAGTTGTGTTTGTCAACACAATTCTGTTGTAGTGATTTCCAGAAGAGTTAGGTTGAAAGTAGTTATTGTTTTGAATAAAGCATGTGTTACAATGCCCATCCAAGCGCAGCCATTGCTACATGTGATGTAATCATGGATAATGTTCTTCCTCCTCTATGTTAACCACAGGTATTTTTTTGTGATCTTCTCTTGAAACGATTTGGGATACGATTTGTAGTATTGAACCGCATAAATGTAAGCATAGCTTAATCAAACAAGTGTCGGTTAAACCTTGATAAGACCCTTGAATTTGGAAGATTATAGTATGTCTTTGAATCGTATGATGGACACTTAAAAATGAGATTTTGGAGGGTGTGTGGATTTAAGTTGAATAGAATTTGGGTTAAATTTTCAACAATGATCCATGTTAACACCTCTCGATTACAATCTTTCATGTCAAGAACGTACTCATATATTATTATTGTGAATTTTATAAGTGAGTGACTTATTCAAATATGTATTAGGACAAAAAACTATACATTAAAATATGTCAAAGGAGTTGGTACATTGATCAAGATTAGAATACATATACTAATGGAACTTGAACAAGAGAAAAAAATTCAAAAAAATAAAACAAGATAATAAACTTCCAAACATAAGAAATATTGCACAGTATCTACATGTTGTATTTGTAAGTATTTGTTGTGTTTTGAAGTATTTGTAATATTTTGGTGTTTTGTACAAAGATATTTGAATAGCTTTACAACTCCAAATCAATTTTTTTCTTTTGTGGTGTGTGCGAGAGATGTGTCTCCATGTTCAAATTTGAGATGATATCTGGTTTGGGGTAGATGTTATGGTAGTTCTCAAAAACATGCCTTTGCAACCACAATGTAGTTGAATAAACAATCTCTAAAATTGTGCTCTTATTCACGAATAAGAGCAATGTAGAAAAATTGGTGACCTGTCTCTATTGAGAAGGACAACACATTCCATCACTTTTTCAGTTTGGTAGATCAATTTCAATGAAATGTGGTCCAATTTCAACGAAATGTGTGTTTAAGGGATTATGCATGCGTTGGAGTCACAACTAAAAATTACAGCCTGAATGCTAAGATGCAAGAGTGAGGTAACTTCTGCGTTGCGCACAAGAGCGGATGCATTAGCTGTCGTTGAACACAACGATGCAATTGAGGTTCCATAAAACGCCAAACACTAAAGCCTTCATTGATGCACACTCAATCAAGAAGGAGAAACAATCCCCAAAGTGATAGCTTGAAGTGAGCGTTTTGAAGGTCTGCAATGTGGGCAGATGATCCACTGTTTTCGAGAGGTGAAGGATGGGCATGGATGCACGTATGACAGCAGCCACATAAGGTAGGAGCACCCAATTCCGACAGTGTACCCAATGTCGATAATTTTTTGACATGACAATCATCCTAGAACGTAAATCTAGGTAGACCATAGATAGCTTATCATTTTGGTCAACAAACAGTAAGGGCTCTATGATGTGCTTAGATTTGCGTTCTGAAATGACTATCTTTGTGTAGAAATTATCAACATTGAGTACACTATCGGAATTGGGTGCTCTTACCTTAATTAATTCAGGTACTACTCTGGCATCAATCATAGGGAGATAAATACAAGATTCCCATATGCAAAATAAGGACACGATTGTAACTTTCCTAGATCAAAATACACTACAATTATCCCAAGAAAGTTACAATTCTGGAAATTTTGTCCCAGTTCCCATATGAAATCCCATGTGGGAATGTCTATATTCTCCCTATGAATGAGTGCACATATCATTGGTGGAATCATCCTTGTGGATCATGCAGGAGTCAGTGCATCCAAATATTTACACCTGTCACCCACATCCTGATTGATTGTCGTTTTATGCCGAATGAAGTGAGAACCTGGTAGAGAGTTTTGTCCCTATGTGTCGATCGATGGGGTTATTACTTAAATAGAAGGGTGAAGAGAAAGTGTATCTGCGATAGAGTCCTCTTCCAGGGGTCAATCCATAATAGTCTAGTGGTTAGGATACATGGCTTTCACCCAGGCAACCCGGGTTCGAGCCCCGGTTATGGAATAGATAGACACGTGTCAAGCGGGGATAGCTCAGTTGGGAGAGCGTCAGACTGAAGATCTGAAGGTCGCGTGTTCGATCCACGCTCACCGCACACACTTTTTACTATTTTCAAAAATTTATTGAAAATTCTTGTCCCCAAATGAAAGAGGATTCCAACGCACCTAAGTACACATTATTTGGACACCGTATGAATTAGTTATGAAGTTTCAAAATTGTGCTCAAGTGATACACAATCTACTTTTCTTAATGATACTTTATCTGGAAAATAAATGGACTTCTATTAACATATTTATCACTTCACACCTAAAAATTATTCAATTGATAAGATGTGTATACATGTCATACTTTGAATGTACACAAGAATGTGCAATTGTAGAGTGTATCATTGTAGAGGATGCATATGCATTCGGACAACCAATATTATTTACTTATCATATAATTTCTTTTGCTATGATACAATATTCATTTGAGGTGCACGTACCTTAACGCTTAAAGAACATAAGATTTTTGTCATTTTTGAGGAGCATTAGCAAAAACAATTATTATTACAAAGTAGTCATCAAAAACTACTTCAAAGATTGATTTTTTTTTTCCGTAGATTTGATTGAGGGGATTAAATCACAATTATAAAAATTTGAAATAAAAAAATTCCACTAGTGTGAGCACTGTGACCGTGAAGATGGTCAACGCGTCACACAAGATGGGCCGAGGTGTTGTTGTGACCCCTAAGTGCCTCCAAGCAATGGACTCCTAACGTACGTGTATTATAGGCATAGATAAAAGTGACATAGACCATAAGCACAAAGATCATAGGCATAAATGAATGCAAAGAACACCTTGACCACACTTATAAATTAAAAATCAACATTGAAAGAAGGTGCAGAAGACCCCCTGGCACTAAAACAAACGCCATTCCCTACTGAATACTCCAAATCTTACACAATAAGCTTATAATAGAAGCTAGCTTAATTATCTATTAGTTCGCGAAAGAATCAATGGAAAATCGTTTACCAATTAGAAGCTGTGTGCTTCCAAAGTCGGTACTCTTCAATCCTCATGGTCGTAGATCTCCTGGTGCTTCATCAGCTGCTGCGTCCTTGTCTTCCCTCCAAAGATCACGAAAATTAACTGGATTTTAGACGACTTGACGCCGCTCTAGCACGCGCAAATTTCATTGAAAAAGGTCTCACCAGTCAAAAGTTACAAGGCTCCAACCGGCCAACCTTCAAATCCTCCGGCAGCCAACCTCCTCGCACTTGATCGGCTCTCTCTCTTTCGTTATAACTCCAAATCCAGCGTATGAGGTGTCTCTAGAAAGCTCACATACTGATCTACCTTGTGCTAAAATTTCAGCTCTTTTCTTGTTAGGGTCAAAGAATTATCGACGATTTTCCTCTACTGTCTTTTTTCCATGCTCTCTCCCACACCCTCTATGCCTACTACCATAATGAGAGAGAGAGAGGGAGAAAGAGGTACGACCCCTCTCCCAAACTCCCTCTAACCTAACATCCAACGAATCTACATCCAACTACCCTTTCATCCGGTTGGGCATTGATCAACCGGTTCCTCTGCCTAGTCTCATCACTTCTTTTAAATTAACCCTTCTACCATCAACCATGTTAGTCGCATATTGCCTAATAACTTACAAAACACCATGAAGAATCCATCTACTTTCTACAAACACACACCAATCACACTAAAAATTCATCTCATAATAAAATTATGACCTCAAGCTAATTATTCTGCGAAAATATCACCAATAATCCAAATGTATTAAAATACATAGAGTAAATAATGGGAATGACTATAAAACATCAAATACCACGGTAAATGCTTTACCGTGGTTCGTGAGCCGTTTGAAGGGTTCACAACTAGGATTTTGCACTAGGCTTGTACTCAATTCTACTAGGATTTTGCCCAATTCTTCCTACGGTGCATGTTGGTATTAGATTTTTAACCCTATGTATAGGCATTAGCTCTTTTTGCAAAAACGATTACCCGAGGTATAGAATTAAGTATGAAGCAATCAAATTCGAGCCAAACACTAAGGAGATTAGGGTACAAACTTAGAGTGACTTTTGACAAAAAAACACATATATGATCAAGGCAACTCCTTGTGGCGCGATATTTGGGCTTCATGGTTAGAACAAATCATTTCCTACCAACACTGAAGAGGCTCATTGCCAATCCATCTTTTTCAATTCCTTTCTCTCCAACAAGGAACTTGCTATGTGGAATTTTTTTGACGATCTCAAGGTGGGAGTTTTCCATAGGTGATGATCTCTGAAATGGATCGCAAAACTAAAACATCTATGGGACTCAGTGCACCAAGTCTGACTGGACACGCAAGACATTCTTAGACTAACTAGGTTGTGCAATCTTGCATTTATTAGATAAGATCTCATTTACTAAAAACACTTGTTGTGTTAAAAGTGCACATAGCCATGTGCATTATTTCTTAGTGGTATGTGCATTGCATTTCTTTTTATTAAAAAAGGAAAGGGGAGTGGAAACAAACCCACCCCCTTTAACTCCTAAAGGACCAAGGCTGATTTTGTAAGTTCGACCGGCTCAGTGTGGAATGAGTATTGATTTTCAATTTACGTGACTTTTTGTGGTGATTCTACTCTTTGTAACAAAGATGGGATGGTAATTTGCGTAAGTAGGTGATGTATAAATCAAAAGACACAATCATGCAAAATTGAAAAACCTAACTGCGGGCAGCTCCTAAAAATTTCATACAATGAGCTATGCATCTAAATTTTGCACACACAATGAGCTAACACCCTCATGCACACAATTGCCAAATTCATTTTACCAAATTTGAGACTAAACTTTTCATTTTTGGCATTTTCAAAAAGTTTGAAACTCGGGTAGCAAGGCAAAAAAAAATGCAATTTCATTATAATTATCAATTTAGATTCATGATTGGTTTACAACAACATTACGATGTCATTCTAACACATTAGAAATGTCCCAATGCATCAAAAGAGATTCCAACATTGTTCTAACTAGGGCGTAATTTACAAGAAGATGGAAATGAAAGAGACAACCATGTGACTTGACCTCCCGGCTAGCTTATGCCATATGTTGGTGCATGTAGACAAATTAATTTTACCTTAAAATAAAAATAAAATTAACTCTATAGTTACGAGTTTGTTCACAGGGAGATGAATTCAGGTTTCAATTGGATTTGCTCAATTGGATTCATAAGCTACATGTAAATTCCCACTCTAAACCAATAGTATAGGGTATTGAAATGTCTTATCATATTTTATTGGTGATTGTCTTCAAGCTTTTCTCCTTATTCACTTCTTTCTCCAATTGTTCTTTCTTTAATGCTTCCAGATTGAATCTCTTCCAATTGTGTCTTGATTACTCCAACAACATATCTTTTCGATTGGCTCTCTTACCAATTGTAATTCAACACTGACATGACCTCCCAATTGTTGCCAGATTCTCTCAATCTTATAAAATATTCTCTTTTATCTACTGTCTACCAACATTCTCTCTTTACATTTATCCGATTGGTTAATCATTCACTCACAGCTCATTCTCTCCAATTGCTCTCTTCAATTAACAACCCCAGATAATTCCATTAACCGATTGTCTCACACACAACTCAAATTCTCTCAATTGATATTTTCCACACTTTATTAGCACTCATCTCCAAACAACAAATTTCCGATTGACTCCAATCAGTCTCTCACCATTCAACTCAGATTCTCATCCTATTGCAAGTTTTCCTCCCAATTGTACACACACAATTAATTTTTATCTTCATTCTTTAATACTCCACTGATTTCACAATTCCACTGATTTCACACCTTTCAATTGCTTCACATTCAGTCACTCTATCTCTTTTATTTTTGTATTTTGTTCAACTACCAATTGGATTATACATTCTCCAATTGATTAATAATCAATCTCAATTTTTACACTTATCTCTCTCCAACTCAGTTTAATTCTTTTTATATTTTTGAGAATAAAATCCCAATTGTTAATCTGCCTCTTTCTACAGTCCAATCACTAACAACAATTACTCACAATTTCCAATTGCAAGCACATTCAATTTCTCATCAATTTCTCCACACCAGTTTCTCAATCAAACACAAATCTCCAATTTCCATACAATGAATCACACACTTTCCACAATTTCAAATCACACACAATTTCACACTTCCAATTGTTCCAAAACTATTTTCTATTACACAAATCATTCACAAAACACAATTACACACTTGTTTTACTTCCTCAAGCGGAAGGAGCTTCCTGCTCAACTTGCAAGGAAAAGACTGAAAAACCAATCGGCATTCTCTCTCTAAATACCCATCGGCCACACAACTTCCTAACTACCCTAAACCTATTGGAATCCAGATTGTGACAACTATTGGTAATATGACCTATTTACACTACTCATTCCAAAACCAATTGATAAGATCATCTTTTTACACTGCAGACTACCCAATCGGCTAAATTCAAAATTAAAATGAGTCCACATAGCCCCAACCTCATCTGTTTGTGTCCTCACAAACATAGTCACTGAGTAATGATAGTCTTCTATGCTCCACTTGCCTTTCCTTTATTGGATGATCCTTATTTTGAACTTGGTTGCTCATTGATTGTCCCATTAGGCTAGATTACGCACTTAAATTTGGAAATTATTTTGTTAAACACATGAATATTTTTCTTTTTAAAATATGCCTGGATCCCATACTTTCAAATTATGTGAAACTTGTAGAATTTTAATTCGAAATGAATTTTCCATAAAAGCTTTGTAAATATTAATAGCAAAGGTCATGTAACATATAATTTCCTTCACATATTCCAAATCAAGATGAAAACTTGTAGAAATAAAAATTAATATTTCATTTGTTAATTTAATTTTTGCTTTGCTGAATTCTCCTCATCCCACATTCTAAAATCCATTTTCTTTTGTAAAACATTTCTTTTCAACAACTTTGGCTCGTGTTTATTTACTTCAACCAAATTCATAATTCTTATTTTCGAGTTCAATACTGATAGATAATTTTGCTTCCAAGTATTGAAGGCCTTTAATTTCTTGCATTTGACTTCAGAATATTTCATTAACCAACCTTTATTAGGTTGAACGTAAAATATTGATTTTAATTTTGATTTCCAAAGAGCTTCACTTTCTTGCAAACAATATATTTTCATGGTATAACATATTTTCACATATATTCACATATATTCGCTTTCTTGCAAACAATATATGTTCATGGTATAACATATTTTCACATGAATAGAGTTTTTGAAGTAAAATATCTACCATTTAGTGCTACCACCACGGGCATCGATTACATTCTCCACACGAAAGGCATACTGGCAATGAACACATTCAAAATCTTGATAGACACTTCTTCCCTTCTCAATTGAAACGTTTCGAATAATTTATCCTCATTTTTGGAAAGAAATCATTTTGAATATCGTTTTCTAAAATTTTCCTAAGGTCCTTTATAGGTGTATTTAAGACAATGCAAGTTATCTTGACTTAAGAACCGGGGAAGTCACTATCAAAATTTTTGATAACTATGAGAGAACAAATATAGGGTGTCTTTTATTCATTTGAGATAAAAATTATAAATTTATAAAAGTAATATAGGGTGTTATAAAACCAATTTGAGAATAATATAAGAATATTCCTACAATATATGTGGAATATGCCCTAAATATACTATTAATAGTAGAAATTTTCAACTATTTCATAACCCCCATTGAATACCCTTTGTACGCTCATATGTACCCAAAATTTACACTAAGTGACTTTCCCAAGCTTGAGAAGAAAAAGGATTGGTACATGTTTAATAAGTGTTTGTATGGTGCCAATACTTGGTTTACTAATAGAAAAGCTAAATTCCATTTTGGTTGCTTGTCTTGTGTGCATACAAGCTTTCATTGAAGTGATTGCTCTTTTTTTATTTGCATCCATGACTGTTCATTTTAGAAATGACAGATGTCTATTTAAGGGTACATAAGGATTAATTGATCAAAATGCTTCAATAGGCATGAGAAGAAGTGTATATCAAGACTTTAGAATGATGTGTTCATTGCAAGTATGGCTATTTGTATGGAGGCTATAATCAATGCATGTGGTGGTAGCACTAAGTGCCTAGTAAATATTTTTCTCTAAAAATTTCTATTCATATGAAAATATGTATTGTTATTTTTCAAACTGTTAGAAGTACATTTACCGTGTTAATAATTCCTATTAGAACATGTGTTAGTTATGTACTTTGACAAAGTTGTTAGTTAACAACTTGTAGGCGGCGTAGCCGTAGTTGCCGTAGTAGCCGTCATAATCGTCATAGCCGTTTTGGCGGTAATAGCCGTTATGGCGGTAATAGCCGTAGTCTTGTAGGTAATTGACTACGTGTGTTCACACTTGGTGTAAATGGTCTAAGTCACTTAGACCATTGTATAAGAGCTCGGGGGTGAGGCTCTTGATCATATCTTGATCATACCTCTACGGTTGGGTGGAGAGCTCCAATTTCATTTGCATTAGTAAAACTACTATTTTCATAAACACCTCTTGTTTTTCTACATGGTATCAGAGCTTGGTGCTCATGTTTGCCCTTCGCGGGTTGAGTAGATTTCTTGTGAGGTTGTTTTAGGGGACTTGATCAATCGATCAACTTGAGGGAGTTATTTTGTGTGACTTTACTTGTGAGAACTTAAATCCAAAATTTAGAATCCTCGATAGCTCTTGAAGAAGCAACGTGCGATTTTTTATAGTGGCAGTAGCAAGAAGAGCAGCCATTTGCAGTTGCATAGACCAGTTGCAGTGGCGCAGCAGTTGCAGTCGGGAGCAGCAGTTGCAGTCGGGCAGCAGTAGCTGCAGTTGGGCAGTAAACACTGTCGGGCAGCCCCCTCGGGAACGCGTATCGGGAACACGGCACTACGGGAACGCGGTAGTTTTCAACTCTAGCAACTCCAACAACTCCAGCAACTCCAGGGAGTGAAGAAATCAAGAAAGGCGTGAGTTTTTTCAATTCTATTAGACATGCCTTGATTCAGATTGCTGTAACTTCTAGAAAATTGGGAGTTTGAAGTTGAAATTTTTTGAGGACGCCGGTGTTTTTGGTATTTTGGAAATATTTTAGAATTCCTATAAATATCCAAAGTTACCCATAGTTTGGAGTTTGTTTTACCTAGACTTTATTTCCATCCCTTTGTTATTTTCTTCCATATTTTTTTTCTATTTTTGGTACCTTCATTGAAAAATGGCTACCGAGTACCGCATGATAGAGAAGTTTGACGGAGAAAATTGGCACATTTGGAAACTTAAAATTAAGTTCATCCTTATAGACAAGGGCCTCTGGAAAAGTGTTTCCGGAAGAGTGCAAAAACCTTTTGGACATGGAGTGACTCCAGAAGATGTCGAGAAATGGGAGGATCTAGATGAGAGGGCATTGTCATGTATTTGCTTACACATGAAGGATTCACAACTTCTTAATGTTAGCAAAGCCGAAAGCTCTGCTGAGGCTTGGGAGTCTTTAGAGACTCTATATGAGCACAAAAATGCGGCTAGTCTTTTATTTCTTTTGCAACAGTTTTTTACCATTAAGATGAGCCTAGGAGATAGCATCGCGGCCCACATCAACAAAGTTCGGGAACTTGCCGAGCAACTTGCATCAATCGGGGAGAAGGTTTCGGACCTTTGGATGATTATGACATTGTTGGGGAGTCTTCCGGAATCATACCAGACACTGGTGGTGACACTCGGGACAAAGGAGCCCAGTGCTTTGACAATGGAGATGGTAACTGCACAGTTACAACAAGAAGAATCGCGACATCAAGGGAGCGGTTCATCCTCGGAGGCGGCACTCATGGTGACGAAAAAAGATAAGTCGTACAACCATAGCCATGGTGAAAGTAAATCCTCTCATGATCACAAAAAGAATGCCAAGTGTAGATATTGTGGTAAGAAAGGACATTACGAAAAGGAGTGTCGGACCAAAGAGAGAGACTTTAAGTCTGGAAAACTGAAGAAAAGTTTTCAAAAGAACCAAGCTAATACTGTTAAAACCGAAGAAGACGACACGGCTTTTGTAGCTGCTTTATCTGCGTCAGTGTCAAGTGACATGTGGTACCTTCACTCGGGTGCTTCTCAGCACATGACCAGATGTAGAGCATGGTTTTCTAAGTACGAAAACCTATCACTAAGTCGGACTGTCACTTTAGGAGATGATAGAGACTTGGTTATCCAAGGGAAGGGTTCGATCCCCTTTCAATTTCTACATGGTGATTGTATGGATGTACAAGACATCCTACATGTTGAAAGTTTACGTAGAAACCTTATTTCTTTGAGCAAGTTGAGGGATCAAAGATACCGCATCACATTTGATGATGTAGCAGATATCTTCACGTTCACAAAGGACGACATTTCATTCTCTGCAATTCGTTCGGGAACTTTGTACTTGTTGCAAGGATCGGTGCAGAAATCATTGGAGGCACATCTATCGTTGGCGAAGCATGACTTAGAGAAGGCCGACCTTTGGCATCAACGATATGGACACTTGTGCATCAACAACTTGAAGAAACTCAAAGAAGACAACCTTGTACGTGATTTTGACATGGGTAAGAATCCAAAACTTGAATTTTGTGAAGGGTGTGTTTATGGCAAACAACATCGAGACAAATTTCCTAAAGATGACGGTACGAGGGCTACGCGCATCCTCGAATTGGTACATAGCGATGTCAATGGACCAATGAAAACACTGACGCATGGAGGAGCTAAGTACTTTGTCCTTTTCATTGATGATTTCACCAGAAAAACCTTTGTGTATTTTCTAACACAAAAGTCGCAAGTCCTTGAGAAATTCAAGGAATTCAAGGCATTTGTGGAGAACGAGTTGGGGTGTCAAATCCAAACACTTCGGTCTGACAACGGGGGTGAGTATACATCAAAGACTTTCAATGATTTTTGCCGAGAACATGGCATTCAACGTCAGTTTAGTACGCCCTACACTCCGCAGCAGAATGGAGTTGCAGAACACAAGAACCGGACACTTGTTGAAAGTGCACGGTGTATGCAGGGCTTTCTAATGTATTTTGGACTGAGGCGATCAATACGGCAGTATATGTGCTTAATCGAGCACCTACATCAGCTGTGAAAGGCAAGACTCCACAAGAAGCTTGGTCTGGTAAGAAACCAACCGTTGAACACTTTCGAGTCTTTGGATGTGAAGCATATGCTCACGTTTCAGATGAGAAACGTACCAAACTGGACTTGAAGAGTGTTAAATGTATTTTCTTGGGATATTATGAGGGATCCAAATGCTACAGACTTTTTAATCCTGAGAAGAAGACAATTGTCAAGAGTAGGGATGTCAAGTTTGTAGAGGTGAGAGAAACTAAGGAAAAGGATGGGATAGTTGAGGTTAGTAATGAACCTCTAGAACGTATCATCAAAGTTGAAAATTTTGTTGAATCAGAGGACTCTTCATCCGAATCGGAGAATGCCAAAGACGTGTTGAAATCCTTTACAAATTCCAGGGTTCAAAATCAACGCAGTTTAGATGCTTATTGAGGGACACTATGTTGATGCCAAGATGTGTTAAAACCCTTTATCAAGATCCAAGGTTCAAAATCAATTTTATGGCAATATTCGTTTAGTTGGGACTTTTCCACTATATTGGGACTCTTTGAAATTTACAATGGCATAGATCCAATGAGCAATTGCCTACTGGATCTATGCTATTTGTAGATTTCAAAGAGTCTCAATATGGTGGAAAGTCCCAACTAAATGAATATTGCCATTTATGTAGTTTAGATACTAATTGAGGGACATCACAATAAAATGTTGAAACCCTTTATCAAGACCAAAGGTCTGAAATCAACAAAGTTTAGATGCTTTTTGAGAGACATTTAAGTGGACAAACATCTAATAGAGGTTTTCTTGAGCAGAGCTTGAGTATGTGGTGGGAGCAAACTAGTGATTGTGGAGAAAGTAAAGGAGCAGAGTGATCGATTGACATGAGGAAACATTAGAAGCAAACGTGTTGTTTTTCATTCCCCACTTTGTGGAAACAGTGAACAATATTGGAATATTTACTTATATTTTTGTCTTCTTGTGACCAAAACTACTCACCAACATTGACACAACCCATGTGCCTAGCGCAGATTCATTTCTTTTTCTTTTAAAGTAAGTGGAAAGTGACACATTTCCCTCTAGTGAAACGTTTGAACGGCACTTTCTCGTTGCACAGTTCGCTTAACCCCTTAACGTACCAGGGTGTCCCTGGAATTGACAATTTCAGAAAAAACATTATAAACTACCATTTAGAAGAATATTCTGGAATTGATATACATATGAAAGTTCTAGATCTTGAATTTTAGATTCCATCCGTACGGTTCCATTCACTAATACAATCACCAATATTTAATTATAAAATTTGAAAGTTAAAATTAAAAATTCCTTCTAAATTCGATTACAAACTAAATTTCAATATTTTTTGAGTAAATTATTTTGGAATGAGTTTGAAATGAGATACTCTTAAGTGTGGTGATACTTTGAAATTTTTGTGTTTCTTAAATTTATGACCTCATTTTTCACGATTCCACTTTGAACTAGAGTCAATGCAATTTTGACTTGGTCAACGACTTGACATACTTCTACATTTGTAATTTTAGAAAAATATGTACTCTAGTATTGACTAAATCCACCCATTAGATAGGACAACAACTTGGTGAAGAATCTCCAAAAAATTGGATGAGTATCATCCAAGCGTTGATGAGAACGTGAGAAGGCTTTGAAATCATTCGTCGTCCAGTTTCTGGACGCTGTGACGTTTAGGGGTTAATTGTAAGATTCAATCGGAAGCCTGCAGGTAAAATTAAGTAGACTGAATTGAAAACCTCTTTGACAAGTAATTCGGGCTGAGATGTACCAAACACTGTAAGTTAATAGTAGCCATCCCTGGCAGAGGCTGAGTCTGATTGATAGCGGGATATCACAATCCAATCTGCTAATGAATCAACTGAAGATGAATTTGCATGGAGAAGATGGAAATGAATATCCGACCTGACCTGCCGGCTCGCTTTACTTGCACCATAAGTGTGACAGTGCAGGTAGCGCTCAGAGGGATCATTTTCACAGCCTGTTAACTAAGTTAGTACTCCCACTGCTTATCAATCACCCGCTGTACGTTGACATCATATACTGTATGTATTCTGGACAGTTGGGACCAGTGTTTTTCCTGTGTTTATTTTCTTGAACCCTAACTGGTGATGTAAAAAAAAATTGGGAAATCTTAAGAATATTTTGGCAAAATCTTAAGCTTACAATCATATTTTAATAGAATTTTATCATATTTTGGTATTTTTCTTCGTAAATTGTGGCTGTCTTCACTAGAAATATAGAGAAAATATGGCAAACAAATTTCAAAATTTTCTCATTTTATTCCTTAACAAAAGAGAAATATATTTTGTAGAGTTAAGCACCAATTTGAGGTTATATTTTTTCCATTTTTCCTTACCTAAATTGAAGACGTTTTTTTGCTTAGCAAAATTGTTTTTTGAAGCACTAGATTCACATATGTAAACAACCAAATTTGTTACAATGACACACCAAAATTAGAATATTTTATTAATTCAAGTGAGCAAAGCTTTAAAAATTAGAATTGTATACATTGAAATTTCTAAATAAGATATTGAAAAAGCGCTCATATGGCCATATATTGAATTATTGCCAATTTAATGAGTTTGATGGTGTAAGTTCAATGCTAAGCATGGAAATCTCTATAGGTATTGAGAGATACGGTTTAATCCTGCAAGGTCGATGACTATGTTTCACCCAAAACTATCATTTCTAATGTGCGAGAAAAAAAATCTATTTAATTTAATTCTTTTCCATTTTAATTATTTAATTTATTTTCTTTTAGTTGCGACTTTGACCGGCCGCCCTTTGTGTAAGATATTTGTACTATAAGAAATGACTTGGTTTACACAAAAGATGAAACCTTAGGTACCTTTCCACCAAATTTCAATAGTAGTGGAGGTGAGTGCTGTGTAGCATATCCAAAAATAGTAGTTGTTTTGGCACTCACAAAAGAATTCTCTAGATAGTGCATTAGACAATGTCTTTGAAGTACTTTGGTTCTTAAAATACCAAAATCCTAAAATGAGCTGCTTTTTATTTTGGATATTAAATTTCTACGGTTTAAAAAAAAATCTTTTCTTGTTAAAACATTTTATAAAGATCGCATGAATCAACATCTAATGGGTGGTCCAATTTTTTCGAATATGAATCAAAAGTTACAAAGTTTTCATGTCAGAAACCTAATCTTTAGGTAATTAAACAAAAATATTATATTAAATAAAAAAGAAAAAGATTATGGTTGGTTAGATTCAATTCTACAAAGAAAATTTGGATGCATTCCAATTATATTAGTGGGGTAAAAGATATGAAGGTTTCAAATTTTGCTCGCAACTAGGGCATTCTTTACGAGAGAGAACATATAGTGATAATTTTTTAGCCTTTGAAATTAGAGATTTTTAAAATTTCTATAGAAGGTTGTAATCTTTCAACTGGTGTTGACTATTTGGATCAAGAAATTATGGGAAATTTAATTCCCAAAAAAATTTCATGTAATTTGGCATTTTTTGCAACTCATACAAATTCAACATATGCTACACTCTTTTTATTGTTTACTTTGAAAATTGGTACATACGAGTACCTAACATAATCTCTATTGTAACTTAATTTTTCCACAACTTTACATAGTGCAAAAATTTCATGCTAACTCACTAATAGGAATCAAAGTCAACTCATGATACGATAAAAGGTAGAAGAAAACTTTTTATTCTACTTCAATCTCTAGTATCTTCCAATTGATGGGGTCAAATGATTTGAATTCCTTTTACTCATAGATTCAAATTGAAAAAAAAGTATAAACTTTTTAATGCATTAAAAATGGTAGTTTTGTAGTATTATTTGAATAATAGTGAGCATAAAACTTTATAGATTAATGAATATTGATTGAATAAATAATGGATATTTCCCAAATCATTCATTTTTTACATGGTGAATGTTTGAGCATTTAGGGATTCGATTGCCTTCTAAAAATGGTAGACACCACACTTTACAACATAATTAGCACATCCGTGATTGGAGTAAATCTAGTGTATGAGTATTTCAAATTCAAAATTAACAAACTTGGTTACCCCATCTTAACCTTTAAAACACAAACAATATTGTACTAAATATTTGAGTTGAATTTTTTCAACCCTCTCAAAAAAAGTGAAAATAAAATTCCAAAATTGCACCCATATACTACTTACATCACCTACGAAAAAAGAGTTCAAAATTGTCTTATTAATTGTGAATAATTTATGATGAAAGTGATTTAAATAACAACTCTTGAAGCCTTGAAGGTTGTGGTTGTCTTTTGAAGTTTAACTCAAAGAAGTTTCTTTCTAATTTACAATTCACTAAGATATCAACATCAAATTGCAATCCTTATTCAAATCTTGTCTTAATTTTATTTCCTATATTGAACACGTTCTAAATATGGGAATCTACCGTTGATTTTGGACATTATTATAATTAATCTTTTAAACTTTTATAGTTCATATTGTTATGAATATTTTTTAAGCCAAAATTTTAATTGGTGTAATTGGTCTTGGCCACTAGGTAAAACTTGTGTTATGTGTTTTTGAGATGGGCCAGTGTGCAAAGTTCATTTTAAGTGTTTCTTGGTTGGATTGATTTATGGTTTGATGGTTGGATTTATGTCTTAGAGACGACCGGAAGGTCACTCTTTGTATCTTTTGAGTATCACGCGTGAACAATAGGGTATCCAAAAAGTATCTAATTAAAAACTAAGTAACAACAAGAAACTAAGTTTATGTAGCAATGACACGATTTTCCCTAAATTCATGGAATACAAATGAAATCCCTTTGTTACTTTAAAAAGTGAATCAAAGTGAAAATTCTCTTTAGATCCGCTTTTAAAAAGGGTGCTCCATCGCACTACTCTATTATGCTATGATGTTTTGAAAATGTTTGGTGTAAGGTCTAGGTTGGAATTTATGTATTTGTATAAGAGGAAAAAGAGGTGTGTTAGGGTTAAATATATTTTGGTGTTTTTTGTGATACTTTTTGAAGGGAGTTTTGGAATTATGCCATTATGGTAATTCTCTTTGTAACGGGTTTTGATCGCTTTGTAACTTTGAGATTTTTATCAGTGGGTAGGAAACATTGGTTTAGTTTATTTTTTGTTTGTTAAATTGTACTATGAGAGTAATTGGAGTGAGTGGGCAATATGAGTACAATAGTGGTTTTAGGGAAGCTATGGATGATGATATGGAGTCACCAAGGTGTATACGGAATGTTGTCTCAACTTTATGTGGAAAGGTGTTTTTCAACATACGGGAAAGGACTTCTTTTGTATAATAATATATAGTATTACTCTAAAGTATGGAGGACAAATGAATATGTGTAAAATAGTGTGCATAGTAAAGCAATTGATGATGATGTTATGAAGTTGCCAAGGATGTATGTGTTTTTTGTAGGAAGTGTTTTCCAAGTTGTTTTCAGAATATATGGAAAAAGACAATTTGTTATGATAATATGGTATTGTTCTAAGGTTGGGGCGCGAATAGACAACGTGTGTAAAGTAATGTTCATAACAAAGCAATGGATGATTTATTAGGTTGCCACTTGCGAAGAGTGTACATATTGTCAAGACCTTTTGAAGGAAGAGTTGTGGAAATACATGGGAAACGACAACTTGTTATGAAACAACATTATGTATTATTCTAAAAGGTAAATAGTTGTGGTACTCTGTTTTTTGAGCGATGGTATTGTGGAATAGAACTAGTTTGCATTGGTTGGTGAGGGGAGACAAGGATTGTAGAGTTCGTCGCATTATAATAATCTTTATTGGCCACCTGCGTGCTACAGCATAAGACTTGTTGTAAATTGGAATGTATACTTTAGAGTTCAAAATCCATCCTATGTGCATAGTTTTGGGCTTCGGTTTCGATTAGTGTATGTAGATTGCTCCATGTAGAATACTATAATCAAAATATTAAGTGTCATATAGCAACTCCTTTTTGGCCTCCCATTTCACCATCCCTTTGTGTTGGCCCTTCACCTCCCTCAATCCTTCATTTGCCTTTTTTTCTTTCCTCTATGGGCCAATGCACCATCTAAGGTCGCGCCAACCTTCTCTTTGACCAATCCTCCCGATCTTTGCTCTTTGAATACGGATTTTTGTTTCTCTCCTACCAACATTTGGAATGAGCCGAGACATCTCGCTTGTAGCCTTCCTCTTCCGGCTTAGTCTCTTGTCCTTATGGTTGAGCCTTTCTTTTTCTCTATTTCAAATTTGTTGGTACTCTTTGTCTTTTTATCTATGTTATGGCCTTTAGAATTGAGGCAATGAGAACTTCTTTGTCGTAGCAGCAAGGTTTTGAACACAACTCGAACATCTTTGAAGGAGGCTCTACTGTCAATATTGAAGTATTTACGGATGTGGTGTAATTTTCTTGTTGTGGTTCATTACGAGTTTCAAACAACGTTATTTTTTTCCCTTGTAATGACGAATGTGCATATATACGCTTCTCTAATGCATCTTTGGAGAGAGGTAATATCCTTTACTATCTCTCCTATTGGTGTTATATTCGCTGCTTCAATGAAGTGGTGCTTTCGTTTGACAACGTCCTTGCTTGTGACAAATGTTCATCTTCAAAAGAGAGTAAGTCTTCTCTTTGTTGTTTGTGCTCACTTCTAAAGGTGCAGTCAGAGATGTTCCATCGGCCTACTTCACCCCTCTCTATCGACACAATCATGTATGCTATGTCGCGCAATTTCCACTCTTTATAGTAGGTGGACATGTCGCCTATGTTGTTCATGTTACTTTATAGTTTTGCACAATTCATTGTTGTTTAGGTTTTGGTTTTAATGTTGTTGTTTAGTTAATACTATTTGGTTAAACTACAAGATCTTGGTGTTCAAGCGTTTAAGCATACTTAACATATATTAGAGTACAAACAGGGTACCGGGGTGATTGTGCTTGATTGGAATGAGAGTTGGGCTCTATGAATGGGATGACATTTTGCACTCTATAAGCGTTTTTGCTTGAATGAGTTGTCGGGATTTGATGAAATATGCACCGTATAAAGGATTAGTAGGTGCTGAAACAAAAGAGATGTTGTGATTGTCTTTTTGTAGGAAAGACGGAAGAATAAAGAAAGATTGATACATTTTGGAACATAAGTGTAGTGGCTCACGTAAATATTCTCTTCAGAAGCAAATTGTTGAACTTCTTGAAGGGTATTAATTTGTAAACGTTTTTAAATCGCGTTTGTAAATCTTAACCATGCCTATCTTTCATACTATTCACTTCCATCTACCAATGTTAAGATATCCTCTTGTTTCTTTTCTACGTGATAGAGATGGTCTCTCTCTTAGACATATTTACGTCTTTTTGTCTTTTTGTTTACTGACAGATGGTTATGACATGTCGTTCCAATCTTTGCTCGTTGGACGCATTGACGTTTGGCTTGTAGCCCTCCTCTTTCCGCCTACTCTCAAGTCTTTATGGCTTGAGCCCTTCTCCTTCCCTATTTCAACTTTGCTGGTACTCTATCTTTATTTCTTTGTTGTGGCCTTTCTTCTGTGGGCCAGTGCACCATTTGAGGCCCGCCAAGCTTTCCTTCGACCTTTCCTCCCGATCTTTGCTCGTTGAACGTCCAGACATCTTGCTTGTGTCTTTATGGCTTGAGCCTTTCTCTTTCCCTATTTCAACTTTGCCGGTACTTTGTTTTTTCTTTTTCTTTGTTGCAACCTTTCCTCTATGGGCCAATGCACCATTTGAGGCCCCGCCAACCATTCCTTCGACCTTTCCTCCTGATCTTTGCTCGTTGAACGCCTAGACGTCTCGCTTGTAGCCTTCCTCTTCCCGCCTACTCTCGTTTCCGAATGGCTTGAGCCTTTCTCTTTCACAATTTCAACTTTGCTCGTACTTTGTCTTTTTTTCTATGTTGTGGCCTTTCCTCTATGACCCAGTGCACCATTTGAGGCCCCGCCAACCTTTCCTTTGACTTTACCTCCGATGTATGTCCAAGACGTGCCATGAATCCATGATTGACATGCATGGACCTATAATAAGTGGTATTTACACGTACGGCCTGTGAGTAGACAGTCTAGTTTGGTGAGAGCCAACAACATTGTCCATTACTCTAATATTGCGTCCTTCTTCAACAATGCACACACATTCAACTTATTATCATGCAATGCACGTCAAGAGCAATGTCACACACTATTCTTCCTTTGGTTTTTTTCCCTTTAAGTTTAACTTGGCGACGTAAAAAAAATTAGTGAAGAATATTTGGCAATATCTTAAGCTTAAGATCATATTTTGATAGAATTTCTTCATATTTTAGTAGTGTTCTTCACAAAATCTGGTTATCATCACAAAAAATGTAGAGAAAATGTAGCAAAAAAATTCAAAATTTTATCATTTTTTTCTTAACAAAAGAGAAGTGCCACAAGTTTTATCATTTTTTCCTATTTACCATATGTACAATTTTTTTTTCATGTTTTTTCAAGTAGTATATAATTTCCAATGAAGAGGCATTAGAGCATTCTCAATTGTTGTTCAAATTAATTACAACAAAAGGAAATGCTAAGCTTTGTATTAGCGCGATTCGCCTACAATGGTAAATAGGCAATTTGTTAGAGTGAGAGGTTCAATACACATACAATGAGGGACAAAAAAGCACTTAGATGGGTAGTGGCACCCTAGGTGGCACAACTTTGGCTTATATTTTTGCAATTTTATTTTCGTAGAATGATATTGCTTGCTTGAATCATAATTTAGGTAAAGATTGTTGTCTCCACTAGTATTTTAAAGTTATTACGCCCTTTTGATGTGCCATTAAGGATGTTCTTATAATTCTTTTAATTGGCTAAATTAATTTTCCGATTTACAATATAGGGGTCAAACGTTGCTATTCTTACCTCCATAATGAAAAAATTGAATATAACCCAACTCATTTTAACTCAAAGTATGAACGGACTGAAGTATTTTTAAATGAATTTTTTTTAAAAAGAACTCAAACAAGATGATTTAAGAATAGTTTTCAACAATCACCTTCTCAATGTTCAACGATCACAAGAGCATATGACCAATCCATAACTTTTTATCAATGATGCCGATTTGTGTTTATTTTTTAATGTATTAATATTCCATCCTTGAAGGGTAAAAATGTTAAAAAGCCACAAGGGCTCAACGCTTGATAAATGACATTTCAATATAATTATCAATTAAAATTCATGATTGGTATTCAGGCATATGGCCTGTGAATAGACATTCTAGTTTGGTGACAACCAGGAGCATTGTCCATTACTCCATTGCGTCCTTCTTTAGCAATGCACACACATTCAGCTTATTATCATGCAATGCACGTAAGAGCGGTGTCACATTGTTTCCTCCTATGTTTTTTTATCCCTAAAGCATAACTGGCGACGTAAAAAAGATTGGTAAAGAATATTTGGCAAAATCTTAAACTTATAATTATGTTTTGATAGAATTTCTTCATATTTTAGTAGTTCTCTTCAAAATATCTATTTATCTTCAAAGAATATGTAGAGAAAAATCTAAAAACAAAATTCAAAATCTTATCATTTTTTCCTTAACAAAAGAGAAATGCCGTATTTGTTATGATAATATAGTATTATTCTAAGGTTGGGGCGCGAATAGACAACGTGTGTAAAGTAACATTCATAATAAAGTGATGGATGGTTTTTTATGTTGCCACTTGCCAAGAGCGAGGCCAAGAGTGTAGATATGGTCAAGACCTTTTGAAGGAAGAGTCATGGAAATACATGGGAAACAACAACTTGTTATGAAACAACATTATGTATTATTCTAATGTAAATAGTTGTAGCACTCTGTTTTTTTGAGCGATGGTATTGTGGAATAGAACTAGTTTGCATTCGTTGGTAAGGAGGGACAAGGGTTGTAGAGTTTGTTGCAATATAATAATCTTTATTAGCCACCTGTGTGTTACAACATAAGACTTGTTGTAAATTGGAATGTATACTTTAGAGTTCAAAATCCATCCTATCTACAAAGTTTTGGACTTTGGTTTCAATTAGTGCATGTCGATTGCTCCATGTAGAATACTAGAATCAAAATATTAAGTGTCATATAGCAACTCCTTTTTGGCCTCCCTTTTCACCATCCCTTTGTGTTGGCCCTTCACCTCCTTCAATCCTTCCTTTGCCTATAGTTCTTTCCTCTATGGGCTAGTGCACCATTTGAGGCCCCGCCAACCTTTCCTTTGACCTTTCCTTCGGATCTTTGCTCATTGAACGTCAAGACATCTCGCTTGTAGCCTTCCTCTTCCCGCCTACTCTCGTGTCTTTATGGCTTGAGCCTTAGATTATGTTTCCCTGTTTTAACTTTGATGGTACTCTTTGTCTTTTTTTCTATGTTGTGGCCTTTAGAAATGAAGCAATGAGGGTTCAAACCTTCATTTTTTATCCTTCATTCAAACAACTTTGAATACAAAGTTTTGTTATTTATATTTTATAAAACTTTGAAATTGTAAAACGGACACTTTAATTGTTCACATAGGCCTCGAAAGAGGCTTGGAGTATCTATCCGTTTGAGGGATTGGAGGGAGGTCAACGCCCTGTTGTTGAACAATCGAGGAGCTCGAGCGGCACGTGGTTTTATCATTGTACCTCGAGGAGAAGGCAAAGATGGCTGCATCGCCGGAGTCGAAGCACCTGCCCATGGACAGACGTGCAACAGAGTTGTGGCAAGCGAAAGAAGCACTACTAGTAGCAGTGGAAATGTTCAAGTAGGCCAAGGAAGCACTTCAACAGTTTAAGACGCAGGCCACGAAGGCACTTACAACGGAATTGGAGCTGCCTGGCCAACCTGGAAGCTCTTCTATTTGCAGTAGCCGCACATGCAACGGAAGAGTCTAGATTGCTTCAACAAGCAAGCGACACAATGAAGGCGCTAATGTCGAGTGACATAGAAGGCAGTACTAATTTTGCTAAATGCAATTGCGACAAATGTTGCGAGTCCTGGTTATGTTGTTTGTAATGGTCATGGTTTTAGATTCTTGTAATGGCTAGATTTTCATAATAAATTGACTCGAGAATCTCATGATGGTTTCAGTTCTAAATGCTTAAGAGTCAAAAGTCTTGATGATGAAGAGTTGATCTTTCTAATGACGACGATGTAGAGTGAAACTTTTTAATGATGAGAATGAGTCAAACTTCAATGATAACAATATGTTTAACTTCTTGCTATGATGACTATGCCTAATGGGTATTTTGAAAAAATAATGGCCATATTCCACTCTTCAAAAATTTAGGGTATAAAATAACAATATGCATCCTAATAGTTTAAGATTGATTTGAGTATCTTAAACATTTTGTATTATCTTGCTAGTTCAAGGTGGCTTTGAAGCATTTTAGAGCATAGCCATCACTCGGAGTCTAAACAAGTCCACCAAGCTTTCCATTGAAGAGATGATTTAAAATTAAACTTAGTGAGCATGATGGTAGCCCCACTTAGCATCACGTTGGTTTATCTACCTCTTAATGTTTGTAGACCAATGAAACGTCATCCCTCACCATTGACCCACAAATATCTTGCGTAGCGTAATAAATGCACTAGCACCAAAGCTCCTTTAGATAAGAAGATGCAACCAAAGAAAGGCCCGCTTAACTTCATCTTGGGATGAACAACCATGCAACCATCATTTAACGGTTGGATGGCATTTAATCATGTTGTTGGGCATGCTCTTAGGATTGTTTTGAATTAATTCTACCTCATTTTGACTTGTTTTTTCTCTTGTTCTTAGAAATCAACGCATGCACTTCAATTACTTATGATTGTTATGGGTAGTTTTGGATGGTCTTGAAGCGTTACTTTTGTTTTAAACACTTTCACCTCTTTTTGCATCACCTTCTCTAATCATTATGAGCAAATTCAACTTGTTTCAACTTGTCTTATTTCAACTTGTTTTAACTCGTCCTCACAAAATTGAGGCGCACACCAAAATTGCTTACGATTTTCTTACACAATCTAATTGTTTCAAATTGTCTTAAATAATTTCGAGTAGCTTTGAAGAAATTTGGAATCATTGCATAGCATGTTTTGATTTTTTGATTTTTTCTTACTCTTACATATGAAGCTATGATTTGTCTACGACCTACTAAATGTGAAATGGCCCCTTATCATGATATGGCAATTATTTCCACACAAGGTATGAAGTTACTATCACCCGATAAAATTGTATGTGTTGTAGCTAAAGGCATATCTTTTAAAAATGTAATCCTCATCACAATCTGATTTTTTGTTGATATACTATCTCAATCTCTCTCGAAGTTAAAGTTTCAATTTTGAGGTGTATGCCACTTTTCACTTTATTTGACGTAGAATGGAGTTTGGCCCATGATGCATAGATAGAGAATCTACCCCAACTAGAACCCCATGGCCGGGAAGAAAGCTTTAGATTTATTTAGATATTTCATCACAAATTTCCATTGATAAAAATATTAAAAAATTAAAAACTCCCATATGTAAATTTAAAAAAATCTAGTTGTTAAATTGTAAAAGTAAAAGTAAAGGTGTTTTAATGAACACATGTAATGTTCTTTGCTGATGCTTGGAATACAAATCTAGGTCCTATTCAAATTTTATTTTTCTAAATATAGTTTTTCATATTCTAGGGCACCATGATGACTATCTTTAGGTTTCTATTCTAACATGTGAAGATTTGATATCTTCTTCTAAAAATAATTCAATCTTGAAGAATCATATTACATAGATGATACAACTCAAAATTGACTTCAAGACAATATAAGAATGAAAATGGTCTTTATACTCTAAAATATCAACAAAATCAAATTTACGATTAAATAAATAAACCTTCGACTTTGAAAACAATCAAATAATACTTACAAATAAAATCTCAATTACCAAACAAAAACAATTGAATAAGAATAAGATTGGTCTTCATTATCTAACATATCAATAAAAGAAATATTACAATTAAATAAATGAACTTTACACCTTACAAACAATCAAATAATACTTGCAAATAAAACTCTACCAAGAATAAGATAACAATATTTTTCATAATATCAAATAAGAGAAATAAAATTACTAATAAGAGAACTAAAATTGAAAATATAAAAATATAAATTTGTAATAGAAAATTTTGGATAAAAAAATACATTAAATTTCAACTAACACAAAATAAAATAGATATTCACAATATGTTCAAATATCATAATAATAATAAAATGGTTTTCATATTCTTCATAAAATGTGTGTGGAGTATTGTGAACCAAAACAACAAAACCCATGCAATTCATGGTGTAGTAGTGTGCACCTAACAACCTCAAATTAAATAAAAAAATTCACCGTAGCCGCATCATCCAAAATAGGTATCTGCTCCTACTTCCTCTCCAGCAATTGTCAAGCTTAATTTGACACTCGGCTTTGCTTGGTGGCCTTTTTACTTTTTACTATTTATAGACAAGTAAAGCCCTTTTTACATAACATCTATAGCTATGTTTTATGAAAATTGTATTTTGTTTTTCCAATTTTGAAACTAGACCATTGTTTCACATCCAAAAACAAATTCCAAAAAAATCTTTTAATTGTTCAAAAATTTTGAAATACAAAAACATCATGAATAAATTAATTACAAAATAATTAAAGATGATACCCAAAATTTTAAAAAATATGGTAGCTTTGTATGCACTAGCGGCATGTTGTTAAAAAGAGTTCTTGGATATTTGGGAATATTTTATTTTGGTCATTTAACATGATTGACACTTGTCCACATAATTTAGTCTAATACGTTGTCAAATTGAAAAAAACTACCAGAGATGTTAACCTTGCTAATCCTAAGATCATGTGTTGAAACCCTTTACAAAATGCAAGGTCTAAACCCGGGGGCTACACTATACTAAACATATACGAGTATAAGTGAGTGCACAGAAGAGGTATTAATTTGAACATTTTCGTATTACGTAAACATACAATAAACACATTTGGAATTGAAAATATTCACGTAAGCTTATATTAAATATATATTTAAACCGGTATATATCTGTATAGAAAGGTATTTAGACATATAAATTCTTGTATAGAAGGGAGATTTTGGAAGGGGTGATGAATGCACGTGATTCTTAAACACAATGTAAAGTCCATCAGATCCAAAATTAATGCAGTTTAGATGCTTATTGAGGGACACCATGTTGATGCCAAAATGTGTTGAAACCCTTTATTAAGATCAAAGGTTCAAAATTAATGCAATTTAGATGCTTATCAAGGACACCCTCTTGAGCCAAGATACAATCAATTGAAACCCTTAGTTTAATCCTTAATCAAGATCCAAAGTCCAAAATTAATAAAGCTTAGATGGACAGACATTTAAGTGGACATTTAAGTGGACAGACATTTAAGAGACATTTAAGTGGATAGACATTTAAGAGAGGTTTTCTTGAGTAGAGGAGTACATGGTGAGAACTGATCATTCGGCATGATGAACAGTTGGGAACTTTCTTGTTGCACTGTTAGCTTAACCCTTTAACGTCCCATTCCTTACAAGAATAGTCAAACTATACTTATATACACAATTCACTTTTAGGATTTGTTAAAATATTGTTTTCATATTTTTCATGTATGAAATTGTAAGTTTCCTATTAGTCCTAAAACTTTCCAATTTTTTTGATACAAAATGAACATTTTACAAATTTTTAGGTTCAAGAAATTCATATTAATTACCAAATTTTAAAAAAATATATAATTTCTTTTTGGATCACGTGTAAATGACAATGGAGAATCACATGATATATTTTTTGTAGAATTTTAAAATTCAAAAGGTAAACATCTTATGCAATGTAATTCAGACCTTGAGCTACGCAACTTGCAACAAGATTAAAATATTCAATACTTGAAATTCATATGATTTGAAAAGTGAAGTGAAAACTAGACTCGATAAACTTCATTTTCTCAATGAAAGTAGTAGCAAAAAACTTCATCTTCAAGGTCAAAATTGGCTTTTGATCAACAAACATCCACTATTTGGATGTGCGGTTCTTAACCCCTAAACGTACCAGGGTGTCCCTGGAATTGACAATTTGAGAAAAAACATTGTAAACTACCATTTAGAAGAATATTCCGGAATTGATATACAAATGAAAGTTCTAGATCTTGAATTTTAGATTCCATCCGTATAGTTTGATTCACTAATACAATCACCAATATTTGATTATAAAATTTCAAAGTTAAAATTAAGAATTCCTTCTAAATTTGATTACAAACTAAATTTCAATATTTTTTGAGTAAAATTTGTTGGAATGAGTTTGAAATGAGATACTCTTAAATGTCGTGATACTTTGAAATTTTTGTGTTTCTTAAATTTATGACCTCATTTTTCACGATTCCACTTTGAACTAGAGTCAATGCAATTTTGACTTGGTCAACGACTTGACATACTTCTACATTTGTAATTTTAGAAAAATATGTACTCTAGTATTGACTAAATCCACCCATTAGATAGGACAACAACTTGGTGAAGAATCTCCAAAAAATTGGATGAGTTTCATCCAAACATTGATGAGAACGTGAGAAGGCTTTGAATTCATTCGTGATCCAGTTTCTTTTTGGACTCTGGGACGTTTAGGGGTTAAAGGGTTAATTGATAGATTCAATGAGGAGCTAGCCTGCAGGTATATCAAATTAGATTGAATTGAAAACCACTTCAACTATTCTCAACTCCAAAAATCAAACTTACATACAATCGTTAGGGCTAGAATGTATTATCGAGAACCTCCCGTGTATTATCCCATGTAGAATGTAGCCAAGGGGTACATTTACCGAGGTGAGGTTCCCGATACTACATGTGTCCCCATAGTTAGTTAGAAGTAGCCATCCGTGACAAACAAAAGGTTGATTCTGATCTGCGAATGTATGAACAAGATGAAAATGAAGGAGATAGCTATGCATGCAACGTGACCTGCCCGTGCTCAGAGACTCACCCAGTTCAGATTTAATTTATGCATGTACATCCAAGAAGTGCCATGAATCCATGATCGACATGCATAGACCTATTATAATTGGTATTTACGCATACAGTCTATGAGTAGACAATCTAGTTTGGTGACAACCAGCAGAATTGTCCATTACTCCATTGTGTCCTTCTTGAGCATACTCACATTCATCTTATCATCATGCAATGCACATCAAGAGCAGTGTCAGTGAATGACACTGAACGCTGTTTTTCCTGTGTTTTTTCCCTTGAACCTTGACTAGCAACGTAAAAAAATTGGGAAAGGATGTTTGGCAAAATCTTAAGCTTATAATCATATTTTGATGATTAGAATGTTAGGGCTAAATATATTTTGGTGTTTTTTTTATACTTTTTGAAGGGATTTTTGGAATTATGCCATTATGGTAATTCTCTTTGTAATGGGTTTTGATCGCTTTGTAACTTTGAGATTTTTATCAGTGGGTAGGAAACATTGGTTTAGTTTATTTTTTGTTTGTTAAATTGTACTATGAGAGTAATTGGAGTGAGTGGGCAATATGAGTACAATAGTGGTTTTAGGGAAGCTATGGATGATGATATGGAGTCACCAAGGTGTATACGGTATGTTGTCTCAACCTTTTGTGGGAAGGTGTTTTTTCAACATACGGGAAAGGACTTTTTTTGTATAATAATATATAGTATCACTCTAAAGTATGGAGGACAAATGAATATGTGTAAAATAGTGTGCATAGTAAAGCAATTGATGATGATGTTATGAAGTTGCCAAGGATGTATGTGTTTTTTGTAGGAAGTGTTTTCCAAGGTGTTTTCAGAATATATGGAAAAAGACAATTTGTTATGATAATATGGTATTGTTCTAAGGTTGGGGCGCGAATAGACAACGTGTGTAAAGTAATGTTCATAACAAAGCAATGGATGATTTATTAGGTTGCCACTTGCCAAGAGTGTACATATCATTTGTCAAGACCTTTTGAAGAAAGAGTTATGGAAATACATGGTAAACGACAACTTGTTATGAAACAACATTATGTATTATTCTAAAAGGTAAATAGTTGTGGTACTTTGTTTTTTGAGCGATGGCATTGTGGAATAGAACTAGTTTGCATTGGTTGGTGAGGAGAGACAAGGATTGTAGAGTTCGTCGCATTATAATAATCTTTATTGGCCACCTGCGTGCTATGGCATAAGACTTGTTGTAAATTGGAATGTATAGTTTAGAGTTCAAAATCCATCCTATGTGCACAATTTTGGGCTTCGGCTTTCATTAGTGTATGTAGGTTGCTCCATGTAGAATACTATAATCAAAATATTACGTGTCATATAGCAACTCCTTTTTGGCCTCCCATTTCACCATCCCTTTGTGTTGTCCTTTTACCTTACTCAATCCTTCCTTTGCCTTTTTTTCTTTCCTCTATGGGCCAGTGCACCATTTGAGGCCCCATCAACCTTTCCTTCGACCTTTCCTTCGACCTTTCATCTCGATCTTAGTTTGCTCGTTGAATACATTCAACTCTTTGTTTGACTCCCACCAACATATGAAATTATCCGCCCAGACGTCTCGCTTGTAGCCTTCCTCTTCCCGCCTACTCTCGTATCTTTATGACTTGAGCCTTTCTTTTTCTCTATTTCAACTTTGCTGGTATTCTTTGTCTTTCTTTCTATGTTGTGGCCTTTAGAAATGGAGCAATGAGAACTTCGTCTTCATCGTAGCAGCTAGGGTTTTCAACACAACTCCAACATGGTTGCATCCACCATGTTATTTTTGAAGGAGGCTCTACCTGTCGATATTGGAGTATCTAGGGCTGTGTTGTAATTTTCTTGTTGTGGCTCATTACGAGTTATAAACAATGTTGTTTTTTTCTTTGTAATGACCAATGTGCATATATTCGCTTCTGCAGAGAGGTAATACCCTTAAGACATGTCCCATCGGCCTACTTCATGCATTTTTTACCCTTAATTCAAACAACTTTGAATACAAGTTTTTGTTACTTATAGTTTAATTATAAAACTTTGAAACTATAAAACGGACACTTTAACCCTTCAGCGCGCTTGCGTCCAGATATTGGACGACGAACAGATTGAACTGTTCGGATCTCATCCATTTTGAACGGTTTGGATCTTCAAAATAGATTATTATTATTTTTGGAAAAATAACACAATCGGTTTATGTCAAGTTTCATTCTTAGTTCAAAAAGTGAGACCTCAAACATGATTTTCCAAAATAGGTAGAATCAAATAATGGAAACCATACAATCTCGTAGGGCATGTTATTACAATTTCATCACGATTTTTTGAAATTTTTTGGTGATGATTTGGGATTTTTAATCGAATTTCTAGAGAAACCTTTCAAAATTAAATTAAAAATATTAATAAAAAATATGATGCATCCAACCGTACAGATGTGATCTTCTCATTGACATTTACAAGTTTTCTTTGAACATCTACTCCATTTTAGGGTTTCATCAAACATTTGATAGCGCATCTTTGAAAACAGTGTTGAATAGGGACGTTAAAGGGTTAATTATTCACGCCTGCCTGGAGAGAGGCCCCGAGTATCTATCTATCTATTTGAGGGATTGGGGAGACTGAGGTCAACGCCCTGCTCCTAAACAATCGAGGAGCTCGAGCGGCACGTGGTTTTATCAATGTACCTCGAGGAGAAGCCAAAGATGGCTGCAGCGCCGGAGTCGAAGCAGCCCCCCATGGACAGACGTGCAGCTGAGTTGCGGCAAGCGAAAGAAGCACTAGCACTGGAAATGATCAAGCAGGCCAAGGAATCGCTTCAACAGTTCAAGACGCAGGCCAAGAAGGCACTTACAGCGGAACTGGGGCTGGCCATCCTGGAAGCTCTTCAGTCTGCATCAGCCGCACATGTAACGGTAGAGTCTAGATTGCTTCAACAAGCAAGCGACACAGTGCAGGCGCTAATGTCCGGCACTAATTTCGCCAGTTGCAATTGCGACAAGTGTTGCGAGTCCGCTGCATCTCCCCGGAGCTTCTGTTGCACCGCATGTGGGAAGAGAAATTTCGCGGTCAGAGAGGTTTGCGAGCACCCAATGCTACACGGAGTAGGCATTTGCATTGACTGCCACAACTTTGTGCTCAGCAGCCCTTTCACCAAGGTACGTACAACTCTCCCTTCTTCCCCCTTCCAAAAACTGCAAAACAAGCATGTTTATTTGAAACAAACTTGACGAATCTAGTGCAAGAAACATATATAGTTGTTGATGCTTAATTTGTGAGCGTGCAGGACATAGCTGACAATGTGGACGAGCAATGTCGGTGGTGCGGCCAAGGTGGGAGCATCGTCATGTGTGGTCACTGCGATAAGGTGTTTTGTGAGTCGTGCATTGTGCGCAACTACGGCAAACTTCACGGCTTGGATCTCATACTCCAGATGAAGGACTGGAAATGTTTCTGCTGCAGTCCTGCGCTTCTTGCTGTTCATGTGGACGAGCTCAACGCCTTCAGAGAGGCGAAAATCAGGTATTAACTATGGCGCCACTCAATTAAAATGAGATTTGAGCTCTCAGTTAGTTCTTGTACTGATGGTGCATACTTAGGGTTGCATACTACGCGCATTCTGGAACCTGAGAATGTGATTCTCTACAGAATTATGTTGTTGACGGTTACCCGAACCTTGACTGGTTTGCATCATCTTGTGCATGCAGGGAGGCACGTCAGATCCAGAGTGAAAATGCGGAATTATTGTTGGCTCAGGAACGAAAGGTTAATAGGGTTTTCAATTTTCACTGATGTATGAAACGGCAGTCAGCCAAACCTCAACAGGATCCATCTTATTGTGATTTTTCTATCTGTTGTATTCTAAAACTAAGATGTTCAAAAGTTATAGGTTTCAAAGTTCTACACTGGATTTGTTTTACTTCGAAGTTAGGTTGCAGAATAGTGGGTTGTAGGACTAGCAATATGGGTTGTGCTTAGACTCTGCCACATGATCAGGTTCAAAACCCTACATTAGCATTATGGATGTAGTAATTTAAACTGAACAAATGGAAGAGCAGCCTTGTTATGCTGAATTTTTTGATATGTCCAAGAATGTTTGGGGATGGTGGCAGGAGCAGCATAACCAAAACAATGGGATTGAGACAATTTCCCGGAAGAATAACAAGTCCAGAAATCAGGCGTCATGCAGTAAAAGGGATGTCACAGTTTTGGATAACGAGCATACAACAGAAGTGAAAGAGACTGAGGACATTGAGAAACAACCCGCTCCAACCGCAACCCCAGCCAGGACTTTCATCCGACCTTATCAGGTTTGCTCCTACGCAACCAAGAGCTGGAGGAGATGAGAAAAATTGAATGATTTGTTCTTTCACTTCTGTTGATTGTGGATTACTTCCTGTCTAGAATCTACGCAACACTCATGAGCTGAATCTCACAGGAAGAATTAAAGACAGTGCCAAATGGGAAATGGGACAAAAATTCTACTGTAATTGTAACTCTCTTAGGATGATTGTAGGGTATTTTTGATCTGGGAAAGTTACAATTGTGGGAAATTTGTGCGCATTTCCCATGTGGGAATCTTGTATTTATCTCACTGTGTCTGTCAAACTTTGAATGAGATCTAGCATGAATTCCTGACTGGTGATGTGTTTGTGCTTGGAGGATACCGAAGCGGATCAAAACAGGGTTTGAATTAGTGCTATTCTTTAAGGGTGCATGTTAGATGGGCTGTAGAAAAAAGTGACCACTGTTTGCGTGCCTGCGGACATTAATTTAGCTTTCTCACGCGTAGTTGACTGATTACAGATTGAATATTCTGTAGGTGGATTATCACTCACTTTAGGTTGACTCACTTTGGATTAAATCTACGTAACATTCATGAGCTAAATCTGTCAAACTTTGAATGAGAACTAATATGAATTCAGGAGGTGATATGTTTGTATACATAAGAGGATCGAATCAGGGTGTGAATTGGTCCTCATTTTTGAGGGTGCATGTTAGATGGGCTGTAGAAAAAAAATGCACACGTGCCTCCGGACATAAATTTAGCTTGCTCATGTGAACAACTTGACTGATTGCTGATTGAGTATTCTGTAGATGAATAATTAGAACTTGTCACTTCAGATTGTAGTTTGAGATCGCACAAGAAATCCCACTCCTTGATTGATGATAAATTTTTGTTTGATGTTGTTTTATGGCAATATTTGTTTAGTTGGGACTTTTCTACTATATTGTGACTCTTTGAAATCTACAACTAGCATAGATCCAGTGAGCAATTGTCCACTGGATCTATGCAAATTGTAGATTTCAAAGAGTCTCAATATGGTGGAAAGTCCCAACTAAACGAATATTGCCATTTATGTTTAATGTGAACTTTACACCAATCCAATTAACAAGATTGAGCATGGAGAGGTGGCATTTGCATGATTCTTATGATGCTTTTTGAGATATCAAAGTTTCTAACTACCACTTTGAGGATTCATTTGGATAGTTGTTACTTTAGATAAATCTGTGCAATCAAAAGTGGCCCTCAATTTGTGTTTAAAGTTTTAATGTGTGTATGTGCTCTTATGATTGCAGAAGCATGGAGAGGCAAGGGAGAGAAGGGCACGGGTTGCGGCTGAGCGTCTTGAGAGCGGCATCGCCAATTTACAGAACAATGGTCCCAATGATCAAAATTTAGACACTTAGGCAAATCATGCGGAAGTAGACAAGAGCTCCAGAATGTGCATTTGACAAAGTCCCAAAAACAATCTCTCAGTCACGTTCATTGGAATGACCAATGAGTAGAGCCTACTTATAGCATCAGTCTATTGTCAGCAAATTTTTGTCACACTAAAACTGGCAAGCTTTTGAAGTCATGAGACATGTCATGCAATCTCATCAACACAATGTCATTTTAGTTTTGAGGCAATTATGCTTTGAGGATGACAATCCATGAACTTTACAATTCTGATGAAGACATACAAACTCCTAATATACATAGTCATACTTAGTTTCTGAGGTATATGTGCTACTATATCATTAGATTACAATTCTTCTTATGAATGTGTTCAACCTTTCACTCAATTACATTTGAAGTACATTCAATGATCATAAGAGGATTATACTGTAGTACCATGGCAAGGGACTCGCCACCTTGCGAGCAAATATTTAATATTTGAAAAAAATAATAAGGTTGATTCCTAAAAAAAATGGATTTTATTTTTTTTATTTTTTTTATTTTTTTTATTTTTTTTATTTTTTTATTTTTTGAGAAAAAAATATTTTAAATTTCTAGAAATGGCTTAGAAATAGAAAATTATAGTTAATTTTAATTTATTATATTTTTGGCTTCTATAATATCATTTGTTTTTTCTCCTCATAATTCCCGGATATTTACATGCCTCGGGGAGGTCACTCCCTTGTATATTTTGTATACACGTGCGATAATGACCTATTTATTTCGGGGGTTATTTTAGCAAAAAAATTTAGCAAAAAATATTATTAGGTGATGGTATTTTACATATAAAAAGCCTGAGAATATTATATGTGATGGTATTTTACATGTAAACATGTTTCACTTTTTTAAAATCCTCTATTTTACATGTACATTTTTTACAAAATTTATCTACAATGAATATATTGGACCCTATTTTTTATCGCACGTTGTTTCTAAAATTTTCGCCAGTGAACCCCCCGAGTTACATGCTCATGATGATTGTGGCTCTAGATTGATGCTTATAATGGTTAATATGTTGTTTGTAATGGTCATGGTTCTAGATTCTTACAATGGTTAGATTTTCATAATCAATTGGCTCGAGAATCTCATGATGGTTTAGCTCTAAATGTTCTAAAGTTAGAACATAGCCCATCACTTTGAGTCTAAACAAGTCCACCAAGCTTTCCTTTGAAGAGATGATTCAAAATTTAACTTCGTAAGCATAATGGTAGCACCACTTAGCATAGGTTGGTTTATCTACCTCTTCATGTTCATAGATCACTTCGAGAGGTCACTCTTCGTATATTGCGTATCATCTATGAAAAAGAGTACTCTTAAAAATAAAAGTAATTCTCACTATAGTTAGTAATATTTCAAGAACATTCTCATAATTATTCTTGTAATCAATTTTTAGCATCCTATATTGTTGTAATTCATTTATAAAAATTACCTTCCAAAATTTATTTGGATCCTATATTTTTTTGCACGCAATTTGTAATTTTTTGGAAGATAACTCCCTAAGGTAGACCAATGAACGTCATTTCTTACCATTGACCCACAAATATCTTGCGTAGCGTGATAAATGCACTAGCACCAAAGCTCCTCTAAATAAGAAGATGCAACCAAAGAAAGGCTTGCTTAACTTCATCTTGGGAAGTAAATGGTGATGAACAACCATGCTACCACCATTTAACAGTTGGATGACATTTATCATGTTGTTGGGTATGCTCTTAGGATTGTTTTGAATTAATTCTACCTCATTTTGACTTGTTTTTTCTCTTGTTCTTAGAAATCAACGCATGCACCTCAATTACTTATGATTGTTATGGGTAGTTTTGGATGGACTTGAAACGTTACTTTTGTTTTTAAACAATTTCACTTCTTTTTGCATCACTTTATCTAGTCATTTTGAGTAAATTCAACTTATTTCAACTTGTTTCAACTTGTTGTATTTCAACTTGTTTTAACTTGTTCTCACAAAATTGAGGCGCACACCTAAATTGCATGTTTAGGATTTTCCTACACTATCTAATTGTTTCAAATTGTCTTAAATAATTTCGAGTAGCTTTGAAGCAGTTTGGAATCATTGCATAGCATGTTTTGATTTTTTGATTTTTTTCTTAGTCTTACAAAGCAGGCTATGATTTGTCTAGTACCTACTAAATGTGAAATGGTCACTTAACATAATATGACAATTATTTCTACAAAAGCTATGAAGTTACTACCACCCTATAAAATTGTATGTGTAGTAGCCAAATGCATATCTCTTAAAAATGTAGTCCTCATCACAATTTGATTTCTTATTTATATACAATCTCAATTTCTCTCAAAGTTAAAGTTTCAATTTCGAGATGTATGCCAATTTTTAATTTACTTGAGTTAGAATGGAATTTGGCCTATGACTAAAATCCCGTGGCCAAGAACTACCCCAACTAAACCCCATGGCCAAAAAAGAAGCTTTAGATTTATATTGACTTTTACACAAATTTCTAGTGATAAAGATAGTAAATAAATAGAAAAATTCCATATGTAAATGTAAAAAAATCTAGTTGTCAAATTGTAAAAGTAAAAGTAAAGGTGTTTTAATGAACACATGTAATGTTTTTTGCTCATGCTTGGAATACAGATCTAGGTCCTATTCAAATCTAATTTTTCTAAATACGATTTTTCATATTCTAGCATCATAATGACTATATTTATGTTTCTTTTCTAATATGTGAAGATTTGATATCTTCTTTTAAAAATGATTCCATCTTCAAGAATCATATTACATCAATGATACAACCCAAAATTGACTTGAAGACAAAATAAGAATGAAAATGGTCTTCATAACCTAAAATATCAACAAAATCAAAATTTTCAATTAAATAAATAAACCTTAGAGTTTGAAAACAAACAAACAATACTTACAAATGAAATCTCAATTACCAGCAAAAATAACAAATTAAAAAATATATGAAATAAAAGAAATGAAACACATACACTGATACACATATTAAACAAAAATGATTAAATAAGAATAAATATGGTCATTATTATCTAACATATCAATAAAAGAAATATCACAATTAAATGAATGAACTTTACAGTTTACAAACAATCAAATAATTACAAATAAGAGAATAAAACTTACAAATAAAAGTAAATAAATTTGTAATAAAAAAATTTGAATTACAAAATACATTAAATTCCAACCAATACATAATAAGAATAAACTAGTGGGACATGTGCCGTTGAGCACATTGAGCTTGGATTGTCTCCTCGACGGATTCCAGCGTGGAACGGTCGAGTGAGACAAAGCGAGCTTTATTGTATAATAGATATTTACAATATGTTCAAATATCATAATAATAAAATGATTTTCACATTCATCATAAAATGTGTGTGCAGTAGTGTGGACCAAAATAGTAAAACCCATGCAACTCATGGTGTAGTAGAGTGCACCTAATGACCTCAAATTAAATAAAAAAAATCACTGTAACCGCATGATCCAAAATAGGGTTTTTGCTAATACTTCCTCTCTAGTGACTTTCAAGCTTAATTTGAGACTAGGCTTTGCTTAGTGGCTTTTTTAGTTTTTACTATTCATGGACAAATAAAGCCCTTTTTACACAACATCCATAACTATGTTTTATGAAAATTGTATTTCATTTTTCCAATTCTGAAACTAGACCACTGCTTCACATCCAAAAATAAATTCCAAAAAAATCTTTTAATTGTTCAATTTTTTTGAAAATAAATATCATCAGGAATCAATTAATCATAAAATAATTAAAGGTGATATCCTAAATATAAAAAAATATGATAGCTTTGTACGCACTAGTGGTATGTTGCTAAAAAAATTCTTGGATATGTGGGATTATTTTATTTTGGTCGTTTAACATAATTGACACTTGTCCACATAATACAGTCTAATAAGTTGTCAAATTGAGAAAAACTACCAGAGATGATAGCCTTGCTAATCCCAAGATCATGTGTTGAAACTCTTTACAAGATCCAAGGTCCAAACCTGGGGCTACACTATACTAAACATGTACTAGTATACATGAGTGCACAAAAGGGGTATTAATTTGAACACTGTCGTATTATGTATACATACAATAAACACATTTAGAACTGAAAATATTCAGTCACGTAAACTTACATTAAACATATATTCAAACCAGAATATATCTGTATACAAAGGTATTTAGACATATAACCTCTCATATACAAGGAAGATTTTAGAAGGGGTCATGAATGTACGTGATTCTCAAACATAATGTAAAGTGCACCCCCCGGGGATTCAAAATTAATGCAGTTTAGATGCTTATTGAGGGACACCATGTTGATGCCAAGATGAGTTGAAACCCATTATCAAGATCCAAGGTTCATAATTAATGCACTTTAGATGCTTATTGGGGACACCCTCTTGAGCTAAGATACAATGAGTTGAAACCCTTAGTTTAATCCTTTATCAAGATCCAAGGTCCAAAACTAATAAAGTTTAGATGCTCATTCACAACATTTAAGTGGATAGACATATAAGAGGTTTTCTTTAGCAGAGGAGTACATGGTGAGAGGGGACTAGTGACCGTGGGAAAAATGAAGGAAAACACTAAAAGATAAGAGGGACTTGTTCACTCAGCCTAGGGTGAGATTCTGAGTGAATTTGGCCACGTTTGAGTGAATTTGGTCACATCTGAGTAAACATGCTCAGTGAACAAGTCCCTGTTTTCTTCTAGACAGTGACAGACTGATCATTCGGCATGATCCAAAATGTTAGGCTCTTGTTGCACTGTTAGCTTAATTGTTAAATTCAATCAGGAGCTAGCCTGCCTGCATGTATATATCAAATTAGACTGAATTGAAAACCTCTGACTTCAAGTATTCTCAACTCTCCAGAATCCAAACATAGTTAGCTAGTAAACATAGTTAGCTAGTAGTAGCCATTCATGACAAATAAAAAGCTGATTCTAATCTGCGAATGCATGCATGGACAAGATGAAAATGAAGGAGATAGTTATGCGACAGGGCATGCGACCCTGCATGCGACGTGACCTGCCGGCGCTTGAGGTTCACCGGGTGATCAGATTTGTCCATGTACGTCCAAGACGTGCCAGGAATCCATGATTGACATGCATAGACCTACAGTATACGCATACGGCCTGTGAGTAAACAGTGTAGTTTGGTGACAGCCAGCAGCAATGCACCATTGCGTCCTTCTTCAGCAATGCACACGTATTCAACTTATTATAATGCACTGCACATCAAGTGCAGTGTCACTGAACATTGTTTTTCCTCTGCTTGCTTTTTCCCTTGAACCCTAACTGGCGACGTACGAAAAATTGGTAAAGAATATTTTGATAGAATTTCTTCATATTTTATTAGTTCTCTTCACAAAAAAATTGTAGAGAAAATCTAGCAAAAAAATTCAAGATTTTATCATTTTCTCCTTAACAAAAGAGACATGCCGTATTTTGTAAAGAAATCTGGAGAAATATTAATAGCCCAAAAAAAATTGTTGGTGTCAAACAAACACCCATGTGAAAATAGAGCTTGAAATGAATCTCAAATTTTCCCACCAAAATTTTTATAGGGGATTTGATTTCCCTGATTCTAAGTACCTTGAGCATTCCCATATCATTCATTTGTTCTCAATTCCCTTAGCAAATCCCCTCTGCATTAAAAGTCTCTCATACACTATGAGGGAACTATGTATTTTTCCCAAATGCCCACATTCCCTCACAAGTGTAATTAGAAGAGGGAAATCACAGGGAAAATCAAGCTATAACATACAAGACACCCACAAGATCTCCTTGTATTCTTTGTTATCTGAAAATTGACTAATGTTCTAAAATTTATGTATTCTAGTCTATTCACTTGGGGTTGGCATGCTCTAATGTCTCTGTTTGCCTGGTTTTACATTGGACTCCTACAGGATAATTTACTTTGCTCTAAAATATTGGTCACTTCCCAAAATGATGTAGAAACTGAAAACATTGAAATTGCATTGCTTATTTCAAAATTCAAGAATTCAAGAATCATAAAGTGTATTAGATAGATAATAGAGTCTACTTTCATGGTATATCAAGTTTGAAAAATGGAAGTACATATTTTCACACGAATAGAGCTTTTAGAGTAAAATATCTACCATTTAGTGCCACCATCATAGGCATTGATTACAGCCTCCGTACAAAAAGGCATACAAGCAATGAACACATCCAAAGTCTTGAGAGATACCTTTTACCATGCTGATTGAAGCCTTTTGATCAATTTATCCTTATTTTTAAATAGAGATTCCTTTAAATATTGTCTTCTAAATTCTTCCTAACGTTCTTTATAGATGCAACTAAGATAATTCAAATTATCTTGAGAATAAGAAGAATTGGTGAGTATTTGTATGGTACAGTCCACTAGAACTGTTGTCCCTGTGCACTCTTTTGAGGATTTTGACAATTTGAAAAATCTATATTAGAGAGAGAATTACTTTTGTGAAATCTAAAGAGGTAGGATGTACTGATAAAACGGAAAAAAAAATTGATGGAAATTTAAAAATGTGGCATTACATTTTAATGGAGGATGAAACATAGGGTAAACTTGTGCATTGTCACAGTGCATAATATGCACTCTAAATTCTAAAAGAGAAGGAGCACAAAGGGTTTTGCATATAATTTTGAGATGAGAATTTTTCTAGTGTTCAAATATGTGAAAATAAAATCTTCCAACTTTTTCAATATTTTTTGGATTGATTAAATTTTCAAATTTTCAAATGTGTTATTTTTGGGAGTAATTGATTATTTCTCTGTTTTTAAATTTTTTTTTTGATGGATTTCTTTTTTGATTGTACTTGAGGATGAATTTTTGCAAGTTAAATTATTTCTAGTGTTTAAAAACTCTAGAAGTTGGTTCACTCATTTTTCATGGATTCATTGCTACATAATCTTCAAATTGGTTTGAAAGTTAGCTTTTTAGATAGAATGCTTAAAGTGCACAAATGTGCACCAAAATTGAGTTGGTTCACCAAGAGGAGTTGGTGGACCGTACCCTACAAACGCCCTAGTGCATGCACTAGTTCACCTTTTGTTTCATCTTCTATTAAAATATCCATGCCAAATTTCTAATTTCCTATCAAAAAAATTACTCTCTTATTGGTACGGTCCGTCCTACCACTTTAGATTTCACAAAAATTTCTTTCTTTTTCCAAAATGAATTTTCCCAATTCTCAAAATCCCATGCAAAATCCTAAAAAGAGCACATAGAGACAAGAATTTTTGTAACCGTACCACACAAACACCAAAAAAAAATGTTGAAGAATTTACTAGCACAATTGGCCTACTTTAGTAGATAGGCACTTGGATTGAGTGAGAGGTCCAATACTTACACATGAAGGACAACAAAGGACGTGGCACCACTTTGGCATAATTATGTTTTTCCAATGTTTTCTTTTTATGTAAAATGATATTGCATGCTTGGATCATAATTTAGGCCACGGTTGTTATCTTCACTATTATTTTTAACCCCTAATCGTCCAACCGTGCATATTTTGCATGATGTACGGATTTGAATTTCGATTTCTCATCCATCATGCGCTTTTTGTAGTGTGAAATTTTTACTGAAACTTTTATGGGAAGTTAGCTTCATGTATGTGTGATCCAATTAGAAAGGGGATGATTTGTGAAAATTTCATGTCTCATTTCATGTTATAGTGTTCCACCCAAAATTTTGAAGATCTTAGTCTAACAGTGCTCTTGAAAAAGTCAACTACTAAAATTAAGCAACAAAAAAATCTCCAGAAATCACTACGCTTAGAGAATTACATTTCAACCCATCCCAAAAAAATTCATTATTAGATTGTCAATATCTTATTTGTAATCATATTACAAAAGAGCTCTAAATTTTAGGTTTGAAAATTTATACACAAATATTGGTGATAGCAATTGCAAATCTAACTATACAGATAGAATCTAAAATTCATAATGTACAAATTTTATTCATTCATTAACTTGAAAATATCCCTCTTAGATGCATTTTATAATGCATCATTGAAAAACTGCCAAATCTAGAAAGGGTGAGAACGTTTAGGGGTTAAGGTATTGCGCCCTTTTCATGTGCTATTGAGGATGTTTTTATAATCCTTTGGCAATCGATTTGTTGATTTGCAACAAAGCATCGGACCTCACTATTTTTCTTTCACAATTAATACTATAACGCAATTCTTTTTGATTTGAAGCACTAACGGACTTTTTCCATTGCCCCATTTTTAAATGCAATTCTAAAAAATTGCAAATGCAAAGAACACTAAGGGAAACACTAACGAAAACACAAACAAACACTACTAATGATACGAGTTTATGTTTAATTATCTTTTATTGTAACATAAATCCTTAGAATGATAAAAATAAATATTCAAGAGTCGCAAGAACCTATCACCGACTTGATAACTATTTATTAACAATACATATTCACTCATTCTGTTGCGTTAGATTGCTCCATGTAGAATTTTGAGCAATCTAATGCAACAAACTCCACCAAATGCGGGAAGCTCTATATTACTAAGGTTTTTTTTTTTTTTTTTTTTTTTCCTATAGAAGGCTAGAAATGGACGATTATTTGTGGCGATCCCCAAAATTTTAGCCTTGTTGTCTTATGCGGGTTTAAATTCTTAGTAAGTATCATGCTTAGTAAATATACTTAGTATGTCATCATACAATCCACACGAAAATTGTAGCTACACAATAATAGGAATATTCGGCCTTGGAAAAACAACATAGAGATTTTTTAAGAGACTACATGTGGAGTGCCTAGTCTATAATTGATCTTTGGCTAGGTAAATATATAATTTCATTTCTTTTCATAAAATCATGTCAATTTCACTCTAATGAATAAGTAAAGGGCGAAGGCCTATTGGACTCTTCTTATGGTCAATTTGAATGTATATTAAGGTTTCAATTATAAGCATTCCTTAAAGAACTTAATAACTTTTTTCCATAATAGATATTTTAATAGGGTTTACTTTCAATTCTTGTTGTGGGGATATTCAAGTAGCATCCAATTTAATGAATAATAGCAAGGCCAGAGGCCCGCCAATATTTAGGATTTCAAATCAAAACCAACACACAATTTGGCAATTTGCTATTTACATTTAGTCATATAATCATCCACTTGGCTCCTAAAAGCAATAAAATATTATCTAAAAAAACAATTTTTGTTTTTCTACAATTGATTACTTTGATACTTTCATTGTAAACAAAAAATTCTTTAATTTATTTTTTTGTTCTTATCTTTATCTTTTCATTTGTCTTTTCTTTATTTTGTTTCATTACTTTTTTTTTTTTTTTTGTCTTCGTTCTTGTCTTCATTTTCTTTTCCTTCTTGTCTTTGTTCTTGTCTTCATTTTCTTTTTCATCTTGTCTTCCTATTTGTCTTCTTCTTTTTCTTTTATTATTTCTTCATTCCTCTTGTGGCAGCCGCAAATCCTACACCCGTACCAAGAAAAAAAAAAACACACTCTAACGTCCAATAAGTATTGGTCACTATCCAAAATGATGTAGGAATTGAAAACATTGAAATCCCACTATTTATTCAAAATCCTTGAACTTAGGCATCGTAAAGTGCATTAAATAAATAATATTGTCTATTTTCATCATATAATATATTTTCACATGAATAGAGTTTTTAGAGGAAAATACCTACCATTTAGTGCTACCACCACAGGCATTCATTACATTCTCCATACGAAAAGGCATACTAGCAATGAACACATTCAAAATCTTCATAGGCACTTCTTCCCATCTCAATTGAAGCGTTTCGACCAATTTATCTTTATTTTTGGAAAAGAATCCTTTTGAATATAGTTCTTTAAAAAGAATTTAAGGTTCTTTATAAGTGTAATTAAGACAATGCAAATTATCTGACTTGCGAATAAGAAGGATTAGTACTTGTTAGTAAGTGTTTCTATGGTGCCAGCACTTGGTCTACTAAAAACTAAATTTCATTTTGATTGCTTGTCTCATGTGCATACAAGCTTCTATTGAAGTCATCGCTCTTTTTCTTGCATCCCCGACCGTTCATTTTAGAAATGAACACATATTTACTTAAAGGTACATAAGGATTAATTGATCAAAATACTTCAATGGGCATGAGAAGAAGTGTATATCAAGACTTTAGAATGATGAGTTCATTGCAAGTACGGTTATTTGCATGGAGGCTATAATCAATGCATGTGGTGGTAGCATTAGGTGCGTAGAAAATATTTTATTCTAAAAAACTCTTTTCATATGAAAATATTTACAATTATTTTTCAAACTTATTATACTATGAAAGCATCGGACATCACTATTTTTACCTCTATAATTAACAAATTGAATATAACTCAATCCATTTCAACTCAAAGTATGAACGCACTAACATCTTGCACTATTATTAAATGCAATTTAATAAAAATAAAACTCAAACAAGATGATGTTAGAATGGTTTTCAACAATCAACTTCTCAATGTTCAACGATCGCAAGAGCATATGACCAATCAATAGCTATTTTATTAATGATACCGGTTTATTTCATTTTTTTTATGCATTAACATTCAATCCTTAAATAATAAAAATGTTTAAAAGTCACAAGTCAGAGCTCAAACGCTTAGGCCCTCTTTACACTACAAGCGAGAAGCCATGGAGAAAACCTCACAAGGGCCATGGCTCATCCTTGAGAAACCAACCTATGAACTTAACGGCCTTTGGATATAGTGTAAAGTGAGAAGGGGCTACAAAATAAAGTACGGGTTAACCTTTTAAAAAAGTAAAGTTCTTACATATTTCTTAAAAAATAAAAAATGATTGGTTGTGAGAATTTTGGCTTGACGGCCCCCCAGATTTTGCGTTAGACCCACCTCTTGAGGTGGGCTTGACGGAAAATCCGGGGGCCTTCAAAAATTTCTATTTTTCTTGCCACGAACGACAAAAGTGTTGTCCATGTCATTTTCTCCTCCTTTTGTCCCTTGGACTGAAAATTTCGAGTGTAAAGTGACATTTTTTGGTCTTCTCAATTTTAAGGCTTCCATTGGTTGAAATTTATCTCTCCATGGCTTCTCGCCTCTAGTGTAAAGAGGCCCTTAATATGTGACATTTCATTAAAATTATCAATTTAGAGTGATGATTGGTTTACAACAACCTTACAATGTCATTTTGACACATAAGAAATGTCCCAATGCATCAAAAGAGATTCCAACATCATTCTAACCAAGCCATTCTAAGCTCTAATCACATCATTTCAACGCCGTTCCAACTCGTCAAAACAACATTCTACCACATCTTATAACAATTTTGTTTTCAAAAGACCGATTCATATCCATAATTGCGCTATGTGATCCCAAGGGTTGTATTGTACTAAACACTTACAAGTAAATGTGAGTGCACATAAGGGGTATTACAAAAGGGGTATTAATTCACAAATTGCGAGAGAAACTGTTGTATTACATATACATAGAATAAACATAATTATTTAGACATATATCCTATAGGGGCTTTTAGAGGCTCTAAAAGCCCCCATAGGATATATGTTAAGCTCATTTAAGCAGCACATGCATCCACTAATTAATAATCTAAACTTAAAACTAAAATCTAAAAAGCAAAAAACACGAAGAAACCCTGACCATATTACGAGGAAGTAAGGTAGAGGGCTCCAAACCAAGAGGGTTCTAATTCCAACACAATTTAAACCATGCATTTATTTTAGAACACAAATCTAGGTACATCATAGAGCTCTTATTGGATGTTGACCAAAATGATAAGCTATCTACGGTCTACCTAGATTTAGTTTTTAGGATGATCACAGGAAGAACGGGAGGGGATACCGAGGGGTACGCGGGAGGCCAATGCAAATTTACCCCCCCCCCCAAACTTTCTAAACAAGTAGGTCGGAGGGGGGGGGGGGGGGTAAATCTGCATTGGCCTCCCGCGTACCGCCCGGTATCCCCCTCCCGTTCTTCTTGTGGATTATTATGCCTAAATTTTGTTGGAATTAGAACCCTGTTGGTTTTGGAGGCCTCTACCTTAATGGGTACAAGAATGATAGTAAATTCTTGCGAAATTGAACAACCAATTGCTATAAGCAGCAATTTGGCACTACTGTTTACTTCCCAAATGAATTGAAGTCAAGAAGGTTCCCAATGGAAGTCCCCTCAATCACGGACGTCGACGTCGCATGACTGTCGACGGGGGAAGAGCGATGGGACCTGTCGTCTCACTGTACATGCCTGCTCACCACGAAATCGAAGGCCTTCTTCCTCTCCACCAACGCTCCTGCAACACCTCATTCTCCGTCTTGTGAGTGTAGCGCTGCATTTGAGTGATCTCAGTCTCCGTCTTGTGAGTGTAGCGCTGCATTTGAATGATCTTAGTCTTCGTCTTGTGAGTGAAGCGCTGGATTTGAGTGTTTGCATTTGAGGTTGATTTTAGGGGAAGCAAATTTGCCAAGGGAATGGTGGGTTAGAGCTCCTTCGGAAGGGACGATTATGCCTTCGTGATGTTTCATTTGCTGCCTTGAGATCTCGGTATAGATCTAACCGAATTCCTGCATTTGCGCTTGTGATTAGGGTATCTTGATGATTTTAGAGACGTTTGGGTGCAGTGTAATGGTGAAATTTCACTTGATATAGTTGTGCAATGGAGGATTGTAACATCGAGCTTCAATACGACAAGATGAACTGGATTATGGGATTCTTTCAGGGAAAACGGGGTTCTGTTGCGTTATGTTATGGAGTGTGAAGATGGCCTTGTTGAGGCTTCACTTATTTCTTCTCAAAATGACGATTGAAGATCTTAATGGGCTTAATGTGACTCGAGTTTGTAGACAGCGGAATGCTCTCAGATTTTCAAGTTCACAGTTGCTATATTTTATGAGGGCAAGCTCATGGAGGTTAGATTCCTCTCTCAAATTTAGACTGCTAAACCAAACCTGTGCATTTATTTTGAGTTCAGAAATGATTCTTGCAGTGGATCACCTCTCTTGTGGATTGGCGTAGGAGTGGGTCTTTCAACTTTAATTTCATCTGTAAGTATCTCGGATCCATGTAAGTATCTCGGATCCAGATTATTTCAAACATTCTTTTTTCCTAGGAGAACATTAATTAATGCTCGTTAGTCAAGAAAACCCCTCACAGTTTGTGTTCTATCTATCAAGCACTGTGCGTGATACTTTAAATCGATGTTGATTGTAACTTCAGTCTTGAAAGATGTCAAGAAATTTTTAACAATATTAGATGTTGTGTAGTTATTAGGACTAACATACATTGGACGGTATTGGATTGCAAGGTGCTAACCGTGTTAAGGTAAGCATAATTTTAGAGTATTAATGTCTTTTCAATTCGTTGAAAAGACATTAGAATGTTGTTACATATGGTGCAATAGAACAACGAGGTCTCAATGTCACTCCCCGTGATTCTTGTATGTTTGTTCTAAATTTCTCTCTTCACTTGTTTAATTCATTGACACTCATTACACTCTAAAGGTTAGAAATACTGTAAAATTGACGTTTTATATAAGTCACTCTAACTTGCTTTGGTTGCAAATAGGGTATTTCAAACCGCTTCATTACGCGTTGCAATTTCTAGTTTGCCAAGCCTTTGGTGCAATGGCAGCCAAGGAGGTCAAAGATGAGCAAGGGCAAACACCAAAGGAGAGAAGAATTCCTCCTCCAAAAATGCAGGGACCTTGAAAACGCAAACGAACAATGGAAGCGTTTGATAATTGAGATGCAATCAAAGATGGAGGAAGATAAGGTATATTCATTAAGTTGGCAATTTTTCACTTGTTTTGACAAGTTTTTGTACAATTGTACAAATCTAAGAATCCTTGTGCATCTTAAACTTGGCAATGAGCACTTACTATTATTTCAATGAATATCTTCATTGTTTGCTTGTACAGCAAAAAGTCTACGAGGAGGCATCAAAGCATGAAAATGCTGTGAAAAAGGCAGTTTTGACCATTTGCGAGAATGTCCATGACTTTATGGCCAATGTGCAAGACTTTCAGGTACAAAGTCTAGATGCATTAAGTTGACAAGTATTGTTTTCCCTATAAAAAATAACACAATTATTGACACAATTAGAACTTCTTGCATTTATTTTCTCTTTTGGGTATTACTTTATTGACATACTTTAATGTGCTTATTTCAAGATAAACTTAGGCACATCATGCCATCTCAAGTACTTCACCGATGGACAATATACACCAAACTTGGAGACTCTATCTGCATGCGTGGAAGAGGTGACCACTGTGACTCAATCTGCAAAAGCAGGGTTGATTCCAGTTATCAAAGATTGGAAAGATGCTCATGGGAGAGCTGACTTAATGATCGAAAGATCAACGAAAACTATGATGTACAATGTTCTTGGCAAAGAGGATGCAAAGGCCCCAAAAGCCTTAGACTGGCGAATCTAGGTACACTATACTCACTTGTCTCATACTTCTTTCTGTCTCCAATTCTTGGCTCTTGATATTTCATATCGTTGTGAACTGTGTGATTGACATTTGATCGAAAAATCATCTGAAATAAAGACTTGAGATTGGGGATTAGATGCAGTAATGCGATGCACGTCATGACAGTCCTAATGCAAGGCATTGTTTGAGACTTAAGGTTTACTTTTTAAAGATTTTTAAGAAAAACATATCTCGTTTGGTCAAAATTTATCCCATATTTCTAGCATCTTATGAGGAAATGATTCATTTAATTCTTTTAATGACATTGTTGTTTGACGTGTTGTAGGTGAAATATGGATCAATTTGCGAGCGGACTAATTGATGGCTAGTGATGATGGCTAGTGGTATAGCGGTTGATGAAACTTTTGTCTACATATGTTCTCATTTAGTTTGTTGAAGCAAGTAGAGGTTGTTTTGTTCTCTTTTTCTCTTTGTGTTGGCCTTCCTTTTTCTTGTTGGTACTCTTATCACTACTAGCGAAGGTGTCGTTTCTCACTCGCGAGAATTTGGAATAGTTATGTGTACACACTTATCCTACGTTGCGAATTGCACTCATCAAATCTTAAGTCCCTAAGACAGTGAGTGTGAATTGAAGTGGCACGGTTTGACTCACCGAACAAGTGAAAAAGGGACGCCTTCTCTTTGTAGTATATTTCAAATCATTTTTCATTCACTTGCTGGCCTCTTGTTTGTTATATCGGCTTGCTATTGGTCTTATTGCTGGTATTTCTTTTGCTTCAGGGAATGATCAAAGTCCCCAAAATGTATTACAATTAAGTACTGTTGGAGATAAGTCTTAAATATCTCGGCACAGTTTTAAGGCAAGAAACTCTGTAGATACAACTTAAGTAAAACTAAAAAAGTTTCCCAAGAATCTTTGCATGTGTAGAATGTATATTCAAAACATCACGTTACAAATCAACAATTACAAAAACATAAGGTAGTTCACATTGTGATAGATATGGCACTTTCTCCTGACTCAAATACAACGACTTGTTCAGTTCCAGCTTAACCCTTCATTGCCCAGCTGACTGGTCACTGGGGCCTCTGAAAACGCTGTGTAGTAAGATCTGCGGAGAATATGATGTCAATCCCTGAAATTCAGATGTGTAAGATTCTTGTATACAGCTTATGTGAAAAGAAAATTTTCATTCCAAGGTCTAGAAGTACACATATACGCATGTATAAACTCGCATATACGCTCAATACGTATAGAACGTGCATAAAGAAATCTTGATGGCGCATAAAGAAGGCTCTATATGGATGGATGAGCGTACAGAAATGTAGAAGAGAGTTCATGGATGATGCAGGCTTTCCTGCAGTTCTGGGTTCTTTGATCGTGAATAGTATGTGACAGGGTTTCCTGTGCAGAGGAAAGAAATGACAGGACGCAAAAAGAAAGCACTGGAAAGAGAATACAGGTATGCAATACAACACTATAGCACATTCTTATAGTTTATGCATTGCAGCATGATTCGCGATCTCCCGGGCACAAGTAATCACATGTACATGTAGGTAATTCAATGATGCTTCCATGCGTGTACTCTGATCCATAGAAAGAGCAATTATCCGACCAAAATCACGCGTACAAAAATGTGTCTTCAACCGTATACTGAAGATTTTGTTGCAGTCAAAAATTCACTGAAAAATCTACAGTAGCACAAATGAGACGTTCAATCACTACATTTGAAGCACAGATGTTTGGGAATAGCTGAACTGAGTGCAAATAATTCTGTAAAATCTACACAATCGTAGAAGAATGATCAAACACGAGCACCCTTGAAACGGAGGTGTGTCAAAGCCGCGTATACGGTCCGATCAAACACTGTCTATAATCTTTGGATCTATCGGTCACTCGGATGATTTCAAAAATGCCTACACTCATTCACAGTCGAGTGCTGAGAAAATTCATACGGTTTGTAAAGTGAGGTTTTTCCGAATGGCATTTTGAAGTTAAAATGGTGTATTTAACAATCTTTAAATGAAGCTAAAAGAAGTGGAAAGAATGGAAGAAATATTAAATGTGCAAAGTAAAAAGGTTTCATGTTAAGCGTCAAAGTTATGAAGCAATGTTAAGGAAAATAAAATCAGTTGTATGGATTATAAGTGCAAGAAAATATCTAAAGGAAGTATAAAAAAAATGTTAGAAGAAAATCAGGTTAATAATTTGTAGGAGAACGGAGTGGGAAAAGGGAGTTCTGCTGCGCAGTCCGTTTCTAACGGAGCAGATCAGTTGACGGAAACGGACTAGTGTAACAGAAGATAGTCCGTTAGTGGACGTGGCCAACGGAGATACAACGAAAATCTGTTTCGATGTCCGTTGGCGAATTGGATGTCCGTTAGTTGATGAGGAGTAACGGAGGAGTGTCCGTTACAACGGACAGGAGAACGGAGGGAGCGTGGTCAAGCCGTTGAGAGCAAACAGGTTCCGTTGATAACGGAAGACGAATTCCGTTATAGCAGTTCCGTTTCAGTCTCAGTTTCTAGTTCCGTTGGTAAAATCCGTTGTGTGCAGTTCTGTTGCGTTGGCAATTGCGGTTGGAATTTCCGTTGTGCAGAATCCGTTTTGGGTGAATTTCAGTTATGTAATTTCCGTTGCAATTTCAGAACGGAGTTAGTTTCCGTTTTAGGTCAATCAGTTGATTATTTTCAAGGAGTATATAGTAAAGATTAAAAAGTTATTTTTAGAGGAGATTTGGAAAGATGTGGCTTTTGAGTCAGAAGTATAAGAGAGTTGAAGTTGAACTTTATTGTTGCCAAACCATCCACAAGAGATTGGTGAGCCAGGGGAGCATAAAAGCATCCTCTTTAGTTTAGTTTTTATTGTATTTTATGATAATAATTGAAGTGTAAATTGATATATGAGTGATTGGAAATATAACAAGACCATAATTGAAAGGTGATGTTGTGTGTGTGTAAAATTTGTATGAGAGATTGTGATAACATTGTATGAATTGAATTAGAGAATAAAGAGGGAGAGAGAGATTGAAGTGAGGGATTAATTGAATTGAAGTGAAATCAAATTGAGTGATAACTAAAATTAGGTTTGAAAGAAAGATTTCATCAAAGTTATTAATATTCAATTAAAATAAAACCAAATTAATAAGGAAGTAATTGATTGAATAATGGGAAGAGTGATGTAAAAACTAGAAGTGTAAAGAAATTAAGAAGAGAAGCGATTCATACAGATTTCTTGTGTGATTTCATTTGATTATTTTTAGTGACATGCAAGTGATTGTGACCGTAACTTTTACTCATTAGCGTTTGAATCTCCTGTGGTTCGTTCCTGAACTATATTGTGCTTTTAACAATCACATACAACGACAATCTACACGGTTGGATCCTGTGACTTTGTATTCTCATCATTCAGGTGCCCTCCGATTGTAAAAGAAACGGAAAAACCTGCTGCTAAAGAAAAGAGTCTTGGGCGGTAAATGGTTAAAAGCTTCGAAACAAAAAGGTTGACAACCTCACTCCAGGTTAAAGGGCATCGAGAGGCTTTCATTCTTCGTTCATCCTTAGAGGATCCAGCATGGGTGTAGTTTTGCCCAAGCCTACCTCGCCGCCTGGGGACTAAACTGGGTTGAATATTCCTTGTTTAATTAGGCCCTCTTTACACTAGAGGCGAGGGGCCGTGAGAAAAGGAATTTCAGCCAATGGGATGCGTAGAAATCGAGAAGACCAAGGAAGATCACTTTACACCCGAAATTTTCAGCCCAAGGGACAAAACGAGGAGAAAATGACATGGACAGCACTTTTGTCCTTGGTGGCAGCAAAAAGGCACATTTTTGAAGACCCGCGGATTTTGCGTCAGGCCCACCTCTGGAGGTGGGCCTGACGCAAAATCCGGGGGGCCGTGTGGCCAAAATTCTCACAGCCAATCATTTTCATTTTTTTAATAATTTTTCACAATGGCCACTTTTATTGACGGCCAGTTTTTTGACCCATTTTCTACCCAAAAACTATTACGGACGTGACTTCTATGTGAGCGGTGAGCGGAGAGCAGAGAGCAGAAATAAATGAGCCAAGAGCACTGAATTTACTAATTTTAGAAGAATCTTTTTGGAATATTCGAATATTTCTGTAGAATATTCGTATATAAATAGAATATTCGAATAAATTCTATTTTAGGGTAAAAATTTGACCTATAACCGTGGGCTGGAGCATGGTAAAATGACACTTGATTTACGTATTTCTTCCAACCATTTGAGTGGACACATACCCTTGTTTGAAAGTTGCTGCAATAAATATAAAACGTGAGCAAATGACAAAATTTGATATAATAATGGATAGCATGAACTTTATATTGCTGAGTCAAAGTCAGATATAGTCTGATACATAAATGGGAGGTCATTACTTCATTCACTCTATTGAATATAGTATAGGGTACTTCTATAGTGACTCCTACTTTTCAGCGAAAGGGTGAGTCAAGATCCCACTTTCAAGGACCAGTTTGACTTCGTTGAAGCTGAACGTTGGCGCATGGATGAACATGTCAACCCAGGGATCGAGATGGCAGACCTTCAAGAAGATGAAGTACACATGCTTGCAATATGAGAATTGGCGATTCCCACGGAACTTTGTCATTGTCTTCTTGAATGCAGGGCAGCTGCAGCCTGGTAGGGAGCTAATTGTGATCTGATACTGCTTCACATCTGGTGGCGTTCCCGAGTCTAGAGCGATGATGCAGCCATGGCCAGGGTGAGGAATCATTGTCACAGCATGGAGTCGAGCTTTGAGGGACTCAGAAGAGCCCAAAGCCAACCTTTGCTGCGGATTTGGGCGCCCAGCATTTCGCCTGACAACCTTTCCTTCTCTTTTTCCAGGATACCTATCCGCGTCTGCAGGTACGGGCACGGTGTCCAAATTCGCAGGTGGCATTGCTGTAGAAAACAACCTTCTTGGAGAGACAGACAATTTTTGCGGTAGTTGGAACCCAGCGGCTTCGAGGGCAAGGATCTCTCTTTGCTTGAGGTTTGTTCCAAGCTTCACTGGCCAGACATCAGGGATGCTGGGCCTCTCCTGCTGCCTAGAGTACGGAACTACCCACTTCCGCCTTGAACCTTTGACACACCTCTCAATATCATCTGAGCAGAAGTAGAACTCCTCCGACACTTGTAAGTTCTTCCTAGTGTTGTGCCATAGACCGGTGTACGTAGGCGCGGGGGTGGGTTTAGCACCCCTCACGATTTTCTCCTCACACTTCTTCTTAGTAACAGCTCTTTGGGCCCAACAACACTTACCTGAATTCTTTGCCAACCGAGCAATGTGCCACTCCTTCACGTTAACTCTGGTCTCCTCAACACTGGTGACATGACGAATCTGTCCTTGACAACGGGGAGAAGGAACTGCGTCGTCAGCTTGTGGTGGAGAAGGTGCAACATCGAGGACGTTGGTTTCATCCTCCTCGGATATCACTGACATGTGAGCGGTGCGTACCTTGGTTTTCGTGCCATATCCACGAGGATGCGAGAAGTTTATCTTATCAGGCCTGTGTGACTCATCATCAGCTCCAAGTGGCAAATCGAGCCTGCGCTTCATGGAGCCAAACACTTCCTCTCCAGCCATGTGAGGATCACGTGTACAAAACTCGCCCGCTCCAGGCATGTCAAGCATGGGGTCCTTGAGGACCTTGGAGTCACCTGTTTTTTGAGCCCTACGCTCAGCCATGCGAAGCTTCAGCTCTTGTTTGCTTGGTCCAGTCCCCCCTACATCGCCCTTCAAATATTGGTAGTAATTGACGACTTGCAGAAAAGCCCGGATGTAGTCATCCACTGTAGCAATATAGAGATCACCTCCGTTGTTGCCGGACGCTTGAAGCCACTTGTTATGCACAGTCTCTGCAAGATTGCAGGAGGGCATTTCTGCGAGTTCGTCCTCTGAGAACCTCTGAAGAAGTCATGTCAAGAGAGTTAGCAAAATAGGTGGTCGGGTCCAACACATGATGTAGATTCTAAGGAAATGAAGCTTGCAGCAAAGGACGTTTGTACTCACCCCGGTCATAAATCCACCCCATTGGCAATAACGAAAGTGCCAAAATGCCAGCCACAGCTCAAGTTTGCTCAATGCTGACTCGGTCACAGCCCCAGCGGATACCCACCATGCCTTAAGTCCTTGATACAATCTCTCAACCTCAGCCATAGTTTGAGCCTTCCTGTATTGGTGACACAACTGCTTGTGTTGGTCCCACAGATCTTCAGCGATGTATTTCTCAGTATGCTTCACCATGGACTGGGTCCAGTGAAATTGACAAGTCCTCTCACGGTCGTCCATACGTTCTTCCTTGTTGCCGGACCCATAGACAACCTGCACGGCGTTCCAGTTGGCCTGGACACTGTCTGCCATGAAGCCCTTGAAGTATGGCATATCAATACCATGTCGCTTCATCATGGCGTTGAGATTCTTCCAGAAGACCATTTGTGCTTCAATATCCTCCGATTGCATGTCGCAGCAAGCAATAGTCATGACACGGCAGTAAGTGGAGTCATAGACGTGGCAAGCCATCGTTGTCCACTGCTTGACTCGTTTCACATGATCAAACATCAACCATGCGTTCTCAAGATCACCACTGGGTTGCATCCGCTTGACTAGGTCGACACCACTCCCAGGCCCTACTTCAGACATCTTGTAGACATACACCTTATCTAGCTCCAAACCTTGGCCGGGGAACATGTTCATTTGAACAAACGCCCAATTGCTAAGGCCTCGCAGCCTTGTGATGCTGTCCATGACACCGTACCTCCTCAAGTACCTGAAAGTGACAACCTTATTTCGAATACTTGGTGAAGCCATATCCTTGCATCGATCTAGCACTGGAACTAGTTCCTCAAAGCTCAATGTCTTCGGCGGGTCGTCCTCAGATCTCAACAAGTAGCCTCTAATGAGAGTCTTGCTTGCCTCCAATACAACCGCACTCTTTGTCGCCTGCGGAGTCTTTTCAATCTGGTCTCCAATCAGACTACTGATTTCGACTTTGGTGTCTCTATAGTCACCAACTTTAACTGGATGCTCGTGAGATCCAAGGTGGATGCAAATGCGAGTTCTATTACGCTTGCCTAACACATAGTAGATCTTTGCATCACAAGTGGCAACACAGGAGGGCGGTTCCTTACACACTCTGCACACCAAGGTCGAATCTCTAGGGGGACCCTGGCCTACAACAAACGCTTGGAATGTGAATCCATCAAACTCAGTCTCATTGACTTCGTAGATGCGATGTTCACGTCTAAGGTAGTCGCACTCCTTGTTCTCACATCGCAGGTGTCCTACACAATTGGAGGATCGAAATGAAAGTCCCATGTCATTAGTAATGTTAGTTGTGATGGTCTTCGTCCATACATGGCCATCGTAGCGCTTATCCATTCCTTGCATAGACTTTGCCTGCGAGCGAGACGCGGATGCTTCAGGTGGAGGCAATTCAAACATGACATCACCGTTGAAGGTTGCAGGCAAGTACGTGACTCTCTCATGTCTAATGGAGTTATAATCGATCTTCTTTAGGACATTCTTCTTCCCCGGTATGAGGACAAGTTTCTTCAGACACGCAACGACACTATCACATTCATTAGAATCTGGTGATGGGGAAGAACGAGATTTTGGAATCACAACTATAGGAGACTTTGACTGTACGGGAGGGTTAGACGAGGCAGAGACAAAATGAGTGGATTTAGAAGGACTACTGTCTTCATCTGATGAGAGTGTAATGATGGGGGTATCAAATCCTGGCTCAACCTTAATCTTTTCAAGATGAGGAGTCTCTAACCCAGGCTCGACCTTGACTGCTACATTGGAAGGAAGGGGGTTCTGAACGGTGCAAGTTGAGGAACGACGAGGGGTTAAGATTTCTGTAGATGCAGCCATTTGGGAATCTATCAATCCATAGACTCTATACCTTCCTGGTGGAAGCCTCCAACTTTTACAATTACTGCCGTTAGAAAATGGTAACTGACCAACCGTGTGACTCAGCTCAGACGTGAGGTCATCGAAAATCTCTTCCTCAACACTAACAGTCTCTTCCTGAAAATTGAACCTAAGACTCAAACGCTGACACGACACCAAAGCATACCCTTCTTGGTCTACAAGAAATGTGAGTGGGAGACCCACGCCATGAGCTCGGAACACGACCATATTTGTCGCGCCAAGAAGGGCTGGGGGAGGCATGATGAGAGAAGACAATGCGCAGCTAAACGAGATTGATTTTGATATGATAGTAGTGTAGTGACAATGGGTTAGGGGATCTTTTTATAGGATCCAAGTTATGATGTGTGGAAGCATTGTCAACAAGGAATCGGCAACATTCCGTAATTATTGCATCAGTCGTAAATTTAATGGACAACGGTCATTGTTCAACTGGCAGCGCAGAACTAGATAGCTCTCAGCCGAAATGTGATAGACAAGATTAACAATGTCCCTAGATTAGAACTCAATAATTACATGGCGCCAAGTTGAGCGACCGTTTAAGGATTGAGACTGGGATGCATAAGGAGATAGAAAGAAATCAGAATTCTCAAAACGTGAATGCAAGTGGTAGCTAGTGAATGAAGGAGCATTTCAGATGCATGAAGTCTCTCCATGTGAAGGTGCGACACCTTCAATTGCTAAGAAGAGGAAAAGGGGAAAGCTCCTATTCTCTAGTGCAAAGGTGATTAGGCGTTCTAGGATGAGAAATATAGAGAATAGAAATAGACGATTTTCTAACTTGAGGGGCACCGTCAAGGCTTTAACAACCGAGTTTGCCAAACTTCCAGTAGAGACCGTGCATCGTCCATCAGTAGAGCAAGAAGACAGTGTAACATCCCAGTCCAATTCTGAGACAAAGGTGCAACTATCCGTGGACTTTCGTGATCCCCACGACACTCAGGTACACTCTTTTGCCACCGTATCACTTCTATCTTACACATCATTCCACTAGGTTATTAGAACTTCCAGCTGCATATTTCAAGGGGCAGTGGTTATGGGCAAGTGTCTTTTCTTCAAGGGGCAGCTTTTTGAGTTGGGGCAGCGCAAGTGGGCAAGGGGCAGCATTCAGAAAGTAAGAACGGCCGCCCAAACCCTAATTGTTGAGGCCAATAGCTGTCGATCTCATCTCATCACCTTCAGTTGTGATGCAGGCTCCTGCACCTTGCTTGCGGAGCTCGTGGCCTTCCCTCTGCAACCAGGTAATGTGCGTTCTCTGCTTCTTGTATATGGTCCTCACATTCAAAATCAAATGCTGCTCCTCCCAATGTCTTGCACTTCTACTCACTAGTTGTTGTCTCATGCAACAGCTGCTCGCATCCTCAAGTTCGGCGTGCCAGGTTCTGAATTCCATCCTTGTTAATTTTCTAGATCATCCTCTCAATTGATGCATTCCTCATTAGAATGCTTGTACGCAGCTGGGTTGTCACTTCAGGAAAAATTTCGGGGTCGAACCCGACCCATGCTTGGAGCGTGTTCATTTAGCTTGTAAGCATCATGTGCAGAGAAATTAGAAACTAGGGGTCGGACCCGACTATTGATTACAACCAGATTGTCTTGCTTGCTCGCATAATGGAATCTAAAGGCGAAATTTAGGGGTCAGACCCGACCCATGCTTGGAGCCAGCTCATTTAGCTTGTGCGCATCATTCCTCATTAGAATGCTTGTACACGAAGATGCTCATGGATCCCATTAAATGCTTGTCCTTCCAAGTTCAGGTGCAGGATTCAGTCACCCAGGTGCTGCCAGTACGTGTCAGCTCGCCCACGGCCTCCAACATCCCTAGCAATCAGGTATTCTTTCATTTGACCTCCATAAACCCTAGCTACCTTAATTGGTGCGAGTACTTTATGTACTGTGGTGAGATTCATGGCGTCTTGTTAGTGCTCCTTGCGTTGACTGTCTAGCTTTGAGTATGCAGGATCCACTCGCGTTGAGGTCGTCAGCAGCCTTGTTGATTCCTTGCCCACAGGTACGCTTGATCAATGAACCCACCTTATTTTTTGTGTGCAAGTAATGAACCCATACGCAAACCCTAAGTCTAGATTAGAATGAATGCTAGCCACTAATTAGGTGTACAATACTCTAGCTTGTGATGCGAGAATGCTTGAGAATCCAGTGATGGTGGAAGAACGAGCTTAGGGTCACGAGTGACGCGTTACGGCAGTGAGCCACGAGTGAATTGTAGTAAGCTTGTAAGTAGCAAGGGCCAGCGTACTAGCAAAGTAGAATGGCAGCGTGCGTGCGATTAGAATAGCAGCGTGCGAGTAGAATGGCAACGTGCGAGTAGAATGGGAGCGTGCGTGTATTAGGGCAGCGTGCAAGCGTGCGAGCAAAAACGACGGCGTGCGAGCAGAATGGCAGCGTGTGTAGGGGCAGTGTGGCAGCATCCACAAGCTCCAGCGTGTGAATATGGGGATTCAGTACGAGTATACAGGGCCAAAAATACAGGGCAGGCTTAGGTGTCGGACCCGACACATGCGTGGAGCGTGTGTGCAAGTATACAGGGCCAAGAATACATGGCATGCTTAGGTGTCGGACCCGACCCTTGCTCTTTGACTGCCCAAGCATTCAAGGCTAGTGGCCACGCACTCTCACCCGTGTTAATGCCAACACTGAAGCCCGTGTTAATGCCAGCACTAAAGCGGTAAAGCCCGTGTTAATGCCAACATTCAAGCCCGTGTTAATGCGAGTGCCCAAGCATGCAAGCCAGTGGTAATGTCAGCATTCAAGCCAGTGGTTTGGCATGCTTAAATTCAGTAGTCGGACCCGGTGGGTTCTATGTATGAAGAAAAAAATGATGGGAGTGGTGCGTGAACGCGTGAGATTGCAGTGAGGGCGAGAGTGGGTAACAAGTGACGAGTGATGCGTTACGGCAGTCTGAGCACGTGTTATTAGAAGTGGCGTGCATGTAAGAAGATGGGCTAGCTTGGTAGCATGCCAAGCTCCAATTGAGCTGTCGGACCCGACCCATGTAGTGTGCAATGGCTCGTGGTCAGTGGCAGGTGATCATTGGCAATGGCCAAGCTCTCTCAAAGAGCTCTAATTCTTTTGTCGGACCCGACCCTTTGTATTGAAGTGCCCATTAAGCCAGGTGCGAACAAAAGGCACCAGAGTGCCACCTAGTTTAATGTCACGGATGGTGGTTTTATGAATGCAGGTTGTTGACATGAGGAGACTTCAATCAGTGAAGGAGGCAGTGTCAAGAGGACCATCATCAGGTTCTAATTCCCAAGACCAAATGGAAGTGGAGGTTGTCCAAGCAACGCCCAACTTGGATGGAGAAGGAGCGCAAATTATTTTACACTGCGAGTCAAGCGAGAGTGGGGACTCTGGTGGTGGGTTTGCATCACACGGTGGTGGCGGATCAGTGGCTCGTGGGGGTGAGATGTCAGTGCCAGCTGATGGTGGTGAGATGTCAATGTCTGCTGATGGTGGTGAGGCATTGGCTGTTGATGGTGGCATTGCAATGGCACGTGGTGTTGGCGATGCAGCGGCTGGTGATGGTGGCGAAGCAATGGGTGGTAATGGTGGCGCCCCTTTAGCTGGTGATGTTGGCTCGTCAAAGGCAGGTGAAGGTGCAGGGTCTGTGGCCAGCGGTAGTGCTACTGCTGCTACGCTTGAGCCATTGTCTCCATTAGAGCGTGGGCGCCGTCAAGTCATTGGCTTGAAAATGGCAGGAGACAAAGTCCATGCAGGCTTAATCCATGGAAACATGAGCGATCTCATTGAAGGAATGAGATCAAAACCCTTCTCCAAGGAAGTTTTAAAAATCCCACTCTGTCGAATGATTCACATGCCAATGGTAAGACCAACACTTTGATGTGACGTAGTGAAGCTGATGGGAGCATTTCGCTTTGGATACAAGCCCAATTCGGCTGCCATGTATGTGTCTGTGACAAATGACGAAGGTATGACAAGAATGGTGAATCAAGATATGATGGACAAATGGAACCCGTGTTGGCTATTAGAGAATGATGCATTTGAGCAGAGACTGAGGTCTGATCCAAATCTACAGTGCTTAAGTGGCTCAATGTTCTTTGTTTATGATGGAAACTATAGACTCATGGCTTGGAAGGAGGTTATCGAGAGTCTTCATGGAAGTGACCCACAATGGTACTCAAAGAATGGAAATCCTGAGTGCATTGTTCTGGACACAGCTGGAGGTCGTGGAGATATCCTTAGTGCAATGCACGATATCAACTCGTAAGTATGACTTGAAGTTGGATTGCTTGAATATGATTGTTTGATTTTTATTGTATCTTAAGTCATTTAGAATCGAGATTGACAATTTTGAAATGAGAAATGTGCAGTTCTAATCAAACCGCTCACGTGAAGACTAGTTTGGTACACACTCTTCATCGAATTCAAATGTATGGATCATATGACTTAGAGTACTTTAAGCCGATGCTTACAGCAGAGCAATTCAAATCATGCCAGACAAAGTCAGTGAAGACTTGGTACCCACTTACACGGGACTTGATGGTTAACTTCATTTGGAGCGTAAGTATTCCTACTCTCAATCAACGCTATATTAACATGCACTGCCAATACATACATACCCGTGGAATGAGGATTGATTTTTTGCTCCAATATGCAGGATGAAATTGTGCAAGTTTCAAATGAGGTTGCGCAATTGTACTGGGAGGAGGTAGAGGAGGTTTCTCAAAGCAACTTAGGCCTCCAGGAGTATGTTGACAAGGCTGTCTCCAAGAAGAAAGAGGAACTTTTAACTGCGTTCAACAAAGCGCAATCAGTTGCTAATCCTGCCCTTGGACCTGGCATCATGGAGCAGGTATGTGTGAAATTAATTGATATTATGAAGCAAATATTAAGTGTGAATGAAATGTCTAATGAGTCATTGTGAGATGTGAGTAAAGGACGCGGTTTTAGGCTAATGCTTACACCTGGACTTAGCATGGTCAGTTCGTAGCATATGGTGTTCACTTGAAGTTATACGCAGGTGGAAAGTAAGGGTCGGGTCCGAAACATTTGATAATAGGATCATGAATTATATGTGACTCTTTCGTTTCATTCTTGATTGTGAGCGAGCGAGTAATGTGCATTAGTGCATGGGTGTGATCTTTCCGCTTAGAGCTCGACAGCGTGCGACAAACGCTTATTTCTCGGTCTTGGAACGGCTAGAGGCTGAGGGCTAGAGGTTGAGGTCAAGGTGCATGATACTAACAGAATGAGAGGTCGGACCCGACCTTGCTCAAAGCATCATCAGCCTTCGTGGTTGGGAACAACTTGCATGTTGCTTGCCAGAATGAAAAGTCGGATCCGACCCTTGCTCAAAGTGAGATCAGCCTTCGTGGTTGGGATTGTGCGCTCGTTGCTAGCCAGAATTGAGAGGTCGGACCCGACCCTTTTTAAAGCGAGATCAGCCTTCCAAGTTGGAAACGCGTGCATGAGACTGCCAGCTTTGAGAGGTCGGACCCGACCTTTGCTAAAGCGAGATCAGCAATCCATGCTTGGAACGCATGCATGTTGCTTGCCAAAATTGAGAGGTCGGACCCGACCCTTGCTGGTCTTGGTGTTCGTGGTAGACATGCTGGTCTTGGTGTTCACGGTAGTCATGGTTTCCCTAGCATAAGGGGCAGTCAAGATAGAGTGGTCGGGTCTGACACCTCCGTGTAGGCTTAAGCAAAATGTTTGGTTGGAGCGGTTGGCGAAGGAGATAGTGCAACTAGGAATCAGTAGTCGGGTCCGACACTTGCTTACATTCTAGAAAACAATATGTGGAGCAATCAGAAATTGAAGGTCAGAATTTTGTGGTCGGGTCCGACAGCTTCTTGGAACTACAAGCAGTTTAGGTGCTTGGTTAGTTGGTTCACTTGGCCAAGAAAATGGGCAGTTAGGAATCAGTAGTCGGCTCCGACACTTGTTTGGATTCTAGGAAACACTACGTGTAGCAATGAGAAATTGGAGGCCAGAATTAGTGGTCGGGTCCGACGCCTCCTCTAGGGGAGTATAATATACCATTGGAAAGGTGCTTTCAAGACCTTTCCAATGGTATATTACACGCCCAAAACTGCCAAATATTGAGTTTGCAAACAGAAAAACAGTCCTGCGAGACGTTGAAGGAAAAAAAGACATATTCATCCAGAAAATTTCAAGAAAATATACAAGAATTGAATGGTCGGGTCCAACACATGAGTAGACGCTAGAGCTGAAGTATTGTAGGAGTGATCAACGCAACCAGAGGGTGCGTCAAAATTTAGTGGTCGGGTCCGACACATGAGTAGACGCTAGAGCTGAAGTATTGTAGGAGTGATCAACGCAACCAGAGGGTGCGTCAAAATTTAGTGGTCGGGTCCGACACATGAGTAGACGCTAGAGCTGAAGTATTGTAGGAGTGATCAACGCAACCAGAGGGTGCGTCAGAATTTAGTGGTCGGGTCCGACATTTGCCCAATTGTCTAGACAAACCTTGGGTTGTGCGAGTGAATATTGAGTGGGGCAGTCTCGTGACGCGTGACGCTAAATTAGGGGTCAGGTCCGATGGGTCAAGGGTTGCGAATTTTTAAGACGTGTAAAGTGTGATGCTGGTCTTGATTTTCATGCTCGTCATGCAGCTCTTGGTGTTCGTACTCGTTTTGCTGGTCTTGGTGTTGGTGCTAGTGACGCGTGATGCTAGTTTTGTTGTTCATGCTCCTGATGTTGGTCTTGGTGCTCATCTCGTGACGCGTGACGCTGAATGAAGGATTGGGACCGACGGGTCATGAGATGGTCATCTCGTCATAATTGTCTTGGGGTTCATCTCGTCAAGGACTGGTCTTGGAACAAATGCTCGTCATGCTAGTCTTGGGCCTGAAGGAGGTGTCGGGTCCGACCGGTCAAGGGACGCCGGTCTTGGTGCCCATGCTCGTCATTCTGCTCTTCGTGTTAATCTCATGATGCTGGTCTTGGATCCCATGCTCGTCAAGGGCTGCTCTTTGTGTTCATGCTCTTTATGTTGCTCTTTGTTTTCATGCTCGTCACGTGTGGCGTGTGATGCTTGTTTTGGTGTTCATGTGGTACGCGTGATGCTGGTTTTGTTGTTCATGCTCCTGGTGTTGGTCTTGGTGTTCATCTCGTGACGCGTGACGTTGAATGAGGGGTTGGGTCTGACTATCAAGTGGTATTCATCTCGTCATGTTCGTCTTGGGGTTCATCTCGTCCAGGGTTGGTCTTGGAACCCATTCTCGTCGTGCTGGTCTTGGTGTAAATTTCGTCATGATGCTCTTCGTGTTCATCCTCGTAATGCTGGTCTTGGTATTTACTGCCCGTGATGCGTGATACTTGTCTAGGTCTACATGCTCGTAATGCTGCTCTTCGTGTTGATCTTGTGACGCTTGTCGTGTGATTCTGGTCTTGGAGTTCATGCTCGTTATGGTGCTCTTCGCGGGCCTGAATGAGGAGTCGGGTCCGACCGGTCAAGGGAATATCTCCGACTCTTAGCCAAGAATATATGCATGACTTTTGAAGTTTGAATCTATTCTCCTTTGACATGCAGATTGTGGAGCATTATAGTGCACATGTTGCTACTAAAGTCGAGATGCTACTAGAGAAATTACAGTTGGTGGCAACATCACAAGTTGAGCCCAAGTATAAGGTTTGGTGGTTAAAATGGTGGAATAGTCCATCATTTGTTCGATCATCACTTAGGTTTCCCAAGTCTCCTGCAAGTGAGGACATTTTAAAGAAGTGGTTGGATCCTGCTGCGTTTTGGGCAGGGTTGGAGGAGACAACCAATAAAGAGCTAATTGCTTACTTAGCTCTGGTGGGTGGAGTTGATGAATCTAAAGATGTTGATAGCTTTGAGGACTACATTGAGAATTGGAGGATTTGTCTTTGGGACAAGGCGTACAATACCTTTTTTGGAGGGGCTGATGCGTACGGAAAAACCACAAAGTTTGAGAAAGTCAAGGACGGCGAGCTTGTTGTGAAGCGGCTCTGTCTGAGGTCAGTTCTCATGCATTTCATAAGCGAGTGATGAAAGTGATATATAGATTTAAATGGAATGCGTGTGTGGGATATAAGCTAGTGTGTTCTAATATGAGCAATGGGAAATTAAAGTGAGTTGTAATGCGACAATGTAAGTAATGGAAAATTCCGTGATTAAATTCTGCATGCTCGCCACTGGGCAATCACGGTTGAGGTGTCGGGTCCGACTGGTGATTCACGAGATTGGCAAGTATGCTCGCCGCTTGGCAGCCAAGGTTCAAGTGTCGGGTCCGACTGGTGATTCACAGCATGGCAGCCATGCTCGCCACTGGGCAGTCAAAGTTGAGGTGTCGGGTCCGACTGGTGATTCACAGCATGCTTGCACGCACCCTGTCTTTTGCTCAATACCCTGTCTTTTGCTCCCATCACCCTGTCTTTATATTTGTTGAAGGCTGTGGATTACGGGCTCCACTATGGCTGAGGGCAGCAAGGTTCGAGTGATGGATGAGGGCTGTGAAGGCTCAAGTTATGGTGCCGGGCTGTCCATTTGGAGTGACGGCAATGGCTTCTGTCACGCAGGCTCTTGATGCTTGCAATGTGGCTCTTGATGCACCTTGCACGCAGCCCCTTCATCATTGAACAACGTCTCTCTCACGCGCATATGCTGGTTCTTTAATGCTCGCAAAATGTCCTCTTACACTCTCATGATCAGTGACTGATGCTCGTGATGGGAGCATGTAATGTGAGGTGCTGAAGCTCGTGATGGGAGCAAGTAATGTGAGGTGCTGAAGCTCGTGCTCGTAGCTTGTATTGCGAGTTATGGGAGAATGTCAGTGATGTGAGCATGTACTGTGAGAGGCGGTAGCTCGTCATGGGAGCTGGTACTACGAATTATGCGAGAATTTGAGTGACGTAAAATGCATGTCATGTGATGGGCTGAGGCTCGTCATGGGAGCTCGTATTGCGAATTATGGTAGATTTTTAGTGTAAGATCATAAAATTTGAGGGGCTGAAGCTCGTGATGGGAGCTAGTACTGCGAGTTATGGGAGAATTTGAGATCTGGAAAATGCATGTCATGTGAGGGGCTGAGGCTCGTCATGGGAGCTCGTAATGCGAGTTATGGTAGAATTTCAGTGTAGGATCATAAAATTTGAGGGGCTGAAGCTCGTGATGGGAGCTGGTACTGCGAGTTATGGGAGAATTGGAGTGATGGGCAATGCATGTAATGTGAGTGGTTGAGGCTCGTCATGGGAGCTTGCATTGCGAGTTATGGGAGAATTTCAGTGTAGGAGCATTAAATGTGAGGGGCTGAAGCTTGTGATGGGAGCTTGTATTGCGAGTTATGGGAGAATTTCAGTGATAGGAGCATGTACTGTGAGGGGCGGTAGCTCGTCATGGAAGCTGGTACTGCGAGTTATTTGAGAATTTTAGTGATGGGCAATGCATGTAATGAGAGGGGCTGAGGCTCGTCATGGGAGCTTGCATTGCGAGTTATAGGAGAATTTGAGTGTAGGAGCATTAAATGTGAGGGGCTGAAGCTCGTGATGGGAGCTTGTATTGCGAGTTATGGGAGAATTTCAGTGATGGGAGCATGTATTGTGAGGGGCGGTAGCTCGTCATGGAAGCTGGTACTGCGAGTTATTTGAGAATTTTAGTGATGGGCAATGCATGTAATGTGAGGGGCTGAGGCTCGTCATGGGAGCTTGCATTGCGAGTTATGGGAGAATTTCAGTGTAGGAGCATTAAATGTGAGGGGCTGAAGCTTGTGATGGGAGCTTGTATTGCGAGTTATGGGAGAATTTCAGTGATGGGAGCATGTACTGTGAGGGGCGGTAGCTCGTCATGGAATGTATAGGAGCGTATAATGTGAGGGGCTGAAGCTCGTGATGGGAGCTGGTAATGCGAGTGAAGAAATGCTTCAATGATGGGCAATACAAGTAATGGGAGCAAGTGTGTACTATGAGTACTGCGAGCAGGAAATGAGAACATGTAATGCAAGTTAGGGAGATAATTCAAGAATGTGACTAATGAAAGTGATATTGAATTACTGTCGTTGTGCAGGTACATGAAGCAAGTGCTCCTGAAAGCAGGGGCAATTCGAAAGTTACCACCTTGTGTACAGGGATGGTGTGATTCGTCCTCACCGACCTACATTTTCTCTAAGACGCAGAAGAGGAACTTCAGCAGGGACCACCTCTTGGAATGCTGCTGGTACATCGAGTGCCCCAAGAGTTTTGTACCTGACGAGGAGGCTGAGCTGAAGAAGTCTTTGACTCCTGTGGTCGAGCTGTCTGATGAGGACGAAGATGAAGAGGAGGATGCCGATGAAGTTGAGGATGCAGCGAAGTCAAAGAAGCAGGCGCCAACGAAGGAGAAGGCTACATCAAAGAAGAAGGCAACAACGACGGCAGACTGTAGTGTCACGGTGGCTGCATCGAAGAAGGTCACTACCAAGGCCAAGTCTGTTACAGGAGGCGACACGGTGATGACCGATGCCCTTCCAGTCACCCAGAGCCGGGTGAAGCAGCCGAGTCATTCCACATTATCACAGCCTGCACCTACTGATTCAAGTTCGCAGGCATTTGTCATACACCAATCCGTTCTTGACCAGCAAACATTTATTCGTGAGGTTCGAAAGTTTGTTGTGTCATGCTCTCCTTCTCGTTCATGTAGCTTCCGTGGGGTGCCATCTTTGCTTGGACATGCAGACTTGGTAATCGCAGACTTACCAGAGGGACTACCGGTGCCAAAGGTCTCCGTGCCATCATCCGTGGTGCCCTCTTGGAATGCTAAGTCTGAGGATTACTTGCAGGAGTTGTTCGACTTTGCAGATGAGATTCTGCATGACAATGGCGCACTCTTGCTTTTTTTCCTGTTTGACAATGGTGAGTTTCTTGAGGACATCGAGAGGTTTTTTGAGTCTTTTGGGTTTGCTATCTACAAAGAGTGGATGGGGGTGAATTATTTGCCGATGAGTTCGGCAAAGGTTCCCAATACAACGACGAACAGGTTTAATATCCTTCTGCTGAAGCGTGTATCTTGGCGCGAGGACTCTGTGTCGTGGCGTTCAACATTTTGCATTCGTGATGTGCCGGAGTTGGTTGCCCACGGTGTGAACGTTGGCCTCAATGACACTTTGATCAATCACTGCACCAACCCGCTGATGGATGGTGCTCGTCTGTGGCGAGGCCCAAGGGAGAAAGACGAGTACACTTTCGCTTGCCTTGTGTTGGCTTTGACCACTGCTGGAGACCTTGTCATCAATGTAGCAGCTGCCACTGGTATGTATTTATCATCTTTGCTTTCCTTTCAAACTATTTGCCTTTGCTTTCTTTTGTGTTCATGTGTACTTATACGTTTATGTTGTGGTTCTTTTTAGGGAATTCCATCACTGCTTGCAAAAATACAGGTAGGCACGTTCTGGGCATGGAGAGTGACAAGAGATTGTTTGAGGCTGTTCTAAAGCCCATGATATCTCTTGGAAAGGCTCCACCAATTCTTGCTGCTCCTGCTACATCCGCAAAGAAGCCAAAGAAGGCTCCTGCAGTAAAGCGCCGTCGTGGGGAGGACCATGAGTAAGTAAGTGCTGCTCACTCTAGTCAATTTTTATTTTTATTGTAATTTGAGCTTCATTATATCAATTGTGGCTAAACGTTTCACTATGTTACTGCATTGTAGACTCTTTCCAAGCCCGAGTAAGAGTTGGAGACTTCCGGCATATGCGGAAGATGTTGCACAATTGCAGGCAATGCAACTATCTCCACCTGTTCTGCTAGATCCTCCCCCGAAGTATGACTCTCGTGTTTTAGATTATTTAGATGTTGCTGCAGAGGTTGATTTTGACCTCAATGTGTTTCAAACTCAATCCAGTGCTAGTGAATTTGAGGAAGACTCCATGTCGCTATGCACAAGCGTGGTTAATAATACTTTAATTTATGTGGATGATGAGGCTATTAGTGAGTAGGACTCATTGATGTTGTATTTTTCTACAACTATATTATATATCTATTTTGCATAGCCATTGTAATGGCTAATTTAATGTTTATCAGTTGTACTAGACTCTTTTGGTAAATTTCTTTGAGCTCCTTGTTTTAGCTTGCTATAAGTTAGTGCTTAGCTCTATTGTGTTTGGTGTTGGTGGAGGAATTGAATGGTGAGTTCTGACTGTTAGTAAAACCTTCAGAGTGCAAAGCAAAGTGCTAGTGCTACTGCACAACTACATCTTTATGTTCTTTTGTATGCTTCTGCTTACTATTTTTTTTTTGAGACCGGTTCAAGGCTTGTCATGTTATACAAGATTTCTACTCGTGAAGGCATGTGTGGTCAAGTTGGTCAAGTGCGAGTCATACGGTGTAAGACCACAGGTTGCGAGTCATAGGGTGCCATTCATAGGTATGGAGGTCATGCATGTGTGGGAGTCATGCTGTGGTGCGTTCGTGTGTTCATGTCGTCATGGTACTCGTTTTAATAGACTAACGCATGGTGTGAGTAACGCGAATGAGGATGTGGTCTGAGTCTGGTCTATGGAGTGACACAAGTGCATGAGTGATGCGTGGATGAATGTCCCACATATAGATGAATGTCGTATGAAAAACCATGGATGAATGTCCCACATATGGATGAATGTGGATGAATGTTGTATGAAAGACCATGGATGAATGTCCCAAATTCCATATCTCACAACTAAATTCTCCTAAATTCCACGGTTATACACGCCAATTCTCCCAAAATATATTATTAAAAAAATGAAAAAATCCACGGTTATAGGAACCCTTACCCTAAAAATGACTGCAAAAATGTTTAAAGTCTGCTCTTTAATTTCTGCTCTCTGCTCTCTGCTCTCCGCTCTCTGCTCACATACGATCTTTCCCCAAACTATTACTATGCATTCCCGATTTTCGTCCTTTAAAATTAGAAGTCATTAGTGCATTCATATACAAGCATATGATAGTGAAAACATCCTCAAAATGTCAAAAAACAACCGGAAGGGCGTCATTTGAGGCCTTAAAGAATGAGGACAGCATAGTAAGGGGCCGGTAAGCCCATATTGTTTGTCAAGACTCGTGTTTGCTGGGTATAAGCCCCCCTCCAAAAAAAAAAAAAGAGTGTGGAGTAGGTACTAGGCCTTGGGGTCGAAATGAGAAGTAGTGGGGTAGAAATGAGAGGGGTATTAAAAAATCAGCACATTATTTTGTGGCCCCTTCTCACTTTACACTATATCCAAAGGACGTCAAATTCAAAGTTCGGCTTCTCAAGAATGTGCCATGGCCCTTGGCCGTTTTCTCCACGACTTCTCGTTTCTAGTGTAAAGAGGGCCTTAGCTCTTAAAGGACAAGCAGATTTTCTCATTTTTGAGGGTCATTTTCACAATTTTTCTTTTATTTTTTGAGATTTCTTTCTATTTTTGGATACATTACAATGTATACCAAAATGTACACCAAAGCTTCCTATTGAAGTGGTGATTTAAAATTAAACTTAGTGAGCATGATGGTAGCCCCACTTAGCATCACATTGGTTTCTCTACCTCTTCATGTTTGTAGACCAATGAAACGTCATTCCTCACCATTGACCCACAAATATCTTGCGTAGCGTGATAAATGCACTAACACCAAAACTCCTCTAAATAAGAAGATGTAGCCAAAGAAGGCCCACTCAACTTCATCTTAGGAAGTAAATCATGATGAACAACCATGCTACCACCATTTAACGGTTGGATGGCATTTAATCATATTGTTTGACATGCTCTTAGGATTGTTTTGAATTAATTCTACCTCATTTTGACTTGTTTTTTATCTTGTTCTTAGAAATCAACTCATGCACCTCAATTACTTATGATTGTTATGTGTAGTTTTGGATGGTCTTGAAGCGTTACTTTTGTTTTGAAACATTTTCACCTATTTTGCGTCACTTTTTCAAGTCATTTTGAGTAAATTCAACTTGTTTCAACTTGTCTTATTGCAACTTGTTTTAACTCGTCCTCACAAAATTGAGGCGCACACCTAAATTGTTAGGATTTTCTTACGCAATCTAATTGTTTCAGATTGTCTTAGATAATTTCAAGTAGCTTTGAAGCATTTTGGAATCATTGCATAGCATTTTTTTATTTTTTTATTTTTTTTCTTACTCTTACAAATGAGGCTATGATTTGTCTACTACCTACTAAATGTGAAATGGTCACTAAAGATAACATGGAAATTATTTCCACATAAGCTATGAAGTTACTACCACCCTATAATATTGTATGTGTAGTAGCTGAAGGCATATCTTTTAAAAATGTAATCCTCATCACAATTTGATTTTTTTGTTGATATACAATCTCAATTTCTCTCGAAGTTAAAGTTTCAATTTCAAGGTGTATGCCACTTTTTAATTTACTTGGAGTAGAATGGAGTTTGGCTTATGACGAATAGATAGAGGAACTACCCCAACTAGAATCCAGTGGCCGGGAAGGAAGCTTTAGATTTATCAAGACTTTTACATGATTTTCCATTGATAAAGACAGAAAAATAAATAAAAACTTCCATATGTAAATGTAAAAAAATACAGTTGTCGAATTGTAAAAGTAAAAGTAAAGGTGTTTTAATGAACACATGTAATGTTCTTTGCTGATGGTTGGAATACAAATCTAGGTCCTATTCAAATTTTATTTTTTTAAATATGATTTTTCATATTCTAGCACCATGATGACTATTTTTATGTTTTTTTTCTAACATGTGAAGATTTGATATCTTCTTATAAAAATGATTCCATCTTCAAGAATCATATTACATCAATGATACAACTCAAAATTTCCTTCAAGACAAAATAAGAACGAAAATGGTATTCATAATCTAAAAAATCAACAAAATGATATTTACAATTAAATAAATAAACCTTAGAGTTTGAAAAAAAACAAATAATAGCCGTTACAAATAAAATCTCAATTACCAACAAAGATAACAACTTTAAAAAAATGTATGAAACAAGAGAAATGAAATACAAACACATAAACAAAAATGATTGAATAAGAATAAGGATGGTCTTTATTATCTAACATATCAATAAAAAAATATTAAAATTAAATATATGAACTTTACAGTTTACAAACAATCAAATAATACTTGCAAATAAAAATTCTACCGAGAATAAAATAATAACATTTTTGTAATAAAAAAATTTGAATAACAAAATACACTAGATTCCAACTAACACAAAATAAAAATAAATATTCACAATATGTTCAAATATCACAATAATAAAATGGTTTTCATATTCTTAAAATGTGCGTGGAGTAGTGTGGACTAAAACAACAAAACCCATGTAACTCATGGTGTAGTAGTATGCACCTAACGACCTCGAATTAAATAATGAAATTCACCCTAGCCGCATGATCCAAAATAGGGTTTTTGCTCATACTTCCTTTCTAGTGACTGTCAAGCTTAATTTGAGACTGGGCTTTACTTAGTGGCCTTTTTACTTTTTACTATTCATAGACAATTAAAGCCTTTTTACATGGCATCCATAGCTATGTTTTATGAAAATTGTGTTTTGTTTTCCCAATTTTGAAACTAGACAAAACCAAATTTGCCCGGCCACGCCCATCCAATCCACAAACAAAAATAGCCAGAATCTGCCTTGCAATTCTCCTAGAAAAGGGCGCGCTCAATACCAAGCAGAGTCTGGAATTTGGCGAGCGAACGGCCGATTTTGAAGAGGCCGCGGCAGCGCGAGCCGTTCGGCGCGCCGTGGTGAGGGACTTTAGTTAGCATGGGCCCGCCAAAACACTTCCCGGCCGCGCAAAACGCCAACCGGTGAGGATGCTCTAAGGGTTAACATAATTGACACTTGTTCACATAATATAGTTTAATACGTTGTCAAATTGAGAAAAACTACTAGAGATGACAACCTTACTAATTCCAAGATCATGTGTTGAAACTCTTTACAAGATCTAAGGTCCAAACCCGGGGGCTGCACTGTACTAAGCATGTACGAGTATATGTGAGTGCACATAAGGGGTATTAATTTGAACACTGCCGTATTACGTATACATACAATAAACACATTTAGAACCAAAAATATTCACGTAAAATTACATTAAACATATACTTAAACTGGAATATATTTGTATACAAAGGTGTTTAGACATATAACCTCTTGTATACAAGGGGGATTTTAGAAGGGGTCATGAATGCACATGATTCTCAAACATAATGTAAAGTGAACCCCGGGGATCTCTCGGGGGATCTAAAATTAATGTTGTTTAGATGCTTATTGAGGGACACCATGTTAATGCCAAGATGAGTTGAAACCCTTTATCAAGATCAAAGGTCCATAATTAAAGGTTGATAATTAATGCACTTTAGATGCTTATTGAGGACACCCTTTTGAACCAATATAATATACAATCAGTTGAAACCCTTAGTTGAAACCCTTAGTTTAATCCTTTATCAAGATCCAAGGTCCAAAACTAATAGAGTTTAGATGCTTATCGAGAGACATCTAAGTGGACGGACATCTGAAAGAGGTTTTCTTGATCACAGGAGTACATGGTGAGACGGGACTAGTGACCGTGGGAAAAGTGAAGGAAAACACTAAAAGAAAAGACTCAAAAGAGGGACTTGTTCACTCAACCTGGGATGAGATTTTGAATGAATTTGGTCACATGTGAATAAACATGCTCAGTCATTAGGAGAAATTTGTAGTCACTAAGGGGACTTTGCCTTTGGCACGTGCTGAAAATTTTAGGCAAAACCGTGCACTTTACATGAGGGCACCAATGGTGCCACCGTGGTTGCCAGCAGTGCAGTTCGGTGGGTCGCGCTAATCGACGCTGCCAACACTGCAGACACTGCCAGCACTGCGGCTTCCAACGCTGTCAACGGGCAGCGACTGCACCAATGGGTTTACATAAAAAGGGGTACTTGGGCAACCGGTTCACCTACCACGGGCTGTCTAACAGGGCCCCTTTGGGACCCCATTTTTCTTCTAATGGTACAAGTCCCTCTTTTCTTCTAGTGACAGACTGATCATTTGGCATGATCCAAAATGTTAGGCACTTTCTTGTTGCACTGTTAGCTTAATTGTTAAATTCGATCAGGAGCTAGCCTGCAGGTACATATCAAAGTAGACTGAATTGAAAACCTCTTCAAGTATTCTCAACTCTCCAGAAGTCAAACTTACATAGTTAGTTAGGAGTAGCTATCCGTGACAAACAAAAGGTTGATTCTGATCTGCGAATGCATGCATGGACAAGAGGAAAATGAAGGAGATAGTTATGTAACAGGGCATGCGACCCTGCATGCGACGTGAGTAAGGTACCGGGTTCTATTTCCGACTGGGTTCTATTTCCGACCCCTACTGGTTGGGGGATGGGTGTCAGAAACCAGCCAGCATGGTTTTTGATAGTGTCCAAGAGTGTTCTAATTTCGTCCATGCTTGGAAAAATCAAGAGCTTCTGATTGGTGTAGAAGCACTCTATTTTCAGAATCCAACCTCTCATGAAAACCATGACTCTATGAGCGGTTAATGGTCACTCTAAACTTTCAAACTTAAAAAATCATAGAAAATTGTAGAAATGCTCAAAAATGTTTTTTTTTTGGGAATGCCTTTGCAATAGCTTTGCAGAGCATCCAAAAATTATAAAAAAATTCTTTCACAAGTCTAAGTATGCAAATCTGAAATTCAGTTGGAAATAGAACCCGGTACCTTACGTGACCTGCCGGCACTCAAGGCTCACCGAGTGATCAGATTTGCGCATGTACGTCCAAGACGTGCCATGAATCCATGATCGACATGCGTAGACCTATAATAATCCGTATTTACACGTACGGCCTGTGCACCAGCCAGCAGCTGATTATCCATTACTCCATTGCGTCCTTCAGCAATGCACACGGCATATTCAACTTCTATCACAATCATCAAGAGCAGTGTCACTAAACACTGTTTTTCCTGTGTTTTTTTTCCCTTCAAGTGTAACTGACGAGGAAAAAAAAATTGGGAAAGAATATTTGGCAAAATCTTAAGCTTATAATCATTTGATAGAATTTCTTCATATTTTAGTAGTCCTCTTTACAAAATCTGGTTATCTTCACAAACAAATGTAGAGAAAGTTTAGTAAAAAATTCAAAATTTTATCATTTTTTCCTTAACAAAAGAGAAATGACGTATTTTGTAAACAAACCTAGCAAAATAAAGCCCAAAAAAAACGGTTGGTGTCAAACAAATTCCCATGTGAGAATAAAGCTTGAAATGGATCTCAAATCTTCCCACCAAATTGTTTATAAGGGATTTGATTTCCTTGATTCTAAGTACCTTGAGCATTCTCATATCATTCATTTGTTCTCAATTCCCTGAGCAAATTCCCTATGCATCAAAAGTCCCTCATACATTATGAGGGAACTATCTATTTTTCCCAAATGGCCACATTCCCTCATAAGTGTAATTGGAAGAGGGAAATCATAGGAAAAATCAAGCTATTACATACAGGACACCCACAAGATCTCCTTGTCCATATAGGACACCCACAAGATCTCCTTGTCCTCTTTGTCATCTGTAAATTGACATATGTTCAATAATTTATATATTCTAGTCTATTCACTTGGGGTTGGTATGCTTTGATGTCTCAGTTTGCATGGTGTACATTGGACTCCCTACAAATAATTTACTTTGCTCTACAGTATGATACCTTCCAATAAGTATTAGTCACTACCCCAACTGATGTAGAACCTGAAAACTTTGAATTTGCATTGCTTATATCAAAATTCAAGAATTCAAGAATCATAAAGTATATTAGATAGATAATAAAGTCTGTTTTCATGGTGTATCAGGTTTGAAAAATGAAAGTACATATTTTCACATAAATAGAGTTTTTTCTGTAAAATATCTACCATTTACTGCTACCACCACGGGCATTGATCACAACATCCATACAAAAAAGTATACTAGCAATGAACACATCCAAAGTCTTGAGAGACACCTTTTCCCATGTTGATTGAAGCGTTTCGACCAATTTATCCTTATTTTTAAATAGGGATCCCTTTAAATACTGTTTTCTAAATTCTTTCTAAGGGTGCAACGAAGATAATGCAAATTATTTTGAGAATAAAAAGGATTGGTGGGCACATGTATGGTATAGTTCACTAGAATTCTTGTCCTTCACTCTTGAGGATTTTGAAAATTTGAAAAATCCATATTGGAGAGAGAAAAATATTTTTGTGAAATCTAAAAAGGTAGGATAGACCGTACTGATAAAACAAAAACAAAAATTGATGGAAATTTTAAAATGTGGCATTACATTTTAATGGAGGACGAAACATAGAGAAAACTTGTGCATTGTCACAGTGCATAGTATGCACTGTGAATTCTAAAAGAGAAGGAGAACAAAGTGTTTTAGATATTATTTTGAGCTGTGAATTTCTCTAGTGTTCAAATATTTGAAAAAAAAATCTTCCAGTTTTTTCAATATTTTTTGAATTGATTAAATTTTCAAATTTTCAAAAGTGTTTTTTTTGGGGGTAATTGATTATTTCTCTATTTTTTTATAAAATTGATGGATTTCTTTTTGATTGTACTTGAGGATGAAATTTTGCAAGTTAAATTCTTTTTAGATTTTTAAATGAGAATCAAACATGAAATATATTTAAATTCAAATTTTGATCATAAATTGGTAAATTTGTAATTAAAATGGAAGTTTTCATACTCAAAATCTTCAACAAAAACTCATTATAGCATTCTAAATTTTATTTTTTGGCTAACATGTACATAACTCGAAAAGTTGGTTCACTCATTTTTCATAAAATCATTGCTACATAATTTTCAAATTCGTTTGAAAGTTAGCTTTTTAGACAGAATGCTTAACTCCTAACCGCCCAACCATGCATATTTTGCATGATGTACGGATTTGAATTCCATTTTCTCATTCATCTTACACTTTTGCACCGTGGATTTTTTATTGAAACTTTTATGGCAAGTTAGCTCCGTGCATGCGTAATCCGATTAGAAATGAGATGATTTTTGAATTTTTTTTGCCTCATTTCATGTTGTAGTGTTCCACCCAAAATTTTGAAGATTTTAGTCTAAAAGTGCTCTTGAAAAAGTCAACTACTAAAATTAAGAAACAAAAAAATCTCCAAAAATCACCACATTTAGAGTATTACATTTCAACCCATCACAACAAATTTCATAATTAAATTGTCAATATCTTATTTGTAATCATATTACAAAAGAGTGTTAAATTTTAAGTTTGAAATTGAATAGATAGATAGAAACACCGACCCTATAGAAAGGGCCGGCGTGAATAAAGTGTCCATTCGTAATGTTAATGACCCGATGCCCACGGGACAAAGGGACATTGGAACAATACTACTCTCCCCTTTCGAGGATGGACACTATAGTAACCGAAACAAAGTAACAGTAACAGTAACAAAAATAGTAAATTAATGATGGTTGGGTGCGAGATAGTATAAAGGTATGTTTTGGGTTAATTATTATCGCGAAGTCATGAGTTCTTTGGTTGGTTGGTGAAGGGCGTTGTATCACATTTATGTGGTCCGGGTTCGAAACCTATTGGGCTCTTTTGAGCAGTGGTGTGGTACACATGGCTTGGTGCTGCTAGTGAGTTGTCATGGTAGGAAAGTTGTACCAACCGACCGGCCCTACCTATCCCTGAGACAAGATGAGCTAGTTGTTTGAAAAGAGTGGCTAGCAGTGGTTTTCACCACTACCCCCCTCTTTTAATGTACTACGTCTGTTGGTATTGTTTGATTATTCTCTATACGTCTTTTATGTAAAAGGATAGATCCGGCATATTGTATGGCAATGGTATTTATTGCTTTGAATGTGTGTTTTATGGAGGTTTCACAAAATTCGCGGAATAAGAGTGATGTAGAAAAATTGGGGACCTATCTCTTTTGCAAAGGGTAGCACTCCCCATCGCTTTTTCAATCTAGTAGTCCGGTTTTAACGAAATATAGTACAATTTTAACGAAATGTGTGTTCTTTGGTATGGGAGGCCTTTAATGCATAGTATATCTGGTTTGAATCTGGCATTACATTGACACCTTTGTTCATTACAAGTACATGGTAATAACCATGAAATTGAATACAAATATATTGGTGATAGCAATTGCAAATCTAACCGTATAGACAGTTCTAAAATGATTAATGTACAACTTCTATTCATTCATCAAGTTGAAAATATCCCTCTTAGTTGCATTTTATAATGCATCTTTGAAAAACTGCCAAAACTCAAAAGGGTAAGAGCGTTTAGGGGTTAAAGTGCACAAATGTGCACCAAAATGTAGTTGGTTCACCAAGAGGAGTTGGTGGATGGTACCATACAAATGCCCAAGTCCATGCATTAGTTCACCCTTGGTTTCATCTTCTATTAAAATATCAATGCCAAATTTTTTATTTTCTATCAAAAAAATTTACTATGTTATCGGTATGGTCCATCCTACCACTTTAGATATATTTCACAAAATTTTCTTTCTTTTTCCAAAAAGAATTTTCCAAATTCTCAAAATCCTAAAAAGAACACACAAAAAATTTTGTGACTGTACCATACAAACACCCAAAGAAAAATGTTGAAATATTTACTAGCACGGTTAGCCTACTATGGGAGATAGGCACTTGGATAGAGTGAGAGGTCCAATACTTACACAGAGTGTTATGCTCCTGTTCATGTGGTTTGTTCTTGTTCATGTGTTCTATTCTTGTTCTTGTGTTCTATTCTTGTCCATGTAATTTGTTCTTGTTCCTGTGTTCTGTTATTGTTCCTATGTTTTGTTCAGGGTTCATAACTAAAGGAAAAACCTTTGAATTGGAACCTTGAACCCCAATTTTCTTTCTAAAGTTTGAGACAAATTTTGAGACAAATTTTGAACCTTGAACTTCAAATCCTAAACCCAAAATGGATTTTGGAAATGAATTTGGCCGTCAACATGAATCCTGAACTCTAATTCCTAAACTCTAAACCCAAGGTGGATTTAGAAAATGAATCTTCTTATCAACATATATCCTGAACTTTAAAGTTTCGAACTCTAATTCCTAAACTCTAAACCCAAGGTGGATTTTGAAAATGAATCTTGAATTCAACATGGGTCTTGAACTTCAAACCCTAAATCCGAGTAGGAATCTGAAAATGACCCCAAACCCACAATATGAATCCTGAACTTCTAACATCCTAAACCCTAAACCTTGAATTTTAATGAATACAGTGCTCAAACACGAAATTCTAAAACCTTAAAGCAACATTCATGGAAACAAAGGAAGAAAAACAAGGTGGAGGGCAAGAAAGGGGTAGACAGATACACGAAGACAAATATAGAAGAAAAAGAGCATATGAAGAGTAGACCAATTTATAGTTGAAATCTCAGATTTCCAAGATCCACAATTTCTTGCAGTTGTATCTCTGTAGTTGTTCGTTTTCGCCGTCGTCAACGTCCTAATCAAGAGACGTCCGTTCCGACTTCCATCTGTTCGTCCGATAGAGCCCGCCAACAAAGTTTTGACTATGGTCTAGCGGGACCTGCCAACAAAGCTTGGACGGTAGATTGCGAGCGCTAGGGCTTAAATTGGCTCTGCCTAAAAATAGAGCCGTGAAATAGCTTGATGGGGTACCTTTAACGTGACCCTCTAAACAACTTTGTAACCTTTAATTTTGCTATAATAGATACCAAAATAGGGTTTACTTTCAATTCTTGCTCCGGGAATATTTGATTAGCACCCAATTTAATGAATAATAGCAAGGCCAAAGGCCCGTGAGTATTTAGGATTTCAAATCAAAACCAACACACAATTTTCTATTTAGACACTTAGCCATATAATCATGCATTTGGCTCCCAAATGCAATAAAAAATTGTCTAAAAAAAATTGTTTTTCTACAATTGATTACTTTCATTGTAAATAGAAAATTCTTTAATTAATTTTTTATTCGTATCTTTATCTTTTCATTTGTGTCTTCTTTATCTTGTTTCATTTGTTTTTCTTTTTTCTTCTCTTCGTTCTTGTCTTTGTTCTTGTCTTCATTTTCTTTTCCTTCTTGTCTTCCTTTTTGTCTTCTTCTTTTACTTCTATATTTTTTCTTCATTCCTCTTGTGGCAACCGCAAACCCTATACTCACTCAAAGGAAAGAAAAACACAAAAAAAATTGTTTGGTTTTTTTGTTTTTTTTGTTTAGGGCTTATGAATCCTAAAAAGAGAAAATAAAAAAAATTAAAATTTAGGGTCCAACCGCCGCCAAGGGAGAGGAAAGAAGGAGAGGAAAGAAGGAGAGAGGGAGAGGCCCGGGGGAGCACTTATAGTGATTTGAGGATCACGTGCGTTCAAGCCCCTATTACATGGGAGCTATGTATGTAAAATTCATGGATAAATTTAGCCCTATGTTTCCCTAAATTTCTATATTATATTCATTTCATGTGACCTACCTTTCATTAGAATTTTCTTTTGCACTAATTATTTTTAGGCTAAATTCATTAAATATACAATATAATGAACATATGAGTATGATATGCATTGCATAATCCATACATAAACATGATGGAATGTGTCCTTCTTCACCAAGGAAATAATTTACACTTACAGTCAACTTATTGTCCTGCAATCCACATCAATAGTAGTGTCACATGCTCAGTCTCATACTCCTCCTTATCAATCACTCTCACTATCCACTATAAGTTGACATATATTTAGTAATTTATATATCAATCACACTCATAAGCTCATTGTCCACTAATGTAAGTTGACATTGTTTAGTAATTTATATATTTTGGTTTGTTCAATTGGGGTTGGCATGCTTTAATGTCTCCTTTTGGTATACAATGGACTCTTGGAGATACTTTAGAAGTTCACTCTACATTATTCACTCTACACTCTACCTTCCAATAAGTATTGGTCATTACCCAAAATGATGTAGAAATTGAGAACTTTGAAATCGCACTATTTATTCAAAATCCTTGAATTTAAGCATCGCAAAGTGCATTAAATGAATAATATAGTCTATTTTCATCATATAACATATTTTGACATGAATAGAGTTTTTAGAGTAAAATATCTACTATTTAGTGCTACCACCATGGGCAACGATTACATTCTCTATACGAAAAGGCATACTAGCAATGAACACATTTAAATTCTTAATAGACACTTCTTCTCATCTCAATTGAAATGTTTCAACCAATCTATCCTCTTTTTTGGAAAGGAATTCTTTTGAATGTTGTTTTTAAATTTTTTTAAAGGTTCTTTATAGGTGTAATTAAGACAATGCAAATTATCTCACTTGAGAATAAGAAGGATTGGTACATGTTTAATAAGTGTTTCTATGGTGCCAACACTAGGTTTACTAATAGAAGAACTAAACTTCATTTTGATTGCTCGTCTCATGTGCATACAAGGATTACAAGCTTCTACTGAAATCACCATTTTTAGTTTTGCATCTCCAACCGTTCATTTTAGAAATGAAGAGATATTTACTTAAGGGTACATAAGGATCGATTGATCAAAATGCTTCAATGGGCATGAGAACAAGTGTATATCAAGTGATGTGTTCATTGCAAGTAGAGCTATTTGTATAGAGGCTATGATCAATGCATGTGGTGGTAGCATTAGGTGCCTAGTAAATATTTTTTTCTAAAAATCTCCATTCATATGAAAATATGTACTAATAACTATTTTTCAAACTTGTTATACTACAAAAGCATTGGACATCACTATTTTTACCACTATAATTAACAAATTGAATATAACTCAACCCATTTAAACTCAAAGTAAGAACAGACTAACGTCCTTGTACTATCATTAAATGCAATTTTAAAGAAATAGAACTCAAATAAGATATGTAAGAATGGTTTTTAACAATCACCTTTTCAATGTTCAACAATCGCAAGAGCATATGACCAATCAATAGCTATTTTATTAATGATACCGGTTTATGTTTATTTTTTAATGTACTAACATTCAATTTCTGAAGAGTAAAAATGTTTAAAACTCACAAGAGCTCAAACCCTTGATAAGTGACGTTTTGTTAAAATTATCAATTTAGATTCATGATTGGTTTACAAGAACATTACAATGTCATTCTAACGCATTAGAAATGTCCCAATGCATTAGAAATGTCCCAATGCATCAAAAGAGATTCCAACATTGTTCTAACTTGGCCATTCTAAGCTCTAACCACATCCTCTTAAGACATTAGAACTACATTCTAACGTTGTTCCAACTCATCAAAACGACATTCTACCACATCCTAAAAAACAACTTTGTTTTCAAAAGACGGATTCATATGCATGATTGCACTATCGGATTCTAGAAGTCACATTGTACTAAACACTTACAAATAAACTTGAGTGAACAACCAATTGCTATAAACAGCAATTTGGCACTAATGTTAAAGGTAGGGGGCTCTAAACCCGCCAAAGTTCTAAACCCGCACTCTAGCAAGGATGAACATTTTGTAATTTTGATTGTACCCATGGTGAAGAGCACCACTTTAGAACCCATGTCATTTCAACTTTTGAAATTCACAACTAATTTTAGGAACATCCAAATTTTTTGATTCAAAGTATGTTGGTCTTTGCTTGGATTTGTCTTCTACTAAAAATCATGCTCAGTTCTCCTTGCGTCCTCATAAATTCTCAATCCTTAATGTGACAGCGGTTTAGAGCTTCCTACCTTACATCCCAATGAATTGAACAGGTTTAGAGCCTCCTACCTTACTTACCAATGAATTGAACAAGTTCCCCTCAATCAGGTCCCCTCGATCACGGACGTCGACGTCCCGCGACTGTCGACAGGGAGGGAGGAGAGGGCGAGGGCGATGGGACCTGTCGTCTCACTGCAGGCCTCATCAGCAAGAAATCGAAGGCCATGGTCATGGTTTTATTTGCTTTTGAGTTGTCACTAATGTGGTGTGTTCATCCACGCACACTGTGTTCCTCTCCGTCGTGTGAGTTAAGAGCTGCAATTGAGTGAAGCGCTGCAATTGAGTGTTTGAGTGTTTGCATTTGAGGGAGATTTTAGGGGAAACAAATTTGCCAAGTGAATGGCGCGTTGAAGCGCCTTCGGAAGGGACGATTATGCGCGCTTTGGTGATGTTTCATTTGCTGCCCTAAGGTACAGGTCTAACCGATTCCCTGCTTTTTACAGGAAGTTTTGGAGCTGTTAGCCCCCGGGGCTAAACCGTGCAGAGAAGAAGTATATACTGATATAGTATACTTTGATATAATATACTGTTTAATTTTTTTTCTTGAGTTGCACATTCGATCTTATGAGACACTTTCGTTGTATTCCTCTCTAGATAGGCAGTTAGCGCATGGATCAGTAGGTCCAGGCTATAAAATTGTATGAAGCTGTTTCAGAAATCAATTAAATGTGTGTTCGTGGCAGGTGGCGATATCTGATAAATCTGCCAAAAAGGCAACTCCTGGTGAAAAGGTCAGGATTTGAGGATCGGTCTTGGAAGTCCTGTCTGAAGTAATTTTGTTGACAGTTAGAAATTGTGTCATGGTCAATCTGGATCTTCCTTACCCTCTTGAGGATGGTTATGACTACTGTGACATTCGCCACGATCCCAGTCAGTTTTGCTAATACCGAACCATTTCATTCCCTATAATATCCAGTTCTTGTATATGGATATATCTTGACATTGCATCATATGTGCAGGGTGCAAGTCCGGCTTGGAAGAGTGAAGGCGAGCGAGTTGCTGATGAGACTCTTGTGGGCTGTGCCATCAAAGTTTGGTGGCCGTTGGATAAACAGTGAGTGCTTCGCCAAACACGATGAACACTCCAAATGAAGGAGCCATCTGTAAATGATGAAAGCTGTGTGTTATGGTTTTGTATATTATTGATGTCCAGTTTGCAAAGTTTGTGTTCCGATGCTAGATAATGTATATCTTGTATTTTCACTGCTATGTAACAATTTTCACAATACTTTCCAGTAGGGATTTTTTTTGGGTTTTTGGAGAAATGTTGAAGGGGCGACATAAAATAAAATGGTGTAGCCAAATGTTTTCATGTTCATCTATATTTTGGATCCCTTTTGGATTTGCGTAGGAGTGGGTCTTTCAGCTTTAAGTTCATTTGTAAGTATCTCATATGCAGATTAATTCAAGCATTCTTTTTTCCTTGGGAGAACATTGATTTAATGCTCGTTAGTCAACAAACCCCTCACAGTTTGTGTGTTTTTTCTTTCAAGCGCTGTGCGTGATACTTCAAAATCGATGTTGATTGTTTTGGTCTTGAAAGATGTCACGAAATTTTTAACAATACTGATGTTGTGTGGTTATTAGGATTGACATACATTGGATGGTATTGGATTGCAAGGTGCTAACCGTGTTAAGGTAAGCATAATTTTAGAGTATTAATGTCTTTTCAATCCCTTGAAACGACATTAGAATGTTGTTACATATGGTGTAATAGAACAACAAGGTCTAAATGTCACTCTCCGTGATTCCCGTATGTTTGTTCTAAATTTGTCTCTTCACTTGTTTAATTTCTCCCACTTGTTTAATTGACACTCATTTAGACTCTAAAAGTTAGAAATATTGTAAAATTGACGTTTTATATGAGTCTCTCAAACTTGCATTGATTGCAAATAGGGTAGATACGCGTTGCAATTTCTAGTTTGGCAAGCCTTTGGTGCAATGGCAACTAAGGAGGTCAAAGATGAGCAGGGGCAAACACGAGAGGAGAGAGAAGAATTCCTCCTCCAAAAATGCAAGGACCTTGAAAACGCAAACGAGCAATGGAAGCGCGTGATAATTGGGATGCAATCAAAGATGGAGGAAGACAAGGTATATTTGTTAACTCTTAAAGGATTTAGGGCATAGTAGATATGTTGCCGTATATTTAACATTTGTTGTAAGTAGAAAGTTCCAAATTGAGATCCCAATAGCTTCTATGACCATTTAGACATGAATTTTAACTTCACTTTTGATATGAAACTCATAGTAGGTGTAGAACCATTCCAAATATGATAAAATATAGTCGTATAATACTGGCCAGAATGGCCAATCTGGACCTTTAAGGATTAAGTTGGCAATTTTTCACTTGTTTTGACAAGTTTTTGTACAATTGTACAAATCGAAGAGTCCTTGTGCATCTCAAACTTGGCAATGAGGCACTTACTATTATTTTAATGAATACCTTCATTGTTTGCTTGTGCATCAAAAAGTATGTGAGGAGGCATCAAAGCACAAAAATGCTGTGAAAAAGGTAGTTTTGACCATTTGCGAGAATGTCCATGACTTTATGGCCAATGTGCAAGACTTTCAGGTACAAAGTCTAGATGCATTAAGTTGACAAGTACATATGTTTTCCCTTTAAAAAAAATAACATAATTATTGAGACATTTAGAGCTTCTTGCATTTGTTTTCTCTTTTGGATATTACTTTATTGACATACTTTAATGTGCTTATTTCAAGATAAACCTTGGCACGTCATGCCATCTCAAGTACTTCACAGATGGACAATATACACCAAACTTGGAGACTCTATCTTCATGCGTGGAAGAGATCACCACTGTGACTCAATCTGCAAAAGTAGGGTTGATTCAAGTAACCAAAGATTGGGAAGATGCTCATAGCAGAGCTGACCTACCGATCGAAAGATCAACCAAAACTATGATGTACAGTGTTCTTGGCAAAGAGGATGCAAAGGCCCCAAAAGCCTTAGACTAGCTAATCTAAGTACACTATACTCACTTGTTTCATACTTCTTTCTCTCTCCAATTCTTGTCTCTTGATATTTTATATCGTTGTAAACTGTGTGATTAGCATTAGATTGAGAAATCATATGAAGGAAGGACTTGAGATTGGGGATTACATGGAGTAATGCGATGCATGTCACGACAGTCCTATTGTAAGACTTAAGGTTTACTTTTTAACGAGCTTCTAAGGAAAACATATCTTGTTCCGTCAAATTTCATCCCATATTTCTGGCATCTTATGTGGAAATGATTCTTCAAATTCCAATGCATAAAATCATGTAAGACAACGCTATTTCTAGTTATTAGACTTTTTAGGAAGAAAGTGAAAAGTACTTCATGTGTGACAGATTTTAATGACATTGTTGTTTAACCTGTTGTAGGTGAATATGGATCAACTTGCGAGCGGACTAATCGATGGCTAGTGGTGACGGCTAGTCGTATAGCTGTTGATCAGATTTTTGTCTACATATATGTTCTCATTTAGTTTGTTGAAGCAAGTAGAGGTTGTTTTGTCCTCTTTTTCTCTGTGTTGGGCTTCCTCTTGTTGGCACTCTTATCACTATTAGCGAAGGTGTCCTTTCTCACATGCGAGAATTTGGAACACTGTACTCTCAGAGTTCCCTGTACACACTTGTTCTACATTACAAATTGCACTCATCAAATCTGAAGTGCCTAAAGCAGTAGGTGTGAAGTGGCACCATTTGACTCACCGAACAAGTGAAAAGCGACGCCTTCTCCTTGTAGTATATTCTTAATCATTTCATTCTCTTGCTGGCCTCTTGTTTGTTATATTGGCCCGCTATTGGTCTGCTTGCTGGTATTTCTTTTGGTACAGGGAATGATCAAAGTCCCCAGAGTTTTTGAAGGCAAGAAAACTCTGTGGATACAACTTAAGTACTACCCCCAAGTTCCCAAGAATCTTTGCATGTGTAGGAATATATATTCAAAACATCATCAACAATTACAAAAACATAAGGTACTTCACATTGTGATAGATATGGCACTTTCTCCTGACTCAAACACAGCGACTTGTTCAGTTCCAGCTTAACCCTGAATGGACGGACCCTTCACCGTGGAGAAAGAGGAGGGAAATTGCCTATGACCGTGTGCTTGGGAAAATTCAGTTTTAATTAATGTAAAATGAAATTTTCCAAACAATGCAGCGTCTATTGTAAGGGTATGGGTGTCTACATAATAATATGGGTGATAGAAATCAAGTATTGGAGCTGATTTAGAAGTAATCGTGATGTAATACAGAAGAGGTGCAAGAAAACAACAACACGCAGCTCCTTAAAAAGCTAATTTTGAGATTTTCAAGGTCGACACGGATCTGTCGTGCACACAATTAACATCCTTGTGTATTTAGAAGTCGCCATCAACACTCCCATCACAATCAATTGCCACAGATTTAGTAGAATTTGGCTTGCATTGCAATTATTTGACTACAAATAACTAATAGTAACTACACATAAATGGAGCCTCACAATTCACAATCCACCTAACTTGACCATAATATAATTTCAGGTAATGGAACAACTACCAGTAGTACTCTGAAATAGTATAATACCAAAGACAGAGGAAATCATGGCCAGCATGATGTCCATAAGGCAAAATAAGTTATGAGCTTCCAGTCTTCGAAGCTAGCCGGGTAAGAGGGCAGGCAGGAAGAGTGTTTCAAAACACTGTTGAGATTTTTGCAGATGCCAAGCATGATTCTGCTCTCAACCCAGCCAGTTACTGTAGAAAATTTTCAAAAAGCATGCCACTGTACAGTAGTACCATTCAAATGCCGCCATTTGGATTGCTTTATCCACCTCGCACATCCATTCAAACAGTTCCACCCTGGAGTACAGAACCTTCAAGAACCAGATTTCAGAATGCATTTAGCTCCACGGAGTGAAGTCCAGAGCGTCCCTTTACTGTGATATGTACATTTTCTTTGTATGTTGATTTTTTTTAATTTTCATCTTTTTAAAATTTCAAAGTTTTCATTTGAAAACCTTTATTTTATACTTAGCCCTTCTTATGTATCGCTGTACACTACATAAACAACCCTCCAAACTCTACGATTCTACATTTATAATTATGTCTATGGACTGCAAAGGCAACGAACATAAAGAAGAAAAATGAAAGACAATAAATAAAGGAAGTATAGAATTGAAATAAAGTAAATAAAACTTGGTATCAGTAGATACAAAGGATCTTGGTAGTATTTTATTTTTAATTTTCTCACTATTTTTTTCCTCAAACTTGAAATTAAAAAAATTTGAAACCATAAGTCCAGATATCCCAAACCAAAACCTAATACTGTATAAAGGGATATATTAGATGAAGTGTTGTTTTTTAAACACAATGGATGACCCCTGTTTAAAAGACACGACCTAGTAAAGAAAGGCTAGAAATGATAAAAAGGATGGAAATGATGGAAAGAATAGAAAAGATGGAAAGGATGGAAAGGATTGAAATGACACAATTGATACTAATGATAGCAATGAAAGAAAGGAACAAAAACTAAATAGGAAGGAAGGTTGCACATAAAAGTATATAAAAAAAAGCACACAATAAAATTATGACAACCCACTCTACCAATGACATGTCCAGTATTTGAACAAAATGGGTTAAAAAATGACCTAATGAACAAGTCAGAGGACATAATATGTCCCCTTGGGCTTTGAGGGGTTAAAAGGCTAATGGGGATAGTAAATAGGTTGGCGTATATTTGACATTTGTTGTTAATAGAAAGTTCTAAATTGAGACTCCAATAGCTAGTTAAAATCATGCCGACGTGAATTTTAACTTCACTTTTGATCTTAAGCCCATAGGAGGTGTGGAACCATACCAAATACAATGAAATATTGGTGTATAATTCAGAAAGGGCTCTTACAGGGTTAATTGTTAAATTTAATCACTCAGAAGCTAGCCTGCAGGCATATCAAATTAGACTGAATTGAAGACCCCTGACTTCAAGTATTCTCAGCTCTCCAGAAACCAAACATAGTTAGTTAGAAGTAGCCATCTGTGACAAACAAAAGGCTGATTCAAAAGGCTGATTCTGATCTGCGAATGCATGGATATGATGAAAATGAAGGAGATAGCTATGCATGCGACGTGACCTCCCTGCGCTCGAGGCTCAGGGAGTGAGGATTTCAATAAATCCCCCGGTGGTCTTGGATGAATGGGGACAAAAGTGCCCCCTATTTTTGTCCTTGTCAGGGCCCACCTTAAAAAACAACCCCCTCCTCCAATGGTTTTTTTATTCCCAAATAGGTCCCCCTAGGGTACATTGGAGCCGTAGGCCCCATATTTGCAAAAGAAAATTGTCAAAAAAACCACCAAAGGTGCCCAAAATGGAAATTTCAAAAAAGGGGGGGGGGGGGGGGGGGGCATGAACAATGGTCTTGCATTCAAGACCACAGGGGGATATAGAGACGGGGAGGGAGTGATCAGATTTGTGCATGTACGTGCAAGACGTGCCATGAATCCATGATCCATACTGCCTGTGAGTAGACAGTCTAGTTTGGTGACAGCCAGCAGCATTATCCATTATTCTAATATTGCGTCCTTCCTCAGCAAATACACACATATTCAACTTATTATCATGTAATGCACATCATGAGCAGTGTCACTGAACACTGTTTGTCGTGTGTTTTTTTCCCTTGATGTGTAACTGACGATGTAAAAAAATTTGGGAAAGAATATTTGGCAAAATCTTAAGTTTATAATCATATTTTGATAGAAGTTCTTTATTTTTTAGTAGTTCTCTTTACAAAATGTGGTTATCTTCACAAAAATGTAGAGAGAATGTAGCAAAAAAATTCAAAATTTTATCATTTTTTCCTTAACAAAGAGAAATGCCGTATCTTGTAAAGAAATATGGCGAAATATAGCCCAAAAAAAAAACGTTGGTATCAAAAAAACTCTCATGTAAGAATAAAGCTTGAAATGGATCTCAAATTTTCCCACCAAACTGTTTATAGGGGATTTAATTTCCTTGATTTTAAGTACCTTGAGCATTCCCATATCATTCATTTGTTCTCAATCCCCTTAACAAATCCCCTATGCATCAAAAGTCCCTCATACACTATGATGGAACTATTTATTTTTCCCAAATGTCCACATTCCCTGACAAGTGTAATTGGAAGAGGAAATCAAGCTATTACATACAAGACACCCAGAAGATCTCCCTTATTTTGTTGTTTAACCCCTACACGTCCCAGAGTCCAGAAACTGGATCAGGAATGGATTCAAAGCCTTCTCACGTTCTCATCAATGCTTGGATGAAATTCATCTATTTTTTTGGAGATTCTTCACCAAGTTGTTGTCCTATCTACTGGTTGGATTTAGTCATACTAGAGTACATATTTTTCTAAAATTACAAATGTAGAAGTATGTCAAGTCGTTGATCAAGCCAAAATTGCATTGACTCTAGTTCAAAGTGGAATCGTGAAAAATGAGGTCATAAATTTAAAAAACACAAAAATTTCAAAGTATCACCACATTTAAGAGTATCTCATTTCAAACTCATTCCAACAAATTCTACTCAAAAAATATTGAAATTTAGTTTGTAATCGAATTTAGAAGGAATTTTTAATTTTAACTTTCAAATTTTATAATTAAATATTGGTGATTGTATTAGTGAATCAAACCGTACGGATGGAATCTAAAATTCAAAATCTAGAATTTTTGTTTGTATATCAATTCCAGAATGTTCTTCTAAATGGTAGTTTATAATGCTTTTTCTCAAATTGTCAATTCCAGGGACACCGTGGTACGTTTAGGGGTTAAACGCTATTCCTTGACAAATCCTCACTTAGTTTCAGAGGTGAGCAGCTTGCGGGGCTTAGACTTGGTCCTCTCATTTCATTAGAAAAATTAGGTAGTGACAATTCCGATACCTATTCAAAGATATTCCATATTACAGAAAATTAATTAAAAATGGATTTTTTCTTGTTCCTGAAAACGTTGCTTGAGAATAAGCATTAATCACAAATAGTTACAATGTGAGTCATTAAGGGTTGACATTTGTAATTTTCCATATGTTATATGACAAATTCACTCATGTAGATTGTTAAATAATTGATTAATTAATTTTTGTGAAGTAGTAATTCTCAAATTAAATTCAAGACCTTCAGATATATGTTCTAAAGTTAACCCCTAAACATTCAAATGACCATTTTCTTGTTCATGCCCATTTTTTAACGGGTTGCTAAATTATTATTTTTAAAATAAGTTTTTGAAAAAATAAAATATGTTTTTAAATACCAAATCAAGTCTATTTTTAAATGAAATTGGAATTATGTTGATCCAAGTTAAACTCCACCCTTGAGAATTTTTCAAGGTGGATCACCTCAATATTGTCTTAGTGATATAAAATTTGCTATTTGGAGAAAGTAACGATGTTCCCTTTATCGTTTCTTTTTCTTTTTTGAAGATTACAATAAGTAAAAAAATATTAATTAATCATTCCAAATTTCAAATTCTAATAGTGAAAATATAATTTATACAATTTTCCAAAGATTAATTCTTTTAAATTCAATTAAAAAAAATTTAAGTTTTTTTTAAAAAGTTCTTGCATGGATAATTTGTGTAGATGATGCCCTAAATTTAGTCAATTGAACCAAAATTCATAACACATATAGAAGGCACATATTATAACACATTTATGTTTTGTTTAATGCCCCTTGGGCTTTTAAGGGTTAATTTTGTGAATTTTTGGTTAAATCATTTAATTTTTGTATTACCCCGAAAGAAATATGTATATCTTTTTCTTAAAGTGTACTATTTTTTTTTCATTTTTTTTCAAGTAGTGTATAATTTCCAATGAAGAGGCATTAGAACATTCTCAACTGTTGTTCAAATTAATTACAACAAAAGGAAATGCTAAGCTTTGTACTAGCGCAATTGGCCTACTATGGTAAATAGGCAATTTGTTAGAGTGAGAGGTTCAATACTCATACAATGAGGGACAAAAAAGCACTTCTAGTTTGTTCAATTAGGATTGTCATGCTTTGATGTCTCCGTTTGTTATACATTGGACTCCTAGAGATACTTTACAAGTTCACTCTACACTCTACCCTCCAATAAATATTGGTCACTATCCAAAATGATGTAGAAATTGAAAACTTTGAAATCACACTATTTATTCAAAATCCTTGAATTTAGGCATCGTAAAGTGTATTAAATAAACAATATAGTCTATTTTCATCATATAATTTATTTTCACATGAATAGAGCTTTTAAAATAAAATATCTACCATTTAGTGCTACTACTACGGGCATCGATTACATTCTCCATACGAAAAGGCATATTAGCAATGAACACGTTCAAAATCTTGATAGACACTTCTTCCCATCTCAATTGAAGCGTTTTGACTAATTTATTCTCATCTTTGGAAAGAAATCCTTTTTAATATTGTTTTTTTAAATTTTCCTAAGGTCTTTTATAGGTGTAATTAAGACAATGCAAATTATCCTTCTTATTTTGAGGATAAGAAGAATTAGTACATGTTTAATAAGTGTTTGTATGGTGCCAACACTTGTTTATTGATAGAAAAAGTAAATTTCATTCTGATTGCTATACACTCACATATTAGTAATCTAAAAAAATCTAAACTAAAAATCAAAAAGAAAAAAACACCAAGCAACCCTGACCATATCACTAGAAAGTAATGGGTACAAGAATGATGATAAATTCTTGCTAAATTGAACAACCAAATGCTATAAACAGCAATTTGGCAGTAATGTTTTACGTCCCAATGAATTCAACAGGGTTCTTTATGAAGTTCCCATCAATCACGGACGTCGACGTTGCATGACTGTCGACGGGGAGAAGTGGGCAAGGCCGATGGGACCTGTCTTCTCATGCTCACCAATAAATCGAAGGCCTTTGCTTCCTCTCCACCCACGCTCCAACACCTCTCCGAGAAATTTAAAATTAAATTTAAGTTTTAAATTTAAACTTAAAACTAAAATCTAAAAAGCAGAAAACAACAAGAAACCCTGACCACATTACCAAGAAGTAATGGGTACAAGAATGATGGTAAATTCTTGCTAAATTGAACAACGAATTCATAACATTGAGTAGTTTCTATGACTGATGCCTTCTCCCAACAGAATGATGTGGAATATCCCACATCATTTTGTCCCCCAATGAAATGATGTGGGATATTCCACATCACATCAGTAGCTATGGGGGTAGATGGCATTAAGCAAGAGTAATCAACCATGATGAACAACAATCTCGAAAGCATTCCTCAATCACAATTCAACAGTGTTCTATAATTAATTATTTGATTTAACTCTTAATGCATGCAACAACCTCATTGTGCTCTACTGTTTCTCACTACCACAAATGTACACGAAATTCTTTCACCATCTTCTATACAATTTATTTTTATAAATTTAACAATAATATGTCTTGTAGTTCTTACAAAGTTGACAAAAACAATTGGCTCTATAGGACACGTTCAACTACTATAAACGTCGCATGTATGCGAATGTTCTTACTTGTATGCGTATTGATTTGTATATGTACAAATTACTGATCACTCCATAAATAAAGGTGGATGAAACAAAAAGGCCCACTTCTTGAAGGCTACAGAATGTTAGTAATGTTGCTATAAACAACAATTTGGCAGTAATGTTTACTTCCCAATACTTCCCAACGAATTAAACAAAGTTCCCAATGAAAGTCCCTTCAATTACGGACGTCGACGTCGCATGACTGTCGACGGGGAAGAGTGGGCAAGGCCGATGGGACTTGTAGTCTTGTTCACCGAGAAATCGAAGGCCATTGCTTCATGCCGACGGGGAGGAGTGGGCAAGGCCGATGGAACTTGTCTTCTCTTGCTCACCAAGAAATCGAAGGCCTTTGCTTCCTCTCGAAGGCCTTAAGTTTGCTTCCTCTCCACCCACGCTGCAACACCTCAGTCTCCGTCATGTGAGTGAAGCGCTGCATTTCAGTGTTTGAGTATTTGCATTTGAGGAAGATTCTAGGGGAAACAAATTTGCCAAGGAATCGGAATGGTGGGTTGAAGCGCCTTCGGAAGGGACGATTATGCGCGCTTTCGTGATGTTTCATTTGCTGCCCTGAGGTCACGGTACAGATCTAACCGATTCCCTGCTTTTGCGCATGTGTTTGAAACATCTTGATGATATTAGAGAGGTTTAGGTGCAGGATGACAGTGAAATTTCACTTGGTATAGCTGTGCAATGGAGGATTGTAGCATCGAGCTTCAACTGGATTATGAGATTCTTTTGGAGAAACGGGGTACTGTTGGGTAATGTTATGGAGTGTGAAGATGGCCTTTTTGAGGCTTCGTTTATTTCTCCTTAAATTGACAACTGAAGATCTTAATGGGCTTTAGTTATTGTCCACACCTAGAATTGCATTTAACAAAGTTGATAGTCATTTTCAAAATGGGCTTACTGTCTATACTTGGAACTACATTTAACAAAGCTAATAGTCATTTTCAAAATGGACTGGAACTGCATTTAACAAAGCTAATTGTCATTTTCAAAATATGATTCTATATGTTAAAAAATGTAGGGTATGGTTTTTTCTTTTTGTTGTTTTGGTTCAATTCATTCTGTCACCTTGGGCACTTTCTAGATGATTTACTTCACTATGAAAGCTGCCAGTATTGACCTTTCAGGGTTGAGTTTTGAATTTTGATAGCCAGTGATGATTTCATTCAGAGCAACATGATTGGATTAACTATACAACTAAGTATATTTTTCAAGTACAGTCAAGGGTCTGCATCCTCCTACAGGTGCGTTTCACTTTCTCTCTTGCTCTTTGAATTCTTCTCTACAATGATCTCGAGACATTCTTGTATTTTGAATTTCAATTTGTGTTATGACAAAGACAATTCTGTGACTCCAGTTTGTAGACTAGAGTCCGCTCTCAGATTTTCAAGTTCATAGTTATATTTTATGAAGGCAAGCTCATGGAGGTTGGTTTCCTCTCTCAAATTTATACTGCTAAACCTGTTTCAATGCATGCATTTATTTTGAGTTCCGAATTGATTCTTGCAGTGGATCACCTCCCTTATGGATTGACGTAGGAGTGGGTCTTTCAGCTTTAATTTCATTTGTAAGTATCTCATATCCAGATTAATTCAAACATTTTTTTTCCCGTGAGAACATTAATTAATGCTCAGTAGTCAAGAATCCCCTAACAGTTTGTGTGTTTTTTCTATCAAGCACTTTGCGTGATACTTTAAATCGATGTTGATTGTTTCGGTCTTGAAAGATGTCAGGAAATTTTTAACAATATTGGATGTTGAGTGGTTATTAGGACTAACATACATAGGACGGTATTGGATTGCAAGGTGCTAACTGTGTTAAGGTAAGCATAATTTTAGAGTATTAACCCTTAAAGGACTATGGGATAGTAGATACGTTGGTGTATATTTGACATTTGTTGTAAATAGAAAGTTCAAATTGAGATCGCAATAACTCATTAGAATCATGTCAATGTGAATTCTAATTTTACTTTTATCTTAAACCGATAGGAGGTGTGGAACCATGCCAAATACAATGGAATATTGGTGTATAATACCGATCGGAAAGGGCTCTTTAGACCTTTAAGGGTTAATGTCGTTTCAATTTGTTGAAACAACATTAGAATGTTGTTACATATGGTGCAATAGAACAATATTACGAGGAAGTAATGGGTACAAGAATGATGGTATATTCTTGCGAAATCGAACAACCAATTGCTATAAACAACAATTTAGCAATAATGTTCACTTCCCAATGAAATGAACAACCAATTGCTACAAACAACAATTTGGCAGTATTATTGTTTACTTCCCAATGAATTGAACAACCAATTGCTATAAACAACTAATTGGCAATAATGTTCACTTCCCAATGAATTGAACAAGGTTCCCTATGAAAGTCCCCTCAATCATGGACGTCGCCGTCGAGACCGTGACTGTCGACAGGGGAGGAGTGGGCAAGGCCGATGGGACCTGTCGTGTCATTTCAGGCCTGCTCACCAAGAAATCGAAGGCCTTTGCTTCCTCTCCACCCACGCTGCAATACCTCAGTTTCCGTCGTGTGAGTGAAGCGCTGCATTTGAGTGTTTGAGTGTTAACTTTGCATTTGAGGTCGATTTTAGGGGAAACAAATTAGTCAAGCGAATGGTGGGTTGAAACGCCTTTGGAAGGGATGATTATGCTTTCGTGATGTTTCATTTGCTGCCTTAAGGTCACGCTACAGATCTAACCAATTTCTTGCTTTTGCGTATGTGTTTGAAACATCTTGATGATATTAGAGAAGATGATATTAAAGAGGTTTGGGTGCAGTATGATAGTGAAATGTCGCAATGGAGGATTGTAACATCGAGCTTCAATATGATAGGATTAACTGGATTATGAGATTCTTTTAGGAGAAAACGGGGTTCTATTGGGTAATGTTATGGAGTGTGAAGATGGCCTTTTTGAAGCTTCATTTATTTCTCTTAAAACTGACAACTGACAATCTTAATGGGCTTACTGTGGAACTGCATTTAACAAAGCTAATTGTCATTTTCAAAATATGATTCTCTATGTTAAAAAATGTAGGGTATGTTTTTTTCTTTTTGTTGTTTTGGTTCAATTCATTCTGTCACCTTGGGAGGACTAATCATTCGGCATGAGGCGTAGTTGAACACTTTCTTGTTGCATTGTTAGCTTCATCCTTAAAAGGCTAATGAAGATAGTAGATACGTTGTCGGGTAGAGAGGGTTTTGCTCTGGGAAAACGCGGGGTTTCTAGCTGCAACTAGTTTGAATTCAAGGTATGGGGAAATATGATAGTGTAATTTATTGTTTATACCATTAAAAACCCAAATCTATGTTTTATTTTGCAAAATAGCAAACCGTGTAAAGGCTTAAACCTTTAAAAACACTGTCAGCATTCAAATGAATGCCACAGACACATACTTGCTCCAAATCAAGTGTGCTATAACTTTCTGGAAAGCTAACACAAAGCTACACAATCTGTAAAAATTTCAAGAGAAAATGATTTACCATTCAATATTTATAGCGTGCTGAAGTTGAGACTCCAAATATTCACGGCAGCTGTACATCTCTCCACTTTGGGACGCATATCATCTTCATAAAAGCTCCAAATACATGATGCCATAATTTTTTAGAAAGCTAACATCACCATCTACGTTGCCTGTAAATCTTAGCTTAAAATATCATACTGTCCGTTTTCTATACTTCGTCAAAAATGGAACTTCTATATTGAGCGGCAGTTTCACACCCTCAAACTTCTACAAGCATAACTTTCACGTCCTAACTCCAAAACAAGAGTTTAATAGCTTTTTAGAAAGCTATCAACATAACACATGTGCTCACAAAATTTCAAAACTAATCGATCATTATACAAATTTCTACAAGAGTTTAAAGCGACTGCCTTTGAATTTCGACGGCACTAAACCCTCTTTCACTTCTCAAGGCATAACTTTCTCATACTAACTCCAAATGACAAGCGCCACACACCATTGGAATCACAACAAGAAGAGGAACGTGCTCTCAAAATTTCATTGAAATCCGAGCTATACACAGTAAGTCACTTGTCCTCAAACACACGGCACAAAACTAAAAAACTAAAACATGAACACAAGAAGAATGAGGTTCGGGAGAAGAAGGCCCCCCTTATCAAGCCACAAGGGGGAACACATCAGCCCATACCTAGCCACATGGGCACCCTAAAACTAATTGGGTGACCCAAAAGTCTCCCATACCTCTATCCATTCGCTTATTTTAATGATAAACTCACAAAAAACTAAAAGAAAGGTAAAACAATCTTCACCTTTCTTTTCAACAACTATCAAAACTCAAATTAAATATCAAAACTCATTCTAAGAAGATAAATGTAAAGTTTGACTCTTATTAGTCAAAACACAAGGCAATTAAAACCTTGTAGAGATTATGAATCAATTCATAATCTTTCTCAAATATTCCCTATTCATTTCTTCTTTAAATGAGATATCTTAAAACTCATCAAAATAACAATACTATAAGTTTTTACACTATATGCGCATTTGCATAGCGACATTCACCCCCTCTAAACCTGCACATCCTCCGGTATGTGCCAAACTCAGTCATCTTCTTGATCATCTTCACTCCCGAGTTGATCTTCATTAATTTCTTCATCTTCATCAACTTCGTGATCTTGCAATGCAGGCAATATTACATTTAAGTCTTCTTCATTAAATCTTCCATCTCTCCGTCGAAAAGCTTTGATCCGTTTGCCCGCCACTGGTATCCTACAAGGAGTACCATCTAATTCTCGAAGTGAATAAGTGGCGTTATCATGCACTTTTATTACCACATAAGGTCCAAACCACCGTTTAGCAAACTTCCTCAGTGTACTGTGTTGATGCTCCAAAGTGCTATCAAACACTAAAACCCAATCCCCTTCTTCAATATTTTTGGTCCTCAACCGATGAGTTCTATCAAATCTCTCCTTATTGCTCAGTCTCGCAGCTTTAAGTTTTTCTAATGCCATTTGTTGATCCTCGGGTAATTTTCCAAGCTGTCTAATACGGAGCTCTAAGAGTTTTTCTCGTGTAATACCATCTTCCCATGACAAAAATACCCATGTAGGAATAGACTCCTCAACAGGCATTAAAGGTTTTTGTCCATACATAAGCTCCACAGGCATGTAACCAGTAACAGTGCTATGGGTAGTTCTGTCAGCCCATAAAGCAAATGGAAGTAACTTAGGCCAGAACTTTAGTTTCCCTTTGCAAGCCTTAACCAATGCTTGAACAATGGGTGGATGACCTCTCTCAATCTTTCCATTAGCCTCAGGATTATATGCAGTTGTTAGCCTTAACTGCACACCGTATCGGTTGAAAAATTCTCTTGCTTCAGCTGCATCCAATTCTCCTCTGTCAGCCCTCATCTTGCCAATGCTCCCATATCGACTGAAAATATCTTCAAGTATAAATTTGCAAATCCCCTCCGTTGCTTTGGTTCGAAGAGCTCTACCTTCAACAAAGTTTGAGAGCTCTTCTCTTGCCAAAACAAGATATTTCATACCCCAAAGTCCAAGTGGCATTGCAACTAAGTCAATCATCCATTGAAAATGGATGGCAAGAGGATAAGTGGGATGTACTTCATCCCTAAACCTCACTTTAGATTGCAATTGACAAACAACACATGAAGCCACAAATTCTTCAACATCTTTATATAATCCTTTCCACCAATAACGCTCTTTGATTTTAGTATAAGTAGCCCAAATTCCTCTATGACCGGCCCAAAGTGTATCATGAAATTCTTTAAGAACTTGGGTTTTAGTCTCAGAATCGTCCACTACTCTCAATGGCATACCATCACCCCTTTTTGCCCTCTTCCAGAGAAAACCATCTCGCAAAAGATAATCATAAGCACGATGTCTAATATCCTTGAAAGTCTTCTCTGACCAATCTTTATGTCTCTTTAAAGTGCTCAAATAAAAGCCAATATCTTTCAATCTTCCTTCATATAATTCTGCTTTAAATGGCAAGACTTCATCGCTTGAATTTTCTCCATTTGTAATTGATATATATACTTCATCAGAAAATTCTTCACTTCCTTCAAACGCCATCATTTCTTCTTCGTGAAAATACCGGGCTCTTGATAACATATCTGCCACTGGATTCTTGTTACCAGCAATATGTATCAATACCGGATTAAGTGATTTGATGTAGGCTATCCAACGTAGCATCGCAATATCAGGTGAAGAACAATTTGCTATCATACCAAGTAAAGGCAAACAATCGGTCTCCAACACCACATTTGCTCCTATCAAATAATTTCTATCTGCTTTAAGAGCAGTAAGTGCACCCCATAGTTCTCTCTTCACTTGTGGATATGCTCTTTGACGCTCTGTGAGAATTCTTGCCCCAAATCTTATAGCAAATCGTCTCCCTTCTGCATCATCTTGTCCCACAGCCCAACCAATAGCTATTGGACTAGTGTCAACTGTCACAATCACCGGTCTTCCACATTCATAATCAACTTGCTTTAGAATTGGTGGTGACTTCAAAATATTTTTCAACCCGTCCATAGCTAAATCTTGATCATGTTCCCAAGAAAACTTGTTCCTCTTTCTCAATAATTTGTATAAAGGTTCAGACATATGTGCAAAATGTGGTATCCAAATTTGATAAAAGACACATGCTCCCAAAAACCTCCTTACTTCAGTAATGTTGCTACAAGCTTTCATTCTCCCGATAGCATCAACCTTCTCAGGATTAGGTTTTCTTCCATACCACCCACATAAATGTCCAACTACCAAAATTTCATCAACTCCAAATTTTGACTTGTCAATCGAAAGAGTCAAGTTTACTTCTTCAAGTCTCTTCAAAATATTGGAAACATCATCAATATGTTCATTCACAAATATTCTGCAACCATCATCTTGAACACTCAAATTTTTATCATCCTCCTTGCAACCTTTGATAGGAATATCATCAACAAAAGGTATAGTCTTTTCAGGCACGAACTCTCGTAAAATTTGATTCATAGCATTTTGCATGTGTGCTACCGAATTAGTAGCACCTTGAGGCAAGGTACACATTCGTACAAGTCCAAGAGGAGTCTTCATGGTTGTCAAATCTCTACTTTCATTGGCTAGCTGAAACTGATCATAACCAGAGTACAAGTCCCCTATAGAATAAATTGCATGCCCAGCAAATGCCTCAGCTACTTCATCAACAATAGGTCCAGATCCTTTGTTTCTGATTGTCACTTTATTAGCCGGTTGCATATCTTGAATAAATCTCAAAGCTCCTGATTTCTTTGGTACAGTAAACCAACGATTCGAATACGGAGCCATAGAAGGTTCAAGTATACCCATTTGCATCTTTTCTTTCAATAACCCTACCAATTTCGGAAGCAATGCCCGAGGTACTGGTATAGGCTTCAAATCCCATGGCACATGTGGTACCGTGAAAATCACCATAGGTGCAACCACACTAGGATGCACACACCCAATCTCATCTGATGAAGAAGCAAAGGCTTTACTATGTTTGAGAAGCATGTCTTGAAACTTCTTCTCTGGTTTAGTCAAGAATTCACCCCCTCCAATCTTCATATTTGCGAGTGTCTCTTTTGTAAATTTGTGTCCAATATTTCTTACTTCTCTCAAACCAGGTTCCTTCTCTGCTTCTTTGATATGCTCATCAAAATCAGATGGTAACTGAGTTGCTACTGGTTTAACCTTCTTTGCCACTGTCTTATACTTTGTATGTACCATCACTTCATGCTTCAATCCATAACTGTTACAAACATCAAAACTTGTAACTGCTTTCAATACTTCATCATATAATGCCCGTGAATGAACTTCAATTATAGCATCATAAATATCACCATTGATCTCACTCTCTTGCAACTTCTTCAAAACATGGAGTACATCATCTCCAAAACCTTCTTCTTCAAACACTCCATTGATATATTCATCATCCAATAATGCCTTCACTTTTTTTAATTTCTTTTCTGCTTTTTTAACAAGCCTTTTGCAAATAGGGTCCAAATCTTTAATACCCTTAAAACTCAAAAATCCACACTCCGTCACACTCACAAAACCACAATCAATATTTTGTATATTTGGGGACATAGTAATTTCAGATGCATCTGCACCCGTGGATCCCCGAACTCCACGTGTGCATTTTAGAAATCCTGAAAGTCTTCACCAGATCTTAGAGGTGCATCTCTAAGCTGCATTCTGTTTCTTTCATGATCAGGTCTCACCGTTAAAAATTGCAGAGACCTCTTGCCATCACGACTCCGAATACGTGCATAATGAGACCCATCATCCAAGACCTTGGTCTCCATTCTAGCTGCTGTGATATATGGTTGTCCAAGTATTATAGGATATGTCCCATAGTTTTGAACAAAAAAGTTTTGCTCAACTTCAACATCGCCAATTTTTGCACATACAGCCGGACAAGCCCCATATAATTCTCCTCTTCCATTGTTTGCAGCCCTCATGACCCAACCGTGATGAGTATCAATCGGCCACTTGCCTTTCTCATAAATTCTCCTTGACATGATATTTATTTCAGAGCCATGGTCCACAAGTGCCAAGATAGAATCATCCAACTCACCAAGTCTCACTCGTGTCTCCGTAGTGGCCCTTGCCCAAAATGGTTGATAATAATTCAACTTTCCTCCTCTTTCACGATCAATTTCATCAACAATTCCACAATCAAAGACAGTTGCCTCCACCTCAAATCTTTCTTCATATGCCACCTCAGTAGTCATTCCATCCACCATTTCTTTTCCCTCATCTTGAGTTAGTATGGAATGGGCTTCTTTCTTTGAGCTCTTCACTTCCATCAACTCATATCCCTTCATGCTCAAACCTTCAATAGAATGCTCAGTTTTGGTAACATCTCTTTTGATGTCAATCATACACTCTGCAGCAAACATCTTCAAAATATCATCTTCTTCTTCATCAGTAAGATAATCCTTCATCTCTTCAGTTTGATCTTTCTGCTCTTCCAATGCCTCGATATTCATGTTCATAATCTTCTCTTCATCACCCTTTGCATCACACATCATATTAAATACTTGCCCGATTTCAATCTCCTCATCCTCTGTCATATGAGTATCCAATGCATGCATCATAACTGTCTCAGCTGTCATTTGCCTTTTTCTCTTGATAACATCAATGATAAGGTCGTGAAAATCTTTCTTGGCAATACCAAGAGCCTCTCTCAATGTAAACTCAATCTTGGCATCCAAAATCCTCTCCTCCAATATCCCCTTCATGTCAATAGAAGTCTCGATATCAGATTGAAGCTTGTAAGCTGGCCCTTTAGTTTTACCTTTGCCAGAATCTTCCTTCTCTTTGCCCTTCTTGCTGGTGCTTGAATCTTCCCATATCTTCTCTGGAAGTGGTGCATCTCCAGGATGATTAATAGAAGGTGATTTCTCAGGCCTTTGGCGTGTGTGAAAACCAGGTCCATCACCCTTTGCAGCGTCTTTAAGCCCTTGATTTTTCTTCTTTAATGTTGGCTCATCAGCATCATCTTCTTCTGCAGGTCTACCCCGTTTTACTTCAACAGATGCATCATGATTCTCAATGTCATTTTGCACCTCACCCAAAAATGCTTTGATGCTAACTGCATCAACAGGATCCTCCCAACCGGTTGCCTTTCTGATAGCTTGTGCTCCTCTGATCATAATCTCTCTTGCTGGAGTAGAAGAGGCCTCAATAGTATGATGGTCCACCTCAATATGATATGACTCAACTCCCTTAGCACGCAAAGCACTCGACTTCCCCCTCTTCTCATCCATTATTTTCTTCATTCCACCTTTGCCAAAATTAGTGTCCATAGGCAGGTCAGTGGATGCATCACGAATCCTCCCATCCTTGAAAGAAACTATACCTTCTTTAAGTGCACCATCATAATCAGTGCAACCACGAAGAGTGTGGTCTATGACATCACACCAGATGCATCTCTTCACAAATGACTTTGCACCATCTGATGATTGAGAAGAACTTGCTCCTCGTGCCTTCTTCAATTCACTCATCTCCACCTTCAAATCTCTGATACCTTTGATAAGCTCTTCAATACTGTCTTCTTCAACTCTCTTGCTTGTTTTTGATGTCTCACCAAGAGTTGTAGGAGCCAATGATAATTTTGGAGCCCTTGGAACCATCATGGGGTTTGCATCAGTCCGTGAAATAATACCTCTAGACCTCACCCGTCGTTGTTTGGCCACAAGAGTCACCGTTTCTTCCACCCTCCTCCAATCATTAGTAAAACCACCTTCAGTGGTCCTATCCCCAAGAAGCAAGAGGAGTCTATCCTCTAATGCATCATCGGCTGCCTGCAAAAACATCTCTGCCTTTCTTGTATCAAGAAGGCGCCTTTCTGCTAAAGGCAACTGATTATATTTCTTCTCAAATTCTCTGAGCAGCTCATTTGGGCCCATATCATTCCCGGGTTGTTGCTCCACCCAATCAAGGAAAGACCTCTTAGTCATCCTCTCCGTATCTTCATCAAAATACTCATCCCTCAATCTCTCATCAAATGTGGCCCATGAAGTCACATACACATCTTCCCGAATTTCTTGCACCCTCTCACGAATTTCGGGAACCACAACCAAGTCAAAAGTCAACATCATACGATCCTCAGATACTTGATGCACTTCCATTTCACAAACATATACCCTCAAAAAGTTTGTGATATTCTTCCCATCAAATCTCCCAATTTTGTCCACAACACCCTTCAATGCTTTGGTAGCCTCATGCCCACCAGAGTTTGCTCTATGATGCTCCATATACAGGGCCAATGCCCCCAAAATATTCTCCATATTCATTTGGCCCCCTCCGGAAGCCCCATCATGATCCCCCGTCATTCTTTAACTAAAACTAATTGCCCCAAAGCGTCTCTCAGTGGAAGCACCAAATGTCGGGTAGAGAGGGTTTTGCTCTAGGAAAACGCGGGGTTTCTAGCTGCAACTAGTTTGAATTCAAGGTATGGGGAAATATGATAGTGTAATTTATTGTTTATACCATTAAAAACCCAAATCTATGTTTTATTTTGCAAAATAGCAAACCGTGTAAAGGCTTAAACCTTTAAAAACACTGTCAGCATTCAAATGAATGCCACAGACACATACTTGCTCCAAATCAAGTGTGCTATAACTTTCTGGAAAGCTAACACAAAGCTACACAATCTGTAAAAATTTCAAGAGAAAATGATTTACCATTCAATATTTATAGCGTGCTGAAGTTGAGACTCCAAATATTCACGGCAGCTGTACATCTCTCCACTTCGGGACGCATATCATCTTCATAAAAGCTCCAAATACATGATTCCATAATTTTTTAGAAAGCTAACATCACCATCGACGTTGCCTGTAAATCTTAGCTTAAAATATCATACTGTCCGTTTTCTATACTTCGTCAAAAATGGAACTTCTATATTGAGCGGCAGTTTCACACCCTCAAACTTCTACAAGAATAACTTTCACGTCCTAACTCCAAAACAAGAGTTTAATAGCTTTTTAGAAAGCTATCAACATAACACATGTGCTCACAAAATTTCAAAACTAATCGATCATTATACAAATTTCTACAAGAGTTTAAAGCGACTGCTTTTGAATTTCGACGGCACTAAACCCTCTTTCACTTCTCAAGGCATAACTTTCTCATACTAACTCCAAATGACAAGCGCCACACACCATTGGAATCACAACAAGAAGAGGAACGTGCTCTCAAAATTTCATTGAAATCCGAGCTATACACAGTAAGTCACTTGTCCTCAAACACACGGCACAAAACTAAAAAACTAAAACATGAACACAAGAAGAATGAGGTTCGGGAGAAGAAGGCCCCCCTTATCAAGCCACAAGGGGGAACACATCAGCCCATACCTAGCCACATGGGCACCCTAAAACTAATTGGGTGACCCAAAAGTCTCCCATACCTCTATCCATTCGCTTATTTTAATGATAAACTCACAAAAAACTAAAAGAAAGGTAAAACAATCTTCACCTTTCTTTTCAACAACTATCAAAACTCAAATTAAATATCAAAACTCATTCTAAGAAGATAAATGTAAAGTTTGACTCTTATTAGTCAAAACACAAGGCAATTAAAACCTTGTAGAGATTATGAATCAATTCATAATCTTTCTCAAATATTCCCTATTCATTTCTTCTTTAAATGAGATATCTTAAAACTCATCAAAATAACAATACTATAAGTTTTTACACTATATGCGCATTTGCATCGCGACAACGTTGGCATATATTATTTTGACATTTGTTGTTAATAGAAAGTTTCAAATTGAGACTTCAATAACTTGTTAAAATCATGTCAACGTGAATTTTAACTTTGCTTTTGATCTTAAATCCATAGGAGGTGTGGAACCATGCCAAATACAATGGAATATTGGCGTATAATATCGGTCAGAAAGGGCTCTTTGGATCTTACAGGGTTAATTGTTAGATTCAATCGGGAGCTAGCCTGCAGGCACATCAAATTAGACGGAATGGAAAACCTCTGACTTCAAGTCTTCTCAACTCTCCAGAAACCAAACACAGTTAGCTAGTAGTAGCCATCCCTAACAAACAAAAGGCTGATTGTCATCTGCAAATGCATGGACAAGATGAAAATGAAGGAGATAGCTATGCATCCAACGTGACCTACCGGCGCTCACAGGCTCACCAAGTGATCAGATTTAATTTGTGCATGTATGTTTAAGACGGCAAAATGTGCCATGAATCCATGATCGAGCAGAATTGTCGTTTTTCATTCCCCACTTTGTGGAAACAATAAGTGAACAGTGACGGAATATTGTGCTTAAATTTTGTCTTCTTGTGACCAAAACCACTCACCACCATCGACGCAACCCATGTGCTTGGCACGTTATCATTCCTTCTTCATTTATAGTAAGTGAAAAACGACACATTTCCTACTAGTGGACATGCATAAACCTATAAGAATAATTGGTATTTACGCATATGGCCTCTGAGTAGACAGTCTAGTTTGGTGACTGTCTAGTTTGGTGACAGCCTGCAGCATTGTCCATTACTCTATTGCGTTCTTCTTTAGTAATGCACACATTCAACTTATTATCATGCAATGCACATCGAGAGCCTTTATTTTTCCCCTTGAAGCCTAAGTAGCGACGTAAAAGACTTGGTAAAGAATATTTGGCAAAATCTTAAGCTTATAATCATATTTTGATAGAATTTCTTCATATTCAAGTAGTTCTCTTCACAAAATCTAGTTATCTTCACAAAAAAATGTAGAGAAAATCTAGCAAAAAAAATCAACATTTCATCATTTTTTCTTTAACAAAAGAGAAATGCCGTATTTTGTAAAGAAATCTAGCAAAATATAGTCCAAAAAAATGTTGGTGACAAGCAAATTCCCATATAAGAATAGAGCTTGAACTGGATCTCAAATTTTCCCACCAAATTGTTTATAGGGGATTTCATTTCCCTGATTCTAAGTACCTTGAGCATTCCCATATCATTCGTTTGTTCTCAATTCCCTTAGTAAATCCCCTATGCATCAAAAGTCCCTCGTACACTATGAGGGAACTATCTATTTTTCCCAAATGGCCACATTTCCTCACAAGTATAATTGAAAGAAGGAAATCACATGGAAAATCAAGCTATTACATACAAGACACCTACAAAATCTCCCTTATTTTGTTGTTTCGACGCTATTCCCTGACAAATCCTCACTTAGTTTCGGAGGTGAGCAGCTTGCTGGGCTTAAACTTAGTCCTCTCATTTCATGAGAAAATTAGGTAGTGACAATTTCAATATGCATTCAAAGATATTCTATATTACAAAAAATTAATGAAAATTGGATTTTTGAGAATAAGCATTAACCACAAATCTTGGGGAGGTCACTTACAAATATTACGTAACAACGTGCGAACAAAGATAGGGTCCCAAAAAATTCTTTGAAGATAATTTTTATAAATGATTTACATTAATATAGGATGCTCACAATTCATTTCAAGAATAAAAATGAGAACATTCTTGAAATATTACTAATTATAGTAAGAATTAGTTTTAATTTTTGGGGTACTTTTAATTACCCTTTGTTCACACGTGATACTCAAAAGATACAAAGAGTGACCTCCCCGAGTCACAAATAGTTACAATGTGAGTCATTAAAGGTTGAGATTTGTAATTTTCCATATGTTATATGACAAATTCACTCATGTTGATTGTTGATTAATTTTTGTGAAGTAATAATTCACAAATTAAATTCAAGACCTTCAAATATATGTTCTAAGGTTAACCTCTAAACGTTCAAATGACCATTTTCTGATTGCCGCCCGTTCTTAACGGGTAGCTCAAAACAAAAAAGTAAGTTTTGGAAAAAATAAAAAATGTTTTTAAATACCAAATCAAGTCTACTTTCCTATGCAATTTGAATTATGTTGATCCAAGTTAAACTCCACCGTTGAAAAAATTTCAAGGTGAATCACCTCAATATTGTATTGTCTTAGTGATATAAAATTTGCTATTTGGAGAAAGTAATGATGTTCCATTTATCATTTCTTTTGCTTTTTTGAAGATTACAATAGGTAAAACAATCTTAATTAATCATTCCAAATTTCAAATTCAAATAGTGAAAAATATAATTCATACAATTTTCCAAAGGTTAATTCTTTTAAATTTAATTAAAAAATATCAAAAGTTTTTTTTTGAAAGTTCTTGAATGGATAATTTGTATAGATGAAGCCCTACATTTTGTCAATTGAACCAAATTCATAACACATATAGAAGGCACATATAATTGATATTTAACTAATTATGGACAAATCCATAGTCCTGAATTAAGTTGGCTCACTCGGCTGACCGCCGATAAAACAAGTCACACTATCAATCTTATGCATTCATAGACAAAAAAGACGCATAATGAAGTTAAAATTAGTATCTTAATGCATTACATTAAAGATGAGGCCAATACAAAATTGAATACCAAAGTTAATCTACAACTACAGACATATTAACTACATCTACATCTACATCTACATTTACAGCTACAGCTACAGATAACATGTCGGTCGGAAGCCGATACCTTTTCTAAGAAGTAGTCACTAGAAAATTTCATCCCAACCACGCCTACTTTATTTGATGGATTGTGCTACTTCATAATGTAACTCGCCAAGTCTCTTAGCAATGTGTTTCAATGTGGATTCCAATGATCTGCAGAAACATGTGGATTGACATAACATAGCAGTCCAGTGACACAAAGTATGTACAAAACAATTTTTAGCAGGATTTATTCGATTGTAGGTAGATCCCTAAATAAATATCAGTATAAGACTGGATAAATATCAAATTATCAATTCTAACTTCTTTAAGATGATCTCATAGGAGGAATTGACATGCACTAAAATACAGTCATATCAGCTGTTGGCCAACAACATAAATTGATGTGAAATTCATAAATGCTCTTAAATGAATAACCACTAGGGATGTGATTGAAATAGACTTTACACTAAATACCTAAAAGCCCTAAAAAATATGCAATTACTTGATGATTAAAAGTTCAAAATCTATGACTAGCTTAAAGGTTCTATGGTATCTATCCAAAAAAAATATAGTCAAAATTAAAAAATTGCATATCGGCTGACGGCCGATAAGTTGAATGTCCTCTTCCAAGAAGTTGATGGGTGTTCTAGGTTGATATTTTACCTGGCTTGTAATTCCTCAAATCCCTTTTGTGAATCTGGAGTAAATTGTGTTCGTAGGCAGCTGGCACATAACCCTTGCAGCTATCAGCCGATACAATATATTATTGAGTTAAATTATGATGCTAAGTTCTTGCAATGATAGAATGCTTTGGTTTGTTAGAGCTAGACCAAATTAAACTATGTAACTACTATAAAATTGAAATACATATTTTCCAAAATCTATAAGTCCGCACTAAATCTTGTTTGTATAGAGCGAACTCCTAGTCTATCGAAGTCATTTTGGAGTGTCTTGCTAAGAATAAATGGGAGAAAGAAATTTATTTAATGAGTTGAGTTTTGTCATAATGTTGCAGAATGCACTTTCTCCATAATCCTCGTCCAAAGCACGATTTCGACAAGCAGCTTTAGCATTTGAACGGCCAGAGCCCCGAGCACCAATCAATGTTGTATGATACTCTACATGATCCCAATTGCTTTGCCTACAACAAAGCTCCGACCAAAGTGGTGTTGGTTCTATCAGCTGCCGGCCGATAGGATTCACTTCTCTCCATGTGCTTCTCTCATCTGCCTTTTAATGTAGCTAAACGCCTTCTTTGCTCCCCAGCTGCACTCCTCCCTAGTTGTCGCGACTTGAGATTTCAACATGGTTTCAACAACTCAGGTTATAACCTCCTTCATTGGAGATGCTCAAAGATTTACTAGCATAGAACTAGAAGTAACCTCCTTTGAGGCCTCAATTTCATCAACTGAAGGTTTCCAATTTCAGAAAGAGGTGGAGAACCTACATGGCCTCGATTTCACCTTAGAGTAGAAAATTAGCCAGGGCAGCAATACCGTCCAAGGAAGAAGAGTAGTGAGGAAAACGTTGAAGAGAAGGTTGGGAAAAGGTAGTGGAAAATGTTGAGAAGAAAGGTGAGGAGAAAAGAGGCAAGAAAGTTGTTTACAAACCACATGTGGAGAATCCGCCTCCAAAGAAATGGATTCATCAAAATTGGTGTTCAAACTTGGCGTGGGCCAGAAGCTTGAGCCCATTTGCAAAAGCACAAACTCCTCCTGTTGGCTGGCAACCGATAAAGAATTATAAAACAAATGATATACCATTGGAAGCGTATTTTCAAGACCTTTCCAACGATATACTACACGCCCTATGTTTCTCAAAATTGCAGTCGCAAAACAAGAATGAATTGGCAGCTAGAAAAATGTATCGGCTGGCAGCCGATAGACAATTACAGATCATGTAATATACCGTTGGAAGCGTCTTCTTAAGACTTTTCCAACGATATATTACACGCCCTATAATTCTCAAAATTAGAGTTGCGAAAAAAAAAAAACAAAATTTTGAACTAGTTTAGTGACTATTATATCGGCTGGCAGCCGATACTCACCAGCTTGAACTAGTTCAGAATTTTGTCTCATATACTCTACACCTAGGTCCCAAAACCTTGAACTTTGTTCGGTAACTAAATAATAAGGACATTGTATCGACTGGTAGCCGATACACTTCCCTTTTGTATCTGTTGGTAGCAAATACAAACATGTTATGTCGGCTGACAACCGATACAATGCAAAGTCCAAGAGATATCTTACCTTTGTCGACGTCATCTCTACAGCTATCGGCTGCTCAACGCTTTGTATCGGCTGCTCAACGTTTTGTATCGGCTGGTCTAAATTTGTTGTTGGTCGCGCGTCTTTTTTATATCGGCTGGTCTTAATCCGTTGTCGGCTGCCCTACAATTTCTATCAGCTATCCTTTGCAATGTGTTGACTAATCCACTAAAACAAATTCAAGAATTGAAGTAGATGGAAGTAATCTGCTGACAACCGACATTGGGAGAGAGAGAGAGAGGAAAACAATGCAAAGAAAGAAGGAGAGTGTTGAGAGAGTGAATAGAGAAATAAGAGAGGAGAAAAACGAGCCCCTCCAACCCAAACCTCCAGCCATCATGAGTAATGAGAAGTTTGGAGGTTGAAATGATGATGGGAGATGGTGGCAAATGATGTGACAGATGGAACGTACAAGTTCAAAATTCTCATCTATCCCGGTTGTTCCATCCGCCCATTGCCATCGTTCTTCATTCATTTGCTCCCGCTAACGCCCTTCCTACATAATTTTTCATTCATCTACGAGAATTCCATCCATGTAAAAATGCAGGCATGGTATGTAGCTTTCTTAATCACATTCCAAGAAGCTTCAACCAATTCTCGATTCAAAAATTTGGCGCCAAAAAACTTTGCTCCAATGCGAGTTTGAAATGTTCTTGAATTGGGCGCCAATTTGGAATCCGTTTACTGTACTCATTTTGTTTTGCTTACCTTTTCCATTTCCTCTCTCACTCCTGCGACGTGCGTGTGTCTAATTTAGGTTGTGAGCATGTGCGCAAGTGTGTATAGTGTGAGATTGAGGATTGTGTATGTGTGTGAGTATGAAGATCGTGTGTATGTGAGGATTTTTGTGTATGTTTAAAGATTGTGAGGATTTCTGTGAGGATTTTTGTGTGAGGGTTTAGACTATGAGGATTTTGTATAATTATGAGCAAACAAAGGGTATTTAATGGGGGGCTATGAATTAACTGGTTATTCTAGATACTATTTATAGTATATTTACAATATATTCCATATATTCTAGGAATATTTCTACAATATTCCCAAATTGGTTTTGAAACACCCTATATTTGTTCTCTCATAGTAACCTAAATTTGATAGTGACTTCCCTGGGTATATGAGAGGTTATATGTTTAAATATCTTTGTATACAGATATATTCCGGTTTAAATATATGTTTAATATAAACTTACGTGATTGAATATTTTCAGTTCTAAATGTGTTTATTGTATATAAACATAATACGACACTGTTCAAAATTAATACCCCTTTTGTGCACTCATGTATACTAGTATATGTTTAGTACCAAGATTTGGACCTTGGATCTTGTAAAGCATTTCAACACATGATCTTGAAATTAGCAAGGTTGTCATCTTTGGTAGTTTTCTCAATTTGACAACTTATAAGACTAAATTACGTGGACAAGTGTCAATTATGTTACATGACCAAAATAAAATATTCCCAAATATCCAGTAATTTTTTCTTAGCAACATAATACTAGTGCGTGCAAAGGTACCATATTTTGTTATATTTTGGGTATCACCTTTTATCATTTTATAATTAATTGATTCATGATGTTTTCGTTTTTCAAATTTTTGAACAACTAAAAGATTTTTTTGGAATTTGTTTTTGAATGTGAAGCAATGGTCTAGTTTCAGAATTGGGAAAATGAAAGACAATTGTCATAAAACATAGTTGTGGATGTTATGTAAAAAGGACTTTAATTGTCCATAAATAGTAAAAAGTAAAAAGGCCACTAAGCAAAGCCCAGTCTCAAATTAAGCTTGAAAGTCAATGGAGGAAGTGTTAGAAAAAACCCTATTTTGGATCATGCAGTTACGGTGAGTTTTTTTATTTAATTTGAGGTCGGCAAGTGCACACTACTACACGATGAATTGCATAGGTTTTGCTATTTTGGTCCACACTAGTCCACACACATTTTATGAAGAATATGAAAATCTTTTTATTATTATGATATTTGAACATATTGCAAATATTTATTTTTTGTGTTAGTTGGAATTTAATGTATTTTTTTATTCAAATTTTTTTATTCAAATTTTTTTTATTACAAATTCATTTATTCATATTTGTAATTTTAATTTTCTTATTTTTAATTTTATTTCTCTCATTTCATATTATGAAAATGTTTTTATTCTATTCTTGGTAGAATTCTTATTTGCAAGTATTATTTGATTGTTTGTAAACTGTAAAGTTCATTTATTTAACTGTAACATTGAGAAGGTGATTATTAAAAACGATTCTTACATATCTTATTTGAGTTCTAGTTTTTTTAATTGCATTTAATAATAGAGCAAAGATGTTAGTCCGTTCATACTTTGAGTTAAGATGAGTTGAGTTATATTCAATTTGTTAATTATGGAGGTAAAATAGTGATGTTTGATGCTTTCGTAGTTTAATAAGTTTGAAAAATAATAGTACATATTTTCATATGAATAGAGTCATTTAGAATAAAATATTTACTAGGCACCTCCTGCTACCACCACATGCATTGATTACGGCCTCCATACAAATAGCCGTACTTGCAATGAACACATCATTCTAAAGTCTTGATATACACTTCTTCTCATGCCCATTGAAGCATTTTGATCAATTAATCTTTATGTACCCTTCAGTAAATATTTGTTTATTTGTTAAATGAATGGTTGGGGATGCAACAAAAAGAACGATGACTTCAGTGAAAGCTTGATTGTAGATGAGACAAGCAATCAAAATGAAAATTTAGTTTTTCTATTAGTAAACCAAGTGTTGGCACCATAGAAACACTTATTAAACATGTACCAATCCTTTTTTTATTCTCAAGTCATATAATTTGCATTGTCTTAATTACACCTATGAAGGACCTTAGGAAATTTTTGAAAAACAATATTAAAAAGGATTCCTTTCCAAAAATGAGGATAAATCGGTCGAAACGCTTCAATTGAGATGGGGAGAAGTTTCTATCAAGATTTTGAATGTGTTCATTGCTAGTATGCCTTTTTGTATGGAGAATGTAATCGATGCCCGTGGGGGTAGCACTAAATTATGGTAGATATTTTACTCTAAAAACTCTATTCATGTGAAAATATTTTATATGACAAAAATAGACTATAGTATTTATTTAGTGCACTTTACTTTGAATAAATAGTGCGATTTCAAAGTTTTCAATTTCTACATTATTTTGGATAGTGACCAATATTTATTGGAGGGTAGAGTGTAGAGTGAACTTGTAACGTATCTCTAGGAGTCCAATGTATAACAAACGGAGACATCAAAGCATGCCAATCCTAATTGGAAAAACTAGAATATATAAATTACTAAACATATGTCAACTTACAATGAACAGTGAACGTGATTGATATATAAATTACTAAATACATGTCAATTTACAATGGATAGTGAAAGTGTTTGATAAGCAATAAGAGTATAAAGCTGAGTATGTGACATCGCTATTGCTGTTGATTTGCATTGCATGACGTACAATAAGTTAAATGTAAATGTGAATTATTACCTTGCTAAAGAAGAAGGCAATGGGCAATGTTGTAGGCCGGAATATCCTCAAATTTGATTGTGATAGGGGGAGTAAAAAGAGACGTCTTTTCCTTGTAGTGTAAATACTAATAGGCTGTGAAAATACTAGTGAGTCTATGTCGATCATGGATTCATGCCATATCTTGGACGTACACACAAAAATCTAATCACTTGACAGTGAGCCTTTGAGCGCTGCTTCCACCTACATATGGTGTAAGCTAGCCGGGAGGTCAAGTCGCACGGTTGTCTTCTTCATTTTCATCTTCTTGTAAATTATGCCCTAGTTAGAACGATGTTGAAATCTCTTTTGATGCATTGGGATATTTCTAATGTGTTAGAATGACATTGCAATGTTGTTGTAAACCAATCATGAATCTAAATTGATAATTATAATGAAATGTCATTTATCAAGCATTTGCTCGAGCTCTTGTGAGTTTTAAACATTTTTACTCTTTAAAGATTGAATGTTAATAAATTAAAAAATAAACATAAATCAATATCATTGATAAAAAGTTATGAATTGGTCATATGCTCTTGCGATCGTTGAACATTGAGAAGGTTATTGTTGAAAGCCATTCTTACATCATCTTGTTTGAGTTCTATTTTTTAAATTGCATTTAAAAAAAGTGTAAGGACATTAGTCCATTCATACTTTGAGTTAAAATGAATTGAGTTATATTCAATTTGTTCATTATAGAGGTAAGAATAGCGACGTCCAATGCCTTCATTATAAATCGGAAAATTAATTTAGCCAATTGAAAGATTTATAAGAACATCCTCAATGGTACATCAAAAGGGCGTAATAACTTTAAAATACAAATAGAGACAACGATCTTTGCCTAAATTACGATTCAAGCAAACAATATGGCATTTTATGAAAAAAGAAATGCAAAAATATAAGTCAAAGTGGTGCCACCGTAGCGCCACTACTCAACTAAGTGCCTCATTGTATGAGTATTGAACCTCTCATTCCAACAAATTGCCTATTTACTATAGTAGGCCAATCGCGCTAGTACAAAGTTTAGCATTTCCCTTTTGTTGTAATTAATTTGAACAATAATTGAGAACGTTCTAATGCCTCTTCATTGGAAACTATACACTACTTGAAAAAAAATGAAAAAAAAATGTACACTTTAAGAGAAGGAGTGAATGCACACTACAGTCACCCGTAGAAAATTAAAATTTCTTAAAAACATTTGTTATATTTGTCTTAATTTATTTTTAAAGATTTGCAGTGTAGTACGCACGGAAAAAAGAATGGGGTGACCGTAGTGTGTATTCACCCTCAGGATATACATATTTCTTCCGGGGTAACACAAAAATTAAATGATATAACCAAAATTCACAAAATTAACCCCTAGAAGCGCGAGGGGCATTGAACAAAACATAAATGTGTTATAATATAACCCATATTTAACTAATTATGGACAAATAGACCAATTATGGACAATTTCATTCACTTAATCACTATAAAATAGGAACAAAAGTGATGTGAAAAACATTGAAATGAAAAAAATTAAAATTAAAATACAAAACATACTTGAATTTGAGCCAAGTCAAAAAAAATTGTAGTGTATTCACACAAAAGTATCGGCGGCCCACCAATACATTTACCAACCGTTTCATCAACCTCATGCAATGGTTTTGTGAAATAGAAAAAGTTTGCAAAATTATTATGTGAAATTAATACATTTAGTTGAACATGCCACATGGTGATTAATTGATAATTAATTCAAACATAGTTTGCTAAAACAAAAATATCGGTGGCGTGCCAATATAATTTTGAACAACCATACAGAGAAAATAAAAAATATTCCTCAATTGAAATGATCATGCATAGTTCTAAACAAAATGTAAACTAATTTAAATATTGAAAAAACCATAAACTTCAAAATCCTAAGCCCTATACTCTGAAAGTCCTAAACTCCAAGCAAAAGACCCCAAACACAAAGACAAAGACAACGACTTAGGAAAATATCGGTTGGCAGCCGATAGGTAGATTTGATCAAGTTACTAAATAACCCGAAATGAGAAAGTTCTTCGACATGATCATAGTTTGAACAATAAATGGAGTACTTGAGCCGATTATATGATAGAATTGAATCCATGTGGAGAAGGAGCTGGGTGTGCACAAGCAGGGAGCTAGACAGTCATGTGACCTGACAAACAACATTTCATACAAATGTGGTGATTGTATATAATTAGTGGAGATAGCAAGTGAAATGTACAAAGCATCTTGATAAAGGCAATAGTACAAGCTACATCGCTTAACTTGTAAAAAAGTTGTTTTAATCACATTATCAAAATTTGAATGTACAAACTCTGAACCATTCTAACTGCAAAGGATCATATGAAATTCAAATCATATGATACAATCATTCTTGCTTCTAAAAATGCAAGAAAATTGAATATTCATTAGCTCTCAATAGCCAATACAGTTGACAATCAGCTAAGTGCATGTCTTGTCCTAAGTTGATTTGAACACGTTACCATCTACAAAGTAAAGTGAATAAACATTGAGTCATTCTAGCCGGAGAGGATCATTTGAAATTCAAGTGACCAGAATCGATCATTAGAACTTCTGTAAATACTTCTGTACCGTGTATCGGTTGCCAGCCGACAGCCACTACAAAAGTACAAAGCTAATCTTATCCCTCTTCGTCAACATCCTCATTCATTATAGCGCCAACAATCTCCAAGTTTGTCAAGGTTGCTAGTTGCAACATGTTGAATCATCTTAGTAACACGAAGCCTCATCTTCATGTGTGAGGGCATTCAATGGAAGAATATGTCGATGTTTGCATAAACTACTTGGAAAAGACACGGTTCATTTTGTCATCTCTATGTCCAACACTCTCTAGCAACCACTCCCTTGCCTTCTTTCTTGGCTTTCATAGGAGTCCACCATTCCACCTTGAAATTCCCATAATTTGGACCAAGAGTTAAATTTCACCCTCGATGTCGTCACCGAGGTCGTCACAGCTACCACTCCCGCTACCACTGCCTTCGCCATCAAGGTTTTTATGTGACTCATCATTCTTCCCCCGTTTCTTCATCTTCAAGTTTGATCTGCTTCAAAGTAGATAGTATTGATTGGTCGCCAATAGGATGACTAGCAGCAGGAGCAAGATCAACCGCTATGACCTTGTATCCACTTTAGAAGATTTGGTACCTGACATAGTCAACTAGTCACTAAGGATTGTCAAATTGGGCATCTTCTCTTATCAGCTGGCAGCCGATACAAAATTACATGTTGTATGATATATTTTTGGAAGCGTCATTTCAAGATCTTTTCAATGGTATATTACACGACCTATAATTCTCAAAATTGCAATTGCAAAACAAAAATGAATTGGCAGCTAGAAAAATGTATCGGCTGACAGCCAATAGACAACTACAAGTCATGTAATATCCCGTTGGAAGCGTCTTTTCATGACCTTTCCAACGGTATATTACACGACCTACAATTCTCAAAATTGAAGTTGCAAAACCAAAATGAATTGGCAGGTAGAAAAATGTATCGGCTGGCAGCCGATAGACAATCACAAGTCATGTATTATATAAACGCAAAATAGAAAAGAATCAACCCTTATCCTTTAAACAATAAATAAAAACCCATTTGAGGAAAGTAGACCACACCACTTTTTTCTAGTCCTGTCTCAGTATAGTAGGATAGGGTTGATTGGTTGCTACAACTTTCCTCACTATGATCAAATCATTAGCAATACCAAATCATCTATATCATATTACTGCTCCCACTAAACCGGTTGGGAATCGAACCCAGACCACATAATATTTATACTCACATTCCAAAACAATCAACCCAGGAAAAAATGACTTGATGACCACCCACCTAAACCTACAAAATATATACCCACAAAATAAGCAAACTACACCTCTAAGTGTAGTCATATTAGTTATAAAGTCTCTAGACTGTTTATCATTGAAAGAAGAGAGTAGTTTTGTACCAATAGACCTTTGTTTGGTAGGCACTGGCTCACTAGAAAAATGAACTTACTCATGCCGGCCCTTTCAATAGGATTGGAGTTTCTATCTATCAATCTTTGTTGGAAGCATCTTTTCAAGTCCTTTCCAATGGTATATCACACCACCTATAATTCTTAAGATTGCAGTTGCAAAGCAACAATGAATTGGCAACTAGAAAAATGTATCGGCTCGTAGCCGATAGACAATTACAAGTCATGTAACAAACCATTAGAAGCGTCTTTTCATGACCTTTCCAATGGTATATTACACGACCTACAATTCTCAAAATTGCAGTTGCAAAACAAAAATGAATTGGCAGCTAGAAAAATGTGTCGGCTGGCAGCCAATAGACAATTACAAATCATGTACTATACCGTTGGAAGCGTCTTTTCAAGACCGTTCCAGCGGTATATTACACGACCTATAATTCTCAAAATTGCAGTTGCAAACCAAAAATGAATTGGCAGCTAGAAAAATGTGTCGGTTGGCAGCCGATAGACAATTACAAATCATGTACTACACCATTAGAAGCGTCTTTTCATGACCTTTCCAACGGTATACTACATGACTTATAATTCTGAAAATTGAAGTTGCAAAACAAAAATGAATTGGCAGCTAGAAAAATGTTTCGGCTGGCAGCCGATAGACAATTACAAATCATGTAATATACCATTGGAGCATCTTTTCAAGATCTTTCCAACGGTATATTACACGACCTATAATTCTCAAAATTGCAGCTGCAAAACAAAAAAGAAACGGCAGTAGAAAAATGTATCGGCTGATGAAGAATTACGTATTAATTGGCAAATAATATAGAAAATGGTACTAGTAGAAACTAAAAAATAGAAGCTCAAATCAATTTTAAAATGTTCTCAACAAAGACTTAGAGCAACTAAAAAGTAGATTAGTCTAGAAAAGTAGTTTAAGCTTGAAAAGTAATTGAAAAGTATTGAACTAGGTATTTTGAAGAGAATTTGTTTTGAACAATTAGGTAGCTTTATTGTTGACATACTAAAACCCTAAAACTGAATTTTGAAACCTTTACAAAAACTGACATCGCAATCTTGAGAATCAACCGTGACAACCTTGCGTCGGCACCTTTACAAAGTTAGTCCTTACCCGATCAACTAATAGTCTTTAAACATAATTATATATTCAAAATTTACACTAAGTGACTTCCCTGAGCTCGTATACAAGGGGGATTTAGAAGGGGTCATGAATGTACGTGATTCTCAAACATAGCATAAAGTGCACTCCTTGGGGATCCAAAATTAATGCAGTTTAGATGCTTAGTGAGGGACACCATGTTGATGCCAAGATGAGTTGAAACCCTTTATCAAGATCCAAGGTACATAATTAATGCACTTTAGATGCTTATTGAGGACACCCTCTTAAGCCAAGATACAATCAGGTGAAACCCTTAGGTTAATCCTTTATCAAGATCCAAGGTCCAAAACTAATAAAGTTTAGATACTTATTGAGAGACATCTAAGTGGATGGACATCTAAGAGAGGTTTTTTGAGCAGAGGAGTACATGGTGAGAGGGGACTAGTGACCGTGGAAAAAATGAAGGAAAACACTAAAAGAAGAGAGGAACTTGTTCACTCAGTCTGGGGTGAGATTCTGAGTGAATTTGGTCACATATGAGTAAATATGTTCAGTGTACAAGTCCCTCTTATTTTTAGTGACAGACTGATCATTCGGCATGATCCAAAATTATGTTTGGCACTTTCTTGTTGCACTGTTAGCTTAATTGTTAGCCTGCGTCAAATTAGATTGAATTGGAAACCTCCTCAAGTATTTTCAACTCTCCAGAATCAAACTTACATAGTTAGTTAGTAGCCATCAGTGGCAAATAAAAGGCTGATTCTGATCTGCGAATGCATGCATGGACAAGATGAAAATGAAGAAGATAGTTATGCAACAGGGCATGCGACGTGACCTGCCCGCGCTCAAAGGCTCACCGAGTGCATGTACGTCCAAGACGTGCCATGAATCCAACTGAAGATGGACATGCATATTAGACCTATAACAATTGCATACGGCCTGTGAGTAGACAATCTAGTTTGGTGACAGCCAGCAGCATTGTCCATTATCCTATTGCGTCACTGAATGTTCACTGTTTTTCTTGTGTTTTTTCCCCTTGAAGTGTAACTGGCGACGTACAAAAAATCGGTAAAGAACATTTGGCAAAATCTTAAGCTTATAATCATATTTTGATAGAATTTCTTCATATTTTAGTAGTTCTCTTCGCAAAATCTGGTTATTTTCACAAAAAATGTAGAGAAAATCTAGCAAAAATTAAAAAAATTATCATTTTTTCCTTAACAAAAGAGAAATGCCATATTTTGTAAAGAAATCTGGCAAAATATAGTCCAAAAATAAACGTTGGTGTCAAAAGAATTCCCATGCAAGAATAGAGCTTGAAATGAATCTCAAATTTTCCGACCAAATTGTTTATAGGAGATTTAATTTCCTTGATTCTAGGTACCTTGACCATTCCCATATCATTCATTTGTTCTCAATTCCCTGAGCAAATTCCCTATGCATCTATAACTCCAAGTTAGTTAGAACACCAAAGTGATAGTCTAGTTAGTCTGTGCATATTCTAGGTATGTAGACAGACGGTACTAGAACTATAAGTGTGGCTTGGTGGGTGAAGGAGATATCATTGTCTATTGGACAATATCTCATTTCTATGGTTCGGTGGCAAGTCACATAATAAACTTTGTTTACCTTCTGTACACATTATCTTTCTTAATTTCACATGGTATCAGAGCAAAGTCCCTCATACACTTTGAGGGAACTATCTATTTTTCCCAAATGGCCACATTCCCTCACAAGTGTACTTGGAAGAGGGAAATCATAGGGAAAATAAAGCTATTACATACACGGCACCCACAAGATCTCCTTGTACTCTTTGTCATCTGTAAATTGACATATGTTCAATAATTTATATATTCTAGTCTATTCACTTGGGGTTGGCATGCTTTGATGTCTCAGTTTGCATGGTGTACATTGGACTTCCTACAGATAATTTACTTCGCTCTACAGTACGATACCTTCCAATATTAGTCACTAGTTCACTACCCAAAATGATGTAGAAACTGAAAACTTTGAATTTGCATTGCTTATATCAAAATTCAAGAATTCAAGCATCATAAAGTATACTAAATAGATAATAGAGTCTATTTTCATGGTGTATCAGGTTTGAAAAATTAAAGTACATATTTTCACATAAATAGAGTTTTTTATGTAAAATGTCTACCATTTAGTGCTACCACCACGGGCATTGATCACAACCTCCATACAAAAAGGTATACTAGCAATGAACACATCCAAAGTCTTGAAAGACACCTTTTCCCACGCTGATTGAAGTGTTTCGACCAATTTATCTTTATTTTTAAATAGAGATCCCTTTTAATATTTTTTTCAAAATTCTTCCTAAGGTTCTTTACGGGTGCAACTAAGATAATGCAAATTATTTTGAGAATAAAAAGGATTGGTGGACACTTGTATGGTATGGTTCACTAGAATTCTTGTCCTTCACTTTTGAGGATTTTGAAAATTTGAAAAATCCATATTGGAGAGAGAAAAATATTTTTGTGAAATCTAAAGAGGTAGGATGGACCGTACCGATAAAATAGAAAAAAATTTGATAGAAATTTAAAATTTTGGCATTACATTTTAATGGAAGATGAAACATAGGGAAAACTTGTGCATTGTCACGGTGCATAATATGCACTCTAAATTCTAAAAGAGGAGAACAAAGAGTTTTAGATATTATTTCGAGCTGTGAATTTCTCTAGTGTTCAAATATGTGAAAAAAAATCTTCTAGTTTTTTCAATATTTTTTTGAAGTGATTAAATTTTCAAATTTTAAAATGTGTTATTTTTGGGAGTAATTGATTATTTCTCTATTTTTTTTTATAATTGATGGATTTCTTTTTTGATTGTACTTGAGGATGAATTTTTGCAAGTTAAACTTTTTTTAGATTTTAAAATGAAATTCAAACATCAAATATATTTAAATTCAAATTTTGATCATAAATTGGTAAATTTGTACTTAAAATGGAAGTTTTGATACTCAAAATCTTCAACAAAAAATCATTATAGCATTCTAAATTTTATTTTTTGGCTAACATGTACATAACTCTAAAAGTTGGTTCACTCATTTTTCATAAAATCATTGCTACATAATTTTCAAATTCGTTTGAAAGTTGGCTTTTTAGACAGAATGCTTAAAGTGCACAAATGTGCACCAAAATGTAGTTGGTTCACCAAGAGGAGTTGGTGGACCATACCATACAAATGCCCTAGCGCATGCTCTAGTTCACCCTTTGTTTCATCTTCTATTAAAATATCAATGCCAAATTTTTTATCTTCTATCAAAAAAATTTACTATGTTATCGGTATGGTCTATCCTACTACTTTAGATTTCACAAAATTTTCTTTCTTTTTCCAGAATGAATTTTCCAAATTCTCAAAATCCTAGAAAGAGCACACAAGAAATTTTGTGACCGTACCATACAAACACCCAAAAGAAAAATGTTGAAGTATTTACTAGCACGGTTGGCCTACTATGGTAGATAGACCCTTGGATAGAGTGAGAGGTCCAATACTTACACAGAGTGTTATGCTCTTGTTCATGTGTTCTATTCTTGTTCATGTGTTTTGTTCTTGTCCATGTGTTTTGTTCTTGTTCCTGTGTTATGTTAAGGTAGGAAAACCAAAAAAGGTTAATGCCCTCAAGGCGTGCACTAGAGTTGCAGTAAAACAGGGAGGTGATAGGCCGAAAATGGAGAATTTTTGCATGACCAAGATTACTAAAAATTTACTAAAATTTACTAATTTTTTTTGAATTTTTAGTAGCTTTGTGTGCGGTTTTTTGTGATATTAATTAACCATTTTAGGTGTTTTCATGTGTAGAAAAGGAAGAGTCTAGCCCCTAAATGACAGAGGGGGTAAGGGCAAAACCTAAATGTGTTATAAAATGTTGCTTCTACAACTTCGATGAAGTTTGGTCCAAAAGAGAAAATGAGAAGCACAATGTTTAGTAATTATCCGTACGGTCAAACTTTCAAAAAGTGTTTTAGATACTCATCAAACGAATTTAGAAGCATTTATCGTTGAATATTCACCAAAATTACAAATTTTACTTTTAGAATTTGAAATTTGGTATGATTGGTTGAATCTAGACATTCTATCCTAAAGTTTAAAAAAAAAAATTAGAAAGAGGGAACATCATTAATTTCCCGAAATAGTAAGTTTTGTAACACTAGGACAATGTTGAGGTGTTTGTCTTTGAAAATTGCTCCCAGGTGGAGTTTAACTTGGATTGACATGAATCAAATTGGGTTGGAAAGTAGACTTGATTTCCTATTTGAAAATATTTTTTATTTTAAAATTTTAAAATTTTCAGTCCGGGCAGCCCGTTAAAAAAGGGCAGCGACCATAAAATGGTCGTTTGGTCACTTAGGGGCTAGTATACAAGAAGGGGGTTTGACAAACTTCCCACTTTGAGAAATTGTAGATAATTATTTACGGGGAATAAAAATACGAAACAACTTGCATTCTTCATCATTTCTTCTTCTTCATCTCAAAAAAATTTCACATAATTTCTAACTCCATTCCTTCTGGTCAAATCACCTTATTTTCACCGTTTTTGGTTTTCCTACCTTATTGTTCTTATGTATTGTTTAGAGTTCATAACTAAAGGAAAAAACTTTGAATTGGAACCCTAAACCCCAATTTTCTTTCTAAAGTTTGAAACAAATTTTGAAACAAATTTTGAACCTTGAACTTCAAACGCTAAACCCAAAATGGATTTTGGAAATGAATTTGGCCGTCAGCATGAACTCTAAACCCTAAACCCAAGGTGGATTCAGAAAAAGAATCTTCTTGTCTACATAAATCCTGAACTTTAAACCAAGGTGGATTCTGAAAATGAATCTTAAATTCAACATGGATCTTGAACTTCAAACCCTAAATCCAAGTAAGAATTTGAAAATGATCCTAAACCCACAACATGAATCCTGAACTTCTAACATCCTAAACCCTAAACCTTGAATTTTAATGAATACAGTGCTCAAACACAAAATCCTAAAACCCTAAAGCAACATTCATGGAAACAAAAGAAGAAAAACAAGGTGGAGGGCAAGAAAGGGGTAGACAGATACATGAAGATAAAGAGAGAAGAAAAAGAGCATATGAAGAGTAGACCAATTTATAGTTGAAATCTCACATTTCCAAGATCCACAATTTCTAGTAGAACACTGTGCTTGTAGTGTTCTTACAAACTTAATGCAACATGTTCTTCGTCCCCATGAGAACATATAAAATTTTGTCTCAAAACCTTTTCCGGATCCACGGTTTCCGGCAAAACACTTTCCAACATACATCAAAAGTATTCTTTATAAGTATTCCATACAAGACTGTATCTCCGTAGTCGTTCGTCTTCGTCGTCGTCAACGACCTAATCAAGAGACGTTCGTTCCGATTTCCATCCGTTTGTCCGATGGAGCCCGCCAAAAAAGTTTGGACTATTGTCCAACGGGACCCGCCAACGAAGCTTGGACGGTAGACTGCGGGCGCTAGGGCTTAAATTGGCTCTGCCTAAAAATAGAGCTCTAAAATGGCTCGATGGGGTACCTTTAACGTCACCCTCTAAACAACTTTGTAAGTAACATTTTGCTATAAAAGATATTTGAATAGGGTTTACTTTCAATTCTTGCTCCGGTTATATTTGATTAGCACCCAATTAAATGCATAATAGCAAAGCTAAAGGCCAGTCAATATTTAAGATTTCAAATCAAAACCAGCACACAATTTGCTATTTAGACACTTAGCCATATAATCATGCATTTGGCTCCCAAATGCAATCAAAAATTGTCTAAAAAAAATTGTTTTTCTACAATTGATTACTTTCATTGTAAATAGAAAATTCTTTAATTAATTTTTTATTCGTATCTTTATCTTTTCATTTTTCTTTTCTTTAGCTTGTTTCATTTGTTTTTGTTCATCTTGTTTCATTTTCTTTTCTTTTTCCTTGTCTTTGTTCTTGTCTTTGTTCTTGTCTTTGTTTTCTTTAATTTCCTTCTTATCTTCGTTATTGTCTTCATTTTCTTTTCCTTCTTGTCTTCCTTTTTGTCTTCTTCTTTTACTTCTATTTTTTCTCATTCCTCTTGTGGCAACCGCAAACTCTACACTCACACAAAGGAAAGAAAAACACAAATTTTTTTTGGTTTTTGTCTTTTTTTTGTTTAGGGCTTATGAATCCTAAAAAGAGAAATTAAAAAAAATGAAAATTTAGGGTCCAACCGCCACCAAGGGAGAGGAGAGAAGAAGAGGAAAGAAGGAGAGAGGGAGAGGCCCAGGGGGAGCACTTATAGTGATTTGAGGATCACGTGCGTTCAAGCCCCTATTACATGGGAGCTATGTATGTAAAATTTGTGGATTAATTTAGCCCTATGTTTACCTAAATTTCTAAATTATATTCATTTCATGTGCCCTACTTTTCATTATAATTTTTTTGCCCTAATTATTTTTAGGCTAAGTTCATTATAAATACAACATAATGAACATATGAGTATGATATGCACTGCATAATCCATATATAAACATGATGGAATGTGTCCTTCAGCAAGGAAATAATTCACACTTACATTCAACTTATTGTCATGCAATCCACATCAATAGCAGTGTCATATGCTCAATCTCATATTCCTCCGTATCAATCACTCTCACTATCCACTATAAGTTGACATGTATTTAGTAATTTATATATCAATCACGCTCATTGTCCACTAATGTAAGTTGACATTGTTTAGTAATTTATATATTTTGGTTTGTTCAATTGGGGTTGGCATGCTTTGATGTGTCCTTTTGGTATACAATGGACTCTTGGAGATACTTTAGAAGTTCACTCTACATTATTCACTCTAGTACAGTCTACCTTCCAATAAGTATTGGTCACTACCCAAAATGATGTAGAAATTGAAAACTTTGACATCGCACTATTTATTCAAAATCCTTGAATTTAGGCATCGCAAATTGCATTAAATAAATAATATAGTCTATTTTCATCATATAACATATTTTGACATGAATAGAGTTTTTAGAGTAAAATATCTACCATTTAGTGCTACCACCATGGGCAACGATTACATTCTCCATACGAAAAGGCATATTGGCAATGAATACATTCAAAATCCTAAGAAACACTTCTTCCCATCTCAATTGAAACGTTTCAACCAATCTATCCTCATTTTTGAAAAGGAATCCTTTTGAATGTTGTTTTTAAATTTTTTTTAAGGTTCTTTATAGGTGTAATTAAGACAATGCAAATTATCTCACTTGAGAATAAGAAGGATTGGTACATGTTTAATAAGTGTTTCTATGGTGCCAACACTTGGTCTACTAATAGAAAAACTAAATTTCATTTTGATTGCTCGTCTCATGTGCATACAAGGATTATAAGCTTCTACTGAAATCACCATTTTTTTTTTTGCATCCCCAACCGTTCATTTTAGAAATGAAGAGATATTTACTTAAGGGCACATAAGGATTGATTTATCAAAATGCTTCAATGGGCATGAGAACAAGTGTATATTAAGTGATGTGTTCATTGCAAGTAGAGCTATTTGTATGGAGGCTATGATCAATGCATGTGGTGGTAGCACTAGGTGCCTTACTAGTAAATATTTTTTTCTGAAAAACTCCATTCATATGAAAATATGTAATGTTATTTTTCAAACTTGTTATACTACGAAAGCATCGGACATCACAATTTTTACCACTATAATTAACAAATTGAATATAACTCAACCCCCGAGGAAGTGCACTCTTCAAGTATTGTAATTATACACGTGCGTGAACATTAGGGTATTATTTAGAACAAGCATGTACAAAATGTATGTATCGGAGACATATTTCAATAGAGTGGAAAGTAAATATACATGGGGCTTGGAGTTAAATTCCTCATTTTTAGCCCTTGTGTACATTAGGAAATGTATTTTGAGGCTGTAAGATTTGTACATATATTGCTTAATTTTAGCAAAAATAATAATATATACAGGGGTGTTTTAATAAGGGAGATGCATGCACGTGATTCTTGGCTTTATTGAATAGTGCACTCTCTGAGCTCAACCCATTTAAACCCAAAGTATGAACGGACTAACGTCCTTGTACTATCATTAGATGCAATTTTAAAGAAATAGAACTCAAATAAGATATGTAAGAATGGTTTTCAACAATCACCTTCTCAGTTTTCAACGATCGCAAGAGCATATGACCAATCAATAGCTATTTTATTAATGATACCGGTTTATGTTTATTTTTTAATGTACTAACATTCAATTCTTGAAGAGTAAAAATGTTTAAAACTCACAAAAGCTCAAACTCTTGATAAATGACGTTTTGTTAAAATTATCAATTTAGATTCATGATTGTTTACAAGAACATTACAATGTCATTCTAACGCTTTAGAAATGTCCCAATGCATCAAAAGAGATTCCAACATTGTTCTAACTAGGCCATTCTAAGCTCTAACCACATCCTTTTAAGACATTAGAACTACATTCTAACGTTGTTCCAACTCATCAAAACAACATTCTACCACATCCTAAAACAATTTTGTTTTCAAAAGACGGATTCATATGCATGATTGCGCTATCGGATTCTAGAAGTCGCATTGTACTAAACACTTACAAATAAACTTGAGTCCACAGAAGGGGTATTTATTCAAAAATTGTCGTATTACATATACAAAGAATTAACATATTTAGAGTTGAAAGTATTGGTGTATACTTACATTAAACAGATATTTAAGGCAAAATAGATATGTGTACAAAGGTTTTTAAACATATATCTTATGGGGGACTTTTAGAGGCGGTCATGAACGCACATGTTGCTTAAATATAATGTAGAGTGGACCCCTTGAGTATCGGATATGCAACGTTCACATATTGACCTCCCAAGGGCTACACCATACTAAAAATGTACGAATACTAGTGAGTGTATAGAAGAGGTATTTATTTGAACACTGCCGTATTACGTATACATACAATAAACACATTTAGAACTAAAAATATTCACACACGCTTACATTAAACATAAATTTTAAACGGAACATATCTTTATACAAAGATATTCAAACATAACCTCTCGTATACAAGGGGGTTTTAGACGAGGTCGTGAACGCACGTGATTCTCAAACATAATGTGGAGTGCACCCCGGGAATCGACCTCTTCCACTTGTGAAAACCGGTTTATTTGCCGTAACATGGTCAGATATGAAACGTTCATATTGAGCTAAGATTCACTAATTAATAATCTGCAAAAACCTAAACTTAAAACTAAAAACTAAAAAACACAAGAAACCCTGACCATATTACCAAGAAGTAATGGGTACAAAAATAATGGTAAATTCTTACGAAATTGAACAACCAATTGCTATCAACAACAATTTGGCACTAATGTTTAAGGTAGAGGGCTCTAAACCCGCCAAAGTTCTAAACGCGCACTCTACCAAAGATGAACATTTTGTAATTTTGGATGTACCCATGGTGAAGAGCACCACTTTAGAACCCATGTCATTTCAACTTTTGAAATTCATAATTAATTTTAGGAACATCCAAACTTTTTGATTCAAAGTATGTTGGTCTTTGCTTGGATTTGTCTTCTAGTGAAAAATCATGTTTAGTTTTCCCTGTGTCCTCAGAAATCCACAATGCCTCCTGCCTTACTTCCCAATGAACTGAACAGTGAGGGATCCCCCTCAATCACGGACGTCGAAGTCGCATAACTGTCGACGAGGAGGAGTGCGCAAGGCGGCCGATGGGACCTGTCTTCTCCTGCTCACCAGGAAATCAAAGGCCCTTCTTTCCTCTGGAAGGCCTTAAGTTTTCTTCCGCTCCATCCCCGCTGCAACACCTCACTCTCCGTCCACGTGAGTGAAGCGCTGCATTTGAGCGTTTGCATTTGAGGTCGGTTTTAGCAGAAACGAATTTGCGAAGGGAATGGTGGGTTGAAGCGCGCTCCTTCGGAAGGGACGATTATGCTTGCGTGATGTTTCATTTGCCGCCCTGAGGTCACGGTACAGATCTAACCGATTTCCTTTTTTTCCTTTTGCGCATTTGTTTGAAGTATCTTGATGATATTAGAGAGGCTTGGGTGCAGTATGATAGTGGAATTTCACTTGGTATAGCTGTGCAATGGAGGATTGTAGCATCGAGCTTCAACTGGATTATGAGATCCTTTTAGGGGAAACGGAATTCTGTTGAGTTATGTTATGGAGTGTGAAGCTAAGATGGCCTTTTCGAGGCTTCATTGATTTCTCTCAAAACTGACAACTGAAGATCTTAATGGGCTTTATGTGGAACTGCATTTAACAAAGCTAATTGCCATTTTCAAAATATGATTCTATATGTTCAAAACTGTAGGGTATGGTTTTTTCTTTCTGTTGGTTCAATTCATTCTGTCATCTTGGGAGCTTTCTAGGTGATTTACTTCACTATGAAAGCTGCCACTATTGACCTTTCAAGGTTGAGTTTTGAATTTTGATAGACAGTGAGGATTTTCGTTCGGGTTTGACGTTTGTGAGCGCATGTTTAGGAGCTGGTACTCTAGGTATTCGTTGAAACGCTGTAGGCGCCATAAACCATTAATGACTACTTGCTATGAAAGGGGAAGGCGTTCTAAAATGAAAGGCTAAAGAATGACTACGAGCACCGTTGAAATTTTGGAATGTGGATACTGGTCTTTGTTCAGGGAAACAGGATCGGATAAAACTATACAACCAAGTGTATTGTTCAAGTACAGGCACGTCACAGGTGCGTTTCGCTTTCTTTCTTGCCCCTTGAATTCTTCTCCGCAGTGATCTTGAGACATTCTTGTATTTTGTATTTCAATTCGTGTTATGACAAAGACAATTCTGTGACTCGAGTTTGTAGACAACGGAATGCTCTCAGATTTTCAAGTTCGTAGTTATATTTTATTAAGGCAACACAAGGAGCTTAAAGTGGTTTCCCTGTGATGTTGTAAAGGGAATTTGTAAAGAGTCACACAATCGCAAAGGGGAAAACTGAGACACACAGGGAAAATTGAGACACAGGAACACTCAGTTTTTCCGTGTGCATGTCTCAGTTTCCCTGTGTGTCTCAATATTCCCTGTGGACTCTTTACAAACTCCCTGTGTGTTTTATTATACAGGGAATCACAGGAAATACACATAGGGAATCCACTATAAGCTTGTAGTGCAAGCTCATGGAGGTTGGATTCCTCTCTCAAATTTAGACCGCTGAACCTGTGTTTTGAGTTCGGAATTGATTCTTGCAATGGATCACCTCCCTTATGGATTGGCGTAAGAGTGGGTCTTTCAGCTTTATTTTCATTTGTAAGTGTCTCATATGCAAATTAATTCAAGCATTTTTTTTTCCTGGGAGAACGTTAATTATAATGCTCGGTAGTCAAGAAACCCCTCACTGTTTGTGTGTTTTTTCTATCAAGCACTGTGCGTGATACTTTAAATCAATGTTGATTGTTTCGGTCTTGAAAGATGTCAGGAAATTTTTAACAATACTGGATGTTGTGTGGTTATTAGGACTCACATACATTGGACGGTATTGGATTGGTGCTAACCGTGTTAAGGTAAGCATAATTTTAGAGTATTAACCCTTAAAGGGCTGATGGGGATAGTAGATACGTTGGTGTATATTCGACATTTGTTGTAAATAGAAAGTTCAAATTGAGATCACAATAGCTAATTAGAATCATGTCAATGTGAATTCTAATTTTACTTTTGATCTTAAACCGAAAGGAGGTGTGGAACCATGCCAAATACAATGGAATATTGGTGTCGGAAATGGCTCTCTAGACCTTTAAGGGTTAATGTCGTTTCAGTTCCTTGAAACGACATTAGAGTGTTCTTACATATGGTGCAATAGAACAAAGAGGCGTCAATGTCACTCCCCATGATTCCCGTATGTTTGTTCTAAATTTCTCTTTTCACTTGTTTAATTTCTCCCACTTGTTTAACTGACACTCATTTAGACTCTAAAAGTTAGAAATATTGTCAAATTGACATTTAATATAAGTCTCTCAAACTTGCTTTGGTTGCAAATAGGGTATTTCAAACCGCTTTAGTTCGAGCTTCAGTTACACGTTGCAATTTCTGGTTTGGCAAGCCTTTGGTGCAATGGCAGCCAAGGAGGCAAAGGAGAGAGAAGAATTCCTCCTCCAAAAATGCAGGGACCTTGAAAACGCAAACGAGCAATGGAAGCGTATGATAATTGAGATGCAATCAAAGATGGAGGAAGACAAGGTATATTCATTAAGTTGGCGATTTTTCACTTGTTTTGACAAATTTTTGTACAATTGTACAAATCTAAGAATCCTTGTGCATCTCAAACTTGACAATGAGGCACTTACTATTATTCTAATGAATATCTTCATTGTTTGCAAGCTTGTGCAGCAAAAAGTATGTGAGGAGGCATCAAAGCACGAAAATGCTGTGAAAATGGCGGTTTTGACCATTTGCGAGAATGTCCATGACTTTATGGCCAATGTGCAAGATTTTCAGGTACAAAGTCTAGATGCATTAAGTTGAAAAGTATTGTTTTCCTATACAAAAATAACATAATTATTGACGCAATTAGAGCTTCTTGCATTTGTTTTCTCTTTTGGGTATTACTTTATTGACATACTTTAATGTGCTTATTTCAAGATAAACTTAGGCACATCATGCCATCTCAAGTACTTCACAGATGGAAAATATACACCAAACTTGGAGACTCTATCTTCATGTGTGGAAGAGATCACCACTGTGACTCAATCTGCAAAAGCAGGATTGATTCAAGTAACCAAAGATTGGGAAGATGCTCATGGCAGAGCTAACCTAATGATTGAAAGATCAACGAAAACTATGATGTACAATGTTCTCGGCAAAGAGGATGCTAAGGCCCCAAAAGCCTTAGACTGGCGAATCTAGGTACACTATACTCACTTGTCTCATACTTCTTTCTGTCTCCAATTCTTGTCTCTTGATATTTTATATCATTGTGAACTGCGTGATTGGTATTCGATTGAGAAATCATCTGGAGGAAGGACTTGAGATTGGGGATTAGATGCAGTAATGCCATGCATGTCAGGACAGTCCTAATGTCAAGGCGTTGTTCGAGACTTAATGTTTACTTTTTAACGAGTTTCTAAGGAAAACATACCTCGTTCCGTCAAAATTTATCCCAAATTTCTAGCATCTAATGAGGAAATGATTCTTTCAATTCCAATGCATAAAATTATGTAAGAGAACGCTATTTCTAGTTATCGGGCTTGTTAGGAAGAAAGTGAAAACTACTTCATGTGTAACTGATTTTAATGACATTGTTGGTTGACCTCCTGTAGGTGAAATATGGATGAACTTGCGAGCGGACTAATTGATGGCTAGTGGTGACGGCTATTGGTATAGCCGTTGATCAGATTTTTGTCTAGTTGTTTTGTTCTCTTTTTCTCTGTGTTGGCCTTCCTCTTGTTGGCACTCTTGTCACTATTAGCGAAGGTGTCGTTTCTCACTCGCGAGAATTTGGAACACTGTACTCTCACTTGTTCTACGTTACGAATTGCACTCATCAAATTGAAGTGCCTAAAGCAGTAAGTGTGAAGTGGCACCATTTGACTCACCGAACAAGTGAAAAGCAACACCTTCTCCTTCTGTATATTCCTAATCATTTTCATTCTCTTGCTTGCCTCTTATTTGTTATATTGGCCCGCTTTTGGTCTTATTGCTGATATTTCTTTTGCTACAGGGAATGATCAAAGTCCCAAAAAATGTATTGCAATTAAGTACTGTTGGAGATAATCAAAGTCCCAAAAATGTATTGTAATTAAGTACTGTTGGAGATAAGTCTTCAATATCTGGGCAAAATTTTTGAAGGCAAGAAAACTCTGTGGATACAACTTAAGTACAACCCCCAAGTTCCCAAGAATCTTTGCATGTGTACGAATGTATATTCAAAACATCATCAAAAATTACAAAAACATAAGGCATTTTACATTGTGATAGATATGGCACTTTCTCCTGACTCAAATACAGCGACTTGTTCAGTTCCAGCTTAAAAGCTTTGAAACAAAAAGGTTGACAACCTCAGGTTAACTGAAAGGGCATCGATAGGCTTTCATTCTTCATTCATCCTCTGAGGATCCAGCATGGGTGTAGTTTGCTCGCGGCCTGGGGACTAAACTGGGTTAAATATTGCTTGTTTAATTAGCTCTTAAAAGGACAAGCAGAATTTTTCATTTTTGAGGGTCATTTTCACAATTTTCCTCTAATTTTTTGAGATTTTTTAAATTTTTGGGTACACTATAGTGTACACTAAAATATGTAATTTATTACCTTAACTGATTAAATGAGCAAATTTTTTTATTGCTCCAAAGTAGGTCATTAAACAATGCTCTAAGTTAGATTTTTATTTTTATTTTTCCTTGATTTGGATGAAAAGATAAACTTAAAATTTGAATTTTGAAGGACCAAGACAAAGAAATATTCACTTGACACACTTTGAAAAAACATAACATGATTGGACAAAACTTCATGGATAGATAAAAACTCCGGTCCCTATTTCGGGGCCAACGTGAATGAAATGTCCGTTTGTAATGTCAATGCCCACTGGACAAAGGGCCATTGGGCCAAAACTACTCTCTCCTTTTGGGAATGAACACTTTAGTAATAAGTATCACAATTTAAAGTAATTATGGTTGTGAGTTAGATTTAAGTATAAGGTACATGTTTTTGTAGTTAGTAATATTACCAAGTCATGAGTTCTTTGGTTGATTGGTAAAGGGTGATGTATCGCTTCTTGGGCCTTGTGCCCTTTTTTGACAAGTGGGTGTCGTGGGTTTTCTTGTGGTTGTTTTCTCTCTCCTTTTAACCCGAAATGGGTTTTTGTGTGAAGGGTGATGTATCACATTTGTGTGGTCCCGGTTCGATTTTTGTTGGTTTGTTTGAACAGTGGTGTGATGAACATGATTTGGTACGGTTAGTGAGTTATCATGGCTAGAAATTTGTACTAATCAACCGGCCCTATTTTATCCTTGAAATAAGTGTTTGTACTGAGCTAGCGATCAAAAAAGAATAAATAGTAGTCTTTACCACTACTCTTTTGTATGTTCCTATTCCGTTGGTATTGGTTGGTTGTTTTCTATTTGTCTTATATGTAGAAGGATTGATCCGGCATATTGTATAGCAATAGTGTTTATTGTTTTGAATGTGTGTTTTATTGAAGTTTGACAAAGATTGAAACCTCATGGAATTATGCATGGTCAAAGTTTAATTGACTTCAAAGATGTGCAATTTTTTTGATGTGTATATGTCACTGAATATTGAAGTTTTTATTAATAAACAACTCCAATAGATGAGTTGGGAAATTTGAAGGTAGATGATTTATTATATTTTTCTAAAAACATCATTTTAGAGCTCAAAATACAATTTTGTTTACTTGGAAAGTCTTCCCAAGCCACGAGGTTCTTTACAGATTAATTAGGAAATAGAGTTTTAGAGATGAATTTGAAACCTAGCACTTAAGGAATTTATTGGATTTTTAGAAGAATTCTCATGTATTCATATTCGTATATCAATTGTAAACTACATATTGTGTGGTGAGAATTGACTTGGATGAAATGTTCCTTCAATTAGATGTGATCTCACATACGAGATCAATTTCTTTAAGCAAAATTATTTAAAATCCTTTCATTTTCATATTTAGTAAACACATAGTGCTTTTTGATACAAAGAAGGGTTAATCAAAGACATGGACTAAATCAATTAGCGTCATGTAGTCAAAAAATTGCTCCCGTAAATCCCAAATTATTTAAATTATTGCATCCTTTTAATCACTATCGCACACACTAACAATGTGGTTTGTTTTGTTTGTATGTTATATTGAGATCTCCCGGACCATGCGCTCATCGGTTGCATTCTTGCTATCAACGGAAAGCTCTTTATGTGAAGGGGCGCACGGAAGTAGTTTCGTATTCTTAGGATGTAGAGTGGGACAATTAATGGTTTTTCAGTGAATTTAAAAGGAAAAACCTTTAGGATCACGGGAAACACTTAGGCCTTCCTTCTCTTATTTTTTCAAGAAATCGTTGAAGTCATTTTTTAGCTTTTGGACCTTTAGTGTCATAAATTGAATAAAATTATGAAAAAAAATATTTTAAAAATAAACTAAAAATAAGAGTTTGACTAAATCACATGCCAACGGTATATATCCATAGGACTTAACTCACTGTTTAACCTCTAAAAGCCTAAGGGATATTGGACAAAACATAGATGTGTTATAACAAGTGCCTTCCATATGTTTGATGAAGTTTGGCTCAATAAACAAAATGTAGAGTATCATTACAATCAAACTTCCAAGAATAACTTTAGATCATTTTTTAATGAATTTAAAAGCATTAACCTTTGAAAAAATTTATAAATTAAAATCTTCAATTTCAAAGTTTAAAATTTAGCATGATTGGTTAAATTTGGGCTATCTATTGTAAATTTAAAAAAAGAAAAAGAAATGATGGAGGGATCATCATTACTTTCTCCAAATAGAAAATTTTATAACACTATGACAATGTTGAGGTGATCTACTTTGGAAAATTCTCCCGGGTGGAGTTTAACTCGGATTACAATAATTGAAAGTGGGTTGGAAAGTAGAATTGATGTAGTATTTTAATTTTTTTTTCTATTTTCAAAAGAAATATTATTATTTTTGTTCCGGGCAGCCTATTAGATTCGAGCAGCGACCAGAAATTAGTCCATTGAGCGCTTGGGGGTTAACATATACACTTTTCCATCATCCTCTCTTTTATCAATTGGACAATTTTTAGGTGTGAAGTCATGAGACATGAAAGTTACTAGTATTACTTAACCCCTAAGCTCCCAAGAGACCATTTTATGGTCGCTGCCCGTTATTAACAGGCTGCCCAAAACTGAAAAATAAGTTTTTGAAAAAGAAAAATTTCTTCTAATACTTCATCAAGTCTACTTTCCAACCCAATTTGAATTATGTCAATCCGAGTTAAACTCCACCCAAGAGAATTTTTCAAAGTGAATCACTTCAACATTGTCTTAGTGTTACAAAATTTGCTATTTGGGGAAAGTGATGATGTTCCCTCCATCATTTCTTTTGCTTTTTTGGAATTTACAATAGAAAACCAAATTTAACCAATCACGCAAAATTTTAACTCTAAAGGTGAAAATTAGAATTTATACAAATTTTCAAAGGTTAATGCTTTTAAATTCATTAAATATTTATCTAAAGTTACTTTTGGAAGTTTGACCGTACGGATAATTTGTAGAGATGATGCCTTACATTTTTTTTTATTGAAGCAAGCTTCATCAAACATATGGAAGGCACATATTATAACACATCTATGTTTTTTTGTTTTTGTTTTTTTTTTTTGACAAATGGTACCTTTATTACCAATGCATCAAAGCACAAAGAAAAAAATCACCCACAGGAACTGAGCCAAAGTTCAATTGAGTCAAGGCTAGCGATTGAAGAAAGAAAACTGCACAGACTAGCTAAAGAGGCTCCTGCAAGGCCTAGTGAATTTCCAAGTTATCTTGTCTCCACAACCATTTTCATGATTCCATCTTTCTGGGTCGAAAGTGAGCATATGAGAGGTGCTACATATTTGGCCAGTCCCTTTTCTACAGCTCTTGTTACGTCCACCTGCTTGATGTTCGTGACCACAATTTGGACTCTCCAGATCACCCTGAGCATCGTGCAACTGGTTAGCAAGCCAGTGGATTGGGGTGAGGAGATTGGAAATGTGCCTAAGCTAGAAAACTATGATCTCAGCTGGGACCTGCACATTGCCATTCCTTAACAATTCAAGGCGGAAGTGTTCTGCTGTTTGGAACATTACTTGAGGCACCTCGTCTTGAGCATAGGCAAAGACTCCCAATTATTCCCCTAGCATAGCTTGAGTACAAGTATTGTGACAGAGATCATACCATTGTGCTGGAAAGTGGCGATGGGTCAAGTCAAAAGTATGATGATCGGTGTGAGGCAAATTAAATTTTTGTGTGATGGCCTCCTATGGCAGCAAGGAGTAAGACCCGTGTGGTCCTAGATATCCGCTATTTGTGTGATCCCTCGCCTTGCGAAAAAGCTGGCTCTTACTGTTGTGGCTCCAATATTATTGCTAAAGAAGTGATTTGTCCACCATAAGTTTGTATTCAACACCTCTTTGTGGTTGGATGGTGGGACTTCCTCCACCAATGGGCTCATTATCCTCCACGCCTGTATTACTCTCAACCACACCCCTGAGCTCCTTGGTGACGAGAATTTTGCCAACAGTAGCCATTGGAGGCTTGGAGGCTTGGAGGCCATGTCCCTATGATGTTTGGCTTGATCCTACCTAGACGATGTCGTAAGAGAATGTAGAGCGGGGAGGACCCGGTTCCAAGCCTTTAATTACCCATTTTGACATAAGTGCCAACAAGGCATCTTTTGGATCAATAAGCCCGAGTCCCGAGTCCGCCTTGAGACTTGGCCACACAACAATCATCCCATCGGACATGCAGACGAGAGTTCTTTTCCGTTCCTGCCCAAAGATAATTTTGTAGTCTATCTCGAATGGTGTAGAGAATATCTTTTGAACCTCCCCAGATGCTTAGAAAGTACCACAAGGTAGATAAAAGAACCGAGTTAACTACTACTGGCTGCTAACAAGAGATGGATGGAGGTCCACTAGTGTAGTTTTTTTGTCACTTTGTCTATCAAAAATTTATCAACATCAACCTCTGCGGGAGATAGGTCAAATGGAATCTCAAGAAAGTAGGTCAACATATTCTGAGTCACCACTTTATATCTAAAGCTTTGCATGTGCGTACTAGTATAGCGCATTTAGAACGGTTGATGTAGAGACCGGAGGCTAGTCTGAAATTGTCCACAAGTTCAGAGACCTTTCAGTCTAAGTACTGAGCCGAGCCATGAATCAAGTACATTGCGTCGTCCGCGAATTGAATGAAGATGTGCAGACTCACCATTAGGTAACGTGATTCCACGTAGCATTCCTTCTCCGAGAGTTGCTTGTATGCCTTCCGCGAGGGCTTCTACCACTAATAGGAACAGAAGAGGGGGTACGTCAGGGCTGTCCAAAGGGTATTGGAGGGGCCCGGAGACAACAGGTTTTGTCCAATATCCCTCGGGTTTTTAGGGGTTAAGTACAACTTTAAAACTTCATAACTTATTCATACGGTGTCCAAATAATGTGTACTTAGGTGCGTTGGAATCCCCTTTCAATTGGGGACAAGAATTTTCAATAATTTTTAGAAAAAATCTAAAAGTGCGTGCGGTGAGCGTGGATCGAACACGCGACCTTCAGATCTTCAGTCTGACGCTCTCCCAACTGAGCTATCCCCGCAGAGCAAGACACGTGTCTATTCCGTAACCGGGGCTCGAACCCGGGTCGCCTGGGTGAAAGCCAGGTATCCTAACCACTAGACTATTACGGAGGAGGAATGTGTCACAGATGCACCACTCCCTCTTCTCTCTGTTTAAGTAAAAGCAAACCACAAGCTCTCCCGAAAGCTTACACCTAGTATAGCAAGGCCTGCAAGGTAATAATCACGCTTGCGCACAAGAAACCAGGACGAGACCTTAGTTACCCGACAATCGTAGCGGCTCTCTAACTTAGGGATTCGTATCATTCATTCATAGTACAAATTTTTCACGCTCTGACAGCTAACAGGCTGACTCACCTATTCACTCATTCGACACGAACGTTCCACACATGGGGAACAAAACTCTACTTCATTCGGCATACATTCCGCATATAACAACAATCAATCAAGCTGTGGATCATGGGTGTAAATTTATACAAGACCGGCTGCACTGACTCTTCCATGATCCACCAGGTAGGATAATCCCACAAATAATATGTGTGCACGTACTCACTGCTGCCAGAGCAGTACCTGAATTAACTATGTGACTGCCGTAATACTCGAAAACACTGGATCATCCGCCCACATTGCAGGCCTCCAAAACGTTCACTTCAAGATATCACGTACACAACATGTCATATGCTGTATCATTCCCCACAGGGCGCAGGCTGGGATCGAAGCATCATTAGTCAGTACCTGGCAATCCTGATCAATGTACCTACATATAGGGCACCGCGGAACCTGGGGTCCCATGCATCACAGACTAATCAACTAACACTCAGACTGCCTGCCAGCCATAACTTGTACAATTATACAGTAAGCTGGGCGTGTCTAAGTGCATCCAAGGGAGGAAACATCGGCCGACCCACAGAAGGACTCTGCCAGTTCTCAATCACTTCTTCTTCTTACCACCCTTCCCCGACTTCGCAGCCGCGGCGCTGCCTGATCCGGAAGCGGACCCTGAAGGCTCCTGCTTCTTGCTGCGACCATGATGCTTCGGCACCAGCTCCGCAACCTTCAAAAGCAACGCCTTGCCTGCGCACGCGCCACGTCTATGTACGTGTCAAATTCTCACCGTGCATGTGGATTCTTCATGGCATCAAACACTTGTTCATTACATGGGAGTAGTTCATTCTATGTCCATATGGAGTTTATGAATGTGTCAGGTACAACCTCTATTGTGAACTATACGGTCACAGCAAGAAGACCTAAGAACGAGAAACAATCTAAGATCAATATGCATGTGTCAGGTACAACCTCGGGATCTTAGATTGTTTCTCTTTCTTAATTAAGTGTGCATCAATGAAGGCTTTTATTGTTTGGCGTTTTCAACGAGAAAAGATGCCGGCTTTGACATTTACAGGACTAACATCTTGGTAGTGAGAAGGGCAGACTTACGTGTAGGTATAGCTGGATTCACAAGAGTGCCATCATCTCTTTTCAGCTGCACTCTCACTCGTCCTCGTTGCATAAAATCTCTAGAGTACGCTTTATCCAACTGCATGGCCCCCAAAAACGCCAATTTCAGAAGACATAATATAGCCTCGTATGTGTAAACATCGTTTCCTGTCCTGCCGAGTTAAGTCTCAAATACTAGCTCAAATTTAAAGCAAGCTTAGTTTGAAAGTGCCAGCCAACAGGGAAGAAGGATAGGAGACATACTTCGATAGCACATGGAAGCCTCAAATATTGGCAGCAATCGCCGATCTCCACCACATTAGGATTCTCACACGCCTTCGCCGCACTAATGCGCCTCCCCTCCGCCAAGGTCTTTTTGCTGTTGATGTAGATGGGGTAAATCACCACCCATCTTGATGTATCTGGTCTCAAACTCCCGTCCATGTCGAAGCCCTAAACGGCCGGTGAGAGCTAGTTCCTCCTCTCAATCTGTCACTCGTCACTCCGTCGTCGCTACAACTGGCCAGGAAAGTGAGACATTTCTGACGCACCTGAAGAAACATAAAAAATCAGTATTCTACCAGAAAACCAAAGTACGGACACAGACTCAACAAATCGAAACCCTAAAGTTTGAAAGGTTTTGGAATAGAGATTGTTTCAGTAGACTACGAGATTCTCCCTCATACATACATGTCCAATCCAATCCACAGACTCAGAAACCAGACTCAAATGAAATCGTCAAACCTAAAACCCTAATCGGCATTGTAAGAACAGAACTCTAACCGCATGCGATGTCTACCCGATTGCACACAACAGAAGTGAAAGATGAAAAAGCGGGACGGCAATTGATTCATGAGGCTCAACCAAACTAAACTACGGCCGTCCGGCGATTGCTTGCTACAGCTTAGGTTAATGAAAAACTCACCAAACTCGACGCGGAAATGCTCAAATCGCAGCTGATAGCAATGCCAAAGAAATTCTAGAGGTCAGACGCACCAAATCAGCGGCGACCGAGAGGTGAGTTAGAATCGTAGCAAGAAATGCAGCTCATCGACGAGGGTGAAGAGATGTGTCGGACTGAGGCGGACAAGCACGACCTTTAACCCTTCATAGGTAACCGTGGTTACCATGCAGTCCAACTTGGGTTTAAGGTTAATCAGACCTCTTTAATATCACATTCTCTAATATCACAGTCTCACCAAACCTTGGGAATGCATACATACATATGATTGTAAAATAAAACGATGTAAAAATTATTTTTTCATTAAGAGAAGGCTCTTTTTCTTTTGGTGTATGAATGAATGTATTTGTCCATGTGATCACTAAGATCGTTCCACATGGAATTCATGTTTACTTTTAGTCTTTGTGTTAATATAAAATATATATATCTAAAAAGAATTAATAGTAATTAATAGTAATTATATATATATATATATATATATATATATATATATATATATATATATATATATAATATAAAACCAAAGTGGATCCGCATAGTATTCATATTTGATTATAGTCTTTTATTTTTATTAACCGCATGAAAAGTGAATTAACTAAAAGAAAAAAGTATTAACTAAAAGAAATGAGCACTAACTACAAGAAACGTGCATTAATTTCTAAATGACAGGGGACGGGGGGTACATCCGAAACCAAACATTTCATTTTTTCATTGTTGGAATGATATTGGATTAATAAACTTGGATCAATATAAGGGCTTCTTGTTGGAATTTTATTGGAATAATAACAAATAACATAAAATTTGAATGGTATTAAAACATTCTTTATGTTTTACTATCATTTTGATATTGAAATAATAAGTTTTGATAGCACTATATTAGGATTTATGTTTCATTGCTAATTTGGAACTGAAATAATATGAAATGATATAATGCAATGGTAGTTCTATAATGCAATAGTATAACGTTAACAATTTAATGTTTGTACAGTGCAATCAAACACCATTATACTAAGGTTAACAAATCATGACCATTCTCATTTTATTCTAATACTAGTTCTCTTGTTGAAATATATACAAGGCCTAATCAATGTTATCTCGTTGAAATTTCTTAAGCATGTTTATATTTATGTAACTTCAAATGGTACATACTAGGTTCATTACACAACAACAATTTATACAGAATCAGTTACAAACAACAAAGTTATTTTTCTGAAGAAAAAACCTATACATCCAAAAGCCTACAGTCTTGAGATATCTTTGAAATACCCTAGCTGGCTAATGCAAAGATGAATTCCAATTAGTTTTTCATGTGAGAAAACTATATGTATGAATGTAAAAGTTGCTACTGTAGCAGAAAGAATGAGGTCCATTCCAGACTAGCTTTCTGAGTTGAGGTCTCTCGTGGATCCAAACCATTTCTCGAGACTGTCAAGCTTAGAACTGATTGAATGCAATACAATCATCTGTTATAAGGTCGAGGACGAACTCAGTTAGAAAACAGTGACCTCAAACATATTGTCTGAGCTTGACAGTATGTGTGAAAGAAGAACCTAGACTAGCTATGCCACCTCAGTCGCACGAGTGTTTCTAACATTAGCCTGAAGTATATATCTACCTCATATCTTCCATATCTTCAGCACCTTGCTCCAAAATGTACACATTCTGAACTTGTTCCAACATTGCCATGAACCTTGCCTTTGCATTCATCATGCAAGATTTTTCTAGCGGCATATCCAGAGGATTGTAACGTTCATCCTTCATAGCAAGCTCCATTTTTCAACAATGTCTTTATATATTTGCAAAAAATAATAGATACAAAAATCTCATTCACATTCAAAACTTACTACATAGAAGAAAAAACTAGCTTGTTCTGAAGTGATGCAAATAGGAGCATTTTGTTGATAGCACTCCCCTTGCATGACTCTTGAGATTGCCCCATAAAATACTACACAGCCAAAAGAGTTATAACCAAATAGTATGAAGAATATTCAATATGAAACTAATATTCAAGGGGCCCTGTAAGATAGGTTAACCGGCTGCCCAATTATCCCTCTCTATGTTAACCCATTCATTTGGTGCAGGTTGCTGCCCGCTAACAGCGTCGAAAGCCGCAGTGTTGTCAGTGCTGGCACCGTCGATTCGCTTGACCCACGGAACTGCACCGCTGGCACTACGGTGGCACGATTGGTGCCAGCGTGTAAAGAGCACGGTTTTCCCTCAAATTTTTAGCACGTGCCAAAGGCAAAGGCCCCTTTGTGACCCTAGATTTCTTCTAATGGTGATATCAACATGCTCCTAATAATAGGATATATACTAAGAATTACGGCCAAAAAGTGAAGGAAATTTCAAGGAACCTAAACAAAATGTAATAACATAAAGAAGAAATCATATCCTACCTTTTGGTAGAATAGAAACGTGCTTTGAAAGTTACTATAGTAGACTGTAAGCGTCCAAAGTCAACTTTTTGTTCAGTTTACTTGGACATTTGGGGTTAAATTCAACAACATGGATTCACACAAAGAGTGCGTATGAGTACAAAAGTATTAAAAGTAACTAACTTAGCAGGGCTAAAATTGAAGAACAACTTTTTTGTTGAATTTATGTCAAGTTCCACTGTTGTAGATGCGTTGGAAGCACGATTTCTTTATAAGAATGCAAAAAGTTGGGTTTTGGGAATATACCTTCTGGTATTTGTTCTAAAGCTTTATTCTAGGTCTCCTTTTTAAAAAATGTGGCATTCCTTTTGGGTTTTGGCAAATCTAACAAACAATACAACTCTTCTTTTAGTTCTCCAATGATTGCTCCCCGTCTGTCATGGACATTCTTCATATTAACGAGCTTCTTCACATCTCCTGAGCTTGTCTTGCCATCCCATTCACTGAAAAACTTTGCACGTGCTGTATTATCACCAACAACATCGAAAGTCATCAAGATTGCTTCGGCCATTGTAAGCTTTGTGGAATACATTGTTGAATTAGGGAATGATCCTATAAGTATCTTAGTCATAATCCCTCTTAGTTTTTCTTTGACTGTTTGGTAATCCAAGTATGCAGGTTTTTGCTTCAATTTCTCCATAGCAACATCTAAAACACTTGTCAGTGCTTCACCTTGTCTACGCAGTATTTTATTCTCCTGCAATATTTTTTGATAATACGGCTTCTAATAGGCGTTCATATTGACCACAATCTCTTCAGCATGTGCATCAAACATCTTTTCCTAAGCTGCAACATTGGAAGTACATCACATGTTAGAGCATAAAATTTAAAGGTGCAAGCTTATGGAAGTATGATAAAAATATGCAAAAATTGAACCTTCCTGGGTGATACATTTGAAACATTGATGCTTGGTGCTAGTTCAGCCCTACGAGCGATTTCGGCAAGATTGGGTGACATACATGTAATCCGGTCAATCTACTCAATCTAGTCATGCACAACAAGCCTCCTACTATGACTATCTTGTTAGAACAATGTTTGAGACAACCTCGCTACATTGGCTTGTGAGACTACTGTGTGTCTATTCCTCAAGGGCATTGGAGCATTAAATGCCACTTTCAAATTAGTTTGGTTTACAGTTGCTCTACCTTGGCTTTGTATTGAACCTGCATTTGAAAACAATCATCAAATTCCTCAAAATCAATATGTCTAGATCATACAAAAACTCACATTAGCACTAGAACAAAATTTCAAGCAATTTAAAAATTATTTACAAAAAGAGTTACGTATCATGTTTGCTTCTTCTTTGCGATCCCTCGGGTTGATCACTGTGCGAATACAATAACTGTATATAATAGTATACAATAGTATACAGTCACTCACTCACGCATTTCGGAAGAGGAGCTGATGAAAAGTGACATGCATGACCACTAGCTATATATTATGAATTTGTGTGTGCCTCCACCGCAATCATTTCACTCCACCTGATCTGATAACTTTTGCTTTTGCTTGATCATTCAATCGGAGTCAAGACATTCATACCTTAGAGCTCACGGTGTCAACTAGAGGAATTTACACAATGATACTAGATGGGGACAAATTTTATATCATTGGATTTAGACAACAACATTGCCACCCCAAAAACCTGGCTTTTGAGACAATTTAAAAAATTATTTGAAACCCATGCGATTTCAAGTGAGAAATCTTCAAAGTTAACAGTGCCTTATATGTTTCCGTGAATACTTATCAACAAATAATGATCAACATAAAAAGTAAAAGAGAACAAGTAAAGAAAGAAATGATTATCAACATCCATATAGAATTGAATAAATAGCACACCAATGCAACACAAAAGAAACAAAGAGATTCAAACTACCTGACTCAAAATGGATTTAAGTTTCTTGTTATATAAATAAGTATATGCGAGCTAAAAATAATAATGTGAAAGATGATTCCAGCCAGGACTCTGCTTTCGGTGCTTACAAGACGTCCATTACGTACTGACTTCATGCAAGATAACACTTCAATACTTCCTTGTGCAATAAAATAATACTAGGTATTAAATAATCGTGCATGTTTCCACAAACTGCGGTCTATCATCAATAAGCTACAAGATTCATAATGTGACTTGGTCTTTGAAACCTACGTTGTTGCTTCTTCCATTTCCTTGAAATAGAATAATTGGCACTCCAACATAACCATATCCTAACATAACAGAGAAAATGGAGCAAAAGTAACCAACCACTACCAAAAAAAGATGTTGTATTCAACACTCTTTTAAACCTGTGAGTTCTGTAGAGTTTTTGACATTGTATGATTGATTTGATTTTTGCAACCAAATCTTTAAAAGAAAAAAATTGCCCAAAATTTTCATGCAATTTCTACCGGTTTGAAATTTTAATGCACCCAGAAGCCAAGTGCATAATTATATGGCCGAGTGCAAAAATAGGGATTTGGATGTTAATAGTAGAAGTACATTACACCTCCCCCCTTTAAAAGTACGTCAAAAAATACTTTGATTGAAGTGCTTATTTTCAAATATGTATTTTTCTTACAAATTTTTTTTTTTTAACTTTCTCTTTAGTACAAGTGTAATCCTATAAAGAAGATTTTCTACAAGGTTGTAATCCAATGACATGCTTTAGTCATCCTCTACAAAGTACTTTAGTGACAAATGAAAGTATGTCAAATTTGCCAAAAATTGGAAAGAACTTTTTGAAGGCCAAAAGAACCATCTACAAGGTACAATAATTTGCACGATGGTAGAGTATTTTCTATGCAGGGAATTCTTGGTGATAGAGAGACCATAATAGTAATATTCATTGGGATTTGGAAGTGAAATGGGCTTTCCTTTTTACAGAGGGAAGAAGACAAAATATCATTATTTTGGTTGATCCTCTGGTATAGAAAGTACTACGTATGTCTATAGCAAAATGACTAATAGTCAAATTTCCAAAATTTTGTGTTTTTTTCTAACTTATTTTTGGCCGCCATCAATGAAAAATGTACTTGTGGTACAGTAAGTACTTTGTCAATGCTATTCCCACCTTCCATCTTCAAATTCAATTCAATCTGATCCGCATGTACATTTTGATAAGATCCTAGAATTGTGAATCCAAATTTTCTTTGACTCTTGATGAATAATTGCAATTAACCCACCTTAAGTACTTTCAGTATTTGGAGAGTAAATGTACACACAAAATACACTTGATTTTTGTCGAAATTGTACCCAGTGTAGTTGACTTCCACCCTAAACTAAGACCGTTAGTGGGTTTGCTCAATGGTGTTGGTTATAACGGGACAAAAGTTCCCCATCTTTTCCACATTTCATGGAGTGAAATGCGACAATGTTTCTAATAGTGCAAGAATGTCAATTTTTATTTATTTTTAAACAACCGGATGCTTTTATTCCATTGAAAGAAGAGAAACATCGCAGAGGACCAAGGGCACTAGGCCCCGGCAGTAGGGCAAGAATGTCAAAGCATGATATTTGCAAAACACGTCTCAACATTTCTGAACATCAAGTAATCCCTACACAATTTTTCCAAATTGACAACCGCACTTTCAAGTGCACGAGCTGCAGGATTGAATCAACATCAATTGCTGGGAGTGTCCTTCCATCCATTTTGAAAATTGCTTTGATGGGCCCTGTGAGGGGCAATACAAAAAATGAGATACGCCAGATAGTTCAACCATCTCACGGTATTTTTCAGTAAAAGGCGAAACAATAGTTTGCTCTATGCTGAGCACCCGGTTACGTGACAATCACACAACATATACTTGTTACGGGGAAGTCATTTAGTGTAAATTTTGGGTACATATGAGCAAACAAAGGATATTTAATGGGGTGCTATAAAATAATTAAAATATTTTACTATTTATAGTATATTTAGGGTATATTCCGTGCATATTATAAGAATATACCTATAATATTCTCAAATTGGTTTTATAACACCCTATATTACTTCTATTAATTTATAATTTTTATCACAAATGAGTATAAGACTCCGTGTATATATGTTCTCTCATAATCATCTAAATTCTTGACAGTAACATCTCCGGGATGCTTGTATTTATACAGACAAAGAGCCATTCTTGTAGCAGCACCTAACGGATAATTAGAAGTTCAATTTCTGAGGAATCAGGGAAAGTCACAAAAGAGACCTTAATGTTTCTCTGATGAAAAATTTAAATAAATTTACGTGACCGAGGTTTCATGTGCCGTTCCTGCTGATTGTCAATCCATCAAAACCTACAGCACCTTGAGAATCTAACAACTGCATCACGTTCAGGGTGCGATGGTTGTACTGAGATGCAGCCACTTTAGATACGCCAGATTGAAGCAACAAGTCTGAGATAGAAAGGAAACACTATAACTAAACTCATTTCTTAATACAATTAACCTTGTTTCGTTGAATGTCGAATTTGCAATGAATCCAAGTAACAAGACTATGGACTATTATGTGTAATTTCATGACTTGTATGTGACGTGCTAAAAAATTTAGAGGTAACTAGGTTCCAGCGTCTCTTTGAGGAGGGATGGAACCTTGTTATCTCAAAATAATGTCATATAATGTCATAAATGCAATGGATAAATTTGAGCATATTTTCATACCCCTAGTTGCAAATGACGTTGACTCAAATGCTAAGCTTTTTACGTCAAGCACAGGCTGTGCAATCCACAGTGGCCCAGACATACGAATCATGCATTTGTAAAATTCAATCTGATTTATTATTACCGGTAGTATCAATTTGGTATCTCAATTTGCTGTGCTGGCCGCCGGGATTTCCTTCTCTTCGAACATCTCAGCAGATAATTTGTTGATGCAAGCATCCAAAGTTGTACGAGATTCTCAATTCTTCTCAATTTGCTTCAATTCCGCAAGAATCTCCGTGCACAAATGTTCAAAACACCAACACACAATAAAGTATCAAATAACTCACTGTGTTCATCCAAAATGTCCATGTCAAATTAATAAACATATATATACTCCGTCTCTATATATGAGAGGTAAACAACGTGGTACATGGTGTGAAGTCGGTGCTCGCCTATCACACAATTGCTCATGCTCCGACTCCTAAACTACAGTACCACCGGAACTCAAAATTTGAGTACATGATTCTTACACCAGTTGCATCATAATTTACTCATTGTAACCTATTGATCTGTATCATACTTAATTCACTCATTCATTCAATTCCCAGCGGGCGAGCAAGCGAGCGTTCATGAATTCTAGAATACGTTCCCAGCGGTCTTGTCGCCGGGACGGACCAAAGGCACCTGGTCCTGCCGCCCCAACTGCAGCGCAATCTTGGCGTGAAACAACTCGCCGTCCTCGCGCTGGCACACCGGAATCCGGAGCGCCCGCTGGATGGTGTTGTCCACATCCGCGTACGACCCCGCGCAATTGCGGTACATCTCGAAGATCATCCCGATCTGCCCGCCTTGCGCCAAGCTGAAGCAAAACATCGCCAGAGCGCTGCACAACGCCGCCGCGGTCGTCGCCACCGTCTGTGCACCCGCGCCCACCGGCACGCATTGCACCGCGTTCAGCACGGCCGCCATCACCACCAGCGCCGGAGCTCCCACGGCCAGCCTCAGGCTCTCGCGCTCCTTCTTCCGGGCCCAGCCCAGGTAGATCTCGATGTCCGCCTCTCGCAGCTTCTGCGCCGTCTGCCTCAGATCCTCGCTCAGCGACGAGCTCCATCCGTTGCTGTCGTTGGACGGCATTTCGGGCTCCGACAGATCCACTTGGGCGTTGAGCGCGGAGCCTCGGACGGTGGCGGGGAATTTGGGCAGCCCGTTGGGCAGAAGGGGAAGCGGGTACGCCGCGTCCACGGCGTGCAACCGCGCCAGCTTGTCCTCCACGTACAGGTGAGCGTCTTCGCGGAGGCGGGGGTCGATGAGGAGCGTGGCTTCGATCTCGGCAGCCATGGATCTCCACTGCCGGGCCGCGGAGCGCTGCTCCTCGGCCAGCTGGGACGGCTGGAGCTTGCCGGCCAACACCATGAGGCCCGCAGTGCCGGCGTTGAGCAGGAAGGCGGCCAGGGCGAGCGGGACGGCGGGCGTGGCGCCATTGAGGGCGGCGAGGACGGCCGCGGCCACGGTGGTGGTGACGACCGTGGTGTGGCAGAGCTTGTTCCAGTTGTCGCGCTGCAGCCCGATGGTGGTGTGCATCTCCGCTCGGTCGCGCGCCGCGACCGCGATGTGGCGGAGCTGCGCGACGAGGCGCGGGTTCGGGTGGCCGCGCTCGTCGGTCCAGCCTTTGGTGTTGCGGTCGGCGGGCGAGCCGGGCGACTTGGGCGAGGGCAACGGGTTCCACTGGTTGGCGCTGCCCGTCTGAGGGGTCTGGATTGTCACGGCCAGAGGGGTGACAGGTGCGGCCTTCCGCGACCTGGTAGGGCGCTGGGATTGCTGGAGCGGAGTTCCCCGCATCTGGGAGACCCGGCCATGGCTGAGGCGCGTGCTGATACGATTGCTGGCAATCGCGGAGCGCCCACGCTGAGAGTGAAGCGCGGGGGACGAGACCAAAGAGGTGATGGCCACTGAAGTTGCCATCGCAAGTGTTGATCGATGAACTCCGGAATCGAAGCACGTTGTGACTAGCTAGTGTGGCACTTGGGTTTCGTTGTGAGCTTTTGTGGCGATCGACGTACTGGAGATGGAAGGAACCGTATTGGCTCTCCAATATATTTTCAAGCGCTGTGTAGAGTATATGGAAGGCTATGAAGTTCAGCTGGTAGTCACTGATGAGAATGAAGGAGAAGAAATGGGGACTGCTTTATATACAAAACGGAGCCTGGACGGGTGGTTTGCTCGAGTCAAAGGAGAGTACGTCGGGAATATGGGCATGCAGAAACTCGGCGTTGACTGAACAGTTAGTCAGTGGGTGGGAGGCTGGGAGTGTGGAAGACTGGAAGATGCAGCTTGAGTTTGGAAAGACTATTCTTCAGAACCCGTGTATGGTACTGTAGAATGGCATGTGGTCATGGGTGCCCACTCACCAATAACTTGCAAGCCTAATAGTATGGTGTCAAGCGAAAGTTCAAAGCCACGTTATTTGCCATCAAAAAAGAAAAAGAGAATAAAGTTCAAAGCCACACTTGCAGTTGGCAGCATGAGTCGGATAGCCTACTCTCAATATCGAATTTCTTTGGTTTGACTCTAAATTCTCTATTGATTACTATTTTCAACGTTGTCATTATCATATAATTCTATACGAGAATCAGCACCCATGCCCTGATTCCCCTGAAGTATCTAACACACGTCACTGGAATAGTGGTTTTTATGGTCAGGAGACAGTTTAAGGTTGATTGTCCTAAAACCACCAACTTAAGCAATCTGTACTATTTTTGGCAGTCCTAAATTCGAAAAAAAAATATGACCGCATTCGAAATAGGTTTTGATGAGGATTGCAAAAATTTGCAACATCTAATTTGCATTTGTTAATTTTATACAAAATTCCAAAGTGGAAAGTAACCTGTGACCCAAATCAAACCTCTAGGTTTCCCCATGTTCACACTTTGTTGTTCCTAATTCCGCTCATGAGCTAACCCAAAACCACCAACTATTTCTTCGCAATGCTTGGTGTGCCATTGGTCTCCTTCAATAGTGAAATTGGTGGTTTTAGGTCTCAACTGTGGTGGCCCCAAGAAAAGTCTATATGTCATAATTGGGGGAGGTGGTGGTTTTAAGACATCCTACCTTAGCACTTTTGCTACTTTTCCACGGCTTGAAACAATTTTCGGGATACTTTTTGAGCCAATAAGTCAATTTCCTTTATTTTCCCAAAGCAACTGGTTTTTTAAGAATATCCCCTATATTTCGTCTATAAATACTAATTATAACTCATTCTTAGTCATTTAGTTCTGTCTTTTGTCTCTATTCTTGAGATTCAACCAATTATTTTGAAAAATCAACCGGCTGATTTGTAACTAATCAGCGGTGCTTCTTGAACAATGGCTCAAAGAGCAACTAAAGTTCTTTGATACTCTTTTGAAACTAATATTGGTAACACAGGGTGATACACATGTGCTACTTAGGTGCTACTCAAGTAATCTCAAGGTGATACCTAGGTTTCAAGAGGCTACACATCTTGACTCCATGTAGGAGATTTGGCTATTATTCTTTTTTCTTTTTTTCCTTCAAAAATCCTTTGTATGAATTAATTAGCCGAAGTATAATGTAGCAATTTGGCTTAAATTAGCAACAAAAAGGTGTCTAATGCTCAGGGAATGCACTCAAAGTTAGGATTAGGAATACACGTGAGTGCGTTTTAATAGCATAACCCCTACAATACTTGGCCTTGAAATAGTTTTTAAATCACGATTTTTTAAGTGCTGAATCATTATGTTATATCTATCATTTGGTATAAATTTTAGACCCAAACGTTTTTTAAATCTTATAAAAAAAATGATAGAAGTTTACACTAAAATGTGTTGTTTTTTGCTTCAAAAATAAATTTAAAAATATTTACAAGTGATTATTTTTTGAAATTTATACAACAAGATCTTTAGATTGTGTTCAACAACTCCATATTTTTTTTACAATTTTCAGATGATTTTTTAATACATACATAGGGGGGGTCAAAAGTACGCACTCACGAGATTCCTAGTCTTGACTTTAAGTGCACTCCCCGAGGTCTAATGACTAGACAAGTGGATATAAGTTGTTGCCGGCAATTCCATATACACTAAATAGGTAGATTAGTGTTAGATAATTATAAGATTTGAAAATGTTATAGATTTTTACTCTTGACAAAAAAAATACCAAAGACATTGATTCCAATACTATTGAAAGATCCCCATCTTGACCAATATAGAGGGTAAAAAAATTGGTCAACAGTAAAAACTTACAACATGTTTATGTAAATTAGTGTATCTAACACTAATCTACCTATTTAGTGTAGTCTCAAGCCCCCAATTCTATAGTGTCAAAAAATGGCCTTTCAAATCTTAGTTTGGTTGAATATCTACTATGTCAATCTACTTGTGATTGGTTCATAAACTATTTGAAGAACAAATTTAGTATGTAATCACTAGATTAACCCCTAAAGTGGAAAGTGGACTATATACTGTACAAAGTCAAACACAATTTTCTCATCCGTCGTTGATTTTTTGTAGTGTAGATTTTTTACTATATATTTATGGAAAATTAGCTTCATGCATGTTAATGAATTTGGAATAGCGTGCACTACAAGATGGTATGATTTTCATTATTTGAGTCTACCTATTTTGGAAAATCATATTTGAGATCTCATTTTTTGAACTAAGAATGAACTTCAGTAGTCAAGAGATTAATCTGAATTTGTTCATTGTTTACTATGTGGACGCAATCATGCGCGTTAAAGGGTTAACTTGGATGAATATTATTCAAAACGGGTTGGAAAGTAGACTTGATTTCCTATTTGAATTTTTTTTAAAATAATATATATATTTTTATCCTAAGCAACGAGTAAAAAGGGCAACGACCATAAAATGGATGTTTGGTAACTTAGGGGTTAAGATGGCAAACTTTCAACAAAAATTTCAACAATTTTGAAGTCTATCATATTTTCTTTATCTTGCAATACTGGTATTTTGGTCATTGAATGTTTGCGGCACAACTTCCTTTGGTTTGCTTAACATGATTTTTCAGTGTGCCTTCTGATAGAAACCTAATTCAAATTTCAAATGACAAAAATTCTAATTTTCATAGTTCTGGAGTGTGGTAGATATGAAGATGCATTTCAGTTAGGACATTAGGTGATGTAAAGGATTGATGAAAACATAACTGAATCTCTTAGTAAAAATGGAAATAAATTAGGAACCCCTAGCATGACGGGCATTGTTCTGGGGCCTCATGTTACGGTGAGGGCGTCTCTCTTAATTAAAGATGAATAGGAGCTTTGGTCTAATCCAGTTATTGTAGAAAGAAAAACCCAAAGAAATCACCTACGAGGGAGCACTAGAAATGTGCTCTCTCCATTCACAGTGTGACGTTTGTAATTTGTTGTTGCGCAATGGAAATAAAACATTGATTTGTTTCAAAAAAACATAAAAATGCAAATAAATTAAAAAAAAAATTGTTGCTTATAATCTATCACAATCACCAACATTTTTTTAATATTTTTTCTTTCTAGAAAAATAGAACCCTGATTTTAGAGGTTTAGAACATGGTCACTGATTGCTATCCTCAAATTTCTTACAAACAATCGAAGTCCCAATTGACTTGGGAAGAGACTTCATGCCAACAAAATTGATCGAAACTGGTATTTTGCTTGGGGATACCGGCCAAACTCTTCTTGACTAAGAGCATCATCAACCCACCGCAGAAGAAGGCGCATGTCCGTTACCTTTTCTGCGGTAGGGCTCCCAACAAGTTTTTGGCCGTTCCAATGCAGGAACGGCACCGCCCTTCTCACTCCTGCGCCCGCCACTTCTTCGCTCTTGCCCGTTATTTTTATGATTCCTCCTGCGCCCGCTACCTTGGCTCAAGAAGAGTAGTCCACGCGACTGTGTCGTTCTTTTCTTGTCGTTTTGCATGAGGTGGCACATTTACAACGTTGGTTTGGGACCGCGCGTTAGAAGGGAGGCATCAATATGCAGGATAGTACACAGGCGGCCCTGCAGCTGAACCTCGAAATCGGCGATACCGCGGCTCTTTGCAGTTTCTGCATTGATGATGCTCTAAGTTAGCAAAATTTAGGTCTGGGTTGGAACAGGAGGTTCAAAAATAGGGCTACCAGCCTCACTGGTGGGCATACTCTTAGGGTCCGAAGACCGGCAATTCGTGTTTCTGAGAGTTAGGGTTTGTCGCTCTTCGTTGTCGTTGTCGACGTTTTCCGGCTATGGTGCCCGGAACTGTAAGCCCAGGCGTGGTGGTGCGACTGCAGGATCTTCACGCCGGCTCTCCGTTCGTCGTTCCCAACCAGTCCCTCCGTGTCGTAGGATCTCTGGAGCGATACGACGTGGTCTCCGGGATCGCTGTCCTCACGGATGGGGAGTGTTCTCTCCGCCTCGACCTCCAGCACTTGCGTGAGCTCCCGCTGCGTGTGGGCTCCTTGTTTGAGTTCGTCGGGGAGCTAGAGGTGCATCCCGAACTCCCGCAGGTTCGAAACTCGATCTTCCCCGAGAATCATACCCGCATTTCCTACCACGAATGGCTCCGTCAATTTTGAAATTCGTGTGGTTTGTTCTTTTGTTTCAGCAGCACCTTACGCTCAAGGTCCGGGTGGGTCGGAACGTGGATGGGAGGGACATGCGCGTCTTCGACAAGGTTCTGCAACTCCGGCGTAGATTTCAAGAGAAAGAATCCACTCTAACCAATTGATGCTGTTGAAGCTTTTGCTGCGAACCCTAAACTATCTGCAGCTATGATAGATGATCTATAATTGTCCTCAACAATTTCACTTCCAACACGCATGACAAAATTGATCCCTGTGAGTGTTTTGATTATTGTTGATGACCGTTCTGTCTGCGCACGGAGTCTCACACCATTCTTATGTCAAGGTTCTGAAGAGAGATTAGTCCAGTGCTTAGTCATGGCCAGTGATCTCAAAACTGGCTAAAGTTAGCTGGATTTCTACCCAAAAAAATGAGCTGCTAAACATGCAAAGAAAGAAAAATAAATGAAAATTGAAATGTAGCGAGAATGCTCATCATGATATAAATATGTAGCAACTTCATGAGGTGATATCCACGGGTATCATCATGGTATCACCTTAATATATCAAGGGTATTGCCGGATAGTATAGAGGTATATTGAGTATTGTATGCACTCGGTAGCAAAAGTAGATACCATTTATGTGGGAGGTCGCATAATGTTGTAAATGTCATAAAGTGATTATGAGATCATTGGTCATGGCGTAAAGAATCCTGGATATGGCAGGAGGTGACCTCTTGTGTTGGATCACAGAGCATAATCAACACAGTGACGTTCACAAAGCAGAGTGAAGAAAACCATAGCCGAACAACTCTGTGTCAAATATCATGATCTCCATTGTTATTTATTATGCAGGGCAATTCCTAAAGGACCAGGGGGTTGTTGAGCTCAGCTCAGCGCTTGTAACAAGCTCAATTCCTCAATGGTGGGGTAATTTTGACATTCGGCACTGCTGAAATTGAAGAAGGCTTACACAATTTTTGTATGAAAAAAGGATCAATGAAAATGCACATTTATTGAGAGAATGCCACCGCTGAGAGGATTGATAGTACTCAGTCAAGGTGTTCACATATGTTGAAATCGGATTGTTCAAAAGTCAAGGTGGTCACATATGTTGAAATCGGATTGTTCAAAAGTCAAGGTGGTCACATATGTTGAAATCGGATTGTTCAAAAGTGCTCCAAAGATTTTGAATTTTTATCATGCGTAGAGAGCATCATTTTAGACATGTGCAAAAAAATTCACGTAATTTAGAAGTGTAAGGAGAAAGATATGAGGGTCTGAAGTGATGCCTATCATGCATGTAGTTGGGTATCATGTCTACAATGATCAATTGTTTCAATCCTAAGCACGTCTTACTAGATACCCAAACCCATTTTGACCTTACAGATTATCTCAGTTTTTAATTCATTTTAAATTCTTAAATTTTATGATTAAAATGAATTACCTAGATCTGAAAACTTACAACCACAATTCAGCTCAATTTCTTTTCATTTTTTTTTAATTCAAAAAACCCATATGACTCCAAATTTGTGTTCATTTATGATGACTGAAACGGAGATAGAAATTAAAATTTGACCCGCAGTTATAGGGTCTGATCCTTTGGGATTAAATGGATTCATTGTTTACACATCAAGAGATATGTGTAAGTTGAGTCTTTTAAAAGACTACAAAAAATTATTTAAAATTTCATGTGCTTTCACACAATAATCAAGAAATTTTGCTAGTGGCAAAGTTGGTTGCACTTTCTCTAACAAACTCTCCATTCACGATGACATGTACTCTCTCTGTGTTACAATAGTTATATCTTTTCGAGCGATCCTAAAACAAGCTTTCTAATCATCAAGTGCAGGATAAGTATTTCATAGCATAAAAGAGCAGCGCAATGGAGCACCCTTTTCAAAACTAGATCAAAAGCAAATCTTTACTTAGATCCACTTTTTTAAGTAATGAAGGAATGCCATTTGTACTCCATGGATTTAGGGACTATCTTGTCATTGTCAAGCAAACTTAGCTTTTAACTCTGGTCCCATTGCAACTCCCATTGCTCTGTAATGCTATGCTAAGGTTGAGGTACCTAAAACCACCAACTTAAGCAATCTGACCTATATTTAGCAATTCAAAAATTCACCCAAAAATATTCTTGTCTTCAAAATAGGATTTCATGATGAATGCAAAAATTTGCATCATGAAATTTGCAATTCTCAATTTTATAGAAAATCTCAAAGTGCAAAGTAATGTATGACCCATTTCTAACTCTGAATCTCCTATGAGCAACAATGCTGATCCTAAATTTTTCTCACCATCAAACCCAAAACCGTATTCTAGCACCCACTAGCAAGGTGACCAGTAAGCAAATTAGTCCTCCAAATCTGGACTGACAAAACGCTTTTAGATCTCCTCCTGGTTGGTGGGCTGTGGTGGTTTTAGGTACCTCAACCGTAAATCCTGAGATTTAAGGGTCAATCATTTATTGCCGTAATCACAGAACTAACCATAAAATCATTCAACAAGGGTGACAATCTACGACTCAACATACAGAATAAAAGAAATTCAACAATAGAGAAATTCGTAAAGTCATGAAATCTCAGGCTTCCGGTACTGGGTCAGTAAAGATTCTGGCTCATAAGACAATAAAAGTAGGAGTGTCGGGCTCCAAAAATAAAAACCGGATGAGTTATATTTCCGGTAAGTAAAGTAGGGTGAGTGAGTTTGCTCCCGGGTCAAGGCGCACCACCGAGAATGCCGCCGGGGCCCGCCCATTAATGCACCACAAGGACCAACAATAGAGGCCGCCAAGGTTTGAACCATGGACCTCGTGGCCCCCAAGTGCCTAGTGGACTACCAATGTTAGCCCGGCACACCTCTTATGAGCTTGTGTGAGTGAGTATTCGGATAACTGAAATATACAACATGCGGGATTCAACTGTGGATCACTGGTCCTCTTACTTTGTGAATTTCTCTAATATTCAACTCATAAGTCATTTACCAAAAAAAATTCAAATTTTTAGTGAAATCACGGCAGCTTTTGTACCTCTACCAAAAAGACCGTGTTGTTTTCCAGTCATGACGACATTATTTTCCACAATTTCAGTGTCCAAAAACATGCGCTTGTACTGGTGAGTGGGCTATGGACTTCCATAGCCTTCCAAGAATCCTACACAGCGAGCGCTTGTAAATATACTCATTGGAGAGCCCAAGATATTATACGTTTCCTTCCATATATCTCCAGTCAATCGCCACCAAAGCTCAAGTGCCACACTCGTCACAACGTACAAGTTCCATTTCGGAGTAGATCGATCAAAACTGAAACTGTGCGCATTGCGATGGCAACTTCAGTGGCCATCGCCTCTTTGATCTCGTCCCCCGCGCTTCACTCTCAGCGTGGGCGCTCCGCGATTGCCAGCAATCGTATCAGCACGCGCCTCAGCCATGGCCGGGTCTCCCAGATGCGGGGAACTCCGCTCCAGCAATCCCAGCGCACTCCCAGGTCGCGGAAGGCCGCTGCTGTCACCCCTCTGGCGGTGACAATCCAGACCCCTCAGACGGGCAGCGCCAACCAGTGGAACCCGTTGCCCTCGCCCAAGTCGCCCGGCTCGCCCGCCGACCGCAACACCAAAGGCTGGACCGACGAGCGCGGCCACCCGAACCCGCGCCTCGTCGCGCAGCTCCGCCACATCGCGGTCGCGGCGCGCGACCGAGCGGAGATGCACTCCACCATCGGGCTGCAGCGCGACAACTGGAACAAGCTCTGCCACACCACGGTCGTCACCACCACCGTGGCCGCGGCCGTCCTCGCCGCCCTCAACGGCGCCACGCCCGCCGTCCCGCTCGCCCTGGCCGCCTTCCTGCTCAACGCCGGCACTGCGGGCCTCATGGTGTTGGCCGGCAAGCTCCAGCCGTCCCAGCTGGCCGAGGAGCAGCGCTCCGCGGCCCGGCAGTGGAGATCCACGGCCGCCGAGATCGAAGCCACGCTCCACATCGATCCCCGCCTCCGCGAAGACGCTCACCTGTACGTGGAGGACAAGCTGGCGCGGTTGCACGCCGTGGACGCGGCGTACCCGCTTCCCCTTCTGCCCAACGGGCTGCCCAAATTCCCCGCCACCGTCCGAGGCTCCGCGCTCAACGCCCAAGTGGATCTGTCGGAGCCCGAAATGCCGTCCAACGACAGCAACGGATGGAGCTCGTCGCTGAGCGAGGATCTGAGGCAGACGGCGCAGAAGCTGCGAGAGGCGGACATCGAGATCTACCTGGGCTGGGCCCGGAAGAAGGAGCGCGAGAGCCTGAGGCTGGCCGTGGGAGCTCCGGCGCTGGTGGTGATGGCGGCCGTGCTGAACGCGGTGCAATGCGTGCCGGTGGGCGCGGGTGCACAGACGGTGGCGACGAGCGCGGCGGCGTTGTGCAGCGCTTTGGCGATGTTTTGCTTCAGTTTCGCGCAAGGCGGGCAGATCGGGATGATCTTCGAGATGTACCGCAATTGCGCGGGGTCGTACGCGGATGTGGACAACACCATCCAGCGGGCGCTCCGGATTCCGGTGTGCCAGCGCGAGGACGGCGAGTTGTTTCACGCCAAGATTGCGCTGCAGTTGGGGCGGCAGGACCAGGTGCCTTTGGTCCGTCCCGGCGACAAGACCGCTGGGAACGTATTCTAGAATTCATGAACGCTCGCTTGCTCGCCCGCTGGGAATTGAATGAATGAGTGAATTAAGTATGATACAGATCAATAGGTTACAATGAGTAAATTATGATGCAACTGGTGTAAGAATCATGTACTCAAATTTTGAGTTCCGGTGGTACTGTAGTTTAGGAGTCGGAGCATGAGCAATTGTGTGATAGGCGAGCACCGACTTCACACCATGTACCACGTTGTTTACCTCTCATATATAGAGACGGAGTATATATATGTTTATTAATTTGACATGGACATTTTGGATGAACACAGTGAGTTATTTGATACTTTATTGTGTGTTGGTGTTTTGAACATTTGTGCACGGAGATTCTTGCGGAATTGAAGCAAATTGAGAAGAATTGAGAATCTCGTACAACTTTGGATGCTTGCATCAACAAATTATCTGCTGAGATGTTCGAAGAGAAGGAAATCCCGGCGGCCAGCACAGCAAATTGAGATACCAAATTGATACTACCGGTAATAATAAATCAGATTGAATTTTACAAATGCATGATTCGTATGTCTGGGCCACTGTGGATTGCACAGCCTGTGCTTGACGTAAAAAGCTTAGCATTTGAGTCAACGTCATTTGCAACTAGGGGTATGAAAATATGCTCAAATTTATCCATTGCATTTATGACATTATATGACATTATTTTGAGATAACAAGGTTCCATCCCTCCTCAAAGAGACGCTGGAACCTAGTTACCTCTAAATTTTTTAGCACGTCACATACAAGTCGTGAAATTACCACCTCTTCGTTCATATGCTTGTTCATTGCAAATTTGACACTCAACGAAACAAGGTTATGAACACAGTGAGTTATTTGATACTTTATTGTATGTCGGTGTTTTGAACATTTGTGCACGGAGAATCTTGCGAAACTGAAGCAAATTGAGAAGAATTGAGAATCTCTTACAGCTTTGGATGGAACGTTTGGATAGTGTTGGCCGTACTGAAACCTGCAACTGTCCATGGCAGCTTGCATGCACAGGCAATCTCTGGACTGAATTGGTATGCTTGAACCAATAAATTATATGCTGAGATGTTTGAAGGGAAGGCAATCCCGGCGGCCAGCCCAGCAAATTGAGATACCAAATTGATACTACTAACCGGTAATAATAAATCAGATTGAATTTTACAAATGCATGGGTCGTGTGTCTGGGCCACTGTGGATTGCACAGCTAGCCTGTGCTTGACGTAAAAAGCTTAGCATTTGAATCAACGTCAATTTCAACTAGGGATATGAAAATATGCTCAAATTCATCCATTGCATTTATGATGTTATATGACATTCGAGATAACAAGGTTCCATTCCTCCTCAAAGAGGCGCTGGAATCTAGCTAGTTACCTCTAATGTTTTTAGCACACCCCATACAAGTCATGAAATTACCTCCTCTTCGTTCATATTGTTGTTACTTGGATTCATTACAAATTCGACATTCAACGAAACAAGGTTAACTATTAAGAAATATATATTAAGAAATGAGTTTGGTTATAGTTTTTCCTGCTATCTCAGACTCCCTTGTCGCTTCAATATTCTGTCGTATCTCATTCAAGTGGCTGCATCTCAGGAAAAATATCGCACTCTGAACGTGATGCAGTTGCCAGATTCTCAAGCTGCTGTACTGGTTTTGATGGATTGACAAACAGCAGGAATGGCACATGAAACGTCGGTCACGTAAATTTATTTAAATTTTTCATCAGAGAAACATTAAGGTCTCTTTTGTGACTTTAATTCCCTGGTTCCTCAGGAATAGAACTTCTAAGTATCCCTTACTTCGGTGTTGCTACAAGAATGGCTATTTGTCTGTATGAGTACAAGCATGCACTGTGTGATTGTCACGTAACCGGGTGCTCAGCATAGAGCGAACTATTGTTTCGCCTTTCACTAAAGAATACCCTGTGCTGGTTGAACTGACAAATATCATGCCTTGACATTCTTGCACTACTGTCGGGTCCTAGTGTACTTGGTCGTTTGTGATGTTTCTCTTCTTTCAACGGAATAAAAGTGTCTGATTGTTTAAAAAAATAAAAATGACATTCTTGCACTACTAGAAACAATGTTGCATTTCACTCTATGAAATGTGGAAAAGATGGGAAACTTTTGACCCATTATAACCAACACCACTCAGCAAACCCACTAACAATCTCAGTTTAGGGTGGAAGTCAACTACACTGGGTACAATTTCAACAAAAATCCAGTGTATTTTGTATGTACATTTACTCCTCCGAGTGCTGAAAGTACTTTAGGTGGGTTAATTGCAACTATGCATCAAGAGTCGAGGAAAATTTGGATTCACAATTCTAGGATCTTATCCAAATGTACATGCGGATTAGATTGAATTGAATTTGAAGATGGAAGGGGGGAATAGCATTGACAAAGTACTTCCTATACCACAAGTACATTTTTCACCGATGGCGGCCAAAAATAAGTGAAAAAGAAAACACAAATGATGAGCTTATTTTTAAGGTGACGAGGTTTGAAGATGATTTCTAAACACTCTTGCAAAATCTCTATTTTGCGTTCAAGACTCTGTATTTGTACTGCTTGATAGTGATGATGATAGTTGTTTGAGGAAATATGGTTACCTATTAGATTTTCACTTGATACGTTAAAGCCTATTGAACTTAAAATTTGGAATTAAAACTGCAAGGTTGAAGCCTTAGGATCACAAACCTGAAAGTACACGAAGTGTAGCTAATAGGTAATGACCTTCATCACCTTCCCTTAATTAACAAGAAATGCTAGCAATGGACATCACTAAAGGATAGCCATTGACCTCGGGGAGGTCACTCTTTGTATCTTTTGAGTATCACGTGTGAACAAAGGGTAATTAAAAGTACCCTAAAAATTAAAACTAATTCTTATTGTAATTAGAAATATTTTGAGTATATTCTCATTTTTATTCTTGTAATGAATTGTGAGCATCCTATATTAATGTAAATCATTTATAAAAAATATCTTCAAAGAATTTTTGGGACCCTATCTTTGTTCGCACGTTGTTACATAATATTTGGAAGTGAGCTCCCCGAGCCATTGACTTTTCGGTTGTTTGAAAGACTAGTTTGATCACTGCAAAAAATGAGTGGAGCAATCATAGATCCTTCATAATCAACATGGATCTGTATTCAACACATCGCCAATAATTAATGCATAGGCATAGAATTTTTTTGAAATGGTTATCTAAACCAAACCTAATTTCTGAACTGATTTTGGCAATTGAAACATAAAATCCTACAGATATCCATAACATCAAAAATCAATTACCTGCATTCCCTCCCACCAAAGACATGTATCTAGAGTTGTCAAGATCCTGTCATCATTACCAAATTTTACACTGGATGGATAAAGCTTGAAGCCTTCAGATTTCTTGGTTGATGAGGACAACAAACTCAATGCCATCAATGGGTCTTTGTAATGCAATACTTGTTCTATTTCCCCAGGCTTTGTAGAAATATTTTGACTAATACAACATGCACAAGGCAAATGGAATTATGATCAACTTGATGTCAAATTTAATATTCCACACACATACTATTAGCACATAGTAGATTTCAAATCCAAAATTACACTTACATCTTTGGGTTTGTATGACTTTTCTTCAAATCGATCAACCTCTTGAAAATTCTTCACAATTACTTTGTTTATTTCAAACCGTGGATCATAAAGAAGTTCCAAGCAAAGAATTGATGTCTTTGGAAGAGCCCTTTGTTTCAAATAAAATGGACGATAAAATGTTGAGTCAAAGGTATTTTTTTGGCTATGACTAGCTTTCGAGTGTTCATCGTTTATAACCTCAAGGTCCAATGTGGCTATTTCGCGAGCGGTGAGCAGAAAACCATGAGCGGTGAGCGGAAAATTTTGTTGCCCATGAGCAGATTTTTTCATAAAATTTCAAATTTGAAGAACCCTATGACTGCGTTTTATTCTAACTTTAGTGAAAAAGTTTTTTTTTTTTTACTTTTTTGAGGACCCTCAAACCGTGGGTTTAGAAAAAAACAATGTTTAGGGTACTCGAATTTGGGCCTAATACCGTGGAACCAACGTCACGTCTGAGCCCTAAAGCCATGCAATCATGAAGGAATTGACAAACATAATGGCCTTGGAGTTGACCCCATTGAGCTCATTATGGCATGCTCTTGTGACGTCATCAATCAAATTAGTCACAGAACATCACATTCACCTTCACAAATTCAGGGTTTTGGAAAGGAGCTCATTGCATTTTCATTTATCATGTTTGGGCGGAGTGCTGGAGTGCTGGAGTTTTGGATTGCGTGCTAGAGTTGTAGACTGTGTGTTGGAGTGCTGGAGTTTTGGACTAAAGTTTTGGAGTGCGTGCTGAAGTGTTGGACTGCTGGGTGCGTCAGGAGTACTAGAGTGCGTCAGGAGTGTTGGTGCAGCGAGGTATGAGCATCAAATGCTTCTTTAAACTGCGGGCTCTAAACCACTTATCAAAACCTCCGCTGCAATTTTGAATGCATTTCAAGTCATCAGATTTTAAAATCAGGCTTCACAATTGCATTGTTCAATTGTATGCATTTTGTTTAGTTTAGAGCTTTGAACTCCCTAATGCTTACTAAATTGGAATGTTCATTCACTTATACTTTCTATCATTGTGGACTTGAATTGGGAGAATGAGGAGGCCCATAATTACCAGGGGCATGGCTTTTAGGTGTAACCCGAGTGTGAAGTGCACATGCTGTGGCACCAGAATGACGAGAATGATCGACATTTACCTCCACCCAGTCACGGGATTTGTCATATGCAAGCCCTATCTTGATTACAAGAGGAGGATGCTCCGGAGAGATGTAAACTTCTACAGTTGAACTTCTGCACTTAAGCAATTTGGAGTGTAATGACATTGAATGCATTGATTTTCTAATCACTTGCACTCTTGTAGGATGGGGAAGTGCGATGTCTCAAGTGTGGTGCGCCTGGCTATATGGTTCCTTGTTCCATTTGCGACACCAGATTCTGTAGGAATTGCATCACCCGGCTTTGTGGCGAAAATGCGTACGAGAATATCATTTGGAATCCTGGGTGGGCCTGTTTCATATGTGATACTAGACTGGGAGCTCCCATTCGCATGGATATGGAGAACTTCTTGGAATTAGCAGTCATAAACAGCCACCATCCGGAATGCTGCCACGAGATCCGGTGTAGGTGTACCCGAGCAGACTACAGGAATCCTAATGCACCACCTCAAATTCCTTAGTTCTGAAGTATGCAAGGAGTATGACACTCAATAGTTCTGAGGTTTGCATAGTTTAGATTGCAAGGTTTTGTTGTCGTAAATATCTAACAGTACTTCAATATCAAAACATATTTTTGATATGTAAATATGTAGGAGTACTTAAATACCAGAACTCCCTTCCCTCACAAGACATTGTAAATATTCTGTTAATATACTGAATAAAAGGCTTTAAGTACACTGCAGCACGAGTTCAGCATCACGCGTGGTGCGTCCAACAAGAGTTTAGGGTCCAACACGAGTTCAGAGTGCAGCGCGAGTTTAGATATTAGTGTGGTGCATCACGAGGGCTACCGGTGCCGACAGCGCTAGACAAGGAGACCAGCCACTCGTGGTTTGTCACGAGTCCAGCACGATCACGGTCAAGAATCAACGCAGAGGAACCAATATATAGTGTTTGAAACAAAAGTAACAATATAGAAGAGCAGATATATCCACTGTGAGCATTCACAATCGAGCCTAATATGACAACCTTTGCAGTTAGATGGACATCTCGGTGTGAGCCGAGATGAGCAAACAAGAAGTTCACCCATAGTTTTGTTATTGATTTCGATTGCAAAGAGCCACAAATTAGGGGACCAGCTAAATCTTGGTGAAAACGAAGAAAACAACATGGAATCCTGCAACTTGGAGAACATAGGAAGTACTAACCTATAGTATCTATTGTGAATCTTCCAAGGATTTGAGTAAAGAACAAAGTGGACATATTAGAAATAATTCTACATGAAGCCTGCGACGATTTGTTCTATCCAACGCTATAGTAGTGAAGACAACGCAATAGTAACTGTGTGAACTCCAATATAGGGTATGTTACACCAATGCAGTGTAGCACCAATGCAAAATTCCTATGGCGGAACCGTGTCTTTTGTAGAATCCTAGCATTAAGACTCTTTTGTCAAGTACTTTAAGCATTTGTTCTTGTCGTGCAAGTGGCGAATTTGGAGGTCGAAGGTATTTTGTTTGGGATGGCTCCAAAGCAGCAAATGGAGGTGGAGAGCATCAGTTAGGGGAGCAAAGATGACTAGATGGAGACAAAGTGTACTAAGGATGAAGGTAAGCCTGGAGGTCATGTTTCACCTTCGTCAATAGTAGAGGTTTTGGGTACTTGGGGCATTCAGATTCAGTGGTTTCAAACTCTAGAGTTTCAAGTTTTGAGTGCTGGTTTTGAATTCATGGGTCATGAAACTAAATAGTGACCATGTTTTGCTCGCCTTTTTAGTCTGCTAGTACCGGCACTGCGCTTTTGGTTTCCTCTGAAGTTCAAGTTTTGCTCGTGCTTTTTGTCTGCCAGTACCGGCACTGCGATTTTGATTTCTACCGATGTTCAGGTTTTGCTCGCACTTTTGGTCAGCCGGTACCGGCACTATGATTTTGGTTTCTTCAAGTGTTCAAGTTTTGCTCGCACATTTGGTCTGCCGGTACCGGTACTGAAATTATAGTTTCCTCAAGTGTTCAAGTTTTGCTCGCGCATTTGGTCTACCGGAACTGGCACTGCGATTGTAATATCCTCAGGTGTTCAAGTTTTACTCGGGCTTTTCATGTGCCGGTACTGGCACTGCGATTTTGGTTTGCTCATGTGTTCAAGTTTTTCTCATCCTTTTAGTCTGCCGGTACCGACACTGTAATTTTCGTTTCCTGAAGTGTTCAAATTTTGCTCGCGCTATTCCAGTGCCGGTATCGGCACAACGACTTTGGTTTTTTCTTTTTGACAATCTCTTTAGAATTAGCATGGCCAGCATTAATTGAATTGAAAAGTATAAATACACATACATGTGCCACCTCCAATGAATCAAACTTGAGAATTCTAATTCTTGTCATGGTTGCTTTGAGACCCTAACTGGACTGCCGGTACCGGCAGTTCTTTTTCCACAATTTCAAGGGCGCATAATATACCATTGAAAAGGTATTTTCAAAACCTTTCCAACGATATATTATACACTCCGAAAATTCAAAAAATTGCAAACGCTACATCAAAAAGAAACTTTGGCAGAATCAGACTTGAAAATTGTCAATAATGTCATGGCTGCTTTGGGACCCCAATTGCACTGCCGGTACTGGCAGCCTTTTTTCTACAATTTCAAGGGCGCATAATATACCATTGGAAAGGTATTCTCAAAACCTTTTCCAACGGTATATTATATGCTCCAAGATTCAAAAAATTGCAAACGCTACACCAAAAAGAAACTCTGACAGAATTAAACTTGAAAATTCTCAATTTTGTCATGGCTCCTTTGGGACTCCAATTGCACTGACGGTACCGGCAGCCCTTTTTCCACAATTTCAAGGGCGCATAATATACCATTGGAAAGGTATTCTCAAGACCTTTTCCAACGGTATATTATACGCTCCAAGATTTGAAAAATTGCAAACGCTACGCCAAAAAGATACTCTGACAGAATCAAACTTGAAAATTCTCAGTTTTGTAATAGCTCCTTTGGGACCCCAATTGTACTGCCGGTACCACCAGCCCCTTTTCCACAATTTCAAGGGCGCACAATATACCATAGGAAAGGTATTCTCAGGACCTTTCCAACGGTATATTACACGCTCCAAGATTCAAAAAATTGAAGTCGCTACACCGAAAAGAAACTCTGGCAGAATCAAACTTGAAAATTCTCAATCTTGTCATGGCCGCTTTGGGACCCCAATTGGACAGCCGGTACCAGTAGTCGCTTTTCCACTATTTCAAACGCGTATCATATACCATTCGAAAGGTATTTTTCAGACCTTTCTAACCGCACATTACATCAGGAATTTCAGACCCCACTGATTCTGCACGATTTCAGTGCGTTTATCGTTAAACACTGATTCCGCACGTCATACGTGCATTTAGAAGTGTCGTTATGGTACGGAACTGACATGCATTACTAAGATGTCGATGCAGTGTCTTTTCAATGATTATAAAAAAAGTGTTGTTTCCGCACGAAAGTCGTGCTTCATGGAATCCGTGCGTTAATCATGTATCTACATTATATGGCTAATAAGACATGGATAATATGCGATTGCTTTGAACGCGGATCTAGTATCGTATACGTATCATATCAACGCCTTTTATTACATTCGTGCGATTTCAGCATCTATCATAATGCAAATTATTTTCGTACGACATCCGTGTACAATATTTTAATATTTTTTGGAATCTTTTGGAATCTTTTGGAATATTTGAAAATATTTAATATTATTTTGGAATATGTTGGAATATTCCAAGAATCTTCCTTAAATTATACTTACGGTTTAAATTCCCAAAACATTTTTAGATCTACATTTATAGAGTTTAGAAGAAATACACATTAAAATTTCAAAGAAATAACATTTTATATTTTTAGAATTCAAATTTGGTATTATTGGTTATCATTGTACTTTTCATCATAGGAGCAAAAACAAAATAGCTCACAACCACCACGATTTTGGCAAAAAACAAAAAAATTCAAAATATTATGAAAAAAATCCTAAATATAGAAAAAGTCGTGCTTAATCTAGTGCAAAAAAAAAATTGGAATTTTTTTTTTTTCACATAGTTAAAAACATTCAAAGTCCGTTGGAAAAAAAACAGCTGACAGCCATGATCTGCCATCACGATTTTGGCAAAAATTTAAAAAATTAAAAATATTATGAAAAAAAATCCTAGATATAGAAAAGTCTTGCATAATCTAATGCAAAAACATTTTTTGGAAAAAAAAGTTTTTTTCACATAGTTAAAAACATTCAAATTTCGCTGAAAGAAAAAACAGCTCACAGCCATGATCTGCCATCACAATTTTGGCCAAAAAAAAAACAACTCAAAATATTCTGAATTTTTTTGTTGATGTAGGAAAAGCCCTGCATATTGTAGTGCAAAAGAAATTTGAAAAAAGAATTATATACACATGGCAAAAAATTGCCAATAGTTTCATTCTTTTATAATTACCAAAAGAGTTCCATCCTGTGCATGAAGAGTTAGAGGTGGTTTAGTGGTTTGGAGATTGGTTGGCAATCGGAAGGCTGTGAGTTCAAATCCCTCCGCCGGCGATAGAGCTTAGGAAGCCATGGAGGGCTCCGCCGTGGGTATCGGGCAATTTCCGTGTAGTTGAAGTGGGTAGCGAGGAAAATAATTCTTTTTAATTTTTTTAATTTTATTTTAAATTTTTTAATAATATTATTTTGATCAAATTTAGATATAGAAAGAAAATAAAATCTAGATATGGAAAAGATAATGTCGCACGAAAAACGCATTGAATCAGTGTAGTTTTAAAGACGATTAAAACACGACATTTGACGACTATAAAAAGTGCTGAATTCATATGTTTTCAATAGATGTATCAATCGTGTCGAATCAGTACTATATCCGCTTGTACGAACATCGTGTCATATCAGTGTAGTGGCGATGAATGACGCAACGATGCGGAATCAGTGCGAAAACTGTACGAACCCTTGAAATATCGGAAATCGCACTGAAATCGTGCAGAATCAGTGGGGTCCGAAATTCTTGATGTACACGCTTTAAGATATTAAAAATTGTAGTTCCTACACCGAAAAGAAATTCCAGCAATACTCTAGCTCGTGATGCCAGTCACAAAGGGGGTGTCGGTGCCGGCACCACCTTCGAAGCTCACGTGTCAAGGCAAATGAATGGCAAGAATTCACAAAAATGAACAATTTAATCAAAAAGCAAGGGCAAATCACACAAACTTTGTGCTCATTCCAATGGTCTAGCTGAGAATAGTGTGACAAAGGGCTAAATTCCAAGATCTAACACAAAACAATAGCACTAACGCTAAAACTTTAAGTATTTGAACGAGAAATAAAGGGGGGTGCCGGCATCGGCACCCCCTCTTGGCGCGAACCAGCAAGAGGGTGCCGGTGCCCGCACCCCCTCCTGGCGCGAATGAGAAGGGGGGTGCCGGTGCCGGCACCCCTCCTCGCGCGAACCAGAAGGGGGGTGCCGGCACTACCACCCCCTCTTTGCGCAAACCAGCAGGGGGAGTGCCGGTGTCGGCATCCACTCTTGGCGCGAACTAGAAGGGGGCTGCCGGCACTGGCACCCCCTGTTGGCGCGAACCAGCAGGGAGGTGTCGGCACCGGCACCCCCTCGTGGCGCGAACTAGTAGGCAAGAACCAGCAAGGGGGTGTGGGCATCGGGACCTCCTCCTAGCACGAACGAGCAGGGTGGTGCCGGCACCGGCATCCCCGTGGTGGCACGCGCCACGAGCTTGCGTTAAGCTCGTGGCGTCAATCACGGAGGGAGTGCCAGCTCCAGCACCCCCGTTGGAGCATGCGCCACAAGCTCGGGCTGGCTCTTGGCGCTACTTAGTTAGGGGGTGCCGGTGCCGGCACCCTCGTGGTTGCACGCGCCATGAGCTCAGGGCGAGCTCGAGGACCTTGCCACCTCGAAGGTATGGGCACTGGTACTCCCTCCTTGAATGACGCCACGAGCTCGCGCTGAGCTTGTGGCGCGAACTGTGGAGGGGTGCTGACAGTCCCTTGATTGAGCCTATAGTGATTTATATTTCTCGATTTAATTGACATGTTCTAAATCAGAATTACATATTTGTCAATGCGATACGTTGACATCAAGCACACTCAGTACTAGTGCATACAGTTATTTACACAAACAGATGATTTGCAGCAAAAGAATAGTACTTTTAGAAGACAATGAATCATTATTTGTACATCTCAATAGGGTCCAAACCGTGTGAACTTCTCACGAAGCCTTTTTTCTAAATGATCGAGTGACTTCTCGTATCACAATGCCAAAGAGGAAAGAAAATGTGAAACTAATTCTACAACTGCCCAACCTAACGCTAGTCACGGAGGGAGTGCCAGCACCGGCATCGGCACCCCCATTGTGGCACACGCTACGGGCTCAGCGCAAGCTCATGGAGCTAGTCACGAAGGAGGTGCCGGTACGGACACCCCCCTTGTGGCACGCGCCACGAGCTTAGCGTGAGCTCATGGAGCTTGCAACCACGGGGGTGCCGATGCCGACATACCGTCGCTGATTGGTGTTACGAGCTAGCGTCGAACTGGTGGAGCAAACCGTGGAGAGGTGCCGGCAGTCAACTTTGAGTAGAGCATCACACTTCTATTTGGGACCTCGCCATGGCCTCGATGTTGCAAGATCACACATGTGGTTGGTCTCGTCCACGCTTAATAGAACATTGTCACTCCCCAAGTCGATCGAATAAGTGGCTGGATCCCGTGCTATCACTAGCCGTTTCAACACTGCTGATACGTGGGATGAGGGAGGTGCCGGTTCCGACACCCCCTCGCTGTGTCAGCAGCGGGCACCTCTACTATTCGAGTTGGACAACACGAGAGGGTACTAGCACCGGCACCCCTTCCCCCTTCCACTAGCAGTTCGAACACTGCTGGTGCGAGGGGGAGGGCGTTGCCGGTGCCGGTGCCAGCACCTCCTCGTGGTGCGAGCAGCGAGCAACTGGTGTGCCCGCGTTGAACACCACGAGGTGGTTTCGGCAGCAGTCCCCAACTGACCTTCCACTGGCAGCAGTATCCAGAACCATGACCGCGCCTACTCCGTTAGTGTTTGACAACTTAAATTTCAAATACTTTCAAGTAGAGTGGATGAGCAATGGACTTACAGGTCGTAGTGGATTCTCTAGATTTGACAAATGCATCGAGTTGATCACTGTCCTCTCTTCACGAATCTTCAATCTTGACTTTTTGAGAAGCTTTATGATTTCCCGCTTGGCCTTCTCTCCATCTGGGTAATACATAAGAAGAGCACCATCGTCGTGAAGGTAGCTAAGCTAAAATGTCATTGAATTGCGAAGGAACTTTGGAGAGAGTGCATTCCAATTAGGCACTTGAGTTGGAGGATCATAGACTCTAGGAATGCTCATGCCATCTACATAATCGACAATGACGAGGTCACAGGCCGCCTTCTTTTCCACCTTCTCGTTGAAGTACAATATTCGTTGCCCACAAGCTTAAGAACAAGAGGTTAGAAAACGATTAATTTGAGAAATACAAGAAATTGGAATTGTAGACATTTACATATCTCTGATAAGAAGGTGTTGATCAATCTCCTTCAAAACTTTTGGGGTCCCGCCTGTGTCACGCTTCTCTGCTGCAATTCTTTCAAACGAATCGTCGATGATAAGAGTCAAGCAATTCAAAGCTTTCAGTGGAATGGGCAAGTCAAGAAGCATTTGAGTCAGCGCTTTGGAAATTGCCATCAATGTTGGTGTAGTAGAAACAGCTTTGTGAACTCGGTCACGCTTGGTCTTCTTAGATCGTGTAGTTGAAGGTCCAGCTTGAGGTTCATCGATTGGTGACTTCTGACGAGGCTGAGGAGATGTTTGGCTTCTAGTCACAACGCATGAGGGCGCCACCGAGGGATAATGTGCCTTGGGTGCTGGCTCTTCCTCACCAGATGAATTCAATAATATGACTAGCTCGGGAGTCTTCTTCTTCCTTCCCTTCTATCCTTTGGAGCTAGTGGTACCCACTAGATCAACAACAGCTGCGGCCTTCGTTTTGGTTCGCTTGATGTTCTTGAGTGCCGGCCTTGGGGGAGGCACTCCCTTGTATATTTTGCATACACCTGCGATAATGACCTATTTATTTGGGGGGTTATTTACCTTGCAAAAGATATTATAAGGTGATGGTATTTTACATGTAAACATGTTTCATTTTTTTAAATCCCCTATTTTACATGTACATCTTTTACAAAATTTATCTACAATGAATATATTAGACCCTATTTTTTATCGCACGTTGTTTCTAAAATTTTTGCCAGTGAACCCCCCGAGGTGCCGGCTCGATTTGATCACGAATTTCGAGCTCACTCTCAGGACACTTAGTCTTTGGACAGTTCAGATACCAACTACAGTAGTTGAAATGGATTGCTTTCCACTTATCTAAAATTCCATGTGTGAACATGCAATGCTCATGAGAAGGAGAAAGAAAGTTTTTGAAATAAATAGGAGTCCTGGTCATAACCCCCGGCGTGATGAACACATGCTTCATGTACCGATATAAGACACGGCGGACAGCTTGAACAAAATCTGGTTGCTGCTCCGGTTTGTTGTTCTTGTCAATGGCATCCTTGCCCTTCATATTGAACTCTCTAAAGAACACTGTCTCCCAGAGGTTCACCCGCCACTCCTCCACACAATCATCTGGCAATGTGATTGCATCTTTGCCAACAGGGTTGAAGTCGATCTCAATCTCCATTTCGTCGATGGTGTTATGAAACTGGAGAAGAATATCGTGAAGAATCTGGGACAGACGATCTCACAGTTAGTACATTCACCAGCTTTCTTGCTACCATCGTGCTTCAAAGCTGGTGAGATGGGGAGGGGGTGCCGGTACCGATAGCTCCTCCCCCGCCCACCAGCGTTGTAGTGTGCCGGTGACACGGGGAGGGGGATGCCGGTGCCGACAGCCCCTCCACGCCCCACCAGCCTGCTGCCAACTTGTAGAAAGAAAAAATGTAGAACGAAACTAATTGCTAAATGTAGAGAGAGAGAGAGACTAAGTGTAAAAAGAACGTAGACATTTGAAGCAAAATGTACAAAGAAACTTACTTGTGACCACCAAACTGCACCTTAAACGCGTCATCGTTGAAGCCAGGTGGTGGAAACTTCAGCAACTCATGCATTTCAGGCGATGAGTTCCAGCGATTCAACCACTTCACCTTTGCCACTGGCTCCATAGCGCATGTAGCCAACATAGCGAGCTTTTCGAGCTTCATTTCTGGACTGAGTTCAAACATTTCGTGATGTTTTTGATTGCACCGAGGAAATCATCATTGAGCCTGTAATCAGCTACGGGCAGCTCCCTCTTTAACTCCAAAATCGTGCCTGCTTTGCACACCCGCACTGCCTCATTGATGTACTACTGCACACTGTTTGCTGTCCAGTGCGACTTATCGGGAATAGCTTGGTAGAAATGCATGGATGCCTATGTCGACGCTTCGGCAATATCAAACTGCAAAACCAGATGTTTAGATAAAAATGATTAGTATGAAGAATAAAAATTGAAAGAAGAGGCTACATTGAAAGGATCAATTGAGTTTATTATGTTTACCGTGTAATGTGTGGCCTGACACGCAATGAGGATTTCTTTGTACATGCCCCGACATTGAGCTTCAACGAGATCAAGTAGATTTTGCTTAGTGGTATTGTAAACATGGTCACACCTACTTAAAGATTCAGGAAGTTGTTTAACCAACATCCCACTTAAAATGAAAATGTTGTGACTCAGCGGTAGTATTATATTTGATTGCAATCTTTTTGAAATATCCAAAATGTGTACTCCATTCTGTAGATGACCGGTGTGTTCCAGCAATAAAATTCCCTCTATCTGATGGATTCGCAACTTATATGATCATTTGAGAAATACATGAATCTATTTATATATCTGTTTATGGAAAGATTATTAAATTCCAATTTAAAGCGTAACTGAAATCCATGGTTATAGGCCCAATTTCCACGGTTTTAGGATAACTTTACTGAAATGATTTTTATCCTTTCTAAAATTAGCAAGTGTAATTACTTTTTTCCCCCTCTTTAATGCTTATAAATAGTATATTCCACAGCCATAGGCCTCATCTTTTTTTAAAATTCAAGTACTTTTTATCTTTTCTTTTTAGATTTTCCGCTCACCGCTCGTGAAATAGCATTCCTACCTCAAGGTCGAAGTCTACTTCTACATGATCGGAATATGCAGAGATGTTTTCAGCACATTCTTATTATGCAGAGATGTTCATGAAAAGGCACATCTTTTTATTGAAATGGCACTTGATTTGCAAGCCCTTGTGGTCTTCTAAATGACGGTACACGTGAATACACTCCATTTTTGATATGACTCTTCATATGGCTAGAAAGACCAGATGCACTTGCAAAATTTCTAGCTCTATAGTACCGACATTGAAGTTGTATTTATTCCATATTACTCAATTATAGCTATATTCATAGCTAGAATCTCCCGAAGGTGAATGTCAGCTTCTAGCACCATGAAACTAGATACCAAAAAAGAACTCCATCTCCATTAGCCTGCAAATCAATAAAACCATTGAATTATCTAACAACAGATCTCTTTGAAAAAACAATACCTAGACTAGATTTTATGCAGCTTCAAAAAAACAATTATGATGAAGCATAATGTCAAGTCTTCTTGAAACATAAAAATCAAAATGAAAAAGCATTTGTCAAAGACCTAACATTGATGGAGGTGATCTAGTCATTAATTAATAATCACCACTATAATCAAGGCAAAAAAATTTAAAGCTTACAAGTATTCGAGGTATTTCTGGACATAGTAACATAAACTCTAGGTTTTTCACATTCTTTGTCGTAACTGGTAAATAATTTAAAACATCGCAAAAGAACATACCATGCTTACTCATTGTCAACAAGGTTTGAACCATCATTTCTCTCAGCTTCCATGCTAGAACATCATATCGACGTTGAGCTATCAAAAGCAACATTGACCTAATCACCAATTGACACCAGAGTCCAGAAAGACCTTGTAAACCACACTAAACTCACTAATCCTAACCTCACTCTCAACAACACAACCAAATCATAACGGTTGAGAAACGAGCTCATAATGTAGAGAACAATTATGAAGCATACAATACATCTTCGAGACTTTTCGTCCTTGAGAGAACTAATGTCGTTATTGGACAGAATTTAGACCAAACTATGAAGGATGAAAGTTAAAGATTAGTCTACATGGATGAAAGTTAAAAATCAAAGTACATGGATGAAAGTTAAAGATCAGAGTACATGGATGAAAGTACGAACCGTGTCTTTCTCACTCCCTCACTGTGTCCCTCCCGCAGTCCCGCCCTTGTTTAAGTTCAAAATAGACATTTTTTCTCTTCCTCTTCTGATCTTTTGTCTTTCATTCCAACTTGAGACGGAGAAACAATTTGAAGTATGCAAAGCCATTTTGTAGGTAACTATGTTTATTCTACCTTACTATGTGATCATTCTCTTACTTCTCTAGCCATTACGTGCTAAAATTCCATGTTGTTCATCTTTGATCATTGTTTATTTCAGCTTGTTAAAATTTGGTCGGATTTTGGTGATTTCTGTAATTTACAGATACTACATAGATCTGTCAGATTTGTAAAATATGTAGTACCATGTACGATCTGGCAATTTACAGATACTACATAGATCTCTGTAGTGTATGATATGATTATTTATAATCTGCAACTATTTAGAATTACTCTTCGATGCGGTAAAGCTTGAGCGGAAGAAGGTGTCTAAGGTAATACATTAGGAAGAACAAGTGGAGCGTGTTTATAGCAAAAATAAACAATTACAAAACATTGTTGATTTGTGATGGAATCAAAATAAATTATTACAAAACACTGTTGAATTGTGATGGAATGAGTGCTTCCAATGACTGTTCACCATGATTGATAGCTCTTGTTTAATGCCACGTGCTCCCATAGCTACTGATTTGATGTGGAATATCGTACATCATTTCATTGGGAGGATGAAATGATGTGGGATATTCCACATCATTTTGTTACTTGGAAGGAGGTAAAAGTCAATAAGGCTACTGAATGTTATGTCGTATAATGCAATACTTACTCACACAGAATAACAATGTAGGCAAATTTCGATGTCACAATGATATTTGAGTTAATCGAAAATAGATGATGAGTTTGACCTCTGCAGCTTTGAAACTCCACTTCTCCATGGACTTCGGATTATGTCAGAATCCCATAATAACTAAAAACAAAGTAGTTGTGAAAAGCGTGGGGGCCTGGCTTGTGAGTGAGCTGGAATCAAGGCTCGATGCATGAGCTGGAATCTTCGCTCAATGCATGAGGTCTGACAGGTGGGATGCTGTACATGTTTTTAAAAGTAAAGCCCTGAGGTCGAGAGGAGGGAGGGAACTTGCAAGCGGCATTCTTCAGCCAGCGCAACTACTGACACAAAACTCCCTTTAGAATGAGTTTTGCAATCTTTTTGACGGCAAAACTAGTTCACACTCCTTTCTATTTTGAATTCTTTGGAAACCATGCCAGTTTGCTTGGCTGCCTTAAATACGGGTCAGACTCACCTCACCTAACATGTATTTTCTCTTCTTTTCGGTTAACTCTATTATTCGAGGTTGAATGTTACCAGTCTATGATCTGGGTACTAATTAAATGTGAATGTTGCAGCCTGCATGCATATATGGAAGCAAACGAGCAAGTTATTTTTTATTTATTTTTTGGCACAAATTGAAAATTCAAGTGAGCAAGTTAGAGAAACACCTGAGACGGCAGCCACAGAACTTGGGTCACAAAAAATTATTTAAATTTCTTAATAAACGAACATCAAGGTCTTCCTTTGTGACGTTCCCTGGTTGCTTGACAGGAGAACCTTTATTTACCCCATAAGCGATGTTCCAAGCATGGCACAGTGAGCAATCCATCTCGACAACGTGAACGCCAATGCAATAGTTACTACCGTGTTCTAAAATTCAACAAGTGGGCTGTTAGGGCGAGTCCCCATGGGCCACCCGTGCCCACTCTCTGCAGAGAGAATAAACCAATTTTAGCTCCTGCTTTGGATTAGAGGACGGGTGCTAGAGCGATAGGACGGGCTTGGCACTTCCTCAAACCAAGGCCGCTGTCTTTTAGAGACCCGCTCTCACTTTTATTAGAGAAGAATCAGAGAAGGTTGAACAGTGAACCGGTTGTCTATTATCTGCAAGAGTGGGGACGGGCGGCCCATGGGGAGAGGCTCTTACTACAATGAAAGAAGACGTGTGCTACTGTGCTCAGTGTGCTGTGTCCATTTTGGTAAGAAACGTGATGATTGTAGAGCAGACATTGCACCGCGCCCCAGCGACGCAGCTCGAGGATGGCTTGTGGGAAATTTTTTTAGCTTCACTAGCTAAGATCCTTGCTACAGTTTCTTGGACCAACCGATTTTCTGGAGCTTTCTCTGGGCTAGAGCTTAACCCTTCATTAAAGAACAATGCAAGCCCCACTGGTTTGATAGTATTTTGGGAGAATTTTGCTCATAACTTCTACTCCGTTGCACCAAATGGGTTTTTTTTTAATTCCAAACTGAGCAACTTTGAGGGATCTATACTTCTTTAGAATAGAACCAAAGTAAATTAGAAAGAGAGTCATGAGTAAAATGGAGTTGAAAATAGATTTTGGGTGTGGAATCAGGAAAGCATATGTCCTTTAAGGGTTAAACAAATAGAGAATATTTTCTGGTTTCCCTCTCAATCGATCAGTTTCTTTTCCTGGGATTTTGATCTCCACGAGGCCATTCGGAATATTAATTGCAACGGGCTGATCTGTAGCTAACTTAAAGGTGTGTTCTCCCCGGCGAGGACCTTGTTCTCCGACGTCAGCTGTCCTCTAGGCTAGGACTGACTTTCTCTTTAAGATACACTACTCAAAATTCTTCGTTTCCAGCACATACAGTTATGCAGTAGTACTGAGCTGCAGGGCTTTTGGTTCCTTGGGTCCACTTTCAAGGTAATGTACGTCGAGTGTTTTCGCATCGAGTATGATCAGTCTTGATGTTGATATGCTGTATAGCATTTTTGCTGGCCGGCTTAATTTTTACATCCATTTGGTACGGTGCCGATCTGTTGCTTGGGCCGGTTATCGATCATTGGGACAACATCTAACCTGGTTTAATCGAGCCTTGGCATTTTGTCTGGGTTCCGTGATCGTAGTGTCCGATTCCGACGTTTATTGATTGTCATGTGTGAGTATTTCAGAAGTTAGTGGTTTGGCTCATTCTGTTAATACCAAGTTTTGCTGAGACTAATCTCTCGATGCGATCAAGGTTGTGGGGAGGGTCCATTCAAGCTAATACGAGCCAAAGGTGCCTCGTTTTGAGTGCTCTGGAGAGTTTTTCGGAGAATAGTTAGAGACAAGAAAGTCATGATTTTCATTCAAAGAACAATTTCATAGTGTAATTTTTTCAATTTTTATTCACATGATCATCATTCTCATTCAATTATCTCAAAATTTATACCAAAAAAGTGTTATTCATCATTTAGAAAAGTCCTTGATGAGTCATTAAAACCATTGTTGAGAGAGCTATTCTAGTGCTTTTGATTGCTAATTGTTTACAATATTTCTTTCATCTTGTACCATGTGTTTAGTATATATACATGTTGAAAACATTGACATATCACTCTTCTTTCTAATTACAATTTAAATCAAACATCACATTGAAAATGCCTTGAAAAAAGCACTGATGACAACTTAGGTGGTTCGTATTAGCTTGAATGGACCCGGGACTAATAAGATCTTTATGGAGTCTGTGCAGCATTAGCTTATAGCCAGTGAGAGTCGTCTTTGAGCTGCGTATGATAGGATCCCATATCTTCTCAGTTCATTTAATGGTCTAGGGGGTGTCGGTGTCTGAAGGTGACCTAGCTCTAGAACATGTTCACACGTCTGTGCGAGAATGATCAGAAGATGTGCTTGGTATCGGAGTTGATATCAATGGTACTAGTTGGTGCGACCAGCAAGTCCATAAAGTTGTTGAGATCGATACTTGTTCTTGTCTTGCTAAAGCTCTGCTGGCCTACTAAATGTTACAGGGATTTCACAGCTTGATCGGTATGGGATTTAATTTGTCTCCTGAAAGTCTATATAATATTCTGACTTTGGCCTTTCTAGATCTACCCGTGAACGAACTCACTGGGCCCATCTCAGTCACGTTTGGCCAACTTAAGAAATTGGATCTCCTGTAAGTTCACTTTCCCTTTACGTTCTGTCCAGACTGTTGGAAACCTCCGTCGGTTCTTTCTGTTTTACAAATAGGATGTTGTATCAGGAACCTCCCGTGTATTATCTCGTGTAGAATGTAACCAGCGGGTACATTTGCTGAGGTGAGGTTCCCGATACTACATGTGTCCCCTGTTTTGCTTCTTAGGATACTTTTCGTGGTGCAATTGATTTGGGTAAAAACCCGCATAGTCGTGGATTAGTGTGGTTAGATTCCACACTCGATATTGTTATATTGGTGGGTATTCAAGACATTGTCATGGTTTAGGATAGGCAGTCGAAAACCTTTAAATCTATACCAATCCTAGTTAGTAAGAGCTTTGTGCAGTCGAGTGTCACAATTTTGGCTCTATGAATCAAGCCAATATAACAAACATTGATGATAGTTGCTTGGTTGTTATTATGAGCAGCAAATTCAACAACAAGAGTTAGAGTTTCAAGTTTATTCCAGGTTGCACTCCATACCAAGGTGAACAACGTGAGGTAATCGTGAGTCAACTACTCCATCAATGCCATATGTCTTTGATATTTAGCATTATGATGGTAGGATCAACTTGTGGAATTTGATCATGAGGAAATAAATTAGAAGCCATATGTCTTGAGTTGTTCAAACATGTCTTGCGATATCAGTTCAAATGAAAGTGCCTTCTTTTTCAGGTTTAATGAAAATCGGTCAAAGGCTTTGAAGTTTTGGGAACTACAGTCATCTTACTAGTGACACTAATTTGCTCTTTAAATCGGAGCGCTGGAGGCCTAAAGATTCAAAACCCAGGTACTGTTCAACAGGTGAGATCTTGTGAAAAGCCAATCGATGACTTAAAAAACTCGTTTTTTTCAAAGAGATTTTTTTAAAAGTAGTTACTAATGTGACTTGATTTTTATAGCCAAACTAGTATTCCATTCTTACGCGGCAGCTCTTGGTGTACAATCTTGTGCACAATTTCTAAACCGACCCAGTTACAAAGACATTTCAGCTCTTTGCAATATGCTATTCTTACTAACTTCCATATATATAACCTTGCCACAAGAAATATAGGAGGATATCATAGCAATGTTGTCTAAAATGGCAATCTTGATCCGGTCCACAAATAGATTTCTTTGGAGGTCCTTGTAGTTAGTATCTTTTGGTATTCGCTGGAAACTTCCCTTGGTTGTGAACCGACAAAATAATTTCCTCTTTAGTATAGACTCTCTTCTACTCGTTCATGTGGGTATCTTACAAGAGCAATTGAACCTGGGTGTTGGCTAGGTCAGGATGGGTGGTGTCAATTCGATCCCTGTTATCTCTCAAGTGAAGAGCCTAGTGCTTCTGGTCAGTAACCAAAGTGACGAAGCTCGAAAAGTGCAAGAAGACTTCTCCAAAGGGTGTCCTATTGTATCGCAAGTAAGATCTGCTGTGGAGGCAATCTCGGGCAATTCGGAAGCGGCCAAAGAAACCCAGGAAACCTTTGCAAAGGGCGCAGTTGATTTGGCAGGTGGATAACCTGTAGTAGGTCAGGTTCTCGCGGCTGTGGAACTTGGCCTTGGCAACAAAGAAAAAGCAGAGGAATATTTGGAATCTTCATACCGTACGTGTGCGGTTTTATGCGGGACCATTGTGGGTGGACCTATTGGTGCTATAGCTGGTGGAATGGCAATGGATGCCCTGCAAACTGGCATTGCATCCGCTATCACCCAAGATTACCATCCCACAGGACTCATTCTCGGTGTTACAGAGTCGATCAAATCAGGCGATGTTGGTGTTATGTTTGACACTGCTATTACGCCTGCATTGGATTATTATATGGGCAAATCTACAAGTAAGGTTCGTGTCAACGAAGTCATAGTTGCTGAAAAACAAGCGACATGGGTCAAGTTCAAAAATAGCACCATTGAAATGCGTCAGAAGTTGCAAGCTGAGGGCATTCCTGAGGACCAAGCAGATCGTGATATCTATAAGACTGTCAAAATTGGTCAGGATCTGCAAAAGTTTGCGCAAGATTCTCGCTTGTGCGAAACAGACAAAAGCACAAAACCGAAAATGCCGGTGTTTTGCTACATGGATGCTGATTCGGGTGCAAGGTCGGCTTCTGGTTTCAACTTTACCGCACGGCAATTTCTTGAGAGTAAAAGTCCGGAGGTGATTGAAAAAATAAGCCAACACAAAATCAAGCTGGTGGAGCATTGGGACACCCCATCAGGATGGAACGAGATTCGAGAGAAAGCTGTTCGTCGGGTGAAGAAGGATGAGCCGGACGTCAAGGAAGGGACAAAGGAATATGATGAAGCGGTATCAAAAAAGACCATGGAGATATTCGATACGAAAACAAATACAGTGTATTTTAAGTATTCAGACTACTTTGAGGAGAAGAATGGTTCTCAGTTGATGGAAGACCAGTCAGGCTACTATGCAAAGAAGAAGGCTTCTCAATTGATGGAAGACCAGTCGGGTAAAAAAAAACCGTTGAAAAAAAAACCCGTTGAATAGAGACCATTGGCGTTGTGCCGAACACGAAGCATATGAATGGCTCTCAAAAGAACGTCCACGGCAACGGCCTGAAGAAACTTACTCGTTCAAAGTGGACGAGGATGGAAAAGCGGTTCCATATAATCGATGTAGCCATTGCAAATTATACAATCTAGGTCGATGCCCAACGGATATCCTCCACGGCCTTGGCATCCCCGAAATGAAGGTACCTGATCGTTTCCCTCCTGATGAAATCTTCAATCTAGTGAAGCAGCGGCGCTCTTTGATCCGTGAAGCTCGATGTCAGGTAGCAGTCAGAACACCTACGGATGCTCTAAACGATAGATTCATGGATCACGAAAAGCGCGAAGACGCAATTGGAGAACACATTAAAGCTCTGGAAGACAGTGAAGGGCGGCTCAACCAGCGTGAGGACTCTGCTCAGAAGGCTGCAATGCTCTCAGAAGTCTTGGTTACCAAAGGTTCATTGCTTGCACTCTTGAGTAAGAACGATGAAGCTATTGAGGCGTTTGGGAAGGCATCCCAACTTGCGACCAAAGGCAACGATACTTGGATTCATGCACAATATGGAAAGGCATTCTGCCTACAGTTGGCTATAATGGATGAGGACGCGATTGAGAGTTGGTCACAGCTCTTGACTGAACGAATCCATCAGGTCGAATCAGAGATAGAGCCACATATGACGGTGTTGGACGCAACAATTGCACACCACCTTGGCATGTTACTCCTCCACAACAAGAAACAGCACCAAGTTGCTGGCGTGCTACTTGCAACTGCACAACGGCTAATGCAGGTGTATGCTGACCACGAGTCAACTCGGCATATATTGACTCCCCATACAATCCGAGTGTACAAAGATGACGAGATGAGAGCCTTGGAAGGAAAGTCAGCAGTGATTTCCATTCCAATGCATGATAACGTGCTTGCGGTTTCAAAGATCCATGTTTGGTGTGAGAGCCGTGGCACATCTGGATACGGACAAATCGACATTCTTAACCATGCAGATGAACCTGTTGCATCCGCTCGCGTGTACGAAGGCAAGGATGGATGCTGGGGATGGACCAGGCAGTCTATCACATTGACAGATACCGAATTTTTGGATGCCATAGAGCCTGGTTTTTCTATTCAGTTAAATATATGTAATATGTCACAAGCAAGAAACTGCGACATAACTGTGGAGTTTATAACAATGGAGGAATCTCTATCATTTTTTGATTATTTCCTCCAAGTCGACTCGGACGGGACCCATGAGTGCTCTGTGGAAGAAGGTACCATGGATATTGCAACTATTGATTTTTCCCGAATTCCAAAGGACAAGCACTTCAAAGCGTGCTCAAGCATCCGCTTATTTTGTGAGTCTCACGATCAAGGTGTATCAGGTTATGGCAACGACTGGGGCTCCAGTCGAAATTCTTGGACATGCGGGAAGATTGCCATTGTTGCTGAAAATGGAGAAATTGTTGCAGATCGTGTTGTGTTTCGGAATCGCCATGGTGTACCAGAGTGGCAGCAACACACCATTGACATTGATGACATTGATTTTTTGTCTAAGATTCAACCGCAAATGAGGATTGTTTTCCAAATTCAAGCTCAGTATCCGGGATGGAGAGCAACTGTTCGTAACTTTGACTTCCGGCTGCACTGCGTTGGTTTTTAAAATGAGATGTGGCATGGAGTTCATTTTGCTATTTTGTGGTGAATCATCACTTCCATATAGGATTATCATGGAATTTTTAAACGTTTGCTCTCTTTTGTGAGCAAGGTCAATTGAGTACAAGAGGTTTAATTTGATATGATTACCTAGTATGAATCGATAGTAGAATATATTAGTTATTTGTGTGACTTTAAGCATTATTAGTAAATTGTGTGGGAGTATGACTTTTGGAAGATGAGAATATTGGGTTTTGCAACAATCGTTGGGCACAATAGCAAAACCTCTTGAGATGAAGTTTTATCAATGTGTGAACTTGTTTCTTATGAAATTTTAAAGTGAGAGACCTTGTTGACTATCATGAACTTGAAAATTCCATTTCCATTCATTCAAAGTTAAGTGAATTTTAACATTTAGCGAGTGCATGCTTGCAACACCTGCAACCAAGTTGTATGAATGGACAAGGATCATTACTTGTAGGTGATAAGATCAAGACAGTCCTCAATGGTTTGAATGAAATAACCCTATACTTGTGGGTAGGCTAAAGCTATATCAAAACTTGAATAAATGTGCAACAAATGAAGAAGTACAAAACTAGGAGCTTTGTAAGCAAACTCATACTATATAAACTGAATAATATATATATATATATATATATATATATATATATATGTGTGTGTGTGTTTTGTAATAATGTTGCAATGCACTCCAAAATGGAGACAAGGTCAACTTTTATTTGTTCATTGAATAATGGTAAAGAATCTTTGCAACTGAAAGCCAAGGGAATAGAAATTGTACCTTAGTATCCTTTCTTATCACTTGGATGCTTTTGTACTTTACATCAACTTCATTTTTGTTTTCCATCAAACATTTTATAACCAATCTTTGAAAACAATAGAGTTATTCATAAAGTCCATCAAAGTTTGAAGAAAATACCACAAATTTTGCTTTATTATACTCTTGGTGTGGAAGATCTTGGTGGTGTATCATTATTATTTATTAAGTGTGTAGGAGGTGTGTTAGAGCTTGGTGGTCTTCAAAAGTTTTTTAGCTCCTTTCTTGGTGCTAAAAAACTTTTGAACACCAAGCTCCTACACATCTCTTACTCAATAATGATAAACCACTAAGATCTTCTACACCTTTTAGCTATTTGGAGTGAAAAAATAAGAGTAAAATAAAGCGAAATTCATTGAAGATTCTTCAAATTCAAGGCGACTTTACGGATAACTCTAAAGTTGAGTCAAGACTTTAAAGGGTTAAATATAAATTTCTCCAAAATAAGTAGAATTAAATAATAGAAATCATACCATCTCATAGTGCGTGTTATTCCAAATTCATTACAACATTTTAATTTTATTAATTTTATTTAAAAATTAGGGATTTTTTATTGAATTTCAAAAATAAAGCTTGAAATTTTAATTACAATTTATTAAATGTGAAGAAATTACAGTTGGATTTATTAATTGTAATTAAAATTTCAAGCTTTTTTTTTCACATTGACATTTACAGCTTAGCTTGAAGATTGATGTACAAAGCTTAGAAATTGAAATTACAACCTTCACATTGACATTTACAACTTAGCTTTGTACATGAACTCCATTTTGATTCTTCATCAAACATTTTATAAGGCATCTTTGAAATTAGTTTTGAATCCAGACGTTAAAGGGTTAACTAACATTTTGAACCTCACATTTTCACCACCACAGTTCAGTACCACTCAAGTACAAGTTTGGCTCATAGAAAGTTGAGCTAAATATTGAACTAATTCATGTGTTTCTCTAATCTAGTCTTCCCAATCTCTGAACTCAAAATGTGGCTCAACAATGATTCAACATTGTCATTTTTTGCCCTGTCAATCACAAGTAAAAAAAGGTGTAAAACCATAATAATCCTGAGCATTTTCAACACCAAATTGTCTACATAATAGATATTATTAAACACCTTACATCACTGAAAAAAGACTAAACAATCATTAATTTATCAATATTATTGTACAAGTGAAATCATCAAATGTAAAAGGGCTTGAAATAATGTTCTTAACCCTTTTGAACACTGTTTTCTAAGATTTGCTATAAAATGTTTGATGAAACCCAAAAATGGAGTTCATGTACAAAGTAAAGTTGTAAATGTCAATGTGAAGATCACATCTGTTCAGTTGGATTTATCATATATTTCTTTAATATATTTTTATTAATTTTGCAAGGTTTTTTCTTAAAAATCAATTAAAAATCATGACTTAACAGAATTTAAAAAAAAGAATTGTAATGAAATCGGAACAACATGTACAAGATCAGTGCAATGGAGCAACCTTTTAAAAACTAAATCAAAAGCAAATCTTCATTTGGATACACTTTTTTAAGTAATGAAGGAATGCCATTTGTCTCGGGGGGTTTACTTCCAAAAAATTACAAATGGCGTGCAAAAAAATATAGGGTCCAAATAAATCTTGGAAGATAATTTTTATAAATGAATTGCATTAATATAGGATGCTAAAAATTGATTACAAGAATAATTATGAGAATACTCTTGAAATAATACTTATTATAATAAGAATTACTTTTATTTTTAAGGGTACTTTTAAATGCCCTTTTTTCACACATGATACGCAAAATATACTAAGAGTCACCTCCCCAAGCCATTTGTATTCCACGAATTTAGGGACTACCTTGTCATTGCCACGTAAACTTAGCTTCTAACTCTGATCCCATTGCAAAAGGGTGTTGACTCCCATTGTTTTGAACATTATGCTATGCTAAATCCTGAGATTTTTAGGGTCAATCATTTACTGCCGTAATCACAGAATTGACCATAAAATCATTCAACAACGGTGACAATCTACGACTCAAAATATAGAATCAAAGAAATTCAACAATATTCGACTTATAAGTTATATACCAAAAAAATTCAAGTTTTTAGTGAAATCACGGTAGCTTTTGTACCTCTACCAAAAAGACCCTGTTGTTTTTCCACATTATTTTCCACGGTTTCAGTGTCCAAAAACATGTGTTTACACTGCGCTTGTACTGGTGAGTGGGCAGCAGTGAAAATGTTTTGTGCGAAATTTAGCCAAGTGGCTACAAAAAAATCAATTGATGCTAATTTTTACTCATATTTGAAAGATTTAGCCACTATCTTTTAGCCAAATGGCTTCTCCCAATATAGTGAATTAGCCAGTTTATACTAAATAGAGTAATATTTATACTATATAGAGTAATTTACTACAAATACATTAAGGAATCTAGAATATTTTGCCAAAATTGGATATGAAATCTTCACATCTATGGCAATTTTGCTAAAGAGGCTGAAATTCCTCACCTTCACTGGCGGGCAGCCATGACCAAATGCCACACTACTGTACTGTACACGGCATCTGAAGAATAATTAGTCTTTTCAAACTCAAGCGCTTCGGTCAACGCTCCCCAGTCTCCCACGGGCACTGAGTGACTGATTGACTGCTCAGTCAACGCCGAGTTGTCTACATACCCATATTCCCGACACTCCTTTCTTTGCCTCGAGCAAAACAGGACATCTACCAGTTCCTCCATCGTGTATATAAGGCACACCCCAATCCTTCTCCTTCATTCTCATCCGCGACTATCAGACTTCCTTCTTCAACTCCATAGCCTTCCAAGAATCCTACACAGCGAGCGCTTGTAAATATATTCATTGGAGAGCCCAAGATATTATACGTTTCCTTCCATATATCTCCAGTCAATCGCCACCAAAGCTCAAGTGCCACACGTACTCGTCACAGCGTATAAGTTCCATTTCGGAATAGATCGATCAAAACTGAAACCGTGCGCCTTGCAATTGCGATGGCAACTTCAGTGGCCATCACCTCTTTGGTCTCGTCCCCCGCGCTCCACTCTCAGCGTGGGCGCTCCGCGATTGCCAGCAATCGTGTCAGCACGCGCCTCAGCCATGGCCGGGTCTCCCAGATGCGGGGAACTCCACTCCAGCACTCCCAGCGCACTCCCAGGTCACAGAGGACCGCTGCTGTCACCCCTCTGGCGGTCATAATCCAGACCCCTGAGACGGGCAGCGCCAACCAGTGGAACCCATTGCCCTCGCCCAAGTCGCCCGGCTCGCCCGCCGACCGCAACACCAAAGGCTGGACCGACGAGCGCGGCCACCAGAACCCGCGCCTCGTCGCGCAGCTCCGCCACATCGCGGTCGCGGCACGCGACCGGGCGGAGATGCACTCCACCATCGGCCTGCAGCGCGACAACTGGAACAAGCTCTGCCACACCACGGTCGTCACCACCACCGTGGCCGCGGCCGTCCTCGCCGCCCTCAATGGCGCCACGCCCGCCGTCCCGCTCGCCCTGGCCGCCTTCCTGCTCAACGCCGGCACCGCGGGCCTCATGGTGTTGGCCGGCAAGCTCCAGCCGTCCCAGCTGGCCGAGGAGCAGCGCTCCGCGGCCCGGCAGTGGAGATCCATGGCCGCCGAGATCGAAGCCACGCTCCTCATCGACCCCCGCCTCCGCGAAGACGCTCACCTGTACGTGGAGGACAAGCTGGCGCGGTTGCACGCCGTTGACGCGGCGTACCCGCTTCCCCTTCTGCCCAACGGGCTGCCCAAATTCCCCGCCACCGTCCGAGGCTCCGCGCTCAACGCCCAAGTGGATCTGTCGGAGCCCGAAATGCCGTCCAACGACAGCAACGGATGGAGCTCGTCGCTGAGCGAGGATCTGAGGCAGACGGCGCAGAAGCTGCGAGAGGCGGACATCGAGATCTACCTGGGCTGGGCCCGGAAGAAGGAGCGCGAGAGCCTGAGGCTGGCCGTGGGAGCTCCGGCGCTGGTGGTGATGGCGGCCGTGCTGAACGCGGTGCAATGCGTGCCGGTGGGCGCGGGTGCACAGACGGTGGCGACGAGCGCGGCCGCGTTGTGCAGCGCTCTGGCGATGTTTTGCTTCAGCTTCGCGCAAGGCGGGCAGATCGGGATGATCTTCGAGATGTACCGCAATTGCGCGGGGTCGTACGCGGACGTGGACAACACCATCCAGCGGGCGCTCCGGATTCCGGTGTGCCAGCGCGAGGACGGCGAGTTGTTTCACGCCAAGATTGCACTGCAGTTGGGGCGGCAGGACCAGGTGCCTTTGGTCCGTCCCGGCGACAAGACGGCTGGGAATATATTCTAGAATCAACGCTCGCTCGCTCGCCCGCCCGGTGGGAATTGAATGAACGAGTGAATTGTATACATGCTATACAGATCAAGGAATAGGTTACAATGAGTAAATTATGATGCAGTGTAAGAATCATGTAGTCAAATTTTGAGTTCCGGTGGTACTGTAGTTTAGGAGTCGGAGCATGAGCAATTGTGTGATAGGCGAGCACCGACTTCACACCATGTACCACGTTGTTTACCTCTCATAGAGACGGAGCGTATATATGTTTATTAATTTGACATGGACATTTTGGATGAACACAATGTGATGTTGTATTGTTGATTTGCATGTCGGTGTTTTGAACATTTGTGCACGGACATTCTTGTGGATGCAATTTGAGAAGAATTGAGAATCTCGAACAGCTTTGCATGGAACGTTTGAATGGTGTTGGCCGCGCAGCAATATTTCAACAGCAGCTTGCGTACACAGGCAATCTCTCGGGCAATCTCTTGACCCAACTGGTACGCTTGATGCAATGAGTTATTTGCTCGGATGTTCTAAGAGAAGGCAAATCCGGGCGGCCAGCACGGCAAATGGAGATTCCAAATTGATACTAACAATTAATCTGAATAAATTGAATGTACAAATAAATTGAATGTACACGTGTATGTTCATTTTGATTTTTCAATTAGCCATTAAAATCTAAATCACGGGGAACCCTTGGGCCAAGAACACCAGCCCACATTAATGTATATTTCATGTTAGTGTACTGTCACGATGTTGCCGTCTTGATGCCTTAGACAATATGGTAGTAGTTCTTCCGGCCTTACTAGTTTGGTATGCTATAGAAGGAAAAGGTACAATACACCAAGTACACGCCTACAATAGTTTTCAAACCTCATGTGATGGATAGTTACAGTGTCTAGCAAAAAGGATGTTGTTATTGACACTTTTTCAATCCTTAACTACCTAAGCGTTCATTTTTTGGATGATGATGTACAAGTTCCATCTATATTTTTTCATCCGTCATGCACTTTCCGCAATGTGGATTTTTTATTATAGATTTTATAGGAAGTTAGCTTCATGCATGTGTGAATTGATTAGAAAGGGGATGATTTAAGAAATTTTTATGCCTGATTTCATGATGCATTGATTCACCAAAAGATTCATAAATTGTAGTTCAAAACAAATCAAAAGTGCTCTTGAAAAAAACACACAATTCGCTATTTACGCACTTGGCTATATAATCATGCACTTCGTCCCCGAGCGCATGATTTTATTTGTCTAACTTTTATTTTTAAAAACCAACGATTATTGTCTTTCTTCAATCCCTTACATTGTAAACAAATAATTATTTTAATAAATTTTTATTCTCATCTTTATCTTTTCTTTTATCTTTTCTTTTTTATCTTGATTTCTTTCTTGTCTTCTTTCTTGTCTTCTTTCTTGTCTTCTTTCTTGTCTTCTTTTTGTCTTTCTTCTTGTCTTCCTTTTTGTCTTCGTTGTCTTTTTTTTCTTCTACTTTTTCTTCAGTTGTGGCTACTGAACCTTAAACAATGGGAGCAAACCAAAAAAAACAAAACAAAAAAAACAAAAAAAAAGTTTTTTATTTTATTTTATTTTTATTTATTTTTTTATTTTTTTATTTTTTTGTTCGTTTTTCGGGTTGGCCGTGGGGTGCTGCTGAACCCTGAATGGCAACCGCAAAAAAATAAAAATAAAAATAAAAAATTTCCCTTTTTCTTGGTTGTGGGGTGCTGCTAAACCCTGAATGGCAGCTGCCAAAAAAATAAAAATAAATAAAAATAAATAAAAATAATAAAAAATAAAACTTTTTTTTTTGACTTTTTTGACTTTTTCTAAAAATTACTATTTTTAGTCGCTGGGGTGCGCGGCAGCGCACCCAAAGACTATTCTTCCTCTTCTTCTCCTTCCCCTCTCTTCATATATATATATAGGGGAGAGGTGAGGGGAGGGAGAAGGAGTTGAAGAATGAATGAGAGACCCTCTCCTCTCCCCTATATATATGAGGAGAGGGGAGGGATGGAGAGGGAGGGATGGAGAGGGAGGGAGTGAGTGAAGAGAATAAAAGAGGCTTAGGGTGCGCGGCCACGCACCCTCAGCCGTCAGTAGTCTAAAAATAGAAAAAAAAAACTTTTTTTTTTTTTTTTTTTTCCGGCCGTTTAGGGTTTAGCCGCCGGCGACTAAACCCTAAATTTTTTTTTAGGGCTCATGAGCCCTAAACAAGAAAGAAGACGAAAACCAAAAGAGAAAGAAAAAAAAAAAAAAAAAAAAAAAAAAAAAATTGGTTTTGTTCCTTCACCGCCGTTTAGATTCAGCCGCCGCTGACTGAACCCTAATTTTTAAAATTTTAAAATTTCTATTTTTAGGGTTCATGAGCCCTAAGCAAAAAAGAAGACGAAAACCAAAAGAGAAAAAAAAATAAAAAAATAAAAAAAAAATGAATAAAAAAAATAAAAAATGGTTTTTCTTCCTCGGTGCGGGTGTAGGGTTTGCGGCTGCCACAAGAGTTATGAAGAAAAAAATAGAAAAAGAAGAAGAAGACAAGATAAAAGAAACAAGATAAAGAAAAGATAAAAGAAAAGATAAATATAAGAATAAAAAATAAATAAAAGAATTGTTTGTTTACATTGTAAGTGATTTGTAGAAAGACAAAATCGCTGTTTTTTAGAGAGCTTTTTACACAAATTTTTTAAGCACGATTTGCTCATGAAATGAACGCACTTGGCCAAGTGCATAAATAGCAAATTGCGTGTTAAAAGTCAACTCATAAAATTAAACAACCAAAAAATCTTCAAAAATCACTACACTTTGAGTATTACATTTCAACCCATCACAACAAATTCCATTCACAGATTGTCAGTATCTTATCTATAATTGAATTACAAAAGATATTTGAATTTTGAGTTTCAGATTTTATAAAAAAAGATATTGGTGATAGCAATCATAGATCTAACCGTATGGACAGAATCTAAAATTCATAATGTACAACTTGTATTCATGCCTCAAGTTCAAAATATCCTTCTAGGTTGCATTTTATAATGCATCTTTGCAAAAGTTCGGAATTTGGAGACAACTGTTCATTGTTCCCCAAAAATCCGAAATGGGGAATGAAAAACTACACGTCTTCTACTAAAGTAGGATGTCCTAAAACCACCACCTCCTCCAATTATGACATGTAGAGCTTTCTTGGGGGCACCACAGTTGAGACTCAAAACCACCAATTTCCCTATTCAAATTGACCAATGGCATGCCAAGCATTACGAAGAAATAGTTGCCATGGTTTTGGTTTAGCTCATGAGCAGAATCTAGGAACAACAAAGTGTGAACTTAGGAAATTGGTAGGTGATGTATGGGGTCAAAGGTTACTTTCCACTTTGAAGATTTGTATAAAATTGACAAATGCGAATTAGATGTTGCAAATTTTTGCAATCGTCATCAAAACCTATTTTGAACGCGGTCATATTTTTTTTCAAATTTAGCACTGCCAAAAATAGGCCAGATTGCTTAAATTGGTGGTTTTAGGACAAGTGAACCAACTATAGTGTCAGCTTTTTAGGAGATCGAAGATTGTAAGTAGTGATCTTAGAACCACTTTTAAGACATTTAGAACACTATGCGACGTCCCACATAAATGGTATCTACTTTTGCTACCCAGTGCATGCAATACTCACGACACCTCTATAATATCCGACAATACCTTTGATATATTAAGGTGATACCATGATGATATCTGCGGATATCACCTCATGAAGTTGCTACATATTTATATCATGATGAGCATTCTCGCTACATTTCAAAAAAAAAATCAGCCCCATTTTTTTGGGTAGAAATCCAGCTAATTTTAGTCAGTTTTGAGATCACTGATTGTAAGTAGTCGTCAACATAGAGTTACAAAATGAGGCTGATCACAGCTGTCCAGAAATTAATAAGCTTCTAGATATATCAGGCTCTAGTCAACCGAATGAGGAATATACTGTATATAGAAACGTACGTACAGTACACTCAAGGAGCGGGTGATGTAAGCGAAATGCTACACAGCAGAAAACACCGGAGTTCGTTTTCACGTCTCTCTTCCTTACTCGTTTCTCTCGCGCGAATCCTGTGAGCCCCGCACCCTTCTGCTCAGACTATCAGCTTCAGGGTTTCTGTTCTGTTTATATGCAGTTCTTATTGTGAAGAGGACGTTCGAGTGCAGAATGTCCACCGAAGAATTTCTCCGTCGGGGGATATGCTCCATCATGCATATGAATTGTCGGTGTCTCTCAGTGTGAGCGAAATGTCTTTCACTCTTTGTACAGTACCCAGAAGAAATGTTACGTAATTTTTACTTAACTCCAGTTCTAATAAATAACATATAGTGAACTTCAAGTGACCACTAAGAGTTCAATTTTAGAACAATTGCCTTGAAATTTTCACCTATTTATAGAACTAAAAGTAAAGTTGTGAAAAGTAAAAGATATGTGATAATTGCTCTAAAATTGAACTCCTAGTGGTCACTTGTAGTTCACTATATGTTATCTAGACTTAGAACTGGAGTTAAGTAAAAATTACATAACATTTCTTCCAGGTACTATTGCGTGAAGGAGAAGCGATTCATTCATAACGTTTGTGGGATGTGCGATTCGCGGAGAATGCTTGGACCTACTTTCCTCTTACATGCAAGCTTGTTGTCAGAGCTCCCACATCGATAGTTGACATTGAACAGAAGCTCTGGGTACTTCGTAGGACTGTCAAAAAAATCTTGATTCCAACCCAATTATGGAGCTTGATGTGTGGCCGGGTGCGGCATGAACTTTGGGGCTTTTCTTTTTCCCGCCCTGTGACGCAAGACCTTCTGCAAGCACAAGTACCGACGAATTCTCTACCGTCGTGTTTATGAGTTCTTGCATTGATCGTCTGTGAAGAAATGAGTTAATTCACCACACAGGTGATTAATGTTTTCATAATCAAAGTATATGAAGGTAACATTCTTTCATCTAACTGCTGTACCTTTGTAACAGTAAGGGACAGTTACTAACTAATGTAGTTACTTGCTAATCCACTATCTACATGGAGCGTGCGTTAAACTAACTGACTAGTTACTCATTACTAATTTCGTAACAACCTAACTAATATTAGGTCAGGTGTGATTGTAGGTACAAGACTGGTTCAACACTCCCCCACACACCTGACTTGCTTGTTTTGTGAAAGGATACGAAAGCATCATTGAATTCTAGATGAGCTTTTGGTACCTGTGCACAATTTGATTTAGTGCACTGGGTCTATTCAAAAAGCACATGATTCTATTCTATTCTATTCTATGATCTTTCGTACTATTCTCTTCTAGCTATGAAGGATTTTTTTTTAAGAAGACTATATTCTACTCTAGCTATGAAGGGTTTAAAGACTAAAGCTACTTCTTTTCTTGACTCTCTATTTCTATCATCTGTAACATGTTTCTCATGTCATTGAAACGAGTCTTGCTAAGTGGTTTCGTAAGACCATCTGCTGCTTGATCATTTGTGCGCACAAATTCAAGTTGAATTCTTCCTTTCTTGATGTAGTCACGAATGAAGTGGCACTGGGCTTCGATGTGTTTGGTGCGTGCGTGGAGAACAGGATTCTTTGCCATCTTGATACATGATTGATTGTCACATGAGATGGTGATCGGGTTATCAAGCTTGACGCCCATGTCATTTAAGAGATATCTGATCCATTGGGCTTCCTTTGCGGCTTCGGCCACAGCACGATATTCTACTTCAGATGAGGATTGAGCCACTTCTGATTGTCGTTTGCTGCTCCACGAAATTGGACCGCTGCCAAGTGAAAACAGAAAACCAGATGTGGATCTACGACCTTCTACATCACCAGCATAATCACTATCCGAATAACCTAGAGGTTTCACCGGTTCCCCCCGTCGATAGTGAATTGCTAAGGTGGGATGAGCCTTGAGGTAGCAAAAAATTTGAATGGCCGCGTCGAGGTGGGGCTGTTGAGGAGAGGTCATGAAACGGGAAACTAAACCAACTGCGAATGCAATATCAGGACGGGAGTTTTGAAGGTGTAGAAGCTTCCCAACAGTTATTCTATAGTACGTGGCATCAACGAGAGGAGCTCCCATATCAGAGGATAATTTGGTTCCGGGGTCGAGAGGAACAGATGTGCCATAACAATCTACGAGGCCAAGTTCTAAAAAGGCACTTGCGAATGTAACGCTCATGGGAGAGAGAAATACCGTGGGTGCTGTACAAAAATTGGATGCCAAGGTATAAGTCTAGCCGCCCAAGTACAGTCATGTCGAAGGTGCGACACAACTCAGTCGTGAGCCACTGGATTTTTGCGGTATGATTCCCGGTGAGCATAACATCATCGACGTAGATGACTAGGAGTAAAACGAGATCACCTTCATGAAACACATATAAGCTAGGATCGGCGATTGAAGGAGTAAGGCCTACCTCACAGAGGTAACTGTCGATATGCTCATTCCATGCTCGAGGAGATTGGCGGAGACCATACAGACTGCGGTGGAGCTTACAGACGTGAGATTCGAGACCGGGTACAACAAATCCTGGAGGCTGAGTCAAGTAGACCTCTTCTGTAAGCTTGCCGTTGAGGAAAGCGCTTTTAACGTCCATATGAAGAATGGGCCAATCATTCTGGGCTGCCATGGAGACAAGAATTCAAACAGTGGTCCATCGAACCATGGGCGCGAAGGTGTCAAGGTAGTCCACGCCTTCAATTTGTTCGTCCCCCGTGCGACGAGACGGGCCTTGTGTGTCACTGCACCATCAGCACCGGTCTTCAGTTTGTAGACCCATTTGGCGTGAATGGGACGAAAATTGGCTGGAAGAGGTACAAGAGACCAAGTTTGATTGCGGTGAATCGAGTCCATCTCGGACTCCATGGCACGAACCCAAAGAGGATCCGCTGCAGCTTGACGGTAGTGTAAAGGCTCGCCAGAGGATTCGATCACGGCTGCAATGTCGTCAACTGTAGAGACAGTGGAGACATAGTTACGGAGCCAAGTAGACGGGGCGCGATCCCGGGTAGATCGTCGAAGTGGAGCTGGAGAGTCGTGGGCCGCAGATTCATGAGCTTCGACAGAGTGCGGACTGGAAGGCGTTGCAATAACGTCGTCAGACTGGGAACGCCGAGTGTAGACCCGGAGAGATGAAGTCGCGTCGGGCGACGAAACGCTTGGACTAGGGGACCTTGGCGAAGGCGGACGTTGTAATGGCAGCTCCGGCGGGGTTGTTGGAGTACCAGTCGTGACTGTTTGATGACAATGAGGAGCAGACATGGAAGTAGAAGTTGGATCAACTACCTCAATGGCAACGCTTTCGTCGTTGAGAGCTTTAAGTGAGACACTGGAACGGGCTCCTTTTGACGCATCAGAATACCAGAACCGATTTTCATCAAACTTGACGTCGCCACTGATTAGAATCTTGCGGGTGGAAAGAGTGTAACATCGATAACCCTTGGCCTCTTCCGAATAGCCAACAAAGATGCATGTAACTGATTTGTCTTCAAGCTTTGTACGTTGCTCTTTGGGGACGTGAACGTAGGCCAAGCAACCGAAGATACGAAGATGAGACAAATGCGGTACTTGGCTAAAGAGTTGCTGATAGGGAGAGATCCCTCCATTTGCCCTGGTAGGTGAACGGTTCGTCAGAAAATTAGCAGTGTTGATTGCCTCGGCCCAAAGGAAACGAGGAGTGCGGGCATCGGTGATCATGGCACGAGCTTTTTCAAGGAAAGTTCGATTCTTCCTTTTTGAGACTCCGTTCTGATGAGGTGTGTATGCCTGAGTTAACTCCCGACTGATCCCTTCATTGTCACAAAAATTGATAAATTCATGACTCAAGAATTCTCCACCACGGTCGCTGCAAAGACAAAGTATGTGAAGGCCAAGAAGTTTCCCAACTTTCACTACTAAAGAGTGCGTAAAAACCAAGACAAAACCAACACACATCTGTTGGAACCAACAGAGAATGGGTTTAATGTAGCAAACAATTAGTCATCAGCACAGAACCAACAAGTTTTCTGTTGGAACCAACAAGTTCGTGTTGATTTTTTCTTGGTACTAACAAGTTCGTGTTGATTTTTCCGGAATCAACTGTTCCTAACCCGCATAGAACCAATAGAATTTCTGTTGATTTTGTGCGTGTCAGGAACCCCATTTCTCTAGAAGTGTTTGACCTTGAACTTCTGAAAAGCGGAAAAAGCTTCGGATTTCAAACGCAGAAAATATATCCATGTGAAGCGCGAGAAATCGTCAGTGAAAGTAACAAAATACAAGGATCCTCCGAGAGACTGTGGACAAATCATCCCACACAAATCTGTGTGAATGAGAGCGAGAGGTTTGGAGGAACGTCGATCGCTTGTCTTCGCGGCTCTCTCGCGAGACTGCTTCCCGATGATGCAACTATCGCATGTGGTGGTCGAGCTGGGTATAAGTGGAACTCCTTGGGCCAAACGATGTTGGCCGATGAAACGGACGCTGTGTTGGTTCAGATGTCCAAGACGTTTGTGCCAGAGCTGAGGGACCACTGGCGACTGAACAGCACAAATGGGAAACTCAGGTTTGTCAACTATGTATCGATAGAGCCCTGTGTCTGCTTCACGACGTCCTCTGGCTACTACATTTGGCCCATCGTAAACAAGACATTGTTGATTGTCGAACACAAGAATGTAGCCTTCATCTGCAATCTTTCCAACGGACAGTAGATTCTTGGAGAGACCAGGAACGTAGTAAACATCGCAAATGTTTATTTCTCCATTTGGGCCAAGATTTACATTGCCGGACCCCTGAACGGGTAGGCGCTCGTTACCTGCAGTTTGGACACTCGCACCAACTCCTGAATTGAGCTCTAGGTTGGAAAAGACATTGCGGTCACCGGTGACGTGCCTGGATGCTCCAGAGTCGACTAGCCAATCATCTTTGCCAATCTCTATACTGCTCAGAGCTACTTCGAATGCATCTATCTCGCTTTCGAGACTGTGTTGTTCTAATTCTTCTATCACCACGTTCGTCTGATGAGGTTGACGCATGTTGGAAGACGAATGCTCTCGCTCGCGGATTCGCTTGGTAAGTTCGTTGGCGAGCTCGCGACAGTTGCACATGAGATGGTTCATTCTCCCGCACCAGTTGCAAGGGCCAAGGACACGACGTGAACCATTGTGATCGGTACGATATCCTCCTGGTCCAGCGGTGTCATTTCGGTACGAGCTGGTTTGGTGAGGAGTGTTGCCCAAACGAAAGTTGGAATTGGAGTTGCGGTTGGTGAAACGGAGCGCCAGTGCTTCTTCTTTGGCGGAGGCTGTCACCTTGGCACGCATGTTGTTACGACTCTCGTCTTACAGGAGTCTAGCTGCAACTTGATCGAATGTGGGCAAGTTTACGCTGTTGCAGAAGCTTTGATAGATAGCATCGAAACTAGGTGGTAGAGAGTTCAGCATACGTTCAACGATTTCTGCTTCAGGCACTACATGACCAATGCCTGCTAACTCGACATGTACTTCCTGGAGTTGACGTAGATACTTTGAGACTGAAGCACCTTCTAGCAAACGGATGGAGTTTAATTTTTCCTTCAACATGAGTCTAGATGCGTTATTCCCACTTTGAAAGTAGTTTTGCAGTCTGACCCATGCATCTCTAGGATTTGTACAATCGGCAATGATAGGAAAAATTTCTTCCCGAAGAGACAGCCCTATCATAGCAAGAGCTTTGATTCTTCCTTGTGAGATATCATTTGCCTCATCCTCTCTTATCTCATCATCCACCTGAGGGTCAGTGAATCGCCATGTATTCTCTCTCATCAATATCATTCTCATCTTGAACTTCCAAGTTTGGTAGTTGACGTTTCCTCCCAGCTTACTCGACTCAAGGACAGTATCAAAGCTAGACATGACTGACTATGACTCAATGATAGTAAACTATAGAAGAACTAGTGAACTCTAGACTCAAGAAATTGTACGTTCTAACTATGCTGAGCAGTGCTCAAGTTACAAAAGGATGACCGTTAAATAAAGGAATGTTGACTATAAGAAACTGACTTGAATAGGAGCAATGCTTCACTACAATATAAGTGTAAGTATGAAGGAAAGAGGGAGCAGTGCTCACCTAGTGAATACACGTAAGTAGAGAAAAAAACTTGTAGGAGCAGTGCTCACCACGACACTTTGATAACCTCAACGCTCTGATACCATGAAGAAATGAGTTAATTCACCACACAGGTGATTAATGTTTTCATAATCAAAGTATATGTAGGTAACATTCTTTCATCTAACTGCTGTACCTTTGTAACAGTAAGGGACAGTTACTAACTAATGTAGTTACTTGCTAACCCACTATCTACATGGAGCGTGCGTTAAACTAACTGACTAGTTACTCATTACTAATTTCGTAACAACCTAACTAATATTAGGTCAGGTGTGATTGTAGGTACAAGACTGGTTCAACAGTCCGGAATTTGGACATATTGAGTGAACGGACATCATGTTTGGGTTTGTGTGAATGCCCGGATCAAACAGGTTGCTTGCCTTATACCCCCGGGAAGTCACTTCCAAATATCACGTAACAACGTGCGAACAAAGATAGAGTCCCAAAAATTCTTTGAAGATAATTTTATAAATGATTTTCATTAATAGGATGCTCACAATTCATTACAAGAATAAAAATGAGAATATTCTTGAAATATTTCTAATTATAACAAGAATTAGTTTTAATTTTTAGGTACTTTTAATTACCCTTTGTTTACACGTGATACTCAAAAATACAAAGAGTGACCTCCCTGAGATTGCCTTCTTGGAACAGGATCACTTTGAACTTCAAGTATAACTTCAAGTCAATCAAGTTGAATTTCTCATTCCAGGGGCGTGCTTCTTGTCGAAGTTAATTGTGATGTCAGTCGTGGTGGTCTTTATCGAGCTGTGTATAAGATTTTAAACTCTGGTTAGAGGCGCAATGATATCCAGTGGTTTCCATTGTGTGCTTGGATTTCTTGATGTTGCTAATTGATTGATGAGTTTAGGGATGATATTGAAAACTTAAGGAACGAGGGAGTGCTGAGACTGTAGATAGTTCAGTGGGTGTTTTGCGGGAAGGTTACCTTTCATCGTTTTTACTGTTGTGTGGGCTTCTACCTCAATTCCTCAGCTCTAAGTAGAACTACGAAGACTTCCAAAGGAAAGAAACGGAAACGGGGGAAATCTTCTGCGATAGAGGGAACAGTGTGTAATCAAATCCTGGATAACTTGTTGCAGTAATCATATTTGTTTATAGTAAGCAGGGGTAGACAAATATCTGCAGCAACGAATTGCAATTTGCAGCATATTCTCTGGTTGATGTAGAACAATCAAATGATATGTAATTTTATTGTTCTTGTAGGGTTTAGGGTTTCTCCAATTATGTATCAGGCTGGAAGATGGAGATATTGTTCCTGAAGATCAACCTATACCAGTCTACCCCGAGGAAATCTCAAAGTTTGAAAGTTTGATTGGCTTTTCGGAGTATTTGGTGAGAACGACCAGTTGTCTAGGTCCTTTTCGTCCATGCGATTTCAACTTCCGACATATGGATAAGTATATATTGACTTTTGAGGATTTCAAACGGTGCCTTTCAGAGGCAACTTTTACTAACCCCATTCAAGTAATTGTTGAAGGTATTTTCATCCACAGTAATTTCATTGTAATAAAAAGAATTGGATATCCGGACCTGCAATATCTACAATCCCTTGATTAATATACTCGGGGTGCACTCTACATTATGTTTGAGAATCATGTGCATTCATGACCCCTTCTAAAAACCCCTTGTATACGAGAGGTTATATGTCTAAATACCTTTGTATACATATATATTCCGTTTTAAATATATGTTTAGTGTATGTATATGTGAATATTTTCACTTCTAAATGTGTTTATTGTATGTATATGTAATACGGTAGTGTTCAAATTAATACCCCTTTTGTGCACTCACGTATACTCCTACATGTTTAGTACATTGCACCCCCGAGTGATTATATCTAAACGGTCATTTGGATATATGTAGAGAAGCAAGCGAAGGACACAAAGAGGTTGTCTGACCGAGACACGCTAATCGCACGATACAAATAGCGTGCTCCATCATCTATGGATCAGCACACTGTTAAGCGCATTTAGTGTCCATCGAATGGCGATGGACCCCTCTATCGATGCGATAGACCTCCTTTTGATACTCTACCAGGACCATTGTTGTATATGGAGAGTTTGAAGATAATCTTCAGAACTCCAAGTTGCAAACTCGGGAGGATCACGCTTTTGTGAGAGAGTTTTGCGACATGAGTGTACAGTTTTTCAAAAAGGAGATTAACCGTCAAGATGAAGTTTTCAAATTACTTGAATTGTATCTGAGGAGGACTTTTGCAAGTGATGGTTGCATCAGAGGCAACTCTCCATTTCTAATCTATGCGATTCTCGAGGTGGAGAATGAGCTTGGATGTACAGTACAGTGGGGTCCAAGGTAGAATGGCGTTTTTGGTTTCGCCATGAGAAAAATTTCAGTACTGTCAACTTTGAAAGCCTCCCGAGAGCTCAAAAATTGATATTTTACCACGAAATTTTTACCAAAGACTTATCTTTAAGTTAATTATATGTATGCCAAATTTCAAAGCCAAAAAATTCACCAAAATAAAGTTATTCAAAATCTACCAACATTGGTAACTGTGGAAATGTTTTCACTACTGCAGCCTCCCAAAGATTGAATTTTATTTTTTTTTGCCATGAAATTCTCGAAAACAAAACCTCTTTATGTTAATGACATATGATAAAAATTTCAAGGCCAAAAGATTAATTCAAAAAAAGATATTAACAATCTACCAACATGTGTAGTTGTGGGAAACAATGGGGAAACTTTGCTACCAACTTTGACACCCTCCTAACGGTTGATAAATTGTCTATTTACCATGAAATTTTTGGCACAACATGCTCTTTATGATAAAAATATTCATGCCAAATTTCAAGGTCAAAAAATCTATAAGAAGAAAAATATTTACAATCTACCAAAGTGTGTAGTTTGCCCAATTGTTTCCCGCAACTACACATATTGGTAGATTGTTAATATCTTTTTTATATTAATATTTTGGCCTTGAAATTTTTATCATATGTCATTAACATGAAGAGGTTTTGTTTCCAAGAATTTCATGGCAAAAAAAAAAAAATTCAATCTTTGGAAGGCTGTCAAAGTTGGCAACAGTGAAAACAATTCCACAGCTACCAATTTTGGTAGATTTTGAATAACTTTTTGTCGGTGAATCTTTTGGCCTTGAAATTTGGCACACATATAATTAACTTAAAGATAAGTCTATGGTTAAAATTTCGTGGTATAATACCAATTTTTGAGCTCTCAAGAGGCTTTTAAAAATGGGAAGACTTGAATTTTTTTCCACTGCGAAACCAAAAACGCCATTCTACCTTGGACCCCACTGTACAAGTACGCTGAAAGAGTTTCAAGGCATGGCATACTATTCCCGGTTGTGTATTGAGGGGATGGAGAGCAAAGCATTCTTGTTCTCCACTTGCCCGACTTTCCTTATAGAGATACGGGGACCTCATATCAGAGTGAGTGCCATGACTTATCGGGATCGAGTGACTTCCACTTTTCTAACAGATCTTGTTAATGTTGTTCATTCAAACTCTATGAAGTTGGCCTCTGTTTTTAAAGCTTTGAAATTGGGTTTGGATAGCTTGGAAACTTTTTATGGCAGCATCCAGGGTAAAGCAGAAGGATCCAAACGTCTTCCTTTTTTGGATGAAGTTGTTCCTTACTCACTTTGGTTCAGACCAAACTACAGTTTCAAGAGAAAATTGGTAACAAGCAGCTTGTGTTCCTCGCGGAGGATGCCAACAAGCGAGAGGTTGTCATCAAATTCTGCAGAAGATATGGTGACCAGGTATGTTTGTCCTGATTTTAGTCATTAATTGACATATTGCATTTGGGTCCAAACGAGGTAAAACGATCCACTAAGGACGTCATCAATGCTTTTTTTGGAGAATCTTCATCATAACAATTGAGAAAAATATATAAACTACTAAAAAGATTTTAGTCCAATGTTCTATACTTATAGATGTATCATATATAAGAAAACAAGAAGATTTTGTGAATTTTATAAGTATCAAAAGGACAATTATATCTTTGTCATCAGTCCTTATTAGTCCTTGATTAAGGACTATTTTGGATGAATTATCCAATATTTTGGATAGAATGTGCCATTAAGAACTCCGCTAACGACTCCCTAAGTGTGCACGATTGGCTCGTTTTACCTCATTTGCACCCATTTATCATATGGCATGTTCTGTAGAATCGTTTTCTAAGTGTGTATCCTTGTTTGACTTGATGTTGGGCTTATGGTTTTGTGTGGTGTTTTCCAGGTACACAGGGCATGGTATGAAATGGGTTTTGCACCGGAGTTGCTTGAGTTTCAGGTGTTGGCTGGGGGTTTCTATCTCGTTGCTATGGAATTTCTAGGGCACCCATGGAAGCCATTCTTGTTGCTTGATGACTGGGAGAAGACAAAATGCCGATTGGTTGTTCTTGAGGCACTCAAAAAGGTTCATAGTTTATCTGTGTTTGGCCCAATGAACGCAGGGTCTGTCCATGGAGATGCCCGTGAGAATAATATTATGGTGAGGCAAAGAAAAGGGGTTTTTGAAGTAAAGTTTATTGATTTTGAGTGGGTAGGCCAAGACAGTGTTAGAACTTATCCTTTCAAAATGAACCATGCACAGATTGCTTGGCCTGATGGAGTATCAGATGGAATGCCAATGCAACAGAGTCATGATGTTCACATTGTCTCGAACCCTCCTGGAGCATCTTCATATTCTTGGAGGCGGCATGTATAGTTTCATGATATTACAGAGCATCATAGGAATTTGTGGATAGGCATATTTTGAGTAGAGTTTGCGACGGTTGCTTGTCACCTTTCGTGTGCAAGTCCAATGTGATGGAATTTTGAGAAGGATTTCATGTTGAAATGAAATATCACTTGAGCAAAGTTGGGGATGATGTATGAATTTATGTTGGAATATTGATAGATGTGTAGAATTCAACAATTTCTTGCAATGGAATTCCACACGTTTGATGTGAGGTTGATTGAGGTGATTGAGCAATGGTGGATTGTTATGCTGAGGATGGTTGGAGTAGGTTCAGATGTTGCAAATTTTTAGTATTCTTGCTGAACAGGGGTGGAGACTGTTATTGATAGTCTAATGGGATAAGTTGTGGATAGGTTGATAGACGGAGATTCCCACATCACGATTCAATAGTGTGTTTTCTTTGGTTGAAGAGTGGGAGAAGGGTCACGATCCTCTTACCTAATGCAATATCGGGCTGCGGTTTGCTCGGGGAAGTCACTTAGTGTAAATTTTGGGTACATATGAGCGTACAAAGGGTATTTAATGGAGGGCTATAAAGTAATTGGAATATTATTCTACTTATAGTATGTTTAGGGTATATTCCTTATATTCTAGGGATATTCCTAAATTATTCCCAAATTGGTTTTAAAACACCTTATATTACTTCTATAAATTTATAATTTTTATCTCAAATGAATAAAAAAAGCCCTATATTTGTTCTTTCATAGTTATTTAAATTCTTAACAATGACTTCTCAGGGCAGTTTGATAATGATTTGTTTAACAATAGTTGCACTATTTTCTAGCATATTCACGGGGTAAGAGTAATGGCTCATAATGTGGGGTAAACTAAGTGCACTAACGTACACGATGCTATGAGGAGATAGCACGCTTCTACAGGTTGTTATTTACTTGCTCTAGGATCCCGACTATGACTCTTGGTCTCTAAATTCATTGTTTACTATAGAGAGGAACTCAATAGGTTCGCATTGTGGATTGGAAAAAGCAATCGGCATGCCCAAGGCACTAGAATATGGTGTTTTGAAAACTTTGAAGTTAACCCTTAAACGTCCCGTGGGGATAGTATATACATTGTTGTATATTTGAGATTTGCTACCAACAAGAAACTCTAAATTGGGATCTTAAAAGCTCATTAGAACCACATTGATTTCTAAATACAAACATTCAAACGGGGTGAACGTGCCGTCATTCTACTGGCTACTAGTCACGGAAAGTGGGGTTTGTTCACTATGGTTGTTACACGGACCTACAAGAATCAAACTTCTCGTTAATCTTATATGGCATTTGCTTACAATCAAAACTCTTTAATATCACCCCTTTGGTAACCAATGTAGAACTTGGCATGTGGAAAATGTTCAATCACAAGTGTTCGCGAATAGCACATACTCTCTGTAGATACTAGAATGTGATATTGGAGAGTGATAATAACGAGTGCAGAGTATATATTCAAAATTCAAGAACTCGGATTACATTAAGATTATACAAAGAAATGATATACGGACAATTCACACTGACATACAAAAACATATTTTGGTTAAGATCAAAATAGGAACTAGAAGATCAAAATAGGAACTAGAGGATCCAACTCGATTAAAGAGACTTGGTGATCAACATGTTCGAAGCAGCTAACAAGCTTGAGCGAAGGTACAATAACACAATTCACTGAGTTTCTTTCTTGATGACAATTTAACCCTTAAAGGATCAAGTAGCCCCAATTGGGCCTTATGTTTTTAAAGCATCACTAATTCCAATGATATAATATTTGGTCCCATCAAAATTATATTTTCCATAATACTATCAATTTAATTTGTCATTTTAAAACCATGAACCCTTGGTCCTTTAGGGGTTAAAAGCTGTTAATGTAATAATATGATCAACCAAGAATCTATTATCCAAGTTAGAACTCAAAGAGTAAGGTATTGGGTACAATTTCCGTCAGTTTAAGCATTTCAATGTACATGGAGCGTTGATTTTCAATGATAAAAACTTGCAGCACATAAAACTTTGGGTTTAATAACCAAGCTCAATTTTTAGTTATTTTTTTACAATGTATGATTTTGTTTAAAAAATCAAACTTAATATGCATAGATCATTATTGATGTTAGTAGGTGTACCAATGATTGTCTTTTATTTCTAATCCAATCAGATTGTTAACTTGGTATTCATAATTAATGTTTGTGATAACTAGATTGGAAACTCCTAAAGCTGAAACAGATGCTTATGTAGGTGACTAAAATTGGTACCTAACAGTTTCTGGTGCTTCTACCTTACTTGAACAGTTAAGGGGACTGAGTCCAAAAGAAAAGCTAGCAAACGGGCAACTTCTAAAATTTCCAATTTGAACATCCTAGGGTCTTTTTTGGCAAATTGTTTTGCAAATTTAGGACCCACGGTTACAACTTTGTTTAAGGAAACTCTCTCCGGAATTTTAAACCCTTGGAAGAGAGGGTTATTTTTTAAAGTGGGCCCCAACATGCACAAAATAGGGGACATTAACGACCATTACACAACCACGAGAGAGATTAGCACTCCGTAATCCCCCGTATATGCAGAACACTTCTTTTGCTTAACATTTTATTGGTTGAGTCACCATAAAGGCCATATTCACTATATTGAGACTTTTGCAGTTTTTGAGACGGAATGCTAGTTATTCAATATTCGTTTAAAAAATAATAATTATAACCAAAAAAAAAAAAAAAAAAAAAAACTAATGTTCGAATAGTGATTCTATAATGAAATTTTAAAAGTTGGTATTGTTGTTATTTATGAAAAAATACTAACAAAGAAATAAAACAGTTTATTTTTGTGTCGAGGATAAAAATGAGACTGTGAAAAGTCTCAATATAACGAAAATGACCTTCATAGATACTAGGCATACATGGGAAGAAATATCACACCGCAGAACGAGACTTGTGAGAGAATTGTGAGAGATTACCGTTTGGCGCCCTGGTTACCATGAGGGTGGCCATGCTCTAAAATGAATTGAAAACTTTGCAAGTGCTAAGGGTTCAGAGGTATGGGATTTGGACATAATGTTCCTCATACCTTATTGGACCACACCCTTTATACTCTCCAACCCTCTTTGCTTGGTCTACATCAGGAACTTCAAAAGGCATGTGAATATGGTGCCATATTGGTGCATGAAATGCAATTAAGATGATTTGGTGCCAGCCTCCATACCAAATTAGTATGGATAAAATGACATTAAAGTGACTTGTATCTGGCCTTTGGTGTCAAATTGGCACCAAAATAGTTTGGCCTAACTTTTCTGATGTAGGTGAAGTCGACAAAATCTCTACAATTTCTCCTATCCCTTGATAAATGTTTGAGATTCATTAGCCGAGGGACTAAAGAATGTTATGGACTTTGAACTTAACCACTTTAGGGCTCCACATCATGATTGACCGAAGGCTCCAATTTGTATTATATATTTTAAGGTCGAGGCACCTAAAACCGATCATATACACAAAACCAACCACCCTAGATTCTTGCCTAAATTTTAGATTTTCAAAGGGCAGATGTACCTCATTTGTACATTAGAGCATGTGATCCGTTTTAGGTACACCTACAACTTTCACTTTGAAAATTTCTATTTATTCAAATAAATATTTAAAAAATCAAATTAAAAATGAAAACTTCTTAATTTCTTATTGCTAAAGGAGAAAAATTCACAAAATATCGATTCATGTATCCCATGTATAGTACATGTCTTAACTGATCGGTTTTAGGTGCCTCCACCTTAGAGCATTCCCACCTATGCCCTCATCAAGTGGCCTTCCAAACTGGTTTGAGAGGGCACTGTAGGAGTTCAAGTGGCCTTTCAAATTTTGGACCCCCACTGTTGAGTCTCCTTGAATTTGAGAATCTGAAAAATGAAGAGCCCATGGCCAATGGGAAGCACCACATGCATGTTGGGCCATGGGTGGGAATGGTTCATTGATTACATTCAAATCAAGAGGATGGAAAGCACCACCCCAACACATGCATGCTAGGCCATGGGTGATTTTATCGAAACTTGAGCACTACAAACCATGTTATATGCCTGCCCAAATGCAAATCGCAATTAATGCAATGATTATCTCCCTCAAATAGCCCAAGTTTCAAGCTCCAGAAGCAAATGGAAGACTCCACAACCTAGCGTGGCAAAGCTCATTTCTACAGAGGCCTTGCAAGAGAGGCCTTGCAAGAGAGGCAAACCCAAGCATAACATTCAGTAGCCTTCAAAGAGACTGCCTTTTAAGTTTCATCCACCTTTATATATAGAGTGACCAGTGATTTCTAATTGAAAGAACTATTGAATCAAATAAACAATGACGAAACACTATTGAGTGAGAATCAATCAAATAAACAAATAAAAAACACTATTGAATTGTGCTTTCAATGATAAAACACTATTGAGTTGAGAATCAATCAAATAAACAATGAAAAAACATTGTTGAATTGTGCTTTCGATTACTGTGCACCATGGTTGCTTGCTCTTGTTTAATGCCACGTGCCCCCATAGCTACTAATGGGATGTGGAATATCCCACATCATTTCGTTGGAAGGATGAAATGATGTGGGATATTCCACATCATTCCATGCAAGGGAGGGCAGCAGGCTCAAAGACTACTGAATGTTATGAGGGTGGGAGAGAAAAAAGTGTGAGGCCACTCTACAGTGCCAAAAGGCCACTTGTTGAGGGCAAGGGTGGCCATGCTCTTAGTATATAATTCCAGACCAAGACGTTAGATTCTTTGGGTACGGCCTCTCGCCAAAGTGCCAAATCAGCTGGCCAGGTGTAACCCCAGGAAGAGAGACGACTGGTTCCGCATGACATGGCACGCCAGCATCACTTCCACGTGGCACCCCATGGCACGCCGGCCACTTCCCTTCCCTTCTCTTGCTCCGACCTCCCTCACTCCCTCCCTCACTCGCATCACGGCTAGTACGTTACGGCAGTCCTGCAGGATTGTCCTCTCTCTGATTCCAATCTCATTTCTAGAAGCAACTATCTAGCTAACCAGGACATCGATCCTGTTAGAACTGTTGCATTGAATTGCCCAGAGTGACCATCAATAAATTCCACAGCTAAGTTAGCTAGCCATGGAGGAAGCGTTGCTCCCCAGTGGGAGCACGCCGGCCGACAGTCCGAACTCCGCTGCGGAGCGAGAGGCGTTTCGGAACAATGTGCTGGGACGTCGAGAAGGCGCCATCACCGGTGGCGACCGGTACCAGAAAGCTTCCGCCATGGTGGATCAGGTGCAGCTCTGCCTTTTCCATGGAATTTCTTTATTTCATTACAGTCGGGACACGAACTAGTGTCAATTACCTCCCTGTTGAAACTACACTAACCCTTAAACGTCCCATGGGGATGGTATATACGTTGTTGTATGGTTGAGATTTGCTACCAACAAGAAACTCTAAATTGGGATTTTAATGGCTCATTAGAACCGCATTGATGTAAATTTCAACTTCTATTTTGCACGGTCCAAACCCATTAAAGGTGTGGATTCATTCCAAATACAACCAAAATAGACCGTATTCTATTGGTCGCTATGGCACGTTCAGACGTTTAGGGGCTAAAAGAACATCGTCAGGAAGTTGAAACAACAACATCGTAATCTGCTTTTTTTTTTCCCTTTCGAAAAGGGACACAGGGCACCTTGACACATTCACCAGGTAGTAAATGATACAAGAATGATGGTGAAATCTTGGTGAACACTTGGTAAATTGAACAACCACTTGCAAAACTTGCTATAATCTACAGTTTGGCAGTAATATTTACTTGGCAATGAATCGGTCAAGGTTCCTGTGGGGATTAATTTACACTAGTTCTGCACGGAGTACTCCGACCTCGGGTGTCGATTGATTAGAGTGTCAGAGTGCGAGTACGATCTCTTGTCACTCTCGAAATGGAATTTCTCTACTTCATTGTCGTTCACGTTAACCCCTAAAGGAGCAAGGATTCATGGTTTTAAAATGACAACTTTAAACAGTCATATTGTGAAAAATATAATTCAGATGTGATCAAATTTTATATCTCTGGAATCAATGAAGAACATTGCACGTGTTGGTAAAAAACAAACAAATTTGAAGAAAAGGAAGTCTACGTAAGACCTACTCAAAATTGCTAAAAAGAAAAACATGAGGTCCCTTGAATGGGGGCTTTATGGTCCTTCAGGGGTTAACTTTGCGATCACCGTGAGGACACGAACTAGTGTAAATTACCTCCCTGTTGAAACTACACTAAAAAAGACATCGTCAGGATGTCGAAACAACAACAACATCGTAATGTGTTTCTTTTCTTTTTCGTTCAAAAATTAAGGGATTAAAATTGACACTAGTGCTGCGTGGTGATGGAGTGCAGGCCGAGGATGGAGTGGGGTTACCAGTGGAGGTGCTGAGCCAGCCCAATTTCGAGCACGCCGCCAAGCTCTACTTTTGGTTCATAGGGCTCAACCCGGTGTGGGCTCTCAATCTGGCCATGCTTCTCGTGCTCAACTTCTTCGAGGTGAGCCCAATTCTCACTATTCAGAATGCAAGCCACTCGTAATATTCCCGGGGAGTGCACTCTTCAAGTACTATAATTATACACGTGCGTGCACAACAAGGGTATTATTTAGAACAAGCATGTACATAATGTATGTATGGGAGACGTATTTCAGAAAGTAGATATACATGGGGCTTGGAGTTAAATTCCTCATTTTTAGCTCCTGTGTATATAAGGAAATGTATTTTGAGGCTGTGAGGTTTGTACGTATGTTGCTTAATTTTAACCCAAAAAAATGTATACAATGGTGTTTTAATAAGGGATGCACACACGTGATTCCTGGCTTTATTGAATAGTGCACTCCCTGAGGTAAGATTTTTTCATGACGATGAACAAGAATGAAGCTCCGAATGAGTCGATGTTTGCGTTGCTGATTAAATTGGATTCATTGATTTTGGTTTCAGGTGCCTCTCTGGTGTAGGGAAGACTTTCCTAATCCATGTGGAGATCCGGAGAAGTATTACCTCGGAGGTTTACCTTACTTGACAAGAACTGAGTCTCTGATCCTTGAGGTATGGAAGGTCTGAACAAGAATTTCAGGAGAAGACTGTTGGGAATGTTATGTTTCTCAGACAGGGAATTGAAAATCGGAAAGCTGGGAGAAAACAAACAAGAACTGAGATTCTGATTGGCGTAGGCTCCCTTGCAAGTGATCGTTTTGCATTATTTTTCTGACAATTGTGGGGTGAGAGATGGCAGATGATCAGTGTGGTGATTTTGGCCGCGTATACCTTCTTTCCGGTTGCCTTCATTGGAAACTCACTTTTCTGGCATAGTCGACTGGATAACATCAAAGTAAGTCGAAAGCCACTACATTGCAATGAAGGATCAGTTATGTTAATTATATCAACATTTTAGATCAACATCCAACTGTATGTAAGTCCTCGAATCAGAAGCTCATTTTTATTTAACTAGTTTAACTAGAGGATTGACTACATGACTGTAGGTTGCTCTCTTTGTGTTGTTGGCTGGAGATGCCATCTTCAATTTGGTGTATGTGGCTCCATGGGGTCCTCTGGACCAACTCCCATTCCGACTTGGCCCTTACATCAGAGTGTTGCTTGTCGTTGTAAACATCCGGTAAGCACATTTGATGACAATACTGTGCATGAATCAATTTCTAACCCATCACTTTATTCATTAAAATGGCCGAAATCGACACTTTTTTACATGTACAGTTTGGAACATCAAATCTATACTAGTCCTAGTTTTTAGAGCTTTGAATGTCCGGGTGAACATTGTCACAATATTGGCGCTCTCAAACATGCCATTTTAACCAGGAAGGGATCAATAAATGTAGCTGAACAGAATGAGAATGTTTGCAGAGGATTAAGGGATTGCGTGAAAACATTGGCAGGCATCGTTCGAGACTTTTTGGACATTGCGGTGAGTAATTTTATTTGAGAGACTGCATAACGAAATGCTTCAGAATTATACCGTGAAGGACAATTTCCAATGACAAACTCAATTGATCATATTGTGAAAAATATAATTCAAATGAGACCAAATTTTATATCACTGGAATTAGTGAAGAACATTGCATGTGTTGGTCAACTAAAAAATAAGCTTGAACAAGAAGTCCACATAGGACCTACTCAAAACCGCTAAAAAAAAGGCATGAGGCCCAATTTGGGCTTCTTGGTCCTTTAACCCCTACAGGACCAAGGATTCATGGTTTCAAAATGACAAATTCAATTGATCATATTGCAAAAAATATAATTCAAATGGGACCAAATTTTACATCTCTAGAATTAGTGAAGAACAATGTATGTTTTGGTCAAAAAAACAAACAAATTTGAACAAAAGGAAGTCCATGTAGAACCTACTGAAAACTACTAAAATAACATGAGGCCCAATTTGGGCTTCTGGTCCTTTAACCCCTAAAGGACCAAGGATTCATGGTTTTAAAATGACAAATGCAATTGATCATGTTGTGAAAAATATAATTCAAATGGGACCAGATTTTACACCTCTATAATTAGTGAAGAACAATGTATGCGTTGGTCAAAAAACAAACAAATTTGAACAAGAAGTCCACGTAGGACCTACTCAAAACTGCTAAAAAAAACAAACATGAGGTCCAATTTGGGCTTCTTGGTCCTTTAATGGGTTTAGTTCGGATGGTTGAGTGACTGTTGAATGTTGGCGGGGTGCAACAGGCTCTCTTGCTGTTGTTTCTGCTATTTTCTAGCTGGCTGGCATTCATTCTCTTTGAGGACACAGTGCAAGGGAAGACACTTTTCAAAACTTACAGCGCAACGTTATATCACATGTCTATCCTCTATACTACTTCCAACAATCCAGATGTTTGGATTCCTGCGTACAAGTAAGAGTACATTCTCAAAAACCATGATTTAAATTCTAGCATTTTTCTAGCACTAGTACAAAATCACTCTTGGTGTTATGTTTTTCAGGTGACTTTTTAAACTCGTTTTAACAGAGAGGAAAAAATATCTTACACAGTTCTGTATGACGCAGGGAATCACGATTTTCAGCCATCTTTTTCGTCATCTATATCTTATTCGGTGTGTACTTTATCACCAATCTTGTTCTTGCCGTCGTCTATGACAGCTTCAAGGGCCAGGTATGTAATTTCCTCTCACCATCACTGTTTTATAACCCCTAAAGGGATCAAGAAGCCCGAACACTAGTAGGAAATGTGTTGCTTTTCACTGACTACAAATGAAAAAGAAATGAAATCGCGCCAGGCACATGTGTTGTGTCAATGTTGGTGAGTATTTTTGGTCACAAGAAGACAGAAATATAGGTATAATATTGTGGTACTATTCATTATTCCCACAAAGTGGGGAATGAAAAACGACATGTCTGCTACTAGTGGAATTGGGCCTCATGTTTTTTAAGAAGGTTCTATGTAGACTTCCTTTTGTTCAAATTTGTTTGTTGTTTTACCAACATATGCACTGCTCTTCATTGATTCCAATGATATAAAATTCAATCTCCTTTTTCAGAATATGATCAATAGAATCTATTAGTAGAATTTGTTACTAAATTATGTGATTTGTTTCCGTTGTTCTGGCAGTTAGCCAACCTAATGGTAGAGGCGGAGACAACAAGACAGCAAGTGTTGAGTGCGGCATTTGACCTTCTAGACGAACAGGTACTCACATGAGGATTATTCCTGCATCATTTTTAAATTTTTAAATTTTTTTACTAATTTAGAAATCCTAAATATTTGAATCGTCTTCATTCCTGCTTGCGCTCAGGTTTTATTTGATTGTACTAATTGAAAAGCTGTAATGTACAGAAAAGAGGTTACTTGGACATCCAACAGTGTGCCAAACTGTTCAAAGAGCTTAATACTTACAGGTACGTATACACTCTCTGCCTTAGATTACCATCCGTTATCGACAATCTAGAATTTCCACGTCAGATTTTGAGAGGGTCCACGCCAACCTTGAGCAATTACAATATGACACGTGGCACTTGTGACAAATAAATTTGGCATGGGTTGAACTGGTATCCTAATGAGGCTCCCCTTGTTAAAAATAGGACGCTGCCACAAATTGCTGACGAGGACATTGAGGCCATCTTCTACGCCTTAGATGACAGTGGTGACTTCAAGGTCAGTCATGTCCTCTTGTATAATTTCCCTTGTTTTATTTTTTAATTTTAATTCCAAGTTATCACACAAGTTGTTGATACTGAAAGATTACAATGTTGTGGGTATTTGATTAACTTGGTACAGATTAACAGGGAAGAATTTGCCGACCTTTGCAATGCAATTTCGTTGAAGTTTGATAAGGCTGATGAGGTAAGTAGTCGTGACACTAATTTTTGTACGACAGTAATTTTGATTCGCTTGTTGTGATGAGCTCACACATGTAGCAACATTGACTTTTCCATTATAAAAGCTTTTGAATCTTTAATCTCTCTTATTTTCTTTGGTTGAGATTTGGGTTCAACCAAAGAGCTCAAAATATTTGGCACGCTGATAATCTCATGTTGTGCTTGTACCATTTAATGTATTTGGCAGCCAGCTTATTTGGAAAAGTTTCCAAGGCTTTTCAACTCAAAGCAATTCCAGGCAGTGAAGAGATTTGTGAAGAGCGATCTGTTCGAGAAGATCATCATTGGCATGCTTTTGGTGAACTTGGTGGCTGTTATCATTGAAACTACGGTAAGCAAATTCAAAACTAAACTTCATCATACTTGTGCTACATAACAATTTTAACCCTGAATGAGTAAGGATTTATGGCTCTAAAATGACAAAGTCCATTGTAATATATATAATTCAGATGGGACCAAATTTTATATCACTGGAATTAATGAAGAATATTGCATGTGTAGCTCAAAAATAAAAGTAAATTTGAACACATAGGACCTACTCAAAACTGCTTTAAAAAAAAGACATGAGGTCCTATTTGGGCTTCTTGCATTCTTCTACTCCCATATAACTCCTATTGACAACTCTTTGTTATGTTAGAAACGGAAAAGTTGCACAAATTTTAGCTAAATATAATTTTATAAAATCAAAATGATGCATTTAGATTCTTGGGTGCAGAGAAGGGCCTTTAACCCCTAAACGTACCAATCCTTTGAACACAAGCAAATGCTAGCCTCAAAGATAGATACTAGCACGGCTCAGATGTACGTGAGGTGTACATGAGAGGACCATTGCAAGCATAAAATCTACCCCACAAATTTGACATACTTGCAGTTGGAGGCCTCTCTAATATTATCAACAACTCCTCATCACAAGAGAACTATTGTAATTGGTAGAGAATTTAATAGTCTTCCAAAGGTAACTTGGATGAAAGTCATCCAAAATTATATGAGAAAGTTGCAAGGCTCTGAATCTGTTCGTGATCCAGTTTTTGAACGTTGGGACGTTTAGGGGTTAAAATAATAGGATTAGATTGCAAAGTTCAAAAAAATTCTCACAACTAATTACACTATGATGTGTGTGGAATGCAGCTGGATATTCAAAACAGTTCTGCGCAAGGAACATGGCAATATGTTGAGTTTGCTCTAGGTAGACTTATTATTGATTGCTTGAAATTCTTAAGCATTCACTTTCACATTCCCAAACCTTTGATTGTACTGTACTTGGTTTTTTTTTTTTGAATTGATTGTAATTTGTGTACTGGATGGCTTTAATTAGTTCTAAGCATGTTTGGTGAGGGTGTAAATTCTTTTTGCAATGGCAGGTTGGCTGTACGTGGTGGAAATGCTCCTCAAAGTGGTGGTTTATGGTTTTCACAATTATTGGCGGTCGTCCCAGAACCGATTTGATTTTGTTATTACAGTGACTGTAGGTGAGCATTTACTTCATAAAAACCGGTGGCTCTTGCTTTAACCCTTAAACGTCAAAGTAGGCTTATTTATGAGAGAATAATGAAGGAAAAAGTGGATTTTCTTAATCAAATCAAGCGAGAATTGGTGCTTTGAAAAGCTACTGAAAAATGCGATCTAAATTCCAAATTCGCGCCTCATTTGGGAGATTGTGGAAACATTGGCAAGCAATCAAAGGTATCAAAATGAGCAGGAGTTGAGGTTGGGGCAGCTGAGGTCGTTTTTTGAAAAGTGCCGCACTGCAACCAACAATGCTCGCCAACAATGGCCATTAGAGCCGTTTTTTCTTTCTTTTTTTTTAATTTTTTTTTCCTCCAAAAATTTAGATGCCTTTCGGGCTGCCCCGCCCAGTTCCTCTTGACATTTAAGGGTTAAATTCATTTTCATCAGATGGTACCCACACAACAGGTATTTAGAACTAATGAAGTCCTGCAATTGGGTCTGTGATATGTATCAGTTATTGCGGAGACATTGACAAACACTTTGCCAAACAAGATCAACCTTTTCCAGAATGAGGAATGGTACACTCTTGAAACCTGTCTGTCTTTTTTAATGAAATTTTTAGGCTCTCAGCATTCATGTGACATTGCTCTTTGTCAGCCCCTTTACGTCACCGGATTTTATTAAATGTGCATTGTTATGCACATAGGATCCGTTACCTCTTGATTGCACGGCTGCTGCGATTGACAAGACTATTGGTCCTGATGGAGCGCTATCAAGTTATGGTGACCACGTTTTTGAAGCTCATCCCAAGTCTCATGCCATACTTGGGAATCACTTTTTGCCTCATGTGCTTCTTCTGTACTTTAGGTGTGCAGGTAATAATAATCTCAACTAACATCATCTGCCTCTATTTTATTTTGGTTTTCCTCACACTTTGAAATTTAGGGGGTCTAATTGCACTGGATGCCAAATACCGTACGTGGTAGGCAGAGTCGGCAGAAAATAATTTCCCCAAAAAAATGCCGAAAAAATGAACAAATTTATTAAGTGTTTTGTCGAAATCAACAAAAAGCAGAAAAAAATAAAAACATAACACTCAGCGAAAATTGTAGACAAAAAATGAAATAAAACGTTTAGCCGCCGGAAGAAATTTAATGTTAGCTATTAACAGTCGATTTCTTAATAATTACTTTTGACTTTTTCAACTTTTATTAATTATTCGACATGAAGGTGCTTCCACGTACGGTACACATACATTTGTTTACAACTTGACATGTGGAAGTTGTCCAATCATAATTGTACACCACAACATGAGACCAATCATAATTGTACACAACATGAGATATTTTGAGGAATGTTTAATTAAAGAAGTTGAATGTAACTGTGTGGGGAGGTTGTTTTTTATTCCAATAAGCACAGTTGTAGGTAGAAAAAAACAAACGTAACTAGTTGTTGAATTTTCAATGCCAACGTGGCTCCATCTCATTGGCAACCTGTCACCGTTGCCATCTTAAGTTGTAATTCATAACCTTCTTTCCTTTCAACTTGCATCCTACGCCCTTGAATCATGAGGATCAAGGGTTGTGATTGAAAACTGAACAACCGGTTATGTATGGTAACCTACTCACCGCTAGGTACCGTAGCTTGTTGGTTATCTAATACATTTCGAATCAATAGAGTCACTAGTAAAAAGGTGATCTTTGGGCTAGGCCCTTTTTGACACTATCTTGCATGTCAGTATACAATGGCTTTGGATACCACACTAATCCTTGGTGCCCAAAAAACACCCTTTCTACCAGTGAGTGCAGCTTTTGTGTACATTTAAAAAATGTGGACTCTTGTTTGTGTACAGCTTTTTGGCGGCATTATATATGATGGCAATCCAAGGTTGCCAGGCAGTGCCATTGCTACGAATGAGTATCCAATCTACACATTATGTCTTTTTTCTTTGCAAATGTGAATTAGGCTCTCTTTTTTCAAGAATATGAATATTCTTCAAGATTCCCTTTTTCACCATACTAAAACAGCTTTAAAATAAATATACAATTTCTAAAGATTTCCAACTTTTCATTTATTTATGCTGGATTAGCGTATAGTTTGGTAGAAACTTTTCATTTTGTGACAGGACTTAACCACACACAGCTACTATGTGAACAACTTCAATGACTTTCCATCCGGAATGGTGGTTCTTTTCGACTTGCTCATTACAGGAAACTGGCACATATGGATGGATGTAAGTGCTCATATATGTAATGGAACACATGGGTCAACAGCACAAGGCCACACTAGTAAATATTAATGAGTGATGAAAGTTCATTTTGAAATTTTTTTAAGGAGAGAACCCAATGACTAACTAAATTAAAAATGAGTGTATCAGGGCTTTCTAGAAGTGACTGGCAACAGGTGGTCTCAACTCTACTTTTGGAGCTTTTATGTGCTCGGAGTCACGTTCCTTTTTAATCTGGTACACGCAAAACTCTTTTATATCACTCCTTTGGTAACCAACGTACATGAGTTCAGAACTTATATACTGGAATGTGATATTAGAGAGTCCTGACATGCATTGGCTTATTGAAACAGGTCGTAGCATTTGTGCTTGAAGCCTTCTTTGCAGAGATGGAAATGCATTCTGCTGCTAAAGAATCTGCTAAATCTGATGATAGTTCATCTGATGATGAGGTTAGGCCACTCAACTTTCACTAGTAGGAAATACGTCGTTTTTCACTTACTATAAATGAAAAAAAAGCATGAAATGAAACTGCGCCAGGCACATGGGTTGTGTCAGTGCTAAATATAAAACATGATATTTAACCACTATTCACAGTTTCCACGAAATGGGGAATGAAAAACAACAGCTCTGCTACTAGTGTTTTCATGTTTAAATTTTTTTTCCTTATGTGCATTAACCCTTTAGCGCGTCGGCGTCCAGTATCTGGACGTCGGATGAATTTGAGCAGCTCGATTTCTGTAGGTACCAGATGTTTTTCATCCATTTTTTAATTTTTTTTCATTCTTGTGCTAGTTGAATACCATTTGTACTGTATGGATCTTCCAAATAAGATAATGTGAATTTTTGAAAAATTACAAAAGTGATTAATGTCAAGTTTCAATCTTAGTTCAAAAAGAAAGACCTTACATATGATTTTCCATAGTAAGTAGAATCAAATAATGGAAATCATACCATCTCGTAGTGCATGTCATTCTAATTTCATTACAATTTTTTTAAATTTTTTTGTGTTAATTTTGGATTTTTAATTGAATTTCAAGAGAAAACCTTGCAAAATTACTTTAAAAATATTAATAATAAATATGATGAATCCAACCGTACGGATGTTATCTACACATTGACATTTGCAACTTTGTTTTGTACATCAACTCCATTTCCGTTTTTCATCGACCATTTTATAACAAATCTTTGAAAACAGTGTTGAATCGGGACGTTAAAGGGTTAAGGTATCTACACCTAATTCCAACACTTTAGGAATTGAGTATAGTTATAGATTGTAGATTTTATTTTCTTCTTGAGGATGTTCCAACACAACTTATGTTGCGATATTTAAATATTGTATGCAGAAGTTATAAGGTTCAAAGTTGTTTTGGTAAACGACCTAAATCAGACACAAGTATTGATGTTAATGGAATATACATTCTCAAATACAACATATACCTATTGTTAAAGATTGTTGCCTAGTGTTCGATCTCCTATCCGTATGATCTACTATTTTGACTTTGCACATTACAAATGCATTTTGTATTTTGACTTTTTTTAGTTTCATTATATCATCTCTAGTTTGTTATAACCATGATTGTGATAGAGTCTATTGTCTCTGCCCCACCAGGGGAGAGACTACAAGATGCTTTGTTTTTAAGAGTTACACAATTGGATAGTAAAAACAAGCCGTAAAAATAAATATGGGAGAAATACTACGGTACACAACTAACCATGCGACTAACCGCTTGTTTTTGAATTGCTTCCAATGACACCACCCTTTGCAATTGATTTGCAGGACGAAAGGAATCCTCGAGATCCTCGTCGCAGGGCAAAAAGGTAAGAAAAGGAACTTAAGAATATTATTTCAAGCCCTTTTACATGTGATTGTTTGATGTTTTCACTTGTACAATAATATAGATAAATTACTGATTGTTTAGTCTTTTTTGATGGGGTCTTTTGTAAGGCATTTTAACCCTTTAACGTCCCATTCCTTTTGAAAACAGTCAAACTACACTTTTATACACATTTTAGCTATCAAGATTTGTTAAAATATATATTTTAATATTTTTCATGCATGAAATTGTATGTTTTCTATTAGTCCTAAAATTTTCCAATTTTTCTTATACAAAATGAAATTTCTACAAATTTTTAGTTCAAACACTTCAAAAAATTCATATTAATTACAAAAAATCTTCAAAAATTATAATTTTTTTAGAACATGTGCAAATGACAATGGAGAATCATATGATATGTTTTTGTAGAATTTTTTAATTATAATTTTAAAATTCAAAAGGTGAACATCATATGCAGTGTAATTCAAACCTTGAGCTACCTAGCTTGCAACAGTAATAAAATATTCAATACTTCAAATTTATAAGATCCGAGAAGTGAAGTGAAAACTAGACTCGATAAGCTTCATCTTCTTAATTGAAAGCAATAGCAAAAAACTTCATCTTCAAGGTCAAAATTGGCTTTGACCAACGCGCATCCACTATATGGATGCGCGATCCTTAAAGGGTTAATTACGTAGACAATTTGGTGTTGAAAATGCTCAGGATTATTATGCTTATGAGTCTTTTACACCTTTTTTTACTTGTGATTGACAGGGCCAAAAATGACAATGTTGAATCATTGTTGAGCCACATTTTGAGTTCAGAGATTGAGAAGACTAGATCAGAGAAACATATGACTTAGTTCAATATTTAGCTCAAATTTCTATGAGCCAACTTGAGTGATAGAACTATGGTGGTGAATATGTGAGGTTCAAAATGTTAGTATTGAAAGGTATTTTTATCTAAGTGAAAACAGTAGACCATACGGATGCATTTGTAATGTACAAAGTGAAAATATGCATATGTAGACCAAGTGCTATAGTGGTAAAATATGTTGGTTCTAAAAATACCAATATTAACCCTTGAAGGTTCTGCGTGCCTTTGCGGCCAGCAGAATACGGTGTATTTTGGTTGTATTTGGAATGAATTCACACTTTTAATGAGTTTGAATTCAAAAAAGAAGTTGAAATTTAAATCAATACGGTTTTAGTGAGCTATTGAGATCCCAATTTTAGAGTTTTTGTTGGTAGCAAATCCCAATTATACAACAACGTACATACTATCCCCATGGGATGTTTAGGGGTTAACCTTGTAAGTCCCAATTCAACACTGATTTCGAAGATGCATTATAAAATGTTTGATGAATAACAAAAATGGAGTTGTATAAAATTAAGTTATAAATGTCAATGTGAAGATCACATCCGTACAATTGGATTTATTATACTTTTATTAATAAATTGTAATTAAATTTTCAAGCTTATCTTTTGAAATTCAATTAAAAATCCCAAAATAATATATAATTTAAAAAAAACTAGGAATGAAACTTGACATAAACCAATTCTCTTTTCTTTTCCTAAATCACAATAGTTTATTTTGAAGATCCATATTGTACAAATGATAGTCAACTAGCACAAGAATTGAGAGAAATTTGGATGAGTGAAAAATTGTACATGATGTAGTCAAGAGAAAGGTCGCAATCTATTAGTCGTACATATAATGGAAACAGGTGCATCAAAGGGTTAACGGTTGTAGAGCAATAATTAATGTGAATAGGTTACAACACATATTTCTTGACAACGAAATTCCATGTGAGTTAGGCCAGGTAGGTGAGACATTCTAGTCTTTGGCTTTGATGTTTTTGGCTTTGGCAATTTGATCAGGCGCAACGAAGCGTTATGTTCTCTTCAATTTGTACTCCCTCTATCCAGAAATAAATGTCATAGTTTTGGCATTTTCTTTTCGAAATAATTGCACTTTCTTTTATGTAATTGTCCTAGTTACTGATACTGAGGAAACCACCTCAATACCTGAAACCACCAACTTCACCAACTTCTACACCCTTTCTTCATTTTAGGGAGGAAATGTAAGTTGTTGGTACATAACTTAACTTTTGAACAATTGATGCATAAGTCATGTAATGAAAGCTTACAATGAGAGTAACACAAAAAATAACATACTCCTGTTAACAAAAGACCAATTTTTGAGTAATAATTCCTTCCAAGAAATGTCATGAAATTCAGTGTGTGCAAGGGCTGTTCAATGCCCAAGCCATTCGATCGGTACAGTACTGTACAATGAGAAGATTTAGTGTTGTGCTCAGTATACTCATATTAAAAAACAACTCAAACAAACCCATGTTTCTGAATAAAACAAGTTCACCAACATAACAATAACCAAATCTCCAGAGAAGACAGTAACAAACAGTAGAGTAGCTACAATGTATTAGAAATATGGACATACCTCCAGGGCTTGCTTAATAGAAGTGAATAAAGGTCACAAAATTTAATCCCTAATAGGCTTTTTAAAATACATTTCGCTATAAATAGAGGGAGAATTACATGTTCTTCTCTATCCAAACCCACTGCCCTGTGGTTCTAAGTGCTCTTCAGGGATTTCTATGTGCAATAGTTTCACCCTACTAGTGAGACACTCCATCAGAAGATAACGTGAGCTCTGGCTGGCCACATACAACCTCAAGTTTCCAACTAATTCTTGGCAGCTCAGGCCATACGAAAACTACTCCCTTCTACGTAAAATGGCACCCTCCTGTGGTGTCCATTCAAACATCCACATGATGGGGAAAAGAACAAAGAGTGGCATTTCACCATGTACGAAAGAAACCGATTTCAACCCGTCAATTGCAAAAGTCAAGCATTTGCATTTTCTATCACTTAGCATGCACACTATGTAAATGTTGTGCAAATGCCGCGTACCCCGGTAAATGCCACGTTTGTCAGTTCTCCAACGATGGAATTCATGGAGGCGCACCAGATTCCAACCCAACCCTGAATGCTCAGCCTAAACAAATACTTTACGGTCTGGAATGTTCCAACGAACAATCATCTAAAACCTTCACGTTCATTCTCAACACCAAGAACTACGCCCTCAACACCAGAACCTGAAAAAACCAGAGCAACTCCTCAGCACAAGGCAAATAGAATATTGAACGAGTTGAGTAAACTAGTATACTCAAACTGCATAACATTCAGTACCCCTGCCTTTCCATTTCATCTGGCTTCATCCAAACACAGAATCGGCATGGCAGAGACCTCCATTACTCCCTCTTGCTTCGCCCCACCATGTGTCTCTGTAGCTAGTGATGGCCCCAATGAAGGATGAAAGGATGTGGAATATTCCACATTATTTCATTGAGGGGAGGCAGAAGTTGTGTTCACTAGTGAATGTTATGCGAGTATATGTATCAATGATACTAAAAATGAACATGACAACAGTATTGAGATGGACAGCCTCGCAAACTTGAAAACCAGCAATACCAGCTCTACTTCACATCCACGCTGAAAACGCAAGTGGTATCACCTGCCACCACAAGTGCGCCCTCTTCTTCTTCTTCATCGCCATCAAAATCCAAGTCCATCTCTAGCCCATACCGACTGAAATGCTTGACTCGAAATCTCCACTCCCCCTTGGGCCCATCGTAGCCCAAAAACACGGCCCCTTGCTCCTCCGTCTTCTTCCGCAACCGCTTCTTAAATTTCTCCACCTCCACACCCTCTGCATGGTGCTGCCCAGTCTTCTTGTCCACGCATTTCACGTTCAACAACGTCACCTCGGCTGCCTTGTTCAACCCTTGCCCTACTGGCGGTTTCCGAGTCTCATCCATGTACACCAGCACCTCGCACTTGTTGAACTGAACAATGTTCTCCAGATCCAAACGCCGCACATCTGTCTCACCCAGGAACTTGATTTGTCCGTAACCCTGCACATCCAACAACACAATCACCACCAGGCCCTATAATCTACAAGTAATAGGCATTTTTTTATGAAGAGGAGCTGGATTATAAGCCATTTCATGTGTGTATTTTAACATTCAGTTTCTCAAGATTTTCTTTACTTCCCCATAACTTCACCAGCATCACCATCTGTGTGTAAACCAAATGAAATAGTCTATTCAAACTCCACCAACCTCAGGCACTTTAGCCTCTAAAGGACCAATTTGTATATCATGTTCTTTTACCAGGTCATATGGGGACTGTCTTCACTCAAATTCGATTTATTCTTTGGCCAACACAGGCAATATTCTTCACTGATTTAGAAGATATCAAGTTTGGCCCCATCCAAATTTCACAAAATGATCAATTGAATCGGCCATTTTGAAACCATGAATCCTTGGTACAGCCCACACTATTCAACCCAAACTCCACAATGAGGCTTACCTTTCGACCGACCACAAAGTCCAGCACCCTGCGACAGTAGCCAGAATCCGCACGTTCCAACGCAGCCAGCTCCTGCACTTTTGGATCCGTGAAATAATCTGAGTGCCGCAACTTTGGCATCAATGCTTCTATGTCCGCACCGTGCTCGTAAGCAATTGCGGCTTCACCCACTCGGTGGCCTGCAACAACACCACCACCATGCATCAGCAATAATATTAGACCAAGTGTCACCCAATCTATCATAAACAACCAGAACCCCACACTCGTTATGCAGTCAGGTCCTCCGTACCAGTGATGGAAATGTAACCATTCCCTCTGTGATTGTGCTCTTCGCGAAAGCCGTTGGTTTTGGGCACCGGCTTTGAGGCTGGTCTTTCACTGGACTTGGCCTGCCCTACAGGGGGTGTCTCCACGGATTCATTTCCATTGCCGTTGTCTGGACTCCTCCAGTTTGTTTGTGGACCTGCAAACCAATCCGTGTATTCAATCAGACCCTCAGAAAGTGTCCAAATTAATCAACACAAAGACATTGAAAAACAGAAGAAGAGCGATGAAGCATCAGATCTTACTTTCTGGAAACGAAAACGGTACTGATTGGATTGGTTCGTCCCTAATTTCATCTGCAAAGCCTACGTAACCAGAAAAATATTCACATCAGAAACATACACAAGCAACTTCTATATTAGTCTTGCTCTCAAGGATATGAGACTAAGCATCGTTTACTATTCTCAGCTATTGTGCCTCTCCACAATTCATTCTATAATCCCCTACAAGGAATCAAAAACATAACTGAAAATGACCAGGTCTACCATACTGGGTGCAGCACCGTGCAACCACATATCCCATCCTACTGTTCATCAATACATCCTGGCAAGAAGCACCATACCATCTTTTTGTACAGGTGTCGCTATCTCTCTCACATCCGGTACGCTCTTCCCCGGAGTTGAAGTTATAGGGGAAGGCTCTGGTTGACGGATGAACAAAGAGCGCGGATTTTCTCGAGGAACAAACATAACATCTGCTTTTGGGGTTGCCGGAGCTTCCTCCCCATCACTGAAGAACGAGACCTGCACAGAACGACAAAATTGTCACAACATCAGAAGGGTGTTGATACGCACAAAAAAGACGGCAGAAGATCACTTTCAATTAGAAAATGAACTAAATGGTGTGGAGACCCTTCCATCCAAAAAAATGTTTTCACAAGTACGTCAAAATCTCATTCAAGGTAAACAAACTCACCTTTGGGCTGTCCTTCTTAGGATGATATCGCCGTGCATGCATGCGAACTTTGGAGCGCTGAGTGATGTGCCGAGGAGTCAACAAAGTGTTAACTCGCACTTGAGTTGGCTTCTCTGATACCTGCACTTGAGTAGACAACGTCTTCATTACCACAACTGTTCCGTACCCAAAGCTTACCAATTTGCTTATATCAAACATATAATAGCACACTCAGTAGATGAGAAAAAACATACCGGCATACTTGAAATCCCATACTGAACAGATGGACTAGAACCAGCGCTTCGCCCAATTGTAATCTGGGGCATCGCAGGTAGAGTTCCAAACGGGTTGGTCACCGGGGTAGGTGTAGCTGACATAACATTCTGCATCGGCCTGCAACACGTGACATCAATAACAGTGAGCTTCAAGACGAGTAACAATCCTCACTGACCTACATCTCTTCTCCAGTTCCCACAACTGAGGAGGCTTCATTGAAGTCAGCCAATTAGGCACTCCCGACACTAAAATGCGGACAGATACTCTAAATCTTTGACCACTAAGATACAGCTATCAAAACCCAAACATTGAGACTATAGAGTGGCAAAACACGGGCAGGGATAATTCCAAACAAAATCATGAGATCTCAGAACATAATATATCACTTACTGTTGTTGACCAAATGTGTTCTGCACACCAAATGGGGACGGTGTACCACCAAAAGTATTAGTTGACCCTGCACCCACGTTGTCATTGTGACACAAGAATCAATATGCCGAACACAAACATGCCCATCCAGTAAAAATTTCACAATAATGGAGTGCAAACTGAACCATTCAAACAGCCATTCAAACAGGTTATTGTGCAAATAACAAGAGTGAAAGCAAAAGCAGAAGTCACCATTAAGAAAAATCAGCTCCTCATAAAATGATCAGAAATGTAGAGACTAGTCAAAAATAATCTCACACACATCTCCCACTCACCTTGCTGTGGAGTTTGCAAGCTTGGAAAGCTGAACGCACTTGGAGTCTGTCCGGCAGGGGTTGATCCAAATGCACCAAACACAGACGAAGGCTGCACACAAAACATTCCACAAACTACTCAGAGACAAATCACAAAAAGCACCGACATAATGACTACATGTAATCGAAGATGCTACAACTGAGCGCCACTGAGGAATAACATTTAAACTAATACGAACTATATTCAGAAAAGAAAACAGGAAAAGTACGTGCAGTAATTTCCTAACATACTAACGATAATCAAGACCAAAAAAGAAAGGAAGGAGTAAAAGGGGGTTGAGCTCCTCACCGTAGACTGCGTCAACCCTGCTGGCTTCGTTTGACCAAAGAGGGAACCAGGAGTGCTCGTGTTTCCGAACAAGTTTGACCCGAACGCTGCCTGGCTTTGCCCAAAAGCTGGAGTAGGGCTTGTCCCAAACGCAGGAGTCGATGTACCAAATAGCCCCCCGCTGCTGCTCGCTGCTTGAGGGTTCCCAAACAAACCGCCTCCTCCAAATGCAGACGCTGTTTGCGTCCCAAATGCTGGAGTTGATGCTGCACCAAATGCAGGTGAAGATGCCCCAAAGGCAGGAGTGCTCTGCCCAAACAGTGAAGGTGCTGATGCTCCAAACGTTGAACCGCCAAATGCAGATTGCGATGGAGTTTGCCCAAACGGGGATGGAGTGGATCCAAATGCTGGGCTCGAACTTGCCTGCCCAAACGCTGGTGCTGATGCCGCTGCACCAAATGGATTTGTGCTGGACCCAAACGTGCTCGTGCCAAATGCTGGCGTTGAAGCAGCTGCCCCGAAGGCTGGGGCAGGAACGGTGGGGCTCCCAAAAGCTGGTTTTGTGGCTCCAAAAGGATTCGTCGTAGAAGTAGAGGCAAAAGGGTTCGGTGTCGATGCCTGCCCAAAGGTAGCAGTGCTACCGCCAAATGGACTGGATGTAGCTGGCGTTTGCCCAAAAATGCCTCCAGCAGCAGTTTGTGAGGTACTAGCTGGGTTAGGCCCACCTGTCATTCCAATACAACATTCCAAACCATCAGTACAAGAATCTTGCCACCACAACATAAAACGAGGAATCCAATACACATACAAACACAGATCGAATAGTGATACAAAGCTCCCACGGAATTGCCCAAAAACCTCGTACCAATCATTTATAACCAAGAGAGGCCCAACACTCACCTTTATCGCCTGCTTGGTAATCCTCCCATCTCAGCTCCTCTAGTTGCTTGTCTTTGTAAGCCGGCATAGCAGATATACACAGAAACTTTCCTGCTTGGGCCCCAACCCCAGAGTCCGTGTCATTTGTCACGGCATAAGGTGCCACCCTGCTTCCAACCCGCTGCTGCTGCTGCTGACCTCCAAAAGTCGATGCTCCAAAGGTGCTACCAAATGCACTCCCTGAAGAAGCCCCTGCTTGTCACCAACACAATATTATCCAGTTAGAACTCCACTGTCACAGCTAAAACTCCATCTGCCGCACCTACCACGACTCATATCAAGACGAACACCACCAGCATTGCCTCCCACTGCATCAAAACTGCCCTATTTCACACAACATCTGCTTACAAGATCTAAAATCACAGAACAACTCCTCTACCATCCATCAATTTCACATTGATCTACGTCATGGGTTTCTCACATACCAAACGGTGATGCTGCCGGCGTGCTCCCGAACGCTAGTCCCGTACTCGCACCAAACGCAGGCGCCGGCGTTTGCCCAAACACCGAGCTTCCCCCAAATGCAGGAGTTGACGCTCCAAACGCAGGCGTCGATGTAGACGCTCCAAAAGCAGGAGTCGACGCTGCTCCAAAAGCCGGAGTAGAAGACGCTCCGAAAGCTGGGGTCGCTGACGCTCCAAAAGCTGGAGTCGATGACGCACCAAAGGCAGGGGTGGACGATCCGAACAGAGGGGTAGTCGTGCTTCCAAACGCAGGGGTAGACTGTGCACCGAAGGCTGGTGCTGTGGACCCAAACGGTTGGCTCCCAAACGCTGGTTGTGACTGTCCAAACGATGGGGACCCCCCAAACGGATTCTGTTGTGGTTGAGTGGCACCAAACGCACCGAAGGGCGAGGCAGGCTTTTGTTGACCAAATGCTCCTGCACAACAAACACAACCCACCAGTTCCATGTCAAACGCGGAAAACAAAACCTAAATCATAAAAGCAGCGGGATATTAATGCATATAATAAAACAGGTGCCTGCTATAATGAGAACTGAACTCTTAACAATTGATGCTGAGTCTACCACTCAACAGTTTCCTGATAAGCGAAAGAATCGACATGAATGTAGAAGTTGCGACCAAATTACTCGCTCTACACATTAACGTAGGACATTGTGTACCGAGAGTTAATATTGAATACTACATATGATCTGAGTATGTGCCAGAGTTTGAAAAAAAAAAAAACATTGAGGATGCATCACACGATCGAATATTCTTCACACGAAGGTTGACACATCAAGATCACATGTAACATCAGCACAGACACTCTTCACTATGCAGGATATCCTTCGACGAGGTCATTGTCCCTGAACCCCCAAACACATTAAAAAAATTACTCACCGAATGCAGGTGTTGTTGACGAAGCCCCAAAAGCGGAAGAGGAAGCCCCAAACGCCGGTGCTGCAGTAGCTCCAAACACGCCCGTCGATGTGCCACTCCCAAACAGAGAGCTGCCTGTCTGAGCTCCAAAAGCGGGGGTTGTGCTGCCAAATGGTTTAGCCCCAAACGGATTGCTTGCTTGCGTATTGGTTCCAAACGGGTTTGGATTCGCACCGAATGGATTGGCAGCGGCAGGGGCCCCAAACGGACTTGGGTTTGATGCCCCAAAGGCTGAGAACACACAAACGATCAAGACCACAGGTTAGTTACACTGACTATCAACATCGTACCAAACATGCTCCTCGCTCAATATGGCACATTGACATTCATGACTGTGACTATGATTTCACAAACTGGACAACCAATTATGTCGTGAACAGCAACACCAATTGCCTTCCGGTTCACTCGCATGAAAACTGTCAGAATTCAACATCAATGGCAGCCCTAATTCCATGAACTTCTGGGTTTCACTTGATTGAGATGCTTTTCTTCCCAGATACTACGTTCTTTGGATACTTCACCGGAATTTACTTTTTCTATACTTTTAAAAACTATGAACGGAAAGAAACATGCTATGTAGCTTAGTCAAGAGGAACTTTGACACAGCCTAACAAGACTCAGATATTAGAGCTCTACCAGACCCTGAATCAACTACTTAACTTCCTCAAAAAGCTAGAAAAATTACGTGATTTAACGAAGAGAGCATCAGAACAAATTCAAACATATCTTCAAATAACAATCGAAACGCGTAGCACTGTGAATTGCCTGTGAATAGCACCACGACTAACTTAATCGGAATCTAGTAGTTACAGAGGTCTTCGACTCATCGCATAAAAGCTACATTATAATTGCGTACTACTAATGTGGAAGGAGAAATCTTACGGCTGCTAGATCCGAACATCGCAGGTCGCCGCTTCAATTCAAAATTCCTGATGTCAAAAACCAACCAACCAACATGTTAGACCAATCCAAAAAGAAACGACCAGACACCATGTAACCCTAATAATTTCAAAAGGATGGCCCGATGGAAATAAAAACGATCTATCGCCAATTCTAGCAACATAATCCACAGAAAAACGCAATAGCCTGATTTCGATCTGAGATGAATACAAACCCCTAGTTCACTACAACACAGGGCTAGCAAATTCTCCTCTCCTGCAACACTACTTTTAGGGTTCCAGACCAATTATCATTCCGACGAATGGCAAAAGTCCGCACTCAATGAAACAATAAGCTCAGTTTCTATCCTCAGCTCACGAATTCCAACCATCAAAGTCTGTAGACCAGATTCAAACCTGATCCACAGTCGCAATCCCGATCCAAAGGACCAGGCAACATACGCTAATTATGGCACCGCTTCGTCTTTCTAGGGTTCTAAAAAGCAAATTCTCGCAATCACAAAAACAAAACTACCATTCCAGTTCGCACCTGAGGCCTCAGATTCAAATCCTAATCCACCTCGGAGCAAAAGCACAACGCACCTCGGGAGAAATTACAAGCAGATGCGCTTCAAGGAGGCGGAGCGAGACGCATTGCAGCCGGCAATGACGTCGTCGAAACGATGAGGGAATAGATAAGAATAGAAGAACAGATGAGGATGAAGAAGAGAATAGGGTTACTTGTGAAGATTGCTGCGACAAATTTGCGAAAAACAAAATTTGAGAAAGAGGAAGCGACGATATGTTGTTGTGCGTGAAATGGAAGCGGAGGGGGTCTTCTTCAACTGCACTTGAAAAAGTAGATGGCACGGGGAAAAAAAGGTTAAGTCCGGGCTGCCCAGAAACGTTCTCGGTGAATCTTTCGGAAGAAAGCTTGGGCTGCCCCGAGAACTTTTTCGTTGGGTGGATTCCGGGCTGCCCAGGCAGTTGGGGCTGGAGCGAAATTGTGACTGAGCAAGCCTTGGATGCCACGCTGCCCGACGGAAGGCTGGCGATCCACTTCAACAGAACGGACGAAACGAAAACGGACCTGTTCGTCGGTCGTTCGTCGGGATTTCGTTACACCTTCCGTCGGTAATTACTATTGACTACACTGAAATTTACATCATGTTTTACATCTTTTTGTTAAATCTTTACTTGTAAAAAATTAATGCATCGAGGACTAAATCATACATGATTCTCTATTAACATATTTTTTAAACAAATAACCTTTAATTTGAACTTATAGCAAAAAAATTAAATTAAATATATTAGAAACATTTTTATCCACACTAATTACACAAAAAAGTGTAGTCACTTGTCTCTTAGAGAAGGGAAAAAGGAGAGAAAAAAATGAATGTAACAAAGAATTGTAGTTATTTCTCTCTATACAATTGATATCCTAATTCACTTGTAGAAGAAGGCGATTTCAAATGGGTGTTCTGCAATTCTACAAGTGGATTAGTAATTCAAAGAAAAAAAAACCATGTGTGCCGAACCTACAAATTGTGAAGCAAGAATTGTAAATTCTGACACCCCTCTTCTCGCTTCACACCAAATAAAAAAAGATCTCGCAACACTATTATTTAGTGCTAATGGTGGCCTTGGGCACCAAGCTTTAGTACTATTCTTTAGTGCCCAAAGACCACCTTTTTACCAGTATTAACTAAAAGTTAGAAAATCAAATTAAAAACTTTGTTGTGAAAAAAACCTAACATGCAATTTGCGATCCTATTTTTTTTCTTTACACAACTCAGTTTTTGAAGGCAACATGATGTTTTGGTGGAAGCCATAGGATCATCACTACCTGTGCTGGTCATTGCAATTTGATGTTTGATTGTCTTTGTACTGTGGACTATCCTGTTTTCATACTACCGAAGTCATCAGGTTTTTGTGGACTGGATGTGCATACAAATGTGCACTACACTTTAATAATCAATTCATTCAAGTACCCAACCTACACATGGAATTCACATCACCAAATCAAACTCACATCATCAAATCAAACAGACTGAACATGTCATGGCTCAAAGAAGGTTTCAATCATTGTCTCACCTCATCATCTCAATACAAAACACTGCAACTTCCTACACTCCAGCTTTCAATCATAAACGTGGAAATATCAACAGTGGAGGATCTTGCAAAACCATAGATTTTGCTCGAGGCTCGAGTCAAGATTTTTTTATTTTATTTTTTTTACAAAAATCAAGGACCCCACCTTGATTGCAAGAAAAAAAAACACAAATTCAAGGGGTCTGGTCAGAGTACAGAAGAAAAAAGAGGAGGTAAGGAAGCTCAAAGAATGAAGTGTTATGGAGTCATGTTGAGGCTTTTATAGATGATGATGTTGCTTGGGGGCCACTCTTTGTAGATGGATGTTGGTGGATGAGGCACGTTCTGATATAGAATACCTCATCCGTCTGAAATCTCCTTTGCCAGTTGTAGGCTAACTTAGCTTCAATATTCAGCTACGCTGTTATGTTATGTATACACCACTTTTGATAACGTACCGGCAGACAGAAATTCAATGGGATATCTTGGAGGTCAAGGAAATTCCTCAGTGTTGCCTTGAAACTCCAATTCCCCACAGTTTCCTGATGCCTACATTCACAAGTTTAGAAACTTGTGCCTAGATTAATGCATTATTAATAAGCATCCCAAGCGTGGATTTTGTCAACATATCTTGGAGACTCCCAGAATCTGTTTTTTAATAGCCAACTGCTTATTTTCCGGCTTATTATAGTACCAAGCCATCGAGGTCTGCAAAAAATTAACTGCATAAAGAGAAGCCCAAATTTATAGGAAACTAATTTTTCATAAATGAAAAAATTTATGGTGAAAAGGGTAATTTTGTAAAATATTCACATAATCTTGGAGAATATTTGCATCATTTTGGCAAAAAATTATATATTTTGCGTGAGCTATAGACTCTAATGTTTGGGTACAGTACCTTAAGTATAGTAAAACCAAGAATTGAAATAAATTATGAGTTTTGAAGGGAAATTTTACTCTGCGTTGTTTTTACCCAAAAAAACTTCATTTTCCAAAAGTTGGCATTATGTGACTAAGGTTGAATGCTCTAAAACCACTCTAGTTCTGCTAACTCTGCTAACTCTGCATGTAGACTTTTCTTAGAGACACCACAGTTGAGACTCAAAACCACCAGATTCAATATTCAAGCAAATCGATGGCATGTCTAGCATTGCAAAGAAGTAGTTGGCAGTTTTGGGCATCGTCATGAATGAAAATTAGTACCACATAATGTGAACACGGGGGAATTTGTATGTTGGTATTGAATCCAGGTGTACTTTCAACTTTTAAAATTTATATCAAGTTCACAAAATTGTGGGAAAATATGCATTCCCTATTAAACTTTGAGGAAATGATTTTTTTCAGAGATATCATTGCTAAATTTTGATTGCTTAAGTTGGTGGTTTAAAGAACCAACTCAATATATGCCACAGAAGAATTATAAATAATTATTGATTTGACCCCCCAAAAAATGGAAAAACCAATGCATCTATATTTGAAATTACGCGCAGCTCGCACTCTCAAACTTGTCGTGAAAAATGCCACTCATAAAACATATACCATGTACTAAAAATAATAAAAATTGAAGTGACGACTGCACTTGACTAAATTTCTTAAAGCCACTATATGACCTTTGAAAACATTAAGGTTTTGAAAATGTAGAATCAAGATTAATGGTAGTTAATGATTGTGCATGCAATTACCTTGGTAGGTATAACCAACCGATTGCTACTAGTTTACAAAAAAAACCTTGAGCAGTGATGTACGATACCTAATGCCTAACGCTACCTCAAAAATTGTTAAAAGTGGTATTGTGCATAAGACCACATATGAGAGTAATCAAGAATGGGATCAAAATATGGGTTGGTTTATTTTAATCCTTAAAAGATAAATTAACATTTTTGACCACATTGATAGTGTTTTCTTTTCATTCAATTGTGTTCAAAATACTTATTATTCTTTATTTATTTATTTACATGATATGTAATCAAAGAGTAGCTTCAGAATGCACTAATTTTATAACATTTGACAATAAAATTGAAAACTTGTGGTGTGATTGGTAATTTATTTTTCAATCCAAGCAATACAAGTAGCTATAAAATTTATTATTAAAAATAGATTTTTTTTATTACATAATAGATTTATACATTCAACAAAAGCTTTGTTCAATCCATTATTATAATTAATGTGAAAAATACAATGAAATTTTTTTGGATGGTAGTTAGGGATTCTCTTAAAAAATCACATATGAAGTTTATTTTTTAATTAATTTTTTACAATTCAAAAATAAAATAAAATGAAATAAAAACATAAATATTGTACATGTGGTGTGGATTGCCTGCTACAACATTTTAGCCATTGAGATTACAATAGCATGTTTCTATTCCATATTATTTTTGTTAAAAATATAGTATTTTTTTGTTGCAAGTCAACAAAAATAATTGAAAACTAAAGATCTAATTTTTGGAGAATTTTTCTATAAATGTATTTTTGTTTTTTTAAATGTAGAAAATTTACCAATCTTCATAGTAATTGAGAGAGCTTAATCTTACTCATCCCAAACTTAATCTTACTCATCCCAATGAATGTATTGAAACCTTGCAAGGCAATGCGTACTCTTACCAAATTCTTGTCCAAATGATGTCCTTGGTATTCAACTATGTATTATAGCAAATGACCTTAATTTGAAAAGTTCCAACTAAAAAAAGTTAGAAAACTAATTAATCTTTCATTGAATTTATTATTTATTATTATTTATTTATTTATTTTTACTATGCACAATTTATAAAGATATTCTAGTACAAAGTTGTGTAAGAAGTAGAAAAAAAAATATTGTAACTAAAATTTTAAAGGTCGATTGTAAATAGTAAATTAACTTGTTTTGAAATTTTTCAAAAAAATAAAAGTTGAAAAATCAAATAATAAAATGTTCACTTCCAAAAAGAATTTTGTGATTATTATTTTTTTGGCATAAATTATGCATAATTTTGTAGAAGAAATTGTAATCTGTGATTAAGAGAGAAAGGAATTTTACGTTTCTACATGCATCGTTGGCCTTAATGCCTTCATTTTATTTTGTATAATGCACAAGACTTTTTTCTTTCCAAAAATCAACTTTGACATACTTTTATGAAACATGATTCACACTCACAAATTTTTTAGACCAGATTTTTATTTTTTAATAAAAAATGGAGTATTTCTTTTTAAATGGTATTTTTGTCAAACAAAATTTTATCACTTTAATTAATTACCTGGTGGTCGTAAAATTTCTACTCGATTTTCTAATATGAAATCAAATTGTAGTTGTTGCAAGTTAGATAACTAGTCTCGTTGCAAAAGCGTAGCCATAAATTCAAACTTTAGCACCGCTACTAAACTCTTTATTTACGTGAATGTAAAACCTACGTTATTCTTCATTTGCAAAACAGGTGAAGCTTCACACTACACCAAATACACCAGGAGCCAAGGAACTTATAGTACCCTACCTGGCCATCACATAAGGTTCTTTAGCCTTTCTTTGCAAGACTTTAGAATCTGGGCCATTATTCCCAAATGATTGTAGCAAATTCATAATCATGGGCAAGTCCACCTCATCTTTAACTAAACGTTGAATGGTGAGACATTGTTGAAGCGTCAACAATGCTACTATTGAAAAGGGAGGACTCCACTAATTGCTCAAGAACCTCATGCAAGGTCAATATTTCATACCAAATAATTGAATTTTTTGGAAAAAATCCTTTTCAACAAATGCCAAATTATATGAATATTTTTTGAGATTCTCTTTTTTTACCATACAAGATTATTTTTTTTTGAAAAAAAATATTTTCCTAAAGATTTGAACTTCTCTTCTTATAATTACTTTTTGCCAATCCTTACACTATTCCATACCAATTTTTATTTATTTTTCCTAAACGTACGTGATGACTTTCAAACCACGTATTTCACCAATCACACACATTGTTCAAAATAACATAACCCACAATAATGTTGTCACCCATAACACTCACTCACCTACATTATTTTGACACTCACTTTATTTGGTGAGTGAGTCCAGCCACGCAAGCAACCAGCTCAGCACAATTCTACTGCCACCTCACTGATTTCCCACCATTCTATCCATGGACGAATACGGAGAAGATTGCCACGCAAGCAACCAGCTCAGCACAATTCCACTGCCACCTCATTGATTTCCCACCATTCTAATATCCATGGACGATACGGAGAAGATTGCCACGCAAGCAACCAGCTCAGCACAATTCCACTGCCACCTCACTAATTTCGCGCCATGCTATCCATGGACACTTGACGACGGAGAAGATTGTCACGCTCGCGTTGCCACTGCCTCAAGCCTCGCACCCCTGCGAGCTTCATGAAAAATTGGTGCACACGCAGCATTCTTCCGGAATTTCCATATTCTTCCGGGATTTCAAATTTGACGCAGCATTCTTCCGGGATTGTGGGATTCAGGGGGGCATGACGAGAGCCTTGGGCATGATGGCAGCAACCAGCTCGGTGGGGCCTGCGTTGATGAACGTGGCGCAAGCTGCTGGATCTGTGGAGAGGAGGAGGAGCCGCATTTGCTCACTGGCACGCAGCGGAGCGTCGCACTTGCTCTGTGGAGGCCGCTTCACGACCTCGAGGCGGCGGTTTCTTCTCACAGGCACGGGAATGTTGGGCACGATGTCGACGACCGTGGCGCCCCACGCGCGAGCCGCCGGAGTGTCTGAGGCGGAGGAGGTTTTGCGAAACGTGCAATGGCCGGAGCAGTTCCCCTTCTCTAAAGAGGACTTCGCACGCTACGACGAGTAATACCCTTCACCCCTGTCTTGCTTGTGCACCGTAGGTTTCTTCCAGTCATGGCAAGCAGCACGCAATTCCACTCAATACCCGCACTACCCAAGTTTTGTCAAGTAGCAAATTGGTTCTAAGTCCTGCTAACTAACTTGCAATGAATTTGTCAGCATTTGACTAACTGTGCCTGTATCAATGGTTTGTAGTTCTAAATTTGGCCACACCAGTCATACGGTGATCCAAAGCCTAACCTTCAATTTTGATTCAGATGCAGAACTCCAACTTTTTCTGTTTACTATTTTCACATTACGATCGATTGAATTTGTCATTGTAAAACTATGAATACTTGATCCTTTTAAGGGTTAATGTCGACTCTTGCTGTACCATGAACAATACTGGTAGGAATCTAATATCCCGACACACCAGGAGGTGAGGGGGTGTCTGTCTTTCCCCTAGTTATGTTCGTGGTCCTGGTGCTCATACCACTTGATATTGAAACAATCCTTCTGCTGTATTTCTATGAGATTGTCAGCCTTCAAACAGTTACTGCGACATAATAACCCTAAATGATTGTTGACGTTGAAAGTTCGTTGTTAACTAACTTGCGTATTCATTTCCAGCATTTAACTAACTGTGCCTGTATCAATGGTTTGAAGTTCTAAATTTGGCCACACCAGTCATACGATACTCCAAAGCCTAACCTCCAATTTTGATTCAGATGCAGAACTCCAATTTTTTCTGTTTTCTATTTTCACATTACGATCGATTGAGTTTGTCATTGTAAAACTGTGAATACTTGATCCTTTAAGGGTTAATGTCGACTTAGAACAATACTTGTAGGAATCTAATATCCCGACACACCAGGAGGTGAGGGAGTGTCTGTCTTTCCCCTAATTATGTTTGTGGTCCTGGTGCTCATACCACTTGATATTGGAACAATCCTTCTGCTGTATTTCTATGAGATTGTCAGCCTTCAAACAGTTACTGCGACATAATAACCCTAAATGTAAGAATGGAACGATTGTTGACGTTGAAAGTTCGTGTTGGCAGGTCTGCAGATACAGTTTTCTACGACGCGCCCCGGTTTGTCACCCACATTGACGACCCTGCAATTCGTGCGCTCACCAAGTACTATTCCACTGCTCTCCCAGCGAGCAACACTCCTGGTGTGGCGGTGCTGGACATGTGCAGCAGCTGGATTAGCCATTACCCCAAGGGCTACAAGCAGGAGAGGATTGTAGGGTTAGGTCTGAACGAAGCAGAGTTGAAGAAGAACGAGGTCCTGACAGAGTACGTGGTGCAAGATTTAAACGTGAACCCGAGCCTTCCCTTTGCCGACAACTCGTTCGACGTGATCACCAATGTCGTCAGTGTCGACTACTTGACCAAGCCCTTGGAGATTTTCAAGGAGATGCGGCGAGTTCTCAAGCCTGGAGGGTTGGCGGCCATGAGCTTTTCCAACAGATGCTTCTTCACGAAAGTCATCTCCATATGGACATCAACGGGTGATATTGATCATGTTATGATCGTGGGGTCCTACTTTCACTACACCGGTGGCTTTGAGCCTCCACAGGCATTGGACATCTCACCCAATCCCGGCAGGACTGATCCCATGTACATTGTTTATTCTAAGAAATTGAAATCTGAGGGTACCAGTAGTGCTTAGATTAGGTTGGGGTACATGAAATTAAGCCCACAGGACCAAAAAGCCCAAATTGGGCTTCATGTTTTTTTTAACACTTTTGAGTAGGTTCTATGTGGAGTTTCTTTGTTTGTGTTTCATGTTTTTTTTTAACACTTTTGAGTAGGTTCTATGTGGAGTTTCTTTGTTTGTGTTTTTGATTGACACATGCAATGTTCTTCACTGATTGCAGTGATATAAGATTCGGTCCTATATGAATTATAATTTTCATAATATGACTGATTGAATTTGTCATTTTAAAACCACGAAACTGGTTGTTCAGTTGGTTAGCTTGCGTAACTGTTTGATTTGGATCTGGGGCTGCTGCTGGTTGATTGGGAAGTGCTGCTGGCTCTGGACCTCGTTCCCATCTTCATGAGGCGTTTGATCTTCTTATCATCGTCAGCTTCGTAGTCTTCCAGACGGCCGGCGATGGCGCCATTCTCCCACCGAATTAGGGTTGGCACCCCCTTCAGCTTCAACCGTTTGTCCCTCCGCAGCCGATGCTCTGGCGTTCGCCATGTCGCCTTGTCGCCCACGTACACTCGCACCAGCGTCACGGGCTTCTCAGTTTCGTTCACTTGTTGATAGATAATCGGCTCCGCCTTCACACAATCTGCATGTATGCAGAGGCTTTTGACACACTCCAATATTCATGATACAGAAAATTAGCTCAATTACACTAGGGGGTGTCGCACCTCTTTCTACCCATTCTCAATCTTCACAGAACGCGTACATGGCACTTTCTACTTTAATTGTAGATTAAAGTAGAAAGAACCCAGTCTTTGAAGATTGAGACATTTTATTCTTCTCCTTTAGAGGTGAGGAATGGGTGTGAAGATTGCGAAACTGTGAAGCTTGAGAAGTTGTGGAGAAGATTAACAAGCCGTGTCCATTCTCATTGTCCAATTCACTGGGGAGTAAACATTACTGCCAAACTGCTGTTTATAGCAAGTTTTGCAAGTGGTTGTTCAATTTAGCAAGTGGTTACCAAGAATTTACCATCATTCTTGTACCCATTACTGCTTGGTAATATGGTCAGAGTTCCTTGTGTACAATGTGAGAAGGGGAGTTCCATCTTCTTCGTAGAGAATGGCCACGATTGGCTCCACGTTTCTCTCCCAAGGTTCTCAATCTCCAGAGAATCAAACTTCTCGGAAGAGGTGTGTGGTTCTGTGCGTGTTTGTACAGCCTGAGATCACAATTGTCATGTGAATTAGGGTTTGTAACAAGTGCAGGAGGAAGAGGGGTTTCACCTGGACACCAGCTTTGGCCCGTTGTTGCAACGAGGTCACCGAGAAACAGCACCAACAGCAAACCAGGTCCCTTCTCTTCAGCTGCCTGCACACCAATCCCAATTCCAGAATCCTTGCTTACAAAATCATCGAAGCTAACCCTAAGCATGAGGCTGCTCTCAACACATAAATAGAGGGACTCACAACAACATGGGATTCCGCACCTTCAAAGCTGTCTCAAAGTCATCAGGTCTCGCATCCACAATAGACGCTGGCATTTTGCTGATTCCAAAATTCCAACACCAGTGTAAGTTAATGCAACCGGCTCTTGATGAAACGCAACATTCCATATATCGCACATGCCCTCGGCGACCTCTGGTCGTACAGTTAACTGCCTTCGTAGTGTCAGCAGATTATCCTCTTAGAGCCAAGTTCCATGGGTGAAGTATACAAGTTTTGAGAGACTTCAGGTACTAAATTTCACATTTAAAGTGAGCCTTTAAGAAAAAAGTGATGGAGAAGTTGTCATGAAGTATGGAGAGTTCTCAAGCCCAAAACTTTATGGTAACTTATCCCTAACCAATCAAATATGTGTGTTACACCTTATGCAAGTTCATGAAATTTGTACAACTTCATAGCTAGGTATGAGATAAACCCAAGTTCCACATTTTCCCTTCATGAGTGGGTCCATTCAAGCTAATACGAACCACCTAAGTTGTCAGCAATGCTTTTTCAGTGCTTTTTCCAAGGCATTTTCAATGTGATGTTTGTTTTAAATTGTAATTAGAGAGGAAAGTGATGTGTCAATGTTTCCAACATGTATTAGCTTGAATGGACCCGAGTAACTTCTCAAACCTATGGAACTTGTCTCTCATACAATGTTAGTTGTGCATCACAAAAATAGGTATTCAAAAGGGACGTAAACACATTTCTTTGAATGGACACATGAGGAATTCATAACTTTATTGGACTCTACTGTACTGTACAATGGGAGAATCATCCCCTCGTCACCAGGCTTTGGCGGAAAAGGTGTTTTTCACCTCATTTGGGAAGCATGTGATGCTGAAGACAACGGATGCGCTCTACGAGAAAGAGAAGAGAACAGGTTTCCCAACGCCGAATTTGTTCTTGTCAGCAAACAAATGCATCTGACATCAAGCATTGAAACTCGTGGAAATCGACCATGTGATCACCGTCTTTGTCCACGCAGTTGATCATACGCCGACACTCCACCAACGAAGCCTTCTTGTCACCAAGACTCCACATGACGCGCTGAAGCTCCTCTGCGGAAATGAAGCCGTTCTTGTCCACATCGAAAACATCGAAAGCAGCTTTCAACGCATCGCTATTATGATCTCTCGCCGTTTCATGGAAGCTGATAAACTCTTGCAGGTCAATAAAGCCATCGCCATCCCCGTCCACTTTCACAATCACTTCCTGGAGCTCCTCGTCGCTCATGTCGTCCCCGAGGGAACGCAGCACCGTGCCGAGCTCGCCCTTGGAAATCTTGCCATCGCCGTCCTTGTCGAACACCTTGAACGTCGCCATCAGCTCTTTCACAATCGAGGTTGTTTTCCTGCCGCTGCTTGAGCCAAGCTTCCTCAAACTGAGCTTCATTGAAAGAACTCCAAATGAAATTTTAGAAGCGAAAATGCAAACCAAACTTGATGATTTCGATCGTGTCAAGTCCTGCAATTTGTAGTCGGGGAATCGCAGGAAAATTGCAACGACGGATTTCACCGCATCATGTTACCATTGCGGCTGTCATTGCACCGAACTGGCTGGATTTCGATGGATCTGTGAACCTAAAATTAGGCGTATCTCTTGACCGAGTAGACGACATTTGACAGTCTCTGTTTGCATTCTGGAGCCACAAAAACATGTCCAGTTGACCCTCCAATCGAGCTGTCCAATCGGGGAAGACGACCTTCGTGAGCTTCTGTGAAGTGATGAAGATGGTGTGATACCATGGTCGGTATATGCCACGGTTCGGCCGGGCATCAATCGCAAACTTCCAGTCCTGCCGGTATTGTAGTACCATGGCAGCTCCAACAATTTCATGTCGAATAATTTATTAACCCTTAAATGTTCCATGAGAATGGTTGTATAATTGGGATTTGCTAGCAAGAAGAAATAACTCACTAGAACCGCATTGATCTAAATTCCAACTTCTCTTCTGAACTCAAACCCATTCAAGGTGTGGATTCATTCCAAATACAACCAAAATACAACGTATTCTACCGGTCGGAAAGGCACGCTCAAACGTTTAGGGGTTGATTTTTCATAACTAGACTCCGACTTTCAAAATGAGGGAATATTTTTTCATATTCTTGTAATTTCCGAAAATTTCAACAATTTTGAATTTTTAAATTACTGCCAAAGTTGCCGAGGCACTATGGTGATTTAAATAGTAGACAATCTATAGTGACAACTTAATAAATCAATATAAAATTATATATTAATTATGTTTATGGCAAAAGATATTTTTTAAAAAATAAGCATCTTCTTTTTTGGAAAATGATTTATCAAAATAAACCTAGTGTGGACTTGTACTGTTGACCCAAGGATTCCCTATGATTAAGGCATCTTTATACTTTTATTTTATTTTTTAGAATAATTTATCTGTAATTTAATTCAATTTGTGATGGAAAAATTCGATTAAAAATCCGAAACTTCCACTCCGTAGATTCAAAAGTAAAGAAATGACTTTGGTGCACTCCTTTTTTTCCGAAAATATAAAAAATGTGGCCAACGGCCCATAGTCTGGGAGATCTCAATATAACACACAAACAAAAAAAACTACCTTCCCTAATGCATAAATTTGGTATGGTGAAAAGAAAAAAGTGAAGAATATTCACGAATATTCTATCTATTAAACCTTATTTTTTGAAAAAAAAAATGCCAATCTTTTTGATGTACAAATATGAATACCGTTGTAGATGAAAAGGCTCACTAGCATGTATGAAATCCAAAAAGCAGAACATACAAAAAAATTATTATGCAGTATAACACAAAATACTACCATAGTCTCAAATAGGTTCGGCATTTTTTGCCGAATATTTAATATTTTCTAATTTAGACAAATATTCCTTGAAATCCATTTGTACGCCATTATTCTATTTTCTGCCGAATGTGTTTAAGACTACGATACATGTCATGGTAAATGCAAGTAATACCATATAGTAGTTGTACGCATGTTTGGCTATCAGGATTTTATTTACATAATATGTGCACATTTTTGCATTCAAAGCAGTCAAACAAAATGTTGTGCTTCCTTGAAAGTCTATTGCTAAAAAAATTCATGTTTCAACTAGTATCAATGCCGGCCTCACTGCTTTCAAGTATTCTTATCAAGCTAGCTTTGGCCTTCTCCCAGGTTTTCATGTGAATAGACACTAGTATAAGATATGTTGTTTTTCATTTCCCATTTTATGGGAATAGTGAACAGTGCTCGAATATTATGCTTATATTTATGTCTTCTTGTGATTAAAACCACGCATCACCACTGACAAAATTCATGTGCTTGGCGTGGTTTCATTCCTTTTTCATTTATTTTCAGTGAAAATCGACACATTTCCTATTAATGAGAGCTACCTTATATCCCTAGATACATTGACGGGTCTTAATTTCTTCCAGAATTTCCATCTAAATGGAGCTGACGTGTGCTCATGTGAACATTCCACCTACCATATAGAATAATGTACATGTATGGTTACCACTAGTCCTCTGTCTAGAGGACATTAAACCAAGGGCGGGTCAAACAAACACTTTATCAATTGCTGGCCTCGAAAGAGGACTACAGTTCTTACTACTACTACATGTATAGTCCCTGATATTCTTTGTCCCAATGACCCTCTGTCCAGTGGGCACTGAGTCATTGGCATTACGAACGGACACTTTATTCACGCCGGTCTTGAGTAGGGGCCGGAGTTTCTATCTATCTTCTATCTATCTCCCTGGTATTTGGATAATCCAATTACAGCGGGTTCTCTAATACTCTTCCTCTTCTCCTCCATTGTCCCCTGATTCAGCGCCCACTTCTTCATAATCTTTCTCGAGTGCAGCCAAATCTTCCCGAGCTTCGGAAAACTCTCCCTCCTCCATGCCCTCTCCAACGTACCAGTGAACAAACGCGCGCTTGGCATACATGAGGTCAAACTTGTGGTCCAACCGCGAAAATACCTCTGCAATACTTGTTGTGTTCGAGATCATGCAGACTGCTCTTTGCACCTGCCAACAGTGACCCATGCATCTGTGTTAGTTCGAGCTGGAACAACCGCCATATGCATTCGTGTTAGTTCGACACATGTTTCATTGTTCTACCTTAATGGTCAATTCCCAATATCTTGCACAGTCTTGAAATAAAACTAATATTCTATCTTGAAATATGTACATAAGGTGTTTTTTTGAAGTTGGAGGAGTCCACCCTTTTCAACAGTAGCATTGTAGAAGCTTCGACATTAATTACGATGTCTCACCACCCAATCTTTAGCTAAAGATGATGTGGACTTGCCCATGAATCCGAATCTGCTACAATGATTCGGGAATAGTGGCCAAGAGTATGAGGGCTAAAGAACCTTATGTACATTCTATCTGATTTCAAATAACGTAAGCTTAGTTTTCTAAATCCAAGCAATTTGTGCGTTATGAGCATTTGAAAATTGTATTCATCACATTTGGGAAATTTTTTGCCATTTCATTTGGGACCCAAAAAATAAAATTGAAATTGATCACGTGTTTTGGGATGGAGGGGAGGACATACCTTGGCTAAATCACCTCCCGGGACAACGGTGGGTGGTTGGTAGTTGATGCCGCACTTGAAACCCGTAGGACACCAGTCCACAAACTGAATGGTGCGCTTGGTCTTGATGGTGCCCACGGCTTGGTTGACGTCCTTGGGGACGACATCGCCGCGGTACATCAAACAGCAGGCCATGTACTTGCCATGCCGGGGGTCGCACTTGGCCATCATGCTGCTCGGATCAAAGCACGAGTTTGTAATCTCGGCCACCGTGCATTGCTCGTGGTATGCCTTCTCGGCGGACACCACGGGTGCATACGATGACAGCATGAAGTGAATCCGAGGGTACGGCACCAGATTCGTCTGAAACTCTGTCAGGTCCACATTCAAGGCTCCATCGAACCGAAGTGATGCAGTCAACGACGACACCACCTGTGCGCATGCCACGTATGTCATCTGCTGATGAGATTGATTGATGGCCTTATTACACTAATTTATCCTCTTGATTTAATCTTGTTTAAATATTGATGTTTTTGTGTCACAATAGCTAATTAGATTAGAAGTTGCAGGCAAAAAAACACAACATTCTTAACCCTGAAAGGTCCACAGAGCCCTTTCCGACTAGTATTATACACCAATATTTCATTGTATTTAGCATGGTTCTACACCTCCTATGGGTTTAAGATCGAAAGTGAAGTTAAAATTCACGTCAACATGATTTTAATGAGCTATTGGGGTCTCAATCTGGAACTTCCTATTTACAAAAAATGTCAAATATACACCAGCATATATACTGTCCCCATCAGCCCTTTAAGGGTTAACCCCTAAAAGTCCTATGTGATAGCATATACAGTGTCATATAATTGGGATTTTCTACCAATAAGAAACTCTAAATTGGGATCTCAATAGCTCACTAGAGTTGCATTGATGTAAATTCCAATTTCTCTTTTGAACTCAAACCCATTAAATGTGTGGATCCATTCCAAAATACATTGTATTGTATTGGCCGCAAAACTGCGTTTTGACGTTTAGGGGTTAAACATGATGGGGGCGGTCCCTTCTCTACTACAGCATTGTAGAAGATTAATTCCTCTGGAGTGCTACTACAATTTTTCAATTGAAGAGATTACAAAAAGCATATCTAAAATCAAAAAATAAATAAAAATATTTGGAGTAAAATATAGATGGAATAACAGGAAGATATCACTGGGTTGCAGATAGATTGAAGTATAGGAATCTAACCGAACTTCCTTAATTATTTTGAGACAAGCATTGGATGGGATATAATATATACTCCCTCTGTCCAGAAATAACTGTTCTATTTTCTGGCATTTTTTGTCCCAAAATAATTGTCCTATGCTTCAAACATGAGCTCTATTCATTTCAAATGGGACTGGTCATTTTGCAACTCATAAAGTTTTCAATTGGGTGTTATGAAGAATTTTTAGAATTTGGAGTGGCAACTCATAAGATTTTTAGAATTCAAATGAATTCAAATCTTACGAGTTGCAATTCATAAATCAAAATTCAAATGGGTTTTATCACAATTTTTTTTGGTAAAGAGCCACTCCTTTGAGAGATAACATTATCAACATCGTGTTCACTTTTTGAGTATTGTCATTAGTAGCAGATATGTCGTTGTTCATTCCCCATTTTGTGGAAACAATGAACAATGACAGAATATGGTGCCTATATTTTTGTCTTCTTGTGACCAAAACCACTCACCGGCACTAACACAACTCATGTGCATGGCGCCGTTTCATTCCTTTTTCATTTGTAGTAAGTGAAAAACGACACATTTCCTACTAGTGTGTGACAACCTTTTTTCAACAAAAATAGCGTTAAGTATTGCGATAATTATTTCCGGACAGAGGGAGTATGTATGCATGTGTGTGCACGTGCTCATATACCTGAGTGACAAGGCGGTTGAGATTGGTGTAGGTGGGGCGCTCAACGTCAAGGAACTTGCGGCAGATGTCATAGATGGCCTCATTGTCCAGCATAACGGCCACTTCGGTATTCTCCAGGAGGGAGTGCGTGGACAAGACGCTGTTGTACGGCTCCACCACAGCATTGGACACCTGCGGGCTTGGGTACACCGTCATGCTCAGCTTGGATTTCTTGCCGTAGTCCACCGAAAGGCGCTCCAGCAGCAACGAGCCCAATCCCGAGCCCGTGCCGCCACCCACAGCGTGGAACACCAAAAACCCCTGCAACCCCGTGCAGTTGTCTGCCAGCTTCCGAATGCGGTCCAAGCATGCTTCCACTATCTCTTTTCCAACTGCCCCGGCCGCGACCCAACACACAAAATGTCTCTGAGTTCCACAAAATGTCAAACACGATACTCGAAGCCAAACATTTAATACGATGTCAAGTTGAAAAATAGTTTTCATGTAAATAAAGATCACCGTACACAACAAATCTAGTACCATAAACCATCATCAAATTTACAATCAAATACCAAACAAAAATACATAACATAGTGTTAGATCTGACAATCGTTGACATTTTAGGGAGCCATACTACACACCGTGACACCAAAGTACCAATGTACTATAAGACGTCTAATACAAGTTGGAAAATAATTGTCGTGTAAATAAAGATCACCATACACAACAAATCTAGTACCATAAACCATCATTAAACCTACAATCAAAACCAAACAAGAACACATAACATAGTGTTAGACTTGACAACCGTTGACGTTTTAGAGAGCCATACTCCGCACCGTGACACCACAGTACCAATGTACTAAAAGACGTAGGCAAGTGCACTACGCTTACTTTCCATCCACAAGGAGGACTGGTTACAATTTCATCTGTGAAAATCACAGCCTACATTGCGAAGAAGACAAGTTAGTGTAGAACTATTGCTAAGTGCTAATAAGAGGCACTTTCCTATGTACAAGTAGTTATGGAAACATCATAAGCATCTTTAGCCCTTGTAAGGGTTCACCGTTTTTCTCTCATTGTGTGAAAGATAAAATATTCAAAACATGTGATTCTTCAAGTGTGGCTACTCTGAATTTCCAACTCTCCACCATCATTCTTTAACTAAAAAATTACGTGACATGTTCAATATTCCAAAATTCGATATAGCGATTCTTGTGTAACGATTCTTATTCTTTGGTATAGCTTAACAAGGGCTAAAGAACTTTATGATGGGGATGGTGGGCAGAGGCCATTCAAGAGGAATTGAATTTGTAAATGAAGGTGATTAACCCGTGAAGGACAAAGAAACCCAAATTAGGCCTCATTTTTTTAATTTTTAATTTTTTCAGAAGTTTTCAGTAGGATTTAGAGGTAAACTTCTTTTAGTTCACACTAATTTGTTTTTTGACCAACACATGCGATGTTCTTCACTGATTCTAGTGATATAAAATTTGGTCCCATCTAAATTATATTTTCCACGATATAATCAATTGAATTTGTCATTTTAAAACCATGAATCCTTTTTGTCCCTTGCGGGTTAATAGAGAAAGCACATACTGGTGTAATGGCCACGTGCAAAGTTGTTGGCAGCGTCCTCTTTGCCGCTGATGAGCTGCTCGGGGTGAAACAGCTGCCGATACGTTCCAGTGCGGATCTCATCCACCACGGTGGGCTCCAAATCCAAAAATACGGCTCGCGGCACGTACTTGTGCGCTGCCGTTTCCGAGAAAAACGTGCAGAATGCATCGTCTCCAAGTCCCAAGCTTCGGTCGCACGGCATTTGCCCATCCGGCTGCACCGGTCATTAATACACATTATGCCATTCATTGCCTACCTAAGCATTACTCAGTTACCGAGCTCACATCAAGTGCATGGACTACGTAACCAACAAAACTGTGGGAGCGACAAGGAGACATCATAATGATAGCCATTTGTACTTTTTGTTGATCAAACGGCCATACACACTAGTAGAAGACTTATGGTTTTTCATTCCCCATTTCGTGGGAACAGTCAACAGTGGCTGAATGTTATGCTTATATTTCTCTTCTCTTGTAATTAAAACCACTCACCAGCACTGACACAATCCATGTGCTTGGCGCGGTTTCATTCCTTTTTCATTTATAATCAGTTGAAAACGATACATTTCCTACCAGTGACAACATTCATGAACTGGTCCTTTTCGATTGTAGAACCATTATTCTTCAACACTGAAGCATGATGCCTCTACAATAACACCTTCAATTCAAGATTTTTACATGTAGAAAAGAGATTGTGAAATCAGGACCAAACTAAAGTAGTACAAGAATGTTAATAGATTCTTATTTAAAGTTAGATTATGAGAGAGTGACAAAGTTACCTTAAAACTTAAACCTGACATTATGTATTTGGGATAGGATTGCAAAATGCACATGAATTATGTACTTGGAGATCATGGAACACTGAAGAATGATGCCTTTACAATATCACTCAACACTTTCAATTCAAGATTCTTCTTTTCGAAAAGAGATTGCAAAATGCACGTGAATGCTAAATGTGTACCTGGATGCCGTGCAACACTGAAGAATGATGCCTCTACAATAGCACTCAACACTTTCAATTCAAGATACTTCGTATCGGTGAAATCACGACCAAACTAAAAGTAGTGCAAGAATGTTATAGATTCTAATTACCGGTAATCCTCATCTGGTTAGATAATGGGAGTCTAGTGACACAGTTGCCTCAAAACTTGAACGTGACAACATATATTTGGGTGATGGCCTAACATGGGTATTGCCTCCAAAAATAGTGTGATTTTTGAGAAATATCTTTTTGGTAAGAAAAAAGTATTGGAAAATTACAAAAATTTGAGGGAGTTATAGACACCATGCTTGCAACTACATACATGGTGTTAAAGACAGAATTTCTAGCACATATAAAACGAGTTAGACATAAGTCACACTATGTGAGACGCATATAAGTGCTACCCATATCAGACCATTCCCCGATAGGATTGCGAAATGCACATGAATTTTTGGAATGTGTACCTGGATGCCGTGCAACACTGAAGAATGATGCCTCTACAATAGCACTCAACACTTTCAGTTCAAGATTCTTCGTATTGTTGAAATTGCGACCAAACTAAAAGTAGTGCAAGAATGGTATAGATTCTAATTACCGGTAATCCTCATTTGGTTTGATAATGAGAGTCTAGCAACACAGTTGCCTTAAAACTTGAACGTGACATTATGTATATGTAGGATTGCGAAATGCACATGAATTTTTGGGATGTGTACCTGGATGCCGTGCTCAAGGCAGTAAAGCTCCCAACAGGCATTGCCCACCTGAATGCCTGCTTGGCCGATGTGAATGGAGATGCATTCTCTCATTCTCACCCGCCCCCTTTGGTGTGTGACTTTGAATACACTGCAAAAATATTTTTCTCCCTTTGCTGTGTGACGTTGAATATTGTGCAAAAATATTTTTTCTTGGAGAGTGTGGCTTGGGTTGTTTGATAATGTAAACTAAGGTGAGTTTGGAAACTACGAATCCATTCATGAAAGACATGAAGAGAAGTTTGTGTGTGACTGGATGCGTCACATGCCATCCAAGCCTCCATAAACTTCGTTCTTTAACGTTTTGGATCCGCCAGTTTACTATACGTCGTTTCGTGCTAATTGGATCCGTCACTTGGTGCTCGTCTCAAGTGAAGAGGGTAATTTAGAAGGACACTTGGAAATTTTGTTGTTTTCATCACTTGTATATTGAATCAATTTAATGCACTCTTAACCCTTGAAGGGACCAAGGATTCTTGGTTTTTAAATGAGCAATTCAATCGATCATATTGTGATTAATACAATTTAGATCATGGGAGAAACAATTATATCATCACAAGAATCGGTAAAGAATATTGCAAGTATTTGTACAAAAATAAATAAATTTAACCCTTAATGAATTCTTTTCATATTTTAGATATTGCAATTTTTTGAAATTGGTATCCAAAAGGATGATTTCAAGATGATTTTTTAATACTTCTTGGTTACAATACAATCAACTTGATTTTTGTCAAAATATAACAGGTATTAAAATAACCCGTAGTTTTATTCATTCTACCATAAAAGAGTTTCATAAATGTATGACTTATTCACAATGCGTCCATTTTATTTTTTTCGTTGAAATTCTCAAATTCCCTTTGAAAATGGGGAGAAGATCTCAAAATATATTAAACACCCTGACAGTAGAAAACACACAACGGTTAAAACTTGAAAGACACGACGGGAATGGGTTCCCCTAGTGGTTTTAAACTTCCAGCCTTTTAACCCTTTAGCGCGCCGGCGTCCAGATTCTGGACGCAGGATGAATTTCAGCAGCTCGATTTCTGTAGGTACCGGATGTTTTTCATCCTTTTTTTTTTTTTTTTTTCATTCTTGTACTAGTTGAATACCATTTGTACGGTATGGATCTTCCAAATAAGATAATGTGAATTTTTGAATATTTACAAAAGTGATTAATGTCAAGTTTCAATCTTAGTTCAAAAAGAAAGACCTTAAATATGATTTTCCATAGTAAGTAGAATCAAATAATGGAAACCATACCATCTCGTAGTGCATGTCATTCTAATTTCATTACAATATTTTTAAATTTTTTTGTGTTAATTTTGGATTTTTAATTGAATTTCAAGAGAAAACCTTGCAAAATTAATTTAAAAATATTAATAATAAATATGATGAATCCAACCGTACGGATGTTATCTACACATTGACATTTACAACTTTGTTTTGTACATCAACTCCATTTCAGTTTTTCATCGACCATTTTATAACAAATCTTTGAAAACAGTGTTGAATCAGGACGTTAAAGGGTTAAATTAAATTAGGAATTGAGGCATGCAGTTCAGATATTTCACCATCTCCCGAATGATGATATTCAAAATTGCCAAATCAGCAAATTTGAAATGGACCTGTTCCAAATGCAAGAATATTCTTGATGAGCATCAAAAGTCATATCACGGCGCTCCCCAGAGACATGCCCAGACAAAATCATTGTGCATGTGTGGAATTGGGCAGTACATGCCTGGGCATCTCCCTTAGCAGTGCCATCTTTTCTACTAGTGTTAGGGTTTCGTTCAAACCTCGTTAACTCCTAAAAGACCAAAGATTTATAATTTTAAAATGATAAATTCAATTGACCATATTAGAGTTATTCATGAAGTCAAGCAAAAAACTTCACAAGAGGAAAGACAAGGCAAAACTGGTATTCTTGCTTGAAAAGCGGCAAAAATGAGTTTTAGCTCCTATATTTTTGACCAATCACAATGCTTTGCATTATGAGATAAATTCGAACCTTGCACCTCACCAAAGCAAAAGAGGCTCCCCATAGTACATTCAATGAGTTCTCACAAAAGAATCTCTATGTGCCCCACGTGCCCCGACACTGGCCACCGAAGCAAACCATTTGACTCCTTGTGACAGCGAGTGTTAGGGAATTTTATATAAACTTTAAAAACACAAGGCATCAGACGGGGTATTCTCTGTTGACTTTACAAATAATTCAATTGTGAAAAAAATTATTTCAAATGGGTCTAAATTTTATATCATTGGAATTAAGTCAAAAAAGAAATAAACTATAATATGAATAACAAAAAGTCAGTAGAGGAGCTACTCAAAATTGCTTAAAAATACATGAGACCCCGTTTGGGTTTTTCGGTCTTTTAGGGGTTAACCCATAAGTGACCAAATGACCATTTTATGATTTCCTTAACAAGCTTTCACGGATGAAAACAACATTTTTATTAATTTTATATTTATATATTAGTTTTCAAACAAAAAATCAAGTCTATTTTCCAATCCAATTTTAATCATGTCAATCCAAGTTAAATTCCACCAAAGAGATTTTTTCAAAGACAAAGACCTCAATATTGTCTTAGTATTATAGAATTTACTATTTGGGGAAGTAATAATGTTCTCTCCTTTCAAAAAATCACTTTTAAATTTTTTAAATAGAATTAAATAATCATACCAAATTTCAAATTCTAAATGAAAAAAATTATAATTTTGATAAAATTTTGGAAGTTGAATGCTTCTAAATTCATTACGTGAAGATCTAGAGCTATTCTTGGAAATTTAATTGTACATATTGTTGTAATTAAAACATCATGCTTTTAAATTTTTCTATTGGACCAAACTTCATCGGAGATAAAGAGGTCACATCACATTTACTTTTTGTTCAATATTCCTCTGTTGTTTAGGAGTTATTGAAAGGTGCAAGTCATGGAGAGTGGATTGTCTATTTTTGGAAATTCTAATCCCACTTTTGGTTTTAGAAGTATTAAATTATTGAAGGTTGAATGACTAAATTTTTAACAAAGAAAACATAAAGTAGTTATAACTTCTTGTTATTCACCCGGTCAACATGATGTAAATAGAGTCCTATAGTAGTAGGAAAAAGATACTTGAGCATCAATGAATATAGTGCCCAAAGTACCAAATCAATGTCAATATGGACTTTGGGCACCATGCTCTCGCAATATTCTTTAATGTCAAAAACCACCCTTTTTACTAGTGCTATGCCAATCCAATTGGCATCGGGTTGCTTTTGAATATTACAATATAATATTATAAATGTGCACCTTCAAGATGACATCGTTATATTCTTGAACTACCATGACTCGATCCCCTCACTCTAAATCCCTCCCCTTTTGATTTGAATGTAAGCACTATTCACCCATGGGTCCCATTTTCTAAAATTTTCATTTTAGGCACCTATAGGGTTTTTTTTTGGCAGTTTTTTTTTGCAACTTTGGGATCTACGGGCCCAAATCAGTTCACGAGAACCCCTCGGGAATTTCAAACCCTTGGAAGAGGGGGTTATTTTTTAAAGTGGGCCCATATATGCACAAAATAGGGTACAATTTTTGTTCTCTTGCATTAACGTTGAGGGGGATTTACCCCAATTCGATACCTTGTTGACACTTTACTGCAATCAAGCATCATTCTTCAACCATGAGGAATTATGCCTCTATACTAACACTCAATACCTTCAATTCAAGATTTTTCTACGGCAACAACCACTGTAGAAAAAGGACCAGCTCCATCATGAATGGTATGGAAAATTTATACAAATTTTCAAACCATATGGTTGTTTTTATTTCACATTCAAAGCCACTCAATTGACCAATGGAGCCGATGAGTAAGTTACTGGTAGCTTGAATTGAACATCACTCTATGAAAGTTTATTAAGACACTCCACATCAATGGTACCAATGTGCCCAAGAATATACAACAACTTGTATTTATTACTTTATTTTTTAATGTTTTTTCTTCTTGTGAAACTATTTTTATATTTCAAAATTGTGTAATACAGAAGGACCATGCACGCACGTTCCCTATGATAATTTCATCCCTAGAATCCTCGTGCCAAATTCCACAACAAACCAACCTAATTAATTATATGATACAAACTGTGCACACATGCTCACAAAGACAGTTCCTCCGTTGGAATTGTCATACTAACTACGGGTAAGAATACACTACACTAATTATCCCATTTAGTGAGTGTTGTACTAATTTCTGAAGCACGCACTTTTTTTGCAAAATCTCAAAATTTGTGAGGGCTAAAATTTTATTGACTGGTTGAAATCTTCATATCATGCTAGTTTTACATCACAATGATATCTAGTATCACCTTCACTAATTTCCTACAAGCACTAAGTTATCCCCCCCCCCCCCGCCCCCCAAACCCCCCTCTCACTAATTGGAATAATCACTGTAGAACATTAGTACATAATTCCTAAAACATTCTCACCCCTTTCCAAATTTTGTAGTTTTGCAAAGATGCATCATAAAACGCAACCACAAGGGATATTTTGAACTTGATGTTTGAATAAAATTTGTACATTATAAATTTTGGATTCTGTCGATACAATTAGATTTGCGATTGCTATCAATAATATATTTTTGTATACAATTTGAAACTTGAAATTCAAAAATATTTTTTAATTTGATTACGAATAAGATATTCACAATATGTGAATGAAATTTGTTGTGATGGGTTGAAATGTAATACGCTATGTGTAGTGATTTTTGGAGATTTTTAGGTTCCTTGATTTTATGAGTTTAATTTTTTAAGAGCACATAGAGACTAAAATCACTGAAATTTTTGGTGACTCACATCAACATGAAACGTAGCATGAAAAGTTCACAAATCATCCCTTTTCTAATCAAATTACATTGCATGCATAATGCTTTCTTACCATGGACTTTTGTGGTATTTTTTTTCCTTACAAAAAGTACATGATGAATGAGATAACGTGGATGAAATCTGTACATCGTCAAAAAATGGGGTCCTGTTACACATACCACATACAGGATAGTAATACAATTTTCCAAGCTGGGATGGTCAAAGAGGGAATCAAAGCTCATGGAAAACATGCTTAGGCACTCATGTGTTCACATCAACCAATCACGTACTGGTATTAGATTTTTATAAAAATACCACCATCCCTGGACCATGTGTGAGCAGAGACCTTGACTGACCATGTCTCAAACAGACAATCTTATGTTATGTACGAGCCCAGTCCTACTTTTTGAGGCTATCAAGAAAATTGCACCAAAATTTTCTTCTTGGTGATAGTTCTTTACAAAATTCGGGGTGTAAAAATCAATGATTGTAGCCATATATTCAACGTAGAAATATTCGATGGAGCCAAATGACTTTTTGTATCTCTATAAATGTCTACTCATGTCACCTTGACATTTTTTGACAGATGCATCTTTTGTTTGTCGCCATATTAATGGAATATGTTGAAGATGTTGTTGTTGAATTTTGGATACCAGTTCAATGATTGAGCATTCAAGAGGGAGACCAAACTCATTCAATGTTGCTTATTTAGCCCAATGTCTTGTAAAATTTGCATTAAATCTCCCACTATTAACCAATTTTGTTCATGTATTGTTAAAATGCTACTTACTAATACAATCGCTGCCATTCAAATGCACTCTTTGAAAATAAGAAACACTTTTGAGAAATTGCATGGATTGAAGAAATCAATCAGGTGAGCCCTGGCGTCATGGGATAATCAATATTGCAATGTATAGTGCACTCGATGACGTCGTCGGGCACAATAGGTGAGTGGAAGTAAATAAATAGTTGTTTTATTACAGAACAAAAAATATGTTCCCATCGACGATTTCATATCAACACAATGCTTTCGATTTCCAAACATAAGGTGTATATACACTGTATCCTGGTAGCAGTTCTGGAACAAATTAATATTTTTTAGAAAGCGCCATGAGTCGCTTTCTTATTGGTCATGATCCATGAAAATAGAATGTGGATAGATGGCAAAAAAGACGACAAGAAACTCTAGGGGTGTTGGGGATGCTACCAAGTTACAATATAACCTTTGCAGAAGTTTTCATCTAAAGAAATCATCCATAACATGCTACTATTCATCCATGAGCAGTTTAGTTACATCTTTCATCACCTTGAATATTACTCAGTCTTTCATCCTTAAATGTCAAAAAAGTCCCACAAGTTTGTTTATGAGAGAATAATGGAAAAGTGGATTTTCTTAACCAAAATTGAATAGAATTGGTGCTTTGGAAAGGTGATGAAAAAGTGAAGGTAAATTTAACAAATATTCCTAAACTAAACAATTATAGAACAATTCACAATCAAATGAAAGAATCAAGGGGAGGACGGAGCTATGGTCGGGCAACAATTATGGAGAGAGACAAAAAATAAATAAAAATTTAAAGAGCATAAATGTTGGCCAGTATCACCTGCTATCCGGCGCCGATGGTAGTTTTATTTTATTTTTTACTATATATTTTTATTTTTTGTGTTATAGAGAGCAACTACTATAAACTATTGGAGATGCTCTTCAAGCTGCCCTCGAAGGATCCTCTTGACGTTTAACCCTTAACCCCTAAATGACGGAGGGGGTAAGGGCAAAACATAAATGTGTTATAAAAAATTACTTCTTCAACTTTGATGAAGTTTGGTCCAAAAGAGAAAATGAGGAGCTTCATGTTTAGTAATTTTCCACACGGTCAAATATCAAAAAATAACTTTTTATCATCTCATAATGAATTTAGAAGCATTTAACTTCAAATATTTATCAGAATCACAAATTTTATTTTTAGAATTTGAAATTTTGTATGATTTGTTAAAACTAGACATTCTATTCTAAAATCAAAAATTGCAAATTTTTCAACGGAGAGAACATCATTACTTTCCCCAAATAGTAAGTTTTCTGACACTAGACAATGTAGAAGTGTTTTTCTTTGAAAATTTCTCCCGGGTGGAGTTTAACTCGGATTGACATGATTCAAATTGGGTTGGAAAGTAGACTTGATTACCTATTTAAATATATTTTTTATTTTCTATAAAAATGTTTTTTCTATTTCGGGCAGCCCATAAAAAAAGGGCAGAGACCATAAAATGGTTGATCCGTCACTTAGGGGTTAAACGTCAAAGCAAGCCCCACGGGATGCTGAAGACTTTCAAGTGAGAACAAGGTTTCAGCATAAGGAATATCCAAATCAGAGGACCGGACAGATACATATGGTGGAGGTTTGGGGGCTGATATGGTAACATCCATCCTGCCAGTTGATAAGGGCATCCCCCCCATTGCACTCATTATGTCAACTTTCTACCGTTAGTACCTTCATAGTAGCTTCGCTTTCAAATAGATAACAAAAAATTTGAAATTCATTGAAAGAAAATTTGTAAGGGGAAAAACAGATTGAAGAGAATATTTGAGAAAATTGAAATTTATTTTTAGAAATAAATTACTATTATGCTATGAAGGTACAATATTGAAAATTCTAAGTGATGGTTTAGAAATGGTCAATGGCAACATGTATAAGGGCATGTCCACCCTACCACTGAATTCTCCATTTTCATTGAAATTCAACCTGCATTTTTAGGGAGGAAGAGAGACATTGAATATAGAGACACTTTAATACATCCTTCTATAATTAAGTTTAGGAAGGGCTCGGTATCCTAAATTGATGGACAGTAATGTTCATCCATGTATAGTAATTGTGATTGCACTAGTAGAAATCTTGTCTTATGTGACAAGTCTTTAATGACTCAATGTTCGGAAAGACAAGTCCATATTGACACAAAGTGGTCTTTGCGTCATTATGGACTTGTCTTTCCGGACATTTAGTCACTAAAAACTTGTCACATAAGACAAGATTTCTACTAGTGTTGGTTCATTGACGATAGCGATTTGGTGGTAGCTTGTGACACCAAATTTTGGATGTGAAGATTAAGTGATGAAGGGGTGAATTGAGGGAGAAGGGCGTGGATGCTCTAAGAATTTTGGGGGTGGGGGATGTAAAATAAAAATATGTAGTACCATAGCAGGGTCGCCACCCTGTAAACGAATGTTTAACCCCCTAAAGGTCTCAAGGTGTCCCTGGAATTAACAGTTTGAGAAAAACAGTTATAAAATATTGTTTAGAGGAATACTTATTTTGGAATTGATATACAAATGAAAGTTGTAAATTTTGAATTTTAGATTCCATCCGTATCGTTAGATTCACCAATTCTATCACCAATATTTTATTATAAAATTTGGAAGTAAAAATAAAAAATTCCTTCTAAATTTGATTACAAAAAAATATTAATAATTTTTGAGTAAAAAATGTTGCATCAAATATGAATTGATATACTCTTGATATGGTGATTTTTTGAAATCTTAAACCCTAAACCTAAACCCTAAACCCTAAGCCTCATTTTTGCATGGCCACTTTTGAACTAAAGTCGATGCAATTATGGCTTGGTTAAAATTTCACATACTTATACGTTTGTAATTTTAAAGAATTATGTACTCTAATAACACCAAATTCAACCTTTGAATAGGGTTGACAAAGTATCTCTAAAAAATGTTTCATGGTGAAAAGGTTCATGAGGAAGTAGATATGGATGAAAAAATCATCCATCGTCCCCACGGGGGTCGATTGGACCTTCAAGGGTTAATATTTTTGAAAAATAAGGTTCCGATCCTAGAGATGAAAAAAATGATTTAAAATGCCCTAGAATAGTCCAAAACGACCCAAAATAGCTAAATATAGCTAAACATGATTTATTCTATTTGTCCTCATAATTTCTATTATTCTATTTACGTTCTTTTTTTAATTTTTAATTGTTGGGCAAACCTGCGGTGGTTCTATGGTAATTCAAATTCTAGGAGTTAGATATTTTGAGTAAGAAAATATTTTTTAAACGAGATCAACAGGTTGCCATTCATGTATGTACTAGGTCGGTTGGAACCATCTTTTCCAAAACTTGCACCAGACAGGAGCTTCACTGGGTGGTCCTGTTGAGATCAAGTTCAAAACTAACAGCCCTCACTAGAATACTGTAATGTACAGTACAGTTAAGCCATGCCTCAAGAGCTCATTTCAAAAGCACTTGTTGAGCAAGGGCCAGAGTCCATTTGTTGCCAATTTTGTGGTACAAATTGGGGAAAAAGATGGTCTCACCAAATTAGTAGGTACGCAAAAGGCACAACTCGACCAGGTGTTATTCAAATGGTTGTACCTGGGCACCGATCCAGAACTAAAGCCATCAATTTGTTTTAGTTTTTGAAGTTTTTATACAAAAGCCCCGTGAGTTTGAAATACTCGGAGGAGTATGTGTCTCTAAGCTATGCCTGAATTGGATCATAATAATAATCATAACGCTGGCCCAGAAACCATCGTGAATAGAGAGTTTGTTGGGGTGGTCCATGCCTCCTCTTGGAGGTAGACAAATTTGATCGAATTCGTCTACATGTTTACAAGAGAAGGTCATGGCAATATTTGTTTAGTTGGGACTTTCCATCAAATCGGGACTTTTTGAAATCTACAATTGGCATAGATCCAGTGGGCAATTGCCAGTTGTAGACTTCAAAAAGTCCCAATCTGATGGAAAGTCCTAACTAAACAAACATTGCCATAGTCATGATGCTTATTCAAACTATGAGATCAAAGTCAAAGTCACATCATAAACAAACATTGCCATAGTCATGATGCTTATTCAAACTACGAGATCAAAGTCAAAGTCACATCACAAACTGATAGTAGCTTTGTACATTTTCAATAACCTCGTCGCAGCTACTTCTCTACGACATTTCATGGGTTTCTGCAAACAAAATTACGGAGGCATGGAGCGCGTACATTTCCGCTCTAGGATGTACACCCTAGGTTATTATAAGGTAGTTCTCGGATATGCAGCGACCTACCTTAGAATGTGACATCTTGAGTTCCAAAAACTCAGGGAAATTGACAGCAGCTTCATTTTTGAAAACCTCCCACGTCTATTCTTTTTGTTCAAAGTTATTTGTTGTTTAACCAACACATGCAATGTTCTTCACTAATTCTGGTGATATAGAATTTTATTTAATATTAATTACATTCCTTACAATACGGTTAATTGAATTTTTCATTTTAAAACCATACATCCTTGGTCCTTTGAGTTGCGTTCATATAATGAACAATTCATAGTGCATATTATTCCAAATTCATTACAATTTTTTTTTTATTAAAATTTGTTGATTTGGGATTTTAAAGCAAGAGACCCTTTTGCAGCAAGAGAGCCTTTTTTTGCTCGACTTGCTGCAAAGCAACTTGAACCATGAAACATTATTCACTAGGCCGGTCGAGCAAGAAAGGCTTTCTCTGACCGTCCATGATCAGTCTCTTTTTCCTTTTTTCTTTTTTTGGTAATGTAAACCCAAGTCGTCTTGGGATGAGTTCATAGATTTTAGACGACTTCTTGGTCCGTAGTGTAAACTGGCCCCCTTATTCTGATCCTCACGTACAATACCATCCCGGGGGATAGGACGGGCCGGTTGGTTGGTACAACTTTCCTGCCATGATAACTCACTAGCAACACCAAGCCATGTGTATCACACCACTGCTCAACGAGCCCACCTGGTTTTGAACCCGGACCACATAATCGTGATACAACGCCCTTCACCAACCAACCAAAGAACTCATGACTTGGTGTTAGTAATTAATACCAAATATACCTTTATACAACTAACACTCAACCATCATTTCCTCGTTTTTTTTCTTTTGTTACCGTTACTGTTACTTTGTTTGGTTGCTATAGTGTCCATCCTCGAAAGAGGATAGTAGTATTGTCCCAATGTCCCTTTGTCCCGTGGGCATCGGGTCATTGACATTATGAACGGACATTTTATTCACGCCGACCCATTTCTTTGGGTTGGTGTTTCTATCTTTCTATCTATCTATCTACCATCCCGGGTACCATTGGCCTGCCTATCTGAAAGATACCGTTGGGTAAAGTTTGAACCCTGCCGATATACCTCTTTCCCGTATGCAGATATTTTTTCACACTCCGCCATGCATGAAGGCTGGATATTTAACTGCTGGGGCCCAAGAGAAAACGTCTTCAAAATCTCCCCTTGGTCCTCTTTAAACACCCAATGTAGAAGGAAGGCGTGCATACCCCTGGTAGATGGGGTCAAGTGCCGTGTGAGGCACTCACTGTTTTGAATGTAATAATAAGCGTAAGCACGTGCCCGGACCAAATATTGGTCTGTAATTTGGTCCTCATGCCTCGGGACCAATTTTGAGCCTCGATTCCTGGGAAAGAAACACAACCACTTGCGACGATCCGATCCCACTCATTTGTAGGTTATCCTACCATGACTCCGCAGCAGATTCCAGGCTGATTTGGCTCAGCCAATCCATGCACATTTTTTGCTTCAGGGGCATGTTCCTATTGTAAATAGCCACCATGTGCAGCCTATGAAATGGTATTCCGTCTGATAAACTTGAATTATTATGACTAGATCGAATATACACCGTATCGTATTCACAGCTCCCTACTGTACTCTTAGGGCCACTTCACACTATTGCCGTCAAAGTTCACCAATCAGATTGCAAGAAACCAAGAATTTGGCATCTCGGTCCTTCACAGTGAAAGCCAAAGTCCAAAGGTTGTCGCCCTCCAAAATGCCAACATGGCAGCACTTTTTGACCAAGGTGATAGACTCTCGAAAGAAGTTTGGGTCGAACCAGAATGGAAACCCAAACTATAGTCGAGAGGCTGACAATTTTTTTCATAAAAATCAAAACTATATTTTATTGCCTATTTTCAGCCCATTTCTTTGGACTCTTAACAAATTTTGGCCACTCAATCCCACAACCTCTCGACTTGGACGGCCAGTGTGAAGCGGCCATTACACGATCCATCGGAGGTGAAAGCAAAAAATACACGAGAAAAAATTGAGTTAACCCTAATACAAACGTGCAAGTTATGTTGAAATGGACATAACATAATAGAGCAGTTCATGAAGTCCCCTTTTTCCATATTGGCACGTTACTTGCATCCATGGTCATTATATTCATGAGAATAATTATGAACATGGGCAGTGTCAACTTCCAACAAGTGCATTACCATAGGGACTTACAAAAATGGGAGTACTGAAGTTCTAAGCATGGGTCTTGAATGGAGAATGACCTTCACCTACTAGTGGTAGGACCTGTTGTAGAAGGTGAAAACTGAATCACATTAAAATATGCTCATTTGATCCAATTCCAAAAAGAAAGACATCTTGAATTGCTCTATTATGTTATGGAGTTCTATGGGAGCTTTAAGAGTTAAAACAAGTCTTGAGTTATAACCTTTACTAATGGCATAATCTACGATCATCCATGCTTACGGATACATAATGCTAATTTGTCATTTTGAGAGAGATCTAGTGAGTTGGTGGGTTAGAAGAAAGTTAACCAAAAGTACATCAAGATGGACGTTTGTGATACAAAACAAGCGGCTAATCGCGAAGTCTCTGCCTTTGTATTTACCATAGATTTATTTTTACACCTTGTTTGTACTATTCACCCATGTAACTCCTTAAAAACGAAGCGTTTTCGTAGTCTCTCCCTTGGTGGGTAGAGAAAATAAACAAGTCGCTAGTTGCTGAGTCTCTGCCTTAGTATTTACCCCAGATTTACTATTACAACTTCTTTTTACTATCCAGGCATGTAACTCCTGGTAACTCCTCAAAAACTAAGCGTTTCCGTAGTCTCTCCCCTAGAAGGACATAGACAATAAACAAATAACTTGACATTATGACCAATAACCTTCCCCAATATCCATGATGTGATGAATGTCTATGCCAGGCTGACATGAGTGATGGAAAGGTCAGATTCTTTGGTTGCTTTCTCCTAGGAACCAAAATAAATACTTGATTTGGACACAAGTAGCATTTATGCTCATAAGGAATAACTGAAGCAACAACATCAACTCTGGCCACATGAGTTGTAAATGCTGAGAATGATTAATCCCTGACTACCCAACCATGCATGTTTTACACGATGTACAGAACCAAACTTTGTTTTCTCATCCATCATGCACTTTTTTAGGGTGTCAGTTTTTTTGCTGAATTTTATATGGGAAGTTAGCTTCATGCATGTGTGATGCAATTAGAAAGTTGATGATTTGTGAACTTTTATATCTCATTTCATGTTGCAGTGTTTCTTAAAAATCTCAAAAATTTTAGTCTAAAAGTGCTCATGAAAAAGTCAACTCGTAGAATTAAGCAACCAAAAATATTTCCAAAAATAACTACACTTAAAGTATTGCATTCAAACCCATCACAACAAATTTCATTCACAAATTGTCAATATCTTATTCGTAATCAGATTACAAAATAATTTTGAATTTTAAGTTTTAAATTTTGTACAAAAATATTGGTGATAGCCTCCATAGATCTAACCGTATGGATGAAATCTAAAATTCATAATGTACAACTGTTATCCATACATCAAATTCAAAATATTCCTCTTGGTTGCATTTAATAATGCATTTTTTATCGCAATTTTCCACCCCTGTCAGCGTGAAGTCCCCTTCTTCAACAGACTTGAGTGCCATGCCTGCTCTTGACTGTTACGACATCCAAGACTGGCACACTCGCCAATTATTTGTACCAAACGCAACTCATTTCAATGCTCTCTATTCTTTTAGTCATTTCTCCACTCTCAATTCTAACTTAGATTTTGCATTTGACAAAAAGCTCCATCGCTACCGTACTCGGTCATCGAGGTCAACAAAAAAAAGCACAAATCTTTGGGAAATTATTTTTCAAAAAAAGTTTTATTTTCTATGGTGTAAAAGAAAATCTTAGATAATATCCACAACATTTGGGAAAAACAATAATTATTTGGTATGACTTCTAGACCTTAACCCCTAAACGTTCTCACCCTTTTCAGATTTGGCAGTTTTTCAAAGATGCATCATAAAATGCAACTAAGAGGGATATTTTCAAGTTGATGAATGAATGAAAGTTGTACATTATGCATTTTAGATTCTATCCATACGGTTAGATTTGCAATTGCTATCACCAATATTTGTGTATAAATTTTCAAACTTAAAATTTAGAGCTCTTTTGTAATATGATTACGAATAAGATATTGACAATCTAATAATGAGAATTGTTGGGATGAGTTGAATGTGATACTCTAAGTGTAGTGATTTTTGGAGATTTTTTGGTTGCTTATTTTTAGTAGATGACTTTTTCAAGAGCACTTTTAGACTAAAATCTTCGAAATTTTGGGTGGAACACTACAACATGAAATGAGGCATAAAAATTTCACAAATCATCCCTTTTCTAATCGGATCACACATGCACGAAGCTAACTTCCCATAAAAGTTTCACTAAAAATTTCACGCTGCAAAAAGTGCATGATGGATGAGAAATCGGAGTTTAAATCCGTACATCATGCAAAATATGCATGGTTGGGCGGTTAGGGGTTAACGGTCCAACATGGTAGTAGAAAAGAGGTACTTTGACACCATGCAATGGTGTCAGAGTATGGGTTTTTGCTACTTTATGATGATTGTTCTAGTTGCAGACACATTTTGATCATGAAACTAAAAAACCACTCGATCTTGTAGGAAACCATCTTCATTTTTCAAAAAACCTCAACTTCACCTTTAATTCCCAATTTTTTTTTGGTAAGTTATGAGCATTCAAAGAGCCCTTTCTTTAATCCCTAACTCTCACCCTAACTGCCTAACCGTCCATTTTTTGGACAATATACATATTTTAGTCCAAACCTAATTCATGTAGAGTCTCCAAAGTCTTGGGCTCAAAATATATAGTAAAATATTAAAAAATAAACTAATTAATGACTACTTGAAAGAGAATTGGGTTTCCATTCTTGGCCGATCCAATCCTCGCTCAAGAATCCATCACATTGGCGCCAAAACTCACCAAAAAATCAACATGTGGGTACATTGGAGGGCAATGGCCTTTGGATTTTGGCTTTGAGTGTGAAGCATGAGAGACTGATTCTGGCTTTCGTCCAAATAACATGATTGATTGAATTCAATGGACTCTCAAACTTTGGGCACAGTGTGAACAATCCCTAAAATGAACCATTGTCCAAACCTCCAAAATTTCAATATAGAAAGATGCCATACTAGTCCAACGCTATATAGCATAATTGAGCAATGGAAGTCAACACCCTTTTGCAATGGAACCACGATCTGATTACAATTAGAAACTAGAAATACAAATGACATTGAGTTAACTAAAAACAAAAGAATTGAAGAGCAACTGAAGAGGAATTTTCTCTTTGTAATTATATTTTTTGACACTCATTGTTCATGAACAGTTTCCATGTCGGGGTTCTTAAATTGGAGGAGTGTGTGGAAACTCTCTTCTAGCATTGGGGAGGTCGCGAGTTTCCACCCCATAGTAGCGCAAGGCATTGCTTTAGATTATTCTCCAACTCACCTTAGACTAGTTTTGCAGCCTTTTTGAACTCAAATCGAATTCAAGAAACCCTCTTTTAGTGTAACCAAAATCAAAGCAAATAGTGAACTGAACACCCTCCAACTCTAAGATGTTAGAGCCAATTAATCAAATCAATCACCTAATTATATCTCAAGTTTGCAACATGTCTTGCCACTATCTCAAATTGAATGTGGGCCATCGCCTCCAAGCCTTGGCTCTTTTTGAACTCACCTTAGTCTCAGTTTTGCCTCCTTTCTGAAGACAAAACTAAGTTAATTCACACTCCTTTCTATTTTTAATTCTTTGAAAACCATGACAGTTTACTTAACTGCCTTAGATACAGTTCAAACTCACCTCACCTAACATTTATTTTCTCTTCTTTTTGGTTAACTCTATTGCACTGCTTATTATCGTATGTGATTCAAACTGATTAAAAACCTTTTGTTAATAAAAAATGTAAATATAAAGAAATAAAGAAATCAGGTGAAACTTTCTAGAGGTTCCAAGAATATCCATCCCATTCGGTGAGACACCCAAGTTTCAGGGAGGAAAACCCAATTTCATGAGTTGATCAGCCAGGACGGATGGCGGCATATGTCGTATCCAGAATAATATCCATAAATGCTGAAAATAGACAAAAGTAGATACGCATAAAATATCCTCTGTATTGATACGTATTGGAAAGCCAATTGCTCACCCCTTCTAACGTCAGTCAGCACGTAAAAAGTACAGTCAGCAGTGACATGGCATCCACATCATTACCAAACCCTGAACTGGGTGACTCATGAGTTGGAAGGAAGTTGCTCCTGGAATTACAAAATTCTTTTTTTCTTTTTTTGAAAGAGTGAAACCCTTAGAGGCGCCTCTTTCAAGGTCGGCGTGAATAAATTGTTCGTTCGTAATGTCAATGACTCAGTGTTCACCAGACAAAGGGCCATTGAAACAAAACTACTCTCTCCTACCATGAATGTCATTTTTAATGACAATCTCTATTTTGATTGGCATAATGGTTGTAAAGGTCTTCAGCCTAGCTACAATAGAATTATGGCACAGTACTACAACAAGTACTACGACAAGTTCAACATATCATGATTCAACACATCATAGATAGATAGAAACTCCGGTCCTCCTTAGAGGGCTGGCGTGAATAAAGTGTCTGTTCATAATGCTAATGACTCTGTGCCCACCGGACAAAGGGCCATTGGGACTTCAACACATCACATTATATATGATATCTAAAACAACCATTTTAAAAAATGTTATTTTTATTCACTAAAATACTTATAGTTTAGACATTTTGAAGTTGAAGTTGAAACATGACGAGAAAAAATATGCATTCAAATGTTAAAACTTCAAATACAAATTAAGCCAAAACAATTTAAACACTAAAATTTCAAAAATAAATAAACTATCTATTCTAACTTGAACTTGTCTGTTTTTAATATATATGAATATAAAAAAGACAACTTTATTTTGATGTTTAAAATAGTACATAACAAAAATGAAAATGATTTTATCTATAATTGTGAGTGATTACGTAAACTAGTGTAAAATATGAAAAAAGGGTATCCTACTTTTATGGAGACTCCCAAAGAATAGTACACCCAAAAATGCTACATATGATTCCCAATATCAAATTAATTGTAGAAAGTTGATGTAAGTCATTCTTGAAGAGATGCTTCTTTTTTGTCTCATGTGGTAATGACTTGTTTCTGAGAACCAATAAACATTGTCCATTTTACTTCTTTTTTAACCCTTATCACACAAGTGGTTTAAGCAAATCAAGTTGTTCCACAAAGCTAATAATCTTCTCCCTTTTCCTATTCTTCCAAAAAGATTTAAGTAATGTTTTACAATTTTTACCCTCACATGTTATTCATGACTTGCCCACATATATTTCCCGAAGCTAAATTGAACTTAGAAGGTTAAACCTAGGGTTCATTTATAAAAAGGTGGGATTTCGAGATGACATCAAATGATTACTCATTGAGCTCTCTCCTACCTAAGTGAGCTCTTGCGGCTTTGCCTGTCTTTGCAAGTAACGTATTCTTAACTATCGAACTTGATACTCGTAGGTTGAAAGGTTCCTGTAACACCACAAAGGTCTAGCACTCTTTGGCACACACAACTCATGTGGTGGAACCCTTGAAAAAATGAGTAAAAACTGTAAGGAAAAAACAAAATCACTCATATGAAAAGGAGGCCCAACTCTAGCCGACATAAATGAAGCTCTCGTGCTACCAAATGGCCACCAACACCAAAGTCGCTTGTGCTACCGAAAGGAGACCCATCCAAACACAAACAAAATTCCTTAGATAGATAGAAACTCCGGTCCTCTTTTGAAGACTGGCGTGAAGAAAGTGTCCGTTCGTAATGTCAATGCCTAAGTCACTGGACAAAGGGCCCAAAATTCGTTACAAGAGATTCAAACTCCTGCACGAAATTCAAACCAAAGCTCACCCGCCCGGGCAGCCCGCGAGGAGAATTTAGTTGCCCGAAACGAACGAAACACGAAATTCAAACTACCCGTACAATACACCACCCGGACCCTCAACCGCATACATACTAAATACGTACAAAGTACAGTATACCACCAGGCGTACAAACCTACGAGTCTCCGACACTCCCACGGGATTCAAACGCGAGAAACTCGGCATCACGCTGTGACAGAGCCTGCGGGAATCACTGAACTGCAAGCCCTCGTCCCAGCCAGTCCCATCCGCTGGCCCACAAGCACAAAATTTGGTCCCACAAATCACAAGCGCAATTTGGCTGGCAGGACCCACAAATCCTCCGGGGCGCGACGGGCGCGAGCGGCGCGAGCGCGACGACGCAGAGACGCCGGCCGAACTGAAGCCGTCCCCCACTTGCAGGAAGGAACGCTGCTTTCCTTCACTTAACTTACTTACTGCAGTTACGAGTTACGACCACCACGACGTCACATGCCTCCCTGTTTTGTGCGTCTCTCAAAACAGTTGAACCACCTTGCGCTCACTGTTTCCCTTTCCTTTTCCTTCCCCTGTGCCTGCTTCCTCGTACTTGCACCCCCATGTAAGAAAGGGAAGGGAAGCCATGGCGCGGCTTGGCGAGGATTTGGACTTGGGTTCCTCGTGATTCCTCACTGCGGGGTCGCAACCCAGGCAGGCCGCGTCCCCGCCCGGCGCTACTCTACTGCAACTGCCTCCCCCGCCCCTCCCTTCCCTTCCCTTCCCTTCCCTTCCCTTCCATAATTGTCTTCGTCCCCAGTTGAATGCCGCGCCCTCTTGCTCTGCTCCGTTGCTTCGAGTTCCTTGATTAACATAACAATGCGGTCGTTTCTCACGCGGTTTTCGGTGTGAGAACTCCCGGTTCTTGATTTTTTTGGGGCTGTGGGTTGTTACTAATGATCGAGCGAGTCGGTTCGTGTTCCTTTGCATCAGTCCGTTTCAAGCCGCGCGGCGCCTCTTCTTCTTCCCCTTCTTTAAATTGGATTTTAACCCCGAGGACCCGCGCCAGGATTTAAAGAAAGGAGTTTGTGAGCGATCGGCGTTCGTTTTGAACCGGAAAAAGAAGATGCGGAGTTGAGATCAGTTTGCGGATTGGGAGTTTTTTGAGGGCAAGATGAGGAGAGCTATGGAGAGTTTGTCGGTGTTGTTGTTGTCGATGTTGTTGCTGGGAGCTTCATCCGAGGCGGCGTACGCGCCTCTGAAAGGTACACAGAAGACGAATGCTTATGCGACAATGTTGTACATGGGCACGCCGCGTGATTACGAGTTTTACGTCGCCGCCCGCGTGATGCTGGGCACGCTGGTGCGGCTCCAAGTGGACGCGGATCTCGTCGTCATCGCCTCTGCTAGCGTGCCCCCGCATTGGCAGAAAACTTTGTAAGTCGTCTTCCTTCGCACACAATGCTCATTCCAGCCCTTGAATTTTCGCCTACAAATCCCACCGATTGTGCTTCTAACGTGGTAATTACAGTTAGATGATCATTTTTTGTGCAAGAATCGATTTACGTGCAGTTTTTGGTGACCGAACTTGGTGACTGAACGATGTTTTGCATGCAGAAACGACGAAGGTGCGAAAGTCGTGGTGGTGGAAGATATCCAGAATCCTTACCGAACTCAGCGCAATTTTGATAAGCGCTTCATGTTCACATTGAACAAAATCTACGCTTGGAAGTTGACCGAGTATCAGCGCGTTGTTATGCTTGATGTCGACAATTTGTTTCTCCGCGCACCGGACGAACTCTTTCAGTGCGGCCAATTCTGTGCTGCGTTCATTAATCCCTGCATTTTTCACACGGGTCTCTTTGTTTTACAGGCAAGTGAATTTTACTGCTCAAAAATTCTTTTAATTCTGTACAAACTTTTTTTCTTCTTCCTGCCTTATTATCTCATCACAACTTTCAACGTTGTGCTTCTCACACGGGGTTATCCTTTGCCCAATAACTTAGAATTTACGCTTGATGCACATTTTTTAGAAGTTAAGAAATTTAGTGTTCGTGATATGGGGCGCTTTTTGTGGAGTTTCTATTAGAGCAATTCACGTAGATTGCTGTCACAGTCCTTCGTTGACTTTGCATTCTAACGGTTTAAAAAAAAATTCCTGTCTGCAGCCATCAAACGAAACTTTCAACGATATGCTGCATGACATCAGTATTGGGAAGGAGAATAGCGATGGGGCAGATCAAGGCTTTTTGGTGAACCACTTCAATGATCTTCTGGATCAACCACTGTTTCACCCTCCTGCAGACGGTTCCCGACTGAATGGGCTGTTCCGGCTCCCTCTCGGATATCAAATGGACGCTTCATTCTTTTGTGAGTACACCAGTTTTGAAATTATCTAACTTCATTGTCAGTAAAGTGGGCAACTTCAACTGCAAGATTGTCTTCTTTCCTTTTCCTCTTCAGAATTCTAAGCCCCAAATTCTCATCAGAAACACACTAGTCCTCATGTAGAGAGTAGTGAATTCTTCACCTCCTATTGCAGAAACCGAAACTCTCGCAGTTTGACACGGCTTTGAGAATTACCTCTTATACACTGGGAGAACAGTGGCAGGTGGCAAATTGTAGATTTACCCCAAATTAATGTTAATAGAGGGGTTGGGGTTGTGCTTTCCTGAGAATGCTTCTCATTAACTTATGTTACACGCAGATTTGAAACTAAAATGGCGCATTCCGTGTGGCCCGAACAGCGTGATCACATTTCCCAGTGTTCCCATGTTGAAGCCGTGGTATTGGTGGTCATGGCCAACACTACCTTTGGGACTTTCATGGCACGAAAAGCGTGTGGCAACCATAGGGTGAGTACAACTCTTCTGTTTTCTCTTCTATACTCCCTCTGTCCGGAAATAGCTCTCCCAGTTTTTGGCATGTTTTAGCGTAACGCTTATTTTGCCAAAAAAACCCCGTCTCAGCACTCTACAAACGGTCTACCTTCAATAGTTTTTGTGTCACTCTCATTGTCCGCCCCGTTTGAAGTTTGAAGTGGACATGGCTCACGTTTGAAGTATACAACATATATCAGAGAAAAAAATGCCAATTATTTCCGAGTAATAAGAAACCCGCTTGATCACAAGGAACCCTGACCATATTACTAGGCAGTAAAGGGTACAAGAATGATGGTAAATGACTTGCTAAATTGAACAACCACTTGAAAAACTTGCTATAGACAGCAGTTTGGCAGTAATGTTTACTGACAAAGTTTCCTGTGGATCAGTTGTCACAAGAAATGAATTGGATTTTCAAGCGCCAGGTCACTTACATGTTATGATGCACTGCAGGTACGAAACCGAAACACCGGTGCTCATAGCCGAGAGTTTATTCTACATCGTCACGATGCTGTTGGCAATAGTGATCCGGCACCGGTGCGCATTCTCGGAGAAGGGATCAGTGATGAGGTCGTGTTTCGGCCGGGGACCGTGTGCAGAGAAGAAGCTGTGTGATCCATGGGCGATCAAGCTGACAGTTCTTGTGTTGGCAGCAGGCAGCTTCCTCATCCCTGCGTATCTGGTTCCCACCACAGTGCACCCGTTCATGGGCTGGGGGGTCTTCCTGCTGGGATCCCTCTCCCTTTTAACTGTTGTCATCAACGTGTTCCAGCTCCCTGTCCTGCCAGTTTTAACTCCATGGATCGGCGGCATCGGAGCTTTGCTGGTACTGGCCTCCCCTTTCTACACGAATGGCATCATGCGCGGCGTCGGCATTGGAATCTACGCCGCGTCTGCGACTCCATTTCTATGGTGGACTATGAAAACTGTAAGCACAGTGGTGGATAGCCGAGCTCACTGGGAGCCTCTCATGGCTTGGACCAGTGTCAGATCTGAGCCTGCCTCCGAAACTCTTATGAAAATATGCTAAAAAAAACACTAAAATTTTGTTTGTTTCGTCATTGTGCGAAACGCAAGATCAACCTTTGCACCTCAACGATTATCTTTTGAAGGCTGGAAGAGCACGGCGAGGCCGAGAAAGAGAAGATTGTGCCTTATTTTTGCTTCAGGTACTGATCGCACAATTTTATGAGGACCAGGATTCTTTCAAGTTCTTAGTATTTAAGGAGCATTCTTTCGACTAGTGCTTGCATTAGGTCCCATTTTCTGTACACTAGCTAAGATTTTTTGGGTGGCAGTTGCTACCTAATGGACAGTAGGACGGGCTTGTGATGACGGTAGAAGTTTTAGTTTCCTGGATTCAGCTTGCCTACCCTCCAAAAGAAAGTAAAATTTTATACACGGTTTTGGTACAGGGTTTTGGCATGGATATTCTTGATTTCTGAATGTGATTTCAACTTGGAAGTGAACAGTTTTGTTTTGTGCTGGTTATGATCATCTGTAGCAATGTGTATTGGATGATTTTTGTGAAATTCTTCATTAGTGGTAATGAGTTCTTCCAGGTAGGTTTGATTGATACAATCAGTTGTCAGTTCATTACATTCTTAAGTAGTTGTAGGACTCCACTCTTTATTACAATGCATGTTGCCTGTAACCCCATGCATGAAAATTGTTTATCAGAGTTTGTTGAAAATAGAGTGTGGTGGACAAGAGCACAGTATGTGTAAGATGGAGAGTGATGGGTAGAAGCAAGTATAAATGGGGCCCTTGACAAAATAGGCTCTTTCACAATTGAGCATAAAGGGGTGTATAAAATGTTATGTATAAAACGTTATGAGTTATTGCAAATACCGGTATTTATGTTTGCCTGATCATATCAATATCATATTATGTCTGGAGTTGTATATTACATGTGTGGTGCATTATTTAAGTGTTGTGTTTGTTCTTATTTGATATACTATGATCCATATCATTCTACATATATGGTGTACTAAGATCAAGTGTTGTATCTATTCTTATTTGATACACTATGATCCATATCATTCTTGAGCACAACTTTTAATGAGAAAGGATTTTGATTCTTTTGGATATGATCTTGAGTTATGACAATCTTTGTAAAGCTATATCTTCTATTGAGTAGAATTTTCTAATGTTTAGAATTTGCAAAGTTCCATGTGCCAAAATCTTTATAGGGATTCAAATGATATGAGTTTGTTTTTATAATGATTTGAAGCCTAAATCCCTAAGTGTTCAACCATTTATCTTGGGGATTACGAATGGATTCATATTTCTTTTCAAATTTCTTTTCTATTCATTATGAGTTGGTTTTTTCCATCCAAAATTTCCTTGAATACGGATACAAATTTCCTTGTATTTGTATTCTTTAAATTGTAACTTTTAGTTCCCACAAAATTAGAAATCAAGATTACTATTAATGAAAATAAGACTCCCACATAAATAAAAATCTAAAAAATTAGAACTCAAGATTACTATCATTGGAAATAAAACGCCCACAATTTTTTTTTTTTGATGTCTACAAAATTAGAACTCATAATTACTCTCAATGGAAATAAAACTCCCACAAAATTAAGACTAAAACTTTTGATTCTCACAAAACTAGAAATCAAGATTACTTCTACAAATAGAACTCTAACTTTTTATTCTTACAAAATTAGAAATTAAGATTACTATCATTGGAAGCTCATCGAAAGTGACCAGGTGCACCTAGTGCTAAAAAAGAAAAATCAGGCAATATCGAAACATGAAAAATTTGCCATGTTTATTGGTTGATGTTTCTTATTCGAAAATTTCAGAAATTAATATCCTTTCAATGGAGTGTATTTCAATCTCTAATTTCCAAATCCAAATATTCTTGGGTATATTTTGATGATAATTAGAAAATTCATTTACTATAATTTGGAAAAAAATTGAAACAAAATTATACCACAAGTGAAATGATTGATTTTGATTAAAAGGGGCCACATTTTGCCTTACATACTTAGAGCATCCTCAATCCATATGGCATACAAACAGTTCCAAATGTCCCTCTCTCCGGTGGGCACTGGGTTATTGACATTACGAATGGACACTTTATTCACGCCGGCCTGCGCTAAGGCCGGAGTTTTTATTTATTCATTTATTTTGGCATACAAACCTAGAAAAGAAGATTGTAACTTTTGATTCCCATCACGGGAATTAGAAATTGAAATCACTATCATTAAGATGATTTCTTTCAATATAAATAAATAAATAAATATGTATATTTGGGACATCTCCTAATTAGTGTTGTGGTGCAACCTTATTATATATTTTTAGAATAAGTCATCCACAAAATTAATTCAATTTATTGCGACAAAATTCCATTGAAAATTCATAACTTTCCACACTGTAGGTCCAAAAGTCACAAATAAACTTTGACGCATCCCTACTCGTCAAGAACATTCTAACAATGCCAATAATGATATAAAAAATTTCATATTCTATTTTTTATATTTCAGTTCAATTTATGATGACCAAAACCACTCAAAAGTCCATATGCATCAAACAAAAGCAACAAAATGACTTTCTCGTCGAGAAATTTTTGATGGTATCAAGAACGTGACCGGTGGGCGCGAACTGTTGGGGAGATCTCAACGTTACATATAAAACAAGCAATGTTACATATAGAAAAAACAATTTTTTTTACCATCCATGATAATAAGATGAGATATCATCAAATGATGATTGTGCTTATGGGATACATCAGGAATTTCGGACCCCACTGATTCTGCACTGATTCAGTGCGATTTCCGATATTTCAAGGGTTCGTACGATTTTCGCACTGATTCCGCATCGTTGCGTCATTCATCGCAACTACACTGATATGACACGATGTTCGTACAAGCGGATATAGTACTGATTCGACACGATTGATACATCCATTGAAAACGTATGAATTCAGCACTCTTTATAGTCGTCAAATGTCGTGTTTTAATCGTCTTTAAAACTACACTGATTCAGTGCGTTTTTCGTGCGACATCATCTTTTCCATATCTAGATTTTCTTTTCTTTTTATATCTAAATTTGATCAAAATAGTATTATTAAAAAATATACAATAAAATAAAATAAAATAAAATAAAAAATAATTACTTTCCTCGCTACCCACTTCAACTACACGGAAATTGCCCACACATGCGGTGGGGCCCACCATAGCTTCCCAAGCTCTATCACCAACGGTGGGATTTGAACTCTCAACGTTCCGGTTGCCAATCAAGTTCCAAACCACCAAACCACCTCAAACTCTTCATGCATAGAATGGAACTCTTTTGGTAATTATCGAACTTTTTTTTCATCGGACTTTGAATGTTTTTAACTATGTGAATTTTTTTTTTTTCCAATTTTTTTTTTGCACTAGATTATGCAGGACGTTTTCTATATCTAGGATTTTTTTCATAATTTTTTTAATTTTTTAATTTTTTGCCAAAATCGTGATGGCAGATCAGGGCTGTGAGCTGTTTTTTTTTTTTTTTCAGCGGACTTTGAATGTTTTTAACTATGTGAAAAAAACTTTTTTTCCAAATTTTTTTTGCACTGGATTATGCAGGACGTTTTCTATATCTAGGATTTTTTTCATAATATTTTGAATTTATTTATTTTTTGCCAAAATCGTGGTGGTTGTGAGCTATTTTTTTTGCTCCTATGATGAAAAGTACAATGATAACCAATAATACCAAATTTGAATTCTAAAAATATAAAATGTTATTTCTTTGAAATTTTAATGTGTATTGCTTCTAAACTCTATAAATGTAGATCTAAAAATGTTTTGGGAAATTAAACCGGAAGTATAATTTAAAGAAGATTCTTAGAATATTCCAACATATTCCAAAATATTCCAAAATAATATAAAATATTTTGAAAGATTCCAAAAGATTCCAAAATATATATTAAAATATTGTACACGGATGTCGTACGAAAATAATTTGCATTATAATAGATACTGAAATCGCATGAATATAATAAATGGCATTAATATGATACGTATACGATACTGAATTCGCATTAACTAAAACCGCACGTTATCCGTGTCTTATCAGCCATGTGATGTAAATACACGATTAATGCACGGATTCCGTCAAGCACGACTTTCGTGCGGAAACAACACTTTTTTGATAATCATTGAAAGACACTGCATCGACACTCTAGTAATGCATGTCACTTCCGTACCGTAACGACACTTCTAAATGCACGTATGACGTGCGGAATCAGTGTTTAACGATAAACGCACTGAATCAGTGCAGAATCAGTGGGGTCGGAAATTCCTGATGTATCATTAGAGTCGAGAGTTTCTTCCCTTTACTTTTCCAAGGCTTGAGTAAACCAAAAGGTAATACTTGAGGTGACTGAGCGTGGTCCTTTCAACTTTTAGCACAACTTTCATCCATTATGCATGGTTACAAGAGTCACTATTTTTTCCCTTCCTTTTTATCAAGACATGTGGTTCAATAGTCACAACCTTGTTCCATTCTTTTGAATCGAGAGATAAGTTTCATTCTATTAAGGAAATCTTGAGTCCCACTCTCAATGACTCACGTGTTATTTGGATTGATAAATGCGTACTCACATAATGTTTCCCTAACATGTATGGCATGCTCCCATTTTGGCCTCCCATAGAATGCTATTACGAGTTGTTGTCTCAGTTTATAGGACACTTCCTAATTTTTACACCTTGTCTTTTCCAAGGTCCCTTTGTGCCTTCACCCTTGAGGTCTCCTTTGTTCAACACCATTGTGTTCAACCTTGCTCACTACGGATTCCTACTATGCCTCTTGCAAGGTCCCTCCTTGCTCAATGCAATGAAGATTTTAGTGTGTTTGTTATAAGGCCTTTTTCTCATTACAAATTTCCATTGTGTCCCTTACAAGGTCCTTTTACAGCTTCCATTGAGTCTCTTGCAAGGCCCTTCCTTGCTCATAATGGACTTTTTTATGTGTATTTTGCAAGACCCTCTTGCTCACTACAAATTTCCCCCTTATTTCTTGCAAGGCCTCTCCTTACTCACTACATACTTTCGTCGTGTCTCTTGCAAGACCCCTTTTTGCTCACTATGAATGTCCAACATGTCTCTTGCAAGATTCAAACATCTATTTGAAAGGGATGTGACAAAAGGGATGTGACAAAAGGGATGTGACAAAAAGGATGTATCAAAAGGGATGGTTCCAGTGTTAGACTAGTATGGTATCTTTGTAAATGAACTTTGAATAGTGGTTCATTCTAACTACACTAAATAGGGGTATCAAAATGACTAAAAAACTAGAGGGGCTTACCTTGTAAAGTTCATGATTCACGGTACTAAATTTGTGAATATAAATATGATTATTGATTCTAAAGTTCTATTGATTTATTTCAATGCAACAAGAGGACAATCAATCTTTCATCGAAAGGCAAGCCATCTAAAGGTGGTGGCGAGGGGTGGGACACAAAAACAAAAACTACTATGAAACATTAGAGTGATTGGAGAGTGAAGTTGCCACCAAACCTAAAGGTCGGTCCTGCTACAAATCACTCTACGTAAGGCCCACTTAGAATCACTGAATTGTTTCAGGATCCCTACACTATCTTTTAAACTAGCCTTATCTACTCTCTTCCTAGTTTTCTTCCAGGCCACTCTTCCATAGTCCAGTAATCCTTTCCAAACTATAACTTTAAAACTATGTACATCCTACACTTCCTCATTAAAAACTTTGGCATTCTTGGCAAACCAAATGATCCAAAGGGCTAAGCCTCTACATAGCGACCAAATAATCTTGATACTATTCTTTCTCACTCTAATACTTCTATTAAAAAAATGCATTGCTCAATTGAAAATGAGCAGACAGTAGTAAAAGTTTATATGCGTTGTTGTTAAGTTTCAATAATGCAAAAACCAAACGTCCAAAAAATCCTTGCAAGTTGACAATTATAAAAACAATGAAAATAGGGTACTGGAAGTTTTGTTGATTTATATGTAACAAATAAAACAACAAACAATATTGTACTTTTTTACGATAATGATAAATATTTATATAATGTAAAATGTTGATAAAATTAGTATGGGTCCCTTTAATACCCATATTTATTGTACTTGAGTACACTGAATGGCGTATTACGTTTTTCGGGACACTATTTTAAAACCTGAACACTATTAATTTTAGAGAGATATAGTGTCCTCATAAGGAAAAAATTAATGTAGTGTTTTAATGACACAATAAGTATGGCATGCCACCTCATGTCACTGTCAGTACTGAAAATAACATGGCACTCTCAATGAAAGTGACAATAACAAGTGACCAACTCCTATGTAGTGTCAAGGGACACTATTTTTCTTCACTTTTGAGCAAATTGTGGTAAAAAACATCAATTCTTCTTGGACACTAAATACCCCATTCAATGTACTTCTCGTAATTGAGTTAACCCTTAAATGTCAAGGAAAGCCCCATGGGCTTATTTAAAAGAGAATAATGAAGAAATAAAGTTGATTTTCTCAACCAAATCAAGCGAGACTTGGTGCGTTGGAAAGCTACTGAAAAAGAAATTTAGATTCCAAATTTTCGCCTCATTTGAGAGATTGTGGAATCGTTGGTAACCAATGAAAGTTATCAAATTGAACAAGTTTTGAGGATGGGGTAGCTGAAGTTCAACAGTGCCGCAGTGCTACAGTGCTAGCCAGCAGTGCACTGCAGAGCGGTTTTTGCAATTTTTTTATTTTTAAAAAACAATTCCTTCAAATTTAGATGCCTTCCGAGCTGCCCCGTCCAGGCCCTCTTAACGTTTAAGGGTTAACTAAAAAGAAACATCGACCTCTCTTGAATCTATGCGGAGTCTCTCTTCCAATAATATCAATATTTGACATGGATAGTTCCTTAGTTCCTTTATAAATAGTTCCTTAGGCTTGGGGGAACTTGTGGGAACTCTCGTTTAGCATTGGGGAAGTCAGAAGTTCCACTCCGGACCCATGGGTGGTACACGGTCTTGCTTTAGATTATTTTCTAACTGACAATAAACTAGTCTTGCAGTCTTTTTGAACTAAAAACGAGTCTAAGGTGAGCACAAGGTGAGTTTCCAATTTGAAACACTCTTTTCAGTCAAGGTGAATGACCCAATACCAACATATACTATACATCAACAATATCTTCAACATGTATGCATTGAAAGCTTTGAATTCTACACCAATATTAGATTTGCGTTAAAAGCTTAAAATGTTGATTTATGGACCATCCACTGTAACTCTAATGGTTCTAATTCACCCACTCACTATAACTCTAATAGGGGTTGTCACACATCCTCTGAGAATGAAACTTCTTTGAAGAATGAGAGCAAAGAGGAATCAATAGGACACATTCTCCATGAAGAAAGCGTGACACCCCTTTTGCGGTATGTGGAGAATGAGAATGAAGAATAGAAGTTGTTAGTTGATCACACATCCTTCAAGCATGGGCCATTCTCCATTATTCAGTCTTCATGCTCATTTTTCACCAATGGAGAAGAAGAATGAAATTTCTCAATCTTCAGAGAATGAACCCTCTGCCATTCAAGGAGAGCGTGCCACGTCCCCATTCTCTGAAGATTGGACAACCCCTAACAACTCTAATTCATTCATTCCAGTGAGAACCGTGTAATACGAGTACAAACACTGGAAGGTTCCCTCAAAAATGTAGAATAATGTGAAGCCCTAAAGGAGAGGATGGGATGCCACATAAGGCATGACAGGGAAAACCTGGGGCGTGACGGGGAGAATGAAAGGCCTGACAAACAGAATGAGGGGGGCACATGGGGCCCCAGACAAAGCCACCTCAGCACCCATGACACCTCCAGCTCTGCACCTCCACCATCCAATATACCGGCCTTTTTCAAAAGCGCGCCGCCTCTTTCCAAGACACTACCTCCCGTCCTCTGGTCGGAAGCCCCAAGTATCCGACCGCTAGACGCCGTAGAACGAAACCCACAGCGCACTTACGTCAGCATGTACCGACCTTTGGACGGAAATGCCATCTGTTGTATATACCTTCCAACCGATGGATGTGTGTTCCGACCGTTGGACGGGAGGATATGTACTTCAGAGGCAATTGCCATTTCATTCTTTTCGGGAAATTCTTCTCGGGAGTCGCATTGATCTGATCGCTCGCATGACATGCTTTACTGTATATTGCACCTGGAATCGTCGAATTTGGCACCCGCTGCTCTCCACCGTCCTTTTTACAGTACCGCTGTTTGTGCTGCATGCTGCTTTTCATTTCAGCTTCGTCATCTTCGAGCCGGCTGCTGTTCGCACCAGAATTCGTTAGGTACAGAAAATAATGCATATCTTCTTTGCTTTTTCTGTTTCGGTGTGTTTTGTGGCTTTATGCAGCTGTTTTGGAATGCGCTTGGACACATCCTTCACAATTAAGTGACATAATCCACAGAGTTTGTTTTTGGATTATTTTGCGAGAAGATGCGTAGGTTGAGTCGATTTCATCGTTGGTTGCTGCTGTGTAGAAATTGCGAAATTGCGATATGGCGACCTTGTTAGGCTGTCGTTGGTGTTCTTGGATGTTAGGTTGGCTGCTGTTGTTAACGGGATAGTTTTCTTGGATATTAGCTTTCTTTTTCCGCTTGGGAATGCACTCGGTGAATTAGGACGCATTCTTTAAAATTTGGTAATCGACAGGGTTTATTTATGGATTTGTGAGGAGCTTGGTATGTAGCAGTTGACTGTGAGGAGTCGTTGGTTGTTGCAGTTCGTGAGGTCTTCTGTGAGTAGAAATTGCGAAATTGTGAGTCTATTCTTGGTTCAGTTGTTGCGATTTTGGTGTTCTTGGATGTGAGGTTGGCTGCTGTTGTTAGCAGGAATGTGATCGAGGCAGCCCCTGGCCGCCGCGGCATCTGTTTCTGTAGTATTGTTGAGAATAAACGGACTGGAAGAGATTGTTCAGTGATCGTTCTTATTGGAAAATCATTTGATATCTCAATTGGACATGCAAGCTACAAGATCTTGTGCTTTTGGTGCTTGAGCATCGTGAGTTTGTGTCCGTTGCTTTGTTTGCACCGTTGCTTTTCGAATAGTTCTTCCCCTAAGATTTCTTTTTTCATAGGAGGCATTTGAAGACTTATGTTGCACCAGTGCTTCGGTGGTGTACAAAGGTTTCTTTTTCTGATTTTGCGCGCAATTAGCAGCTTTTCTTGAAACTTGTAGCCTCCGATGAGTTTAATTAAACATCACCAAGAAAACAGTACCGCTTTTCTAGTGTGCGATCTTTTAGCCTGCGAGATCTTTATACGCTTCTGTCAGAATATTATTCTACCAATTATTCCTTTTCTAAGAGTTTCTGCAGTGTTATGTTCCTGTTGGAGTCGATTATTCCTTTTCTAAGAGTTTCGAATAAGACGTCCATGTGCTCAACACCTATGAGGTCTCTGCAAAAGATGTCAACAAACAGATTGTGCAACATTAGCTTCTTTGAGATTTTCTGTGATTAGCAAATGCTTCGGCATAGTAGTTACAATATCGATCTTTGTATGTATGTGAACCCTAACCCTAAGGACTTTGCACTCCACACCTCAAGTCTGTTGTTACCTTTCCTTCCTCTCCTTGCTGATTTTGTAAGATGTAGTTTTTTTTCTGCTGCAATGGACAACAATTTTCCACTGTTTTGTAGTTCAGATGACTGGTCACATATTTTGCTGCATGTTTATTATGTGGATGAATTGCGCTGGTTCTTGTTATCTAGGTTCCTCTGTAGCAGGGATATCAGGAATTAAAGGATGAGCTTTTGACACACTGCATGTCAACCATGCAGGACGCATTCCAACTGAGGCTGGTTGCTCCAGGTTTCGTCGAAATGGGTTCCCTTGGAATTTCGGATGGAGCGGGCCGCGTTGTAGATTTCCGGTCAGATACAGTGACAAAGCCAACGGCTGCTATGCGTGTGGCCATGGCCAATGCAGAGGTAGATGATGATGTGCAGGGGGTCGATCCAACGATGGCTGAGCTACAAAATCAAATGGCCCAAATTATGGGGAAGGAAGCTGCGTTATTTGTGCCCTCTGGAACCATGGGCAACCTCATTGCCGTTCTTGTGCACTGTGATGTAAGTAATTACCTTCTTTTGATTTTCTTTGAAAATATTCTCTATTTTTTGCCATGCTTTGGACTCTTATTTTCCTTCAAGTTTGCGTTGCAATATGCACTGCATGTCTTATCCACCGATCTGACATGACGATGTCTCGGAATCTTCAGGTGAGAGGTAGTGAAGTTATACTCGGAGACGAGAGTCACATTTCTGTGTATGAGCAAGGTGGAGTATCAACCCTTGGTGGTGTTCACCCAAGAACTGTTCCTAACAATTCCGATGGAACGATGGACCTTTCAAAGCTGGAAGCTGCTATCCGATATGAACTTGACGATCACATGCCTATCACCCGCCTTATTTGTCTCGAGAATACTCAAGCCAGGTACGTCAGTTGGCATTTCTCCCTAGTGTAATCACTGGTGCAGCATGTTAAACGCTAACAAGTCTCAGTCTGTCAGTCAATTTAAGTACTGAAAGACAGCCTAACCTGAGCCTTATTTCTTTCCCTTGTCAGCGATTGAGCTCTAAAGTGCATCTCATATGTGAATACGAGTGAAAGCCACATGCAGCAAAGTCGAGTTTTCAGAGCATGTTTGGTTCCGAAAAAATAGACTATGAAGAATTGTGTAATATTGAATTTTTCAGGTGTGGAGGAAGATGCATCTCTGTTGAATATACAGACAAGGTGGGGGAGCTTGCCAAGTCCTACGGGCTGCAGTTGCATATTGACGGTGCTCGTATCTTCAATGCCTCTATTGTAAGTTCACTGCTAGTTTATTTTTTTATTTTTTAAAATTTAAGCCGAGGAGATTGGGTTCTTCTTGAAAGATCTTCGCTTCATGTTGAAGACCTCTATTATGTCGAAATTACATCATAATCTGTAAAAAACTTATATTTTGTGATGCTGTTTACAATGCTCTTCCTGATTTTCGACGTTACTGCCGTCCTGGTCACCACCAATATTTAACCCACTTCTTTCTGCAGGCACTGGGAGTTGCACCAGAGAGGTTGGTGCGAGCAGCTGATACCGTTTCGGTAAGTTCGCTAGTCCAACCCTGGTAAAGCAGAGGAACTTGCTTGGGCATTGTGAGATCTTGGCAAATGAGTCGGCACGAACCGTCCATCAGATATAGTTTAGGAGACAGTATTGAGTCCGAACTATCATAGTACGTGATCGTCTTCATGAAGGTCTAAGGAATCTCTCGTGTTTGGAGTTAAGTGTAAACGGGCCGATGATCAGTTTCAATTTTTCTTTTGGCAGGTTTGTCTATCAAAAGGCCTAGGAGCCCCAGTGGGCACAGTGCTGGTTGGTTCTAAGGAGTTCATCACTAAGGTAATATCCGAAAGCTATGTACGTGAATTTTAAGCGAGTATAGTGAACTAGTGCACTTTGCAAGATTCCTTGAAGGTGTTTGTATTGAGAAATACTTGAAATAATTATCTTCTTCTCATGTTGGTGGTGTTGGCTGCGTTTGGGCATGGGGGAACAGGCAAAGAGATTGAGGAAAGCCTTAGGTGGAGGAATGCGACAAGTTGGTATTTTGGGTGCTGCAGGGTTGGTTTCTTTGCGTGATATGGTTGGTCGTCTTGAAGTAGACCATGCCAACGCACGTATAATGGCAGGTAACCTAATGGAAATTTCTTATCCAAATTGGCAAAGTCAGCTGCATTGCTCATATTCGTGTGTCGTATTCTTGATCAGCTCTTTTATGCCTTGTTTTAAGTTTTTAATCAGCAACCACTTTGACTGTTTGACTTTCAGTGAGCACTTCTAATTATCTGTGTGAATGCAGAGGGCCTGAATAAAGTTAAAGGATTGCATGTAGACATGGAGATTGTTGAGACCAATATTGTGAGTGCCTTGCTCTATTTTGACATAAACCTGATGCTCCTACTCATACATCTCTTATTTGATGAGTGAAAAATCTAGAATTGAACAAAAAGTAGCAAGATTTAACTTAAGATGGTTTAATGGTTTCAAAATAAAAGGGTGCTCATTTCATTTCAAAGTATTGCCAAGTGTTCCAGTTACCTAAGTGAGAATTCAAGGAACGTTGCCTTTGTCAATATTAATTTTAACAAGGATGTTAAAATACCTGACGATGACCTGCATGATATCATCGCTATCTTTTATTTTGGAAACAATAAGGGCGACAGCCCATTGCTTGAAAGAAGAGAGAGACTAACAGGGCGTGAATCCAGAGACTATAAGCCTCTAACATTCTGTCTGGGTTGTAATGAGTTGGTAGGTATATGCGGAAGTGACAGCAGATTCCGCACTCACACCTAAAGAGATTGTTGAAGCCTGGAAGAAGTATGGGGTGCTTGCAATTACCTGGGGTCGGACAGTGTGAGTAAACATGCACACATACCCTAGATGGACGATTTGTATGTACTGCACAAGAAGTGTTTGCAGTTTTTACTTCCTTCACGAACAAAGAGAACAAGATTTCATGAATTATGTACACTTGATTTTATCAATGTAAGTACACCAGGAGTTCTCATTCGTGTTTGTGGTATTGATGTTCGAAACAGGATTCGAGTGGTGACGCACTACCATATCACAGAGGATGACGTTCGTTTTGCCCTGAGTTTCTTCGATACGATATCTCTTCAGAAAAAACCATCAGTCCTCGACTGTGAGAGCTGAATTTGCTACTGATTGCTGCTAGAACTACAATGGATATATCATAGGTTACTTGTAATGTGTCATCAAATTACGATTACACTTGAAGAAACTGTCTGTTCAAATAGTGGCTAGTGTATTTACCATATCAAGCAACATTTTTTTTTGCAGCTGTTCTTAAGTGCTGCAAAGGCTAATATTACTATTGATTTTATCTTGTTGTCTCTACCTCAAAGGGAGAAACTGAACAATGTTTCGAAATTGTGTAGAGTTCCACTGCCAATGCCCAATGTAATAAAAACAGGTAATAGAATAGATAGCACTTTGTATTAGAACTCAGATATATTTCTAAAACTACATATCATTCTTAAGGAGTAAGGTACTGCACCGCCTAATGCTTGGTTGGCTTTTTACCGATACAATAATTTTCCTTGGAACATTGAGTGAAAGATGACACTTGCCATAATATGAGGGAATTTTGTAGGAGTCAAGCAAGTAAGACAAACTTAAGATGTGAACAAAGAGCATTCAAGAGAATTGGAGAAAATCTTGGAAACTTTAGTAGTGGTACAAAGTCTAGGCCTTCAAAATTGTTATGAAAGCACAATTTTATAACAATGGTCTATGTTATAAAATAGGTACTTTTGATTGGTTGCTTGTAAATACTTCTCAAATTACAATTAACTTTTTAGGTATTCGTTTGATAAATAACTTTGCAACACACTTACATAAAGATTCACTAGGAATGATTTTGCAAAATTCTAGTAATTCTAGAGGTTGTTATCACATTTTTAAGCGATTGTCAAAAGTATCTTCTTGTTATAGTTCTCTACTATCATGTAGAATGCTAACACTCATTGTAGAAAGCAAGCACATGGCTAACCTAATCTATAACTTTGGAGGTTACCTAAAGATGGAAAAAACAAGAATAAAATGGAACTCTTGGCACCATTGAGCATAATGTGTCAAGTAAGATGTTACCAAATTGTTGCCTTGATACTAATGTGTCAAGATGTTGCCAATTTTGTTAATAAGCCATAGCTAGGCCAAAAGTGAAATCACTACTAGAGAAATGGGGTTCCTGACACGCACAAAATCAACAGAAATTCTGTTGGTTCTATGCGGGTTAGGAACAATTGATTCCGGAAAAATCAACACAAACTTGTTAGTACCAAGAGAAAATCAACAGGAACTTGTTGGTTCCAACAGAGAACTTGTTGGTTCTGTGCTGATGACTAATTGTTTGCTACATTAAACCCATTCTCTATTGGTTCCAACAGATGTGTGTTGGTTTTGTCTTGGTTTTTACACTCTTTAGTAGTGAATAAATGTAAATGAATTCTAGTAGTAAAGCATGAATAGGCCAAAAGTGTAGTGAATATTAACAAGTGGATATTCCAAATCTAGTGTGGATAGTAGAAGCCTACTCATAGTTTTCCTCACTATATGAACAATACCTTTAAAAATTCATAACTTATACAATATCCAAATGATACAAATTGGAATCCTCTCAAAAATACAAACACTTTCATTCCATTCAATAGAGTTATTTGTGAAGTCAAGCATTAGGGGAAATATGGGGCCCCTGTAAGGCAGCCTGGGTTAAGTGAACAAGCTGCCCAAACACCCCTCTTTTTGTAATACCATTCGTGAAGGTCACTGCCCACTGGTAGTGTCAGAAGCCACAATGCTGGCAGTGCTGGCAGCGTCGATTGGCTCGATCCAACAAACTGCACTGCTGGCATCGTCGTAGTACCATTGGTGCCAGTGCGGAAAATGTGCCAACATACCTCAAACTTTTATGCACGTGCCAGAACAAAAGGCCCCTTTGGGACCCCAAATTTCTCCTAATGCAAAAAGATTCTACAAGAGGAATGACAATGCAAAAGTGTTTTTTTAACTTGAAAGCCGGCCAAATTGAGTTTTAACTCCTTTTTGTTTTCTGACAAATGACAATGCACTACATTGTCAGAGAGATTCGAACCTTGAACCTCCCTAATGCAAGAGAAGCTCCTCCAAACCTAACTTGAGTTCCCAATTAAGAATCTCCCCATACTCTCACACTAACTTCATGCTCCTCCAAAGGAAGGAGCTGAAATCCCGCTTCGGGTTAAAAGAAAGAAACATACATCACGGTGAATGCACCGTAAAGGCTTCCTGTGAGCCAGGCAAAACCCCCAAAAGAAGGAGCTTGGTGGCTTGTGTGAGTGAGTGTTGAAAATTCTAAATCACGATTAAAAACTCCTTGTTGCAGATAGGCAACCGCATAACATTCTTCAGCCAATGTTAATATTCACCCTTTTCGTCCTAGACTTGTCAAGCGAGGAGTCAAAACTTAAAATTTTAATAACGAGAGCTTCTTGACTCGTGTATTACACTAAGTGGCTTCACTACTGAGAAATCGTTAAGAAAGCAAGCCATTCTACAATCACTTCAGTTTGATCAAAGCAACATTTCTCCTGAGATTCCGATTCTTGTGGTTTTGATTTGGATTCTCTAACAATTCCCAAGGGTGTCCAGAGGGCGGGCTAAAGAATGTTATGCGGGTGCTGACTTTACGGATAACTCCAATAGAGACACTCAAAAATTCTGAAGTCACGGGAATGGGTTTCCTGCCTTAACCCCTTAAGGACCAAGGATTCATGGTTTTAAACTGACAAATTCAATTGATCATATTGTGGAAAATATAATTCAGATGGGACCAAGTTTTATATCTCTAAAATCAATGAAGAAAAATGCATGTGCTGGTAAAAAAACAAACAAATTTGAAGAAAAGGAAGTCCACATAGAGCCTACTCAAAACTACTAAAAAAATGTTAAACCAAATTTGCGCTTCTTGGTCCTTTAGGGGTTAAAGTGTGTTTGATCTGGTTTCTGAAACTTTGCATGAACCCAAACACGTTTCATGGGAACCTGTTTCCGCCGATTCATCAACTGCACACAGCAATACTGGAGTTCTTGCTGAAGAAAGCCCACGCCAGTGAGCAAGGCTCGCACCGTGTCCAGGGAGAAGAAGTAAGACAGCGTGCCATCGTCCCGTCGGTACAGACAGCTCGACATCCGTTGCCGTGGAGCAAACCGCAACATGGTCATGTCGTACAGACCGTAGTCTCGGAACAGCAACAGCCCTCCGGGTTTCAACACCTGAAAGCACTCTTGCAACACATGGCCCATTTTCTCCACTGGAATTGCAGACAGAGTGAAAATCATCGTCACGATGTCAAATCCTCCTGTGCTGCAGCAACCTTCAAGACTCCTTGAAGAACGAATGCTCATTGCAGCTTCAAACCCTAATGGCTCATGTGACTCTGCCCATCACGAAAGTAAAAGTGAGCAGCTTCAGTACTGATTCGGCATACAATCATTTACCATGGCAACCTTAATTGAAACTACACCGTAATTGTATTACACCGTAATTGTATAGGTGTCATACAAAGACCGTATGGGTTACAAGCAAATGAACATTCCAACTAGAAGTATTGAATTCAGTATAGATATTAGAGTTAACCAAAAAGTCAGCTCAAAGAGGAAAGTTTTAGCAAACTTGTGTTGAATTCCTCTTGAACTCATATTGAAATATAAATAGACCAAAAACTAGTTCATGATGAGTTGGGAGACAATCTAAAGCAAGCCAGTGTCATTATTCTCCACACCTCGCAATGACTCCCACACCTTCTACCAAACCTCCAAGCCCATGGCCCACAAGGGGATAATCTATGACACGGCACTATTCAAGCTCAAGAAAGAGGTTAAAAATAGAGCAAAAAGGAAGGTTAGATGGGCTTCTTTTCGATTAACTCTAAAGTGATAAGGATACTGTACAAGTTCAATACGATCTCTTATTTCTATACCGAATCTATATGGGAATGACAAAGCCTGCGGTGAGGTTATCGTACCGTTTCTATCTTGTACTCCGTCACAAGAACTTTCCTGATGTGTACCACTATTTCTCCGACGACAGGCCGAGCAGCAGAGAAACTCAGGGAGTGTACTGAGGGAGATGTCGCAAAGAAAGGGGTGGAAAGATGCACTCGACACAACCTCAGTTGCTTTCTTCAACGCGGCAGCGCTGCAATCGCACGCGTACACTACGGTGTTAGGGTTTTCTCTCACAATTGGAACCACGGAGCTCCCTGTCCCACAGCCAACCTCCAGAACGTTTTCCGCTTGTCTTAACTCCGGAAACTCCTTCGTTAAGTATCGCCGTTCTTTGAAGAAGAGGTTTCGAGAATGGCGCGTGTGGAACGTTTCCCACGATGGAGCCTCTTCTCCGGCATCCTTCTGCAACGAAGCACTAACAATCGAATAATCATATTGGCCTGAAAATTCAGGCGTTCGTTCGACTTCCTCCCGCAACGCCTCCCATTCAAAGTCTTGGCTGTAGTATGATGGCCCCTCGTCAACATTGTCCATCGAAAGATGACGAGAGCGTTGATCACAAACAGGATAACGGTGTAAATGGAAACATTTGTTCCTACAATCAACGATGAGCTCTGTGCTCGATTTTCAAGTAAGGTGCTTAAACCCTAAATCCCTGAAACCCCATTCTCCTCTCAAAAGGACCTCAAAACCTTCTTATCTTCTGAATTCTCCGTATGTGAATGCAAACATCTATACCACTAGCAAACCTCATAATTGCGCTCGATCCTGGAGTCTCGAAGACCTAACTGCTAACTTCTCTACAGAATCCTTAACCTTCCTAAAAAACAAGGCTCGCTAGGAATGTCGGCCACAGATGCAGTATGAAAAATGTAGCATGTTAGATTAGTTTGTACAACCCTATCAATTTCCAACCCAAGACGCTTAAACCCTAAACCCTCAATAGGACTCCCTTGAAAAACTGAAGGGACTGAACGGGCCCGTCGAATACAAATTTACCGACAGAACGCGGGAAATCGTGTTGATACCTCATCTGAATGTGGGAACAGGGGAACGGGAAAAGAACGCTAGCGTTCCCAGTGAAAAGAACCAGGGGAGCGTCACGGGAACGCGGTGCCTTGTTTGGGACGTCGTTCGGGACCTGGAATGCACTTTCGTGAACGGCTGGGCTTCATAAACAAGTCGTCTCTCTCGTTGGCATTGCTTTTGGGGCGTAGCTATGGCGGCCTTGTTGCTGGAGTTCTTGCGGGCGTGGAATGATCCGAAAGATATTGTGGAATCGAGGGAATTAGTGAAGAAGCTGAACTTGCCTGAGACGACGTCGCAGTTTGTGCTGGCTTTGCGGCCGAAGGACTCGCCGGATTCCGTCGTGTACCTGTTGTCTAGCTTGTATTTCTCAGAGAAGGCTGTGTCGGATGTTAGGGAATTGATCGCCGCAACGCAACCGAAGGCTGTGGTGGCGTTGGTGGATTTGGAATCGATCAGGGAGTTCCGGGAGGAGGAGAAATTAGCCAGTGAATCGTTTGAGGTTCCGACTTCCATTTTAGGTGTGATCAAGGAAAACATAGAACGGGATCCTCAGGTAGTGCCGTATCTGAGTCGAGCGCGGATACAAGCTTCCAAGTCGATTTTCGGTGCGGGAGCGTACAGCGATGTTTTGGAAGCCAAGGAATCCGCGGCGAAGGTGAATGCCTCGTTCCGTTACGTCGACTTCCCGTACCGACCGTCTCCTTCCCATTACGATCCAGCTGTGAATAATGCGGACGAGCCTGAAAGCCCTAGCCGAGAATTGTCTGTGCAGAATGCAAATGGTCAGTCTGACGCCGGGCGAATTACTCAGGGATTGAGAAGCTTTGCGACGGAAACTCCGTTAATTGAATTACGGCAGTGGAGAGAGTCGTGCAGCGTGGCTCTCGCACAGATGTTTGATCAGAATAGAACCTCGTCTGCCGCGCCACCAACTGCAAACAGGTGAGTCCATCTCGATCATGATGTAGAATTTGAAGTTATTGTTGAATTGTTACGGAGTATTTTTTAATTTTTAGACTTCTGTTTGAAGTATGTCCAATTTTACTGAGCAAGTTAAATCGTTGGACTTTTTTTCACTTCCTTAAGAGTAATTGCTTCCCTACTGGTTTCGAGTACGGTGATTTCTGAATAGTCTCGTATTGTTACCTTTAAAAGTTTATCCGAGCGTGTGCCATTAACGAAATGAACACCTCAGAATGTTCTGTATCTTTGTTCAAACCTCCTGACAATGTCACGGAGTATTTTTTTTCATTTTTAAAATTCTTTTTGAAACAAGAGACAAGCATATTACTAAGCAAGTTAACTTCGTTAACGCAACCACATTGTGGTTGCAGAGGCATGTTTTTACAACCTTCTGTAAGATCTATTCCAAACCAAGCATCAATGTTTGAAGCTTCGATGTGGAGATCCATCTCATGCACACTTCAAAAATAAAATTTTGATTTGGAGTTGTCAAGCTATCAAAACACCCATCTATAAAACACCAAAATACCATAAATACCTCAAAATACAATAAATACTTACAAATACAACACATGTACTATGCAGTATTTCTTGTGTTCAGAATTTTGTTATCTTCTTTTATTATTTGGATTGTGTTCTCTTGTTCGTGTTCCATTAGTGGATGATGCTCTCGTTGTCAAGGAGTGTAAAATAGACATGACGTGGATTAGGTCACTTAGTTCCGATTTTCTTAATACTTTATGCTTCCTAGAATTGACCACTGAATAGAAATCTAAAGCCCGGGACTATTCTTATTGGCAGCACTGAAGCCTCAGTAGTACCTTCGGAGAATGAAGAAGTTGTGCCAGGGTTTGCAGTGTCTTTTGTTCCTCTCTTTGGAGCACTTTTTGACTTGTACCGATCGCAAGCACTTGGTGAGGCTTATATGCACGCAACGAAGATGTTTCAAGACGTGGAAAAGGGCCAAAAGGTCAACCCTAGCGACCTTCACGAGGCCTGTAGGTATCGAGTTGCTTTGGAGATGGGCCGAGTGCGAATGAATGATACCATCAGAAAGTCTGCCAGCAAGGTATATCAATGAGTCCTGTATTTTGATTCTCCATTTCTTTTCTGCGGTGACTTGAATATGTATATATTTCACAAGCCTGGTTTTGTTTTCTGTTCTGATCAATTTTAGCGCCGACCATTTTTTAATTCTCACATCTTTTTCTGTTCCTCTCCTTCAATATTACTATCATGTGTTAAAATGAATCTTGTCATCCACCAATCGGTTCTGCCATGAACGATAAAAAGGCTTAGTTCCTGCTACTGTGAGCAAGCCCTATTCTAGCTTCCAGGGATCACTCGGATTCCCGCCTTCCTCTCACCGTCATATGTTTAATGCACTGGCTAGGTACCAACTCGAGCTGCCGCCGAATTTCACCACCTTCCATATGAGGATAAATGTCATGCGCTCTTAGCTCAGTCTCTGCAGAAGGAGGCACGAGAACACGGAACAGTAGTGGCAGTAGTAGATGTGAACCGCATTCCTGGGATTCGCCAGCAGTGGAACCAGCAGATTCCAGAGGATGTCATTCCTCTAATTGATGAGTGCTACATCTCCACGGACGAAGTAGAGGAAGTGAACTTTCTTGAAACGTTATTTCCTGGAACAATGAAGCCCAACCATTCAGAATCGAGTCAAGAGAAGAAAGCTGCCGTGGTTGTTGGTGCAGGTGCAGCTGCTGCAGTTGGCCTAGCGTATTTACCCAACTGGGCTGCCCCGCTAACGCCACTCCTGAAGTTTACCACAGCGAAGGCTGCAACACTACTGAAGATTAGTTTCTTGAACAGTAAGCGTGCCCTAGCTCTTACAATTGCCAAGGGAATTCCTGGAGCCTCGAAGGTTGTTCTTCCTATGCAGGCTTCGGCTGCAAAATCCGCCTCTGCATCTGCTGTGAAAGCTGCAATTACTGCTGAGAAAGCTCAAGTAGCTGCTCAGGGACTTGTATCAGGACTGCAAAGGCAAACGCTTCAAGCAATCCGCACAAGTTTCTACAGTGCAATGAGAGGGACCCAGAACAAGCGAGTCAGACGAAGCGCTTGGTTTTTATTTGGGAGCAGTGTGGTGGCAGGGTCTGGCATGTTATGGTATGGGGATAAGGTGGAGCGAACTATTGGATCTGTTGCTTACGCCCCAAACGTGGCCCAACTTGGACGTGGTTTACAGTCTTTATCCGAGGCGAAAGACCTAACTGGACTAAACTGGGATAATGTTTACCACGAGGTGTATAACCATGACCAGAGTTTCCTTGCGAAGCTGAAGAAAAGAATCGGTTAGAGGCAAGACCACTGGGATGCCTCAGACATGGTATCATTGAGTTTTGATGGAAAACATTCAAGATGACAGAGGTTGAAACATTGGGGATGAAAATGTGACCGTTTTGTGACAATGGGGCTGTGACAAATCGTGTGACAATGTGCATTTATATATATTAGATTGAATCAGGAGCTCAAGTTGTGGAGCTTTCTGCATCCCGGTCAGCTTGAAGTGATGCAACCCCCATGACAAGAATAGGCTGATCCTTGGTTGATCTCAATCGCTACAGAAGCTTCAATCTCGTATTCAGATGCTGCAACGGGAGGTGAATGTCACGCATTACAAACAAGGGCGGTGTATTAGCATCTGGCTTTTACAAGTGGGTTCACTTCTACTCCTGCTAGTTGATCACAGGGACCATGAAATGGTGGTTCAGAGCACTAATGGCGAATGATCTCTTTTGCATACTGGTCAGCAGGATAGGATTGTTCAGCACTTCAGTGGTTGCCATGGTAAGAACAATTTTAATTCCACCAGCCCTTCTTATGCATGCGCTGTGTTTGAGTACATCGTAGTGCTCATTGAACAAAGCTCACAGACAAAAATCTAGAATAGCTGTAAAGATTTCTGATGCCTGAACGGTATTTCGTTTCCTGGTATTCATACTGAGTCAGACTATTGCAGTGGTATGCTCATGCAAGAAACTACGGTCTCTACTTTGACGAGTCATACAATTTATCCAATACAGTGATGCAAGTCACTTGATTGATGTTCCAACAGATGGTGATGCACTCTGAAAGTAGATGCTTGTCTTAGAGTTGAATGAATCAACCCTGTAGACTTGAATCATGTATGTTGAATGTTAGAGGATAAGGATTTGGAGAAGCCTTAACCCTTTAACCCTTTAGTGCCCAGGGTGGTTCTGCAGAAACCCCAGTTTTTTGGGTGATGTTTCTTTAAAGCTCTCTTTGATGAAATTAGGAATACTATTAATAGTATCCAACCGTATGAATGGAAGCGTAGCTTAATGAAACAAGTGTCAATTAAATCTTGGTAAGATCGGACCGTTGGATTGGAAGATTATAGTATGTCTTTGAACCGTATAATGCACACTCAAAAATGAGATTTTGGGGGGTGTGTGACTTCAAGGTTAAATAGAATTCGGGTTAAATTTTCAAAAATAAAAGTGAAGAGGCTCAACAATGGCCTGTGTCAACACCTCTTCAATGCAATCTTTCATGTCAAGAACGGACTCATACATAATTATTGTGAATTTTATAAGTGAGAGTGACTTATCCATGTACGGTTTAGGACAAAATTTATACGTTAAAATAAGAAAGGAGTTGGTACATTGATCAAGATTGGAATACACACTTATGGAACATGATCAAGAGAACACAATCCCAAAAAAAACACAACAAAACAAACTTCCAAACAGAAGAAATACCACATAGTATGTGTGTTGTATTTGTAAGTATTTGCTGTATTTTGAGGTATTTGTAGTATTTTGGTGTTTTGTACATAGGTATTTAGATAGCTAAGAAAGTTGGATTTCAAATTTTCTTTTTGCATCATTTGCAAAATCAAAAGTTGCACATCTGAACTTCAAACATCGAATTGAGATGGTTCACTGATTTTTGAGCATTTCATTTTCGAGCGATCCAGTGACCACTTAGTGGTCACCTAGGCACTAAAGGGTTAACGTCCAGTTCCACCATCTATTTCAAATATGTGTTATAAAATGTTTGATGAATCACAAAAATGGAGTTATATATAAAGAAAATTGACATCTATATGGTTGGATTTTTCATACTTTTTATTGATATTTTTTAGTTAATTTTTCACAGTTTTCTTTTGAAATTCATTTTAATATTTCAAATTAACAAATTTTTATTAAAATTTTTATAAAAAATCTGGAATAATATGCTCTGTGAAATGGTGTAATTTCTATTATTTGATTCTACTTATTTTGAAAAATCATTTTTAAGGTCTTACTTTTTGAACTAAGAGTGAAACTTGACATGAACAATTTTGTCATTTAGAAAAAAATCACTATCTTATTTTGAAGATCCGTACCATACAAATGGTAGTCAACTAGCACAAGAACCAAGGAAAATTTGGATGGATGAATTTTATTACGAGATGTAGTCAAGAGAAGGCTGACACTTTATTCATCCATTATATGAATGCAGGTGCATCAAAGAATTAAGGGAGGGGTGTGCATGTTGATGACTTTACATAATGTGGACCTATGGAATAAAAGACGTTAAATTTTAAAACATTAGAGTTATCCATAAAGTCGCTCAAAAGTGGGTGAGTGGACCATAGTTTTAATGAATAGTGACAGTAATCCTCAAAAAAGAACGTGTGTCAGGCACTAAAAGAAAACTGTGGATGCAAACTTTGAAAGCACCAAAATTGGTGCTAAAAAACTTCTCACCCAAGTTTCTATTATTCACGTTCACACATGAAGAAGGTGATTGCTAGCCCTTTTTCTGACAATAGATTCTTGCTATATATACCTAGATTGTCCTCACTCACTCATTCTTTTGATTTCCTAGAACTTCTCCCAATAGTTTTCTTTTCTCCAAATTTTAGTCAAACTAAGGCCCACTCAACCTTTGAGTTTACGGATAACTCTATTTTGTGATTGAAAATTAGGAAATTATTAAAAAGATCAATGAAATTAAAAAATGGAGAAAGAGAAAAATAAACATAGGTGGGAAAAACGAATTTTGGAAAAAAATTAAATTAAATTAAAAAGGCGTTATTTTGATTAGCCCATTTTAAAAGGGCTATAATATGGATTGAATGGTGGGTGGAGCGAGGAGTTTGTTTAACCCCTAAATGTCCTCACCTATTCTGTAAAAGTCAAATCACTACAATTTGCATACTTGAAATATCACATTGGGTGATTTATAATTTTTCATTGATAGTCATTAGTATTATGAAGGTATAACAAAAATTTCAACATGATTGGAAGATATTTTAAATATTTACAAATTTTATTATGAAACAAGATAAAAATTCAAAATAAATATATTTTTGTCAAATTTAATATGAAAAAATGTATTTAAGGTAGATAAAAGTTACATTGACAAGTAGTAAAAATATGAAAGTGAAGAAAATAAAAGAGACCTATGATTGGAGCATCTTTAGAAAGCCCTTTGTATTTTGGACACTCAAATTGCAAATTTCTCAATGGTGGGAAAACTTCAAATGAAGTCAATTATCCAATCCCAACGATCAAAAGATGTATCATAACTTAACTTAACCCCTAAATGACAGAGGGGGTAAGGGCAAAATATAAATGTGTTATAAAAAATTACTTCTTCAACTTTGATGAAGTTTGGTCCAAAAGAGAAAATGAGGAGCTTCATGTTTAGTAATTTTCCATATGGTCAAATATCAAAAAATAGCTTTTTATCATCTCATGATGAATTTAGAAGCATTTAACTTCAAACATTTATTAGAATCACAAATTTTATTTTTAGAATTTGAAATTTTGTATGATTTATTAAAACTAGACATTCTATTCTCAAATAAAAAATTGCAAATTTTTCAACGGAGAGAACATCATTACTTTCCCCAAATAGTAAGTTTTCTAACACTAGACAATGTAGAAGTGTTTTTCTTTGAAAATTTCTCCCGGGTGGAGTTTAACTCGGATTGACATGATTCAAATTGGGTTGGAAAGTAGACTTGATTACCTATTTAAAAATATTTTTTATTTTTCTATAAAAATGTTTTTTCTATTTCGGGCAGCCCATAAAAAAAGGGCAGAGACCATAAAATGGTTGATCCGCCACTTAGGGGTTAAACATCTAATGAAAACACCAACTACAATAAAGGTTAAACACTTGATTTTTTGGACGTTTGACGAAAAATCAAGCATAATATGGTTGATTGGGCACTTAGGGGTTAAGTGAGGAATTTTGAAAGTTGTTTAAAAACTTATTTGAAAGGTTGTTTGAAAGGCAATTGAAAGGTTATTCGAAATGTTCTTTGAAAGATTGTTTGAAAGGCAATTGAAAGGTTATTCGAAATGTTCTTTGAAAGGTTGTTTGAAAAGAAATTTGAAAAGTTTTTTGAAAATTGTATTAAAAATTAAACTTATTTCATCAAATTGGGGCTCAATTTATGACTTGGTTTCTTAAATAGCGTAGGTACTTGGATAATTTTTGCTACATAGATGGCAAATAGTTTTACATAGGCAACTAGTAGTGCAACATACCTTGTTATTCATGTATGCATACATCACCTTTTCTTATTTTTTAAAAAGAATTAGATATTGTTATGATTTTTGAAATTAAGCCTTGGTTGAATGAAAAATGAATGTGACTTTTCGACTTGTATTAAAGCTGATAGTGACACGGATAATGACTTTTGGAACAACACCCTTCTGGAAAGGGACATTCAAAGATTTGCAAATGAAAAAAAGAACAAAATGAATATCATCCATACGAGACATAGTCAACCTCGAGAGTAGATAAGGAAGGCTTGAGTCATACAAGCCTATAAGAAGCGGTTCTTGAGGCCAACTATTCACTTTTCTTTGTCGAGGTTTGTGCTTGAAGCTGGCTATTCGCTTTTTTCAGGTTAGTGAAGACTGTGGACATTCAATAGTAGTTACTGAAGTATATGTAGCATGCATGCATTAGTAGAAACACCTTCCGAATATATTAGAGAAGCATGCCCAAAAAGAACCACAACTAGTTTGATTTGTCATGTAGGGTTTTCTTATGAATCTTTTACATGGGTGGTGTTTCTACTACACTAATGATGAATTATTTCCACACATTATTTCTAGGGTGTAGTGTGCTAATTGCTTTTCAACACATCATGCTCATTAAGTTGCTTTTTGGTACTATTGTTTTCGTACTAACACAAGGTGACGTTTATAGAAAGGGTGAAACCAATGTTTCACGCCCTTTGTTTTGAAATAAAAAGCACCTTTGAGATTGCAAATATCAAGAAACCAAAGTGCTTTTTTACTCTGGAACAAAGGAAGTATAGTGTTAGAGGTGTATTTTTGCCGATTAATTTTAAACAATTTGTGCTCAATTAGCTATTTTTTAGAACTTTTTGTGGTAATGGAAGTGATTTTCCCTCACATTTTTAGGGTGTAGCGTGACAATTGCTTTTAAACACTTCATCCCTAATTCTCTTTTTAGCACTAGTGTTTTGTACCGATAACCTAGTTAGTCTACGTAGGCGATGTTTCTACTACACTAAATAGTGTATTTAGTGTGAGGCACTGTAATTGCGAACATCACTCTAAATATCAAAAAACCTACTTTTGTAAAAACACTAAATGTGAATTCTCACACTATTTATGAAGAATAGTAACGTTTTGACATTGTGATCTTTTGAGACATGGATATTTAGTGTGAGTAAGGAATGAAACCTGAGATGAAAGTTTAGATGGAAAAACTGAAATTTTAGAAATGGAATGAATCAAATTGGATGATAACTAAAAATGAATCAAATTGGATGATAACCGCCAACACTAATTACCCACAAATTGACAATTAGTGTTAGACAAGTAGTAGGGGTAAGCACATTATTCATCACCTCACACTAAATACACTATTTAGTGTAGTAATGAGTTTTTTCCACACATTTTGTGTGTTAATTTGATTTTAAAAACTTCATACTTAATAATTTGTTTTCTTGTACTATTGTTTTTGTACTAACACAAGGTGATGCATTCATGCAAATGGAAAAAAACAATTTTTTATGAACAATGTAATACATTCTTGTTGATTGATTTTAAACAACTTGTCTTAGCTTAATTAGATTTTTAGTACTTTTTTTTTCATATCAACACAAGTTGATACATTTATGCAAATAGCAAAAACAATGTCCGCATAGACTAGAGAATCATGTCCAAAAAAACCCACAATTAGTTTAATTCATCATGTGAGGTCTTCTTCGGTGTCTTTTCACGGTTGATACAAGCATTGTTTCTATCCTAACCGATTGTTTGTAAACGATTAATTAGTGCTTATTTTTTGGCACTAATGTTTTTTTCATACTAACATATATTTTGTGCCTTCTTCTTGATACTAACAAATATTTTGTGGGGTCTTCTTTTGCGTCTTCACTAGTTGATGCAAGCAAAGTTTCTATTGTAGCTGATTGTTTGTAAACAAATAATTAGTGCTTATTTTTTGGCACTAATGTTTTTTTCATACTAACAAATATTTCATGATGTTTTTTCATGCAGATGGCGAAACTTATTGAAGTAATGGTGGTGTTCCTGGTACTGGAGGCAAGCATCATGTTTGCCAGAGCTAGTGAAGCGGACGTGAACATCTTCAAAGAGGTTCCAGAGGAGATTGCGGTGAGATGTGAGTCCGGGGACGACAACTTGGACACTCATTTGTTGCAGCCCGGTGGCAAGTTCGGCTTTGGCTTCACGCCCAACGAGTGGGGCACCACGCTATTCCATTGCGAATTTTCTTGGCATGCCAAGCAACAAGGCATTCAAGTGTGGAGAATGCAGACTCGAAAGGATTTCTTTCCTTGCATTCATTGTGAGTATCATGTGCGCCATGATGGCTTCTACCAAAACGAAGCTGGACGGACCCCTGTTTTTGCTTACCCTTGGAAGTAGTGATCAAACTCACAATTGATTGATTCTTGTCAACATCAGTCATGTCCAAAGTTGGTAGAGGAAATCAACTTCATTCTTTATGTATATGAAGGTTCACTGCTTTAATAAAATGTGATGCTTCACATTACTATTGACAATGTTATAAATTCTTATGTTTAGATTTAGATATGCACTTTTTAGTGATAACTTGTTTTTTATGAATCGATGGCATCTACTTTTTAAGAAGCAATCCTTGTAATTAAGTCTCTAAGTTCATTTCTTCAAGATCATGTCACTACAACTGCTTTCCACTAGACACGCTTATCTTGCATGACGAATCGCACTCACCAAGTTCAACCAAAAAATTGGTGAGTGCGATGTGCCATTTAACTCACAGGAGTGAAAAAGCGACGCCTTCTCCTTGTAGTGTATCCAAAATTGTTAGACACAGAAAACACGGTTTTATAAATGGTTTGACAAACAAGCATAAGGTGGACAACCTGTTTCCGATCACCTTAAGCAATTTAGCATACTTCCGGTGGAGTAACGAATAGGCAAATAATTTTGCAGTGTAGGGAAATAGATTTGAAGAAGGTCACATATTGTTGAACAAATTTTGGGGCAATATTGAATTTACTACAAATTTTCAAAGTGAAGATTCTCTCCAACCCGTTCTCGCAATATAGGCTGACCTATTTCCAAGAATTGTAAAACTAGATTTCGAGAACACATGATATCATACTCACTCGGCAACAAGTTTCCATTCTTGGCGCCAACTATTCCATATTAAGAAGAAACATGTTTCCATCACCGTTTATGAATGAATTCGAAAATAATGCAGGCCTATTCACGGAAATAGGTTGCCCTATACTGCGTGATTGGGGGCCTGATCGGAAATAGGTCGTCTACCTTACTCAGACTGATTTTCTTTTTAAGATCCGCCAACCACATTTGGAGAATATAACCACAGATGACAGATCCAACTGTATATTTGGCAATTACATGCGGTAGTTTTAGAGGGTATTGTTTTCTCATGAACAAGGTAACCACAATTTTTTTTTTGTAAATTCTTGAAAGTTCAGTTCAGCTATTCTTCATCTTGTCTTCTTCATTATGACATAAAATGCTTCTCAATCGGACAATCTCCCGATTTCTTATGAATTTCCAAATTGTCACTAGACTAAAGTTTACATTTCTAGAATTCACATAATACACGATAAGATTTTTAACACAAGGGATGCTAATCTAATCATCATACACTGTTGTACAAAGGAAGTGTCACCGGTTCTCCAAGGACCTTCGGAAAACATCAATAATACAACAAAATACGAAAATTGCTACAGTGGCGTAGAAGTTCCATCTACTTTCTTTCAAGCCTTTTTTCAGTATAGCCCACCAATTGCCATCTTTATGCTGCACATTTGTCTTTATAAAACCTTTCCAAAACAACTACAAAGAACTCACCTTTGATTGGGACGTATATGTATAGGTAGTAGTAAAATCACGTATTTAGATAGTAATAGAACTTAGAATCAATCTATATTTTTCCCATGAGTGCATATTGATTTGTTAAACTTTGAACTTCAGAGCCCAATCTCATATTGTTTATAGGTTTTATAACATTTTATTTTTCGGTGACCCAGTTACCACTTGGTGGTTACTTGGGCACTAAAGGGTTAACCCCTAAAGGCCCAAGCAAGCCAAAACGGCTTGATTTTCAGTGTATTTTGACAACCTTGGGCCTTTAGGGGTTAAAGTAGTTGATTTCTCAACTCTTCATATATGATACTTTTTAGGGAAGATTTTAAAAAGAATCCAAATGAGTTTCATTAGACAAAAATGTATTAATCTTTAGTAATGAGTTCTTTTATTTTTAGCCAAATATGAACTTTTTTTCAATTCTTTTATAAATATATGCAAGCACAATCTAAAAATAAAAATTGGAAAGGTGATGAGTGGTTTTCATGAATGATACATAGTAAAAAGGGTGGTCTTTAGGCACCAATGAATGGTGTCAAAGAGCTTGGTGCCCACAATATTGTGGTGTCATCACCGTTCCCTTTTACAAAAATACTATTCCAAAAGTCATATTCCTTCCAACCAATGGACAACTCCAAAAATCCTATTCATGTTTCATCCTTTTCAACCAAAGCTAAAAATTTTGTTTCTTCCAAAAGTTCCTTCAAAAGTCACAACCATCTTTAAACTTTTTCAACTAAGCCACGATTTTTGTCCTTTCTAACCAAAGTTTGGGTCCAATGGTCACAATTGTATTTATCATTTCCACACAATTGTATTTAACACTTGCAATGTTGCCATTTATAAAAAGATTTTATTTTATGTGTCTTTACTACTTGAAAAACTTGAACTTCTCTATTTCTTTCCCAATAGAAATGTCACTTCTACACTCACATTCACATCATAGTGATAGCAATTATAAATCTAACAAAAATAAAAAAATTCACAATGTTAGGGCATGGCCATCCATGCCCTCCCAGAGTCTCTCACTCAAAAAATAAATGAAAAGTGCAAAGGGCCCTTCAAAAATCCCTCTTAATCTTAGCGTGTTAAGAAATGGCCCTTCAAACCACCATATATTGATTTAGTTGACTATATCCTCACATTCTACTTACAAGTGATTGGTTCATTGACTAATTGATGTGCACTTTTCATGTGAGGGACATGCAAGGTTGGGGGAGTGTAAGTGCAAGGGCTCTTCAAATGTGGATGAATAATTTTAGCGAGTTAGCTCTCGTGTGCATGGGTGTGAATGCTCTTAGATTTATGATTGCTATCACTAATAATTTGATATAAAACTTGAAACTTATATTGAAGAATCTTTTATAATTTTATTGCAAATACGATATTGAAAATTAGTAGATGAAATTCGATGTGGTTGGTTGAAATATAATACTGTAAATGTAGTGATTTTTGGAGATTTTTGGATTGCTTGATTTTATGAATTGACTTTTTTAAGTGCACTTTTAAACTAAAATCTTTGAAATTTTGGTTGAATCACTACATGAAACGAGGCATAAAATTTTCACAAATCATTCCTTTTTTAATTGGAACACACATGCATGAAGCTAACTTCCCATAAAATATATACTAAAAAATCCACACTACAAAAAGTCAATGACGGATGAAAAAATTGTGTTCAATTTTGTACATCGTTCACTTTCTGGACGGATAGATGTTTAGGGGTTAAACTAAGAGGAAACGGTTGGGTTTTTCTTTTAGTTGGTTAGTGCAAAGATAAAGTGAACTTATTCTTTGGCACAAACTGTGTGTTAGATTTTTTATATTACAATTTCCAATTATAAATATACTAGATGTTGGTTTTAGCTGTATTAGCTCATATTTTGATTTTCATTAACCTCTTTGAAGCCTAGAACGAGTAACAGCAAGTACAATTGACTCTAATATAGACAAGATTATCCTATTATGGTTTTTGCCTTATTACGGTTGGACAAACTAGAGATTCAATAATAATATTAAGAGAACATGCTTTAATATTTCTAATTCTCTTAAATTCTCTTAGACCTTGATAGGGCCTAAATGGACCTTAGACCTACCCATCAAGCGATGTGAAAACTCTGCGTACAGAAGAGTATCCTCAAAACGATCTGAACTAGTTACCAAATTGACAAATTTAAGCAACCATATTGTGACAAATATAATTTTTGATGGAACAAAATTCTATATCATTGGAATAGATGCAGAACATTGCATGTGCAGGTGAAAAAGAAAAGAAAGATTGAATCAAAACGAAGTCCACGTAAAACTTACTCAAAACCGGTAAAAAGAACATGAGGCCCAATTCAGGCTTCTTGGTCCTTCCCGGGTCAACTGTCATGGCCATACGATGTGTCAGACCTTGCACTGACAGTGTTGTAAAAACTTGTTAATAATATAATGGAATTGAACAACAGAAATAATACTGGAGTCCTTGTGGTTTGTGCAACATAATTATTGTACACATGTGGCGACATATGTATAGATGTATGTACACGAAGGTCATAGGGTTTAGGGTTTAGGGCTTATGTTCTGTTTACTGAGGATTGGGTGGTCGACTGTTGGCTGTGGCTACACGAGAGCCCCATTCAAGGAGCTCCTTGCTGGTGTCGTCCTTGTGCAGAATGACTTCGATGAAGCAAAGGCTGTCTTTCTTGGCATGAGTTGTAGCGATGGCCTCCTCCAGTTCCTCCTCCGTTCGCACCTGCACAAGCAAAGACCAGGAAAAACCAAACCGTTCTAAGCATTACTCCTTGATTGTTGCCAGTTTTAATTGTCTCATGAATCTGCTTTTATTTTTTCTCTGTTCAAAGCCCCTACTGGAATAGGGAGGAGCCAAGTGTTCCCAACCCCAAAGAGCATGCACACCCTAAACCCTTAACCTTTTAAAGCATGCAAACCCTAAACCCTTCAATTCACCCCTTGACCACTATAATCACATCCAAGATATGGTGCCACAAGCTATTTGAGTTAACCGAAAAGAAGCCCATCTAACCTTCCTTTTTGCTCTATTTTTAACCTCTTTCTTGAGCTTGAATAGTGCCGTGTCATAGATTATCCCCTTGTGGGCCATGGGCTTGGAGGTTTGGTAGAAGGTGTGGGAGTCATTGCGAGGTGTGGAGAATAATGACAATGGCTTGCTTTAGATTGTCTACCAACTCATCATGAACTAGTTTTTGGTCTATTTTATATTTCAATATGAGTTCAAGAGGAATTCAACACGAGTTTGCTAAAACTTTCCTCTTTGAGCTGACTTTTTGGTTAACTCTATTGTCTCCACAACCTTGAACCACTATAATCATCCTCTATATATTGCATGAACCAATCACAATCACTATACATGGGCAATTATTATTGTTCATCAATCTAGAATATCGAGCTCTTCCTTGAATTAGAGTATAGAGGCATCACTATATGTGGCTCATATTTTGTATATATGTGGCTCATATTTTGTGGCTCTCTCACCTGCCTTGCAAAAACAGCATTAAATACAACACATTCTAGGGTGCGCAACCTCGGACGAAGAAGCCCAAATTGGGTTTTTAGCACTTTTGAGTAGGTCCTAGGCAGACTTCCTTTAGTTCAATTTTGTTATTTTTACTACCGACACATGCAATGTTCTTCTCTGATCCAGGTGATATAAAATATGGTTGCATTTAAGCTATAATTTTCACAATATGATCGATTGAATTTGTCATTTCAAAACCACAAATCCTTTGTCCTTAACTATCCAACCTGTATGAATGAATGAACAAGTACCTTGCAAGTCCATACGTTGCCTTCACCGTTGGTGAAAGCCTCCACCAGAGCCGTGTAGTTCCAGTTCTTGATGATGTTGTAAGGGCCATCATGAATCTCAACTTCAATGGTGTAGCCGCCATTGTTCAGCAAGAAAATGATGCTCTTCTGTCCGTAGCGAATCATGGTAGAGACATCTTGTGCTGTCACCTAGACAATTGTCACAACCATCATTTGTGAATTGTCACAACCATCATTTCTGCAAATTAACCTCTAAAGGACCAAGGATTCATGGTTTCAAACTGAAAAATTTAATTGATTGTATTGTGAAAAATGCAATCAAGTTTTATATCATCGGAATCAGTGAAGAACATTGTATATATTGTTCAAAACACAAATAAATTTGAACTAAAGGAAATCCATACATGACTTGCTAAAAAATGCTTAAAAAAGCATGAGACCAATATGGGCTTCTTGGTCCTTTAAGGGTTAACCCCTAAACGTCTGAAAGTGCCTTTGCGGCCAATAAAATAATGTGTGTTTTTCTAGTATTTGGAATGGATTTAGACCTTTTATAGGTTTGAGTTCAACACAAAAGCTGAAATTTACATCAATGTCTTTCTAGTGAGCTATTAAAATCCCAATTTAGAGCTTCTTGTTGATAGCAAATGCCATTTGTACAGCCACATATCTGCTATCCCCATGGGACGTTTAAGGGTTAAAATCTGCATGGATTGATCTTTTTGATAGACACAATCCAGCATGTTGCAATCAAAGCACTCAACGGTGTTTATTCATATGTGAAAGATTCTGGTATATGACAAACAGTAACATGTCACAACATAACATTCTGGGGCAGAATGTGTGATTTCCTTCTTGGTTCAATTAACCCCTAAAGGACAAGAAGCCCAAATTGGGCCTCGTGTCCTATGTGGAGTTTCTTTTGTTTAAGTTTATTAAAATAAAATAAAAATTATCACTGATTCCGGTGATATAAAATTCAGTCCGATGTAAGTTATACTCCTTTGGCATTTTTTTTTCCCAAAACAATTGTTCTGTGTTTTATACTTTGAACGTGAGCCCTGTCCACTTCAAACACAGCAGACAATAAGAGTGAAACAAAAAATACATACTACTATTCAAAATAGACCAATTTTCGAGTACAGAGACAAAAAAAACAAAGCTTTTATTTTTTCAAGCTGTTACCAGACAGAGGGAGTATTTTTACAGTATATTCAATTGAATTTGTCATTTCAAAACCATGAATGAATCCTTGGGGTTTTAAAAGAGAATGTGAAAGAGAGGGAGGGGTGACATACTTGAAAACTGCCATCACCTATACACGAAATCACGCGTTTGTCCTTGTTGCCTTGCGCATAGCCCAGAGTGGCTCCCACTGCCCAGCCAATGGAACCATACTGCATCTGGAATTCGTAAGTGCAACCCTCAGGGAGCTTGAGTTTCTGGCAATTGAACCACGAGTCGCCCGTCTCGGCTATGACAGCTGAGTCCTTGGTTAGCATTCCCTGCGGAGAATCATCAATAACTTCAGACAAGGCGTCTAATGTGGCAGCCATTAACCCCTCAAGAACCAAGGTTTAAAATGACAAATTCAATCGATCATATCGAGAAAAAATTATCCACATAGGACCAAATTTTATATCATTTGAACCAGTAAAGAACATTGCGTGTGTTGGTCAAAAAACAAAACAAAATTAACAAAAAAAATTCCTTATAGAACCTACTCAAAACTGCTAAAAAAAACATGAGACATATTTTGGGCTTCTTGGTCCTTTAGGATGGGAACCGGAGCAGGCCATTAACCCCTCAAGAACCAAGGTTTCATGGATTTAAAATGACAAATTCAATCGATCATATCGAGAAGAATATAATTCACATGGGACCAAATTTTATATCACTTGAACCAGTGAAGAACATTGCATGTGTTGGTCAGAAAACAAAAAAAAAAATTAACAAAAAAAAGGTCCTCATAGAACCTACTCAAAACTGCTAAAAAAAACATGAGACATAAATTGGGCTTCTTGGATGGGAACCGGAGGGGGAGTACCTGAATGTGCTTGAAGAGGTTGACAGTTCTGAGAGGCTGGCCTGGCTTTTGCTTCAGAGGAACGCTGGGTGGTACGTACATGCGCGTATAGTTATCGAACGAAGTTGTGTTTTTCTTCACCTTCTTTGCAAGAGCTTCCAGAAAGTCCTTCATCAGCACACAACCGAAGGACGGCCCATTTCCAATCTTCACTCGGTCCGGCTCCAAGTTGATAATGTTGTCCTTTTTGATGAGCAATGAGTATCCTACAGAGCTGCAAAATAATTCAATCTTTAGCGGACAATGAATCCCAAATTAAGCCTCATGTTTTTTTAGCAGGTCCTATGTAGACTTTACTTCCTTTCGCTCAAATTTATTTGTTTATTTTTTTACCGACACATGCACTGTTCTCACTGATATAAAATTTGATACCATCTGAATTATATATTTTTCACAATACGATTATGTTAACCTTTTTACTAGCGAGTACTGCAAAAGAATTCAATCTGTAGCGGACAAAGAATCCCGAATTGAGCCTCACGTTTTGTTTTTTTTTTAGCAGTTTTGAGTAGATCCTTCCTTTTGTTCCAATTTATTTATTTTTTGACCAACGCATACCAATGTTCTTCACTGATTCTGGTGATATAAAATATGATCCCATCAATTATATGTTTTTCACAATATGACCAATTGAATTTTTCATTTTAAAACCATGATTCCTTCATCCTTTAGGGGGTATAGCCTCCACCTCCATTTTCATAGTCAGAAAATATTGGGCCTCGTGTTTTTTTTAGCAGTTTTGAGTAGGTCCTATGTAGATTTCTTTTTGTTCAAATTTATTTGTATTTGGACCAACACATGATACACTGATACAAAATTTGATCCCATCTGAATTGTATATTTTTCACAATATGATCAGTTGAATATTTCGTTTTAAAACCATGAATCCTTCGTCCTCAAGGGGGTATTGACTACCTCCATTTTTAGCATTAACATACAGCCAAGAGCTCGGCATCGAAATACACTGACCTGTAATCGTTGAAGACTGGCCCAGCAAACAGATACTTGTCAGCAGACTCAACAATCTCGGCTGCGTACACCGAGCTTACAGCACCCCAGTAAGTGCCAATAAAATTGGGGTGACTTTCAGAGAATTGACCCTTGGCGGACGGCATGACGGCCACGGCAAATCCAGACGCATTGGCCAGCTCTTCAAAAGCTTCAATTGCCTTGGAGAACCGAAGCTTAGGGCCAGCCACGAGGACAGGCTTGACACTTCCATTTAAGAGCTCGCTCACTGCATCTACAGCCGCCGCCAGGCTCAATGGATTGCTCGTCAAGTTTCCAATTCCAAACAGCCTGCACACAACCCACTCAAGCAGTGATAATAAGAAACCACACGAGCAAAATCCTTGTTGATAGAGAGCTGCTTTATACTCAAGTCGTAACTCTCGACTTGGAAACATGGGAACGTAGGAAGGAGAGGTTATCATAGTTAGTTATAAGTAGTTATAGCCAATTAAGGTTGTCATGGCTATTAAACCTTGGTGGAGGAGAATTGTCTCTTACGTCGCATATTGTTTAAGGAAGTAAAACACTTGGATGTTGAACTCTCTCAATTATGTTATTCTTGTTGAATATGGTGATCAATATTATTGTGCATGGAAAGTTGTATGATAATTAAGTCTCGGATCCTTGGAGTGTCGATAGAATTATGAATATGGAAGCCGAGTTCTAACATTATGCAACGTAAACTATACATACATACATGCATACACATTGACTAAACTATGAGAAAACTTGGTAAAAAAATTGCACAAGTTTGTCATGTGCATTTTTTTAGACCACCATGGACTGCAAATATAAATGAAGATTCTGCACATGTTCGACATCTGTAGTCCAGAGTGACAAAAAAACTGCACATGACAAACTTGTACAGTTTTTTTTTTTTTTTTTTCCAAGTTTTCTATCAATTGGTGAGGGATCATGTGATACCTTCGCGGGTCGGGCCCCTGAGTCAAGGAATATGGCAGAGGAACCGACTGGAAGTTGGGGTGGGGAATGGCGGGCAGGTTGCAGCTGATACTGATGTAAACAGGCTTGCTTTGTGAAATCGCCGTGGAAATGGCTTTGTCCACGAGCTCATGCGCGTCGTCCAACGATTGTATCACCACCTTCAATGACAACACGGTCATGGGCTATCAGCATATGACAAACTCTATCAACATTCCAAATCCATCTGCTTCGAACAACATCCCCATGACTGTACAGTACCATGACAAAATATCCTTGCATCACTGTAGATGGAGCTAGGAAAATTCTAAACGATTCAAAACATGGCTGGTTTACAAGGTTTACCATGAGCTCAAATTGAAAGAATATCTCAATCACTGTAAAGAACTACTACTCTGGAGCTAAGAAGATTCTAAACGATAAAAACCATGACTGGTTTGCAATGGTGGTTATCATGAGCTCAAACCCAGGGAGTGCAGTCTTCAAGTACTGTAATTCTACACATGCGTGCACAACAAGGGTATTATTTAGAACAAGCATGTACAAAATGTATGTATTGAAGACATATTTCAATCGAGCGGAAAGTAGATATATATGGGGCTTGGAGTTAAATTCCTCATTTTTAGCCCTTGTGTACATAAGGAAATGTATTTTGAGGTTGTGAGATTTGTACATATATTGCTTGATTTTAGCCCAAAAAAATGCATAAGGGGATGCACGCACGTGATTCCTAGGTTTATTGAATAGTGCACTCCCTGAGAGCTCAAATCAAACGAACATTTCAATCACTGTGAAGAACTATCACGTGCAGCTAGGAAGATTCTAGAACATGGAGCGGCAATTTCGGCTCTAAGTGATTTGAGAACATGGTGAGTTTATAAGTTTTAGAATGAGCTCAAGATTTTGAGTCCAGATTCATACATGCGCAAGGGTGTGGAGGAACCATGGATAGTTTCACTACTAAAAAAATCCGACTGTTCTGTTGATTCAGTCGTGTTGATCAGGGACACTTTTCTTTTCTGTTGATTTGATCACGTTTTTGTCCAAATCAATAAATTGCTGTCCTAATCAACAGAAAGTGTCCCTGATCAACGCAACCAAATCAACAGAACGCGTTCCTGATCAAAGCAACCGAATCAACAGAACAGTTGGATTTTCTAGTAGTGTTTAGTTACCTGGGCGCAAGTGACTTGTTGGAAGCAGCGATGCTCTTGGCTGAAGTCGGGGTCGCCAATGGTGTGATGAAGGATGCGGTTGGTGCCGAAGTCGTTTGAGTTCGGGCCGCCGACGAGGCAAATGACGGGGAGATTTTCACTGTAGGCGCCAGCGATGGCATTGATGACGCTCAAGCCGCCGACGGTGAACGTGACGGCGCAGGCCCCGATGCCGTTGGCGCGCGCGTACCCGTCCGCGGCGTAGCCCGCATTGAGCTCGTTGCAACAGCCCACGAGGTCCAGCCCGGGCTCCGCGAGCAAGTGGTCCAGCAGAATGAGGTTGAAGTCGCCCGGCACGGTAAACACGTCGCGCACCCCCACTTCCACCAGCCGGGACGCAATGTAGCGGCCCAGCGTCCTCGGCCCGTCTTTACCCGACCCTCCCATCTCTGGCAACCCCAACAACACACGCCACAACACACGCCACACCGCCTGAGCGTCCGCCACACAGAAGCTTTGTATAATCTCAAGGCAAAACATGATTTGAAATGGTAGAATCATAACCAAGTATGTTTTTGTGATCCGTTCCAAAACTGTTCGCCAACTACTCTACCTCGCATTTACAAGATCGTTACGCTCCACCGATTCCGACATAGCCAACTGATGGAACCCCAAAATGCAAACGTGTCCAAAGCAGTATAATCTCTAGAGTAAAGGTAAAGTAAACATGGTAGAATCATACCGTTCTCGTAGTTTAAGTATGCTTTTGTGATAAGTTCAAGAAGTTTTCGGTACAAGATTTGGAGTGCACACGAAGCGGAAAGTTACAAAAACCAGCTCACCCATCTCGCATTTACAAGATTGTTATGCTCCACCATAGCCAACTGATGGAACCCAAAATGCAAACGTGTCCAAAACAGTATAATCTCTAGAGTAAAGGTAAAACATAGCAGAATCATACCGTTCTCGTATTTAAGTATGTTTTTGTGATAAATTCAAAAAGTCTTCGGTACAAGATTTGGAGTGCACACGAAGCGGAAAGTTACAAAAGCCAGCTCGCATTTACAAGCTCCACCGATTCCGACATAGCCAACTGATGGAACCCCAAAATGCAAACGCAGATCTGAACTCCAAACTGAAATTCGCCATACTCTGAAGAAAGTTTCACAGAACAAAACTCACCTCGAAGTGTAGGAGGTCAAAATGGTTGCAGTGAAGCGACGGCAACAAGAGGGCGATGCGGGGACTTGTGAGGGTCCTGAAGAGAGCTGGAGAAATTTCACAGGGAGCGCTGTGTGAGTACGGGAGACGGAATCCGTCGTTGCAGTGATGCATTGGTGATGCAGAGAGTGACGATGGAAATGGCAAGGCAGCAGCTTTCCGGGCCCCGGCGCGTTACAAGTGGTGATGACTTGGCGCTGGCCGAAGCGCTTCGCTACCTCCTTTGCGCCACCTCCCTCTCTCACCACCAGTCATTCAGGTCCTTCTCATGACCTTTTTCAAGTTAGTATGAAAAGAATACTTTTTTTCTTTCCCATTTTTCATGCACATGAGCCAGGCCCGCTTTGCATGCCGGCTGCTTGGCTTGGCATAAGTTAACATTCAGTAAGTTAGCATGCACTGTCTCTGCCTTGGCCCTACAGGAGATGGTGTGGAATATTTCACACCCAATAGAGTTAACCAAAAAGTCAGCTCAAAGAGGAAAGTTTTAGCAAATTCCTCTTGAACTCCTCTTGAACTCATATTGAAATATAAATAGACCGAAAACTAGTTCAAGGTGAGTTGGGAGACAATCTAAAGCAAGCCACTGTCATTATTCTCCACACCTCGCAATGACTTCCATACCTCCTACCAAAGCTCCAAGCCCATGGCCCACAAGGGGACAAGTTATGACACGACACTATTCAACCCAAACATAGCTCAAGGAAGCTCAAAAGAACGCTTGAAAGAAGGTTGAAAAGGGAGGTTCCATGGCCTTCTTTTCGGTTAACTCTAATAGTACTTCAGTAGCTAAGTGAATAGGTGGAGGCTCAATTAAAGGTGATGAGCAAAGTGCATGAAGGAACGGCAGTGAGTATAAAGACTATTGAATGTTATATTGGGTTGTTTCTTGGTTGTCTAAACTCTAAACCAATGAGGAAGCGGTTTTAAAGCAAATCAATCTGAAGAGCTTTTAGGGCCTCCTTATATGTAAGTCTGGTGGGTCGAATCCACCCATAGCCCTACACGGTCTTTACTTGCAGTTCTACTTTTAGTATGTGTACCTAGTCGGTAGAATGTAAACCAATAAGATCTTCACTCTCTTTGTTAAAATTCTTATTTTGAATAAGAATCTTAAAAATAATCTTATTAAATTCTTAACAAATAAGATTTTAATAAGATTTTTTTTAGTTGCCACCAATGGACTTTGCCACTAACTTTTGGTGAAATTTAATTTTTTGAATCTCAACTGAACCACTTTGGCAAGAGCATTGGTAGAAATTATTTTGTCTTATTACTTCAACCACCAAACAAGGCCTCAGGTGGGTCACTTATTGTATTTTACAGACAACGTGCGGCAGAAATAATTTTGTCTTATTACTTCAACCACCAGACAAGGCCTCGGGTGGGTCACTTACTGTATTTTACAGACAACATGCGGCAGAAATAGCATGGGTTTTATTCATCATAGGTAAAATTTATAAGAATTTATAAAAAAATTACAAATAAAATAGAATGCAATGAAAGAGTACATGCCATTATAAATAATTTAGGTACACTACAATTCTGGTCCATTATGATTTTAGTACATGTAATTTAGGGAATTGCAAATGGGATCCAAGGTATTAAACTGAATACAATCTGTTTTGGGGGACAAACAGCTAGAGCACAGTTGGTAGGAAAGGACGGTTAGTTGCGCGGTGGACGAAAAGAAGGTTTAGAAGTGGATGAAAGCTCAGTTCTATCCACCTGAATTTAAGGTTGTCGTTGGTTTTGAAAGTACCTAGGGTTAGGGTGCACATTTTCCAGAATGTATGAAAGAAGGTTAATTTCTAGTCATTTTCTTGAGGCTATTTTTCTCAAATTTTTTAAGTCATGTTACTTTTAGATTATATTTAAGCCTTTACAAGGAAGATAGCATATAAAAAATTGCATTGATCACTGTTTTATAAAAAATGATAGAGTTTATAATATAGGCCTTTTTTTCCTATTAAGTAATCAAAGGGGTCTTTTTAATTTCAGCTAGGAGGTAAATAGCCCCCCAAAAAACACCCCCTCGCCGCACGTGGTACTCAAAATATATGAAGAGTGACCCACCCGAGGACAAGGCTTGCATGTAAGAAGTCGCTTACATAGAAGAAAAGAGCCAAAATGAAGTTGGAATAACATATGGCAGAAAAGATATCAGCACTATGACCGGTTGCCCGGTCAACGCCCATATAGCCAGCTGAGGGTGGTGCATAGAATTACCAAGCCAATGGACTCCTATATAATAATAATAAATTAGATGATTCAAAATAAGGGCAAATCGATAAAAAGAGTGCAAAACAAGACCGAGAGGGTGTGAACCAAAAATGGCAGCACAACCATGAGCCTAGAAATCACCTTAAACAAAAGCCAACATCGCCCTAATTCTCATAAATTCACCATGGGTAATAAATACGCCAATGGGAGTTAGTTTTGAGATTAGAATTAGGCAAAAAGAGGGAAATTGCACCCCTTCCTAAAATGGCAACATAGCACTATCTAGGATTTGGACATAAGAAATTGTCCAATTGCATTAAATTCACTCCAATTTCCCATGGATATTGTGTACTCCAAAATGGGATTGGATTTTTACAAATACATTGGATAAGTGACGGAAATTGCTCCGTCACTTAGAATGACAGCACACACAATTTAAACAAAATGACCAAGAGATGTTGAAATTGCCTAATTCTATTCAATTTCCCATTGTTACCAAGGGTCCAAAAAGTGGGCTTGAATTAGGCAATTAGCAACCCTAATGGCCCAAAATACGCAATTAATTAAAAATTACAGCACATTCCCATGACCAAAAACGAGCATCGTGGGCATTCCAAATTGAATTGACACTAGTGACAATGATCACACCCACACGTTTTGCAAATTTGATTGTAAAAAATCATGAAATGCAAGTGAAATGTAGGGTTTTAATTGTCGGCAGCGCTTCCGCGTCGTGCCCGTAACCCTAATTTGCAATCCCAATGATTATTTTAACAAGGTGAATTAGGCCCAGGAAAATCGGGCAGCGCTTCCGCACTATACCCTCACCGAGCCCAATTTCAAACCTACACCATGCAATACTCAAAAACAACCCTTGCACATTGAATAAAAACCATTTAACGGGGGGAATCATACAACAAAACGAGGGAGAATTTGGCAATCAAAAATCACCATCTAGGTTACAAGTGTCCGTCCTAACCTAATTAACCTCAATAAGCCAATTTTCAACTAGATTGTGCCAATAATTGGAGAGAGGGAGGTAAGAAAGTGCCCCCTCCGTAATCGACCGCTACGCCCTCGTCTTTGCTTCAATCGCCACGAAACTTAAGCACAATGTAGAACACTTTGCTCCGCTCCAGCTCGCGTAAACGACTCTCAAAAAGCATTCGCCAATCAAAAGTTACAAGCCCCCAAACTTTCTGCCCTTAGATCTTGCGGTTGCCAACCTCCTTCCACTCAATCGGCCGCCACGCCCTCGTCTTTGCTCCAATCTCCTCGTGACCTGGCGCCTTGCAAAGCTGACTTGACGGTGCTTGTGTCTACAAAATCCCACCTTCAAATTCGTTGCGAACACCAAGATATGGCTGCCCAAAGTTGGGACTTTGATTCTGTGAGGGCAGCAGACCCCCGTGTGGTTCGGCGATTTTTTCTTCCTCCTTGTTGCTCCAAACTCCTTGTGACTTGGCGCCCTGGAAAGCTAACTTGATGATGCTTGTATACTCCAAATCTCAACTTCAAAGGCGTCTTCGTCTTGAAGTTGTGGTCTTCCAAACTTGATTCTCCCTCCGGTGGCGGCAGCAGACCCCCTTGTGTTCGGCCGCCTACAACTCCATCAATACCTAATCAAATCACTTGTGTCTTATCTTGAAAGAACTGCAATCCCGTCTAGTTTTACTACTTAAAATTTTACTATCATCACTTCTTTACTCTAGCCGTAGTCTCGATGCAAAGGCACGGTCATCCTAACCCTATCTCTAACTCCGTCTTCCTATATCTCTCCACACACACACGAAACGATTGATCGAAAGAGAGGGAGCCTCCTCTCCCAAGTGCCACCCTAACCCTACATCCACTATCCTTCATCAACCCAAAACCATCCAAACCCCAACTTTAAGAAAATTAGGGCAAAACTCATAGTTTTACCGGGGGGTTTTTAAGACTAAAAAATAGAACTTGGACATTTCCAACTAGTCCAAGTCTCACTTGCCTAAAAGAAACCCAAGTTCCTACTCTCTAGACTAAAATGTAGATTACCATCAAAACACTCAACAAAACCACGATAGCCGGTTAGAACAAAAATTACGGCAAAAATACCCGGAAAATAGAACTAATCAACCGGCGCCTGAAAACCCCAATCAAAACCACTAGGGATTTTACCAAAATAGATACTTAGCTAAATCGCTGCACTTGCAAAAATGCAAAATAGAAAATTACGCAAAAAGGCCGCGGTAAGGGTTTACCGCAAGTGTGGACCGTCTCGACGGTTCACGGAAGACAAGATCAAACATGGCCCGAGCTCTAAGAATTGGTTCATACAAGAAAGGAAACTCAGCTTGTCACTTTGGGGTTGTTGTCAAATTTGAATGAAATGTATTTTTTAGAATAAATTATTATTTTTGGAGTAAGATGAACCATATGGTAGAAGCACTTGGGATCCAACGGCCAATCTTCATGCCTTCTCTTCTCTAAAACCACTACACTCATTATCATCTTTGGTATGAGGGCCACAATTAGTCTAATTTATTTTTTTACAAATCTTCGGATTAATTCCGGTTTGTACCATCGAAATTAGTTGGGGATATAATAATTTTTTATTTTATTTTATTTAGATTATAATATTTTATTTTTCAAACAACTAAAAATAGTACTTGTAGAATATTTTATTCAAGTTTGGTATGGTAAATTCATAATAATTTGGATTTAAAAAATTAGTATAGGTCACACTATACCTACATTACCACAATTACTACAAGTTATCTCAATTTACTCGGAAAATTACTACAAGTATTCTCAATTACCCCAACTTAGGCTTTCATCTAATTCCACAACTAGTTTGAGACTTTGTTATTAGTCCAAGTTGGACTAAAGATAATAATGGAATTGATCAATTTAAAACCATGAATCCTTGATTCTTGAGGGGTCAATGAACTTTTTCACTTGCATACCGCTCCTTCCACTTATGCTGAGTCGAAAAACCTTGTCACTCGGCGCTTCAGTTGATCCTACCATTGCAAGACATTCTACAGTATCCACCAATAAATTTACTTTCATTCAGCTTTTCAAAAGTTTCCAATTAAAATTACTGAAATTATAAAATTAGAGCCAAATTTGAACAAATTGTAGTGCACAAGATGAACCACATATATAACTGAGGTTTGATAAATAAATAAATAAAAATATGTTTTTATCTGAAATTCAAACCTTAATTTTTTACCCCGAATTTAAACAACTATGAATACAAAAAAAATTCTTATGGTTTACAAAAATTTCAATAAAAAGAATGCAAATCCTTTCTAGAATTATCTGCAAAAAAAGTCATAAGTTTTTGGATCGATTTAACTAAAATATCAATGTTTGAAGTTTTTAGTTCAAAATTGTTCAATCTAAATATAAATATTGTATTTTTAGCATTTGATCCAAAAATTGTCCAAAAAGTAATTATTCACACTTCAAATGGTTTTATATAATTAATTTTTTAATTTTATTCTATCATAAATTCAATTATTTGATTCGATTCTTTGAAATGTTGATGAACGCAAACTTATTGATGGGTATTATATATGACTCTCCGCCATCGTCAACTTTGGAACACTTCCCTTGTGCAACTTCAAGATCATAACCTCTGATTAGAATTTAGGGTTTAGAGCTTCGATACAAAATGTTGCTCCATTGTATAGTGGTGATAGAAAACCTGGAAGCTTACATGCAACAAAAGATTATTGTATATATGTCAATCATTGTGCACCTTTGGCACAGTACCATGCACCTTGATGATCGTTTTATTTGCATTGAAGTAAACAATGATTAGCAGTGTACAATTATTACGATACCACCACTTACAATTAGCATGTCTATGATACCACCTCACGCTTACATTCATCGGCATTAGGTTCTTTGGCCCTTGTATGCTATACCTAGGAATAAGAATCGTTACATGAGAATCAATATAACGGATTCTAGAATATTGAACAAGCCACATATTTATTTATCAAAAGAATGATGGTGGAAAATTGGAAGTCCACAGTAGTCCCGCCTCAAAAATCACATGTTTTGAATATTTTATCTTTCATGCAGTGAGAGCAAAAAAGTGAATCCTTGAAAAGGCTAAAGAACCTTATAGGGCTAGTGCATTAGTTGGTTGCTTTCCTACCCTGCAAGAATGGGTCAAAACACTCACTTTAAAACCACATTTTACAATATCCTGGAGGCTTGCCATTGTCACTTGTCACACATTCAAATTATACCAAGAAGTTGAATAATATACCACTGAAGGATGTCAAAAGCTAGATGGAATGTGACAAGTAGCACAAGCACTCTATAATAGCAGTAGTAGAAGACCAGTTATTTTGCATTTCCCCTTTCTTGAGAACAATGAATTTTGGTTAAATATTATGCTTATATTTCTCTCTTCTTGTAACCAAAACCACTCACTAGCACTGACATAACCCATATGCTTGGCACGGTTTCATTCCTTTTTCATTTATAGTAAGTGAAAATGACACATTTCTTACTAGTGTAGCTTGATGGGGTTGTGTTTTTGGGTAAATTTCAGAGTTTATTTCTGTCGATTGGCAGTTGGATGATTGTGCAAATATGGATGTGTCCGTGGATGAGAGCTTTTGGGAGGCAAGATGACACTACTAGCAAAGGCATCACTTCTCACTTAGAACAATGTTAAATTTCATTGTACTCACTTGTCCTACATGACAAATCGCACTCACCAAATCTTAAGCGCTTGGGCAATGAGTGCAGAGTGGTGCCATTTGACTCACCTACCGAGTGGAAAGTGACACCTTCTCCTTGTAATGTGACAAGGATCAAAGTGAATGTCACAAAAGCAATTTAAAAGGTATATCATTCTTTGTTTGTTCGTGACTGAAGCAGGGTGTGTGGAATTTTGGTAGGAATGCACAACATTCTAGAGCAGTGTCAATTGCTCACCTTTTCTTTTGTAGCTCCAATGTGCTTGGTCATTATAATACTACAAGGAGAAGGTGTCACGTTTCACTCCTGCTGTGAGTCAAATGGCGCCACTTCGCACTCACCAGTTTTTTGGTTGTATTTGGTGAGTGCTATAAGTCACGTAGGACAAACACGTAGAGTGAAAAGCGACAATGGACAAATCCTACAGAGTGAGAAACGACGACTCTGCTTGTAGTGTAACTCTCGGGGGGGTCAGTGTATTAAAAAGTTGAGGATATAGGTGCGAACAACGACTATTTTATAGGGGGGTATTACTTGTTTTTTTGGTTTTTTTTCACAATCATGCTATCATTATGTAATTTTCTACTTTGGGTTCATAGAAAAGGGGCTTGCATTACTTATAATTCCAAATTACCTATTATTCCATACCCTATAGTACTTTAAAGATGTTCAGTGCCATTTTTGATACCCTATATTACCTCTAAGTCCATTTATAATTTTTTGTTCCCATGTTTTTAAAATACCCTATCATTTGTTCGCACGTATATTGCTACTCTATCATATCACTACACCCCCTGAGGTGTAACTACAGTTGAGATCTAACACTTTCATTCTTAAACTCAAGATGTAAGAGAGAATCTGTGCAGAAGAAGTTGGATACCGTGATTCTCCAATTGGGACTAGGGTGTTTGCATTGTCTTTGAAGAATGTTATGTGAAATTGTTTATGTGAATTGTTCTGTCACAGGGAACCTTGTCCAATTTACCAGGCAGTAATGAGTACAAATGTGATGATGAATTCTTGGTAATCACTTGCTAAATTGAACAACCACTTGCAAAACTTGCTATAAACAACAATTTGGTAGTAATGTTTACTTCCCAGTGAATTGGACAAGGTTCCTGTGTGTGTTGTTTTCTTTTCTGATATGATCCTTTGCTAAACATACAGTTATGTCGTGGATTATTAGTTAGATTACGTCAGTTCAGCTCTCAATCCTCATGATAGCGACGAGTTGACACCCTATTGGTCTTCGTGGGTCAGATCATTCCCATCAAATATTGATTTGTGTGACTTGTTATTGCAAGTAATGAACAATATAAAAAGATCAAGCCGGCGACGTGCACACCTCTTTCCAAGGCTCAGTGCTTCGTGGGTAATTGAGAAATTTGCAAAGTAGCAGGTTGAGTGGGCCTCCTTTCTGTCCTTCATCTTGAATTTGATAGAAAAACAAAAATATTGATCTAAAGCAAGATTCAAGGTGACGGCAAGAGGATGTCTGGGCAGGAATGGTGTTGGTCAGCATTCAAGGCTGGTTGGAGTTGTGAGATCTAGAATGAATTACTCATTGACTTATTAAACGCATGAAATTTTATAATCCTTAATACACCATTGTATGGTGATAGAGCAGGATAAATAGCGCCATCCGCGCAACGCGCTTCAAAATACTGTATTTTTTATTTTAAATCTGACATCGCTTCTGTTCTTGAAATTTGTCCAGGATTTTTTTACTAACACATTATCAGAATCCAGTGATTTTGCTACTTTGCAAATTTCTCTACTGCTCCTGTGACTTTGCTAATCTTAGATTGCTCTAATTATCAGTCACAGAAGCATTGTTGTTTAGGTCATAGACGTATTCTTAGGTTATCAAGGAAGTCTCCAACTTACGATCATAGTAAGATCAGAGCTCTGACTTGTACGTAGCTGCAAATTTGCAGAGCCAGAGTTAGTCTTTCCATGGCAGAGTTACAGACCATGGCTTTGAATCATGCTGGTGACATGACGAAGGTGCTTCAAGCTTTTCAACCAGGGAGCATTCATTTTGTCATCGAGAAACTCAAACCATCACATGTGGCCGACGATACAATCTGCTCAAAGTGCGCTCTGGTAGGCCACAGAATTCTCTCTTACCCGGAACCGATCACGAATAATGGCGTTCTCACAATTTTTTTTGCGATTGCCTTTTTTCAATTTTGCGATTGCCTTTTTTCAACTTTACCGGGAGTGTCAAAACGGATTCTATGCCAAGAGTCCAAACCATCCCTCCCAAGCTTCGATCGTTCAGCGATTGGAAGTTTGCAATGTACAGGATTCTGCGGGGAACACATACATGCGGGGCTTGCCTTTGTTAGTTCCAATTTCCTCATTCAAATTCTGCATTCAAATTCATACTACTCACTCATAATGAATGAAGGACTTCCCAAGACTGTAAACAATGAAGTCCAGTATTGGTTCTATATATCTTGACACAAAGGTACACATTGGAATCCATGTTCAGAGAGGTATAATATATTATTTTGACAGATATTGCTATGCCTTACTGTTGATATAAAATGAATCACATTAGAGAAAATGTGAGGCTTCAAATGAGCCCCAAGAGTTGACATGCGACCCTAAATCATCCATGCTAGTGCAGGTAGGCAAAGGACAACTTTTTTGTCCTTCAATAGTGGCCATCTTGTGTGAATTCTTGTCGATGGCAAATATAAGGTAGGAAAACCGTTGAGTAGGATATCAATATAAATTGAGTATGTGACCTTGCAAACATTGAACCCAATGACGCTTTATTGTCACACATGCCATGATGTCATCCATATTGTGCAGCAATAGGGGATTTGTACCTGGGGTTTCTAAAAGACAATTTAAATCAATTCCAGGGTTCTCCTCGAGGCCCATTTGAAGGTTCACATTTTCTGTAATGGGTATAAATCATAACGAAGTTTAGATTGGACTCCATGACTTACTGTTTCCAAAGTGGTGGAACAATCACTACTGGAATGGAAATCAATGGGTGTGCGAGAGATCGTTGGGAGTGTTGAACTCCTGCAAAATAATGCAATTCCTCCCCCATCCATTCCAGCACATCCATTCCAGCAATGTTAGTATGCCGGTTAGCAGGCGTGTTATTATGGTAATAAATCACTCATCTTGTTTAGAACTCTACAAGGTAGGTTGAATGTGGTCTTGCAAACATCTTGTGCAACACTTACACATAGAAACCAGACTCAGCTCCAGGCTCTCAACTTATGAGACTTAATGTACCTCAGGAGTGCTTGAGACATAACTTACTACATGCGGCTGGACGTCCATCTATTGCACCAAATTGTGCAGCCCAAACTTGTCAACTTTCTCAGGTAAATAAGTCATAAAATAAATAAAACCTGCATTTTCTTATGTTTCATGAAATCCGTTGGATACTAGAGAAATTCGTAAAGTCCTGAAATCTCGGGCTTCCGGTACTGCGTCAGTAAAGATTCTGGCTCATGGGACATTAAAAGTAGGAGTGTCGGGCTCCAAAAATAAAAACCAGATGAGTTATATTTCCGGTAAGTAAAGTAGGGTGGGTGAGTTTGCTCCCGTGTCAAGGCGGGTACGTAACCGAGTATGCCGCCGGGGCCCGCCCATTAATGCACCACAAGGTTGAACAATAGTGGTCGCCAAGGCTTGAACCTCGGACCTCGTAGCCCCCTAGGGAGTGCACTATTCAAGTACTATAAATATACACATGCGTGCACAAAAGGGGTATTATTTAGAACAAGCATGTACAAAATGTACGTACAAAAGACATATTGCTATTAAGCATGAAGTAGATATACATGAGGCTGGAGATAAGGCTATAGAAAAGTATATGTAAAGTACGCGTTTACGCGTTTACGCGTTCCTAGACCAAGAATCATGTGTTTTTTCATCCACTAAGTAACGACCTTATTTGGATGTACAGTAGGGGTGAGGGTCCATGCTCGGGTAGGGTTTCAGACGCTCATTTCTGCCGTTGTTCTCTGCGTTTTTTTTTTTTTTTTGCTTGTGCGTGCGCTTGAGCTCACCTTTGCTTTTTGCTCATCTTCTCTGACAAAGTTCTCTTGGCGGAGCAGCTTTGCTAGCACACTTGCAGCTTGGGTACCGATCAGCTTGGGTGCGATCAACTTGGGTACCGATCAGCTTGGGTATAGATCGTCGTCGACATCTTTTGCAAACCGATGATTCTAGGGCTCCTCTGAAGGCGAGATCGGGTTGCACCAAACGTGAGTAGCTTAGTCATCGACCACTGCTTTTTGGTAAGCTCAATCGAACTCTGACCATCCTGTTCTTTGTTCTTCGATTCGATGGTCCGTACTCCCGTTCGTTTTGATAAACCCTAAGGCATGGTTCACGGGTAATCGTGCAGGAAGCGGAACTAGGGTTTTTAAAGCGCTGATTCTATAATATTCGTAGATTGTAGAATTAGAGGTTTAAGTTTTTGAAGCGCTGATTCTGGAACTGCGATGGGAAGCCGCAGTCAGTAAGATCGTGAATTGGGCTTTCAATGTACAAGAGAAAGGAAACCAGATCATGGTGCTACTCAGTCTGAGACTATGGCAATAGTATCACGGAATTCCTGAAGTTGGGACTGAGGGTATTTTGCCAACTGCATCTCTCACTCTATACTTTGTGTTGCATCTTGTTTCAGGCGTTATGGGCTTCTAGGGTTGAACGGATGTGGTAAATCTTCACTGACTCCCTGACTCATGAATACTCAGAATCTTCTCATTGCAAGTTCTAATTTTATCTAATTATAGATATTGTGTTTGAAATTGAGTAGTTAATTATATGAGTCCAAGAAATTAATAGTGCTGATCCGAGCATGGAATACGTTTGCAAGAGATGTAAGGCAGCCTAAGTCCACAGGGGCATTTGAAAGACTTACATGCTGCTCTAAAAAGTCTATATGAGCCAGCTTTGGTTGCGGTGGGCAACATTCCCTCAGGCAGCAATATCAATCTCTCGGCCCTTACCAGTGAGGAGGTAATGCAGTGCCGTAAGATCTTCTCTAATAACGCCATATTTAGTAAATTGGCCAATCCTGTTTATATTTTACCCACACTAATCTGATAAGGAGAGAAAATGAACTCAGGTCACTCTATTTGAGCGGACAAAATAATTGGGAACGGCCGATATAACGAATATGGCATTTAATTGGTTATTCTTTGTGTGGAAATTCATTGTTTAAGTCTTTGCTTCATTGTTGTGTGGGATCAGAGGTGTAATTGGTCATTAGGATTTGCTTGGTTTACAAGTTGTACAAGTTAGGAAACTTTAATGGATTTGGCTGTCTAAGAAGGGGCATTGAATATTTAGGTTTTTTCTTTCCTAAAGTTGCTTCTTCCGATGCTAAACAGACAGTTCGTGGGTCTGCTCCTTTCCTAGAGCGCCACTAGACGAACGCATCATATTGGAAGGTGATAAGCACATCATTTTTGGATGATCGAAAGGCCTTTGTTATTCAATGCTTTTTCAAGTTGTTGAAAGATAGAAAGACCTTGATGGGGAATTGTGATTTGCAATATCGATTCTGACCTGATTATTTGTTTTATGACCTTACCTTCATATGCTTGTGAATTTAAACACAACATTAGACAACATCAACTCACTTGTCTAAATTCAGATGTGAATTCAAAAGACTTAGAATGTATCAAGGTTCAGGATTATATACTTTGCTCAAAACAGAAGTTTAACAAATTTGAAGAGTTGGGGAAAGACAACTGTGTTCACGCTATCTAATGTTGTGTTTGATTCCATGTGTAGGTTGATGAAACTCTCATTTGTGTTGACGGTGTTTTAACATAGTACGTGACAAAGAAGTCCTACCAAACATTGGATGCAATCAGCTTGAGGTGCAGCAAGAGGCATTGTTGCTGATGTTCAGTCTTGAGGAGTGCATTCAATATAACCTCACCGAATGACCACACTTGTGTAGAATGGATTAAAGACACCATTCAAATTTGTTGGGAGTCTGGGGTTGTATTGTAAGAGATTATAGAATGGAAGAAGATTTAAAGTTCAAAATTGTGTCTGTAGAGTGCAATGAGTAGCACAACCGGATAGGGTCAGTGTTTTCAACATTAGGTGCCATTTATAGCAAGATTAGAGCAGCAATCCGAGAAGATGAAATCACCAGTGGAGTTTTCCAAATGCTCACCAGTGGAGGGAGTGTTTTATCAGCCAAGCAGGAAGAGAAAATGAAGGTGAAAGGAGATGTTGTATACATTAGGTTTGTCAATCAAAAGGCTGGTTTCAGTGGAAAGAGGTCCATGTCGTCTGTGGAGTCTAGTATGTCAACAAATGATCAAGTTGGTAATGGTGGGGACGTGCCTATGACTGAGCAACAAAAAGATCAAGTCATTGCTACAAAAGATAACTGCCCTTTATCGCTTCCAAATGGAATGGAGGCAATTGGTATCGGAGAACAAGTGCGGTCAAGAGTAACCTGCCTGCGAAGTAAAATTGCATTGTTGAAAGACGTCCAGCGGTGGCAAAATGAGATCGATAACACAAGGTGCAAATTGAAGAAGCTTGGGCGGTACGACATCTTTGAGTTGGAGACCAGAGATGTTGGTAAGAAGGCCATGTTCCATATTTGGTGTGAAGAATGTAATGACAAGTACCATCGTTCAGGTACTAACAAACCATCCGAGACATGTGCCAATTACTTGCGATCTCATATCAATAGTGATGGGCACATCAAGGCTTATGAAGGTCGAAATGGTTTAAATTCATCCTTAGAAAATCAGTCCATTGTGAGTGTTGAGGAAACATTGGCTGAAAACAAGGTTAGAGTTGAAAAAGCGTTGGACCAAATCTAACAATTTGCTGTGGATTTCCCCACAATGCACTGTTGGAAACTATTCACGATTGGGGGCTGTAAATATTTGTTGCACTCTAGATTCGAAGTGGTTGAATTTGTTTCCAAAAACAGGGTCGTTGGAGTCAAATCTTCGTGAGCATGTGAATGGAAAGGCTCATAATGTTGCAATTGGAGCATCTATTGAAGTTGCGCAGCTCTACACCTCCGACCCAAAACCAAAAGGACAACCACCGAAGCCGCCTTCAGGAAAGGACCATGCTCAACGAGATTTGAGTTCTTTCCTTGTCCATGTCAAAGAGGCCCATGATCATGTTGGATCGAGTTCTAATTCTTGTGATCATTTATGACAATCACAGAATATATCGTCTATGTTTAGACGTGTGTGTTGGGGCTTATGGGATAACATGTGGGAGTACAATGGTGTTTCCGTTGAGCTGAAACCCTTCCTAGACGACCTAAGGAGAGGACAAAGGTGGTATGCCGAACCACATACGAAGTATACGATACAAGAGGGCAGCCAAGAAATTCTTGTAAGTGGTACATTCCGTCATGTTAATTGCATCCGGGTATCTTCATCACATCAAGGATTTCCAAACTTTAGATGTGAAACATGCTTGTCCATTCGAAAAGAACGTGATTTCTGTATGAGAGTCTACAGGTCTAAAATTTCAAAGTTTAAGCGAGGTAATCGAAATAGTGGAGGGGGCAGGCGTTTAGGTTGCTTTGGAGTTTCTGAAATCATGAGGGTGGCTCAAACTTCAAAACTAGATGTAAGAGCTTTGAGGTCTGAGTTATGGAGGGTAAAGGCTAGAGTGGCCACCCTCTCTGTTAGGATTAAGTGTTTGCGTGAGTCTTCTGTAGAATTTTGCAACAGGGGAGACTTGAAGTCTTTCTGCAGAAATATTGTGCATGCTCATAAGATGGGTAAGTTTGAGGGTAAGGAGTCTCTTTGGGACTTTTTAACTGACATTGTAAAAAATGTTGGGAAGGAAGACCCCAGGGGTAAACGTTATAGTGAAGCCACAAAAGTTATGTTTGAAACTATCAAACTTTGGGGTGGACCTAGGTTACATCCATATTCAAAGATGGATGGCCCATCGCTAGATACAACAAAAAGGGATACTAGGAAAGCCTTGAAGTATAAAGTCGGTGAGAATGAAGGAGTCTTCTAGCACCTTGCTGTTGTTTACAAATTTGCTATGAATCTTGCATCAATACCATTGGGCACTGTTCTTGCTATGCTAGCAGAAGATGAAACAGTGGTGAAACAATCGGTTAGATGGGTAGAAAGGGATGATGTGCTACTAGGGTTTTGTGGTCCAATCGACAATCACAATTGTATTTCAGATTATATTGTCGAAGTGGGATCTGAGTCATAGGTTACGAAAGTATTGTGAATTCGTTCAAATCTAATGTGCGTGCTCTTTATGCGAGGGTTTTGATTGTTAATCCTCTGCATACACGTCTGCCCAGATTAGTTGCTGTAATTCAGCTTACAAGTAATAGGTTTGATAGCAAAGATGTGCGAAACCAGTGGGAGAAAGTTAGGGTTCTTTGAGGTAAACATCTTTCTGCTGTTCTTGGGCCATTGATTTGGCATTCTTCAGATGGAGACGCTAGACGAAGAAAACTTATGCTTGAAGATTTCATGAGTTCAAGGCAACCGGCTTAGAGTACCATGGGATGGTTGGTATTTCAATGCCCGTATCCTACACAATAATGACGTATACATCAGGAATTTCAGACCCCACTGATTCTGCACGATTTCAGTGCGTTTATCGTTAAACACTGATTCCGCACGTCATACATGCATTTAGAAGTGTCGTTATCGTACGGAAGTGACATGCATTACTAAGATGTCGATGCAGTGTCTTTTCAATGATTATGACAAAAGTGTTGTTTCCGCACGAAAGTCGTGCTTGACGGAATCCGTGCGTTAATCGTGTATCTACATTACATAGCTAATAAGACACGGATAACTTGCGGTTTTAGTTAATGCAGATTCAGTATCGTATACGTATCATATTAATGCCTTTAACTATATTCGTGCAATTTCAGTATCTATTATAATGCAAATTATTTTCGTACGACATCCGTGTACAATATTTTAATATATATTTTGGAATCTTTTGGAATCTTGTGGAATCTTTCAAAATACTTTATATTATTTTAGAATATGTTGGAATATTCCAATAATCTTCTTTAAATTATACTTACACGTACGAACTTCATCCAAGTGATGAAAAAGTCTTTAACGACTTTATAACTAAAAATCCATGATTTGATATTATACATATAATAGGGCCATATTTTTGCATTTCCAAACATTTCTACACATGTTATGTACAATTTATGTATTTGTTTTTGAACCCTTCTGTACGTATGGAAATGTATTATGAAGCAATGAGATTTGTAAGTATATTGCTTGATTTAGCAAAAATAAAATGTATACATGGGTGTTTTAATAAAGGGCATGCACGCACGTGATTCTTGGTTTTAATGAATAGTGCACTCCCTGAGCGTAGCCCCCGAGAGCCTTATGAACTTCCAATGTTAGCCCAATACACCTCACTTGAGCTTGTGTGAGGAACTTCTCGGATATCTAAATTATATGGGATACATGATGCAATTGTGGACCACTGATCCTGTGAGTTTGCGAATTTCTCTACTAAATAGTCAATGTGCCAAGATCTCTTCAAAATTATTTAGAGCTTGAGAAATTTAGAAATTGAGACCTTTTGTCAACAGTCTTCTTCACAATTAATTTGTGTTTGCACTTTGATTGAGTATCAGCACAATCACATTGTTCGGATCCCACAGACAATAGAGTTAATCAAAAAGAGTGTCTCAAAGTGGAAAGAAGCCTTAAACTCACCTTAGACTCATTTTGAGTTTAAAAAGATTGCAAAACTAGTCTATGGTGAGTTGGAGAATAATCTAAAGCAAGGCCTTGCGCCACTACGAGGTGTGGAACTCGTGACATCCGCAATGCTAGAGGAGAATTCCTACATGCTGCCCTAAGCTTCAAAACCCAATTCGGGGCATTTGATTGAGTGAAAAAAGAAACAAAAGGGACCAAAGTCTAGGGAGGCAAAAGCACCTCAAATGGCCAGGCCGGGAAAGCCCACCCCAAGAGCCAAAGCTTCAACAAAGGGTGCCGAGCTCAGGTCAAAAACCTGAGCCAAAAAAGATTAGAATGATCAAAAACAATGACTAACGTATGTGGCAAAACCTACATAACAAAGAAGAATTCAAAACAGAACTAAAAATTCAACACTCTACCCTAAGCCAAGAGCCCCGACCATGAAAACTAATCATGAACAACGATTGTCAAAAAATACAATTATAGAGAGGAAACTCCTCTTCAACTCCTCTTATGTTTTCGGTTTACTCAAATGTGTATCACAAAGCCTCTTTAGTTTGAGATCACATCTCGAATATAAAGGAAAATATATTCTTTTATTAAGAATTTGAAAGGGTCTTTCAAATATTTTTCAAAAATCTCTTGAGCATTATATAGTTTGTGGTGTGGGATTAGGTAAATCCATGAGGAGAGTATTTTCCAAATTCACTTACCTTTTGTCGTTCTTAGTAATGCTCAATCAAATTCATACCCCCCATTTGTTCTCCATTCAAATTTGAATCACCAATTATGTTGAAACTAACTAATCCAAGTTTGCGATTGACTTTTCTATGCAATAATAGAGTTATCCACAAAGTCATCTTGAGTTTGAATAAAATACCATGAATTTGCTTTTACACTCTTATTTCTTTATGAACTCCAATTAGCTAAAAAGTATAGAAGAGCTTGGTGATCTATCATTATTAGGTGTGTAAGAGATTGGTGATCTTCAAGTAAAAAAGCAAAAAGAAGTTTTTCTTGAATTTAGAGACTACAAAGCTCCTCCATAACTTTTGACCAGTTGAAGTAAACGAATAAGAGTATATTAAAGTAAAATTTACGATATCTTATTCAAACTCAAGGTCACTTTGCAAATAACTCTAATGTGTATTTGATGAAATGCCACATTCTCTCCACAAGGTTAATGTTGTCAACATATCCGTGGAGAAAAATCCTTCCAAATTTTATCCACATTCTACTACAATAATAATTTTTGCTTGCCCAACCAACATCTACAAACTTCATAATAACTACTGAACCATGTCAAAAATGTCTTGTGGACTTTTGGATCCAAAAAACGATATTTTGAGCTCCAAAATGATGATCGTAAAAAAAAAATTAGAAAATAATCTCCCACCAAAAATTTCCAAACCATCAATAGGAGTTATTTATTTCTTAGAATAGTCAAGATACACACCTCAAAAACTTTGCATATCCTGAAGTCTACTAAACTTTAACAATGCATAATCCATGAAGTCCTTTACAATCATTTAAAAAAATTCCAAAACATGTTAAATAGAATTTTTTCTCCTTTAAATTTCTAATTTTAGAACCCGGCATAACTGCCATTTAACCCCTAAATTTTTGAGCGACTATATTCTGGTCGTTCCACTTTTTAGGCAGCCTCTAGGGACCTCATATTTTTAAAATTTTCAATGAAAATTTCAGTGTAGCTTCCAAAGACTACACTCTACATGTCGCACTTCGTTACATGTCGCACTTCGTTGCATGTCATTCGATAAGTACTGCAGAAGTTATAAGCATTTGAAGTTTTTGAAGCGAGATCAGGCAGCAAGATTTTTTTAATTTTTTACTCTTTTTCAAAATTTCTTTTTTGATTCATGATTGGTTGATCTCTATCTACAAATGAAGATTTAAATCTACCCATTTTGAGCAATGGGATAAAAGTTATGAGGAGATCTGTTTTTTGGGTAGTTTGGACAAAAAAAATTTGAAGCTCATTTCTAAACTCAATTTTCAATATTTTTTAATGAAATAAAAGGCAGTGGGTGAAGATTTCCAAGTACAACATTCTCACCGTTAAGATTGACATTTTACAATTCCATGTCAAACTTATTAATGATTTTCTTTTTCCTTTCACTTTGTACCCACTTCTAGTAATTGTTTTATGAAAAAATTAATATGAGCTTTTTTCTTACAAGATTTTATATTTGAAGACTTAACTCAATTGCTAACATGGCCTTGCCATTCAATGAATTTCTAACCCATTCAAAAAATATATATTAATTTCTGAAGTTCGAATTTGTCACCGGATTGAACCCCAAAAAATCTTCTTTTGCAACTTTGATCCTTATAATCTAAGAATCTAATGGTCATTTTTCTCTCAAATTTTGTGCACACATGAAAATTCAAGTTGGGTATTAGATCTTACAGTTAAATGATGAAAAAAATTAAAAAAAACATATGATTTCTTCTGCAACTTCCAAATGCTGCGTTTTTCATGGTTTTTTGTAAGAATACGGTCCTGGTCCTTTAGGGGGTTAAATTGATGAAAAACCAAAAAATGGTCTCACGAGCATTTTTGATGACATGCTTTGTAGCGATGAACAGAATAAAAGGAGTTTTTTTTGAATCCTTGACCACCAAACTTGTCCAAGAAACTAGTTCCACTGCTAGAATTAGCCATGCTAACTTGCACTCGTCAATGCACCCAACAACTTTGAGACTATAGAGGCCAATCCCAGGTTTAACTGTGAAATCAAATCAAAGTCCAATTCAACTATCTACTATTGCCTTTTATCTCTTAGATGAGCCACTCCATCAGATCACTCAGTGTAACTCCGCTAAAGAAGCATGGAATAAGCTTTGTCACATTTATGAGATGAGTGATATCCATTCAAAAAGACTTCTCCAAAAGGAGTTTTGGTCCTTCAAAGTGAATGAGTCTGAGAGTATGGCAAGTGCCATAGCCAAATTGATCGAGATCATTGATTGATCGTTTAGCAGGAGTGGGAGTCATTTGCAATGACGAAGATAAGATTAATATGCTTCTAAGTTCTTTACCAGATTCATGGTTGAATTTCACTAACATTCATAGTAATGAGAAGAATCTATCATACCTTATTGGTAAGATTCTGCAGGAAGAACAAAGATTGATTGTTTTCTCTGGTGAAACTAAAGACACCTCTAGTGCCTTACTAACTGTGAGAAAAGGTAGTCAATTTAAGAAGTCTCGTGCATTGAAGGGTAAGTGCTTCAATTGTGGTAAACATGGCCACAAAGATTGGTTTATAGAGTATAAAGTGTTACCTAAAGGTAAAACTATATTTGTAGGGGATGATCATGAGTATGAAATCAAGGGAGTAGGTACCATTCCAATCAAGTTGAATAATAGTAAATTGAAGAGAATTACCAATGTCTTGCATGTTCCTAGCTTTGCTAGGAATTTACTCTCCGCTCAAGAATTCAAAAAGGCGGGCTTCGGCATTCATCTGGCAGAAGAGATTTATGTTGCTGACAAGGATGGAGCTAGACTTACACATCTTGAAGAAATCAATGGCATGTTCAAGATTGGGAGAAATCCGGCCAAAGAGAAAGCCTTGGCTTACTTTTTAGTCAACAAGGGAGATCATGTTCAACTCTGGCACGAAAGACTTGGTCACATTGGCGTGCAGAAGATGATATCGATTAAAGAAATAGAGCACATTCTCAAATTCAACGAAGGGGACTTGAAGAATTGGCCTACGTGCGAAGTGTGCTTTTATGGCAAACAAAGTAGGAAGAAGTAGGCTTTATCAAGAAGGGGGAACAAGGTTACGTTTATTTGCTCCTAAAATCAATCTACCGCTTGAGACAAGCTCCGCAAATGTGGAACAAAAATATCAATTCATTTTAACTCATTCTTGGATTTACAAGAAGCGCAAAAGACAGCGGGCTTTATATTTTACATAAAGGTGAAGTCTTTCTCTGATTAGCCTTATATATTAAGGATTCATTTCTTTTCAGCAATGATTTGAAATTAACCAATAGAATATAAAAAGGCTCTTTCAAAGAAATATGAAATGACTGATATGGGAGACCTTTACTCTGGTTTAAATCTTCAAATTACTAGAGACAGACAAAGACGTAACTTTTGTGTAAGCCAGTCAAAGTACATTGAGCATAAACTTAAAGACTTTAACTTGAGGCATGCTAAGCCTATGTCTACGCCATTGGAGGCTAATTGCAATCTTCAGTGTATAAACAAGATTACACAAGAAGAAGAAGAAGAAGATTCTATTCTATTAGATACATCCCTTTCACAAGGGCTCTCTTCCTACCAAAAAACCTCATAGTGTATCTAGAAGTTTTGCCTCATTTTTGTCCAAATGTAATGTCAAGGAAAAGGACCTAAACTTTATAAGAAAATGGCATGTATCAAAATAATTACATAAAATGCGTTCAAATGTGCAAGTAATGTCAAAAGAGGTGAAAAAACCTTGAAGCGTCTGCCTCACCTATGCCCATCCCATCAACACAACAAAACATTGTAGGTTAGCGAGGTGCAACAGGTGTCTTAAGCAAAGCGCACTTGTTATCGATGTCACAAGCTAATTTCATCTCAATCATACAGCCTTGCAAAAAATCAAAAGTAAAAACCTTAGACACGGTAGCCGTTTGCTTCCAATCTAAGCCAATCTTGATGCAACAATATGTGAGTCCAAGTTCTCAACTATGCTCACAAAACCACAGGGCTGAAATGACTAAGATTCACTGGGTTGCAAAGTATGATATGACTGCAACTTGCTTTCAAGTCTATTCATTTCAAAACTACCACATGGTCAAAAAGTTCTTTTATTGTGCATAGAGTTTAGATACGAAATTTACCATTCTAGCAAAGATTTATGAGATCGTATCCAAAAGATTTGGCCGTCATTTGGTTTCATCACATCTTTTTTGGATACATTTCTGTATATTTCAGAGCCTAACTTCACAGATCCTCTTCCATTTAGCATAATATACATCAGGTCAACTTTATTGGAAGTATTTTAGTAAGCGTCAATCCAATCTTCACGTTACAATCTTTCTAAAATTCTAGCTTTTGCAAACTGGTCACGTCAAAGTCACAAAAATAATCCACATCCTCCAGTAAAGGCATGTTCAACTTCCTATGTCTAATCAGAAGTCCAAGTAATTGATTTACTATAGACCACACAATCCTTGGGTCTTTACAATACCCAGCATACCCTCCTCAAAATTACCCCAGTGCAATAACTAGGCTGCAAGCAGCCAAAGTTGTTACGGAAGTAAACTCCTCTCTTTCAGAACTCGGACCAAACTTACTAAGTTCTGTGCAAATAGTAAAGCTTGTCCCAGACAAAATTACTGTACTTCAGATGTGACTAACCTGGTAATTGTGCAAGAAACATATCACATAACTAGATTTGATGTATCTCAAATGAAACAAGATAAGAGATAGAAAAGTTTTGTGAGAATTTCGAAATCCACCCAAAGGAGGTTAACTGGAGGGTCTAGCCTCACCTGCACCCATGACAAAAAACATAACCTTAGTTAGAGAATTGCCGTGTGCAAGGTGTCTTCAGCATCGACCACTTGTCATCGTTGTCACCAGTTAAACAAAACAAAAAGCAAAATTTCAAAACATCTCAAATCTAACCATCACATCAGAGCAGACAAAATGCAACATCCTTTCCTAAAGCCAAAAAGAACCTGTTGAGTCATGTTTGTAAGCTCAGCGCTTAGTAACTCCAATTACACGTCCCTTTTTCCCAAAACAGTGAACACTCTCACTCGAGCAAAATAAGCTTTTCCTAAACAGTAAAGTTCCTGTCCAAAGACAAAGCTTGTGCACCCACTCCGGTAACTGCAGTCTCTACCTGCTGCCTCGAAACTAAATATAAAGAGACCAGTTAAGCCAGCGTCCATGCAAGGTGGGCCAGGCGTTCATGACAGCTTTGTGCTATATTGATTACAGCACATTAACGTAGGTAGTTAACTTAATCACCCATTTTTAATTTATCTACGCCACTTGGCTACTCCGTAGACAGAATTTAAGGCCCATAGTTCAAGACGTACTGTAGATCAATCAATATAGAATCCTAGGCTTAATAGGATTGCTTTGGTCACCAAATTATGGTGAGCTGCCTCTACTTAGTGGGTGGGAGGGTGGTTAAAGAAATCACTAATCCACTAATTTGGAAGTAATTAACCATCCACTTTGATGTTTGGGTAGATTTTTTCTGATTTCATTCAGAAAAATCAAGGGTGTAGTAACACTCATTGTTACTCACTAACAAGGTTTTGAACAAAAAATAGTTTCTTGGAGTTTTAAATCAAGCCCATACCCTATATGCAAGGTTTTAAAATATATACATATATATATTGGGCTCCATGACTTTAAAGCTCATCAATTACTTATGCCCCATTGTAAGACATAATTCATCAAGGTATAGTTCCATACTTTGGACTCCTTGGTGGCAAAAAAAAAAAAAAACATCTACATCCATAGAGTCTTTTTTGGAAAGGGTATTTTGTACTATCTATAGGTAATTATAGGTAGTATATTGTAACCTCTTAATTAGAGGAAGAAGAAGAAGAAGAAGAAGAAGAAGAAGAAGAGGTAATGCAGACAATTCCCTACAAATGAGCAGTGGGTTGCCAAATGTATTTGGCTATAACTACTCGACCAAATTTATCTCAAGGAGTAAATATGGTAGTTGGGTACAATTTTGATTCAAGACTCAAGCATTGGTCTTCCGTAAAACGAATATGGAGATATCTCAATGGGACAAGCAATGAGGGCTTAGTCTACAAAGGAGATGACAATTTGCAAGTGATTGGATATTGTGACTCTGATTGGGTTGGAGATCCGGAAGAAAGAAGATTAAGAACTCGCTATGTTTTTATGTTAGCCAATGCAGCAATTTCTTGGAATAGTGTGAAACAGAAAGCTATTGCTCAATGAACTGTAGAAGCTGAATATTACGTAGCAGGTGAAGCAACCAAGGAAGCTATATGAATTAGACACATTCTGGAGGAAATGGGGTTTGCTCAAAAAGTGCCTACGATAATTTACTGTGATGGTCAAAGTTGTATAGCTATGACTAAGAATCCCAAATTTCATGGACGCACTAAACACATTGAGTGTAGGTGTCATTTCATTAGATCCAAAGTTAAATCTAATGAGGTGGAGTTTGTCTATTTGGGTACAGACCAAATGGTGGTAGATACATTCACCAAAAGTCTACCAAAGACTAAATTTGAGTATTGTAAGAGTACACTGGGAGTTCTACCTATTAAGTCATTCAAGAGGAAATTAGAGGACTTAGAATAGTACTAAGTTATGTTTTTAGTAAATAATGTGACATTGCATTATTATCTACTATAGGTGGTTCTAACTGTGGGGGAGTGTTGGAATTAAGTTACTCATGAGGGAACTGATAGACCTAGGGTCTATGCCTACGTTACTCAATGGTAATTAAGTTACTTATGAGGGAACTCATAGACCAAGAGTCTATAACTCCAAGTTAGTTAGAACACCAAAGTGATAGTCTAGCTAGTATGTACATATTCTAGGTATGTAGACAGACGGTACTAGAACTATAAGTGTGGCTTGGTGGGTGAAGGAGATACAATTGTCTATTGGACAATATCTCACTTCTATGGTTGGGTGGCAAGTCACATAATAAACTTTGTTTACGTTCTGTGCACATTTATCTTTCTTAATTTAACATGGTATCTGTCATCTTTCTCTTTCTCTTTCCCTTTATAATCCTTGAGCTGCTCTTCAACGTCCTTGAGCCAATTTATCTTTCTTAATTTAACATGGTATCTGTCATCTTTCTCTTTCTCTTTCCCTTTATAATCCTTGAGCTGCTCTTCAACGTCCTTGAGCCAATTTATCTTTCTTAATTTAACATGGTATCTGTCATCTTTCTCTTTCTCTTTCCCTTTATAATCCTTGAGCTGCTCTTCAACGTCCTTGAGCCGGTTGATCAAGGACGTTGAAGAGCTGCTTAAGGATTATAAACGGAAAGAGAAAGAGGACAAATACCATGTTAAATTAAGAAAGATAACGTGCACAGAAGGTAAACAAAGTTTACTATGTCACTTGCCACCCAACCATAGAAGTGAGATATTGTCTAATAGACAATGATATCTCCTTCGCCCACTCCTGCCAAACGATCAATCAATGATCTAAATTTGGCTATGGCACTTGCCATACTTTCAAACTCATTCACTTTGAAGGACCAAAATTCCTTTTGGAGAAGTCTTTTTGAATGCATATCACTCATCTCATAAATGTGACAAAGCTCATCCCATGCTTCTTTAGCAGAGTTACACTAAGTGATCTGATGGAGTGGCTCATCTAAGAGATAAAAGGCAATAGTAGATAGTTAAATTGGGCTTTGATTTGATTTCACAGTTACACCTGGAATTGGCCCCCATAGTCTCAAAGTTGAGTGATCTGATAGAGTGGCTCATCTAAGAGATAAAAGGAAATAGTAGATAGTTGAATTGGGCTTTGATTTGATTTCACAATCACACTTGGAATTGGCCCCCATAGTCTCAAAGTTGTTGGCTGCAACGACGAGTGCAACTTAGCATGGCTAGTTCTAGCAGTGGAACTAGTTTCTTGGACAAGTTTGGTGGTTAAGGATTCAATTCATGGAAATTGAGAATGATCTATCTCTTGAAGAGAGATGGGTTGTGGAAGTTGGTAATTGGTGAACAACCAATGCCAACTCGCACTGCAAGTGACACACCAATTCGAAATGTCCAAGCAGAGAGTGGAGAAGGGATAGCCAATGTTGGTACTGTTAATGATAGCAGTAAGACTAAGTGGTTAGAACGTGATCAAATAGCCCACTCTACTATTGCCTTTTATCTCTTAGATGAGCCACTCCATCAGATCACTCAGTGTAACTCCACTAAAAAAGCATACGATGAGCTTTGTCACATTTATGAGATGAGTGATATGCATTCAAAAAGACTTCTTCAAAAAGAGTTTTGGTCCTTCAAAGTGAATGAATCTGAGATAGCCTATAAAAAAAATGCTAATTTGATCAATTAAGGTAATTCATTACATAATTGTGTTTCATTTTGGTGTACACTATAATGTAAAAAAAAAAAATTATTAGAAGAATGAAAGGAAAGTTGTGAAAATGATTTTTTTAAATGAAAGAATTGCATATCTTTTAAGGATTAAGTTATTCAATACTCCACTTTAGAGCCTGAGCCTTCAGACACCACTAGACCTTTGAACAAGGTGCAGCTTTGGGAGCCAAAATTAACGAGCCTTGTGAGAAACACAACTCCTATTTCACCCTCTAGTTTGGATGGATGAGATGCTCAAGCCCTTCATCTCCAAGAGAGTTTATGCCTTAACCCTTAATTGCCCAACCATCCAAATTTTGGATGATATACGGATTTGAACTCGGATTTCTCATCAATCATGCACTTTTTGCAATGTGAAATTTTTACTAAAACTTTTATGGGAAGTTAGCTTCATGCATGTGTGATCCGATTAGAAAGGGGATGATTTGTGAAAATTTTATGCCTCATTCCATGTTGTAGTGTTACACCCCAAATTTGAAAGATTTTAGTCTAAAAGTGCTCTAGAAAAAGTCAAGTACTAGAAATAAGCAACCAAAAAATCTCCAAAAATCACTACACTTAGAGTATCACATTTCAACCCATCTCGAAAAAAAATTCAATATTAGATTGTCAATATCTTATTCGTAATCATATTACAAAAAAGCTCTAAATTTTAAGTTAAAAAATTTATACACAAATATTGATGATAGCAATCGCAAATCTAACCGTATGGATAGAATCTAAAATGCATAATGTACAACTTTTATTCATTCATCAAATTGAAAATAAAGATCAATTCATCTCCAAGGACTTGCTCCCCCCATAAAAAAAACTTAGGGCCTAGACATTGTAGAAGACGCTCAAAGAACTTGCACACTCTACACATGTATCCACCCTTTTCGGAATACTTTGGATGAAAAAATTCTAACAACACCTCTACATATTCTCCATGATGGCAAATTTGCAAGTTATTTTGATGTGGCAATAAAACCAAGTTGCCATTACACTTCGCAATTGTTATGGGATTCATTCAATCTGACCATTTTTATGGCTTCTTCATCATTTCTATATTTATTTATTTTAAAAAATTACTTCTGTACGAACTAGCTATGTGGGTAGGGTACCGAGGTGAAGATATGACTGCAAACACTGGGGTGCCTGCAAACATAAAATATCCTAAAAATCCACCAAGTCAGTGAAGAAAACGCACAGGGATGGCCTTGTCCTGCACCAAAGATGAATCGGACAGAGAGCTTAGGATTCACTGTTAACTTACTGGTAAGATAGCATCAAGTCAAATTGTCAATGCTGCATGGCTGTACAGCACATTACAGTAAGCTTAAACCTAACTTAAATATTCTGGATTTCAGGTGACGAGACATGATTCAGCTCAGAAGGGATCATGTGCTGACTTGATCATGTGCGTGGCAATCATAACTGACTCCAGAGTTCAGAAGCCACATTGCCATGACAGTCTCAGTGAGAGGTCCGACAATGCTGTGGGACCGAGCAGACCGTCTCTTGCATCGAGAAAGGCAGCTTGAAGCCATTTAAGATCCTCCCACGTTAGGCTCTGCACACAGTAATTAAGAGCGTGTGCACACAATTGAGCACTCATTCCTAGGTTTACTTTTACGCAGGCTCTGTTCTAATTCCCACAACCCGAAGCATCATTCACCTTGTTACCACGTGAAGCTGTGACGGCGAGGAATATACATCGTGTAACGCGTCCCACCGAAGCAGCCAAAACTTCGGATTCCTGCACAGATGAGCCATGGCTGCCATTGACAGCAATAAACCTCAGTGTGGACACACAACAATTTCATGTAGGATTGGACTTTTGCCAGTGACGATACTTCAAAACTTTCATAATTTACAACGATGCTTCTACATCAGATTATTCCAGTCTCCTAATCATAACAGAAATGCTTTCATGAATGTCTTGAGCATCTACTTCAACCACATCGTTAGATGGCCATCTTCCAACATGCTAACCTTGGCAAGGTCCTGGCTGGCTCTTATTTTTGTCGATCCACTTACTACATCGTAAAAGAAATAACGCAAGCACCACCCCTAAAGAATAGTTTACAACAGAAGGTTCCCAAGTGCTTGCACAAGTACTGTCGCTTTGCTTCTACAACACCAAAAGCCATGCAAATTGGTGGTGCTAAAACTGAGGAGAGGGACGATCCCAAGCGAAAAACAGCCCCAGCAAAAATATAGTAGCCGGATTTTATGACCTACTTTGGGTTCAAAATCAGTGCCGATGGTTGTTGCAAACCGGATTGCCAGCAGGTGAGAGAAGACCCGAGTGTGACTGCTTGCAATGGGCGATGGCACCCTGCACTGCGCTGTGAAGCTCACTCATGCTGCTGGCGCTGCTGCTGCTCATTCGGGGGCTGATGGTGTTCGGTACCTTGGGGCTGCCCTTCACTTTGGGGCTCAAGCTCATCAACCGGGGACTTGAGCTTTTCATAAGACGAGGGCTGCTGGACACCAAACTTCCATTATGAGAGAGGAAGGAGTTGCTCTTCTTGGCGCTGCTTGGCCCGGCAGGCGGCATGTGGGCCCTTGAGCCTGGGATGTTGATGCTACTAGAGGGTTGGAAAACGGCGCCAGGATTTGAACGGGGATGAAGAGGTGGGGTTTTCAAAATGGCTGGCATCGATTTCGGCCGCGTGTGTACATACTCCTCGCGAAGAGTTGGCCCCTGTGGAGGAAACGAGCCACCTCGTGCTACAGCTCCGTCTGATTTCGGGCTCGACTTGCCATACGGTGGTGTCAACATCCTCATGTATTTCAGCCACCTTTCGCGGATTTTAAGTATGCCGCTGTTGTCCCGCTCTCTGTCAGTTGACACGACGGAGTGAACGTCGGAGGCGTCGGACGGAAAAGCCGGCTTCAGCTTCAGTCCATGCGGAGATTTCGTGTCAACCGTTTTCGACCCTTGCGGCTGATGGACTGGAAGGGCGAGAAATGATCTGCGCTTGTTGGTGAGGTTCTTGTCGTCGCAAGTGGGAGGGTTGAATATCCGCGACACAGCCCGCGGTTTGGACACGTCTCCTCCTGCGTTGGTCGACATTTCGGTGAGCTTCGAGGAGGGTCGAGTCGACGGGCGGTGATCCTGTTCAGTTCGTGCTTCGGTGCGAGGTGACTTCGGTGGTTTCTTGGCGCCGACTCTACCCATCCACTTGAGAGGCGATCGCAGCCAAGAAACGTTGGGCGCCGTCTTGTCATACTCTGTATTCGTGGCGCTCATCACCGACCTTCGATCAGTGGGACATGGAATGGCTTTGATGGTGACTTTGGGTTTCAATGTCGGGGTTGTGGCGTTGCTGCTGCGATGGTCATAAGCTTCAAATGCGCGGTCAAATGTGTTATCAGTGCTCACCGAGCTTGCGTCATTGGAGCTCCCGTTGGAGTCGCGGCTGGTACTGCTGTCCCCTGTGTCCCTATCAGTAGGTTCGCATATGGAGGTTTGGGAGCGGAAGCTTGAGCTACGGGAATCCATAGAGGTCTCCACCGGTGGGACATCGGTAGAATTAACACAAAACTTGGAATACTTGGGCTGGTACATGCGGGTGAGACTACCAGGTGACAGTTGGCTGAACGGCTCCGGTACAGTCCGTTGAGAAACTACAAACGTGGGAGCTCTCTTGCTGGCCTCGTCGAGCTCCATCTGCTTCCTGTAAACCGGGTGCTGCTTGTAGTCTCCTCGTTGGGAGATGTAGCTATGGTCCAAAGGCAGCTGCGAGGAGCCTTGAAAGACGTCGTCGTCAGGATGCGACAAGCTGGCTAACACGGGTGATACTGGAGCGGACTTGAACTGGAACTCAAACTCAGGAGGTTTCTGCAACGCCATCATCACCATGTTCTCCCAATGCAGTTTCACATCTGTGTCGAACTGCGCATCTCTCTCGCTGTAATCGCCACGCCCCACTTCAATAGGTGGAGGGCGTTTAAAGGAGAATGCATTCGCACTCGTTTCCCGGTTCTCGAACACATCGTCCCTTCTTGATGTGATAAATGTCCGGTACTCGTTCTTGCTCCAACTATCCATAGCCATCGTGAAAAAATGCCCGTAAGGTCTCGGCAGTTCTCCTTGCGTTAAGAGACGTCAGAAAAGATTAGTAAACCATTCAAGTCAAGGGTACGCTTGCCAGAATGCTAAACTCCATGTAAAGAATTGAGGTCGAGGCCCGCGGTAAAACCACATTTGCGCCTCTCGCTGGATCACCCTGAAGCTCGAGCATTGCACCTTGCCTTCTCAGATTTGAAGGAAGGACAAGTTTATTCAGAACAGTTTGGTATGCGTGCCTTCTCCTGCAGACGAAATAACCCTTTCAGTATACATCAACAATGTCCTTTAACATCGAGCTTCAGAATGATTGCGACAAATACTAAAGATTGTAAAGGAACAGGTGAAGCGCTTCATCAGCTAGGATTGGAGTGAAGTAGGCACCAACAAATCACGTGAATACCTACTTCTCACTAAAAAGTGGAGCTATTCTAGGAATGTAAATCACGCAGCAGGAGCACTTTACAGCAGATGTTTCTGCGCGGTACGGCCTACGAATACATGAAAACACCACGAAACAAGGCGTTGAATCTGACATAGAAAGCGACTTAAGTCGCTTTTTGCTCCAATGACCTCAAAAACTTAACGACTCTCTAAAAAGCTATGGAAGACCTGTGGCCAAGGCGAAGTACACAAGAAATTTCGCAGATTCGATATGGAAAGATGCACCTAACTAATTCTGTAAGACAAGAATCTCATTCACAGTCAAGACAGCGTAATCAAATTTTCCATCCACTAACTAGAAGATGCTGAGCGAATAGCCTGCTGCACAACTGAATTCGGTCATCGTCGGACTTCTTGCAAAAACAAATGCCAACTTATCCCAAGATCACGTAACTCCATAATCCACTTAGAAGACATTACTGCGTTCACAGGTTTCCCAAACATGAGATGTACACAATTCTAATCTACACATCCGGGCCACTAGATGTAGCGATTGAGACTCCGAAACTCATAAAACCACGACAGACTCGTGCATCACTTCAGCCTCTAGAAGCTAAAGTTATTGCTGACAAACAACATTTGAACAGGCTCGTCAAGCTAACGACTTGCCATAGAGTCTAACTTGTAAAAGAAGGGGGATACCTGAAGCGAGCTCCCAATGAGCCCGGGCTGTCAACAGCTATTTCACACCGTTCTCACAGTATCGCACAAACGCTAAGTACTCTACCGTACTTCTATGACGCATCCGTGAAATATTAACAAATAAATTTTCAAGTAAAACCCGTCGCCACCATACATGATTCTACTCACACTCAAGCCGTGCGTGATAATACTACACCACTTCCTAAATCCTAACTAAGCCTGCTGCATTCACTACCCCTACAGAACCATGATCCACCGTTTCTTTACTAAATCTTGTGAGTAACTTTCAAGAACTACAAAACATCGGCCGGTAAGACACTGGAACAAGTATCACCTCAAGCAAAGAATGCGCAGCACGTTCACAAATAAGAGACGCCACATCAAAAATTATAGAACAGCAGAAGCATTAAACACATCAACAATATCTTCATGACAGATCCGTGGTACTGCTATGACGTATCCGTGGTACACAAATCGTGATATCAATTCTGCAAAGTACAACCAGACATGATTCCACTCACATTCAAGGCGTGCGTGATAATGCTACGCTACTTCCTAAATCCTGCTGCATTCACTCTCTCGATACATTTACTTACTCAAGGTTTCTTGTGAGTAGCCTTCAAGAACTTCGAATGTGAAGGCCGGGTGGACACTGAAAAAGCTACGGGAGAGGATGGAAGATTTAGCAAAGAATTGCGAGCGAGAAACGCATCAAAAATTGAAGGACAGCAGCAGCTTTAACATTAAGAATCGCTGCTGGCACAAAAGCGCAGCTGCTGCAACTGACACAATATTAAAAGCTCATGAAAGAAACGTTCGCAGAGAGAGAAGCTATTCACCTGCAGGTGGAGCAGGCGAACATTGCAGCCGCAAGTCGAAAGGGGAGTGACGGAGGGGCCTGGAAACGAAGGGGCAAAGCAAAGTAAGAGAGACTGGCAAAGCAAGCTGCGGAGAAGGCCTTCGTGGCTTGTTGTAGAGGGAGCCGCAGGACGCGCCGCACCGTGCCGACGGCGGCCCGGAATAGACTGCCGCGCCCGGAAAGCGTCAACCAACGGGAGACGAGCTCACGAGCCTTTCGGCCCACTGGGATTCGAGGACATTCCCTGCCCCTAAAACGACTTTTTCAGAAAGGAAAAGTTTGCAAATTTTGGAAAAACCTTTTGCCTCTAAACGGAATTGACGATTTCAGAAAAATCATCATGAAGTACTATTTAGAAGAATGTTTGAAATTGATATGCAAAAGAAAGTTTTAGATTTTGAATTTTAGATTCCATTCATACGGTTTTTTTTGTTTTTTGGTTGCCGCAAACAAAGGAGAACCCTTTATTGCGAGGAAAGAGGCAAAATACAAACGCACCCCACTGGGACTGGCGAGGAGGGCGACTTAGGACTGACCAGTAATCTCACTAACCTGAAAATCAGTAAAAGGGCCCGTGAGGGCCTAGTGAATATTGTGCCATACAGTTCAATCTACCAATACTATCACCAATATTTAATTATTAAATTGAAAGTTAAAACTTAAAATTCCTTTTAAAATTGATTTTAAAATTTTGATTTTAATTTTTTTTTAAATTGAAATTGAGTGAAATTTGTTGGAATGAATTTGAAACGAGATACTCTTAATCGCAGTGATTCTCTAAAAATCTTGTGTTCCATGGCCTCATTTTTTCATAGCCAATTTTGAACTACAATTAATGCAATTTTGGCTTGGTCAACAACTTGACATACTTCCTCGTTTGTAACTTTATAAAAATATGTACTCATGTATTGCTAAATCCAACCATTAGGTAGGAGAACAACTTGGTGAAGTATCTCCAAAAATTAAATGACTTTCATCCAAGCATTGATAAGAACATAGAGTGAGTTTGCACATGTTAGTTGTTCAAAAACTGGATGTTGTGAAGTTTAGGGGTTAACTCCTAAAAGACCAAGAAGTTCGAATTGAGACTTGTGTTTATTCTAGTAGTTTTGAGTAGGTTCTATGAAGACTTCTTTTTGTTCAAATTTGTTTGTGTATTTTACTGTTGTTCTTCATTGATCCAAGTGATATAAAATTTACGCTCATCAGAATTACAATATGTACAATATAATTTATTGAATTTTTCACTTAACCCTTAAAAGCCCAAGGGGTATTGGACAAAAGATAAATGTGTTATAGTATGTGCCTTCTATATGTTTAATGAAATTTGGTTTAATAAACAAAATGTAGGGGATTATCTCTACAAATTATCCATACAATCAAACTTTGAGAAAAAAATTAATTAATTATAAAGCATTAACCTTTGGAAAATTGTATAAATTATATTTTTTCACTTTTAGAGTTTAAAATTTAACATGGTTAGTTAAAATTGGCTTGTCTATTGTAAACTTCAAAAAAAATGATAAAGTGAACATCATTACTTTCTCCAAATATCAAATTTAATAACACTAAGACAATGTTGAGGTGATTCACTTTAAAAAACCTCCCCATTGGAGTTACTTTAACTTAGATTGACTTGATTCAAATTGCATTGGAAAGTAGAGTTGATGTAGTATTTTAAATTTTTATTTTATTTTATGAAGAGCATATCGTTAAAAATAGATAGTGATTAGGTCTTTTGGGAGTTTACAGAGTTCAAACCATGAATTCTTGGTCCTTTGGGGATTAAAGGCATTTGCTAGTAAAATATTGAGAGCCATTATTGGTAAAAAAATTCAGATTTTTCAATAGTTTTGTAATAACATGTCAAATTCGGTGATTATTTTGTAGCAAATTCTACGCACTTTGCTATTTTTCTCCAGAAATGCCCAAGTTGTTGCCAACTAGTCAAATCTCATCAATTTATTAGTTTTGAATAAGCATGTTGATTTTTTAGTACTTTTTGTATGTAATAAATTTTGTTGTTGTATTTTATTCCATACAAATTTTTTCTTTCTAAAAGTGTTTTTGCCTTTGCATTTCCAATATAAGTATTTGAAGTTGAATCAAGTAAAAAAACCCTAAACGCCGATACAAAAACTTCATAATAAATGCTCACAATTTTAGCATCTCCATTTACTACAATTTAATGGTCAACAATGTCAAAAAATCTGAAGTATAAATTCACATATCAATATTTTACAGTTACTCTTAGAAAAAACTATTCACCCATACTTGTGCTTGTTTTTTTCACTTTTCACTTGTACTTGTTCTTCTTTTAACCCCTAAGCTCCCGAGCGACCATTTTCTGGTCGCAGCCCGGAAAAAACGGGCTGCCCGGAACAAAAAATATTTTTTTGAAAAAATAAAAAATATTTTAAAATACTACATCAAGTCTACTTTCCAACCCAATTTGAATTATGGCAATCCGAGTTAAACTCCACCCGGGAGAATTTTTCAAAGTAGATCACCTCAACATTGTCTTAGTGTTACAAAATTTGCTATTTGGGGAAAGTAATGATGATTCCTCCATCATTTCTCTTGCTTTTTTGAAGTTTACGATAGATAGCCCAACTTTAACCAATTGTACTAAATTTTGAACTCTAAAATTGAAAATTATAATTTATACAAATTTTCGAAGGTTAATGCTTTTAAATTCATTAAAAAATGATCTAAAGATTATTTTGGAAGTTTGACCGTATGAATAATTTGTAAAGATGATACTCTACATTTTGTCTATTGAACCAACCTTCATCAAACATATGGAAGGCACATATTATAACACATCTATGTTTTGTCCAATACCCCTCGGGCTTTTAGGGGTTAAGTCAAATATAAAAGTCAGAAACAAATTTTTGAGGTGTGGTAAGCCAGCCGATTAGAAACCAAAGGTTAACCTTTGATTATTAATTCAATAATAAAAGGTTGTGAAGTTGTTCCGTTTCTAAAATATTATAATATTTCATTAACTTATTATTGAGAAAATCGTGTATGTTCCTTTTAGTTCTCTGAAAAACATTAGGCTCCTTTTTATACAAATTTGTAATAAAAAATTAAAAAAATTAAAAAAATTAAAAATTAATATTATTGTTATTAATGAAATACAAATTTGAAAAACGAAAAAATAAATAGGAATCGAGTGTGGAAGGATATGGATGCCTTCGGTGAAGCATCCGAGGTGACTCTTTCATTTATTTCATCAATATATAATATAATAAAATATGAATAACATTAAAATAATAGACTAAAAAATTAAAAAAAATTAAAAATTAAAAACATCTGAGGTGATGAACATACTGTACCGGTCTAGCGGTAAACATGTCTGTTTGACTCACAAGTCAAAACTAACTTAAAGTCATTCATAAATGATATGCCCCGTGTACCAGCATTTCATTAAAACATAACCCTGCTTTAAATTTGAATACTTAATGAACATAGAAATGAGTCAAACCCCCTAAACTTCTGCCTTTAAAAAGTGAGGTTCAGTTGCATGAGTGCAGAAATTGATGTGTCCGCCATATGATGAATTTCTTCCTCCTTTTACATGCCGAATATTCACCAAGATTCATATCCTTTACTCTCACAAAATGAGACCAATCATACAATTCCAACTACCGGTATCTTCTTCACACCGATGCTTCAAATACCTCATTATCACATATTCTAAGTCATTTTTTCCCTTCATATTTCATTTTTCCCTTCATTATTATTATTATTATTAGTAATAGGGTGATAGCTTGATATAGGCACTTCTCCAAAAATAGTGTGATTTTCAAGAAATATCTTTTTTGTAAGAAAAAATCGTTGGAAAAATACAAAAAGATGAGGAACATGGGGTCAGTCCATCCGGCGAGAGTGTATGTAAGCTTACGCTATGCTTCAGACTATGGCCGTCCAAGTCGAGAGGCCGTGGGAATGAGAGCCCAAACTTTGTTGAGAGTTCAAAGAAATTTACTAAAAAAGGCAATAAAATATAGTTTTCATTTTTTATGAAAAGAAAGCGACAACCTCATAACCATAGTTTGAGTTTTCCATCCCGCCCGACCCAAACTTCTTTTTAAGAGGCCGTCGCCTTGATCAAAAAATACTCTCATGTAAGCATTTGAAGAGCGACGGCTGTTGAACTTTGGCCTCTAGTGTGAAGGGTCGAGAGGCCGAACCTATGATTCCTTGTAATTTGACTAGACAGCCTCCCGACCTTCGGCCATAGCGTGAAGCGACCCTTACTCTATGCTTCACAATGTATATTGCAATGGAAATAAAGCATCCATTTGTCATACATATTAAAAATTAAAATTCAATTCGAATTAAAAAATAAAAAATAAAAATCCTTGGGGAAAAACAAAGAGAAATCTATTGCAGATAAGGGGCGGTTTACACTATGGACCAAGAGCCATGACCATGGAATTCTAAAATCTGTGATTGGCCCAAAAAGAGCTCTTGGTCCCATTTGGCTTTACACTACCTTGAAAAAAGGAGTATAACACTAACTTTGAGGTCCCTAAAACTACTAAAATCTGCCATTTGGATAAGTAATGTGCCATGGTCCAACGGGTTTTCCGTTGAGTCGAGGCAAAATGCTCGACTCAACGGAAATCAAGGGAGCCGTAAGGCTGAAAATCAGCCATTGGCCGAAATTTTTTATTTTAATATTTTTTTTCCCGATTTTTTTGACGTTATTGTAGATCGTTGGGATTTATATTAAAAAAATCAGCCAAAAGTTGTCCCGGTCCAAATCCACTTTACACTACAAGAGTGACCAAGCCACTCAAAAATCCATTTTTGATTTTTCATGGTCACGGCTCTTGGCCAAGAGCCATGACCATGAAAATGATTTAATTTTCTTGGTCATGGCTCTTGGTCCTTAGTGTAAACCGCCCCTAAGAATGATTTGTGATTGCAATTCTTGAAGCAAAGCGTGTTTCGCATGCCCAATTTATTTATGACGTTTGCAGATGGCTTTTCTCTCATTGAGTGGCTCCTTTTTTCCAGTGGCTGAGTGAGAGTGTTCACTTTTTCCAGAGCGTGGCTGCCTCCTCTCTAAGGAACCCAACTTTTGGAATTGTTTTTTTTTAGTATTATTTTTTTTTGACGCAAATAAAGGACCAACTTTTGGATATTAATGCTGGCCAGCCAGAGGGGATTGAACCGATTCGGTATGAATCACACTTCCGCTAAAGCCGAGCCCAGGGTGGGCATTTCATTCGTGCAAATATGGCAAAACATCATAGCAGGCTCCTAAGAATTAAATGTTCATGGGAAATATTGTTAATGCAACGGAAAGTAGAGGAAAAGGACTCCATTCAGAGCTCACATGGTTGACACCTGTTTATGTTGATGCACCCTGATTGAATTGGTCTGTGTCCAATAAATAATTGCATTTACTTTCATAGGTGTAGTGATAAGTATGATAAAAAGGAATTTTTTGCCAAGCATTTCTTGACACTTGGTGCAAGAATGAGGGTTTCTGCACTTTGAACTCCTTTTTATCATACTCACTTGTGTCACACTTCGGATTATAGAACCGACGAGGGACGGGAGTCTCGAGCTGATTATGGGACATAACCTACTATTAAGAATTGGTGTTTTTTTGAACTAAAATAAAAAGAAAATTAATCTCACAACACTTGCATGCACTACAAGGAGAAGGTGTTGCTTTTCGCTCCTTCTGTGATTCAAATGGCGCCATTTGCACTCACCAAATTTTTGGTTGGATTTGGTGAGTGCGATCTGTCATGAAGGACAAGCGTGTAGAGTGAAAAGCGACAATGAATAGGATCCTCTAGAGTGAGAATTCTCACTCTTTCTAAAAATCATTTCGCTTTCTTCATCAATCAAAAAAGAAACAACGAGATCTCAATTTTTGAATGAACTTCAGAATGTAACTCATAACTCAGAGTTGTTGGTGGAGATGCTCTAGTAACATATTCTATGTTGTGATTAGAGATGCCATGTTTTGAACTGATGCACATTGGTTGTCAATGGCGTGACATAAAAGAGTTATGAGTGTAGCGTACATTCCCAAAAAATGGTTTCAGACGCACTTTTTCATAACCTACTTTCTAGGTCATGAAAACTAGTAATCAAATTCATAAACGTAATAAATTACGTATCCTACTTCATTTTGGTGAACACTAGAATGTTAAAAAAAGGATTTCTCAAAAGAATGAAAGGAAAGTTGTGAACATGATGGGTTATTTTTTTTAAACCCTGAACTTTTATGGGTGAAATCAATCACAAAATTACACGTGGCGCTTTGTGAACATCAATTACTGTTGATGACTTAGGGTGAAGTGGACTTCATTTCCATTCTCCTCCGAGTTTACAAAAATACATTTCACTTCATCCGGCGCGCCCTGCCATGACTGGGAGAAAAAGAATCACTGCAGTGCTGCAGGAATGCACAGATGGAGAGTAAGCGGAACACCACGTCGCCGTGCAGCTCATATCTTCTGCCACCACCATTTGGCTGTACGTACGTGGCTTGCTTGCTGTCTGTCTGTCTGTCTGTCTGTCTGTCTGCGCGTGAAGGATCGCCTCGATCAGCTTCGATCACAGTAGATCGATCGATTGCAGCGACTAGGCCGATCGATCGATCGATCAAGCGCACCATGCATGCAATTCAACGACTTACATTGCCCGGCCTGCAGCTGCATGCACGCTGTTCGCTTCAATCTGGTGCTTACAAATCCCGGCCCTGCAAGCACCAGTCGACAACCCCATATTCATTAAATTGGCCAATCTCGATTATATTGGCCGCTCAAATAGTGTGATTTCAGTTCATTTACTCTCTTTATTTGAATAGTGTGGCGGCCAATATAAAAAAAATTGGCCAATTTAATGAATATAGGGCTCGACGTACCATGCATGCCACCAGTCTGTGGCACTTCAATGCGGACTCGATCGAGGATTGCCGTATCGATCATTCCGGCTGATATTCCTCAGTTATTACCCTTCATCTTTCACATGGCCTGCACTTATGAACCGCCTGCAACACTCGTAGCTGTACTAGGGTTTGCGTCTGACTTCGTCTGTCGGTGGCATCATTGACTTCTTCAGCGGTGGAGCCCGGCCGTTCCGCTAATTCCACACGTACTCTGTAATTGCACATGATATGCTAAGAATCTACGTACATGTCAAGTTTGTGTACCACGTGTGTTTGTCTCCTTGAGGATCGATGTGCAATTAGAGAGAATTGAGTGTAACTTAGGGCCTCTTTACACTAGAGGCGAGAAGCCATTAGGAGAGAAATTTCAGCCAATGGGATGTCTAGAAAGTGAGAAGACTAATTTCTCATTGACTAAAATTTTTCTCCTTTCGACTTCTTGCCTTTAGTGTAAAGAGGCCCTTAGGTGGTAATCAACCCTTGGATATAATCATCACAGGAAGAACAGGAGACCCTTACCCCCGGGTAGCCTGGAGGGAAATGTAGAATTACCCCCCCCCCCCCCTCCCCCCAAAACTTTCTAAACAAGTAGGTCGGAGGAGGGGTATCATTACATTGCCCTCCAGGCTACCCCGGGGGTAAGGGCCTCCCGTTCTTTCTATGTAAGGTAAAGGGCTTCAAAACCAATAGGGTTTTAATTCCAACAAAATCTAGGTACAATAATTATACTAAAAAGTAAATCTAGGTAGACCATAGATAGCTTATCATTTTGGTCAACATTCAATAAGAGCTTTATGATGTGCCTAAATTTGTGTTTTGAAATAAATGCATGGTCTAAATTCTGTTGGAAATAGAACCCTTTTGGTTTTGGAGCTCTCTATTTTAACCCTTAAACGTACCAGTCCTTTTTGGAAAAGTCAAACAACAGAATCATACAGAATTAAGCCTTGAAGAATAATCAAAGTATATTTTTTAATATTTTCATGCATGAAATCAAGTGTTTCCTATAAGTCCTGAAATTTTCAGATTTTTTTGATTTAACATGACTTTTTTACAAATTTTTAAGTCAAATGCTTCACAAATTCATTTTAATTACAAAAAGACTTCAAAAAATTGATTAATTTTTGGATGCGATGCAAATCACAATGGAGAATCAAATGATATCATTGATATGTTTTCCATAAAGAAAAAACTAGTTAAATTTTGAAATTCGAAAAGTAAACATCCCATGTAGTGTATTCAAAGCTTGAGCTACAAAGCGTGCAAAAGAAATAATTTACTCAATACATGAAAATTTTAAGATTTGAAAAGTGGAGTGCAAACTAGACTTGATAAAATTCATTTTCTCTATTGAGTGTAGTAGCAAAAGAAATCATCTTCGAGATCAAAATTGGGTTTGACCAACAAACATCCAGTAACTGGATGCGTGGACATTTAGGGGTTAAGTTAAAAAACAAATGGTTGGCGTTCTTGTTTCCGCTACGGTCCGTGATCATCTTTTGAGACCTTGTTATATAATGGAAATAATATCCCCTCTTATATCCATGGCACAGACCTTGAATTTGTTATTCTCCTCAGTCGGTCATTTCTTATAATTAGGCTCAACTTACTTGTCACATACCTTACATACATACACATACATATTTCAAATTAGCATTCTTGCTTGGATCGTCACGGAAAGATAAAACACAGTGACATTCATAGTCACAAACCACAGCACTCAGGGATCCTTTATCCCCAAGTAACCTTGCTCTGCACTTATCTCCTTTGACATGGTATCCATGGTGAAGAGTGCCACTTTAGAATCCATGTCATTTCAACTTCGGAAATGCATAACTAATTTTAGGAACATCCAATTTTTTTGATTCAAAGTATGTTGGTTTTTGCTTGGATTTGTCTTCCAGTGAAAAATCATGCTCAGTTCTTCCTGTGTCCTCATAAATTCACGGCCCTTAAAGTGGCGGGCTTAGAGCCTCCTACCTTAAGGTAACTATACCTAAAAGGGAGCATTTAACTAAAAGCGTGCATATCTACTACAGTGTGACATTATAGCTGAAATGTCACACTATAATAGATACGCACGCTTTTAGGTAAATGCTCCCTTAGTTTTAGATATAGTTACCTTAGTTCGTGTTTGGGAAGCAGATTGAGTGTGCGTTAGCTGGGAGCATGATGAGCAGCACATGCAGCGCAGGTGCAGGAGTCAGCTCATCATCTCAGCTTGTCACCCATCCACCCAGCTCGCTCCGCACACCCCCGGGCCCGGGATCATTTCACCGCACCAGCTCGATCGATCCATCCACATCGCAAGCTCATGCAGCCCAGCCTCGCCGTAGAAGTAAATTCTTGCTCCGGACCTTTGCTTTCCCTAGCTAGCTAGTACTCACCAGTACTACAGCTCATCATTCCATTCCTTGTCGGAGTCTTCTGGCACAAACCCCCTTCTTAGCTTCTCTCTTGGCAGCCTTATCAGCCAGCTCCTTCTGAATGATCAGCCTGTGCAATGATATGGAAAAGGAGAAAAGAAAGAATTCATCACTCACTCCTTTTTCTGAACCTACACTCATGGCTTTTTCCAACAGTACGTAGAGAATATATATATATATATATATATACATATTAAATCGATTAATTTTCACGCAGACTTGACTGAGTTCGTTAGTGCGTGAAACTGCATTTATTATTTGAAAGGCTTGAGCCATGATTCCCACGACAGAGGCCATTGAAGCGCATGTGTGGGAGGACGTCTGCAGTCTGACAAGTGATAGACTGCTTTGGATTGTGGGACATTTGGAGTGTCAGCCAATATGTATGCCCTGGGAACATGTGTGATTCCAGTGTACAGTCAGATTCATGTTAGTATGTCAGTCATACAAGCTCTGGTTGACAAGAATCATTCATGACACAATGGATCATTGAAGAAGTGACCCCTCTCGAGCATCGAAGAATTTCTTTTGATGAATAATTTTTATTTTTTGATTTTCTGTCTATTTTGTGGTTCACCACCGTCCAAGGTTCTTCGTCTACCATAGATCCTGATCCACCGCCCTCTGTACTCACAAATTCTTGGATCTTGAAGGTCAATCAAACAATATGCTGCAAGTAGATCTTCGACAGCTACTTTATAGGCAGTGTTACCAAGCCGTGCTTCTTTTCTCTACTGAAACTCTGCTAGATTCTCCCTAAAAAGTACCACGTATGAAGAGTTGGGAGCTCAACTACCCTAGTAAGTTAGAGCATTGCCACCAACAAGCCCTTGTTGGACTCGCAATTCAGCAATTTACTGACCTTTGCTAGGTTTCTAATTGTGGTCCCACCCACCACTCGGCATCGACCTCGGCATCTCCACCTTTCCTTCCGCAGAGCTTCCTCACAAGCTCCTCCTTTTGATTGTGTTGCATTTTTGGTCAACATAATAGTGGTCAATCAAAGTTTGGAGAGTCACAATGAAGATGGACTTGCCATTCTACAATGAATGAGCTCCCATTTAAAAGGCCCTTGGTGGAAAAATTTGTTGGCTCTCCAAAAGAGTTAGGCCCGCCAAGCAACCAATGGCGTGTCCATAGCTTGAAACGGTGGCGACTGTGTGTTCATCTCTAAAGTTCTTTCATTGTTTTTGAGTGACACTGCCATAGAATTTAGCATATATTGAAAAAAAAAGGTGGATTGAACAAATTTAAAAGTTTTATTTCAACTTTTAATTGAAAATCTCATGCCCAAATTTTACTTTTTAAAAAAAATTGAAAATTGGTAACATAGATTACCCAATATTACTAAATAAATTACCCAATATTGCTAAAACCCATTTCTGTTAACATAGATTTTTACAAGTTTAAAAAGAACCAATGAAACCAATGAGTACTTCGCAAAGCCAAGAGATGACTAAGCTAAGGTGAGAATAATAGAGGAAAAAATACAACCGAAACCAACACAAGAGCAAGGATTACGGGTATCTTCCAATTCCAAAAATATGAGATAACCTACCTTAAAGCATTATTTGCTGATCCTTCCATTTGAGCAAGGATATGTGCTAAAAAAAAATTAATGGTATGGAGCATTCCATGCACTAGTAGCAAATGGAATGGAATCATTTTTAAATTTTTTTTCTGGATACTACAAGAATAATCTATGGATTTTCAGAGCCAAAGTAATAGGAACCTAAGACTAATATATTCTAATATTATTTTTAATTAGTTTTTTTTTGGTTTTGAAACAAGAGGATGAAACCCCATAAAACTAATTCTCGAAGCACAAACTCTTATTGGTTACTTCCAAGAGCTTGCAATGGACTCCATATCCTCGACCAAATCTCACGTGGAAACGGAACCAAGAATGTCAAAGCTTCCAGGTGTATGTTTTCCTTGATTGGTAAAACTAAAAATAAAGAATTGTCAAAACATAGTTACAAACAGACTGTAACTGAGGGCTCCTCACTCCTCATGTGATGAAACAGTTCGTTCGGAATGTGCGATCATGCAGAAGAGTGAGAAGACTGTTTGAAATATACAATCACGCATTCATTGTGGTGGCACAAATAGAACAGAATGTTTGAGGGATATTTATACCGGCCAGTGAGGTGAGTGAGATAATGTTGGTCATGGCGCAACAGTAATCCCACGATGGTGGATCCAATTTAGCAAACGACCTCCCTGCTCACTAAAATATAACTTACGTAAATGGAAGGTTAGCGCTGGCTGTCGACTTAAGTGCATCCGTACCCAACTACCCCTTGCACTCTAAAGTTGTCTCCTAAGGACCTCTTTACACTAAAGCCTAGAGGCGAGAAGCCGTGAGGAGAGAAATTTCAGCCAATGGGAGGCCTAGAAACCGAGAAGACCAATTTCTCATTGGCTGAAATTTCTCTCCTCACTGCTTCTCGTCTCTAGTGTAAAGAGGCCCTAAAATTTTCCATCTACATTTGAAGAGCCTTTGAACTACACTCTCCCACCTTAAAATGTCCCTCATGGCCCATTCACACCAAACCCCTGCCCCACTTGCATTAGCATTTCCGAAATGGAGGAAGGTAAAACCGAGAAACAAAAATATATTCAAAGCCTTATCTCTTCTTGCTGCAACTACGTTAAGGTAGACATATCTTAAACCACCAATATACCTAAAACCACTAACTTCTACACCCCTCTTTCATTTCAAGAAGGAAATGTAAGCTTTCATTACATGACTTATGCATCAATTGCTCAAAAGTTAAGTCATGTATCGACAACTTACATTTCTTCCTTAATAAAATGAAGAACGGGTGTAAAAGTTGGTGGTTTTAGGCGTTGTGGTGGTTTAAGGTACGCCTACCTTAATGTTCGAGCATTGTGCAATTGCATCACAGTGGTGCAAGTAGAGCCATGCTTCTTTTTTGCGTTGCGTTCCTTTTGATCATGCGTCAAAGTAATTTCTAATTGCGTGTTTTGACAACAAATTCCCTCAAAGTTAACTAACACATGCATGCGGCAACATTGGTATATGTGAATGGGCCATCAAGCACCAAACATGCACATCAAAAGAGTAGAATGTAGGATACAATCAACTAAACTTAAATTTGAAGGGCCATTTCTCAACACGCTAGGATTGAAGATCAAGAGGCATTTAGCATTTTTCTTTTAGGTAGTGCATGTGTCGTGTCAGACTTTGGGAGGGCATAGGTGCGGATGCTCTAAGTAGAGAAATTCTTGTTATTTTTTTTTGGGCTTCCGGATGAAGGCCAGCAAGCTAAAATATCAAAGAGACAAACGGAAGCAGGATGAGAATGGGGATGCGTGCTTGACAGGATTAATTGATCAGAGTGGCAGGTGGTGAGCATCGTGATATGCACAGAACGTGCAAGAAAGTTACCGCAAGCAATTGCCGAATCATTTGCCTGCTCACAACATCTCAGTGAGTGAGTGATAGAGTGGGTGAGAGGGAGTCTCCACTTTGAGTGTTTTTGGGGAAGAACAAAAGGGAGTCAAGTGCCCTTGCTTTTACAGTATCGCTGCAAAAGACCCTCCAATGGACTACACTCAAATTGTGATTTTTGGCCGCTTTACATGACGGGCTTAGGCCAATTTGGAGCTCTGACTTGCTTCAATCCTTGTACTCCCAGTTTGTCCCATATTAACCCTTTAGTGCCTAGGGTACTGTAGCTCAGAGCCCTGGATTTCAGTAGATTTTTCCACTGTGGTTGAGACTACCAAAAATAGAATGAGTTAAATTAGAAAGAAATCGTACAATTCTATTCTCAACTCGAGAGCACATATTTTATCAAAATTTGAGAATCATCCGATGGTGGGATCGGAAGATTATAGTATGTATTTGAACTATATAATGCACGCGCAAAAACGAGATTTTGGGGGGTGTGTGACTTCAAAGTTAAATAGAATTTGAGGTAAATTTTCAAAAATAAAAGCAAAGAAGTTCAGCTATGCCCTATGTCAACACCTCTCTGTTGCAATCTTTCATATCAAAAATAGACTCACACATAATTATTGTGAGATTTATAAGTGAAAGTGACTTCTCCATGTACGGTTTAGGACAAAATTTTATACGTAGAAAATTGACAGGAGTGGGTACATTAGTCAAGATCGGATTACACACACTAATGGAAGATGAAGAAGAGAACACAATCCAAAAAAATAAAACAAGATAACAAACTTCCAAACACAAGAAATACTACACAGTACATATGTTGTATTTGTAAGTATTTGCAGTATTTTCGCGTTTTGTTGATAGGTATTTTGATAGTCGTACAATTCCAAATTGAAAATTTCTTTTTCTGGAAGGTGCGTAATGTATGTGGGCAAATCTAAACTTCAAAACTGAAGTTCCAATTCTTCACGGATTCTCTGCTATTTGCATTTCGGACGTTGTAGTGACCATAATGTGGTCAGCTAGGCACTAAAGGGTTAAGGGCCTCCTTCTATGCTTGGATCGGTCTGGCAGTAAACAGTGACTTCACCACCACCGAAATCTGCAAAGCACTTCCATGTGCATCAGTAGAGAGGGTCCCCACTAATCTATACACTCAAATATACCTCCCATGCACCTAAACTTAAACGCAACAAAGAAAGGAGCAAATGAAGGGTGCCACCGATGAGCAATGAAACTCAATGTCCTGCTTCTCCACTCACCCTCTTCCGATGAACTTTGAGACCTCAATCTTTGTCGATTTCCTGATTCCCCCGGAACCGATCATACATGGAAGCCCGCCCTACGTTTCCTCAATGCCTTGTGAATTTGTCGCACATTAAGCTTCTTGTTTGCTCAAACTACTACTCTCATTGGCTTGTAGTTCAAATTGTTGCACACTCATGGTTCACACCATTGGACTAGTTAAGCCGTCTATTTTCAAGGTACATGAAGCCTAATATGGGACAGAGGAGTAGTTGACAGTTGATTGAATTTAGGAAATTCAACCCCAAAAGGGCTATACATGAAGAAATAAAAGCTATTTCTTGAAACTCTATCCTAATGCACTAAAGACAAAATATGACACGACCCTAGGAAAGAGAATTGGGTTGAATTCAAATGGAAACTCAATTCACTTGCCTTGGGATGTGTCGGAGCATCCTCCCTTCTTGACCTCCGAGGGGGTGCACTAGACTACATTATATTTGAGAATCACGTGCGTTCATAACTTCCTCTAAAAACCCCGTATATACAAGGGATTATATGTCTTAAAAACCTTTGTATAGAGATTTATTCCGTATAAAACATATATTTAATGTAAGTATACATCAATATATTCAACTCTATATGTATTTGTTGTATGTATACGTAATACGAGAGTGTTCAATTCAATACCCCTTCTGTGCACTCATGTATACTCGTATGTGTTTAGTATATTGCACCTCGGAGCTTGATTTGAACCAATATTTCTTGTGAATTGGCTTCATAACTAACTTGCATTGCCCCATCATGTAAAGGGGTCTTTAGTGTTCAACGAGAATTGATGTCTTAGAAATTTTGTGATACTATGAATAAAACATAACTTCACAAATTGTATTATGATGACAATTCTACTATATGAAAGTTCTAAAACTCTGCAACAATGCCACATTGCAAAGGCGGTTGATTGTGCTATTTATGTTAGTAACCATCATACTGTACGTGGAAGTTGGCACTTTCAAAAGTAATTATTAAGATATAGGTTATTAATAGTTAACATCAATTTTTTTCGGCGGTTAAACGTTTTATTTTATTTTATTTTTACGTTTTTTGTTGAGTGTTATGTTTTTATTTTTATTTTTTTGGTTTTATTTTTAATTTCAACAAAATACTTAATAAATTTATTTATTTGACATTTTTTTGCGGAATTATTTTCTGCCAACCCTGCCTCCCACGTACAGTACTCTAGTATTCAGCCATATCGTTATCATATATAATCCAGCGACTGAGTTTCTGCAGTAGTTTCAATTTGGCTATTCAAGATTTATTTTTTCATCCAAAGTGTAAATTTTTAGTGGAATCAAGTGAAATCGTTTTATTTGAGTAATATATTTAAAAGATTAAGAGTTCAAAGTCCGATTGGTAATTATTCTAAAAACTGACACTATCATTTATCCCTAAGGTATTTTGGTATTGGAGTTATTCGTAAAGTCCATCAAATTTTGAAGAAGATACCATGAATTTTTCTTTATTATACTCTTATTTCTTCACTCCTAATAGTTAAAAGGTGTATAAGATTTTGGTGGTTTATCATTATTAGGTGTGTAAGAGGTGTGTAAGAGCTTGGTGGTTTTAAAAAGTTTTCAAAAGGCTTTTAGCTCCTTTCTTGGTGCTAAAAAACTTTTGAAAACTTTTGAAGATCACCAAGCTCTTACACACCTAATAATAACAAACTACCAAAATCTTCCACACCTTTTAACTATTTAGAGTGAAGAAATAAGAGTATAGTAAAGCAAAATTCTTTGTAGATTCATCAAACTCAAGGTGACTTTAAGGATAACTCTATTGTTTAGGCAATAACGTTCTATAATGCCAGTTATATAATATTGTATATACATTTTCTTTTTCAATTTTAATCAATTTTAATCAGATTATATATACAGATTTTTTAGTAGGCTTTTACAACGTTAGTAGAAAGGGGGTATTTGGGCACTAATGAATAGTGCAAGAGCGTGGTGCACAAGGTTCATGTTGGCACTAGCTTGATGCCAATATGAATGGGCTTTGAAGAACTACACTCTGACACTATTCATTAGTATTCAAGTATCTCTTTTCTACTAGTACAAGAATGTGTTGAAAAATAATTCAAACCATGCAACCACACAAATTGCAAGATATCACCACAATTGCCAAAAGATATGTTTTATTCAAGAAAATCCTTAAGAATTTTGACTTACAAGTCATGATTTATTGAAATTTGACTAGCCATTAAATGTTAATTTATAAGACCTCTCTAAATTTCTTTTAAAAAATACCAAAAAATCTAATTGTGGCAACCAACCCAATGTTGTAAATATCCTAACTTATGACTTTGGTTCTTTAGGAGCTAACTTCTAAAATTTGTTGGAACCAAATTTTGTCTTTTGCTATTTAATATAGTTTGTAAAGGTAAAAAGAAGACGTTTGTTCTTTTAATTTTATATATGAGTGGGGTTTTATTCAATTTTTTTTTAATTATCAAATTTATCAAAATAAAAAATAATACAAAATGTGAAAGTTATAAGTATTTTCATGTATCAAGCAAAAATGGAGGCTAAAACCACAGTCTAGTTTTTTTGATATTGTAATTATTTAGTTGAAGAGCTCTCAAATGCACCCATGCAACTCAACGTTGCTCAAAAGCCCCAAAGATTGGGTGCCAAAAATAAGTTTTGTTTATTCATAAAATTAAGGATTTTTTATTTTTTATTTTTTTGCTTTGTGTTTTTTCACATGGTTCTACAGAATGCAATCTTCTATGTGACTTCCCAAATTCAATATTGAAGTCTTAGATGCTTGAAGAAACATTTGCAAATTCACTAGTATTGAAGTTTCAAATAAAGTCCACCTTTTCCTAGAAACTCCATAGCTCATACTTAGTCATAGAAGTTTAAAATTGAGCCATATTGGGTCAATTCAATGTAGAAGTGATTACTTATATCTAATTTGACAAAGGAAATTACAAATTGTATTAAAGTGTTGAGTTTTTTTGAAATTGATGTCTACTAAGGTAGATTTAAGATCTTATAATTGGTTCCAAAACTCTCTAAATTTTTTTTCATGTAAAAATCAAATCTCCTACAATGTCAAAAATGAAACAATCTAGTTAGAAAACTAAAGGATTTTAAGGGTAAAAATTTAAAGAGAGGGAATATATTCAATTAAAACATGAAGGGTAGATAAACGAAAATGAAAGCCCAGGCCAATTTCTACTTTGAAGAGTGAAGTCTTTTAGAAAGTGACTTTGTTTTTGTGTTAAATCTCTATGGTAGAACTTCCTAATTCAAAAGCCTCGAATTTTGACCCAATTGTAATCCTAAAAGAGTAATTCTAAAATTCATGAAAGACTAGTTTAGCCGTCAAAAAAGACGGTTAAACTAGTTGTGCACTGAGTTTAAAGACCACCAAGCTCTTAAACACTTGATAATGAGAGACTGATGAGCTCTTCCATACTTTATAACTATTTAGAGTGAACAAAAATATATATTAAAACAAAACACATGGTATCTTTTTCAAACACAACTTCTCTTTTAGGATAACTCTAGTATATCATAAATATTGAGCAAGCTTAGGAAATTAGGAATGAATGACTTTCATTTAAATAAATAAATAATTTTTTATTCATTTATTTGAAAAAATATGCAAAATAACAAACTTGAGTGGGTCCCTATATTTGATCCTCAAAAGTTATGTAATTGTGATCATTAACCAAATTCTGCATGTTGAGTTTTTGCATCACATACTCACATTTTAATACGAAATAGAATATGCAATGGTTAACCTAAAAGGACCTCATTTCATTTTCACCTCTAATTATATTTTATATTAACCCCTAAAAGACCAAGTGAACACATTGTGTTCAAGAATAATTTCATTACTTTAATAACTTATTTGAATTTCATAATTTTAACTCAATGTTAACTAAAGAATTGTAAATGATTGATACAAGAACACAAAAATTCTTCAAGATTTGCAATTTCATTGATTGATTCACCGAGAAAAAACTAAAACGTCAACGTAGGAGAACTTGGGACATAGTAGTTAGAGAATCACGTGCATTCATGACTCCTTCAAAAAAACCTAAATATATAATAATGTAAGTATACTTCAATATTTTCAACTCTAAACATGTTTATAGTATGTAAACGTAATACGACAAAGTTCAAATTAATACCCCTTTTGTACATTCACGTATACTTGTACATGATTAATATAATGCCCCCTTCGAGGCAGTATCATCACCTATTTATGATTAGCTTAGTGGCAACACGTGGGTGGGTGTTATTGATAATAAATAGTATTCTTTCCAAAGCAAGATAATTAATAGTATGTTTAAAAGCAATGCTCTTCAAACTTTAACGGTAGTCCCATATTAGAGATACATCACTACAAAGCTCTTTAACCTAGTTCTTTGTTAGTATTCACAAACTTAGCAACACAAATGAGGGAGCTAAGGACTAAGAAGTCCATAGCAAAATCTGATTTTGTGTATGAGAGACTAGTTAGTAAAAGTCGACAGAAAAGTCGACAGAGGCCCCCAAAAGTTATGCCTTCGCTTTTGGAAGAAGAAATCGCTGGCGATTTTTTCATTTGTGAGTCAAAGAGAGCCCCTTCAATTTTGGAAGAGAAAATCGTTAGCAATTATGTAATTTGTGAGTCGGAGAGGGCGCCTTCACTTTTGGAAGAGGAAATTGTTGACGTTTGCGCGCTCTGTGAGTCACAGAAGGCACCTTTGGTTTTGAGAGGGGAAATCGTTGACGATTGTATGATTTGTGAGTTGGAGAGGGCTCGTTTGGAAGAGGAAATCGTTCACAATTGGGCAAATTGTGAGTTAAAGAGGATGCCTTTGCTTTTCTAAGAAGAAATCGCTAACGATTGTATAATCTGTGAGTCAGAGTGGGCAACTTCACTTTTGGAAAACAAAATCGTTGGCGATTCTGTGATCTATAAGTCAAAGAGGGCGCGTTCAAATCCTAAAATGGTTGGCTATAGCATAGACTGTGACAATGAAAGAGGGCTTGAACATGGGTTTGGTAATGTAGCAACTGAGCCGGCTCGCTTCGTAACACCCTCATTAGATCCAACTAATTCAACAATTGAAGCAGATCCAGAATGTTTATCGGGATCAAAGAGGTTTGACCAAATGAGTGGAAGAGGTAATCACTGAGCTCATAGTGGAAGATGCTACGATTTGTGTTGGTGGAAGTAGCGCTCCATCAAATGTTGTTTCTTCAAATGTTGCTCCTTTGATTAAACGAAAGATGAAGGTATGTTTTAAACTTCTTTTTATGTTGTTGAAATGATATGTTAGTTGAATAGTGGTGGCTTGATGGCTCAATTTGGGGACCGCTACTCTTTTGAGCTTTGTCTTTCAACTTGCTTCTAGCCTCCCTTCCTCAAGCTTTATTAGCCAGTAGGAGAGGACAACATTTCTAGTCAATAAAGGTTTACTGGAATGATAACATGGATTCTACTAATCATGTTATAAATAATTGCATGATTATGAAACCCACTTAATTGAACTCTTGAAAACAAGTTTCAAAGTTGTTCATAACATATTGTATCAATAATTAGATGAAGGCAACCAACCACTAATTTTGCAAATAGTTTATCTACAATCAGTTATTCAATTTGCAATTGAAGGGATCAAATGTGGTTACTATATATATTATATATATAATTTTGTGATGTCAGAAATGGAATAACATCATCCCCGTTTTGGACACGATTCTTGCGAGACAAAATTCTTGCAATAGTTGTAAGACCTATCAATTTGGAATATTCTTATTTGCATGCAAATATCTTCTTAGAAACTTCTTACTCTTACCATGTTCATTCTAAGTACGTAAAGTTGTTTGGTGCAGAGATCCAAAAAGAATGAAGTTTTGATGCAGCCCACGCAAATGACTCGAAAGCATTTTTATGAAGTCTTGACACAATACACGGCGTAAGATGGAATCAAATTTTGGTCTAAACATGTCGTAGACAACAATACTCAACTTCAAAGGCTTGCAATAGAACAACCACTTGACATTCCTCTTTGTCGTTTAATTACCATGGAAGCAGTGAGATTTATTAAATGCAGGATGACATTGAGGATCTTCAAAATAGCTTCATAGAAAAGCACTATATCTCGTCAACGGGAGGTCTCTTTTATACCAGCTTGCAAGAATTTGGCACCAAAGAGGTTGTAGATGTAACTTCAGAGCAATTTTCTTCACGGGATCCCATTTGGCAACGGAAAAGCAAAGAGTTTGATGAATTTTTACTTGCCACCAAAAATGAATTCTTGGTTGGTAAGATGCTCTGGGTATGGGAAGGAAACCATAGATGTCGTGCATGGATGCAAAAAATTAATGATCTGTAAATGGATTGAGAGGATTGATACATATTCTGAATGGCAAAAGACACAAATTCTGAATGGCAAACTCGAAAATCAAGTTTTGATATTACAAGGCTGTCAAGACGTAAACGAGTAAGACCATCAATTGTATAGTTGTATCAAATTGTGATAAAATATCATTCTCATTGAAGTGGTTATGTAAGTAATGACGTGTTGTTTTGGAGACAGAGTGTTGTTTGAGATTGTGAAACCCAAATTTATTCATGAATTGCTGAGTGTTAAAAAATGGGCGTATCAACCACTTGAGTGGTGGAAGCCATTTTTTACTCCACAACAATACATAACTATTTTTGCAACTCGAAAGAAGACGCATCAAGATTGGACTCATGTTAACAAAGAAAATGGAGAACATTCCATTTACATGTAATAGACTCTATTATAAATTGAGATAATGTGATTACACAATAATGTGATTTATTGTCAATATCTTTGGTTTGAGAAAATAATTTTGTTGCTAGGGTAGCATATTGGCCGCTTTTCAAATTCTAATTGAATCCCAAATCAAATGATGTTGAGGTGAGAGTTTTCCCTCTCACTGTTGGGCATGCTCTTAGAGCAAGCCCAATAGTTTTGATGAATTCATGGGTACAATGCCATTTTAATTTGGGGGAACACGAGCATTGGAGGAGGGGTATGTGCATGTCTGTCCCAACAACACCCAATATTATGTTGTAGCCAACACCTTATTCCATGTTGTCAAAACATTGTAAATTGCACTCCATCATATAGTCAGTCAAGTGCAAGCTACTAAATTCACACAACTCTTAATTAAGTTTAATAGCGTTGAGCATCATCTTGGGGTTGGGGTCACTGAACATTGCTGGGGTGAACAAGGGAGCAACTGCCCTTTATCTTGACGTTGAGTCAAGGAAATCGATGTTGTTGGGCATGCTCTTAGATAGTCATGGTAATGTGTGTGTAGCGCCATTTGGGATTGTGTTATTGACACATAGATTGAGAGTCAAAAGCTGCATGGTTGAGACTCAAAGGTGAATTTCTGAGGCACATGAAAGAGCCCCAAACCTCTTTAACTCCTAAAAGTCCAAGGGGTTTTGGACAAAAGATAGATGTGTCATAGCATGTGCCTTCCATAAATTTGATAAAGTTTGGTTCAAAATATATAACGTAGGGCATTGCTCTACAAATTATCCATACATTCAATTTTTTTAAAAGAAACTTTATATAATTTTTATAATGAATTTATAAGCATTAGCCTTTGAAAATTTCTATAAATTATAATTTTCACTTTTAGAGTTTAAAATTTAGCATGATTAGTCAAAATTGGTTTATTTATTGTAAATTCCAAAAAAAGATGTCTATCGGTTTATTTATTGGTCCCCTTAAAACCCCTATTCGTGTAGTTGTTACATGAAATACAAAGTTGGATAAAAAAGCTAGCATGAATATACCCATGATAGCATCCCCCCCCCCCCCCCCCCCGGAAGATAGCATTATAGTAGAGTTAACCAAAAAGAGTGTTTCAAAGTCGGATGTCACCTCGTACTCACTTTAGACTCATTTTTAGTTAAAACAGACTGCAAAACTAATCTAAGGTGAGTTGGAGAATAATTTAAAGCAAGGCGTTACACTGCCCATGGGTGTGGAACTCGTGACCTCCCCAATGCTAATGGAGAGATCCTACAAGTTCTCCCAAGCTTAGTAGACTATTGATGAAGGAACCAAGGGACTATTCATAAATAAAATTTGTTAGAAATCGATAATATTGGTTGGCGGACTCCGCATTGACTCAACATGGTAAGCTGTTTGTTTTTGGTTAACTCAAGCTACCTCTTTATTACATCAGTTTTTGGTGATGGTGTAAAAGATTAAAAAAGGGTAGGAACAAAGTCCCCTATTGCAAAATTTCTTTAAACCCCTCCCTCTCCTTCTCCTCCTCCCCCCCACCCCCCCAAACATCAATGCAAGAGGGAAAAAACTACCCCCTATTTTGAACATGTAGGGCCCATCTTAAAAAATAACTCCCTCTTCCAAGGGTTTAAAATTCCCAAGGGGTTCCCTAAGATCAAATTTGGACCGTAGGCCCCACATTTACAAAAGAATTGTCAAAAAAAGACACTAGGGTGCTCAAAATGAAAATTTCAAAAAATGTGGCCCATGGTTGAACATTGCTTGCATTAACATCGGGCGGCTTTAACCCTTTAGTGCCCAGGGTACTGTAGCTGGGAGCTCTGAATTTCAGTGAGTTTTTCCACTGTGATTGAGATTATCAAAAATAGATTATATTAAATTAGAAAGTAGCTGTACAATTCTATTCTCAACTCGAGAGCACACATTTTATTAAAATTTGAGAATCATCCAACGATGGGATCGGAAGATTATAGTATGTATTTGAACTGTATAATGCAAGCTCAAAAATGAGATTTTGGGGGGTGTGACTTCAAAGTCAAATAGAATGTGGGTTAAATTTTCAAATATGAAAGTAAAGAAGTTCAGCTATGTCCTATGCCAACACCTCTCCGTTGCAATCTTTTATATAAAAAATAGACTCACATAATTATTGTGAATTTTATAAGTGAAAGTGACTTATCCATATACGGTTTAGGAAAAAAATTATACGTTGAAAATTGACAGGAGTAGGTACATTAGTCAAGATCGGATTACACACACTAATGGAAGATGAAGAAGAGAACACAATACAAAAAAACAAAACAAGATAACAAACTTCCAAACACAAGAAATACTGCATAATACATGTGTTGTATTTGTAAGTATTTACTATATTTTAAAGTATTTGCAGTATTTTGCGTTTGTTGATAGGTATTTTGATAGTTGTACAATTCCAAATTGAAAATTTCTTTTTCTGGAAGATGTATAATGTATGTGGCATAATCTGAACTTCAAAACTGAAGTTCAAATTCTTCACGGATTCTCTACTATTTGCATTTCGAACGTTGCAGTGACCATAATGTGGTCCGCTGGGCACTAAAGGGTTAAGAGTCAAGGCCCTTTTGCACCCCATCATAACATTCAGTAGTCTTTGAGCTTGCTGCCCTCCCTTGCATGGAATGATGTGGAATATCCCACATCATTTCATCCTTCCAACGAAATGATGTGGGATATTCCACATCCCATTAGTAGCTATGGGGGCACGTGGCATTAAGCAAGAGCAAGCAACCATGGTGCACAGTAATCGAAAGCACAATTCAACAACGTTTTTCCATTGTTTATTTGATTGATTCTCAACTCAATAGTGTTTCATCATTGAAAGCACAATTCAACAGTGTTTCGTCATTGTTTATTTGATTGATTCTCACTCAATAGTGTTTCGTCATTGTTTATTTGATTCAATAGTTCTTTCAATTAGAAATCACTGGTCACTCTGTATATAAAGGTGGATGAAACTTAAAAGGCAGTCTCTTTGAAGGCTACTGAATGTTATGATTCATAGAATTGCCAGTGTTGCACTAACAGTAGCTCACTAACACAGCATGCAGGTTTCCCTTCTTACGTACAACCCTAATTTATGACTTGCAGAGTACAGTACAGTAGAATTATATATACATATTATTGTACAGCAGTCCTTTACCAAATAAAGGAAGACGTCATTTGCTATTTTTCATCAAAATTTGACAAAGCTTCAGTGGAATCCTCCATAACACTCATCCAGTGAGATTCAAAATAAGGTGATTTCATGACATATGAGTCTTGCCATGTTGAGTTTACTGTTTTTAGAGATGGAGTATTACTTTTTGCATGATCACTTACATAGTACTGTTAGAGCATCTGCACCCATGCCCTCTCAAAACCTGACACACGGAATAACTAGATGAAAAATGCTATTGGCTCTTCAATAGTGTTAAGAAATGGCCCTTCAAATCTAAGTTTATTTACTTCTCTCTTCCCTTGAGGCCGCTTTCGGCTCAAGTTAGTTGTATTTTCTTCCCACTTGCAATACATTCTCTGTATTTGTGTCAAATAATAATAATGATAATAATAATTTAAGTTTAGTTGACTATATCCGACATTCTACTTGTGATTGGTTCATAGACTATTTGATGTGCACATTTAGTACTTGAGGAGCTTTCAAAGGGTAGAAGAGTTAATCTCTTCATTCGCCAGCTGGGTTGTATGTTCGGCTCGGTCTCTGTGAGTATTTTTGTTCTCTCTGCGTTTATGTTGTGGTAATAAAGATACCATTTGTTCCAAAAAAAAAAAAAAAAAAGGGGGTAGAAGAGTGTAAGGGCCTCTTTACGCTAGAGACAAGAAGTCATGAGGAGAGAAATTTCAGCCAATGAGAAATTGGTCTTCTCAGTTTCTGGGCCTACCATTGGCTAAAATTTCTCTCCTCACTGCTTCTCGCCTCTAGTGTAAAGAAGCCCTAAATTCAAGAACTCTTCAAATGTAAATGAATAATTTTAGCGGGTCAACTTTAGCGTGCATGGGTGCGGATGGTCTCATTCAGCGCCGAGTGTGCTACCGACTATAATAAGTAGTCCAGTGTCCAGTACTCAAGGTCCTAAATTTAATTGGCCATGCAGTTCACACAAAACATACATTCTCTTGAGCCAGTGCATGACAAGTGCAATGGAAGATTTTTATTATTTTATTTTATTTTTATTTTTACACAAATCAAGGAACCAATGGGAGTTTAGAGTGCTGGGTACATACACTGTATGTACAAAAACACCTATCATTAGAGTTAACCTAAAAGAGTACTGTCTCAAAGTGGAAAGAAACTTTAAACTCAACTTAGACTCGGTTTAAGTTCAAAAAGACTACATATTAGTCAATAGTTAGTTGAAGAATAACCTAAAGCAAGGCGTGCACCGCCATGGAGTGTGGGACTTATGACCTCCTCCATGCTAAAAGAAAGTTCCCACAAGTTCCCCCAAGCAAAGAGATTAGACCATGGGGACTATTCATAAACAATGAATGTTAAAAATTATAATTATTGAAAAGTAACTCCACTTGAACTTCTAACATGAAGCAATTCTGTTTTTGGATAACTCTATTGGCTTGATGATATCACATTATGCACTCACAGGTTGGCAACAGAGCTTCTATTGTCTCTATTTTCTCAATGTGTGTCCACACTAGAAATATTGTTTGACAAGGCTACAATATTGTCAAAAATCCCCAGGGGTTTTTTATATAGGAATAATTCAGAAAAAAGTAGTTTTTCTCAACCAAATCAAGCGAGGATTGGTGAGTTGGAAAGCTACTAAGGAAGCAATTTAGATTTCAAATTTGCGCCTCATTTGGGAGATTGTGGAATGATTTTACATGAAATTTGCACTGATTTTACATTTGAGTGTAATCTTCAATCTTCACTAAAACCTCGCACACTATTAACAAAAAGTAATGTACCAAAATCTTCAATCTTGGTAAAAAGAATCCACCTTACGTAAAAGTTATAACCTTGAATAAATAGTTAGTGTGTCTCAGACTAAAGAGGATAATGGGTGTTCTAGTCTTAAAAAATGCAACTGGTGCCATGGCCCCACTAACTTACAACCGAGATTTGTTCACTAAACATTTGCATACAAAACAATAATTATTGCCATGTTCAGTCGGTCATGGGGTTCTGAGTAAATGCAGTTGTTGTCATCCACTAATAATGCGCTAATCACTAGGTTAGAGCAGTGATCTCAAAACTGGCTAAAATAAGCTGGATTTCTCCCCCCAAAAAATGAGGCTACTAGACATATAAAGAAAAAAATAAAATGAAATGCAACGAGAATGCTCATCATGATGTAAATATGTAGCAACTTCATGAGGTGATATCCACGGATATCATCAAGGTATCATCTTAATATGTCAAAGGTATTGTTGGATATTATAGAGGTATCGTGAATATTGTATGCATTGGTAGCAAAAGTAGATACCATTTATGTGGAAGATTGCATAATGTTCTAAATGTCATAAAGTGGTTCTGGGATCACTGGGTTAGAGTGACTTGCCTTTCGGTTATGCAGGCATACCAATAACATTTGCCCCGACTCTAAATCCTCCTGATGTTAACCCTCTAAACTTCCCGATTCAACACTCATAGTTTTCAAAGAATCGTTATAAAATATTTGATGAAAACCAAAAACGGGGTTGATGATCAAAGCAAAGTTGTAAATGTCAATGTGAAGCTCACATCTATACGGTTGGATTTATTCTATTTCTATTTAATATTTAAAAATTAATTTTGCAAGTTTTTCTCTTGAAATTCAATTTAAAATCCCAAACATGGTAATGAAATTGGAATAACATGCACTACAAGATGGTATGGTTTCTATTATTTGATTCTACTTATTTTGGAAAATCATATTTAAGGTCTCACTTTTTGAACTAAGAATGAAACTTGACATAAACCACTTGCATTGTTTTAAAGAAATCATAATATCCTATTTTGAAGATCCTAACTATACAAAGGATAGTCAACTAGCACAAGAGCCAAAAGAAATTGATGAAAACTAGATGAAAACTGTTCAATTTTGATTAGAATTTAGTAGTTTCAAATTTGTGCGTTGTTCACATAATGAACGTTGGTGCGTTAAAGGCCGGTTCATGTAAGAGGAAAAAAATTGCCCCTATTTTGTGCATGCACAGGCCCCGCTTAAAAATAAACCCCTCTTCCAAGGGTTTAACTTCTAAACGTCACAATGTTCAATTTCTGAGCGACTAACAAATTCAAACTTACTCTACGTTCTCATCAATGCTTGGATGAAATTCATTCATGTTTTTGAAGATACTTCACACAGTAGTTGTCCTATTTAATGGTTGGATTTTGTGATACTTGTGTACATATTTTTCCAAAATTACGAATGTTGAATTATGTCAAGTTGTTGACCAAGCCAAAATTGCATCAACTGTAGTTTAAAAGTGGCCTTGCAAAAATGAGGTCATAAATTTAAGGAACACAAAAATTTCAAAGAGTCACCACGTTTAACCCCTAAAGGCCCTTAAAAACCAAAATGGCTTTTTGCTGTTTCGGGCAGCCTAGAAGACCAGCTTAACTTTAGTATTTTGGGCTAAAATTTGGTGTGGGTGTGGTAATACATACATACTATATGTGGTAAAATTTGGGCAGCCAAATTCAAGTTTTAGAATTTTATTATGCAAAATTTTGTTTTCAAGCCCAACTGGGGCAGCAAAAAAAAAAAAAAAAGAAGGGTTCTTTTGATTTTTTTTTTTGGAAATATGTTTATAATAATACTACTACACACATTTAAAAAAAATCAAAGTTGAAAGTTTTAACAATTTTACATGGGCAGCCTTCAAAATTTACAAGAGCAAGCTTCACAGTTTTTTGTAATTTTACAGTTTTTTCTTTCAAAAATTGTCAAAATTTGAGATTTAGGAATTTTTCGATTTTTTTTTTTCTAAAATTCACAAACTCATAGATGTAACTTTTCACCGTTCACTTTTTTACTAAACCAAAAACCTTTAACGTTATTCAAGTTTTACTATATTGTGGTTTTTGAACCTTCTTCTGGAAAATAATTTGCATGAAGGCCAAAAAAGCATAATGAGTCTCTAAAATTTTGCATGGAGGTGCCTAACTTAGTTACCTACATGGAAAAAAATATGAGCAAAATGTTTGGACTAACAATCTTCAAGTCCCCCTTTGCACTATGGAGACAATGCCTCCCAAACAATGCCCACAAAAACTTTTGCACAAACTTTGGATGTTATGATCTTGCAAATGATAAACATCCAACGGTCAATTTTTGAAACAGTAGCTATGAATAGGCTTAGGTACAAGATCTTACGGTTGGAATTCTAAAAGAAGTAAAAAAACTTGGTTCACATCCCCGGGAGTACATAGAGGTAGAAAATCGCAGTTTTGAGGTTTCAAGCTCCCAAAAACACAAGGAAATTTAGGGGTTAAGAGTATCTCATTTCAAGTTCATTTCAACAAATTTTACTCAAAAAATATTAAGATTTTGTTTGTAATCAAATTTAGAAGGATTTTTTAATTTTAACTTTGAAATTTGATAATTAGGAATATTGGATAATTGACTTGTACTCATGGAATCTAAAATTCAAAATGCAGAACTTTTATTTGTATACCAATTCCAACATATTCTTCTGAATAGTACTTTATGATGATTTTTCTCAAATCGTCAATTACACTTTGGTATGTTTAGGGGTTAAAATTCCCGATGGAGTCCTCCTCGACTAATTTGGGATTGTTGGCCCCAAATTTGGAAAAATAAATAAAAAAATGATCCCATGGTGTTCAAAATAGAAATTTCATAAAATTTGGGCCGTGTGTTATGCAGCTTCCGTGTCTTTACAGAAATCATGCGAGAAGGGAAATATGACGCATTTTCATTCACTTTGTGCTGCAAGTCTACAGAACAAGTAGTTTTATGCCAATTACTCTTCATTGCCGCAGACTGTATCTATGGGGGGTTGAGCACAATGACTCCAGCTGGTCTTCCAGCATTGGTTATCAAATTTCTCGGAAAAAACTCCACGCCAAATTGATCAAGAAATCTGACTACACAAGCTTTGAAAACACAAGGAATCAAACCGAAAATCCTTGGAGATCATTAACTGCAGAATTCTGCAGAGCACGGAAAAGTACAGACGAAAAAAACATGATTTTCAGTGTTGAGAACCAAAGACTCACCAAACGCTTTGAAAATTCTGCAGTTAAAGAACAACTCTAATTTGTAAACTGTATGCAAAGGTTAGGGAGTTCTGATCCTCAAAAAGTCCACAGATAGTTTCAACAATGAACAAGATATTTATAGACTGAAATACAAACTAAATTTGCCAACGCGAGTAATTACCACTTGCAATCTACATTCAGAAACCCTAAACCTTAAACCCTGAAAACGAGATACTGAGCAGTAATGACTCAATTCTAGACACAAAAAACAACAATAATCGCTCTTAAAAACCTGATCCGTCATGCGTAGAAAAATTATCTCGTAAGAATATTCCTCTGATACAGAAGCAATTATCATTGACCAGTACTATCCATGAGTGATACATACGAAAGAGCGAGATCCCTCAAAGCCGACATAGAAACACCGAGGTTCCAAATTGGGCCTGATGATATTTCAAGCAATTTTGAGTAGGCCTTATATGGAGTTTTTTTTTTTTTTTTTCAAATTTATTTATTTATTTATCAACCCGTGCAATGTTCTTCATTGATTTTATTTTTATTTTTTGTGACACAAATAAAGGGAGTCCCTTTACTGCACAAGGAAGAAAGAATACAAACCCTTCTAGGTCCGGCAAGGTCGGTGGACACCTAAGTCTCGCTAATTGAGCTAAAATGTTCCAACATGGTTGGATACCGTCCCACTTAGCAAACAACCTCTTCCTCCACCAGAGGGACTTGAACTGGAGCATGATTCTTCATTGATTTTGGGGATATGAAATTGGGTCTATCTGAATTATATTTTTCACAATATGATAGATTAAATTTGTCAATTTAACCCCTTAATGTACCAGGGTGTCCCTGGAATTGACAATTTGAGAAAAAACATTATAAACTACCATTTAGAAGAATATTCTCGAATTGATATACATATGAAAGTTCTAGATCTTGAATTTTAGATTCCATCCGTACGGTTCCATTCACTAATACAATCACCAATATTTAATTATAAAATTTGAAAGTTAAAATTAAAAATTCCTTCTAAATTCGATTACAAACTAAATTTCAATATTTTTTGAGTAAATTTTTTTGGAATGAGTTTGAAATGAGATACTCTTAAGTGTGGTGATACTTTGAAATTTTTGCGTTTCTTAAATTTATGACCTCATTTTTCACGATTCCACTTTGAACTACAGTCAATGCAATTTTGGCTTGGTCAACGACTTGACATACTTCTACATTTGCAATTTTAGAAAAATATGTACTCTAGTATGACTAAATCCAGCCATTAGAAAGGACAACAACTTGGTGAAGAATCTCCAAAAAATTGGATGAGTATCATCCAAGCGTTGATGAGAACGTGAGAAGGCTTTGAAATCATTCGTCATCCAGTTTCTGGACGCTGTGACGTTTAGGGGTTAAACCCATTGACCCTTGGTCCTTTCGGGGTTATTGTCGCTGCTGGCCTCAGCAGCAGCACCATGCCACCATAGTCACCATTGGCTCTGCACACATCACTCACACCAGATACTTCAAGGGACTAATTTACCCATGTTCAAAATCAACACTCTAAACCCTAAGAGCAGTGTCAAAAAACATCGATTGATCTGACTCTCATTCTCCATTGTTTAACCACATAGAACAATGAGACTGGAATATATTCCCATTGACCCCTAAAAGAATAGCAAGACTTCAAAATAACCAAAAGTATGGTCACACTTGGTGTTAAGAATGACATTAACAAAGTGAATCTCTTGATATCAAGTGAGAACATACCACAATTCAATCGATCATATTGTGAATATTATAATCCAGATGGGGACAAATTAAAGTTGATACAACCAGAATCAAAAACTAACATTGTATGTGTTGGTCAACAAAGAAATAACTTTTGGATACAAAAAGCCCAACTCAAAACGTAAGACGCAATTTGAACTTCTTGGGGGTTGAGAGTATTTAGGGTTTAGAAGTCCAGTGATTGAAATGGCGCATTGGTACCTGTGAGGGAAGGTGAGGTACTTGGCCATGCCCACGATAACCGTGAGGCTGAGTCCACGCCCACAGTGCCCTTCTTGTCGCCCAGTCACGACCACAACACGGAACACTACTAGCAAAATTGTCGTTTTTCATTTCCCACTTTGTGAAAACAGTTAACAGTGACGGAATATTGTGCCTAGATTTTTGTCTTCTTGTGACCAAAACCACTCACCAGCATCGACGCAACCCATGTGCCTGACGCGATTTCGTTCCTTTTTCATTTTTAGTAAGTGAAAAACGACACATTTCCTATATCATAACAAAACATGGTAAAAAAAAACCACACTCAAATTTGAGTGCGGTTCTTTTTGCCACGTTTTTGTGCATGTGTGCATAGTGGGTTTGCAATTTGGAAATTTTTATCACTGAGGCATTTGTGCATGTGTGCATAGTGGGCCTGCACAAAAACGTGGCAAAAAGAACCGCAATCAATTTGAGTGCGGTTATTTTTTACCATATTTTGTTATAGTAGCTACTAGTGGAACGACATCTGCTTGCCGTCCTTCACCACCTTGATCACAAAGCAGATTTGCACCACACACTCCTCCATGCTGTCCGGGACAAAATTGCAATGGTCCTTACGCCGGCCGCCTTCCTCCTCATCGCCCAGATTCTCGTCGCCCATGGGGGATTTCCTTAGCCCCTCAAACGCCTTCCCGTACATGACTTCATAGGCCTCAGTGATAAAAATTTCCAAATTGCAAACCAACTGAACTCACTCAACGATCTCATTCTTTGTTTATCCCATATGCTTTATTGCTAGCAGATGCATTGTGTCTAGCTATACAATTACGATTGCGTTTGATGGAAGAGTTTGAAGAAAACGAAGGCATCGCAGATGATTGGTTTAACTTGGCCTTAATCTGTCAAATTCTAGTAGATTTCAAGATGAGCATCACCGAGCAGCAGCAATCTTTCGTCAAGAGGACGTGATTAAAACGTTTCAAACACTGATTGAGCACATGAGATCCGCTATCTAGTACAAGGCTGGTATAAGTGTGGGAGAAGCACAGGAAGTTTTGGAGCTGTTAGCCCCCGGGGCTAAACTGGCAGGGGGGCTAATCTTTGGGACTTTAGCCCCGGCTAAACCTGCCCTTCCTTCTAGCCCGCGAAAGATTAGCCCCGGTAATGGGACCATTTTGGGGGCTGAAGTCCAAAGTAGAAAGAAATCTCAGATTTTTTGCCGCGTGTGTAAGGGGGGCTAATCAGGGGGCTAACGCACATTGTGTTAGCCCCGGCTAATGTCTTGGAAACTTCTTGTGAAGGTATGATACGATTTTGGATGCGCACGTTATAGACGTGGAATGTGATAGAACAAACAAGAGTGGGCAAGTTACATCAATAACACACATGATTGTTGCTCGTGTTCCACTAGAGGTTAATGCTAAAATTTCTAGTAACTGAAACTTGAACATTCTGAGTCACTACGACCGTGTTGCTTTACTGAAAGCTCGTGCAGCTCATGTCTTATCGAGGCAGCCGTATGAAAATTGAAAGTTGTTTGACCTTGAAACTGTGTACGCTCATGAAATGGTGGAATACAACAAGAATCAACTTGGTGAAGATATTATTTATCCTAGACACAAAGTTCTTAAAGATGGAACTGAACTTGATGATCCTAGTGACATGAACGGGTTCATTGACGATTGTGATGGCGAAGAAGAAATCGCAGCTGGTGATGTTTCTCATCAATTTCAAAATTTTCAGTTTTTATCTTTTATGCACAACATTCTGAAGAACTCAGTCCTACGTTGTGTAAACATTTCAGTGAAGGGTAAATAAGATTAATTTCTTCTATTATCAAACAATTTTGCAAACAAGGAACATCTACATAATCCATGTAAACGTGAATGTACAGAAGAAGTGTCTCTACAACATTTCTACAGGCATGAGTACTTACATCATTCCAGAAAAATCTATAGCTGCATTGACATTACATTATTGAACCCTAGACTTCCTACCCTTACTAAAGTTTCCAAGATTCTCTCTGATGCTCTTGGATACTATTAGATGCTCTTTTCTTCAAATCTTAAGTAAGTTTTCCTTATTTGATTCTTACTAAATTCCCTCATACAATGCCAAATGTCCTCTCTCACCATAGTTCCAAGAAAAATTACTGTATCTGTAAAATTCGATCCAAACAGTAGGGAATTTGGAACCCTGATGTTATAAACTGTTATGGAAATTTGAAGCACAATTGAATTTTCACTCCACAAAATGAGATTAGTCCTCTCATCACACTAGTCACCGCACATGTCTATCGGATTCCTTGTTTTTGACTTTTTGAAGCAACCAATCCATACCTTCTTGCAATCCGTCTCCAGTTTTGGCTACAATACCAACAATCCGAAATATGATGAAATACTCGAACGAGGCAAAAGGCAAGCGAAAAGATCAAATATTATGCTTCCATTCATGACGTGTAAAAATAGATATACCTGAGCAGCCTTGGATCTGCCAAACTCGGTCTCGAATTCCAACAAGATTCAATCCAACAGACACCTGCAGCTCAAAGGTATGAGTTCAGCCATACAACAAGCCACACATAAGGTTGAGACACCCATTCCCGACCGGGTACACAAAACCAACCACTCTATATTCTTGCCTAATTTCTAGATTTTGAAAGGGAAGATGTACCTCATTTGTACATTAAAGCATATGATCGGTTTTTGGTAAACCTACAACTTCCACTTTTAAAATTTGTACTTATTCAAATAATTATCAAAAAAATTAATTAAATATGAAAACTTCTTAATTTTGTAGTGCTAAAAGAGGGAAATAATCAAAATATCAATTCATCTATCCCAAGTATAGTACATGTCTTATTTGATCGGTTTTAGGTGTCTCAACCTTATCAGCTGCCAATTCTATCAAGGATGTTGACACTTTTTCTCCGTGTTCGACATTTGACATCGAGTGTCGTATTAGACGGGGTGTCGAGTATGTTAGACAACTTGGATGAAATATTCTTGAATATCCAAGAATATCCCAAAACATTCTAGAATATTCTACATATATTCTAAGAATATGCTTCTTCGACAGACGTGTCAATTCGTCGTGTTAAAAAAACACACGTTTTTGCTCAGAATAGAGATACCCCAAACGGCTTAACTCATTGGCCACACAGGAATTGAACGTGGACCTTCAAATAGTCCTCTCGCAATCATATTCCTTTCAGTTGGAGTATGATTGCAAGAGGTTGATGAGTCTGTATTTGAAGGTCCAGGATCAATTCCATTGATTTAAGCCATTTGGCGTTATCTCTAACCTGGGCTACAGCGTGTGTTTTTTTTTTTTAAAACAACTTATTCCTCTGGAGACCTACCTCATCAGCCGGAAGTGCATCCTGCTTCAGATCCTGGTTGTTGGCCAGAACAAGCAGAGGAACACCCTCCATCTTCTCTTCCTCCAGGAGAAGGCTCAACTCATCCCCTGCACTCATAACATTCCCCACCTTGCACTCTGAAGCCTGTTTTCCTTACTCCAGAAACACTAGTAGGAAATGTGTCGTTTTTTCACTTACTATAAATGAAAAAGGAATGAAACCGCGCTAAGCACATGCATTGTGTTAGTGCTGGTGAGTGGTTTTGGTCACAAGAAAGAAAAAATATAAGTATAATATTTAGCACTATTCACTGGGGAATGAAAAACGACAGGTCTGCTACTAGTGAAAGCAAGTCCAGAAAAAACAAAAGTACGGGGGTGTCAGAGTACGAGCCTGTGAGGTGGTTCCTACATGTAGGCATCCTGTAATTCACATCCACAACTGTGAGACTCTCACCAAAACAGTTGCCTTCTACACGTGAATTGAAACCGCGGGGTTTTGTGACTGCCCTTCAAGGAGACACAGGCCACGTACAAAAAGCAGAGCAAATACTCGCACTCTAACACCCCTAGTACAGTCGGGTACAAGTTGCTTACAAATTTTTTGACTCATCCCTCATAAAAACAGAGTCCCTTCCCTAAATTGTAATGTGCTTGATATGGCACCCATGGACCTACAAATTGAAAGGGACATTCCTACCCTAATTCTCTCCTGGTAGGAATTTTTTCTTATTATATTTGCAATCTTCAAAATCAATGCGGCCGCTTGATATAGGATCTACCTACTTTCAATGCTTAAAAAAAAATTGTAAGCATGTTGTACCCGACTGTACATTCATCTGTATTGTTTGATGCTACCAGGTTTTGCATTTGGTGTAGTTATCATGTACCACTCTCCTCCAGACGATGCCTGTCAGTAGAGTCAATTACATATACCTGCACCTCACTATTCACCCTACTTCAGAAGACATTCAAACTATAACACCAAGGTATAAGGTAGAGGATACTAAAACTGTTAGGGACCTAAAGCCATCTCCTACACAGATTTCTGTTACCAACAAGAATTCGTTGGACTTCTTAGCAAGTGGAATAATCAATATGATCACCTAAATAAAAAAAAGAGGTTGGTTCCTTACCAAGGCATCTGTAGATTCGAAATAGTTCCGCCAGTATGGTCTGATTGCCCTCTGACCTGCAAGAATGCCAATATCATTGCAAGAAATGCTACGACATCAAAGCTTCGTTTCATGAATAAGCAGGAACATGAAGCTCTTCACAAAGGATCTATGACTGAACAAATGTTCGTACCGCCTATGTCCCACACATTGAGCTTGAAACCCTCATGGATCAATGACCTAATGTGGAAGCCCTGTCCAACACAAAAGACGAAACCAGGAAGTGCTCAACAGACAGTCCAATTCAACACATAATAACTTGCGATGACTACATACTGGGAGCAGCAGATAGGAACAAAAACATTATCCCAAAGATATCAATGAATACCTCGTTTTAGGGCCGCTTCACACTATGGCCGGAGGTCAAGAGGCCGTCGATTTCCACCAATCAAATTGCAAGAAACCATGAGTTCGGCTTCTCGACCCTTCACACTAGAGGCCAAAGCCCAAAGGTTGTCGCTCTCCAAAATGCCTACGTGGCTGTACTTTTTGACCAAGGCGACGGCCTCTCAAAAGGAAGTTTGGGTCGGATGGGAATGGAAACCCAAACTATGGTAGAGAGGCCGTTGATTTCTTGTCATAAAAAATGAAAACTATATTTTATTGCCTATTTTCAGTAGATTTCTTTGGACTCTCAACAAAGTTTGGACTCTCAATCCCACGGCCTCTCGACCTGGACGGCCATAGTGTGAAGCGGCCCTTATGTATAGAGTCACCTCATCAGAATTCAAGGCGTATACAAGGGTGCTGAGAGATGTACACCTGCGTAGGTGTAACCGTGTTGATATCTCCATCTGACAAGGCTCTCAAGATGGTGGTTTTTCCTGCATTGTCCAAACCCAGAAACAGGATCCTCGCCTCCTATGGGACAATCAGGTGCAATTCAATCAATCTATTATAATATAGACCATGCACACACACGTGAACACGGTTCCGCTGCGGAAACAATAGGGGTTGTCACACATCCTCCACCCCATTCTCAGTCTTCAGAGAATGGGGACGTGGCACGCTCTCCTTGAATGGCGGAGGGCCCATTCTCTGAAGATTGGGGATTTCCATTCTTCTCCTTCACGGGTGAAGGATGGAGAATGAAGAATGGTCCATGCTTGGAGGATGTGTGACCAACTAACAACCTTCATTCTTCATTCTCATTCTCCACATACCACAAAAGGGGTGTCACACTTTCTTCATGGAGAATGCATCCTATTGGTTCCTCTTTTCTCTCATTCTTCAAAGAAACTTCATTCTCAGAGAGGATGTGTGACAACCCCTAATTGTGCCGCGCTTCCGCACGGGCCAACCTAGTACTCCCTCTGTCCGGAAATAACTGTCTTAGTTTTTGGTGTGTTTTCACTTATCGGCCCCAAAAAAGCCAGCTCAGTACTTGAAAAATGGTCTATCTTTAATAGTGATATGTAGTTTTTGTGTCACTCTCATGGTCCGCCCCGTTTGAAGTAGACAGAGCTCACGTTTGAAGTATAAAACATAGGACAGATATTACACCATAAAAAAGCCAAAAACTAGGACAAATTATTTCCAGACAGCGGGAGTATCTACTAATTCACAATGTGAATGTTTGCTTCCCAATACCCAAGTTCAGATTAGGGTCACCTTACCTAATAATCCACTGACGGATAAATATTCCAGGATAGTTAACCCAAATTGGTCCTCATGGTTTCTTGAGCAGTTTTGAGAGCTTTCTTTTGTTCAATTTTTTGTATTTAATGACCAGCACATGAAATGTTCTGGACACTTTCTCTTGTTCAATTTCCTTTATGTACCGACCAACACATGCCATGTTCTTCATTGATTTTAGTGATATAATATTTAACCTCATTTATACACAACAGAGTTATCGTTTGACTCAAAAAAATTTGAACCCCACTTTGCTTTCAAGATTTCAGCCCTCAAAATTTTGAACATGAATCGATTAAAGAAACTAACATACAGTAAGGATTCATGGTTTTCAACTGATCATGTTAGAGTTGTCCTTAACCCCTAAAGGACCAAGGATTCATGGCTTTGAAATGACAAGTTTAAACGATTGTATTGTGAAAATTATAATTTGAATGGGACCAAATTTTATATCACTGGAATTAGTGAAGAATATTACATATGTTGAATAATTGTATTTTCTAAAATTATCAGAAAAAATTTACATAAAACCTACTCAAAATTACTGAAAAAAATAGGAGCCACCTGGTGGCCTTAAGGTCCTTTAGGTGTTAAATATGAATCCGAGTCCTTTAGAGGTTAAAATAATGCATCAAATTCCTTGCAGCTGTTAGATCTGCAACTAGGATCCTAGTGTTATGCTCATATTATTAGTGAAGGTGTACTTACATCAACCTGCGACCTGTAGAGTCTCCGCAGCAAATCCAGCAATCCCTGTTGATAGGAAAAATGTATGCATTCACGAACTTCAGTTCAGGCCAGTTGTGATGGAAACCCTAACAAGGAACTACCAATTCTCTCGGGTAAAATTTACGTACCATGGCTGCAGATGAAGCACCCGTCACGCAGCCTTCAAATCATAACCATGGCTGGTGCAACACGAAAAGATCGAAACAGGCCATTTTGCTTTCTCACCATGAATTGGAACTCTATGCATTGGCTGCAGCAAACTCTCTTCCCAAACTGTGAAACCCTAAAAACCTGTTTCATCAAATGGAGTTACCATGCGTGAGAGACAGTCTGGTGCAGTGATCCCATGACTAGTTTGTGGTATTTAGTGCAATATGCTACCACCCATGCAAAAGTCAGCTGCTTTTGCTACCCAAGTATGTAGAAGTAGAAAAGGAAATATTGAAATATTCCTACAAAATATATTTGAAGAGTTCTTATTGGTTGCCAAGTACTTGTGAAGCCTTAATTGGTTGTTATTGATGCTACCTTCAAAGTGAATGATGTAGCAAATTGTCTACTGACTTATAAAATTTGTCAAATATTTTGCTAATGACTATTTTTACCTACAATGTACTAGTAGCATAAGAATTTTGTTTGGTAGAAATCCAGCTAATTTTAGCCAGTTTTGGGATCACTGGTCTGGTGTCGAAAATGAATTTTTTTCCACGTCAGATTTTGACAGGTCCTCGTCACCTCGAACCAATCATAAGGTGACATGTGGCACTTTTGAAAAATTATCAGCTTTGTGTTGAAACCAACTGGGTCATGAGGCAGTCTGAGAAATAACATGCCAAGTCACGTTAGGTGACTAGAGATGTCATTTTTATGATTTTTTGAATTGGACAAATGTTGATTATTGTAGTCACAATTTTGTTTTGAAATATTTTTATTTTTAAAAAATTCTATTAGAATGGTGAAAAAATAATCTTGAAGAATGTTCATAAATTTTAAAATCCGGCAAAGTTAAATCTTTCAAAATAATAGGTATTTCTTTGTATGAGTTTACCATGAAGATACAATATATGGAGTAAGGTAGAGGGTTCCAAAATCAACACGGTTCTAATTTTAACAAAATCTACGCACAATAATCATCTTAGAAACTAAATTTATGTAAACCATAGATAGCTTATCATTTTGGTCAACATCCAATAAGAGCTCTATGATGTGCTTAGATTTGTGTTTTAAAATTAATACATAGTTTAGATTGTGTTGGAATTAGAACCCTATTGGTTTTGCAGCCCTCTACCTTATATTTTTTTCTCATTTCCTTTCTTTATCCGTAATAGAAAGTGTGGTCATTAGGAATCAAGAAATAGTATCAAACTGTGGTGCCCAAAGCCCATATTGGCATTAGCTTAATGTCAATATGGGCATCACGCTCTGACAGTATTCTTTTGTGCCCAAGTACCGCTTCTTTTTTATTTATGTTTGAAGAAGTATGGTTATAAGTGATGATTATTGCCTAAATTCAATAATCTTCTTAGTAAGGTGGGTAGGTGATTGATACTTTGGCATGGAAGATGGAGTTTTGAGATAGTAATAAAAGGAGTTTAGAACTACACTAGGTAATTCATTTTTGAGGAATCTTATGGGAAAATACTATTTAAAAGCTGCAACAGAAGCAAATAGGTACTATTTTCTACAATTTTATTCCAAATTTGAGTCACCTAGTAAATGATGAAGTAATACTTTTATTCATGTTATTGAACAAAACATCAATGATTAAAAAAAATTCATTTAGTTCTCAAAAGCACACCATAACACTAAATATCTAATACGCTATCAAAGATTATCATGTATACTATATTTTTCATACTCGATGTTTAGTTGTGACCTGTAAAGACTAGAGACTATGTATTTCAAAGTTGCTCAAAAATTGCCATTTCAAATGCAATGAGTAAAATTGAAGATAAAGGGGTTATATACATACATACATACATACATACATATATATATATATATATATATATATATATATATATATATATATATATATATATATATCACCTCTAACTATACAATATGTCTTACACTACAATGAGAATACTACAATGAGAATATAGAAATTCATTTACACTCATTTATGAATTCATTACATGTTTATACTTTAGACCGAGCATTGCAACCCCAATTCAAAACAAAGAACCAAATTGTTTGTTTGCACCTCTAAGGTCAATGTTGCTCAAATGTATTTTGCACCTAGTTGTTTTTCATTGTTAATCCCTAAACGTCCTCACTCCTCTCCATTTTTGGCAGTTTTGCAAAGATGCATCATAAGATACAATCCAAAGGGATATTTTGAACTTGATGTATGAATTAAAGTTGTACATTATAAATTTTAGATTCTATGCATATAGTTATATATGCTATTGCTGTCACCAATATTTTTACATAAGATTTGAAACTTGAAATTCAAAATTATTTTGTGATTCAATTACAAATAAGGAATTGACAATCTAGGGATGAAAATTGTTGTGATGGGTTGAAATGTAATATTCTACGTGTAGTGATATTTGGAGATTCTTTGGTTGTTTAATTTTATGGGTTGACTTTTTTAAGAGCACTTTTACACTGAAGTCTTCAAAATTTTGGGTGAATCACCACAACATGAAATTAGACATGAATTTTTTACAAATCATCCCTTCTTAATCGAAGATAACTTCTCATAAAATATATAGTAAAAAATCCACACCTCAAAAAGTCAAAGATGGATGAGAAATTTTGTGTTTGATTCTATACATCGTCCACCTTTTGAATGGTTGGATGTTTAGAGATTAAAAGTCAAACAAACGGAATTATATGACCAAGTGCAAAAATAGGGAATTGGGTGTTTTTAAATATCTTCAATTCCACTGAACGCATGCGTCAAAAATGGGATCAACAAGAAAATATTAAAACTACAACTTATAAATTCACTCAAAATAACCCTAATGTTTTAGCTTAGTAATCAAAGGGCTACTACATTGAAACCCCTTTTTCCCAACCAACAAGAGAATGACAACGCCTTTTAAGTTGCCTCAACATTTGGAATTGGCATTATGTTACCTTTACTCCATCAATTTCAACATTAGTGAGCTCAAACCAAAAATTGGATTCAAAATACCGTACGAGGAGGTCAGGGTCAATAAAAATCTATTTTTAAAAACTGATGCCAATTTTTTTGGTAAACATATTGTTTCAGAAATGTTTTTTGTGAAATAAAATAAATAAATCCTAAAAGATATTTATGTATATGCCATCTGCCAAACTTCTTATTTTTTTTAAATAAATATTTAGCAGACATGTCAAACCTACCTTCCACCTATGGTAATCACAACACAAGAATGAAGTCGAATATCGTACCTGACTATCAAGATTGCCATATCACTGTACAAAAATACATACGGTTCTTTAGTCCTTGCAAAGGTTCACCCCTTTTGCTCTCACTGCCTGAAAGATAAAAAAATATTCAAAACATGTGATTCTTGAGGCGGGATTACTCTGAACTTCGAACTCTCCATTATCATTCTTTATCTAAAGAACTACATAATTCAATATTCTGGAATCCGTAGTAGCAACAATTTTTATTCCTAGGTACAACTTACAAGGGCTAAAGTACCTTATGTAGATTTTTTTTGAAAAAACAAATTTTGAAAAGACCTGGGATTCTCCTCTTATAATTATTATTTTTTTGCTGATCCTGACCACTGACTATACATGGTACGCCTCCAAAAATTTGTTAAAATCGTTCACCATTGAATCAGGAATCGAAGGAAGTGATGACTAACTGAACTGAAGGTACCATAAGGTATGTGTGCCTGGGCTTTTTTCTGAGCAGCTTTTGAACATTAAAAGATGCTGGAAAAAGTGGATGAAATTAAAACGACGCACCGTTTTCCAAGTCTGATCATTAGGGAGATGATTTAAGTGGAACCCAAATTCATGAAAGTGAACGTCGTGCCAGGACATGGGGCAGTGTGATGCACAGACTGTGCCCATACAAACTGATGATTGAGGCCACGAGGCACATGGACAAGCTCAAAACTAACTTAATGCTCGGACGAAAGAGTTCTGCACAGACTCTCAATCTTTTCTTTTTTTTTTGTGCTGGAAAGGCCGCGACCGACTCTCAAAAACCGCGCTCACTGGCAAATAATTTGATCCGAACCATGACATTCAGTAGCCTTCATGCCCACTGCCATTCCTTCATGCACTTTGCTCGTCACCTTGAGCCTCCACGTGTCCACTTAGCTACTAATGAAGCATTGTTGGGTGTGGAATATTTCACATCATCTACAATAGAGCCAAGGTAGGGAAAAACTAGTAGGAAATCTGTCGTTTCTCACTGACTATAACTGAAAAAGGAATGAAATTGCGCCAAGCACATGGGTTGTGTTAGTGTTGGTGAGTAGTTCTGGTCACAAGAAGACAAAACTATAAACATAATATTTAGCCACTATTCATTGATTCCACAAAGTTGGAAATGAAAAACGACAGGTTTGCTGCTAGTGACAATGCATGCTACTGAATGTTATGACCATTACATTCTTGAACCTCCCTACTGTTCACCTTGGAATCTGAAGCATCTGTCAAAGAATCAAAGGATTCACACAAAAGAATTTTCTCTAAGTCGAGTTAGTCCAAGCAAGAGGGTTTTAGAGTAGGATTATTTCATTAGCGATTTCTCGATAGTGTTGTTGTAGTGTAATGGGTGTGGTCTAGCAAGGTGTTAACCCCTGAATGTTCCAACGTCCAGCAATTGGATCATGAACAGATTCGTAACTTTCTCATACAAATTTGGATGACTTTCATCCAAGTTATCTTTGCAAGCCTATTAAATTCTCTACTCCCTCCGTCCCAAAGTTATTTTCATGTTTGAAAGTCATGTCTGAAAGTGCTTTTTTAACCCCTGAAGGCCCTTAAAAGCCAAAATGGCTTTTTGCTGTTTCGGGCAGCCTAGATGACGGGTTTAACTTTAGTATTTTGGGTTAAACTTTGGTGTGGGTGTGGTAATACATATATACTATATGTGGTAAAATTTGGGCAGCCAAATTCAAGTTATAGAATTTTATTATGCAAAATTTTGTTTTCAAGCCCAACTGGGGCAGCAAAAAAATTAAAAAATTAGTGTTTTTTTGAAAAAAAAATTTGGAAATATGTTTATAATAATACTACTACACACATTTAAAAAAAATCCAAGTTGAAAGTTTTAACAATTTTACATGGGCAGCCTTCAAAATTTACAAGAGCAAGCTTCAAAGTTTTTTGTAATTTTACATTTTTTTTCTTTCAAAAATTGTCAAAATTTGAGATTTAGGAATTTTTCGATTTTTTTTTTTCTAAAATTCACAAACTCATAGATGTAACTTTTCACCGTTCACTTTTTTACTGAACCAAAAACCTTTAACGTTATTCAAGTTTTACCATATTGTGGTTTTTGAACCTGCTTCTGGAAAATAATTTGCATGAAGGCCAAAAAAGCATAATGAGTCTCTAAAAAATTTCATGGAAGTGCCTAACTTAGTTACCTACATGGAAAACAATATGAGCAAAATGTTTGGGGTAATAATCATCAAGTCCCCCTTTGCACCATTTAGACTATGCCTTTTGGGTAAAGCCCAAAAAAACTTTTGAATCAACTTTGAATGTTATAAACTCACAAATGGTAAAGATCCAACGGTTGAAATTTAACATGGTGTTAGTGCAAGTAGTTGGGTTGAAGATCTTACGGTTGGAAGTAAAAAAAAAGTTAAAACATATTGAAACATACATCAACTTCCACAAGGTGCTCAAAAATCGCAGTTTTTGGTTTTGGAGGTCCCAAAACACCTTGGGCCTTTAGGGGTTAAGTAGCTCATATTGTAAGAAACATAATTAAAAAAGGTTCCAAATTATGTCACTAGAATGATTGAAGAACATTGCATGTGTTCATTGCAACCTAAATAAAATTAGCCACAAAGAGGTATTTTTTTGACCTACTTAAAAAAGCACTTTCAAACATGACTTTCAAACATGACAATAACTTTGAGATGGAGGGAGTACCAATTAACGCAAATCTCTTGTGATGGGGAGATGTTGACAATATTGGAGAGGCCTTCAAATGCAAGTATGTTAGATTTGTTGGTCTTCTTATGTACACCTCATGTCTCGCCTCATGTACGCCTCATGTCTCGCCTCATGTACATATCAGCCATGCTAATATCTATTTTTTTAGGCTAGCATTTACTTTTGTTCAAAAAGGGTGGATACATTCAGGGGTGAAAAACCTTATGACAGCCATTTGAACAAGTCATTGTTTGGGTTTTTCATTTCTGTTACAAAAAGGGTCAGTACTTTTAGGGGTTAAGAACCTTACGACGGCCATTTGAACACGTCATTGTTTGGGTTTTTCATGGCCAGGGTGGATCAGTGAATTGGGTGTTTATACTTTTGCAGATGCAATCGTACAGGAATAGCGGCCTCGGGCTCTGCAATTTTATTTTCAATTGTTTTTTTGGGAGCAAGTGAAGAAAAATTCATTGCCGAAAAATATGTACGTCCAGAGTCAGAATCACAATGCAAGGGCTGGCAACCGTATTACAGTGTACGTGTTCCTCCTGGAGACACGTTTTCCATCTGAAGTTCTAATGTTAAGTTACTTCGGAATCTCTCTCTGCAGCAGCCACTGGACGGAATTGACGGACAGCAGCATGGAAACCGTGTTCTTAAAGGTTGACCTTCTCCGCTCTCTAATTGCGTAATTTGCACACTAGTAATCCAGTCAAGCATTTGTATTGAGATTGACTTCTGTCGGAGAATTACGTAGTCATTTGTTCCAACTGGAATGTTCCGGTATTTACTAGACCCTGAAGGACATCATATGACTTCTTCTGGCCGAATTACAGACAAGTTTGGTGAACCGGTCAAATTACCACCTAAGACAATAGGGTATTTAAAAGTACCTTAAAAGTAATTCTTACTATAATTAATAACATTTTCACTTTCATTCTTATAATCAATTTAACCCCTAAACGTCCCAGCGTTCAGAAATTGAATCACAAACAGATTCAAAGCCTTGCAACTTTCTCTTACAATTTTAGATGACTTTATTCCAAGTCACCTTTGTAAGAGTATTAAATTCTCTACCAATTACAATAGTTCTCTAATGATGAGGAGTTGTTGCTAATTTTGGAGAGGCCTCCAACTACAAGTATGTCAAATTTGTTGGGTAGATTTTATGCTTGCAATGATTCTCTCATTTACACCTCATGTACATCTGAGCCATGCTAATATCTATCTTTGAGGCTAGCATCTACTTGTGTCCAAAGGATCGGTACGTTTAGAGGTTAAGCACCCTATATAAATGTGAATCAATTACAATTATCACCTTCAAAGATTTATTTGGACCCTAATATTTGTTCACACGTCATTATAGAATATTGGAAGTGATCCCAGCTCATGAGTTTCAAAATTGACTCACTACGGTTGGAACCCTGATTTGGTAAGATTAAAGAGGGTTAAAATCAATTAATGAATTTAACCCTGATATACAATTGTGGTACTTGTTTTGCTGCACAAAAAATATTCTGCGTTTCAGCCTCGGATTTGAGTACTGGGCAGCATTCAATGAGTAGTATGGAAGGAACATTTTAGCGCGGAGTAATTGCAATTGTATGACATGGGTTCAGTTGGAAACCGAATTGATCGGAGTGGTATTGATTTCCTTTTTGTATAAGTCCAAACAAGTTGATTGTGTACTAAAATACAGATGGACTAACTCGTGGGTTATTTCGTTGAAACTGGCTTAATTTCTGCACCAAGTCACAGACTGTCTGTCTGCTTGCTTTGCCTGCCACTCAGTCTTGAGATTTAAATTAGATGGTTCACAAATCACCACCCGTCCACCAAACTTGTCTACTTGTAACTTTGTCAACTTTGTCAACGTTTATACACACTCCCTCAGACAGTCCATGTACTTTTTTGTTTGATAAAAATCTAAACCTTGTCTGGCAACCATATACTGTACACGCTCTCTCAAATTTCGGGTTCAGTAACCCAAGTACTACCTCCTAATCCTCAAGTTGATTCCCAAATCTCAATCTCGTTCCCGATAAAAACAAGTGGCTAGTCGCGGAGTCTCTGCCTCAGTATTTACCCAAGATTTACTTTTACAGCTTCTTTTTATTGTCCAGGCACGTAAGTCCTGGTAACTCCTCAAAAACAAAGCGTTTCCGTAGTCTCTCTTCTAGAAGGGCAGAGACAATAAAAATAAAACTAAAAATCAATTATGTGCATGAATTTTCTCTCTTCAGAGTCACGTCACACCTTCATGAACTCTGCTCATCACCTTGAGCCTCCACCTGTTCACTTAGCTACTAATGAAGTATTGTTGGGTGTGAAATATTCCTCACCGTCTACTGTAGAGCCAAGGCAAAGATAGTGCATGCTACTCAATGTTATGGAGAACTCTACTTAGTTCAATGGTAAAACTTGAAGTAAATCTAGTCCTAAACCACTTTTGTTAAAGGTGCATATACGATGTACACATCAATTTTGAACTTTAGAAAAACAAAATTGCAGAATAGCACAACAAGGAGGTTGGTAATTGCCAATCGTCTTCAATTTATAGCATAAACTTCAAAAACTACATGGTAAGAGAGTTGGTGATGGCTAACCCCATGAAATTCAGTCCAAATTTGCACTTTTTACATTGCATGTGAACTTTTAGCAAAAGCGGTTTAAAAGTTAAAACGGTTACCATACACGCATGTACGCAAAGGCAAATTTTTTGTTGGGACTGTTGTGTGAAATAGACCAACCTAGTCAATTATATAATACAGACTGTGCACACACTCACGAAGACATTTCCACTGATGGAATTGTCGATGGAATTGTCGTGCCGAACCAACCTAGTGCAAATGTGCAATGTAGAGAGAGAAGTGTGGGCACTGGTACCGGTATTCAAAGATGAGAGGGCCAAGAACTTGAGTGAGTGGAGTGAGACTTGAGTGGGTATTATCACTACTGTAGAGATCCAAGCCTTTACTGCATGAGAATGCTCACATTCTCAATGGCTTTCAAGGACGCGTGGGATATTTGAAATTAAGCCGCTCCCATGCAAATGAGCAAATCTAACAGACTCTACCTTGCAACATTCTTCTTTAGCTCGAGCATAGATTTTGTTACCAGATTTTGTATATTTTCACTTTTATTCGATTTACCACAAGCTCCGTCTGGTCGAAATTCAAGTAGAAGTAGATGCCAGTTTGATGACACCTTGCCAGTTATCGTGCATACATACCGTACGTGGTAGGCAGGGTCGGCTGAAAATAATTCTTCAAAAAAATGTTGAAAAATAAATAAATTTATTTAGTATTAATGTATTATGTCATAATCAAAACATAAATAAAGAAAAAAAAGGTTGGAAAATAAATAATAAATAAATAAATAAATAACCATCAATAAAAATCGTAGACAAAAAACAGAATAAAACGATTACTTGCCAGAAAAAGATTAATGTTAGCTATTAACCCCTAAAGGACCAAGTGTCCTAACTAGGACATTTCAATGTTCGGGTAGGTTCCCATGGTGTCAATTTTTTTTTAATTTTTTTTGAAATAAATCATGTGAATTTGGTACGTCAATACAAAAATGGGAATCTAATTTTTTTCTGATTCCGACTTTTTAAGTAGAAGTTATGTAACAAAAGGTGTTTTTTTGGGGAGAATGGGCAGTGCGGGCAGGGCTAAAAAAAACCTCAAAAATCATTATTTTTCAACTTTAACCGTAGGATCTTGTTAAATATTACCAAGAGAGTGCATGGTAAAATTTTCATAGAATTTGACCGTACAGATTGCAAGATTATAGCGTTTGAAGTGAAAAAGATGAAATTGTAGTCTTTTGGGTATTTTTTGACCGTCTTTGAAGACATGGGAAAAATTGTTAAATTGGTTAAAAAAATTCTTAAATTTTATTTAAAAGTTTGATTTGGTATTTTCTATCAAGAGGAAAAAAAATATCCACAAGAAAATGAATAGAAAGAGGTGAAAATGATGCTCAAAAACAGGAAAAACCGCGGTCCTTTAGGGGTTAATATCCAATTTCTTAATAATTACTTTTGAAAGTGTTGACTTTCACTGTTTCAAATTTTATTAATAATTTAACATGAATGTGCCAACTTTGCCTTCAAAGTACGGTACTATAGGTGGAGGGCACAGTCGGCAAAAAATATCTATTTTTTTGAAACACGTCAAATATTTTAGAAATTTATGTTTAAAAAACAAACTTTGGATATGGTGAAGAAAGAGAAAATATGTTGTGAATCGTAACATTCTTTAGGAGTTCCATTATTCATCCTTCAGGGAATCATCATTGTAGGCCAAAATCATAATCTTTTGGAGAATCAAGGTCATCTTTAGCTAAAGGTAATTTGGCAGCTCAACAAACTTATGTTTTTTTGATAGTTTCTATATGTTCCACATCATCAATTCCATGTTTGAATGTTGATTCTTTACACAAGAAAAAGGGTGTGATGCACTACTAGCTTAACCCCTAAATGACAAAGGGGGTAAGGGCAAAACCTAAATGTGTTATAAAATGTTGCTTCTACAACTTTGATGAAGTTTGGTCCAAAAGAGAAAATGAGAAGCACGATGTTTAGTAATTATCCATACGGTCAAACTTTCAAAAAATGTTTTAGATACTCATTAAACGAATTTAGAAGCATTTATCGTTGAATATTCACCAAAATTACAAATTTTATTTTTGGAATTTGAAATTTGGTATGATTGGTTAAAACTAAACATTCTATTCTTGAGTTCAAAAAAGCAAATTTTTAGAAAGAGGGAACATCATTACTTTCCCGAAATAGTAAGTTTTGTAACAATAGGACAATGTTGAGGTGTTTGTCTTTGAAAATTTCTCCTTGATGGAGTTTAACTCCGATTGACATGATTCAAATTGGGTTGGAAAGTAGACTTGATTTCCTATTTGAAAATATTTTTTATTTTCTAAAAAAGTTTTTTTTTCCATCTCGGGCAGCCCGTAAAAAAGGGCAGCGACCATAAAATGGTTGATCGGTTAGGGGTTAAGAATGGTATGCAATTCTATTCCATTTGTTGAACCTTGGTCTTCAAGAAATAAATAAATATTTGATACAGATGTGTATACTACCCTGGCTTCACCGCAGTTGGTGCATGATGGATTTAGGAATCTGAGAAGAGGTGATATCGTACCTTCTTAGCAGCTTCGCTTTTAAATAATTTTAAAAATAAATTAAAAAATTTGGAAAATTGTTTTCACAAAAAATTGTAAGTAAAAAAAGAATTTTAGAGAATATTTGGGCCGAAAAAAATCCATTCTTAAAAATAATCAAGTGTTCGTCCGAGGAAGGATGAAGCTGCTATAAAGGTACGATAATAGACTTCTTGATTTACTTCCACACTAGAATGAAAGTGTTACTTTTCCATGGTTGGTACCATTTTCATACACTGAAAACTCCACTAATTATTCCATTAACCCCTAAATGTCCATAGCCCTTTCCAGATTGGGAAGTTTTGCAAAGGTGCATTATAAAATGCAACTTTGAGGGATTTTCTAAAATTGATGTATGAATAAAAGTTGTACATTACAAGTTTTAAATTCTATTTATGCCGTTAAATCTATGATTGCTATCACCAGTATTTTGTATAAATTTTGAAACTTAAAATTCAAAATTATTTTGTAATTCGATTACGAACAAGATATTAAAAATTTGTAGATGAAATTTGTTATGATGGGTTGAAACGTACTACTCTAAGTGTTATGATTTTTAGAGATTTTTTGTTTGCTTGATTCTATGAGTTGACTTTTTTCATGAGCACTTTTGAACACTTTTGAACTAAGTTTTTAGAAATTTCTAGTGAATGAATGCAATGTGAAATGAGACACAAAAATTTCACAAATCATCCCCATTCTAATTGGATCGCATATTTATGAAGCTAACTTCTCATAAAATCTATAGCAAAAAATCCACATTACAAGAAGTGCATAACATATGAGAAAATTTGGATTATATCTATACATCGTCCAAAACATGAACTCCTCGGAAGTTGGGGGTTAAGTGCATGTGAAATTAATTCATAAGGCACAAACTATTTTGCAAAATTTCAAAATTAGTAAGGGTTACATTTTTTACTTGGTGGCTTAAATCTTCATATCACGCAAATTTTACATCATAATGATATTTAGTATCACCTTCGCTAATTTCCCACACGCACTATAAACTTTCCCTCACTATAAACCCTCCCTCACTATAAACCCCCCTCCCTCACTAAAAGGAAGAGATAAGGTTTTTAAGCCGTTGGGGGATCACACCCTCCCCTAACTATGGGACTCTACAATGTTTTAAAATAAAAAATCTGAAAATCATCAAGGCTCTACAATATGTTTTTATAAACAAAAAATCAAGAAAGTATCATGGGCTCAATGGAATATCATTCGCAAGAAGCAACCAACTCAACCTCACTTCAACTTAAGATATTTGGAACTTTCTACTTACAACAAAATGTCAAATATACGCCAATGTATCTACTATCCCCATGGGACCTTTAACCCTTAAACGTCAAAGCAAGCCCCACGGGCTTAGTATAAAGGAATAATTGGAGAAAAAAGTAGTTTACTCAACCAAATCAAGTGATACTTGTTGCATTGGAAAGCTACTGAAAAAGCGATCTAGACTCCAAATTTTCGCCTCATTTGAGAGATTGTGGAATCGTTGGTAAGCAATCAAAGTTATCAAATTGAACAAGTTTAGAGGTTGGGGCAGCTGAAGTTCAGCAGTGCTACAGTGCTAGCTAGCAGTTGACTGCAGAGCCGTTTTTGGATTTTTTTTATTTTTTTATTTTTTTATTTTTATTTTTTGCAAAAAAATTAGATTCTTTCCGGGCTGCCTCGTCCAGGCCCTCTTGACATTTAAGGGTTAAGATATTTGACTGAATCCCTTATTCTGCATCTTGGATGCTATTCCCTGACAAATTCGGAGGTGAATAGCAAAGAATTTAGTTCTTAGAAGTGAATTTTTTATTTTTTTAAACCTGACAACGAATTATAATTTTTTGACACGGGTGGACGTGAAATGATGAATGAGAGAATTCTGAGCCCAGTCGCCTGAGCGGCCCTTCCGTCAGTCTTGATAGGAAAGCAGCATAAGGGATTCATTGTTTTCACAGCTAGGCATATCAAGACTATCATTTGAAGCCAGATTCTAGTCATCACCGGGAACTGAAGGGCATTTCAGTTTCATTAGAGCATCCCCACTCCTGCACACCAGAGATGACTCGCTCAAATTATTCATTTACATTTGGAGGGCCCTTGCACTCACACTCCCCCACCCTTGGAGGGCCCTCACACATCAAAAGTGCACATTAAATATTCAATGGACCAATCACAAGTAGAATGTGGGGATTTAGTCAACCAAATAGTGATTTAGTCAAGTGAATATTGGTTTGGAGGGCCATTTCTTGACACGCTAGGAGGGAGGGCCCTGAGCCATTTTGGGAGGGCCCTGAGCACTTTTCATTTACTTCTTGGCTGCCAGGGCCCTGGGAGGGCCTGCAGTGGAGCTGCTCTTATGATGTAGAATTTCACTCCGCCCTTAAAATGAAATCATACCTGCCATCCTTCGTCTATCTACTATTTCATCCATGACCAGTCCCAGTTTGGTGTGTGCGACCTTCATTAATTCAAAGGGGTTTCATCCGCTCATTTCGAAAAACAAAAAAACAAAAACAAAAAACAAAAAAAAAAGAGGACCAATCCCAAGGCCAAGTGTTTTTTGTTTCTGGCGATTATCAACTTCCAGCAGCTGCTTCTAAGTAGCTATCGTAAGTTAAAAATCGCAAAAAAAAAAAGAAAAAAAAAAAAAAGAAGAACTAAACTGGTCTTGTCTACGGCTTGGTTTACAACATGGCACTTTTCTTCAGTGTTTATGAAGTGCCTAAGTGGCAATATATAATGCTACAGTGGTGCTCCGTATTTCATCATTCCACGTATTAGATAGAAAATGTCATATTAGAAGACTTCACATATCCGTAATTTTATTTTCATCCACAATTTGGTAATTTCATGCAAGATATTTTTCTTAATTTGAAAGTTTTTCGCGATTTTTTAACTAGGTTATTTTTTCCAGGCGCAAAATGGCACTATTTCATCCAAAATAATGCCTTAGTTTACAGCATGCCCAAATGCCCACCCTACCACTAAGTTCTCTCATGAGTATGAAAAGTGGATGAATTCAACATGCATATTTCAAGGCGAGTGGGTGAAAGAGCCAATGAATAAGAGCACAATATAGAGACACCTCAATAAGAACTTTTATAACTAAGTTTAAGAAAGGTTCGGTATTCCAATTTGATGAAAAATAATGATTACCTATCATGGCATTTTTTATTTTGTTTTTCACAAAGAGCCAAAGTGGCGATACAAAATGTTATAGTAGTGCTTCATATTTCAACATTCATCCACATATTGAATAAAAATATCACATTAGAAGATATCACATATCCATAATTTTGTTTTCATCCACAATTGGGTGATTTCATCCAAGGTACCATTTTAATTTGAAGCTTTCTGACCAAAAAACTTCATGGTTTTTGGCCATATTTAGCCAATATTGAGTTTTATAGAGCAATCTAGTATTATTTCGCTCAAAAGGAAATTCTTTATTACCCATGTATAGTAATTGTGATCAGTTCACCACTATGTAGACGAACACGTAAGGGTTCAAGGGTGTGGACACAATAGCTTGTAACACCAAATTGCGACAAGGTCTACATCTCATGTCAAAAATCTATTATTTCTTGGAAAAGAATGTCAAATTCCGCTAATATTCTTCAAGATTTTCCTTCTCATAGTGCAAAATCGTTCTTTTTTTTAAACAATCTCCCAATGATTTAGACTTCTCTTCTTATAATGATGTTTTGCCAATCATGACGACCGACTACAATTCTATTCTAGACATATGTGAATTGTAAAAATATAAGTAGCAAATAAGAAAATTTTCATTGGAAATCACGCATAAAATAATACTTCAGTGAAATTTAATAATCAAACAATATAAATTTATTTATTAACTCAAAAGATATAATAAGAAAGGAGGAAAAAAGAAAGGCATCAATAAAGGAGGCAAAAAATGTTTTTCATAAATTAAAAAACCCCCAAACTCTTACACAAATAATAATTGGAGACCACCAAGCTCTTCCATACCTTTTAACTATTTGAAGTGAAAAAATAAGAGTACGTGTATCAGAACAAGATTCATGGTATCTTATTCAAACTCAAAGTGACTACGCGGAGAACTCTATTATATGTGAAATACCCTCACCTCTGCCACTTCAATGATTAATTTAATTGACAAAAAGAAGGGAGGTGTGTGATAGCAATAAATCACCACTACACACTTGTCTCAGATTATAGGATGGGCCGGTTGGTTCCCTGCCTATGATAACTCACGAGCAGCACCAAGCTACTCATGTTACAGAAATGCTCATAGAGACCCCACGGGAATCGAACCCGGACCATTTCACTGCATCATCTCACTTCATACACAACCAACCATTGAAGTAGTGACTTGGCGACCACAGTATTAGCCCGACTACATTTATACTCACACCGAAGCTTGATCTCCCCTCTGATCCTCATGATTTGTTAGCTTAGTTATTTGGTCTATGGTTCCACTTAGAGTGTCTATTCCCGAAAGGGGGGAGTAGTTTTGCACCATTAACCCTTTGCCATGTGGGCACTGGATTATTGGCTAAACGAACAGACACTTCATTCACGCCGGCCCATTTTATTGGACCGGAGTTCCTCTCTATCTATCTATTTATAAAATACCCTCAAATCCCAAATACAAATTCCATGTATAATACCCTAAACCCGCATCCTTCATTTTAAAACTAGTCCTTCATTTGCAAGAGCAATTTCTTTTTTCTGTTCACCTTTTGCAACGAATGAGGGTGTCTTCGACTAGGGATGAACACTTTGGTACTACACATGAGAGTATAGTGATTAATCTCTAAACATACCAAGGTGTCAGTGGAATTGACAATATAAGGGGCAAATAGCCACTTCATTCACTTGCATGCCAGCTTTGTAGCCTAAAATTAGATGACCCTAAAACCAAGAAAAACAAAAATCCTGCTGCTTGCCACAACCAAAGTCGGTCATGAGTGAACAAGATCCATGGCAACTTGTGCAAGATCCCCCTCTCCAAGACTCGCCGGGGCGGTCATCATTCCCATTCATGGACATAAAGGCCACACTCCACAAGTCTGAATGGGAACACCAACCGCTGATATATACTTGTATCACATTATTTCAGCTTCCAGCCTGCAACCTCGGAATCCAACCTGGACTGATAAAAATGATTCCTGCATGGATTGCCATGAATTTGGATTTTCTCTCTTTAAAGTGCATGGATTGATTAATCCCTAAAGGGCCACATGGTTCCACGTGGCTTCTAAAACTAGAAAATGAGGAAATTCAATTTGTTGGGCTCTGAAATGTAGGATGAACAATTTTAAAAAAAATTGCGAAGTCCTTTGAATCTGTGAATACTTCTTTATTGGAAATTCATGAATTGTGCGAATTTTGGTGATTTCTTTGAGTTGCAAGGAGGCTATCTTGGCGTCATTTCAACCCCTCATATCTTCCTCCTCAATTCTCCAAATTCTATGATTTTTTTTTTTTTGTACATGTTGAAAATGATGATATTTGCGCATGGTGAAAGATTCAGAATTTTTGGAGCACTTTTGAACATTTTGATTTCAGCTTATGTACAAAATACCCCGCACGAGTTTCATCAATCTTCTCGACGATGGCTTTTTTCAAGAATTGTGTGATTTTATTGATCATTTTTTCAAATGGAAGCTATGTAAGCCTATTTTATTTTTTTAAATCAATGGTGCCAATCATTAAAATTACTCCCCACTTTCAATAAGGAATTTTTTCTTAAGTACTTCATGAGTGTAGGAAATCAAAACCACATTCGGTTGATTCATTTGCTATTATGAGATGGTTACAAGAGCTAGTGAAGAAAAACAACAGCAAGCCCATTTGGGGTTAACCTTTCAAGGCCCAAAATTAGTTGATTTCATCCAAACTTCATCCAATATCTAATACATCCAAGTTTCTCATTCATTCAAGTATTGTTGAACTCTCAACAATCTTTTTAAGTTGTGAGTAAGGTAAAAATGAAACCAGAGAGATATAACGCTTCCAAATCTCACACAAAGTGTTCAAAATTGTCCTTTGACCCTCAAATGAGCAAAGAGCCATGTAGCGTAATGTTTGAAAGTTCTTCAGTCAAACGTTGATTTTCACCTAGATTTTAATTTCAAATGAAAATGGTCCCAACTAAGAGAGCATGGGAGTTATCTTTTACTTTCTAATCCAAAATATGGTTCTTCAAAATTATTGAAATTGCGTTTTCTACAGCACTTTATAGTTCATAGATCTAAAATTGCAATATATGTTGTAGACTATGTTTTTCGATTGAATTTCTTTATATGTAAGCTTGAGAAGCATGCCAGCTACATCTTGTTGTTCATCACTATTATTTACAATTTTCCTAAAATATTCATACTGTTTTGGGCATTTGTAATTACTCTGGCTATCGCTAGATTTTTTTTTTGACTCTTATAAAATCCATTCTCATTTAGATAATCATGAAAAAAAAATCGGCTTAAAAATAAATTATATGAGAAAATACCAAATAAATATAATATTTTTTTAAATGTGAGAAATTGATGGGGTTTTACCGGGTAAATGTAGTATGGATGCTTAAGGGTCAACCCCTATATGCATAGAACCAGATCTAGATTTAGATAGCTACAAAGATGCATTATAAAATGCAACTAAGAGGGATATATTGAACTTGATGTTTGAATAAAAGGTGTACATTATGAATTTTAGATTCTATGCATATGGTTGGATCTGTGATTGCAATCACCAATATTTTGTATAAAAATTAAAAAGTAAAATTTAAAATTATTTTGTAATTCGATTACAAATAAGATACTGACACTAGAGTTAACTAAAAAGTTAGTTCAAAAAGGAAATTTTTGGCAAACTCTTGTTGAATTCTTCTTGAACTCACATTGAAATATAAAAAGACCAAAAACTAGTCAACGACGAACTGGGAGACAATCTAAAACAAGGTACTATCATTATTCTCTATACTTTGTTATAGCTCTTATATCTTCGATCTTCCACCAAAGCTCCAAGCCTATGGCCCACAATGAGACAATCAACGACATGGCATTGTTCAACCCAAGTGTAGTTCAATAGAGAGTTTAGAAGTAGAGCAAAAAGAAAGCTTTGATGCACTCCTTTTTGGTTAGTTCTTATATGTGGATGAAATTTGTCGTGATAGGTTGAAATGTAATAATCTAAGTGTAGCAATTTTAGAAGATTTTTTATTGCTTAATTTTATGAGTTTTCTTGTTTTCAAGAGAACTTTTGATTTGTTTGCACCAAGATCTTAGAAAATTTTAAATAGAAATGTTTGGCTTGAAACGAGGCATAAAAATTTCACAAATCATCCCCTTTTCAATCAAATCACACATGCATGAAGCTATCTTTCCATAGATTTTTGTAGTAGGAGGGTGTTTCTTTTACTTGCAAAAAGTGCATGACAAATGAAATAAAAAAATTCAATTATGTACATCCGGCAAAAAATGCATGGTTAGGTAGTTAGGGGTTAAAGTTGTCTTTTAAAGGTTTAACATAGGTGCGTATAGGTAAAGGGTGCATATATGATATTAGAGATTTATCACAAAGCAAGTTATACACCAAACGTCATTTCATATACACAATATATATCATATCAAATGATTATATCTATTTTATTAAGTGTAGAGTGTCACAATGCCATGTCACTACCCGGCTTGGTACTCATCACAATACCTTGTCACGAAATCATCCAAAATTTACATCCATTTTTTCATCCATTTTTTCATCATGTTCCCAATCTTTCTCCACAATTCCGATATGTTCCCCTAAGGTTTCCATCATGTTCCCTATTGTTTCCAAGTTCCTTTTATGTTTTCAAATAGTTATCTACAGTTACCAATTTTTTTCCCAAAGGTTTCCATCATATTCCCTTTATGTTTCCAATTGCTTCCCACGTTCTTAATGCGATTCTTGCACTTTCCTTTGTTGTTCTTGCATTACAAGAGGATGTTTTCTATATTTATACAACTAAGTATCAAATTAGAGCTATCTTGTACTAAATTGAACTTTCCTTGAGCTACCGTAGGTGGTAGTCTTCTTCAGTTGACACTATTTGTTGCATTGTTCAAGAAGAACCGGTAGTTAGTTACAAATTAGCCAGTTGATTTTTCTAAATAACTCGTTGAATTTCATGAATAGAGGCAAAAGGCCATACTATATGACTAAAAATTAGTTATATTTAGTATTTTAAAAGAAATATACAAGATACGTTTGTAAAAAACTAATTGGTTTGGGAAAATAAAGGAAACTAACCGATTGGATCAAAATGTATCTCAAACATTGATTTTTTGTGTTGTTTAAATAAAGATCGACATACATAACAAATGGAGTACCATAAATCATCATCAAATTTGCAATCAAAAACCAAACAAGATCATAACATTTAGTAGCCCTGAGGGTGCACTTTGCAAAATGTGTGAATGTATACGTGAGTGCATAAAAGAGATTATATTAATTTGAACATTGCCGTACAAGGTATACATACAATATAAATATTTAGAGCTAAAATATTGACGTGTAATTACATTAAAAAAAATTATTTAGGACATAAAAGATATCCATACAAAGGTTTTTAGACATACACATCCTCATAGACAAGGGTTTTTAGAAGGGGTCATAAATGCTCTTGATTCTCAAACATAATGTAGGACATGTCCTAAATGTAACATTAAGAGTTGAGCTTCTTGATTCCCTTGTTGATTTGTCCCACAATAAACTTCTTGTTTACTTGTGACCGGTGAAAATAGGGCGTGGATGGCAAAAGAGCTATGTGAAACTCTAGGGGTGTCGGGACAACTAACAATGTACAATATTATACCTGATTTTGTGTTGGAACCATTCTAAATTCAACAAAATACTAATGCCTAATTTCATGTTGTAGCAATTCACCCAAAATTCCAAAGATTTCAGTGTAAAAATGCTCTTAAAAAAAGTCAATTCATAAAATCAAGTAAAACCACTACTTTTAGGTTTCAAATCTTATACAAAAATATTTATGACAACAATCATAGATTTCACCATATGAATAAAATCAAAATTTCATTATGTACAACATTTATTCATATTTATCAATTTCAAAATATCCCTCTTAGTTACATTCTACAAGACATCTTTGAAATTCTCCAAATTTGAAGAGGGGTGAAAACGTTTAAGAGTTAATATCCGACACATCGAGAAGCATTTCCTAATTTTTTTTTAAAAAGAATTCTGTCCTGGGCATTTATTTTACAAATATTTTCCACCGACCCTACCCTCCCAGCCACCTACGGTAACCGTCCAGGTCATGGCCATCGTCCAAAATCGAGAGATAGTAAGTTACAGTTGACCTGGCGCCTGAATCTAACATTGCCTGAGGACAAACATGGCCTTTTGAGATGAACTGCACCGAGACTGCAGCACCAAACTCTCCATCCCGTGTTCAATAATTTGGAGAAGCAGCTTTGCAGTCGTAGTGATCCACAAGTCCATAATTGATGATAAGTCATTTTCATGGCTGGCAAGCCAAATGAAAAAACGGTAGTAATGGCCTCATGGGTATGGAAGCCAATGAAGCTTCGAGGTTCAAGTGCTTGCTCATTATTATAACGCCATGAATCCAAAATATACTTCACCGCTCACACCATTGCTCACTAAGATTGGATGATTGAGTCATTGGATATATATTTATATATTTCACCGCTCACAAGATTGGACGATTGAGTCATTGGATATATTTCACCGCCCCCACCAACCAACTCATGACTTGCCAATCTCACATCTCACCAAAATTTCCCTTGGACTCAACATTCACCAAATATTAGTTATCTTTTTTTTACTCATTATTGCTCACTAAAGTGTCTATTCTCGGTAGAGGAGACTAAGCTTGTACCAAAGGCCAGCCCTTTGTCTAATGGGCATTAACTCATTGAAAGGATGAATTAACACTTTATTCACGCCAGCCTTGAAGGACCGGAGTTTCTATTTATCTTTCAGTGCCTATGCCGTTGCTCACAAGATTGGATGATTGGGTCATTGGATATATTTCACTGTCCACGATATTGCTCACAAGATTAAACGATTGCGTCATTGGATATATTTCACCGCCCCACCAACCAACTCATGACTTGGCAATCTCACATCTCACCAAAATTTCCCTTGGACTCCACATTCATTCATCCACCAGACATTGGTTTTTTTTTTTACTCCTTACTGCTTACTAAAGTGTCTATTCTTGGCATAGGAGAGTAATCTTGTACCAATGCAAAGACCAGCCCTTTGTCAAGTGGACATTAGCTCATTCACAGAACAAACAAACACTTTATTCACGCCAGCCTTGAAAGAGGACTGAAGTATCTAGCCTTGAAAGAGGACCGAAGTTTCTATTTATCTAATTTTCACTCATTATGGCATTGCTGAGAAGATTGGATCATTGGATCATTGGATATATTTCACCGCCCACGGCATTGCTCACAAGATTGGATGATTGAGTCATTGGATGATTTGGGTAGTTGAATTTTGGATGCAAGCTGGTCAAGTTGAACCAAACACTACCAACTGAAACAAATCTTGACTTTTTGTTTGTCCGTCGGTGGTTGCACATCATACTGTAAGTTAGTTTGTTTTATTTCGCCTTCCTTCAGGATCCATTTCATTTATTTTAAACAATTCATTTTTTCCCATGGACTGGAGTATCAGGTGTGGTATCGCATCCTCATGGACGTACTACAGTATTAAATATGGTATCCTCCATGGACTACAGTATCAAGTACGGTAGTCGGTTGTCAGCCGGATTGGAAAAAAAACAATTATAAGAAGAGAAGCCCAGAAATTACTTTTTTTCAAAAAGATTCTATTTTGTATGGTGAAAAAAGGAATCCTTAACCCTCTAACGTCCCGATTCAACACTGTTTTCAAAGATTCATTATAAAATGTTTGATGAAAAACAAAAATGGAGTTGATATACAAAGCAAAGTTGTAAATGTCAATGTGAAGATTGCATCTACACGGTTGAATTCATCAAATTATTTATTTATATTTATTCATGAATTTTGCAAGGTTTTCTCTTGAAATTCATTTAAAATCCAAAATTAACACATTTTGGTAAATAAAAAATGGTAAGGAAATTGGAATAACGTGCATTACAAGATGGTATGGTTTCCATTATTTGATTCTACTTATTTTGAAAAATCATGTTTAAGGTCTCACTTTTTGAACTAAGAATGAAACTTGACATAAACCAATTCTGTTATTTTTCAAAAAATCACAATATGTTATTTTGAAGATCCATATTGTACAAATAATAGTCAACTAGCACAAGAACCAAGAGAAATTTGGATGGATGAAAAACTGTACATGAAGTAGTGTTAGTAAAGGTTGCAATCTGTTCGTCGTCCATATACTGGACGCAGGCACGTTCAAGGGTTAAGAATATCAAATAATTTGGTATTTGTTGGAAAGGAATTATCCAAAAAGTTCAAATATTTCGCATGAAATTCTTGGGCACGGTATCCTCCATATGAGTCTCTTGATGGACTACAATATCCTCTTTGCACTGCAGTATCATGTATCAAGTATGCCTTACCCTGAAGGATAGTGTAGAAGCACGCCCATCCTACTACTGAATTCTTGAGATTCTTTAAAAAGTGAATGAAATTCAACATGTATTTTTAGGGAGAGTGAGAGAGCTGGCATTGCATATGAACGTGACATAGAGACTACCCAATACATCCCTCCATAACTAAGTTTAGATAGGGCTCAAGATCCTAGATTGATGGACAATAATAACCACCCATGTAGTGATTGTGATTAATTTACCAACTATATAGAAGGACGCATAGCAATTCAAGAGTGTTGAGACAATAACTTGTGACACCAAATTTGGATGTGATGACAAGAGTCAAAAGACAAATTGAGGGTGAAGGGTGCGGATGCTTTGAGATTAATATATTCTATGGAGTGCAGTATCAAGTATGAACCTTTTGAGGTCAAGTTGATGCACCAATTTCAAAGATATGTTATATATTGTTTGATGAGTCACAAAAATGGAGTTGATATACAATTTTTTTTGTAAATGTCAATGTGTAGATTACATTTGTACATTTGGATTTTTTCTATTTTTAATAATAATTTAAATCAATTTTAAAATTTTCTTTTGAAACTCAATTAAATATCTCAAATCAAAAAAGTTTGATTAAAAATTGTTGTCATGAATTTGGAATAATATGCACCATAAGATGGTAAAATTTCCATTATTTTATTCTACTTATTATGAAAAATCATCTTTAAGATCTCATTTTTTGAACTAAGAATGAAACTTGACATAAACCACTTTTGTTGGTTTTTAAAAATCAATTTATTTTGTTTTTGAAGACCCATACTATACAAAATGTAATCAACTAGCACAAGATCCAAGGCTGAATGAAAAACATTAATTTATGTGATGAAATGATGCATCATAAATCATCTAGCATTCTCTATGTGGATGCAGGCGTGTCAAAGAGTTCAAGTACACCAACCTATTACCACCATGTTTTCAAGGCCGCCCTCATGTAGTGATGGTAGACATTTTTGGTTTGAAAATGTTCACCACTAAAACACGACGGTGGAATTGAAAATATGGTCTATGGTAATAGGTTGGTTTACCTTGGAAGTAGTGGCTGCACAAATATCATTACAAACAATTTCAAGCCTTCAAAAGACTGCTAACACAACCAAATTGGCATGCAAAAATAATACTATAATACAATACTATACTATAGTTTTATTATTATTATTATTTAGGAGGCCTAATTTTTTTGTAATGACACTCACTCTCAATAGTGAATTTGAATGTGTGGTATTTCCATTCAAAAACCTCTACCATGAAACATGAGTATGAGTGAACAAAGCATAAAAGTGCAAGGTTGAATGAATTAAACACAAAAGTGCAAAGTTGGTGTACCTTGGTAGCTGTGGCTGCACGAATATACACTCACTCTCATAACTGAACTTGAATTTTCAGGTAGTATTTTCATTCAAAAAACTCCACCGGCATGAGACATGAGTATGAGTGCACAAAACACAAAAGTGCAAGCTGGGTGGGTTGCGATGTGTCTTTAGAATTTTCCAGAAGAATTTAGGTGTTGACTTCTCAAGAATATGGAGTAGTGTTTGATGGGCTACGGGTGGACTACAAGTGTTCTAAAAGAATATGGAACCCACATGGTTGATATTATACTAATCAAAAGGTGGTATTTCGGCACCAAGTATTACCATGGTGTTAAAGCATGAAGGCCAAGGTCACTATTGGTACTAAATAAGTGTCAATAGTAGCTAAGGGCACTATGCTCTGACACTACTCCATGATGTTCAAAAACCCCTGATTCAAAATTAATGTAGGCACTATTCACCCCAGGCATTCTATACGCTTTTGTGGCAATTCTTTTTCAATATTGGAGCTTATGACCCCAAATTTTAAACCATTGGAAAAGGGGGTTACTTTTTATGGTGGGTTAGTCCAAACAGAGGGCACATTTGTCCTCGTGTCTTAATTAACGTCAAGGAGAAGGAGGAGGAGGGGGGGAGGGGAGTCAGGGCTCCAAAACTACCTTTTTACTAGTATCAAGAAAGTTCTTTGGCTATCGGGAATGCTCTTTTCGCAGGGGAATGTGCACTACATTGAATGGTGTATTTAGTGTCCATAGGTAACTAATGTCTCTTACCAAAATTCGTTCAAAGGTGAGAGCATCCCCACTCTTACACACCAGAGATGACTCGCTCAAATTATTCATTACCATTTGGAGGGCCCTTGCACTCACACTCCCCCACCCTTGGAGGGCCCTCACACATCAAAAGTGCCCATTAAATATTCAATGGACCAATCACAAGTAGAATGTGGGGATTTAGTCAACTAATTAGTGATTTAGTCAACTGAATAGTGACTTGGAGGGCCATTTCTTGACACGCTAGGAGGGAGGGCCCTGAGCCATTTTGAGAGGGCCCTGAGCACTTTTCATTTACTTCTTGCTGCGAGGGCCCTGGGAAGGCCTGCGGTGGAGCTGCTCTGAAGAGAAATAGTGTTCCTCAACACTACATAGGAGTTTGTGCCATGTTCTCTTCAAGTAATGAGAGTGACATGAGGTGGCATGCCATATTTATTATAAAGTTGCCATATGTTATTCGAACACTACATTCATTGTCTTCTTATGAGGACACTATATCTCCCTAAAATTAAACAGTATTTGTATTTGAGAAATAGTGTCCCAAACACTAAATACACCATTTAGTGTACTAAGAATTTGGTCCTTTTAAGCTAGTCAGTTATAACTTAAAATTGTCCCTCTATGTCTCAATTTTGTTCAAAAAAGGAGTAATTTTGGACCATTTAAGTCAAAAGGGACCAATTTAAAAGGACCAAATTCCTACTCAAGTTATTTATTGGGGTGCCATCAACACTTGCTCTATTAGAAACGGATTTTCGTTTAAATGGCACGTACTTGTGTAGAGCATCCTTACATTTGCAATCTTTTTAGCAAATTTAACGTGCCAGTGATTGACTCATCATCTAATGAGACTCAGAACACGCAATTCCCAATTTATGCACTTGGCCAAGTGCGCTCATTTCACGAGCAAATTTGGCTTAAAAAAATTTGTTTAAAAAATTCTCTAATTTTTTTTTATTTTGGTCTTTCTACAATCACTTACATTGTAAACAAACAATTCTTTTATTAATTTTTTATCCTTATCTATTATCTTTTCTTTTATCTTTTTTCTTTTATCTTGTTTTCTTTTTTGTCTCCATCTTGTTTTCCTTCTTGTTTTCCTTCTTGTCTTCCTTCTTGTCTTCCTTCTTGTCTTCTTCTTTTTCTTCTATTTTTCTTCATTTCTTACTTTTCACTTCTTTTCTTCTTGTTGCAGCAGCATGTCCCACATTCACAACAAAGGAGGAAAAAAACCAAAAAAAAAAAAGTTTTTTTTTTTTTTTTTTTTTTTTTTTTTTTTTTGGTTTTCTTCTTTGTTTAGGGTTCAGCCATTGTGGCGCTGAGCCCTAAAATATATATATATATTTTTAGGGCTCAGCCTCTGGCTGAACCCTAAACGCCGGCACAGCCGAAAAATAATAATAATAATAATAATAATAATAATAATAAAAATAAAAATAAAAATAAAAATTCGGCTGTTTCGGTCGATAGGGTGCGCGGCCGCGCACCCTATCCTATTCTCGTCTCTCTTTTCTCCTTTCTCTCCTCTCCCTCCGCTCATATATATAGGGGAGAGGGGGAGGGAGAGGGAGAAAGAGAGGGAGAGGGAGAAAGAGTGGGAGAGGGAGATAGAGAGGGAGAGGGAGATAGAGAGGGAGAGGAAAATGACAGAAAGAGGGAAGAGGGGAGGGAGAAGTCGAAACGGCCGAAAAAAAAAAAAAAAAAAACTTTTTTTTTTTTTTTTTTGGCCGCCGGTTAGGGTTCAGCCGGCGGCTGAACCCTAAAAAAATCAATTTTTTAAAATTTATTTTAGGGTTCAGCACCACAATGGCTGAACCCTATACAAAGAAGAAGAAAACCGGAAAAAAAAATAAATAAATAAAAAAAATAAAAATAAAAATAAAAATAAAAATAAAAATAAAAAATTCTTTGTTGTGAGTGTAGGACTTGCGGCTGCCACAAGAAGGAAAAAAAATGAAAAGTAAGAAATGAAGAAATATAGAAGAAAAAGAAGAAGACAAGAAAGAAAACAAGATGGAGACAAGAAAGAAGACAAGAAGGAAAACAAGATGGAGACAAGAAAGAAGACACGAAAGAAAACAAGATAAAAGAAAAGATAAAAGAAAAGGTAAAAGAAAAGATAAAGATACGGATAAAAAATAAATAAAAGAATTGTTTGTTTACAATGTAAGTGATTGTAGAAAGACAAAAATTGAAATTTTTTAGAGAATTTTTTAGACAAATTTTTTATTGCGCCCAAGGGCCAAGTGCATGATTATATGGCCAAGTGCGTAAATAGCGAATTGCGTGTTTCAGCTGTGTGTTTTCTTGTGCTGCCACCTGTGGTGAGAGTAAATTCCAATGTTGTAATGCTAGCTAGCAAGAGTGTGATGTTCGAGACTTATGATAAATGTGGTGACGAGGAGGGTTGTATTAGTGTATAAGTTCTCTTTATTAAATGTTTTCAAGATGTTTCAGTGAATAAGTTTTACAATAACCTATATCAATACAAGGTAGAAAACAATACTAAAATTATGTTCATATATCATATATGGGATTAGTAGTATATTGTATTTATATCACTTAAAATAGGTAAATTGTGCTCTATAAAGTCCCACCAATGAAAGGTGGCAGTAGTTCAATGGAATGTTTGTTTAGGTCACGGAGGCCTACCAATAGCACTCTTATGGATGAACGAAATCTTTATTCAGGCCGGTTGTAGTACTAAAGTTCTACAAACCCTCATGACTTGGCTAGAATTGGTCATTTCTCTCTGAAAGTTCGTTAGTGAAAAATTAATCAATTTTTTTTTTTATAATTTTAATAAGTTTTCATCACAAAAGAATGAAAATTTATTTCACAGCAGGAAAAATAGACCAGTTTAGTGATTGTAGCCCAACTTGATTGAAATCTCTTATTTCTATTTTTTATTTTTTTATTTTTTTATCAATTTGGATTCTTATTGAGTAAGTATAATTTTATGCAGAAAAGAGGAAAAAGTATCCATGGTTAACCCCTAAAGGGCCAAGGATTCATTGTTTTAAAATGACAGATTAATCCTTAAACGTCACAGCGTCCAGTTTCTGGACGACTAACACATTCAAATCCACCTTACGTTCTCATCAATGTTTGAATGAAAGTCATCCAATTTTTTTGGAGATAATTCTCCAAGTTGTTGTCTTATCTAATGGTTGGATTTAGTTATACTTGAATACATATTTTTCTAAGATTACAAATGTAGAAGTATGTCAAGTAGTTGACCAAGCCAAAATTGCATTGATTGTAATTCAAAAGTGGCCTTGCAAAAATGAGGTCATAGATTAAAGAAACACAAAAATTTCAAAGAATCATCATATTTAAGAGTATCTCATTTCAAACTCATTTCAACAAATTTTACTCAAAAAATATTAAAATTTTAGAATCGAACCGTGCAGATGGAATCTAAAATTCAAAATCTTGAATTTTCATTTGTATATCAATTCCAAAATATTCTTCTAAATAGAAGTTTATGATTATTTTCTCAATTTCAAGGACACCATGGTACGTTTAGGGGTTAAATTGATCATATTCTAAAAAATACAATTGAGATGAAACTGAATTTTATATCACTGTAACCTGTGAAGAATAGTGCAGATGTTGGTAAGAAAAACAACTTTGAAGAGAAGGAAGTCTACATAAAACCTACTCAGAACTGCTATAAAAAACATGAAGCTCAATTTGGGATTCTCGATCCTTTGGGTTAATAATAGCCATACGACTATAATGAACCTTCAACTAGAATAACCCCCCTTTTTTAAATCTTGGACAGTAATGTTATGGTGACTTACCAAGTCCTTTTATGTAACTTATTAGCAACTTGCAAGTCCTTTTATGTAACTTATTTTTCTTAGTTTGGACCTCCGTCAGATGAATAATGTTAGTAAATGGTCACACAGTACATAGTACCAGACACTCACCTGGTATTGCGGTATTTGTCCTTATAACTTATCTACGCTTTAACTTAAGGAAACTTAAGTTAAATTATATATGTATATATTCATGCTCAACAACAACTGCCATCTTCAATCTCTGCGAGTCTATATAGTTGACCTGCCATTGACCTGTGACTGCAACCAATGGATGGCACCCAAATTGATCGAAATAATTTATAGCCGCGACACTCACCCTGCCTGAAGTTACTCCTGTGCGTCAAGCAACCAATCCCGTTCTACAATGGTACGGTACTGCCGTCAGTGCCATGTGGTGAATTGACCCCATCCTAGTCACTTGGATGAATGATGAGATTGGTCAGTAGATGGCTTGTTGGACACTACAAACCAAAACCTTAAGTTAAGCATTAACTCTTAATCCCTAAAGGACCAACGATTCATGATTTTAATATCACTCATATAATGAATAATATTGAACAAAAGGAAGTTTGTATAGGACTTACTCAAAATTGCTGAAACAATTGGATATCCTGGTCTTTTACGGGTTATATCTCAAACTCTCAACTTGAGGGTTTTTTTTTTTCTGTCTCTCTCTCAAGCTTCACCCATTATATGATCAATTTGCTTCTAATCTCAAGTTTACATGGATTCCATACCATAATCACTACAGTATATTGCGATGTGGTGTCTAGGACACTATTTTTCAACACAAATACTATTTGACTCTTTGGAGAAATAGTGTTCCTAATAAAAATTATTGCAAATTTTAAAATGATATAACTTCAAATAAGCTGGACTTTTTAAATGTAGTGTTCTACAGAAGGGTCTTTAGTTCTTGTAAGTTGTACCTAAGGATAAGAATTGTTTAATGAGAATCAATATAGTGGATTTTAAATAAATGACATGCACCATGGCCATCTTAGCCAACTTCAAAAATCCTCCAAAGTTGTGGTTAAAGGTAGAGGCAATGTTCAACATGCGCCACAATTTCATGATGAGATTCACACAAAGCGCGGTTCTAGAGCCAAGTGGGAGTTGGCTTTCATAGCCAACGTAAATAGAACCTCCTTTGCAATGAGCGTTTTTTAATCAACAATAGCTAGTACAAAGATTTTGTCAAAACTTTCACAAATGATGTGCCCATGGCCATTAAAAATCCACCAACACCCTAAGGTGCTTTGGAAAGTTTGCCATTGAGTCACCAAACATCTAATATTGTGGGTACATGCAGCCCATGGTGCTCAAGACTTGCTAAACAAGGAATTGTCAATCCAACTTTGAAATCAGCTTAGATGCAGTACCCAAAATTCCAAAGAGAAGCCAAAAAAGTCAAAACAAAAAGGAAAAAAGTACATCCTAAACCAAAGCATGCAAACAACTAGTAATTCATACCAAGGAAAGTTTGGCATAGCTAACAACATAACATTTAGAGCAAACAAAGTGTTGAAATTTACAACAAAAGTTTTAGGCCAATTAAGGCGGTTTAGAATCTCAACTAAAACTTTTGACCAAACAAGGCGGACAAGGCACTCAACCAAAAATTCAAACCACACAAGGCTTGAAAAACTTACCCACACATTCGGCTTTCACTTTTGCAACAATCTCAACGAAGACACTGCGGTCCACGAGTAGGCGACTATGCTCAACTTAGTATTGTCTTCTATTAGCCGTGAAAACAAGGTATGCCGCATGTGGATTTGCTCATACAAGTACTCCAACAAGCTTTTAAATGTCCAAAACTCATCTGAAGTCAACGCCATGATCCAATCCTCGTACATGTTGTTGAACTTGCTATGGCAGATCTACACTGCTAGCTGCCACAAATCACATAGACAAAAATTATGTTTTGTGCAAAGACAATGAAGCAATTAATGCACTCCAATAGAGGCAACAAAGTTGCCATCTCTACCACCCAAATACAAGTCAAGAAGCATGTCTAAGCATAGATGCAATTAATAAACATAAGTATTAGTACATATTTTTGAATGCATAAAAAACTGTACTATAGTCAAAGAACATATTTTTGAATGCACAAAAAATTTTATTCCAAAAATATATTTTTGAAGGCACGAGAAACAAAAAACAAAGCAATACTGAACACAAATGGATAGTGAGGTGAAAGAAATGTACCTTAGCACATGCATTCTCCACAATGTCTTTATTCATCTTGGAAATGTGCGTTCTATACTTAGCGAGTATTCTACAAATTGGCTTTATCAAACTAACCCATCGTGTCTCCACATTGCGCAACATATTCAAGCTTTTAGTTTTTGTCACTTCTGCTAGTTTTTTGAACTCTTGGAATTGTTTTGGAATATGGTTGAAATACTTTTAGAGGTGACTTGCAAATCTTTCTCAATAGTGCCAAAGATTGGCAAAACACTCATGGTCTTAAATGCAAGGTTGTAACGATGAATGGTGCATATTTTTCATAGATTTTTTCCATCATGAATGGTGCATATTTTTCTTCAAATAGCACCATGACACTAGAATGACACCCTTGCATATATACAACACCGTCAACACCAAAATACAAAAGCTTAGTAGTTATCCTATATTCATCTAAATCTCTACTACGACGTACATTGAGCACGAGTTAGTCTATCAAGTTATCAATAGTGTTAGAACCGTTATCAATAGTATTGCATCTTTACAAAATTGCCCGATTTGGGCAGGGGTGAGGACATTTAGGGGTTAACTCCTAAATGTCCCAACATCCAGGAACTAAATCACGAACAGATTCAAAACCTTGCAACTTTCTCATACAATTTCAAATGACTTTCATTCAAGTCACCTTTATAAGACTATTAAATTCTCTACCAATTACAATAGTTCTCTTGTCATGAGGAGTTGTTGATAATATTGGAGAGGCCTTCATCTGATGTCAGATTTGTTGAGTACATTTTATACTAGCAATGGTCCTTTCATGTACACCTCATCTACATCTTAGCCATGCTAATATCTATCTTTGATACTAGCATCTACTAAGTTAGAGTTCAAAGGATTGGTACGTTTAGGGGTTAAAAGCCAGAAAAAAAGAAAGAGCTGCTGCGATAGGATCGTATAAAATTAGTGATCAATCTCAGCTTCATTACCCATATTGAAGAAAAACCTCAATTGTAGGCAGATGTTTGTGCCACAAGCAATTGCCGGCACATAATGAAAGCAAACCCATGTGACTACCACTGGGACTTGATGCATCAATGAAATGAATTGAAGAAACTCAAACCCTTGGCATGAAGGCCATTTATGATTTACCACTTTGCATTTGATGCCTCTGTGCCTAGTCACACTGTGCCTGTGACATGGCAAGACGTGTTTTCACCTGCTTAACCCTTAAAGGTCCAAAGAGACCTTTCCGACCAGTATTAACTTATACACTAATATTCCATTGGATTTGCCATGGTTTCACATCTCCTATGGGTTTACGATCAAAAGTGAAGTTAAAATTCACATTGACATGATTTTAACCCCTGAATGTCCCAGCGTTCAGAAACTGGGTCACGAACAAATTTGAAGCCTTGTACCTTTCTCATACAATTTTGGATGATTTTCATCCAAGTCACCTTTGAAAGCTTATTAAATTCTCTACCAATTACAATAAATCTCTTGTGATGGGGAGCTGTTGATAATATTGGAGAGGCCTCCAACTACAAGTATGTCAAATTTGTTGGGTAGATTTTATGCTTGCAATGGTCTTCTCATGTACACCTCATGTACATTTGAGCCATGCTAATGTCTACTTTTGAGGCTAGAATCTACTTCTGTTTGAAGGGTTGGTACGTTTAGGAGTTAATGAGCTATTCGAGTCTCAATTTGGAACTTTCTATTTACAACAAATGTCAAATATACGCCAACATATCTACTATCCTCATCAACCCTTTAAGGATTAACCCTTTGACGTACCAAAGTCCATATAATGAACGATGAACAGATTGCAATCTTTCTCTTGGCTACATCTTGTACAATTTTCATTCATTCAAATTTTTCTTGATTCTTGTGCTAGTTGATTATCATTTGACAGTAGGAATCTTCAAAATAAGATATTGTATTTGTCAAACAAAAAAACTTATGTATGCCAAGTTTCATTCTTAGTTAGTTCAAAAAATGAGACCTTAAACATGATTTTTCAACATAATTAGAATCAAATAATGGAAACCATACCATCTTGTAATGCATGTAATTCTGATTTCATTATAATATTTTCTAATCATAAAAAATATGATGAATCCAACCGTACAAATTTGATCTTCACATTGACATTTACAATTTAGCTTTGTTTATCGACTCCATTTTTGTTTTTCGTCAAACGTTTTATGACAAATCTTTGAAAACAATGTTGAACCAAAACGTTAAAAGGTTAATCACAACAAGTCATATGTATGTTTTCTATGTGCAGACATAGAATTACTGCAATACTTTGTGCTAATAGTGTGTGGTACTAATTCCAAAGACACACTCTATTTTACAAATCATGAAATTGGCGAGGACTGAAAGTTTTATTGAGTGGCTGAAATCTTCATTTCATACTGATTTTACGTTTTAGTATCACCTTCACTAATTACCCTCCTTTAGTATGACCCGCCTCACTATTAGCAAAAAATACAGTGCTGGTTAAATCTGAGGGTACGTTCATTGGAAGGGTGGTGATGGAAAATAATTCTACTCTGATGCAAAATAGGATGCAGACTAGGGTTATTTTGAGTCATTCATCTTGATGGGATTATCTTATTCCTCTCAAGGTTAAGGTATTCCACTGCTGTGAACGTACCCTTCAAGTGTACCTAACATCTTACCGCCATGTTTCCAATTTCGTTTTCATGTTTTGGTAGTGTACATTCCAAACCAAAAATGCCTACCGTTGGTACACAATGAGCACCTAAGGATTGTGGGCTTGTTTTCCAGTCATGGCTATCCTATTGCTCTCTGAATAGATTGAAGAATTACAATCAAAGTAATTACTTGAAACTTAAAGGCATGGTTCTTGAAAACCAGGCAAACTTTAACCCTTAAAGAACATTTCCTAGTTTAGAAAGAAATTAGTTCTTTTTAAGCATAAACCTCAAAATATAGAAGTAATTTACATTCTTTGAATGTAGATACATATTATTCTTGTTAGCGATAACACCTGAAAAAATTCATAAAAAAAATTTCTCCATTATTAGTAATATATGAACAAGTCAAAGTGGTTTGAAAACTGAGAAAACTAACCTAAGGGGCTTGGTTTGTCCTTGAAGGGTGAAGAGGCCAACAAGAAACTTACATGAGATTATCAAACCTTCACAAGACCATTGAAACTAAATAGTTGCTCCAATCAACTCTTTTTCAAGCTAAGAAGACTAGGAACAATAGACCAGTAAAACATGGATTGGTAATTTTGCTAAGAACTAAGTGCGTTTGTAATAGAAAATGGAAAGTTGACTCACAATACAAAAACAAAAAGAATGTGAAGAAGATCTTTATACTAAGAATGTTATTATTGCCATAACATTCGTGTTGTTGTAGTATTAAGAATTGTTATTTCGCAATTCCATGGCAAAGTTATTACCAATTTGAGTTTTCCTTCATCGATTGTTCCCTTCTTCTTCATATTTTTTCAAACTTGTTTCAAACTTGCAATTCTATTTGGGGTAAATACACTTGTGATAAGCCCTTTGTTTGGTTTTGGATCTTTGGTGTTAGAAATGTAAAATTATTCATGCCTCAAAAATATTTTGTAACCCATAAAGCACAAAGAAGCTCAAATTGGACTTTTGTTTTTTTAATCAAGTTCAACAATTTTTTACTTAACCTTTTTTTAATAATAAGAGAAAATTAAAAAATTTACCATCCTACAGTACCTTAGTTTTTTTTCTCTCTCTCTATATATATGTATTTTATCTCATCAATGAAACTTCAACAATTTCTATGCTGAGGCCATACTTCCACGTGAGAATCAGACGAGTGAAAGGCGCTAGAAGACAAGAATCCAAGTCTCAAGAACCACCTTTTGGTCCACCAATGTCTGCAAAAATTGAAACCAAACTTTAAGATTCATCCTGGCATCGGTAGCTCAAGGGATTGGCTATACTACTTTTTGCTAATAGTGAGGCTTGGTTTATGGTAAACAAGGGCAATTGGTGAAGGTGACACTAAAATGTAAAATTAATGCAAAATGAAGAATTCAACCACTCAAAAAAATAAATTAGCCCTCGCTAATTTCACGATTTTGCAAGATAGAGTGCGTTTTTGGAATTGGTACGATACACACTATTAGCAAAAAGTAGTGTAGTTTCGACACTTTTACTAATTTTATTTTGAGCATCCATTGTAGATTACAAAACACACGGACACTGGAAGTTTCTTTTGCAAATTGGTGATCTAGTCCAGCTTTCCAGGACCCCAACCAATACATGGAAGGATTGTGATTGTCTAACTATTTATGTCAAAAAAATAAAAATGAAACTATTATGTTTTTGTACAATATTTATATGATATGAAATGTCAATAAATTAGTATGGGTCCCCTTAACCCCTCAATGACTAATGATCTGTGGTTTTAAAATGACAAATTCAATTCATCACATTGTCAAAAATAGATCTCAAAATTTTATATCACTAGAGTAAGTGAAGAACAATGCATATATTGGTTCAAAAAACAAATGAATTAGAACAATGCGTATAATGGTTCAAAAAACAAATAAATTAGAACATAAAATAGAACCTCACTATTGAGAATTGCTAAAAAAGAACATGACATCAAGCATTTGATCATGGTGCTATGATAGTGCATTGAAATGCAATTAAAATAATTTGGTGTCAACCTCCATACCAACCTAGTATGAATAAAATGACACTAAATTGACTTATATGTAGCCTTTGGTGTCAAAATGGCACCAAAATAATCTGGCCCAACTTTTCTGATGGAGGCCCAATTGGGGCTTCTTGGTCCTTTTGGGGGTTAAAAACCCCTATTCAGTGTACCTGAGCTACTATCCAGGGCCCGGGAAGAATTGATAGTCAGTTACAAGTCAGCCGATTAATTTTTGGAAATGGCTGATTGATTTTCAAGAATAGAGGCAAATTACCGAACTAAATGACTAAAAAATAATTATATTTAGTATTCATAAACGAAATATACGAGATATAATCTTTAAAAACCGGTTGCTTTTGGAAAATAAAGGACATTGACTGGTTGCCTCAAAAATCTTCCCGAACGCTGCTACTGTCTGTGAAGAATCTACAAGACAGTGCAATTGCACAAATAATCTAATCTACAGGGTACATAGAGCACAGAGCCGTAGAGGACAGCTAAGTTAGTGAGACTACTTACTTAACTTAGTTGAATGATCCTGAGGGAAGGAAAGGGAACTGGTAAGGCCGGGAAGAGAACAGACAGTGACGTTAGTAATTACTACTAACGCTGCCATCCCAGTCCAGTCCAGTCCAGTCCAGCAACGCAAGGGAGAAGCTGCTGCCTGGGTCACCGTTACACAACCCCTGCAGGGAACTCAAGGCAAGGCAGCAGGATCCTTCCACCCTACAGCTCATTCTCCAGATAGTTTACAGCCAGGCAACCCAGGATTTTACCAGGGATTCATTTCTTTCAGAGCTACTCCGTACTTACTTTGGTAATAAATATATACTATGATGATGCTAAAATAATTATTAAATTATTTTTCATCCAAATTTGATTCCATCATTCAATTTTTTATAATGAAGGGCATATTTTGTGTCCGGGTACACTATTTCTAAATCCGGACACTATTTAACCCCTAAACGTACCGGCCCTTTGAACAGAAGTAGATGTTATCCTTTAAAAATAGATATTAGCATGGCTCAAATGTACATGAGGGGTCCATTGCAAACATAAAATCTATCAACAAATTTGACTTACTTGAAAATATAAATCTCATCAAACTCGAATAAAACAAGAACTCAAGTCCAACGCAAATTCAAAAATAAGAATTTTTTATATTCCTTGGGATCACATTTCTACTCGAGGTTTTTCTAAAGCTATAGAAATTGTGTTTTTAGGAACAATATTGCTTAATTTCCAAAATCCAAATAATAAGCACATCATTGGCACATAGCATAATAGAGCAGTGCAATGGAGCACCCTTTTGAAAATTGAATCAAAAGAGAATCTTCACTTTTTTAAGTAATGAAGGAATGTCATGAATTGTGAAACTACCTTGTCATTGCCACGTAAACTTAATTTTTACTCCGGAATAATAACTAAACAGTAATCCCGTTGCAAAAGGATGTTGGCTTCCATTACTCTATTATGCCATGCAAGGATGAACTGGAAATTATCACTGAATAAATAAATAAATAAAAGAAAAAAGGGAAAAAAACGGAAAGAATTCCGTTAATCTTCAGAAGTGAAACAGATCAGTCAGGTGAAGTTAGATCACCAGGCACTCACTCAGGGCTGGCACTCAACAATCTTTCAACCTCGCTGGCACAAACTCACGCCCAGTATTTTTTTTGTTTCCTTTCTTTTTTTCTTGGAATTACCAAACCAGCTTGAATATTTGCAGCTGGCATCCCAGCAGAGGGACACACCATGCACTGCACTATAAAGCTCACCGCCCTCACCCATCCTCTCACTCCATATACATCAAGCAAACTTCATTGTGTCAATGCTGCATTGTCCGAAGAGGTCCAAGTCGATTGATAAGCTTTTAAGGTTTTAAGGCTTGTATATGGTTTTGGAGCGTGCAACGGCTCGAAGGTCAAGTCTTTCACATCACAAGTTGAATTGTCTTGTGAAAACCAGCCAGAGAGACACTACGTACTTTGCTCCAGCTGTAGATTGCTTGTCACCTGTGAGCCTCTTTAAGTAGACCCACTTGAGAGTTCTGCAGTCAGTACTACCTAGGAAAGACCTCTGGCTTTTCTTATAAGCAGGATACTCACGTTTTGTTCTTGTCAAAGAGCTCCAAGCAACAATTTGTGTCTACTTCTTGTGTTCTTGACCTCTACAATATACATAGCGCTAGTGAAATTTTCTTGCATCCATGGCGTTGCGCGTGTTTGCTCTCCTGGTGCTGGTTATGGCGGTGGACGCTCGGCCGATCTTCGACATTACTCAAGACACCGAGACGGAGGCTGCTGTGAGTACGGGAGACACCGAGACGGAGGCTGCTGTGAGTACGGGAAGGAAGCTGTTTAAGCTGGTGAGTAATACGTTGGTGCTGCCTTACCACAATGGTCCGTTGCTTGCGGGCAGCGCGGCTTTGAACGTGTACATTGTTTGGTATGGCACGTTTAGTCCTGCTCAGAAAGCAATTGTCACCGATTTCTTCTCGAGTTTCGCCAGCCCTGGCGCGGAGGTTCACCCTTCCGTGGCGAGCTGGTGGAGATTGACGTCGGGGTACAAGGACAACAAGAACAACATCCCCGCTGGAGCTTTGAAGTTGGCGGGGCAAGCCGATGATAACTACAGCATGGGGAAGGTCTTGAAGCAAGGCCAGTTTGAAACTCTTGTGGTGAACGCGCTCGCGACCTTGCCTGCCGATCCGTCGTCGATCTATTTCCTGCTTACTGCCGCTGATGTAGAAGTGGAGGGGTTCTGCATGAACACTTGCGCCTCGCACTCGTTCACTTCGGCTTCCCCTGCGTCCAAGAATTTCATGCTGCCGTACTCCTGGGTGGGAAATTCCGGTACGCAGTGTCCGGGACAATGCGCCTGGCCTTATGCGCTCCCGCAATACGGCCCGCAAGGTGCGAAAGCTTTGGTCGCGCCGAACGCCGATGCGGGGATGGACGGCATGGTGATCAACGTCGCCAGCATGTTGGCAGGGACCGTAACAAACCCCTTCGACAATGGCTACTACCAGGGCGACGCTTCGGCCCCCTTGGAAGCCGCCACGGCTTGCACTGGCATCTACGGCGCCGGCGCTTTCCCTGGCAACCCCGGCCAGTTGATTGTTGATCCCATCACGAGCGCCAGCTACAACGCGCAGGGCGTTGGCACCCGAAAATACCTCTTGCCTGCGCTCTGGGATCCTGCCACTCTCACTTGCACGCCTGTGTCATAAGAGGAAGATGAATAGAGGACCACTGGTGAGCCAACTGCCGAAGGAGTTGGTGATATCTGAGTTTGGTTGGCTTCACGAGAGAGATGAAACCTTTTCTTGTCGGGGTAGATTTCTCGGAAGCTTGTTGTTACGAGGGAGCCGTAATTATGTGATCATGAACTTCATGACTGGTTTATATATTTTTCTTCTTTTGGTGTGAGGGAGGAGGGTTAAAGGGGGATGCAGTTTCGATCTTTCGGTGTAGTGCGACGTACGGGGGTTAAGTTTGCGGTTACAGATGATGATCATTCTGTATATAAGAGTGCCTGCAGCAGGGAGTAGGTGTAATTAGAATGTAGGTTCTCAGATGATAGAACTGATTGTAGTTCTACACCAATTTTGGAGCTCCACATAAGGAGACACTTCTGTATCTAATAATTGTGATACATTTGTACACTATGTTAACACTGCTTGAGCTTCGATCATTTCACTCGCTTCGAAACCTTGTTGTGATTGGAGCTTTCTATTTTGAACTTCCATTGAATTCCTGTTTCTTGTGGTTGTCCCTTCGTTATGGAGTACTGTACACTTCGGTTGTGGATTCAAAGATGAGCACATGTATGTAACATGAAGAAGCTTCTGCTGTGATTTACAGCAGAGGATGCAATTTGTAAGAGAATGTTCAATCATGCAGTCGATCTTCTACAGCGTGTTTAGTGTTGCTTGTTTCAGAAGCACGCGTTTTTTTCATGCGAAGTGAGATGTCGTATACAAGAAGGCTCTGGTCTTAACAGCTGTATGAAAACCTAAGGCTAACCGTAACGGTTTCACCATGACTGTTGTTGCAATTCTACTGTTTCGCAGTACGCTTCCAGAGAATTCAGTTCCGTCACTCTTGGATATGTTCTACTTGCCAATCCAAACTACTGTATCGCTTGCACATTTACTAGTTGGAAGTGTATCAATTCTCTGTAACGAGTTGATCCTAACCATCCATGTCCATACTACAGCGCTTTTCGCAGATTAACTTCGTCTCTCTCGTTGCGGTTCCCGTTAATAGGGCGAGCTATGTTGATGTTTTCGCGAATTACATGCTACGATGATCGTGCGCTATTTGCACAGGACTTGAATGTGTTGTAGAAATAGCCAACATCCTGCCAGCGCGCGATTAATTGTGGTTAATTTATCAGCGTAATCTTGCACGATGATCTTCTGTGAATGCAGGCACGACCGCGGTTTCTTGGACGGCTTTGCAATTTGAAATTTGATACTCTATGAATGCGAGTTCTTAACGAGGCTGGATCTTGAAACTGCATGGCCAGATTCTTTAGGTCATAGCTGGAGTTTTTGTTATTCTGGTCTAGGCCTTTCATCATCATGTGTAACTGAGATTCAAATTTGTAGCGGCCGAGTGTTGATGTACGTCGGAAGCCGTTACGAACAATTGCGGTCGTTGAGTATTCGAGCACTCGTAACGAATTCCGCCATATGAATATGTGAGGTGAACCTCGCGCGCGCAATTTTCAATGTTGGATAGCGTTTGCTCTTCATTGCTAGAAACTGATCCTCTTGGATCTTTCTTCCGCCATTCGGTTTCTCTTTGGCCATTTTTGCAGCAGACTCCGCCATGGCTGTGAGTGGCGACAGAGCTCATTTGCCAATCTTTTTCCGACTTCTTTGTCGCTTCATGAAGGGCAGACATTGCATGCCATGAGTATGAATGTGAATATGTGAGGTAATTGGCATTGCATGCCAATTCATATGAATATGTGAGGTGAAACTCGCGCGCGCAACATTCGATGTTGCATAGCATTTCCTCTTCATTGCTAGAAACTGATGCAGTTTTGGCCTCTTGGATCTTTCTTCCGCCATTCGGTGTCTCTTTGGCCATTTTGGCAGCAGACTCCGCCATGGCTGCGAGTGACGACAGAGCTCATTAATCTTTTTCCGACTTCTTTGACGCTTCATGAAGGGCAGACATTGCATGCCATGAGGCAATGGAGCCGCGTACAGCAATCACTAGGTCTCCTGTATGGCTGTGTCTTCAAGCTGCGGCTCCGAGGGTATGGAGGGATTGTGGAAAGCCTGGAGAGAATTCCGAGAGGGACGTATCCTTTGGATGCATATCACCAGCTGGTGAAAGCGGGAGCGATCAAATTGGATTCAGGACAAGTCGCTGCATTACAGCCCCTGGAACGGTTGCACAGGGAGCTTGAAACGTATGAGCAACCAACTCCAGGCATCGGCAACAAGCTTTTCTCAGCTGTAGGCTTGAGCCGACCGAAGATGGCTCCCCAAGGGTACGTTTATGGCTTGTTTTAACTCCGTTTTGTTTGAATTTTCGTTTATGATCGATAGTCCTTTCAAAGATTTTGACGTGAGCCGTGCAAACGATGCGACAGGCAGCAAACCCTATCTTCCTGTCTGTATCTGGATGACAGTTAACCCTAATGTCTAGTGTACCTCCTGACACAATTGTGATTTGCATGTTTAAAAAAAAATTCTCAATCTTATTTTATGACACAAACTACGGTAGAGGATACCATTTGCGTCACTTCAAGCATTTTTACCATATGATTTTGGGAGGTCAGTATAAGATTTTTGGATGTAAGAGCCAAATCTATTGAGATCAATTTATTATCACTAGGTGTGAGTTTCTTACACAATTTAAGAAAAAAAAAACACTGACACGAAAGGAGTTTCTTATACAATTTCAAGGTGGGAACACTATCAATGACAGTAAGTAGACAACCCCGTTTCCATTCAAAGATAGACATTTAGCCAAGTCATGCTTACGTTACTTACTGTAAAGTGCTACCATAGGAGGTCTTACATCACTTGCTGTAGAGTTGCTGTTGGTAACAGGGGTCAGTATAGGAGACGGGATTAGTATAGAAGACTACCTGCACATGGTTTAATCATTTCTAGTACCGTAGTCCGTCAGTAGTACCCCCGGCGATCCTTTTCTTTCATTTTCTGTGTAATTTGCATGAAATTTGATCTTTCGCAGACCAGTACTGTGAAGCTTTGAATGCTATCAAAGTTGACCATTCTTTCCAATTGTTGGTGATACATGTGGTGCAGGGTTTATATTTATGGAGGGGTAGGTACAGGAAAGTCGTTGGTGGCGGATATTTTCTTTCACTGTAGTCCTATCCAAGGCAAGCGAAGAGTTCATTTTCATCAATTCATGCTTGACATTCACAAGAGGTAAGAACGTGCAGTGCCTGCACATGCAATGTAATTGTTAATTGCCAGAGAACCAAAGAACCAGTCACATGAATTTACCGACAAGAACAATCTATTGAGCTGGATACATGCACCCACCCATTGAGTTGTCGAAGTCAAGTTTTTACTGAGTCCACAATCCTAGAAGGTTATTCCTTGGACATCATTGGCTTCACTGGCACAAACTCATGCATCTGGCCGCTTAGTATCCTTTTCTGCCAGTGGCTGCCTTCCCATGACACTTGCCTTGCAATGCCAATTGCCTGGCCATGACATATGTCGTGGGAAGAAATGGATGTACAATCACCTGTCGTCACCTTTAGATCGTTTTCCCTTAGTTACCTACTATCCTCACAGTCACCACCATGACAACTCTGTCATGCATGATAATTTCTGGGATACACTCTTGAGGTCGGCCAATAACTGTGAGACTTGTTTTAATTTGTGATCATGGACCAGGCTACACAACATGCGAACCTCGCACCCCAAGGATGCTGACGTAATTGAAGTACTTGCCACCGATGTCTTGAAGACAGGCTGGTTACTCTGCTTTGATGAATTTCAGGTTGAGAACGACTCGAACACCTTCATAATCCACCGATACTTTCATTTCCATTGCTAGTAACAGTTGTACTGAATAATATATTCTATGTTTTTGATTGCCATTTCTCGATTGGATCTTAGTATACACTGTTGTTGAGCATATTTCCAGGCAAGATCAGTTCCTCTGATTTCTTCCGGGAATCGGCTTTTCTATTCAGAAATGAAATACGTACACATTATGAATACCAATGGAATGACATCTGGGCTTTTTACTACACTAAATGGCGTATTTAGGGAGATAAAGTACCCTCGTAAGAAAAAAATGAATGTAGTGTTCCAATGACATATGGCAACTTTATAATACATATGGCATGCCACCTCGTGTCACTCTCATTACTTGGAATGAACATGACACTCTTAATGAAGTGAGAATGACAAGTGGCAAATTCCTATGTAGTGTCAAGGGATACTATTTCTCTTCATCTTTTGAACGAATTGTAGTGAAAGACATCAGTTCTCCTCAGACACTAAATACGCCATTCAGTGTAGTGAATATGTCTTGACTTTACGAAGAACTGAAATGCTTCAAGAATGATGTTATTAAATTAGAGAACAATGTATTTTGAGGAGTTGGTTGCATGGGTTGTTCCTGGTAGGTCACTGACATATCTGATGCCATGCTTCTGAAAAGATTGTTAGAGAATCTTTTCAAAGGTGGAGGAATCATGGTGGCGTCTTCAAATCGTGCACCCACTGAGGTTTGTCTCCGGATTACTTCTTTTTCTTTTTGTTAAATTTCGCTTGAGCAAGGGCGCAAATCGAAAGTGTTTTCTATGGTATAATATGGGTTAGCCACAATAAACATCTCTTCACTACACAGCTTCACAACTGTCATTTATTTATTGAATGTTAACAGCTAATTGTGAACTTTGGAACAGACATTGAAACCATCTGAGTTTTCCCTCTACTCCACAAACGAGGATTGAACTTTCTGCCTAAAATAATGCTGAACCCTGCACCAACAACATAACCAGCGTAGTGATCATGCCTTACTGATTTGTTCCTCTTTGACAATCGAAATCCTCATCTTGTTTGTGCTTTGCAGTTATACAAGAATGGTATTCAAAGGGAGTTATTTCTACCATGCATTGAACTGATAAAGAGTCGATGTCAAGTTTTCGCCTTTCGTCCGCAAGCATCTGACTATCGTCTGATCGGTGCTCGCCCTGAAGGTTCCAGGTAACTTTGATAATCAACATACCATTTTGTGCAGTTTCGAGTGCGCCATATCACGGCTTATATTTTAGTGCTTTGTTTTTAATCCAGCTAAATCCTGGTGCTCGACTCGCTAATAGATTTTGGTTTGCCATCCAGTGCTCTGGACAAAGTATGGCACACTCCACTCGACGATAATGCAGCTAAGAAAATGGAGCTTGGCTTCAAGCAGCTCGCCGGGGACCGTGCCGTTGGTCGCACAATTTTGAAGGAAGGAAGTCGCACCATAGAAGGTAAGTCACTCCAGTTGTTGGTGGTCAACATCAGCTGATGGAAATCAACTTCTAGACCTGTCTAGTTTGATCGAGCCATGCTGAATGCTCGCTTGGACTGCTTCTTTGCTTCTTGTGAATCATCAGGCAGGTCTCATTGCACAAAGAACTCTATCAGAACCCATTGACTCTAGCAATGTTCTACACCTGGGCCATTCTTGAACAACATACATAGGGGCCTTGATAAGAGTGCTGCATAATTTTCAGTATCATGTTATGAATGACAGTTCCGAAAGCGGCTGGAGGTGTAGCTGCATTCACATTCCAGGATCTTTGCGGTACCGCTAAGGGAGCAGCTGACTACCTTGCAATTGCGTCCTCGTTTCACACAATTTTCATATCAAGCATCCCACGCCTGACTAGGATCCACTCCGAGCTCGTATGCATCAACCACTTCGTACTCCAGTAGCTTTTTTTACGAGTCAGCCACTCTCTGCTATTTCTCAAGAAATGGACCCTTATATGTCTCCTGGACAACCTGTCGCAGAAGTTTGGAACATTTAAATGTCATTGCAATAGTGTTGAGATTTTTAGGTAGGACTAATTGTCGTGGTACAAATTCTTCAAACTTTTCGAGTGGTAATCATGGTACAAAAGTATACCACGTGGTTGAGCACGTCGTCATAGTTTTTTTGAAATTCGGAAGGTTGGCTGAATGACCTAGTGGACAATTCATACCCTGTAAATCTGCATTAATTTTGATTCTTCTTAGAATAGCATGTAGGGAATTTGTTTTGGAAAACTCTGCAATTTTTCTAGACCCCACCTAGACAGTAGATTATAACATGGAATTTATTGTTGCAGGCAAGGAGGTTCATTACTCTGGTGGATGTTTTCTACGAGCAGGTACATCCACAAAACTTCAAAAGGCCTAGCGGTCCTAGTCAAGTCATTTTCTTCTCCTAGATGAGGGCAGCACATGTTGAATTAGAGCAGCATATGAGTTAGGATTTCTCTTTCCTGAGTTCATGTTTACTCTGACCGGATAAAAAACTGCACATGAGCCATGATTTCTTGAAGATTTGAATCAGAGAACATCGGAGGTTCTTTTGAATTTTCTTTCAGAACGTGATTGCTTGCAAAGATTGTCAATATGATTAAATCTCATTTGAACTTCTCTCCATGATCCTTATGCTCTTCGTTTTACTAATGAAGCTTTTGATCATGCACGCACATAAACACAGGAAAGCTAATTTATTTTCTGGATCAACAATGAATATTGAGTCTTAATACTGAAACCACCGAGACCAGGATATCTCACTGCTGGTTCTTGTCCTTGTAGAAAGTAAAGGTCATTGTAAGCGCAGAAACAGATCCTGGCGGCTTATATCAACCCAGGTAAAGCTGTAACCTTCATGTTCAGTTCTAAGGATTCCCGTTCTCTGGCTTGTTTGTTCGACTAAGACTGCAACAATTGGTGTTAATAGTATTATTTCCTTCCACATTCCCCTGATTCATCTTAATTCTATATCATTGATTGGATCTGTAAGTTATGGGTGGGCTTGTTTATGTGAAATGATAATCGCTAGTTAATAGAGGCATAGAGTTTGAAGAGGGCATGTTATGGCAGGGCAGAGGACTCTGCAGCAAAAGGAAAAGTGGAGAGTTCAACAGGGCCAAAATACGTCGAGAGTGATGAGGAGTTTGCATTTGCACGAACTGTGTCGAGGTTGAACCACATGCAGACTAGTGATTACCTCTCTAGTGCATGGGCAGATCCTGGCAAGGCCTTCATCTGTCACCTTGAGAGCTCGACGCTACAAGAAGGGGATTTAAGGAGGTGAGTTTACACCTTTTATCTATAAAACTGCAGCCACTTAAACACAACTAAATGGGAGGGAAAAGTTGTATACCTTGCCCACAGTTATACATACAATCGATTAGCGTATCAGCGGTAGTTGAATTACTAGAGATACGTGAAGGACACAGTCATATGAGGTGGCAAAGCCCATGCATAAGTGAAAGCTTATAAGATGTTTAGAGAGCATGTGTTTTGAAACAGCTTCTAATCTGTCTCTAGTGTTGGATGTGAAGGGTGTGGGACCGTTATAACGTTGACTCAGACCACAAACTGAGTAAGGATGAACTTCTATTGATGATGGAGGACCTCACTGAAATCAAATCAGGCCATAGATACGTCCCATCGGTATGTGTTCTGTCTTTTGAAAACATAATCACGGATTCTACTACAAATTCAAGCTTGCTCTGATTCACTAAATTCGTTATGTGACAAAACCATAAGCGTCAATGCAGGAACTGGTGGATGATATGTACAAGAAGTTAGATGCCAACAGTGATGGGATTGTAGTGTGGACTGAGTTTCGTGATTATTTTTTGCGTTATGGTCTTCAAGTGCAAGCAGTTTAACAAGGCCTGCAAAAGAGTTCTTTGTTGCATCATTTTAGATATGCAGGAGTCACCAACTACTGTGAGACACCATCACAGTGAAAGATTGTTTTGGTTACTTTGGACCTGTTGGAATGAAGTATTTTTTTGTTTGTTAGAAACTTTCAAAAGTTAAAAAAATCTTGTTATCATGTTGCTAGTGATTTCCACATTGTGATTGGATTTTGATTTAGTTTTCTTAGCATTGTGTAATATGTTGAATGCTGCAACTTTTATGTTTGTATTTATATATATATTTTTATCATGCATATGGAATGTAAATTTTCAAATATATACTTGGTTTTGTTTAATTCTGGATCTCATTTTTGTTGGCAAAATCTTAAACCTTTAACGCTTTTGATACTGTAGCTGGGTTCACTGGTTTTCACTGGGGTTTTCCAATATGATTAATATTGCTAGAAATAGAATGGATTAAATTGAAAGTAACCATACAATTGTATTCTCAACTGGAGTGCAAATATTTTGCCAAAATTAGAGAATCATCCGATGGTGGGATTGGAAGATCATAGTATGTCTTTGAACTGTATAATGCACACTCAAAAATGAGATTTTGGAGTAAAATGAAAGTAAGATGTTCAGCAATGACCTTGGCAATGACCTATGTCAACACCTCTCTGTTGCATTGTTTCATGTTAAGAACGGACTTACACATAATTATTGTGAATTTTACAAGTGAGAGTGACTTATCTATGTATAGTTTAGGACAAAAATTTAAATGTTAAAATATCAAAGGAATTGGTACAAGGATCAAGATCGGAATATATACACTAACGGAACATGAATAAGAGAACACAATCCAAAAAATAAAATAGGATAACAAACTTCCAAACACAAGAAATACTGCATAGTATACGTGTTGTATTTGTAAGTATTTACTATATTTTGACATTTTGTTCATAGGTATTTTGATAGTTGCAAAACTTCAAATTGAATTTTTCTTTTTCTAGAATATGTATATTATAACGCTCATAATCTAAACTTCACAATTCAAAATTTAGTTCTTCATGGATTTTCCGTTATTCTCGTTTTCAACACATCAGAGACACAATGTGATCACTTGAGTACTAAAAGATTAAGGATCAAACTAACATATCAACAATATAAATTTGGACAAGTCTTCAATGTTTGATTTGTTGGCTTATGCATTTTGAGGTTTTTATTATTTATTTTAAATTTATATACATGGTTTATCTATAAAAAAATTATAGTTAAATTTAAATATGATTGAAAAGTCAAATTAGAAGTATGTATTGTTCAAAATTACATTGAAAAGTAAGATTTAAAAAAAATAAAGATCAATCATATGACGAGATCTAGCTTCACCAAAATCTCATATTCATATGTGCATGAGCCTTATTTTGTGTAGAACTAAGAAATCTTTAAATTGTTGAATTTGTACTCTTGCATACATTCAAAATAATACTTGGAAAGGTCTTTGTAAAAGATTCTATGTTTTTTTTAAGTGTTCTATAAATTTTGAATATATGTAACTAATCAATCAAAAATATAGTTTATATGTAAATGTGATATCTTTTATTGAATTTAATATATTTTGAGGCAGAAAATTTCAATGAATTTTTTGGATTTATGATAATTTTTTTGATCCTAGTGAAGCTTCCTTGTGTGTTGAAATGGAAATTCACTTTCTAAATAGCAACATTACGATTTGCTAATATTATATATGCCATTCATTCACAATGTTAACTTCTAAGATAGTCTTGGATTTCAACGCCCTATGATTTTTCACATTTAACTCCCATAATACAATTAGGCTTGTCACTCAGCGGGACTTCTATTATAGTTCAAGTACTTAATGGCGGCACTCACTTGCCACTAATATTAACTACCTTTAAATAATAACCACGTCCCCTCTAGGCTCTTATTACTTTCACTTCAAGATTCATACTGTGGAATTCATTATTTTGAGTTCATTGTTCAGACCTGATGTGAAAAGGAAGACTTCCTAATCAGTATCAAGAAATGTAATTGAACACCTTATAATGCCAAAGGTGCTTGAGTGAAGCCCTAATACTAACTTCAACCCTTGATAGTCACTGTTGCTCACTTTAGCACTATGCGGAAGTAAGGATGAAGATCCTAAGTTCACACTTTGTTATTCCTAAATTCCGCTCATGAGTTAATCGAAAACTACGAACTATTTATTTGCAATGTTTGGCATACTATTAGTTTACTTGAATAGTGAAATTGTTGATTTTGAGTCCAAAAAAATGTGGTGGCTCCAAAAAAGCTCTACATGTCATAATTGGGGGAGGTGGTGATTTTAGGACATCCTACCTTACAAGGGCCACCCCATGAAGTAAAATATTTGACCTACACAAGAGAGCACCCGACCCGCGCCCGTTCTTTGGGTGGGGCCCATACCACGGTCATACGGTCTGACCAGCGGCAATGGGTAAAACCGCGATTCGTCTCTCCCCTTCGCGCCATTCTTCTGCTCTTTCCCCTGGACTTCCCGTTCATTTTCAGTTGCTCGTCACCACCAAGCAATCCATTCCATTGCATTCAAATGTATGCAACATTACTTCCCCGCCGTTTGACTTTCCATCTCTTTTGATTCCGAGCTCTCATGCACCGACTCTTCGCCGCTTTCCGTTTCTCGAGGTCCACTTCGATTGCGCTTTCGAATTTTAATTTGAATCATCTCACTCCGTCTCCTCGTTAGGGTTTGTTCCATTGTGCAGTGGCCTGATTATTTTCTGTTTTGCGTTTTTTTCTAAGTTGCGGTGCAGTGAGTATTGCGAGGTTCAGTAGTTTAGGCTCGACCTTTTTGTTTGATTTCGGGGAACAATAAAAGGTCGGCGTTGTTCGCAGTTTTGGTTTTGTTTGGAGAACTCGAGCCTTCTAATGTAGTCTTAGGCTTCTTGTTGAAACGATCGCTGGATGCGAAATTGAGGGAGCGAGGTCTTTTATTTCAAGACCTGGATCTTATGCTGTTCGTTGTGCAGGATGTGGCCTTTGGAGGGACAACCACTATCACCTCCGTGGCGGGATTAACAACACGCTCGGCTTACTAGGGAAAAGACATGGAGCTTTAGCAGGGAGGCATGGATGAAATTGGTGCTCTAAACCTAGAATAATGGGGAAAACACAAGCGGAAGCCGCTGTGGTTGTGGATCGCACCACGGGAAAGGTGCAGCAGAAGATTCACAGGTTGCATTCGCTTCTTTTTGGTGTAGATGCAGCTTTTACTAGAGGGGACGCAGAGATTGCCCTGGGCCTTGGTCTTCGATTGCTCGGATTTTTGGAGAGTGAATGCGAGACAGCTGAGGATGTAACATATGTTGAGCCTATTAAGAAGCAGGTGCTGGAAAAGATTGAGGCAGCCAGCCTGGAAACACAAGTTGACAGGTGTGTAATTTCAGTGACTTGAGTATGCTGCATTGCATAAGTACGTATTAGACAATTGAACCTATTGCCTGATTTTAAGCGGGAAATACTTGTATTGGAGGGGGTCATTTGTAAGCATGTTCCGGAATCAAACTCTCTGTTCTGATCTCAGCACTAATTTTTGCGCTCATTTACTTTAATTGCATTGATCATCAGAGGGTGTCGAATGGTCAATATGCACTTCTGGATTGTTATAATTCGACAGTGTTCGATAATTTCGTAGCACAAACTTCAAGTTCCTGCTTGTAGATGTCGATAGAACAAGGTTTCGTACCATCTATAAATCGACCATTTCCTTCGAAGGTTTCTTAGTGGCAGTCATCTGCTTCTTGCGGCCGTCTTGCGTTTTGTAATTTGAACAGAGTATTATCCTTTTTTAGGGATGTGCGCCTCGCGATCCTTTGCTTAATTAGAGTTGTCTCGTTTTTGCAATCTTGAACGAATTCCGGTTGTGTTGGTACTACTACAGGCTAGCACTGGAACAAGCAAATGCTCCTCCTGGGTTCAAGTTTCGGCAAGGGAAAGCTCTAGATGTCGAGAAAATCAAGAATGCAAAATTTTACCGAGCCTTTGTGCAGAGATCGAGACCTGAGGGCATATCAGTGAGTTTTTAAATTTCATTCATCTCCCTCACACATGCAACATGTACTGTTGCGCTTCTTCAACTACTAGTGTAGCTTATTTCAAATTCTGTTTACTTATTTTTGTGTCAGTGTTTTTCATAATCCACATAAAAATACAGAGCACATTTCATGTACCAAAATATCTCATATGCGACTTTGTTGGCGTTGGCAGGCCCAGTGCAGCACAAAAGACATACCAAACTCCCTTGCGTCAGAGGTGAAAACTCCAACAATAGGAGGACCGTATCAGAGTGGATATTCTGAAAGAAAAGAAGAGGCTGACGCTTTAAGATCTAGTAAAGGATTGATGCAGTCTAGGCTCACATCTCTATATACTCATGGGCAACAAAAGGCTATTGAAACTGCCCCTTCCGTGGAAGGTAGGACTTCAATCGCATTTGGGCTTCTGGTTTGGCACCGTTCTTTTTTATTCTTTATTTGAGTGTCGATTGGTTATTGCCTTGTTTACTTTAATCCTGATAACATATGCAAGGAATTTAGGCTTTATGCACCCATACTTTTGCCGGATAAGTACCTCCTCGATGACGGATGATGAAGATTGCAATATCGTTAGCCTATGCACGTACATCTCGTGATGAGCTTGCACTGAAAAAAGTCTACCAAATGTGTTGCAGATGTTAATTTACCAGAGCCTGCTCCGAAAGCAAATTATACTGCGGCTACCTTTCCTACAGCTGGACCATATCGCCGGCTAACGACAGAATTCAAAGAGAATGATCGTTCACCCTCTCCTGAACCGGAAGAAAGGATTAATCCTTATAGTCTTAACCGCAAAAGACCAAGCAATCCATACGGAGCTAAGAGGAAGCCTGAGAAATTCAAGAAGTCGTTCAGGGAGGTCTCTAAGGAAGTCACTAGAGAGGAGATAAGCACCGACGATGATTCTCCTAACGAACCTCCACCAGTTAGCTTTGTAACAGCGAAGCAGAAATTGGTACGTCATCATGAAATTTTAAAGCTCAAATGCGACCTAAGTTCTACTTTTAAATGTAACAACCAATTTGTATAGTTCATGGAAGTATATCGGTTTACTAGTTTAACTATACGGTTAAGCCCATGCTGAAATCATGTGATGCTTCGATGGTGGAAGAATGATCCTGATGCCGGCGTATTTCACTGAAGGTTCATGAATTTGGATATGGTTGATTCTTATATATTGGTTGAAGCTGGTTTAAGTAGCTTTATCTATTGATTGTGTAACCATCCTATTTTGGTTTTGGCAGGCATTAGACCAAGCCAAAAAGAATGGGGGCGCACCTACTTCGAATTCGTATCAAAATGGACCAAGTACCTCCGCTGCTCCCCGACCGCCGGGGAAGACCTTAGGGATGTCAAGACGTGGTGTTCGTGGCTCTTTTATACCTCCAGTACGAGGTGGAACTGCAGCCTCAGCTGGGGCTGCTGGGGGTGCCGTTTCTATGCCACGTGGACCTTCTGCAAATGCTGCCAGCACTGCAGCAGAGGACTCAACTCGAAAGTGGTGAGTTCTGGAGCATCCTTTTTCTGTGTATGAAGTTATGTTCATTTACTGTTTTGACATAAAACAATAGTGAGGCAAATAGTTTTCTGCAGCCCCTTCAAAGTTCGGTAAGTTCTTAGTGCTAGATTAATGCCATGCATGTGTTTTCTTGTCAATCTTTTCCTGCCGTAGTCTGGGGAGAGTAAAATGCTGTTAGGTTTTCCATTTGATCTTCTTATCTCAACCTTTCGGTTTAGAATTGCAAATCCGATAAATACACGCCATTCGTCAAATAATCTTACGTGATGGATATGGATGTAGCATGGAGCTGCTAGCTGGACCAGATGGGGAGCTACCTGATAGATTGAAGAATCTGGAGCCTCGTCTTCTTGAACATGTCAGCAACGAAATCATGGATCAAGATCCCAATGTTCGATGGGATGATATTGGTAAATAACCTGTGCCACATGACAAGCACTAGTTTATGGATTTTGCAAAGCAGTTTATGCCAAATCTGCATGCTACAATTCCCCATTCTTTTATTATCCTCATGATAAATTTATCACTTATTTCTAATTATTTTCAATATGTCTTGGTTCTGAGTGATTTTAAATGGCTTGTCTGGCAGCGGGGCTGGAGCATGCCAAGAAATGTGTAACGGAGATGGTGATCTGGCCTCTCCTACGCCCAGATATCTTCCAAGGTTGTCGTGCTCCTGGCAAAGGGCTCTTGCTTTTTGGCCCTCCTGTAAGTATCGCATTTTCCATTTTCCCTTGATGCCAAGTTCATTCTTTCCCGTTGTGCTTAGGTCTCTTTTCATGCAGAACACCTGCGTGGATGTAGTTTAGCATGATAGGAGTGCCGTGATTGTTTAGGAACACAACAATGTGTGATTGCATTGACACTTCTGAATTTAGATACAGCATATCAGTACTTACGTTCAAGTTTTATCATGTCATTACTTAGCTTGCTGACGACATTTGGCTCTATGTTTATCAGGGTACGGGCAAGACTATGATCGGAAAAGCAATAGCTGGGGAAGCGAAGGCGACATTTTTCTCTATATCTGCCAGCTCTTTGACAAGCAAATGGGTAATCTTATTTGCTGTGCTCATTAGTTTATCATAGAAGTAGTAGATCTTGAACAGGTTGCCTACATCCTGAGCTGCTTTGGTGTTGTGATTTGTGTGAGCCAGAGTTTTTCTTTTTGGATAGGCTCGATCTACATGCATGGACTTGCTAATCATTGATGGGAGACGTCATTGGCAGATAGGTGAAGGTGAAAAGTTGGTCAGAGCCCTCTTTGGAGTTGCGAGTTGTCGTCAGCCTGCTGTGATTTTCATTGATGAGATTGACTCTTTGTTGTCTCAGGTAAGCAAATCAATTCTAAAAATCTTTTCGACAAAGGTTTTGCTTATTGGCTGCACATTTTCACATTACTTTGATGCCCTACGTTTATGGAGATGTCTAGTTGAGGCCTCATACAGTTACTTCCTGTCAATGCAGCGAAAATCAGAAGGAGAACATGAGTCTAGTAGAAGATTGAAGACTCAATTTTTGATTGAGATGGAAGGTTGTGGGAGTGTTAACGAACAAATCCTTCTAATTGGTAAGTCTTGTATTGTCTTTTTGATTTTGTCTTCTCAGAAGTCCTTTTGAAGCAATTTTATGCGCTTGACCTCCGGGGAGTTCTTATGGATAGACCTATACTGGCAACTTCTTTGCCAGTAGTACTTAAATGATGCATTGACAGGATTAAAAATCATGCTTTGAAATGTATTTACTGAAAGTTAAACACGAACCTTATACCTTGTAATAATGTAGTCTTACTAATCTTTGATCCTAAACAGGAGCAACAAATAGACCTCAAGAGCTTGATGAAGCTGCTCGGCGACGGCTTTCCAAGCGACTCTATATTCCTCTACCTTCTCATGGTATTGCTTTCTGCCTTGATCTCTTCTACGCTCTGGTATTAGTTAGCAGAGTGTTTTGAGTTAGTACACCAAAACATACTTGCGTGAATTGACTGGTTACCGTGTTGAGGTACAGAGGCAAGAGCGTGGATCATCCGCAGTCTTTTGCAAAGGGATGGGCTCCTTTCTTTGACAGATGAGGACGTTAATTCTATTTGTACAACCACGGATGGTGAGTAGTTTGTGCCCATCATTAATGTGCTTACTCCTCTCGTTTGGGTCACTGGTTTGTATCGAAATCTAAGGACTTAACGAAGCTGGGCATTGTAGGAAGTAAAACTTGCGTCACTCACTCGACCTGATGTTCATAATGCGCAAGGTTTGTATTTCTTCTGCTAAAGGAGGGTTTGTGGTTCTGCAGGTTATTCTGGCTCAGATATGAAAAATCTTGTCAAGGAGGCGTCAATGGGTCCTCTGAGAGAACTTTTAATGCAGGGCAAAGATATTAGCAGCATCAGTCCAAATGATATGAGGCCTATTTCCTTACAGGTTGGATATAATCACAACTCTGTTCCAACCATTTGTTTGAAGCTGGTTGCGTTCTCTCATCTACTTGCCTTAACGCAAAGTTGTAGTATTACTTTGATTGCTGTCAATTCCCTTTAATCTTATAAATATGCTGTTGAAATGACATGAACTGGTGGTTGTCTTGCAGGACTTTATGAACGCTTTGCAACAAGTCAGGCCTTCTGTTTCTCCTGATGAACTTGGGATGTATGAAGACTGGAATCGGCAATTTGGTAGTCTAGCTCTGTAGACAGTTCGTCAGTTGGTCTGGCACTTCTACACTTCCGCATCTTGTAAGAAAATTCTTTGATTAATTGTAACGCAATTTTCTAATTGGCGATTTTACGTACAAGTTGACACTTCGAACAAACTAGAAGTGCGTCTCTTCAAAATATCAAATCAGTAGAGGCTCCCCCAAGGTGGAGCAGCATTAATTACATTTGAGTGCACAGGATGCCAATGAGGATACTTCCAATCCTTTTGACAGTTTTGGTTCGCTAATTTTCAGGTGACTCCTAATCACTTTTTTTCTCCCTTTACTGTGTAAAATTCATTGCTACATATGGTAAGCTACATCCCCTTCTGAACCTTTCCATAAGTCTCATGGCACAAAAGTTCATAAGACAGTAGAGTTATCCTAAAACAAAAGTTGTGTTTGAATAAGATATCATGTGTTTTGCTTTAATATACTCTTATTTGTTCACCCTAAATAGTTATAAGGTGTGGAAGGTCTTAGTGGCCTCTCATTATTCTTAAACTATTCCTAAATTGGTTTTTAAACACCCTATATTACTTCTTTAAATTTATAATTTATATCTCAAATGAACAAAAGACACCCTATATTTGTTCTCTCATAATTATCTAAATTCCTGACAGTGACTTCCCCGGGGCCTTCAAGGAATGGATTTACGTATTGCACATGGCCTTGACAAAGGTGGATGAGAATGCCCGCACTTACAGACTCCACTTCAATCATAAATCATATTATGAAACCAAATGCGAGGCAAATATTGTAGACTAAGCTGGTATGAGTGGGTCAGCTATGGTGCCTGAACTGATGTCTTATTTGAGTTCTGGCTCTTTAGAGCAAGTGAGTTTATTGGCTCTTAAATGTGCAACGTGTGTCTAGTTGGCAGGTGATCATTACTGGTTTCAGTGACGAGTCCGGATCCCCTTGAACTTGTTCATTGTTTTACCATCTGTCCTCTCTCTAAACCTGAACCTAAGACCTAATTAGCAAATCTTGAGTTCTTTTTAGGATTTTAAAAATAAATAAATCTTCGTGTACTTTGTCTACTCAACAACTTCAAAGAGATTGTCTGTTTCTTGAGTTCATGAAATAGTTATGTTGAATTTCAGGCGTTTTGATTCCCAAATATAGAACTTGATTTTGAATCCCTTCTTGTTTGAAAATGAAATGAAAATGATCCCAATGGCCTCTTCCTATTTAATTAATGGAGGTCATCACTTATTAGAGTATAATATTACTTATTTCAAAGTTGAGGTCTAAAGTACCAATTCCAATCCATCTAAATGTTGGATTGAAGTAAAAAGGTTTAGATATTCTTTTAATCATGTTTTACTTTAAAGGAGGGGGAGGGGGAGGTGGTTCATTTTCACAATTTTTAGAGTTCTACATATATAGTGCAGGCTCTTTAGAGGTTAACTAGCTAAGATCCTCTTGTTTTTCCTTCAAATGGGTAGATTTTGAATTTGATTAGCCACAATTCCAAATTTCAACTAGCTAATTTATAATTGAAGGTTGATTTTTTTTAGATATTGATGAAAACATAATTTCTTTGTCAAAGGCAACTGTGACCCTAAACCAATTACAAGATAACATGTGACACTTTTGACTAAAAGTAATTAATTTATATAGAAATTGTCCAAGACGTAGGATTTTGGATCAAGCCTCAACTGCATTGATTATGGCTATTAGTGTTTGTGGGAGTTTACATAAGTTAGTGTCAAAGGGACAGTTATTTGCACTTTTCAAAGAGTTGTGGTTATGGACATCTCTGAACTGAACTGGCCAGTCCTGCTTGCCGTTGCTTGTTGCGTGGGGTTTTCAATTGAGTTTGTAGAATGTGTCGTCTTCTTTGTTATCGAGGTCGCCTCGTGTGGGCTCCCTCCAAGTCGTCGAAGTCGTCGAAGTTGGGCTTCCGAACGGGTGCGTTCGGGCTCCGTGCATCTTCGAAGTCGCGGCTCGTCAGGCAAGCTTCTAAATTTGAGGTATTGGTTTTTGTTTATCTCCTTTTTTTTGGGAACTAGTCTAGACGAACAAAAAGAAAAGATTTTACTCGCAGACTAGAATAGTTATTCATTGTAATGCAATTATAAATGAAAAATAAAAGAAGCAATGATCATGAACAAGGAAAGATAATGAAAATAAATTATAGAAATAACCTAGAGAATACTTGCACAGAAAATCGAGGCCTTCGTTCATCTGATAACAGATAAATAGACAAGTAAACCGGCAAAAGAAAAGAATTTGAAGAATGCAATTTATGCTCAAGCAACGATATTATAAATTAGTGTCACAATAAATTAGTGTGTGTGCTACTATTTGCAAACTTTGAAATTAGTTAATTATTTGTTTTTGTAATTGGTTAATTATTTGTTTTTGTAATTATTTGAAAATAGAGTCTTATAGAGAAGAATTTGAAATCTAGCACCTACAAAAGAATTTGTTGGATTTTTAAAAGAATTTTCACATACATGCTTGTATACCAATTGTAGACTTCATATTGTGTGGTAAAAATCAACATGGATGAAATTTCCCTTTCACCACATACAAAAAATTCAATTCCATTAAATAAAATTCTTCCATTTTCATATTTAACAAACACACTAATTTTGATATATAGGGGTCAAAGACATGGATTAATAGAGATTAGCATCGCATACCATAGTCAGTTGTCAATATCTTTTAAAAATACTTTTAAAAAGAAAAGCCTAAATATTTAAGAAATCATTTTTTCAAATATTTTTAATGGTAAAAAAGAGAATATAAAAGAATATTCATATAATTTGGCATTTTTTGGGAAAAAAAACTAATTATTAGGTATGAGATGCCGACATTGACACGGTAGTAAAAATTTCAGCCTTGTAATTCCCAAATTAATGTAGGTGTACCTTAAACCACCACAACACCTAAAACCACCAATTTCTACACCCTTTCTTCATTTCAAGGGAGGAAATGTAAGTTGTCGGTACACAATTTAACTTTTGAGCAATTGATGCATAAGTCATGAAATGAAAGCCTACATTTCCTTCCTGAAATGAAAGAGGGATGTATAAGTTTGTGGTTTTAGGTGTCCTGGTGGTTTAAGGTACATCTATCTTACTGAAATTAGTGTGTCCGCGCAATTAGCGTTACACACACTAATAGCTATAATCAGTGTAGCTCGCGGCATTTCTTTCAGTTCTTCGGGAGAACGATCTTCGCCTTCATGCCGCAGAGAACCACTGGAGCTTTTTTAGGGTTTCAAGTCCGCCTTCGTCAACTCCGTCCGGTACGTTTCTTACTTCACTGAGGAAGACAGACAGATTGTGGTTATCTTTTCGTCTGTGAATCTCAACGCGGATTGTGCGACCACGGGCAGTGAGTCCCGCAGTTTTGTTTTTCGGTGCTAGGGTTTGTCTTCTGAGTTTGGGATCCTTGCAGGAAGATCCTCGCAGCAAAGATGGCCTCGGAAGAAATCGGAAAGACGCCGGAGTGGGTGATGCAGAGGCAGAAGGCGCTGCAGAGTGTTCACAAGCTGATTCATCTCAAGGGACCCCGCGACAAGGTCACCTCCGTCATCATTCCCGGCCTTTTGGCCGCCACCGGCCTCACTCTCATGGGCCGCGGCGTGTACCACCTGGCAACAGGGCAAGGGTTGAAGGAATAGTTTAATTTTTGGTGAAAGGTTTCTTTCGTTGTAGGAGACGATGCCGCTAATAAGAACTGTTAATACCTGTGGTGTGCGGCATCTTTTTGTGCACACACCTGGTCTCAAATTGCACTAAGCTTACTGTGTCCTGCTTGTGTTCCCGATTTCTTGCCTGTTGTGGTATTGACGAGCTTGTTAGAGTTCCATGATCTTCACCAATTCTTCCGTTCATACTTTCTTGTGCTCTTTCTTTTTCATGAACGGTTCACTATTGTGCATCTTCAGGGCATCGTGAGTTTTAGTACACTGAGAGACTGGTTTTAGAAGCGGAAGAAATGGTCCTGCTTGTACTCCCGATCTCTTGCCTGCTGCGGGATTTTCCAGCTTATTAGGGTTTCTTGTTCTTCTCCATTTGGACGAATTCAAGATTTCCGTTCTTACTTTATTGTGCTCTTTCTTTTTCATGAACGGTTTTCTATTGTACTGTACATCTTCAGAACATCGTGAGTTTTAGAACATGAAGAGACTGGATTTAGAAGCGGAAGAAATGGCTGCCGAGGTGTCTGTTTTGTTTTTAAGGCTCTTGTCGTCGTGGTGATGGTGGCTTCAAGAGTAAATGATCTTATTTTGAAATGTGTTCAATTAAGGAAAGGTAGAAGGTCAAGTCATCTTCCACCTCTGAAAATAATTTTGTGATTTGAAGTTTTTATGCAAGAGACATGAACAAATTTCACTACGGTTGTTGAATGAGTCGAATGATAAGAGAATGTGTTGTGTATTGAGTCGAATGATAAGAGAATGTGTTGCGTATTGTAGAATGTAGACCAACTTATTTTGAGTTTTGTTCAACTAAGAAAAGTTGCACAATCAAGTAATCTTTCACCTCCAAAAAGAGTTTTGTGATTTGAAGTCTTTTTGCTACACAGTTATATGAAATAAGTTTAATGAATGAAGAGAGTGAGATTACAAGTGATGAGTTCTACATATCTCACATGCATTCTTAGCACTTGTGGATTGAATTTGTATAAAACATCAGGCCTTCTTCATATAATCTACACTTGTGCACTGAATTTGTATATAACACAAGGCTTTTCTCTCCCTGTAAACCACACTTGTGCACTGAATTTGTATATAACACAAGGCTTTTCTCTCCCTGTAAACCACACTTGTGCACTGAATTTGTATATAACACAAGGCTTTTCTCTTCCTGTAAACCACACTTGTGCACTAAATTTGTATAAAACATAAGGTTTTCTCCTCATATTGTATAACCCATACTTGTGAATTATTGCTCCCTTTTATACAAATGTCAGGCACAAATGTGCTAATTGGCAACCCTTTGCCTAATGTAATTGGTTCTAACAACTATTTTAAAAGACTATTTCTAATGCAAGTGAAATGTTGGATTATTTGGTATTTATAATAGTACTTAGGTAGAGGGCAAGGTCAACACATCTATGCTGAATATAGATAGATAGAAACTTCGGTCTTTTTTCAAAACCAACGTGAATAAAGTGTCTGTTCGTTCGTTTTCAATTTTAACATGTTATAAAGTAGGGGCACCCAATTCCAACTACAGTGTCGATAATTCTTAGACACGACATTCATTTTAGAATGCAAATCTAAGCACATCATAGACTGAGCCTTTATTGTTTGTTGACCAAAATGATAAGCTATCTATGGTCTATCTAAACATTCTAGAATGACTTCCGTGTGTAGAAATTATTGGCATTGGGTGCTCCTACCCTCATATCATACACAAGATGCAAAACACATACACTTAAGTTTGGATGAAAATTTTATTTATTTATAATCTATTTTTATATGAAAATCAAAACTCCATTTTCTACCCCCAATTCAAGCAATTATGGATATAGATTTGGAGTAACAATGGACATAATGGTTTTAAAGGAAAGAGTGCAGATCGTTTCTAGAATTGTGTGAAAAAAGAATCATGAGTTTTAAGATCTTATTGACTAAGATATGAACAGATGAAGTTATCAATCCAACACTACTCAATTTCCAACTGGGTTAAATAAAAAATTAACATTTCATCCTAAAATGTCCCAAAGTTTTATTTTTACTTTTTTAAAAACAGGCCGTTTTATTCTGCTGAAAGAAGAAATTATCACAGTGAACCATGAGCATTAGCCCCGGCGAAAGAATCTTTTTGTTATAAGAATTAAGAACTGAGCATTATACAAACCAACCCATACTGGGCTGGCGCAACAACAACGTCCCAAATTTTGTCATTTTTTATAGTGGACTAAGAGACCTACCCAATTCATTTTCCAGATTAAGATTCTGGTAATTTCTGTGCCAGAAATGTCATTTCCAAATTCATGACTTGAATTCATACGTAAAAATACGTACAATTTCCAGGGGCTACTGTACTGTACAGAACAGTATATGAGACTTCGAATAATCCACCTTAACCCTTTAAGGACCGCGCATCCAAATAGTGGATGATTGTTGGTCAAAGCCAACTTTGACCTTGAAGATGACGTTTTTTGCTATTGCTCTCAATTGAGAAAATGAAGTTTATCAAGTCTAGTTTTCACTTCCATTTTTAGATCTTATAAATTTCAAGTATTGAATATTTTATTTGTGTTGCAAGCTAGGTATCTCAGGGTCTAAATTGCACTACATAGAATGTTCACCTTTTGAATTTTAAAATTAAAATTCAAAAATTCTACAAAAATATATCATGTGATTCTCCATTGTCATTTGCAGATGTTCTAAAAAAATTATATTTTTTTGTAGATTTTTTGTAATTAATATGAATTTCTTGAAGTATTTGACCTAAAAATTTGCAAAAAAATCATTTTGTATTTAAAAAATCAGAAAATTTCAGGACTGATAGGAAACATACAATTTCATGCATGAAAAATATCAAAAAATATATCTCATCAATTATTGAAAGCTGAATTGTGTGTAGAAGTGCAGTTTGACTTTTCTGCAAAGGAATGGGACGTTAAAGGGTTAATGTAGGAACGCTTACAGGTTGAATACAAAGATATAGGAAAGTTCAGAGAGCAATTGGCAACTCTGTGACAACTACAGTTCAATGTTGCCAGTCTTGATAGGGTGAGAAGCACAACTAATACCGTCAGAAAAAAAAAATCTGTCAATGAATTCAACGAGACAATCATGTTTGAATATTCAAATTCAATTCAGTAAACGTGATTCTGAAGAAGCTCACGAATCCAGTGAAGGAAGTTGTCATTCTACTACACATCCTTGAGATGAAACATTCTGTTAGATATTAAATCAATATTGAGGAACTTATAGTGTGAAAGAGGAAAATGCAACCCAAAGCGGAAATAAGTGCTGAAATTACTAGTCTTGTGTACAAGGGAGGTCAGCGAATTGAGCAGCCTCATGATATTACAAATGGCGTGCATATATCAACCACCACACCGACCTGGGAGAAAGGAAATCATCATCATGTCCTGAACAAGGAACTCAACAAGTAACTGAAGTCTCGACGAGTTATGATATAAAAATCTAAAGCACAGATCGGGGAATGAGGATCTGCCCAATGGTGTTGTGCCATGGGTCAGCCAAGTGGGTCTGCAAATTCTCCAGGGGTCCAGTGCCGGGGTACGCTATGGCTTGAATCACGAAGCCCAAGAAAGCCACCAGAGCAAGACGACCTGCACAAAACCAATTGCCATAAAAATCATATCTCATTTTAATCAAATGAACAAGATCAACATCGTGTCAGAAATGTTCAAAGCTTCAGCTTCTTCTAACAAAATCAACAAACAGTCAAAAAAAACATGACCACTATCCTCAAAGCTTCAAATCATTTCAACAAAGTGAACAAAACAGATTTAAAGAACGATGTGTCAGAACTGTTCAAAGCTTCAGATTTCTCTAACAAAACCAACCAACAGTCAATAAAAACATGACCGCTATCTTCAAAGCTTCAAGTCATTTCAACAAAGTGAACAAAATAGATTTAAGCACGTCGTGTCAGAACTGTTCAAAGCTTCAGATTCCTCTAACAAAACCAACCAACAGTCATAAAAAGCGTGACCGCTATCTTTAAAGCTTCAAATCATTTCAACAAAGTGAACAAAATAGATTTAAGGGTCTTGTTAGAACTGTTCTAAGCTTCAGATTCCTTTAGCAAATAGACATTCAGAAAATCATGACCAGAATCTACAAAGCTTCAAGTCATTTTATCAAAGTGAACTAAGAGCATCGTGTCTAAACGGTTCAAAGCTTCAGACTCCTTTAACAAACAAACATACAGAAAATCATGTCCACTTAACGTTGCTTTGGGAAAAATGAATTCTTACCGTTCTTGATCTCCTTGAGCTTCAACTCTTCGAGGTTAGCGCCCTTGGAGAAGCCCAGAGGGTCAAAAGGACCACCCGGGTACTTCCTCTTCTCGGGGTCGGGCTCGCCGTTACGCTGAGACTCGACGAAGGCGATGGCGATGAACTCCACAGCCAAGATGATGGGGAGAGTGCCCCATGGAACGGGGTTGCCGAGGTAAGTAGCCTGACCGCCGGGAGTAGCAGCCCACTTCTGGGCAGACACCCAGTTTCCGTAACCGAGAGCCTCGGGGATCAACACTCCGGGCTGCAAACATCAACACGAAAACTGATCATTAACAATACAGAAACTTTAAGCACATTCCTTTAAACAAAGAAAAACCTGCTGATTACAATTCAGTACACCTGTTATCCACTTTGATCCAAGCTACATTAACTATTTACTCAAAGCTATAACTTTTCACGCAAAGCAAATTTCTTTTACCAAGATTGAAGATTTTGGTAATACTCATGTAGGAGAACATCCATAAACATACTTGCTAAAAATATAGTAATCTAAAACAATTAGTGCACCTCGGACTAAAGAGTAGTCAGAGCACTTACAACGGCAAGCATGGCCCAGCGAGCGTGAATAAGCTCAGACTCCTTGAACCGCTCCAAATTCTCCGGCACTTCTCCCAAACCCAAGGGATCGAAGCCAAAGTCTCTGCAAATCTCATATTCCATTAGAAAGAATCTTAAAATATCATAACATTGCATGAGTTGGTGAATAAACAAACAGAGTTGAACAAAAGCCAATCGCACATTGCTTTTCACACGATCGTCCCATCCAAGAAAATTCAAAAACACGAACCCTAATTGCGACCTTCGCCGGCCTGACTATCCAAAAGAGCGGCAGCCGAATGAAGCGATCTTGCTACAAAAACCAAGATTACGATAAAAAAATTTGGGGACACATGTAGTATCGGGAACCTCACCTCGGAAAAGGTACCCGCAGGGCTACATTCTACACGAGATAATACATGGGAGGTTCCCGATACGACATTCAATTTGAAATGGGACAAAGCAGAGTTGGGAATACTGACCCGGGGGCGGAGCCGTCGAGGTAGGCGGGGCGGGGGTTGCCGGGGAGCCACTCGGCCATGAAGACGCGGCTGCCGTTGCTGCAGTTTGCGACCATGGAAACGGAGGTGGAGCCGGCGAAGAAGCTGGACTTTGCTGTTGGTGCGGCAACAGGGCCGGAAACCACACGGCTCACCTGCGCAGTGGCCATTGCGGACGCCATCGCTGCTGCTGCTTCTGCTGCAAATTGCGATGGAGGAGCTGTAAACGATGCTTGCAATGGGGCTGCAGCAATTCGATCGATGGGGGTGGGAAATGCAATGGGGCTGTTTGTTATCGGGCATCAATGGAGTGGGCGTGGGTGGTGGAGAAGGGATAAGGAGTTCGGGGGAATCACGCGGCGTTTCTCCCATTGGAGGCGGATGGATTGGGCGGTCATTGGAGGCGCTTCTGTCTCCGTGGTCTGTGTGCATGACCGTGGCATCCCCTGTGGGCTTTGCTATTGGAACTCTTGTGGCTTTTTGATCCAAGAACCTCTTTGGCTCTCCCCTTTCAATGATTTTCTGGTAACTTGGCTGGTAAGGTAGAGACACCCATAACCGACAGGTGACCAAAAACCGATATATTCTAATTTCTAGATTGTGAAAGAACAGATGTACCTCATTTGTACATATTGGTTATGGGTTCTGAAGTACTTTTCACTTTGAAAAATTGTACAAATTTCAATATTGGGAAATAATTCATGGAAAAATTTGCATTCTCCGCAAAAACTAACTTCCAACCCGGGAAAAATATCACCCTATTAATAGCTGGTCCAGAAATAGTGTAGGTAGCTTAAGTTATCGGTTTTAGGTGTCTCGACCTTATCTCTATTTCCAAACATCAAACATCTGGGATTGTTTGTGAAAGTTACGAGGCTTCAGTTGGAATACGTTCTTGATCCAGTTTTTTCCCCTGAACGTCCCAATGTCCAAAAACTGGATCAAGAACGTATTCCAACTGAAGCCTCGTAACTTTCACATACAATCCCAGATGACTTTCATCCAAGTCATCATTGCAAGCCTTTTAAATTCTTTACCAAGTAAAGTAAATCTCTTGTCATAGAGAGATGTTGATAATATTGGAGAGGCCTCCAAATGCAAGTATGGCAAATTTGTTGGGTAGATTTTATGCTTGCAATGGTCCTCTCATGTACACCTCATATACATTTGAGCCATGGTGACATTTATCTTTGAGGCTACCATCTACTTGGGTTCAAAGGATCGGTACGTTTAGGGGTTAATCCCTGAAGGACTGGAACTATTTTGCTTAAAAAACCACTATAATGCTGCCATTTCTAATCCCCAGTTAGAGCACAATTTATTTTTTAAAATTATTCAAGATCCAACTGTAGAAACTCGTCTTTGGAAACCAAAAGAATGTGCACTAAAATTTTCACAATCTTTGATCGTATAGATTAAAAGATATATATACGTTTAAAGTGAGAATGTGTGAGAAAAATATAACCCACCAAAAAATTTCACTTTTCTTCCTATTTTGAAAATGTTCCACTACAGGAACTTGTCACTCTTCATTTTCACAACCTACACAATGTCAATAACTTGTATACCAAATTTGAGAAGTAGAAGAATGATTTAACTTATTGAAAACAATACTACAAGTGGGGCAGGTTCAAACCATTGCCAAACACATTTAATTTTTTTATGAACTAATTAGAGTTTTTCAAACATATCATATTAAAGAGGTGAGACTACTTTAAAGAGACTTTGTACTACATTAAAACCCAAAACTAATTCGCAGTCGAGTATATATAAATAACTCGTTATTGTCTCAATATTGCTTTTCTCTTTGCGCATTAGCTTTATGTTTTTAACCCTTGTGGTTGCATTTCTAGATAGTGTGTACAAACCTACGTAGATGTAAGACAGGATTTTATTTGAGGTATTAACATACATACACATAAGGTATAGGTATTATTTTCATAGTATGTATAATTTTACCTAGTATACTATATGTAGATGTACAATAAGGATTTAGGAATGTATGTAAATGTAAAATAAATGAGAATTCCTTACACAAGGAGAATTATTTCATAGTCCCTCACACACCATTCTCAGTGCCAAAAGAGAATCACCACCCCCACGATTCCAACAATCAATAAATGCATGTATTTTTTGGGCACATAGGATTTCTTCTACCCATATGATATTGGCCACAAATTGAATTCAAGTTTTTTTAATCAAGTATCCGGGAAGCATCTGACTTTTCACATCAAGGAAACAATCCAGAACTAAAGTCAGCTCCAAAATCCCACATCCGATGTAGAATGTGGCATTCCAAACTCACACCAAAAATAACGTAATATTGCGGTCAGCTGAATACCAATATCATCGTGAGAAACATGAGCCACAATATTTGATGAAGAGGAAAATTTGTTAAGACTGATATTCGTTACAAGTCCCCTGCCATGGAGCAATAGCCGAACAATGTGCATGGGAGAACATTTCCCAGCACTAAAATCTAGTAACAAAATTGAGTATAAGAACCATCTAGTAAGGCTTGATTAGATTTTCCCTTTACATATTAGGCAAAATTCTTCCGTGATACATTTTGTCCAATAGAGCTTTTGATTCAGGTCTCCGCAGCAATCCCTTATTATTGGCTGATCCAGTTCCTAAGCATACTGGGCACACCAACTTCCCCCTTCCTGCAACACCACCACCAGAGAGCACAAAGAACACAGCCAGATTGAAGGTGCAGTGAGGAGAGCGAACAACGAAACATTCCTCCATACGATTGATAAAAAGTTACTGTAATCTAACATAACATTATATCAATACCAAAATAATGCTTGCTGATTTAATGTTACCTTATTAGTTGCTGATATTAATGTCACACTAACATACAGTAATGTTGAGTGAAACACCATTTGTGTAACAATAATTTTACCTTGCCATTGATTCAATATGAGGACTACATGAATTTAACCCCTAAGCGTCTAAAACGCCTAATATGGCCATCTGCATCACAGAACTTTGCAACTGTAGCATTTTCTCATTTTACCTTGGTTTTCTGATTGCAGTACATCATTGTAAAGCTCTTATTCTATACTACAAGATCAACAGTGTCGATCGTGTAGTCATTTTCACACAAACAGATGATTTGCAGCAAGGGGTCCAATTTTCCTACACTACATAAAATACACAGTGGACGCTTAGGGGTTAATGCCTAGTAACTTTTAACATCAAGAACTTTGTCAATCTAATGGAGGAGTGATGAAATTCCGTTGAGACATACCGTAGCAATTAGGGCACTCTGTGTACTCGTATACATCCTTGGGACGCTTGCGGTTAAGCGCTTTCCATTTCCCTGTTCCACCACACATATCACCTGCAATCACAGACAATGCAATTAATAGGTGGTGAATCCACAAACGAACAGAAACACTAGATGATCAATGCTTTAGGGTTTCGAGGGTTTCACGTACAAGGGACTGCGCCTTGGCCCTGACAATTCCTACAAGGAGCAGCGTCTTTGTCTGTTTTTTCCGCTGCTGCTGCTTCGGCTTCAGTACCCGTCAATGCAAGAGCGGCTAACCCTAAACCACATGTGCATAGCAATTGCCTGCGAGGAACCGTCGTCTCCTGCACCATAGGAGCAACACTAAATCCAATTGCAACTGTACCATGAATTTTTGAAACCTAATTAAGTTTTTCTCAGAGAATTTTTTTGTGGTTGTATATCGCCAACTTGCTATTTGAAAAATGAGCTTGCTATGTTGCTATAAGAAAAATCAGGTAAACAAATAGAGTATATCGCCATAATCTTCCCTTACCATTGGTATGCATAGCCAAATAATTCTATAGAAAGCTATAATATAAAAAATAATTGTAAATCGCCAAAAAATGCTTTCTATTTTTCAATTTTCAATTTTCTAATCGCCGATGGGACTCCCAAAGGAAAAAATCACTGTACCTCCTCCGAAGAGATTCTCCTCACACCGTTGTGCTCATGTGATTGCGAGGGAGTACTCTCAGCAGCATTATCGGATTGAGTAGCAACACACGACCTCCTCACGGCCGTAGAGTAACCCCCTGTCACTGAGCTTGGAAGACAAGCTAAGGTCGTCGCCTGTAAGAAAAGCTTTCATCCAATCAGCAGGATTCCACTAAGAATGCTTCAGCGCCTCCAAACCGAACAGTCACAATAAGTGAAACGCTCTGAAACGAATTATTAGTGTGATTACAGATCTTTCAAAGTTGAAAATGACCAAGCTCCCGGAAGAAAACTCTCACGAATGGCAGCCAATGCAATCAACCCTCGGGGGGTGCACTCTACACTATGTTTGAGAATCACGTGCGTTCGTGACCCCCTCTGAAAACCCCTTGTATACGAGGGATTACACATCTAAAACTTTTGTATACAAATCTATTCCATTCTAAACATATGTGTAATGTATGTATACGTCAACATTTGCTTCTCTGAATATGGCTATTGTATGTATCCGGAATACGGCAACTTTCAAATTAATATCCCTCCTGGGCACTCTCGTATACTCGTACATGTTTAGTACAGGGCACCCCCCAGAATCAACCCTTGCGAGTGAGAGAAATTGTTGCACAAGAGGAGCAAACCCTGGTGTCCCGAAGTGAGGAATTTCTTTGGATGCAAACCTCACATGAAAAGCCAGTGGACACCAGCTTGGGCTGGCAGGAATGTTGCGAGTAGGAGGAGCTCCTCGGCACCAAAGCTGCCGTGGTGGCCATCGCTGCCATCTGATTATTGGAATCAGAGCTGCAGCTGCAATTGGAAGTCACAAAGAGGTGTCTGCGAGACGGGAGATCGGGAAGCTGGGGAGGGTGGTCATAGGGGCTCTTATCCGTGAGAGAGAGAGAGAGGGGTGCCTATCACCGTGCTCTTGGTCCCAACTGAATTTTCCCTTCCTTTGTCTGTGGCCTTGAGTCTTTTTTCAGTTTAGGAATATTCTGCTTGGATATTAGAGTGATTTGTGAAGTCCCTCAAAACTTGAGTTTTTGACTTGTAATTTGGAAAGGACAGGATCGGCATGATCTCACTGTAGATCCAGAATAGAACACTGGATAGATTGAAATTTTTATTCATACAAATTTCGAGGGAGGGAGAAGAATTGGGTAGTGGGGTGGGACCGTGAGGAGGAGTGGTGTCAGATTGATGACGACCAGCTCTAGTACCAGCTCTGGTCCATGAAAAAAGGAGGACAAAAGACCGGATGCCTTTACAAATAACTCTATTACATAGAAGTGAATTGAAAAAATATATATATACTTGAGTTAACCAAAATCATAACCTCAGTTTTGACCCCCAAAATTCCAGGAATGGAAGTCTATGCTCTTCAGAAGTGTAGTTGAAATGAAAACTCATGTTAAACTTCTTCTTGGACTTTGGAGATGTTGTAATTCTATAGTAGAAAAAAATTATGTAGCTGGCGGCAAAGGTGGATGGCTAGGAAAGAAGCTTGCAAGTTGCATTAGTCAACCAATGCACGCATTTGACACCAAACTCCTTTTAAAACTAGTTTTGTCGGTTTTTTTTTCAGCAAAATTAGTTCAACATGTATTCTATTTTGGATTTTGTGGCAATCGTGCTAATCAACTCGGTTGCCCTTGACTTATAGTAAGATTATATTATCCTTGAAATTATTTGAAATTAATTGGAAGGAAAAACTTGAATCTATCAAGCATGTGATGGTTCTACCTTGGAGTTACTACGTAGGTGAAGATAGATAGAAACTTTGGTCCTCTTTTAGATGTTGCTGTGAATTTTAGGAAACTCTTTTTTAAAAGGTATTTTTTGCATGTGCTAAGTATTCCATGTACTAAACCAAATTACGAAATAAACACTACATTAAAATTCCCACCACAACATAACTACTATACCGATGGATCCTTTGTACCACCCACTCGACCAGCTAAATAAAATAGTGAAGGCTTCAGGAAAAGAAAAAACTGGTTACGGAATATACAATCTAAGAAAAGGAGAAGTACAAATATCAAAAAGACTATGTGGTCTACAAACCAACTTTAGAACTGAATTAATAGCCATACATAAAACACTCACACTAATTACTACCACATACCCAAACAAACTTGCATACATATTTTTTGAATGCCTCAATTAGTGTCTATATATACTTAATATACAACCAAAACACCCTATCCTACACAATGACCACGTTGACAAAACAACGCACATTTCAATAAAACTAGACCATATTTCATTAAAATTGGAATACTATACTGGAAAAGTAATGGAGAGTGTTGTCCATCTCAATAGAAATAGGTCCCCCATTTTTCTACAATGCTCTAATTCCACGAATAAAAGCACTATAGGAAAATTAGGAACCTGTCTCCACTGAGAAAGACAATAGTCCCTATCAATTTTCTAATATGGTAGTCCATTTTTAACGAAATATGGTCTAGTTTTAATGAAATGTGCGTTAAACTATATTAACATCTATAGTAAAAATGCTTAAAAGCCAAACACAACCCACCATCATGTATAAAATCAAAGCACATGTCAACATGAATGGAAATGAACAAGCAAACAAATTTGTAAAAGATGGCACCAAAAAAATACAGATTTGCTGTCAAATCATATGAATTTGCACGTACTGCACCATACTACTTTCAAAATGACTTGTAGCTTCGATCAATAAAACAACTTGACAATGGCCCTGTCAAATGTCTTGAAACATACATCACCAAATACAATCGTGAAAACTACTTAAAAATAATGGCACTATGTTTTCCCAAAATTAGCAAATGAACAATGAACCTCTATATAAACAGTGAAATATCCAATGAATTTTGGTCCAAACTAGGAATAACAGATTTACAAAATACCAGCCTCCTAAAATTTCGCATTGGCCAATACATAGGAAAACAACTTTTTGTCAGAGAAAGATTCTCATCAATCACATGTCCCATATGTATCTTTTTAGATGCAAATACATGGCTTCACGCCCAGGTACGCAACTCCTATATTATACGCAGTAGGCATCAGCATTAGAATGGCTTTGTAGAAATTATATCAAACTATACATAAAGAAAACACATCAAAAAGTTAGGTGAAGACCAAATTAAATAAAATGAGATGTTGAAAATGTTGGGTTGCATTCTTATTAAAAAAAGAAGCTCCACATTGTATATAAAGAATTGAAACACCTATGTATAATTATTATAAATCCATACAAGAAGTTGCCTCCTATTAAAATTAAAAGTCATTTGCGGTGATTTATTTATAATAAAACAATCTTGAATTTTTATTTAAAATATGTATGTTATTTTGCAACTGTGCATGACTTTTTTTTGTTTTTTATTGAGTGTGTTTGGAAATGGCTGGAGAACGGTTTTCAATCGCTATGTATTGGTAGTAGCATGATCTTTTTCAATTGCACGGGTAATTTCATTTGGTTTGTCTGTTGCATTTTTTGACACCGGTATTAAGTTCATGTGATATATTTCGTGGCTTGTGTGAGGCAAAGATTTTTCAAATGATGATTGCATCCTTGATACGTTTGAGATTTCTGGATGTCTCTGTAGAATTTCATAATGTGAAGCAAGCAATTACCGATCAGTTACTCGTCCTCAATTCTTGTAGTTATGGCAATGCTTTCGCATCACAAGCTGCAGAGCATGCATATACATTCAATATGCCAAGTATTATGCATATGCTTGTGAATGTCACTTCTAGAAAACATGAATGTCACTTATAGAAAACAAAAAATTCGTTTATGATGATTTATTTTATGTATTTTCATTGTAATCAATTTTTGAAATATATTGGTGATGAATTTTCAAAATGAATTATATGAACAATTAGAAGATGAAGCTACATGTCTATTGCAACTCATGAATTTTTTATAAATTTTGGTAAACTTTTGAGATTACTATGATTTTTTGAAGCGATTTGAAAGAAATAGCATATCAATTATGAAATATACTAAAAAATTCCGATTCTTTTACTGTAGATGTAAAAATAAATAAAGAAAAACAATATTGCAAAATGCAAATCATATATGCGTCTAAATTTAGAAAAACATACACCAAGGTAACACATGTTGAATTTGAAACTTCAATAAAAATACCAAGAAAAATACTTAATTTTTAGAGTTTTCCAAAAAAAATCAAAGTGGAGTGGAAATTAAACTTGGTAGGCTTCAGTTTTTTTAGTTAAGCTCAAATGCAATAAAACTCATTTTCATGGCCTAAATGTAGTTTAAGCAAGAAAAATGAAAAATGAAAACCCAAACTACATTACATGGTAAATCGTTTTAATTACTCTTTTTGTAGTTGGGACCCCGTGTAAAACCCAAAATAACTTGAATGATCTAAATTTAATTTGACGAGGTGGCATGACCAATGAAAACCCTTTAAAAAAATATTTGGATGAAGTTTATTGTATGTTCTTCATCCAACAACATCCTCATATCATCCAAAAGACAATTTTAGATCTTGGGGGCAATTATTTAAGGATTAAGGTCATTCTGGACCACTATACTCACATCTTTACTTGCAAAGTTGATAGGCTAATAGAGTTATTCATAAAGTAAAGCAAAGCATTTCCAAAGAGGAAAGACAAGACAAAAATAAAAAATTTAGCTAGAAAAGTGGCAAAAATAAGTTTTGGCTCCTTTTTTTCGACCAATCACAAGACTTAGCATTGTCAAGAAAAGTCAAACTTTGCACCTCACCAATGCAAGAGAAGTTCCTTTCACACCACATTCAAGTTCCTAAGAGGGGAATCTATTCGTGCCCCCACACCAACCCTCGTGCTCATCCAAAACAAGTGATTGGTGGTTTGTGACTGACAAATACGGAAAACACTATCTAAAGGCTAGAAACTCTATTCAACAAACAAGGTACCCCCCCTTTTTTACATTACAGAGAACTCTAATAGCTAAAAAAAAATTGCACCGATCCAAATGTTTGTAAATTAACAATTTCTAAATTGAAATTAGATTCCGAATAACTATTTACATGATCATGTTCAAGGGCATAAAAAAAATTGTACTAAGTGTTCATTTGTAATATAACATAACATAGTAGTTCAAGATGTCCCCCTTTTTTGAACCGGATCGAATGAACATTTTTTAATATGTTCCAATTTCCACCTTCTACAACAGGTTTTACCATTGGGAAAAAGTTGTTCTCTTTTCAAGAGCCATGCTTGGAACTTCAATTGTCCTATTTTGTAGACCATCTCCATGGCAATTCACTTATTAAAAATTAACATTGCCCAAGCTCACATGCATGCTCATGCAGACAATGACCTTGAATGTAGGTAACCTGCCAATTATAGAAAGGGGGACTTTCATGAACTGCTCTTTCATGTTGTGAAGTTAGTTGCATGGATTCATCTGTAAATATAAAACAAAGAAATGGAAAAAATAAGATAATTTGATTGGACTTAAGTGAGCAGTTTGATAAAAAGGGTGAAATGCAGTTGTATGGTAAGTATATCTAAAAGCGACCATTTCCTAAAAGCGTCCATAGCTCAATCTTCCATAATAAGTAGATTCTGAGACCCTATTGTTGATGAGAATGTGCACAATCTGAACATCAGAGTTTAGGGTCGCTTTAAGGTCAACCTATAGTCAACACTTTAAAATTTTATAACTTATTCATACGGTGTTCAAATAATGCATGCTAAAATGCGTTGGAATACACTTGAACTTGCTAAGGTAGGTAGCTCAGAAACCGCTCAAATTTCAAGATTGGCAAGTTCATTGGGGATTTATTAAGGAAATCAATCTTGGAAGATGTGCAAAGTATTTAGGAAATTGGATCAATTGGAATAATTAATTTTGGATTAATATTGAATTAGTTATGAATTTTGGAAGGGGAACTCAGGTGTACCCAAAACCACTCACCCTAAACTGTACACCATGATTACATATAAATTTGAGGTTGGAAGCTATAATGTACCTCCTGCTTGGATAGGTCTAGTGAGCGGTTTATGGTACTGTGCGGGTTTTGAGCCACCTAGCTTAATAAGACCCACTTCTGTCTCAAGTGTGTAAATAGGCTCAGTTGGTAAGGTAAACGCTTAAGGTATACCGGTAGTTACCTTAGTGGCTGGCTCGGTGATGGGTGACAATTGCTGGATGCACAGTGGATGCCACTCCTGGTGCATTTAAGTTGATGAAGTCTTGGGTCCTGAGAAGAGAACATGCTCAAAGGTTGCTGTGAGATGCTTTCCTACAACTTCCTTGCCATGCACTCTCATGATATTTTCCGTGTATCTAAATTTAACGGAGAAAATTAAATCCGTGTATCTAAATTTAGAAATTTTGCTACACCTTAGTGATACCTACCAAACTTGTAACTACAACAAAACACTCAATTTTTAGATTTTTTTCAAAAATTTAAAGTGGAGTGAAAACTAAACTTGGCAAGCTTCATTTTGTTAGTTAAGCTCAAATGCAATGGAACTCATTTTCATAGCCTAAATTTAGTTTAAGTAGAACAAGCAAAAACATTCAAAATACACTACACGGTGAACCATTTTTACGACTCTTTTTGTAGTTGGGACCCCATGTAAAATCTAAAAATAGCTTGAATGATTTGAATTTAACTTGAAGACGTGGCATCACCAAGCAAAAGCCCTTCAGAAAAAGAATTGGATGAAAATCATCCACGCAGCAATTGGAATTGAACATTCGATTTCATTCGTAAGCCATTTTTTGGTCTCTCAGGCATTTAGGGGTTAACTCCTAATAGTCTTCACCCCTCTCCAAAATTGAAGAATTTCAAATATGTACTACAAAGCACTTGTAACAAAGAGGGATATTTTGAGCTTGATATATGAATAAAAGTTGTATATGATGAATTTTTGATTCTATCCATAATGTTAGATCTATGATTGTTGCCATCAATATTTTTTATAATTTTGTTGAAACTTAAAATTGAAAATTCTTTTGTAATTTGATTACAAATTAGATATTGACAATTTGTACATGAATTTGTTGTAATTGGTTGAAATGTACTACTCTAAATGTAGTGATTTTTGGAGATTTTTAGTTGTTTAATTTGATGAGTTGACTTTTTAAAGAGCACTTTTAAACTAAAATATTTGAAATTTTGAGCAAATCACTACAACATGAAATGAGGCATAAAAATTTCACAAATCATTCCCTTTCTGAATGGATCACACATGCATGAAAATAACTTCCCACAAATTATGTAGTAGAAAGTCCACGCTGCAAAATTCAATGATGATTGAGAAAACTACGTATGATTATGTACATCCTTCACTTTCTGAACAATTGGATGTTTAGAGGATAATTGCTTTGGCGTTAATTTTTTGAACGATGTACAAATTTCATTCACGTTTCTCATCTACCATGCACTTTTTGGATTGTGAATTTTTACCATGGATTACCATGCATATGTAAATTTATTAGAAAGGCGATGATTTATGAAATTTTATGCTTCATTTCATGTTGCAATGAATCATCAAAAATGTCTAAGATCTTAATCCAAAATAATACAAAAGCGATTTTGAAAAAGTCAACTCATAGAATCAAGCAACCATAAACTCTCTAAAAATCACCGCACTTAGAACAGTAGACAAAACGTATGTATATGCACAAAGCGTAGTTCCAAAAAGAATGAACTCACAAGTGAAGACAAAAATGTATATGCCAATTGTTTCATGATTTAAATGAATCCTTAAATGTTAAGAGGATCTTTGACGAGTAGTCCAAACGAATAAGTTTTTTTTAAGTGAGTTGCCTCCTACAGTATCTCCTTGAAAAACATGAACAACCAATGAAAATTCCTCAAATCCTTTATGAACATTGAATGAAGTGAACCATGTCACTACAAAAACCAATTTAAAAATGAAAATGGGATTCCAGCTCTACAATGAGCTTTGCAATTCTGAATTTAAAATTTATTTAAAAAACACTATTGCATAGCGTTGCCGCGTTGGCAACTTTGGTATACATTGAGATCTCGAATTGCTGGCCTCCCTCCCTCCCTCCCTCCCTCCTCATCAATTCTTTTTTCAATTTCTTTGGAATGTAAAATTTACCAAACCATGCATATTTGTTAAATTAAGCCTCACATCTTCATCACCTTTTTCAAAAAATCAATCCGTTTCAAGTTTGGTTGAGAGAATCCAGTTTTTTTCTAGATTACTCCCGTGCGGCTTTTTTGACGTTCAAGGGTTAAATACAACTTTTGAATTCTTTTAGGTCAATCATCTTAATCGATGAAGAGCAGGAAGCGATTGCTTACACATCCACCTGCACCTAGCCTCGTATAGTTGACTTCTCTTCAAACCGTGTGCAGATTGTAATTCCGCCCGTCCGGAACTTCACAAAGCTCTACCGCATGTGTTTGCAACGATCGATTCAGCTTGATTTTAAGTTAGGAAACTTCCTGAGCTGCAGATTCTAATTCCTCATGTGCAAACGTCTCTTTATTGACGAGGCTCTCACTACCGCATTTCTCTGCGAGATGGATTGAGCTTCTTCAAGGTTAGCCAATTATGTCCGTGAAGATAAAGCCTACGTGTATGTCCTGATTGTGATTTAATGGATCTCTGCATGTTATATGTTCATGAAGCTCTACGGATCACTACAATGACTGATTCTCCTGTGACGAGAGTGATTTGGAGGATTTTAATTAGGTTAGTTTATTAAATTTCCCTGTGTTTTGTCATCTTAAGCCATTGTAGTGTTTACGGTGACTGGGAGTCGTTATTTTTGTTCAATCTTTATATTAATTACTTATTTATTTATTTATAATTGGAAATTATGATGAGAGGTGTTTATAATGTGTTTGTGGATTGATCATGCGGTTGACTGTGCGGATTATTGCAATTTCTGATGCAAAGTGTACTAATGAGCTCCATCAGCGTATCGGAGCATTATCATGTGCAGATTGTAAGTCATTGCGTCATTGTGTGTATTCACGACTTGCCTGTAACTGTTATGAGTAATGACTGATTTGGAGGATTTCATTCGGATAGTTTCATGTTCCTCTGTGAGTCATTTAGTAAGTCTTAGTTTCCACTTTCATTCAAGTGCTAGCGTTGTACGTGAGTCATTGTTTTTGTTCGTTAGATTATTGTTCGCTTGCCTGATAATTATTAGAAATTATGATGACAAGCGATCTCTAAAATGTATGTGGATTCATCATGTAGTTGTGCGGATTGTTGCAATATCTTGGCCGATTCATTGTTTTAGCTGCATTAGTTGGAGCATTCAAGCTGCATCGGAAAGTTCAAGCAAATTAGCGTGAACTCCTCTTGCCGTTCTTGACTTTTTGTGCCTCCTGATCAAAACACGCATCCGTAAGTATTTTGGTTGCCTTGATTCGACTTGTCCAGACCTCCTCCGTTCGCGTTCTGTGTTTTAACTTAGAAGCATTCATTAAGTAGTGGATCTGTAGTGTGGGATCCAGCGGTTCAAATTTAGGAAGGCAACATTACGTGGAATTACGTGCAACCTGCAATTGTGTTCTTTAGACCTCAAAAATCAATGATCGCTCTTGCTGTGGGTTAAACTGTTTCAATCGGCTCTTTAGAAGAATCTTGCTAGCAACATGCCATTTCGTATCATTCATTGGTGTTGTCAAGGGTGCACTGGACACCAATACATGTATATGATTGATTTAAATTTTGGTTTTATGATAGTATTTTCTTTTACCTAAGATAAAAATAAAAATTTTTGTTTTTACTTTTGATTTTCATGGTGTTTGCTTTTACATTAACCCCTAAATGACGAATCAACCATTCTATGGTCTCTGCCTTTTTTTAATGGGCTACCCGAATTAGAATTTCTTTTTTATAGAAAATAAAAAAATATTTTTAAAGAGGTAATCAAGTCTACTTTCCAACCCAATTTGAATCATGTCAATCCGAGTTAAACTCCAGTCGGGAGAAACTTTCAAAGAAAAACATCTCTACATTGTCTAGTGTTAGAAAACTTACTATTTGGAGAAAGTAATGATGTTTTCTTCGTTGAAAAATTCGCAATTTTTGATTTTAGAATAGAATGTATAGTTTTAACAAATCATACAAATTTTCAAATTCTAAAAGTAAAATATGTGATTCTTATGAATATTTGAAGTTAAATGCTTCGAAATTCATTATGAGATGATAAAAAACTATTTTTTGATGTTTGACCGTATAGAAAATTACTAAACATCAAGCTCCTCATTTTCTCTTTTGGACCAAACTTCATCAAAGTTGAAGAAGTAATTTTTATAACACATTTATGTTTTGCCCTTACCCCCTCCGTCATTTAGAGGTTAAATAAAAATTAGATTTTTTTTCTTTTACTTTAGATTCTTCTTTTTTTTACTTTTGATTCACAAAATTTTCTATATATATGTAGTCTTAATTGTCCAAAGATTTAATAAAATAATAAGTGCGTTTTAAATAGAGTTTTAAATAAAGTCTAATATAAAATTATGGACGCTTTATCAGATTCAGGTGATCCTGAGGTGCCTTTTGGAGTTTCTTCGTGTCTTTTCGAGGAGGAGTCGAGGATACTCTGCGGTGGCGTCATCGAGGAGGATGACGATTTCGACTGGGCTAACCGTTTAGCCCTAGCAGCCTGCTATGGGAGGGGTATGATACCATCCTATGCGACCAGCCGTTTACAAGATACGGTTACCACTGGCCTCACTACCAACTCCATTCATCGTGATTTCCTTCCCACAATTTTGTATGGCAAGGCACATCTCGTAAAGAGACAACGGTCCCAGCAGATTGAGCGGTTGTTGCAGGATTCCGCATTGCGAGGCTGCCGATTGTTGTACCGAGGGATTCGATCATGGGGGTATGTTCCCTCTACCATGTACGATGGCTTTGTACCTATACCGGTTTCTGGAGACGAGTTCAATACAGGCATTTATCTCATAAATGATTTGGCAACGGCGCTCCTTTACGCTCAACGTATTGGCGTGCTTCTTGTATTTGAGTGGATCGTGGACCGCTTGACCACACACGATTTGCATGATGACGAGTGGCGGCGCACAGTCAAGGGCTTTATTTGCGATGGTATGAGGGGAAGCCCCGCCCTCCGATCTTCTACGATTTGGATATGCTTATTCGTCCGATGTCGGCCAATTATGACGCCATCCGCACCTGTCGCGAGCCTGTACCTTCTTCAGTGACACAGTATGTGGCCAAAAGCCATCGGGCACTTGATATGCTTCCTGCAGCTCTACTCGCCATCATTTACCTTGAGTGATGTTAGGGTTGATTACATTTGTTTTGTTTTAGGGCTAGGGTTGATTTCATTTTTTTTTGTTTTAGGGCTAGGTTTGATTTCTCACTCTTGTTTAGCGGCATTATGACTTACTGCACAGTTCTCATGACATAAGAGCTGGAACTATGATTCATGCCTTTGGAATGGTCCTTATCGACAATCACATTTTTGATAATGGCTTGAAAGTATTTGGTAGTGTGAAATTTTTCACAAACTGTTACACCATCTCATGCTTTCCTTGGAGTTCCAGCTTGTTGACATGTTCCCATCCATGCCTCTTGCGAACATATCTAAACATCTTATCCCAATGACACACTTGTTTGGAGTTCTCAATACCTGATCATAGCTAAACACTGTGACACTGTAGATGCGTAGTTCTTCACACGAATCGATGATCCATCGATAGAAAGAGACTGGTTCAGGTAGCCTTCCGAATGCAATTTCGAGGGAGAAGGAACTTGAAAGTCTCCGCATTCTCTAACAAATACTGTGGTAAATACACTCCAGAAAACGATCTTGCAACTGCACCCAGCTTGCCAATGCGCTCCTTGAATGTGAACTCCTCCGGAAGCATGTCGAATATGTGAATGCCTTTGCACATAATGCCTTGAATCCGCTTGGGGATGAGGAAAGAAGAGTAGCGGACACGGTCAGCATGAGAATACGCTTGCATTTTGAAGACAAAATCAGTGATATGTCGAAAGCAGAAGCTGCAGTGCCAGCCTGCATCGGCCAGAAGATGATCGGATTTTTGAACATGTTTATATTGAATATCCTTGTTGAAGATCTGGACATTTGACCTCCAGTTGTTGTGATCGACCAGAAACTCAAACGGGTTTGAAAATGGAAGAATGATAGTGAGACTACCGTGACGGGGATGGTTAGTGCATGGGATATGGTGGCTCGGGGTTTGATTGGGGGGACACTTGGCAGCGTGGATATGGAATCCGAGGGGTTTGATTGTGGATTTTGGGATGATGTGGCGGAGATTTTATGTGTGGGCTGAGCCGCTGAGTGACTGACTGACTACAGGAAGTGCGTCGATTGTGGTGATTGTGGAGGCGCAAGGTGTCTGTGGAGTGTTTGAAGGAGACCGGGAGGTGTGAAGAGCGTTGGATTGTGGGCATTAGAGAAGGTGGGCTAGTTCACATATTCTGCAGCAGGCTATAGGAGCATGGAGCCTACTTTTGTAGATCTTTGCTGAATGTGTAGGTTAAATCGGTAGTTTGGGGCCTAAAGGTGGTGGAGTAGGCGGGAGCAGTGGTCTATAGAATCAAATTGTACGTGGATAAAAATAATATAAAATTACGGATATGTAATATTTTCTATCCAATATGTGCAAGAATGTTGAAATATGGAGCACCACCATAACATTTTATATAAATTGATATTGCCACTTTATGATGTGTGAGAATGTCAAACTTGATGAGCCATCTGCTGAGGTGTCAAAAACATAGGGCTCCACTTTATAAGTCTTGTACCAAAATCTTACATTAAGGTGGTTACCCCATTACCAACTCGCTCCTTTGACCAATAGCTAGGGGCATTATCCGCAATCAATGTTGTAATGATGTTGGTTGTAGCATGAGTTACAGTTAGTAATGGGTTCTCTCTTGTTGATTTTAGTATATGTAAGTCTGGTTATGGATTCGTTGTTGTTGGTTTAAGCATCTTTAGTGTGTGCAATACAAATCTTCTTTAGACAGAAAGAGGTGTACCTATATGACGTGAATGGGATGCGTCATACTTCAACTTTGAAAATTTATAACTAATTCATTCTTCATCCAAAAATTATGTTTCAACTTGTGATGGAATCTATTTCTTTTTGCCTAACTCTAAAAAATAATAGTACTAAATAATATCAATGCCGGGATCAATGCCTCATATCTGTATTTCTTATTCAGTTGGGAATGGGGTAACCACCTTATACATGAGAATCCCATTCCTAATCACCATGTACATGAAATATGACACAAAAATATTCACTTAGATGCAAAAATCAGTCTTAGAAATGCAGTTGAAAATTTGCCACTCTTTGAACCTGATTGTAAAATAGGTTCAGTCCGCTGTTCATTGCAACTCTGATCACCGACCTTATAATGATCCCAGTCAATGGGAGGTTCGAAGGATAATTATGGGATTGCAGGATCTTGTAATGTATGCTAACAATTTAACCCCTAACTGCCCAACCATGCATATTTTGCTTGATGTACAAATTTCATGTATGTGTGATCCGATTGAAAAATAAACAATTTTTGAAAGAATTATGCCTCATTTTGTGTTGCAGTGTTTCACCCAAAATTTTGAAAATTTTAGTCTAAAAGTGTTCTTGAAAAAATAAACTCATAAAATCAAGCATCCAAAAAATCTCCAAAAATCACTACACCTAGAGTACTACATTATAAGCCATCACAACAAATTTCATCTCCATACTGTCAATATCTTATTCGTAATCGAATTACAAAATAATTTTTTATTTTATGTTTCAAAATTTATAGAAAAATATTAGTGATAGCAATCAGAGATCCAACCGTATAGATTGAATCTAAATTTCAAAATGTATAACTTTTATTCATACATCAAGTTCCAAATCTTCATGTTGGTTGCATTTTATAATGCATCTTTGCAAAACTGCCCAAATTGGACATAGGTGAGGACGCTTAGGGGTTAATTTGCTTTGCCGCACGTGGCTTTCATTCAAGTAATTGGATGATTGCTGATCAAGAATTTGTTTTACATGTTCTAACTTTATAGCACCTTAGGCTCTTGACAGTGGCTTGGGAGGCCTCAAATTCAACCAACGGGACGATATAAAAACTCCACCCCATCACAAAGCATCCAGGCCTTTGCACTTAGTTGATACTGCAGCCAACTTGGCACTTTTCTCCACCCAACACACCACGGATTCTACAATAAATGCAAATCACAATAAAAGTCGTAACCCATTCGTGAAAGACGCCCTTAAACTCCACCCATCATCCATGCAACTTTTCCTCCATTAAGCACATTATTCATCCATCAAGTACACTACTACAACTACTTCTCATCCATTTGGTCACCTATTACATAAATATTTCATCCATCAGCTCATGGGTTACGTCGTGTAACCTGCCTCGTCTCCTACCGGAAATTTGGCGGTTACTACACTTGTAGTAGATCCCATTGCACAGATGCGCTGAAGTATGCTCGGAGACTGCAACGTTGGTGTGGCCATGCCAAAAACAAACTCGGCTGCAGACAAAAGGCCTTTCAAAATCGTTGCTCTAGGGCAAAATAACCAGCACAACCCAGTTAAAATCTGCCATAGGCCCTCAACCCCATGTGCTTACTTAATTTGAGCTACTTCAAAGACCTCTCTACGACCATACTCGGCCATCAGGCTCGGCAAAACATGATTATAAAAGGAAATTATATTTTTCAAAAAATTTATATTTTCTATGGCGAAAAAGAGAATCTTTGAGAATATTCACAAAAAATCGGAGAATATTCACATCGATTTTTGTTGATGATCTCTAAATGCTTTTCAAAACCTTTTTTCACATTCCAACCATAGAATCTTGTACTCCTATGCCTTATATACCATTCCTCAAAATTTCAAAAAATTGACTGTACTGATGTCAAGATATTAGTAAACGAAGTTGAGATTTTGAAATTTCAAGCCCTAAAAAATCTACGCACTCTTGCTTTGATGTTCTCTCAAATTCAAACAAAAGTTGAAATGATGTGCCATTTCTTGACCATCCTCAGGATGAGGTAATTAACAAGATGTTCAGTTCATTAACCATTTTTCCAATCTCATTCGCTTAAATGTTTTGTTAAGCCTACCCAAAGTGTTGAAAGTGCCTTTCAACATTGAGGTTTTCCACTTTGAAAAACCCACTAAATAGAATTTTAATTGGATGAACATAATTCCAATTGAGTTGGAAAGTAGATTGGTTTACCTATGGTATTAGATTTTTTTAATTTTGAAAAACAATTTTTTTTTTGGCATGGGTAGTCCGGAAAAATGGGCAGCGACTAAAAACTAGTCTCTTCGAAGCTTAAGAGTTTATGTATACTTTAGGAAATATAACACATACTTGTTGGGGGGCTATTTACCTCATTTTCTGCATTTTAGTGGACCCTATATCTTTTAATAATTTTACTATCTTCAATTTCTTGCCACTCTATGTATAATTATAAATTAAAATTTCCATAATATTTCATACCTTCTTTTATTTATACTTTTTGAATTTTCCTTGAACTACCTTAGCATTGTACTACAACATTAGAAACATAATTCATCACACAACAAGATTTATGATAGGTGTACAAAAAAAATCTTATTTATAGAATTGGTTGCAATTCTAAACCCGTTGGTAATGATGTACTTATTTGTTTCACCAAAACATTGAAAGAAGTCTATAAACCCCTAAAAAAACCACTAAAGCATCACTAAAACGTCCATAATGTGTTCACTAACAGAATTGTACACACTCTCGCGCAATCGTACAAAATTAGCCAAATTTGGTATTTTTAATGCACAATGACAAAATTCTTCCCTTGCGTGAAAAGAAAATCCACCAAATTACACAAAAGTTTATAGAATGTTCCTCAGAAGTACACACAAAATCATCATTTAACAAGTTTATCCATTCTATAGATGAAGTTGTGACCATTTTTCATCCAGTTCTTAAATTTTGCTCACACTTCACTCACGCTATAAATAAAATTTCCCTTCCACTTACTATAATGTTGTTTTAGAAACCCTGTAAACATAATTTGGGGTATTACAAGGGATCCTACAATACATGTAATGTGCTCCTTCACTTTCTTCAAGGCTATGGTATATCAAAAAAAAAAAAAAAAAAAAAAAGTTAACCATAAATAAATAACACTATATTTTTTCTCATGGTTATTTAAATTCACAAGTTGAAAAGGTGGCAGTAATAAACGTCCCATGGGGATAGGAGATACATGGCCATATAATTGGTATTTGCTACCAACAAGAAGGTCTAAATTGGGATCTCAATAGCTCACTAGAACCACATTGATGTAAATTTCAGCTTCAGTGTTGAACTCAAACCTATAAAAAGTCTGGATCCATTCCAAATACTAGAAAATACACCATATTCTACTGGCCGCAAAGGCACTTTGAGACGTTTAGGGGTTAAAGCCACCCTAGATCTTGCCATGACGTATGCATTGTCTCTTGAAGCAAGTGTATTCACAAAAAACATTTCCAACATCTTGTCAGTCTCTTATAAAAGGTTCTGCCTTGTTCAATCTCATACACTGCTCATATGGCTCCTGGGTTTATACTAGAGCCTTAAGAGCTAAGGGCAAGGTTATACTTCCAACACTACTCTAGCATCAAGACCTTGTTGGATAGCCTTCCCGCAGCCGTGCAAAACATTCTATAAGTGCCCGCTCCATCAACTGTTCCTTCTGAACAGAAAAAGGTAAGCAAGCGGTCAGCTATTCTCTTGTAAGATGCGAACTCTACTAGCTGTTGATGATAAGCTTCAAAAACCGTATTCGTATCAACAGACTTGTGGGGTCTTGCCCTGTTGCCACAATTTGCACCATGGATTCTATGTTCACCTGGGGAGCATTGCATCATCGCAGATACAACCCCTGCACTAGAGAAGATTATTCGTTGATCACTCACCCCAATGTAATCACAAGTACTCTGCCTCGTCCCACGACTTGCGAATGATAGGCACACCATCCTCACGCCAAAAGATACGATCCTCACACAAGGCAGAAACTGCAAATGTGTACAGTTTGTGTTCCTACAAGACAATACACTGCTGTCAAAATCGATAGCACATAGTATGCAATTGACATCCTTGGTTCAAACAAGCGCCAATGTGAAAAGGGTTGTACATAGCACAATAGCCAGTGTTGATGGGGGTGTCATTGGATAGTCTTTGCCCTACAGGCAGATCCAATAAGAAGGAGAACATTTCGCAAGAAATGAAATGCATTGTGTGGCAGTGAGTCAACTCAAAGAGGATTTTTTTAGCAAACTCCTCTTGAACTCCTCTTGAACTCATATTGAAATATAAATAGACCCAAAACTAGTTCATGATGAGTTGGGAGACAATCTAAAGCAAGCCACTGTCATTATTCTCCACACCTCGCAATGACTCCCACACCTTCTACCAAACCTCCAAGCCCATGGCCCACAAGGGGACAATCTATGACACAACACTATTCAACCCAAGTATAGCTCAAAAGAGAGGTTAGAAGTAGAGAAAAAGGGAGGTTAGATGGGCTTCTTTTCGGTTAACTCAATTGTGACACAAAAATTTGGCCTCATGTTTTTTATAGCAGTTTTTGAATAGATCCTATGTAGACTTTCATTCAAGTTTATTTGTCTTTTCATCAACACATGCAATGTTCTTCACTGATTCTAGTGATATAAAATCTGGTCGTATCTGAATTATATTTTTCACAATATGATCGGTTGACTTTTTCATTTTGAAACTATGAATCCTTGGTGCTTTAACCCTTAAACGTACCACTCCTTTGTGGGAAAGTCAGACTACACAATTTACTGAATTTAGCCTTCAAGATTTATCAAAATATATTTTGTAATATTTTTATGTCAAATACTTCAAAAAATAAATTTTATTACAAAAAAGCTTTAAAAAATTAATATTTTTTTGGGAGCAGGTACAAATTACAATGGAGAATCACATGATATGTTTTCCATAGAAACTTTTTATTTCAATTTTGAAATTCGAAAGCTGAAAATCCTATCATTCCTACGTAGTGTAATTCAAACCTTGACCTACAAAGCTTGCACAAGCAATAAAATACTCAATAATTGGAATTTTTAATATTTGAAAAGTGGAGTACAAACTAGACTTAATAAACTTCATTTTCTTAGTTGGGTGTATTAGCAACAAAAGTCATCTTGAAGATCAAATTGGGTTTAACCAACAAACATCCAGTAACTGGATGCGTGGACGTTTAGGGGTTAAGGGTTAAATCTAAGCCATACCTCCTTGAGTACCCTAGAAGCCAAGCCCGAAGCTGTTTCATCAACCCCCACAGCTACAACTCTCTGGGCCAGAATGGGTCCAGTATCATACTTCTCATCTACAAAGTGTACTGTGGCTCCGGTGTACCTATATAACATACACAAAAGACGTTTAGTATTGGCTCGATAGAAATCTTTGATCTGACTGCCACATTTCACGAAAAAGGTTTCATAATTATGCAAGCACACCTAAACTATTTCACAAAATTTTGACCAAGAAGTCAGTCATTAGTTCACATTTCAAAACGTTACTGCAATGTGGGCTCAGGATACAAATTGTCGTCTTCGTTTATAATCAGACAAACTGTGTTATTCAACATCAGTGCCACATAAACAGTTCAGCCACCCATATTTATCAGCTACTAGTAATGTCCTATGTTGTGAGCCCAGGAGGAAATTATCATCGTCAGAAAAACTGTGATATTCAACATCACTGCCACACAATACCCAGGTCCGCTCTAAGAGTTAACAGTTCCTATTATGGGCACAGAAAATTGATTGTTGACGTCAGACAAACACTGTGATATTGCCACCGTATCAAACTCTCAGATCCAAAAGTTACTGCTCATATCCTTTGTTGTGAGCTCAGAAAATTAATTGTTGTCGTCAGATAACGCCTTTACAGATTTTGCATTAGACCTACCTCTTGAGGTGGGCTTCATGCAAAATCCGGGGGACTATCAGACAAGTGGTATCATATGAATATCATTGCCACACATACCAAGGACATAATAGCTCTCACGACAATAAATGGCTCCGCACAAGCGGAACAATTATGGTTTATCTAGTGAAGAAAACCTATCACAGACCAAGCCAGAAAGAAGTTCCTCTTTACTCCCAGGACAAGTACTTCCACAAACGTTAATACGGGGGAGCTTGTGTCCTGGCAGTGGAAAGAAAAACTGATAGTTCACAACCGGTTTAGGTGATTAAATCACACAGCATTGAGTATTCTCAAAAGCTGCAACACAAGCTAAATACAAGAGCCACACATAGGTTAGCTACTAGTCATGTTCTGTGATGTGGGCTCAGGAAAGAAAATAATTGTCCTCAATTACAATCAGACAAACTGTGATATTCAGCATCACTGCCACACATAACAAGTTCAGCATCTCCAAACTATCAGTTACTAATCATTTGGCATGTTGTGAGCTCAGAGAATTAATTTTTGTCACATTTGTGATCGGACGAACTGTGATATTCAACATCAGTGCCACGTCGGCACCTAAGATCTATCAGTGATATTCAACATCAGTGCCGCACATACAAAGGGCTTAACCCCTAAAGGACCAAGGATTCATGGTTTTAAAATGACAAGTTTAAACAATCATATTGTGAAAACTATAATTTGAATGGGACCAAATTTTATATCACTGGAATTAGTGAAGAATATTACATATGTTGAATAAAAATAAAAATAAAAATAAACAAAAAAGAATCTACATAAAACCAACTCAAAAGTACTGAAAAAACAGGAGCCACCTGGTGGCCTTGTGGTCCTTTAGGGGTTAACAGCTCTCACAGGACAGTGAATAGCTCGACACAAGCAGACCAATTGTGTTTCAGTTTAGGGAAGAAAATCTATATCACTACACATACAAGAGTGCATAAATGTTTTATAACTCACCGAGCACCTGACCGGATGACAGCTTCATGAACTTTCATTCCGAAATACCCTTTCCCACCAAACGATGGGAGTAGTGCAGGATGTATATTCAAGATTGCACGAGGATATGCGTGAACCAGCTCAGATGGCAGCAGTCTCAAATAGCCAGCCAATAGAATATATTCTACACCTGCATGCCTACATTCCAAATTCTTTATTTTTAGTATTGTCTTCTGAACAAACAACAACGTTACCTGCTCTCAGGAATGAGCACATAAGAACAATCCAGCCTCCAATAAAACGAGCTTTTGCCAACATACAGTAGGGAGTTTACTAAGTAAAATTAATAGCAACAGGGCTATTAGGTCAAACCCGGGATCTAGCACATCACAACCAACAATTCTTATCCATGACACCATTTGAAAACCCTAAAAAGCAAAACAACTAGAGATAACATCGAATATTCACCTCAGATTCTCTACAAGCTCAGTCGGAGAGATTCCCTCGGGCGCATTCTTGCCCTTTGGATAAGCCAGAACAGGAATGTTGTTTTCATTCGCATATTCGACGCCCTTGCAACCTGAATTCACGAAGGAGATCAGATCAATTGGAGCTCCTAGGCTACATGTATGTAAAAAATAAAATAAAATAAAAAGAAAATAATAAAAAGCAAAGGAAAAGGCATACCAGGCTTGTCTGAAACCACGAAGGCAACGTCGCCATGGATGGCGTTCTTTTTACATCCGGCATGAATAGCTCGAAAATTGGAGCCTCCTCCGGAGACGAAGACAGCAAGCTTGGCCCTCGCAAGCCCGTCATCATTCCCTTGCCGAGTGTCTTCTGCCCCGGTCCCTTCTAATCTGCTCACAAAAACGGGACTCTCTTGGACACTCCCGATTTGTCCTTCCTGCAAACTCTCACACCTCACACGCCGCTGGACATGTGAAGAAGCCAAAGACACCAGACTTTTAGGCTGGGGAAAGGACAGGTTGCTCCTCGTGCGGAGACAGCAGCTCGACGATCGAAACTGCGCAACAAAAACAGAGGAGCGCGAGCTTGCAAGCTGCGAAAGCTCCATTGCTACAAACTCACAGATACACTCCTGAATCACGAAACCGAAGACAATAAATCCATGAACTCCTCAACCTAATTAGCAGGCTTTTAACGGAAAAATCACGAGAAACCTACATAACCTTCCCTCAAGGTGGGGTTTCAAGAGCGACCAGAGTCATTATGTAGGCTACAACTGGACGATGTCAGAGAATCTGTACAACAATCCTCGGTTATCAACAAGGCGAAAACACGCCCTGATTCGGGCTTCTGGATAGCTCCGACGCAGCAAGCCTTGTCGGTCTCCTCAGCCCACAGACAAACAAACAGACAGACAAACTAGGGTTTAGGGTCTGTTCGTTCGCTCGTCTCTATCCATCCATTGATGGATGACTTTAAAAGGTCGACTTTCACTTTGAATGGATGGCTTTGAAAGGATGTCTTTTAACGGATGACTTTGAAAGGATGACTTTGAACAGATGACTTTGAACGGATGACTTTGAACGGATGACTTTTAATGGATGACCTTCACTTTTTATGGATCACTTTCATCGGTTTGCGTTCATGCTTACAGGCTCCGGTGTTTAGGGTTTAAGCTCCGTGCCCACGGTGTCTAGGGTTTAAGGCTCTGTTCAGGGATCGGAAGAGGTGATGGCGATGGCGGTGTTGTTCTCAGGGAGTTTCTGTGACTGCAATTCCTGAATGTTGTGGTTTCGAAATTCTAGGGTTTAAAGCCCTGTTGGAGTGGAGAGGTGTAGTTCAAGATGTCGGCCTTGGGCTTGGCAGGGAAGGGCTTCCAGCAGGACAAGAAGAAGCAACATCGAGGGCCGCAGGCGGGGCCTGCGAAGGAGAAGAAGAAGGAGATTGACAAGAAGAAACGTGGTGTGGATGGCGACAAGGGAAAGAACCCCAAGGTATGGAACTACGCTTTTGCCGTGTCCTCGCCGAACGCATTCAATAAATACATACAGATTACTGCCGCATCAGAAAATACGCAAAGGCAGGTTGTGAGTAGCAATCTAATTGTGATCATTCTTTCATCAGGCTTTCACCTTCAATTCAGCCAACAAGGCCAAGCGACTGCAGGCGCGCACAGCCGAGAAGGACCAGCGAAGGCTTCATGTTCCTATTGTTGATCGAACCACCGGTGAACCTCCTCCGTACGTAATTGTTGTCCATGGACCACCCCAGGTAACCACAGTAGTTAATCATGTTTCCCTATTCCAGGTTACAATTTGAATCTAGTATTCAGTGTTGCAATATACTAAACCCTAAACTACTGTAATCAGAGAGTGATGCACTCAGAATTGAATGGGGAGCTTTTGTGCCGTAAGAATTGGTTTTTGACCTACTTGTTTTCTTCACACCTAGGTTGCTCGAAAAACGTGAATATTTTGTTCTCAAATTCTTTAACCCCTAAAAGACCAAGGATTCATGGTTTTATAATGACAAGTTTAAACGATCATATTGTGAGAATTGTAATTTGAATGGGACCGAATTTTATATCACTGGAATTAGTGAAGAATATTACATATGTTGAATTAAAAATAAAATAAAAAGTTACGAAAAAGAATCTACATAAAACCTACTCAAAATCATTGAAAAAAATAGGAGCCACCTGGTGGACTTATGGTCCTTTAGGGGTTAAGCTTTGCTCTTGTTGACATAGATTGCGTTTTTTGTAATTCTTTTTTTTAAGAATGTGTTCTTAACCTGTAAGTGTACAAATGAAGATTCAAAAACGTTGGAAAACGTTCACTATAGTAGTGGGGAAGAAAACGTTCAACACACTACTGAGGAAAAAACCATGAATAATTTTTATTTTTTTTGGACAACCCTTGTTCATACTATGAAAATTACGTGCTCAGGGTGTGATTGTTTGTTACTGTAGGTTGGAAAGACTCTTTTGATTCAGTCCCTGGTGAAACATTACACAAAACACAACCTCACGGAAGTTCGAGGCCCAATTACGGTTGTATCAGGTAACGCATCTGTTGTAATGGTTGGATATCAATTCATTTTTTTTGTTTGTATGGTTTTAATACATATATATATATGTAATGAATTTTCCGATAATTTTGTTTTGCAACATTTCTAACTTCCTACACTTTCTACATTTTTAATTCGTGCAAGTTGGTGAATCTATGTGGGAACTTTGCTTGAAAATATTCTAGGAATTATACCTGTTAGAGATTCTAGGAGGCAATTGGAAATTATGTTGATTCTTAGTGGCTGGAGTAGCCTGAGATCCACTAAAAATTACACGATGAATCACTTTCTGCTTGATAGATTTTGTCAGTAGAGAGATCCTCTTTTTAGATACCTGTGGTAGAATGTCCAAGAGGTCCATTTCTAGTTTTCTGTTAATTACTACTTTTTTTAAGACCAGGGTGGTGATCATGTGGTTTTAGGTGATCAGGGCGCATATCTCTTATAGTTACCTTTCACTTTCTTTTTGGTCATAGACTCAGCTGAGTATCCCTCATCATATAAACGTCACTTTTAAGTCTTCTTATTCTGGTTGTAGGTAAGCAGCGGAGGCTGCAGTTTGTCGAGTGTGCAAATGACATCAACGCTATGATTGATGCTGCCAAGTTTGCGGACCTAGTTTTACTGCTTACGGATGGAAGCTATGGTTTTGAAATGGTGTGTTTCTCTTCACAAACCCAAGTGATTTTCTGCTGTTAAAGTAATGAATTTTCAAGTTTAATTGTTTGATCCAAGAGAGGTAGAATTTTCCAAGAGTGGGACCTGATTTTTTCAAGTGTTGGCCGTGCAGGAAACATTTGAGTTTCTCAACATTCTTCAAGTTCATGGTTTTCCAAAAGTTATGGGAGTGCTGACGCATCTAGATAAGTTCAAAGACGCCACGAAATTGCGGAAGACCAAGAAAAAGTTGAAGAATCGTTTCTGGACTGAGATTTACGACGGAGCCAAATTGTTTTATCTCTCTGGGCTTGTCTATGGAAAGTAAGAACTGCTCCATTTTGACTGGGCATTGTGTTAGAACTCAATTTGGTCTTGTGTGCGAGTCCCGAAGCTTGCAATAATGTGTGTTTCTGGAGTCTTTCAGGTACCCAAAGCGAGAGGTTCACAACTTAGCCAGATTCATCTCAATAGCCAAGTTCCGGCCCCTTTCGTGGCGCGCAGTGCATCCCTATATTTTAGCTGATCGTTTTGAAGATTTGACCCCTCCTGAGAGGGTTCAAGAAGATCCCATGTGTGATCGCAATGTAGCTGTTTTTGGCTATCTGCGCGGCAGCAATCTCAAGCTAGGAATGAAGGTTTGTGTGCATCTTGCCATCTCTAAGTCCGGAAAATATAGAAGCTCCGAACCAACACTTAACCCCTAAGCGTCTGCTGTGTATTTTCTATAGTGTAGGAAAATTGGACCCCCTGCTGCAAATCATCTGTTTGTGTGAAAATGACTACACGATCGACACTGTTGATCTTGTATTATAGAACATGAGCTGTAAAATGATGTGTTGCAATCAGAAAACCAAGGTAAAATGAGAAAACGACACCGTTGCAAAGTTCAGTGATGTAGATGGCCATATTGGGCGTTTTAGACGCTTAGGGGTTAAGTCACACAGGCACAGAATACTGGCTACATATTGGAAACTATCATGAATCCAATCGATTTCATTCTTATCATGAGAAAGTATTGATCATCTTAAGTTATTGTAAATAGTCAAACTCAGTATTCTTTTGTGGTTTTCTGGAATGCAGGTGCACATAGCAGGTGTTGGTGATTGCAAGTTAGCTAACGTTTCAGCACTTGAGGATCCCTGCCCTCTTCCTTCGTCTACGAAGAAGAAAGGGCTTAGAGAGAAAGAGAAACTGTTGTATTCACCCTGGTCAAACGTTGGGGAGGTGCTTTATGACAAAGACGCTACTTATGTGGATATTAATGATCATCAAGTGCAGTACTCAAAGGCAGAGGCAAACGGAGGGGAAACTGTAGATCCAGAATCTGGAGTGGAGAACGATGACGTCGGCGTGGCCATGGTGAAGACTCTTCAAAACACTAAGTACTCCATTGATGAGAAACTGAATAACAGCTTTATTCAGCTCTTCCGAGGTAGTGGCCCTATGAAGTTAGAGTCAAATGATGCTAAAGGGAAGGAAGAAAGTGAGGACGAGGACGAGGAAGAGGACGATGAGGACGGAGACGAAGACGAAGACGAAGATGAGGATGATGAAGAGGATGAAGAGGATGGAAAGTCTCCGAAAAAAACAGTTCATTCAGCTAGTGGGAAGATTGCAAGGAAAAGTGCTGATTCAGACAGCGATGATGAGAGTGATGAAGAGGATGAAGAGGATGAAGAGGGGGTTGCTTTTACGGCTTCTACTTCAGGGAAATCACCTTCAAAGGCAGTTACTAAAAAAGTTAAACCATCTGAAGTAAAGGAGTTTGCAAACGGGCGGATAAGACGTAAAGCTGTCTTTGAGGATGCAGAAGATACTGAAGCTGGACCAAGTGGTGTGGTCAATCAAGAGGATGTGGAGTATGATGACTCCAGTGATGAATCTGTAGATCTTAATGAGCCGAAGAAGGTGAGTATGGATTTCCATGAACATGCCTCAATACGATGTTAATAAGATCAGACTGTAGGCTATGTATGGGATTAAGTCTACTTGTGTATGATATAATTCACCTTAGGAACCTGTCATAGTCAATAAGAAACTTTCGTTTTTCCAGGGGTTGGATCTAGACAGTGAGGAGGATGACGACAGTGATGATGCTGAAGAAGAAGATGACGATGAAGAAGACGAAGATGACGATGAAGAAGACGAAGATGACGATGAAGAAGATGGGCCTACAAGGGATGAACTTGAGCAAACTGCGGAGGGAGAGTTTAATCTGTCTGGAGATGAGGATGTGGAAACTGGTATTGTTAAATTCCATTACTAAAGCCTCAGTTTGCAAGTCTGATGTCAGTAGGTCATGCCTTCCTATTGTACAGAATGTAGTTTTTGTAAATGCAGGTATTGATAACATTATCAGGTTAAGGACTTCTTTTAGATGACTTGACGAGGAGAGGACAATTGGCTTCATGTTCTGTACATTATTCACTTGTACACTTAAACATACGTGAAATACGTTTGACTGTGCTTGTATATCCCTAGGACATGTCTTACGAGTGCAAATCTCATTTCTTCTTTTCTGTGTGCGATGTTCTCAAGCTGTCTGTCTTTCTAGGCGGAGATTTACTAATAGTTCTATTCTTTTATGTTTCAGAGGGGACAGACAAACTTGGAGATGCATCACGGTGGAAGGAGGGGTTGTTTGCACGAGCCCTTGCAAATGTGGAGAAAAAAGTAGATTTGATGCGCTTGGTGTATGGCCAGCAAGAGTCACTACAAGGAAGCTCTCTACAGGACCAAGATTCTGATAGTGACGATGAGGATCTTTTTAGGTTGAGAAAGGACGATCATAAGGTGTGTTTCAACTCTTGGTTTTCTTCTTCTGCACTGAAATCCTGATTTAGTCTGAGTCTATGATTGAGGTACCCCAAAAATTAGTTTGTATTGTTCTGTGTGTGCGCTTCGGTGATAAAAATTTGGTGTCACTTACAGATATCAGCCCACATGAATATATGATAAATAATACGTGCCACACCTTATCAGGAATTCATTTTAATAAGTTCTGTCCTATTTGATCAGCTCACTGCCCCTAGCTTGACGTAGTTGGTATTCATTTTGTTTTTTTCTTCAACGTGCTGTCATTTACAGTTGCATGTGTTTGTATCACTCGAGAGTAACTAGTCCTTGTGATCTACCTGGAAGTACTCTCGTGTGTTTCATCAGTCCTCTTTGATCGTATGACTAGAGTTTTGTGTTCAAAATACATTGGGTAATGTCTTGATACTTTCTCACTTCAGTAAAGCGTTTAGAACCATCATCTATTTTATCTGGTTGACGTCTCTTCTTACACTGCTCAGTATTTTACGTAGTACAATTAATGTAAAATTCAATGCACTAATCGGGACTGCTCTCTGGCTGCAGAGTTCTAGCAAGGGGGTTGCAATCCTTGATGACATTGACGCGGAGGATTGCAGTAGACTAGAGAAGGATCTAGACACTCTTCAGGATTGGCGTGACCCTGAGCTCATTCAATCAATACGTGACCGTTTCGTCACAGGAGACTGGAATAAAGCTGCAAATAGGGGTAAAGCAAGGGAAAGTGAAAACGATGATGCGTTTGGGGAAGATGAAGTATTTGGAGATTTTGAGGACCTGGAAACAGGAGAGCAACACGTTGCAGCCAACCCTGAGGGAGACAAAGGGGAGGATGCAGAGCCTGGAAAGGCTGGTGGGCTTTCTGCCGAAGACGAGGAGCGACGGCTAAAGAAGCTTGCACTTAGAGCCAGATTTGATGCACGATACAATGAGGGCTCTGAAGATGCGGGTGAAGAACCTCTTGTTGAGAAAGAGAAGAGTAAACGGTATGGAGGTAACACAAACGAATCTGGCGAGAAGGACTACTTTGATAAGGTTTGCTTACTTTCTTTGCATTTTCCAACAAGCCTGTTATGTCTGGGAGATAGACTGGAAATCCATTTTGCACCAATTCCTGAAAAATTACTAAAGAAATACCTCATTTGGAAAATAGTGTACTGCGTCATTTAGATAAAAATGGATTTGTATTACCAGGATCATGGGTAGAAGCAGGCGATGTTTTCCTTACTGGGACCAAAGAGCCCGAATTGGGCCTCATGTTTCTTTTAGCAGTTTTATGTTTTAGCAGGTTCTATGTAGACTCCCTTTTGTTCGAATTTAATTTTTCTTTGACCAACACATACAGTGTTCTTCACTGATTCTGGTGATGTAAAATTTGGTCCCATATGAATTGTATTTCTCCACAATATGATTGGTTGAATTTGTCATTTTATAACCATGAATCCTTGGTCCTTTAGGGGTTAAGTATGTTATTCAGTGTAAGATGATCAGTGTGATTTCCTACTCACAAAAGCGAAGTCTGCTTCTCCGATAACCTTGTTTTTGTGTGAAACTGCAGCTTAAGGATGACATTGCTTTGCGGAAACAGAAGAATCTAGCTGAACTGGCAGAGGTGGATGATATAACAAGGATAGAGATGGAAGGCTATCGAGGAGGCACCTACTTGCGTCTTGAGCTTCATAGTATGCCCTATGAAATGGTCCAGTACTTCGATCCAAACGTTCCATTGCTGGTGGGCGGTTTAGGTCTGGGTGAGGAAGCTGTGGGTTTCATGCAGGTATTGCAATCACTGTCTTCGTTTTCTTTTCTTTTTTGAATTTTTTATTCCAGGTCTGTGATATAGCATCTGCAACTACAAACGTATGGTTCCTTAACCTCAAAAAGACCAAGAAGCCCAAATTGGGCCTCATGTTTTTTCTAGCAGTTTTGAATAGGTCCTATGTAGACTTTCTTTTATTCAGATTTATTTGTCTTTTGATCAACACATGCAGTGCTCTTCACTGATTCCAGTGATATAAAATCTTGTCCTATCTGAATTATATTTTTCACATTATGATCAATTGAATTTGTCATTTTAAGATTATGAATCCTTGGTCCTTGCAGGTGAGAATAAAAAGGCATCGATGGCATCGGAAGGTTCTCAAGAATAGGGATCCACTTGTTGTGTCTGTGGGATGGCGAAGGTTTCAAACGCTTCCTGTATATTCAATAGAGGACAGGAATGGACGTCATCGAATGCTCAAGTATACGCCCGAGCACATGCATTGTTTAGCCAGTTTTTACGGACCCATAGCGCCTCCGAATTCTGGCCTTATTGCTTTTCAACATCTGAACAACGCACAGGTTTTCTTGCAACCCTACTTGGTGGTTTCTTAAATCTCTGGAGTTACTGCGATTTAGCATTTCAAGTTGCAGCTTCTAATCAGTGATCTCAAAACTGGCTAATATTAGCTGGATTTCTACCCAAAAAATGGGGTTGCTAAATATACAAAGAAAGAAAATGAAAACATATTGAAATGTAGTGAGAATGCTCATCGTGATATAAATATGTAGCAACTTCATGAGGTGATATCCGCGGATATCACAATGGTATCACCTTAATATCTCAAGGGTATTGCCGGATATTATAGAGGTTTCGTGAGTGTTGTATGCACTGGGTAGCAAAAGTAGATACCATTTATGTGGGAGGTCACATAATGTTCTAAATGTCATAAAGTGGTTCTGAGATCACTGCTTCTAATGGATTGTGTCTATCAAGAATACTGACAAGAAGAGACTGTCACTGTGATTTTGTGCAGTCAACGTTCCGAATCAGTGCAACTGGTGTGGTGCTAGACCAAGACCAATCCGTTTCAGTAGTTAAGAAATTAAAGCTTGTTGGATACCCGTACAAGATTTTCAAGAAGACAGCTTTTGTGAAGGATATGTTTACATCTGCATTAGAAGTGGCGCGATTCGAGGGTGCTGCTATTCGCACAGTTAGTGGCATTCGCGGTCAGATCAAGAAGGTATGACACTCCTTGCTAAAAGCTTGGGAGGCTTCTCCCACTTTCCTATTCCTAAATATTTTCTTATTTTAGCATTCTCTAAACCCCTAAAGAACCAAGGATTCATGGTTTTAAAATGACAAATTCAATTGATGATATTCTGAAAAAGATAATTCATATGAGATTGAATTTTATATCACTGGAATTAGTGAAGAACAGTGCATATGTTGGTCAAAAAAACAAACAATTCTGAACAAAAGGAAGTCCATATAGAACTTACTCAAAACTGCTAAAAAACACCATGAGGCTCAATTCGAGCTTCTTGGTTCCCCTTTAGGGGTTAATTAAATCTCTGAAGATTCACAATGAAGATGTCTCAGAAAGGCTAGCCACCTAGGCAAAGAAACATTCATTTTTTGAGGAATAAAATTCATCTCATATATGAAAAATCAATCCAATTATGTGAGGTCTTTTCAGCATGCTATTTCATAGTTTTCGCTAATTTATTTCATCATTTCAAATGGTGCAGGCAGTGAAGGCTGGACAAGGGAAAGAAGGGAAAGCCTGGAGAGAAGGCAGCGTGAGGTGCACTTTTGAAGATAAAATCTTAATGAGCGACATCGTGTTCCTTCGTGCTTGGACCAAAGTGGACATCCCTCGATTTTTCAATCCAGTTACAACCTTGCTGCAAGCCAAGACTGCGCAGTGGCAGGGTATGAAGACAGTTGGAGAGCTTCGAAGGATACAGCATTTGCACCCTCCTGTCAATTCAGACTCCCTTTACAAGGTATTCAACTTCTGTAAACACCATTTTTTGTTAAAACTGCACACCAATTTTACACCTAAAACAAAATTACAAAATTGCATGATAAAGACGTTGATGATTGCTTATTCTCTTTAACCCCTAAACGTCCCTGCGTCCAGAAACTGGATCATGAATAGATTAAAAGCCTTGCAACTTTTCCATACGATATCAGATGACTTTCATCCAAGTCACCTTTATATGACTATTAAACTCCTCATCACAATAAATCTCTTGTGATGAGGAGTTGTTTATAATACTGGAGAAGCCTCCAACTACAAGTATGTCAAATTTGTTGAGTAGATTTTATGCATGCAATGATCCTCTCATGTACACCTAATGTACATCTGAGCCGTGCTAATATCTATTTTTGAGACTAGCATCTACTTGTGTTCAAAGGGTTGGTACGTTTAAGGGTTAAGTCACAACATACGTTTTAAAAGCTGCTTGAAAGAGGGTTGACGATCGTTAATCCTATGAAATTGACAACCGAGAATCATATTCATAATTTGTGCTACATACACTTTTTATATTGAATGTGCACTTTGAACAAATGCGGTGTTATTAATCATTGACTGTTTCTCGTACAGTACCTTTCGGAGATGTTAATCAGGCACTTGAAATAGCTAGTGTTTTTTCTAGTACTAACTTATGTCACGTTCTCATGATGGCAGAAAATTGAGAGAAAACCTCGGCATTTCAACTCATTAAAAATTCCGAAATCTCTACAAGAGGCTCTACCCTTTAAAAGCAAGCCTAAGGATCTGAAGAAGCGCAAGAAGCCACTTCTGGAGTCGAAACGGGCTGTCCTTATGGAGCCCCATGAGCGCCAGGTCGCCACGCTAGTCAACCAACTGAGTCTGATTCGCAATGAGAAGGTAACTATTCTGATTCTATGCCTTCAAAGAGGCATTTTCTTACCTTAAACCCTAAACCCTAAACCCTAAACCTTCAGCTCAAACTATGCACACCCGCCTCATGTATTTTCGTTTATCAATTATTTGGTCAATCTCTGAAAGCCTGGACTCCTCGATCATACACATATCAGTTCATCAACTGAATTCTTTCAAATGTTTTTCTGGTATGAACAGTGATCTCTAAAATTAGCTGGATTTCTACCAAAAAGATGGGGCTGCTAAACATACAAAGAAAGAAAATGATTTTTGGTTTGAAATGTAGCAAGAATGCTCATCATGATATAAATATGTAGCAACTTCATGAGGTGATGTCCGCGGATATCATCATGGTATCACCTTAATATATCAAGGGTATTGCCGGATATTATAGAGGTATCGTGAGTGTTGTATGCACTGGCTAGCAAAAGTAGATACCATTTATGTGGGAGGTCGCATAATGTGCTAAATGTCATAAAGTGGTTCTGAGATCACTGGGTATGAATTTATCTGTGCAGAATAAGAAGCGGAAGGTTGAGCAAGACAAGAAGCGGAAGGTGTATTTACTCAAACAAGCTGCACAAGAGGAGATGACCAAGAAGAGAAAGCGTGAAGAGGCCAAGGGCCGTTATCGTGAGAAAGCCCAACAAGAAAAGAGTAGTGGGCCGCGTAAGTACGGCAACAAGAAGGCCCGGAATGAAGACGACTAATTTTGCACCTTTTTCCAAACTAATGGAGTTGAGGTCTGATCATTTTTTACTTCTGATCTTAGCATTCCGGATCTCATGAGCTGTTATAGAGTTTCTTTCATGGATTACTTACGGAAATAGAATCATTGAGTTGAATATTTCAAGTGTTTCTGCTCAGCCTTAATTTGTTGATTTAACTTTAGGATCATCTATCAGCCTCCTGCTTCTTGTATTATTCTTGCTAGCACTTGAGCATACTTTTCTAAGATATTCCATGAATATTCCATGAATATTTCATGCGTATTCTCAAAATGAATATATTGGGGAATTGAAGTAAATGACCCCTTTCTTTTCTCTCATGTGCATGTTGTTTGAATCCTCCTAGATGGTTGATTAATAGTCTTTCACAACTATGAAGAACAAGGTGAGGATTAGAACGGAGACTTTTAAAGGCCTTGTTGCATAACAAACTCTTGCATTCACAAAAGTAGATTGTACAGTCTGGTACAAGTTGCTCACAAACTTTTGGACTCCTCCCTCATATAAACAGAGTCCCTTCCCTAAATTGTAATGTGTTCGATATGGCACCCATGGACCTATAAATTGAAGAGGACATTCCTACTCTAGTCCTCTATTGATAGGAATTTTTTCTAATCATATTTGCAATCTTTAGAATCAATGCGGCCGCTTGATATAGGATCTACTTACTTTCAATGCTTACGGAAAAATATGTAAGCATGTTGTACTTGACCATAGTTAGAGCTTTCAATTTGCTCAAATCTTTGATGGTTGATAGTCCCTTGCAATCTTCAACGTTATGATATATCAAAGCATGGAGACTATTTAAGCCTTTGATAATAGATGGATTCTTGCACATAAAGGTTGGGTACAATTAGAGCCTGCAGTTTCTTCAAAACCTCGATGGTTGATAGACCAAGACGTTTACCGTGATCAAGTTTTGTCAAGGCACAAATACAAAGAAATTCTAGCTATAATAGTTGAAAGGTTCTTGCAACCAATATAGTTTAGATGAGTTTGCAATTTGCACAAGACCTCAATAATTGGCACTCTCAGGCATTTTTGAAAGTTGAGGTTGGTCAAAAAAAAAGTTGAAGTTAAGATTGCTCAAGGTTTGGATAAATGACATCACGGGCTCTAACAAAGGTTTGCTCAAATCCTTAATATATGGTCAATTTTATTTAACATCTTTGAATGTTAAGGTAGATTAAAGCTTGGAGATTGTTGAAGCATTAGTTGATTGAACAAATTGCAACACTAACTAAAGTTGATATGAGTTAGAGCTTGCAATGTATTAAAGTTCTTGATAGTTAAGAGTCCTTAGCAATCCTTATCGTCAAGTTTTGTTAAAGTTTAATAACTACTCAATCTTTGAATGAGGACAAGGTACAACACCTAATGAGGTTGAGATGAATGAGAGCTTGCAATTTGTTCACATTCTCGATAGTTAATAGTTCCAAGCAAGGATAGAGGATTAGGTGGGTAAAACAAGAAGATTGCTCCAGCGTTAAATGGTTGATAAGTTCTAGCACCAATTGCGAACTAGAGCCTACAATTTGCTCATATTCTTAATAATCAACAGTCTCAAGGAATTTTCAACGTTGAGTTGAGTCAAAGTAAGGAGATTGTTCAAGCCTTGAATGATTGACAACGTCTTGTGCCCATTGAGGTTGAAATGAGTTAAGGTAGAGGACCACATTCCAGACTGAATTTCAGTTGTGGCTAGTTGGGAGTGTGAACCAATTTTTTTATAAATTTTGAGTGCTCTGCAAAGCCGCTACCAGAACAACCCCAAAAAGAATAAATTTTTTTAGCATGTCTATGATTTCCTACAATTTTTTAAAGCGAACCTCGTAGAGTGACATGTCCTCGACCATAGAGTACGTGGTATGTCTACAGGTTAGATTTCTAAATCTGCATACTGGGTAGTCTAAAACCGAGTACCTTTATCCTCTGTCAACAAACGAAGGTTTCCCAAAAAAACGCGTACCAGGCTAGGTGAGGTCGTGCGTGCGGAGTACTGGAATTAGGTTTAGCCTGGAATTAGAGAACGGCCGGCTGGAACCCTAAAGCCGCTCATGGCGAGCTTGCATCTGGGCCTCATGATGTGGCTGAGCCGCGCTGTCAAAGGTCGAAGATTGCACACCGCGGATTTTGGTATCGGCGCTCTGTGACTCACGTTCCGCGCTCTGTGACTCCCGTTCCGCCCACTTTGACTACCGTTCCGCCCACTTGGACCCACATTCCGCAGAGATCCCCATCGTCCTCCCACGCCTGCGCACCAAACGGCTCTCTGGTCGTCGTCCCGGTCTCACTTGTTCATTCTCCTTTTCGGTGTCACGATCACTCCTCTCTCCTCAAGACCTGCGGTAGCACTCTAGAATCTGTAAGGTGGGTAGAATGCTTGAGCGTGACGATTGGCATAGGGCAAGTCGAATGCTTGTGGTTGCATCTATGGATACGTGAGGGGGGGGCAGGTCGCGGTGGTTGAAGTGTTTGTGAGCACTACGGCAGTGAGGCTTGATCTGCGCGGAACGGATCTGCGGCTATGACTTGCAGCGGTCCTGATGGAGGGGCCTGCACTGCCGCGGTGGAGAGCGTTTCGGAAATGCAGGTGACCGAGTCTGCAAATTGCAGCGGTGGCTCCATTCTCCCACGACGGCCCCTTCTTGATCCCAATGCTTGCTTAGTAAGCCGTTCCATCTCCTTCTCTTGTTTTTTTCTTGCTCTTTCTTGTGCGCGCTCTTCCTTGTCTTTTTTCTATTGCTCTTTCAAAGCCTTCCGTTGCTCTTTAGTGGCTTCCTTGTCCTCTTTCTTCTTCTTAGCGGCTGCAGCAGTAGCCTCTTCTTTTGCTAGAAGTTCCACTAGGTCTTTAACATAATCCCTAGAAGTTAAAATTCTGCTACTTGTGTAGTCTAGGAGAAGTTGCTGCCTTTTTCTCTTTAATTTTGGCTGGAATGAGCTCGGCCAAAGAGAGAAAGTTGCTTATGTTCTCATGATTTCCCCTCTGTACTTGTGCACGAAATGCTGGGTCGATAGTGATATGTTGCTCACTTAAGTCATAGTTGCCTTCCTCTCCATTTGGAACATCGACATAGAAATGCCGTGTTGGTGCCTCAGATTCGTGCACCGTTTCCGATTCCCTCACATCTAATCTTCGTGTTCCAAATCTGCCTTCACAACCGGGGTTGATTTCCTCAGTGCCATCAAAGTCATCGTCTTCGAATCTTACCTACACGCTGCCATCCTCGATTCGCTATATCGTTGCGCCTGCAACGTCCCATTCCACACCTCCATGCTATCCCTCTGATCCCGCAATGTGGTTGATGTCCAGGTCGTGTGTCGCAGTTGCTTAGCGTTGCCCTAATCCCGCACCTGCATGGCTGCGTAAACGACCTTCCTGGCGATCTCGTGGACTGCATGGCATGTCTTCCCAATCTGGTGGCCGAGCTTCTTCCCTTTCATCACTAGATGAAGAGTCACTTGATTGAACTGCAGTGCTCAGGTCGAAGCCTTCTTGCCCCTCCTCAAAACTTTGACTGGGATTCATTCTTGCAGTGACTCCTTTATCATCTAATAGCCATATCCGTGTTTTTTTGAAGCCTGACTTGATGTTCTTAGGAGTTAGAGGTTTTTCTAAAGCTTAAGATGTCCATTCACACAAGTCTGATTTTTCTACCTTCTTGCCTTTGTTCAATAGAGTCCAAGAGTCTCTAATCTGTCTAAATGCACTTTTGAAAGGTCTAAAGCACGAAACATCTAACGGTTGTAGGGCATGGGAAGTATGGCTTGGTAGGGAGATGATATCTAAACATGAATTCATGGCAAGTGTGACAACTTCCAAGGTCACATGCGAATTGTGCCCGTCTAAACACTACTAGAGAGTGCGTAAAAACCAAGACAAAACCAACACACATCTGTTGAAACCAACAGAGAATGAGTTTAACGTAGCAAACATTTAGTCATCTGCACAGAACCAACAAGTTCTTGTTGATTTCTGTTGGAACCAACAAGTTCCTGTTGATTTTCCTCTTGGAACCAACAAGTTCCTGTTGATTCACTACTAGAGAGTGCGTCAAAACAAGACAGAACCAAGACAGATTTTGTCGAAAAAAGAAAAAATTCAAAGAAATTTGAAATTTTTTCTGGATACAGAAAAATCCCTGCATATAATACTGCAAAAAAAAAATTTGAAAAAAAAGTTTTTTTTACATCGTTAAAAATATTCAAAGACTGCTGGGAAAAAAAAAAACAGCTCCAGCCTTCAAGATTTTGTCGAAAAAAAAAAAAATTCAAAAAAATTTCAAATTTTTTCTAGGTACAGAAGAATCCCTGCATATAATACTGCAAAAAAAAAATTGAATTTTTTTTTTTTTTTTACATCGTTAAAAATATTCAAAGACTCCTGGGGAAAAAAAAACAGCTCCAGCCTTCAAGATTTTGTCGAAAAAAAAAAAATTCAAAAAAATTTGAAATTTTTTCTAGATACAGAAAAATCCCTGCATATAATACTGCAAAAAAAAAATTGAAAAAAAAGTTTTTTTTACATCGTTAAAAATATTCAAAGACTGCTGGGAAAAAAAAATCAGCTCCAACCTTCAAGATTTTGTCGAAAAAAAAAAAATTCAAAAAAATTTGAAATTTTTTCTAGATACAGAAAAATCCATGCATAGAACACTGCCAATAAAAAATTGGAAAAAAAAGTTTTTTTACATCGTTAAAAATATTCAAAGACTGCTGGGAAAAAAAAAACAGCTCCAGCCTTCAAGACTTTGTTCAAAAAAAAAAAAAATTCAAAAAAATCTGAATTTTTTTGTACATACAGAAAAATCCCTGTATGAAATAGTGCAAAAAAATAAATTGAAAACAAAAGCTTTTTGTACATGGCAAACGAATCGGCAATGGTTAAGTTCTCTTATAATTAACAAGATAATTCTCATATTTGCATGAGCGTGTGTATGTGGTGTGGTGGTTTAGTAAGTGGTTGGGGTATAGAAGGTCTTGTGTTCGAATCCGGCCGTTGGAAATTGGTCTTCGGTTAGCCATAGTGGGCCCTACGGTGGTGGGTCGGGGTTCGTGGCCCGGGCAGTCAATTTTTTTCCCGGGCAGCCCAAAATTTCCGGGCAGCTACTTTTCCTCGGGCAGGCCAGAAAAAATGAATGCTAGATTAGAAACTTTCTTTATCTGTATACTTGGACATTGAAGCAACACCGAACCAAGACATTTCTGTTGATTGTGATCCGGAATCAACTATTCCTAACCCACACACGAACCAGCAGAATTTCTGTTGATTTTCTCTTACACCGGAACCCCATTTCTCTAGTAGTGAAAATAAGTAAGTGCCTATTTCTTTCGTCAACTCCTGTTGTTTCCTTTAAAATGCTAATGAAATGTGAGATCCAAGACTCAAAGAGCCACTTAGTCATCCATGCATTAAGTTGCATGGCTATGACAGCATTTGGCTCACAATTCTTGATATAATCTTGTAGGAAGTAAGTCCCTTTTAAAATATAGAAGTTAGGGAATTTTCCTCCTTCAGCATTGATACAAGAAAGGACTGACAAGTGCTCACGTTGGTCTGGCTCTATGGTGTGAACAGACTTGCTACCCAATTTTGCTAGGACCGTTGCCCCTCGAGATCTTGAAGCGTGCACTCCACTCTCATTACAATTCCAAATGTGGGAGGGTGGATTGTTAAAGGTATTGTAAAGCTCTTGTAGGTTAGAGTATAGAGTAGCTACACTTGTCGGGCAGAATCCATTGGCTCTACCCATCTCTAAGGGCTGGCTTTTTCTAGATATTAGATCTGGATGTCTTAGTTTAAAGCTTTTAAGCCATGAGTTTCCAAAGACTCCATTGGCACTCCTAGGGGTTTCCTTTGTTTGTGTTGCCATGACCACTTTTAACCTCAGCTGCCCTAATGTTAGTGGGTGGCCTAGATCTTGCATTTTGAAACAATAATCAAGTAACTTTTCTGCCTCTTCTTGATTAACACTGTTTTGTCTCTCTCTTCCTCCCCATAACTTTGCCATACAAATGGTCTCTCAAAGAGGTAGGTGGAATCCCAAAGGTATGTGCAGCAGCTTTTATCTTCATGCCTTGATAAGTAACAACATCTATGGCTTGTTTTAATGGTGCATCTGTCTTGTTCCCCGTTTTTTTTGCTGCATCTTTCTTGTTTGAGTTTTTGGTCACCCCCGCAGTGCTGATTGGAGTTGATTGAGCATTGTGGGAACCACCTATGGGGGTCTCTACATCTCTCATACAGAAATCAGATTGAGATAGGTTTTTTTGTTCCCATGGGCCTGAACTTCTCAACCTTAACCTCCTTGATCTCTCACTTTCTACACTTCTACAAGTTTGTGGTATGGCTTGCTGAGTTGCATGGGCACTAGAATTGACATGTAGGGTAGGATTACGAATTCTCTATCTACTTCTCCCTTGGTGTAACTGGGCCATGTGCTCATCAAAGTCTAAACTCCCCCCTTGCCCATCGTCGGTCGAAATCTGCCCTCCTACACCAACAATTTGAGTTTCTGGTATTACTTCCTCACTGCTCTGAAAGCCCTCACTTTCCTCTACAAATGTGTCTATGACAACTCTCATCAACTTCCATAGAGCACTCTAATCTCACTCTTGTTGCAGTACTGAAACCACCATGGTTCTTCACAAACACAAGCACTTCTATATGTAAACATGTCCATTAAAGGTTGCAATTAAAACCATGCCGCCATCTTAAGCCGCCGATTTGGAAGTACTAAAGATAACCCCTTTATTACAAAATCAGCCCAGAATGTGGGCTATTTTTCAAACTGACAAAGAATTAATTGCACCTTCATTACTTTCTCTTCCCAAACAACAAAATGCATTTTCTCATCCACCCTGAACCTCTAATTCGACCACATCTACCCCTAAACCCGTGGAGTAAACAATAAAGCCCCTTCTTGGGCGCTTTTATAAATTCTATTGGCCACATTTCTGGACCCAACCCCCAATCCTAGGGGTCGCCATTCGGACCCGGACGGGAATTGGGTCCGCTACCTTAGAGCCTATAATTTGCTCAAATCCTCAACGGTGGGCAATTACCAAGATCAAAATGAGTCAAAGCAAAACTAGGATCCAAACCATTAAAAAGCTACATAAAGTGGAAGCTAAAGTGGTCAATACCCTACGTTGTGGTGAGTTTCGACATTAATTTATTACTTTTTGTTCAAAAATGCCACATGTCATCTTGTGATAGGTTTATGGTGACGTGGACCCCTCAAAATATGATGTGAAAATTAGATTTTGACACAATACTCTCCGAATCTGACCCTCACATACGGCACCATTTTCTTAAACGAGCTTTGACCTACGGTCATCACCAGAATTTACCTTTTCTAATTGACACTTTTACATGTCACTCTATATTACCACACTAAATTAACCCCTAAACGTCCTCACCCTTTTCAGATTTGGCAGTTTTTCAAAGATGCATTATAAAATGCAACTAAGAGGGGTATTTTCAATTTGATGAATGAATAAAAGTTGTACATTATGCATTTTAGATTCTATCCATACGGTTAGATTTGCAATTGCTATCACCAATATTTGTGTATAAATTTTCAAACTTAAAATTTAGAGCTCTTTTGTAATATGATTACGAATAAAATATTGACAATCTAATATTGAATTTTTTGTGAGATGGGTTGAAATGTGATAATCTAAGTGTAGTGATTTTTGGAGATTTTTTAGTTAATTATTTCTAGTACTTGACTTTTTCAAGAGCACTTTTAGACTAAAATCTTTCAAATTTGGGGTGGAACAGTACCAATATGAAATGAGGCATAAAAATTTCACAAATCATCCCCTTTCTAATCGGATCACACATGCACGAAGCTAACTTCCCATAAAAGTTTTAGTAAAAATTTCACACTGCAAAAAGTACATGATCGATGAGAAATCCGAGTTCAAATCCGTACATCATCCAAAATATGGATGGTTGGGCGGTTAGGGGTTAAAAACCCAAAACCCATTCACGTGCTCGGGTGCCTAGGCTGTGACATTAAAGAGGTGCGGCTCGAGTGACATTAAAGAGGTCTGGCTGAACACAGTACTCACTTCAAGAGACAAACACACTTCCCCTTGACGGAGACGGAGCTCCATCGATGAGCGTGGCGATGGCGATGACGACGGCGATCAATTGAAGAGCCCGTGTCGTTAATTTCCAAATACGTTTGCGCCTCCCTCACTCGTTGTCAGTCGTCATGGAGGAGCTCCAGGAAGCCTCAAGGGAGCTCAAAACCCAAGGGGAACAAGCTGCACAGAAGAAGGTGGACATCGGCGACGAGAGCCGCAGCAAGCCGCCGGGACGCAAGCGCTTGTTCCTCACTTTCTCGGTGGTCTTCTCCTTCCTGCTCGGTAGGCTTCCAATCGCCACACCAATTCCCATTCATTTTGGCTGAGATCGTATCATATCGCACGGTGATGGCATTTCGGTGTGGTACTGAATCGAGGTCGAACAGTTGCGTAACTTTGTTGCACCTCGATGTTAAAATTCTACCAGCAGGGGATTCATTCTGCTGTTTTTGATGTGAGCATTGCTGCAAGACAGATGGTGTAACGTTTTTTAGGGTTTTGTGAAATCTAGGGTGTTGATGAAACTTGGATCCGGTTTTTGAGTGTTGTGAGAGTGGAGTGATTTTTGGAAAGGTTTCTGAGATTATATCATACTCCCTCCGTCCCAAAGTTATTGTCATACAAATTTGTTTGGTATTTCTTTGAGCCAATGTCATTGATCATATTGTAAGAAACATGATTTAAAAAAGGTTCCAAATTATGTCACTAGAATGATTGAAGAACATTGCATGTGTTCGATCATTGCAACCTAAATAAAATTAGCCACAAGGAAGTATTTTTTTGACCTACTTAAAAAAGCACTTTCAAACATGACTTTCAAACATGACAATAACTTTGGGACGGAGGGAGTATCATAGCAAATAATTGTAATGGCAATTTGGGAAGGAGAACAGTTCCGTAATTTGGTTGCACCTCGCTGTCAAAATTCTACCAGCAGGGGATTCATTCTGCTGTTTTTGATGTGGACATTGTTGCAAGATAGATTCTTTTAAATCTGGGAACTCTTTTTAGGGTTTTCGTGAAATCTAAGGTGTTAATGAAACTTGGATCCGGTTTTGAGTGTTCGAGATTTTTAGAATGATTTCTGAGATTGTATTATAGCATTTTAGTAGGGTGGTCAAGGTCGATTGGATGAGTGTGGAGTGCTCCGTGATTATCTTATTATAATTTCTACCTCCGTTGTGGTCAGCAGGGGATTCGTGCATTCTGATGATGTGGACATTGTTATAAGAAAGATTGTTTGGAAATCTGGAAATTCTCTTTAGGGTTTTTTGTGAGATTTGGTTCAGAAATTCATTTGGGCTGGCTAATTGATACAAAGGATTTTTGAAAATGAAGAAGGAAGAATAGCCAGATTCCTACATGGAACCAAGATGTGTATCCTCTTTAAACATAGGTATCACCCATGTATTGCCTAAGTAGCACCTAGGTAGCACGTGTGTATTACCCTGATATTACCTATATATTAATATGAAAAGAGTATCCAAGGAGCCTGGATTGCTCTTGAAAAGTACTCCCTCAGTCCCAAAGTTATTGTCATGTTTGAAAGTCATGTTTGAAAGTGCTTTTTTAAGTAGGTCAAAAAAATACTTCCTTGTGGCTAATTTTATTTAGGTTGCAATGAACACATGCAATGTTCTTCAATCATTCTAGTGACATAATTTGGAACCTTTTTTAATCATGTTTCTCACAATATGATCAATGAAATTGGCTCAAAGAAATACCAAGCAAACAAGTTGGACAATAACTTTGGGACGGAGGGAGTAGCAAAAATTCTAAACTGTCTTCTGACAAAAAAAAATCACTGGTGTTCATGTGCAGGGGTGCCTTTTTGGTGGAAATCAACAGAGGTTTATCGGGCACCGCTTCCTTTTGCAGCAATCGAGGAGCACGCGAGTGACCTGGCTTCCTCAGCTTTCGCTCTACCTTGCCACTTGCATATCATTTTCACCTCTGCACCATCACAAGGGTTTATGACTCGAAGTTCTTTGGAGAAAGTTGCTGAATCATTTCGAAAACATGCTCAGGGTTTTGGAGTTAGAGTTACTTTGGATTCGGACGACTCTTGTGTCAGTGTGGGAACGGAGGACGATGGTCACCATTGGCCTTGTGGCCTTGCAAACTCGGGTCTCCATAATCTCCATTATGACGACGACGGCGTGGATGAGTTTCTCTGGAGCTTTTCTGAGGGCAAAAACTCAAGTAGAGGAGGCTGCTACACGTTGGTAGTTATTGGAGGAGGAGCCAGTGAAAGAACTGTGGTGGGAAAATATAGGCACGCGTGGATGACGGGTATTGATTTATCAGTTCCTGGCCTTGAAGAAGGGATTGGTTCTCGGGTTGCCGAAGTTGCAGTGACTTATTTTAGAAATGGTGGTCGAGTCAGCAAGGAGGACCAAGTGGCAAGTATGCCACTTTCGGCTGACGGCGAGGCCATTCTATCCTTCTCTCTGCTGAATGCAAATCCAGAAGACTGGATTTTCGACTGGTATGCAACTTAATTTTGGCGCTATTCTCCTGTGTCCCATAATAAGCTTCCTGTACCTGGAAAATTGAAGAATTAACTCCGATGTTGCTGTCATAATTTTGCTGTTTGTGGATAAGTTATAGAACATGAAAGATGACAACTGTCAAGCCCTGGTATGTGCAGCTATGAGTACCTCTGTTGTATTGCACAACTGCCAAATAATAACATGACACCTTAGCTGTATGTGCAACTATGAGAACCTTTTAAAGGGCCGGGAATAGGCAGTTCTACCTTGCTTTGAGCAAACACGAAGCTTATTATGGGACAAATTGAAAAGGGAATCATGAAGCTTATTATGGGACAAAGGGAGTATGATTCATGAGGGAATGTAGAAATTGGTCCAATTTTGTTCAAATGGAGATTTTAGATGTTCACAAAAGTTAACCCTTAAAGGATTTAGAGCATAGTACATACGTTGCCGTATATTTAACATTTGTTGTAAGTAGAAAGTTCCAAATTGAGATCCCAATAGCTTTTAAGACCATGTAGACATGAATTTTAACTTCACTTTTGATATGAAACTCATAGGAGGTGTAGAACCATTCCAAATACAATGAAATATGGCCGTATAATGCTGGCCGGAATGGTCAATCTGGACCTTTTAAGGGTTAAACTTGGTATTGGACAGAATGCAAGTTTTGATACGATTTATGATTTGTGCCGGCAAATACTAAAGATGAACGGTGTCGAGGTGCAATGCAGGGACATTGAGGAGGTAGAGGAGCGTTATCTGCAACCACTTATAGACGTCATGGAGCCTGTAGCCCGTCTCTCTATCGAAAGCCAGGTTGGTACTCTTTCTCCTTCCACGCTCGTCGATAATTGTGCATTGAGCAAGAATAAAATTATGATCTAGTGTCTGAGACACTATTTCTCAACAGACACTATTGACGTTTTGGAGATCAATGTAAAAAAATAAATTACTGTAAAATTTAAAATTATAAAAATTTCAATGAAACCTTTTGGATGTAGTGTTCCAATGATGAACAACAACTTTACAATAAACATGGCATGCCAGCTCATGTCACTTGGAAGAAACATGGCACTCTCTGTGGAAATGGGAATGACAAGTGGTAAACTCCTATGTACTTTAGGGACACTGTTTCTCCTCGCCTTTTAACAAATTGTGGTAAAAGACATCAATTCTCATTGGGCACTAAATCACAATTTTAGTGTAGTGAAAGTCTTTGGTCGCGAGGAATCTCGCTACTCTAGATGAGGCGTTTGTAGCCCACTGACTTAGTTGTTCTCCAAAGGCAGATTAGAGATTGCTAGCTGTTTGCTGCTGGTCTGTGTTTCTTCCTGGTACCATTCTCACAGGAGCTGAGTTAAATATCGGGGTTGAAAATGATCAAGGGTGGGAGGGGAGCTCTGGTAGGTGCTGTATTATACTCCAAAGGCAGTTTCGTCACATTGGGATAAAGCCTTGAAGGCGCATCTGGTGCCGTTTAAGCAACTCCCATTCTTTGTAAGCATATTCTACACTTCCAATTCATTATAGGCTTTAATCTAGCCAGTTGAGTTGGTCATCTGAATGGATTTAAAGGTTTTGGAACAAGAATATGCTATGGTGGTTTAGGCTGTTAATGCAATATATTCCTGGTGGGACGCAGGTGAATTCAAATGAGTGGCATCTTGACACGTCCAGTGCAGCTACTGGTCGCTCGAAGCTCCTCAATTTCGCAATGTAACCTAAAATTCTGGCCTAGTTGGATGTTGTGTTTTTTCCTCATTTGTCCTGGGGTCTGTTTTGTGATATTGCATTTGGGTTTACGTTTCAGATGCTTAGTATTGAATATGCGAATATTGGTTGTTGTGAAGCTATGTGCCTGCAGCCAATGAGTGCCCTCTTCAGATGCAGTTGTCAAGCGGCCGTATCTCAGCAACCAATGGATTTACATCCCCGGTAGGAACTGAAGTTCTCTTATTGTGGACTTTTGTGATCATTGCGTTGCTAGTGCAGCATTGCAGTGGGTATTTATTCTTTGGTGGAGCAGGATTTGTTTTCTATTTCTATTTTTGACGACTTACTGCATGTCATAGGGATGGGGTGGAGTCATTATTCATAATCCTCCAGGTTGTGCCAATCTTGTCTCCAACAAATCTGAGAGTTACAGGCTTTCCTCAAAGGTAATTGCAATCATGGAAATATCTGTCCTTTCACACCCTTTACTTGATCTGCATCGGTCAACTTAATTTGTGTTAACCCCTAAAGGATCAAGGATTTCATGGTTTTAAAATGACAAGTTTAAACAATCATATTGTGAGAATTATAATTTGAATGGGACCAAATTTTATATCACTGGAATTAATGAAGAATATTACATATGTTGCATTAAAAAAAAATCAAAAATTAACAAAAAAGAATCTACATAGAACCTACTCAAAATTACTGAAAAAAACAGGAGCCACTTGGTGGCCTTATGGTCCTTTAGGGGTTAATTAGAACGAGAAACTTATTCGGAAGTCTGGTCGTGTGCATGTTTGCTTGGAAATTAATCGACCATAACGGAAGTATTACTCAGTAGCTGTGGCATATAATCTCTTTTCCTCCCAGATAGGCCTTTCTGTTAATATCTCTTAACCCTTTCTCAAATTTGTTCCTCACACGTTCATTTGATTGCCAGGAGTTGGAGCCTGTGGTAGGAGTAATAGTTGCTCAGATTCGGGCACTCTTTGGTCTGCCACCCATGTTTGTCAAGAATTCCAAGACGGGTATATACGGGGTGCCTGCTGCTGTCACGGGCATTGCTGACTGGTGAGCCTCTCTAGAATTCCTTTGTTTTTCTGTGCATTCTATTTAACCCCTAAACGTCCCAGTGTCCAGAAACTGGATCACGAACACTGGATCACGAACAGATTCAGAGTCTTGCAACTTTCTCATACAATTTCGGATGACTTTCATCCAAGTCACCTTTGTAAGACTATTAAATTCTCTACTAATTACAATAGTTCTCTTGTGATGAGGAATTGTTGTTAATATTGGAGAGGCCTCCAATTGCAAGTATTATGTTGGGTAGATTTTATGCTTGCAATGGTCCTCTCATGTACACCTCATGTACATCTAAGCCATGCTAATATCTATCTTTGAGGCTAGCATTTACTTGTGTTCAAAGGATCGGTACGTTTAGGGGTTAAATGGCAATGTAATATGCTTTGTCAATATCAATGGTCCCAGTGCATACAGTTATGAGGACCATTCGCAAACTTGCTCTTGAAGACACTACTGTATGTAGATGTAATACTGTCCCGTCATGTTGCTAGTGCAGGAAATTTCATGTCAATGCTTTGTATGTTAATACAGTGAGGTACTTTGAATATCTCTTAGAAGTGGTTCCATTGTAAGCTTAACAGAGAATATGTAACGTGGGTGCAGGGAAGTGGATGTGTTACTGCGCAGACGAGCATCAATGGACATTCATGCCTCCGCATCCACATTACTGTCTCTTTCTCGCTTGGTATGTTTCCTTACTGATTCTATTCCTTCAGAGAATGGCCAGACATTTCCTCTAAATCGTAGCACTTCACACTCTTCTATTCTGATCCATCTCGCCATTATTGGGAATGTATAGAGCTCTAGAAGTTTCGCTCGCAAAAGCACAAAATCAGATCTTTTAAAATACAGACGACGTCACTATATTATTCATGGACTGGGCTGCTAATGCACCGACGGGCCTTGTGTGCAGGTCAGCTCATTGCCCAATATGGTTATCAAAGATGAAATTGGTGAACAGGTAAGTTTACTTAAAGAAGGGTTTTATCTTGAAGGCAGAAACTTCTTCAAGGAATTGCATTGAGATCGTATCACTGCCTGTCATTATCTTCCGATGTCGTGTTTGATATTTTATGTAGCTTCCGTCTGCTAGAATCTCTGAACCTGTACAAATAATGTTTGTTTTTTATGGCAGGTCCAAAGCTCCCTTGCTCAAGCAAAGGCAGCCCAAAGTCAATCACTTGTAGGAGCTTATCATGCCGCAGCAGGTGCGTGAATCATCTTTGGAGGTGGTCACTGAGCGATCATTTTTTGTTAGCTATTCCCGGCGATTTGTCTAAGAGCTTGTGAGAGATGATATCAGGAATTACATGTGGTCACAGTTTACGAATATTTCTTAATCACAGTTGGCAACTTTCACTTGCTGGCATGATCCGGCAGCTAGACTGTCTTATTTTGGAATTTAACCCCTAAAGGACCCAGGATTCATGGTTTTAAAATGACAAGTTTAAACCAACATATTGTGAAAATTATAATTTGAATGAGGCCAAATTTTATATCACTGGAATTAGTGAAGAATATTACATATGTTGAATAATTTAATTTGTTTAAATTAACAAAAAAAATCTACATAAAACCTACTCAAAATTACTGAAAAAAACAGGAGCCACCTGGTGGCCTTATGGTCCTTAAGGTTACAACATTCTTACAAGACAGTAAGAATGGTTTCATCCGAGCTATTATATTAGTGTACATCCCTAATCTGCTCGTCCGCAGTACATTCCTATAGAGGGAGGCTCATTTAAAATTGCTTGATTTTGCAGAAGCAGCACGGAAAGCAAGGTCCCGGGCAGAAGCAGCTTTCTTCCAGCCCTCCATTATGTCACTGCTCTACTTTCCTGCCGAGCACCAGCTCGCTATTTATACGGTGCGTATATGAAAGCTTTTAATCTTTCTGTAGACACGATAGAGTATGCCTTCAAGTTCCTTTTGAAGGGGTAAGGAGTTAGAAGCGCTGCGACGTATTCATTAACCCTAAAGGACCAAGGATTCATGGTTCTAAAATGTCAAATTCAATTGATCATATTGTGAAATTTAAAATATAAATTAGATGAGACCAAATTTTATATGACCAGAATCAGTGAAGAACATTGGATTTGTTGGTCAAACAATGAATAAATCTGAACAAAAATAAGCCTACTGAACACTGCTTATACAAAAAAAAAACATGAGGCCCAATTTGGGCTTCTTGATCCTTTAGGGGGTAACACTGACTTTGTGCTTGGAATTGTGGCAGCCCTTTTTCGTCCCAGTTCTCCTTCACGTTCTTGTTGCTCTACTGAAGGAGGGATCTCGATACAAGACAGAGCTGCAGAAGTATAAAAGATGGCACTTGAAACAAGCCTGAAAATGCTGTGTCGAGGTCCTCAAAGCATTTTCAATTGCCGATCCGAAGCTACATTGTTGGGACACAACATTTAAAATTAATGAAATCTGTACACTAGGAAAACAAAGTAGCTTCCCAGGAAAATAGAATTGATGTGTGAACATGAGCATGTAACGTGCAGAAGATGTTAAGGTGGACAAGCCTATTGCCATCTAATTTAGCAACCTAATTTAGACAATTGTATGAGGTGCATTTTCTTTTCGTGCATGTGCACTTTTTAGATGAACTAAACCCAAGTGGGTGCATATTTTTCCATTCTAAATTGTAATCTCTAAAGTGTACCTTGAAAATACAGAATCAACCGTACTCAATATTTTCCAAGGCTTGTTGGTTATGAATTCTAAGGTAAATTTCTGTTTTTTACATTTGTAAGTTACGGCTGGTTTAGACTTGGCAATTTTAAGCTCTTTCATTGGTAAAGGAATTGAGGCTAATCTTAGCAAGGTTGTCTATTTTTGTTCACCAAATGTGTAAGGCCTAAAAGTTACTTAGGGTGGCCCCTTTAGGTGAATTAGGGCCATAGGCTTCAAACTTTCAATATTGCCCATTGAACTCTTGAAACCAAAAAATCCAAAACCTGGGCCCTTCTTTGAAAAACATGGTTTAGGGAGATTCATCAATCCTCAAGCACAGAAAAAGAAATCTTTCATTTTGATCTTGAATCCAAGTTTAAACTAGCCCTTAGCCCTATCACACATGGTTTTATGTAAATTCATTGGTTGCATTTACACGGTCTACAAAGGGGATTAGATTTTGGCAAAAGAATTTAATTACACTAAATAGAGAGATATGCAAACTCCATGTTTTCTCCCTTGAATTTTCTCCCTCCATGTTGTAAAGAAAAATGAAAAGTGTGTTGATGTGGGGTGATGCTCACGCTCACAAATGCCATTGTTTGCAAATAACTTAGAATAATCCATTGTTCACAAATTTAAATTCAAATACTCTTCAACATGAAAGTTTATTATAAAAAAGAGCATGCCACATTTTCCAAAGGCTTTGATTTATATGCCACGCTCACCAATTGTGCAATGCAGTTGTCCATCTCTATGATGACATGTTTCAGAAGCCCTAACTTCAAGGTGGCAAGCATGGATTAGTCACAAAAATGACTTGTCACATGTGTGTTGTTTGAAACAATACTATCATCATATTATAGAGGATAGAAAATAGCGCAAAATGATTTAATGAATTATCGAGTGGCAGCCCTAGTAGCTTCATCACGAGAAGAGGGAAAGAGCTCTACATAGCGATTGCCCATAGTCATCTTGTCTTTGTTCATGGCAGATTTGGCCTTGGTAGCACTACCAAAGTCTACAAAAGCCTCACCGGTTGTGCGCCCATCGTTGTGCAAGACAATGTGCACATTCTCATCGTGAAGTTCAAATTCTCGGAAGAAGTCCAAGACATCCCTCTTTGCAGCTGAAAAAGGCAAGCCCCGAAGCTTCAATACACCCGTGTGATCAACATGCTCTTTGACATCACTGTTGCGTGACACAGTTTTGGAGCTATTGTTGGAGCTTTGATGAATCGGCATAGAGTCGACACTCCGCACATCGGCAACCTCCGCCGCCACCGCTTGGTAGTAGTCTTGCTTCTTGCAACGGAAAACCTCAATGTAGCGACGGCCCATGTTGTGGCGGTTTTTCTGGAGTGCGTAGTCCACCTACACAATGATTTTTTTTTCATTTTTCAATGGAGCCCCATTTGCAATTTGAATATTAAAACTTGAAAAATAGAAAGAATTTTTTGGAGATTTACAATTTTTTTTATTTATTACAAATACATAGTCTTCTATAGAATTTTTAACTATACATACCAATGATAAAGGAAAATTGTGGTAATATACTCTACTTTTTTACTGAGATTTCTTATAGGAACATAGCAAGCCCATTTTTCAAATAGAAAATTGGTAATATATAGCCACACAAAAAATTGCACCTGCACAGGAGCACCAAAGACCACAAAGGCTTCGCCAGAGAATCGGCCATTCTTGCGAACTAGAAGGACATCCACTATGTCTAAGCCTGCAAAGAAGTCAAAGACATCACCATCGTTGCAATTGAATGGAAGACCTCGCAAGCGCACCACGGGCAATGAGCGCGGTCCCTGTAGCTGCCCCTGTAAGAGCACAGGCGAAGAGCCTCCTCCATCAATTAGGCGTTGACGCTTCAACCCAGCCTCGTAAGGATCCGGATGACCCCCCAAGTAATTCCTTCAAACATCCAACATCCATTCCCCACCCCCCGCCAACCCCCCACCATCACCGAATCAATACACCATCCTTTGTCTCTCACCCCATTTCCACCTCTCCATTATCTCTATCTTTTGCATTGATCCATTCAATGTTCTATAGCCATGATCTTCTAGACCACCCAACAATCTTGGAGGAAGAGATTCAACGAAGAGACTCTTAATGCACGCTTGAATGCTCGCCAATTTTATAGGAATTAATTCTCTCTATCTCTGAATAGCTTCCTAAATCATGAAGGTTCAATCTTCCAAACAATTGGTAGATAAATGGAACCGTGTTGTTTTTTTTATGTATTTTTTGTTTTGTTTTGTTATTTTCATACAATCACCTTCATTTTTTCCTGGAGTGAGAAATTATTATTATACTCTGCTTGTCATTCAATTAACGACAATTGGAATGACCAACCTAGTATGAAAATTTCACAATGATCGATGAAAAAGAAGTCCACTCAACTCACCATCTGAGGCTTGATCTAGCCCATCTATCTCCTTTGGAGACCATCTGGTTGGGAAGTAATTGAGGATTGTTACGCAGCAGAATCAACAAGGTCTTTCACGCAACCACTTCGTTGTCTTCCTGATGAATGCTTTTTTTTTTCTTCCTCTCCTAATAATATGTGACTTTAGAGACGTGTTACTTTCTTCTCACAGTGAATTATGTCTTTCAATAACCAGTGAGTTTGTATGTTTCCTATAGATGTTTGATTGCAACTGTATCATAACATGTACGTGATGATGAATCCTTGTGTGTCTCTCGGTGGATTTCAATGAGGCATTTTTACTTAGGAGAGTTCCAATCCGATGAGAAAATAATAAGAGGTAGCTTTGATGCATTGGACTTTGTGTTTGGGGATGGTGGTTACGTGATCAAAGTGAAATAGGGTAAGTAGTGAGCATGTGCAACCAAACCGTCCCATTTATGCCTAACCGACATCCGCCCCACGATAACTACCTCTATTCATCGCCCGTTTTTTTGTCATTCTATTCACATTCATTCACTTTTTCACAATCATTTGGGTGTTCTTCCATTTGGGTGTTCTACCACTTTTATGGACAATGGTAAATTGCATACTTTGCACAAACTACATTGTTGCAAAAATCATGTTTTTTTAATAAAAGTATTAAATCAAATGAGTACCAAAATTAACTAAAGTGAATTATTTTTAGTTCAAAAATTAGGTATAGACAATCTATAAACTAAATTTTTATTCTGGCAAAAAAAAAAGCATTTAAAATGTACAAATTTTTGAAATGTCACTTATAAAAAAGATTTAAGCAAAACATTGTTTATGTTTCATTGCAATTATTTCCCTTGATTCTTTGTTTTTTTAATAAGATAAAGTAGACAAAATATCTTATATTAGTGGGTTTTGAATAAAATATCGTATAAAATATCTTATATTAGTCGCTAACATATATATCTAGTGTAACCACATGCGTTAAGAGGGTATTTGAATGAGGGGTATCACATAATTGGAATATTTGAGTTATATTCTAAAATATTATAGGTATATTCCAAATAGATTTCCAATTTTTTCTATACTTTGACTTAAAGCATTGTATATTGCGTATAAAATTTTATAATCTGGTAGAAGTTTTTCCTCCCATGAATAAAAGAGACCTTATAATTTAACTGACTTAGTTTTCTACTTTTTGCATGGTCACCCCCCGAGTTTATATTCTTGTGAAAAATACTATACAAAAGTATTAAGTAAAAAATTCATTTTAGAGTGCATTTAGATGATTCAATACATTAAGATTATTTTAATTCAACATAGATACGTACACTATGTTTACCAAGTTATATGAGTTCTTTCATTGAGACCATCACCAAGCACACAATCCTCTCCCAATTCACACTAGTATCTAGCAACATTGAAACAAACGCATACAAAGTAAAACAGAAGATAAAAATTACTTTGTAAAAAAGATTTAGGGTTTTAACTCCTAAATGTCACAACGTTCCGAAATTAGACAACTAACAGATTCAAACTTTCCCTACGTTTTCATCAATGCTTGGATGAAAGTCATCTAAATTTTTGGAGATACTTCACTAAGTTGTCATCCAACTAATGGTTGGATTTAGTCATACTTGAGTACATGTTTTCTAAAATTACAAATGTAGAAGTATGTCAAGTTGTTGATTAGGCCAAAACTGCATTGATTGTAGTTCAAAAGTGGGCTTGCAAAAATGAGGTCACAGATTTAAGAAACAAAAAAAATTCAAAGTATCATCATGTTTAAGAGTATCCCATTTCAAATTCATTCCAGCAATTTTACTCAAAAAATATTAAAATTTTGTTTGTGATCAAATTTAAAAAGAAATTTTAATTTTATCTTTTAAATTTTATAATTAAATATTGGTGATAGTATAAATGAATCAAACTGTACGGATGAAATCTAAAATTGAAAATCTAGAACTTTCATTTGTATATCAATTCCAAAATATTCTTTTAAATAATACTTTATGATGCTTTTTCTCAACTTGTCAATTCCAAGGACACCTTGGCCGTTTAGGGGTTGATATATGTTTCTTTTGAGCAGCACCAAGCCATGTGTATTACACCACTGCTCAAACGAGCTCAATAGGTTTTCGAACCCGAACCACATAACTCTGATACAATGCTCTTCACCAACCAACCAAAGAACTCATGACTTGGTGATAATACTTAACTTAAAACATACTTTTATACAATCTAGCACACAACCTTCATTTCCTTGCTATTTTCTTATGTTACTGTTGCTCTATTTCGATTGCTATAGTGTCCATCCTCGAAAGGGGAGAGTAGTTTTGTCCCAATGTCCCTCTGTCCGGTGGGCACCGGGTCATTGACATTACGAACGGACACTTTATTCACTCCGGCCTTGTAATAGGGTTGGTGTTTCTATCTATCTATCTTGTTTTCGTGCTTCAGTTTTATAAACAACTCTTCAAAGTTGCTCCGGCATTGAAACAAAACCTCAGGGCACCATTTAAGATTGAGAAAGGATGGTCTTTATAAATGAAGAACAACTTGTACATGGAGCGCTTCAATCATTTTTTGGCTCAATAAAATCCCGTTTATGTAGAAAATTATCCAATGCAGCATCAAACGATATTTTTGAATTTTTTTTTTAGTAATTTTACTTTATACTATTTTATCTTAAAGGATAATTGTATCAAAGGATAATCGTATTAACCCTTAAACGTCAAGAGGGCCTGAACGGGGCAGCCCAGAAGGCATCTAAATTTTTTTGGGGAAGAAATTTATTTTTTATTTTATTTTTTTGGTTTGCAAAAATGGCTCCGCAGTACACTGCTGGCTAGTACTGTAGCAATGTAGCAGTGCGGCACTGTTGAACTTCAGCTGCCCCAACCTCAAAACTTGTTCAATTTGATAACTTTGATTGCTTACCAACGATTCCACAATCTCTCAAATGAGGCGAAAATTTGGAATCTAGATCGCTTTTTCAGTAGCTTTCCAACGCAACAAGTCTCGCTTGATTTGGTTGAGAAAATCAACTTTTTTCTTCGTTATTCTCTTTTAAATAAGCCCATGGGGCTTACCTTGACGTTTAAGGGTTAAAGAGAAAATTGAAAAAATCTTTGTATAAGAAACCCAGGGAGTGCACTCTTTAGATATTGTAATTATACAAGTGCGTGCACAACAAGGGTATTATTTAGAACAAGCATTTACAAAATATATGTATCAGAGACATATTTCAATTGAGCGGAAAGTAGATATACATGGGGCTTGGAGTTTAATTCCTCATTTTTAGCCCATGTGTACATAAAGAAATGTGTTTTGAGGCTATGAGATCTGTACATATATTGCTTAATTTTAGCCAAAAGAAAAATGTATACAGGGGGGTTTTAATTAGGGGGATGCACGCACGTGATTCTTGACTTTATTGAATAGTGCACTCCCTGAGATAAGAAATGGCAAATAAAGAATTTTACACCACCTTCTTTGCCTTTTTTGTCTCTTTCTATAAACTCTTCTTTGTTTTTAAAATTTTCATTTCTTTTTAAGAAAACAATCCTATGGTATTAAACAAAATACTACAATATTAGATATTACATAGGCTCTAGAAGGATGGTCTTTTAATAGAGATATGTAAAAGTCTAAAGGCGATTTCTCTCTCCTACCTTGAGAATTTGAGAGAAACAAAAAGTCGAATACAATTTCAGATTTGGGGCGGTGTCGAGAATTTCAGCCAAAGACTTAGTAGTTGCTTGCAGCTGGCATTTTGAAGGTTTGGGGTGGCAGCTTGGGATGGATCGGGTCTAAGGTAGGTGGCTCAGAACCCGCTCAAATTTCAGATTTGGCAGGTTCATTGGGGAGTTATTAAGGGAATCAATCTTGAAAGATGTGCAAAGTATTTAGGAAATTGGACCAATTGGAATAATTAATTTTGGATTAATATTGAATTAGTTATGAATTTTGGAAGGGGAACTCATAGGTGTACCCAAAACCACTCACCCTAAAATGTACACCATGATTACATAGAAATTTGAGGTTGGAAGTTATAATGTACCTCCTGCTTGGATAGGTCTAGTGAGCGGTTTAAGGTGTTGTGCGGGTTTTGAGCCACCTACCATAGAACCATCCCTACAATGCGCTTCTAAAGGGCTACCAAACTCACTCACCTAACTTTACTTGTTGTTTTTAAATCTCATCCTCTTATTATTTTTGTTAGAATTTTTTTTGACACAACATACGAATCACATAACATTTAGTATGTTAGCCTTTATGCCCACTGCCTTTCCTTCATGCACTTTGCTCATCACCTTGAGCCTCCACCTATTCACTTAGCTACTGGTGAAGTATTGTTGAGTGTGGAATATTCCACACCATCTATTATAAAGCCAAGAGAAAGACAATGCATGCTACTGAATGTTATGCAAAATTTACAGAAAAAGCCTCCTTAACTTTATCTTGAAGCTACGCACGAACGAATGAAAAACCGGATGAATGAAAAAAATACGAAGTGAGTCCGTCGGCCTTCTTCTCCCGCCCCGCCCGTCTTCCAAATGAGCGAGCTACTGATGGAATTTACTGCCAAAAATCGGGCGTGGCGATGGAGCGAATTGCGCAAGCATTGCAATCGCTACAAGCACATTGCATTGGTAAGCTTCTCGGTTGCCAAAATTTCTTTCTCGTTTTGAAGAACTTTCCGCCATGGCTTAATTCGTCTAGGTTTGATCAAAGGCGCGCTTGAAAACTTGGAAGTTCAGTACACTAATCGTCGGCGAAGACGATCCGCTTCCACGCCTAAAAATCTCCATAATTTTACAGCTTTCAAGTTGTCTCTTGCTGTAGTGAAATTTGTCGAGGGGATGCCCTAAGGCGAGCTTCTGTTCCACGCCATGGATACCCGATCCGTGCTCTGTCCTGCGAATGAAGCCCTGGCGGCTTTCCTGGTTCAGAAGCGCGAGGAGTGGTTTGCGAAGAATTACAGCGAGGGCCTCGATTCGACGTTCATTGTAGCGCATAGAGGTGTCTGTGAATCCACGGTGCCGCTCAAGAGTTTGCGCGCCGCCAGCAAAGTGAAGTAAGTGAAGTATTGATGTCGAGAAAATGGAATATTCTGGTTTAACTTTTATTAACGTTTTGTATGTGTACTTACAGCTTAAGAACTGAGTTTTTAAAAAGATAATTGAAAAAAACACTGTATGACAATCGATTTCTTTTTTAGAACGGGGATATTTCGTGTCTTTTTAAGTCACAAGGATATCTGGAGATTGATTATGTAACAAAGCGACGTTCTGGTTATGTGATTTGAGTTTTGGATTATAAGTCTGAGAATGTGTGGAAAGATGATCTGAGTTCCGAGATTAATGATTGACGGTTTTGGTTGTAGAGGAATTGGCAATTGGCTGTTAAAGATTCTTGCAGAGTTTTATAAGATGGACGAAGATGAAGAGGCAGACGTGGACGAGGAGAATCCTGGTGAATCTCAAAGAGGTGCGTTGATGACACAATCTGTTGTAATTGAGGTCTAAAGGATTTACATTCTAGAAATTTTTGATGTCCTCAAGCATCTGGTTTACGTGCATTGCTATTTTGCAGGAAAGAAGGCTCCACGGAAATACGTGCCAAAAATAAATTCGGGTCCCTATGCCATCTTAATCACCTTGTACAGGTACAGGTCTCTGGTCCTTGATAGCTCATGGTCTTCATTGGTGTGAGATAGTTGGCAACTACATTCTAATAGTGTTGCTGTTGTACATCTGCAGGGCTTACATGGTAGGTAAAGAGACCATGTTGCGGCAGGAGCTCATCGATGCAGCTGACGCAAGCGGCCTAGCTACTATGCCTATTGAGTACGTGCTTATTCACTTCTGCGCTCTTTGCGCTATTCTGGTCTGCGATCTTGCAGTTGGTCAGGTATTTTGAATCGAAGAGTCAATGAGAATTTCCTATGTTTGGTGTCATTCTAATTATTTGTGAACAGGCCGAGTAAGGGGACGGCAAACCCGAGGTATAATTCTGGACCTCAGTTTTACTCTGGGTGGAGCTCCATGAAGACTCTCATAAATAAGGGTTTGGTGGTGAAGAAGAGTAGTCCGGCCAAGTAAGTGGCATTTAACTACATATCTTTATTTTTTCTCTTGCACTTCATTCCAGGTTAGTGCTAGATGACAGTGAAAGAGTGATTTGCGCTTCAACTACCATTGGCTGAAACGGAGGCTTGTCTTTTATGGGGTATCCTGGTGTAATGTAGGTACATGCTCACGGAGGAGGGCCAAAAGATAGCACAGGAGTGCCAAGATAGGACGAATGGCACATTTGCCTCCACAGTGGCCACGGATTACACCCTGCCTCCACAAGAAAACGAAGTTCCTCCAGTTAGGGGAGCTGCAACTTCTCGGGCCCGCCCTAAAAAATCAAAATCAAGTCAAAAGGCAACCACTCTAGATGTCAATAAAGTAAGTTCAAATTCAGGTAGCTCCTAGGACTCTTGGTTTCCGTTCTTGTTCAAGTGGGCTTGCTAAGTTTGTTGGAGAAATTGTTCTCCTTTTTGAATTCTGTGAATGATCCACGACTGCCAATATTCAGTTCTAGGTCTTTATTATATTGACAATCTGAATAAGTGTTGTGGGCTGGTTTTGGACTCTTCAGCTGAAGACAATGGGATACAAAGAAGAAGATATTCACGCAGCTGTTAACGAAGCAACAGCTACAAGTGGTCTACAGGACAGTGATGTTTGGGGCTTTGTGTTGGGGATCTTATCCAGGGGAGGTGCCTATGTAGGGGCAAAAGAGAAAGCTCCAGTAGCCAATGTGCCCGTCTCACAACCTGCCATACAACGAGGGGCAAAAGAGAATGATCCAGCAGCCAATGTTCCCGTCTCACAACCTGCCATACAACGAGGGGCAAAAGAGAATGATCCAGCAGCCAATGTTCCCGTCTCACAACCTGCCATACAACGGGCTGTCGACAGAGGCAAGCATTATGGTCCTCTTTTTTGTTGATTTTGTAGTTGATCCTTACCAAGCAGGAAACATATCTTATACGCTTTCTTTCACCAATATAATTGGCAGGGACTGCGCCGGCAAACGGCTCTTGGTACCACTCAGCTCCAGTAGTCACTGTGGAGGCAAATGTGCCTTCTACAAGCACAGGTGATTTACTTCCACACTCCATGTATTCTGACAGAGTGCTTCCTGTATTATTGGAACTCTAGCACTGTGGAGAGCAATTCACATAACTAACTCCATGTATGTAATTACTGTACAGTGCGTCCCTTAAATTATTTAAATGCCAGGTCACAGGGCACGGAGGCAAGTCTTGCAGGAGCCAATGAGCTGGCTGTACCTCCTCTGGACGTGGGTGAAACCTTCGGACAGATTTACGAAGTGTTTCTTGTTTTAGATTCACGGGAACAATTTCGCCGGGATGCAAGAGGGTAGGTTCTGATTCCTTGATGGTGGACGCATGCACAAGAGTGTTTGACTCGGAATTTTAGGATGTAGATAAGTTTGGTGTGTTGATAAAGGAAATTTCGTTCGTTTTTGCTGATTTTCCATGATTTTATCTAGGAAAACCTGGTCTGAATAGAGGAATTTTGACCTTTATGATCTGCAATTCTATCATTTATTTGCAAGTGCTATTATGTGTGCGTCCAGAGGTGCTGCACTACAAAAGTTTGCTGATCGAATAGGCGTGCAATTCAAGGTTCAAGTGGAGGTGAGCGATTAAATTTACGCATTCTATTCTTATGTGGACATCATTCAGGGTGTATGTACCTGTACCTCAATGTTATGCTCTCAGCTTATTAGCTCCTCTCAACTTTGCAGACAAGACAGTTGCCAGTTGGAGATGCACTTTGGATTGCAAGACATAAGGTCTTGAGGCACGAGTATGTGCTAGATTTTATTGTAGAAAGAAAGCGGGTGGATGACCTTTGGTCATCCATCAAGGACAATCGGTACAAGCAACAGAAACTAAGGCTGCAGGTTACTATCTCTTTGCATTTTATGAGTGTCTTCTTTGCAGCATTACAGCATGTCTTCATATTGCTTCATGTCACGAAAATCTGGTCGATCTGTTCATTCCTTTTCTTACGATTCCATGTTGCTGCGGACTTCTGTAATCAGTAGGTACTACACATGTAGTATCGTTTCTTTTGCATGGTGTCTTCTAATACTGGAACTTCGGATGCAGAGGTGCGGAGTGAAAAGGCTTTTATACTTAATTGAAGGAGACCCGAACCTGACTGATGCTTCAGAACCTCTGAAGACAGCGTAAGACTATTCTTACATGTATTTTTACATTTTAGAGGCAGCAAAAACTCTTTCATGTTTACACTTGGTGAACTCAGGCAAGAACAAAAAGGTCTCTTTAAACTTTTTTCTGAGATGAATAATAAAATGAATCCTTTTTTCTTTTTCCCGTTTAATTGATTGAAAGGCCACTCACAGCAGTAGCTATAAGGTAGAGGACCCGACCCAATTTCCGACCGGGTCCAATTCCCAACCACTGACAGGGCGTACATTTTAGGTCAGACCTCGAAATTCTCATGTAGCCAGTATGAACATTTTAGGGATGGACGGTTTTTGGCACCTCTACATCTCTAACTTCAAAAATTCATAAGTAATTCAATAATAGTCTGAAAAATATGGTTCAAGTTGGATTGGGCTTGTACAAACTCTGCACATATTTCTGAATCATTTTGATAGCCACTCCAGAAACAAAACTTGCTAAACCTGAAATTCGGACGGGAATTGGGTCCGCTACCTTAATGCAACATGATTATCTTACAGCTGTTCAGGCAGGGAGCATATTTCGTCCACTCCCATGGCATTTGCAAATCCACTCCATTTAATATGGGCTTCATAGTTATGAGCTCTCATTGATCTTGAGTGTCCAGCTCAAATTTAACCCTTAAACGACAATGCCAACCCCACGGGCTTGGTTTTAGTTTGGGAGAATCTTGCTCATAACTTCTACACCATTGCACCAAATGGGGTTTTTAAAATTCCAAACTGAGCACCTTAGAGAGATCTATACTTCTTTAGGATAAAGCTAAAGTAAATTAAACACAGAATCATGCTTAAAATGGAATGTAAAATGAGATTTTGGGTGTGGTATCAAGAAAGGAATTGTCGTTTAAGGGTTAACAAATTATAAATCTGTGCCTATTTCGCGTTTTCTTATCTGTTCAGGGCATTTACAACCGAGATTCTAGAAGGATTTGACGTACAACGTACTCGTGACATGAGTGAGACGGTTCAGAAATATGGCGAGCTGACCTCAGCAATTATTGACCGGTATGCGTTAGAAGTTGGGAAGCCTGGCCAACATTCTGGGGGTAATTGTATGCGCTATGTGGAGTTTGTGGACTTCTGCAAGGATATAGAAAAGGAACGTGTCACTGATGTGTTTGGTGTCCAATTGATGCAGGTACTCTTTGTTCTTCTGAACTCTTAAATGTATTTGCTTGCTCGCCATGTCAAGTTTTTGGTTCCCTGTTGTCTTCTCTTTAGTAGTTGTTTTCTTCATTTCCCCTCTTCAATTTGTGTTGACTTGCTTCTTTGGTTGGAACGATGGGATATATAGGTGCGGAATGTTACAGAAGACATTGCTCTGTCAATCCTGGAGAAATATCCGACCTTATATTCTTTAGCTCTCGCTTACACAGAACTTGTAAGTGTTCCCTTTGCAAAAGAGTCTGTTTTGAGTACTATGTACTTAGAATTTTCTGTTTTATATTTTACTATGAGTTTTTCTAGTTAATTCAAAAGTCCTTTATTGAATATGTGTTAAATACTCGGCAACGAGAATTCATTTGATGTGAGTAACGGGTCGTTTTTTGTTTATAATATGTTCCAGGAGGGTGATGTTCCAGCACAAGAGCTATTGTTGAAGGACATACCAATACGCAACAAGAACAAGACTATTGGCGCAAATATTAGCAAGAACATTTACAAGCTTGTGTGGGCTCCATAATTATGTAAGACTAGTGTGCCTTGCGTTGTCGACTAAAAACCGTTTTGTGGTTTCTTCTCGAGGCGAGTAGATTTTCTGATCAGCTTAATCAGGCCCATGCCCAAGCCCATGTAAAATTTTGCATTGCTTCTAAGCCCCAAACTTTCCAAATCTTCGTTACTGTAGTTTTCAGAAACAATTATCCTATTGTTGGTTCTGAAGCAAACAAAAACTGCATGAGGCTTACTAATGATACCATGTGCATGACCTAGAGCCTGCGTTTCCTCCCGCTCAGTTATAAGGTCGAGCCACCCATTACCAACCAGGACCCCATCTGCAGCATGTAGGGTACATAGAAATAGTCATGGGCTGGACGCATTTCCGATCATTTCTGATTTTTCTGGATAGTTATAAACATGCATAGGTGGTTCACTCTTAGTGGTTCTTACAGATTTGTGTTAAAGAAATTCTGACTTTCTCTATCCACAATTATATGTACCAGGATGATTAGAAACTACTCCTACAGTGAGCGGTTATGTAGCACTCTATAGATTGGTTATGGGTTACGAGCAACTTTTCACTTCAAATAATTATAACTATTTGAATAGTGGGAATAAAATCACGGAACTTTTTGCATTCAACAAGAACCTTATGTTTGCACACATGAAAAATCCTAAAAAAAATTATATACCTTAATATCATATGCTAAAATCCTTATGTGATCGGTTATGGGTGGCTCGACCTTATATACTGCAGATACTGAAGCAAATAAATCCCGAACTTAACCCTGGAACGTCGCCCGATGGACTGTCAACCATCTGTGGTTCATACTGAGAAATTGGTGAATTTCATTCCCTTTTTTCGGTGAAGCTTTATCAATATGCCATTGAGCTTAATTCAAGCAATTTATGATATTTTAAAATTTTACATGGGGTTTACAACTCAAGGAACTGTGTATTTTGGCATTCCTGGCTTCAAATTGGTTTATTTTGCATTTGAGTTGAAGTAACAAAATGAAGCGTATCAAGTATTGTAATTGTTTCATTTTGAAATTTTGAAATAAAATGAAATGTTTTCTATTTTAACTCAATCATGGCATAAAATAAATAAAATCGTGTTTACATCACAATCTAGCGTATGGTGAAAATTCGATATTTTGGGTACGCTGTATGTATCGGCAAAATCCATACTTGGCTACCTAACATGTAATATAGTTTGTCTATAAAAATAAAATAAAAACTATTGTTTTCATGCAAGTGTAGCAGTGTAGTATCTTGAGTGAATAGTATAGTGAGTGATTCCTAAAACTTTGCAATTGTAAAGAAGTCAAATTGTAACATTGTCAAGCACTTGAGACGAAACTCTTCTCTATTACAAATAGGTCTCAAATTTATTAAGAAAAGACTTAAGTATTGATTATCAAAGTATCTTATTGTGTAAAGAATTATTAGATAAAGGCAGAAAAACCATTAAAAATTATATCCATGACTTTAAATGACCTAGGTTGGACTCAAGACTGTTGTCAAAAGAAACTTGAATTCCTTTTTACTGTGGGTGTGCACCCCAATTTTTCAAGGATGTTGTTTATTAGAAAGATTTGTGCCAACCGTTGACTATGATGTGAAAATTTCTCTTATGAATTAATATAATACAATTTTACTATTATATCACAATCTTTAACAAATTTGGTTTAACAAATTCACAAGAGGAATTGTTGACTTAAATCTTTATTAGAACAAATCCACTATTGTTCTCTACTAAGATTAAATAAAGATTTTGATGTTTTAATTGTAGAGTTGTTTGAAGTGTACATGAAAATAAAAAGTGCCAATTTTAAATGAAAATTATATTCTAATTCCAACAGAAATGGTTGCAAATAGATAGAAACTCCGGTCCCTTTTTAGTAAGGGGCCGGCGTGAATAAAGTGCCCGTTCATAATGTTAATAACCCGGTGCCCACCGGGCAAGGGGACATTGGGACAATACTACTCTCTCCTTTTGGGGATGGACACTATAGTGACACACTATGCTAGTTCCTACCTAGCCACTAGTGCCTTGAAGATACTGGACATGGTATCCCCCCAAAGGGCTTTGAGGTATCCATACAACAAGGTTCAAGGACCCCCCACCATAGTTAGGTGGACTATGGTGGTGAGAAATGGTTGCACTTATCAATTGATACAAGATGGAGAAAAACAACCTCCAATTTAATTTCAATTTCCTACAATGTTTTAAGGCCACATCAAATTCAAAGTGTTTATTTTGGTGAAAATTAAAAAAACTAAAATGTCATGAAAAAGTTTGGTACCCTCATATCTAACCAAGTGAATAAAGGGACTGTTGTGAATGTTTCAATTTGTTTAGTAATGTTTAGCAACTGGCTTTTGTTGGAGATGTTTTGTGCAAGATACATGTTTTGTAAACAAAAAGAGAGATGAAAAATAAAAACCAACCAACCAAATTCAACTATGTAGTACATATTTGGTGGATTGGGATGAAGAGAAGACATGAATTCAAAAACTTAAAGTTTCATTTGCCTTGCCTAAAATCACAAAAACCCATTTTAATTTGAATAGAGCTTTACAAGTTAAACCAATTGCATAATTACTTCATTTCTCTTAAAGTGACTAAATTTTTTTGTAGCTCGATCATAACTTGTCTGGATAGTTAAATTTCTTGTGGCCGGTTGCTTGTTTGGACAATTGTAAACTCACTCTAAGCATGTGGGGAACTATCAGACATTAGGAACTATCAAACAAAATATTTTTGCTAAAGGATGTTTATGGATCAAGACCAAACTTGGACGAAGGATCTCTTCAACATGATTTTTGTATGTATGCCAACTGTAGACGGCATATGGCCTCTAGACATGTGGCTTTCATGCTACACAAAACCATATCACAAAAATTTGATCAATCCTCTCCTTGTGGTATCACATTTTAGACCACAACAACCCTTGATTGATGTGAGATTTCCCAACACGGAATTGATGTGAGATGTCCTGCCAATTGCATAATTTATTCCTCTAAATGTGATTAAAATTTCTTATGGCTCATGACTTGTCCGGACAGTTAAATTTCTTGTGGCTGGTGCTTGTTTGGATAGTTAAATTTCTTGTGCCTTAGTAACTTGTTTGGACAATTGTAAATTGACCCTAAGAGTGTGAGGTTCTATTAGAAATAAGATTTTTGCTAAACGATGATTATGAATCATTGCCAAACTTGGATGAAAGGATCTCCTCAACATGATTTTTGTATGCATGTCAAAAAGGCATATGGCCTTTAGACGTGTGGCTTTCATGCTACACTTAGCCTTAGGACAAAAACTTTAATCAATCCTTTCTTTGTCGTGTTTCTTTGCTTCTACTTTGAACCTCAACAACCCCTGATTGATGTAAAATGTCCCATTAGGAAATTGACATGCAAGGGCATTCAAGTTTAGAGTAACAACACATAGGTGGTTCTTTAATAACTGTAACATCACTGAAGATTCTATACTTGGAACCTTTCACCAATAAATTAACAACTTAAATTGCATTGGGTCAACTCATCAATTTCTAACACAATCTAAAACATTTAATATCAATAGGAATACACAACTAAATGAATTTGCAACATTTAATATCAATAGGAATACTCAAAGCATTGCCGAATTGTTACATGAAATTCATTTTGGTTCATTAGCCAACACTTTCTAGTATGTTGTTCATATGTTGTGAGATCCTATATGTTTTCCAGTAGAACATCTCGTAGTTAAAGTAGAACAACATAATACCATGATTTAAATTTGACAGAGAGCATAGTACAAAGAACACTTGTGACAAGTAGTATGGGCAAGGGTGCATTAAAGGGTTAAATGCTAAAAATAATAATTTTAAGAGTTGTGCAGCTCACTTTTGAAGTCGGGGCCCGGTTTAGACCATCGCCTAGAAAAACACTCTTTCCACTTATCAATCCAGTGCCTTGGCCTCTACTTTACTTGTCATGTCATCATAATAAGAGCTCGCGCCATAAGCTATGTCCAGTGGACAAGATTGAGACCGCTCCTTGGGGTGGTCCCAAATTTCACATGTTTTCTCCACCTACTTGGAGAATCATGAATTGATGTGAAAGTGGAGAAGAGGGGGCTTCTGTTGGGGTCTGAATCATGTACTGGAGAAAACCAAATTTCAACCAATCTGGGACAAGAAAGTTTCCTCCGTCTTGTGGTTTGAGCCATGCCTAAGTTGCAAACCACTTTTCTACAATGGACCACCTCAAGTACATGAGTCTTGTAAAAAAGAATTTAGACCCTGCAAGTTAAAGGATTCCGATAGTTTTGAAATGACAAATTTAATGGATTGTATTTGTGAAAATACTTCATTTGGATGGGACCAAATTTTATACCATTAATATTAGTGAAGAATGTTACATGTGTTGATAAAAAAAACAAGTGAGATTGAAACAAAAAGTTCACTTTGGACCTACTCTAAACTGGTAAAAAAAGACATGAGGTCCAATTCACACTTCTTGGTCCATTAGGTGCACAAAAGATGTCCCCATAAGTCCTTGTCCTTACCTAGGACATTCTTTCCCATCCGAATTGTGCATTTTTGCTCATTTGCTATTATAGTCTTAAACTCCCTCTTTGATATGACTATGACCTCGATAATACAATACTTTGAAAAGTATACCCCCCTTCTATGGATGACCTTATTAATTTGTCAATAGGCTTTTGCAGAAATCCCATTACAACACAAAGAATGCAACAACTCAAAAAGGCTTGATCACATAATATAAATAAATAAATAATTTAGGTGTTTTTTAAGTAAGAATAAAAAAATCTAAACTTTAGTAGTAGGCAATGCTCTAGCCTTTATATGATTTTTTAATCAACTACAGTGCCTAAGGCTAGGGAGCCTCTTATAAGATTGATGTACAGTACATTAAAATATTATTTTTTAAAGGTCAGGAGTACACTAAACGGTGTATTTAGTATATAGGAATAATTTATATATTTTACCACAATTTGTTTAAAGGTGAAGAGAAATAGTGTCCCTACAATAAATAGTTGTTTGCCACTTGTCATTTCCAAATTGAGAGTGCCATGCTCTTTTCAAGTAATGATAGTAACATGAGGTGGCATGCCATGTTTATTATAAAGTTGTTATATGTAATTCATACACTACATTCATTTTTTTCTTACAAAGACACTACATCTTTCTAAAATTAATAATGTTCAGGTTGAAAATTGTATCCCAAACACTAAATACGTCATTTAGTGTAATGTATTATACCATGTGCAATGAGAGTTACTATAAAAAAACTACATGAGGGCCCAAGAATATACAACTCATCCAAATAAAGTTGATTTTTTCCAAAGTATGACTACTTTTAAAAGTTGTTTTACAGATAGATAGATAGATATGAACTCCGGTCCTCTTTCGAGGCCGGCGTGAATAAAGTGTCTGTTCGTCTTGACAATGAGCCAATGCCCACCGGACAAAGGTCCATTGGTACAAGACTACTCACCTCTTTTGTTGTTTTACATATGTAATGTGAGGGTCACATAGGTCATGACACAATTGGTTTAATATAGATGAGGTAAAATGGATATTTTTTGAAATGGGAGACAAGATATTTGCTTTATAAGTGTTGTTAAGGAAAAAAAATGTCTCTCTACTTTACAATAAATGTCTCCAATTAAAGAAGCAATTGAATATACTCAAGTCATCAATGATCAATGAGTGATCTTGTTTAAATTGTTAAAAAGAAATTAAGAACAATGTTGATGACGATAAGTCAACCAATATGACAATTTACAATTGCTATTACTTTACTTTTCGAATAACTACTTTTCGGATAACTCTATTATACTCAAAATATTAGAACCCTAAACTCTAATCATTATTAAATTGATTTGAGGGGACTAAGGAAGAACATCACTACAATTTATGAGGATAGTTGAACTCCTAACTTTTCATTAAAGGCACTCCTTCTATTCTTATACAAGAAACACCTCCAAGAGTTCAAGAATTCAACACACTTTTGGAAACACATTGAAGAGATGAAAAATCATAGAATTGTTTCCAAATAAGATAGCACATGCATTTCCTCATATTCCAATAGCGGTTAGTGCCAAGGCCTTAGCATCCTCCATTGGATGCCTTTTTGTTGCAACCCCTAGGAAAAAAGTGTATACATGGAGACCCAAATACAAGTCCTATTGAATTTCACGAGGACCAGAAAAGAAGAAGGATATGAAAGATTGAGGATGAGTATGAAATGCTGCAATTTGTTAGCAGAACTTGGAATTGGCAGCTCACACATGCCTCAGACCATAGCAACCACGGGTCTAGAACAAATATACTCCACCAGAGACTTGAAGAAAGGCTTGCCGGCGTGTTCAGCGTAGTGCTTCGCTGCGAATGATCGCTCCACCTGTACCATCTTCGACTTCGGCGAAACATGTTAGCAGAACTTAGAATTGGCAGCTCACACATGCGAAACATGAGATGCTCTCTGCCAAAGGAGTTGTTTGTACATTTTTGCGCCATTCTCTAATTTTTCATCTCTTCATTGTGTTTGTTAATCGTTTCATTGCTTAAAGTATTCTTTTTTTCACAAAACCATATGTTCAGTTGGTTCATGCTAAGGATCTTGCAAATCAACATTTGTTTGTTTAGTACAATTTTCACTCCATGTTTTGAGGATTATGAAGTGTCATTTGTTGCGATTGAGATTGTTTGAACAATTAATTATTGTTTGGAGCCAAAAATTCAAACACTTCAAGCTTGTGAAGATTGTCTCTCCAAGCATGCAAGAGTCTCTCCCAAATCTCTCTCCTTTACAGAGGCTTTATTGGCCTTGAAGAACTTCTTAAAACGCAACAGATTATACAACAATGTGAGTCCTTACATTTGCACACAATAAACTAATAGTGATATGTACAATGTAATACTTTAGTCATTTCAATATAAAAGCTAATTTTGAATGGTAACCTTACTATTAGGTAGTATGCAGTTTTTGAGAGGATTGTCGATTTTTCAACTTATGCTTGTCTGTGAGAGACAAGTTTATTGGAAGTCCACTGCAAATTCATCTCAATATTATTGAAAACTAGTGTTTACCAAAAGTCATTTTCAAGTGCCATTTGTCATGTTATATGGAAATTAAGTGCCATTTGTCATATAGACGCAGTAATTGCATTTAATATGAAGATGACTTATCAAGATGATTCTATAGTAAATGTTTGGATCGAGATGATTTTATCCATGGCAACTCCAATTAAGTATGTGACAGTACAATGCACATATGCCTTGAACAGGGTCTTGAATTGAGATAATAATATGATATCTTCTTTTGTTGTGGTAAATATTTATATAGTGTGAAATTTTGATAAATTAGTATGGATCCCCTTAATCTCATTTTGAACGCAGAACTTAGCATTGCCAGCTCACACATGCAAAGCATGCATGAGATGACCACTGATGCCGAGGGGTCTCCTACATCGACGTACATTTCTGTGTCGTCGGTCCTCTTCATTGTCTCTCCCGTTTGCAGTGATATCATGGAGGCTTTAATAGACTTCTAAAAACGCAACAGATTGTGCATATACAAGTGTGTGTCCCTTGATTGCTGATAGAACTCGCGAGGTGGGCACTTGAAATCTCACTACCTATAGTAGATCTCTTGGAACCAGTAGATGTAATTTTTGGATTGTGCATTCTGGCATGAGTTTTCTCAGTAGGTAAAACATTATTTTCTTAAAAGTGAAGGTCTGTTGCTACCTGTGTAAGGCCTAGAAACCGAGAAGATCAATTTCTCACTAGCTGAAATTTCTCTCCTCACGGCTTCTCGCCTCTCGTATAAAGAAGCCATCATTCAATTATGACGACTTCATCTATAATGTAGATGAAAGTAGTACAATTTTTGTTTTACTGGTGCCACCTGCTGGAAAACATTTCACCCTGTAGAGAAACAGGTAACGACAAATAATTCTCATTACCCATATTCTTAGCAGGTTGTCATGAATTTTCAAAGTGGAAGTTGCATAGATCACTTAAATGTCCTCTAAACTTATCATAAAACCAATCCCTATAAAAAGACAAAAGTCAATAAATGAGAATTAAAAAAGGAAATGGTTCAAAGTACTTTTGGGATGGTTTTAGTAAAATTATACACTGCAAAATGGATGTAGGGATGGAATTGGATGTTTTAAACAGTTGTTTGAAGTAGGTAAAAGTTGTTAGAAGTTGTTTAGTACAATGCATCCCCATAAATAGACAAGGTTGTGAAAAAAATTAACAATAGTAAGATCACTCATTGGTCATCTCTTTTATTTATTGGTCAACTACTTATAGTAAAGTTTTTGGAAGTAGTGGAATATAAAAAAATTGGAAGTAGTTTGATCATATACACCACATGGGTGTATGTAATAACCACTCCCTCCGGACGATGTCTCATGTGGCAAATAGATTCCATTGTCTTGCCAACATTATCTTTTATCTACATGATTTCTTTATGTTTTCTTGATTCATTATGTTTTCCAATCACTAATATACTTGATGAATGTTTAATTTTATATTAATCAAGGAACAAATTTTTTATTGCTTGTAGTATTGGTAAGTTAATATTGTCTAATCATCAATCTACATGATAAAGGTATAGTTGATATAGAAAGGACAACAAAGTTTATTACTTGCATTGTTGGTGCATTGTATTGTCCAATCACTAATTGATGTAATACATAATAGTTTTATTAAAGTCAAAAATTAAATAAAAAAAAAACTATGTTGGTTCTTTGCATTTTTAGAACATTTTTTTTTGGTCGCCATGAAAAAGGAATAATCTAACCGTAATCAAGACATAAAGATAAATAAATCAACTAAAACATTGCCTTAACAAGCAATTCCTCTTTGGTACTATAACGATGGACGGTTTGGCCAATTACCTACTTGTGCGGTTCAATTCTTGTATATGTGCAACATTCAAAGTTTGAATCTATTTTGTAGCTATGTTTTTTTGTTGCCTGTATTTCAATTCATCATGTTTTGTTGCACAAATCTCCTTGTTGATTTATTAATAGCTTCTTTGTCCTTCTAGTTTGCTTTGCCTTTGTTTTCATTGAATCTAGGATCATGTTTTGTTCCTTCAATCAACACATTTGCTAACAACAATATTAAACCATATTTCCTTACTAGTTATAACTACTATAGCCTTCACAATATTCCGCACTTTAGCAAATTCCAAGAAAAATAGGGTATTATCTCAGGTATTATTGAATGTCACAAAGTAGCTTTTTTCAATTCAAAGGGTTTGTTTCTAAAATAAATAAAAACTGAGATACCCAAGTGATGCATTAAAATTACACTAAGTGCCCTGGAGCAAAAACACTACACTAAAGAAAGGTCTTAAAGGGACCCATACTAATTTATTGAAATTTCACACTATATAAATGTTTACCATTACCGTAAAAAAACACACTAACTTCATTTTTATTTTTTGACACAAATAATCATACAATCACAAATTTTATTTTATTTTTGCAAAAAAATCCTTTTTTTAACCACATATTAATTTTTACTAAATAATTGTGTTCAGTTTTTTGCTCCCCTTGAGACCCCTATTTAGTGTAGAAGCTTAAAGTGTTGAAGCATTTAGATTCATTAATTTTGTTTCACACAATGTGGACATACCAACCATAAATTGCCAAATTTCAATGTATATATGTAAGCAATTATTATGATTGTCTTCCAACAACACATGTCAAAAGGTAGAATATTCCAACTCTAACCTTTATGTGACCCTTCCAATTCTAACTTCATGTTTACCATTTTACTATCAACTACGACATAGAATGAATATTGATTTAGTGAAAGGTGCAATTGAGTAGGAATAAAAGTTGATTTGGGACTTTTGATGAACAATAATAGGCTTTTATATTGGTGTTTAAAAATTAATAGAGTATAAAATCCAAACTAAATAATAACATAAAATTTATAATATCCTCTAAAATTCATAGAAGTCCATCGTTGATAGGTCAAATTGTGTGAAATTGTTGATCATTAAAGTAGTTGAGAGTTATGGTTTTAGCTCTATTTTTTCTAAGCCCAAGTGAGCACATACTATCCAAGTCTATTCATCAAAATAATAGGTTTTAAATTATAACATATCAAATTAAAGAGATAGAACATAGAATAGTATTGGAAATATTAGAAAATGCCTCAAATTTGAATTTTTAAAACCCTTAAGAAACTAGGCCTTCTTGACTTAAACCAAGAATGCAAGTATGAACTCCTTTTGTCCCAAAATTAGTCCTAGTTTTTGGCATTTTATTTTTTGCAATATATGTTTGATGTTTTATACTTCAAACATGGGTCTTGTCCACTTCAAACAGGGAAAACAATGAGAGTGAGACAAAAACCACATACTAATTTTACAAATAAACCATTTTTTGAGTACTAAACAATTTTCCTTTTACCAAAAACTAGGAAAATTATTTCCACAGAGAGGGAGTATAACTCATAAATTTTTGCAACTAAACCCCTAAAAGTGCGAGAGGTATTGGACAAAACATAAATGTGTTATAATATGTGCCATCCATATGTTTAATGAAGTTTGGTTCAATAGAAAAATGTAAGGCATCATCTCTACAAATTATCTATACAGTCAAACTTCCAAAAATAACTTTAAATATTTTCTAATGAATTCAAAAGCTTCAACCTTTGAAAATTTTATAAACCATCATTTTAACTTTCGAATTTAAAATTTAGCATGATTGATTACAGTTGATTTATCTATTATAAGCTTCAAAAAGCAAAAGAAATGATGGAAGGAACATCATTACTTTCCCCAAATAGCAAATGTTATAACACTAAGACAATGTTGAGGTGATCCACTTTGAGAATTTCTCTCGGGTGGAGTTTAACTCGGATTGAGATATCCACACACCTTGATGACAAAAGACATTTTAATTCAAGTCCAAATTTTTAATTGAACAAATTAATTTTCATGTTTTTACACTTCGTGGGAAAATTTGCAAAAAATCATCATTTGCAAGCATTGTAGTAAAAGATAAATAACATTTTTAATCCTTCAAATAATCATTTCCAATAACACATCTTAGATGTACTTCATATCAAATATTTGGTACCAAAATGACGTCATTGGATACTATAAACAAATGTTTTGGACTTTTTAAAGTAGTTGAGACAAATTCTGATATTTGTACAAAAACTCTCTTTTAAAATCTTTAAAACCCATCAATTTTTACATGAATATTTTGTGTACCTTATGAGTGTAGGAAATCAAAATCACATCCCGTGAATTCATTTTTATTTTGTTTTCAAAAAGAACTCACTCAAAGTTGCCATAAAGGCTAATTTAAGAGCTAAAAAGGCTTTTTTGGGGTACCAATATCATACCATTGCCTTAATTCTTGTCCAAAAGCAATCCTTATGGATTCTTTCCTAAAATATACATTGTTTGAACACGAGAGTCTAAAGTTGGTTTTAGATACACCTATAATAAGAACTTAAAAAATTCATAGCTTAGCCATATCGTATTCAAAAACCACACTACATATGCTAAGATGAGTTGGAATAGTCTCCAATTTCCATCAAAGTTCAACAAAAATTGCAGAAGTCTCATAACATGAACCATGTTAAAATGCTTAGTAGGACACATTTAGGTGTGCATACCTTAGTGGTAGTGAGATGAAAACTAAACTTGAAACATTGAAGGGTCATTAACATTTGTTATTATAGTGGGTTTAGAAGGATTTGAATGTGGATGTAAATTAGGTGACATGCAAAAATCCCATCAATGATAAGTGACCCTACTCTAGTGAAGATAATAACGTGCTAGAAGCTAAAGGTTTTGGGTAAAAATGAACCTGGGTTCCACATGGGTAATTGATTAGCATAGGCTCATTCAATTAGTTGAGCGAAAGTACCAACAAGTCTTGTCACCTACCTTGTTTGTAAGGTGATTATTTTAGCATGATAAACAAACGACCCTTCAGACAATAATGTGATTTTTTACGCTAGCATACACATCAGAAACATGTTTTTATGCCACCAGACACATCACCTACATGTTTTACGCTAGCATACACATAACATACACATAAGAAAATAAGCCACAATCAAGTGAATGGAAACATAAGTCTTGTCACCTACCTTGCTTGTAGGGTGACTATTTTAGCATGACAAACAAACCACCTTTTACACAATAGTGTGATGTTTTACACCAGCATGGACATCACCTACATGTTTTACGCCAACATACACATCACCTACATGTTTTACGTCAACATACACATCACGTACTTGTTTTACGCCAGCATACACATCACCTACATGTTTTACACCATCATAAACATCACCTACATGTTTTAGGCCAATATACACATCACCTACATGTTTTACACCGGCATACACATAACCTACATGTTTTACACCGGCATACACATAACCTATATGTTTTAGGCCAACATACACATAAGGAAATGCGCGACAATCAAGTGAGCGGAAACATAAGTCTTATCACCTACCTTGCTTGTAGGATGACTATTTCAGCATGAAAAACAAATGACCCTTTAGACAATAGCATGCACATCACCTACATGTTTTAGGCCACCATATACATCACCGACATGTTTTACGCCAACATACACATCACCTACATGTTTTACTCCAACATACACACTCGCATACACATAACACACACAAGGAAATGCGTGACAATCAAGTCAACAGAAACATAAGTCTTGTCACCTACCTTGCTTGTAAGGTGACTATCTTAGCATGACAAACAAACGATTCTTTAGACAACAGTGTCATGTTTTACGCCACCATACACATCACCGGCATGTTTTACGCCACCAACCACATCACCTACATGTTTTACGCCAGTATACACATCACTTACATATTTTACTCCAACATACGCATAAGGAAATGCATGACAATCAAGTCAGCGGAAACATAAGACTTGTCACCTACCTTGCTTGTAGGGTGACTATTTTGTAATGTGATATTTTACATATACACATAACCTACTCCTCAAAATGTACCACATATATCAATAGTTGCAAATTCAAAGATTTATTTTCCATGACTTGCTTTTTGACTCCCACTTCTCTCCATGCAAGTGTTGCATCACAACTTCTTACTACTTTGGTTAAAAAATGTTAATTCTATGTCATGTCCCATATTAGCCGTCCCTAGCCAGTTATGTAGTCCATAAAGTAACGTTTTCCAAGGTGCATCAACCAACGGAAAGCATAAAATTCAATACAAGATACAACCCAGTGATAGAAGGAACCAAAAATGTGTCAACGCCAGTTAGGCTATACTGATTGCAGCAAGGGATCAATGCAACAAACAACATCATTCTCTTTAGGAAGAGCGGAGTGGAAGGAAGACCACTAGAGCGATATAATAAGGCCTAAGTGGAATATATTCCCTCAGCAATTATAGTAGCACATCAACACAGAAGTTTCAAGTCTGTATATGAACAATTTGGCATAGTTGTCTCCCAAGGGAACATGATAGTTGTCCTCCAATCTACGGTAGAGCAGGGGCAAATCCAATCAATACCAATGGCTCAGCCACCAACAAATCATTCATGCGCCCATAATGAGTTGTTGTTGGAGGTCAAAGCCAAGGGACTGGAAAAGCTGTTGTAGCAACACAACCCATGGGAGGCGAATAGGGCACCCAGACACGCGGATCCCCTTAATACCCATATTCTTAGTAGTTGTCATGAATTTTCAAAGTGGAAGTTGCATAGATCACTTAAAACACGCAATTTTAGGGTTCAGCCGCCGGCCAAAAAAAAACAATTTTTTTTTTTTTTTTTTTTTTTTTCCGGCCGTTTCGGCTTCTCCCTCTATTTCTCCCTCTCCCTCTCTTTCTCCCTCTCCCTCCCCCTCTCCCCTATATATATGAGGGGAGGGAGAGGAGAGAAAGGAGAAAAGAGAGACGAGAATGGGATAGGGTGCGCGGCCGCGCAACCTATCGACTGAAACAGCCGGAAAAAAAAAAAAAAAAAAAAAAAAAAAAAAAAAAAAAAAAAAAACTTTTTAATTTTAATTTTTTTTTTTTTTTTTTCGGCTGTGCCGGCGTTTAGGGTTCAGCCAGAGGCTGAGCCCTAAAAATAATTTTTGTTTTTTTTTTTTTTTAGGGCTCAGTGCCACAATGGCTGAACCCTAAACAAAGAAGAAAACCAAAAAATTAAATTAAAAAAAATTAAAAATACTTTTTTTTTTTTATTTTTTTTATTTTGGTTTTTTTCCTCCTTTGTTGTGACTGTGGGACTTGCTGCTGCAACAAGAAGAAAAGAAGTGAAAAGTAAGAAATGAAGAAAAATAGAAGAAAAAGAAGAAGGCAAGAAGGAAGACAAGAAGGAAAACAAGAAGGAAAACAAGATGGAGACAAAAAAGAAAACAAGATAAAAGAAAAGATAAAAGAAAAGATAAAAGATAAGGATAAAAAATTAATAAAAGAATTGTTTGTTTACAATGTAAGTGATTGTAGAAAGACAAAAATAAAAAAAAATTAGAGAATTTTTTAAACAATTTTTTTTAAGCCAAATTTGCTCGTGAAATGAGCGCACTTAGCCAAGTGCATAAATTGGGAATTGCGTGTTTTAAATAGTCCTCTAAACTTATCATGAAACCAATCCCTATAAAAGAACAAAATTCAATAAATGAGAATTAAAAAAGGAAATGGTTCAAAGCACTTTTGGGATGGTTTTAGTAAAATTCTACACTGCAAAATGGATGTAGGGATGGAATTGATGTTATGTTTTAAACGGTTGTTGGAAGTAGGTACAAGTTGTGAGAAGTTGTTGTGTAGTTTGAACACGAACTGCTACTACTGGCTTGATGTCTTGTATCGAGATAGAAGAGACCCACGGGGTGCACTCTACATTATGTTTGAGAATCACATGCGTCATTCATGATCCCCCTCTAAAAACCCCTTGTATACAAGGAATTATATATCTAAAAACCTTTGTATACATATATATTCTATCTTAGTAAATATATGTTTAATGTGAGGATTGATGTAAGCATACGTCAATACTTTCAACTCTAAATATGTTTACTGTATGTATATGTAATACGACAATGTTCAAGTTAATACCCCTCTTTGCGCTCATGTATACTTGTATGTGTTTAGTACAATGCATCCCCATAAATAGACAAGGTTGTGAAAAAATTTAACAATAGTAAGATCACTCATTGGTCATCTCTTTTAGTTATTGGTCAACTACTTATAGTAAAGTTTTTGGAAGTAGTGGAATATAAAAAAATTGGAAGTAGTTTGACCATATACACCACATGGGTGTATGTAATAACCACTCCCTCCGATGTCTCATGTGGCAAATAGATTTCATCATCTTGTCAACATTATCTTTCATCTACATGATTGTCAAAAAAATTAACAAAGGCAAGATCACTCATTGGTCATTGATTATTGTCATTGGTCAATTACATCTGGTAAAATTCTTTGAATGATAAATTACTAAACAATTATCAAAATATATTATAAGAATGACTTATAATGAATCTTTCATTTAAATTTGGTAAGATTTTAGAATAGAGAAATGTCATAAAGGTATAAACCTAGAGGTGCGCTATACTAAACTTGTACAAGTATACGTGAGTGCACAAAGTAGGTATTAATTTGAACATTTTCCTATGACGTATACAAACAGTAAAAATATTTAGAGCTAAAGATATTGACGTATACTTACATTGAACATATATTTAGAACGGAATAGATTTGTATACAAAGGTTTTTAGACATATAACCCTCGTATACATGGAGTTTTAGAGAAGACCATGAATGCACACGATTTTTAAACATGATGTAGAGTGCACCCCCCGGGGTATAAATAATTGCCAGTTTTCATGAAGAACAAAATGGAGATATTTATGTAGTACAATTATGGCTAGTTTACAAATTCAAAAATATTTCAAAAAAGAGGTCCACAATGCTAGTGAAATTTAATAGAAAGGAAGGTTGTTGAATGAAAAAAAAAATCATCGAACAACCTTTTATTGACAAATGACAAGATTTAAGTCCTGTTTTTGAAAAAAAAAATCGTACTTTGTTATTCCAATTAAGATAGGGAAGTTCCATTAGTGCTATAATATCTACTTCTGATTTAAAAAAATTAAGTGTATTGGTGACTAAGAACAAACATTTTGCAGACTTGATTAGAACTACCTCCAACAATTTTTTATTTGCTTACATGTTGGTCTAGAAGGCCTAAATTATTAATTAAACAAAACATTCATTTTATATGCTCTAATTTTTTATATACCGTAGTTTGCTAGTAGTTTTGGCAGAGATTTTTTTTTAAATAGATGCCTAGGATTATGGGAAATTGTTTTTCAAAAGATTTCTTTTTTGATGCCGTAAAATTACAGTAAGTGCCCTCGAGGAAAAACATTACACTAAAGAAAGGTCTTAAAGGGACCCTTACTAATTTATCGGCATTTCACACTAAATAAATATTTATCATTGGCGTAAAAAAACACACTAATTTCATTTTTATTTTTTGACAGAAATAGTCAAACAATCACAAATTTTACTTAATTTTTGGAAAAAAACTATTTTTTACCACATTAATTTTTACTAAGTAATTTTGTTCAATTTTTTGGTCCCCTTGAGACCCCTATTTAACCCCTAACCGCCCAACCATGCATATTTTGCTTGATGTACAGATTTCATCCGCGATTTCTCATCCGTCATGCACTTTTTGTAGTGTGATTTTTTTACTGATTTTTTATGGGAAGTTAGCTTCATGTATGCGTGATCCAATCGAAGAAGAAACAATTTCTGAAAAAATTATGCCTCATTTCGTGTTGCAGTGTTTCACCCAAAAGTTTGAAGATTTTAGTCTAAAAGTGTTCTTGAAAAAATAAACTCATAAAATCAAGCATCCAAAAAATCTCCAAAAATCACTACACATATAGTACTATATTATAAGCCATCACAAGAAATTTCATCTCCACACTGTCAATATCTTATTCGTGATCAAATTACAAAATAATTTTTTATTTTATGTTTAAAAAATTATAGAAAAATATTAGTGATAGCAATCAAAGATCTAACCGTATGGATTGATAGATAGATAGAAACACCAACCCTATTAAAGGGCCGGCGTGAATAAAGCATCCGTTCGTAATGTCAATGACCCGATGCCCACAGGACAAAGGGACATTGGGACAATACTACTCTCCCCTTGCGAGGATGGACACTATAGTAACCAGAACAGAGCAACAGTGACAGTAACAGAGGAGAAAAGCGAAGTTCTGTTGGGTGAGTGTTAGTTTGTATAAAGGTATGTTTAGTGTTAATTTTTATCGCCAAGTCATGAGTTCTTTGGTTGGTTGGTGAAGGACGTTGTATCACGATTATGTGGTCCGGGTTCGAAACCAGTTGGGCTCGTTGAGCAGTGGTGTGATACACATGGCTTGGTGCTGCTAGTGAATTATCATGGCAGGAAAGTTGTACCAACCAACCGGCCCCACCTATCCCCTGAGACAAGCTGAGCTAGTGAATTTGAAGAGTGGCTAGCAGTGGTTTTCACCACTACCCCCCTCTTTTAATGTACTACTTCTATTGGTATTGTTTGATTATTCTCTATACGTCTTTTATGTAAGAGGATAGATCCGGCATATTGTATGGCAATGGTATTTATTGCTTTGAATGTGTGTTTTATGGAGGTTTCGCAAATGTTGAATTTTGTTTCTAGTTGTTTCATAGAGGGGACGTGTGTGGTTCCTCTAGCTCCTGCTGTAATGACTATGATAGGATCTACTTTCCATCCTTGTTGTATGATGTTATTAATTAGAGGTTGGTATTTTAAAAAAATTCTGCCAATTGTTTCTGGTGAAAATCTGTCATTTGTGTATGTGAATTCCATGAATTGTATGGTTAGGTTATCATCAGGGTTTAGAGGAGGTGGGCTTTGGTATGGGAGGCCTTTAATGCATAATATATCTGGTTTGAATCTGGCATTACATTGACATCTTTGTTGATTACAAGTACATGGTAATAACCATGTAGGGACTGTGTTTTCTTGTGGGTTATTGTTGAATGTGCCCGCATTCATGAGAATGTAGCGTCTTGATTTATTTGAAGATAATATTAATTTTCTTAATTCCCATACGGCTTTATTGTGCCTTTTGGTTTTTAGTGCGTGAATATGGTGCTGTTTGCATATTAAAAGTACATGTAGCCATGTATCTGCGTCTTGTGAATTACAGATGGGACATGTTTTTGAAGGAAATCTTTGTATGCCGAAAATTAATTGCTTTCTGGCATTACCCATGTATTGACCGGCTCTAAATTTTAGTATGCTTGTTTTTTGTGAGTCTGTTATTGCTGGGTTATTCCAAAAGTCATTGGACATTTCGTTATCTATAACGGGGTTTGTTGTCCATTTGTTAATGTTGGGAAAGTTTTGTGCCAGTAATTCTAGGTTATTTTCTCGGTCATGTTTCTTTATGTATTCTTCCAAACATCTAACTGGTCCTTTGTCTGGTCGTTTGATACGACCGGGCCATATGTCTTTTTGGAAGTAGTAAGGTGTGGTATGTGCAAATTCGTGTGGATTTACTGCAAATTGATAATCTCTTTTCATGGTACCTTCTTTTGCGAGTTGGTCTGCGTGTTCATTTCCGTTAATTTTAGCATGTGCTTTAACTTTGTATATTGTAGTTGGTTGTATTCGCATTTTTAGCATTTTTAGCATTTCTTCTAATATGGTTTTATCGGCGTGGTTATTTTGTTGGGTTGGGTGTTTTAGTTGTGTGTTTAGAACATGTATACAATTGAGACAGTCAGTAAAAATGTGTGCAGGTTCGTTTATGTATTTAGTGGTGATTATTGAAAGTGTTTCATGTATGGCCATTAGTTCTGCTCTGAAGCATGTTTGTAGTCCAGGCAGTCTTTTTGATATTTGTACATCTGGTTTAGATGGGTTGTAGATTCCATATCCAACTTTTTCTTTTTTCCAATGGCCGTCATCATCTTCTTTAGGTGGTAAAAAGGATCCATCTGTGTAATAGCTGTACCGTGGTAGAAATTTTAGTGTAGTGTTTATTTCGAAATTTGGAAGGGGATTTACCCACATGTTTTGTAGATTGGTATAGGGCGGGTATATGAGTTTGTTCCATTTTGTGCTTTTATTAACTTTTGTGTTTGGTGGTGTGGGTGGGGCTGTTTGTGTATGGTATTGCGAAATTTGTAGATTTTCTATTGTTGTGTTTATGGTGTCTATTTGGTTTATTGTCCCAATGTTGTTGTTTTGATGGTGTATACACCATATATGCATTGCAAGTGGTTCGTTTCGGGTTTTGTTGGGTTCTAGTGGTATTGTAGATTCGTCATACATAATGGTGTCCGCGGCAAAATGTATAATGGCATGCGTATCCGGGAAGGGTCCGTTGTACGGTGATAGATTTTGGTACCAGTTGGTGTCTGGGATTGCTAGAATGATGACAGTTTCTGGGTCTTGTTTTGCTGCTAGTCTTGCCCAATGTATTGCTTGTTGTGCTGTTTCAGCGTCATTTGGGTGTGCATATCCGATACCTTTCCATTTGTATTGAAAGGCTTCCCCTAGTGAGCCAAAAATCTTGTCTCTAACGAATGTTGAGTAGAATTGGGTAGATTTCATGGAACATGTAATTGGTGAGGAAAAGTATGAGTGTGTTATATTAAATGTTGTTATTAGTGTGTCTAGAATGTTCGACAGGATGGTATGGTGTGGTGTTCTTATTGTATTCTTTTTGTGGTTTTTGTGTTCATATCTTTTGTATAGCCAGACTACTTCTGTTTCAAATGGTTGTATAGTAGGTATTAGTCTGTGGATGTTGTATTTGTTGTTGTTATATTGTTGCCATAACCATTTTATTCTTGTAGTTGGAATGGTGGTGATATATTTACCGGTGTCATTATATATGTGGGTTTTATCATTTTGTGTTTGAATGGTGCACTTGTTTGTGTCTATGTCTCTTTCTGGGTTACATTCAATTGTGGATGTTTTAATGTGCGGGATTATTGTTGGAGGTGGGATGTGTCTTGTGTCTCTATTTTGTTCGGGTGTAAATTGTGTATTTATGATATTTTGATGTTGTTTGTTTTTATAATCTGTGTAATATTTTGTAAGTAGATTTAGATTATGATGTATTACTGCTGGTAGGTTTAGTGGAAATAATTCGCGTTGTTGTAACCATTTATTGTATGTTATGTGGTTTGAATCTATCCATTGACATAGGTAGGTGTTGTATTTTTTAGGTATTTTATATTTATCTTTTGTTGTAATTGTTTTGTGGTTTAATATTGTGCTAATGGGGAATCTTATGGGGTCATTTTTTATGTTTTGCGGTGGGGCTGGTTGTTGTGGTTGAGGTGGTTGAGGTGGTTGAGGGATTTGTACGGGATTTATTGGTGTTCTGGGGATTCTGTGGGGGTTGTATATTTTATATTTATCTTTGAGTGTGCGTGGTGGGGAATGTATTCGGCATGTGTTTGTGCAATCTTCATTGCATGTTGGTTCACAGAAGAGTTTTGCTGCTAAGTTTAGTGCACTTTTGTCTAGTTTTGTGGGGTTTTGATAGTATATTTTAAAATCTTCCGGTGACATTATTTTTGTTCCGTTGGGAAGGGTGATTTGTTCTATATTGTAAATTTTATGTGCCAATAATTTATATAATAATTTTATGGAGAGTTTTGGGTCTAAGTGTGGGATTTCGTTTATGACTGTAGTTTGCCATTCTTTTTCTAGTTCGGTCATGTGGAGTTGGAAATTTTCTTCTGTGTTTTTTAGGTGTATATCACCTGCAGTTTTTAGAAGGAATAGTGTACGTGTTGTAGGAGATGTAATGCAATCTTGGCGTTTAATTCGTGGGATGTCTTTGGCACCGCCGGCTTTAACAAGTATGTGTTGTATTAGTCCTTTATATATTATTCCTAGTCTCCCTTTGTCGTTAAGTGCATTTCGTAGTTGTTCACCAATGCATCTGAGGTAGGCATTTTTTAGAGAGAAGGTTTCTAGTCCAAATAAATTATGGGGTAGTTGTGTTATTATGTTTGCAGTACTTTTAGGTAGTCCGCATATTGTTTTTTGGATTGCAATAATTTTCTTATCAAGTTTTTTGATAGTTGGTAGTGAATAAGGGACTGCAAAGAAACTGTAGGCTATGCTTGCTCTGATTACTGTATCCACCATACTGATTCTTTGTTTGATAGTGGCAGGGCATTTTGATAGTTGTTTACATTGGTCTATTATTTTAGTAGTAGTGATGTGTGTTTGGAGTTTCCATTTTAGTGATGGAACTAATTGTATGCCCAAGTAGACATAAGGTTCATTTTGATGGAGTATTGGTAGTGTTTGGTCTCTGTAACTGATTTTTGGTTTGTCATGTGGGTTTTGAATTTGTTTGGTTGCATTTTGGATTTATTTGGGCACCCGGTGACGGCACATTTTGTGACTCCCAAGTCCATGCCTGCCCATTCGCAAAATTTGTCAATTTTGTTTAGTTGTAATTGTAGTGATTTTGTATTATTTGATATAGTTGCTAGATCATCTGCGTATGCTGCAGCGCTGATTTTAATTTCTGATGTGCCAAATGTATATCCATTTTCTCCTCTTTGTAACCACCTCAGGAGTGGTTCTAGAAAAATTAAAAAGAGATATGGGCTAAGTGTGTCTCCTTGTATGGTTCCTCTTTGGATCGGTATTGGTTTTGTTTTCCCAAAGTGTTCTCTAGTTAATATAGTGTTTGAGTGGGAGTAGATGTTTCCGACTAGCATTATTGCGTCTGTCGGGTATCCAAGGTCTTTCATTATAGCTAGGAGCCTTGCGTGATCAAGTGAGCCAAATGCGTTTTTGAAGTCTATATAAAGTAGATATATGTCTTGATTTGTAAATTTTGCATCTTCTAGTGCTGCTATGAGGAGTTGTAGTTGTCTTGCTGTACTTCTTTCTGCTCTGAATCCTTCTTGACTATCGTGTAGGATTTAGTGTTCTTCACCGTACGCTGACAGTATGTATGTTAGTGTACTAGTGAAAAATTTGTATATTGTGTTTGCAAGTGCTATTGGTCTGTGGTTTGGCAGTTGTGCAGGATTTCCTTTTTTATAGAGTAGTATGGTTAAACTTATTTTCCATGAGGCTGAGATTTGTTTTTGTTTGTAGCAGTGAGTAAAAAATAAAAAGAGTAGTTTGTGAAAACTTTCAGGCATATTTTTTAGTATAGAGTTGGGAATTTTTTCTGGGCCTGGTGTTTTGTTGTTAGATAGATGTTTGAGACACATTTCGTATATTTCTTTGTCAAAGTGTTTATGTAGTGGGATTTGTGGGTTTCCTCTTTTTTCTATTACAAATCCATCAAGGTCGTGCCATGGGTATTGTCTAACTCCACAAGTACAGTGTGATGGGTGTTCGGGTTGATAGTAGCAGGTAGGTACTGTAGGTCTATTGCTAATTGATTGTTGTATGTGGATTTCGTTTGCTATGTCTTCTGGGCTTGTTAGTATGTTGTTTCTATCCAATATGCAATCTAATGGTGGTGTCTCTAGGTTTTTAAAAACTCTCTTGTTTATTTTCTTTGGACTTTTGTCGTATAATTGTCTGTATTTTAGTATTGCCTTTTTTATACAACTTTGGGTATATTTTGTGGTGATTTTACGGGCTTGTATTTTTGCTGTCTTGGCTATTTCTACTAGTGATTGTATCCATTCTTGTTGATCATGTTCTTCGGTTGGGAGTGGTGGTATGTTTGCACTTGTATAGGTTTTTAATTCTTCCATTATTGGATGTGTTGGCCAGTTTTGTGTATTTTTTATTATGTAAATTGTTTTTCTAATTAGATGGTAGATAGAGAAATGTTTTTTCCATGCTTTTTGTAGTTTTCTTGGTAAGAAGCCTCCTTGTTGGGAAGTGCGATTTGTTAGTGTCGGGAGTGGTGGTGCAGTACAAGTTTCTTGGATTTTATCTGAAATTTTTTGTATCATGTGATCTAATTTTGAACATGATGTTTGCTATTGATCGTTTGTTAATTGGTCATTCGATAGTATTGTGGTGAGTTCATTTATTTGCATCGCATTTTCTTCAAAGTATTCTATTTTGAATTTTTTAATGTTTTCTTGTGGTATGGGGTTTAGTATTCTCGTTGTTTTGTTTATTACTGGTATGGGTCTCGCTAGTAAGGTGTTTATTGGTATGTATAATGTTACTGGAGAGTGGTCAGAGTTGAGGTTGTGGTTATTGTCTGTAGTTGATATATATAAAGTATTATCTGGTGTTTTGATGTAGTATCCATCTATTAAGTTGGTTTGGTTATAGTTTTGTCCTCCTTGTCTTGAGTATGGGCAGTTTGTTGGGATGTATTCTAAGTGTAGATTGTTAGTAAATGTTCTCCATTCTATGTCTTCCGCTTGTGGTGGAGTTGTGTCGGTTCCATTTTGTCTTCCGATGAGTGCTATGTCTCTGTTAAAATCACCACAAAGTATGTGTGTGGCGTTTGGATGTGTATTGATTTGTTGTGTTATATTTTGTTGGATCATTTGTATATATTGTATGTCTTCTGCATGTGATGGCATATATATGTGAATAATTAGCCACGTTTGCAATGGTTTGTTGTCTATTTTTATTATTTGTAGATAAGGTGATATTTCCCTAGGGGTTGGGATTTTAGTGACATTTCCGGGGTATGCATATTTTTGGTGTATTAGTGTGAGGAGACCTCCTCTTGCGGGTATAAATGGTATTCTTTGTTGCATGCATCTTGTTAGGGCATGTGTGTTGTTAAAAATTAATTTGTATTTTGGAAATAAGTTTTGTATGTATTTGGTAGATTTTGTAGCGGTTATTTTAGTTTCTTGTATTGTGATGATGGCGGGTTCGTCTGGTGTGTTGATAATTAGTTCATGTAGATTTGGAAGGGCCGTATTTAGTGATGAGGCATTCCATGTAATAAATCTTGTATTATAATTTGTTGTTTGTATTTCTTGTGGTTGAATTGTAGGTATATTTGGGAGTGGTGGAGGATGATTATATTCGTGTAGTGGTTCATATATTTTTAAGGTTTCTTCTAATAAGTTGATAGGGAGAAATGGGAATTTATCAATCATGTTTTGGAGGGTTATAAAATCATTGTGTTGATGAATAAAATCGTAAATTTCTTTGTGAATGGTTTTTGGTGGATTTATTAGGTTTTGGTTGTTTTCTGTGAATTCTGTGTATGGGTGTCTAGTTAAAATGTGCCTTTCAGGTGGGTTTTGTAGCAGGGACATTTTTTCTAGTAGTAGAGTTGTCCAGTCAGGGTTTGGAGTTTGTATTAGGAGTTGATCGCATGTTTCTTTTGATGGACTAATTGTAATGATAAGAGCATAAAGTATTCTTGGTGATGGATGGTGTTGATTTTGATAAATATAATTTGATAAATGTGGATAGTCGTTACGAGTTTCCGCATGATTTGGATGTGTTATATTTATAATAGATGAAAATTGTTTTGCTAAATGTTGGTATTCAGGTTGTAATTTAATCGTACTTGGTATAAAGTATGATTTGGATCTTCTTCTATGTGCGGGTGGGTGTGTTTTTAATAAGTCAGGCATGGGCCCGGGGTTGGTTTCTATGTCCCCGCATAGTATTAATATTTGGTGAAGAAAATTTCTTTTTAGAAGAAGTTTTTGGGCTATTTTTTCTTTTTTCTTTTTTATTTGTCTATTTTGGACGAGGCCGGTAGGCCGAGTCCATTGTTGTTGTTGTTTATTTTGGACAAGGCCGTCAGGCCGAGTCCATTTATTTACTTTCTTAGGTTTTTGATTTTTGTTGGGGTTTTTATTTTTGGGGTTTTTGGTATTTCTTATTGTTTTGTGTATTATGTATTTTTTATGTTGTAGAATATTGGGCACTGGTCCCGGGTTGGTTTCAATATCTCCTCTCATTAGAAGTAAACGGTGTAATGGAAATGTTTTATTTTTGAAAAGGTGAGTTTTTACTTTGTACTTTGTGTTATTAATATTGGATTTTGTTTTGTTTATGTTAGAGTTTTTATTAAATTGGTGATTTGTTTGTCTTGTGTTCGTTTTTGTCCCGGGTTCGAACTTGGGGTTCCCAAGTAGCCCAAGTTCGAACTTGGGGTTTCTAACTTTTTCAAGTTTGAACTTGGGGTCAATGTCTCCAAGGAGTAGTACTAGTAGTAGTATGAGAAATAGTATTTGTGTGTATTTTCTTTTTCTTTTTGAGAAGGGTTTTATTTTGCGTGTTTTTTTATTATTTTGAGTGTTGTTAGTATTAATTCTTTGGACGGGGCCGGTAGGCCGAGTCCATTTGTGTTGTACTTGAGTTGTTGGATTTACTATGGTAGTTCTGGGTGATAGTATGTTTAGGTTTATGTTGTGGTTTAGGTGGTTTTTGTCTATGTTTTTGGGCCCCGGGTTAGTTTCAATATCTCCACTAAGTAGTAGTAAAAAGTGGGGAGAGAAAGTGTTGTTTTTGAAGAGGTGTTTTTTGAGGTTTGTAGGGTGGTTTTTGATGTTTTTGTTTGGTTTTGTTTGTTTTGTTTTGTTTGTTTTTTGTTTTATTTGGATAAGTGCATTAAAAAATGCTTCTTTATTGTTGTTTATGTTTTTAGTTGTTTTGCAATGTTTAGAGTTTTTTTGGAACCTCGTTTTGTGCTTTGTTTTGTTTTTTGGACTATATATTTTGTTTTTTTTTTTTGTTTTATTTGTTTGAAAGCATTAAAAAAATACTTGCTCTTTATTTTTTTTTAAGGTTTTAGTTGTTTTTGTTTGTTTAGAGTTTTCTAAGCTTTTTTCTGTATTTTTTTGGTGTTTTGGTGTAGCTTTTTTGTTTTTTTGTTTTTGTAGAGTTAATATTTTAGCATTGAATAATGCTATGAGGTAGGAGAACTTTAGAGAGAAAAACTCTGGTGTAGCTATAGGGTTGTTTTTCTTCACATGTTTGGCTGGTTGTTTGGTGGAGGCAGAAGTGCTAAGAGTTCGGATCCTCCTTCTTTACCCATGATTGCTATTGAGACCTCTTTGGAAAATTCTGCCATTTGCCTTCTCATTATCTCGTGCAAGTTGGAATTGAGTCTTTGGGCATAAGTTTTGGTAGTGGTGATGATGTCTGCTTTTTGTGTTGCCAATTCTTCCTTGAACTCAATCGTGAGCTCTGCTTTCAACTCCTTCTTCAACTCTGTCTTCAATTCTTCTTTGAATTCGATGATGTCTTCTTTCTCTGCTCTTGGTTTCTTCCCTTGGCTGCTTGGTGCATTCTGAATCGCTTCCATGGTGTTCACAAGGGCGGTGCTGATGTCACAAAATCCGAATTGCTTCTGTTGCTCTTCTGATGGTGGCAGTGTTCCTTCTAAGCTCTTCGAATGTGGAGTGAAAGTCACGTGGGAGTTGTGAATCTTGTGTGTCTTGTTGACAAACTGACGATAAACAGTAGGGTTGAGGCATTCGATGTTGACTGATCCGTTGTGCAGGTTGTCGCTTTGCTTTGGAAAGAAACTAGAGGAGACATTCTTGGGCCCCATAATCTCCTTAATCTCGTGAAGTGTCTCTTCTGTAGTCTTTGTGAGCTTCAAACCTTGCAAAACCAACATCAAACAATTCCTTTTGGCCACTTGAGTTGTAGAAAGTCTCTCTCCAATTTTGATGGTGGGTGCTATAATTTCATTGCGAAAGGTAGCCTTGAACTGCACAATTTTCTTTGCTTGAGAAGGAGTTGGTACCACCAACCATGCCCATGTCTCAGTAGTGTTTTTCTGCACACCCGTGATCTCTAATTCTTGCCCCCTCTTAAAACTTTCTACAACTACTTCTTTGAAAAGACTGTGACCCGTGACATTCCCAAGAGAGGGACTGTTGATCTTCACAGAGAGCATATTGTTTCTAGCTATGGTGTTATAGCTTTTGCAGACTTTCCCAACTGTCATAATAGTATCCAAGGTGAGGATAAAAGGCCTAACGCCACTAAGTAGATTTATTCCATCTACCCCAGGATGCTTCAAATGTAATTTGATCGTTCTGGACCAATGTCGTGCAGAGCCATTTCTACAAAGAACTGCAATGGGCTTTGCTATCTTAGCCCCTAGTGAAATTTTCATATCTTTCAAACGCGCTTGCGTTAGTGCTAGGATCTCCTCATGAGTGTATTGCTGGGTTGGTTTTTGGAAATAAATGGCTACATGATAGTCATATGAGAGGCCAGTGTCTGGGTCCGTTTCAACCTCAAATGGGAGCTGCGTAATGTTGAAATGCTGCCCTTCTATGCCATCTGAGCGGATCATTGGAAAAAGAGTTTGACTGACATGAGGGTAGGAGAATACCGAGATAAGGAGCTCTGCTGCTTCTTTTTCTGAGAGGCCTTTCTTCATAAGGGTTTGGAGTGGGACTGGTTCGAAGCTCTCCGGTGCTTTTTTGTCAATGGCTAGCTTCTCCATCGCCTCAAATCCAAACCAAAAACGTTGAGATGGTGAAGTCTTTTCCTTGGGTGCTGACTTGCCACTCTTTTCTGCTGATGATGCTTTGCTCCTCTTCTCAGCTGACGATGCTTTGCTCCTCTTCTCCGCTGATGATGCCCTGCTGCCTCCATTCCTCTTTTGTCCTTGGGGTGGAGATTCTGTGTCCATCATCACATAATCCGGGTCGTCTGTGAGATCTCTAGCAGCGCCCTTGCCTCCTCCTTGTCCTGCCATCTTTTTTCTGCAGATTGAGGCACCAATTAAAGTTTCAAGTTTAGTTAAGTTAGTAGAGAATTTTAGGCAAAGAGTAGAGTTTGAACTAGTGTTGCTATTGAGTTCTTTTGGTGTTATTACTCTTCTTTCCACTGACGCGTGTAGTGGGGCTTTGTAGAAGAGGAATGTATAAGTTAAGTATTCATTTGTGTTTGTTTTTTTGGCTTTTATTTTGACTTTCCTGTCTATCAAATGCAAGGAAAAAATTATGATTGCAAGAGGGGGAATGCGTACCTTTGCTATAGGTTTTACCTCACGTTGCTACTGTGATACAGGACCGGGGGACCAGTGAACAACCAATCTTGGGGCTTGGGTTGACTGCTGGACTTGTCCTCTTGGGCCTAGGTCTTCGATTGCTTGGGCTTCGGCCTCCGATTGCTTGGGTTGATTCCTTGGGTTGATTGCTTGGCCTTGTTGTTGCTGGTACTTGGGCTGACTGCTCGGCTTCTCCAGCCGATTTTGACTACCTTCAACTGCTATCAACAACTGCCGACGAACTTGGCGATCTTGCTAGCACTGACGATGAACTTGGCGATCTTCCAAAGCTACCGATTTTGCTTGCAATGGCAACGATCTTGACGATGAACTTGGCGATTTTGCTTGCACTAGCGATGAACTTGGCAATCTTGCTTGCAAAGCTACCGATCTGCTACCAAACAAAATAGATCTCGAACTTGCGATTCAGGTTGTGTCTCGATCTGTTGGGCGTCGCGAACTTGCGTCTCGATCTGCAGGGCGTCTCGAGCTTGCGTCGCGATCTGCTGGACGTATCGAACTTGCGACTCGAACTTGCGCGTTAACTTCACTCAAAAACTTGCCGTGTCTGAACTTGACTTAACTGCACTCGATCTGGACTGACGAACTGGTGTCGAACTTGGATTGTCGACCTGGACTCTTGATCTGGCCTATTGAATTGGCTGTCGATATGGGCTGAAAACTGTTAGTCGGTATAGCTTTCGGCATTGTCGATCTTGCGGAATGTTGTCGGCATGCTCCGTTGCGGACGCGTGGTCGAGCTGGTGATGTGTGGTGACGGTGATGCTTGTTGCGTTGTTGTGGTGACGATGATACTCGTTGCGGCGTAACGTTGGTGATGTATTGGTGTTGTGTCGATGCTGCGTTGATACTGAAATCCGCACGAGGCTAGGCCGATCTGGCAGTACAAGTAGCACTAAACGCTTGAATCGTCGTTGTAGATCGCTTGTGCATGTACTTGCAGAAAAACAAGAAGAGTAGATCTGATTGCGCACCAAGCTCGCACCAGATCTGGTGCACACATCCCCCAACACACTTACTGCTACCTCATGGATCCAGATCTACACTTCTGCGTTTCTAACAAGTTCAGTACCCATGCGATTCTGCTACACTTCTGCGTTGCTAACAAGTTCAGTACCCATGCGATTCTGCAACACTGCGAGAGCTAGGAATCACCCTCACTGCTCACGCATTCCTCACTCAAGCAATCAGATCTACAAGTCCTGGTCCGTCACTGCACTAGCACCGCCTGCGCTTCAGCACTCCATCTCCGTTCGCTAATCCCCTTGTCCCTTATCAACTATACATCTAAAGCGCTGAAACTAAAACACAATCCAGACAAACAAGATGTGTGTATGGATTGAATCTAAATTTCAAAATGTATAACTTTTGTTTGTACATCAAGTTTCAAATATTCATGTTAGTTGCATTTTATAACGCATCTTTGCAAAACTGCCCAAATTGGACATAGGTGAGGACGTTTAAGGGTTAATGTAGAAGCCTCAAATGTAGAAGCATTTAGATTCATTAATTTTGTTTCATACAATGTGGACATACCAATCATGAATTGCCAAATTTCAATGTATATATATAAGCAATTATTATGATTGTCTTCCAACAACACATGTCAAAAGGTAGAATATTCCAACTCTAACCTTTAAGTGACCATTCCAATTCTACTTTTATGTTTACCAGATACTATTAACTACGACATACAGTAGAATGAATATTGATTTAGTAAAAGGTGCAATTGAATAGGAATAAAAGTAGATTTGGGACTTTTAATGAATAGTAATAGGCTTTTATATTGGTGTTTAATACGTAATAGAGTATAAAATCTAAAGTAAATAATAACATGAAATTTAGAATATCCTTTAAAATTTACAGAGGTCCATAGTTGATAGGTCAAATCGTGTGATCATTAAAGTAGTTGAGGGTTGTGGTTTTAGCTCTATTTTTGCTAAGCCCAAGTGAGCACATACTATCCAAGTCTATTCATCAAAATAATAGGCTTTAAATTACAACATATCAAATTAAAGGGATAGAATAGAGAATAATATTGGAATTGTTGGAAAATGCCTGAAATTTGAATTTTTAAAACCCTTAAAAAAACCAGGTCTTCTTGGCCAAAACCAAGAATGCAAGTATGAACTCCTTTTGTCCCAAAATCATTGTCCTAGTTTTTGGCATATTGTTTTTGCAATATTTGTCCTATGTTCTATACTTCAAACATAGGCCTTGTCCACTTCAAACGGGGAAGACAATGAGAGCGAACCAAAAACTACATACTATTATTAAAAATAAATCATTTTCTGAGTACTAAAATAGCATTTTTTACCAAAAACTAGGACAATTATCTCCAAGCAGAGGGAGTATGACTCATAAATTTTTGCAATTTAACTCTGAAAAGTGCAAGAGGTCTTGGACAAAAGATAAATGTGTTATAATATGTACCTTCCATATGTTAAATGAGGATTGGTTCAATAGAAAAAATGTAAGACATCATCTCTACAAATTATCTGTACGATATACTTCCAAAAATAACTTTATATCTTTTCTATTGAATTTAAAAGCTTTAACCTTTGGAAATTTTATAAATCATAATTTTAGCTTTAGAGTTTAAAATTTAGTATGGTTGATTAAAGTTGGTTTATCTACTATAAACTAAAAAAAAGTAAAAGAAATGATAAAGGGAACATCATTACTTTCCTTGAATAGCAAATGCTATAACACTAAGACAATGTTGAGGTGATTCACTTTGAAAATTTCTCTCGGGTGGAGTACCTTACATGAATATTTTGTGTACCTTATGAGTGTAGGAAATCAAAATCACATCCCGTGAATTCATTTTTATTTTGTTTTCAAAAAGAACTCACTCAAAGTTGCCATAAAGGCTAATTTAAGAGCTAAAAAGGCTTTTTTGGGGTACCAATATCATACCATTGCCTTAATTCTTGTCCAAAAGCAATCCTTATGGATTCTTTCCTAAAATATACATTGTTTGAACACGAGAGTCTAAAGTTGGTTTTAGATACACCTATAATAAGAACTTAAAAAATTCATAGCTTAGCCATATCGTATTCAAAAACCACACTACATATGCTAAGATGAGTTGGAATAGTCTCCAATTTCCATCAAAGTTCAACAAAAATTGCAGAAGTCTCATAACATGAACCATGTTAAAATGCTTAGTAGGACACATTTAGGTGTGCATACCTTAGTGGTAGTGAGATGAAAACTAAACTTGAAACATTGAAGGGTCATTAACATTTGTTATTATAGTGGGTTTAGAAGGATTTGAATGTGGATGTAAATTAGGTGACATGCAAAAATCCCATCAATGATAAGTGACCCTACTCTAGTGAAGATAATAACGTGCTAGAAGCTAAAGGTTTAGGGTGAAAATGAACCTGAGTTCCACATAGGTAATTGATGACCATAGGCTCATTCAATCAACTAAGTGAAAGTACCAAAACATCTTGTCACCAATCTTGTTTGTAGGGTGACTATTTTAGTATGACAAACAAACGACCCTTTAGACAATAATGTGATGTTTTACGCTAGCATACACATCATCTACATGTTTTACACCATCATACCCATAACATACACATAAAGAAATGCGCGACAATCAAGTGAGCTAAAACATAAGTCTTGTCACTTACCTTGCTTGTAGGGTGACTATTTTAGCATGACAAACAAACCACCTTTTAGACAATAGTGTGATGTTTTACGCTAGCATACACATCACGTACATGTTTTACGCCAGCATACACATCACTTACCTGTTTTATGCCAGTATACACATCACGTACCTGTTTTACGCCAGCATACACATCACGTACTTGTTTTACGCCAGTATACACATCACGTACCTATTTTACGCCAGCATACACATCACGTACCTATTTTACGCCAACATACACATCAGGGATCTATTTTACGCCAGCATACACATCAAGGACCTATTTACGCTAGCATACACATCACGTACCTATTTTACTCCAGCATACACATCACATACTTGTTTTACGCCAACATACACATCACCTACCTGATTTACGCCAGTATACACATAACCTACATATTTTATGCCAGCGTACACATAAGGATATGTGCGACAATCAAGAAAGTGGAAACATAAGTCTTGTCACCTACCTTGTTTGTAGGATGACTACTTTAGTATGACAATCAAACGACCCTTTAGACAATAGTGTAATATTTTGCGCTAGTATACATATCACCTACATATTCTACACCAACATACACATCACCTACATGTTCTACACCAACATACACATCACCTACATGTTCTACACCAGCCTACACATTACATATACATAAGGAAATGGGCATCAATCAATTAAGCGGAAACATAAGACTTGTCACCTACCTTGCTTGTAGGGTGACTATTTTGTAATGTGATATTTTACATATACACATAACCTACTCCTCAAAATGCGCCACATATATATCAATGGTTGCAAATTCAAAAATTTATTTTCTATGACTTGCTTTTTGACTCCCACTTCTCTCCATGCAAGTGTTGCATCACAACTTCTTACTACTTTGGTTAAAAAATGTTAATTCTATGTCATGTCCCATATTAGCCGTCCCTAGCCAGTTATGTAGACCATAAAGTAACGTTTTCCAAGGTGCATCAACCAACGGAAAGCATAAAATTCAATACAAGATACAACCCAGTGATAGAAGGAACCAAAAATGTGTCAACGCCAGGTAGGCTATACTGATTGCAGCAAGGGATCAATGCAACAAACAACATCATTCTCTTTAGGAAGAGCGGAGTGGAAGGAAGACCACTAGAGCGATATAATAAGGCCTAAGTGGAATATATTCCCTCAGCAATTATAGTAGCACATCAACACAGAAGTTTCAAGTCTGTATATGAACAATTTGGCATAGTTGTCTCCCAAGGGAGCATGATGGTTGTCCTCCAATCTACGGTAGAGCAGGGGCAAACCCAATCAATACCAATGGCTCAGCCACCAACAAGTCATTCATGGGCTGAAAGATGATCAATAAAAAACTACGTCAACGACAGAGTGGGCGACACCACTCTCTCGGGCAGCTTGCTGTTGTCATGCGCCCAGAACGAGTTGTTGTTGGAGCTCAAAGCCAAGGGACTGGAAAAAGCTGTTGTAGCAACACAACCCATGGGAGGCGAATATGGCACCCTGACGCGCGGTCTCGCTGGACAAGTCCCATTGCCAGAAACAAAGCCGAGTTTCGAAGCTGCTGGAACATCACTGGGAAACAGCTGATCAGGGAGATCATGCACACACGCTGGAGAACCCGGCCGGCTGTCGTCTTGCCCCAATGTAGAGCCCTCAGAGAAAAAACCAGAGAATCCTGCATACAGAGCTTTCGCAGTGGGACTCACATCACCTAAACCTGCAAACAAAACCTCAGAGTGGTGGGGGTTAACATGCTCAGGCACCAGCAGCCGGTGAAAGCCACTCACGGGGTCCATGTCAAATCCAGAGCTCTCCGGGTTGGAACTGCACTGACTGAGGTTGCCAAAGTGGTTGCCCCAGATGTCATACACAAGCTCCCCGGAGCTTTGCCCAGAAAGCGAGGTGCTTGCATTCCAAGGAGCTCCGGGGATCGGTTCCCTGTCCATGTGCAACTCGGGGCTCGCCGTAAAGCCAAGGCTTGTCCAACCTGGTTCGGAAGCAGCTTGTTTGGTTATCTTGGCCCCCGGAGCTCGCAGAGCTGGTGCAATAGCAGGTGGCGGGACGATATCAAAGGAGTCAATTCGCTCACCGATCCCAAACTCACAAGCAGGATGAACCCATCCCTGGCGCGAGTTCAGGCGTGGAAACGAGGCTGAGGTTGTGAAACAGGCTGCAGGTCCTTCTTCCGCCACAGCGTACGCATTGCGCGCATTTCGGCTCGTTCGATACGACTGGCTTCCATCTTCTTTGTTGTGAGGCGTCTTCTTCCGTGCAATGGCAGCCCATTCACTGACGTTGCTCTGTTTGCCAACACCTGGGCCCCTCTCCAATGGTGACTGCTTCGCTACCGCTTTCCTGGGCTGCTGCTGCAATGGCGTGGAGGCAACAACGTTGTTGTTCCTCCGTGGACTCTCGGTGACCGGTACCGGGTTGATGGCTTTGAGTGAATGCAGGACTTTCACCTTCAGCTTCGGAAGAGGTGCAGGGTCTCCAAGGTCGACAGATCCCGAGCTCCTCGGGCTCAAGGACGGATCCGACTTCTTCTCGGGAGATGGTGGACTGATGGGCCAAGAGGCTGCAGAAGGTGTCACAGGTGAGGCAGGTGACGCCGGGGACATGGTAGCCACGTCCTGCCTGGCGGATTTCTTCTTCCTCCTCCTCTTCTCACGTTCCACGGGTGGCGCACGGGGGGATACAGGCTGCGTCTTCTGAGCCGCACTCGAAAACGTGCTCTTCGTCGAATCTTTGACAGACGACAAGTCAGTAGGGGGAGCTCCACTTATTAGCACAGGAGCTACCGTTTCTATTTCTGGCAGGGGAGCTACTGGGGGAGCATCCTTCACAACCGCATCAACTGCATCAACAGAACTCTCCATGAAACTGGAATGTTTGTTTTCTGGCCTCAGAAACTTGGAAGCCTTGGGTTGCTTCACAGATGGTGGATGATGACTCGGGTCTTTCGTGGTCACAGGGAAACCCGTCTCTGCATTCCCTTTGCCACTCCGTGTCTGGTCTGCCTTTGCAGCGCCATTATTCTTCCTATCTGAGCCTCCTTTCCGACCCCCTGCCTGTGGAGTGCCTGAGCCAGCTGCAGCAGCAGCAGGAGCTCCCCCTGTTGATGTTGACTTGGGCGACGGTGCAGACAACGCAGTCGGTACCTGTGTGGTTTGTGCTGCAACTGGTGTCACAGACCGCGGAAGACTGTAGTCCGGGTTGGACGTGCTGCAATCCTTCCTCCACAAGGTGGACCCAAAAGCTGCCCAGATGCCGTCTACCACAGTTGCAAGAGCGCCCCAGCCCCACATCTTCAGGAGCTTGTCCCTCTTCTTGATGAAAGGGGTAACTCGACTGTTGCTCCGCCGGTGACACCCGCCCTTACCCAGGTCGCCCGAGATTGTGGGCAACTCTGTGTCATGTACAACCACTTGGAAGAACACGAACACACCTATTATGAACCCAAAAATCAGCAACCCCATGAACAGCTTGTAATCCATCAGCAGGTCAGTGATGCCTTGACCTGTGTGGGATCCGCCTAAGTCCTCCACTGTGCGTCCTGTGCCACCGGTCACAAAAGCCATGACAGGAGGGGAAGAATCCAAACATTGCAACACGATAGCTCGGTAGGCAACTTCTATCAGATGACCGATTGTGCTGTTGGTGCGCACTACTATCTTCTGCAACCTCCTACATGCAGTCGACTCGTGAGGCTGGTTCTGGCAACTGAACGTAATATTGGCCACTTCTGTCTCCAAACCTGGTTGCAGAATGCGTCCTTTTTCGTAGTCAATGGCAATCCTAGGATCTCCAGGGTCTTCATATATTTCCTCTACCTGCAACAAAAGCCAACACCTTCATCAGCATTACAAATACTCAGTGGGTATCTCATAAAACCTTCATCCTTCAGGATGAATCACAGGACGGGTTCATGAAATAAGGTGAGCTTTCTCAACAACCTCTCGAGTGAGTGAGTGAGCGAGCCAGCAAGGTGTTAGGGGTCATTAACAATGCTTTTGTTTCCACGAGTGACCCTTGCTAGAACGTGCGAATCAATGCCAAAAGTTAAATGCACAAGATTGAAACGTGAGATCTATGAGAATGGGATACATAGAGTGTTTGTTTTTCTGACCTGCACTAACTGCTCGCCTGAGTTTTGAAGGATCAAAGGCTGCGAGCTTGCCTCATCACCAACCAGCATTCCAAAGTCCAACGTATCAGGAATGGACAGCACAGGTGACGGGCTCGAGACTCTTGAGCTGAAAGGGTACACTAGAGTGACTCCTTTACCCTCCAGAGGCGGCCCAGTAACTCGAATCTGGAATGCCCCCCGAAGTATTTCCCCTGGTTCCAGTAATATGTTAAAAACTACAATATCCTTCATGGTCTGCGCTGGGAGTTCCCATGTGTCCCCGGCTCGCATCAGCAGCCCATGTTTCTGACTACTTTCGCCAGACCTGCCTTCCTCTGCTTCAATAACAATATCGTCTTCTAAGGTGGATTTACTATTTCTTTTTCTCCCTTCAGTGGTCAAACCTTCGTCATCTTTTTCTGGCGAGACGACGACCTCCTCCACGAACAGGGTTTCATGATAAGGATTAAAGAGGGAAATGACATAATGCGACTTCCCATGTTGCACCCGGACGTGCATCTTGTACTGAGATTCCACGCCTTCCCCTTGCAACTGCACTACAACCGGGTCTACACCAGTTTCTATAGTTATACTTCCTTTGGCTGCTCCCACGTACTGAGGTAAGTAACACACAGGGAATGTAAGAGTCCCGCCAGGGGCAACAAGTAGTTGTTCAGAGAAGCCAGTGACAAAAAACTGCCTATTATCACTTTTAGCAGCTAGGAGTGATAACCTGGAGCCATTGCATGAGTTCATGATGGTCAGGAAAGCCACCTGGCGTTCGTACAAAGGCTGCATCCCAAACTGCAGTTGAGAAGGCATGAAGAAAGGAGCCTCCGGTTGAGCAGTCAAGTGATTCACGGTGGTATCCAAGGGGGTTTCCTTCGAACAATCACGGAGCTCAGAAAACCCCACTTCCAGAGCAGGAGACGCCGGAGCACCACATGTCACATGAGTGCCAGCTCGAACAAGGGCTCTACATGATTGTAGCTCAACCTTTCCGTCTGCTGGCGCTGGACTACTGTGGGCGTCAGGGCTCAAACTGCCAGAGGAGTCAAAACTGCTCTGCTCGCTGGTTCTCTCCTCGCCAGCATCATTATTTGGTAATGGTCCTTTATTAATGTCTTCACGCCTCCTCTCACGACCTCCATTGTCAGAGGCTTGGGAGACTGCCTCTACTTCATTCGTATCTGCATTCACATGTGCCCACCATGAGTTCCCTTAGAACAAAAGAAAACTCATTTAACCCCTAAAGGACCAGAAGACCACTAGGTGACTACTGTTTTTTTCAGTGATTTTGAGTCGGGTTTATGTAGATTATTTTTTGGTATTTTTATTTTTATTTTTAATGCAACCTATGTAATATTCCTCACTGATTCTAGTGATATAAAATTTGGTCCCATTCAAATTATAATTTTCACAATATGATTGTTTAAACTTGTCATTTTAAAACTATGAATCCTTGGTCCTTTAGGGGTTAACTAACTGCCCACATAGTAAGAGGTAAAAATCAACCGCTAGGCATGAGTTACATCTAGAAAAGCCACCACGACAACAAAGAAACTCACTCAACATATCGTTCAATTACTGTTCATCGACTACCCACATACCGGTAGTAAGAGGTCAAAATCATTCACTAGGCATGAGTTACAAGCATCATGATCCTTAACCCCTACAGGATCAATAAGACCGAATCGGACCTCATGTTTTTTTAAGCTGTTTTGAGTAGGTTCTGTGTGAACTTCCTTTTGTTCAAATTTGTTTGTTTTTTTACCAACATATGCAATGTATTTCATTCATATTAAATTCAATCTCATCTGAATTATACTTTTCACAACATGATTAATTGAATTTATCATTTTAAAACCATTAATCCCTTGGGTCAAACTCACTCGACATATGGTTTAATTACTGTTCACCCACATACCGGTAGTAAGAGATGAAAATCATTCGTTAGGTATGAGTTACAAGCATCGTGATCCAAGGCCACCACAAAAACAAATTCCTTCATGTTCAAGTATTGGTGACGTAAAACCCCAAACTTCTATCAGAATTTTTATGGCTACAAAATCATGTTGTTCGAACAATTACCTTTAGAAGTGACTTCACGAATAGCCCCTTCAGAGGAAGAGACAGTCTCCGGTCCGTCACCAAGGGATGTTAGACGCTCTGTGTCTGCTTGCACGGTGCCGATCTCGGCGTTGACCATAGGCGGCATGCACAGCAGCAGGAACAGCAGCGCCCACGTAAGAAACAGCATTGCCAGCTGAAACCCGCGAGGTGCCTCACCGTAGGACCACCATGACCTAATAACAAATTCCCACGTCAGAAAGATACCAAAACTCAACGAGGCAAGGATGATTTCTATGCAACCATGAAAAAGTTAATCAAAACTCTTGTTAACATACTCAGTCAATTAACGTTATCACCTCTTTGCTGTTTGAGTTGTATTAATCTTAACCTCTAAGCGTCCACTGTGTATTTTCTGTAGGATACGAAAATTGGACCCCGTGCTGCAAATCATCCGTTTGTGTGAAAATGACTTCAGTTTGATACGATTAATCTTGTAGTATAGAAAAAGAGCTTGAAAATGATGGATTGCAATCAGAAACCGAGGTAAAATGAGAAAAGTTTTCAGTGATGCAAATGGCCATATTGGGCGTTTAGACGCTTAGGGGTTAAATACTCAAGTATGGTTGAAACACAGTTAAACTACCACACAGGTTTGCACCTCTCAGATTTGAAATACGACCCTAGATGACAGATATCTAACCAAGAACAAACAACAGCGACAGAAAACTACAAGGACCCATTCAATCCTCGTGTACCAGTACTCTGGGACAAGACTTGCGCGCCACGCCAACACAACTTCTAGTAATTCGAGCACTGATTTCCTCTAAAAATGTGGAGCGACTATGTCAAAAAATCAATCTAAGAAGATAGCCGTGGCCTTCGAAACAGAGTCTCAATTTCTAGAGCGAAACTCATGCTGCTTGAGACACTAAAAATTGCTCTGCACTACACGTACAAACTAAGAAGTGCACCCCAAGTTAACCGTTGGCGGCAGGATTCAAGCGAAATGGAAAGTGTTCCCACAGCTAATTATGCGTGTGCGTTATAGTAAAACCCTCACACAGAGCCTCGCAGTAGAATCTTTCACGCTAACCACACTGCAGGTAAGAATGACACTCTGCCAATCCAGAACCAGCAAACTTGACCTGAGACGCTAGAGATTGCCCAATTGCTCAATTACTCTAGAGCCACTCCTCATCTCAATGTGACAATCATATCATCCCGTCCTGATCATGGAACTACTTTCACTTTGCTTGAAAATGAACGAGAATTAAATTACTGCATTCACTGATATGTGTCACGAGAGCACAGAATGTTCTTAGTGTGAAGATATCCAGCTTTTGGTATAATTGGACACCACTGATATCGTAATTGCACAGAAACGGGTAGTTCCAATCAAGTAGGGTGGACTCCCTGCCTAGAACAGGACATAATTTCCACTGCAGTAGTGAGTGTAACCCTTGGGAAGCCGTGTACCATCAACTAAATATAAACTGTCCCATATTTGCCATAAAATGGCAACCACCGGTGTCAATGAGTGAGAGTAAATTGGGACCCAGAAACAAGAGACTGAAGAGGAAATTGTAAGGGAGGAATTCAGTACCGGCTACTCAGCTTGGAGCTGACACGGGAGCAGTCGAAGTAAAGGCTGTTACTGCTGCTACTGCACTTGGCTGTCGTTTCATCCTCATCGACTGAGAATGCGGGAGCCGAGCACCAGGAGCACACGCTGATGAGCACGGACAGCGTGACGAAGAGCACGGAGAACGGCAGGGAGCCAACGAACAAAAACGAAGGGGTGAACAGGAGTGTCGGCACTGCCTGCACTGCCAAGATCACCAGCAACGGAGCCGACACTGCCATAGTCTTTTGCTACATGTATCCTTTCCTACGGACACCATCACCCGAACTGAAACTGCAGCAGGAGCTCCTCCGTTGCATTGATCACCTTCACGTTTCCTTCCGGGACCATTTTGCCTCCATCACTCCGCCATCTTCTACACCCAAAACCCCACTACAATGGTGAATTGCTGCAAAGAACTAGGTCATCCCAAACCCTAACAACTGCCTCCAATTGCAACAACAGGGAGTACTTCAATTGGAGTCATGCATATCCATGAATTGGGAAAAATTTCAGTAAGGAGAGCTCCTTACAAAGAGTTCAATGTCCAGGTTCTGCTAGCACGTCATTTCACTTTCTGCAATAAAAAAGACCACATCCAGTTAGCCGAAATATCTTGAAAACAGAAAGACATCGCCTAGAACCCTCACCCCACAGAAAGGCTATTGCTCGAAAAACTCTTACCAAAAAGAACAAAATTTAAAATTTAAAAAAAAAAAAAACCTGTACAATACAACTACTACAGCACCTTAGCTCTTCACTCATGAAAATTCACTCCTACACTCCAATTATCTGCAACTAAAGATGGTGCTTGCTACAAACACTACTACTGTCATAACCTCCATCATAGGGTATTACAGTTCTTAAAGCTCCAGCACATGAACTACCAGTGTACATTGCATTTCAAACACTCAAAACAAGAGAGCTCTCGACTGCAACAACAACCAAACAAAAAAAACAAAAAAAAAAACAAATTTCTTTAGAAATTTAAATTTCAAACTACCGAATTAATTTTTCATCCTCACACTGGGGAAAAAAAAACCCTGTCCGGAAGAACCCTCAATTCCCTCACGTGCACCTTCCCAAGAGTCAAAGAAGAGTAGTGGTGGCAAAGAAAGAAAAAAACACACAGAGTACGAGCAGACACACACCTGTAGTATTTTTCTCCTACAACCAACCAACAAACAAAAAACGCCACCACCACCACCCCCTACTACAAAGTCGTCGTAGTCACCCACACACAGACACGCACACACTCTCTCGCAGTTCCCAATGACGGCAGCCTACCCCAACTTTCCGGGGAGCAACCAACGAGGCAGGCTTACTAAAACCACCATAACCTCAAATGGCAGCAATCAAGACTCGACCCACTCCATATTTTTGTCCAAAAAAGACATAAATAACAAAAGAGATTCCCAATCGAGACACACGTACAAACCTAGCGAGATTCTTCTTCCGCAACAAAAAATACAAACGCACTCACTACTCTCCTACAGTTCTCTCCCCCATTATTCGAAATCCAGAGGAAAATCCTACTGACAAAACCACACAGACGGAGAGAGAGTGAGAGAGTCGACAATCCGCGCACCTCGGGAAGCGGGTACGGGCTGAAGAGATGATGATGATGATGAAGGAGGCTCCGCCCTAGGTGGCGATGAAATGAAAGAAGGAAAAGGGAAAGAGGAGGAGAAGCAGGGAGGGTGAGTGTGTGAGAGATAAATGGGGAGTGTGACCGAAACTTGGCACAAAACGACGCCCACTTGGCGATTTGGCTTGTGCAGAAGAGGAGCTATGGCGGCCGTTTGGGGTGCTTGCTGCCCTGCACAGCCTAATAACATAGCTACTAGTTCTGGTGCTACTGTGTATCATAGAGGTAAGTACTACACTCCAAGCGAAGCGGCTTGCCCCCGCCTGTCCCCCTGCAACAACGATAGGCAGTCGAGAGAGAGAGAGCAGCTCTGCCTCCCCCTGGGTCCCAGCCGGCTCCGCACTGAACGCGCCCCCTGTTCGTTCTTCTTCTCCGGAAGCCTCGCAGTCTCTCGCCCCCGCCTCAACTTTTACTTTTCCCCCTGTTTGAAATTCGAAGGTTATTACCCTTGGGGGCTCACACTTGAGACTTGCAACGTATTCAGCAACTTATGTTTGGGTTTGGAAAAAAAAAAAAATCTCAAGAATACAAGGTGGAGGAAGAAGAAGAAGAGGAACTGTCAACTTGAAAGAATACGAGGTGGAAGAAGAAGAAGAGGAACTGTGGCCCGAAGGGTCAACGTGAAAGAATATGAGGTGGAAGAAGAAGAGGAATTGTGGCTCCGAAGGGACGACGTGAAAGAATACGAGGTGGAAGCGGATGATGAAGCGGATGAATATGATGATTTGGTGCTCGATTCTGGCACGGGTGATGAAAATTCTTGTTCTAACCGTCGGTTTGGCACTGCTGCACAAGAGGATTTGGATCATGTCAAGCGTGGAGGTGTTAGAGCAAGTTTGCATGTGGAGCAGTGGGCTGAGAAAGCGTTCTTGAGTGGCGACAGTATCGAGGTCATGAAACTTCGTTGTCCATTGGCGATTTATCAGAGCAAAACGATATTCGACCTTTTATGGAATTGGTTGTTTACTTCATGCTTGAGACGAAGAAGCTTAATGGAGAGCCATATAGCCATAATACGTAAGTTCTTTGACTTTGTATTCTTTCAAAGGTTTTATAATCGTCTATGTGTAGCACAGCATGGTTAGAATATTGTATGGGCAGTGCTTCCAAAGGCCATATTTTGTTCTTAAATTGCAATGCTTTCAAAGGCCATATTCAATTGTTGAATTGCAGTGCTTTCAAAAGCCATATTCAATTGTTGAACTGCGTGCTTTGAAAGGTCATATTCAATTGTTGAATTATAGTGTGTTCAGAGTCTTAGATTATTGTATAGTAGTGCTTTCATTTATAAAATGACATGCTAATAGTGCTTGTTGTACTAAAGGTTTTTAATAATGACTTTGAGGTCGTCATAGAGTCTCTGATGTATTTAAAATGTGAATTTAACTTGCCTTTGTAGACTTTCATCCATGTTGCGAGGGATTGGACGACTTATCCCAGCACATCAAGAGGAGTGCATTATCAAGAAGTCGATAATAGAAAAGAAGTTCAACATTCTTATTGACGTGCGCTACCGGGCCGTAACAATAGTTGCAAATCAAGCAATTACTAAATCAGATGCTTCTGGACTTCGGAGAAGTGTTCACAAGAGTCGTGTTATTACACATGATGAAGAGGCGGAGATGCTTGATTCAGATACAGGTTCAATTGGAAGTGTTCACAAGAATGATGTTATTACACATGGTGAAGAGGCGGAGATGCTTGATTTGGATGCAGCTTCAATTGACAATCCTACAAGCCTCACTCAAAGGTTCGCATATTACTGTACCAGAAACTTTATGATGCGTGGAGGACAAGAGCTGAGGTTTTTGGATTCAACACAATCTCAGCTGGTGGATGACGGGTATGGACATGAGTACTTGAGGTGAGTAATTGTTTTTTTTTTATAATTTTAATGTTTTTATCATTGCTTTAGTTTCCTACAGTTGAAGTATGCTCTTATGCAAATTGTGTTATGAAATCATGTAGATTCACTCCTGGTATCACAAAAACCAATCGTTTGGATGTTACACACTCGAGAGTCTAAGGGTTCCCGTTTACTGTTTTGATAAAGATGTGGTTCAAACATACGAATTCTTAGTGAGTCATTGGCCTAAGTTTGACACACCTGAGTTGGAAAAATGCCATCCTATCTTCTTAACAACTCTAAAGTGCAAAAAGTACAAGCAAGATGGTGTGTGGTTTGCCAAATCATTTATGGGAAGAAACACTTTGGCATTAATTACCAAAAACCTCATGGAAGGAATTGAAAGTGCTCAGTGGTGAAATTCGAAATGGAGTTCCTATCACATTTGCTGAAGCGTTTGCTGAAGAAGTGGAATGAAAGCGTGAATTGCAGGTGATAAAATATTATATTGTTTAAGGTTGTTTTAATACATGGTTGTTTATCTTTAGTTATTAACTCAAGCTTTCTTTTCCTCATACAGCGACGAGGTTCTTCTATCTCTGAGGCCATGAAGAAGCCGGTCATGAAGGAAAATGTTGTGAAGAAGGTATGCTGTGAAGAAGGCAAGGATAATGCTAGCTCCAAAGCAGGACTTGGTGGATTTGATGGTTGTGGCAAGTTGGATGGAAGTGAGCTGGAATCGTATTTGGAGTGGAAGAGATTTCAGGTGTCGCGAGGCTTCTTCATCTAGAAATGTGTTAAAAAACATCACAAATTATCAGATCATAGTTGTAAATGGAGACAGTGCACCGAATGCACTTGGCCAAGCTTTAGGTATGAAGAAATAGACATGTGTGTGTTTCAATGTCTTTGCTCTTGAATTAACTATGATAGTTAAAAAAAATTGCGTTTCTACTAAATAGTAGCTATTTTCCAAACTGTTGGGAATATTGAAATGATTTTAATACTAGATTGGATTTTTAGATTGCCCTTTAACAGAATGTAGTGATTTAGTACTATCAGAGACCTAGTGATTTCAGGAATGTTCCTTTGCAGAATCAATAGGGTGTAGTAGTAGCATGCTTCTAATGTTGACATTTCATATTTTGCAATGACTATCTGCTCAAAATTAAAGAGCTCGCACAATTGGAAGTTGGGCTCACGAAAATCATACGTAATATCATTGGTAACACCATTGGATTAATTATGGTCTAAATTTAACAAGCTCATTCCCATGTTTGAAGAATGAGCACCACTTGCTGAATGATTTGAGCATTGAAGAACAATAACGAAATATCGTTGCAAGAAAGAAATCTTCCAAAAAGTTACGGCCTTGGCACCGGTTATGGTGCCGGCACCCGTAACCTCTCAAGAGTGCCATTCCAGCATATAACCGGCACGATTTAACCCCTAAAGGCCCAAGGTGTTTTGGGACCTCCAAAACCAAAAACTACAATTTTTGAGCACCTTGTGGAAGTTGATGTATGTTTCAATATGTTTTAACTTTTTTTGTACTTCCAACAGTAAGATCTTCAACCCAACTACTTGCACTAACACCATGTTAAATTTCAACCGTTGGATCTTTACCATTTGTGAGTTTATAACATTCAAAGTTGATTCAAAAGTTTTCTTGGGCTTTACCCAAAAGGCATAGTCTAAATGGTGCAAAGGGGGACTTGATGATTATTACCCCAAACATTTTGCTCATATTTTTTTCCATGTAGGTAACTAAGTTAGGCACCTCCATGCAAAATTTTAGAGACTCATTATGCTTTTTTGGCCTTCATGCAAATTATTTTCCAGAAGAAGGTTCAAAAACCACAATATGGTAAAACTTGAATAACGTTAAAGGTTTTTGGTTTAGTAAAAAAGTGAACAGTGAAAAGTTACATCTATGAGTTTGTGAATTTTAGGAAAAAAAAGATCGAAAAATTCCTAAATCTCAAATTTTGACAATTTTTGAAAGAAAAAAATGTAAAATTACAAAAAACTTTGAAGCTTGCTCTTGTAAATTTTGAAGGCTGCCCATGTAAAATTGTTAAAACTTTCAACTTGGATTTTTTTTAAATGTGTGTAGTAGTATTATTATAAACATATTTCCAAAAAAAAATTCAAAAAAACACTAATTTTTAAATTTTTTTTGCTGCCCCAGTTGGGCTTGAAAACAAAATTTTGCATAATAAAATTCTAAAACTTGAATTTGGCTGCCCAAATTTTACCACATATAGTATGTATGTATTACCACACCCACACCAAATTTCAACCCAAAATACTAAAGTTAAACCCGTCATCTAGGCTGCCCGAAACAGCAAAAAGCCATTTTGGCTTTTAAGGGCCTTTAGGGGTTAATGAAGGAATTTTTTGCCCCGTGCTTTACGTATCATAGAGGTACTGCACTCCAAGCGAAGCAGTTTGCCCCTAGTCGACAAGGAGAGCAGCTCTACGTCCCCTGGATCCCAACCTCCGTAATGAACGCGCCCCCTGTCGTTCTTCTTCTACTTAAGCCTCGCAGCCTTTCGCCCCCGCCTCAACTTTTTACTTTTCCCCTCTTTGAAATTGGAAGGTTATTACCCTTGGGGGCTCACACTTGAGACTTGCAAACGTACACAACAATTTGGGTTTGGGTTTGGAAAATAAATTCTCAAGAATACGAGGTGGAGGAAGAAGAAGAAGAAGAAGAAGAAGAAGAGGAACTATTAGCCCCGAAGGGCCAACGTGAAAGAATACAAGGTGGAAGAAGAAGAAGAACTCTGGCCCAAAGGGCCAACGTGAATAGAAGGCCTATTGGAGGAAGGGCTGTCGGGGGAAGTGCTATACGAGGTGTAACAACAACTATTGATGATGAAAAAGGTATTTGATGTTTGGCATCTAAAAGGAGGGGATTGTTGATCTCCGATGAAGGTGGGTTTTAAATATTGATGTTGTTTGATGTCGACAAGAAGAGACATTGATTGTTCAATGAAGATAAAAAGATGACGACGACGATCCTGCTTCAGGTGTTGTTGAGAGCGGTAAGTTTTTAATTCTCCTTTGCAATGTTAGCCTTGGATAGACACCCTTGAATGTAGCCAGGTAAGGAAATTATTTTTGGTGATTAATTGTGTGTTTCCTGGTTGCAAATGGTTACTAACCTTATCTTTGTTTTTGATAGAAACTCTGGAAGAGCCGAGTGATTTCAAAAATCGGTAAACCTTAGGAGGAAGTGCGTTATCTATTTTCTAATTGTCTATATATTTTATTTTATGCTCTCTTGCCGAGAGTTTCAGTGTCTCTTTGCTTTGCTTCCATGGTTGTAAGGGTTTGCGCTTGTAAACCGCCTTTAGAGCCTGTTGTTTTATTTACAGTCTGTCTTGTCTTCAGTTGTTCTTCGCTATTATTTTCGTTGTGTTGCAACTTTCCTTTACAGAAAGTTGTTTCAGTTTGTAACGGTGTCTTAGACCTTTTTTAGGGTTACTTGTCTTGTTTTTTCAGAGGAACATGATGATGGAAAATTCTCACCCCAGTCCTATATGACAATAGTGTATGAGGATTGACTAATTCATATTATGATTCTTTTGTGCCCAATAAGAATTAGAATAGAAAAATAGTCACTCCTCATAGAGCATGCTCGTACAAGATTGGGACAACAATATCTTCTCATCACTTTCAACAAGAACAAGAATAAAAATTGAAGCATGGATCTCAACTCACGTACAAATCGTGTTTTGCAATCCCACTTGATGTATCGTTATATACATTTCATTTGGGAGAGGCGAAAAGTATCATCATTTCCTAAGAGACTTGACAGATTTTAATCTGCACATTCATTGTCAAGGTTGTCAATGTCAAGGCTTTGAGATACCTTCTCACATTGACTCCTTCAATAATGTGCTAAACCAAATCGGTGACGTCACTTCGAAGGCATGGGTTGTACTAATTTTATTTTATTCTTTCGCTTCAAATTTTGAATTGTCCATGCGCTTTCGCCTTTTGTGCGAGAAAGAACTTAATCATATCAAAGCCAGAGGTGAGAGAAAAAGCAAGCACGCAGAGAAATGGGCCATGATTGGCGTCGTTTTCGGGGATATTCTTTGAAAAAAACCATCGGAGACTTGTCCGAAGAGAAAGATATCAAGGGATTTGTAGATATGCTATTAGAGTTCATACTTCAAGTGACAAAAAGAGATGGCAGTGTTGGATCGTAAGTTTTGTTTGTTGATTGTATTTTATTTTACATTATTTTATATTTTGTATTGTATTTTATTTTACATATTGTTATAAAGATTATATAGTAATCTAATTGTGTGGTGGATTTTCGTGTCAAAATATCCGGGGTTCAAGAATCTAATATCTTAGAGGTGCCTTTTGACACGATGCACGATGTTAAATATGTTGAAGTGAGGATTGCGGGGACCGAATCGATGAAACGCTTGTTTCGTTCGGGTGAATACTACTAATGTGTTAACCCAAGAGGAAGAGGTGATTGTCTTATCTAGCCCTAGTGCTTCCATAACGCATCCCCATGGATTAAATTCTCGCTTTCCTTTCTTTTGCTGCCAAATTCTTTTCATTCAAGGGCAGAACGAACTTCGTGACACTACCGTTGCTCAATTTGAGCTCTACACCACCTCTAATGGTTTAGAACGTTTGAGGTAAGAATACTTTACATACTTTGGAGAGTTGCTTCTATGAATTTGCACTCTTATTTTTGTATTTTTGTTTTTAATGCTTTATATATTGATGTAGATTCTAATTTTCTTGTATTCGTGGCTATCTGTGGTTGTTTTGCAAATCCAACTATTGTCTCCTTGACAGCTCTTGATTTTGAAATCAGTGAATAATTTAGTGATTAACTAATCCTAATTCAAGTTGTAGTCTAATTAATCAACTAATAATAATGTATGTTAATTGATCTTTAAAATACAGATACACCTCGACACTTAGCAAGAATTATAAGCTTGATCTCACACATTGTGATGCGCACTCATTGCGAAGGCCTATTAGTGTTGCCCTGATATGGTCACGAATTTTAAAACTCTTAAAGCACATTGGCCTGAATTCTCTCAAGAAGATCTTGAAAAGAAGTTTAATATATACCCGCATTCTATATTCCTTCAACCAAAAGTTAAAATTTCACGTAGTATGGCCCGGTTTAGTTTCTTAAACGACCAGTAGGAAAGAATACATTGGTGAAGTCAGCGAAGGTACTAATTGAGAATACTAGCGGTGTGGAGGCTAACGGTCATAAGTTCACAGATAAAACTCCTTGACGGATGGGCGTGTCTCGTATGGAGCAGGCCCTGGTCCCTATGGAGAAGGGCATGTTGGTTACAGGGCATCGCGACCCAAAGTCTTACAGACAATATAACAATGTCCCTAAGCACTATCAACTCATTTGGAAAATCCTTATTGTACATTGATGTGTTGAAGGAAGAACAAGCTAAATTGATCAATCAGGATGTAAGTATGTACTTCCATACTAATTATTTTGTTATGTAGTAATGGGATTTTTCAATAATCAAAATGTTTGGTTTTTTGAAGTTATTGTTTACATGTTTATGTCATGCAGAAACTCGAAGTCAAAGCTGCTTCGGAGTTGATTTCTGGCCATGCTAAGGTGGAGTCTATTAAGGAAAAGCCTTTTGTCTTGGCCATGAAATTTGAAGGTTCTCCTAATCACGATCTGGCTAGTAATGTTGTTGGCGTGAACAATACGGGAAGCTTCAGTTTCGGTAGTGTTTCAGGCTATTAAGTGCCGGGCTTTAGACCCGGCATCATCAGTGATTTCGTTTGTGAAGCAACTCAAGTGAGTAAGGATTGTCTTTGGTGCTGCAAATCTTGAGTTGTTGGTACAATGGGAGTCTTAGGGAGCATTACTGTTGATCTGTAGGTTTAACTGTTTGAGCCTTGTTTCGTGTCTTGATCTTTAGATTTAGTCTCAATAGTTCATGTTCATTTCTTTCGATAGTGCATACTTAGTTCTTTCACAAGGAACCTTGACCGATTCACTACCAAGTAAATGGTACAAAAATGATGGTGAATTTGTAGTGAACACTTCCTAAATTGAGCAACCACTTCAATTTAGCAAGTGTTCACCACGACTTCACCATCATTCTTGTACCATTTACTACTTGGTGAATGTGTCAAGGTGCCTTGTATTTTTAGGGTGCATGTTTAGTTCTTCATGTTTAGGCTTCAAGACAATGAGCATCCTTAGTACCTCTAAAGAAGCAAAATTGATTTTGCATTCAATTTGATCCCATATTTTGCTTTATGTTTGGATTAAACACAATGTCACTGTCACTTTGACAACGATGTTCTATGAAATATGCTTCAAATTGTTCTACATATCCTTTCTCAAATGAAGCTACTATCAAAAAAATTGAACTTTTATGTTTTTTGAACTTTTATGTCTTTTGGCACCTACTTGTAAGTAAAGCTATATAGAATGGTTGAATGCTACGCAATGGATCAAGTGATTGTGATATTCTTTTTGACCTTTGATGCACTGTTGTCAAGTAACTCCCAATTTTGACGCCCCTTTGTTCTTTGTTGTATGTAAACTTCAAGCTGTGTCTAAATGTTAGTTGAATGAATAATGTCTCGAACGATTGAATACCACGCAATGAATCAAGTCGTGATCATCATTAAAATGCAACAACCTAGGATTTGTTGACATGCCTCGGTTTTTTTCCCTGTGAGAAATCTCACAAGGCAGTTTCAAATCCCACACGTTTTGCGGGCCTCCCACGTTGTAAGGAGCCCGCAAAACGTGAAGACGTTTCACTAGCAGGGCCTTACGTTCTGGTACTACTGTATCATAGAGGTACATTCCAAGCGGCTTGCCCCCGCCTGACCCTGCAACAACGATAGGCATTCAAGAGGGAGGGAGAGCAGCTATGCCTCCCCCAAGTCCCAACCTCTTCAGTTAACGCGTCCTCATTCTCTTTTTCGTTCTTCTTCTCCAGAAACCTCGCAACCTCTCGCCCCCGCCTCAACTTTTACTTTTCCTCCTGTTTGAAATTGGAAGGTTATTACCCTTGGGACTTACGCTTGAGACTTGCAAACGTACACAACAACTTGGGTTTGGGTTTCAATTGTACTTTGGAAAAAAATCTCAAAAATACGAGGTGGAGGAAGAAAAAGAAGAGGAATTGTGGCCCGAAGGGCCAACGTGAAAGAATACGAGGTGGAAGTAGAAGAACAAGAAGAACAAGAACTCTGGCCCGAAGGGCCAACGTGAATGGAAGGCCAATTGGAGGAAGTGTTATACGAGGTATAACAACAACTATTGATCATGAAAAAGGTATTTGATATTTGGCATCAAAAAGGAGGGGATTGTTGATCTCCGATGAAGGTGGGATTTAAATATTGATGTTGTTTGATGTCGACAAGAAGAGACATTGTTTGATGTTGATAAAAGTGCCAGTTCAATGTCATTGTTTGAAGGAGACATTGTTCAATGTCAGGTTTGAAGACGGACAATATGTGATGTTTGACCAATCCCTGCTTTCAACCTATCAGTGCAACAGAAATGGAACATGTTAACTCACACGGGAGGCGTCATAATCAAGCCTCGGAAATATGGGCCAGAAACACATTTGATGAGTGTAGAGTCTTCCGTGATTTTAGCATTGACGAAACGATTAAAGAGCTTTCGAAAACACCAAACACCCACCGCTTTGTAGACATGTTGTGAGAGTTTACACTTCAAGTGCGGAAGAAAGACGGAACAATATATCATCCTTGCAGCGTTCAAGGAATGCCCCGCACTATTCAAGTGCATGTTAGGAATAGTAATACTACCCAACCTACCTAGCCTACCACTAGGTACCCATACAACGAGGCCATTCAGACCCCCCTACTATGGTTGGGTGGACCATAGTGGTGGCCACCAGGTAGCTTGGTGATTCGAACCTTCACCATTCTCATACAATGCCAAAGCCCAAACCACCCATCCAAGCCCCCATTATCGAAGCGAGGATGGATCAGGAAGCTTCGGCTTCGGGTCTAATGTGTCATTTTTTTTTCATTTTTACCAATCCTTGATATACTCGGATGAAGCTAGCCGGTGATGAGGTTGTTCTTAGAGCATCGAACCAAAGTCCTGAACGATCTACCAAATGAAGTGATAGTCTATTTGCTAGTGAAGAGCATATGATGCTTAATCACGAGGCCAACCAAACTAATACTCCATTGGGAGCAAATACGAGGTTAGTTGGTTTTGTGCAATTAACATTAGAAGCAAATACGAGGTTCAATTAGTTTTGTGCAATTAACATTGGGAGCAAATACGAGGTTCAATTAGTTTTGTGCAATTAACATTTGGAGCAAATACAAGGTTCAATTGGTTTGTACAATTAACATTGGGAGAAAATACGAGGTTCAATTAGTTTTGTGCAATTAACATTGAGAGCAAATACGAGGTTCGATCAGTTTTCTGCAATTAACATTGGGAGCAAATACAAGGTTCAACCGGTTTTGTGCAATTCACATTGGGAGCAAATACAAGGTTCTATTAGTTTTGTGCAATTATCATTGGGAGCAAATAAGAGGTTCAATTGGTTATGTGCAATTAATTTTCTTATCCGTGTTGCTTTTGAACTTCGAACATTTCTAATACTGATTTTTCTCTTTACAATCTTCAGTCTGATAAGATTATAGGATTTAGTTAGGGTCTTTGATAACATGCTTTGTTCACCAACTAATCATAGACCAATTTTTGATTTCTTTTTGAAAGATGTAATTGATACGTACAAAACAATAACTTACCACCGACTTATATGGATTCAAGAGGAATTCAGTTCTCATCCGTTTTTCCTTAAACAAAGCATGGATTTTGCATTCAAGACAAAGTCTCGTACTCCAAAAATCATGAAAGTATGAACACCCTTGCCAAATATATGGACGCTTATATTCGGTTATGTGATAACTAGTTTTGAAATATATCACTAATAAGACCGGGAGAAACACTACCCGAGACACTACCATAACAAGAATGGAAGAAGCTCTAATGTCTATTGAATATGGAATGGAGCTTACTAGCCACATTGATCCCAAGTCCTACCAACACTACTAGAGAAATTGTGTCCACAACATAAATGCAACAGAAAACACAATTGAGGTTGCATGTTGTTTCGGTCGGTCGCCTGTCATTTGGTTGCGTTGTCCGGGTCATCTGGCAACAGGGATCTATTGTTCATATTCTGTTGTTCATATTCTTCATCATGCATGGCCTGCAACTCAAAATGTCTCTATGTGTACTAAATATTCAAATTGGCAATGTATGCCACGTCAAGGGATTTTTCATGAATATTAATTTCGTTGAGGTAATTAATTCTTTACCATTTCTTCTCTTTTTTACCGTTGTAGTTTAACAAAAAACAAGCAAGTAGTTATAGAGGTTTGACATCGTAGTTACTTCTAAACTTATCATATCCTCTTTCTGCATTAATGTCGTCGTAGTGTAGATAAAATGTCATGACGCCAATGATTGGTGTTGCATTGGACTTGTGGTAGTGGCCTACTCTGGCTTACTTGGCATATGTAGCTTACACGTACTGATATGATAAGTCCGGTAATTCTTTGCCTTATTTCACGTGACAATTTTAAAACTGAAATAAATGTCATTACAATATCTATGCCGTCTATGAAATTCATTTTTCATAAAATCTAGCTATGGATGTTATGTAAAAAAGGCTCAAATTACCCCTCTTGGGTAAAAAACAAAAAAGGTTGTTGACTAAAGCCCAAAGTCTTGAAATTAACTTATCACTTGCTAAAGTGAAAGTATTAGCATAAACCCTATTTGGGATGGTGAAATTTTTGATCTAATTGAAAGTTGAGAGGTGCACATTACAACGCTAGTGCATAAGTGGCAGAGCCCTTAGCTGCACAAGCTGCACTCTCTATTTGGTAGACCGTAGCTTGCAATCACCCTATTACCCTTGTGTGCACACACTTGAGAACTACAAACGTACACTGCAACTTGGAGTTAAATCATACTTGAAAACAAATTCCCAAGAATACAAGGAGTAGCAACAACTATTGATCTTTCATAGTGTATTTGATGTTTGGCATCAAAAAGGAGGGGATTGTTGATCTCCAATGAAAGTGGGTTTTAAATATTGATGTTGTTCAATGTCGACAAAAAGAGACATTATTCGACGTCGGCATGAAGACGGAAAATATGTGATGTTTGACATGAAGGAGGGATATTTTTGTCCGATGAAGCTAGGCAGTAGTAGGTAGTAAGCATCTATATGATGATAGGAAGAATGTGACGGTATGTGACATCAGTAGGACAAAGATTGTTGTTCAATGAATATGAACACTACATATATGATGATGGGCAATATGTATGTAAAGAAAGAGGAAGATTGTTGTACGATGAAGCTAGGTAGTAGGTTAAGATTGTTTAGGTTTAGTAGGTTTAAGATTGTTGCATGATGAAGGATGAAGGTAGACAATGAATATAATGATAAATAGTAAGAACCGCTTGATGTTGCATAATAGATCCCATTAAAGCACAATTTGCATCATTACATTCTAATAATGGAATTAATGAAGCTCCAATAGAAGAATATTGTAAAGGATAAATACTTCAAAATGTATTTGATCCCAAGCAATAGTTAATTAAAAATTCTTGTCGATATTAAGCTGGAGTTATTTCTATTTTTTGTATATCTTGATCTAAAGCTACACAATTTTTGGTAGCTATTTGGTAAAATTTGTCTTCTCCAACAATAAATAACTCGAATAAGTATCTTTTATATTTTTTCCCATTTGAGATTGGAAGGTTATTACCCTTGGGAGCACATTCATTCATACATTTGGGACTTGCAAACGTACACTACAACTTGGGGCTAGATCATACTTGAGAATTTTTCACAAAAATACAAGGTGTAGCAACAACTTTTGATCTTTCATAATGTATTTGATGTTTGGCATCAAAAAACGAGATATTCATAATCTCCAATGAAGGTGGGCATTAGGTATTGATGTTGTTCGATGTCGGCAAGAAGAGACATTGTTGATCTCCAATGAAGATGAACAATACGTGATGTTTGACATAAAAGAGGGGTATAAATTAGGCATAGGTAGTAAGTATCTACTTATGATAGGCATGTGATGATACGTGACGTTAGAAGAACAAAGATTGTTGTCCGATGAGGTGAATAGTAAACATATGATGATGGGCTCTATGTAATGAGATAAGAAATAAGGAGATTGTTGCACAATGAAGTTAGGTAGTAGGCAATAAGTATTTATCTTGATGATATGCAGAATGCGATAGTATGTAACGTCAGAAGGACAAAGATTGTTGTTCGATGAAGGTGGACAGTAAGTATTGAATGATAGTTGATGATAGCTATTACATGATGTTTGACGTTAGAAAGACGGATTGCTTTGAACTTTGTGCCGGAAATTTGGGATCCCTTCCAACTAGTGCTACAGCCTTCACATCTACCACAAAATTTAGTATTAGAAATATTTTTATCACTTGATTGCCACATGATTGGAGAAACTTTTCTAGATTTTCTCCAAAGTCTTTACAATGATTTCTCCTTTCATTCGTTCTAAGAAATTTTAAAGTTTTTAAAATTTTAAATCCTAATTTTTAAAAAAGAGTTTATATAATAATGGTTATAATATTGGCCCAAAACCATAATGAATAAAAAAAACTATGGAATAGTTTGTTTTAGCCATGTTTCATAAACATGAATAGCAAGGTCTATCCTTGGTGCTTTCTTTTTAAAATAGATTCTATGACACATAAGTAAGCTTATATGTATTTTTGTTATATTTTTAAATATATTTATGTTAAAGGACATTACTTTAGGTTATAGAAGAGTGTATGAGTCCGTACTTGATGGCCCATATTTGAATCTTATGTTGTTACTATTTATATTGTTGAGCATTGTTTCCAATTTGAACTGTGCGTAAATTTCTTTTTTGTTATTTTAGTTTAGGTTCAATAATCATTGACCAATTTATGATCGCATTTTTGTAAGATTAATGAACATGAAGTGTTTTATCTTATTTTTGTGCATTTTTCTTAAGATATTTTAAAATTTATATTTATTGAGTTTTAGATGTTTGATAAATAACAGTTTAACTTGGCATCTATACTCGGGGAGGTCACTCTATGTATCTTTTGAGTATCATGTGTGAACAAAGGGTATTTAAGAGTACTTTAGAAATTAAAAATAATTCTTACTCTAATTAGTAATATTTCAAGAATAATTTCATTTTTATTCTTGTGATGAATTGTGAGAATCCTATATAAATGTAAATCATTTATAAAAATTATCTTCAAAAAATTATTTGGACCCTATCTTTGTTTGCACGTTGTTACGTAATATTTGGAAGTGACCTCCCCGAGCATCTACAATGCATGGCCACGCTTGTTTTAGGTATAATGATTAGTAGTAAGGCAACATTCCATACTTGGTTGTTCGTTAGTATGTGCTATCTTTTATTATTTTATTTTTATGTATCATAATTTTTAATGTGAAACTATTGCAATAGTATAGAATTCTATAAATTATAATATTATATTTCAATTTAGTTGTTTTGGTGATAAATGATAATTTAATTCTAAACATGTGTATGTGTATGTATGTGTGTTTTTATATATATATATACAAATGAATGAGCCTATAAACCTATACAATCATATGTCAATAGCCATGGTGACATAGTATTGTCTTGTGAATAGCCATTTCTTTTGGATATTTATGAAGTTGTATCATCATGTGTTTTCTCAACTGATGAATAGCTTTTTTGAATATCCCATACAAAGTCTACGAGTCACTCACTATGAGACCCTCAAAATTTTACAAATCAACCCCATTCTAATCGGATCATGCATGCATGAAGCTATCTTACCATAGAATTTTGTAGTATTTTTTTTACTTGCTAAAGTGCATGACGAATAAGAAATCAAAATTCAATTATGTTCATCAAGCAAAAATTGAGGGCTTAGGCAGATAGGGGTTAAATTTTTGTAGTTAAATTTTTGTAGTTAAATTTTTGTAGTTAAATTTTTGTAGTTAAATTGAGGGCGTAGAGTTGTGTTTCCACTAATTCAAGATTTGTAGATTGGCTCTAAGCTATGTCAAAATGAGTAGCATTATGGCCAGGCTAAAACACTTGGTTGTTGTGGATCAATTTGTTATTATCAGAATGAGCAAAATTGGGTACTTTGAGTAGAATTGCATCTTAAGCATAGAGAACATATAGTTGAATTTCAAAGGTTTTTCAGAGATATCATGAATGTTGGGGATGTCATATGCACCACGGAACTTGAATAATAGTGACATGAGAATAGAAAGCGTAGCTTGTATGTAAAGAAATTATAGCCAATATTAGGAGCCAACCTTTTGACTCTAATTTTTGTAAGTCATTTTGAAAATAGGTGTATGCCTGGAGCATTGACGGTATTTTAGATACAACGTGCAATAAAATATAGGGTATTTAATATTCATTGAAGTAAAGTTTTGAAGAAATTAATATAAAATATAGGGGGAAAATTAGTGTTGGAAACCTCTTAAAAAATACCATGCAATATAATATGTGTATTTTTATTTTATTTTTATTAAAAATAGCCTTGAATAAGGGTATCTTAAGTTAAATACTATGTAGGCTCAAATGGAATGGATGAAAAGTACTTTTATTTTGTCTATTTCTATAGATGAATAGTGGTTTTAGGGTTTTGGGGTGAGTCAAGGGGTAAACTATCTCGACAATGGTCTTTTTTTCCATCGAACCCTAAGTTTATCTTTTGTTGTAATCGTTGGCGTGCTTAATGTGTCATTCTTAGAGTCATTGCATGTCTTCTAAAGTTTAGTTATGTTTTGTACCTTTGAGCGCTAAAATGTTTTGTTGTTGATCTTTACAACACCGGTCGGATTTTGGTTATCTCTGCCCCCAGGGAGTGCACTTAAAGTTAAGATTAGGAATACACGTAAGTGCGTTTTAATAGCATACCCCCTATAATACTTGGCCTTAAGGTAGTTTTTAAATTAAGTATTTTTAGGTGCTAAATCATTATGTATATGTCAATCATTTGGTATAAATTTCACGACCAAAAGTTTTTAAAATCTTATAAAAATAATGATAAAAGCTTGAACTAAAATGTGCTGATTTTCACTTCAAATATCAATTTTAAAATATTTAAAAGTGATTATTTTTTGAAATTCATACAACAAGAACTTTAGATTGTCTTGAACAACTTAAATTTTTTTGTTACAAATTTTAGATGATTTTTTAACACATTCGTAGGGGGATCAAAACTACGCACTCACGTGATTCCTAGACTTAACTTTAAATGAACTCCCTGAGATCTCTTGCGTGCCTTTTTTCTTTTTTGAAAACTTTCCGTTTGGGGAGTGTGTAGACGCAATCCACGACGGCAAACGTTCACGGCTTCACGTTGAGCGCTTATGTTGCAACTTACTTCTGTTCTAGTTTGTCAGCCTCACAAATTAGAAAGTCCCAAATGCCACGATTAGGTCGATCATTTATGTTTCTTTCTCAAAGAAAGTACGTTTGCTAAACATGTTTGAAGTTGCATACTTTGGTTTGTGTTGTTTAAACGTCTAGGGTTATTTTGGTTTTTTGCACTCATGTAGATAATTGAGGACCTTGGTCCGATTTAACATTATGATATTGGTGTTCAGAAACTATAGTTTGGTATGAGGCTAAAAGCTATGTGTGTGGAGGGATTCATTTTTTAACCTTGTTCTATAACTCAAAAGTAGCAGTAATTGAGTGCCAAAATCCTCCTATGTGTGGTGTATTATTGATATTGACAATGTAACGTGTTGTTGTTATTCTTTGTGAACAGTTTGGAATTTCCTATATGTACGAAGACATTGTGTGTTATGTGCAGCTTCCTTTTTCGCTGTTGAAGACAACTTAAAGCATCCTATGGTACACACTATCTTGTCATTCCTAAATGTGTATAAGTTCATTAGGTTTAACAATGCAAAACCTAAAAGTTGTTGTATTAACACTATATTTTGCAAGCCTAGAATATATAAGGATTTACATTGCTCTAGTGCTTGTTCTGCAACTTGATTATCCATTTAGATGAAGTCATCAACACTTCCACTTTAAAAGTGAGTAGTGCAGAGGTGAGTTTTATTCTTAGTAGTGGGTTTGATAAAAAATTTACATTTTGAACAATTTGAAATATGCCATTTTGACAAATGCAACGATGATTATTTTAGAAAGAACAATTGCTCTTCATTTAGATTTTGTTGAAGCTTTGTATACCAATATTATAATATGATTCAATGTTGTCATAAAAACTACAATGAAAAAGAGTACTTTTCTTAATTTGAAATAATTATTATATAACATGAGTCGTGTTATTCTTGACCTTTCTCCAAATGTTATTTACAAGTGTTATTCATATGATTCTTTTTAGTATTGACCCTCTTGTGGTAATCGTTTATGAATGAAATTTTATTGTTGCACAAAAGTTATTAGTTGGAATCCAAAGAACTTTAACAATCCGGTGCATCAAAAATAGTTTTGGCATGAAAAGAGCGAGTTCTTTTTAATAACTTAGAAGAGATTACTTCTCATCAATCAAAATAGAATTAATACATGATTTAAGTTTGTTTTGTTTGAGTGGAATCAACTCCTTTTCAAAACTTAAAAGAATAGCCTTTTCTTATCTTAAAAGAAAAATTGAGACACAACCTTTAGTCACATCCTCCAAATTTGTGCGTGTCATACAAAATGCTCGTCACTCCATTATCAAATCTACTTTACTTGTACAATTGAATGGCAATCCTTTCCTATCCAAAGACAGACAAACCTTTTTCTTCCTATTCAATAGTTAGAGTTTGAAATTCCATACATTACAACAATAGCAACGATACCTTAAATTCTACGTCTTTTTTAAGTAGTTGTTTGTTAGGTGTTGGATCGGACTATGAACTATACTTTGTGCAGAGGAATAGTGCAAGAGTTCCCAAGCAAAGCGGAGGGAAAGGGAAGCAAAAATATCAACTTGGGATGAAGGGAAGGCCTTGTTGCTTTGTAGCATTCTTAACGGAGTTGAAGAGGGCACTTGGTAGGTTGGTAGGGTGAAAAAGATGATGAGAAGGGTGGAACCGTGGAAAACAAATGAGATGCATGCTTGTAATCCATTGACCTCAACAAGTGCCCTGATCCTATACGGTAGTAAGGAAAGGTATGTCGTCAACCTCTATAATGGCACTTTTATACTGGTATTTTAAGCATTTTGGCGTAAATAAGTTTAAATATGGTGCATGTGATTTCCAGTGGATAGACTTAGAATGTGTAATTTCTACCATCACGTTATTGTACAATTCTTCCAATAAAATTTACATTGTTGATCTTCAAGATGCTTATATATATATATATATATATATATATATATATATATATATATATATATATATATATATATGATGACTTTGTTTCCTTAAAGTCTTAACGCTACAACTTAGATTAAGTTTTTAATTGGAAGCACTCCAAAGGATGTATATCTTGTCTCCTTTCAATTAGCTGCAATAATTGCAACAATGTAGATGGTGTAAGACGTGTGCAAGTACACTCGAGAGGTGGTCGATGCATTCCATGATGTACAAGTGACGGCAAGTACGGTCGATACAAGTGACAGTGCTTTGTGGCAACCAATTGCAGAGATCATGGAGGAGTAAGCACATCTCCTCAACAAGTGCTTAAATAGATATGTGGCAACCTTTTCAACTTGTTTTGTAAGTTTTTGGTTTCAATTAGTTTAGCTTATTAGAAGATGTTGTACATTTTTATAGATCAAGTAATGATTAAGGCATTTTTGATGTCTTAGTTATATGAAGCAAAAGTAAGGTCCACATTTTGATTCATCAAAGAAGATGGAGGGCTCAATTTATTTCATGAAGGTTTCTCTTCATGAAGGATACTTTGAACACCATTATGTTTAAACGTTGATAAGAAGGGGTATATTTGAGACAACATTTAATGTTTGGAATTCTTTCGTAAATATTGTATGAACTCTTGCTATAATGCAAATGATGGACAATTGTGTTTCTTAAGACACTAAATTTTAAAGTTGCACTCTATTTGCATTGTCTTTAACAATCTTGTTGGTGTAATTAATCTCTATTCTGTTTTCTTCTTACCATACCATAACAATGCAATCTCGTTGTTAAAACGCCAATTTACAATGCACCCCCTCAACCCCTCTTGGCTAGAAATTAAAAGCTATCAAAAATTTGTAAGAAAAATAGGACATTTAATATTGAATGCATTGTAAATTTATAATTACCAATAGGGTACTAATATTCTAATTTGCAAAGATAATAATTCCTTTGAAAATAAGTGGTTATTGCAAGTGTCTCTAAAAATTCACTATGAGCTAGTGCTCGGAGGGTGTATGAAAATGGGCTTGATAGTGCATAACCATTTTTTAATACAACACTTGAATTGGTCGGCTACAGTTTAAATAGATCATGTAATGCAATTTTACCGTGTAAGAAAATCAAGGGGACTAAACGTGGCCATTTGTTAAGTCACGTTCCTTGGTTGCAAGACAAAAAGTGAGTGTCTTTGACTAAACAAGAGGACTTAGTGCGAGCAACATGATGGCCCGCATTGTAAAGTGGGGTGCGAAGAGTGGCGTCATGAGCCATGGGCTTGTAGCGCCATGGTGAGGACTGGTTAGGATGCAGAGCATGTCGTAGCGTGTAGAAAAGTCCTACACGTGTCATAGTCATGTCGCTATGATACGGGAACTTGAAGGTGTGACGAGCAATATCCCAAGAGATGAATTAGATTTGTAATGGACTGGATTGCTATGGAGTGTCTTTGAGTCAAATTTAGGAATATTGACCTATGAGTCCTTGAGTTAATTCTAAGAATACTAACCAATGTAGTTTATTGTCCATGTTGTGAATGTTAAAAACTATGCGAATTGAAGTGTAGTCAAGATGGATGATATGGACGTATAGCCCCTCTAGCATGAAAGGGCATTAAGGAGATTGGTCTTGGTCAAGTATTAGGCTACACCCCTTAAAATATGGACGGGTGCGTTACACTAAAACATGAGGCTTAATGCAAGCATCATGATGACATGTAGTTTAGAATGGGTGCGAAAGGTGGCTTCGCGGGCCATGGACTCTTACGTTACTGTTTGGATCGGTTGGGAGTCAAATTATTCGAGAAAAAATGCGCTTGTGATGTTGTTATGATGCGGGAATTTGAGTTTACGGTGGGATATGAAGAGCTACATTAGCTCCGTAATAGGTTTCATTTTGCGGTGTCCTTAACACAAGTCTAGGAATACTAAGTTATGTAGTTTATTATGCAGGTGTAAGTATTAGGAGTGGCGAGAGCAAGCGGAAAGAATGTACGAAAAAATTGGGTGTGGTGGAGATTTTATCAACATACAATTGAAACTATTTAGCACCAATATTAAAGTTTGTGAGGATATCAATCAAGGTATGGAAATCTTTCAATGCCTTGACAAATTATTCTAAGGTGTGAATTCCTCCTCATATGTGCAAGGTTGTAGATTTTGTCTACGTAGTGTTTGAAGCAATATTGAATCCTTATCACTTCAACCATCCCAATTTAAAGTGTCTCATTTTGATGGTATTGTTTTAATGATAGTTGAGACATTTGTATATCGGAGAGAATAATGAAGAAAAAGGTGGATTTTCTCAACCAAATCAAGCGAGGATTGGTGCATTGGAAAGCTATTGAAAAAGCGATCTAAACTCCAAATTTGCGTCTCATTTGGGAGATTGTGGAAACATTGGCAAGCAATTGAAGTTATCAAAATGAGCAGGAGTTGACGTTGGGGTAGTTGAGGTCGTTTTTGAAAAGTGTTGCAATGCTACAGTGCCACAACAATGTTGGCCAAGAGAGCCGTTTTTTTTAAAAACCATTTTTTTTTTTTTTTTTAGTTTTTTTTTTTTTTTTTAATTAAATTTTTTTTTCTCCTCCAAAAATTTAGATGCTTTTCGGGCTGCCCCGCCCATGCCCTCTTGACGTTTAAAGGTTAAGCGTTAACTTGAAAATATTTCTCATTGATTGATTTCCACCAATTTGGTATTCTCCAATTTCACACTTAGAATGCATTTTTGGGCCATTTCCACTATTTCATTTTGTATTAAACGATGATTCTTTCCAAACAAACATGGCAGTGATTGTGACCCTCTAGCTAACAACACTATGAATGATGCAAAACTGAAATCAAAATCATGGTACACTACTATAGTGATGTTGCAAATGGGGCATATTAAGGTAGAGGGCTCATAATCCGAGCAAGACTAGAAACCGTGCACTGGGCTAATCTTCTTAGAAAGAAGATTCTAGCCCTCAAGCCCACCCTCAAATGTACACCACAGCTTGATTGGTTTAAAGAATAGCCATGACATCACCTTTCAAAATTCACAACTAAATAAAGAAAAATTGGTAAATTTTGATTCCATCATCAATGCTCTCCAACAAAGTTTGCACGTTTTCCCAAAGAAACTCTTTTAAACACTCTATGAGGAACTTGTTCAACTGAAATTTGATCGGTTTATGAGCCCTCTACCTTAGAAGTTACCTATGCAATGATGTGTTGAACCATGGTGAGCCAACAATCAAGAGCCTCATTAGCGTCAACATCTGCTCGTTATGAGCTATTGAATTTGAATTTTGGGACTTTTGTGAATATAATAAAAAATACCATACCAAGATACCACATTTCCCCTTGCAACACTTATGTCCTTTTTTTATTTTACTTTCTCTACCCCCATGCACTTAGCAGCACGGAAGTTAGTTTCCACGTTCCGTGTCTTCTCCATTCTTGTGGGTAGGCTAAAAATAGGTATGTAGTTGAAAAAATGTACATTGATTGAAGAATCACATAGTCAATAACTTTTTAGGAATTCGAAAGTAAATTTTCAAATTTTCATATGTTATTGAGATAAATTATATTTCAATGTATTAGAAACTTCATCAAAATGGACACAAGATCCACAATTTATTATGAAGAAGATCCTAACAAACATAACATTCAATAGCCTTCATGCCCAATGTCTTTTCTTCATGCACTATGTTCATCACCTTGAGCCTCCACTTGTTCACCTAGCTATTGATGAAGCACTTTTGGGTGTGAAATATTCTACACCATCTACTATAGAGCCAAGAAAAAAAAGTGCATGCTACTGTAAGAACTGAAATGCGATTTATCTCGATAATGCATGAAAATTTGAAACTTCCTTTTAAAATTTCTAAAAAAATTGTTGACTTTGTGATTCTTCAACTAATGCACATTTTTTCAACTACGTACCTATTTTTAGCCTACCCACAAGAATGCAAAAACGCGGAATGTGGAAACTACCTTTTGTGCTACAGAGTGCATGGGGTAGAAAAAGTAACTGAAAAAAAAAGACAAAAGTGTTGCAAGGAAAAATGTGGTACTTTGATATGGTATCTCTCCCTATAGAAGGCCCAAAATTCAAGCTCAATATCTCATGACAAGTAGATGTTGACCTGATGAGGCACTTGCTTGTTGGCTCACCATGATTCCTCACTTAACTGCATATTCAATCAATAACAGAATATCCCAGTGTGCAGTCACAGATGTGCCCCATTTGCAACATCACTACTGTAGTGTGCTATAAGACTTACTTTAAATTTTAGTTTCCCATCATTCATAGTGATATTAGAGGGCCACATTCAACTCCACGTTTGTTTGGGAAGAACCATCGTCCTCCGGGGTGCACTGTACAGTACCCGGCAAGAGAGATATGGACACAGGCATTTTCGAACCAGGACCCTGTGAAGACTCTAAAATTTGAAATGCTGTAACTCATTCAAAAATACATGAAATTGAGAACCGTAAAGTGCAATGGAAAGCTTAGAGAGACTACTTTCAAAATGTAGAATATATCATGTTGAAAAATACAAAATATACAACAATTTGGATAATCTCTGGACTGCTGTCTACCATCTACTACTACCACCTTGAGCATCAATAACAGCCTTCATCCTGTAAGGCATTGTGGATATGAGTGTATCAAGCACATCTCTAGAGACTCCATTCCATTCACGTTGAACGGCAGAGGCCATTTGATCCCGATCTCGTGGCCGATGCTTGTTTTGAACTTGGTCTTTTACAATCTTCCATAGATTCTCTATGGGGTTCAGATCTGGGGAGTTAGGCGGCCAGTTTAATTTCGCCATGCTTTGAGCTTCTCTCCACCTATTAGATAGAGAACTACGATGGACTGGAGCACCATCCTCCATGAGACTCATGTCATTTGAACGATCATGGAGGGAATAAAAGGAAAATAATGCTCCCTCGTACACAATGTTCACAAAGTCAGCAGCAGTTCTTCTACCTGTAGGGATTATGACTATAGGAGACTTATGATAGCCACTAAAAGCACCCCAAATCATAATGGAAACACGACCCGACTTAAAACTTGGGCATAAGCAATCCCATGCGTACCTCTCGTTAACTTGACGCCAAACTCGTACCAACCGTGAATGCTTGCCAACCTCAAAGGAAGATTCGTCTGTCCATATGACATTCTTCCAATCCTCTTCACTCCAATGTGCATGAGCTTGAGCAAAAGCAAGCCTTTGTGCCTTGTATGCTTTACTAAGAGAAGGCTTTTTGACTGCAACACGATTGTTGAAGCCAAGAGCCCGAATATATCGCCTCAATGTACGAATGCAAACCTTTGTTGTCATTTGAGCTTGAATTGCAGCAATAGGTGCACGACGATCACGAAGTATGAGATGTTTCAGTTGTCGCTTGTCACGCACACCAAGCTTACATCTTGCACCTGTAGGCTTTGGAGAAACAACGGTACCACGAAGCTGAAACCGCTTCAAAAGAGCAGAAACAGTTTGACGTGCTATGCCTAATTGACGTCCGATTTGAGCACCAGAGATTCCTGCTTCATGCAAACCAACAATCCGACCCTTCTCTTCTGTTGTGAGATTCCTCAACTTCATTGCAAACAAACAGCTAGCTACCAACTCTCTTTGAAATGTCACAATTCTACTTAAAAGAGGACACTCAACTAAACTCCCTATGTCACCTTCTCTCTTTACTGATTTGTCTTAGAGATATGTCATGGTGCATATACACAAGAGGGTTGTGCATATCTAAGTCGAAATGTGAACATGTACGTTGACATGTGTGTCTCAGATAAGAACAATCACAGTTGCAGATTAACATCAAAACAACACATGTTCAATTTATCCTTGATTGATCATTAAGGCAATGCAATTAAATTAGTTTAACCTTTGATACTTGGAAACAACACCTATATGTAGCTGCTCCTAGAGCCCCGTGCAATTTTATGAGAAACATAATTTTTGGCATCCACCTGAAGTTCACCCTGTTTTTGGCATTCTGCAAGTTGTCCATATCTCTCTTGCCGGGTACTGTACAGTCAGGTAGGAATTTTTCAGTGTGTTGAAAAAACTGCCAAACTTTGGAATGCAAGAACTTGCTCAAAAATGAATGGATTTTGGAATTTCAAATTGCATTGGAATCACACTAAAGTCTACTTTATCGCCAATAAAAATACACATATGTAATTGAAAATCATACAATTTTTATGATGTTTTCTATATGCTACCTACCATTTAGTGCTGCCACCATTTGTGAAGATTACAACTTGTATTTAATGGTACATATTAGAAATGAACCTTCACAATTGCTTCAGAGATACTTGATCCCACACCGCTTGAACTACTTGTACAGTTTCTTACTTATTCTGTACTTGAATGCAAAAAATCTTTGACTATCTCCCAAAGGTTCACTATAAAATGATAGATAGTGCACAAAAGAAATCCAAATTTTTGTATGACTTTGAATTATTCTTTTTTCACTTATCATGAAGTTGAAGCACGCTTCATTGCGAATCCAATGCAATTTGCGGTTCCAATGCAATTTGCGGTTTCAAAATCGGTTCATTTTATAGCATGCTAGAGCTCCCTAAAGATTGTTGAACTTTCTAGTGAAAAGTGATTGAAGAATTCGTAAGCAATTCCTACCTAACTGTACTGTGGGGTACCAATCAAAATGCCGTATTCGAATTTGCAGTGAGAAAAATTTCAGTACTGCCAACTTTGAAAGCCTCCCGAGAGCTCAAAAATTAGTATTTTACCACGAAAATTTTATCAAAGAATTACCTTTAAGTTAATTATATATATGCCAAATTTCAAGGCCAAAAGATTCACCGAAAAAAAGTTATTCAAAATCTACCAACATCGGTAGCTATGAATTATTTTCACTTTGACAGCCTCTCAAAGATTGAATTAGTTATTTTTTGCCATGAAATTCTTGGAACAAAAACCTCTTTATGTTAATAACATATTAAAATAATTTCAAGGCCAAAATATTAATACAAAAAGAGATATTAACAGTCTACCAACATGTGTAGTTGTGGGAAACAATGGGGGAAACTACACACATTGGTAGATTGTAAATATTTTATTTTTTATAAAAATTTTGACCTTGAAATTTGGCGTGAATGTTTTTATCATAAAGAGCATGTTGTGCCAAAATTTTCATGGTAAATAGACAATTTCTCAACCGTTGGGAGGGTGTCAAAGTTGGTAGCACAATTTCCCCCATTGTTTCCCACAAATACACATGTTGGTAGATTGTTGATATCTTTTTTTGTATTAATATTTTGGCCTTGAAAATTTTATCATATATTATTAACATAAAGAGGTTTTTTTTCTAAGACTTTCATGGCCAAAAAAAAAATTCAATCTTTGGGAGGCTGTCAAAGTTGACAGCAGTGAAAAAACTTCCACAGCTACCAATGTTGGTAGATTTTGAATAACTTTTTTTTGGTGAATCTTTTGGCCTTAAAATTTGGCAAATATAAATATATAATTAACTTAAAGATAATTCTTTGGTAAAATTTTCGTGGTAAAATACCAATTTTTGAGCTCTCGGGAGGCTTTCAAAGTTGGCATTACTGAAATTTTTCTCACTGCGAATTCAAAAACGACATTTTGATTGGTACCCCACTGTACTAAACATGTACGAGTATACGTGAGTGCACAGAAGGGGTATTAATTTGAACACTACCGTATTACGTATACATACAATAAACACATTTAGAATTGAAAATATTCACGCATACTTACACTAAACATATATTTAAAACGGAATACATATGTATACAAAGGTATTTAGACATATAACCTCTCGTATACAAGGGGGTTTTTAGAAGGGGCCATGAACGCACGTGATTCTCAAACATAATGTATAGTGCACCCCCCGAGCCACCGTCTAATTCAAAGTGACCTGGCGAAAATCGCTAAAAAATTAATTCAAGTGTGACATTAGAGAATACAAAATTGGTGAAAAAACAAGAACTAACGGAAATCAACCAATGCTTGATTTTTTTAGGGTTAGTCCCTAAACGCCAGAGCGTGCCGTGGTGACCAGTAGAATACGATGTATTTTGGTTGTATTTTGGAATGAATCCACACCTTTAATGCGTTTGAATGCAAAAGAGAAGTTAAAATTTACATCAACGCGGTTCTAGAGGATATTTGAGCTCATACTTCCTCGAGTGAGCTATGAGGATCCCAATTCAGAGTTTCTTGTTGGTAGCAAATCTCAATCATACGACAATATATATATATATATATATATATATATATATATATATATATATATATATATATATATATATATATATATATATATATATATATACCATCCCCATGGGATGTTCAAGGGTTAAATGTTGAAGAGGGTAAAGATAATCCTCCCAAATTCTAACATAGGTGGTTTTAGGCTTCTAAGAGGATATCCAGAAGTTGGATAGAAGAAGAAGAACCACTCTATTTTTTTCTTTCAAGTTTGGCGTAGGGAAGTTGGAAAGGTTAGTACGAACGGACTCTTTATGCACGCCGGTTGTAGTATTATATATATATATATATATATATATATATATATATATATATATATATATATATATATATATATATATATATATATATATATATATATATATAAAAGGTGGATGGGGTTTCACAACTAAACACTTTACTCACGCCGGCCTTGAAAGAGGTCTGAAGTTCTTATCTATCTAAGTGGATGGGGTTGAGATTGACCTAGTATTTTGTATTTTGGGGGCAGTAGTTTGTATCCAAGAGGTATTGGATTAAGGTAGCGGACCCAATTCCCGTCCGAATTTCAGGTTCAGCAAGTTTTGTTTCTGGGGTGGCTATCAAAATGATTCAGAAATATGTGCAGAGTTTGTACAAGCCCAATCCAACTTGAACTATATTTTTCAGACTATTATTGAATTACTTATGAATTTTTGAAGTTAGAGATGTAGAGGTGCCAAAAACCGTCCACCCCTAAAATGTTCATACTGGCTACATGAGAATTTCGAGGTCTGACCTAAAATGTACGCCCTGTCAGTGGTTGGGAATTGAACCCGGTCGGAAATTGGGTCCTCTACCTTATCTTGATTGAAATTGGCGAACCAAGGAGTTTGGATCTACGAAGGAGGTTTGATATTTTAGACCTTGGAAAGTAAATTCATATATGTAGTTGTTTGGGAGTATGGGCTCAGAGGGGCCAAATGATGATTCTGAGGGCATATTGTTTGTGATTGTAATCACCAATACTTAGCATAAATTTTGAAACTTAAAATTAAAATTCTTCTATAACTTGATGACGAATAAGATATTGACAATGTGCGGATGAAAATTGCTGTAATGGGTTGAAATGTAATATTTTAAGTGTAGCATTTTTTAAAGATTTTTTGGTTGCTTAATTTTAGGAGTTCATTTTTCCAATAACACTTTCAATTTTTAGCTAAGATCTTAGAAATTATTGGTGAATCACTACAACATGAAATAAGGCATACAAATATTTGCAAATCATCCCCATTCTAATTGAATCACACATGCGTGAAGCTATCTTGCCATAAAATTTTGTAATTTTTTTTACTTGCAATAAGCGCATGATAGATGAGAAAACAAAATTCAATTCTATACATTAGGTAGAAAACGAGGGCTTAAGTAGCTAGGGGTTAAGCTTCGCGAGCGCTTGACAATTGCCTCATGGCATTGCAGACAATCTGGCAGCTAAATCTATGAGTTTTGATCATGTTGATTATGGATGTTGACCATAATGATCATGGATTTTGGTAATGTATTCATTTTTTGCTAATCAATGTACTTCCTTTTTACTCACTCTCTCTGTAATTACAAAATTAAACTTAGTAAAATCAAGGTGTTTTGGTGGAACAAAGTGGAACAAAGGGAAGACATTTTAGAATTTAAAAGATGAAACAATACCTATAAGGAACGCTAATTGGAATGTTGAACCCCGAGGGTAGGAACATCCATACATCCATTTCCATTATACATGTCGAATTCATCTGTAGCGCGTAGATTTTCTATCCAATAGCAGGGAAGGGTGGGACCCAATCGATAAAAATGTGATCTAGCCCTATGCACAACGGTTGAAATAAACGGTGTAGTGATTTTCTAGAATAATAGAGTTAACCGAAAAGAAGGTGAGTGAAAGGCATCCGAGTTGACTAACACATTTGCCACATAATCCAAAGATAGAATACATGTTGAACTAACTTTTCCATTCAAAAAACGACAAAAATAGTTTTAAGAGGAGTTTGGTGTCAAATACGTGCGTTGACTGACTACTGGATCTCGCAAGCTTCTTTCCTAGCCATCCACTTTTTCCGCCGGCTACATAATTTCATCTATTATAGGATCACAACAGCCTTGAAGTCCAATGAGAAGTGGAGTTTTCAATGTGAGTTTTCATTTTCAACTACACTCATGGAGAGCATAGACTTCCATTCCTTTTTTTAGCATATAATTTTGGGGTCAAAACTGAGGTTTTGATACCGGTTAACTCAAATAATTTGCAACTTACAAATTCCAGTAATTTCAAATCTACAACTTCAGTAGATTTGCAGATTAGGGTTCACTCAGTTAGCAATTGAGAGAGGCAGCCCTTGTTTCACAAATGAGGACAAAACAATGATAAAGTTATGTAGATGGACGGATGACCTGCACTTCCTGGATTAGCAAAAAGGTGGTGCAAAAAAAGGTTCCGCACTTCCATAGAGTTATCCCTTCAGGATGCTTTTTATTAGCGGTATTCTGGACCTATATATAGGTTTAGCACATACTAGAAATTCGTCAGTTATATGCAACCGCAGAATGTACTGTACTGGGCTGTACTGAAGCACTGGTATCATACACTATATTGTACTACACTTCGATCCAGACAGAACAGTGAAATCACCCCCACCTGTGGATCAATTTCGTAAATAATTAAGCATAATTTGTAACAGAATTTTGATAAATTTGTAGACTGATATCAAAAATTATAAAAAAAACAAAAAAAACAAAAAAAAATTAACCCCTAGATGCCTAGAGCCCTCTCCAAATTTGGCAGTTTTGCAAAAATGCTTTATAAAATGCAACCTAGAGGTCTATTTCGGAAAGGGGTGAGTAGTTTGGTCTTAGTGGCCCTTTGTCTGGTGGGCATTAGCTCATTAACCAAATGAACAGACACTATATTCACGCCGGCCCTATAAAGGGACCGCAATTTCTATCTATCTATCTATCTGCAACCTAGAGGGATATTTTGAACTTGATACCATAATACCATAGCAAACGAATTTTATTTTATTTTTTGAAAAAAATAAGGTTCGCCTCTCAAAAACATAATTTCTCAATTTTCGTTTTTTAGCAAAAAAAATCAGTAAAAATAACCTTAAATAGCTTAGAAATAACAAAATATTGTAAAAACTAATTTATTCTATTTTTGTTTTTTTGTCTTCAGAAATTTCTATTTTTTTTATTTTATTTTTTTTAGAATTATTTTAGGACGAACCTGTTGTGGTACTACGGTATATGAATAAAAGTTGTACGTTATGAGTTTTAAATTCAATCCATACGGTTAAATCTATGATTATCAATAATTTTGTATAAGATTCCAAACGTGAAATTCAAAACGATTTTGTAAATCAATTACGAATAAGATATTGACAACGTAAGGATGAAATTCTTTGTGATTGGTTGAAATGTAATACTATAAGTGTAGTGATTCTTGGAGATTTTTTGGTTGCTTAATTTTATGAGTTGAATTTTTTTACACCGCTTTTACACTGAAATTTTTGAAATTTTGGGTGAATCAATACAACATGAAATGGGGCATAAAATTTTCATAAATCATCCCCTTTCTGATCGGATCACATATGCATGATGCTAATTTCTCATAGAATTTACGATAAAAATTCCACATTGCAAAAAGTGCACGACGGATAAGAAATTATGAATGAAATATGTACATCATCCAAAAACTGTACGTTGAAGTTGTTAGGGGTTAAAAAAAAGCAAGAACAACAAAACAAAATTGATACAAATCAAATAAGTTCATGAAAGGAAAAAAAATTATTTGGTGTTTTGGTGCTTTTTTTCTCACCTACTTGTGCTAAGAATAGATAATGTAATTATATCATTTGTCTATATTAATCTATAGTTAACTTAAGAATGCAGTTCTTAGTAAAAGTTGTGAAGTATCCTACCGGTGGAAGAGAAGATCATAACATGTATGAGTTCTGTATGATGTGCACAAAATTTTTAGACTCTTGAGGATGCATCGATTCGCCATTAAATAAAATCTGATTTTTTATTTTTAAATAAGTAAACTTGAACAGTCCAACAATCGAATAAGTCATCCTCAAAAGGTTTTTTGGAAAGAGAAAAAAGAGTTCCTAAAATTACTCATGAATTTGCATTCAACAATAACTTGAAATCATACGGTTTACATTCAATGTTGGATTGACAAATCAAACAGACATTCAAGAATGAACTGGAACATTAGTCTACCCAAAAAAATCATGATGCATGTGCAATTGTAAGAAATGTTGTATGATGTAAATGTAGTATTTACTCAAAAAAATTGTATTCATAAGTATTCCCATAGGTATTTCATGTATTTTGATAGTTAATCAGTTACAATTGTTTAAGAAAATCTTCAAATTACGTGTAATGGAATTCTTGTCATCTGATGAGAAAATTCATGATGTTAAAATTCTCACAAATCATCCCCTTTCTAATCGGATCACACATGCATGAAGCTAACTTCCCATAAATTCTATAATAAAAATACCACACTTCAAGAAGTGCATACGGATGCAAATTTTGTTCATTAGGGAGGAAATAATTAGGAGTTAATAGTCGAGAATGTAAAGATCAAGATTGAGGCTTCTTCCAAACCATTCAATATAATAAAGCATTATGGTAAGATTAGCATAATGTCCCATTCTACTTATTAGAAAAAAAAATGAAAAATGAAAGTGAAACAAGAATATTGAAGCGTCTTGGTAAGATTGGTCATTGTTCTCTCAAACAAACTCATTTTGCCTAAGTTTTAGCAACAAACAAAGATCACCAAGAAAGGCAACCTACATTTGAAGTCCACAAGAAGTGAGTGCTTTTTGCTTAATTCCTCCCACTAATGTATTACTTGTCAACAAACACGCTTCCTCTTGTCATAAATTGATCACAACAGAAACCAACCCTTTACAAGTAAGGGAATCTATGGAAAAAATGAAAAATTATTTCATAGCAATGCCATGCATTTTGCAGATTCTAGACTCTCGTGAAAGATCTAAACCACAAAAAAATTAACGTTAGTCACGTAAAAACTATCATTTGAATGGAAATAATATCATTTATCATTCCAACGTCTTCATGTTTTGAAATACTATCACCAATATAAGTTACTATTTATAACATTATAACATCATTAACCCTTAAAGGATTTAGGGCATAGTAGATACGTTGCCGTATATTTAACATTTGTTGTAAGTAGAAAGTTCCAAATTGAGATCCCAATAGCTTTTAAGACCACATAGACATGAATTTTAACTTCACTTTTGATATGAAACTCATAGGAGGTGTAGAACCATTCCAAATACAATAAAATACGGCCGTATAATATTGGTCGGAATGGCCAATCTAGACCTTTAAGGGTTAACCACTTATAGTAGTGTCTCTTTGTTGCTTAAAAAATAGGGACCCTATTGGTGAAGTATCAATGAGCACCATAAAAAAAATTAATTTAATTTATATTTTCTAGATTTGATTACAAACAAAGTATTGACAATTTTTGAATCTTCTAGAATCTTAAAGAGGGATATTCTATTTTTTGATAAGATACACAAGGCTCAAAAAAAGAATCTTCGGGTCTTAAAATTTCATGTAGGTACCGGTATATGAGATTTGGAAAGGACCAATACTCATTATAACACCAACTTGTTGAGTTAAACAGACCTAAATTTCAAAAAAAAAGTTTACTAATGTTGTAAAGGGTGTCAAAAAATGTTATAGTAAGACCATATCATTAGAGGGAAGACTTTTTCTATAAATAGCATATAATTTTAAGGGACTTACAACATTACGACAATTGGGGTTTAATGATGTGGACTGTAGTTCCAGCAACTTTTCGAAACAAATGGTTACACCTCATCACTTTGCCAATGGTCATGTACCACACCAATGGTAGTTGAGTACCACACAAAATATTCTAAAATAATAAAATGACTAAGTATTCATCTCTTCAGGATTGTAAACATGGATAGCGCTCCTATTCAACTCTTTTGTTTTCAAACGGCTTTGTTACAGTCTCTTGTTACAATCTCTGAGTCCACTGCCTTTGATGCAGTATCTTTCAATTCTAAATTTTTGGTAGAAGCTAAAGATGGATAGACAGAGAGCTCTTCTTGTTGCTCTCTTATAGTAAATCTCTCTTTATTTGATGTGCAAAATTAGCTCACATTCTCAGCATGTTCAGTTGCTATTCCTTCATCAAAGGATGGCTTCTCTTCTTCTTGTCTTCCATTATGCAAAATTTTGGCGTAGGTATCCTCCACGGGCATTGTGGGAACATGATTGATTGCCAAGTTTTGGTGAATGCTTTTTATTGAGTTCATTTAACAAAAGAGAGTTCAAAACATGAATGAGGATGGAGCAAACAACTTTTATGTTTATTTGTTCTAGTATTGCACCATATATGCAAAGTGTAGATACGAGGATGAGGCGTGCTATTCCCCTCGAGACAAGGGTTGCTATTGCAATCTCGAGACTTGCAACTGGTCATGGAATGCATAGGATAGTAAATCTTTACAAGGTTGGCTTGTCCACTGGTCAAAAGATCATTCTTGAAATTCATTGTGTTGTGAAAAAATCTTTGAAAAAATAAAATATCAAGTGGTCGTCGAGTTCAATGATGGCCTACATTGCAGCAGAATTCAAAGCTTTGCACTAGATTCCACACATAGTTGGAGTTGTTGATGGTTCCCACATTCCAATAGTTAGAGTTGTTGATGTTTCCACATTCCAATAGTTGGACTTGTTGACGGTTCCTACATTCCAATAGTTGCTCCATCTATACATGCACCAGATTAGTACAATTGCAAGGGCTTTCATTCAGGGCGTTGTCAAGAACATGTGTATTTTCTGGAATTAAGATTGGCTCCATATGCCTTGGTAGGAGATGCAACATATCTTGCACGCCCATGGATGTTTCCGCCATTTAAAGGTCACAAGGATTGGCTTTTTCATTGGAATTTTATCAAAGCATCACTAGAATGTGCGTAGAAAGAAGCTTTGGCTTATAAAAATGGTGTTGGAGAATATTATTGAAAAGGATGGAGGTCAAGTTGCAACAAGTATCAGATAGACATTGTAGGAGCGCATATCATTTTAAACAATATTTGTCACTTCATGGTGATAAATTTGATGATGAATGGGTTTCTAAGGCACAAGCAAGAAGTATATGACGGCAAGTCATTTAGGGTTCGTGGACAACCACATGTAAGAATATAAACATGAAGGATCTATATGTTCAAATCATTCGCTGAATGCCTTTACAATCAATGAAGTATTGAATCAAATATGTGTGCACCTATTCGATTGATTCTCCAATGTTTGTATGTCGACAATGACAGGTTGAAAGAGAAGCAATACAGAAGATGCAATGAGCAATTTAACACGAATAAATGATGATTTGAGAGAAGAACTTGAGAACAAGAAGCAAGAATCAACACACCAATATCAAATAGTCATACAAGCACATGCAAATTCAATTGCAAAAGTTCTTTGGAGTATAAAGAAAAAAAGACTTGTTGCTGAGGCATTTCCTTGTGGCCATGATAGTGAGTAGGGTTACAGTTTCTCAACAAGAGCCTTCATTGTCTCTTGCATTGACATGAGTAAAGTGATTTCAATATCTTCAATAGCTTTTTAAGCTGTCCATCATTTTTTTGCCACTCCCTTGCATTTCTTCAAGGCATGTTCCATCACTTGTTCATGTTTTTTTGGTTTTTCTAATGACTTTTCCATAGGTACATCACTAACTATGTTAGAATCTTCACCTTTCTCAATAACATTGTCTTCTTGTGCACTACCATGGGCATTAGGTACAACATGAGCTCTAACATGCATAAAATCATCTACAAAAGCGTACCATTTACATTCCTCGGATCATTTCTCGGATCAGATTACATGCTTTATCTTCATTGTAAGCATTGTAGATAGTTCCCCATTTTTTTCAACATGCTTCAACATTCTTAGAAAATTAGGACATATACTCACTAAACGGGTGTAAAGTCTTGATCAATTGTCAACCCCTAGTACATTCAATTACAAAGGTGACATTAAGAAAGATAAATACATAACACTAAACCATTTCTAAACCATTGTGTTGTAACAAAACACGCATTGCATATGAAAGGATGCACAATTTGAACTCATTGGTATTAAAGTTGTAGTAAATTATTATATGAAGAAATATAGAGTTATGGCATAACAATTCAATAGATACTCTAGGAAGACCCAAAGGAAAAACTAAGCTCCAATTTAGGTCCGGTTGGTGGAACTGTTGGTATACATATGTAAGTTTTGTCTCTCCCCGCTTGTGTCCATGTCGCGTGCATAACGTCGCAATCCGTCAAGATGTTTTGATCCTTCAGGCAACTGTAGGATTCTAGGGTTACGCAGGAGGTCTACAATATGCTTGTCGGAGCTTGCGATGGTCACGGTGATACCTTTAGCTCCTAAACGTTTGGCAAAAAAGAGGAAAGGAGTGAAGTGTCCTGATGGAATGATGGTACCATTACAACGTGAGGCAAAGGATTTGACCCCATCTTGTGTAATTTGAAGACTCACAGTTGGGAAAAAGGTGATAATCGACAAGTGAACCTACCAGTGGGAATGTACGAAAATAGACTATTGTCTTCCTTCTACCTTGGAAACAAGCACGAGATATGTATAGTTTTGCCAACGAACAATTCATTCTGGAACTTCTAAGGAAAAACCATCGGCAGTTTGTCTTGAGGAAGCGCTTGACTTTTCAAAACCACGTTGTTATATCTCCTGCTTGTGTGGTAACCATTGGGGCAACGGCAATTGTGTTTAATTGCATGTAGTGGAGTAAACCCCTAAGTGTCTCTCCGCTTTTGCAAACATTAATGATCAAATAAGTAAGGAGTGACCAAAGGAACAAATAGCATTAAGGAATGAGATGGAAGAACATAGTGATATAATTTGTGAAATTGATTAAAAGAAGCAATGAGAATATCACATAACAATTCCAACTCAAGCTACATTTAAGGCAACATCCAACATGACTCTTTACATATTTTATATAATGCAAAGATTTTCACCCTCCAAAATTGTCCAAAATGGCTTATGACTTCTGATTAAGAAATCACGACTTTTCATAATTCAATTGGGTTTTATCATGATTTTTTTCAACAAAAGCTATTCCTTCAAGAGGTGATGTTATCAACATCTTGTTCACTTTTTGGCTTCATTTTCTTTTCCCAAAACCTTAAAATTGACCTTTTTTTAAATGGAACAATTGTTCGAGACATAGGGAGTGTTTAACAACGTTTTATTTAATGTAACATCAACAATGTAACAATTGAAACTTACCATGCCATAATTTCTTAGAGATGGAGTGTCCCAAGAGGGGCCTTTCATTAATGACTGCATTCGAATAGTATATTTTTCATGATTCGTGGATTCTACTTTTGATTATATTCCTAAGAAGGCAATGACTATTGACATGATTACCAACATCATGGTTTCATGTCAAATTCTCAAAATGCGCAAGCCATAATGACTTATTGTCACATATAGCAAAACAATTGTTTAAAAAAAAGAGTCGTGTGACCACGTTGCTCCTTTTGTTGTGGTTAAAAAGGTCTCAGATGATTGAAGCTAGTATGATTGAGAAATCAACTACCCTTATGCCAATTTTTTTTTGTTGTGAACATATGTGATACTCCCATAATGTGAGCTACTTTTACTAGTTTCTAGTCACTAAAGTGTTTATTCCCGGAAGGGGAGAGTAGTCTTGTACCAATGTCCCTTTGCCCAGTGAGCATTGGCTCATGTTAAGACATACAGACACTTTATTCACGCCGGCCTCGCAAAAAGACCAGAGTTTCTATCTAATACTCCCAATACTCCCATTACGGATGTTTTTATCAAGCCTTTGTGTACACGTATCTTTAATTATGTAACTATTGTCAAAAAGCCTCAATTCCAAGAGTTATTCCAAGAATCGTATATGTCCTCAAAATCTATCAAGAAATATTGTTGACACAAGGGCAAACTTTTCACAACACACGTCATTTTTGTTGTTGAGAGTTTATTGAAATTATTCACTATGTGTTTATATTCTAGTTTCACATTTCTACACAATGAAATGTTTCAAAATTGTATGCATTTAAAAATAAAACAAAAAGTACTTGATTATTTTTCAAAGACACACGCACCTACATAGGTGACCAAAAGTGTTACTTGGTTAATCTCGTAATAAGCATACAAACAAATATATACAACAAGTTACTATTTACTTGTACACAGGAAGAATCTAAACTACTTTTTAATCCTTTAACGTCTTGATTCGATATTGATTTTGAAGATGTGTTAAAGAATTTTTGATAGAAAAAAATAGAGTTGATGTACAAAGCTAAGTTGTAAATGACAATTTGAAAATCACATGGGTAAGGTTGGATTTGTCATATTTTTTATCAAAAAGTTGTAATTAAATTCTCAAGCTTTCCTTTGAAATTCAATTAAAATTTCCAAATGAACAAAAATAAAACAAGAATTCTAGTTGTTGTAATAAATTTGGGATAACATGCACTACAAGATTTCTATTATTTAATTCTACTTATTTTGGAAAATCATGTTTGTTTTGAAAATCCACACTTTACAAACGATAGTTGACTAGCACAAAAACCAAGAGAAATTTTGATGGATGAAAATTGTCCATGTGCGTAGTCAAAAGAATAATCTAAATTAATTTATCGTTTGCTATGTGGATGCATGCGTGTCAAAGGGTTAAAGGTACATAGAACACCGTTTGTACAAGTATCAAAACATAATTTTGTTGACTACATCCCGTACAATATTTCATCCATCCAAATTATCTTTGGTTCTTGTGCTAGTTGACTACCATTCGTACAATATGGATCTCCAAAATAATATAGTGTTTTTTTCAAAATGAAAAAATTGGTTTAGGTCAAGTTTCATTCTTAGTCCAAAAAGTAAGACCTTAAAAATGATTTTCCAAAAAAAGTAGGATTGTATAATGAAAATTATACCATTTCGTAGTGCATATTATTCCAAATTCGTTATACACTTTTAACAAAAATTTGTTAATTTGGAATTTTAAAGTGAATTTCAAAAGATAACATTGCAAAATTAATTAAAAATATTAACACAAATATAATAAATTCAACCGTATATATGTGATCTACACATTGAGATTTTAAAAGATTCTTTATATATAAAACTCCATTTTTGTGATCCATCAAACATTTAGTAACACATCTTTGAAATTGGTGGTGGATGTGGACGTTAAAGGGTATAGTTGTAGACTTTGTACCCTTGCTAAAGTTTCTAGAATTATCTCTAATGCTCTTGGATGCTCTTTGTTTTCACATCTTAATCCTTCAAAGCCCAAGAAGCCTAAAAGTGGCTCTTGTGTGGTCAAATTGAGTTCCACACTGAAAACAATCATTTTTTCTTTTAAGTTAAACTGAAAAAGTCTAAATAATAAGGTCTACTATCTATTCCATCTTACAATTCATCGAAATTCGAATTCTTAAATCTTTTATAGCAATTACTGATACTATGGATTGATAGCTAATTTTTCTTCAACATAGTTTTCCTATCCAATTTTTCAAGTTAAAATTTTTACATGAATTTTTAATATATCAAAGTGTTTTAGATTGAAATTTACACCCAATGTAAAAACAACATCAATTTTGGATATTTACTGTGATAAATATGAATTTTTGAAGACATAAAGCTTAGGAGTTTAGCTTATTTGCTTGGCTCCTCAAGTTTTAAGGAAATTTATTGTGTTAATAAAAACTAAACGACAAAATAGGGGGTGCTAAATTCTATTGTTATAGAATGTAATGTTAACCCCTAAACGTTCAAAGGACTATTTTCTGATCGCTGCCCCAATCTAATGGGTTTTTGGAACAAAAAGAAGTTATTGAAAAAAATAAAAGATACTTAAAAATACTAAATCATGTCTACATTCAAATGCAATTTGAATTATGTCAATCTGAGTTAAACTCCACCTAGGAGAATTTTTCAAAATGGATCACCTCAACATTGTTTTAGTGTTATAAAACTTGCTATTTGGGGAAAGTAATGATGTTCCCTTATCATGTTTTTTTCTTTTTTGAAGTTTACAATAGATAAACCAATTTTCATCAATCATGTTAAATTTTTATTAAACTCTACAAATGAAAATGATAATTTATATACAAAATTTTATAGGTTAATGATTAATTTAAATTCATTAAAAACATATATCTAAGGTTGTTTTGGAAGTTTAACAATACGGATAGTTTGTAAAGATGATGCCCTGCAATTTCTTTTATTGAACCAAACTTCATCAAACATATGGAAGGCACATATTATAACACATCTATGTTTTGTCCAATACCCCTTGGGCTTTGAGGAGTTAAGCTACTTATACCACCATTGGTTGCGGCAATTGGTTGATAACTCGTGAGTACTTATGTAACTTTTATATAAATTTTCATTTTTCAAATATATAAAACAAAAATTGTAGCACTTTCATTTAGATTTTAGATGAAACCGTCATAATTGTATGAGAACTTGTTGAAATGGATGAAAAGATGTCAACATGGATGAATATTTTAACCCAAAAAAAGGACGGATTTTTTGTACAAATTTAGTTCTATCCTAAAACAATTTCCCTTTCTGATTATATTTCCCCAGCTAAAGAAAACTGCTCCCGATCCTGAACCATACAATAATCCAAATGTATGTCATACAATGTGTTGACTGTCCCGACTCTCCTTGACGTTAATGCAAGTACTATTCACCCGTGGGCCCCTTTTCTGAAATTTCCATTTTGGACACCCCTAGTCTTTTTTTGACAATCCTTTTTGCAAAATTCAAAGCCTACAGTCTCAATGTAGTTTAGAAGGACCCCTCGAAAATTTTAAGCCCATAGAAATTTAGGGTTATTTTTTAAGGTGGAGCCCTAAATAGGGGCAGATTTTGTCCTCTTGCTTTAACGTTCAGGGATTTAGAGTGGGGTGTTGACTGTATGGAAACTAGTGGGACCCGTGCCGTTGAGCACATTGAGCTTGGGTTGTCTCCTCGACGGATTCCGGCGCGGAACGGTCGAGTGAGACAAAGCGTGCTGTATCGTATAATAGATATCCTGACTGTACCTGCACCATGGGTATCAAATATCATTGAATTTATTATTAATAATACTATAGTTCTCCAAAGCCAATTCCATTGGCTGTGAACTGCCACAAGTTATGCATCAGATTATGGGAAACTGTCCACAAGTTATGCATCAGATTATGGGAAACTGTCATTGACCGTTGATGTGCTGAACTTGCTCAAACTTTAAAAAAGAAAAAAAGAAAAAAAGAAAAGAAAAGAAAATGAAATAAAATAAAATAAAAACTTGCTCAAACTTGAACTTGAACCCAAACTCAAGGCTGGGTCACAACCACATGTGTATATACACATTACCATCCATTTACCATTTCTGCTATCATGTACCAGATGTGTACATCTGTGTTTTAGAATGTACGTTACTAGTACATGAGTGCGGTATTGGGTGTTGGGCGGCAATAGGTATGTCCACCTTACTATACATGGATAAAATAGCATTCACTCATAGAAGTTAGTAAAAAGAGGTTGTGCTTTCTTACTTTTTTTATTTATTTCTAACCCCTAAAGAACCATTTGTTCGATTTTTGGATGCATTCTAGTCAAAGGTTCAAACAATCAAGTGTTTTGATTTTTTCTAAAATTAATGTTTTCATTAGATGTTTAAGTTGGGCTATGATACATCTTTTTGAGAGTTGTATTGGAGAATAGACTTGATTTGATGATTTTACACCGTCAAGAAACTTGGAATTTGAGTGTCCAAAACAAAAAGGGCTTTCTAAGAATGCTCCAATCATGTGTCTGTTTTGATTTCTTCACTTTCATTTTTAAGTACTTGTAAACATATCTTTTATCCACCTTAAGTATAAACTTTTATATTAAATTTGTCAAAAATGTATTTGTTTTGAATTTTAATCTTGTTCACATGATAAAATTTATAAATATTATAAATATTTTCCAAATAAATATGTTGAAAATTTTGTCAAACTTCCATAATGTTGATGACTATCTTGAAAAACTATAAATCGTACAATGTAATATTCCAAGTATGCAATTGTAAGGCTATGTCTTTTCCAAAATAGGTGAGGACCTTTAGAGGTTAATAATAGTGATGTTGGATTTTACAAATACGTAAAAGACTACCTAGACCCGTCTCGCTCTCTGATTCGTTGAGAGGCAATGAATTACTCACCATAATTCAACTGTCATCTACCTACCACATCGACCTACTAGGTAGCAAGGGACAGAAACAAGAAAGGTGCGTTAAAGAGCCAGAAATTGAACCAATACAAAAGCAAAAGCGACGTTTAATTAGAAGGACAGCTGTTTTACGTCTTGTCACATACAGACTAAGCTGGCAAATCAAATCAAATCTGAACCATATGACTCATATCCAACCATATCACTCCTAGTAATAGTAATAGCGCTCGACGAGTCAGGACAGTTTTTCACATCATGTAATTTGATACACTCGAGAGAATACAGTGGGTAGAGGGATTGGCGCAGGTACCTACCAAGTGCTACTGCACTCGGTAGGTACCTGCGCCAATCCCTCTACCCACCGTATTCTCTTGAGTGTATCAAATTACATAGTTCATTCTACACTCGTTATCATCACACTCTCTAATATCACATTTTAGTATCTATAGAGAATATTTTCTATTTGTGTTCTTCATCATGTGTTTGGACATTTTCCATATGTCAAGTTCTAAACTTACATACATTAGTTACCAAAGGTATGATAAAAAGAAGTTTTGAGTGTAAACTTCAATTAGATTTCAAACTAGAAGTCCTTGGTATTGACATATTATTACAAACTCTATTCCTAAAGTGATGGGAAGGTTTATCAAAACACCACAAGTTACCTTGAGCTCATTTTCTTGTCCCCCCCTCAAAAATTAAAAAAAAAAACCATTTTACTAGCTCCATCATGACCTATATGGACCTCAAGTTACATTTGAAAGCAATTTAAAAAAAAAGTGGTATGTTAAAAAACAATCAACTTCATTTGGATGAGTAGTCTAATCTTGGGCATTCACGTAGTTCTAGGGCCAGTGTCATTGCACATGGTGTAATGCATAAGGGCCTTGAACAAATAAACTTTTAATATACATAATTTGTACAAGAAGCTCCCTAGCCTTGGGCATTTTAGAAGATACAAAAATAATGTGAATACTAGAGCATTACCTAACACTAAAGTACACATTTGTTTGTGCTTACTTCAAAAATATTCAAATTAGGGTCGGGCAACACACAAGGATTAATTAACCTATATAGTAAATGTTTCACTAATACAAGGGTACGTTTACCCAAAAGACCACCTTATTCTTTGTAGGGGATTAACTGACGTACTCAATTGGGTACATTAACTAATCTCTAGACACTTGAGCAATCTCAATCATCTCCTTTAGTTCAAATGAAGCAGGAGCGCCCTAATTAAGAGAGGAGACAACTTCTTTAAACCAAAAGACAATTAGGAGACAGTAGAGGGTCATCATGGGGGTTTTACAAACTTACAATCAAATATACGCAATTATGAGTTAGTAAATTATCTAGGTTCCGTATTGGGTGCAGTAACCAATTTGGGCAAAATAACCTCCATGTCCGCCTTGAACCTTATTTATTTATACTTGGTGATCAAACCTTTTGAAATGGTCTCATTAGTGCACAGTTTGTTTTGCAACATCATTTCTATTCATTTAAAAAATAAACAAAAATGAAATTATTACAAGTGATACCCTATATCGAAGTCATATCAAGAAAACAAATCAACAAAAATCAACGTGATATATTTTTTAACATAATCACAAGCTTAATTAATTCTTTTGTCTTTGATCTAAATAGAGTATTTTTAATCCTTTTTTCGTTTATTTATTTATAAAGAATGATTTTATTTAACCTAAATATTATTGGATCTTTTCAAAATATACTTACACTACTAACTCCTTAGATGAGTATTATAACTAACTGAAAGATTCTTTCAATCTTTACCAAAACAAATTTACACAAACACCCAACCCCATATATAAACACTATTGTTAACCAAAATATTATTTTCATTCTTACATAACATTATTATGCAAACTATATGATACATGTATGAATGCTTCACCATCAAACCATATATTCATTTGATGTTTACAAAACATTTGTATACCAACACGTAGTTGTATATATAAATATTGAAGCTTACGAAAAGGTTATTTTAATCCTCACATAACATTTTTACAGAAACGTTTGGTGTCATGTATAATTATCCAAAGATTCCTTTGATATTTACAAAAGATATTTACACAAGTCTCTTGTTTGAATACTATTTTTAATCAAGATATTTCTTTTATCTTTACTCGACATTCTACAAATGTCACATGTCCATTGTATGACTAGTATAATCAGGAGAAGATTCCTTTGATCTTTACAAAAGGTATTTACACAAGTCTCTTTTGTGTATACTACAACTAATTAAAGTATTCATTTTATTCTTATAAAATAAGTTTATATTATAAACCTCTTAGAGAACCTTTACTTATATAAATCCTATAACCAACAGTCTACATCAACTACATATTAATCCCTAAAGGCCCAAGCAAGCCAAAACGGCTTGATTTTCAGTGTATTTTGACAACCTTGGGCCTTTAGGGGTTAATTTTGATTTGATTAAGCACAAAAGTCCATCTACACGTGATTCAAATCCTACATTTTTTACATTTTTTATCCTAAAAATTCTTGGTTTAGAAAATTTCCAACATATTTCTTTACTAATGCTCTTCTAAACCATTGTTTGTTTTAAGGATGCAAGATTTAGTGAAGAACTAGTAGTATTGTGTGATGTCATTTATATTTAAACAATATCTCTTTCTACCCTCATACTTTCTCATTACCTTATCAAGTTTTCACACTAAGCTAAAAATAATTATAAACACACATCACATGCTCATTGTACGGCTACCAATGTGAATAAAAGATTCTTTGATGTTAAATTTTGTTTTTACATAAGTCTCTTGCATGCATACTATTTTTAACAAAAATATTCCTTTTATATTTACACATGAACACGTTAACAATTTAGATTTCTTTTATATTTACACCTAAGAATTTATGATTGGGCATGATCTATTAATCGTGAAAATGGCTTACAGTGGTGATGTAAATAATATTTGGACAATTGAACTTAGTTATAGTAGTCCAGTTGGTAGCACTTCTCTTTTAGACTCTTCATTCATAATGGCCCTTTGGGCATGAGTTATTCATTGAATCTTAGAGAATATCTCTCATGACTATGCTGAAGTTGTTGTTGGAGTTGTTGTTATGGTTTGTTTATACTGTTGAGCCATGTAACTCGTTGAAAACAATGCGTTTTCGTAGTCTCTTCCCGGGTAGGACAAAGATAAAAAATAATCTTGGAGAATATCTCTCTTAACTATGCCGAGTTATTTTTGGAGTTGTTGTTATGGCTTGTTTATACTCTTCAGCCATCTAACTCTTTGAAAACGATGTGTTTCCGTAGTCCCCCCATGGGTTGGACAGAGACAATAAAAATCTTGGAGAATATCTCTTATGCATGTGTTGAGTTGTTGTTGGAGTTGTTCTTGTTATGGCTTGTTTGTACTGTTGAGCTATGTAACTCCTTGAAAACAATGTGTTTCCATAGTCTCCCCCTGGGTGGGGCAGAGTGAGTAAAAATCTTAAAGAATATCTCTCCTCACTATGTTGAGTTGTTGTTCTTATGGCTTGTTTATATTGTCAGTTATGTAATTCCTTGAAAACAATGTGTTTCTGTAGTCTCTTCATGTGTGGGGCAGAGACAATAAAAATCTTGGAGAATGTCTCTCATGACTGTGCTGAGTTGTTGTTGGAGTTGATTTTGTTATGGCTTGTTTATATTGTTCAGTCATATATGATAAAGAAATAATAATTTTGGCAAAGCAAAGTGCACACTCGGGCCCAAGCCCAAAGTTTAGGATTCCATATTTGGTGGACTCAATAAATTAAGTTAGGCCCTTGTAATAGTTTGTCGGTTTAATGTAAAAAAACATTTTGGTTGCACTAGGCTTAAACTTGTAGTGTAAAGGGGTAGGGCCCAAAACATGACTTTCAAACCCATTTACACATCATTTTAGGCTCAACTCCTAGTGTAACTTTTTTCAACTCTTAGCTCCAAATCACTTTGCTCTATCTGAGTGAACTTTTTCAGCTGGTTTTCATTTTTTTACAATATTTGGTGAATTCGGTTTAAGTTATTCACACTATTTTCCACTTGGTTGACGAATTGACCCAATATTGTTCCCTTTTTTCTGGGTTGAATGAAAGTGGGGTACAATAGAGTTAATCGAAAAGAAGGCCATGGAACCTCCCTTTTCAACCTCCTTTCAACCTCTCTTTTGAGCTCTCTTGAGCTATGTTTGGGTTGAATAGTGTCATGTCATAACTTGTCCCCTTGTGGGCCATGGGCTTGGAGCTTTGGTTTGAGGTGTGGAAGTCATTGCGAGGTGTGGAGAATAATGAGATTGCCTTGCTTTAGATTGTCTCCCAACTCATCTTGAACTAGTTTTCGGTCTATTTATATTTCAATATGAGTTCAAGAGGAATTTGCTAAAACTTTCCTCTTTGAGCTGACTTTTCGGTTAACTCTAATAGGTGCTGATGATTGACATGAGGCACCTGCCACAATGACGGACGGAACGTATAATTTATGATACAGTGATGCGGGTTAAAATATGTATACATGGGTTCCACTGAAGTTGACCAAGGGAGACTAGGAGGTCAAAAAGTCTTACAAGTATGTCCAAAAATTGCATACTATTCATGTTGACGATTTACTGAAGCTTGAGCTCCACACACTCACCTGAATGGGGCCTGCTTTTGTGGACAATTCTGTTGAAATCCTTGCGTCAACTATTGGATACAAGTAGTGAAGAAAACACTGGATATTCCTTTCTGTCCAGCAATTTCAATCAATCAAGCTTGACGCTGCAGTTGACACTCAAGCCTGAGATGACAACTAAAATAAAATAAGACTGGATACTTTTCAGGATACCTTGGTTGCTCACTTGTCACACTATTTCAGTATCTGCACTGCACATGTGTGTCCTGTCCTAGCCTAATATAATATGAAAAAGACAAAACAAAAAACAAGCAAATTAGGTAATAAAAATGAAAATATGTGAAAGTTCAAGCTATTGGAAAAAGAGTTAGGGTTAGGTTGTAGTCAAAGATTTGAGAGGAATTGGTGTTTTTCAGCTCATTTAGTCAAGAGGGATGGGAGTCAAGTAGATTGGAACTTCACCCCCCTTGGGTTCTTTTTTGACACTTGAGTTCTTGGTTTTGTTTTCTCTTACTAGCACGGTTCCTGCTTGGTTGTTGTTCACATATGTGGAACCCTACTAGTCACAGAAATATGTATTAGATAGTCAACAAACGAGTAGGTTATCATACGTAACTAGTTGTGCATTTTTTAATTACAACCCTTGATTTTCATGATCCAGAGGTGTAGACTGCATGTTGAATGGAGAGAAGGTTATGAGTTGCAATTTGTGATGACAATGATGATGGGTTGCCAATGCGGTGGAGACACATTCGCATTGAAAAGTCAACAATGGATTATGGGTACAAGCCGGTCTCATATGAAATAAAGTCATTTAAAAAAAGTTAACAATCATAATGTTATCCAAAAGACCATCTTAAATAAAGAGGTCTATCGGAAATAAGCTAAATCATCCACTTTAAGCCATGTGATTAGTTGTGCCACTTTGTGATCACTATATGTTAATGTCACTTACATTAAAAAAATTGATATGTATCCTGCTACTATATAATGTCACAAAAAGGTGACTTCCAAATTGTAGCACAAATAGGGTGACTTACCTTAGTTCAACTATTTAACCCTTAAAGGACATATGCTTTGAATTTTCAATTCCACACCCAAAATCACTTTGAAACTCCATTTTAAGCATCATTCTCTTTCTAATTTGCTTTGGTTCTATTCTCTCTCTCTCTCTCTTTATATATATATCCTTTAAAGACACGTTTGATAGAACATAGTAGAATTTTACGAGCAATATTTGAGCAAGATACTATTAATTCCGTGTGGCTTGGAAAGTACTTTAAGGGTTAAGTATCAAGAAGAAAGGTAGAAAGGTTTGTTCTTGGTGCCCACTTTTGGAGGTAGATACTTTGTTAACTATCCTTCTAAAGTTCATTCAACTACAAGTGATTCGGTCATTGCCAAATTCAACCTCTATAGAGAGACTTCAACTTCTTGACAATTTCAAGGAATTTCATAATTGACTCTACTATTGTTTGGTAGTGATTCCCTACTAAAAATTTGCGCTTGATTTAAAACAAAATTTAACTATACAACATTCTTTGTTAGGATTGCTAATTAAAGGAAGATTCTCCCCTGTCACTATAATAATATACCCTAAGAATGAGGCTATTTGATGAATGGTATTTGAATGCATACGAGAATACAAACTTAGAGTAATGACCGAGATAAACTTTACAATCAAATAACAATCAACTATATAGATTTTTGTGTGATTCCTCACTTCATTGGTGAGTCTTTATTTACAAAGTTTAGTCATACATGCTCAAGATGAATTTTCCCATTAGGTTTAGTGAATGGGTAAATCATCTAATTGTTAAACAAGTCATCAATCCATGGTGGCCACCTAGTCATCCATGGGCGCATAAGATACACAAAGAATGGAAACTATTTAGCAACTTCTTAAAGAGCATCTATGGGAATGTTTGGTTTAACATACTTAAGATGCAATATGGGTTAAATTCAAATAAACTTGTTCTTAACTTTATAAATAGATCTTAACTTTAATTTAGAATTTTAGCTAGTAGAAACTATATGAATTAAAAATTTTGCCTTATATTTGAAACAATGATTGTGGAAGAAAAGTGGAAAATTGTCCACTTTAGATGTATTTTCATACTCTTCAAAGAGAGGTTACAAAATGAATATAAAATTAATTTAGAATTGCATATGATACTTATCATCCAGGTTTGTTATTCAATAACTCTCATTAGTTCAATGTACTTCTTTCTTTAGTGGAGAAAAGATTGCAACGTTTTTTTTTTTTTTTTTTTTTTTTTTTTTTTTTTTGCATGTTGTCAACCATGACATTGAGGTTGACTCATGGATCTCGAGGCCCTAATGTCCGATGTGTATTTTTCACTTGCCAAGTCACCAAATATTGTCTTGCCGCTTTTCCAAAAGTACAACTCATTTAGATATGTTGCTATGTCCCTAGATTCTCATCCTTTTTTCTTTTGTTTTCTAACTTTGTTATCAAGCTTCTTTGAGGATTTGCATGGAGGAGATTGAATTAGTCATCCTCCCTCACTTTAATCACACCACCTCATACCAACAACAAATCTTCTATTTTGATTTCATGCCCTATTTTACAAAATTCACCGATGTCCACTATTACTCTTGGATGATTCCAATTGGACCTAGTTTTGTTGCAATTATAAATTTAAATCCTAAGACCCCTCATCATTGACGTTATTTCTTTCCTTCTCCTATTCTTGAAATCACTTGCTTCTCTTTTCACACCATTCAACCAACAATCACATGTCATGTGTCATGGCTCTGTTTCCTCAAGAAAACTTGTCCCAATCACCAGTCTCTCTTACCTCATCTTAGCAATCCTCCCTTTCTGCTCTCTGAAAAATTAACTTTTGATTTAAAGCCAATGAGGCGCTTTATTGACATTGTTACCCACTTTCTACCTTCCATCCTCGTCCCATGCTTCAACCTTCACTCATCATATCTCCACTTCTCTTGCTAATTTTTTGTTTGTTCTTTGTGTATATATTGTCAATTTTTCCTTTGTGGTTTTCAAACTTTTTCATATTTTACTATAACCCTCTTCTTTTATTGTATGTATCCTCAATCTTGTTCAATTTTTACTTAACTAAAAGTTTATTTGTCCCTTAGGGCACTCTTTTTCCCTTGTAGTTTTTTCTGCCTTTTAATTTTATTACAACTCTCTTCATTCTTTCCCATGCCTCTTCCTCTCTAAAAACTTAGTTTCCTTTGCATTTCATGCTTTATATCTCTCGTGGTCCTTCTTTAACACATAAATCATCCATTACGGATCTTCTTGACATTTAGGGTTTCAAACTTTTATAGAGTATCTAACGTTCAATAAAGAACTCTATGATTTTCACAATTCTACTTGAGGATCAGACCATATACAAGTTCGCCAACTCATGTTTGGATTCAATACATTTTTGAAGAAGCTTCTATAACTTTGAATTTTGTCAATATTTGATAATATTTTAATGAAAAAAACAAAATACATGTAAAAGGCCTTGTCGTATTGAAAATTCTCATGCAATATAACCTCTAAGGAACATGGATTTATAGTTATAAGATAGAAACTTCAGTCAATCGTATTGTAAAAATTACAATCTAGATGGGACCGAATTTTGTATTATTTGGAATAAAAGAAGAAAATTGTAAGGATTGGTAAAAATGAATAAATCTAAACATAATGAACTTCACACATAACCTATTAAAATGACGAATTTAAATACAAGTTCCAATTTGGGTTTCTTGGTCTTTTAGGCCCAGATAATCAACAACTCCACATAGGGAATCCCAACTCCAAATTGGACTTTTCACAAGGCAATTTTGGGTATATCTATACAACATTCCATACATGATCAATGTAAAATCTTACAAACCCATGTCATATACATAAATAGAAAAAAAGTCAAATATATGAACAAAAAAATATACAATGTTTACTTTTATTTATTGCATATCATGAAATTAATCATCTTTTGCTACAATGAACAAGTTACATTAGATTTCTTTACCAAAAGTGGTGTGCCACACAATAGAATTCAAATCAATCATCTCCATTATGTGTTGTAGATGTGTTTTACATTTCCTTCATTGTATTTTACAAAGATAGAAGAACCCCACTATGTATATAGCTTTAAGTCTCATTACCAAGCACTTTGATTGATGATTTAACAATCACATGTAGTGCACATACAAATAAACTAGGGATCTCTAATTAGACACAAAATTTGTACAATGGAGATGAAATAAACGCCAAAATTTTTGAGAGATTTTTTCTTGTGATATTTAAAGTAAAATTTACATGGTGAAAAAATCAATTTAAAAATATTTTGAATATTCCATCTATTAAAACTTGTTTTTCAAAAAACAAGAGAATATACAATACATCTTCACTTACGATATATATGTATTTGCATGCAATATGCTACCCAAATGTCAAATTATATAAATGGGTATTACCATGACTTTTTCAACAAATGCCAAATTCTATAAATATTCTCTAAGATTGTCTTTTTTCACCATACAGAAATAGATTATTTTTTCAAAAAATAATTTCCTAAAGATTTGGGTTTCCTTTTTATGATCAATGTTTCTCGATCCTGACCACCGACTATGGTATTTGCAGTATTATTTTAAGCCTGAGATTCAAATATTAATAATTGCATTTCATTGGTTCAGCTTCTCTACCTCAAATGTATGAGCCACCAAGTATGTCAGATAGGATGATTATGAAGTCATTACTTTTATGTTCACACATTCTGCCCACCGTATCAGAATAGGAGGATTGCTCATCAAATATTGAATTATTCAATTAATTCTGAATTTGAATTCCAATTTTGAAAGTTGAACATATTTTCAAGAATCCTTGGATGTTTTTATTTTTTATTTTTCATTGCGTAGTTTGTGGGATAAATCTACACTAGGATTGTAGAGTTATTTGTAGGGGGGGGGGGGAGTAGAAGTATCTGCTTGTTTCTAAAAACATAAAAAACCAAGAAAACCAAAAAAAAAAAAAAAAAAAAAAAAAAAAAAGAAAAAAAAAAGGATTAGCCCCTATGCTATGGTTGATTGTCCTAAAACCACCAACTTAAGCAATCTGGCCTATTTTTGGTAGTTCTAAATTTGAAAAAAATGACCGTATTCAGAATAGGTTTTGATGAGGATTGCAAAAATTTGCAACATCTAATTTGCATTCGTCAATTTTATACAAAATTTCAAAGTGGAAAGTAACCTCTAACTCATACATCACATACCAATTTCCTAAGTTCACGTACACTTTGTTGTTCTTAGATTTCGCTCATGAGCTAACTCAAAACCACCACTATTTCTTTGCAATGCTTAGCATGCCATTGGTTTACTTGAATAGTGAAATTCGTGGTTTTGAGTCTCAACTGTGGTGGCCCCAAGAGAGCTCTACATGTCATAATTGGGGGAGGTGGTGGTTTTAGGACATCCTACCTTACATTGTGTTTTTTTGGCTTTCATGTAGAAATTGCAGTGGTTACCGGCCTTTGGCATTTAAGCGCTTGCTTTGGACAAACACATAAGTTGGTGTGGGGCATGTGAAGATTCCATGTTGGGAAACTTGAATGTGCCTTTGGGGAGCTTCTCTAACTTTGGTAAAGTTCAAAGTTCGCAATCTCCTCAACAACATGATGTGTTGTGATCAGTCGAACAGAAGGAGCGAAAACTCGTTTTTGCAGCCTGAAATACCAGGTCTGCCCTTTCCTTTACTGTTGTGAATTTTTTTTAACTCGACTATACGGATAACTCTTTTGTCATTCAAATCAATTTTTTGATTGCTAAAAGGATGGAGATCTGGTCACTCTGAGTAAATTTCAGGATTCATGCCAGTTGGAAAAGTTCACTTTTGGTCCTCATTCATCAAGTGGTTTAGTGGCTCATGTGGTTCATAATTTAACAGCAGGATTAGGAGTTTCGGCCTTTAGAAGGTGGCCTTAATAGCCAAGAGACAGGAGTAAAAATCCAAAAGTGTTCTCCCCAGTAGGCTTCACTGAACGGGGAGTTTTCCAAGGAAACCAACTAAAATCCAATGTTTTCCAAAAGCAACCAACTTTAGATAAGAACCCATCCGGTTATTAACCATGTATCACCTAGGTAGTACTCGAGTATCACAAATTTTATTCAGATTTTAGCTTAAAACTATGAGTTTCAGTCGATAATTTGGCAATTCAATTCGGCTGATTTTACACTAACCGCTAGACCCCCGTACATTGGTAGGCTTAATGCCTAAACGTACCGACCCTTTGAACGGAAGTAGACGCTAGCCTTATAAATAGATATTAGCATGGCATAAATCCATAAATAGATATCAAGCCTTAGTATTACATGAGGTATATATGAGAGGTCTATTGCAAGCATAAAAGCTACCCAACAAATTTGACATGCTTCACTAGTAGAAAAGGTGGCGCTCCCCAGTGAGATGCCCAAGAAAAATCACTATGCATGCGTGGAATCAGACACCCACTTGCCTGAGCACCTCCCTCGGCAGCGCCACCTTTTCTACTAGTGCTTGCATTTGGAGGCCTCTTCAATATTATCAACATCTTCCCATTACAAGAGATTTACATTAACCTGTAGAGAGCCTAATAGGCTTGCAAGTATGACTTGGATGAAAGTCATCCAAGATTGTATGAGAATTTTACAGAGCTTTGAATATGTTCATGATCGTGTATTTGAAATGTGTTGTACACAGATTTTTGGAGTCCGTTTGAGCATAGAAGATGAAGTTTTATGGAATTGTGTCTAACTAACAAAAGTTGAGAAATCAAGTCTTCTTCTACCTCCAACAAGTTTTGTGTCAAAATAAGTTTTTATGCAAAAGATATGGACAAAACATTGCAGCCGTGTAAAGGTCAAAAAATTAAAATGTGTTCATAACAGTTTTTTGGAGCTCATTTGTGCATAGAATATCAACTTTTTTAGAATTTGTTTGGTCTAAGAAAAGTTTATAAATCAAGTAATCTTTCACCTCCAACAGATTTTATGTCATTTGAAGACTTTATGCAAAAGTTATGCGTGTTATAAAAATAAAGACTAACTAGGTGCTTCACCTCAAAGTTCACATATCCCATATGCATTGTTGGATACAACTCCACTCCACTTGTGCAAAGCACAGAGCATTGTTGCCTCTACAGACTCAAATCTTGCATGTCAACCAATGTAAAAGAGTTGGACTTCACAATAAGCCGAATTATAAAAAATTAAAGGAGAAAATTGCCGGAATTATCAATATACTATTTTTAGGTGCTGAACCTGCTAGTAAACTATGGTAGTTGATTTAGAGACTATGAATTAATTTATGTGTCCTATTAAGGATGCTGTCTCTTTGAGGTTTTGTAACCTCATTGGAAAATTAATGTAAATAAATGGGAGGATGATTGTGTGCAAATCCTAAGTACACTCATCGCTTTAACAAACTTTCAACTATAACATGTGCACTAGAAAAAATAAGAGCACCTTCAATCCTTTCAAGTTTCTTATATGATTTTTGGTCTTCCACCGTCACTCATCAATTTCATTCACGAAAATTAGGCAAGAGTTTTGTGCTAATCAATTCTTGTGATATTGATTAATGGTGTGAATATTTAAAATTGCATTCTTTTAAATAAAAAAGAAGAAGTTTACATTGAATCAAAAAATGTATATGGTTCAATTTGAAGAATGATGCTCAAATACTTTTGAGAGGATTATCTTAATGAAGAACTTGAAGAAATATCCATCTATAATATTCTATGTTTAGAAATTAATTGCAAAAAAAATTGATAATTGTATATGGATTGAAAGAAATCTACTTTATTTTAATTTTATTTGGGGTTTTCCTAAAATTTATTTTGAAATAATGATGACAGTGTAAATAGATTTGGTCATTTAGGTGCAATCTAAAATTATTATTATATAACTCTATTCTTTATATCAACACCAAATTATCTTTCTTTTTATAATAGATCTTCATAAGTTTTTGAATGTGGAGATATGTAGGATTCTTTAAGGATTGATGATACTAAAACATAACATAATGGCTTGGCACTAGAATAAAGGTTCAATGGGTAAATATGCAACAACAACAAAAGATTTCAATGAGTGTTTAGTAATGCCTTGGTAAATGTAAAGGCTCGGTTACCAATTGGTTGTTTTGATTTTATCTCTTTTTTTTTAGAAATAATATTTTCATCCACTTAGTTGATCACTCAATGTTGTTTTGGTGTTAGGGTCAAGTCCCAAGTAGTTGCTACAACAATGAATGTAAATTGTATTGGTTTTTATTTTATTTTGTTATAGGAACTTTTGTGCTATGAGTAATGCCTTGGTAAATGTAAGAAGTTGATTACTTCCATTGGTCATTTTGATTTGGTCCTTTGCTCTTGGAAATAACATTTTCCTTCACTCAACTGGATGAATAAAAAGTAGCCTTGGTGTTAAAAAACATGTATATTGTAAACTACCAATGTGATCCATGCCGAGGTTCAATTGTACTAATGTATTCTTTCTTTTGTCGTGGGAATGTTTTATGCCATGAGCAATCAATCACATCTTTGAAATTGTTAAGACTACAATGGTTTAAGAATGTTGTTCATGGTCTAGTCTCTTTTAACTTAGAAAAATGAATAAGGTGACCAATTCAAAATTATTTTTTAATTTGATTACGAACAAGATATTGACAATTTGTAGATGAAATTTGTTATGATGGGTTGAAATGTAATACTCTAAGTGTTGTGATCTGTGGAGATTTTTTGGTTGCTTAATTTTATGAGTTGACTTTTTCTAAGTGTTGTGATTTGTGGAGATTTTTTGGTTGCTTAATTTTATGAGTTGACTTTTTCAAGAGCACTTTAGAACTATTTTGAACTAAGATCTTAGAAGTTTTTGGTGAATCAATGCAACATGAAACGAGGCATATAAATTTAAAAAATCACCCCCTTTCTAATTGGATAACACATGCTTAAAGCTAACTTCCCATAAAATATATAGTAAATAATCCACACTACAAAAAGTTCATGGGAGATGAGAAAAATTGGATGTACATCGTCCAAAAAATGAATGCCTGGGGAGTTAGGAGTTAAATACCTTAGTCAATTATGTACTATGTACATATTTGGTATATGAAAATGAAGATAATAAAATTTGGTGTTACTAAGGAGTTGCATCAAAGTACCATCAATTCATATTTTCATCCTATGTGCTCACCTATGTGAAGTTCAAATAAAAAATAAAAAAAATAAAAATTATAAGTGTTATTTTTTGAAAGTTCTCATTTTCTATTTGTTAAGGTGTTAACTTAATGTAAATGTTAAGAAATTATTACTCCACATGTTAACATTCATTTACAAGTTAACATTTATAGAAGGTTTCATTTAAAGTCAATAGAGAAATTCAAAGGGTATTGAGAGTGGAAAATTCCTTGAAATATGATTTCATCCAAAATATTAAACCGTTGAGTTGTGCATATGTGCACAAGAATCATAGAAATGTATAGTAAGAACTTTGGCCCTTGTCAAGCGAAAATGAAAGAAAATTATTTTTGTCTAAGATTCTACACCAAAGTCCAATAGATAGTAGAAAAGAGCATAAAAATTGCATTTCTTTCTTTGTAAAGAGTGAATATATGTTTTGGTGCTTTATTGAAAAAAACGGTAAAGGTAAAAAATTCTTGAATTTTCCACATATTTTCCAAAAAATCACATCTATGTCTTTCAATTTTTGAAGATTTTTAAAGATTCATCATAAAATACAATACAAAAGAATATTTTACAGTTTGTTTGTGAATGAAAATTGTAGATTTTACACTCTATATTGTATCTATATTGTAAGATTTACCATTGCAGTTCTCATGTGCTTGAGGTGGTCCATTGTAGAAAAGTCCTCTGCAACTTAGGTATGGCTCAAACCACAAGACAAAGGAAACTTTCTTGTCCCAAATTGGTTGAAATTTGGTTTCTCTAGTACATGATTCAGACCCTAGCAAAAGCCTGCTCTTCTTAGCTTTCACATCAGTTCATGATTCACCAAGTAGGTGGACAAAACATGTGAAATTTGGGACCACCCCATGGAGTCTTGTCCACTGGATAAAGTTTAATATCTTGTCCACTGGACAAAGCTTATCAATCCAGTTCCTTGGCCTCTACTTTACATGTTACGTCATCTATTATGATGACGTGTCAAGTAAAGTAGAGGCCAAGGCACTCAATTGATAAGTGCACAAAGGCGAATATGCATGTGGTGCGGGCTGCTTGGTCTCGTCGTGTCGTCCGGCTTCGGCCTCTTTCCAGGCCACCTGTGGCTGGGTTGTTGTCTCTTCTTCCATGTAATGAAAGTTCTTTCATTTGTTTCAAGAAAAAGAAAAGTGCACAAAGTGTTTTTTTTAGGCGATGGTCTGAACCGGCCCAGACTTCAAACGTGAGTTGCTCAACTCTTAAAATGATTTTTTTCAACATTGAACCCTTTAACAAGTGATCGTCCACTATATAGACAATGCATAAATTGAAACTACTAGATTCTCATCCAAACTAAAGCACAACTAAAGCACAACTAAAGCAATATATAGGTATATATAGGTATATATATATATATATATATATATATATATATACATATATATATATATATATATATATATATATACATATATATATATATATATATATATATATATATTCTATAAACTCAAGGAGATCAAATGTCCAAAAAAATTCAATCACATGATAAAGGATTTTTTAGATATCAATTTAAATCAACTCCTTTAAATTTTGAGCAATACTTGGACTATACTCAACAAAATCTTGGAGGGTCTTCTAAATATTCTCAATTGAATTAGTATGACATTTATTGTTTTAGTGATTAGTTCATCAAAACATAGTTGATGTTTTTAAGTGCACATGATATTTGCTATGGTCATGCCGATGAATCATTACTGGTTGATGACTCACTCTTTACAAATCATCTTTACTTGTTGAAGTTGACGATGGTGATTTTTGAAGATAAACTACATGTCTATTCTTGTGATTTTTGATGTTCAAATGAGACAAAAAATCATTATAACTAGTTAAAATCAAAATCATTACAGATTGTGATATTTCTTGGTATCGGAAATGAGTTTTATCAAAAAAACATTTTCTTGTTACCTTCCTCTTTTCTCTCCTTACCTTCCTCTAAACAACCATTGTCTTTGTTAGAGAAAAACATTCTTAATTTTTTGAGAAAGTGTGTTTTGAAAAATCAATTTCCTTTGATGAAAAAGATAATCTTAAAATGTTCCATAGAATCTTAAAGAATATTGAGAACATTTGGGAAATAAATAAATATTCTGCATGAGTTGTCCTACCCAAGTTTATAGTTATAAACAAAACAATCCAATGTTTTTAGTAGGGTACCAAAAATGGTGACATGGGTAGTTTTGGAAGAAGTACAAGTGTAGCAGTTATAAATGACATGAAACAATGTTCATAGTAGGATACAGAAATGAAGAGATTGGTAGCTTTTGAATAAATACCAATTTCATGATTATGGATGATAAGAGACAATGTTTATGGTAGGTTACCAAAAATAGTGACATGGGTAGCTTTTGAGTAAGTATCAATTTCATGGTTTCAAGCTGAAAGGATTGAGGAGATAATGGTTATGGTAGGGTAAAATACAATTCAAACTTCAAAGTATTATGTTGACATGCAATGATAAAAATTGGGGTAGCATACCTTAACTTTTGTACTGTTGATTGCCCGATAGGTGAAAAAATAGTTGTTGTGTGACAAAATCTCATATCTATGATGAATCTCTCTTTGGTCTGAATGATTCAAATGTGAGAATTTTCAACTTGCATTTAATACAAAAAGTAGAACATCAAGCATCCTAGCTTCAACTTCAAACATCCTAGCTTTTAGAACAGTTGCATATACAGAGGTGTTTTGCACAGATACTTTACTATACACACAAATACTTCAAACACACAAATTATAGATTTTGGTATTTCTTGGTGTTAAAAATGAGTTGTATCGAGAAAAACCTTTTATTACCTTCTTCTTTGTTCGCTTTATGTTAATTTGAACATTAATTGTCTTGGTTGGAGAGGAATATTCTAGATTTAAAAGATAACCGTGTTTATAAAAAATCTATTTTCTATGATGAAAAAGATAATTAAAAAAAATTCCTTAAAGAATATTCATAACGTTTGGTAAAAGAACTATATATTACACATGAGTTACCAACCTTGATGACTGGGTACAATAACCAGAATAAAATTTTTGTATAGGATGTTTGATGAGTCAGTGCTCAGCAAGGAAAAAGAACTTTGAGTTTCCTTTATTGAAAAGATATTCAAGTTTTTATAGCATCTATAACTATGGTTATGGATGACAAGAGACAATGTTTATGGTAGGTTACCTAAAATACTGACATGGGTAGCTTTTGAGTAAATATTAATTTTATGGTTTGAGGGTGACAAGACTGAGGGGACAATGTTAGGGTAAAATACAATTCAAACTTCAAAGTGTTCCTGTTGATATGCAATGATACATATTGAAGCATCATACCTTAACTTTTGTATTGTTAGGGTAAAATACAATTCAAACTTCAAAATGTTCTTGTTGACATGCAATGATACGTAGTGGAGCATCATACCTTAACTTTGTACTGTTAGGGTAAAATACAATTCAAACTTCAAACTGTTCCTGTTGACATGCAATGATACGTATTGGAGCATCATACTTTAACTTTTGTATTGTTAGGGTAAAATACAATTCAAACTTCAAAATGTTCTTGTTGACATGCAATGATACATATTGGAGCATCATACCTTAACTTTTGTACTGTTAGGGTAAAATACAATTCAAACTTCAAACTAATCCTGTTGACATGCAATGATACGTATTGGAGCATCATACCTTAACTTTTGTACTGTTGAGTGCCCAGTAGGCGACAAAATAGTTGTTGTGACTGAAACTCATATCTATGAAGAATCTCTCTTTGGTCTGAATGGTTCAAATGTGAGAATTTTCAACTTGCATTTAATACAAAAAGTAGTTTCAATTCAAGCAACCTAGCTTCTAGAATAGTTGCATGTACGAAGGTGTTTCCCACAAATACTTGACTATGCAAACACATTATATACCTCAAAACACACAAATTATAGATTTTGGTATTTCTTGCTAGTAGAAATGAGTTGTATCAAAAAAAGCTTTTTATTACCTTCTTCTTTGTTCTCTTAACTTTAATTTGAACATCAATTGTCTTTGTTGGAGAGGAATATTCTATATTTTTAAATTAAATTGTGTTATAAAAAAATCTATTTTCTATGGTAAAAAAGATAATCTTAAGATTTTCCTTAAAGAATATTCATAACATTTGGAAAAAGAACTATATATTATGCATGAGCTGCCAACCTTGATGACTGATACAATAATCAAAGCTGATTCTTTTGGATGATTTACGTGGCTTTAGTTAAAGATAACTTTGATTCTGAAATCAAAGCCGATTCTTTTGGATAATTAGGCCATGAAATGGGTTTCAGACAAAGCTCCTAAAGAATGTTATGTCATAAACTACTTTTTGGAAGCTTGAGTGTTAATCCCCAAAAGACCATGTTCATCCCTTAAATTTTGTCACTTCTAGTGATGCTTTCAAGAACGTACATGTATCTTCTAACTAGTGTTCATCGAGGTGCTCATGTAAAAAACTTCACCTTTGAAGCTCAATCAGGACTTAGTTGGATGACTGTGTATCAATTTTCAAAACAATCTACTATGTAAATTACACGATTAGATAGTTTGATCATGAGTAGTTTTTTGAAATTTTGAGCAAAATCAACAGGTTGTTCACTTCAAACATTCCCATTAATTCTAGAACCTGATTAGCCTTTGAAATATCACTGGCATACAAAGATGTACTATATTTAAGTGCTTACAAAAAATGATGCTCTAAAACCAAACACAACAACAATGATTGATCCTAAAGGATTTATGTTTTGGTGAGGTGACTCCTTGGTGATTGGTTGAGTTGGTGTTTGTGATCTTTACTAACTGTTACGTTGCATAAAATGTGTAAATATTTTAAAATATTTTGGGAATATTTCAAAATATTCCAAAACAACATGAAACATGTAAATGAAATTCCATATATTATGAAAATATTTCATTTTAATATTTTTATTTTTTTGGTAGTTATTATTTATTGTTAATGACGCAGTAATGAGAAATGCTATACATGTTGTACACTATTTTTTGACAAATCTGATGCCCTAGTGTAGAAACACCTTTTGAGTCATCAACCTTCCTAACTACCATGTTCCAAATTCACTTGCTTTGACGTTTTAGTTCTTTCCCAACAAATCAATCAACGTAATTTCACATCTTGAAGGATTTTTGTGTTCTTGTAACCTACAATTATTTAGTTAACATTGAGTAAAAATTATGGAATCTAAATATGTTATTAAAGTAATGAAATTATTCTTGGACATAATGTGTCCGCGTGCTCCTTTAGGGGTTAAAGGGTTAGTACCTGTAGTAACCATGAAGACTCGGGTTGGTTGTTTGATACACAAGAATCACCATATACTACAGTCTACGGTAATTATGAGAAGCTTTCCTAATAATTATTTTTTCCAACTATTGTGGTAAAACGCATACAAGTTGGATGAAAATTTATTAAAATGGATGAGTTTTTGCCCAAATGAATGAATGTACCCACGCCATTCACCCACCCACTATATATGGTAATTTCAATGTAGTTTTATAATAATTAACTTACTAACTACAGTAGACAAAGTTATTTTCCAACTACCAGAGGGTATTTTTTTTCATCTTCCTTGAAGTGCCAAAGCGACGACATAAAATGTTATAGTGGTGCTCTATATTTCAACATTCATCTACATATTGGATAGAAAATATCATATTAGAAGATATCACATGTAAATTTGTATTATTTTCATTCAGAAAGTGGCTATTTCATTTGGCTATTTCATTCATGATTTTTGGCCATTTTTTAGGCTCTTTCTTTCTTTTTTTCTTTTTTTCTTTCCTTCTTTCTTTCCTTCTTTGTTTCCTTCTTTTTTTCCTTCTTTGTTTCCTTCCTTCTTTGTTTCCTTCTTTCTTTCCTTCCTTCTTTCTTTCCTTCGTTCCTTCCTTCCTTCTTTCGTTCCTTCCTTCTTTCTTTCTTTCCTTCTTCCTTTCCTTCCTTCCTTCTTTCCTTCTTTCTTTCTTTCCTTCTTTCTTTTTAAAAGTAATTAATTAATTAAACTGGCAATATTTCGCCCCCAAAAAAACTGCCCTGACTACTACTGAGGGAAAATGAATCATGAAGCTTCAAGTCCAAGTTTGAGGATGCACTGAATGCTGCACTGCCATTTGTGATGTCAGCAAAACCACCAATTAGGGTTTATGGATTGGCAGAAGCGAAAGTACGTTACATTTGATGAAGCAGCCGGCCTCCGGGCAGACTTGCTGGGAGGGATGCTCAGCTCAGTCAGTGCCACAGCAAAAAGGACATCAAGGAAGGGAAGCAAAAGGACTATCACAGCATGCAGTACTACTGAGTCCAAGTACGGATATTAAATGTAGTCAGCTCGTACCAAAATTCCATACCTGGATATATTGCAGGTTCAAAGCTCCGTCACTCTAATATATCACATGTGAAAGGCGGGTTTTTTATATTCTTTTATATTTATATTTTAAAAATGATTTTTATCTCTAAAAAGCTGATATTAAAATTTTTGGTAAATATTTTTTTAAAGGATTTTGTGTGGTGACAGAGAATCTTGTACTCCGTTTTATTATATGAGTCCACCTTTTTGACATTTTTCCCCCAAGCTTTTTGTCTTATGTTTTATATTTCAAAATGCGAGAATTTTCCACTTCAAGCAAGGTGGGCACTAAGAGTGACAGAGAAACTGTATAATATAATTAAAGATATCCTATTTTTTGAGTACTGAGATGGCTTTTTTTTGGCAAAAGAAACATCAAGTTGAAACAGGCCAAACATAACATTCTTAAGATTTAGAGTTTGTACCCTATTAAAATTATCGAGATTCTCTTAGATGCTCTTGAATGCTTTTTGTTTTCACAACTTAAGTTTGTATTGCTTGCTTGACTCCTATTGAATTTCCTCGTATAATGGCAAGTGTCATCTTTCACCCCATGTTCTAAGGAAAGTTATTGTATCAGTAAAGGGAAACCAAAGAGTAGGCAATGCAGTACCCTATTGCTTAAGAATTTTATGAAAAGGTGCACTCTTATTATGAAACGGAGGAAGTATAATATAATCATTAATTTTTACTTTTCCAAACCCTTATTTTTTGAAAAAAATTAAATGGATTGTTTGATCTTTACTTCAACATATGATATTGATTTTTTTTCGTTTAAGGTTATGATATTTTCAATTATTTGAAAGATATATAGGTTTTTCTTTTCTTTTAGATATTTGGAACACAAATATTTAATTTAATTTAATTCCTTTTCAACACAATCTAATGTTTGTTTGTTGTAAAATCACTACAAGAAATTATGAGTTGGTGAATTATTAAATGATATAGTTGAAAATAGTGGAGTACATCATTTTTGAATTTATAATTACATTTTGTAAATCTATTGAATCTCATTAATATTGTGGGCTCTTTTTCTTTCTTTCTTTTTTGAATTTGTAAACTAGTCGTTGTACTACATCATTGTCTTGATTTAGTTATTAATGGAAATTGATAGATATGCATGTCATTCTCTATTCTACAATCTTATCAAATTTAAATGAAAGGTTTGTTATGTGTCAGTGTCATAATATGTTTTGATGATTGTTTCAGTAATTTACCATTTGGAGGATTTTATCGGTAAGTGGTTAACCAATAACAATAAACAATGACCAATGAGTGATATTTCTATTGTGAAAAATTTCCACGACTTTATAGATGAAGATAATGTTGATAAAATGACGTGCAAGATGATGGAGTTTGTTTTAGGATTTTCTTTTTTGACTTCTTGGAGCCAAACACCAATAACACGCAATTCGCTATTTACGCACTTGGCCATATAATCATGCACTTGGTCCCCGGAAGCATTAAAAATATTGTGGTAAAAATTTCTCTAAAAAACAACCATTTTTGTCGTTCTACAATTACTTTCATTGTAAACAAACAATTATTTAATTTAATTTTTACTCTTATCTTTATCTTTTATCTTTATCTTTTATTTTCTTTTTTCTTTTTTCTTTTCTTTATCTTGTTTCATTTATCTTATTTCTTTCTTGTCTTCAATTTATTTTCCTTCTTGTCTTCCTTCTTGTCTTCTTCTTTTTCTTCTATTTTTTTTCATTCCTCTTGTGGCAGCCGCAAATCCTTCGCCCGCACCAAAGACAAAAAAAGTAAAAAAAAAAAAGAAAAAAAAAACTTTTTTTTTTTTTTTTTTTTTTTTTTTTTGGAGTTCGTCTTCTTTTTTGTTTGGGGCTCATGAACCCTGAAAATAGAAATTTAAAAAAATAAAAATTTAGGGTTCAGCCGCCGGCGGCTGAACCCTAAACGGCACCAAAAAAAAAAAAAAAAAAAAAAAAATCTTTTTTTTTTTTTTTTTTTTTTTTTAGTCTGCTGTGCGCTAGAGGGTGCGCGGCCGCGCACCCTTTCCCTCATTTTCTCCTCTCCTCCTCTCCTCTCTCCCTCTCTCCCTCTCTCCCTCTTCTTCTCTCTCCCTCTTCTTCTCTCTCCCCTATATATGAGGAGAGGGGAGAGGGGAGAGAGAAGAAGAGGGAGAGAGGGAGAGAGGGAGAGAGGAGAGGAGGAGAGGAGAAAATGAGGGAAAGGGTGCGCGGCCGCGCACCCTCTAGCGCACAGCAGACTAAAAAAAGAAAAAAAAAAAAAAAGATTTTTTTTTTTTTTTTTTTTTTTTTTTTTTTTTTTTTTTTTTTTTTTTTTGGTGCCGTTTAGGGTTCAGCCGCCGGCGGCTGAACCCTAAATTTTTATTTTTTTAAATTTCTATTTTCAGGGTTCATGAGCCCCAAACAAAAAAGAAGACGAACTCCAAAAAAAAAAAAAAAAAAAAAAAAAAAAGTTTTTTTTTTCTTTTTTTTTTTTACTTTTTTTGTCTTTGGTGCGGGCGAAGGATTTGCGGCTGCCACAAGAGGAATGAAAAAAAATAGAAGAAAAAGAAGAAGACAAGAAGGAAGACAAGAAGGAAAATAAATTGAAGACAAGAAAGAAATAAGATAAATGAAACAAGATAAAGAAAAGAAAAAAGAAAAAAGAAAATAAAAGATAAAGATAAAAGATAAAGATAAGAGTAAAAATTAAATTAAATAATTGTTTGTTTACAATGAAAGTAATTGTAGAACGACAAAAATGGTTGTTTTTTAGAGAAATTTTTACACAAAAAATTTTAAGTAAGATTTGCACATGAAATGAACGCACTTGACCAAGTGCATAAATAGCGAATTGCGTGTTCAATGTTGTGGCAAAATCATAGTCGTTTAAATATGAAAGACACTTGTCTTTTCAGTGTCTGTATAGTGTACGCTACAGTGCAAAAAAGAGTCTAATATCACTCGACACAAAACTTCAAGTCTTCTGGCAACTTGTACGTGTTGGCTTCCGGCAACTTTAAAATAAAGCATCCAATTCCGTCTTGACACCCATTCTTACACCTTTCAGTGTCTGCATAGTGTATGCTACAGTGCAAAAAAAAGTTTATTTTCTCTCGACACAAAACATCAAGTCTTCTGAGTCTCTGACAATTTGTACGTGCTGGCTTCCAACAACTTTAAAATAAAGCATCTAATTTTGTCTTGACATCCATTTTTACACCTTATGCTTGCTTTGAAATTGTTCCACAAAGTGCTTTTGAACTACTGCATAGGCATTATTAAAAAAATAAACCACTCAAAATCATGTTTTTAGAAAAATCAATCAGTTCTTCTTCGACCTATCTTTAGTTGGCTATTGCAGCTATTTCGTATTACAATTAGAAAAAAATTGTGGATTCCTCTTGGTAATTTGTGGTAATTTGTGAATTCTCATTGTTTGAATTTGACATTTGTAGAGGAACTCTTCAATTTGAAAATTCAGAACAAACACATTCTTATTCCAAAATAACTTTTTTCTTGAATAATCAACATTTTTAATTGCTAATACTATGAATTGTTAATTGCTAATACTATGAATTTTTAATTACTAATGATTTCTTTAAACTTTACATGTTATCCTGCACAATATTGAACTCAACAGAGAAAAAACCAATCGACTGGCCTACATTAAGGTCCTACAATGTTTTATTAAAACAATTAAAGTGATTCAAAAAATGTATACTCCTATAAGGGTAGACTCTATACTACCTAATTTATAAAGTTACCATTCTACACTAACATTTATGCTAAAATCATTGAAGCATAATGTTACATCTATTATTGTTAGATTATTGTCTATAAATGTAAGGATTTATTAACATTTTGATAAGTTGAGTAGTAATTGGTTATATTCCAATTGTCTTATAGATATGGAGATATGGAGAATGTTTTATAGATATGTAGATATGGAGAATTAAATGACAATAGCACTAACTTAATGAAGATCATGACTGTCTTTGCTTCCCCTCCTTGATGTATAAAGCTAATACCAATTATATGCACATATAAATCTTGATTATAAAAAATACTAATAGGATTTTGGTTCTTTATAATTGTGACTTAAATGAACGTTTATGACTCAATTCTTTTTAAAAGGATTTTACAGATTGACATAAGTCAAATTGCGCTAGAAAGTAGACTTGATGTAGAATTTTAAAATATTTTTCATTATTTCAAAAACTTTTTATTTTGGTTTTAAGCAACTTGTTAAAAACGGACATCAACCAAAAAAATGGTCTTTTGAAAGCTTAGGAGTTAAACAAAGGCTCGCAAATTTAAGCTAATCTAACATATTATAACATACCGTATGTGGAGGGCAGGATCGGCACATCTCTGTCAAATATCTAATTATTTTCCAAACTAAGGTATGACATATAGTATTCATTAATATTTTTGAAGATTCATTTTTTCACCATAAAATAAATAAATAAACACACTTTCTTTCAAAAAACAACGTACATGTTTAGATGAATTTCCCACCGACCTTGCTACCACGTATGGTTTTACGGGATTGTACGGTGACAAAATGGATGACTATGATGGGAGAATCTCCTAGCCTTGCCTGGATCAAACGCAAACTGAACTCCATGATTTCAGGCTGTATGAGACTTATAACACTTTGAACCGCGTTGAGAATTGCTTCTTGTCCGTAACCGGGACTTGGACTTGCAGCACCTACTAAGTTGAATGATAAACATGTCCTTTTGAGAAACATCCCCAGAAAGGGACACTTCTTAACATTTTATTTGGGGAGTGCAAATGAAGAATATTCATAACAAATGGCACAATTCAGATGCGAATGAAGGCCCCAGGGAAGGACAAGGACTCAATCATGGGGACATCTTTTGTGCACCTTAACCCTTAAATGCCTAATATCATATCTGTCAAATATCTTTCACAAAAAATATTGGATGAAAATTGTTTATGTAGCAGTTGGAATTGCATAACATTCAGTAGCCTTTGAAAAGATTGCCTTTTAGTTTCATCCACCTTTATATACAGAGTGACCAGTGATGTCTAATTGAATGAACTATTGAATCAAATAAACAATAACAAAACAATGTTGAATTGTGATTGAATCAAATATACAAGTACAAAACACTGTTGAATTGTGATTGAATGAGTGCTTTCAATTACTCTTCACCATGGTTGATTGCTCTTGCTTAACCCCTAAGTGACCGATCAATCATTTTATGGTTGCTGCTCTTTTTTTACGGGCTGCCCCAGATGAATTAAAACGTTTCTAGAAAATAAAAAATATTTTCAAATAGGAAATCAAGTCTACTTCCTAACCCAATTTGAATCATGTCAATCGGAGTTAAACTCCATCAAGGAGAAATTTTCAAAGACAAACACCTCAACATTGTCCTAGTGTTACAAAACTTACTATTTTAGGAAAGTAATGATGTTCCCTCTTTCAAAAGTTTTTCTTTTTTGAACTTTAGAATAGAATGTCTAGTTTCAACCAATCATACCAAATTTCAAATTCTAAAAGTAAAATTTGTAATTTTGGTGAACATTCAAACGATAAATGCTTCTAAATTCGTTTAACCCCTAAATTTCCTTGTGTTTTTTGGGAGCTTGAAACCTCAAAACTGCGATTTTCTACCTCTATGTACTCCCGGGGATGTGAACCAAGTTTTTTTACTTCTTTTAGAATTCCAACCGTAAGATCTTGTACCTAAGCCTATTCATAGCTGTTGTTTCAAAAATTGACCGTTGGATGTTTATGATTTGCAAGATCATTACATCCAAAGTTTGTGCAAAAGTTTTTTGGGGCATTGCTTGGGAGGCATTGTCTCCATAGTGCAAAGGGGGACTTGAAGACTGTTACTCCAAAAGTTTGCTCATATTTTTTTCCATGTAGATAACTAAGTTGGGTACGCTCATGCAAAATTTTAGAGACTCATTATGCGTTTCAAACCTTCATCCAAATTAATTTCCGGAAGTAGGTATAAAAATGGCAATTTGGTGAAACATGCATTACATTAATTGTATTTTATTTTTGGAAAAAATGAACGGTGATTAGGTACCTCTATGATTTTATAAATTTTAGGCGAAATTATTTTAAAAAAATTTCAAAATCTCAAATTTTGACAAATTTCGAAAGAAATGGATGTGAAATTACAAAAAACCTTGGAGGTTGCTGTTCTTTATTTTGGAGGCTGCCCTTGTCAAGCCAAGAATATAATCAACATGGGTCACTTCAAATTCTGAGCCTAAATGTGGTGAAGAGCATGTCTCCAAAAAAAAAATTTGAAAAAATGATTATAATAAAAAGTTTTTTTCTGCCCCGGTTGGGCTTGAAACCAAAAATTTCAATAATTTTTTTATAAAATCCGAATTTGACTTTGTAATTTTTACCCCACACACCTTGTATGTATGACCACGCCCACGCCAAATTATAGTCTAAAATTCTTAATTTAGACCTCCCATCTAAGCTGCCCGAAACAGAAAAAAGCCATTTTGGCTTTTAAGGGCCTTTTAACCCCTAAGTGACCGAACGACCATTTTATGGTCGCTGCCCCTTTTTTACGGGCTGCCAAAGATGAATTTTTTATTTTTTTTGAAAAATAAAAAATATTTTCAAATAGGAAATCAAGTCTACTTTCCAACCCAATTTGAATTATGTCAATCCGAGTTAAACTCCATCAAGGAGAAATTTTCAAAGACAAACACCTCAACATTGTCCTAGTGTTACAAAACTTACTATTTCGGGAAAGTAATGATGTTCCCTCTTTCTAAAAAAATTCTTTTTTGAACTTTAGAATAGAATGTCTAGTTTCAATCAATCATACCAAATTTCAAATTCTAAAAATAAAATTTGTAATTTTGGTGAATATTCAACGATAAATGCTTCTAAATTTGTTTAATGAGTATCGAAAACATTTTTTAAAAGTTTGACCGTACGGATAATTACTAAACATCTTGCTTCTCATTTTCTCTTTTGAACCAAACTTCATCGAAGTTGTAGAAGCAACATTTTATAGCACATTTAGGTTTGGCCCTTACCCCCTCTGTCATTTAGGGGTTAAGGGCCCTTAAAAGCCAAAATGGCTTTTTGCTGTTTCGGGCAGCCTAGATGACGGGTTTAACTTTAGTATTTTGGGTTAAACTTTGGTGTGGGTGTGGTAATACATACATACTATATGTGGTAAAATTTGGGCAGCCAAATTCAAGTTTTAGAATTTTATTATGCAAAATTTTGTTTTCAAGCCCAGCTGGGGCAGCAAAAAAAAAATTAGTGTTTTTTGAATTTTTTTTTTGGAAATATGTTTATAATAATACTACTACACACATTTAAAAAAAATCCAAGTTGAAAGTTTTAACAATTTTACATGGGCAGCCTTCAAAATTTACAAGAGCAAGCTTCAAAGTTTTTTGTAATTTTACATTTTTTTCTTTCAAAAATTGTCAAAATTTGAGATTTAGGAATTTTTCGATTTTTTTTTTTCTAAAATTCACAAACTCATAGATGTAACTTTTCACCGTTCACTTTTTTACTGAACCAAAAACCTTTAACGTTATTCAAGTTTTACCATATTGTGGTTTTTGAACCTTCTTCTGGAAAATAATTTGCATGAAGGCCAAAAAAGCATAATGAGTCTCTAAAATTTTGCATGGAGGTGCCTAACTTAGTTACCTACATGGAAAAAAATATGAGCAAAATGTTTGGGGTAATAATCATCAAGTCCCCCTTTGCACCATTTAGACTATGCCTTTTGGGTAAAGCCCAAGAAAACTTTTGAATCAACTTTGAATGTTATAAACTCACAAATGGTAAAGATCCAACGGTTGAAATTTAACATGGTGTTAGTGCAAGTAGTTGGGTTGAAGATCTTACGGTTGGAAGTACAAAAAAAGTTAAAACATATTGAAACATACATCAACTTCCACAAGGTGCTCAAAAATCGCAGTTTTTGGTTTTGGAGGTCCCAAAACACCTTGGGCCTTTAGGGGTTAATGAGTATCTAAAACATTTTTGGAAAGTTTGACCGTACGGATAATTACTAAACATCGTGTGTCTCACTTTCTCTTTTGGACCAAACTTCATCGAAGTTGTAGAAGCAACATTTTATAACACATTTAGGTTTTGCCCTTACCCCCTCTGTCATTTAGGGGTTAATGCCACGTGTCTCCATAGTTGCTAATGTGATGTGGAATATCCCACATCATTTCATTGGTGGGATGAAAAGATGTGGGATATTCCACATCATTCTGTTGGAGGGGGGCAATAGTCACAAAGGATACTGAATGTTATGTGAATAGTGAATTACATCAATAAGACTTTGGCCTCCTAGGTGTTTAGGGGTTAACTCTTAAATCTCTGACCTATGACCATGGAATCATGCTTTATTTGTCACATTGAATTTTGTCACTATGAATATGATAAGAATTCAACTTTATATTTTTAATGAATGAAGTTATGTGTCCTTCAGATGCAAAAAAAAGCTATTGACTTGTTGTTAGCGCTAGCTAGTAGGGCCAATCTTTTTGGTTTAAAAAAAAATGTTTTGTCTCTCTTCACAATTGTTGTCCATTCATACGTCACTCTTTTCCCCAATTCCTTCATTTGATTGTGGATTGTTTCACAATTGTTTAATTTAGGCATATTTGTTAAATGTTGCCTCGATTTTCATCACCTTTCCAAAGCACCAATCCATTTTAATTTCGGTTGAAAAATCCACTTCTTTCTCCATTATACTCTCATAAACAAGTTGGTGGGGGCTTTTATGACATTTAAGGGTTAAACTCAAATGCAAAAAAACTCATTTTCATAGTGAATTGTTTTTTACGACTCTTTGTGTAATTGGGAGCCCATGTAAAATCCAAAAATAGCTTGAATGACCTTGATTTAATTTGAAGAGGTGGCATAACTATCGAAGAGCTTTCATAAAAACAATTGGATGAAAATTCCTTCATTATATGATACTCTAGGTCACTTTGAATAAGTTACATCTATTTGCAAGATTTTGGGTGTACATACATTAGATGTTAAGGACCAAAAAGCTTTAATTGGGCCTGATCTCTTTTGTTTTTACTATTTTAGAGTAGGTCCAATGTGATCTTCTTTTTGTTTCAATATTACTTGTTTTTTTACCAACATATGTAACATTCTTTGATAATTTTAATAGTATAAAATTTGGTCATGTCCAAAGCATATTTTTCACAATAGAATTAATTAAATTTTCCATTTAAAAAGCATGAATCTTGGAACTTGTAGAGGTTAAAAATTCACTCACAAGATTCATGTACGGTACAAATACCATAAACCAAGAAAACAAGGTAGTTTAAATGTTGCAGATACTCTAAAGTGTCCCCATACCAACTGAGCCTATTTACACACATTAAACATAAAATATTTTTGGTAGGTCTTAATAGCAAGCTCAAGAGGATTCCAACACATTTTAGCATTCATTATTTGGACATTGCATGAATAAGTTATGAATTTCCAAAGTGTTGACTATAAAACGATCTTAAACTCTGATGTGTAGATTGTGCACATTCTCATTAATAATAGGGTGTCAAAATCTACTTATTATGGAGAATTAAGCTAAGGACAATTTAAGAAAAATGTCGCTTTTAAATATAGTTACCTTAAAGGCTACTCCACTACTCTACTTAGAATAATGCAAATGAAAGAAGCCAAATGGTTTATCGTTCATCTTCAACAGGGATTCAGTGGTAGTTCATGACACGGTTTTTAGGGGTGTCTCGGTCAATAGTACTTTTTCTATGTTATTTAAGGCGGTCTATTGCAATAAAGCTCTACAATTCAACTTCAAAAGTGTACTGCATAGCTATGAAAACAAAGTCTTTTGAACATCACCAAGTCACCATTACCTTCTTATCTAGGTGATGGTGACTTATGAGGAAGCACTTCCCCAAACAGGTTCTTCATTCACGTTTCATAAGATTCTAGCTTGCGATGTTGCTTCTCTAGGGTGAACAACCTCGACTCTAAATCCTTCCAAACATTCATGCGACTACTATTCACTCTTTTGGGCACCCTAAGGTCTTTTTTTAGCAAATTATTTTGCAAATTTGGGGCTTATGGTCTAAGATTGGTGGGGTGGGGGGGGGGGCTCAAGGGCTCAGGAACTTTAAAGCCTTGGAAGAGGGGGTTATTTTTTTAAGACAAACCCCTACATGTTCAAAATAGAGAATAGTTTTTGTCCTCTCACATTAACTATTGAAGGTTAGATTAGAATGCCAAAGCCTCACACAAACACTTGGAATGCATAGGAAAGAGATAATCTTTACTCATGGGCTGCCCCTCTTAAGTAGCACACCCAAGGGAGTCCCCTTGGCAAACCATATGGGACATCAGCCCATACTCCACTCCTAGTACACTAGGATCAGCCCATATCACTTGGGAGACCCAATTCTCATTACTTCTAACTAGTACCACTTCTCTAGTTGCAAGTCTAGCTCATTCGCATCATCTACTCTAGCTAATGCGCATGGCTATGAGCAACTTCAGCCCACGCAATCATCCTACTTCAACACTCCCACTTTGCGAATAGCCAAAGCCTTGGAGCCCAAATGCCACCACTAGTCTTTGATGTCGATCTCTCGCAAGAGCCTTTGTGAGCACGTCCGCCACCATGTGCTCCGTTGGACAATACTTCAACTCTATCACCTTCATCTCTAACTTCTCTCGAATGAAGTGATATTGCACATCAATGTGCTTTGTACGTGAGTGATGCGTTGGATTCTTCGCCAATGACATACTCCCTTGGTTGTCACACATGATTGTTGTAGCCTCCTCTTGAGTGCATCTCACATCCGCCATTAGTTGCCTCAACCAAATGGCCTCCTTCGTACCGTGGCTCGTCGCCATGTACTCCGCCTCAACCGTTGACGTGGCCGTGGTTTGTTGGCGCTTGCTATTCCATGAAACGCCCCCGATCCAACTTTGAACATGTACCCCGTGGTCGATCTACGATCATTGGTATCACCCGCATAATCCGCATCACAATACCCACTCAACACAATGTTGTCACCTCCAAGACACAACCTCACATCACTTGTGCCTTTCAAGTACCGCATGATCCTCTTGACCGCAACCCAATGACTTGAACCCAGTCTTGCCATGTGTTGACTCACAACGCTGATTGGATACGCAAGGTCCGGCCTTGTTGCAATCATAGCATACATCAATGACCCTACAGCTTGCTTGTATGGCACATCCACCATAGATTGAGCCTCTAATGCATACTCCTCATCGGTGAGTTTCACGAGTTTGGAATTCACATCCAATGGAGTGCCAACCGGCTTGCAATCCTCCATGCCAAAGCGTTTGAGCACATCCATAACATACTTGCTTTGATTCATTGTTATGGTGCGTGTTGCTCTATCTCGCACAAACTCAACTCCTAGACAAAAGTGCAACTCACCGAGATCACTCATCTCGTACTCGTTCTCAAGCATTGCCTTCAATGCCTTCAAAGAGCTCATACAACTTGCAAGGATGATCAAATCATCCACATATATGATCACGATGACCACATGTTGCTCCTTTTGCATGAAATACAAGCTGTGATCAGCGATGCTCCTTGTGAACCCGATATGAACAAGAAACGTGTCAATCTTTTGATACCATGCGCGTGGAGATTGCTTCAACCCATACAATGACTTGTTCAACTTGCAAACAAGGTTCTAATTACCTCGTTGCACAAATCCTTCGGGTTGTACCATGTAGATGTCCTCTTCCAACTCGCCGTTCAAGAACGCCGTCTTCACATCCATTTGATGCATTTCCAAATCCATGGCAGCCCCGATGGCCAAAATGCATCGAATAGTGGTGAATTTCGCCACCGGTGCAAAGGTCTCATGAAAATCAACACCTTCGATTTGTGAAAAGCCCTTTGCCACCAATCTTGCCTTATAACGAACCACATCACCCGTTGCATCTCTCTTTGCACGAAATACCCACTTACAACCGATAGCATTGCGATTCTTGGGGAGGGGAGTCAATTCCCAAGTGCCATTGTCCATCAACGATTTGTACTCCTCTTGCATGACTTGCTCCCACTTGTTTGCATCATCACAACTCAACGCTTCACGAATCGTCAATGGAGCATCTAAAAGTGCAACGTTTGCATGCTCCTCCTCACCTTGAGGGAGAATATGATTCTTCCACCACTCGCCAAGTGGTCTACGATTTCTCTCTGGATAACGACGATCGCTCGAGGATGCATTGTCTTCAACCGCCGTTGCTTGTGCCTTTTTCTCGCCATTCTTCGTCTTCAAAGGTGGCTCCTCAATATGCTCCTCGTCACCAAAATCTTCGTCATCCTCGTCTTGATCAACAATATCAATAACGGGAGATTTGGAACATTGGTCCACAATGGCCGGTTTATCGCCACTTCTCCCACTTGGACCATCATCCAAATTGTCTTCAACCTTGGAATTCTCGCAAAATGTCACATCACGAGCTCGAATGATCTTCTTGGTCTCGAGCGACATAAGCCTGTACGCCTTGGTACCTTCACAATATCCAAGAAACACACATTTTGTTGCCTTGGCCTCAAGTTTGGTTCTTTGAGAATCGGGTACCTTTGCAAATGCGATGCATCCAAATGTGCGCATGTGCTCCACGCGGGGTGGCCTCCCACTCCACGCTTGCTCTGGTGTCATGTTTTGAACCGCACTCGTCGGGCATCGGTTGCGTGTGTACACCGCAGTCACCACCGCTTCCGCCCAAAGGTCCAAACCCAAATTTTGTGCATGCAACATACTCCTTGCCATTTCCACAATTGTTCGATTTGCACGCTCTGCAACTCCGTTTTGTTGTGGTGTATATGGCGTTGTGGTTTGTCTAGCAATGCCTTCTTTCTTCAATAACTCTCCAAATTGGTTGGACAAGAACTCGCCGCCATTATCCGATCGAAATACCTTGATCTTGTGCTCGGATTGCTTCTCAACCAACGCCTTGAACTCTTTGAACTTCTCAAAACACTCGCTCTTTGCTTTGATCGGATACAACCATATCTTCCTCGAAAAATCATCAATGAACGTCACAAAATACTTGCAACCCCCCATAGACGTGGTCTTCATTGGACCACACACGTCGGAATGCACAATCTCAAGAACCTTGGTTGCACGAGTTGCCCCATCAACTGGAAACGGTGAGCGTTGTTGCTTGCCTTCAATACAACCCTCACATGTGAATGAACTAGGCGCGACGTGTGATTGTGCAAGATCCATGCCACTTACCATTCCACGCAGTGCTTTCACACTCTTGACATTCAAATGCCCGAGACGACGATGCCACAACGCCAACTTGTCTTCATTTGAACTCGATTGCACCAACGTTGCGGATTCCGCCGCGTGCATCTTGGAAAACTTGATTTGGTACAAGTCGTTGATTTCGTGTATAATGGCCACCTCCTCACGACTTGGGGACAACACAAAACACCCTTGGTCGCTAAATTCCACTCGCAAATGCTTCATCACCAAATGTCGCACCGATAAAAGATTTGCCTTCAACTTGGGAACGTGGAGGACATCATGGATGGTAATTGTCTTCACACGACCCTTCACCTCGGTGTCTACGACGATGGATCCTTTACCCACGGCTTGAAGAACCGTATCATCACCCAGAATGACATTCTTTGGAGATATGATGTGATATGATTGGAAACAACTCCTAATGGGCGCTATGTGACTCGAGGTTCCCAAATCAACAATCCAATCGATCACACTACCATTGCATGACACGTCACTTGCCATCATTGCATACTCGTCCCCGTCATCAATACAAGAAGAGACGCTAGTCATAAATGCGTACTCATCACCTGCATCGTTGACCTTTGTATTGTTGGCACTTTCCTCTCTCTTGCGTTTGTAGCAAAATTTTGCCAAGTGGCCCTTCTTACCGCAATAGTAGCATACCTTGTCTGTAGAGCTCCCACTGGCACCGCTCTTGGATTGCTTCGCCATAAGCGCCGCGCTATCGCCACGAGTCTCGTTCTCTTTGCGCCGCGAGAGTTCATGCAACAACCGTGATGTCACATAATCAAGAGTGAGCTCGCTAATGGGCCTACTCTCCATAGCAACGATAAGATACTCGTACGACGGCGGCAAACTCTCGAGGAGCGTCATAACGATATCACCGTCGGTAATGTTGACGTCTGCGCCGTTGAGCTGATCCGCAAGAGCCTTGACTTTGTTGATGTGCGCCAACATGTCGTCGTTTTCTTCCATCTTGATGGTGAAAAACTTGCGCCTCAAAAACAAGATATTGACCAAGCTCTTTGCCTCATGAATATTGCAAAGCTTGGCCCATGCCTCGGCGGGAGTCTTGCACGACCGAATATGAGAAAGCTGGGAATCAGAAAGATTAAGAGCCAAAATCGCAAAGGCCTTTTTCTCTCGCCGAGTGTACGCAGTTCGTACCCTAGCCTCGGCGTCGGACGAAGGCGGTTCCTCACTACCCTCAACTATCTCCCACAATTCTTTTTCGGCCATGACCATTTCCATCTTGAATTTCCACAAGTGGAAGTTGACGCCATCGAACTTGTCTACAACCTTAGCACCTTCACCCTCAAATGTAGCCATATCCTTGATTGAAGGACGTACGCTCACAAAATTCAGCCCCTAGAAAGCTAAGAAAAATTGTTTTTATGATTTTTGACAATTTTGTGATTTGTGAAGCAAATTGCACACGTATGTGCTTCTAATGCCTCCAAACTAATTCCAAACACTAAATCAGCACCTTTGTGCTACACATCAACCTCACAACACTCAATCGTGATGGTTCTTAGTGAATTTGCACAAGATCATACCACAACACCCTAACTAGGAGAATTGCGCACTCGTTGGCTCAAATCCACTCAAATCAGCACCCTTGTGCTTCACAACATGTAATGCACCCTATGGACACCCTTGTGCCTTCCAAGGACTCTAAATCAATGCAAATTCACCCCTTCAAGTCCTAATTGCATTGAAATTCATCAAATCAGCCCCGTTGTGCATTCACTAACCCAAACTCTAATTTTGAGCTCTCCAAGGGCATAACTCACATTCCAAACCCTTGTGCAAGAATTGCAATACCAAAATCAGATTGTAGACTCACCCCAAAAGCCTCAAAGCATAAAAGTGCCTTGCAACAGCACAAGTGCACAAATTGAACACAAATTGAGCCAATAAGCTCCAATAAGCTCCAATAAGCTCCAATAAGCTCCAATCAGCTCCAATATACTCCAACAAGCACCAATAAGCTCCAAAGCTCCAATTCAGCCCTTGTAGACGTGTATAAACTCCAAAAGTGCTCCAAAGTGCTCCAAAAGCTCCAAATCAACAAATGATAGCTCCAAAGTGCGAATTCAGCCCTCCAACACGTAGATCAAAGGTAGGAAGATTGTAATACCTCCCAATGTCGAAATCAGCCCACCAAAGCTCGAATTCAGCCCTCCAAAGTTCCAAATCAGCGCTCCAATACTCCAAAATCAGCGCTCCAACGCACGACCTCCACACAATGAGCAATCTAATCTTTGACTCACGCAAAACACATGAGTGGGCCCATAACCTATTGAAGGTTAGATTAGAATGCCAAAGCCTCACACAAACACTTGGAATGCATAGGAAAGAGATAATCTTTACTCATGGGCTGCCCCTCTTAAGTAGCACACCCAAGGGAGTCCCCTTGGCAAACCATATGGGACATCAGCCCATACTCTACTCCTAGTACACTAGGATCAGCCCATATCACTTGGGAGACCCAATTCTCATTACTTCTAACTAGTACCACTTCTCTAGTTGCAAGTCTAGCTCATTCGCATCATCTACTCTAGCTAATGCGCATGGCTATGAGCAACTTCAGCCCACGCAATCATCCTACTTCAACATTAACCTCTAAAGGACCAGGGGGGTTTTTAACTTAGCTCTTGTTTTCTCGACTAGCTCTTATAACAAGCTCAAATCCTCATTGGTGTGGGTTAATTTTGACGATCGGCATCGTTGAAATCAAAGAAGACTTACATAGCTTTTGTATGAAAAAAGGATCAACAAAATCGCACAATTTTTGAGAAAATGCCACTGTTGAGAAGATTGATGGAACTTGTTCTGGGTATTTTGTACACATGCTGAAATCGGATTGATCAAAAGTGCTAAAAAAAACCTGAAATTTTTACCATGCATAATGATCATCATTTTGAACATGCACAAAAAAATTTCAATTAATTTGGAGGTGTGAGGAGAAAGATATGAGGGTCTCAAGTGATGCCCAAATAACCTCCTTGCAGCTCAAAAAAATCACCAGAAATCGCACACTTCATGAAATTTTGATCAAGAAGTACTCAGAGATTCAGCTCTCAAAAAGAATTAGGGTCTCTTTGTTGCTCACATTACAATTCACGGTCCAACAACTTGAAATTCCTCACTTTCTAGTTCCAGAAGCCATGTGGTGGCCTCGTGGTCCTTTAGGGGTTAACATCGGGGGGACATCGGGGGGACATCAGGGATTTACTCTCTTTCGGGTGAACAATGGGGCTGCTAAAAAAAAATGCATGTCATGCATTAAAGAATCGAGACCTGCTTCTCACATGATTATGATACCAGGGCATGTATGCCGGGTTATGTCAAATGTATATTTTATCTGCGAGTTGTATGTGCGCAATTAAAAAATAACATTTAAATGTATATCATTTCAAGTTCAGGAGATGCCATCATTCCTATTTAGCTATGATGATCTGTTGCTTACATTTTCTATAAACAAGTACCCCCCAACCAAGACCACCAAAACTGAATATTTGTAGGTTCCATGACTTGTTGATATTTTTTTAATAAACACAAAACAATTTCCCAAACTTTCCAGTGGCAGCCATTTGAAAAATATATATTGAAACAGCTCCCACTCTCCCAGGCTCAGGTGTTTTTTGAACGGAGGTAGGATGTTTTACTGTTGGAAAATCTGCATGATTCAACTTTTGGTGGCAAGTCCACCCATGTTTTGTATTTATATTTCTGTATTTTTATGCTTTTATATGTTTGGTGGGAAATATGTGCCTTTGTACTAGTAAACCACGCTTATAGAATAAATAGAGTTGTTAAAACCAGCCTGTCATGGACCCATTAATTAATAATCATCCCCTAATACTGAGTATACACAATGGGTTGTGAGCAAGGACAGCGGTATTCAAGGCTCTTGTACTGTACTGGACACGCGTGAAAGCCATTGATGGTGCCCCGTGGCCACGGTTTGGCTTTGCCAAAAGTGCAAGTCTGACTTGGTCCTTCCAGTACTCATGAAGAGAGCGTGTCGTCTTTGACCGCTTGCCCTAATTATACACGACCAATACGTGATTTCAAACACCCTTACATCTCCGTCATTCCAAGCTTCGCTTCATACATAACATTCAGTAGCCTTCCATGAGGGTGCCGTTTAGTTTCATCGGCCTTCATGAGTGACCAGTGATTTGTAATTGAATGGACTATTGAATCAAATAAAAAATTACAAAATACTGTTGAATTGTGATTGATTGAGTGCTTTTGATTACTATTCACCATGGTCAATTGCTCTTGCTTAATGCCACCTATCCTCATAGCTACCGATGTGATGTGAAATATCCCACATCATTTCATTGGGGGATGAAATGATGTGGGATATTCCACATCATTTTGTTGGGGGAAGGCAACAATCACAAGGCTACTGAATGTTATGTAAACATTACATAACGTGTAGTAGCATGCACTGTCTCTACTTTGGTTCTACAGTAGATGGTGTTGATTCTATTGAATATTCCACACCCGACATAACATTACATGACGTACAGTAGCATGCATTGTCTCTACTTTGGTTCTACAGTAGATGGTGTTGATTCTGTTGAATATTCCACACACGACATAACATTACATGACGTGCAGTAGCATGTATTGTCTCTACTTTGGTTCTACAGTAGATGGTGTTGATTCTGTTGGATATTCCACACCCGACATAACATTATATGACGTGCAGTAGCATGCACTGTTTCTACTTTGGTTCTACAGTAGATGGTGTTGATTCTGTTGAATATTCCACACTCGACATAACATCATTATTAGCTAAGTGGACAAATGGAGGCAAGATGATGAACACAATGCATGAAAGAAAGGCAATGGGCATAGAGGCTACTAAATGTTATGTGTTGTGATAGCACAAACAAACGAATTATCACATTAGAGCATACGTGATTTGGGGAAGCGAGTTGTTCATTTGAGAAATAAGGACAAAAATGACACTGTACAAATATGTTTCTAGGTTGGTGTAGGAAATAAACTTAACCTTTAAAGCACATATGCTTTCTAAATTCCACACCCAAAGTCTTTTAAACTCTATTTTAAGCATGATTCTCTTTCTAGTTTACTTTGGTTTTATTCTAAAGAAATATAGATCCCCTACGGGTGCTCGGTTTGACATTTAAAAAAATCCCGTTTGATGCAATGGAGTAGAAGTTATGAGCAAGATTCTCCCAAAATACTACCAAGTCCGTGGGGCTTCTTAAGTGGCGTTTAAGGGTTAGCCCCTATGAGAGCTTGGAGAAAGAGGCATGTAGTTTAGGAGCTTTTGATGTAAATTCACCCCAAAAAAACCAAAAAGCCCAAATTGGGCCTCATATTTTTTTTAAACAATTTTGAAAAGGTGCTATGTAGACTATCTTTATTCATTTTTTTTCAACACATGTATGCAATGTTCTTCACTAATTCAAGTGATACAAAATTTCTATTGGACAAAATATAACAATCATGATTTTTCACAATATGATTGATTGAATTTGTCATTTGAAAACCATGATTCATTGGTCCTTTAGGAGTTAAATTTGGCTTGACAAAAGAAGTAACAAAAAACAAGCAATAATTTTGTTGAGTCTATGCTGAGTCTGTTACCTAATATCATTAATTTATGCCATGGATTGTTCATGAGTAATCCCTTGGTCCCTTGATGAATAGTCCCTTAGGCTTGGGGGAGCTTGTGGGAACTCTCCTTTAGTATCGGGGAGGTCATGAGTTTCACTTCTACATATGATGTAGACCATAGACTAGTTTTGTAGTATTTTGGAACTGTAAACGAGTATACGTGTGTTAACTTCTTTTCCAAAGGATATTAGCATATGTGTTGCAAATGCACATTCATGTCCTAATATGTTTACCATATGTACATTCTAGCGAAATCGGGTTGAATGTTCCTTTAATCCTCAAACATCATTGTAGCCATATATCGCTATCTCTAAAACCCCGATGGTCTTTAATGCCTGGAGACAAAATTGTCCCCTATTTTGTACCATGCAAAACCCACCTAAACAAACACCCCCTCTTCCTATGGATCTATATTCACAAGTAGGCTCTCATAGAGTAATTTGGGGCCGGAGGCTCCAAATTTGAAAGAAAAAAAAGAGCCAAAGAAGCCCCTATGTTGTCGAAAATGGAAAATTCATGGTATAGAGGGGATGAATGAATAGTGCCCGCATTCAAGATCACCGGGGTTTTTAGAGACATAGACCATATACTAGCAGATGGATGTAACTTATCCAAAGTAAATAGAAGTATTACAAAGTAGATGAAGGATTTATCATCCAATTCTTTTTGTGACAGCTCTTCATTGGTCATGCCACTTCTTTAAGTTAAATCAAGGTCATTTAACCCTTAAACGACAATGCAAGCTCCGCGGACTTGGTTATATTTTGGGAGAATCCTGCTCATAACTTCTACTCCATTGTACCAAATGGGGTTTTTAAAATGCTAATCCAAATACCTTAGAGAGATCTATACTTCTTTAGAATAGAGCCAAAGTAAATTGAAAACATAATCATGCTTAAAATGGAATTTAAAATGGGTGTGGTATCAAGAAAGCATATGTCGTTTAAGGGTTAAGCAATTTTTGGATTTAAACAGGGTCATAACTACAGAAAGAGTAATAAAAACAATTCAACATATAGTGTATTTTGGATTTTGTTTGTTTTTCTTGCCTAAACTAAATTTAGGCCATGAAAACAAATTCTATTGCATTTGAGCTAAACTAACAAAATGAAGCTTACCAAATCTAGTTCGTACTCTGTTTTGAATTTTTGGAAAACTGTGAAAATTGAATGTTTTATTGGAGTTACATGTTCAGTGGGTACTACTATGGTGTACAAAATTATTCTAAATTCTAAATTTAATCACACATATGCTTTTCATTTATTGTACTATTCTTCATTATAATTTATACATAAGATAAAAAAAAATCAAAAGTATTAAGTACATTTTATAATTAATATGAATTTTCTTCACTTCAAAAAATCATTGTAATTTCAAATTTTCACCAAAATTTATAAAAAGTTCATGCTTTATATTAGACACATGGCTTCATCAACTCAAAATATAAATTTGAATTCTTATCATATTTATGGTGCCAAAATTGAGTGTGATAAGTAAAGCAAGATTCCATGGTCATAGGCCCAACGTTTAGGAGTTAACCCCTAAATGCCTGAATGACCAATTTTGGCTGATCAGTTTTTGCTGCAGCTGAAATGCTATTTCGGCCATTGAAATGATATTTTTTGAATTTGAGCTCAACTAACAAAATGTAGCTTACGAAGTCTAGTTTCCACTCCATTTTGAAATTATGAAAAATTCCTAAAATTGAATGATTTATAGCAATTACAAGTTCAGGGTCTATTACCGTGGCACCTCCACAGTGTTCCACGGTTTTAGGTTTTTCCATTGTATTTTTAAATTTAAAAATATTTTTTGAGCACGGTAAACAAAATAATGTTTTTCTTTGTAATTTACACATTTCGCAAGTTTTTTGTATTTTTAAAATATATTTTATAATTGATGTGAATTTTCTTTGCTTTTACCACTTTGAAAAATCATGATAATTTAAATTTTGCATTAATAATTTTGAAAAAATCATATATTGTAGTTGACGTTCGGTTTCATGCAGGAAAAATATGAAATTTAACTTTTTGTTCAATAATAATGGTGAAAGATAGCATACAGTCTAAAGTTCTTCCACCACGGTAATAGGGTCAGGCATTTAAGGGTTAAGATGCAAGTCATCAGCAAACCCAAACCATTGTTCTTGAAGAGGTTGATAGTTTTCATGGGAAAATGGCCACAAGTCTGGTAACCCTACTGACGGTGGGTTTGCCTGCCAACTAAGCATGGCAGTCACGAGTCTTGTTCCTAGTATTTTGGTGAAAAAAACCTCATAGCAAAGTCAATTTCAAAATAACAGAGAGAAAAATGTTGTATAAGAAACTAGATTTCCTTTGGTTAACAAATCCCCTAGCTCATGCAAATGACCAGCAATGTGTTTGGTGAGCACCTAGTGGTTCCCTCACATTACTAGCATGAGGGAATCAGAATTTGAGCAAAGTACCTGCGGGTAATATAAAAGAATATATAAAAATAGATTTGGTCCAGATAATCATATGAATTGATTCTGTCTGACAAGGATGCGATAGAAACGTGGAGCAGTACATACACTTACTAAAATCCAACTCACTCACACAGGAATCCCTTGTATAAATTACCTTCTGCATCTTCATGTCCCACTTTTATTTAACCCCAATCATCCTCCTTGTGCCAATCATGAGCAACAGGAATGCCAATTCTCCTCCTTTTCTGTAAAACGGTTAGATTCAAAAAAGCAATAACTTACAGTTGAAAAGTTTGACAAACTGCAAACAATAAAGAGCAGGAATTAATGAGCGAATGGGCTTCCTTACAATGTTGCAATTTTCATTGTCCAATTTTCATACATGTAAGCCTTGCTTAACCCGAGTCTTATCTCTGTGAAGAACTCAAAGAAAAAAGAAGGTCCAATGCTGCTTCAGACTTATTATATCAATAAGAGGCCTTTTCAGAGGTCCAGAACCTATTTATAGAGAAAAAAGCTACATAAGGATAGGTCAGATAATGTGACTTTAATGTAAGGGTGCTGTTATAACCAAATACAAGCGAGAGAACTTGTGCTGTGTATCAAATACGTTCAAGTGAGTATTGGGATTCATATTGCCTTCACGAAGTACACGAAATCTGGCAAGCGCAACTCCTGCAGATGTGTGAGGAGGTACGAAACTTAGGCCAATTCTACTACCCAGCCAAACTTATCTTGAGATACACCCATTTGAATGGATGTTAGAGCTGCATAAAGGTCCTGAGACACTGCTCCGACAGCTCCACCATTATATTGCACCCTGTAGAATCGAATTGGAGAAAACAATTTATTTTACCGACACAGATTAGATTGTTAGCAGAATGACTTGCAAGGCTAGAAACAGATTAAACAAGCAATATCGTGAACTCATGTGGAGGAAGCAAGAAGACAGCACAACTGCTGAGATTATGTGGTGAGTAAAGTTAAAAACCACAAAATTAGACAACAATGATGTTACCTGCTTGTGCCATGTGTGATACTGCCCACGGGATTTAAAACCACAGCCGTTCCAGTGCAAAACACCTCATCGGCAGCTAGTAGCTCATCCACAGCCACAGGTCTCTCATTTACCTGTTACAATTCAAAGTTAGTTTGATGAACATGAAGAGACAACCTTCATGACATACATTCTACTATAGGAGTGAGATCCAGTTACCACGGGATGTAAGGTCAAACTGGATAATCGAGCGTACATGCTACAGTATCGAGAACACAACCAGCTCACAAAATAATCCAATTTTACAAGCGACAAAGCCAATACCTTGTAACCACGGCTGCGTGCTAGTTCAACAATGCTCTTTCTTGTAATTCCAGGAAGGATTGTTCCAGCCAATTCTGGAGTTGAGATCACGTTGTCCTGGAAAACATGAATATTGCATGAAGTCAATAACTCCCTCTAATACAATATCACAGTCCAGATTTACATAATAAACACGGTACCCTCAGCTAGTACCACTATGACATTCGCACTCCTGCTATGCATATTCTGGAAGAATGGTAAAGTAGAAATTGATATATTCACGAACCTTAACCATGAATATATTGCACGACGAGACCTCCTCCACATACTTGTTCTCCACTGCGTCTAGATATATGACATCAGAGTAGCCTTTGCCTTTAGCTGTCAATTGAGTCTTGAGCACCTGCATTCACCATGAATAAATTCCAAGCATGTTCAAACTGAAAATAGGTTCAAACAAATGTCTTTTGTATATCAATGATGTATGAATCAGCTTGCGTCAAAAAACATGAATATCTACACGCAACGACATGAAAATTAAGGAGCCCAGTTCAACATACTGGTGCATAGTTGGAGATGGTTTTCACTCCCCCAGTCCCACCAGGAGCGGCACGATGAAAATGAGTCTCCACTTTCAGATCAATTGGAGATAATCCCCCCTGTCACATAGATGCATCGATACTAGTGAGGAAAATACATCTTCCTTACAATAATTTGAAGGACTACACAAGCCACAAGAATAGCAAGAAAAAAAACAACAAACTCAACATAACATATGAAAAGCTATTGAGGCAGCATAGTGAAACATGCTTATTTCAGACGCATGAAAACTTGAATGTTAACGTGTGACAATCGGAGGTCCACATTATTTTGGTTTTCTAAACCAATCAAATGATAATAAAGCAGAGGAGTCCAGATTACTAACCTTAAAGTAAGTTCCGACGGGAGAAACGTAGATAAGAAAGGTATACTCTGGTGCAGGTGCTAAGCCCAAAATTGGACCGGTGCCGATGAGCAATGGACGTATGTAAAGTGATCCCTTACCAGCTGGGGGAATCTGTCCGAACAGTTCAAACTCAGTATGGTAAAGTGGGCACTCAAACCTCTATCCTTTCATATCAATAAAGGTTAGAATTTTCCATGCACTTAAAGCTGGATTAACACCATCCTCATCTTTTCTTCCTCCTGAATTAAGAAGGGAGACATGAAACAGCTATCATCAATGTCTAAATCAAGAATTGTATTTAACTAGTTGGATTATGTTCCTCATATCAGAAAAGAAATCACATTAGAATACCAAACTTGCAGCGGTATCAGAATCTAACTACATGCACTTGAAACCACCACAAAAATTCTCACGATCAGTCACAAATACAGCCAATACCAGAAAGCTAAATTTGACGATCTGCAATACAACCAAGCCGGAAACTCACCCATCGTTTGTTCGCCAAAACAGTTTGTTTAACAGCATTGACAAATGTGTCGACATCTGGGGCAGGCATGCTCATTCGCTGAGACCCGTGAACCATTCGCAGAGCATTCTCCTCTGGACGGAACATTAGAATGCGATCATCGGCTGTCCTGTAAGCCTTCAAACCTTCGAACACACCCTGTTTCCATTCACCATGGTAAAACTAATAATGAATACCGGTAGTCTTGAGGTCAGTCATTACAATCTTAGGTGTTCAAACATTCGCGCACCACTGTTAGAATGCCATTGTTAGGAAGAAAGGTTAAAAAAAAAAACTAGTGCACACCCCTAATGTATAATAACACCAAGCAGAGTATGAAAATACCTAAAAGGTATTCTGTGTTCTTAAATCAGGGAAAGTTACGTAAAGGCCTAACTAAGGAAACGAGGATTGAAAACACCTTAATTCCTCATTGGAGCCTCATGTCACACTAGCAGATTTCAGCCGTCTTCATGCCGACTCACCTGTCCATAATTTAACACTCCAGCAGATGGGCTGACTTCCAAATTTCCATATGGTTGTAGCTCTCCCTTTTGCCAATTGCCCTCAAGATCGCCCTTCATAACATACATGAAATCAGTTGGACGCAGACCAAATCCGAAGTTGTCCCAGTCAATCCCTTCCAATATACCCAAATCACTGCCATGCAATCCCACATTAAACCCAGAATATTAGTATTCAAAGTGCATGTCACTCTTGGATAAAGTGTAGTATTCATACAACTATTTTAATGTCCATTGCAAGTGAGAAATCAGACACGAAAAAACCTTAAGCCAATAAATGCATACAAAATTTACCTGGTTTGGTTGAGGGCGTCAGCTACTGCATTCAATTGCTGCACATTAGATCCTCGTACATGGCAGGTTACCGCTGACCTAATCTCGTCCTCTGTCTGCAAGCGAAAATCCCAAACCAACGTCATCTACTGTCCCCAAAGGCAGGAACGACATTCAAAGGACGATTTTCAAGTCTACAACAAGATAAGTATTTCATGACAGACTGATTAAAATGTCCTTATGCCAAGCCTAAGAATTGCTACCCCTTTCTGATCAATTCAGAAAACGTCATCGAACAATCGAAGAGAATAAGCTCCTTCATTCAAGGAAAAACGCAAATCCTTATCCCTCGTAAATCAAAATCTCAAGATGAAAAAAAACAAAACCAGCCGTGCGTAAAGATACAGTAGGTACTGACGCACAATTGAGCACCCTGTCGTGCTATCACACACATTTAACCGGCTGAGTATTTTTTAAGTTCTGAGAAAAAAATACAAAAGTTATTCTTCATCTCACATTGTCAGCTACTCCCTCTGTCCGGATATAACTGTCCTAGATTTTGACATTTTTCAACTTAAAGTTGTTTTCCTTTTTCCAAAAAAGAGCGTCTTAATACTCGAAAAATGGTCTATCTTAAATAGAAGTCAGTAGTTTTTGTGTCACTCTCACTGTTCGCCCCGTTTGAAGTGGACAAGGGCTCACGATTGAAGTATAAAACACAGGACAAAAAATCGGCAAAAAATTTATTTCCGGACAGAGGGAGTATTAGAACTCAGGTTAGCAAATCAACAATTTCGACCATAGCCAAAAATTCAACTGAGGCAATGTCCGATCTCCACAATAAGACATCCGATAGTTTACATAAACCTCTATTACTCCTCCCCTAGCACCTTAAATACTAACAGGATTCGTCATAGTGCAATCTTAACCATACATGAAACCCTGGCACTATCACCAATTCATAAAATTCTACATTTTGAATCAACATAAGAATCGAATGACACAATGCTACACACCACAGAAAATGCAGGCACTCGACAAGTCTTCCTCCAAAAACCAGCTCCCTGACGAAGCTGCGACGACGACGAAATCTTCGCATCAGCTCTTCCGCTCGAAAAAGTCTCTTGCAACAAAGAAGATGCCAACCGACTTCCGCACGCCATCGCCATTCTGCCAAGTTCTCTTCAAACAACAAAACCACCGCAAATGAACACTTGAAAACACAGCTCAAACTCCTTATATACTCTTCAAAAATAGGCAAATAATAGCTGAAAACGTTCCGTTCGATGCAAGTAATCACAGCGAGAGAAAATTCACCACGAATTCGCAGAACACTGCACTAAAAATCCGTGGGAGTCACGCAAACCTAGTACTGGAGTGGCGAGCTTGGCAGTCTGCATTGTTGCCTTTTCTAAACCCCTGACATAGAATTCATCCATAAAATTCATTCATTACCTCTTCATTTGTTTTCCGCCACAGAATTCATCCACTAAGGTTCATTCGTTATTACTTCATTCGTCGAGTGCTGCTTCTGTCGACACAGAATTCATCGACAATGATTTATTCGTTGCTTTTTCATTCGCTCGGGGGAGATTTGCCGTCGCCGAAGCTGACGGGGCATTGCCAGATACGCATATTCATTGTCCACGTCACACTATTTCGGCTGGCCACGTAAGCCGAGGAGCTTTTAGTGGAGCTTTGGCGATGGAAGGAGACTCAGTTGTGACAGGCATCGTGTTGCGCGATTGTTTTCTTCGACGCGAGGACTGGATCATCGTATTCGAGGCGGGATTGCAGGTTTCCAGCACGACTTGCGTTTCGAGCTGTTTTTTTTTTCCTTCTTTTTTTCAGTAAATTTGGTGCAGTGAGGCGGATTCTTCGGTTTTTACTCGAATTGGTGCGTTGGAGTCTTCTTTAAACCCTAAATGTTTCGTTGGAATGAGGTTTCGGTCTGCTGGATAGTAATTCTGTTGTGGTCAACGCTTTTTTTTTTGCTTGCACTAGGAATTTAGTGGACCTAGACGTTGTCGGTATTCTAAAAGTGGACTTGAGGTACTCAATGTGAAGGCGATGAGCTGATGATATCAGTAGAGCACATTAGAGTTCGGAATTACTGTAGCGTTGTTTTGAATTTTTATTAGAGTTAATTTAGAATCGGAAACAGAGAGTGTGATTTCTGTATCATGTAAACGTGAATCAAGTCAGCTCTTGTAAAATCAAGGATGCTGGATATTTACTCACTGAATGTAGAGCCGAAAACTCCTTAGCTCCGACGCCAAGTACACTACGTTCTCGAATTTGCGTTAAAGCAATTCTCAGTGTTGTTATTATTTCCTTGTTTTGATTCTACTGTTGGATCAGACACATCGTTTCGCAGTAGACTGCGTGTGAAAAGGCTCTACAATTGATCGAATCAATTGATGCATTTAATTATTACTAACTCTGTCCGGAAATAACTGTCCTAGTTTTTGGCGTGTTTTAACTTAAACACCTTTTTTGGCTTAAAAATCCATCTCAGCACTCGAAAAATGGACTATCTTTAATAGTAGTATGTAGTTTTTGTGTCACTCTCATTGTCCGCCCCTTTTAAAGAGGACAAGGCTCAAAATTTGATGTATAAAACATAGGACCAATATTGCAAAAAAAAATGCCAAAAACTAGGACAATTATTTCCAGACAGAGGGAGTATTTTTTGCCGACAGCAATGTCTTCAGTTCGAAAGTGTGCCAGGGGATAATTTGTATCATGGTTTAAATACTATCGCTGACCATTTGAGAGAGGTTCTGAATTGAACGGGAATGGTAGAGAGGAAATCGGCGATTTTATTTGTTTTTGAGGTGATTGTGGACGGGGTTGAGTTTGATTGAGTTGTTGCCGTGCGCAGATATTTGAGCCTATGGATTATTGGAACTTCAGAGCTTCAACCATGGCACTTTAATGTTGACCATTGGTTTTCATCATGCCTACCAATAAATCTACGCGACGTAATAAACGCCCTGCGAAGCATAAAGCTCGACAATCGCTGAAAGAGCGTGCTTCTGACTTTTCTGACTCTTCGGACTTGGTGTACGAGGAGATTACAGCTTTGTAAGTGACATTATTCTAGCATCCTCTTTTACTCGTTAAGTCTCCGGTAAGAGTAACCGGTGAAGGCACTAAACTGACCTGCTGAATAACTGGTTTTTGCAGGTCTGCGATTTTTCAGAATGATTTTAATCTTGTGTCGGAGCAGCCTGTCGCGGAGTTCTCCATTCAGCTCCGGTAGGACAAATTTATGCTGCTCTTAAGTCATTTTGTTGTTGAACTTGGTAGCTTGTCCAGAGCCGTGGAGGTTTGGTTCTTCAAGGAAATGTATGTTTGACTTTGGGATTGATATATTGGATTTAATTTGAGGATGAAATGCAACTCAGAAGTGATCAGTTCTAGTTTGTAGATCAAGCTTAATCCACAGACTGGGATTTGGGTTAAAGAGTAAGCTCAGAAGCTGCTTGACTGACGTAGGGTACTGCTTCTGGTAATGTCTCTGTGCAGACCACATTCAGTGGATCAGTACGATGACGAGGATGTGTCTTCAGAGCTTGTTGTCAGGTGCTTATACAAAACCTCTCTTTGCTTGAACTGTTTGATGTACCCTGTGAATTGAAAATTGTTATGTTCACTAGAATTGACAACCAACTGACAATTACTAATGGCAGATGCGAAGATTTTGTTGCACCATCGGTGCTGAGGCTTACCGTGAGATTATGTTCAGGTTTATGTAGTCGCCTCTGTAGAGTGTGTCTTCTACTTGGGCAATGTAACAAGTTTTTGATCTCCTATTTTTATTTTGCAGGTGTTTGCCTGGATATCCTCAGAAGCCACCCAAGTTGACTGTGGTCCCAAAGAAAGGGCTGTCAAGTGAGCAATCGCATCGTCTTCATTCTTTACTTGTAGAGCAGGTTCGTTATATAGTCTAAGCCGATTCATCTCGTCTACCACGTTGATTGATCATAATTGTTTCTTATGTGAATTTTTTCTACGTCACTTTGTCACTCGAAGAAGTAAAATCAACTGTGTGACATCTGAATTTGATACCTTTATTACGTAATACTTTGGGTTGCTGAGTACGTCATAGTAATGCTGACTTTTTCATGCTGACCTGACCATAGGCGGCATCATTGGCAAGGGAAGGCCGTGTAATGGTCTTCAACTTGACCGAGGCCGCTCAAGAATTCCTGTCTGAAAATCGACCAACCAAGTCAGCTCTTCATCGTCAGTCAATCGGCAGTGAGGAGATTTCATTGGAAGAAAATTTGACACATTCTGCTCGTGAAACACCCTTGGAGGCAAGAATCTATGCACAGATTGATGTATCAGCTTGTAGTTGAAGTTGAAGACGTGGTCTGGGTATTAATTTATTGAATCAATTGGCATGCCTTCGTTAGATTTTGATATCCTAGTAATCTGCTTGTAGGGATCCAGTGGTTCCTCGTAATTTGTTGGACCTATAAGTATGAAGCTCATGAAGTGTTTTTCAGGGCTCTCTTACAACATTGACAGAAGAAGAAGATGATGGTGGACGCTCCGAGGGTGTTGTATTCTTTGACCTTTTCGGCAGGAATTGGGTTGAGAATGATAGTCATTGGGACGAAGGTCCTGTTTCTACACCCACTAAAAGCAGTACTCGGACCGAAGAGCGAGACAGAATGGAAAGGAAAAAAGGCAGGAAGATAACAGATGCAAAGCCTCGTCGTGTACTTGGTGAAGAGAAAGAAGATGATGGATTAATCAAAGATGGACCATTGAAGTTACCTGTTATCGGTGAAAGGGCTTTCGAAGAACTGGACAATGAGCTGGCTGTACAACTTGCGAAAGATAACCACTCAAAGACTGTGTCAGATATTCTACAGAAAGCTCGGAGAAGCTTCTATCAGAGAACCCTGACTGTGAAGGTGAGGACTCACACTAGAAGACATGTATGTTGTATTTTGAAGAACGTTAACCAACCTTCTAGTGAACCGTGAGACTGCAAATATTGGCCCATCTTCGCTCTTCCATAAATCCTAGTGTTTCCTACGTCCTTGTCCGTAACAGCTATAATTTTTTTTCTAAAATTACTCAGCAATTTGCTGACTTCGCAGCAAACGCCACTTTTGGACCGTAGCTCTAGTACTGTCGAGGATGAGGACGAAGATGAAGATGACGAAGCTGACGAGGATGATGATGAAGACGATGATTCGGAATCCACTTCTAGCGATGAATTGCCTACATCTACTGTCTGTCAAGATGCTGCGACGAAGCTGATTCAAAAAGATCTTGTTCTGGTACATGTTCATTCAGTCTTGCAACGATGGGGTTTTTGTATGTTTCTTGACTCTCTTCCGCATCTGAGGTCGAAGGCCATGTAGTAGTTTAATTACGAATGTGGTACTCTGTAAATGCACAGTTCCTGTCTACTCAGTTGTTTATTATAGTGGTTGCCTGCATCCATGACTGTACAACCAAATGTTAGGCACGAGGAATTCGATAGGTGAGTATTGATTATGTATCAATCTCGTTGTGCAGTTCAGAACAATCGACAAGCCAATCCTTTGTCATTGGTCTAGTTGTTGGTAAGTTCTGATTCCTGACTTGTTACCTGACAGGCTCATCTGCTTCGACTGGTTAGTGGAGCAAGGGGCCCGTTGCCGAATACACTTCCAGCCTTGGCCACGCAATTCGAACACCTCGGTGTAATTTCTCGACACAAGTTTGTCAATTTATTCTCAAGTTCGTCAAATGATGGAGATGTACTAGTCAGGATTTGTTTTCATGGCGGACGTTAGTCATAGTTGTGAGCCTTTTTTTTTACCTCTGCATGCAAATTTTTATGTCCTTTGAGCATTTAAATCTTGTTAGCTTGTTCTTAAGGAGGGTCATTTCTCATCGCATATTCATTATAGTTGAGCAGGAAAAGTGGAGGAATGTCGTGTTGTTTCTACTATGCCCTAGATTTGGTCGTTTTCGACGAATTTCAATTCTATTCAGTACAGCTCATCAAGCTTGAGCTTCTCTGAGTCTTGATGCATGTTTCATGCCTCATTTCACTTCTTTTATTCTAGGTTTTCAATTCTCTGTTTCTTTGTAGAATATTAGGTGATTAGGGTTAATCAATACAAATGGATAAGTGATGTATTCATTGTAGCCACTTTGTCTTTCCTCTATTATGGTCAAAGAGGTTTATGATTCTCATGGTAATTTTGAAATTATTACCTGGTTTGCATTAGTGTGAGGTTGGTTTAATCGGGTACGCTGTCCCCTAAGTCAACCTTTAAATCACCTTGCTTGTACTTCATGATTCAGATTCTGCCACAATGGATGAAGGATTTGGTGACTCATCAACCTGAAATCTTTGATGCTACCTTTCGAAGATCATTCCCACCACAAGTTATCGATACCAATTTCCCAGCGCTTGACCCATCTGTAAGACCAGAGCCCTGCTACCCTAAACCATTGATTTACTTGAGAACAATGTGAGCACCATAGGTTTAACTGGATGCTGAAGGATCTGGAATGTGGCACTCAAATTAAAACGTTTCACAAGCTTGGCAGTTTTCATGAAGTTTTGTGACATTTAAATCAGTCTTTGTTGCTAAGTACGGTCACTACTACTTGCAGACTCAACCATCTGTGAGCCAATTTTGGGATGCCAGTTCGGACCTTTTAGGGGCGGGCAATACATCAAACTCACGCTACTTATCTGATTTTGAGGAGATCTCATTGCTGGGTATGGTTGATTTTTCTGGCTTACTCAATTTAAAATTGAAATCATCAAATCTTTTATCTATAGTGCTGCAAAAATATCTTCAAAATTGGGGATTCTAGATTGTTGTGCCTTAATATCACAGCGTGGTGACTCGTTATCGCAGGAGAAGGAGGTTTTGGACATGTGGTATTATGTGTCAACAAATTAGATGGCAGACGGTATGCGATGAAGAAAATCCGTCTAAAAGTGAAAACTTTGTCACAAAATAACAAAATTTTAAGGTTCGTGCATTTTCAGTCTGATCTCTTCCGTTAAGTGTTAGATGATCTTGGTGGCCCTGAGAAACTGTTTAGAGAAAAAAAATTCATGCCAAATTACATAATTTGATTTTATGGCATTGTTAGATTATTGGATGAAAATAGCTAGAAGTATACTGTTCTATCATGAATCAGTGAATTGAATTCGTGCAGATTTTTTTGATGACGTTGATCAAGGCTACGCTGTCTTTTATGAGTTTGTCTGCACTTGCATCATCAAGGTTTGTTCAATTTAAAACAGTATATAGGTGCTTGTGTCTTAACAAAAGTTAGCTTTGCACAGGGAAGTAGCAACATTGGCTCGCTTACAGCATCACCATGTGGTCCGATACTACCAGGTACGTAAAGAGCTCTGTGGTTTCATTGCCATAATCAGCTGTCGGAATTATTGACCGAGATTGTTTATTTTTTATCCGTTAAAAATATAAAGCGCTTGTATTTATTCAAAGAATGATTTTTTGCAGGCATGGATAGAAACTGGGTTAGGGTCGGTAATGGAGAAGTTGAAAAGCGGGTCTGAAGTCACCGACAGTGAAGGTGACTGGCTTTCAAATGACAAGACGGAGAGTTCAGATGCTGGCACTCCAGAAAATTGGAAGGGTGGGTCAGGGCCTGCTCAGACTACATATCTGTACATACAAATGGAGTATTGTCCAAGGTAATACTTCTTTCTCAAGCTTCCGCTAATATTTTCGCAGTTAGGAGCTTCTAAAATTTTAGGGCTCATAAGTATATCCATCCTATATTGGACAATCAGGTTCAGGTTGATCACATAATTTCATGCGTCATGCTGAAGTGTGGGTTTTGATTTTTTCTGTAAACAATTTCTCGTCATCTTCTCTACGTGCACTTGTTTGCAGAACCTTACGAGACGTCTTCAGCACATACGAAGGGCCAGTTGACAAGGAGGCAACTTGGCGGATATTTCGTCAGATTGTGGAAGGATTGGCTCACATTCATAGTCGAGGCATCATACACCGAGATTTGACTCCAAACAATATATTTTTTGATTCACGCAACGATATTAAAATTGGAGACTTTGGACTTGGTATGTTGCTTACAAGTACCACCACAGAGAAGATTGAAATACGCATAGTAGCTTTTGTGACCTTAGGTGATGTTGAATAGCATTTGAGTACTCTCGACAGAGAAATTGGTATGGTCTAAGCCGATGAGGATGTGTTTGCAGCCAAGTTTGCAAATTTGGAGCCAGATTTAGACCCAAACCCATCGGCTTTTGTAGACAAGACAAGTGGTTCACTTGAAGGCACTGGAGCTGTTGGCACATACTTCTACACGGCGCCTGAAATTTCGCAAGGGTGGCCCCACATTGATGAGAAGGTAATCTTAAAAAATGTTGGAAATGATGCAACCATGCAACTGATTATTTAATTTTAATTTTTGAAACTTGCAAATCCGCACTGGTGTACCCTGATGTGCATTAGCTAGAGGCGCCAACAGACCAATACATGCAAGCTTTTTCACTCTTACTATAAACTTAGGCATATTGCTGTTTATGATAATTGTTGTCAACAACTTTTACTATCCACTTCTGTTTCTATAATTCTACAAGATCGTCTTACCATGTTTCCTGTTCTGTGTGTAGGTGGACATGTACAGCTTAGGGGTTGTGTTATTCGAGCTCTGGTATCAGTTTACAACTGCTATGGAGCGGTACGTTGTACTGAATGATCTCAAAACTAAAGGTACATTGCCATCCACATGGTCTGCAGAATTTGAGTCCCAAGCGAAGCTAGTACAGTTGCTGACGTCTGCTCAGCCATCCGAAAGACCATCAGCTGTTCAACTTTTGCAGAATGCACTTATTCCACCTCGCATGCAAGATGAAGCACTCAATGGTGAGTGCAGTTGTTAAGTCATGATTTACTGTTTCTCAAACCTGTTTTTTTGGTTTACTATACTGCTAGATACATCCCCTTTAACATTTTAAGGAATATTTCTTCCGGAGCAATTGGTTTATACCACGCTATCTGATTTGCTGACGTTTGTTACATTGCTGATGCTGATGTTGGTTAACGGTTCTTGTTGCTGAGTGTATGGACTTCATTGTAGCTTATGAGAGTTATACATCGGTATTGTTCACGATTCTAATACCGATTGTATTTTAATTTTTATTACTTGGCCTTTTGGTGCGAACAGACATTTTACGGACAATTCAAAACGCCGAAGATACAACTGTATATGACCAAGTTGTAGCAGCAATTTTTAGTGATGTACGTTTGACAGAAAAGGCTGAACTTGCTGACCGACTGCGAACTAAGTCAAAGCCTCATTGTCCCCTTATCAAAAAGGTTGGAGTACAGGAGTGGGTCATAGAGAACGTGAAGGAGGTATTCACTCGGCATGGAGCTCGACCTGTTGAGAGCACGGAAATCTCAGTTCTTGATGACCCTAAGCATATCAACGGGTATGTTGTACTTCGTGACAAGCTGAGGGTTGTGCTTTCGAAAGCCATATATATCTTGCTTTGGTCTAAAGTTTGTGTGTTAAGTTAAAGATATACAGTGGGATGCACGTAATACATAGCCATTAAAATTATCCTGAAAGCCCGGCCACTTTGGTCCCTGATTTGGCCCTTTAACTTTTGTTTCATCCCTCGTGTGGCTGAAAATGGAAAGTGTGGTAAAGTGGGTACGTGGGTATTAATATTGCCCAAAATTGTGACACGCAAATTTAGTTTGAGAAATTTCAAGAACAACTTTATTGAACAAGATTTTTACTGGCTGCATGGGTTGGCAGGCTTGCTGTGAAATTATTAGATTCATCTAGCAACATGCTTCAACTACGTTACGAGACTCGTTCGTCCTTTGCTTGTTGGATCGCTTTAAATCAGGTTCGCATACTATCTTGACCTTTAGAAGACTTCTTTGGAATCGAATAAGAATTTTTATTTTCCTGTCTCATTATAACTTAATTTATCTAGCTGACTAAGAAGGCTCTCGCGTTTGTATAGATGGATACGTAGTTCGTTGGAATATTCTTTGGAATAGCTCATTTAGAACAAGAGTCGGTTTTATTTAATTTGGTGTAAATCGTAGCTATTTCTGGAGTCCTTTAACTGCTGGCTGAGTTTGAATCTAGTGGTGTTTATTGAACAATGCCAGCCAACATCTCTGAGGCGATATCAAATATCCAGAGTTTACCGGCGTGGGGTTGGGGACAACGCTCCTCTTGGGTTTTTTCAGGTCAGTATCTGGACCAATCTTAGACCTGTACTGAACTGCAAGCCATCTTAGGGTTGGAAGAGCGCATCATTTCTAAGAACTATATTTTTTCACTATACTTGCAACTCACCTTAATGTGTTTATAGGGAGACTTCGATATTGTTGGAGGTGCTCGCTCTTTGGCTGAGGCAGAAGCAATCAAGGTGAGAGATATCTTAATACACTTTGGCATGCAGTTTCTCATGCAGTTCTTGAATTGGCAGTGAACATATTTGCTCACGGGTTATCTTAACGAATATGACTGCATTTCATGAAGGTTCTCTTGTACAGGATTTGTAAGATTCCCAATCTTACAGGCATCGAAAGTTGAGAACTTCTTGGAAACTTTAGCTAATTCTGTAAGACATCAGGTTGCAATGGATGTGATATCCAAGTTTTCAGTCTTGGAGTTGGACGAAGTGCGAGTAAACCACCGGCAATTGCTGAATGCCATTTGGAACTGGGCAGGTGTTAAGCACAATGAGAGACTCAAGATTGCTCAGGTGGATAACTTGACACTCCTATAGTTGGCAACCATTAATAAGTTACGCTTGAATGATGTCCACATAATAGTTCTGCCATTTTTATGTGCTCTGTTGTGAGCTCCTCAGAAAGTTGGTAGATGGTTGAACCTGGTAGTGTATTGACGTAGTGAGAATCACTTGTATTAGTGTAATGAGAATCACTTGTTACCTTAAACACATGTCGTTTCAGGATTCTTATCAGTTGACACCAAAGTTACAACACCCTTGATCGTAAGCCTCTTTAACATTTTTTTGTTACCCATGTGTCCTCTGCGTGGGGATCACTGGTGATTGAAGGCCACTTTTATTAATTGCTTTTTGTGCAGGTTCTCTCTACGATGGGCGCAATGTCACCTCGATCAACTGCTCGTAAAGGTCGCTGGACAATCATTCGCAGGCAACTAAAGGAGGTACGTCGCAGAACGCTGAAATGCATAGAACATTCTCTTTCAGTCCTTCAATTAACAGATGATCTCACGCCTCCTTTTATTTCATTTGATCATGTTTATACTAATATACATCATTGTATTTTGGTGGCGTTCTTTCGGACAGGGGGGAGTTGCCCCGAATGTAGTGGATAAGTTACAGACAGTGGAGCGCCGTCTTAGTGGTACTGCTGATGAAGCCCTTGCTCGCCTACGAGGAGTCCTGCCTTCCAGTACGTTCAACAATTGCTTGCCAGTTACTTTGTTAATAGGTCTATGTGTCTTTTTGATGCTGGTTGGTTTTACAAAAAGGCTCTGATGAAAGAAAGGATTTAATTAAGTGCAGGTCACAAAGTAAGTAGCATTGTATGTCAGATACTCCTGATCTTCTCTTGCAGGAAAAGAGATGTCATGTTATATGACGTTTGTCTCTTTTTGTTATTGCGACGTGCGCAGGTGATATAACGTCAGCTACGTTTGATGAGCTATCTATGTTTTTGGGCTTCTTAAGAGTGTGGGGAATTGAGAAAGTTATCATTATTGACGCTCTAATGCCACCTACAGAGGAGTACTTCGATGCGATCTATTTTCAGGTCGGCATTTTTCAACGAACCAGCATGCTTTCTTTTCTTTCTTCTTCCTGAATCCAGAATAGAATTTCATTTGTATAAGTGGTACAAGACTAACATGTCACCTCCAGAAAAGTGCTCTCGTTTTTGGCAATGTTCCATGCAGAATATGTCTGTAATATCGTAATGTCTGCCTTTCAATTGTTTGTATCAATGCATACGAGTGAAATTATTCCCTTATGGCATCCTGTCCTGAGGTCCTCATTTTGAAATCCTATTTTGAAGAACAGTTTGGGTTCTTGTCTTGCACCACAGATCCATGTCAAGAAGGCTAGCTCGTCTTCCTCAACAGTACATCCCGTTTGCCTAGCAGTCGGTGGTTGTTATGATCGCCTTCTACACAGATATTGGCCACCCAAGTTGGTAAATTGCAATCATTTGATCTTTTTGCAGGGAACTCTACTGCTACCTAGTTTGTTTTAGAATCGCATTGTTCTGCTATGTGTAGAAATGTGTGTTTTCAGATGCATTCATTTGAAGTGAGGAGGGCAATGCAACGATAGCCAGAAGAATGAACCTACTGTTCCATGTTACATCTTAGGAAGGGATAGCCACTGAGGACCGTATGCTCAACTTCACAGAAGTCATTTTTTGACTTGGTTTCTTACAGGCCAATTCAGCACCAGGCATGGTGGGTCTGAGCATTGCAGTGCAGAAGTTAATTTCTTTCGCAACGGCAGAGAGGTGAACACTACATCCTTTCAGGGAAATTGGGACTGAAAGCATTTTTTTTGCTTCAACCGGTGATCATGCTCTTTGTATCAAGTATGTCAGATGATAGACTGTTGACCTCGGCACGTCAGATGTTTGGACATAGCTGATATCAGTGGTTCCGCGAATGTTGCCTTTTCTGTTCGAGATTTGTATGCTGCTCAATAATAGGAAAAACAGGGTTTATTGATGTGAAAATACGCAACACGTTGCAGGAGTCAACATGTTGAAACGGTCACAGAAGTCCTGGTCTGCAGCCGCGGAGGAGGTGGACTTTTAGCAGAGCGCATGCAGGTTGTGGCTCTATTGTGGGCATCAAACATCAAGGTGCGCTCCAATGTTCCTTGCTTACCTCCATGCTTACCTCCAATGTTTCCTGCTGCATCTATGGATTGTTTTTTTTCAATCGAGTTCACATCAGATAGTGATCAATTTGCAGGCAGAGTATATGTGCTCCTCAGCACCTAGTTTGACCGAGCAGTATGAGTACGCCCACGAACATGGCATCAAGTCGTTGGTAATTATTACTGAGGCAGCTTGGTCTCTCCAGAAGACTGTGAAGGTATATTTTCCTGTTTCGATTGACCTTGGATTTAATTCAGGGATCCTAGAAAATCATGTTCGGTTGCAACTGAGAGTAATTGATCTCCTTTAGCCCGATGATGTTTTGTGTTTGGATCGAAGTTATTCAAAGCAGGTGATTTCGTAATCTGTATACAGTTTTGACCTTGCTTATTATAAACTGAAGATTCTATCGCTCTGTCCACCGTGTCTCTCGTGCTGCACTGGCTTTGTTGCTTCTCTTTGTACCTGTTGAACTGATGATTTATGGTTGACCTCTTTGGCCATTTGCTAGGTCCGGCACCTGGACCTAAAAACTGAGGAGGACCTAAAACTTGAAGATTTGGTGATGCACTTCAGCGATAATTCGCTGACTCCGAACAGCCTGAAGAAGCGGACTAGTCAGCGCCATGGTTTATACTGAAGGTTGATCATCATATATATTCATATATATTACTCAGTTGGAACTTCCTCCTTTCGGTGAGTGGGTGGAGATTTACTCATCTTCGACACTTTCTTAGTGAACACTTTGAAGACGCAGTAGGTAGTTTCTAGGGGCCAATACATCAATGGAGGCCAACTGTTGCATTGGAATGCAATTCTCATCAAGACACTTGTGCGATCAATCTTATTACAGTAGATTCACGGTGTAAGCATATCCCACCATGAGTGGGAAGCATAAGGCCATTTATACAGTAGTTCATTCAGTTCAGGTAATTAGATGCATTCTCTACAACTGTAGATTCCAGATTTTTATCAGTAAACCCTGGCATCCTTATTTTTGATGTTGAATGAAATCTAACAGGAAGTGTGCTTAACGCACCCAAGGAATCTCACCTTGTTGATTTCTTTTTGGACTTAATAGCTCACATGAAAATGAAGCCAAATGAATAGATTGTTGGATTTTTCCATTGTTTCAAGTAGGCCATCAAAATTTTGATGTTTAACCCCTAAAGGTTGGGCCTATGACCATGGAATCATGTTTTATCTGTCACATTCAATTTTGCTACTAAAAATAATACAAGAATTCAAATTTATATTTTTAATAGATGAAGTCACATGTTTACTACAAATCATGAATTTTTTTATGAATTTTGGTGAAATTTTGAAATTACTATGGTTTTATGAAGTTATTGTAAGGAAAATCTATATCAATTACAAAATGTACTAGAAAATTCAGATTTTTTTACTTGAGGTGTAAATTACAATGAAGAAAAGTTTAGTTGATGAAAATCATCCGTGTATCTAAATTTGGAAATTTTGCTACACCTTGATGATACCTACCGAACTTGTAACTACAATAAAACACTCAATTTTTGAATTTTTCCAAAAATTCAAAGTGGAGTAGAAACTAGACTTGGCAAGCTTCATTTTGTTAGTTAAGCTCAAATGCGATAGAACTCATTTCATGGCCTAAATTTAGTTTAAGTAGAACAAGCAAAAAAATTTAAAATACACTACACGGTGAACCGTTTTTACGGCTCTTTTTGTAGTTGGGACCCCATGTAAAATCTAAAAATAGATTGAATGATTTGAATTTAACTTGAAGGGGTGGCATCACCAAGCGAAGCCCTTCACACGAAGAATTGGATGGAAATCATCCATGCAGCAATTGGAATTGAACAGTGAACTTCATTCATAAGCCATTTTTTGGTCTTGCCGGCAGTTAGGGGTTAAGAGTTTTAGCCTTATGAATTTTTTAATAATGAAATGATTCCAAAACTAGATTATTTTGTTGCATTTGGGTTCTTCCACCTTTAGTCTATGCAAAAGTCATCCACCACTGTCGTCCACAAACCAACAGTCCAACCCTATTTGTGAAGTTCAAAAGATTCAACCATCCCCTGGACTAAAATTGTGATTTAGTGTCTAGAGTGAGGACGGCTTTCTATGTAGAGCCTAAACTTGCATGTGTGACATCATATCAATAGGAAGGTTGATGCATTAATAGTCGTTTAGGTTGACACGCAAGTGTTCTGGTTTTTCATTTCTGGTTTACAACACCGGTAGTAGCAGAAACTCTATCAAGAAGAGCCTGCTACACCAAATATGTAATGCCACATGGTAGAAGTATTAATGAAGGATCTTGAATTTTGAGCAAAGATGTTGTGCATGACATCAGCGTGCGGGTTTAGACACTACGTGGAAAGTTGTCCTGACATGGGGTAGCATGCCATATTTATTATAAATTTTCCATGTCATTGAAACTCCACACCCATTTTTTTGCATGCAGTGATACTATATCTCCCTAAAATCAATAGTGTCCTTGTTGAAAAATATAGTGTCCCGGACACTAAATAGCCCATTTAGTGTAACTTGTATCTCCAAAAGGTCAAACAGTGTCCATGTTGAGAAAGTGTTCATGCAAGACGACAAAGCGTCAAAAGTAGGCCATGGGGGTTGCGCCACACAAAATGGACCCAAAAGACCAAAGCAATAAAGTTACATAGCTAGGTAGGGAAAAAATGGATGTAATCATCCATATGTACATATGCTCATCCATAAAATTGTCTATTATAAGGCACTTCATCCAAATATCGACGATTTTAGAATGTTTGGAGAGGAAGGTCCTTTTGACACTTTTATCCACCTTTCGCCCATTTTTTCTAGTGTATAAGGAACCACTTCAGTACAAATATCAGGCTAAATTTCGCCTAAATTTTTTGGCTATTTTTGGCTGCTTCAGTTCCCACCGCAAGCAGGCGATTCATCACAGATTCCTGGCCTTTCCTCGTCAGCACGTCAGCTCGTCAGATTCGTCAATAGATCAGATGCGCAAGGAATTTGCAACTGAACGCTTTCCCAAACGAACCGCCCATCCATCGATCCACCAGACCAGCATCTAATCGACCGATCCAACAGCGTCGACCAATCTGTGATTGTCAACTTGTCCGCAATTGAATGGTAGCCCGCACAATCCGCCACACGGCCTCTCCACGCCCACATAATAGAACCGATTCTCCGTCCTCGAAAAGCACAGATTCATACGAGTTGATGTGGAGCGAGCAGCGTCGAGTTTGAGCGTACAGAGGATCAGCTGCGGCACTTGTTTAAATCGCCGTAGCTCTCTCCCTCTCGTCTCTTCATTATGCACCTCAACCTCTGCTCGCTTCACTCAACAACCCCAATTGCAAGCGCGCAAAAACACTAGACATCAGTTCTTGATCGATATCAGTTCTAGTCTCGTATACTTATTGATCGGTATCAGTTCTAGTTTGTATCGAGTATCAGTTCTAGTCTTGTATACTTATTCATCGTTATCAGTTCTAGTTTGTATCAGTTCTAGCAGTTCTAGTCTTGACTGTATACTTATTGATCGTTAGCAGTTCTAGTTTGTATCAGTTCTAGCAGTTCTAGTCTTGTATACTTATTGATCGTTATCAGTTTTAGTTTGCATGTATCGAGTATCAGTTCTAGTCTTGTAAACTTATTGATCGTTATCAGTTCTAGTTTGTATCAGTTCTAGCAGTTCTAGCAGTTCTTGATCGTTATCAGTTCTAGTCTTCTATACATATTGATCGTTATTAGTTCTTGATCGAATTTTGGGTCTATGGCGTGTCGCGTGGCGATGAGCGCGGCAGCGTCGCCATCGCTGCAGCAGGCATCACCATTAATTCCACATGTGGAAGGATTAGCGCAGGCTCGGATGCCAATGCACCTGGCGAATCCGCCGTGCTCGCTGGCGTTCGTGTACGGGACGTTGAAGCAGGGCTTTTCGAATCACTGGTTGATCGAGGACGTCGTGGGAGCGGGGCACGCGCAGTTTCTGGGCGCGGCGGAGACGAAGGAGCGCTACCCGCTGGTGTGCGGGCCGTTCCAGGTGCCGTTCCTGCTCAACATGCCGAATTCCGGCCTGCAAGTGAAGGGAGAGCTCTACGCCGTCGACCAGTCGGCGCTGCAACTTCTCGACGAGCTCGAAGGCGTTTCCAAGGGCCATTACGAGCGGCGCCCGCTGGTGTTGACAGGATTGCAGCCTGGCTCTCATGAGATTCTCGCCGAGGCTTACTTCGCGTTCCCCACCTTGCAGCAAGGTTTGTCCAGCGCGCCGCACATCCACGCTTACACCAAGAAGGAGACAATTGACTATGTGTACCGAAAAGATCGACCCAAGAATCGCACTTTCCTGCAGCACGTGGAGAATTGGATTGACTCTCAGGGTCCTCGCTCTTACATCTGTGTGTAAGAAACAACACCGTTCTGCTGCGACTTCAATTTCGTGTCGGTGGATCACAAGACCTACACAAGACCGTGGAGTAGAAAGCTTGAATATGAGCTTCACTTGATGGAGGTGGATGTAATTGAGGAAACCATTCAACCGTGTAAATTGGGCGTACATCTTCTGATTCTCTGTGTATTTGGAATAGAGTCAAAGATGTGAAAACTCTGGTGAGATTAGCGTTACATCTGAACCAGAGAGTTTCTAGCTCAATTGAGACAAAACTCAGGTGATTGGTGCACACCCACTGCTGTGATGCGTAGGAGTGGTGATTTTCATCTATAGATTAGGATACAACCAGAGGTTTAAATATTGAACGATATACAGGGGCTAAGATTAGCCCTAAGATTGATCTCTCGCGTTGTACCCTGCAGTGGAAGGATTCCAGTGCCAACACCAAATCTTGTAATAAGAAAATCAAGCTTTTAAATGTCGATAATTTCTCCTACATGACTGTCACTGTGCGCACAGCTGTTCAAGAAATGAATTCAGTCTTGGAAATTCCACCTGCATACACAACAGTGAAGCCTTACGAGCACTCAAATTATTTAACGGTATGGCCACGCAGAAATAGCAACATTTGCGTTGTGGGTCACAGGTTACTTTCCACTTTAAAATTTTGTATAAAATTGACAAATGCAAATTAGATGTTGCAAATAATTGCAATCCTCAACAAAACCTATTTCAAATGCGGTCATATTTTTTTTTCGAATTTAGGACTGCCCAAAAATAGGTCAGATTGCTTTAAGTTGGTGGTTTTAGGACAATCAACCTTAACCTTCTGCAGTTTCGGTAAACCGTGACACAGACTGAGATCCAGCAGTGCACTGGGAATATTTGCAAAAGGAGGACTGCGGTGTTTGTCCCATACGTTTGGGCTTAGCTACGTACACAGAGAATGTGGGTACAAGAAGGGCGGGTTGTACCGAAGGAAGCATACCTTTCTCGGCCTTTTGGCTCAGATCAAGTGTAGTATCTGTTCTTATCAGTTTGATATCGGATACGAGGCTCATCGAGCTTCATGATATTAATCTAAATTTTCAGCGGGTGCGGGTCCATCCGGCAGCTTGCTGCCTGGCCTCGCGTGCGTCGCCTTGGTCTTGCACTACCTCCATGGCCGGCACAGCCCCCTCTACCCCTCCCCACCAGGAGGGATCCAACGCAAATCCTAAACTGCAAATTCCCCGCCCGGCTGGATTGTTGACAGGAACTTTTGCAGTAACATCACTATCTTTACTACTACAGTACAGCAGAGTTCCAATGTGAAGACAAGCTCTCAGCTCTATGCGAATCATCTCCTTGTTTATGTGTGCTATCGATGTAATATGCTGAATTTTTGGTTGCATTTGAGTTAACCGAAAAGAAGGCCATTTAACCTCCTTTTTGCACTACTTCTAACCTCTTTTTTGAGGTATACTTGGGTTGAATAGTGTCGTGTCATAGATTGTCTCCTTGTGGGCCATGGGCTTGGAGCTTTGGTAGAAGGTGTGGGAGTCATTGCGAGGTGTGGAGAATAATGACAGTGGCTTGCTTTAGATTGTCTCCCAACTCATCATGAACTAGTTTTTGGTCTATTTATATTTCAATATGAGTTCAAGAGGAGTTCAAGAGGAGTTTGCTAAAACTTTCCTCTTTGAGCTGACTTTTCGGTTAACTCTATTGTAGTGAGATGCATAGGGTGTGAAATAATGACGCTATTTTCTACTGACATACAAGTGAAATCTTGTTGAAGTGTTATTCACGAAAATGTGACTGAAGTTAGAACTAGATGTTGCAAGAATTGCTACAACACCAGATGGGAAGTCGAATTTTGCTCAGTTGCTCTATTATTATGCTTTCGTTTGAACCACAGGAGGTATGTATGCACTAGGAACCAAATCAATCTCTAGATACCGATATCAATCTATACCTTAGTTTTCACGAGGTTGATGTCAATCTCACAAAAGTTGTGTACTGACTGATTATTGGAGTGTTTTTTTATCGTATGAGCAGATGCACTGTCTTCTCAGATGTGAAGTCCAACCATGTAAATTTGGCATTCGTCTTTTGATTCTATGTACTTGGAATAGAGTCAAAGATGTGGGAGAAGAGTTTGTATTAGTAATTCCACATCCTAAGCAAGATGGATATCTGTATGTTGCCAACACTACAATGCCAAGATATGGATATAAAACTAGAGTCTCTCCTTTCAGGCTCTCTGCTGTGGTCAGAGGAAAATGTTCATTGCCACCAAACAGGTTGCTCCCACATATTCTCACTTCATTATTGGCCCTTGACAACACTCAGAGATTGGTTCAATCACACTCACTGTGCGCCTCAAGTGACGTGACTTTGACATACTCTGTGGGGCTAAAGCTTGAAGACCTAGATGATTGAAACCAACTCACAAATTTGTAGAACAGTCATAAGCTGCAGACTACATTCAGTAGCTTCACTTGTTTTGAGCCTCCAACGTCTACAAATTGTTGAACGTGCTTGCAAGAGAAAGCTCAGCAGGCTTGTTTCTTTCAGAAGAAAACAACTGGATTCACTTACTCATGAACTTGACTGAAAATGTCCCTTGAGTTGTCAACTAAGGTAGGAAAGACCAACAATGCAACCCATTTTACCTGATGTTGAAAATTGTAAATATTTGATTATAAACAAGGTTATCAATCGGCACTCAAATGATAAAAAACTTATATTAACACCATGATGCCCTCAATCTTAGGTATCTATGATGCTTATTTTCCCATTCTAAGACACAACAAGTAGCTATGTCCCTGTAACAACCTACTCAAAATCCTCACGTAGATGTAAGGCCTCTTTTTTTCAATGCAAGGCCTCTTCCAGAGCCAATAAACGGAAGATTTTAATGATCAATTTGTACATTCAAACATGCTCCTAATCGTCACTATCCCCAAAACGTCTCCGGCATCAGTAGAGACGTATTTTGGTGGTAATGGCTGCTCTACAGATGGGACAATTGGACAAACTTGCAGCACACTGCTGGCACGTCTGATGGCCACAATTGAAGGCCATGTTCTTTCGGTTGGAAAGGCAAACAGGGCAGTCAGTGATCTCACCTTCATCAGTGATTCGGGAGTAGTCAGTGTTGTAAGAGTTTTGTGGTGGAGTCTGACTAGGGCGTGCATCCATCTGCAAGACTTTGGGTGGGGGGAGAAGCGGCATCACTGCAGGAGAGCCTGAGCCTCGTCGCGTCCCCAAGAGTCCCAGCTGCACACAGGCTCGGTACTGATGCGGAATCTCCATGAGCGCCCCCAACGCAAACTGTGCCTCCTTCTGCTCCGGCGGCAAGTCTCGCCGCATCATCACCTCCGTGAAGTTGATGAACTGGAAGTTGTCGAAGGCTCGCGCTGGTAAATTGTCGTCAAACTGTTGCATCATGTCCCACGGTCCATCGCCCACGCCCACGAGAACTATGGAGAGCGCGTACGCGCTTGCGGCCACGATGGCGTCCACCGTTGCTTGCTCTTGTGGACTCAGCGTCCCGTCTGCTACGTCCACGCTTCTCGTCACCTGTCCATCTGTGACAATAATCACGAACCTCAAGACAATTGTTGCAATCAACCACACCACTATCACAAGGAACCCCTGACTGTATTACCAGGCAGTAATGGGTACAAAAATGATGGTAAAATTCTTGGTAATCACTTGCTAATTTGAACAACCACTATGCAAAACTTTACAAAAGAATTTTTAATTTTAAGTTTCAAATTTTATACGAAAATATTGGTGATAGCAATCGCGGATCTAGTCGTATGGATAGAATCAAAAATTCATAATGTACAACTTTTATTCATATATCAAGTTCAAAATATCCCTCTTAGTTACATTTTATAAGACATCCTTAAAATTCTTCAAATCTGGAGAGGGGTGAGGACATTTAGGGGTTAATGTCAAAGTGAATGTCACTTTTGATCTCTCATATTGTTCATCATCAACATCTCACACCTCTTTCTTTCCCATTCTCAATCTTCGGAGAATGCGTATGTGGCACTTTCTCCTTGAATTGTGGAGGACCCATGTTTGAAGATTGAGAAGTTTCATTCTTCTCCTCCAGATGTAAAGATTGAGAACCCATGGAGAAGATTACAGTAAGAAGCCGTGTCCATTCTCATTCTTCACACGACCTTGAGGGGAGTCACACCTTCATAGAGAATGGCCACGATTGGCTCCATGTTTCTCTTCCAAGGTTCTCAATCTCTAAAGAATCAATCTTCTCAAAAGGGGTGTGACAACTCCTATTAGAATATGATCTATAGAATTTGTCATCTTCAAACCATGAATCATTGGTCCTTTACAGATTAACAAGGTCCACTCCAGGGCATTTTTATTCAATTTTCATGAAGTGCCAAAGTGACAATAAAAAATGTTGTAGTGGTGCTCCATATTTCAACATTCATACACTATCACTGGATAGAAAATATCACATATAAATTTGTATTATTTTCATCCACTATTTGGCGATTTCATCCAAGATATTTTTTTATTTTTAAGTTTCCTGGCGCAAAACTTCATGGTTTTTCGCCATATATGAGTTAACCGAAAAGAAGCCCATCAACCTCCCTTTTTGCTCTACTTCTACCTCTTTTTTGAGCTATACTTAGCTTGTCTCCTTGTGGGCCATGGGCTTGGAGGAGGTGTGGGAGTCATTGCGAGGTGTGGAGAATAATGACAGTGGCTTGTTTTAGATTGTCTCCCAACTCATCATGAACTGGTTTTTGGTCTATTTATATTTCAATACGAGTTCAAGAGGAGTTTGCTAAAACTTTCCTCTTTGAACTGACTTTTCGGTTATCTCAATTATAGCCAAATTAATTTTTTCTGGTGCAATCTGGCTATATTTCGCCCAATTAAAATGCCCTGGTCCACTCGCAACATGCCAATTGGACATACGCAATCAATACATGCTGATGATAGAATTATTCAGAGATGGAAACCCTAATTAGGGTTTGAAAACGCACCGGCGATGATCACGAGGACGTGGTACTGGCCACCGCTGGCTTCCACAATGTCCACGGCGGTGCGGATGATGGGAGCGAACGAAGTAGGACCAGCGAGACGGACCTTGGGCGCAATCCTCCGGTATCGCGCCAGAGCATCCTCGAACCCCTCGCAGGGGCGGTGACCGGGGAAGAAGCTGAAGACGTGCGTGTCGTGGGAGGACGAGTCGCCGAAACCGAAGCACGGGATGAGGTTGTCGTCGTCGAAGGAGGACAGAGTCACGCCCAGGATCCGGAGCGCTTGCTCGTACGGGTTCCCCGGCTCTCCCACGATGGCGTGCAAGGATTTTCCATTGAACGAGTGCTTCCCCGTCCACTCGTTGCTCTTGGTGAAGTCGATGCCCACGATCAGGTTGGAAGACTCCAGTCCTGCGAGTTTCAGGGCGTGTTGTACGTCCTCCAGGGATTTGTAGTCGTCGCGGTTCACTGCGTAACTAGGGTTCGAATTCGAAGACGACTCTGTGTTGCCCATGTCGGTCGCGTGACGACTTCAAATCATAGGGAAGTAGTTGCGGCCGATTCCTGCATTGATTCACGCAACCTCAATGATTAAGACGGAGCAAACCTCAATGTGACCTTACATAAAACAATTTGTCGGTAAGACATTCACGCCACTTCAATTGAAACGTATCGAACCTTACACTGACGTAACTAAGAACAATTTGTCGGCAAGATCTTCACGCAACCTCGATGGTTGACACGGAGCAAACGTCAAAGCGACCTAACAAAGAAAATTTTGTCGGTAAGACCTGTTGATGAATAAAGCTTCAGGCAACCTCGATGATCGAGTCGGAGCAAACCTCAGAGTGACCTAACATAGGAACGATTTGTCGGTAAGACCTTCACGCAACTTCAATTGAAACGGAGCAAACCTCAGAGTGACCTAACATAGGAACAATTTGTCGGCAAGATCTTCACGCAACCTCGATGATTGACACGGAGGAAATCTCAAAGCGACCTAACAAAGAAAATTTTGTCGGTAAGACCTGCTGATGAGTAAAGCTTCACGCAATCAGAGAAAACCTCAATAGTGACTAACCAAGGAACGATTTGTTGGTTTGATCTTCGTACAACCTCGATTGAAACGGAGCAATCCTTACACTGACTTAACCAAGAACAATTTGTCGGTGAGATCTTCACATAACCTCGATTGAAACGGAGCAACACCTTACATTGGCCTAACCAAGAACAATTTGTCGGTAAGATCTTCACACAACCTCGATTGAAACGGAGCAAACCTTTCACACTGTGAGCAAGAACAATTTGTCGGTAAGGGCCTCTTTACACTAGCATCAGGAACTAGCATCAGGAACTTCAAGGCATGTGAACATGTTGCCACGATGGTGCATTAAAATGCAATTAAGATAATTTGGTGCCAACCTCCATACCAACCTAGTATGGATAAAATGACACTAAAATGACCTGTATGCAGCTTTTGGTATCAAAATGGCACCAAAATATTCTATCCTAACTTTTCTGATGAGAGGCGAGAGGCGAGAGGAGAGAAATTTCGGCCAATTGGAGGCCTAGAAACCGAGAAGATCAATTTCTCATTGGTTGAAATTTCTTTCTTCATGGCTTCTCACCTATAGTGTGAAGAGGCTGTAAGATCTCTTGACATGTAGAGCATCACACCATGACTATATATTGTAAACTTGTATTCATCGTGATATTTGAAATCAAATTTAGGTTAAATATTCCTAAATATTTAAAATTTGGCATTCCACAACAATTCATGTGATTTACAAGACCAATATCATCGGAAGCTTTGGATAAGAGAGCATGAGAGGTTTGAGAGCAATCATAACATCCTACCAGAGTCTCTGACACATACACAATAACTAGACAAAAAATTCTAAGGGCCCTTCAAAAATGTCTCTTCAGGGTAGAAGCATGAGTCAATGAGCTACATTGGACATAACCAATGTTTATTTTGAAGAATCTTTATAATAACTATAAGGTTTAATTTGAAATATGAAATATAACCATACAATAATGTTTATAGTTGTAAACATACCACATAGGTAAAAATGTAAGCATCTTATGAAGATGGTAATTGACAAAAGGACAAAATTGTATTTGTAACCACTACCGTAGTACTATAGCAGGTTTGTCCTAAAATAATTCTAAAAATAAAAAACGTAAAAATTAGAAAATTCTGAAGATAGAAAAACGAAAATAGAATAAATTAGTTTTTGAAATATTTTGTTATTTCTAAGCTATATAAGGTCATTTTTACTGATTTTTTGCTAAAAACGAAAATTGAGAAATTCAGTTTTTAAGAGGCGAACCTTACTTTTTCAAAAAAAAAATATATTCGTTCGCCAGGTGGCGAACTTGCTATGGTGTTACGGTACTTATTTGAATGAATTAAGTACCCATTAAGGACTAATTTGAATGATTAAATACTTGAATATGTCATTGAGGATTCTATTAAGGACTATATAAGTATGCAGGGTTAGCTCGTTAATTTGTGTTTTTACCCCTCGTTCCTATTGTGTTAAGAAATGGCCTTTCAAATTTAAGTTTAGTTGACTATATCCACTTGTGGTTGGTCTATTGACTATTTGATGTGAACTTTTGGTGCTTAACCCCTCAAGGCCCAAGAGGCCTAAAAGTGTCCCTTCTCTAGTCAAACTTAATTTTCACTATGAAAAAATCATTTTTTTCATTCAAGTTGAACTAATAAAGTAAAGGTAATGAAGTCTAGTTTTTATTTCACTTTACGATTTGTTAAAATTTCAATTGTTGAATTTTTTATAGCAATTACCAATTCAATGGGTTAGGGGTCAATTTGTTCTTCAACATAGTTTTCCTTTCAAAAATTTCAAATTAATTTTTTTTTTGTGACTTATAAATATACTACAGTTTTTTTAATTTTGATTTACACCCAAGATAAAATTTTCATCAATTTTGGATACTTATTGTAATTAATATGATTTTTGGAAGACATAAAGCTTAAGAAAATCATAATAAATTGAATTTTCTAAAAACAATTATGAAAAAATTAACACTTATAGAAAACATATAGTTTCATCTATGAAAAATATTTTCAAAATGTTTTTTTCAAATTTAAAACGAGAAATTGAGTTACAGATCAAAGTTTGACTACATTGTGAAGGTGATGGGCCTTGAGGGGTTAAGGGGTGCTTGAGGAGCGTTCAAGGGTAGAGGAGTGTACGTTCAAGGGTAGGGGAGTGTAAGTTCAAGGGCTCTTTAAATGTAAATGAAAATTTTAGCAAGTCAAATTTAGCGTGCATGGGTGTGGATGCTCTTAACCTCTCAACGTCCTCACCCCTCTTCAGATTTAGAGAATTTCAAAAATGTCTTATAAAATGTAACTAAGAGGGATATTTTGAATTTGGTATATGAGTAAAAATTCTACATTATGAATTTTAGATTCTATCTATATGATTAGATCTATGATTGCAATCGCGAATATTTTTGTATAAAGTTTGAAACTTAAATTTATTTATTTTTTAAATTTGATTACAAATAAGATATTGGCAATTTGTCAATGACATTGGTTGTAATGCATTGAAAAGTGTAGTGGTTTTTGAAGTTTTTGTGATTGATTAATTTTATAAGTTGATTTTTCAATAATAAGATCGTAAATATTTAGGTGAATCGCTTCAACATGAAATGTGCCATAAAATTTTCACAAATCGTTCCATTTCTAATCGGTTCACACATGCATGAAGCAATTAATCTTGCCATAGAATTTTGTGGTATTTTTTTACTTGCAAAAAGTAGCTTGATGAATGAAATTCTACTGGAAATTTATTATTTATCATTCAGAATACAGACGTTTGGGCAATTAGGGGTTACTAAATGAAATATTGTTGAAAGGAGTTGGTTGACTCTTCAATTGTACTAAGCACTCTCTACTGTTTTATTCTAATTTTAGACAAATTGCTACGTACACAAAATTTGGGATAGCTAATTGATATAAAGATTTTTGACCAAAAAAAGGAATATCAGCCAAAATTTCCTATATGGAGTCAAGATGTGTAATCTCTTTAAATCTAGGTATCACCTAAGTGTTGCCCAAATAGTGCCAACGTAGCACATATGTAATACCTTGATGTTTCCTATAAATTAATATGAAAAGCCAATATCCAAAGAGCTTGGATTGCTCTTTAAGCCATGGAAAAGTAACAAAAATGTTAAATCGTCTCCTAACCCTGAAAAAGTCATTGGTACTCTCATTTCCTTTCTTTATCCAAGTGAAGATAAATTACTTTCTTTATTGATGTTAAGATTTTTCATGCATTTTAGAATTTTTTGTCATGTGTCAATTTATGAATAGTAAATGTTTAATTTAGTGAGAATATAATAATTTGAACATAAAGGGTACCACAGATGAATAATCTACCTTTTATATTACCTCAATAAATTTGATGGATCAAGGTAGGAAACTATAAGAAAGGTCATGAGATGGTTTTGTCATGTGGATAGCCTCTAATTGTAATTGTCACTATCAATGTGAAGAAGGAGATTTGAATTGGTAAAAATGCTTCATCGATGGTGCACAAGGAAGTGATGCAAAATACCTATTGAAGACCAATAGAATTTGTGAACACGGAAGGATGTTTAGAGTCAGTGGAATTGTTCTATTGTATAAAATGCAATGCATTCTCAAATGCTCCCAAGCATGCAAAATTAAGTCAAAGTTAGAATGAATCATTCTTGTATTCCTCATTGGAGACAAAATACATAGAAAGTTGTCGTTGTTAGAGGGAGGGAAATGTTTTTAGGCAAAGCAATCAATCACACTATTGAGGATAAAATTAAACGCACTTTGATTTTTTTTTAAATCAATTATATAGTTGTTCAACAATGTACCAATGTGAGCGGAATTGAAAGTCTACCATAAGCGCTCTCGAATCATTGATGAAGGGAGTTTTGTCTTCTTCCTAAGAGGATTGATTATCTTATTTGTTTCTATCCACCAAATTAAAGCAATATAGAAGCCTACCTTTAACAACAGAGATGAAACATGAACTATTATCTTTTGTTGAATCCAACATGAATCAAAAGTTTTTTTTATTCAAAGCTAAGAATAGTGAAATAAAGTAAGTTTTTAAGACAAATTTATGAGGACGTCATGTACACAAATCACTTGAAAAAATGGACCCTCTTTTTTTCTTGGATTTTCTAACTAAATTACCCTTGTCATGATTTGATTGGAAATCAAATTCAACAAAAGTTTGATTCCATTGAGTTGAATTGTATGTAGGTCCATGCCTTAACCCCTAAGCGTCCCTAGTTTTTTAGGTTTTAAAACATCATTGCTTTTGATGTGTTATAGGTCTAAATGCAAGTGAGGTATACAAATCCCAACCATACAATCTTGTGATATACATGTTGTAAATGATATGGATCAAATTTGGAGTCAATTGGACTCATAGATTGCAAGACTATAAAGATTTAGTATTAAAAAAGGATGCAAATTTTTTCTTAGCAACACAGTTAGAGGTGAAATTTGTTTTCAAAAATACTCAAATGAAAAAGTTAAAATTGTAAAGTAATTCAAAATCATCAAATAAACACATTAGTACCCAAAAAACTCATAATTTTTTTGTGCCCTAAAATGGCCTTGCAATGTCAAAACTTAGCCCGAAAAGTGACCCATTTGACCCAAAAAGCAAAATGTTTCCAAAATAGAACCATGAACTAAAATGACTCTCAAACATTCGGAACAAGATGGATTGACATGAAAATTCTACTATGATAACTAGACTTCAAGGGAAATCCAATCCGATAGTTTTTTTATTAAAAAAAATACAGTGAATAAAGGAAATACAAGCCCCCAAAGTTGCAGCCGTCAAAATGCACAAAAATTGTCCAAAAAGAAGACCTCTACTTACAAATGATCACCAAAAAATTTAGTACATCTTAAATTGATTTGAAAATTTTACCACTCAAACGAGACATCATAGGGTTGATTTTTCAAAATTTCATTGAATTTTAACATTAATTGCAAAAGTTACAACTCTTCAAAGGTGAAAGTACTCCAAAAAAACGTCCAAAACATGGACGTTGGGATGGTTAGGGATTAATCACAAGTCTTACCATAAAGTTAAATTTGAAGTTACAATTAGTCGATGAATCAAAATGGCCATTTAGAATATAGCTCGTTCTTTTATCTGGTTGAGTTTTAAACTCAATCTCTACACTAAAATTATGACTTAGTGTTAGCAACACTATTTTTCAACATGGACACTATTTGACTTTTGGAGATATTGTGTCCGTGTAAAAAAAATACTATAAACTTTAAAATGGTAAAAGCCTCAAGTAAAACTTTTTACTAGATGTAGTGTTTCAATGACAAATGGAGTGTAAGTGAAGGTGGGCGGCTTTGACAATGGGAATGATGTGGCAAACTAGAAAATATTGACGGCTTTTTTAACCCCTAAAGGACCAAGGAATCATGGTTTTGAAATAAAAAATTCAATTGTACATATTGTGAAAATATAATTTAGATGAAACTAATTTTTATATCACCGGAATCAAAGAAGAACATTGCATGTGTTGGTCAAACAACAAATAAATTTGAACAGAAAGAAGTCCACATAGGACCTATAATTCGAAGTTGCTAAAAAAAACATCACGCCCAATTTGGACTTCTTGATCTTTTAGGATTTAAGCAAGTCAAAACTAAAATGTCAAATAACACCCAATTCCCTAATTTTGCACTTGGCCATATAATCATGCACTTGGCCCTTAAGCGAATTAAAAAATTTGTTTGAAAAATCTCTTAAAAACAACGATTTTTGTCTTTCTACAATCCCTTACGCTATAAAGAAACAATTATTTAATTTTTTTCTCATCCTTATCTTTATCTTTTATCTTTTATCTTTATCTTTATCTTATCTTTTTCTTTTATTTTGTTTTTTTTCCTTCTCTTCTTTCTTGTCTTCCTCTTGTCTTTCTTCTTCTTTTTCTTCTAGTCTTCCACTTGTCTTCCTTTTTTTTCTTCACCTTGCCATTTTTGGAGTTTAAACGTCAATTTTTTTTTAATAAAAATCAAGGAGCAGGCTGAATCCAAGACAAGCCAAAAAAATTAGGGAGCAGGCTGAATCCAAAACTGACATTTTTTTATTTTTATTTTTTTCCGGTTTTTCCAGACAGGGAGGGCGGACCCTACTCTTTTTTTGACCCACTCTCCCTCCCTCCTCTCCTCTTTTTTTTTTTTTTTCCCCTCTTTCCTATATAAACCCTCCCTCATTTTCCCTCCTTCACTCTTCCTTCCTCCTCTCTCTTCTTCCTTTATATTGAGGAGAAGGGAGAAGGAAAAGAGGGAGAAGAACAAGAGAGGAAAAGGGAAGAAGGAGAGTGTGAGGGAGGGAGAGGGAGGGAGGGTTTATATAGGGGAAAGGGGGGAGTGAAGGAGGGAGGGTCAAAATAAGAGTACAATCCGCGCACAGACCCTCCCTGCCCGGAAAAAAAAAAAAAAAAAAAAAAAAAAAAAAAAAAAAAAAAAAAAAAAACCTTTTTTTTAAATTTTGGGCATGTCTTGGATTCAGCCTGCTCCCTGATTTTTATAAAAATAATAATTTAACGTTTAAACTCCAAAAATGGCAAGGTGAAGAAAAAAAAGGAAGACAAGTGGAAGACTAGAAGAAAAAGAAGAAGGAAGACAAGAAAGAAGACAAGGGAAAAAAACAAAATAAAAGATAAAGAAAAAGAAAAAGAAAATGATAAAAGATAAAGATAAGGATGGGAAAAAAATTAAACAATTGTTTCTTTACAATGAAGAGATTGTAGAAAGACAAAAATTGTTGGATTTACAAAAAAAATTAAACAATTTTTTTTAAAGCCAAGTTTGCTCATGAAATGAGTGCACTTGGCCAAGTGCAAAATCAGGGAATTGGGTGTTAAGTGGGAGTGTCAAATGTGATGTCAACTAAGAATGACAAGTGACAAACTCCTATGTACAATAGAGTTAATCGAAATAGAGTTAAACAAAAAATTAGCTTAAAGATGAAAGTTTTGGCAAACTCGTGTTGAATTCCTCTTGAACTCATATTGAAATATAAATAGACCAAAAACTAGTCTATGACAAGTTGGGAGACAATCGAAAACAAGGAACTACCGTTATTCTCCATAATTCCCTATGGCTCCCACATCTTCCACCGATGCTCCAAACCCGTGACTCACAAAGGAACAATCTATGATACAACACTATTCAACCCAAGTATAGTTTAATAGAGAGGTTAGAAGTAGATCAAAAAGGGAGGTCATGCCTCTTTACACTAGAGACGAGAAGCCCTGATGAGAGAAATTTCAACCAATCGGAGGCGTAGAAACGAAAAAGACCAAAGAATGTCGCTTTACACTCGAAATTTTCAATCCAAGAGACGGAAGGAAGAGAAATGACATGAATAACACTATTGTCCTTTGTGGCAACAAAAGTGCACATTTTTCAAGGCCTCTGGATTTTGCGTCAAGCCCACCTCAAGAGATGGGTTTAACCCCTAAAAGCCCGAGGAGTATTGGACAAAACATAGATGTGTTATAATATGTGCCTTCTATATGTTCGATGAAGTTTGGTTCAATAAACAAAATGTAGGGCAACATCTCTACAAATTAACTATACGGTAAAACTTCCCAAATAACTTTAGATCATTTTTTAATGAATTTAAAAGCATTAACGTTTGAAAATTTGTATAAATTCTAATTTTCACTTTTAGAGTTTGAAATTTAGCATGTTTGGTTAAATTTGGTTTATCTATTGTAAACTTCAATAAAGCAAAAGAAATGATGGAGGGAACATCATTACTTTCCCCAAATAGTAAATTTTGTAACACTAAGACGATGTTGAAGTGATTTACTTTGAAAAATTCTCCCGGGTGGAGTTTAACTCGGATTGACATAATTTAATTTGGATTGGAAAGTAGACTTGATGAAGTATTTTTTTTAAAAACTATTTTTTGGATTCGGGCAACCTGTTAAAAATGGGCAGCAACCAAAAAATGATTTCTTGGGAGCTTAGGGGTTAACACAAAATCTAGGAGCTGTTTGGCCAAAATTCTCACAACCAATCATTTTTTTTTAAGAAATATGTAAGAACCTTACTTAAAAAATCAACACTTTATTTTCACTTACTTAACCAATCAACTTTACACTTTATTTAAAAACCTTACTTAATAAATCAGCACTTTATTTAAGAACCTTACTTAACCAATCAACTTTACACTTTATTTAAAAACCTTACTTAATAAATCAGCACTTTATTTAAGAACCTTACTTAAACAATCAACACTATATCCAAAGGCTGTCAAGTTCAAAGGTTGGCTTCTCAATAATGAGTCATGGCCCTTGTGAGGTTTTCTTCATGGCTTCTCGCCTCTAGTGTAAAGAGCGCCTTAGATACACTTGTTTTCAGTTAATTCTAATAAAGATATTATATTGGAAAAGATACTCAGTTTCAATATCTACAACTGAAAAAAAATTACGCTCAAAAATTGTTATTTTGGCAAAAGTTATGGACATTTAAAGTGGGCTGAACTCTTTTTAAACTCTGAAATTTTTGAGCGACCATATATGGTCGCTTAGGCAGTTAGGGGTTATATTATTCTTCAACTCACCTTCAACTAGTTTTGCCGTTTTTTTGAAGTCAAAACTAGTTGAAGGTGAGTATGAGGTGAGTTTCCACTTTGGGACACTCTTTTCGGTTAACTCTAATCGGATGTGCATGATTATAAACAAAGTTGAGTTTGCGAACTCAACTGAATTTCTCAATCTCAACTCTCTAAGTTATGCGAGGCAGGGCCACAGAAAAGACTGAAGGGAGGTACCAAGCAGCGATCCCATTTGCCACTCATAAAGTACTTCAAAAAGATTGGATCTGCCCGTTAGAAGTTTGAATTGCCTAAACTTTACCTTTTCTTGGGACATGTCCAGGTGGATAATCTAGTGGATGCTGGGTTCATTAATGATTTGCGACCCCACTTCAGATTGGACAATATTTACTTTTAATAACCAAAAATCCCACACTAGGATTATAGTCTTTTAATACCAACCAATACCCCGCTGAGATTTTTTTAATTGCCCAGCTGTGCTGCCCGACTGAAAAAGGCTCACAACCACGGTCCTCTCATTTATATTAAAAATATCACACCCACTTGTTTCTGTTCATTTATACTTTTATGTGCGTTTTGCATTACATTCAGTTGCGGCGATCAGTCATAAATGAGTTGATATATTGAGGGGAATAATAATTATATTATTTTCATTCATTTATTTATTATTGACACCCAATTGAAAGTTTTATTATTTCTACTCATGGATTATGTTAAAATCCCAAGATGATTCCTTGATCATGCCATTACAAAGATGCCCCTACGTCCCCAGTCTTTACCATCAATGGCAGGTCATAGGATGCATGGATGGGTGATTCATGTCTTCATTTTTGAGAGGATTATTGAGATACCATATGAATAATTTGTGGATTGTTTAACCCCTAAACTTCCCAGCGTCCATAAACTGGATCATGAACAGATTCGGGGCCTTGTAACTTTCTCATATGATCTCGGATGATTTTCATCCAAGTCACCTTTGAAAGCTTATTAAATTCTCTGCCAATTACAATAAATCTCTTGTGATGGGGAGCTTTTGATAATATTGGAGAGGCCTCCAACTACAAGTATGTCGAATTTGTTGAGTAGATTTTATGCTTGTAATGGTCTTCTCATGTACACCTCATGTACATCTGAGCCATGCTAATATTTACTTTTGAGGCTAGAATCTACTTCTGTTCAAAAGGATGGTACGTTTAGGGGTTAACCCTTTAACGTCCCAATTCAAGATTGTTTTCAAAGATCGTTATAAAATGTTTGATGAAAAACAAAAATGGACAAAGCAAAGTTGTAAATATGGATTTATCATATTTTTTATTAATGATTTTTTAATTAAATTTGCAAGGTTTTCTCTTGAAATTCAATTTAAAATCCCAAATTAACAAAAGATTTTTTTTTTTAAATCAATGAAATTGGAATAACGTGCACTACAAATTGGTATGATTTTCATTATTTGATTCTACTTATTTTGGAAAATCATGTTTAAAGTCTCACTTTTGAAACTAAAAATGAAACTTCACAGAAACCAATTGTGTTGTGTTTCAAAAAATCACAACATCTTATTTTAAAGATCCGTTTGATACAAATGATAGTCAATTAGCACAAGAACCAAAAGAAATTTGGATGGATGAAAATTTGTGCAAGATGTAGTCAAGAGAAGGTTGAAATTTGTTTGTCATCTATTTTATGGATGGAGTCCGCGTCAAAGAGTTTATCCCTAACCGTCCCGACGTATATATTTTGGACGTTTTAGGGTACATTCACCTTCAAAGACAATAACTTTTGCAAAACGTGTCCAAAAATAATAAAATTTTGCAAAAATTCCCTGCATGATGTATGGAATATGTGGTAAAATTTTCAAATCGATCCAAGATGTATTGAATTTGTGACGATCATTTGAAATTAGGTATCTTTTTTTTGGACAGTTTTTGTGTATTTTCATGGCTGCAACTTTGGGGACTTATATCTCCTTGATCCCATGTCCTTTTTCAATAAATTTTATTAGGTTGGATTTCCCTTAAAGTCTAGTTATCATGGTAAATTTTTCATGTCAATCCATGTTGTTCTGAATGTTTGGGAGTCATTTTAGTGCAAGGATCTAATTTGAACACTTTTTGCTTTTTTGGGTCAAATGGGTCACTTTTCGGGCTATTTTTTGACATCGCAAGGCCATTTCAGGGCACATTAAATTTGTTCATGAGATTTTTTTTAGTACCAATGTTTTTATATGATGATTTTCATTTACTTTGTAGTTGAAAGTTTTTTCATTTGAGTAATTTTAAAAACGAATTTCACCTTTAATTGTGTTGCTCGGAAAATTTCAGCATCCTTTTTTAGTACTAAAACACTATTATCTTGGAATCTATATGGCCAAATGATCTCAAAATTGTTCCACATGATCTACAACATGATTATTACAAGATTGTACGGTTGAGATTCCTATATCTTACTTACATTTAGACCTACAATTTATCAAAAGCAATGATGATTTTAAACCAAAAAAAGCTAGGAACGCTTAGGGGTTAAGTTTGAAATAATAACATCCAAAGTCACATGTCTACACTAAATAAGGGTAATACATAAAACCATTGTGTGGCAAAAATAAAATAAAAGCGTACTAAAACTTGTACTCTCATCTTTGTTTTACAATGACTTGGTTCTTATTAATATAAATAAATAAAATTTAGAAGTTTTTAACTCTTACAAGTCACATGATTGAATGATGCTTATATTATAAACAAGATATTTTTCAATGGCCGCAAATAGAGACCCCTTTGGAAATAGGTTCTACTATAGTTTCAACAAATATATATTTGTGTATAATAAATAATGATATATCATTTTAATCAGCCACACGGTCATTTTTACCTAGTCTAAAATTTCCTTATTGTGCAAGTAATAAAATTACCACTTATTTTTCTAACATGTGATAAATGAGATAGCCCTTAGTAGATAAACCTTTAGTCAAAATGCAATGACAATAAAAATTAAATGTATATGAAAATTAAAACTCTAACATTTAATATCTTATGTTAATGTATGTCATAATCAAATGAAACGTTACACTATGATAAAGTGTTTCCTACAATTTAGTTAAATACAAAGTCTATCATTGAAAATAATGATTTACCTCTTAAACCACTAAGTAGTAAAATATAACACTTTCGATAAAGAGGCAACTTTTTCATAGGCCAAGTTACAAAATGTATGCCTTAATCCCTAAATGCTCACAACTCTCTCCAAATTTGGAGAATCGCAAAGCTGTATTATAAAACGCAACTAAAAAGAATATTTTGAACTTGGTGTATGAATAAAAGTTGTACATTATGAATTTTATATTTTATTTATACGATTAGATTCATGATTGCAGTCACCGATATTATGTATAAAATTTGATATTTGAAATTCTTTTGTAATCTGATAACAAATAAGATGGTGACAATTACTAAATGCAATTTGTTGACACAAGTTGAAGTGTAATATTCTAAGTGTAGAGATTTTTGGGGATTTTTTGGTTGCTTAATTTTAAGAGTTGGTTTTTTCAAGAGCATTTTTGAATTATGATTTAATTCCTAAACGCTCGAGGGGGGTCCTCCACCCAAAACTACCTCATTTTGGACATTTTTGTTGATGATCTTTAAATGATTTTCAAAACCATTTTTCCACATTCCAACCATAAGATCTTGTATTCCAAAGCGTTTTAAACCATCCTTCAAAATTTCAAAACACTTGACTATACAAATGTCAAGATAATAGAAAATGAAGTTGAGATTTTGAAATTTCATGCATTGAAAAATCAGTGCAGCATTGCTTGATGAGCTCTCAAACCCAAAAAATAAGTTAAAATGATGTGACATTTTTTACCATCCTTAAGATGAGGTAGTTAACAAGATGCATGACTCAATTTGACAAGATGTTCAATTCATTATCATTTTTTTAAAGACCTTGTAATAGGTGGGGGTAAGAGGGAAGCAAGAGATTTTGGCTAAAGTAGATTATCCCTTCAACTCTCCTTTAATTGAATGAGTTCACAACTCATGGCATGCAACCCATGTGGGTCTCACTAAACTTCCTTTGAGGTGCCCAATGAATCTCATTGTCTTAAATTTTTTAGCAAGCCTATCCAAAAAGTTGAAATTGCCTTTCAACATTGAGGTCTTTTACTTTGAAAAATCCCTCTAAGTAGAATTTTGATTAGATGGACATAATTCCAATTGCATTGGAAATAAGACTTGTTTACTTATGACATCATAATTTATTTTTTGAAAATAAGTTATTTTTTGGGGCCTGATCAACTTAGAAAAACGGGCAGCGACCAAAAAATGGTCTCTTGGGGAGCTTAGGGACTAAGAATTTTTTGGTGAATATGAGTGCAACATGGAATGAGGCATAAAAGTTCCACAAACTATCCCCTTTCTACTCAATTCACACATGAATGAAGTTAACTTCCTATAAAGTCTAGTAAAAAATCCACATTGCAAAAAGTGCATTATGAATGAAAATCATGAATGGAATTTGTACATCATCTAAAAATTGAGCACTTGGATAATTAGGGGTTAAAATCACTCATAAGAGAAATTCTGAATCACCCCAACCAACCACTACTAGAAGGGATATGTGAGTAAATTTGGCAAAGTTAAAATGACGACACATGACTAAAGTACTACACTGAAATCGTTATTTAGTATGGATGGTTTAACCCCTAAAGGTCTTCACCTCTTTTGTAAAAGTCAAAGCACTATAATTTGCATACTTGAAATATCACATTGTATGATTTATAATTTTTCATAGATAGTCATCAACATTATGAAGGTACGACAAAATTTTCAACATGATTGGAAAATAGTTTGAATATTTACAAATTTTATCATGAAAATAAGGTAAAAATTCAAAATAAATACAGTTTTGTCAAATTTAATATGAAAAATTATATTCAATGTAGATAAAAGTAATATTTACAAGGAGTAAAAAATTGAAAGTGAAAAAATTAAAAGAGACCTATGATTGGATCATTTTTAGAAAGCCCTTTGTATTTTGAACACTCAAAATTCAAATTTCTCAATGGTAGAAAAAATTCAAATGAAATCTATTCTCCAATCCCAATGGTCAAAAGATGTAGATTAACTTAACTTAAACATCTAATGAAACACCAACTACAATAAAACTAAAAACACTTGATTTTTGGGGTGTTTGACCAAAAATCAAGCATAATATGGTTGATTGGTCTTTTAGGGGTTAATAGCCAAACATGAAAATTATAATGTTCAATCTGGCAATGCCACCACTGCACATCACTAATGCTAAGGTAGGAAAACCAAAAACGGTGAAAATAAGATGCTTTGACTAGAAGGAATGGAGTTAGAAATTATGTGAAATTTTTTTGAGATGAAGAAAAAGAAATGATGAAGAATGCAAGTTGTTTCGTATTTTTATTCTCCGTAAATAATTATCTACAATTTCTCAACGTGGGAAGTTTGTCGAACCCCCTTCTTGTATACTAGACTCTTCCTTTTCTACACATGAAAACACCTAAAATGGTTAACTAATATCACAAAAAACCGCACACAAGGTTACTAATTTTTTTTTTAAATTAGTAATTTTTAGTAAACTTTTAGTAATCATGGTCATGCAAAAATTCTCCATTTTCGGTCTACCACCTCCCTGTTTTACTGCAACTCTAGTGCACGCCTTGAGGGCATTAACCGTTTTTGGTTTTTCTACCTTAGAATACCACCATCACAAAATTGTTGAATACCATAACACGTGGGAACTTGGTGTTGATGGTCAAGTTGGCAATACTTCTTCCAACAAAGATAGATAGATAGAAACTCCGGTCCCTTTTTACCAACGGGCCGGCATGAATGAAGTGTCCGTTCGTAATGCCAATGATCCGATGCCCACCGGACAAGGGGAAATTGGAACAATACTACTCACCCCTTTCGAGGATGGACACTATAGTGACACACTATGCTACTACCTAGCTAGCCACTAGTGCCTTGAAGATATCGGACATGGTATCCCCCCAAAGGACTTTGAGGTATCCATACAACAAGGTCCAAGGACCCCCCACCATAGTTGGGTGGACTATGGTGGTGAGCACCACGCCGGCATGGGGAATAGAACCCACAACCTCCTCATTGGGGGCCATGAACCCATACCACCAAGCCAAGGCCCGTGGTGCCTAAATTCTTCCAACAAACTATTCATTCACACCAATTCTTCAAGTGAGAGTTACCATGGTTCTCTCTTCAATACTATACCCGACCATTACGGTCGGCATCTTATGTCCAATAATTACATTTTTTGAAAATGCCAAATGTTATCAATATTCTCCAAGTTTTTTTTCACCATACAAAACAAATTGTTTTTGAAAAAACACGCTCGTAAAGATTGAGGCTTTTCTTTTTATAGTAAATTTATATCGATCGTGATGACCAATTATGGTAGTATGTCTTTTTGATAAATACTTTATTTCCATATTGAATAACCGTTTCCGTAGAGTGTTACGTTTTAAACCCTAAATGTTTGAATGTGCCCTTGCAACCAATAGAATACAATGTATTTTGGTTGTATTTTGAATGGATCCACACCTTTAACCCTTTGATGCACCTGCATTCAAACAATGAACAACAAACAAATTGCAACCTTTCTCAACACTACATCCTATACATTTTTTCAACCACTCAAATTTCTCTTGGTTCTTGTGCTAGTTGACCATCATTTGTATCAAACGGATTTTCAAAATAAGATATTGTGATTTTTTGAAAAACAAAACAATTGGTTTTTGTCAAGTTTTATTCTTAGTTCAAAAAGCAAGACCTTAAACATGATTTTCCCAAATAAGTAGAATCAAATAATGGAAACCATACCATCTCGTAGTGCATGTGATTCCAATTTCATTACAATATTTTTTTAAAATATTTTTTGTGTTAATTTGGGATTGTTAATAATTGAATTTCAAGAGAAAAATTTGCAAAGTTAATGAAAATTAATAAATAAAAAATATGATAAATCCAACCACAGAGATGTGATCTTCACAATGACATTTACAACTTAGCTTTGTACATCAAGTCCATTTTTCTTTTTCATCAAACAATAGAGTTAACTGAAAAGAAGATAAAATACATGTTAGATGAGGTGAGTTTGACCTGTATCTAAGGCATCCAAGCAAACTAGTATAGTTTCCAAAGAATTAAAAATAGAAAAGGAGTGTGAATTAGTTTTGCCGTCACAAAGGAGGCAAAACTGAGACTAAGGTGAGTTCAAAGAGAGCCTAGGCTTGATGGCGATGGCCTACATCTAATTTGAGATAATGGCAAGGCATGTAGCAAACTTGAGATATAATAGAGAAATTTGTAAAGTCTCTGGATCACTGATCTAGAGCTCCATCCTCCATCCTTTATATTTCAATTATCCGGGAAGTTCGTCACACAAGCACAAGAGAGGTGTGCCGGGTTAAGTTTGGAAGCCCATGAGGCTCTTCGGGGCGACAAGGTCCAAGGTTCAATCCTTGGCGGCGGCTATATTTCAATCTTGTGGTGCATAATTGGATGAGCTCCGGCGGCATACGCGGTGGTGCGCCTTGACACGGGAGCAAACTCATTCACCCATGTTTACTTTCCGGAAATACAACTCATCCGGTTTTTATTTTTGGAACCCGACAATCCTACTTTATTGTCTTGTGAGCCAATTTTTTTGCTGAAGCAGTACTGGAAGCCTGAGATTTCAGGACTTTACGAATTTTTTTAGTGAGTTCACTATTTGCTTTGATTTTGGTTCACTAAAAGAGGGCATAGACTCTAGCTTCTTGATATTTTGGAGGTCACAACACCTATTTAAATTTTAGTGAACTCAAATTTTCAACAATTTTTTGAAATCAATGTTAAATCAGGATGTTAAAGTGGTAATGAGTTTAAGTTCTAAAAAAAAAAGGTTGGAACTTAAATCAATGCGGTTTTAGTGAACTATTGAGATCTCAATTTAGAGGTCCTTGGGAGCAGCAAATCCCAATCATACAATCCCCATGGAGTATGGGACGTTTAGGGGTTAAAAAAATAAAATGATTTCCTTTGCACTCGTGTGGAGGAACTGACTGCAATCGAAAGGAAGTTGACCCAAAAGGAAACAGGGCCAATAACCGCGCAGACACGAAGGGAACCAGATTCGAAACGAGGAGGTCGGAAGCCTTTCCGAGGAGGTCGCAAACGGGGCTGTCAGTCGCACTGTGTCAACGGCATCACTCAAAATTACGAGACAGGACGAGCTTCCAGGAAGTGAGATCCCAAGCCAGGCAGCCAGCCAGGAGCGCATTAACTTTCAAAGCTTTAAATTAAGTCCTTTATACCTAGAATCTCCGCAAGGAACGGGACCCTGGCGTCCATCCAGAGTGTCCATGGAACATGTGGCCTTCGGCGCTCATACGGCGCCGCCTTCTCCGTTTCCTCACTCACTCCGATCATCGACCCATCTCCATCTCCACCTCCATTCCATTCCTCCCAGGTCCCAAGCCTGGTAACTTACCTCAGGAGATCTAGCTGATAGCTTCTCTCACTACTAGACTGCTGGTTTCATGTTCGATCGGTTGGCTCACGTAGATCTAGCTCGTGCACTGGAGCTCCGGGTTGGCGGGCGGGTGTTTCTTCAAGCTTCAAGGAGAACAGTGGCATTTTTGAGCGCAGAGGATTTGAACAAGCACATCTCCATGCCCGGCAATATTCTGTAAGAATCTGTGATTGGTGACTCTTCTCTTTGTCTGTGTATCAGTCTGTGGATGCTCGGTTTCTTGCAATGTTAAAACCAGTTCGACGTACATTGTCCCTCGAAAAGCAGAGAATCACCAGTTATAATTTTGGTTTTAGGACTCGGAAAGATTTAAACCCTGTAGTGATTTCAACTTCCTGAATCTAAGTATGCGACCGTTGAAGTGGGAAGAACAACTGCATCTTTGTCTTGTGGGAAACCTAGGGCAGTTCCTGAAATCCTTATCTAGCTATCAATTTTATCAATCGAGTGTGAGGATTTGGAGAGTGGGTTTTGTTTAGTGGTGATAAGGTTCTCAGACGAGGTGTACATCTGAACCCTACAGGGTCCATTCACATGAAAGATCAGGGGTTATAGGGTTCGTATTGAGGAGTTTCTTATTCCTCTGCTTTAGTTTTGTGTCTTGGCATTGAGGCATGAGGGCGAATTAAATCCTTGCACAAAATGTACATTCTTTCTGAACGTTTCTATTATTGGGGATATTATAATCCCTCACCTAACCCATTGGCTACCCCTTAGTGTTTTCTTCATTGTCATCTCCCATTTTGAATTCCTCTCAGTGTGAATGGACTCACAGTAGAAGATTACAAGCCACGGTATTCAAGCTGTCTCATTCTCGTTCCTAAGAAAAGTTATCAGAGCATTAAAGCAACATGGCGTTTGCACGAATGCAGAAATCTGGAACACGATGCGTGAGCTGAAAGGTGGCTTTGTGAATAGCAGTCATCACAGAAAGCAACTCCTTTCCAGTGGATCCGTCTGCACTGATGCTCTGATTGAGCAGGAAAATCAGGTATGATCACTGCACAACCCTCGATCCATTAACTGCAATAACGTCTGTTCGATTAGCACGACCTGACGAAGTTTCGATCGATGCAGGTTGTCTTGGAGAATGGCATAATCCAAGGCACCTGGTGGGATTGTGACTGGTGTCAAACATGGTGGCAAACGTGAAGCTGCACGAGGGCACAGGGGTTGTAAGGTCTGCCGTTTGCAGACCCCGAGCATGGGCTGGAGACATGCACATTGCAGGGAGATGACACTAGTCTGGGCAATGGGCAGGAAGGGGGAGAATTCAAGGATCGTGAGGGTCTAGTTCCATCGCTTTCCTCGTCGGTACGATGTGCCCTATGTGCGAGAAGAGAGCTCAGCTCCTTCTGCAACAACAACAGCAACAGCAGCAACAGCAAGAAGCAGCCGTGGAGGGTAGCTCACCCCTAAACCCTAAACCCCCGGGAATTCCTCCCAAAGCCTCCCTGTTCCGCAACCCCTTCAAGTCGTGCAAGAATTTCACCCACCAGTGCTGCTCGCCCGTGTGCGAGAGCCAGCGGACGTCGATTCATTCAGTTCGCAGGTCGTCAGTGATCCGGCCGTCTCTCACTCCTGACCACTCCGGGGAAATTGGATCATACCTCCAGGAAGATTACCGCGTGTTGGAGTCGCCGTTCACTCCTACTACATCCCTCAAGGAAAATCAGCAACCCCCAAACCCTAACCCTAAAACAGCGCAGGTAGGAAAGAAACCACGCGGCTTGCTCACGCGCCTGAAGCTGCTCACGCAAGGGGCCGCATCGCAGGCAGAGGTCAGCTGCGGCAGCGCGGATTCAAGCTTCACAGCATGCGGGCGCAAGGTCATTGGCGTGACCGACAGCCCAGAGCACGCCATCGCTGAACCTCCGACAGGTGAAATCATACTCATCTCTCGATCGTTCTTTAATCAAATGAATGATGATACATGAACCCTAAACCCTAAACCCTGATAGAGGAGGGGTGATCTCCAGGTTTTGAAATCTTGTATGTGATTGTGTAAATTGTTGGAATTCATGTGTACAGGGACCCTGGTTGCTCCCGAAACGTCCTTGGATACGACCTCCGAGGCCGGGAGCTTGAACGTGACCGAGACGAACGTGTCGGAATCAACCATGATCTCCATGCGGAACTTGAACGGCAGTTTGAGCTCGCAGCCCAAGTCGAGTGCGTACGACGACGACGCGAGCACGTTCGCGATCATCCCGCGCACGAGCATGAACTCGCAGGACTGGACGAGCGACGCGAGTGGGTTGTCGGATCGGTTCGGTGAGCTCGACATCGGCTACCTCTCGCTGGAGGAGTCCGGCGAAGGGCCGGACATCGACGACACAGTTTCGATATCCTCCTCGCAGTGTGACGAGGATCTAGATCCTACCGACACAGTCTCGGAGTCGTCTTTAGACCAAGACTACAGCATCGGCACCGACTCCCAAGAATGGTGCAGCACGGATGATACGAACTCCGTGTTGCAATGGTCACGAGGGCACATCAGCAAGAACCATTTGCACTTGCACCTCCCGGATCTCGAAACAACCCCACCTCACGAACTCACGGCCTCACCGCACAGTCTGTCGTTACCGCGTCAAAACTCCCTCAGCGAGGAACCGGTTGAAGAAAGAGCGCCGGCAATGGAAGTGATGGAGCCACCACCCAAGCAGTATCTCTGCTCGCGGTGTGGCCGCAAGGAGAAACAACCGGATGGGCAGACGACGAAGAAGGTGACGCGGAAACCGAATCCCATGGCGGCGTATGATATGGCAGCGAAAGTTGTGGTGCTTTTGGGAAAGTATGGCAATCGGAGAGGTTTGCGAGTAGCAGGTCTGCCATTGCTGAAAGAAGATGATCCTCCGGCGTTGTTGTGTCCCAACAACGATGCGGTGTCGGCGTTTCAGAGCGAGGTGGCGAGGATGATGCTGGAAGGCGTGGATGTGCCGGGGCTCAACATGGACGTCGAGCAGTTTCTCGCGGGATACATGAAACTGAATTCGCCGTTTTACATCGACCTCATTGAGGATTTCTTCAAGTCCGTGTGCGTGGATTGTTTCGGACACATGGAGGAGGTCGGACAGGGCGATCGACCTCGCCCTGCGTACACTGTGTTGAAGCCCAAGCGGCCCGGAAACAAGAGCTTCAATGCAGGGAAGAGATAGTGTTTGGTGATGATGATCCTGTACAGATTCTTTTACTTCTTAGTTTTTTCTTTCTTTCCATTTGTTGAGTGTTACATGACTTGTAGAATAAGGTGGTACATCGGTTTTGATCAGTTATGGTAGCAAAGAGGGCGATGGAAAACTGCTTGCATAATTTGCAAGTTCCCCCCTGCGGCGAATCTGGAAACCTGGCTCTGGTCTACAACTTCGATTCAAGTTGTACTAAAATAATAAATGGCCTTGATGTTACATTATACTACTGTTGCTATTTTTAACGTCGATGATCAGTCTAAAACCCTTCGCTTTTACTGATCCTTGTTCGCTTAGTAAGGTAGGATGTCCTAAAACCACCACCTCCCCCAATTATGACATGTAAGGTAGGGACACCCACTCCCATGACTTTAAGCTGATTATCATACTTCTGAATGAGCAGTACGAAAAGCAATTATATCAGGAATAAGGCAATTAGATATTAATCTAGAATGCATCGACAAAGTCATGTTATTGTAAAACTTGTGTACGTTTTTGATAATCAAAGCCAGAAATTGATTTGCACATTTGACTGTCTAAATGGTCCTGATTCCGTGACTTGGAGAATCGCCCTAATTATGTTCTCCAGCGCCACTGTACCCTCAACCGCCCATGATCAGAGACACCCTGATTCAGGTGTCCTGTATGGAGACGGGAAATTATGGGTGCAGTCACGGGAATGGGTGTTCCTACCTTAGACCTTTCTTGGAGCTACCACAGTTGAGACTCAAAACCACCAATTTCACTATTCAAGTAGACCAATGGCACGCCAAGCATTGCGAAGAAACAGTTGGTGGTTTTGGATATCATTATGAGTGAAAGTTAGTACCACATGGTGTAGACATGGGGAAACCTAAAGGTTTGATCTCGGTCACATGTTGCTTTCCACTTTGGAATTTTGTATAAAATTGACAAATGCGAATTAGATGTTGCAAATTTAAGCAATCCTCATCAAAACTTTTTTTTTTTTTTCGAAACAAATGGATGCTTTATTTTCCATTGAACAACAATAGATTACAAACATCACACTGAGAACGATGAGAGCACATTTCCAGCACTCCCCCGCGGGTGATTTTTTTGGAGTTTTTCTTCCAACAATATTTGGACTAGAGCCAATGCTCCTAATCATTTCCTACTAAGAGCAACGCCCCCACCGAAAGTCCGAAACAAGAGGCCCGAGAGCCATCCCCGTCATGCTCGGGGTTCCTATCAAGCTTGAAAATATTAGCCCTCGCAACGTGCATCCGACCGGAATCAAACCGCTGCCCTCTTTGGTGCTAATAAACACTCCTACGGGGAGCCCACCTCCTAGCTATCACCTAGGTAGTTTAAGGTCATTCCGGACCATCAAAACTTATTTTGAATGCAGTCACATATATTTTTTGAATTTAGCACTGCCAAAAATAGGCCAAATTGCTTAAGATGGTGGTTTTAGGACAATCAACCTTAACCCCTAACTGCCTAAGCGACCATATATGGTCGCTCAAAAATTTCAGAGTTTAAAAAAAGTTCAGCCCTCTTTAAACGTCCATAACTTTTGCAAAAATAACAATTTTTGAGCGTCATTTTTTTTCACTTGTAGATATTGAAACTGAGCAACTTTCCCAAAAAGAAATTTTGAATTTTTTTTTTACCGATTTTCCTCTAAAGCCCTCGAAGTGACAGCATCTCAAATTGTCACAATTTTGAAAATCTGCCAGGAATGGAATCTTTGAGTTTTCTACCAAATGAGATTAGTTCTAACATGAACAAGGTAACCACCATATAAAACTAATGTTTTTGACCTATCATACTTGATTCCAAGTCAAAATGACTAAACATGTAGTTTTTATGAATTTTCAAAGAAAATTCTTAGAAATTGGTTATTAAATAATTCATAGCATTGTTTCAAAATTCAACCGTACGGATGTTATCTTACTGTTGTGTTCTAAACATGTTAAAAAAATTGAAGCTCATAAAAGTTGAGTAAGATGGACATTATGACACATCTAGCATTTCAAGAAAACCCTTGGGCACTTAGGGGTTAAAGGCAACACTTGATTGGACTTGTTAGAGCATAGTCACCTTAGCACTGAATTCTTGAGATTCTCTTAAAAGTGAATGAAATCCAACATGCATTTTTAGGAAGGGTGAGACAACCACTGAATATGAGCATGTGATATAGACACCTCAATACATCCCACTATAATTAATTTTGGAAGGGTTTAGTGTCCTAAATTGATGAACAATAATGATTACTCATGTATAGTGATTGTGATTGGTTCACCGACTAAATAGAGGGACACATAGCGGTTCACGGGTGTGGAGACGTTAACTTGTGAAATCAAATTCTAAATGTGATGATAGTGGTCACTGGGATGAAATGAAGGGGGATGGGTGAAGGGGGATGGGTGCAAATGCTCTTAGCAATGGAATTGGGGTTCAGTTTTAAATTGTGCATGAAATTCACACTGTGATCAAGATCTAATTGTGCATGAAATTCATACATAGTGAGAAAGAATTGGTTGTGTAAGAAATTCATATATAGTGATAAAAGATAATATTTGGTTGAAGGTTAAAATTTCATTGATTTTGGAGACTTATTGTATTTACATGAATCTTTGAAGACATGAAGCTTAAGAAAATAGTAATAACTTCAAATTCCAAGAGAAAATTATGAAAAAATTTAAAATTTATAGTAAACATATAGGTTCATCTATGATAACTACTTTTAAGTCTATTTTCTCAAATTCAAAAAGAGAGATTAAACTTCAAATCATTGTTTGACTACATTGAGAAGGTGATGGGCATTTAGCGGTTAAATTGAATGTTATGACTTATGATTGCCATCCTCTTCAACTCAAGAGGAGGAGGAACCGTGTATAGAATTTGTTTTGTTGTGTTTAAACCTATGGTGTGAAAGTTGTGAATTTAAATAAAAATGACATTATAAATTGAATTAAATTATGAAAAATGGATTTTAGAATTTTTGATATTATTCTTTGCATCATCGGAAAGCTCTAGACTGGTAGGATGCAAAAAAGTTGTTTTGTAATTTTTGAACCTTTGATGTGAAAGTTATGAATTTTTAATTGAATTTTGTCACCATAAATTGTATCAAATTATTGATAAATTATTTTTTGAAGAAAAGGGGCAAAACAATAAGCACGAGGAACACACGGGAACTTAAGAAACATGTAGTTCACAGGTAAATGGGGAGCACTGACGACATGTGAAAAACGCGGAACATTTGGGCAAATGCTAAAGGGCCATACTAGCAAACTTTTAAAATTGCATGAAGAAAAAGTTAGCAATCACCAACCTCACAACCCAAATTCATAATCATAATTATGTATAAAGTACACTTTTTAGGGTGCATTTGCACTTTTAACAGAAGCGGTGTTAACATTGCATTCATTAACCCCTAACCGTCTCAACATCCATCTTTTGGACGTTTATTGGGGTAAATTAACCTTTAAAGAACTGTAAATTTTGCAAAAAGTGTTTGATATCAATAAAAATGTGAAAATACTCCCCTAATGATGTATGAAATTAGTGGTAAAAAATTCAAATCAGTCCAAGATGTATTGAAGTTTTGGTGATCATTTGAAAGTAGGGGTCTTTTTTCTTTACAGTCTTTCTGCATTTTGATGGCTGCAACTTTGGAGGCTTGTATCTCCTTCATCGCATGTCCATTTTCAGTAAAAATTTAATGAAATGGATTCCCCTTGACGTCTAGTTATTATGGTAAAATTTTAATGCCAATACATGTTCGGAATGTTTGGGAGTCAATTTTGTGCACTGGTCTAGTTTGCACACTTTTTGCTTTTTGGGTCAAATCGGTCACTTTTCGAGCTACTTTTTGACACTGCAAGGCCATTTTAGGGTTCATTAAATATTTTCATGAGTTTTTTTTGGTTACCAATGTGTTTATATGACGATTTTGAACTACTTTATAGTTCAATTTTTTTTCATTTGAGTAATTTTGAAAACAAATTTCACCTCTAAGTGTGTTGCTATGAAAATTTCACCATCCATCTTTAACACTAAATTGTCAAATTTAATAGTGCTAAATGACTACTAGTCAAATTTTTGAATTTTGCCCCCCTCCAAAGGTCTTGGCCTCCAAGATTATCACATCCATGAGTCACTAGTCATCTCCAGTCACATTTTCCTAAACACACAATTCGCTATTTACGCACTTGGCCATATAATCATGCACTTGATCCCCAAGCGCATAATTTTTTTTGTCTAACTTTTTTAAAAAAAAAACGACGATTATTGTCTTTCTTCAATCCCTTACATTGTAAACAAATAATTATTTTAATTATTTTTTATTCTTATCTTTTATCTTGTCTTTTATCTTATCTTTTATCTTTTCTTTTTCAACTTGATTTCTTTCTTGTCTTCTTTCTTGTCTTTCTTTTGTCTTTCTTCTTGTCTTCCTCTTTGTCTTCCTTGTCTTTTTTTTTTCTACTTTTTCTTCAGCTGTGGCTGCTGAATCTTGAACAATAGGAGCAAATCCCAAAAACAAAAACAAAAAAAACAAAAATAAAAAACAATTTTTTTTGGGTTGCCCATGGGGTGCTGCTGAACCCTAAATGGCAGCCGCCAACAAAAAAAAAAAAAAATCTTCTTTTTGTTGGTCGTGAAGTGCTACTGAACCCTAAATGGCGGTCGCCCAAAGAAAAAAAAAAACTCTTTTTTTTGGAATTTTTTCAAAATTTACTATTTTTAGCCTCTGGGTGCGCAGCTGCGCACCCTAAGACCCTCCCATCTCCCTCTCCATCTTCATCTCCCTCTCCATCCTTATCTTCCTCTCACCATCTTCATCTCCCTCTCCGTCTTCATCTCCCTCTCCATCCTCATCTTCCTCTCACCATCTTCATCTCCCTCTCCGTCTTCATCTCCCTCTCCATCCTCATCTTCCTCTCACCATCTTCATCTCCCTCTCCGTCTTCATCTCCTCCTCTCCTCTCCTCATATATATAGGGGAGAGGAGAGGGTCTTTCCCATCACTCTCCCACTCCCTCTCCCTTCCTTCTCCTCTCCTTTGTATATGTGAGTAGAGGGGAAAAAGATGAGAGGGAGATGGGAGGGTCTTTGGGTGCGCGGCCGCGCACCCAGAGGCTAAAAATAGAAAATTTTGAAAAAGTCCAATTTTTTTTTTTGGCGGCCGCCATTTAGGACTTTTTCACGGCCAACCAAAAGAGGAAGAAAAAACTTTTTTTTTTTTTGGTTGGCGGTTGCTATTTAGGATTCAGCAGCACCCTATGGGCAACCCAACAATATTTTTTTTTTCTCCCGTTGTTCAGGGTTCAGCAGCCACAGCTGAAGAAAAAGTAGAAAAGAAAAAGGAATACAAGAAGAAAGACAAAAGAAAGACAAGAGGGAGACAAGAAAGAAGACAAGAAAGAAATCAAGATGAAAAAGAAAAGATAAAAGAAAAGATAAAAGAAAAGATAAAGATAAGAATAAAAAATAATTAAAATAATTATTTGTTTACAATTTAAGTGATTGTAAAAAGACAACATTGATGTTTTTTAGAGAACTTTTAGCCGAATTTTTTTAAAGTCAAGTATGTTTATGAAATGAGCGCACTTGACCAAGTGCATAAAGAGCGAATTGCGTGTTCCTAGTTACAAAATACCCCATTTGTTGTAGTGAAAACACTATGATCTTGCAATCTATATGGTACGATGATCCCAAATTTGATCCACATGATCTACAACATGTGTACTACAAGATTGTATAGTTGAGATTCCTATACCTCACTTACATTTAGATCTATAACACATCAAAAGGAATGATAATTTTTAGCCAAAAATAGCTAGGGACGCTTAGGGGTTAAAAATATGCGTGCTATGCGCACACCAAATTTTCATTTTTAAAAAATGACAAAAGTTCATGATATGGAGGTTGATGATAGCCAATTTCCTTGAATTCAATGCATAAACTTCAAAGACAACATGATAAGAAGATTGATAATTGCCAACCCCACACTACTAGAAAATCCAATTTTTCTTGTTGTTTCCGTTGCGTTGGATTTTCTTGTAGTGCCATGAACTACACAACCCAAATTTATAAACATAATTTTTGTGTTGTGCAATTTCATATTGCATACATGTGCACTTTTTATTGGAGGGCAATGATTGAAGTAGAAAACAATGTTGATTTGACATAGAAATTAATAAAGTTATGAATTATTTTTACAATTTAGTAAGGAAATTCAGCCATAATCAAATGCCAGGTTAAGCATGTATGGAAGCACTTGAAATAGATTTCATAAATGTGAGATATGGAGGACATAAAGCCTTGTGCGTCAAACAAAATTCAATGCAATAGTGTCAACAATAGATGTGGAATATGTGTTGTACAACTCTCACTTCTTGTTATCCAACCTTTAGTCGCAAGTTAAACTTCTTGAACAAAAATGTGCATACCTAAAGCATAAAAACATTAACCACTAATTGCCCAAGTGTTCATTTTCTCGACAATATACAGATTTCATCCACGTTTTCTCATCCATCATGCACATTTTTTAAGGAAATAAATACTGCAAGATTATATTGCAAGACAACCATAAATACATGTGTGATCTGATTGAAAGAAGATGATTTGTGAAAATTTTATGCTTCAATTCATGTTGCAGCGATTCACCCCAAAAAATTGAATTTTTTTGTTTAAATTTGTTCATGAAAAAATGAACTCATAAAAGTAAATACACTTAGATTATTACACTTCAATCCATCACAACAAATTTCATCCACAAATTGTCAATATCTTATTCGTGATGGAATTACAAAATAATTATGAATTTCAAGTTTCAAAATTTATACAAAAATATTGGTGATAGAAATCACAGATCAAACTGTATAGATAGAATCTACAATTTTTAGAGGTAAAAGATGATTTAATTATGTAAGTGTTTTTGAATTGAAGAAAACATCAGGATTTCGGACCCCACTGATTCTGCACTGATTTAGTGCGATTTCCGATATTTCAAGGGTTCGTACGATTTTCGCACTGATTCCGCATCGTTGCGTCATTCATCGCAACTACACTGATATGACATGATGTTCATACAAGCGGATATAGTACTGATTCGACACGATTGATACATCCATTGAAAATGTATGAATTCAGCATTCTTTATAGTCGTCAAATGTCGTGTTTTAATCGTCTTTAAAACTACACTGATTTAGTGCGTTTTTCGTGCGACATCATCTTTTCCATATCTAGATTTTATTTTCTTTTTATATCTAAATTTGATCAAAATAGTATTATTAAAAAATATTAAATAAAATATAATATAAAATAATTACTTTCCTCGCTACCCACTTCAACTACACGGAAATTGCCCGCACGTGCGGTGGGGCCCACCATAGCTTCCCAAGCTCTATCGCCAACGGTGGGATTTGAACTCTCGACCTCCTGGTTGCCAATCAAGTTCCAAACCACCAAACCACCTCAAACTCTTCATGCATAGAACAGAACTCTTTTGGTAATTATCGAACTTTTTTTTTCAGCGGACTTTGAATGTTTTTAACTATGTGAAAAAAACTTTTTTTCCAAATTTTTTTTGCACTAGATTATGCAGGACTTTTTCTATATTTAGGATTTTTTTCATAATATTTTGAATTTTTTTATTTTTTGCCAAAATCGTGATGGCAGATCATGGCTGTGAGCTGTTTTTTTTCTTTTCAGTGGACTTTGAATGTTTTTAACTATGTGAAAAAAACGTTTTTTCCAAAAAAAAAAAATTCACTAGATTATGCAGGACGTTTTCTATATCTAGGATTTTTTTCATAATTTTTTTAATTTTTTAATTTTTTGCCAAAATCGTGATGGCAGATCATGGCTGTGAGCTGTGTTTTTTTTTCAGCGGACTTTGAATGTTTTTAACTATGTGAAAAAAACTTTTTTTCCAATTTTTTTTACACTATATTATGCAGGACGTTTTCTATATTTAGGATTTTTTTCATAATATTTTGAATTTATTTATTTTTTGCCAAAATCGTGGTGGTTGTGAGCTATTTGTTTTTGCTCCTATGATGAAAAGTACAATGATAACCAATAATACCAAATTTGAATTCTAAAAATATATAATGTTATTTCTTTGAAATTTTAATGTGTATTGCTTCTAAACTCTATAAATGTAGATCTAAAAATGTTTTGGGAAATTAAACTGTAAGTATAATTTAAAGAAGATTATTGGAATATTCCAACATATTCCAAAATAATATAAAATATTTTCAAATATTCCAAAATATTCCAAAAGATTCTATAAAGAATATTAAAATATTGTACACGGATGTCGTATGAAAATAATTTGCATTATGATAGATACTGAAATCGCACGAATATAATAAATGGCATTAATATGATACGTATACGATACTGAATTCGCATTAACTAAAACCGCACGTTTTCCGTGTCTTATCAGCCATGTGATGTAAATACACGATTAACGCACGGATTCCGTCAAGCACGACTTTCGTGCGGAAACAACACTTTTGTCATAATCATTGAAAAGACACTGCATCGACATCTTAGTAATGCATGTCACTTCCGTACAATAACGACACTTCTAAATGCACGTATGACGTGCGGATTCAGTGTTTAACGATAAACGCACTGAATCAGTGCAGAATCAGTGGGGTCGGAAATTCCTGATGAAGGAAAAAGAAGTCAATTTTGCTATTGGAATGGTCGCACTAGAATCGAACATGGGCGAACGTCTAGCCACATAGTAATACAAATACAAAATAGATGCGAGCTTACCAAGTCTACTACTAAATCCAACCATCAACTACTTAACTTCTAACCGTCAGAGTGTCCAGAAAGTGAATGACTAACAGATACAATCCCTTGTCACGTTCTCATCAACGCTTGCATGAAAGTTTTCCAAGTTTTTGGAGATTCTTCACCAAGTTGTTGTCCTATCTAATAGTTGGATTAGTTATACTTGATTTCATATTTTTCTAAAATATCAAATAAAGAAGTATGTCAATTCGTTGACCGAGCCAAAACTGCATTAATTGTAGTTCAAAAGTGGCCTTACGAAAATGAGGTCATAGATTTAAGAGACATAAAAATCTCAAAGAATCACCATGTTTTATAAGTATCTCATTCCAAATTTATTCCAACAAATTTTACTCAATTTTTTATTTTTTCATTTTTATTTATTTATTTATTTATTTTGTAAACGAATTTAGAAGGAATTTAGAATTTTAACTTTCAAATTTTATAATTAAATATTGGTGATAGTATTAGTGAATCGAACCGCACAAATGGAATCTAAAATTCAAAACCTAGATCTTTCATTTGTATATCAATTCCAAAATATTCTTCCAAATTATAGTTTATGATGGTTTTTCTCGAATTGTCAATTCCAAAAACACCCTGGTAAGTATAGGGGTTAATAATTATTATTTTTGAAAAATTCCTTTTCAACAAATGCCTGGTATTGTAAATATTCTTCAATACTGTAGTACCATAGCAGGTTTGTCCTAAAATAATTCTAAAAATAAAAAACGTAAAAATTAGAAAATCCTGAAGACAGAGAAACGAAAATAGAACAAATTAGTTTCTGCAATACTTTGTTATTTCTAAGCTATTTAAGGTCATTTTTACTGATTTTTTGCTAAAAAAAAAATTGAAAAATTCAGTTTTTGAGAGGCGAACCTTATTTCTTCAAAATAAATAAATATTCGTTTGCCAGGTGGCAAACCTGCTATGGTGTTACAGTATTCTCTTTCTCACTATAGAAAGTAAATATTTTTTAAAAAGGAAATTTCTAACTTAGATTTCGGCTTCTCTTCATATAACTATTTTCAATTGAATCAGAATCAGAGAACCTTGCAAGTTCCATTAAACAAATTAAAGGGTTAAACCCTTTAGTGCCTAGCTGACCACATTATGGTCACTGCAACGTTCGAAATGCAAATAGCAGAGAATCCGTGAAGAATTGGAGCTTCAGTTTTGAAGTTCAGATTATGCCACATACATTATACATCTTCCAGGAAAATAAATTTTCAATTTGGAACTGTACAACTATCAAAATACCTATCACGAACACGCGAGAATACTGCAAATACTTGAAAATACAGTAAATACTTACAAATACAACACATGTATTATGCAGTATTTCTTGTGTTTGGAAGTTTGTTATCTTGTTTTTCTTTTTTGTATTGTGTTCTCTTCTTCATCTTCCATTAGTGTGTGTAATCCGATCTTGACTAATGTACCCACTCCTGTCAATTTTCAACGTATAAATTTTTGCCTAAACCGTATATGGATAAGTCACTTTCACTTATAAAATTCACAATAATCATGTGTGAGTCTATTCTTGATATGAAAGATTGCAACGGAGAGGTATTGACATAGGGCATAGCTGAACTTCTTTACTTTCATTTTTGAAAATTTAACCCAAATTCTATTCAACTTTGAAGTCACACCCCCCAAAATCTCATTTTTGAGCGTGCATTATACAGTTCAAATACATTCTATAATCTTCCAATCCCACCATTGGATGATTCTCAAATTTTAATAAAATGTGTGCTCTCCAGTTGAGAATAGAATTGTACGGCTACTTTCTAATTTAATCCATTCTATTTCTGGTAATCTCAATCACAATGGAAAAAAGTAGTGAAATCCAGAGGTCCCAGCTACAGTACCCTGGGCACTAAAGGGTTAATTACCGTATACAAATCGTATTTCTAGGAGGTTCTGTTCATTCCCGCCCACATTCATATACATTCATCCATAGCCTCCATGACAATTACAAAATATAAAATAATCGGTCAAACTGGTCAACTCTGTGGAATCTGCTAATTCAGAGAATCGAGAACCTTCAGTTCCACTGTCAGTTGAAGTATTCCACTGTCAGTTATATTTCGTTAACGCCACGAATCCAAATCACTTTTCGCAGTTATATTTCGTTACTCCAAATCACTTTTCAAATGTACTGCCCACTCAAGTATAAATACTGCCATTCTGTGTTCAACTCTGCATTATCATTTCTTCTCCTGGAGTACTTGCTTCGTCCTCCTTCAGCTTAGTTGCATTCTCCTTCACTTCATTTCTTCTCCTTGAGTACTTGCTTCGTTCTATCCTTCTTCAGCTCAGTTGCAGTCTCCTTCACTTCATTTCTTCTCCTTCAGTACTTGCTGCGTCCTCCTTCAGCTTAGTTGCATTTTCCTTCACTACGCAGCAGACTACGTGGGTCTCTCTCATTGCATTTATTAATTCCAGACCAAATAATTAAGAAGCTGTACGTACAGATTAATTGAAGCATAACATAAAAACATGGCTCGTGGAAGAAAGTTGCACAAGAGCTCAGTGCACAGGTGGTGCACAAGAGTGTGCCACGAGTGGTGCAACCCGCTGGAGACCATTCCCGAAGACGAAGAGTTTGTCCCCAGCCTCCAAGTCCAGTTCCCTTCCCAAGATGATAAGAAGCCCACCAAGGGCATCAAGTTGGTGATTTCTCTCAAGAAGATCCACGACCAGGCTCAGCAAGCCCACAGCTCCGCTGCCAACAATCATGGCAACAAGAAGAGGAAAGCTTCACAGTCCATCCTCAGCCATTATTCAGAAAAATACAGATATGCCAAGTTGAACAAGATCTCAACTACGAGTACTACGTGGCCTCAGGCTCACCAAAGTGCAGCTGCAACGGCAGCCTAGTCAGATAATTGAAGTTTCTAGACATAATTACCGAGATTGAGTAAAGTATCTGAGCAATTCAAGTATATACAAAACTTGTGCATTAATAGATCATGTGACATCACATGATCACAGACGGTAACAACATGCTCTAGAATTTTCACTCAATGTTTTGATAACACACAGTTACTCAACTATCATGTATAAATATGATTCTTCACTTTCATCTGGAACAGTGTTGTTCATCTGAAAATCAATTATAATCAGCCTTGTTGTTTGAATTCAATGGTTTATCATCTAGATGGGATTCTTTATATGTAATCATGTATGTGAAATTTCAGAACTGGCTGATGATTTTACGATACTGAAAATTGCACACATTGACTTACAATTGAATTAGTAGCCGAGGACACACTCTCAAATCATTCTGGTGTTTAAGATGGATTTGAATAAATCTGAGATTGAAGAACTTTTGATATAGAAATGTAAATACCTGGAATGAGTGAATGTGGTCTTGTAGGAAGATTACAAGATTACAATTTTTTCTCACACTCCATCTTGGGTAGAATCTAAAATCCATAATGTACAACTTTCATTCATACATCAAGTTCAAAATATCCCTCTTAGTTGCATTTTATAATTCATATTTGCAAGTGTTCAATTTGAACAGGGGAGGACAGTTAGGGTTAAATTTTATGATACAAGACATGTGGTACGCGCAATGTGTGACCAAAACCAGGGGGTGCACTTAGTGTTAAAAGCAAGGAATGATGTGCGTGCAACATTTTAAAATCAATACCCCTATATATGGTTTCTTTATGTTAGGCTTTTTTCTTTTATTTATTTATATATATATATATATATGTATATATATGTATATCATACATACATATATATAACAAAAAGATGCCTAACATATGTATATAATAAAAAGCATGACCAAAAAATAGGCCTAAATTTTTTTACTACAAATGTATTTATCTAGCATTGATAAAATTGCTAAAAATTTCTCATTTGTATGATGTAACTCATATAAGTGTTTTTCTTCTACAAAAGTTATTGTAGGTACTATGAATGGTGTATTTAGTGTCCAAATAGAATTGATGTCTTTTACCACAAATCCTTTAGAGTTAAGTAGAAATAGTGTCCTTTGACACTACATAGGAGTTTGCCACTTGTTGTTCTTACTTTCATTGAGAGTGGCATGATTTTTCCAACAATTCCAAGTAATGGGAGTGACATGAGGTTGCATGCCATATTTACTATAAAGTTGTCAACTCAGTTGTCATATGTCATTCGAACACATTTATATTCATGTTTTTCTTTCAAAGACACTCTATCTCCCTAAAATTAAATAGTGTGGAGGTTTAGAAATAGTGTTCGAGGACACTAAGTAGTCTATTTAGTGTAGTGCAATAATAGTTTCTAAGTCTACCATGATATGATATGTCAAGTCATATTAAGATCTTTTTGGTACCTACACATTTCAATCTCCATATAAGTTGGTTATTCCAACAAATCAATTAATTCTCTATATTCAACCCACCTATTAACAATTTTTTTTCGCATTCTATAAACCCTTTCTAAATACCAAGATTTTATTGGTGGTCAATGCTTTTTATTTGCTTGGCTTTCCTCTTTTAAATTTTTTTCCAATGAAGAGGCCTCAGATTTATTTCCTAACTACCTGGTATAAGGGAATGGCCCAATATGTAAATTTAAAATTTGGAACATTGGGTTATTGACATTACAACCGGACACTTTATTCACGCGTGCCTGCATCTGGTGGCCGGAGTTTCTACTTATATATATTTCTCGGGGGGTGCACTCTACATTATGTTTAAGAATCACGTGCGTTCATGACCCCTTCTAAAAACCCCTTGTATACGAGAGGCTATATGTCTAAAATACCTTTGTATACAGATGTATTTTGCTGTAAATATATGTTTAGTGTAAGTATACGTGAATATTTTAAGTTCTAAATGTGTTTATTGTATGTATACGTAATACAATAGTGTTCAAATTAATACCCCTTTTGTGCACTCACGTATACTCGTACATGTTTAGTACAGTGCACCCCCCGAGATATATTTAAAATTCCTATCACATTAATAATGGGCTATATATATTTACAAAATTGAACAAGGTAATACCCTAGGCTTATATTTTTTTTTTTCTCGGGGGGTGCACTGTACTAAACATGTACGAGTATACGTGAGTGCACAGAAGGGGTATTAATTTGAACACTACCGTATTACGTATACATACAATAAACACATTTAGAACTTAAAATATTCACGTATACTTACACTAAACATATATTTAAAACGGAATACATCTGTATACAAAGGTATTTTAGACATATAGCCTCTCGTATACAGGGGGTTTTTAGAAGGGGTCATGAACGCACGTGATTCTCAAACATAATGTAGAGTGCACCCCGAGATTTTTTTAGCCCACCCCACAATCAACACCCGGGTCAATACCTTTTTTTCACTGACGTGGATCTATTTAATGGTTAACAAAGTTAGAAAGAAATTGCAAATTTTCAATTTGATTTTGCAAATCAACATTGAAATTTTTAATATACCGACATTTTATATTCAAACAAACATACAAATTAAGAGTGTTGGGTAATATCATGTGGCTTTCCTTGATTTATGTATCATGTATTTCTCCACATCTTAATTGAATTCCAAAACTTGAAACACAAGCACTTTGACGTCAACCCTTAAAGATCTAATCAATCATTTATAATCATTGTCTTTATTATACAACATGCTTAATTATCTTAATAATAGTTTACTCCCTGGTTATGCAAAAACAAATCATTTTACCCTTGGCCATATTTTATAAAGATTGGAAATCTAAAATCTCATAAAGTAAAGAACTATAGTGCTTAGAATCTCATAAATTACACCATAAATGTGACACGGTAACGTTCTGGGTATGCAATTCTTGTATTATATACAAGGGTCATTGGCATTAAAACAAGTGAGAGGACGGCTTTTGTTAAAATTATATCAAATTAAAAAGACCAAAAAGTTAGATGAAGACCAAATAAGAAGAAAATTAAATTTAGAAAATGCTCAATAACATACATTTTAGAAAAAAACTCACAATACATATGAAAAATTGAAACACCTATGCATAGTTTCTAAAAATGCATACAAAGAAGTTGGGTCTAGTTAAAATTAAATTTTTATTAGAAAGCCCCAAAAGTTGCCTAGCTCGGCCTATGGTACATGTATTAAAAAAACTCATATAATTAGTATTTTAATGCTATTATTGTCTTCAAAAATATTTGTTTCATGTACACAAGTACGTTTTTGGATTCCTTGTTAAAAGGGCTACAAGATTATTCTACATTCAAACAAATTATATCCCTTAAGATTGGATTAAAACGCATTATAAGTGATTATAATCAGGGCCATATAATATGGAAGTTGCATACCGGGGGTAATGTTAACATAGTTTACTAAGTTTAGTAAAGGAAAAAATGAACATTATCAATGATACATCACATATGCATATTGGCTACGCCTGGATGGTCACTGTAACACATGCTTTATTTTCTATGTCCTACAAGGGGAGAGACTACGGAAACGCATCGTTTTCAAAAAGTTACATGATTGAACAGTATAAACAAGCCATGAAAATAAATCTAAGTAAATCTAGGATAAATACTAAAACAAAGACTACGCGACTAGCCGCTTGTTAAAAACAGTAATTACTTTCAACCTAACTCATCTAGATTTACAAACACAACTGCATTTGAGTTTGATATTCACAACCCAATCTAAAAACAACGCTCATGCCAAGGGACTGGAACCTCATTTAGCGTTGCATTCAACACCTGATCCGGTCTTCCAACCAAATTCAAAGCGGGCCTGCAAACAGGTTCGTAACATATTGCTACGTACAGAAACTTGATTCAACCTTCCTGCTTCCTAGTGAACACGCTACCCTATGTCGTGGTCAGTTTTGATATCAATTAATTAATTTTTTTTTCAAAAAGTGCCACATGTTATCTTGTGATTGGTTTATATGGTGATGTGGACCTCTCAAAAATATGATGTGGAAATTAGATTTAGACAGAATATTGTCCGAATCTGACCCTCACATACGGTAAGATCACATACGGTAAGACTAGAACAAATCATCGAACCTGGGGGCCTTGTTTATATGACTCAATGCTCATGGAATTGTCTGAAGTGTTGGAACGATTCTCCGCCCGGGGAACGGGTCGAGGCTCTTGGAAGGAGCTAGACTGATCCGAATATGCCTGAGAGTTTCCCGTCTCCAGAACAATGGCATCACGAAGCTCCCGGACCACGCCGCGCATGTAAGGCCGGTGCACGCCTTTGGGCTCCACGCTTTGGATGGCAATCTCCGCCACTTTCCACACGCTGTCCATGTTGGCGTGGCTGGGCTTGATCATAGGGTCCAAGATGCCTTCGATGTCGCCAGTTTGCAAAGACCGCCGGACCTTCTCGATGATGTTCCACTGGCTTTTATCTTCCAGTGTGTTGTCAATGGGTTGCCGCCCGCACAGAAGCTCTAGCAGTACCACGCCGAAGCTAAACACGTCGCTCTTCTCTGTCAAGTTGTTGGTCGACCAGTACCTGCAATTATCAAACAGGAAACACAACTTTATTAACTAGTGCAATTAAAGCAATTGAATCTCGCTATCTACAATGGAGCATAAATTCTTCTGTTTTGTGCAAAAAACACTTGAAAATATTAGCCAAAATAGTCATACTTGGCAAAAATGGAGTATTCAAGTACCTAGACGTCAAATGTCTATGGTAATTGTAGACTTGAGGTTCACCCTGCTATCTAAGTTAACCCTTGAAGGATTTAGGGAATGGTAGATACGTTGCCGTATTCTTAACATTTGTTATGAGTAGAAAGTTCCAAATTGAGATCCCAATAGCTTTTAAGACCATGTAGACATGAATTTTAACTTTACTTTTGATACAATACTCATAGTATGTGTAGAACCATTCCAAATACAATGAAATACGGTCGTGTACATTGGCCGGAATGGCCAATCTGGACCTTTAAGGGTTAAGTAACTCAAAATCTATAATTAATGTAGACTGGAGTTCATGCGCCAACTAAGTTGGGCCACTCAAAATCTACACTCGTCAGTTACTTGTTATACAATAAGCCTTTTAGGATCTGTAAATTGACCGGGTTCCTAAAATTGTTTCTATTCACAAGTTTTAAAATTTTTGTTTCTAGAATACTTGTAGATAGGGACATTTTAAAGAACCCCAATAGATTAAGATTTAGGGAAGATAGTGTCGTTTCTTTTGGCTACCAAAAGTAGACTTGTGTCACCAACATCACAGGCATGTATCACCTAGTACTTAGTGTATACAAACTCGTAATACTAACTTTTACTAACTGGAAGAAAAACAAAATGAGCATCCTAGGAACTCAAGAGAGATTCAGATGCAAAGTGGCAGTGTGCATACTCAGGATCCAAATAGCCATAAGTTCCTTTGACCATAGTGGAGACATGGGAAGCTTGTCCTTCGGGACCCAGTCTAGAGAGACCGAAATCAGCCATTTTGGCCACATATTTTTCAGTGAGGAAAATATTGTTGCTCTTCACATCACGATGAATAATGGATCGAGTACATCCACCATGAAGATATTCTAGACCTTGTGCGGAGTTCAGAGCAATATCTAGCCGCATTTTCCAATCCAATGGCTCCTTTAGGGCTAGTGGAGAGCCTGCAATATCATTTTTGGATGGATTAGAATTACACTACTGTCACATTTTGATTGTGCATATATTAATGCAGAATAGGGCTCTTTACGAAATGGATTACTTTGCTTTTAGGGTACTAGAGTTTGTTAGACAGACATACCATACAGATGTTCACGAACAGTGCCCTTGTGCAAGAACTCGTATACCAACATCTGACTCTTGCCTTCCAAGCAATACCCCATCAATGAAACTAAATTCTTGTGGTGCACCCTCGAGAGCAGTTGTACCTGGAGAACACGTTTTTCAATAATACTAGTGGTACAGTAATAGAGAACCCGAGTGTATTTATTATGATTTAAAACCCTAAACTGTGAAACACAAACTAACTTTTTTTGAGTAAACAAAGTACATAATTTGCATGTTGCAAGACACTCAAAACATATGGAAAGTAACATACATGACAAACTCAATGAAATCCATTATTTTCTGTAAAGGTAACGGCATAGCAGAAGATGATTATATCTCATAATTAGACTATATTATGACCAATAAGAAACATGAGTACAACCTTGAATGTTGTGAACATTGGCAATTCTCATAACGAGAGGTCGTACTTTCATGACATTACCAAGTGCATTTGCAAAGTTAGAAAATAGGAGAGCATAGAAACAGAAGGTACCTCATTATTGAATTCGTTCACACCTTGACGAGAATTGGCGTCAGAGACCTTGACAGCCACTTCTCGGCCACCAACAAGCTTGCCATAGTAAACACGGCCAAAGCCTCCTTCACCAATCTTTATGATGAAGTTCTGCGTGGCAACCGTGATCTCTGCAAGCGAATACCGCTTTGCACCTTGCACATTCCCGGTGTCCACCATAACCGCATCGCCGTAGGTGTCCCCGCTGCCATTTCTGAATTGGTGGGCTAGCAATTCAGTGATCTTGTCCGCCTTTGCTTTGTTTCGTTTCCGAACGCAGCAAACGAGGATTCCGATCAAAACACCAACTCCGAAGATTCCTCCCACAACACCAGCTATCACACCCGTATTTAGGTTTGATTTGCTTGATGGTTGTGAATCTGGTGTAAGAGATGATGGCGGCATAGGTTTAACAATTGGTGGTGGTGTTTTAAAAATTGAAGGTGGTGAACCTGGTGATGTTGGAGTAATTGCGGGTGGTGGAGTAATTGGTGGTGGAGCAACTGGTGATGGTGTTGGTGTCATCGTGTTTCCAGGTTCGTAAACGTTGACAGTAAATCTCATGCCTCTAATACAGTTTTGCGGTAACTTTGCTATAAAATATTTTATCCCAGATTCTGTTAATTGATGGGTTTCAGAAAAAGGGGAGAATTCATTATACCATACATTACTATTGCATTTTTCATAGTTTGTGTACGAAACGTCAAAAATTTCAGCAGTTGAATCGGAAGTAGCGAATGCTGCACACAAAAACAAAATAAAACTATTTGTTAGATAATATTCCCGTATTAATATATTAAAAACTTGAAAGAGGCTATCTACATAATTGATAGTTTTATAACCATTATATTTGTATTAACCCTTTAAGGACCAATAATTCATGGTTTTAAAAATGACAAATTCAATCATTCATATAATGAAAAGTATGCTTTAGATAGGACTAAATTTTATATCACCAAAATCAGTAAAGAACATTCATGTGTTGATGATAAACATAAATAAATTTGAACAATAGAAACTTCACATAGAACCCACTCAAAACTGCTAAAAAAACGTGAAGCCAAATTTGGCCTTTTTGGTCCTTAAAGGGTTAAAACTTCAAAAGATTTCAAATGTATAACATGAAAGTTTAATTTAAGCTTTAATGTCATTAACAATAAATTAACTTTTCTTACTTTATCGTAATTTTTTTCTACTTCCAAAAGAGACAAGAATCTTTGTTTTTACCTTTTGAATTGAGATATTAAACAAAACGAAGTTCACAATAAAATTACATGTGTTTGGCAATGGTTTGGACCTCCTCCATTTGTAGTATTGTTTTCAATATGATAAATTATTCTCCTACTTCAATCTTAAGTTTGGTATACAAGTAACTAATATTATGTAGATTGTGAAAGTGAAGAGCGACAAATTTTTATATTAATGAATTTTCAAATTAGGAAGAAAAATATTCAACAAATTTTTTTGGGCCAGTTTTGTTTATATCACACATTGTCACTTTAAACGTATTCATCTTCTAATTTGTATTGTCAAAGATTGTGGGTTCTATTGTGCACAATCCTTTGGTTTTAAAGGAAAAATTCTACAGTTGGATTGTGAAAAAAAAATGTTTAAGAAAAAATTGTGCCCTAGGAATTAGAAATGGCAGCATTGAAGTGATTTTTGAGCAAACTTGTTCCAATCCATTAGGGGTTAAAAACTTCAAACTATTGTCAATTTGTATGCCCTTTTATTTAGTGCGCAAAGAATAGGAGCATCCTCAGTCCATCATTTTAAATGAAAAATGTGCTCCACACAATTATTCCTCATTTATACCGCCTCTTATACATTGATGAACTTAAGCTACTCTAAGAAGAGCTTACTTATATGATTGGTAAATTAAAGCTTTCAAGTCAAAAGAGCTTGTTTATCTTTCGGTAAATAGTTAACTACTATTGAATTAGTAGAAGTGGCATCAATTTCCACCAATTGTGAAGCTTTGTAATGCACAACTTTATACATCTATGTTGATTCATTTCTTATTAGGAAACTCACTTAACCTTAATTTGCTAAATGTCATTGGTTTCAAAAACTATGAGGAAAATTTGACAAAATAGGAGTTGCCAACCCCAATAAGTAATATGAAGCTTTAGGTTCTTATCTAAGTCTTTTGTAAAAATAATCAAATTTATTTTCATTGTTTTCATCATTTGAACATATTTTTATGTTCATAATCTTAATTCATATTTTGTAAAACTTGTATAATGTAAACAATTTAGGCTTCTTTTTCAAATTACAAATCATATGACATTTTTTCTATTTTCCCAAATCTATCATATCTGAAATATTTTAAATTAAAAAAAACCAAAATTCTAATTTTCTTCAAATTATAAATCTATGCCACTAAACATGCCACTAAATAAAAGACATTAAAAATGTCTAATCTCAATGAAAGGTAATTAGTGTAAAAATTTTATTATTTTGGAAAAAAATTAGATTTGTTGTAATATTTCAATTTTGTAGTTGCTTAGAAGTAGATGTCAAAAGGAAGGGTGGTTCCAAAATATTTGTACAATTGAATTTGAAAAAATCTTATATCTTTGTTAAACCAATTTAAAAGCATTTACTTTCAAAAGTTTACCAAAAGTAATTTTTATTATTAGTATATGAATTTAAGTACAATAAGCTAAAATTGTAAAAAAATAAGTATCATATAATCATTTCACCAAATTTTTTGTTTGATGTATTCTAAATGATAAATTTTACTACATATTGAAAAAAATGTAGGCATACTCTTGAGCATTTTGATTTTTAATCATTTTTAAAACACGTATTAATAAACTATTTTTAATTGTACAATTGCAAAACCAAGTTTGATACAACTTTCCAAATGAATCATGAGAACAAGGTTCAAAGAAATAGATAGCACATATGTGTTTGTTCTCATATTATTAGGAGTTACTTTGAATTGTTTGAAATTTAATTTCAACTTACGTTCTTATTGTTAATCAAATTTCAAATAATTTTTTTGATCACTCACTTAAAATATCTCCAACAATGAATGAAATATTGCTTGCCCAATCTACATAGAAGGTTGGTGAAGAAGGAGTTGTCCAAGTTGCACTATTTCCACCAACCTATAATTCCAAAAAATAATTTAAATAGTCAATAAGTAATATATTATATGAAATTTTATATTAAAAATTAAATTAAATATATATTCTATTAAATAGAATTAAGACATATAGAAAAATATTTCAAATATTTATTAACAAAAAAAACCCACATTCCAAGATTACATTAAAAATAATATAATATATAATGCGGGATATAATGATATCAAGTAGTTAAAAATAACTTAATATAAAAACTTGGACCATTTCAAATAAGAGACCCTTATTATTTAAGTTACGTACACTATTTTATATACTAAGTAGGATAGTAGTTCTCTCCAATATGACTGTATGTACTTACTAAGTGCGCTTAGGATATTGTAATGGTGCCTCTATTTTGTGCTTGAGTAGGTTCCCTTACATGCATCTACCCCATATTTCATTTATATACTAAAGCACATAGAAAGGAAAAAAATACAAACTCTTGCAAAAATCAACATTAAATGAAGAAACACGAACCGACATAAGCTTCTCATGTCTGACACATGTTTCGAACTTGACACTGTGTTAAACGTTTGACATCCACTGGTAAATTAGGCAAGTGTGAAATATGTTAAACAATTTGGATAAATTATTCCCAAATACCCAATTGATATTCTAGAAGATTCCATGTCTAGTCGAACATGCTTGTTTGACAAGCGGAGGGTCTAGTAAACGTCCTTGACGTGTTCAACAATTTTTGTAGTGGTCAAGTAAGACAACCATGAACACATATTAATGAAATCTTGACCTTCATTATTTTAGAATTTAGGTTTAATTAGTGTGGACTCTTGTTGAGGATCATCTAATTAAGCATCGCATTATTTGTATACCCACAATAATCGGTGTTAGTACTTGTTTACCTGAAAGGTTTCAGGTTGCCGGTTTGGCACATTCACATTGGGTAGTGGCAGGGGTGCAGGAATGGTCATAGGATTCACGGTGGGCGAGATTTTTAAGCCTTGAGTACATTGAACTGGGTCGTCTTCAATGAAATAGTAAGTCCCAACATCAGTACGCTGAATGTACATGTCAACAGCAATGAAAAAATAGTCATTAATGAATGCTGTGTTGGTACATCCTGCATAGTTTGCACTTGTTTCTTGTTCAATATCCCCAGCGCCTCCGGAAAAACCTGAAATAGATTAAATAGTATTACAAGAATTAATGTGTGCACTGAATCAATACAATGATGAGCCAATCTTGATCAACTAATACGGAAACAACGCAAAACGAGACGCAAAATAAAACAGACGAGTTTGAGTAAATAAACATTCACATTGTAAAGGAGTTCTTGTGTTGTACTTTATAATGGTAATGAAAAAAATAAAGGACCAAGAAGCACTCGAAGAAGCCCGAATCGGGCTTCATGTTTTTTTTTTTTAGCAGAATTAAGGACTTCAATTTTTTTGTGTTTTGACCAACACATACAATTTTTCTGTGTTTTGACTAACACATACAATTTTTCTTCAGAGAATCTGGTTATGTAAAACTTGACTCCATCTGTGTAACATTTTTTACAATATAATTGATTGAAATTGTCTTTTTGAAACCATGAATTCTTGGTCGTTTTGGGATTAATAATATCAAATTGAAATTAGAATCAATGCCATTAATACATTGTTCTGGAAATGCAGGGTGGAGGTACAAGGTACATCAACCTAATAATTTTCCATTGCTAGTATTACAAACCTATTTTACCTTGAAAAAAGTGCCTCCAAGTATGTTGAATTGCTTAAAAGTGCACTTTCCAGTGTTTCGACTTTACTTTCTTTAAAATTAAATTAGTTTTGTCTTAGTGGCAAGGTAATGGCATTTGCAATTAACACATAAAAGACCAAGGATTCATGGTTTTAAAGTGACAGCTACAATCAATCATGTCATGAAATTTTGTGTCGCCGAAATTAGTGAAGAGCAGTATATATGTATTGATCACAGACAAATAAATTTGAGAAAAAAAAGTGCACACAGGACCTACCCAAAACTGCGAAAAAGAACATGAGGTCCTATTTGGGCTTTTATTACGGGTTAAGTAACATGCAAATGAATGGGGGCTGGTAATCAACATACGTAGTACATCTCCAATTCGGAAGCTGATGCTTGATGCCCAGCTGGTGAAGAAATCAGGCGTTGCAGGCACCGTCCACTTGGCATTGGATCCACCAACTTGGAAGATTTGAGGCAGACGGTAAGGATCTGTAGACATATGGCTCACAAGCTGCGGCATCATGTGAGTATACGCAGCTCTCGTTTTTGTGATCAGATGCTGCGTTCCAAAAATGGCTCCAAAAAGAGCCATGAGGAAAATGCATGCCTGCAGCACATTCCATTTGCTGTAACTCCGGCTAGTTCTCCACAATGATGAAACTCCGTATAATATTGTTGTAGTACCTTGTTCTTCTCCTGCTAAAGCATGACCTGGTACATTTTTATCACCATTGGTTAATTTGAGAATTGCAAAATGAGCACAATTTAATCTAATTATAGAGTGTGTATATTTATAGCACATAACGTTTAAATATATAAACATGTATTATATATATGTAAAATATGTTAATTATACAAAATATAAGCTATGCACTGACATATTTAAGTCCATCATCTAAAAGTCCATCTAGTCTCAAATTCAAAAAGTCTCAATTTAACAAAAACAAATAGTGTTTTGCACAACAATATAAACTATGTGAGCAATGAGAATATCATCATTCATGGGCGGCCTTCTTAGCAAACTCAATCCCATTTACCACAGGGTGGCAAAATATATATATATATATATATATATATATATATATATATATATATATATATATATATATATATATATATATATATATATATATATATATAATTATATTAATTAAAAATTAAATCTAATTGAATTAAAATTCTTTTTTAGTTCTTTTTTAATTGAAAAATAAGGTTGAACATATGGATTATTCACAAACATTCTTCAAGATTTTCTTTTGAACATTCTTCAAAAACATTCTTTCAAAATAATTGACATTATAAATATTGTCCATTGACATGGCCCTCCTCCTACAACTCTACAATATCACACTGTCACAGACTCACAACCAACTTCAATTCTATTGGATTCTTCTCAACACTAGTAGAAATTTGGTCTCTTCTCAACACTAGTAGAAATTTTGGTCTTTAGTGACTGGAGTCCCTATTCTCATCGTGAGTCCTACTCTATCCGGGGCTAACACGTAACATGGATTTTCAAGCTTGCACTTACAAAGGTGCTCAAACATTCATATAAGCTGGCTTGCTGTCTGTATATATTTCCCTACTGCAACCATGTATACATGCATTATGTTTTGCAGGTACAAAAAATATGTGCTTGCAGTTCACACACTAACTTTCGAGACTTTTGTGCTCACCAGACATCCACAGAAAGTTAAGCTTTCAAACCCTAGTTAGAAAAAGATGATGGGTGATGCACAGGACTCAGCCTGCATTCTACTAGTTGTGTATAATAAGATCATAATGGTAAGTTGACTAGTCAACACCAAGTTTTTGTTAACAGTAATTTAAGTCTAGGTGTAACCCATAAGGATGCATCTAATGTGAGTTTTCTGATGAACCAGAAAGTACACTCTTTGATCTTTTTACTCGAGTACAACTTCAGCAATACGTCCCATATATAACCTTCTCAAGCCTTATAACTTCATCAAGTCCTTCACGCCTAAGCGTCCTCACCCCTCTCCAAATTAAGTAGTTTTGCAAAAATGTATCATAAAATGCAACTCAAAAGGATATTTTGAACTTGATGTATAAACAAAAGTTGTATGTTATGAGCTTTAGATTCTATCCATACGGTTAGATTTATGATTGCAATCACCAATATTTTTGTATAAAACTTGAAACTTAAATTTCAAAATTCTTTCGTAATTTGATTACAAATAAGGTATTAACAATTTGTGAATGAAATTTGTTGTGATGGGTTGAAACATAATACTCTAAGTGTAGTGATTTTTGGAGATTTTTTGGTTGCTTAATTTTACGAGTTGACTTTTTCAAGAGAACTTTTACACTAAAATCTTAGAATTTTTTGGTGAATCACTGCAATATGAAATGAGGCGTAAAATTCTCACAAACCATCCCCTTTCTAAATGGTTGACGCATGCATAAAACTAACTTCCCATAAAATTTATAGCAAAAAAATCCACACTGCATAAAGTCAACTACAGATGAGAAAACAAAGTTTGATCATGTTCTTCATCCAGAAACTTGATGGTTGAACGTATCAAGTCCTTAACCCTAATGGACTGAGCGCTGAAGTGAAAAGCAGGCACTCATAAGAGTGCATGACTTCCAGCAACTTTTAGAAAACAATAAGAAGTTCCTATACATGGCTATACACTGGAAGCTTTGGAGAGTCTAGCCCCCGGGGCTAAACTGGCTTGGGGGGCTGAACCACCCCAGTTTAGCCCCGGCTAAACCCGAATCTTTCATTTTAGCCCCGGCTAATTTGTGTTTTAGCCCTGGCTAATGGTACAAAAAGGGGGCTAAAAAGGAGGCTAAAGGTACAAAAATTTAGCCCCCCCAATTTTTCACATAGTGCTAAGGGGGGCTAAAGAGGGGGCTAAACCACCCCAGTTTAGCCCCGGCTAAACCAGTCAAAGTTCCCAGTGATAAAAAAGTATTGATGTTTTCCACTACCGACATATCCAAAACGCTTTCTTCATTTTTGACTCAAATTTGGTGTCATTACAAAGAAAACAAATTATCGTACAATAAACAAAATTCTGAAAACAGACCAATTGTTAGAGAATCCATCCGGCCGGAAATCAGCTGCGACCACAAAATATACTCTGGTACTCCAAGCTAAGACAATTTGGGCGCCTGCAGGGCTCAAGATGACGGTACTAAATATTTCTCTATGAAATGAACTTCTGGATGTATATATGGGAAAAAAATAAATGTTGGTTTGAGACTTCGGTGCAAAACCTGGTCCGGTGATGGGAAGCATATCGACATTGACTGTATCCGCAGTAAGCAAGTGACCAGCACCACCACCAGCGTCACCAGCAACTAATTCTTCAAGTGCCATTACAGTGTGAAGCTGTGCCATCGATCGATAGCTAGCTAGCTTCCCCGCTGCCGGGATTGGAACTCCGAAGGTCGCCTGCAGAGATCGAGTAAGAGTAGCTCCACCGCAGCCCTCCCTGAGTCCCTCGCACTCCAGAACTAGATCAAAATGCCAAGAGCCCTTTCAATATGCCTCTCGACCCTAGATCCTAGCGTGTTAAGAAACGGCCCTCAAAATCAGTATTTAGTTGACTATATCCCCACATTCTACTTGTGGTTGGTCCATTGACTATTTAATGTGCACTTTTGATGTGTGAGGGGCCTCCAAGGGTGGAAGAGTGTAAGTGCAAGGGCTCTTCAAATGTAAATGAATAATTTCAGCGAGTCATCTCTAGCGTGTAGGAGTGGGGATGCTCTAAAGCTGCAGTGAGAGCAATCGATCGAGACCGGCTCGATATATCGAGAGTCGGTGAAGGTCCTGCACGTAAAGAAAATTCAAGCTGCTTCGAAGTCAATGTGGAAGACAACAGAATTGAACCAAAAACACCTCGTAAGTGAAACTAAGGCGAGCTGGTGTGAGTCTGTGAGTCGAAGTAAGAAGTAGCTAGCTAGTGTAAGTCGAAGTAACAAGTATCTAGCTAGTGTGAGTCTGTGATGCCGACTGGCCGGGGTATATATATATATATAGCGACGTGGGTCAGTGGCCAGTGGGTGAGGGAGTACCTGGAAATAAACATATAGCTGCAAGGTGCAGCCCGGATAGTCGGATACCGCCCCGACTACAGGCTAGTAGGCTACATTACACTGACTACGTTGAGTGAGTGAAGGAAGTCTTCATTTCACACTTATTTTACATTTTAGTGTCACCTTCATTAATTACAAGTCTTTTTACTATAAATAATCCCACTTTCACTATTAATGAGAAGTAGTTTAGCTACTTCAAATGCGGCAGTGTGATATTTTTACAGCTCCCTTTCAGATGTGGCTCTAAAGTATAACACAATATTCTACCTCGACTGAACATTGCTACATGAGAATTAGGCATCCTCAATCTAGGCCTTTAAAAACATATGACATATTTTAAATATCTTTTGAAAGTTAAATTGGAAAGTTAAATTACCGTTGTTAGAATCACATTTAAAAACTAAATATAATAGACTTAAAAGAGAATCATGATTTGAACATTTGATGACCAAGATACATCGTATTAAAATTTAACTAGCTTCTAAGAAAATTAGAGGCCTCGTCAAATCTATTTTTAAAAGAAGAAATTCAACCAAAGGGGCAGCAAATGTGCCATGCAGTTTGAGTGGATTTTCCCTTTTCAAACTAAATTTGAAGAGCCTCTATATTTTTTTAACATCTGATGTGTTCAATTGATCAATGGAAAAATCTAAATTTTCTTGTACTTTCACTATGCATTTTAAAATGCTCTTCTACGATAACATTTTAATGGTCCAACTCATTGTCAATTAAAATATTTTTTTAACATAACAGGGCTTGGATTGAGGATGCCCTTAGAACATCACCACCCTTAGAGCATCACCATCCACGTACACTAGATTATTCTACTCTATCTCAAGAGCCTTTTAACTTACAATTCCCCACCAAATATATATTAGTACATCAAATAATCGATGGACCAATCACTACTAAAATAATTATAGGATGTATATATTTTCAATTGCATGACAATGTGCATTTAACCCCTGAAGGACCAAAGACTTACAAATTGAGAATGGAAAATCCAACCGATGATATTTTGAACAACAGAATTCTTCAAGTACTATTGTGTGAACTTGTGCCGTCGATCAACCAATAGCTAGATAGCTTCCTGCTGCCGGGATTGAAATTCCAAATGTCCCCATGGATCGAGTTCGACCGTCGAAGCTACAAATAGAGCAATCAATCGAGTAAGAGCAGCTTAACGTACAAGTCGTAACATTGAGTAGCCTTCATGTCCACTGCTTTCCTTCATGCACTCTACTCTTACATTGAACCTCCACCTGCCATTTAGCTACTGATGAATTACTATTGGATGTGGAATATTCCACACCATCTACTGTAGAGCCAAGGCAGAAATACCTAGCTAGCTTGCTGGCATATATCTATTTGTGCTGCACCGGGTAGGTGGGTGGATGATTGATGGAGTCGCTCATGGTCCATTCACACCAAGTGAACCCTCTTTGCCGCACTTGCATCCCTTATGCAAGTAAAATCATATACACTAAAATATAATTTGCGCATTGTTGAAACTTGTCTTTTTTGAATGCAAAGCAATGCATGCACTTCCTTTCCACAAATTTCCGACTGTTTTTTTTTTTTTTTTTTTGCGTTGCTTCACTTTCTTACATGTGTTTTTTTACAATTGTAGAGATATAAATAAAATTGATTTTTCCGGGCTACTTGCCTTAACCCTTAAACGTCAAAGCAAGCCCCACGGGCTTGGTATAAAGGAATAATTGGAGAAAAAAGTTTCATTTCTCAACCAAATCAAGCGAGACTTGTCGCATTGGAAAGCTACTGAAAAAGCAATCTAGATTCCAAATTTTTGCCTCATTTGAGAGATTGTGGAATCGTTGGTAAGCAATCAAAGTTATCAAATTGAACAAGTTTTGAGGTTGGGGCAGCTGAAGTTCAGTAGTGCCGCAGTGCTACAGTGCTATAGTGCTAGCCAGCAGTGCACTGCAGAGCAATTTTTGCCAAAAAAAAAAAAATCCCCAAAAAAATTTAGATTCCTTCCGAGCTGCCCCATTCAGGCCCTCTTGACGTTTAAGGGTTAACGCACGCACATCCTAGGGCATGTGGCTGGTGTGAACCGGCCATCAGAGCTAGCAGAGCCAGAATGGAGCTCTGCACTGAAATTAAGGCAGGGCGGGGAGGTAACAAGTACCTAGTTAGTACTGTGAGTCTGATACCGACATGGGGTATGCGTCTTGGGTGAGGGATTACCTGGAAATAAACGAATTAATGTCCGCAACTTGCAGCCCAGATACCGGCCGGACTACAGGCTACGCTACCTACTTCAAATGTAGCGGTGTGAGCCCCGGACTCTGAATCCACCTTTGACGTTTATGCACGAGGATAAAAATTGATTCCTACTTTGTGTCCGTTAGAGCCCACTTGTAAAACTAACCCCCTCTTCCTAATAGTTGAAAATTACCGAAAGGGTCCTCCTAAACTAAACTGAAGCCTACCGTTGCAAATTCGAAAAAAGCTACCAACAAATGCCCTTAGGATGTCCAAAATGGAAATTTGAGAGAATTGGGCCCAAGGGTGAATAGTGTTTGCATTTACAAGCAATGGACTAGTATGAATACCCCAAAAAGCCCTTTGAGCTCTATAATCAACCCCCATGGCAACTTTGAATGAGTCCCTTTTCAAAACAAAATAAAAATTGAATTATCAAGATGTGGTTTTGATTTCCTACACTCATGCAGTACACAAAAATAATTCTTGTTAAAATTGAAGAAGTTTAAAGATTTTAAAAGAGTTTTTTACTACAAAAATAAAAAACATTGTCCTGGCTGCCTAAAACAAAACCAAAACATTTGTTTAAACTTTAAAACATCCAATGACGTCATTTCGGTACCAATTTTTGATATGAAGTACATTTAGGTATGTGTTATTTGAAATGATTAATTTGAACGCTAAAAATTATTATTTATTTTGTACTACAATGCCTGCAAATGCTAATTTTTGGCTATTTTTCTTACACAACAAAAAACCATGAAAATTGATTTATTCAATTAAAATTTTGGACTTGAATTAAAATATTTCATGTCATCCAGGTGTGGGTATTTTTATAATTAAAAATAAAGGTGATGCTTTGTTTAGAATTATGCTATGTGATTCAATCTTTCGATAAAGTTACCACCTATAATTTCTACCTAATCATTTCATGCATCAATATGTATTACATTATGTAACACTTTTCTAAAATTCAATTATTTGAAATATAATCCTTCTCAAGTTTATAGACTACCAGTAATTATATTGTTCTCACTACATCCTTCTATGGAGTTTGTTGTGGTTTAGGCTTAATTTGTAGTAGTTGCAATCAAATCACCTTAATACAAATTTGTACAATGCAATTTTCCTTTAACCCCTAAAGGACCGGGGGTGTTGAACTTAGCTCTTGTTTTCTTGACTATCTCTTGTAGCAAGCTCAATTCCTCATTGGTGTGGGGTAAATTTGACAATCGGCACCGTTGAAACTAAAGAAGAATTACGAAGCTTTTTTATGAAAAAAAGATCATCAATATCGCATAATTTTTTAGAAAATGCCACCGTTGAGAAGATTGATGGAACTTGTTTGGGGTATTTTGTACACACGTTGAAATCGGATTGTTCAAAAGTGCTCCAAAAATTCTGAAATTTTTATTGTGAGTAGAAACCATCATTTTAAACATGTGGAAAAATTTTCAAGTAATGTTGAGGTGTGAGGAAGAAGATATGAGGGTCTGAAGTGACGCCAAAATACCCATTATGCAACTCAAAAAAATCACCAAAAATCGCTCACTTGATGAATTTCCGATCAAGAAGTACCTACAAATTTGGCTATGAATAAGAGCCAAGGTCTCTTTGTTGCTCATCCTACAATTCAAAGCCCGAGAACCCAAATTTCTACACTTTCTAGTTCCAAAAGCCCCCAGGGGGCCATACGGTCCTTTAGGGGTTAATCAAAGTACTTAGGTAGGTGACTTCAATAGAAATAACATTCAAAATGCAAAAACTATGATTACTACCAAAAAAGGAGTGTAGAGTCTCAAAAACTATCACAAACTTTTATAAACAATTAATATAAGTTCAAGGTATTTCAAATGACATTTAAACGTTTCATACTTCAAGGATGAAGTAGTCTACACTCTTTTGTGCAATTATTGTAGGACACAACAATTCTAAAAATTATGAACCAAGTGAATTCAAAATCTTTATAGTGTAAACATGTATTCCAATTTTGGAGATACTTCAACTCACAATATAATTGTACACCATGTGTTTCCCCCTTTACAGTAATTATATAAAAATACTTAGTGGGAACATTAGATTTGCAAAGGTTTCAAATTTGAAAAGATATTCATAAGTATCAAAAAATAAAATAAAAAATAAATCACAAAAATGACTAGAATTGTAATTCTCTTTCATTCTTTTCTTTAATGCTTTCATCTAAAATTTAAAATCCTTGTCTTTATTCAAACCATGAAATGAACAAATGCCTTGCTTTTAAGGTAAATTACACTTATACATTAAATAGAACACGATTCTAAAATCTCCTTCTTGTGTGGACCAACTCTAACAATCCCCTAATACTAAAGATTATACGACCAAAAAAATGGTCTAGAGCCCTTTTCACAAGTGACTCCCAAAGAGTTTTTTTGGCAAGTATAAATCGGCCTCCTGATTATGGCATCTCTACACATCCGATAACAAAGAAGGTGATATTAGCACTAGGTTGAATGAAGTCAGTATAATTAGTGTGAACCTTGAATGAAATCTAGATGTTATGAGCTAATTTGAATGTATAGGATAAAAGCAGAATCAAGTATGGATGAAAATAGAATGGGATGTGGATGAAAATGGTATGAAATAAAACTATTTGAAAGCCACACTAATTGCATTAATTGTCAAACTATGTAAATCTAATAGGCTAAGAATTTCTCTTGGTTTTCTAGGACGAAATGGTTGTCTCTCTCTTGTGTTGCAGCGCTTTGTGAAGCTCTGTGATCGCCGGTGCTCTTTGATGCATTGCGGGAATTCATTGGTTTGCTAGCCATGAGGCAGAAGCCTTTGCAATGGTTGTTGAGCAGGCTTCCAGCAGGGGGACACCATCACAGATTCAGTAGTAGTACTTCTAGGGTTTGCAATGCAAGCCTTGTAGAACAAAGTGGAAAGAAAGATGATGATCTAGAACCTACAGTTTGAAAATCAAAAATTGGAAAGAATATGTCCAAGAGCAAGACATACCGGCATTTACTGTTCCAAAGGAGGACAACAGATTGATAATGCCTCAATAGTAAATATGACCTCAAAACTCATGATTTTAGTTTTTACAAGATTCTGCAAAGGATTTGCATTCTTTCCATTGAAAGTTTTATAAACCATAAGTAAAAAAATTTGTATTTGTAGTTGTTTGAATGAAGGGTAAAAAATGAATGTTTGAATTTCAAATAAAAATAGATTAAAAAAAACCTTTTATTATCAAAGCTCAATTGTATGTGTGGGTCATCTTGTGCACTACCACTTGTCCAGATTAGGCTCAAAGCTCATAATTTTTGTAATTTCTATTGGCAATTCTCTAAAAAGTTGAATGAACGTAAATTTGTTGGTGGGTATTGTACATGCATTTGAAAGAACGTCATGGGAGGCACTTGATATTCAATGCACGAGCTGGCGATCGTCATTCATGTAACCTTCTCCAGGGTGCGATTTTGTGCGTTTCAAATAATTGCACTCTTGTTTCACAGGCCTTTTCAAATGTAGCTCAAATGTTTCTAAATAATTTACTAGCTCCGGCTGATCAAGTGAGTGAGTATCTGACATAAATTGTTCCAAAGTAAAATAATGATACTTTGTTACCCATATCAATATGAATAAAAATGCTCTCCAGGAGATGGGCATTATGCACCAAATGATTCTCTAAAATAGAGTCATCTCTAACTTCATTTAACTAAAACCTAAACAACAAGAATACAAAGGTTGTGTATAAGACTTCTAGAGAATGAAATTTACCTATTCCTACACCTTGCAGATTGTATATAATATGTATAAAACATGGTCATATTTCATAAAAGCATCCTAAAACTCCCATTCAAGTACTCTAGGGATTTCCTTAGCCGACACCCATAGATCGAGGCATAGTGATGACGATGAAAATGTCAACTCTAAGAGACCAATTAGGACAAAGTCTATAGCTAAAGTAACTCCAAAGCAGAATTTAATCATTTCACCAATTTTAAACCAGCTACTTTATTAAAATGTGTCGAGTAATTTGTACAAAACAAAATGTTCTAAGGTACTTTTATGTGATTGCCCAATGTATCCAGAGACATCTATTTTGAATCATGAAAACTACAAAATCGACTGTCCACCGGAAGGAAAACTTCTACAATGCTAGAAGGTGGTGTCTAACTAGGGTTCTAAGTCACCAGATATAGTATGGCATACATTTATCTGAATTCTGTAGTAGGGTCATTCCAGAAATAGATAAATGATGCAAAACAAGGAATGTATGCCATACTACATTTAAGGGAAAACTCTCCATGATGAGCTCTAACAGCATATGTCGTATGGAGATTGGATACCACATCATATGCCAAATAATTGACATGTAAATAATCATCACGATGATTTCCCGTAGTCCATGCTAAATAGATCGTGTTGGACCTTGCCACACACTTGAAGTTCCTACAGGCGTTCCCAAAATCTATAACATCCTCTTTGACACTACATAGTACGACAGGAATTGTGACCACATGCTTCCAAAAGCCATCCAAAAGCCTTCCTTCCTCCATGAGCTTGAAGATGTAAAACTCACAGTTTGCAACGTATGTTTCACGTTGTTTTTGTGGTTTAAGATGGTTGCGTCCAACTTGACACGATGCAGCAACCGCATACAAATTACCCATACACACGACTAGGATGGGGTCATGGGGACTCACAATCCTATTCGAGGACTCATACAAGTTGATGAAATCTTGCGAGACGACAATGCTAGAAGTAAAGGTTTTAGTTTCGTATGACCCAGTTTCTATGTTGTATATCTATAAATTATACCTCCAATGTAATGTGCCTGAATCGAATGGAAATTCTTTCCTTATTTTGAATAGAAAATACATGTGGCCCTTAAAACACACACTAGATGAATAAAAAAATTGAATGCAAGGGAGATAGTAGAGTGCACATACCCACCACTTCGTAGAAAAGCTGTATACATGGACACGTTGTGGAGAAAATCTGATAACTCTATACTCATTCGGGAGATCACCCAACACCAAATGCGTATGATGCATCCATGTGTCTTGGCAGTAGCCATGTACTGGCAACCTTTTCCACTTCTTGCTCAAAGGGTTGCACACAATCAAGCCAGAATTGTTGTCTAGGATTACAGTGCTCAACACAAGGAGCCCGCTAGAGATCGCTTCAAGTTCATAATTAAAACGTCGAGCACGTGGAGTACCATGCCATTGAGAAAAAGGAAGGGAGAAAGTCCAAACCGGGAAGAGTGTGATGTTTTTTCGTGCCATGAAGTACGCCCTACCAATTCCATCATTTATACAAACCAATTTGCCTCCTATCCTTTGAAAATGCAAGTAGGAAGTACCAATCTAATTTTGACTCATCCTTCCTCCACTCTTTCGCAATCTGCAAAAGGTTTTCATCACACCACGCCCTCCAGTCCTTGCTGAGGACCTTGCACTGAACCAAAGTGCGCACATGGAGGTACCAGAACACCAAATCAGCAACACACCCCAAGGATGCAAATGATGGAGAGCTGCGACCTCTTGTTCGCGAAGGATGTGAATCAGTTGACGAAAAATTTGATAAACAATCTTTAGCCATGGTACTTGAAAAACTGGAAATTGTATCAAACGCTATTCCAAGGAAGTCACTCTATATATGTTTTTAGATAGCACCTGCAACAACAAGGTATTTTATAATTGCTTTAAAAGTAACAGTAACTAGTGTTATAAAAATTGTTGCCTTAAAAATAAAAGTGACTAGAGTTCTAAAAATTGTTGCCTTAAAAAGTAAAAGTAACTAGTGCTATATGTTGTTTTTTTCATTTTTACATTTGTAATTTTTTTTAGTATTCAGTATTAATGTAATTACACAAATTAGTGAGGAGCGATGCAAATTGTTGTTCGGGAGTCTTGTAAGATGAATGGTGAAGACTTTTCTAAATTGAAGAAATTTAGCTTTGCAAAGATTTACAACCATTGACATCTTGATTAGAAACTCAACAGTCTCGTCAGCTCTCTAAATGAAGTCAAAGATGCATTGCGCCAAATTTGTAGAATCTACTTTCAAAAGAAGGCATCAAAGGTAGCATGCGCCACTTGGGTGTAGGTGACCTAGCTGGCAACCTATCTCTCGACAGAACCGTCACTCAAGCTATCCCTTTGGACCAAAGTTCCCCTCTCTTTCTAATTCATTAATAAATTAATTACTTCTAAATATTCTTTTGGACCCTATTAGTTATTTGCATGTCATGATGAATGTTTGGAAATGACTTCTCTCACGACCCTAACCTAATTCCTTCCCAATAAATATAAGTGAGAGATGTTTGTGACATAGTTAGCTCTTGATGGTGTTTGAAAAGAGCGATGTCGTTACTGACATCATACTTAAACTTACATCATAGTTCGCAAGACTCAGGGGCAAGTACCTATGAAATCTATATTGTTCACCAACAATTTAACTCCTAAACGACCTCACCCCTCTCCAAACTCAGCACTTTGTAAAGATGCATCATAAAATGCAACATAAGGGGATATTTTGAACTTGATGTATGAATAAAAGTTGTACATTATCAATTTTAGATTCTATCCATACGGTTAGATCTGCAATTGCTATCACCAATATTCTAAAGTAAAATTTTTAACTCAAAATTCTTTTGTATGTTGATTACGAATAAGATATTGGCACTTTGTAGATGAAATTTGTTGTGATTGGTTGAAATGTAATACTCTGAGTGTAGTGATTGTTGGAGATTTTTTGGTTGTTTAAATATATGAGTTGACTTTTTAACGAGCACTTTTACACTAAAATCTTTGAAATTTGGGTGAATCACTACGACATGAAATGAGGCATAATTTTTTCACAAATCATCCCCTTTCTAATCGGATCACACATGCATGAAGCTAACTTTCCATAAAAAATATATAGTAAAAAATCCACACTACAAAAACTCCATGATGAATGAGAAATCTGTGTTTGAATTTGTCCATCATCTACATTATGAACGGTTGGACGTTTAGGGGTTAATTGGGTGGAAAAATCACTATCTGAATCCTTGTGGCATTAGGTTCCGGCAGCTCATATCGAGTGTTGCAATTCTCACATAAGGAGATAAATACAAGATTCTCATATGGGAAACGTGGACCAATTACCCACAATTGTAATTTTCCCAGATCAAAAATACACTACAATCATTACAAGAAAGTTACAACTGTGGGAATTTTGTCCCACTTCCCATATGAAATCCTATGTGGGCACTAGTAGCAAATATGTCGCTTTTCATTCCCCACTTTGTGGGAACACTGAACAGTTCCGGAATATTATATCTATATTTCTGTCTTCTTGTGATTAAAACTACTCATCAACATTGACACTACCCATGTGCTTGGGGCGGTTTCATTTCTTTTCATTTATAGTAAATAAAAAGCGACAGATTTCCTACTAGTTTTATTTCTCCTTGTGCCAGTCTCCAATACCCCAAAGTTCAGAATCCAGCAACAACTTCTACAACTCTCCCTCTTTCTAAACCTTGCCACTCATGTACTGTACACCCCCAATCAATGCTAGCACCAAAGCTTACAGTGACACAACACCGACAAGAACCAAGATACTGATAACTACCTATGCAATTCATCTCCCGTAAACTCGATGTTGGAATAAATGTAACACGCGAAGATGTATGTCCACAAAACTTACTCTCTCAATTCATCAAGAGACTAAGAGCTCCGTCTCGTGTACCCGGGGTGCACTCTTTATTAAACCTTGGATTCACGTGTGTTCATGACACCCTTTTAAAATTCATATTTTGGACAGTTAGATTATTCTTATATTTTTTCATGTGTAATTTATGTATATGTAAATATACAGCCCTATTTTCACCCCTAAATATGCTTATTGTATGTATACATAGTACGGTAGTAATCATATTAACCCTTTGACGCGCCAACGTCCATATTCTAAATGGTGGATGATTTCTGACGCGTCCCTTAACTACATATAGTGATATTTTTCATCCATCCAAAATTCTCTTGATTCTTGTGCTAGTTAACCCTTTAAGGTCCTGATTCAACATTGTTTTCAAAGAATTGTTATAAAATATTTGATGAAAACCAAAAATGGAGTTGATATACAAAACAAAGTTGTAATTGTCAATGTGAAGATAACATCTGTACAGTTGGATTCATCATATTTATTATTAACATTTTTTAATTAATTTTGCAAGGTTTTCTCTTGAAATTCAATTTTAAATCCAAAATCAACACAAAAAAAAACAAAAACTATTGTAATGAAATTGGATTAACATGCCCTACAAGATGGTATGGTTTCCGTTATTTGATTCTACTTATTATGAAAAATCATGTTTAATGTCCCACTTTTTGAACTAAGAATGAAACTTGACATAGACTACTTTTGTTAGTTTTCAAAAATTCACATTATTTTATTTTGAAGATCCATACCGTACGAGTGGTAGTCAACTAGCACAAGAATTAAGAGAATTTTGGATGAATGAAAAACATCACCGTATGTGGTGAAGAGACGCGTTAGTAATCATCCAGCGTTCATAATATGGATGCTGGTGCGTCAAAGGGTTAACTACCATTTGTACGGTATGGATCTTCAAAATAAGATAATGTGAATTTTTGAAAAATTACAAAAGTGGTTTATGTCAAATTTCAAGCTTAGTTCAAAAAGTTAGACCTTAAAGGCTTAAACATGATTTTCCAAAATAAGTAGAATCAAATAATAGAAACTAAACCATCTCGTGGTGCATGTTATAATTCCAATTTCATTTACATATATGTTTTTTAAATTTTGTGTTAATTTGGAATTTTTCATTGAATTTCAAAAGAAAAACTTGCAAAATTCATTAAAAAAATATTATTAATATATATGATGAATCCAACCGTACAAATGTTATCTTCATATTGATATTTACAACTTTTTTTTGAACATCAACTCCACTTTTGTTTTCATCAACCATTTTATAACAAATCTTTGAAAACAGTGTTGAATAGGGATGTTAAAGGGTTAATCCCCCTCTTGTGCATTCACAATATGCAATTTGCTATTTATGCATTTTGTTTTAATTTATTTTTTTAAAGAAACAATTTTTGTCTTTCTACAATCCCTTACGTTGTAAACAAACAATTTGATTATGTATTTTTTTTTTTCTTTTTTGTGAGTTCATTTTTCAATTGCTTACTTTTGTGAGTTCATTTTTTCACTTTATGCGCACACCAAAATTTCACTCTAAAGAAATGACAATAGTTCATGATATGGAGGTTGATGATTGCCAATTCCCTTGAATTCATTGCATAAACTTTAGAAACAACATGATAAGAAGATTGATAATTGCCAACCCCATGCTACTAGAAAATCCAATTTTTCTGTTGTTTTGGTTGCGTTGGATTTTCCAGTAGTGCCATGAACTATACACAACCTACATTTATAAACATAATTTTTGTATTGTGCAATTGTCATATTGCATGTGCACTTTTTATTGGAGGCCAATGATTGAAGTAGAAAATAATGTTGATTTGACATTAAAATTAAGAAAATTATGAATTTTTTTTACAATTTAGTAAGGAAATTCAGCGATAATCAAATGTCACGGTAAACATGTATGGAAGCACTTGAAATAGATACCATAAATGAGGGTTAGGGAGGGCATAAAGTTTTGTGCTTTAGTCAAAATTCAATGCCATAGTGTCAACAATAGATGTGGAATATGTGTTGTACAACTCTCACCTCTTGTTATCCAACCTTTAGTCGTAGGTTCAACTTCTTGAACAAAAATGTGCATACCTAAAGCATAAAAACATTAACGACTAATTGCCCAACTGTTCATTTTCTTGACAATATACAGATTTCATCCATGTTTTCTCATCCATCGTGCACATTTTTTAAGGAAATAAATACTACAAGAATATAGTGCAAGACAACCATAAATACATGTGTGATCCGATTGAAAAAAGATGATTTGTGAAAGTTTTATGCTTCAATTGATGTTGCAGTGATTCACCAAAAAAATTGAAAATTTTAGTTTAAATGTGTTCTTGAAAAAATGAACTCATAAAAGTAAGCAACTAAAAAATCTTGAAATGAAACTACACTTGGATTATTACACTTTAATCCATCACAACAAACTTCATCCACAAATTGTCAATATTTTATTCGTGATGGAATTAAAAAATAATTTTGAATTTCAAGTTTCAATTTTCATACAAAAATATTGGTGATAGCAATCACAGATCAAACTGTATGGATAGAATCTACAACTTATGGAGGTAAAAGATGATTTGATTGTGTAATTATTTTTCAATTGAAGTAAAGTAAAAAGAAGTCAATTCTGCCATTGGAAGGGTCGCACTATAATCGAACATGAGCAAACCTAGCCACATATCAACCCCCAGTTGCCTAAGCGTCCATTTTTTTGGACAATGTACATATTTCATTCATAATTTCTCATCCCTCATGCACTGTGGAATTTTTATTGTAGACTCTATGGGAAGTTAGATTCATGCACTTGTGATCCGATTAGAAAGTGGATGATTTGTGAAAATTTTATGCCTCATTTCATGTTGTAGTGATTCACCCAAGCTTTGAAGTTTTCAAAATTAAGATGCTCTAAAAAATGTCAACTGATGAATTTAAGCAACCAAAAATCACTACATTTAGAGTATTACATTTCAACCAATCACAAAAATTTCATCCATAGATTGTCAATATCTTATTCGTCAGTGAATTACAAAATAATTTTGAATTTCACGTTTCAAAGTTTATACAAAATTATTGGTAATAGCAATCATAGATCTAATTGTATGGATAGAATCTAAAATTCATAATGATTGTACAACTTTTATTTATATATCAAGTTCAAAATATCCCTCTAGGTTGCATTTTATAATGCATTCTTACAAAACTGCCGGATTTGGAGAGGGCTCTAGGCATTTAGGGGTTAATACAAGTAAAAAATAAATGCGAGCTTGCCATGTCTAATACTAAACCCAACCATCAGCTCCTTAATCATCAATTGTTTTTGAAAAATGCCAAGTAAATATTCTTCAATACTCTCTTTCTGACCATAGAAAATCAATATTTTTGGAAAAAGGAAAATCCTAAAGATTTTGGCTTCTCTTCTTATAGCTATTTTCTGATGAATAAAAGAACCAAGAATCAGACTGAGAATCAAGAACCTTGCAAGTTTAATTGTGAATTCCATTAATTACCGTATGCAAATCGTATTTCTAGAAGGTTCTGTTCGTTCCCGCCCAAACGTACAGCCCACATTCATCCACATCCTCCAGGACAATTACAAAATATTAAAAAATTGGTCAAACTGGTCAACTCTGTGGAATCTGCTAATTCAGAGAATCATGAATCTTCAGTTCCACTTTCACTTGAAGTATTCCACTGTCAGTTGAATTCCATTACCGCCACGAATCCAAATCACCTTCGCCCAAGTGTACTGCCCACTCATAATACACTGCCCAAATGTACTGCCCACTCATAATATACTGCCCAAATGTACTGCCCACTCAAGTATAAATACTGCCATTCTGTGTTCAAATCTGCATTAGCATTTCTTCTCCTTGAGTACTTGCTGTGTCCTCTTTCTTCAGCTTAGATGCATTCTCCTTCACTAGGCAGCCGACGCAGACAAACGCAGCAGACTACGCGAGTCTCTCTCATTGCATTGCATTCCAGGCCAAATAAATAAGAAGAGCCTGTACTTGCAGATTGATTGAAGCATATCATTAAAAAAATGGCTTGTGGGAGGGTTTTGCACAAGTGCTCAGTGCATGGGTGGTGCACAAGAGTGATCTACAACTGGTGCAACCCGCTGGAGACAATTCCCGAAGACGAAGAGTTTGTCCCTGGCCTGCGAGTCCCGTTCCCTTCCCATGATGATCAGAAGCCCACCAAGGGCATCCTGTTGGTGATTTCTCTCTTGAAGAGGATCAAGCAAGCCCAGTCGAGCTCCGCCGCTGCCAACAACTATGGCAACAAGATGAGAAAAGTTTCAGAACCCATCCTCTGCCAATTACGGAGAAGCATACACCTCAGTATGCCAAGTTGAACACGATCTCAACGGCTAGACTTACCTGGCCTCAGGCTCATCAATTAAAGTGCAGCTGCAATGGCAGCCTCGATAATAATTCAAGTCTCTAGAGATAATCAATACGAATAATTTATCTGAGCAATCCAAATATCTACAAAACTTGTACATTGATAGATCATGTGACATCACATGATCACAAACTTTAACAATATGCTTTTGAATTTTTACTCATACAATGTTTTAAAAACACATCATTACTCTGTCAGCTTTCATGTAACAATTCTTCACTTTCACAACACTGTTGTTCATCTGAAAATAAATTAAGTCTTAAACTTTGTTGTAACTCCAGTTGTTTATCATGTAAATGGCTTTCTTTATGTTTGTAATCATGTGAAAACTCAGAACTGGATTATAAGCCCTGATTATTTTATTATACATGGAAATTGCATACATTTCAGCGACGTCTTTTGAATCAGTAGTCAGGACACAGTCTCAAATCGAGTGTCTGAATCTCAGATTGAAGAACTATCTTTTGATATAAGACTGTACATACCTTAACCCTTTGAGGCGCTAGCGTTCATATTCTAGATGCTGGATAATTTCTGACGCGTCCCTTCACCACATACGGTGATGTTTTTCATCCATCCAAAATTCTCTTGATTCTTGTGCTAGTTGACTACCATTTGTATGGTATGGATTTTCAAAATGAGATAATGTGAATTTTTGAAAAATTACAAAAGTGGTTTATGTCAAGTTTCAATCTTAGTTCAAAAAGTGAGACTATGAACATGATTTTCCATAATAAGTAAGGTAGTTCACAGAGAGCTAAGGTTTGGAGGCAATGGTCCACATCCAATTTGAGACGATGACAAGGCAGTGGTAAACTTGAGATATAATTAGGTGGCTCTGACAACTTGGATTGACTTGAAAAACTCATGTTTAAGATTGAAGTTGGAGGGTCGGTTGAGTTCACTATTTGATTTAATTTTGGTTACATTCAAAAATAACATAGACTTTGGTTTCCTTATATTTTGGGGGTCGATCGCCTCTTTTGATTTTGGTTAACTCAAATGACTTCAAACATTTCAACTACTTAATATTCTCATTTTTCAACTTCTCTAAATTTAAACATTAATAATTTCAGATCATTGGGTTTTCAATTAATAAGACAATTAGACTATGCAGCATCCATCGTTCGAACATACAACCAATCACTCTTGACTTTCACTTAAGACAATTTGTGCAAATAAACAACCACAAAGCCTTTTCATAGTATGGATGAGTGAAAAAATAGTCTGAAGTGATGGTTTTTTTGAAAAAATGAACTTTGAAAAATTATTGTTAATTTATTGTAAATGATGGATGTACAAGATTTTGAAGGTTTTGGGGTATGAGGGATATCTACACAGTGATATTCTTGGTTGGCTTTATTTTTGGTTCGTGCTCTGCTATGACCATATTAGTAAAAAAACATAATGTAATGTTTCAACTAAATGTAATGTAAAATGATCCATATATAATTAGAATTTTGTTATTCAAAATTTTAGGTGATTTAGTGTGATTAGATGTTGAATAATTATGAAGTTATTTTCTAAAATTAGAATCCTTTTATTACATGACAATCAATAAGCCTCAAAAACCTAAAAATGAAAAAATGTACAAGATCATGAAACTCATATAAAGGGTTTGTTCTTAAAACACATGTATATATGGTGATTTAGTGAAACATCAAAAATTTATTACAAAATAGTATGGGAAACCATTAAAATACCATTTTTGTGGTAAACAAGTATTTTACATTGTTATTACAAATCAAATTTAATTCATCAAAGGTGAATAATTTTGAAAAATAAATTTGCTAGAAATCATAATTAAATGAAAAGAAAATTGTAATTGAAAATATTTATCTAATTAAAAACATTTTTATCACTACATTCATTACTTCAAAAAGTAATACTTGATTTAAAGACCAATCAGTCACCCGTACTATGAGAATGCACCACAGTTACATACTTGACTAAAATATTTCAAAATTTCATATAAATATAAAATAATGAGTCATTCAATAAGAAAATTAGACTCGAGCTCAATAGATCAAGGCAACATAACACAATTGAACTTAACCATACATAGATTGGACTTTAAAATCAAAGACAAATAGTCAAAAAGTTCATCTCCATTTCTATTGCAACTCTATGTAGTTTCCAACTTTATTCATTCTTTGACAATGCTTTCACAGCATCAAAAAATTTAACTTCACAATAAAAATTGAGAGTAGACAATTTGACATTGCAAATTGCATAAAAGTTAATACAAATTACAAAAAAAAGGTTACAATTAAAGAACTTCATTGTACTCTTCAAAGGGAATCACAACTTTCTCTTTCAAAGTGTAATGTTGTACTTGATTTAGGAGCTAGATGCTTATATTAGACTACTTGTTGAAAGAGACACACACTATACATAAACAAATATTTACATCATTAAAAAAATAAAAACAGTAGATCACATAGCTCCTACTTTAAGCTTGATGACACCCTTGTCATAACCATTTTGGGTGTTTGTTCCTTTGGTTGTTATTGCCTTGAATTTGACATTCAAACTCCAATGCTTCCAACTTAGTCACCGCTCTCCTAATATCATCATCATTTATCACTCTCCACTAGTGTTAGATTGTAAATACGCTGCCACTTTAGAGGCTCTTTTTAAGTATTAAGAAATTCATTAATCAAAGAGGAAATGTGTCATTGTCATCAACTTCAACATGCGCACCCAGCGAGCACAATTCCACTGCAACTTCATGATCACAACGCCATACTCTTTGCAAACATAAACCAAGTAGTTAGAAAAAACCGCAACATTAAAACAGACAGAGTCCGTGCAAGTTTTGTGAGTTTGGAAAAGGCCTTATAGCTAACTTGTAGCCAATTGTAGTCAAATAAGTCAATATCCGCTTCAAGATCCCGTTTGTAATGTCTTCAACAATTACAAAAATGACCACTTGTTAACCCCTAAAGGTCCTCACCGCTTTTGTAAAAGTCAAAGCACTATAATTTGCATACTTGAAATATCACATTGCATGATTTATAATTTTTCATAGATAGTCATCAACATTATGAAGGTATGACAAAATTTTCAACATGATTGGAAGATATTTTAAATATTTTCAAATTTTATCATGTAAACAAGGTAAAATTCAAAATAAATATATTTTTGTCAAATTTAATATCAAAAATTATATTTAAGGTAGAAAAAAGTTATATCTACAAGGAGTAAAAAATTGAAAGTGAAGAAATTAAAAGAGACCTATGATTGGAGCATTTTTAGAAAGCCCTTTGTATTTTGGGCACTCAAAATTCAAATTTCTCGATGGTGAATTATTTTCAAATGAAGTCTATTCTCCAATTCCAATGGTCAAAAGATGTATCCTATCTTAACTTAAACATCTAATGAAAACACCAACCACAATAAAGCTAAAATACTTGATTTTTGGGGCGTTTGACCAAAAATCAAGCATAATATGGTTGATTGGGCACTTAGGGGTTAAAACAACCTATAGAGGGTTGTTGTTTCAGTGATGAAAGATCTCTTGATATATATAGTCACACACATGTGTCCATCAAAACAAAGATATTGTTTTTCTAAGAGATGTTAGAACAATAAAATTAATCTTATCATTATGATAATGCTTGTATAGACTATAGAGTATGCTACAAGTACTATCCTCCACATATTGTAGAATGAGTGGGAAAAAGAGACATACGGTAGAGAGTTGTGATACTTGGCCTTGTGAGAAAGCATGACTAATTGTAATGAATACAATTTTATTGCTTTGAAAGGGGAGGCACCCATTTTCCAATATTTGATTTTTTGAAATTAGCCATTGATGACAAGTTCATTTGGTTGTACTTGCTCTCTTATCATAATGTTTTGAATCAATGTTAAATCCTAAGTTTTCTCCAATTTATTTGGATTTTGCAATGTTATGAGAATCTTAATATGAAATGCCTTCCACCAAAAAAGATCTACAAAATTTCTTTTAATTTATTGAATTTTGTTTAAACATATTTTACTTTTTGTTTTTAAAAGTAAAATATGAACTCTTAAAATATAAGTAAAAGTAAAAGTAAAAGTAAAAAATATGTAAAAGTCAAAGTATAAATAGAGTAAAAGTAGTTTCATAAACGTAATAATATGTTATATTTCTTTTGTTAATTAATTGTTGAGTTTCATGAAATTTGATTTCTTATGCAAAATCATTAATTTGTATATGTACGTTATTTTTTATTGAGTCAACTTATCTTGTGTACCTAAGAGATTTAAGTAACTATGGCTTTTGACAATACATTTTTAGAAGACTTACAAGAATTATGCCAAGCTAATGATGAGATTATCAAATTAAATAAAACTAACACAACCTCCGATGAAGATGAGAATTTGAAATTCTCAAACAAGTTGTTAAAGGCTCGTACATTATTATCTCAATTATTGGAGAATTATGAGACTAATTTAAACTCAAGTTTTAAGATGAAAGACGAATTAGTTGATGAGCTTGTCGGAAATTGTAATGCACTTTTGGATTACATTGAAATTGAAACATTGAACATCCACACCTTTGTTTGTAATGTATATGCTACCCGATTTCCAGAGTTGGAAAATATAGTGCCACATCCAATGGACTATGCTCGTGTAGTTATACAAATTGGAAATGAGACAAATCTTACTTTGGTAGACTTTCAAAGTATTCTACCTTCTACGACAATTATGGTAGTAATCATTGCGGATTCAACAAGCAGTGGGAAACCTCTTCATGAACATACGTTGAAGATAATTATGGAGGCTTGTAATTGTATAATTGCTCTTGATGTGATAAAAAACAAAGTTCTAGAGATTATGGAGAGAAGAATGACTTTTGTTGCACCAAATATGACAACGATTGTGGGAAGTCGCATAGCAGCAAAGTTGATAGGATTTGCAGGAAGCATATATAAACTTGCTACAATGCCAATGTGCAATCTACAACTTTTGGGTGCAAAAAGAAGTACAGATTTGGAAGGATTTTCAACAGCAACAACCATTAGTCACTTTGGTATAATTTTTGAGTCAGAGATTGTACAAAAAACTCCTCCTTTATTTCGCAAAAAGCATGTCGTTTAGTAGCAGCAAAATCTTCTTTATCCATTAGAATTGATTATAAACTTGGAAAGGAAACGGAAGGACAATCTTTTCTCAATGAGATTACAACAAAGATTGCAAATTGGCAAAATTGCAACCACCTCCAATGCACGCTCTAATGTCAAAAGCATTGCCTATTCCAAATTGTCTACCCAAGAAAGGACGAGGTGGTATCCGAAATAGGAAGAGAAAAGAAAAATTTGAACATATGTACAAATCTATAAAGAGGGTGCCCTTTGGGATATCTCAATCAAACTCTTGTTTAGAAGAATATTCTCAATGATGTATCAATTTTATAAGTTTATGAATTTTAAGTTTCAAATTTTATAACAAAATATTGTTAATAAGATTATTGAATCTAATCATGTGGGTAGAAGCTAGAATTCAAAATCTACAACTTTTATAGATACATAAACTTAAAAATATTCTACCAAGTAGTACTTTAATGGTATTTATAAAAAGTTTAGATACAAAAGGTGCCTAATGGTCTTTAAGTCTATATAGACATTCTTTCTATCTTAATATAGTATCCATTATGATTTTTTGCTAGTTACAAAACTTATTTTATTTGAAACACATTCTTCTTATGATTCACACAAACATTGTTCATCACTATATAGATAGTAACAATTTAATCTATTCCCTGCACATATCCATGTTTATTGCAAAATCTTGTACTTCCGGGTGTATTTCCCTAATTCCTTTTTTTGGTGATATGTTGTAGTTGACTAGCAAGTTTGGTAATTTTTATTTTTTAAATGCCTAAAATTTTGGGAAATTATTGACATCTTTTGCCGCATATAATATAAATTATAATTCAAAATTGCCGAAAAGTGAGAAATTGTTACTTTCCACTAGGTTTTTACTTAGTAAGAGGCATATTTGAATTTAATTGGAGAAAAGGTGTCGCTCTTGTAATTAAATTCATTTACATTAGTTCACAATGAAAATGGGTTAAGAAATAGCAAGACTAGGTGAAGCTTTTGAAACGTGTTTTACACAAATTTTCGAAGTCCAATTGAACATAGAAGATGAAGTTTTATAGAATTGTGTGTAACTAACAAAAGTTGAGAAATCGAGCCTTCTTCCACCTCCAACAATTTTTGTGTCAAAATAAGCATTTTTTTTAATAGATATGGACAAAAGAGCGCAGTTGTATAAAGGTCAAAAAATCAAATTGCGTACCTAACAATTTTTCAGAGCTCATTTGTGCATAGAAGATCAACTTTTTTGGAATTTTGTTTGATTAATAAGTTTGGAAATCGAGTAATCTTTGACCTCCGGACCAACAGATTTTATGTCATTTGAAGACTTTATGTCGTGAAATAGTTGGCCTAGCCATTTCCAAAGGGGAAAATGCAAGCTAGACCAACCCACCATTCACTATCACAGTCCATCATTCCGAGTTCATTATTTCGTGATGGTTTAGTTTATTCATTTAATAGAAGAAATTTGTGTGTTGTTGATGTGGAAAATGACTCACCTTTGTAAGTTAGACTTTAAGCTCTAATAGTACCCAAAAGAATTTGTTCAAAACTCAAAATAGATTATGCGGCATAGACTTTTAAAAGTAAACTTAAAACAATGTCATAGTCCACTTTTGGACAATGAATGACTCGTTTATTGTAAAGAAATGCATTCTATGCAATAAGCAGTTTAGGTGTTTTGAAACATACATGAATAACTAAACTTTTGGCTATATGTAATGCATTGTGGTTTTCCTAATTCGAGAGCAATGGACCTTTTTGTCACCAGATGTATTAGAACTCTTATTTTTTAATGTTAACCACCCTAGAATGTTTTTTTCTTAGGATGACCTTTAGTAAAAGTTTAGAACATTTTTTTTATTAAAATTCTTATCTTTTAGTTTTAACCACCCTAAGATGTTTTTTCTGTAGAATAATCTTTAGTAAAAATTTAGAACAAATTTTCTAAGCAAGGATGGTCTTAGATTTTTGTTCTGATTGTTTTTTCTATACTTGTAGTGACAGTTGCCCTATAGAGGATTGTGACGTCAGATCTTTGAGATGACGTTGAAGGACACGTGTACGCATGCGATGAATTGTTTGCTTTAGGATAGCTCAGTCTTCTCTCTTGTTTTGCAGTTGTTGTTCTCTCATTTGCAATTTTTGTTTTTGTTTCAGACACGCGGAAGCTCTGCAATTTTTGTTGTCGCCTAAAATCATATGAGGTTTACTGAAGCTTGTATGCAATACCAATTATGAGACCAAATGAGAGTCGAGGATTCACACTACTCCCTTTTCATATTCATTGAAGCCCTTTTTGGAGTCAAGGATTCACGCTACTCCCTTTTCATATTCATTGAAGCCCTTCTTGGATTTGTAATGAGTTCTATTGGGTATCTTGTACTAGCACAAAATAGGGTTAAGGGTGATGTTCAACAAGTGTTAACCCCTAAGTGACGGATTGACCATTTTATGGTTGCTGCCCTTTTTTTACAGGCTACCTAAGATGGAAAAAACATTTTTATAGATAATAAAACAATATTTTCAAATATGGATCAAGTCTACTTTCCAATCCAATTTGAATCATGTCGATTCGAGTTAAACTCCACCAGGGAGAAATTTTCAAAGACAAACACTTCTTCATTGTTTAGTGTTAGAAAATTTACTATTTTGGGAAAGTAGTGATGTTCTCTCCTTTGAAAAAATTTCTTTTTTGAATTTTAGAATAGAATGTCTAATTTTAACAAATCATAAAAGAATTCAAATTTTAAAAATAAAATTTGTAATTTTGATAAATAGTTGAAGTTAAATTCTTTCAAATTCATTATAAGAAGATAAAAAGCTATTTTTGAAATTTGACTATATGGATAATTACTAAACATCATGCTCCTCATTTTCTCTTTTGGACTAAACTTCATCAAAGTTGAAGAAGTAATTTTTTACAACACATCTATGTTTTGCCCTTACCCCCTCCGGCATTTAGGGGTTAAAGAGTGCTATCAACTTGGTAAGTTTGAAATTGTATATAGTGTTTAGGGTTGAAGTGCTAATTATTTTATTTCCATTGTTACGTTTATGAAGTTAGATGTGACGTTAGGAGTGAAGTTACTAGCAACTCTTACAGATTGGGACTTATTTTGGAAATGGCCGGGGTGTTGAACTTTGGAAGATGCAAGTAGTAGGCCTCTGATGGAATCATCTAGGCTTGCAAAATAAAGGTCAGGGAAAAGGTTGACCTAGGTCACAAGAGAAGGCTCTCCATGTAGTTGAAAGGAACCAAAAATAACTAAGTAACATTGCGTATGAGATTGAAGGATCGGAGCTACAATGCTTAGCATCGCAAAATGCTTGCCAGAAATTGTGAAAAAAGAAGCGTTTGAATCCGTGAGGGTTGAGAGTAGTAGTAATGTAATACCAGGATTAGAAAACAAAGGGAAATATGAGTTGTGTGAGGGGGAGAGAGAGGGAGCAGTGGTCTCAGAACTACTTTATGAAATTTAGCACAGGATGCTACTTCCCACATAAATGGTAGATACTTTGGCTACCTTGTGAATGTACTACTCACGATACCTCTATAATATTCGGCAATACCCTTGATATACTGAGGTGATACCATGATGATATCCGCGGATATCACCTCATGAAGTTGCTACATATTTATATCATGATGAGCATTCTCGCTACATTTTTAAAAAAAATCGTTTTTTTTCTTTGTATGTTTAGCAGCTCTATTTTTTGGGTAGAAATCCAGCTAATATTAGCCAGTTTTGAGATCGGTGAGAGGAGGGAGAGAGAGGGAGAGGAGGGAGAGAGAGGGTTAGCAATTTAAAAATAGATTTTTAAATTTTTATTATTTATATTTGATATTCCTCCGCTGACGCCATTTGATTCATAAGTCATAAATACAAAAATAAATAAATAAATAAATCCTCCAACACCGTTTACGGTTTAGCTAATTCCTAATTATTTTATTTTATTTTATTTTATTTTTGGGTTCATGAGCCCTAAACAAAAAGGAAGATAAAAACAAAAAAAGAGACGAAAACCAAAAAGAAAAAAAGAAAAAGGTTTTTTGTTTTTTTTTTTTTACTTTTTACTTTTTTTGGTTTTTTTATTCCTTTTTTTTTTGTCAGTGTTGGTGTAAGGTTTGTGGTTGCCACAAGAGGAATGAAGAAAAAATAGAAAAAACAGAAGAAGATAAGAAGGAAGAAAAGAAGGGAAAGAAATAGAAGACATTTAAGAAAGAAGACTAGAAACAAACAAGATAAAAGAAACAAGATAAAGAAAAGATAAAGTAAAAGATAAAAGTAAAGGTAAAGATATAAATAAAAGAAATTTAAAAAATAGTTTGTTTATAATATAAGTGATTTGTAGAAAAACAAAATCGTTGTTTTTTAGAGAAAATTTTACACAAAAAAATTTAAGCAAGATTTCCTCATGAAATGAACACACTTGGCCAAGTGCATAAGAGAGAATTGTGTGTTGACACTCCTTATTGTTTGTGAGATCATGTTGTTCAAAGTTGAAGGTACAACCATGTTTTTTGGACTCCAAAAAAAGTATTTTTTTAAGAATAGAGATAGATTGAGCCTCTTCAAAAAAAAGTTGTCATAAATATGATTAAGGGAAATGTCCACTAAATTTACTATACTTATAAGATCAATAGAACATTGATAAAGAATTATTTTTCCACAAAAAGGCATGCTGAAAGTTACATATAGAAGGCATTTTGGGCATTCTCAAAAAGTTACCAAATTTTGAACTAAACTTTACATTTTGGGCATTCTCAAAAAGTTTCAAACTTGGGCAGCCTGCCCAAAAAGTCATCTTCTGCTAGAACCTCACTCTAGTTCGACTGAACATTCAGCCCACATTCTCCTCTAGCACATTCAAGTAAAAATTCTTCCATTCTCTCATCAACTGGCCATTCCCATTTCTTCACGTAAGTTGCTTCCCCTCTCCTCCTGTCCTCCTGTCCTCCATAAATCCTTCTTTCCTTCACGAGAGCTGGCTAATTTGCATTTTCATTCATTCTTTACTTCAATTGCAGTAGAAGCAGAGATTGTGAGCAGTGCTCACACTACGCGCACTGCAGTCTATGGAAGTAGACTACGTTAGCCTCTCTCATTGCAGTATTTCCAGGCCACATATTTAAGAAGAGCCTGTACATGCAGATTATTTGAAGCATATCATAATTCATAAAATGGCTCGTGGGAGGGTTTTGCACAAGTGCTCAGTGCACAGGTGGTGCACAAGAGTGAGCCACAACTGGTGCAACCCGCTGGAGACAATTCCCGAAGACAAAGAGTTTGTCCCTGGCCTCCGAGTCCCGTTCCCTTCCCATGACGATCAGAAGCCCACCAAGGGCATCCAGTTGGTGAATTCTCTCTTGAAAAGGATCAAGCAAGCCCAGTCGAGCTCCACCGCTGCCAACAACCATGGCAACAAGATGAGGAAAGCTTCAGAACCCATCCTCTGCCAATTATGGAGAAGCATACACCTCAGTATGCCAAGTTGAACACGATCTCACACAGGGGTCCCAAACATTTTTGCCAGGGTAAAAAGTGGATGGTCTGGCCCTGTTTTTTACTCCATTTAGTACTGTGTCCAAAAGTGAAGATTGGGAGTGGGGGTCAATTTTTGACTCCCTTTTCGAAACCTTTACCGGGGTAAAACAATAGTGCTTTTGACCAGCATGGAGGCAAAAAAAAATTGCCCCGGGGTAAAAGTCCCTCATTTTTACCCCCAGCCCAAGTTTAGCCCCGGGGTCAAATTATGGGGGTTGCCTGTGTCAACGACTAGATTTACGTGGCCTTAGCATTATCAGTTAACCCCTAAAATTCTGAGCGATCATATTCTCGTCGTTCCACTTTTTGAGCAGCCTACAGGGACCTCACACTTTTAAAATTTCAATGAAAATTTCAGTGTAGCTTCCAAAAACTACACTCTACATGTCGCACTTCGTTTCATGTCATTCCGATAAGTATTGCAAAAGTTATAAGCATTTGAAGTTTTTGAAGCGAGATCGGGCAGCAAGAATTTTTTATTTTTTTTACTCTTTTTCAAAATTTCTTTTTTGAGTCAGGATTGGTTGATCTTTATCTACAAATGAAGCTTTAAATCTACCCGTTTTGAGCAATGGGATAAAAGTTATGAGGAGATCTGTTTTTTGGGCAGTTTGGACCAAAAAAACTTTGAAGCTCATTTCTAAACTCAATTTTCAATATTTTTTAATGAAATAAAAGGCACCAGGTGAAGATTTCCAAGTACAACATTCTCACTATTAAGGTTGACATTTTACAATTCCATGTCAAAATTATTAATGATTTTCTTTTTCATTTCACTTTGTACCCACTTCTAGTAATTGTTTTACGAAAAAATTAATATGAGCTTTTTTCTTACAAGATTTTATATTTGAAGACTTAACTCAATCATTAACATGGCCTTGCCATTCAATGAATTTCTAACCCATTCCAAAAAATATATATTAATTTCTAAAGTTCAAATTTGTCACTGGATTGAACTCCAAAAAATCTTCTTTTGCAACTTTGATCCTTATAATCTAAGAATCTAATGGTCATTTTGCTCTCAAATTTTGTGCTCACATGAAAATTCAAGTTGGGTATTAGATCTTACAGTTAACCCTTTGACGCGCCTGCGTCCAGATTCTGGACGCTAGATGAATCTAGACGTGTCCCTTCACCACGCATGGGGATGTTTTTCATCCATTCATTTTTTAAAAATTCTTGTGTTAGTTGGTTACCATTTGTAGCGTACAGATCTTCAAGATAATATATTGAGAGTTTTTGAAAAACAACAAAAGTGGTTTATGTCAAGTTTCATTCTTAGTTCAAAAAGTGAGACCTTAGACATGATTTTCCATAATAAGTAGAATCAAATAGTGAAAACCATACCATCTTGTAGTGCATGTTATTCTAGTTTCAATACAATATTTAAAAAAAAAATTAACGTTAATTTTGGATTTTTAAATGAATTTCAAGATAATTCCTTGCAAAATTAATTAAATAATATCAATAATAAATATGATGAATCCAACCGTACAGATGTTATCTTCACATCGACATTTATAACTTTTCTTTGTACATCAACTCCAATTTAATTTTTTATCAAACATTTTATAACGAATCTTCGAAAACAGTGTTGAATCGGGACCTTACAGGGTTAAATGATGAAAAAACTAAAAGAAACATATGATTTCTTTTGCAACTTCCAAATGCTGCATTTTTCATGGTTTTTTGTGAGAATACGGTCAAAAAAAATTAGGGGTTAAAGTGCAGCTGCAGCCTAGATATAGTCTGATAACTAGCAAGTAATTTAGAGCAATTCAATTATAATTATATGTGAAACTTGTACATTGATAGATCATGTGACATCACATGATCAGAAGCTGTAACAACATGCTCTTGAATTTTTACTCATTCAATGTTTTGAAATCACATCAAATGTTACATAACCCTTTAACATCCCGATTCAACACTGTTTTCAAAGATTCATTATAAAATGTTTGATGAAAAACAAAAACGGAGTTGATATACGAAGCAAAGTTGTAAATGTCAATGTGAAGATTGCATCTGTATGGTTGGATTCATCAAATTATTTATTAATATTTATTCATGAATTTTGCAAGGTTTTCTCTTGAAATTCATTTAAAAATCCAAAATTAACACATTTTTGTAAAAAAATGGTTGAATAACGTACATTACAAGATGGTATGGTTTCCATTATTTGATTCTACTTATTTTGAAAAATCATGTTTAAGGTCTCACTTTTTGAACTAAGAATGAAACTTGACATAAACCAATTCTGTTGTTTTTCAAAAAATCACAATATATTATTTTGAAGATCCATACCGTACAAATAATAGTCAACTAGCACAAGAACCAAGAGAAATTTGGATGGATGAAAAACTGTACAGGAAGTAGTGTTAGGAAAGGTTGCAATCTGTTCATCGTCCGTATACTGGACGCAGGCGCGTTCAAGGGATAAATCATCATGTATATGATTCTCCACTTTCAAAACAATGTTGTTCATCTGAATATCAATTAAAATCAGCCTTGTCATTTCAATGGTTTATCATCTAAATGGGATTGTATATATGTGATCATGTGTGTGAAATTTCAGAACTGGGTTATGAGTCCTCATGATTTTATGATACTGAAATTGCACACATACACACATATACATACATAGTTTTTGATTCAATAGGTACATACACACATAAATACAAATATATATATATATATATATATATATATATATATATATATATATATATATATATATATATATATATATATATATATATATATATATATATATATATATTATCCTAACATATGTATACAATAAAAAGCATGACAAAAAAAATACCTATTTATCATTGATAAAATCGTTTAAAAATTCTTGTTAGTAGGATGTAACTCATACAATTTTTTTTTACTACAAAAGTTATTGTAGCTACACTGCATGGTGTATTTAGTGTCTAAGGAGAATTGATGTTTTTTACCACAATTCATTTGAAGACAAAGAGAAATAGTGTCCCTTGACACTATATTAATAGGAGTTTGTCACTTGTTATTCTTACTTTCATTGAGAGTGGTATGTTATTTCCAAGTACTACTAGGAGTGACATAAGGTGGCATGCCATATTTATTATAAAGTTTTCATGTGTCGTTTGAACACAATCATATTCATATTTTTCTTACAAAGACACTATATCTCCTTAAAATTAAATCGTCTCAGAAGTTTAAAATTAGTGTCCCATGACACTAAATAGTCCATTCAGTGTAGTGAAATAATAGTTTCTAAGTCTACCATGATATGATATGTTGAATCATATTAAATCCTTAATGATTCATGATGTTTTTGGTACCAACACAATCCAACCTCCATATAAGGTAGTTGTTCCAACAAATCAATTGATTCATATATTCAACCCACGGAATGTGCTTAATTATCTTTAAAATAGATTATACATAACCATAGTCTACTCTTTGGTTATGGAAAAAATATTTATTTTACCTGATATTCTATAAAGATCCAAAATTACACAAGGATTGTACCTGAAATCTCAAAAAGTCAAGAACTACTACTTAGAATCTCATACATTACACCATGAGTGTGACAAGGTAAGGTATTAAGTAAAATTCAAGATTTGCCCTCAACTGTTGTAAGTTGTACTAGGTGAATGATTTGCAATGGTTTTTGTATAGAAATGCCTAAAATTTTCAAAACTACTCGAAAATTATGCCTACCCTTTTCAAATCCTTTCTACAAATCTACCTAAAATTTTGAACATGTAATAATAATTATTAGGCATAATTTTGCCCAACCTGGGGATAGGCTATGATTTGTAATAAGAAAATTGTGTCTACTTCCAATCCAATTAAAATTGCATCTAAATATATGAAACCCTACCCGGAACCCTATAATTGAAAAATTGTCAAAGTAGAGTGCTTCAACATTTTTCTACTAATAAAAATTTACCGTTTCAAAAACAATTGCAATTTTGTGCCATAAAAGCTTTTACTATTTTCTTTTATGATACAATATGTAAGTCTTGTCAATTATGACAAAATTCAAAGGTTAGAGTATAAAAATAAAAAATTAGAAAAAAAAACTTGAAAAAAAAAGAAAAATAACATTTTGCATATTAAATCAATATCAAAAACTATATTTACAAATCTAGCCACATTGATCATTTCTAAACATTGGAATCTAACTCCAAACTGTCTAGGCCACGAAAGATGGTTGCCCCAAAATTTTAGCCTACATATGTGAGGGCAATTTAATTCATGTGGTCACTTTAAAAAACTTTACGCAAGTATTAGAGTTAAATTTTATATTTTGTTATTTTCAATCCAAAAAGGTAAATTTTTTAGTTTAGGAAGGAGTTGAAAGGCACTTATGTTCCAACCTCTAATGACTTCACCGACTATTTTTGGTCGATTCAACTTTTTAAAGTTTCCAATTTAGGCAAATTTTAATTGTCTATTGCTTTTGCAAAAATAATAATTTTTTAGCAAAATTATGTTTCTCATGTAGATATTGAAAGTGATCAATTTTTTCAAAAAAAAAACTGAAAAATATTTACAAATTTTCCTCTAAAACCCCCAAAGTGACATTATCTCAAATTGTTACAAATTTGAAAATCTAACCAAAAGGAATTTTCTAGGTTTTATACCAAATATGATTAGCTCTAATACAAACAAGGTGACCACCATATAAAGCTAATGCTTTTGATCTATCATACTTGATTTCAAATCAAAATGAATGAATATGTATTATTTATGCATTTTCAAAAATAATTCTTATAATTTGATTATTAAAAATTTCGGAACATTTTCAAAAATTTAACTGTACAGATGTTGTCTTGTTGTTGTGCTCTACATATATTTAAGGATTGTAACTCATAAAAGTTGAGTACGATGACAACATAACACATCTAGTTCCCGAACTAGATCCTTAACCCCTAAAAGCCCGAGGGGTATTGGACAAAACATAGATGTGTTATAATATGTGCCTTCCATATGTTTGATGAAGGTTGGTTCAATAGACAAAATGTACAGTATCATCTTTACAAATTATCCATACGGTCAAACTTCCAAAATAATCTTTAGATCATTTTTTAATGAATTTAAAAGCATTAACCTTTGAAATTTTTTATAAATTATAATTTTCAATTTTAGAGTTCAAAATTTAGTACGATTGGTTAAAGTTGGGCTATCTATCGTAAACTTCAAAAAAGCAAGAGAAATGATGGAGGAATCATCATTACTTTCCCCAAATAGCAAATTTTGTAACACTAAGACAATGTTGAGGTGATCTACTTTGAAAAATTCTCCCGGGTGGAGTTTAACTCGGATTGCCATAATTCAAATTGGGTTGGACAGTAGACTTGATGTAGTATTTTAAAATATTTTTTATTTTTCAAATTTTTTTCCCGGGCAGACCGTTTTTTCCGGGCAGCGACCAGAAAATGGTCACTTGGGAGCTTAGGGGTTAACGAAACTCCTTGGGCACATTCTCAGGGATTAAATGATTATGCAAATGACCTATGTTGTTTGTTGCATTTTAATCCCTCCAGGGCAATTTCTTTGAAGGCACTTTAAGAATAGAAAAGATATTTTCATAGAAAATTTAAAATAGGGATAATGGTAAGATCTGTAAGTCAAAAGATTGTCCACTATGAATTCCTGGTATAAAATAATGCATAGAATAATTTTTTAAGTAAAAACAATTTAAAAATTGAAACAACTATAAAAGAAATAGCTACTTTAATGTTTTGATTTATAGAAAAAGTAAATATTGAACATAATAAATATATTTTGGCTATGTTGCTAATTGTAGCAAGTTCCATTTGCACAAAAGCCTTCTGAATATAACGATTCCCCTCTACATTATGAGATATTGAAGTTCATCTACTTTGCAAAGGCACACAAGATGAAAAAATAATGGTATTTTGAGTTTTATTAGACAATACTTGCAAAAGTACTACAAAAACGCATTCTCCAAAGTTTTGCTCAAAATACACAATTCAAGCTTTAAAAGAATACTCACAACTCTCAAATTGGCAAATAAGCCATCAATTCTAGTTTGGAAGATCATTGTCAAAAGCTTAGAATTTTTTTTTAATTCAAATACAGAGTCCAATTTATTCATAGGGAAAAAATTCTACTTATTTATAAAAATCTAGATGTTATATAGGGTGCTTTAAATTTCCATAAAGAATAATTCAAGAATATATTTAGATTATAACTAGATTAATTATTCTAATTATGTGATAGCCTCCATTGAACACCCTTCGCACACACGTGTATCTCTAATTACACAAGGGGTAGCCCACTTCTTTTTATTTTTATTCTTCTTTGAATATATATATATATATATATATATATATATATATATATATATATATATATATATATATATATATATATATATATATATATATATATATATATATATATATTTATTGCACATACCCACTTTGCCCATTCATTCATTATTTTTTTCACAATGATGTTTAGTTGATTCACTTCATCCATTTCTAGCTAGAGGAGTCCATTGCTTGGAGTTCATTCACCCCACTCCTCGGCCGGCTATATGATGCATTGATGGGGCAAACGGTCAAAGTACTCATAACTGCTACGGATGTAGTATGACTGAATTACAATATGGTGACTAATATTATACTAAATCTATATAAGTTTGACACAACTGCTACTACAAAAATTATGGTTGGGGTGACTTCACGCGAGGATGACCAAAATATGTAGTTGTAGCTTTGGATTTTAGAATATATTTCAAATTCATAATATTCTAACATCTATTCAAAAAAATTGACATAAGGGGCTTCATAATTCTATAAATGAATATCAAAACTTGTGATATAAGATTTTTAATTTTTTAAATGATTGCATTTGGATCCAAATGTGTAAAATTATTAAATTGTTATGCTTACACATTTGAATATTTTTGATCTGTTAACCCCTAAATGCCCAACCGTGCATAATTTGCATGATGTACGGATTTGAAGTCCATTTTCTCATCCATCATGCACTTTTTGCACTGTGGATTTTTTATTGAAACTTTTATGGGAAGTTAGCTTTGTACATGTGTGATCTGATTAGAAAGGGGATGATTTGTGAAAATTTTATGCCTCATTTCATGATGTAGTGTTCCACCCAAAATTTTGAAGATTTTAGTCTAAAAGTGCTTTGAAAAAGTCAAGTACTAAAATTAAGCAACCAAAAATCTTCAAAAATCACTACTATTAGGGTCAACCCAGCCCAAAAAAATTCATTATTAGATTGTCAATATCTTATTCGTAATCATATCAAAAAAGAGTGTTAGAATTAGGATGGAAATTTAATACACAAATATTGGTGATAGCAATCGCAAATCTAACCATATGGATAGAATCTAAAATGACTATTCTACAACTTTTATTCATTCATCAAGTTGAAAATATCCCTCTTAGTTGCATTTTATAATGCATCTTTGGAAAACTCCCAAATCTGAAAACGGTGAGAACGTTTAGGGGTTATTTAACGCTTTAATTCATATGTTGCATTAAGGGTATAGTAATGGCAATTTTTTTCTTCAATTTTGGTTACTTAAAAGTGTCAAATGTCAAAAGATTCCAAATATTCCAAAATATTCTACCTAGAGTATATTTGAACATTTTTTGTAATCATAATGACGGAGTAATGACTCAAGAATGGCAAATGTTCTTTTATATTGTATGCTTCTTTTGTTTTGACACGGGGATTATGATAATCCATATTACTATATTGTTTCAATACGGAAATCTTTCACTTTTACTTTCTTGACGTTCTTCTCTCAATTCTCCTTCTTTGTGACCACCACTCCATACTTAGTAGGGGATGTCAAACCTTTATATAAAACAATCTTATCATTGTTTGATGATAAGATAATCAAACCATAGAAAGCACTAATGAGATTGGAGATTATTAAAATGAGATTTAAGACCCCCTTTTTATAAGAACGTGGATTATTATAAGTCACTCCATTGTCAAGTAGAACACCACGTGCGAGACAAAAAAATCTACTTTTTCTAAGTTGCATCACAAAAATGGATCAGAATTTTATCAATTTTTTTTCATGAGTAGATATACACAATATCTATGACATACTAAAAATTCATAACCAAATCTGATGATCTTTTTTTTTTAATAAAACATACCGTTTCTAACTAGAATGACGCAGAATTGAACTAAAACAATTACTATAAAAAATTAATATGGCTAAAAATTTCAAAAATATATACAAAAGATGTTATCAATGGTTATGTATATCTAGAAAAAATATCATAAAATTTAAAATTATCTATGCCATATAATATAGGGGTAGCAAACTTGTCTCGCACGTGGTGTTCAACTTGACTATGTAGTGACCCCCCTTTGGTCACGCGGTTAACTCTAGTAAACTCCTCCGGATAGTTTGTTGCTCAAGTATTTTGCATAAACTTCTTTTATGGCAAATGGCCTCAATTATCATTATGTTTCTCTTGTGACTAACCCAATGGTAGGCTAGAACAAATAATCATGATTATTCACAACCACCAATCGCAACCAATGAATGAGAACTAGAATCCATGAGGAGATAAACGTTCAAGGAATTATTGTACATTTTAGGTTTGAGACCTTCTCATCATGAAGGTGTGGCTGACTTTGTGATCAAGTGCAACAACGCATGGAGTCGACTTTGGTGTGATATTGTCATAAATACTCATAGAGCCGTTGGAATAGATTGAGATTTTAATGATAAAAATTGATTTTGAATCTTGAATCAATTTTTATAAAATAAGATTGAACAATGTTAATCTCACTTGAAAACATTGGTATATTTTAACTCCTAAATGTTTGAATGTGCTATTGCAGCAAGTAGAAGATGCGGGAGAAGATGGTGTATTTTGGGTGTATTTGGAATAGATTCACACATTTAATGGGATTGAGAGCAAAAGAGAAGTTGAAATATAGATCAATGCGGTTCTAGTGAGCTGTTAAAATCCCAATTTAGAGTTTCTTATTGGTAGCAAATCTCAATTATACGACAAAATATCTACTATCCATATGGGACATTTAAGGATTAATGTTGAATTTGATCATTTTTTTTAATTTTTATTATTAAAAACCATTTTTTATGTCACTTGAACAATCAAGGTTTTAAGATTTTTTGGTTCTTATTTATTTCAAAAAGTGTAAAAAAAGTTATGTGACCATTTTTCTTATGTGACTTAAGAGTTATGTGACATAATTCTTAAGTTATGTCACTTAGTTTTATGATATTTGCAAAACCTCAAGCACTATTTATGAAACAAATCACGCAAAATAGGCCTTAATTTAGAATAAGATCACAAAACTTTTTGTAAGTGTGAATTAAAATTAAGCCTTGTTATATGGCTAGAGAATCCAAGGGTGACAATATGAGTTCCAATAGTTGTTTGGTGCCAACAATAACAAGTCGCATAGGCATCAACAACAAAGGGCAATGTTAGATTTATGGAGTTGTTGAAACGTATGTTATTTAAAAAAAAAATTGACGCCCCTTGCAATAATAATTCTCTGTGACATTTATTTTGAATGCTTTTCCAAAATCTCACTCCATTATGAGATTCTAATCAATTATGATATCCTAAAATCCAAAATTTGAATCATATTTTTCAATAAACCAAAGTAAAAGATGCAACTATAGTGCCTAGTGCATCTCTTAGTTTTTTTCAAGTCATCTCCATATGCTCAAAGCTTTAGAAGCTCTTGTACACCCTTGAAAGACTCTTTAATCTACACCAATATTTCCAAATGAATTCCAAAGTCTACCTTCAACCATTGAAATATTTCTCTTACAACCGAACACTCAAAATTAACTTTCCTTTAATTGATCCTTAAAAAATTGGACACTAAAAGCTATCAAATTCTCCCAATTATCAACTGAATAATCTATCTTCAAATAATGCAAGCATAACTAAACATTCATTTTTGAACCAGTTAACAACTGACATCATGACGGCCTTCCTCTCCAAACTTGCTATCGTAATGAAGAACAAAGGTTGAAAGGACTAAGTTAATTAAGGTCCAAGTTCTAAGGACTACTTTTTGCCTTTTTTAAAATTACATATAATACCAAAAATAGTACCTATAATTGTAGCAATACTTGCTGCAATACCAAGTATTCCTCCAAGGCTCAGTCTTGATTTGCCTGATGGTTGTGAGTTTGGTGTAAGAAGTGATGGCGGCTGAAGAATTGCTGGTGGTGTTTTAGAATTTGAAGGTGGAAAGCCAGTTGGTGCAAGAGTAACTGAAGGCGATGGAGTAATTTGTGGTGGACTTGAGACAACTGGTGGTGGTGGCATAATAGGTGGTCGTGGCGGTATAACCGGTGCTGGTAGCATAACTGGTGGTGGTGGTGGTAAAACCGGTGTTGGTGGCATACCCGATGGTGCTGGAGGCATAACCGGTGGTGGTGATGGTGTAACCGGTGATGGTGTTGGCGGTCCAGTGGTTCCAGGTTCATAAATGTTGATGGTAAATTTCATACCTTGAATACAGTTTTGCGGAACACTTGTTATATAATATCTTATCCCAACCGTTGTAAGTTGATGTGTTGCTGTTGATGTAGCATACCATGAATAACTGTCTAATGAACATTTTTCATAGCTTGCATATCGAACTTTATTAACATCGGAGGTTGAATCAAAAATAGTAAATGCTGCATACAAAAACAAAATAAACGATACGTTAGGTGATATTCCCGTATTAATATTTAAAAACTTATAAATGGCTAGGTACATAGGTTTATAATCAATATATTTGTATTAAACATTTGAAAAGATTTCAAATGTAGAAGAAGAAGATTTAAACTTTAATTTCATTAACACTACCTATATCGTATAACATGAAAACTTCAAGATTTCATGTCATTAAAAAATTTGTATGATGTATTCTAAACCAAATATTTGACTATATATAAAAAATTGTTGGCGTTCATGAGCATTTTGAATTTTATTATTAATTTTTTTTTAATGAAGTTTCCAATTATCCCGAGGAAGTCACTGTCAAAAATTTAGAAATTATGAGAGAACAAATATAGGGTGTCTTTTATTCATTTGAGATAAAAATTACAAATTTTTAGAAGTAATATAGGGTGTTTTAAAACCAAATTGAGAATATTTTATGAACATAAATATACCCTAAATATACTATAAATAGTACAATATTCCAATTATTTCATAGCCCCCTATTATATAGCCTTAGTTCGCTCATGTATACCAGAAATTTTACTAAGTTACTTCTCCAAGTCAATTATACAAGTGCAAAACCAACTTGATTTTGTGCGCGCAAACACATTATATATATGCGTATCAGCGTATATATATCTTCTTTGCATGCAATCAGAACTTATTTGAATTGTTTAAAATATCATTTTAGTTCACTGTCTTATTATTTGTTAACAAAATTCCAATTAAGTGTTTTCATCACTTACATAAAACATCTCCAAAAATAAACGAAATATTGCTTGCCTAATCTACACAGAAGGTTGCTAAAGACGGAATTGTCCAAGTTGCAATATCTCCACCTACCTAAAATTCCAAAAAAAAATCAAGTAATCAATAAGTAAATAATATATTGTATGAAATCTTATAGTCTCTCCATCCCACTAAAAAGTCATGATTTCATTGAAACTATGAGATTAAGCCCCCACATTACAAGAAAGGACAATTGGCTCACCAAAATCAAAAAAATTGCACTAGGAAATTTCCTTAAAATTCTAACTTTAAGTTTGCCTGCAACCCTAAAGAATTTGACGCGAAAGAATTGTTCTTTAACACTCATCTAGATTGATACCGGGGTTTTCTTTTCTGGCACCTTGGAGTTAAACTCCAATGTTGTGGCAAAGTCACAATGGTCTAATTCCAGAGGGACCATCCTCCATTGTATGCATGAAGCACTGGTACAGTGCAAAAAAGTAACTCTGAATGGTACATGTGGTTTTGCACGTTGAGGCTTTGCAAGTTTGCATGTGATTTGCATATCAATTTGACATTGATTATACATTTTTACCATCACTTAAGCATCATGTGTGATTGCAAGAAGATTGACTATTTTTTCAGATAAGTCATTTCTCTTTTTCAATTCTTTACGGTAATACGGTCATAAACCTAAAATTTCTTTAAATTTGGAGGAGCTCTCCATTCACAAATTGTAAATGCACTGAAATCATGAGTTTAGTTTGGGATATATTTAAATCCAAATCACGACTTTTTAGTGGGATGAAGGAAATAACTTTTAAAAGAAAAATATCATCATGTATTATGTTAATAAAATAAAACATGTAGATAAATATTTTAGATATGTCACTAACAAACAAACCCACATTCTAAAATGACATTTAAAATGATATTGTATATAGTGATATCACGTAATTAAAATGTATTTATAGACTTGATAGTTGTAATACTTTTTCTAGCTTTTTATGTAAACCTTCATGATAAATACAAGTTTCCAATTCCATTTTTGATGTTTAAATAGAAAAATCATAAATTTCTAAATTTGTATATTATATATAATATTAGAAAATATTATACAAAGTAATTCATATTATTACTCTTATATCATGAGAATTGCAATACATTTTCAAACTGTTTGCTATCATAGTTAGTCAATATTATAAGTCATTGTGAAGTATGTGTATTGCCAAGAGTAGTCCTAATTGTTAGTGTTACAGACAATGATAAAAGGTAGCACATGAGAGCTAAATTTGTAAATCTTATTGTGTTTTTATTTATTTATTATTTTTAATTATAATACTTAATACTTAATAATTTACTAATTCTTATTTATAATATAAGTTTTATATGTAGTTTCAACTTTCAAATGGTGTATCTACATTATTCTAAAACACTTATACTAATTTGGACCATTTCAAATAAGAGACCTTCATTATGTAACCTTTAAACGTCCTTGGCCTCACCAAAGGGCAACCCAAATGAAATATAAAAAAATTCACCTCTTGGACACGGGTCTTGAGCTGAAAAAAATTAATTTTAAAAATTTTGAAAATAAAAATGGTCCAAATGTGTTGTCAAGGTGCTACCAAGCCCAATGTTGGAAAGCGCTTGCATTGATCCCAACCTAAATTGGTGCCGACCCTGACCAAGCTTGAGAAAGGCAGATTGGGGGTATTGCCAAACTTGGCCGTTCTCAAAATTAACCTGATTTTCTCATTTGCTTATGGATTGTTCTATAATTTTTCCAATCCAGTGCAACTTGTGAACCAAAGTTCGTTTGTTTCAACAATTTCCTAAAGCATAATTCTTTCAATTTTTGGTTCACATAATCTGCCTTTTCCTCCATGATTCTCTTATAATTAAGTCCCACTGTCCAAAGAGCTTACTTTAACGTTTTTGAGCATCACTTACCTACACTATATTACATATTAAGCAGGGTAGTTCTTACCAATATGATGGTGTACTTTCTAAGTGTGCTTAGGCTCTACATTGTAAACTTGTCTCTATTTTGTGTTTGTGAAGGGCTCTTTACTTCCAATATCATAGCCATTTATACTAACGCCGGTAGAAAGTACAAGATCATCTCAAAAGAGTCAAAACACATAATTGCAAGTGAACATTAAATGAAGAAACATGGTTGTGATGTCTAACATGTATGTCCAACTTGACATTGTATTGGACGTTTGACTTCCGAGCTAAATTAGACAACTGTCAAATATGTTAAACTACATGGTTAACTTATCCCCAAATATCCATGGATATTCTAGAATGATCAATGTACATTATGAGAATATACTTCTTGAATAAGTGGAGAGTCCACTAGAAATGTCTTCCACGTGTTCGGAAGTGTCTCTAGTGGTCAGGTAAGAAAACAGTGAACCTACGTTAATGAATGGCTTTTCATTATTTTAGAACTTAAGTTTAATTAGTGTGGACTCTTCCAACCAAATATCACATTATATGACGACCCACACTAAACAGTGAGTGTTAGTACTTCTTTACCTGAAAGATTGCAAGTTGTCGGTTTGGCACATTCACATTGGGTTGTGGCGGGGGTGCGGGAATGGTCATAGGATTCACAGTGGGCGCGATTTTTAAGCCTTGAATACATAGAACTGCGCTGTCTTGAATGTAATAGTAAGGCCTGACCTCCTTGAGCTGCATGTACACGTCAACACCATTGCCGAAGTATGCATAAGCAAGGTATGCTGCGTTATTCTGTTTTTAGAGATACTAATGTTGTCTTATCTAATGGTTGGATTTACCCATACTTGAATATATGTTTTTCTAAAATTACAAATGTAGAAGTATGTCAAATCATCGATTAAGCCAAAATTGCATTGATTGTAGTTCAAAAGTAGTCTTGCAAGAATGAGGTCATAGATTTAAGAAACACAAAAATTTCAAAGAATCACCACATTTAAGCGTTTCTCATTTCAAATCCATTCCAACAAATTTTACTCAAAAAATATTGGTGATAGTATAGGTGAATCGAACCGTACAGATGGAATCTAAAATTCGAAATCTAGAACTTTCATTTGTATATCAACTCCAAAATATTCTTCTAAATAGTACTTTATGATGATTTTTCTCATCCGTCATGAACTTTTTGCATTGTGGAATTTTAATTGTAGATACTATAGGAAGTTAGCTTCATGCACATGTGATCTAATTAGAAAGTGGATGATTTGTGAAATTTTTATGCCTCATTTCCTGTTGTAGTAATTTGCCCAAAATTTTGAAGATTTCAGTGTTAAAATGCTCTAGAAAAAAAGTCAAGTCATGAATCAAGCAACCAAAAATCACTACATTTAGGTTATTACATTCTATTCAATCACAAACAATTTCATTCGTAGATTGTCAATATCTTATTCGTTATTGAATTACAAAATAATTTTGAATTTCACGTTTCAAATTTTATACAACATTATTGGAAAGAGAAATCATAGATCTAATTGTATGAATAGAATCTTAAATTCATAATGTACAACATTTATTCATAATCAAGTTAAAAATATCCCTCTAGGTTGCATCTCGTAATGCATCTTTGCCAAACTGCCAAATTTGGAGAGGACTCTAGGCATTTAGGGGTTAATACAAGTAGAAAATAGATGCGAGCTTGCCATGTCTAATACTAAACCCAACCATCAGCTGTTGAATAATCAATTTATAAATTAAAAAAAATCCCATTTCAACAAATGCCAAGTAAATATTCTTCAATATTCTCTTTGTAACCTTAGAAGATGAATATTTTTGGAAAATAATTCTTCAGGAAAATCCTAAAGATTTTGGCTTCTCTTCTTATAACTATTTTCTGTTGAATGAGAGAATCAAGAATCAGACTGAGAATCAAGAACCTTGCAAGTTCCATTAATGACCGTATACAAATCCTATTTCTAGAAGGTTCTGTTCATTCCCACCCACATTCATATACATTCATCCACAGCCGCCATGACAATTACAAAATATTAAAAAATCGGTCAAACTGGTCAACTCTGTGGAATCTGTGGAATCTGCTAATTCAAAGAATCGAGAATCTTCAGTACCACTGTCAGTTTAATTATTCCACTGTCAATTGAATTCCATTACCGCCACGAATCCAAATCACCTTTCAAATGTACAGTACAGCCCAAATGTACTGCTGCCCACTCAAGTATAAATATGGCCATTCCGTGTTCAACTGTGCATTATCATTTCTTCTCCTTGAGAACTTGCTTCATCCTCCTTCAGCTTAGTTGCATTCTCCTTCACTTCATTTCTTCACCTTGACTACTTGCTGCGTCCTCCTTCTTCAGCTTAGTTGCATTCTCCTTCACTAAGGAGCGGACGCAGACAAACGCAGCAGACTACGTGAGTCTCTCTCATTGCATTAATTCCAGGCCAAATAATTAAGAAGCTGCACAGGAAGAACGGGAGGCCATTACCCCCGGTAGCCTGGAGGCCAATGTAGATTTACCCCCTCAAACTTTCTAAACAAGTAGGTCGAGGGCAAGTGTAAATATCTAAACCGTGTATAAATATAAAAGGAGTAAAGCGCGCTTCAAATAAGAAATTCGTGGCCTATCTCGTGACCTTGAACCGTGTTAAAATCTCTTTACGTACGTGTTGCAACCAGGCTCTATGAGATTTGTGTTGCAAAATGTTCATACAGGTCACAGATTTTACGAGGACACTACAGTGACTGAGCTAGCTTCAGAGTTCGGTCCATGCACGTATGGAGCAAATACAATTCAGGAGTGTGAAAAATCCTATTCTAAAAATGTTGTGTGCCACATAATTAAGTCTAGCAGATTCAATCCAAGGTTCCACTCGTGTTCTCAGAGTCTAATTTCATGTGACATTACACTGGCCGTTCCTCTCTTCGTACACTAAATTGCAGCTCCAGCTTTGACAACAAACTCAATTGAGAAATGCTCACTGCATGTACATTACATAAGATGTCATCTGAATTACTTCGATCTCTTGAGGATTGGATCTTACAACTCGTTCGAAGAGCTCCAGCCAGGGCTCATAGTCGGCCTTCTTGAACCTAAAATAGTATGATTTTTTAAGGACAAATGTAAATAATAGTGATGAAGTGGCATACTTCTTGAGCTCACATAAAAAGAAATTGAATTAAAAAACTTATTCTACAATGTAGAATTGGACTAAAAAGTAGAAGATAGTACACACACTTTCTTGGTTGGGACCATTTTCATTTGAAATTAAGAATCACCTGAAAATGAGCGGTTGACTAACTAACAATCAAACGTGGCCCCACAGGCCTCCTACATTCTAAGGGGTTAACTCTCAGGTTAGGTTTCCACTGGATGAGTCTCCCATGGGGAGAGGCTCTAAGCGTTAACATAGCCTAGTAGAGGAGGAAGAACATTATTAATGATTACATCTCATGTGGCAATGGCTGTGCTTAGATTGTCATTGTAACACATGCTTTATTTAAAACAGTAACTAATTTCAACCAAACTCTTCTAAAATCACTACAGCAGAATTGTGTTGACAAATACAAGTGCATTTGAGTTTTGTTTACAATCCAGTCTAAAAACAACACTCATGCCCAGGCACTGGAACCTCAACATTGCATTCAACACATCCCAACCAAATTCAAAGGGGGCTTGCAAACAGATTTATTACATATTGTTACGTGCAGAAACTTGAAACCTTCATGAATGTTTCCTAGTGAACACACTAAGAAGAAGGAATCATCGAACCCGGGGGCCTTGTCTATATGACTCAATGGTCATGGAATTGTCTGAAGTGCTGGAAGGCTCTTGGAAGGAGCTAGATTGATCCGAGTATGCCTGAGAGTTTCCCGTCTCGAGAACAATGGCGTCGCGAAGCTCCCGGACCACGTCGCGCATGTAAGGCCGGTGCACGCCCTTGGGCTCCACGCTTTGGACGGCAATCTCCGCCACTTTCCACACGCTGTCCATGTTGGCATGGCCGCGCTTGATCACGGGGTCCAAGATGCCTTCAATGTCGCCCGCTTGCAGAGATCTCCGGACCTTCTCGATGATGTTCCACTGACTTTTATCTTCAAGTGTGTTGTCGATGGGTTGTCGTCCGCACAAAAGCTCCAGCAGTACCACTCCGAAGCTGAACACGTCGCTCTTCTCTGTCAAGTTGTTGGACGACCAATATCTGCAATTTGTCAAATAGGAAACGCAACTTTGTTAATTAGTACGATGAAAGCAATTGAATCTTGCTTTCTAAAATGGAGCATAAATTCTTCTGATTTGTGCAAAAAAATCTAAAAATCTAAAAGTGCCAAAACACTTGTTAATATTAGCGAGGATAGTCATATTTGGCAAAAATGGGGGATTCAAGTACCTAGACCTCTAAATCTATGGTAATTGTAGACTTGAGGTTCACCATGCCGCCTGAGTTAAGCAATTCAAAAATCTATGACTAATGTCGACTGGAGTTTAGGCGCTAACTCAGGTGGGCAGCTCAAAATCTACATTGGTCAGTTACTTGTTACACAGTGGGCCTTTAGGATCTAAAAATTGGCCGGGCTCCTAAAATTGTTCCTATTCACAAGTTTTAACCCTTAACTTCCCGGGCGACCCAAAATGGGTCGCACCAAAAATAAAAAAGGTTGTAAAATATGCTAAAAGTGTCCGGATTGAGTGTTTTAAAAGCCTAACCTCTTTAGAATCAAGTTGGCTATAAGAATATGTGTTTGGATCACTGAAAATGTTGTTAATAAATTTTATAATAAATAAAGAATGCTGGTCGTTCATGTGCCTGAAGCAGCCTAAAAAGTTGTCAAATTTGCAAATGTTTGAAAAAATGCATGATAATGCATAAATTTTGCAAAGACATACAAAGACTAATTGTAAATAATGAATTATAGTTCATTTCTATCAAAATAGATTTCAAAAATTCATCATAAATAATTAGATATATATAATTTTAAAGCTATAAACTACCAAAATTCATAAAAAATACAAAATTAATAATTATTTCTTAAATTTCATTATGATTGGCCAAAATTATAAGTTTAATAAGATGCTTAAGTATTCATTAGAATTCATCTAGTTTAAAGTGATTATTTTAACCAGTTCTTGTCTATAATTGTTTAAACTCGTGTTTCTACAAAATAAAATACCCTAAAACTTGGCATCTTATGATTATGTTATGAACATTATACTTTTAGCCAATTCTATAAAAAAATTGAAAAAAAAATCATTTTTTAATTTTTTATGAATATTCAATTTTTTTCTTTTTAAATTCATTTTTAAAAAATCCAAAGTGTTTTAGTGGAATTAAATTGTATAGATAGGATCTATACGTTGTGCATCACAACTTTCATGTTCTATGGAACTTCTAAAAAGTCATGTAACGCATATTTTATAGCACATTTAGTTTATGGCAAAACCTCTCAGGAAGTTAAGGGTTAAAGATTCCTTCTCTAATCTATTTGTAGATAGGAACAATTTAAATAATCCTTGTAGATTTAGGAAAGTGTTGTTTCTTTTGGTTACCAAAAGTATACTTATGTCACCCACTTCATAAGCATGTATCACCTACTTAGTAAGTTTGCAAACCTCTAATACTTGCTTTTAGTAACTAGAAGAAAACAAAATGAGCATTGTAGGGGGAGAGATTTAAATGCAAAGTGGCAGTGTGCATACTCTGGATCCAAATAGCCAACGGTTCCTTTGACCATAGTAGAGACGTGAGAAGCCTGTCCTTCCGGACCGAGTCTAGAGAGACCAAAATCAGCCACCTTGGCCACGTATTTGTCAGTGAGGAGGATGTTGCTGCTCTTCACATCACGATGAATAATGGATGGTATACACCCACCGTGAAGATACTCCAAACCTTGTGCAGAGTTCACAGCAATATCGAGCCGCATTTTCCAATCCAATGGCTCTTGCAGGGCCAGTGGAGAGCCTGCAACATCCATTCAGATTGGGTGAGAATTATGCTAACGTAACATTCTGATCATGTATAATTAATGCATGATAGGGCTCTTCAATGAATGGATTATGTGCTCTGTTTTTAGGGTACTAGAGTGTTAAATAGACATACCATACAGATGTTCGCGAACAGTGCCCTTGTGCAAGAATTCGTACACCAACATTTGACTGTTGCCTTCCAAACAATACCCCACCAAGGAAACTAAATTCCTGTGGTGCACCCTTGACAACAGTTGTACCTGGAATTTTTTTTTCAATAATATTAGTGGTAGTGTAATAGAGGACTTAAATGTATTTATCGTGATTTAAAACCTTAAACCCTGAAACACAAACTAACATATTTTGAGTAATAAAACAAAGTACATAACTTGCATGTTGCAAGACACTCAAAATAGACTGTGGAAACATACACCAAAACTCAATGAGATCCATTTCTGTAAACTTAAGGTAAACATAGCAGATGATGATTGTATCTCATAACTACTAACTATATTATGTTCAAACTTGACATGAGTATAGATTTTAACGTTATCAACACTAACAGTACTCATAATGAAAGGTTGTTTTTCATGACATTAACGAGTGTAATTGCAAAGTTAGAAAACAAGAGAGCATAGAAATAGAGAAGAGAGTGGCATGCACCTCCTTATTGAATTCGTTCACGCCTTGACAAGAATTGGCGTCAGAGACCTTGACAGCCACCTCTCTACCATCAACAAGCTTGCCATAGTAAACGGGGCCAAAGCCACCTTCTCCAATCTTTTTGTTGAAGTTTTGTGTGGCGGCTGTGGTTTCTGCAAGCGAAAGTTGCACGCTCCCAGCGTCCACCATACCCACAGCGCCTTGGGTGCCCGCGCTACCAATACCAAACTGGTAGGCTAGCAATTCGGTGTCCTTGTTCACCTTTACCTTGTTTCGTTTGCAAACAAAACATACGAGAATTCCAATCAAAACAGCAATACAGAGGATTCCTCCGACAATACCCGCTATCACACCCGTGCTCAGGCTTGGTTTGCTTAATGGTTGTGAATCTGGTGTAAGAGGTGATGGGATAATTGGAGATGGTGTAACTGCTGGTGGTGACGAGGTAACCGGTGACGGTGTTGGTGTCACCGTAATTCCCGGTACGTAAACGTTGGCTGTAAATTTCATGCCTTGAATACAGTTTTCCGGAACATTTGTTATAAAATATTTTATCCCAGCGTATGTAAATAGATGTGTTGCACTTGATAGAGCATACCATACAAAAGTATCAACTATACATGCTTCATAGCTTGTATATGGAACTTCGTAAACGTTATAGGTTGTATCGGCAATAGTAAATGCTGCATGCAGAATCAAAACAAACTACATGTTAGGTCGAATTAATATTTAAAAGAATTAGGTGGCTAAGTACATAGTCGATAGTTTGATAAAATTTTATTATATTTATATTAAAAGCTTCAAAAGATTTCAAATGCATAACATGAAAGTTTAAAACTTTAATGCGATTGACAATACCGCTACATAGATTGTAATGGATTTTTGAAAAAAACCCATTATATATTATAGATTATATTAGTATATAAAAAATGAAATATTTTGGTATGATTGATATAATTTTACATTTTTCTCCAATCATATATATTTGAATTTTAGATTGATAATTGCAAAGTGCATTTATGTTACACTATTTTATGTAAATAATTATATTTCAAACTTGATGATGCATTTGATTTTTTCTAAAAATTCATTAATTTTAAAAATGTGACATGATATTTTTCCATATGACAATAAAATATTTCTAATTCTAATTCTAAATTGAGTCAAACTTTTATTATGTAACTATGTAACTCATTTTTGCAAAATCAATAAAAGTGATATCATTCCTTTTTGTTTCATCAAAAACACATCCATTCATCATTGAGATGAAATTTATGTTCCTAATTTCATAGGGAATTAGGATAGAATTCATAATGAACTTAAATACAACCCAACGTGAACATGAAAACATCTTTTTAAAGATTTCAAACCATTATCAATTTGCAATTGTGTGTAGTTTCTTATTTGTTGCGCAAAGAATAAGAGCATCTTCAATCCATTATTTAAATGAAAAATGTGCTTTACACAAACATTCATCATTTATGCTGCCCCTTTTACATTGATGAACTTTGGCTGCTCTAAGAAGAGCTTACTTACATGATTAGTAAATTAAAGCTTTCAAGTCAGAAGAACTTGTTGATCTTTTAGTAACTTACAGTTTGAAGTGAAGAAATGCTAGTTGAAGAGTTCAAACAAATGGAAGTAGAATAAATTGCTAATGAAGAGTTAACTACTATTGAATTAGTAGAAACGGCATCAATTTTCACCAATTGTAAAGCTTCGTAATGCACAACATTATACATCTATGTTGACTCATTTTTATTAAAAAACTCACTTAACTTTAGTTTCCTAAATGTCTCTAGTTTTCATTAAGATTAGACATTTTCCTCAAATTTAGGAAAATGTCTAATTTTAATGAATAGTAATTAGTGTAAAAACATAATTATATTTATTTTATTCCTAACTCCTTGAGGATTTTGGAAAAGAATTAGATGTGCTATAATATATCAATTTTGAAGCTATTTAGAAGTTGATGATTTTCAAAAAAAAAAAGGTTTCAAAATATTTGTATAATTAAATTTAAAAATATATTATATCTTTGTCAAATCAATTTAAAAGCATTTAATTTTGAAATTTTACCAAAAGAATTATTTATTTTTAGTATATGAATTCAAGTATAATAAGCTAAAATCGTGAAAACATTAGTTTGATATCATAATTTCACTAAATTTCTTGTTTGATGTATTCTAAACCATGAATTTTACTAAACATAGAAAATTGTAGGCATACTTGAGCATTTTGATTTTTGATCATTTAAAAAACAAATTCTAATAGAGTTTTTAATTGTACAAGTGCAAAACCAAATTTTGATCCAATTTTCTAAATGAATCTTGTAAACAAGGTTCAAAGAAATAGATAGCACATGTCTTCTTATGTAGTTAGGAATCACTTTGAATTGTTTAAATTTTAATGTCAACTTACAGTCCTATTGTTAATCAAATTTCAAATAAATGTTTGGATCACTTACATAATTCATCTCCAACAATAAATGAAATATTGCTTGCCCAATTCTCATAGAAGGTTGCTGAAAAAGGAATTGTCCAAGTTGTATTATTTCCACCAACCTGTAATTTCAAAAAACAATATGAATAGTCAATAAGTAAGTAATATGTAATATGCAATATTATATTAAAAATATAATAAAATATGCCGATAAATATTCTAGATAATTATTTCATTGACAAACAAACCCACATTCCAAGATGACATCAAAATTAATATAGTATATAGTGATATCAAGTAATCAAAAATTATCAATATACTTGATAGTTGCTATATTTTATTGAAATAAACTTTAAAGATTTAAATAGAAAACTCAAAAAGTTCCAACTTTATATATTAAACTATTTGCTATCAAACTTACTCAATATGATATTTTGTAGTGAAGTATATATGGTGCAAAGACTGTAATAGTAACTATGTGTTACAAACAATGGCCAAGGGTGGCATATGGGAGTTAAATTCATAAATCTTATTGTGGTTTTTTTTAACCAAATTCATAACACAAATTTTATATGTAGTTTCAATTTTTGTTACACCGTTTGGAGCATTTACAGTATTTTAAAACACTTATATTAATGTGGGCCATTTCAAAAAAGAGATCCTCATTATTTAAGTTACGTATATTATTTTACATACGAAGCAAAATAGACTTAGTTCTTTTCAATATGACATTGTGTACTTTCAATGCGCTTAGGCTCTACATTGTAAATTTTCCTCTATTTTGTGCTTGTGTACTAGGGCCCTTTACTTCCAATGCCGAAGCCATTTATGCTAAGGCACGTAGAAAGTACAAGACCACCTCAAAACAAACTTGTACAAGTCAACATTAAATGAAGAAACATGAACCAATATGTACAGTGGGGTCCAACATGGAATGGCGTTTTTGGTTTCGCAGTGAGAAAAAGTTCAGTACTTCCAACTTTGAAAGCCTCCCGAGAGCTCAAAAATTGGTATTTTCCCACGAAATTTTTACCAAAGCATTATCTCTAAGTTAATTATATGCATACAAAATTTCAAGGCCAGAAGATGTACCGAAAAAAAGTTATTCAAAATCTACCAACATTGGTAGCTATGGAAATTTTTTCACTGCTGCCAACTTTGACAGCCTCCCAAAGATTGAATTAATTTTTTTTTGCCATGAAATTCTAGGAAAAAAAAACTCTTTATGTTAATGACAAATGATAAAAATTTCAAGGCCAAAAGATTAATACAAAAAACGATATTAACAATCTACCAACATGTGTAGTTGTGGGAAACAATGGGGGAAACTACACACATTGGTAGATTGTAAATATTTTTCTTTGTATAGATTTTTTGACCTTGAAATTTGGCATGAATGTTTTTGTCATAAAGAGCATGTTGTACCAAAAATTTCATGGTAAATAGACAATTTCTCAACCGTAGGGAGGGTGTCAAAGTTGGTAGCAAAGTTTCCCCCATTGTTTCCCACAACTACACATGTTGGTAGATTGTCAATATCTTTTTTTGTATCAATCTTTTGGCATTGAAATTTTTATCATATGTTATTAACATAAAGAAGTTTCTTTTCCAAGAATTTCATGGCAAAAAAAAAATAATTCAATCTTTGGGGGGTTGTCAAAGTTGGCAGCAGTGAATAACTACCAATGTTGGTAGATTTTGAATAACGTTTTTTTGGTGAATCTTTTGGCCTTGAAATTTGGCATACATATAATTAACTTAAAGATAAGTCTCTGGTAAAAATTTCGTGGTAAAATACCAATTTTTGAGTTCTCGGGAGGCTTTCAAAGTTGGCAGTACTGAAAATTTTCTCACTGCGAAACCAAAAACGCCATTCCATGTTGGACCCCACTGTACATGCTTGTCATGTCTAACGCTTTTCTCCAACTTGATGTTAAGTTAAACGCTTGACGTCAATTGCTAAATTAGGCAAGTGTTAAATATATTAAACAAAGTCTAGGATAAATTATTTTCAAATATCTATGAATATTCTAAAATAATCCATGTGTAATATGAGAATATGTTTGTTTAACAAATGAGGGGTCTAGTAAACGTCTTCGACGTGTTCAACACTTTCTCTAGCGGTCAAGTAAGACAACCTTGAACCCACATTAATGAACGACCTTCATTATTTTAGAATTTAGGTTTTATTAGTGTGGACTCTTCCTAAAGACTCTTCTAATTCATTTGAGCATTGCATTACGTGACAACCCACACTAAATGGTGTTAGTACTTGTTGACCTGAAAGATTCCGGGTTGTCGGTTTGGCCCATTCACATTGGGCAGTGACGGGGCTACAGGAATGGTCATAGGATTTGCGGTGGTCGAGATTTTTAAGCCTTGAATACATTGAACCGCGTCATCTTGAATGAAATAGTAAGTCCCAACGTCAAGAAGCTGAATGTACACGTCAACACCATTGAAATTCCAGTACTTAATGTATGCTGCGTTATTACATGCTGCATAGTTTGCACTTATCTCTTGTTCAATATCCCCAGTGCCTCCGGAAAATCCTGAAAATAGATTAAATAGCATTACAAAAATTAGCGTGTGCACTGAATCAATACAATGATGAGCCAATCCTGATTAGCTAGTACTTAAACAATGCAAAATAAAATAAACATGTTTGAGGACTTTCTTCAAATTTATTTGTGTTTTGACCAACACATACAATGGTTCTTTAGTGATTCCGGTGATGTAAAACTTGACCTCATGTGAATTACATTTTTAACAATATGATCAATTGGTCATTTTTTAAACCATGAATATTTGGTCCTGTGGGGTCACTCTAAGCGTCCAAGGAGACTTGGGGGCCATGTTTGATTGTTTTTCAATCAAATGTTGATTTTCATGTAGTTCCTAATTTCAAATGAAAATTGTCCCTACTAAGAAAGTGTGGGGGTTATCTTCTAACTTTTTAGTCCAATTTACCATTCTTCAAACTTGTTAAAATTGTGTTTTTTGCATCACTTTAAAGCGCAAAATCTTAAAATTCCAATATACACTATAGAAATAGTCTTTCTATTAAATATCTTTTTATGTAAGTTCAAAAAACATGCCACCTACACCTTGTTGTTTATCACTACTATTTACATTTTCCCTAAAATACATTTACTATTCTAAACATTTTTGTAGTTACTATGTTTTTTACAACAATTGTTGATTGAAAATTCTTATAAAATTTCTTTTTATTTAAATTATTATGAAAAAAATCAAGGTAAATTGATTTAAAATTAAGTTTTGTGAGAAAAATATATTGACTTCTTGGGGAGTTTACTTCCAAAAAATTACAAATGGTGTGCAAAAAATTATAGGGTCCAAATAAATCTTGAGAGGTAATTTTTATAGATGAATTACATTAATATAGGATGCTAAAAATTGATTACAAGAATAATTATGAGAATATTCTTAAAATATTACTAATTATAGTGAGAATTACTTTTATTTTTAAGGGTACTTTTAAATACCCTTTTTTCACACATGATACGCAAAATATACATAGAGTGACCTCCCCGAGATTATTTTTTTAAATGTGAGGAATTGATAAAGTTTGACTGGGTAATTATATTGTGAACGCATAAGGGTTAATAATAACAAATTAGAATGAATGCATTGTTGTGGAAATGCAGGGTGGAGGTAATTATAAGGTACATCAACCCTAATAATTTTCAACTACTAGTATTACCATGGAAAAAGTGCCTCTGATTATGTTGAATTGTATAGAAGTGCACTTTCTGAAGTTTCTACTTTCCTTTATATTGAAGATAGTTTTGTCTTAGTGGCAAGGTAATGGCACTTGGAATTAACACCTAAAGGACCAAGGATTCATGGTTTCTAAGTGACAACTACAATCATATCATGAAACTTTATGTTACCAGAATAAGTGAAGAACATTATATGTGTTGGTCAGAGACAAATAAATTTGAGAAGAAAAGGTGCACACAGGACTTACCCAAAACTGCAAAAAACAACATGCGGTTCAATTGTTTCTTCTTAGTTCTTTAGGGGTTAAGTAACATGCAAATGAATGGGGGCAGGTAATCAACATACGTAGTACATCTCCGATTCTGAAGCTGATGTTTGAAGCCCAGCTGGTGAAGAAATCAGGTGTTGCAGGCACATACCACACGACATTGGATCCACCAACTTGGAAGATTTGAGGCAGTCGGTAAGGATCTGTAGATGCACGGCTCACAAGCTGCGGCATCATGTGAGAATGGTGGTCATCTGCATAGAAAGTATACGCAGCTCTCCTTTTTGTGATCAGATGCTGCGTTCCAAGAACAGCTCCAGAAAGAGCCATGAGGAAAATGCATGCCTGCACCACATTTTTTGTGCGGTAACTCCAGCTAGTCCTCCGCAATGTTAAAACTCCATACAATATTGTTTTAGTACCTCGTTCTTCTCCTGCTAAAGCATGACCTGGTACATTTTTATCATCATTGGTTAATTTGAGACTTTCAAGGTCTCAAAGCTGAAATCGCAAAATGAGCACAATCTAATCCAATTACAGAGTATATGTATATTTATGGCACATAAAATCTAAATATAAGTATGTGTAATATTTTTTAATATTTTTTAATACTAAATATAAGCTATGCATCGAGGTACTCAAGATGATCATCTTAAAGTCCTTCAAGTCTCAAATTCAAGCACAAGTCTCAATTTAACACAAACAATGTCTGGCATAACAATATCAACTCTGTGAGCAATGAGAATATCATCATTCATGGGCAGCCTTCTTAGCAAAATCAATCACATTTATCGTAGGGTGGCAAAAATAAATAAATAAATAAAAATAAAATCTTTTTAATTCTTTTTTAATTGAAATCTAAGGTTGGACATATGGATTATTCACAAACAATCTTCAAGATTCTCTTTTGAACATTCTTCAAAAACAGTCTTAAGTTTCAAACTAATTGCTATTACAAATATTGTCCATCAACCTTGCCCTCTTCCAACAATATCATATTGTCACAACCAACGTCAAATCTATTGGATTCTTCATAACACTAGTAAAAATTTGGCCCTTAGTGACTAGTCCCTATTCTCATCGTGAGTCCTACTGTATCCGAGGTTAACACTTAACAAGGATTTTCAAACCTGCACTTACAAAGGTGCTCAAACACTCATATAAGCTAGCTGTCTGTACATATTTCCCTACTGTAAGCATGTATGTATGTTTTGCAGGTACAAAAAACATGTGCTTGCAGTTCACACACTAAACTTTCAAGACTTTCGTGCTCAGCAGACATCCAGAGAGAGTTAAGCTTTCAAACCCTAGCTAGAAAAAGATGATGGGTGATGCACAGGACTCAGCCTGCATTCTACTAGTATATACAATAAGATCATAGTGGTAAGTTGACTAGCAAGGCCAAGTTTTTGTTAACAGTAAAAGTCTAGGTGTAACCCGTAAGAGCATTCCCACCCATGCACGCTAGGACTAACCCTCTCAAATTATTCATCTACATGTGAAGGACCCTTGCACTCACACTCCCCCACCCTTGCACGCCCTTCACGTATCAAAAGTGCGCATCAAATAGTCAATGGACCAATCACAAGTAGAATGAGAGGAATAATCATCGAATAGTCAACTCAATAGTGATTTCAAGGCCCAATTTCTAACACGCTAGAATCCAGAGTCAAGAAGCATTTTGAAAGGCCCCTTGAAACTTTTCATCCACTTCTTGAAGTCAGAGACCCTCTGAGGCCATGGGTGGCCATGCTCTAAGGATGCATCTGATGTGAGTTCTCTGATGAACCAGAAAGTACACTCTGATCTTTTTACTCGAGTACAACTTAAGCAATACGTCCCATATATAACCTTCTCAAGCCTTATAATTCTCGTTATAACTTCATCAAGTCCTTAACCCCTAAACGTCCTCACCCCTCTCCAAATTCAGTAGTTTTGCAAAAATGTATCATAAAATGCAACTCAAAGGGATATTTTGATATTTTGAACTTGATGTATAAATAAAAGTTGTACATTATGAGCTTTATATTCTATCCATACGGTTAGATCTATGATTGCAATCATCAATATTTTTGTATAAAAGTTGAAACTTAAATTTCAAAATTATTTTGTAATTTGATTACGAATAAGGTATTAACAATCTGTGAATGAAATTTGTTGTGATGGGTTGAAACATAATACTCTAAGTGTAGTGATTTTTGGAGATTTTTTAGTTCCTTGATTTACGAGTTGACTTTTTCAAGAGCACTTTTACACTGAAATCTTAAATTTTTTTGGTGAATCACTGCAACATGAAATGAGTATAAGTTTTTCAGGAACCATCCCCTTTTTAAATGGTTGACGCATGCATAAAACTAACTTCCCATAAAATTTATAGCAAAAAATCCACAGTGCATAAAGTCAACGACGGATGAGAAAACGAAGTTTGATTATGTTCATCATCTAGAAAATTGATGGTTGAACGTATCAAGTCCTTAAGCCTAAGAGCAGCTCCACCGCAGCCCTCCTAGAGTCCCTCGCACTCCAGAACTAGATGAAAAGTGCCAAGGGCCCTTCCAAAATACCTTTTGACTCTGAATCCTAGCGTGTTAACAAACGGCCCTCAAATCACTATTTAGTTGACTATGTCCCCACATTCTACTTGTGATTGGTCCATTGACTATTTAATGTGCACTTTTGATGTGTGAGGGGCCTCTAAGGGTGGGGGAGTGTAAGTGCAAGGGCTCTTCAAATGTAAATGAATAATTTCAGCGAGTCATCTCTAGTGTGTAGGAGTGGGGATGCTCTAATGGACTGAGCCCTGAAGTGAAAAGCAGGCACTCATAAGAGTGCATGACTTCTGGACAGCAACCTTTAGAAAACAATAAGAAGTTCCTATTCGTGGCTATAAAAAAGTATTGATGTTATCCACTACATATCTAAAACGTTTTCTTCATTCTTAACTCAAATTTGGTGTCATTACAAAGAAAACAAAGTTTCGTACAGTAAACAAAATTCTGAAAATAGACCAAGTTAGAGAATCCATCCGAAAATCAGCTGCGACCACAATATATACTCTGGTACTCCGAGACAACTTGGGCGCCTGCAGGGCTCTAGATGACGGCACTAAATATTTCTCTATCATGAAATGAACTTCCGGATGTATAAATGGAAAAAAAAAAAATGTCGGTTTCAGACTTGGGTGCAAAACCCGGTCCGGTGATGGGAAGCATATCGACATTGACTGTATCCGCAGTAAGCGAGTGACCAGCACCGACACCAGCAACTAATTCTTCAAGTGCCGTTGTGTGAAGCTGTGCCATCGATCGATAGCTGCCGGGATTGGAATTCCGACAGTCGTCCCCTGCAGAGATCGAGTAAAGCTGTAGTGAGAGCAACCGATCGATCAAGACCGGCTCGATGTATCGAGAGTCGGTGAATGTCCTGCACGGTCGTAAAGAAAAATCAAGACAAGCTGCTTCGAAGTCAATGTGAAAAACAACAGAACAGAAAACACCTAGTAAGGCGAGCTCAATGAACGGGGAGAACCGGTAGCTAGTGTAAGATGAGCCGGTTGATTTTCTAAAAAACCGATTGGTATTTAGAAGGAGCAGCTAAAAACCGGGTGAAAAAGCTAAAAAAATTCTATTTTATATATTAAATAGAGAAAATAACCGGACTCCACACTTGAAAAACTGATTCAATCTTGGAATGAAAGGAAAGTAACCGGTAAAGCTCAAAAACTTCCCGGACTGTGGGCGAGCTGGTGTGAGTCTGTGCATGAGTCGAAGTAAGAAGTAGCTAGCTAGCTAGTGTAAGTCGAAGTAACAAGCAGCTAGCTAGTGTGAGTCTGTGATGCCGACAGGCCGGGGTATATATAGTGCGACGTGGTTAGTGGGTGAAGGCCCATTCACATATAACTTAAGTTAGCAGTGCTTCACATTGTTCGGGAAGTTTCTGACACAATCCAGCTGTTATCTCCTTTCTCATAAAAGCATTCGGTAATTATGTATGATACCTACATGATACTTGGGTGATACCCACGTGATACTTAGGTAATATTTAGATTACGAGTCGGAAAAAATCCTAACTCTTTCAAATTGAATCGGTAATTTGACAACTTCATTCGGCTGATTTACAATTGACTGTCGGATCTCCCCGATCATTGGTGCTTCAGCATCCATGCGTGCGTCAGGTTACTTTTTTTTTATATTGAGGTACATGAGTTGCTTTGCAATCCATGATAAAGCTGGCGAGTTGCTTTTGGCAACCCATCGCCGGGATTTTTCCATCCGGTAGAGTGATGATTTTATCGCCGGAATCGAACCGCCAACCTCTTGGGTACCCCGGCAACACCTTAAAGGTACTCCTCTCCATCATCTAGTAGTTTAAGGTCATTCCGGACCCTGCGTTAGGTAACTTTGAGGGGAATCTGTTGGGAACCAAGAAATATAAAATATGAAATTAGAAATTACTCGAACGCATCACAAGGAACGCAACGCAAAAAAGGAGCATGGCTCATCTTACATTTTAGTGTATATGATTTTACTCTGCATAAGGGACGCAAGTGCGGCAAAGAGGGTTGGTATGAATCATTGTCCGGAAAGAACTGACAGTCAGTTACAAGTCAACCGATTAATTTATAGAAATGGTTGGTTGAATCTCAAGAATAGAGGCAAAACACCGGACTAAATGACTAAAAATTAGTTATATTAAGTATTCTTAAACGAAATATACGGGATATATTCTTAAAAAAACCAGTTGTTTTTGGAAAATAAAGGACATTGACTGGTTGGCTCAAAAAGTATCCCGAACAGTGGTTTAGGCACGTAACTCCTGGTAACTCCTTAAAAACGAAGGGTTTCCGTAGTCTCTCCCCTGGAAGGACAGAGACAATAAAATTAATTTTGCCACGCTACTTACCTTAACGCACACACATCCTACGGCATGTGGCTGGTGTGAACCGGCCATCAGAGCTAGTAGAGCCAGAATGGAGCTCTGCACTGAAATTAAGGCAGGGTGGGGAGATAACAAGTACCTAGTTAGTACTGTGAGTCTGATACCGACATGGGGTATGCGACTTGGGTGAGGGAGTACCTGGAAACAAACGAATTAATGTCCGCAACTTGCAGCCCAGATACCGGCCGGACTACAGACGACGCTACCTACTTCAAATGCAGCGGTGTGAGGCCCCCGAGTCTAAATCCGCCCTCGACCTTAATGCATGAGGACAAAAGCTGATTCCTACTTTGTGTCGGTTAGAGCCCACTTGTAAAATTAATCTCCTCTTCCAATGGTTGAAAATTACCGAGAGGGTCCCCCTAAACTAAATTGAAACCTACAATCCCAAATTTGAAAAAAGTTATCAACAAATGCCTCTAGCATGTCCAAAATGGAAATTGTAGAGAATTGGGCCCGGGGGTGAATAGTGTTTGTATTTACGTCAATGGGAGATTTAGAGTCGGGGAGTTCCGCCCGGTGTGATTCTTGGTCCCTAGTGGCCCGGTGTGATTATTTTACCACCCCTACCTTAACATATTTTCAACCTATTTTCAGATGTGTCTCTGTACAAACAATACCCCCACTGCACACTACTACACAAGGATCCAAGCATCTGCACCCTTGCACGTTAAACTTATTCATCTCTATTTGCAGAGCCCTTCAACTCTAGTTAGAATTTCCCACCACAGTCTCAGGAGAAATTTTAGCTTAACCAAAGCCCTAAGATCCTACAAATTTTTGTCCCAACCTGTCTTTTGGAACATTCTCTCTGCTAAGCCTTTAAAAAATAGGACGATAGACGAATCTTGCCTATGTTTCTCTAGAATAATGCTCTTTACAAATTCCAGTGATATACAATCTGGTTCCATATGAATTACTCCCTCTGTTCCACCGAAAAGCCCTCTTTTTATTTGTAACATACAATGTATATCATAGTGTTTTAGAAGGACAAAGGAAGTATACTTTTCACAACATGACTTGTCATTTTTAACCCATGTATCGTTGGTCTTTTTGAGGTTAAAGGTTAACCCCTAAGTGCCCAAGGGTTTTCTTGAAATGCTAAATGTGTCATAATGTTCATCTTACTCAACTTTTATGAGCTTCAATTTTTTAACCTGTGTAGAACACAACAGTAAGACAACATCCATACGGTTAAATTTTAGAAAAATGCTATGAACTACTTAATAATAAATTTATAAGAACTTTCTTTGAAAATTCATAAAAACTACATGTTTAGTCATTTTGACTTGGAATCAAGTATGATAGGTAAAAAACATTGTTTCTATATGGTGCTTACCTTGTTCATGTTAGAACTAATCTCATTTGGTAGAAAACTTAAAGATTCCATTCCGGGTAGATTTTCAAAATTGTGACAATTTGAGATGCTGTCACTTCAAGGGCTTTAGAAGAAAATTGGTAAAAGCATTTTCAAATTTTATTTTTTGAAAAGTTGCTCAATTTCAATATTTACAAGTGGAAAAAAATTACGCTCAAAAATTGTTATTTTTGCAAAAGTTATGGACGTTTAAAATGGGCTGAACTTTTTTTAAACTCTGAAATTTTTGATCGACCATATATGGTCGTTTAAGCAGTTAGGGGTTAATGCAAGGTCACCTATGAGTAGAAGCAAACTATAGTTCACCAAATATCAAGTATAAAAATTTGTGTATGAAATTTCACAAATAGCACTAAATGGTACCAAAGAACTGACCAATTATGCACTGAAAAGCACAATCAATACAAAGCTCTTTGTTCATTTGATAAGCTCGCAAAGCAATTGTTAAATTTCAATTATAAGCCCACCTGCACTTTTTTGAATAATGCCAAGGGAAAAAATAAATTCCTAAAATATTAGTTTTTTTTGCCCAAAATAAAGAATGTTCATTTCAAAAATTAAAACATCATTTTGTCAACTCTTGAAATTAAAATTAAAATTTTACACCACCCTGTAATAGGTAATAAAACTAACCCAAAATGGAGACTTCCAATTTTTCTTGGAATGTACACATACTATAATAGGTGGTGCAAATGTGCACGTAAACTATGTAGAGTTTTGTCCCTTTTCCTAATTTCTCTTATAATTGTTCACATAAAGATGGAAAACAATAAAGACTCGATAATGAAGATTATGTGATTTAGAACACCATGAATATTAAAAAAATGTAAAGGATTGAAAATAATAGAATGCAAGGTGGATTTTAGAAAGCCGCTTCCGCTACGATTTAGGTGCCCTGCAACTACATCTTTGAAAGACTGTAACTTGCCCTAATCCTTATACAAAGTTTTGCACATATTAACCCCTAAAGGATGTTTGATACAATTCATGAGGCCCAGTTGCAAGTGCTCTTGCCCAAGTATCTGTGTGCACAACAACATTTGAGTACCTTCACGAGGTATTCATACAATGAGAGTTTTTTAGTAGAACATGTCAACAGTTTTGTAGCAGCACAATTTTTTGATCAATTTTTTGAGTGATTTTCAGTTCTTCAAAAATTCTTGGTATGTTGTGCAGTCTATAAAAGAGTTGTATTTTTCCATATTTTAGCCTTGAGCAGGGCCTAGAAGTCGCATTTATTTTAATTAATTTTTTTCTCCTTACCGTCTCTGGAAGGGCTTCACCTAGTTCACTTTGACATAAAATAATTGAGCCTTGACCAGGCCAAAATTCTTGAACTATCACATACGTGGCCCTTCAAACAAATACGGTTACAGAATACAAGCTGGGTACCTTCCAAGAATATGCAAAATACGCACTTCTCGTAAACACAATTTTTGTATCTTTGCTCAATTAATTAATTTTTTCCACAGTAATTTAGTTCCAATCATTGCAGACATTGTTGAAGAATTCAGTTTTTGCAAATACATAGTCCAAATACCCTAAAACCGGCCTGAATTGCAAACTGTAGGCCATTTTGGCTTGAGCAATCCTAAAGGGGTTAATTAATCAACAAATGCTTTGCATTTGCATCGTGGTTTTTGTATACGAAATCCCTGGAAGCAAGTTCAATAGAATAATGCAAGTTTTAAATTGTTGATAGACAAACTACCAACAACACAATCACTCTTTGTTCATCATGATCTCTTAATCCCTAAAGGTCCTCATGTTAAAGGTGATAGAGGAATGCACAAAGCACATACACAAACACAAGGATTGCGTAGAAAGAGATGTCTTTACTCAAAGGCTCCCCCGCTTAAGTAGTGTACAGTTGAGGTGCCCTTTGGCAACCCATATGGGATAACTCAACACTACATGCCTCAAAGGTAAGCCCATGCCTCAAACCCCTCTCCCACACATCATTTATTTCCACCCAAACCCCTTTGGCTTTTAGCAACACTACCCTTCATATACTACTTCAACACCTCACATGTTTTGTAAAAGTTCAAGCCCTACAATTTGCATGCTTGAAATATCACATTGTATGATTTTGAATTTTTCATAGATAGTCATCAACATTAAAGAAGTACGATAAAAATTTCAACATGAATCCTGGGGAAGTTATTATCATATAATTAGATAACTGAGAGAGAAAAAATATAGAGTGTCTTTCATTCATTTGAGATTTAATTTTTAAATTTTAAAAAATAATATAGGATGTTTTGCAACCACAGAAAATGAAAACTGTGGTGGGTAAATTGTAAGATTATCGCGAGACTGTTGCCTAAAAGATCACCATACATTAATTGATGATAGCCAATAAGTGATGCACATTGAGAGAATCCTACTCTAGTGTGTTTTATAATTTATTCATAAAATACTGCATTTATATGAGATCGCATTCACAAGTCTACTAATTGATAGACATACAATCATACAGAACTCACTCACCGGATTGCGTATGGGTATTTCTAACAAACATTCCCTTTGAAACCATTTTAACACATTGTTTCCTATACATAGTATCATATATATATGTGTAACATTAGTAATTTAAAACTCTAGCTAACTTGAGTTTTTTCCAAAAATAACCCAATCCTTTAGTGTAATTTTCTGGGTGTATGTTTCTAATTTATTGTACTATACTAACAAAACATAAGTCTTCATAATTTTCAAGTCTCTAATCACAATAGAATGAATAAAGCTTTCGATATAGATTTGAATCCATACAATGAAATATATATATATATATATATATATATATGTGTGTGTGTGTGTGTGTATGTGTGTAAGTTTTTCTAGTGGTTCGAAAATGTTGCTTGACTCCTAAACACCCAAGAGGATCAAAAGTGGCTCTTCTTTGGTCAAACTTAGTTTTCACTTTGAAAAACATATTCTTTTCATTTGAGTTGATCTAAAAAAAGTAAAGAAAACCAGGTCTTATTTTATTTCCATTTTACGATTCATTTGAATTCTAATTAGTGAATCTTCTATAGCAATTACCAATTCATAAATTGAAGAGACTATTTGTTCTTTACTATAGTTTTCCTGTTGATTTTTTTCCAAATTAAAAACTTTTTGTCACTCTTAACCCTTCAGTGCCCAGGGTACTGTAGCTGGGAACTCTGGATTTCAGTGCATTTTTCCACTGTGATTGAGATTACGAAAATTAGAATGGATTAAATTAGAAAGTAGCCGTACAATTCTATTCTCAACTGGAGAGCACACATTTTATTAAAATTTGAGAGTCATCCAACGGTGGGATTGGAAGATTATAGTATGTATTTGAACTGTATAATGCACGCTCAAAAATGAGATTTTGGGGGGTGTCTGACTTCAAAGTTAATTAGAAATTGGGTTAAATTTTCAAAAATGAATGTAAAGAAGTTCAACTATAGCCTATGTCAACACCTCTCCGTTGCAATCTTTTGTATCAAGAATAGACTCACACATAATTGTTGTGAATTTTATAAGTGAAAGTGACTTATCCATATACAGTATAGGCAAAATTTTATACGTTGAAAATTGACAGTAGTGGGTACATTTGTAAAGATCGGATTATACACACTAATGGAAAATGAAGAAGAGAACACAATACAAAAAAACAAAACAAGATAACAAACTTCCAAACACAAGAAATACTGCATAATACATGTGTTGTATTTGTAAGTATTTGCTGTATTTTCAAGTATTTGCAGTATTTTCGCGTTGTGTTGATAGGTATTTTGATAGTTGTACAATTCCAAATTGAAAATTTCTTTTTCTAGAAGATGAATAATCTATGTGGCAAAATCTGAACTTCAAAACTGAAGTTCAAATTCTTCACGGATTCTCTGCTATGTGCATTTCGGACGGTGCAGTGACCATAATGTGGTCAGCTGGGCACTAAAGGGTTAAATACACTAAAGTGACTTTAATTGTAAATCACACCCAAGGTTAACATTCATTGATTTTGGATATTTATTGTCATTCCATGAAGATTTAACCAGAAAATAGTAATAACTTCAAATTCCAAGAGAAAATTATGAAAAAAAATAAGATTTATAGTAAACATATAGGTTCATCTACTAAAACTACTTTAAATCTACTTTTCTCAAATTCGAAAAGAGAGATTAAGCTTGAGATCATCGTCTGACTACATTGAAAAGGTGATGGACATTTAGGGATTAAAAATATTATGATTGCCATCCTCTTCAACTCAAGAGGAGGACAAACTGTGCATAGAAGTTGTTTTGTTGTGCTTAACCCTTTAGTGCCTAGGAGACCATAATGTGGACACTCGGTCATCGGAAAAGGGAATTCCGGAAAATCCGTAAAAATTCAAGTTTAATACTCTGAGGTTCAGAGTTGCGCAACTCATAATGTCATCTTCTGGGAAAAAAATTTCAATTTAGAGCTGTGCAACTATCAAAATACCTATGAACAAAACATGAAAATACTGCAAATACTTGAAAATACAGTAAATACTTACGAATACGGCATATGTACTATAGGGTATTTCTTGTGTTTGGAAGTTTGTTATCTTGAATTGTTTTTTGGATTGTGTTCTCTTGTTCATGTTCCATTAGTGTATCTACTCCGATCTTGATCAATGTACAAACTCCTTTCATATTTTAAAGTATAATTTTTGTCCTAAATTGTACATGGATAAGTCACTATCACTTGTAAAATTCACATTAATTATGTGTGAGTCAGTTCTTGACATGAAAGATTGCAATGGAGAAGTGTTGATATAGGTCATTGCTGAACCTCTTCACTTTTATTTTTGAAAATTTAACCCAAATTCTATTTAACTTTGAAGTCGCACATCCTCCAAAATTTCATTTTCGAGTGTGCATTATACGGTTCAAAGACATACTATAATCTTTCAATCCGACGGTCGGATCTTACCAAGGTTTAACGGGCACTTGTTTGATTAAGCTACGCTTACATTTGTACAGTTAAATACTATTAATAGTTTCCATAGTTTGAACAAAAAGAGTTTTTATAAAAAAACCACCAGAAAAGTCTGGTTTCTCCAGAACCACCCTAGGCACTAAAGGGTTAACCCTATAGTATAAAAGTTATGAATTTAAAAAATAAATTGTCATTATAAATTGAATTAAATTATAAAAAATGGATTTTGGGGTTTTTGATATTATTCTTTGCATCATCGGAAAGCTCTCAACGAGTAGGGTGGATGAAAGTTGTCTTGTAGGTTTTGGACCTACAATGCAAATGTTATGGATTTTTAATTGAATTTTGTCACCATAAATTGTATCAAATTATGGATAAATTATTTTTAAAAGAAAAAGTAAAAAAATAAGCACATGGAACACACAGAAACTTGAGAAATATAGAGATTGCAGGTAAATGGGGAGCACAGACGACATGTGAAAAATACGGAACATTTGGGCCAATGGCACAAGGCCAAACTAGCATACTTTTAAAATTGCATGAAGAAAAAGTTAGCAATCACCAACCTCACAATCCAAATTCATACTCATAATTTTGTATAATGTACATTTTTTAGGGTGCAGTTGCACTTTTAACAAAAATGGTGTTAGCATTGCATTCATTAACCCCTAACCGTCCAACGACCATCCTTAGGACGTTTATTCGGGTACATTCACCTTTGAAGAGTTGTAACTCTTAAAAAGCGTGTCCGATTTTAATGAAATTTTGAAACAATTCCCTTCATGATGTATGGAATCAGTAGTAAAAATTTCAAATCTATTCAAGATGTATTGAATTTTTGGTGATCATTTGGAGGTAGTGGTCTATTTTTTTGAACAATTTAATTTTGTGCATTCTCATGGCTGCAACTTTGGAGGCTTGTATCTCCTTCATCCCATGTCCGTTTCCAATAAATATTTACTAGGTTGAATTCCTCTTGAAGTCTAGTTATTATGGTAAAGTTGTCATGCCAATACATGTTGTTCGGATTGTTTGGGAGTCATTTTAGTGCATGGGTCTAGTTTGGACAACTTTTGGTTTTTGTGTCAAATTGGTCACTTTTTGGGCTACTTTTTGACATTGCAAAGGCATTTTAGGGCACATTAAAATTTTTTCATGGGTTTTTTTGTACCAATGTGTTTATATGATGATTTTGAACTACTTTATAGTTCAAAGTTTTCTCATTTGAGTAATTTTGAAAACAAATTTCACCTCTATTTGTGTTGCTAGGAAAATTTCAGCATCCATTTTTATCACTAAATTGTCAAATTTGACAATGCTAAATGACTACAAGTCATATTTTCAAATTTGGCCCCCTCAAAGGTCTTCGCCTCCAAGAATGTCACATCCATTAGTCACTAGTCATCTCAGGTACATTTTCCCAGTCACAAAATACTCTGTCTGTTGGAGTGAAAACCCTATGATCTTGCAATCTACAAGGCCAAATGACCCCAAATTTGATATACATGATCTACAACATATATAGCACAAGATTGTATGGTTGACATTCCTATACCTCACTTACATTTAGGCCTAGAACGCTTCAGAAGTAATGATGATTGTAAGCTCAAAAAAGCTAGAGACGCTTAGAAGTTAAAAGTACGTGTGCTATGCGCATTCCAAATTTTCTCTTCAAAAAAATAACAAAAGTTCATGATATGGAGGTCGATGATTGCCAATTCCCTTGAATTTTTTGCATAAACTTCAAAGACAACATGATAAAAAGATTGATAATTGCCAACCCCACACTACTAGAATATCGAATTTTTTCTATTGTTTTGGTCGCGTTGGATTTTCTAGTAGTACAATGAACTATACACAACCCACATTCATAAAAATTAATTTTTGTGTTCTGCAATTGTCATATTGCATTTGCACTTTTAAGTTGGAGGGCAATGATTGAAGTAGAATTGTTGATTTGACATTATAAGTAATAAGACTTTGAATTGCTTTTACAGTTTAGTAAGGAAATTCAGCCATAATCAAATGTCAAGTTCAGCATGTATAGAAGCACTTGAAATAGATCTCATTAATGTGAGTTATGGAGGGCATTAAGCCTTATGCTTCAAACAAAGTCCAATGCACTAGTGTCAACAATAGATGTGGAATATGTATTGTACAACTCTCACTTCTTGTTATCCAACCTCTAGTCCTAGGTTTAACTTCTTGTACTAAAAGTGTGCATACCTAAAGCATAAAATATTAACCGCTAATTGCTTGAGTAATCATTTTTTCGACGATATATAGATTTCATCCACGTTTTCTCATCGGTCATGCACTTTTTTCTAGGAAATAAATATTACAAAATTCTATGCCAAGACAACCATAAATACATGTATGATCTGATTGAAAGGAGATGATTTGTGAAGATTTTATGCTTCAATTCATGTTGCAGCGATTCACCAAAAAAATTGAAAATTTTAGTTTAAATGTATTCCTAAAAAAATGAACTCATAAAAGTAAGCAACTAAAACATCTCAAAAAATAACTACACTTCGATTATTACATTTTAATCCATCACAACAAATTTTATGCACAAATTGTCAATATCTTATTTGTAATGGAATTACAAAATAATTTTGAATTTCAAGTTTCAAATCTTATACAAAAATGTTGGTGATATCAATCACAAATCAAACTGCATGGATAGGATCTATAAAAAGAAGTCAATTCTGCCATTGGTATGGTCACACTTGAATTGAACATAGGCAAACCCAGCGACATATTAATACAAGTAGAAAATAGATGCGAGCTTGCCAAGTCTACTACTAAACCCAATCACCAACTAGTTAACCTCTAAACGTAACATCGTCCAAAAAGTGGATGATTAACACATTCAAACCCTTGTCAAGTTCTCATCAATGCTTGGATGAAAGTTATCCAAGTTTTGGAGATTCTTCGCCAAGTTGTTGTCGTATTTAATAATTGGATTTAGTCATACTTGATTCCATATTTTTCTAAAAATACATTTGTAGAAGTATGTCAAGTCATTGACCAAGCCAAAATTACATTAACCGTAGTCCAAAAGTAGCCTTGCAAAAATCAGGTCATAGATTTAAGAAACACAAGAATTTTAGAGAATCACCATGTTTAAGAGTATCTCATTTCAAATTCATTTCAAAAAATTTACTCAAAAAATAGAGTTATTTGTAAAGGCATCTGGTCTTTTGTCCTCCTTTTTTCATGGAAATGAAAACCAAACCTCCCAAATCTTCCAAAAATAATCAGTACCAGAGCTCGTCGTCATCAATTTGACACCACTCCTTCTCACGGTCCTACCCCACTACCCAATTCTTCTCCCTCCCTCCAAATTTTTATGACTAAAAATTTCAATCTATCCACTGTTCTATTCTGGGTCTACAGTGAGATCCTGCCGATCCTGTCTTTTCCAAATTACAAGTCAAAAACTCATGTTTTCAAGGACTTTACAAATAACTCTAATGTTAAAATTTTGTTTGTAATCGAATTTAAAAGGAATTTTGAATTTTAACTTTTAAATTTTATAAGTAAATATTGGTGATAGTATTAGTGAATCGAACCGTAAGGATGGAATCTAAAATTTAAACTGTAGAACTTTCATTTGTATATCAGTTCCAAAATATTCTTCTAAATAGTAGTTTATGATGATTTTTCTCAAATTGTCAATTCCAAGGACACTGGTCACCCTTGTACGTATAGAGGTTAATAAAATTGTTTTTTGAAAAATTCATTTTCAACAAATGCCAAGTAATGTAAACATTCTTCAATATTCTCATTCTCAGCATAGAAAGTAAATAATTTTTAAAAAGGAAACTTCTAACTTAAATTTCGGCTTCTCTTCTTATAACTATTTTCAGTTGAGTCAGAGAACTAAGAATCAGACTGAGAATCAAGAACCTAGCAAGTTCCATTAAGTACCGTATACAAATCTATTTCTAGGAGGTTCTGTTCATTCCCGCCCACATTCATATACATTCATCCACAGCCTCCATGACAACTACAAAATATAAAATAATCGGTCATACTGGTCAACTCTGTGGAATCTGCTAATTCAGAGAATCGAGAACCTTCAGTTCCACTGTCAGTTGAAGTATTCCACTGTCAGTTATATTTCGTTAACGCCACGAATCCAAATCACTTTTCAAATGTACTGCCCACTCAAGTATAAGTACTGCCATTCTGTGTTCAACTCTGCATTATCATTTCTTCTCCTTGAGTACTTGCTTCGTTCTATCCTTCTTCAGCTCAGTTGCAGTCTCCATCACTTCATTTCTTCTCCTTCAGTACTTGCTGCGTCCTCCTTCAGCTTAGTTGCATTTTCCTTCACTACGCAGCAGACTACGCGAGTCTCTCTCATTGCGTTAATTCCAGACCAAATAATTAAGAAGAGCTTGTACGAGCAGATTAATTGAAGCATATTATAAAAACATGGCTCGTGGAAGAAAGTTGCACAAGTGCTCAGTGCACAGGTGGTGCACAAGAGTGTGCCACAATTGGTGCAACCCGCTGGAGGCAATTCCTGAAGACGAAGAGTTTGTCCCCAGCATCCAAGTCCAGATCCCTTCCCAAGATGATGAGCCCGCCAATGGCGTCAAGGTGGTGTTTCCACCCTTGAAGAGGATCAAGCAGGCTCAACGAGCCCAGTCTAGCTCCGCTGCTGCCAACAACCATGGCAACAAGAAGAGGAAAGCTTCACAATCCATCCTCAGCCACTATGGAGAAAAATACAGATATGCCAAGTTGAACAAGGTCTCAACTACGAGTACGTGGCCCCAGGCTCACCAAAGTGCAGCTGCCATGGCAGCCTAGATACATAAAGTCTCTAGGGATAATCACTACAAATAATTTATCTGAGCAATCCAAGTATATACAATTTTAACTTGTAAACAGATCATGTGACATCACATGATAAAAACTGTAATAATATGCTCCAGAATTTTCACTCAATGTTTTGATAACACACCATTACATCAATTATCATGTATTAATATGATTCTTCACTTTCAGAAGTGTTGTTTGTCTGAAAATCAATTAAGATCAGCCTTGTTGTTTCAACGGTTTATCATCTCGATGGGATTCTTTATATGTAATCATGTATCAGTGAAATTTCAGAACTGGGTTATCATGAGTGCTGATACGATGATTTTATGATACTGAAAATTGCACACATTGACTATTGAATCAGTAGTCGAGGACACACTCTCAAATCATTTTGGTTTTTATGATGGATTTGAATGAATCTCAGATTGAAGAACTTTTGATATAGAAATGTAATACCTGAGTGAAAGCAGTCTTATAGGATGATTACAAATTTTTCTCCCACTCCATCTTGGTTAGAATCTAAAATTCATAATGTACAACTCTCATTCAGACGTTAAGTTAAAAATATCCCTCTTAGTTTCAGTTTATAATGCATCTTTGTAAAACTACCCAATCTGAACAGGGGTGAGGACATTTAGGGGTAAAAATTTACGATACAAGACACGTGGTATGTGCAATGTGTGACCAAAACCCGGAGGGTCCACTTAGTGTTAAAAGCGAGGAATATTGTGCGTGCATCACTTTCAAATCAATATCCCTATACGTACGGTTTCTATATGTTGTTCATCGAAAATCAATTACAAAGAGGGAGCTTGCAAGAGACAGTACCTTAGAGAGAGCAAGAGAGGCCATTGCACGCTCCCAAAAAACGACTGCATCTGTTTCAGGCTGCAAAAATAAAAGATGTGGCTCAGATAGATGAGGATAGCAGTTCTGATTACATCACGTCCCTAGGTTACCAAAATAACAAACACACCCTCGCAAAGCCGCAGTGATGCACCAGGTTGTTGCTGACTTCATAAAATTCAATCCTCAAAAATCCCAAATAACACAGGCATGTATGGACAGAACTGATAAATCTCCTAAATGCACATAAACGATAAACCCCTAAATCAATATAAAATAATAGGACTTTCAATTTCCATTATAATAACATAAACAAAAGAATTAAGATCAGGATAATAAAAACTCTACAAAAAAGTAAATGGATTACCAATTCTAGTTCAAGAGATTCCAGAACTCGTCTGTACATACGCCCCAATTCCACTATGCCACAATCCATTGAGGACTGTCACAACACAAAACAACTGAAGTTCATGAGTGGTATTGTTGGATATAAGGGCATCTCAAGCTTGACACCTTGCATTAAAAGTTTCAGGGAATCATAATTGGTCTAGGTAGATGAACAAATTCAATCAACAACACATCTCGAAGCTAAAGGACAAGTAATTTGCATTCCCGACAATCATAAGACAAAATTGGCTAGAAATTCACTACAATATTATTTAATGGAAGTACCGTCCACCAAATTCGTAGTTGTTTGAATTAAGGGTAAAAAATGAATGTTTGAAGTTCAAATAAAAATAGATTTAAAAAAACCTTTTATTATCAAAGCTCAATTGTATGTGTGGGTCATCTTGTGCACTACCACAGCCCGTACCATAGTTTGTCCAAATTAGGCTCAAAGCTCATAATTTTTGTAATTTAATTGGCAATTCTCTAAAAAGTTGAATGAATGTAAACTTGTTGGTGGGTACTGTACATGCATTTGAAAGAACGTCATGGGAGGCACTTGATATTCAATGCACGAGCCGGCGATCGTCACTCATGTAACCTACTCCAAGGTGCACTTTTGTGCGTTTCAATAATTGTACTTTTGTTTCATAGGCATTCTCAGATGAAGCTCAAATGTTTCTAAATAATTTACTAGCTCCGGCTGATCAGGTGAGTGAGTATCTCAAACATATAAGTTGCATCGATCCAAAGATTCAGCTCCGAAGCAGGCCCACTACACCGCTTCTGCATTCTGCAAAGAAACAATGGCAACAATGGAGTGTACTAATGTCGATGCCCACTTCCACAAGTGAATCCTTTTAACTACCTTTAATCTAGTTTAATTTTCAGTTGACATAAATTGTTCCAAAGTAAAATAATGATAATTTGTTACCCATATCAGTATGAATAAAAATGCTCTCCGCGAAACGGGCATTATGCACCAAATGATTCTCTAAAACAGTCATCTCTAACTTCATTTAACTAAAACCTAGAAACAACAAGAATACAAAGGTTGTGTATAAGACCTCTAGAGAATGAAATTTACCTCCAGAGAAGCATCAGGATCTATTCCTACACCTTGCAGATCATATATAATATATATAAAACATGGTCATATTTCATAAAAGCATTGTAAAACACCCCTTCAAGTACTCTAGGGATCTCTTTAGCCGACACCCATAGATCGAGGCACAATGATAACACTGAAAATCTCAACTCTAAGAGACCAATTAGGACGAAGTCTATAGCTAAAGTAACACCAAAATACAATTTAATCATTTCACCAATTTCAAACCTACTACTTTATTAAAATGTGTCGAGTAATTTGTACAAAACAAAATGTTCTAAGGTACTTTTATGTGATTGTCCAATGTATCTAGAGACACCTATTTTGAATCATGAAAACTACAAAATCAACCGTCCACCCGAAGGAAAACTTCTACAATGCTAGAAGATGGTGTCTAGCTAGGGTTCTAAGTCAAAACAAGGAATGTATGCCATACTACATTTAAGGAAAAACTCTCCATGATGACCTCTAACAGCATATGTCGTATGGAGACTAGATACCACATCATATGCCAAATAATTGACATGTAAATAATCATCACGATGATTTCGAGTAGTCCAAGCTAAACAGATCGTGTTGGACCTTGCCACACACTTGAAGTTCTTACAGGCGTTCCAAAAATCTATAACATCCTCTTTGACACTACATAGCACCACAGGAATTGTGACCACATGCTTCCAAGAGCCATCCAAAAGCCTTCCTTCCTCCATGAGCTTGAAGATGTAAAACTCACAGTTTGCAACGTATGTTTCACGTTGTTTTTGTGGTTTCACATAGTTGCATCCAATTTGACACCATGCAGCAACCGTATACAAATTACCCATACACACAACTAGGATGGGGTCACAGGTCTGACTCACAGTCGTATTCGAGGTCTTATACAAGTTGATGAAATCTTGTGAGACGACAGTGATAGAGGTAAAGGTTTTAGTTTCGTATGACCCAGTTTCTATGTTGTATATCCATAAATTATACCTCCAATGTAATGTGCCTGAATCGAATGAAAATTCTTCCCTTATTTTGAATACTATATACATGTGGCCCTTAAAATACACACTAGATGAATAAAAAAATTGAATGCAAGGGAGATCGTAGGGTACACATACCCACCGCTCCGTGGAAGAGCTGTATACATGGACACGTTGTGGAGAAAATCTGATAACTCTATACTCATTCGGGAGATCACCCAACACCAAATGCGTATGATGCATCCATGTGTCTTGGCAGTAGCCATGTACTGGCAACCTTTTCCACTTCTTGCTCAAAGGGTTGCACACAATCAAGCCAGAATTGTCGTCTAGGATTACATTGCTCAACACAAGGAGCCCGCTAGAGATCGCTTCAAGTTCATTATTAAAACGTCGAGCACGTTGCACGTGGAGTACCATGCCATTGAGAAAAAAAAGGGAGAAAGTCCTAACTGGGAAGAGTGTGATGCTTTTTCGTGCCATGATGTACGCCATACCAATTCCATGATTTATACAAACCAATTTGCCTCCTATCCTCTGAAAATGCAAGTGGGAAGTACCAATCTGATTTTGACTCATCTTTCCTCCGCTCCTTTGCAATCTCCAAAAGGTTTTCATCACACCACGCCCTCCATTCCTTGTTGAAGACCTTACACTGAACTAGAGTACATACAGGGAGGTACCATAACACCAAATCAGCAACACACTCCAAGGATGCAGATGAAGGAGAGTTGTGACCTCTTGTTTGAGAAGGTTGTGAATCAGTTGACGAAAAATTCGATAAACGATCTTTAGCCATGGTACTTGAAAAATTGGAAATTGTATCACACGATATCCCAAGGAAGTCTCTCTCTATATATTTTTAGATAGCACCTGCAACAACAAGGTATTTTATAATTGCCTTAGAAGTAATAATAACTAGTGTTATAAAAATTGTTGCGTTAAAAATAAAAGTAACTAGTGTTCTAAAAATTGTTGCCTTAAGAAGTAAAAGTAACTAGTGCTATAATCAATTAGTAGTATTTTATGTTTTCTTCATTTTTACTTTTGTAATTATTTTTTAGTATTCAGTATTAATGTAATTACACAAATTAGTGAGAAGCGATGCAAATTGTTGTTCGGGAGTTTCCTAAGATCAATGGTGAAGACTTTTCTAAATTGAAGAAATTTTGCTTTGCAAAGAATTACAACCATCGACAGCTTGATTAGAAACTCAACAGTCTCGTCAGCTCTCTAAATGAAGTCAAAGATGCATTGCGCCAAATTTGTAGAATCTACTTTCAAAAGAAGGCATCAAGGGTAGTATGCGCCACCTGGGTGTTAGTGACCTAGCTGGCAACCTTTCTCTCAACAGAACCGTCACTCACGCTATCCCTTTGGACCAAAGTTCCCCTCTCTTTCTAATTTATTTTTAAATTAATTACTTCTAAATATTCTTTTGGACCCTATTAGTTATTTGCATGTCATGATGAATATTTGGAAATGACTTCCCTCACGACCCTACCCTAATTCCTTCCCAATAAATAGACGTAAGAGATGTTTGTGACATGATTAGCTCTTGATGGTGTTTGCAAAGAGCGATGTCGTTACTGACACCATACTTAAACTTGCATCATAGTTCACAAGACTCAGAGGCAAGTAGCTATGAAATCTATATTGTTCACCAACAATTTAACTCCTAAACGTCCTCACCCCTCTCCAAACTCAGCACTTTGTAAAGATGCATCATAAAATGCAACATAAGGGGATATTTTGAACTTGATGTATGAATAAAAGTTGTACATTATCAATTTTAGATTCTATCCATACAGTTAGATTTGCAATTGCTATCACCAATATTCTAAAGTAAAATTTTTAACTCAAAATTCAAAATTCTTTTGTATGTTGATTATGAATAAGATATTGGCACTTTGTAGATGAAATTTGTTGTGATTGGTTGAAATGTAATACTCTGAGTGTAGTGATTGTTGGAGATTTTTTGGTTGTTTAAATATATGAGTTGACTTTTTAACGAGCACTTTTACACTAAAATCTTTGAAATTTGGGTGAATCACTACGACATGAAATGAGGCATAATTTTTTCACAAATCATCCCCTTTCTAATCGGATCACAGGTGCATGAAGCTAACTTTCCATAAAAATATATAGTAAAAAATCCACACTACAAAAAGTCAATGATGAATGAGAAATCTGTGTTTGAATTTGTCCATCATCTACATTATGAACGGTTGGACGTTTAGGGGTTAATTGGGTGGAAAAATCACTATCTGAATCCTTGTGGCATTAGGTTCCGGCAGCTCATATCGAGTGTTGCAATTCTCACATAAGGAGATAAATACAAGATTCTCATATGGGAAACGTGGACCAATTACCCACAATTGTAATTTTCCCAGATCAAAAATACACTACAATCATTACAAGAAAGTTACAACTGTGGGAATTTTGTCCCACTTCCCATATGAAATCCTATGTGGGCACTAGTAGCAAATATGTCGCTTTTCATTCCCCACTTTGTGGAAACACTGAACAGTTCCGGAATATTATATCTATATTTCTGTCTTCTTGTGATTAAAACTACTCATCAACATTGACACTACCCATGTGCTTGGGGCGGTTTCATTTCTTTTCATTTACAGTAAGTAAAAAGCGACACATTTCCTACTAGTTTTATTTCTCCTTGTGCCAGTCTCCGATACCGCAAAGCTCAGAATCCAGCAGCAACTTCTACAACTCTCCCTCTTTCTAAACCTTGCCACTCATGTACACCCCCAATCAATGCTAGCACCAAAGCTTACAGTGACACAACACCAACAAGAAGCAAGATACTGATGACTACCTATGCAATTCATCTCCCGTAAACTCGATGTTAGAATAAATGTAACAAGCGAAGATGTATGTCCACAAAGCTTACTCTCTCAATTCATCAAGAGACTAAGAGCTCCGTCTCATGTACCCGGGGTGCACTCTTTATTAAACCTTGGATTCACGTGTGTTCATGACAACCTTTTAAATTTTATATTTTGGACAGTTAGAGTATTCTTATATTTTTTTCATGTATAATTTATGTATATGTAAATATACAGCCCTATTTTCACCCCTAAATATGCTTATTGTATGTATACAAAGTACAGTAGTATTCATATTAACCCTTTGACGTGCCAGCGTCCATATTCTAAATGGTGGATGATTTCTAATGCGTCCCTTTACTACATACAGTGATATTTTTCGTCCATCCAAAATTCTCTTAACCCCTAAGCTCCCGAGCGACCATTTTCTGGTCGCTGCTCGGGAAAAACGGGCTGCCCGGAACAAAAAAATCTTTTTTTGAAAAAATAAAAAATATTTTAAAATACTAAATCAAGTCTACTTTCCAACCCAATTTGAATTATGGCAATCCGAGTTAAACTCCACCCGGGAGAAGTTTTCAAAGTAGATCACCTCAACATTGTCTTCGTGTTACAAAATTTGCTATTTGGGGAAAGTAATGATGATTCCTCCATCGTTTCTCTTGCTTTTTTGAAGTTTACGATAGATAGCCCAACTTTAACCAATCGTACTAAATTTTGAACTCTAAAATTGAAAATTATAATTTATACAAATTTTCGAAGGTTAATGCTTTTAAATTCATTAAAAAATGATCTAAAGATTATTTAGGAAGTTTGACCGTACGGATAATTTGTAAAGATGATACTCTACATTTTGTCTATTGAACCAACCTTCATCAAACATATGGAAGGCACATATTATAACACATCTATGTTTTGTCCAATACCCCTCAGGCTTTTAGGGGTTAATTCTTGTGCTAGTTAACCCCTTAAGGTCCCGATTCAACACTGTTTTCAAAGATTTGTTATAAAATGTTTGATGAAAACCAGAAATGGAGTTGATATACAAAACAAAGTTGTAAATGTCAATGTAAAGATAACATCCGTACAGTTGGATTCATCATATTTATTATTAATATTTTTTAATTAATTTTGCAAGGTTTTCTCTTGAAATTCAATTTAAAATCCAAAACCAACACAAAAAAACAAAAAAGTATTGTAATGAAATTGGACTAACATGCCCTACAAGATGGTATGGTTTCCGTTATTTGATTCTACTTATTATGAAAAATCATGTTTAAGGTCTCACTTTTTGAACTAAGAATGAAACTTGACATAGACTACTTTTGTTAGTTTTCAAAAATTCGCATTATTTTGTTTTGAAGATCCATACCGTACAAGTGGTAGTCAACTAGCACAAGAATTAAGAGAATTTTGGATGGATGAAAAACATCACCGTATGTGGTGAAGAGACGCGTTAGAAATCATCTAGCGTCTAGAATATGAACGCTGGCACGTCAAAGGGTTAACTACCATTTGTACAATATGCATCTTCAAAATAAGATAATGTAAATTTTTGAAAAATTACAAAAGTGGTTTATGTCAAATTTCACTCTTAGTTCAAAAAGTTAGACCTTAAAGGCTTAAACATTATTTTCCAAAATAAGTAGAATCAAATAATAGAAACTATACCATCTCGTGTTGCATGTTATAATTCCAATTTCGTTTACATATATATTTTTTAAATTTTGTATAATTTGGAATTTTTCATTGAATTTCAAAAGAAAAACTTGCAAAATTCATTAAAAAAATATTATTAATATATATGATGAATCCAACCGTACAAATGTTATCTTCATATTGACATTTACAACTTTTTTTTGAACATCAACTCCACTTTTGTTTTCATCAACCATTTTAAAACAAATCTTTGAACACAGTGTTGAATCGGGATGTTAAAGGGTTAATCCCCCTCTTGTGCATTCACAATATGCAGTTTGCTATTTATGCATTTTGTTTAATTTATTTTTTTAAAGAAACAATTTTTGTCTTTCAACAATCCCTTACGTTGTAAACAAACAATTTGATTATGTATTTTTTTATCTTTTTTGTGAGTTCATTTTTCAATTGCTTACTTTTGTGAGTTCATTTTTTCACTTTATACGCACGCCAAAATTTCACTTTAAAAAAATGACTAAAGTTCATGATATGGAGGTTGATGATTGCCAATTTCCTTGAATTCATTGCATAAACTTCAGAAACAACATGATAAAAAGATTGATAATTGCCAACCCCACGCTACTAGAAAATCCAATTTTTCTGTTGTTTTTGGTTGCGTTGGATTTTCTAGTAGTGCCATGAACTATACACAACCTACATTTATAAACAGAATTTTTGTGTTGTGCAATTGTCATATTGCATGTGCACTTTTTATTGGAGGGCAATGATTGAAATAGAAAATAATGTTGATTTGACATTAAAATTAAGAAAGTTATGAATTTTTTTTACAGTTTAGTAAGGAAATTCAGCGATAATCGAATGTCACGGTAAACATGTATAGAAGCATTTGAAATAGATACCATAAATGTGGGTTAGGGAGGGCATAAAGCTTTGTGCTTTAGACAAAATTCAATGCAATGGTGTCAACAATAGATGTGGAATAAGTATTGTACAACTCTCACTTCTTGTTATCCAACCTTTAGTCGTAGGTTCAACTTCTTGAACAAAAATGTGCATACCTAAAGCATAAAAACATTAACCACTAATTGCCCAACTCTTCATTTTCTTGACAATATACAGATTTCGTCCACGTTTTCTCATCCATCATGCACATTTTTTAAGGAAATAAATACTACAAGAGCTCAAAAATTGGTGTTTTACCACGAAAGTTTAACCAAAGAATTATCTTTAAGTTAATTATATGAATGCCAAATTTGAAGGTCAAAAGATTCACCGAAAAAAAGTTATTCAAAATCTGCCAACATTGGTAGCTGTGGAAATTTTTTCACTGCTGCCAACTTTAACAGCCTCCTAAAGATTGAATTTTTTTTTTTTGCCATGAAATTCTTGGAAAAAAAACCTCTTTATATTAATAACATATGATAAACATTTCAAGACCAAAAGATGAATGGAAAAAAAGATTTCAACAATCTACGAAAATGTGTAGTTGTGGGAAACAATGGGGGAAACCATTTCATTGCTACCAACTTTGACTACTATGTTGGTAGATTTTGAATAACTTTTTTTTGGTGAATCTTTTGGCCTTGAAATTTGGCTTAAATATAATTCACTTAAAGATAATTCTTTGGTAAAACTTTCGTGGTAAAATACCAAATTTTGAGCTCTCGGGAGGTTTTCAAGTTGGCAGTACTCAAAGTTGGTAGCAATGAAATGGTTTCCCCCATTGTTTCCCACAACTATACATGTTGGTAGATTGTTGATATCTTTTTTTTGATCAATCTTTTGGCCTTGAAATTTCTATCATACCTAATTAACATAAAGAGGTTTTTTTTCCAAGAATTTCATGGCAAAAAAAAAAAAATCAATCTTTGGGAGGCTGTCAAAGTTGGCAGTAGTGAAAAGCTACCAATGTTGGTAGATTTTGAATAACTTTTTTTTGGTGAATCTTTTGGCCTTGAAATTTGGCATGCATATGATTAAATTAAAGAGAATTCTTTGGTAAAATTTTTGTGGTAAAAAACAAATTAGTGAGCTCTCGAAGTCTCGGGAGGCTTTCAAAGTTGGCAGTCTTGAAATTTCTCTCACTGCAAATTTGAAAACGAAATTTTGATTGGTACCCCACTGTACATATTTCATTCATAGTTTCTCATCCCTCATGCACTGTGAAATTTTTATTGTAGACTCTATGGGAAGTTAGACTCATGCACTTGTGATCCAATTAGAAAGTGGATGATTTGTGAAAATTTTATGCCTCATTTCATGTTGTAGTGATTCACCCAAACCTTTGAAGATTTCAAAATTAAGATGCTCTAAAAAACGTCAACTCATGAAATTAAGCAACCAAAAATCACTACATTTAGAGTATTACATTTCAACAAATCACAAAAAATTTCATCCGTAGATTGTCAATATCTTATTCGTCAGTGAATTACAAAATAATTTTGAATTTCACGTTTCAAAGTTTATACAAAATTATTGGTAATAGAAATCATAGATTTAATTGTATGGATATATTCTAAAATTCATAATGATTGTACAACTTTTATTTATATATCAAGTTCAAAATATCCCTCTAGGTTGCATTTTATAATGCATTCTTTTAATACTGCCGAATTTGGAGAGGGCTCTAGGCATTTAACGGTTGATACAAGTAAAAAATAAATGCGAGCTTGCCAAGTCTAATACTAAACCCAACCATCAGCTCCTTAATCATCAATTGTTTTTTGAAAAATGCCAAGTAAATATTCTTCAATACTCTCTTTCTGACCATAGAAAATAAATATTTTTGGATAAAGGAAAATCCTAAAGATTTTGGCTTCTCTTCTTATAACTATTTTCTGATGAATCAAAGAACCAAGAATCAGACTGAGAATCAAGAACCTTACAAGTTTAATTGCGAATTCCATTAATCACCGTATGCAAATCGTATTTCTAGAAGGTTCTGTTCGTTCCCGCCCAAACGTACAGCCCACATTCATCCACATTCTGCATGACAATTACAAAATATAAAAAATTGGTCAAACTGGTCAACTCTGTGGAATCTGCTAATTCAGAGAATCAAGAATCTTCAGTTCCACTGTCACTTGAAGTATTCCACCGTCAGTTTAATTCCATTATGGCCACAAATCCAAATCACTTTTGCCCAAATGTAATGCCCACTCATAATACACTGCCCAAATGTACTGCCCACTCATAATACACTGCCCAAATGTTCTGCCCACTCAAGTATAAATACTGCCATTCTGTGCTCAACTCTGCATTATCATTTCTTCTTCTCGAGTACTTGCTTCATCCTCCTTCTTCAGCTTAGTTGCATTCTCCTTCACTACGCAGTGGACGCAGACAAACGCAGCAGACTACGTGAGTCTCTCTCATTGCAGTATTTCTAGGCCACATAATTAAGAAGAGCCCGTACGTGCAGATTATTTGAAGCATATCATAAAAAAAATGGCTCTTGGATGGATGTTGCACAAGTGCTCAGTGCACGGGTGGTGCACAAGAGTGAGCCACAACTGGTGCAACCCGCTGGAGACAATTCCTGAAGACGAAGAGTTTGTCCCTGGTCTCCGAGTTCCGTTCCCTGCCCATGACGATCAGAAGCCCACTAAGGGCATCCAGTTGGTGATTTCTCTCTTGAAGAGAATCAAGCAAGCCCAGTCGAGCTCCGCCGCTGCCAACAACCATGGCAACAAGATGAGGAAAGCTTCAGAACCCATCCTCTGCCAATTATGGAGAAGCATACACCTCAGTATGCCAAGTTGAACACGATCTCAACGACTGGACTTACGTGGCCTCAGGCTCATCAATTAAAGTGCAACTGCAACAGCAGCCTCGATAATAATTTAAGTCTCTAGAGATAATCAATATGAATAATTTACCTGAGCAATCCAAACATATACAAAACTTGTACGTTGATAGATCATGTGACATCACATGATCACAAACTTTAACAATATGCTTTTGAATTTTTACTCATACAATGTTTTAAAAACACATCATTACTCAGCTTTCATGTATACAATTCTTCACTTTCACAACACTGTTGTTCATCTGAAAATAAATTAAGTCTTGAACAGTTAATAAACTTTGTTGTAACTCCAGTTGTTTATCATGTAAATGGCTTTCTTTATGTTTGTAACTGTGTGAAAATTCAGAACTGGATTATGAGTCCTGATTATTTTATGATACATGGAAATTGCACACATTTAACCCTTTAAAGACCACGCATCCAAATAGTGGATGCTTGTTGGTTAAAGCCAACTTTGACCTTGAAGATGAAGTTTTTTGCTATTGCTTTCAATTAAGAAAATGAAGTTTATCGAGTCTACAGTAGTTTTCACTCCACTTTTTGGATCTTATAAATTTCAAGTTTTGAATATTTTATTTCTGTTGCAAGCTATGTAACTCAAGGTCTGAATTACACTCTGCATAGGATGTTCACCTTTTGAATTTTAAATTTTAAATTCAAAAATTCTACAAAAAATATACCATGTGATTCTCCATTGTCATTTGCACATGTTCTAGAAATTTTATATTTTTTGAAGATTTTTTGTAATTAATATTGGTTTCTTAAAGTATTTGACCTAAAAATTTGTAAAAAGTTCATTTTGTATCAAAAAAATTGAAAAAGTTTAGGACCGATAGGGAACATACAATTTTATGCATGAAAAATATTTAAAAATATGTTTGAACAAAAATTGAAAGTTGAACTATGTATAAAAGTGCAGTTTGACTGTTCTACAAAGCAATGGGACGTTAAAAGGTTAATCCCTAAACGTTCTCACTCTTTTCAGATTTGGCAGTTTTTCAAAGATGCATTATAAAATGCAAATAAGAGGGATATTTCCCTCTTGATGAATGAATAGAAGTTGTACATTATGAATTTTGGATTCTATCTCTACGGTTAAATTTGCAATTGCTATCACCAATTTTTGTGTATAAATTTTCAAACTTAAAATTTAGAGCTCTTTTGTAATATGATTACGAATAAGACATTGACAATCTATTAATGAGATTTGCTGGGATGGGTTGAAATGTAATACTCTAAGTCTAGTGATTTTTGGAGATTTTTTTGTTACTTAATTTTAGTAGCTGACTTTTTCTAAAGCACTTTTAGACTAAACGCTTCGAAATTTTGGGTGGAACACTACAACATGAAATGAGGCATAAAATTTTCACAAATCATCCCTTTTCTAATCGGATCACACATGCACAAAGCTAACTTCCCATAAAAGTTTTAGTAAAAAATGCACACTGCAAAAAGTGCATGATGGATGAGAAAACGGACTTCAAATCCGTACATCATGCAAAATATGCATGGTTGGGCGGTTAGGGGTTAACCCCTAAAGGACCAAGTGTCCTAACTAGGACATTTCAATGTTCAGGTAGGTTCCCATGGTGTCAATTTTTTATTTTTATTTTTGAAATAAATCATGTGAATTTGGTATGTCAATAAAAAAAATGGGAATCTAAATTTTTTTGATTCCGACTTTTTAAGTGGAAGTCATGAAACAAAAGGGGTTTTTTTGGGGAAAATGGGCAAGGTGGGTAGGACTCAAAAAAAACATAAAAAAATATTATTTTTCAACTTTAACCGTAGGATCTTGTTAAATATTACCAAGATAGTACATGGTAAAATTTTCATAGAATTTGACCGTACAGATTGCAAGATTATAGCGTTTGAAGTGAAAAAGATGAAATTGCAGTCTTTTGGATATTTTTTGACCGTCTTTGAAGACATGGGAAAATTTGTTAAATTTGGTTTAAAAAATTCTTAAATTTTATTTAAATGTTTGATTTGGTATTTTCTGTCAAGAAGAAAAAATATATTTACAAGAAAATGAATAGAAAGAGGTGAAAATGATGCTCAAAAACAAGAAAAACCGCAGTCCTACAGGGGTTAAGCAATGTCTATTGAATGAGTAGTCAAGGACACAGTCTCAAATCCACTGTCTGTAAATCTTAGATTGAAGAACTATCTTTTGATATAAGACTGTACATACCTTAATTAGTGAAAGCAGTCTTGAAAGAAGAATGATTACAGATAATGGTAGCTAGTACCCACTTATCTACCGTTGCCTAAGCTCAAAAAAGATAACGTTTGTTCAAAATGAAAAACGCAATATCATAAGCAATCAAGTCTTCTTCCAATGCAATTGGATCTATGTCTATATGACCAAAACTCTAGTTAGGAGAATTTTTAAAAATAAAACACATCAATGTTGAAATCAACTTTAACACATCGGGTAGGCTTGTCAAGAATCCTAATTAAACCAATGAGATTCATCAGGCGCCTCAAAAAAACTTTTTCCACCTTACATGGGTTGCAAGTCATGAATTGTGGGCTCTTCCAATTGGACAAGAGTTGAAGGGACGATCCAATTTGGCCAAAATCTCTTAACTTGCTTTCCTCCATCACCCCCATCCATTACAAGGTCTCTAAACAAATGCTAATGAGTTGAACATTTTGTCAAATTGAGTCGTGCATCTTGTTAACTACCTCATCTTCAGGATTGAACAAAAAAGGCACATCATTTTAGTTGACTTTTTTGGTTTAGAAGCCCATGAAAGCACCGCTGTCCGGATTTTTCAGCGTCTAAAATTGCAAAATCTCAATTTCATTTGCTATTATTTCAACATTGTACAACCAAATGTTTTGAAATTTTGAAGGATGGTTATGAGGCCTAGGAGTACAATACAATATGATTGGAATGTGAAAATAGGGTTTTAGAAAGCATTCAGAGATCATTAACAAAACTTTCCAAAATGAGGTAGTTTTAGGCAAGAGGCTCCCCTAGGACATTTAGAAGATGATGATTGAATTTTTTTGGGGAAATTGATACTTTGATTTCTTCTAACTAGTAAAAATATTCAAATAAATAAATAAACAATATTAACCCATTTTTTAAAACTTGACAGTGATTTTTTGAAATTAGAATCCTTCTATTACAGGATATTTAATAAGCCTCAAAAACCTAAAAATGAAAAAATGTACAAGATCATGAAACTCATAAAAAGGGTTTGTTTCTTAAAACACATGTGTATATGGTAATTTAATGAAACATGAAAATTTTATTACAAAATAGTATGGGAAACCATTAAAATACCATTTTTTTGTGGTAAACAAGTATTTTACATTGTTATTACAAATCAAATTTAATGCATCAAAGATGAATAATTTTGAAAAACAAATTTGCTAGAAATCATAATTAGATGAGAAGAAAGTTGTAATTGAAAATATTTATCTAATTAAAGACATTTTTATCACTGCATTCATTACTTCAAAAAGTAATACTTGATTTTAAGACCAATCAGTCATCCGTACTGTGAGAATGCACCACAATTACATACTTGAGTAAAATATTTCAAAATTTCATAAAAGTATAAAATAATGAGTCATTCAATAAGAAAATTAGACTCAAACTCAATAGATCAAGGCAACATAACACAACTGAACTTAACCGTACATAGATTGGACTTTAAAATCAAAGACAAATAGTCAAAAAGTTCATCTCCATTTCTATTGCAACTCCATGTAGTTTCCAACTTTATTCATTCTTTAACATTGCTTTCACAGCATCAACAATTTTAACTTCACAATAAAAATTGACAATAGACAATTTGACAATGCAAATTGCATAAAAGTTAATACAAATTACAAAAAAAGGGTTACAATTAAAGAACTTCATTGTACCTTTCAAAGGAAATCACAACTTTCTTTTTCAAAGTGTAATGTTGTACTTGATCTAGGAGCTAGATACTTATATTGGACTACTTGTTGAAAGAGACACACACTATACATAGACAAATCTTCACATCATTAAAAAAAAGTAGATCACATAGCTCCTACTTTAAGCTTGATGACACCCTTGTCATAACCATTTTGGGTGTTTCTTCCTTTGGATGTTATTGCCTTGAGTTTGACACTCGAACTCCAATGCCTCCAACTTAGTCACGACTCTCCTAATATCATCATCATTGATCATTCTCCACTAGTGTTATATTGTAAATACGATGTCACTTCAGAGGCTCTTTTCTAGTATTAGGAAATTCATTATTCAAAGTACTATAAGGACCAAAGAGGAAATGTGTCATTGTCATCAACTCCAACATGCGCACCCAACGAGCACAATTCCACTGCAACTTCATGATCACAACGCCATACTCTTTGCAAATATAAACCAAGTAGTTAGAAAACCGCAACATCAAAACAGACAGGGTCCGTGCAAGTTTTGTGAGTTTGGAAAAGGTCTTATAGCTAACTCTCGAGCTAACTTGTAGCCAATTGTACTCAAACAAGTCAATATCCGCTTCAAGATCCCATTTGTAATGTCTTCAACAATTACAAAAATGATCATTCATCAAAACAACCAATAGAGGATTGTTTCAATGATGAGAGATCTCTCGATATGTATAGTCGCACGCATGTGTCCATCGAAACAAAGATATTGTTTTTGTACGAGATGTTAAAAAAACAAAATTAATCAATGTGATAATGCTTGTATAGAATATGCTACAAGTACTATCCAAGGTATTATCCTCTACATATTGTAGAATGAGTGGGAAAAGGAGACGTACGGTAGAGAGTTGTGATATTTGGCCTTGTGAGAAAGCATGACTTATTGTAATGAATCCAACTTTATTGCATTTGATTTTTTGAAATTAGCCATTGATGATGACAAGTTCATTTGGTTGTACTTGCACTCTTATCATAATGTTTTGAATCACTGTTAAATCCTAAGTTTTCTCTAATTTATTTGGATTTTGCAATGTTATGAGAATCTTAATATGAAATGTCTTCCACCAAAAAAGATCTACAAAATTGCTTTTGATTTATTGAATTATGCTTTAACATATTTTACTTTTTATTTTTAAAAGTACAATATAAACTCTTAAAATATAAGTAAAAGTAAAAGTAAAAGTAATAAATAAATAAAAGTCAAAGTATAAATAGAGTAAAAGTAGTTTCATAAATGTAATAATATGTTATGTTTCTTTTATTAAGTAATTGTTGAGATTTATAATATTTTATTTTATTTATTTTATTGAGTCAACTTATCTTGTGTACCTAAGAGATTTAAGTAACTATGGCTTTTAATAATACATTTTTAGAAGACTTACAAGAATTATGCCAAGCTAATGATGAGATTATCAAATTAAAAAAAATTAATACAACCTCCGATGAAAATGAGAATTTGAAATTCTCAAACAAGTTGTTCAAGGCTCATACATTATTATCTCAATTATTGGAGAATTATGAGACTAATTTAATCTCAAGTTCTACGATAAAAGACAGATTAATTGATGAGCTTGTCGAAAATTGTAATGCACTTTTGGATTACATTGAAATTGAAACATTTAACATCCACACCTTTGTTTGTAATGTATATGCTACCCGATTTCCAGAGTTGGAAAATATAGTGCCACATCCAATGGACTATGCTCGTGTAGTTATACAAATTGGAAATGAGACAAATCTTACTCTGGTAGACTTTCAAAGTATTCTACCTTCTACGACAATTATGGTAGTAATCATTGCGGATTCAACAAGCAGCGGGAAACCTCTTCATGAACATACGTTGAAGATAATTATGGAGGCTTGAAATTGTATGATTGCTCTTGATGTGATAAAAAACAAAGTTCTAGAGATTATGGAGAAAAGAATGACTTTCATTGCACCAAATTTGACAACGATTGTGGAAAGTCGCATAGCAGCAAAGTTGATAGGATTTGCAGGGGGCATATATAAACTTGCTATAATGCCAATGTGCAATCCGCTACTTTTGGGTGCAAAAAGAAGTACAGATTTGGAAGGATGTTCAACAGCAACAACCATTAATCACTTTGGTATAATTTTTGAGTCAGAGATTGTACAAAAAACTCCTCCTTTGTTTCGCAAAAAAGCATGTCATTTAGTGGCAGCAAAATCTTCTTTGTCCATTAGAATTGATTATACACTAGGAAAGCATATGGAAGGACAATATTTTTTCAATGAGATTATAACAAAGATTGCAAATTGGCAAAAATCGCAACCACCTCCAATGTCAAAAGCATTGCCTATTCCAAATTGTCTACCCAAGAAAAGACGAGGTGGTATCTGACATAGAAAGAGAAAAGAAAAATTTGAACATATGTACAAATCTATAAAGAGGGTGCCCTTTGGGATATCTCAATCAAACTCTTGTTTAGAAGATTGTTGACAATGATATATCACTTTTATGAGTTTATGACTTGGTTTATGAATTTTAAGTTTCAAATTTTATAAAAAAAAGATTGGTTACAAGATTATTGAATCTAACCATGTGGGTAGAGGCTAGAATTCAAAATCTACAACTTTTATAGATACATAGACTTCAAAATATTCTACCAAGTAGTACTTTAATGGTATTTATAAAATTCTTAACCCCTAAACGTCCACGCATCCAGTTACTGGATGTTTGTTGGTCAAACCCAATTTTGATCTTGAAGATGACTTTTGTTGCTAATACACCCAACTAAGAAAATGAAGTTTATTAAGTCTAGTTTGTACTCCACTTTTCAAATCTTAAAAATTCCAATTATTGAGTATTTTATTGCTTATGCAAGCTTTGTAGGTCAAGGTTTGAATTACACTACATAGGAATGATAGGATTTTTAGCTTTTCGAATTTCAAAATTGAAAATAAAAAGTTTCTATGGAAAACATATCATGTAATACTCCATTGTAATTTGTACCTGCTCCCAAAAAAATATTAAAATTTTAAAGCTTTTTTGTAATAAATTTTATTTTTTGAAGTATTTGACATAAAAATTTGTTAAAAATGCTGTATTAAATTTTAAAAAATCTGAAAATTTCAAGACTGATAGGAAACATTCAATTCCATGCATGAAAAATATTACAAAATATATTTTGATAAATTTTGAAGGCTAAATTTCAATAAATTGTGTAGTTTGACTTTCCTACAAAGGAGTGGTACGTTTAAGGGTTAAATACAAAAGGCGCTTAATGGTCTTTAAGTCTATATAGACACTCATTTTTATGGTCGTTCTATATAATGTACAAATTCATAAAAGTTGCAGTCACAATTAAATTCTACAAACAATTTTCTATCTTAATATAGTATCCATTATGATTGTTTGCTAGTTACAAACTTTATTTTATTTCAAACACATTCTTCTTATGATTCACACAAATATTGTTCATCAATATATAGATAGTAACAATTCAATCTATTCCCTGCACATATCCATGTTTTTTACAAAATCTTGTACTTCCGGGTATATTTCCCTTTTTTTGGTGATATGTTGTAGTTTACTAGCAAGTTTGGTAGAAAAAAATTCTAAAAATAAATGCCTAAAATTTTGAGAAATTACTGACATCTTTTGCCGCATATCATATAAATTATAATTCAAAATTGCTGAAAAGTGAGAAATTGTTACTTTCCACTAGGTTTTTACTTAGTTGGAGGCATATGTGAATTTAATTGGAGAAAAGGTGTTGCTCTTGTAATTAAATTCATTTACAATAGTTCACAATGAAAATGGGTTAGGAAATAGCAAGACTAGGTGAAGCTTTTGAAACGTGTCTTACACAAATTTTTAAAGTCCAATTGAACACAGAAGATGAAGTTTTATAAAATTGTGTTTAACTAACCAAAATTGAGAAATCAAGCCTTCTTCTACTTCCAAATTTTTTTGTGTCAAAATAAATCTTTCTCCAATTGATATGGACAAAAGAGCGCAGTCGTGTAAAGGTCAAAAAATCAAATGCGTACGTAACAGTTTTTCGGAGCTCATTTGTGCATAGAAGACCAACTTTTTTGGATTTTTGTTTCATTGATATAAGTTTGGAAATTGAGTAATCTTTCACCTCCAACAAATTTTATATCATTTGAAGACTTTATGTCATCAAATAGTTGGCCTAGCCATTTCCAAAGGAGAGAATGCAAACTAGACCGACCCACCATTCACTATCACAGTCCATCATTCCCTAGTCCATTATTCCTTAGTTCATTATTCCATGATGGTTTATTTTATTTATTTGATGGAAGAAATTTGTGTGTCGTTGATGTGGAAAATGACTCACCTTTGTAAGTTAGACTTTAAGCTCTAATAGTATCTAAAAGAATTTGTTCAAAAGTCAAAATCGATTATGCAGCATGGACTTTTAAAGGTAAACTTAAAACAATGTCATAGTCCACAGTTTTGGACAATGAATGAATCATTTATTGTAAAGAAATGCAATCTATGCAATAAGCGGTTTAGGTGTTTTGAAACATACATGGATAACTAAACTTTTGGCTATATGTAATGCATTGTGGCTTTTCTAATTCAAGAGCAATGGACTTTTTTGTCACCAGATGTATTAGAATTCTTAGTTTTTGATTTTAACCACCCTAAGATGTTTTTCTTTTAGAATAACCTTTAGTAAAATTTTAGAGAACAATTTTTATTAAAATTCTTATTTTTTAGTTTTAACCATCCTAAGATGTTTTTTTTGTAGAATGATCTTTAGTAAAAGTTTAGAATAGTTTTTCTATGCAGGGATGGTCTTAGATTTTTGTTCTCATTGTTTTTTCAATACTTGTAGTCATAGTTGCCCTACAGAGGATTGTGACGTCAGATCTTTGAGATGATGTTGAGGGACACATGTACGCATGCGATGAATTGTTTGCTTTGGGGTAGCTTAGTCTTCACTCTTGTTTTACAGTCGTTGTTCTCCCATTTGCAGCTGTTTTTTTTTGTTTCAGACACGCGGAAGCTCTGCAATTTTTGTTGTCGTTTGAAATCATATGAGGTTCACTGAAGCTTACATGCAATACCAATTAGGAGACCAAGTGAGAGTTGAGTATTCACGCTACTCGCTTGTCACATTCATTGAAGCCCTTCTTGGACTTGTAATGAGTTCTATTGGGTTTCTTGCAACTGGCACAAAATAGGCTTTAGGTTGATCAACAAGTGTTAACCGCTAAGTGACGGATTGACCATTTTATGGTCGATGGCCTTTTTTTAAGGGTTGCCCAAGATGGAAAATACATTTTTATAAAAAATAAAAAATATTTTCAAGTAGGAAACCAAATCTACTTTCCAATCCAATTTAAATCATGTCAATCCGAGTTAAACTCCACCGAGGAGAAATTTTCAAAGACAAACACTCCTACACTGTTTATTGTTAGAAAATTTACTATTTTTGAAAAGTAGTGATGTTCTCTCCTTTGAAAAAATTTCTTTTTTGAATTGTAGAATAGAATGTCTAGTTTTAACAAATTGTAACAAATTTAAAATTCTAAAAATGAAATTTGTAATTTTTATAAATATTTGAAATTAAATGCTTCTAAATTCATTATAAGAAGATAAAAAGCTATTTTTTGAAATTTGACGACATGGATAATTACTAAATATCATGCTCCTCATTTTCTCTTTTGGATCAAAGTTGAAGAAGTGATTTTTTATAACACATCTATGTTTTGCCCTTACCCCCTCCGGCATTTAGGGATTAACACCTAAAGGTTGGGCCTATGACCATGGAATCATGTTTTATCTTCCACACTCAATTTTGCCACTAAAAATAATACAAGAATTCAACTTTATATTTTTAGTAGATGAAGCCACATGTCTACTACAAATCATGAATTTTTCATAAATTTTGGTGAAATTTTGAAATTACTATTTTTTTTTGAAGTGATTGTAAAGAAAATTCATATCAATTACAAAATGTATGAGAAAATTCTGATTTCTCTACCAAAGGTGTAGATTACAATGAAGAAAAGTTTAGTGGATGAAAATCATCCGTGTATCTAAATTTAGAAAATTTGCTACACCTTAGAGATACCTACCAAACTTGTAACTACAATAAAACACTCAATTTTTAGATTTTTCCAAAAATTCAAAGTGGAGTAAAAACTAAACTTGGCAAGCTTCATTATGTTAATTAAGCTCAAATGCAATGGAACTCATTTTCATAGCCTAAATTTAGTTTAAGTAGAACAAGCAAAAACATCCAAAATACACTACACGGAGAACCATTTTTACAACTCTTTTGTAGTTGGGACCCCATGTAAAATTTAAAAATAACTTGAATGATTTGAATTTAACTTGAAGAAGTGGCATCACCAAGCAAAAGCCCTTCACAAAAAGAATTGGATGGAAATCATCCACGCAACAATTGGAATTGAACAATCGACTTCATTCATAAGCCATTTTTTGGTCTCTCAAGCATTTAGGGGTTAAAGAGTCCTATCAACTTGGTAAGCTTGAAATTGTATACAATGTGCTAGTTTTTTTATTTCCATTGTTATGATTATGAAATTAGGAATGAAGTTACTAGCAACTCTAACAGATTGGGACTTATTTTGGAAATGGCCGGGGTGTTGAATTTTGGAAGATGCAAGTGGAGGATTTAGAGTAGGGCTCTAATGGAATCATCTAGGCTTGCAAAATAAAGGTCAGGGAAAAGGTTGACCTAGGTCACAAGAGAAGGCTCTCCATGTAGTTGAAAGGAACAAAAAATAGTAACATTGCTTATGAGATTGAAGGATCGGAGCTACGATGCTTAGCATCGCAGAATGCTCGCCAGAAATTGTGTCAAACTAAAAAAAAAAAAAGCATTTGAATCCATGAGGGTTGAGAGTAGTAGTAATGTAATACCAGGATTAGAAAACAAAGGGAAATATGAGTTGTGTGAGGGGGAGAGAGGGAAAGGAGGGGGGGGGGGGGTAGTAGTTAAAAATTATTTTTTAATTATTTTTATTCGATATTTCTGCGCTGACGCCATTTAGGGTTCATAAGTCATAAATACAAAAATAATATAAATAAATAAATCCTCCAACACCGTTTACGGTTTAGCTAATTCCTAATTATTTTATTTTATTTTAGTTATTTTTTGGGTTCATGAGCCCTAAACAAAAAGGAAGATAAAAACAAAAAAAAAGACGAAAACCAAAAAGAAAAAAAGAAAAAGTTTTTCTTAATTTTAATTTTTTTGGTTTTTTTATACTTTTTTTTTTATCAGTGTTGGTGTAAGGTTTGTGGTTGCTACAAGAGGAATGAAGAAAAAATAGAAAAAACAGAAGAAGATAAGAAGGAAGAAAAGAAGGGAAAGAAATAGAAGACATTTAAGAAAGAAGACCAGAAACAAACAAGATAAAGAAAAGATAAAAGTAAAGGTAAAGATATAAATAAAAGAAATTTAAAAAATAGTTTGTTTATAATATAAGTGATTTGTAGAAAAACAAAATCGGTGTTTTTTAGAGAACATTTTACACAAAAAAATTTAAGCAAGATTTGCTCATGTAATGAACGCACTTGGCCGATGTGCATAAGAGAGAATTGCGTGTTGACACTCCTTATTGTTTGTGAGATCATATTGTTCAAAGTTGAAGGTACAACCATGTTTTGGACTCCAAAAAGAGTATTTTTTTAAGAATAGAGATCGATTGAGCCTCTTCAAAAAAAAAGTTGTCATAAATATGACTAAGGGAAATGTCCACTAAATTTACTATACTTATAAGATCAATAGAACATTAACAAAGAATTATTTTTCCACAAAAAGGCATGCTGAAATTCACATATAGAAGGCATTTTGGGCATTCTCAAAAAGTTTCAAACTCGGGCAGCCTGCCCAAAAATTCATCTTCTGCTAGAACCTCGACTGAACATTCAGCCCACATTCTCCTCTAGCACATTCAAGTAAAAATTCTTCCATTCTCTCATCAATTGGCCATTCCCATTTCTTCACGTAAGTTGCTTCCCCCCTCCTCCTGTCCTCCATAAATCCTTCTTTCCTTCACGAGAGCTCTAATTTGCATTTTCATTCATTCTCCACTTCAATCGCAGTAGAAGCAGAGATTGTGACCAGTGCTCACAATTGAGTGACAATGTACGTAGTCTAAGCTGTAAACAACATCAATCCTCTCCCATTCCACCTCGCTATTTCTCTCTCTCATTGCTGTATTTCCAGGCCACATAATGAAGAAGAGCCTGTACATGCGGATTATTTGAAGCATATCATAATTCATAAAATGGCTCGTGGGAGGGTGCTCAGTGCACAGGTGGTGCACAAGAGTGAGCCACAACTGGTGCAACTCGTTGGAGACAATTCCCAAAGACGAAGAGTTTGTCCCTGGCCTCCGAGTCCCGTTCCCTTCCCATGACGATCAGAAGCCCACCAAGGGCATCCTGTTGGTGATTTCTCTCTTGAAGAGGATCAAGCAAGCCCAGTCGAGCTCCGCCGCTGCCAACAACCAGGGCAACAAGATGAGGAAAGCTTCAGAACCCAGCCTCTGCCAATTATGGAGAAGCATACACCTCAGTATGCCAAGTTGAACACGATCTCACACACGGGTCCCAAACATTTTTGCCGCGGTAAAAAGTGGATGGTTTGGCCCCATTTTTTTACTCCATTTAGCATTGTGTCCAAAAGTGAAGATTGGGAGTGGGGGTCAATTTTTGACTCCCTTTTCGAAACCTTTACCGGGATAAAACATGATTTACCGGGATAAAACAATAGTGCTTTTGATCAGCATGGGGGCAAAAAAAAATTGCCCCAGGGTAAAAGTCCCTCATTTTTACCCCCACCCTTTTACCCCACCTCAAGTTTAGCCCCGGGGTCAAATTGTGCGGGTTCCCTGTGTCAACAACTAGATTTACGTGGCACTCAGCATTATCAGTTAAAGTGCAGCTGCAACTGCAGCCTAGATATAGTCTGGATAATTAGCAAGACTGTCAAGTAATTTAGAGCAATTCAATTATAATTATACGTGAAACTTGTACATTGATAGATCATGTGACATCACATGATCAGAAGCTGTAACAACATGCTCTTGAATTTTTACTCATTCAATGTTTTGAAAACACATCAAATGTTACATAAATTATCATGTATATGATTCTCCACTTTCAAAACAATGCTGTTCATCTGAATATCAATTAAAACCAGCCTTGTCATTTCAATGGTTTATCATCTAGTAAATGGGATTGTATATATGTGATCATGTGTGTGAAATTTCAGAACTGTGTTATGAGTCCTCATGATTTAATGATACTGAAAATTGCACACATACACATGTATACATACATAGTTTTTGATTCAATAGTTACATACACACATAAACATATATATATATATATATATATATATATATATATATATATATATATAATAAAAAGCATGACTAAAAGATAGGCTTGAACAATTTTTACTACAAAAATATTTATTTATCATTGATAAAATCGTTTAAAAATTCTCGTTAGTAGAATGTAACTCATACAAATTTTCTTTTACTACAAAAGTTATTGTAGCTACACTGCATGGTGTGATGGTGTATTTAGTGTTTGAGGAGAATTGATGTTTTTTACCACAATTCCTTTGAAGACAAAGAGAAATAGTGTCCCTTGACACTACATAGGAGTTTGCCACTTGTTATTCTTACTTTCATTGAGAGTGGTATGTTATTTCCAAGTACTAGGAGTGACATAAGGTGGCATGTCATATTTATTATAAAGTTGTCATATGTCGTTTGAACACAATCATATTCATATTTCTTCTTACAAAGACACTATATCTCCTTAAAATTAAATCGTCTCAGAGGTTTAAAATTAGTGTCCCATGACACTAAATAGTCCATTCAGTGTAGTGAAATTATAGTTTCTAAGTCTACCATGATATGATATGTTGAATCATATTTAATCCTTAGTAATTCATGATGTTTTTGGTACCAACACAATCCAATCTCCATATAAGGTAGTTGTTCCAACAAATCAATTGATTCATATATTCAACCCACCTATTACTAATTTTTAGCCCATTCTATAAACCCTTCTTAAATACCAAGATTTTATTAGAGATCAATGCTTTTGATTTGTTTGGCTTTCCTCTCTTTTTTTATTTTTTTCAATGAAGAGGCCTAAAACTTACTTCCTAACTACATGTTATAAGGAATTGGTCCAATACCGTATGTGGAAGGCAAGGTCGGCAGAAAATAATTCCCCAAAAAAATGCGGAAAAAATTAAAATAAATTATTAAGTATTTTGTCAAAGTCAACAAAAATAAAGTCCACAAAAAGCCGAAATTAAAAAAAAAAAAAAATAACACAACAAAAATTGTAGACAAAAAATAAAATAAAACATTTAGCCGCCGGAAATTTTTAATGTTAGCTATAAATAGCTGATTTTTTAATAATTACTTTTGAAAGTGCCGACATACACTATTTCAACTTTTATTAATTATTTGACATGAAAGTGCTCTCCCTGCCTTCCATGTACGGTATGTAAATTTACAATTCCTATCACATTAAAGATGGGCTATATATATTTACAAAATTGAACAAGGTACTACCCTAGGCTTATGTGTATTTTGTAAGCCCACCCCACAATCAATACCCCTTTTTCTCACTCACGTGGTTTCATTGAAAAATTTAAGAGAGTTAAAAAGTAATTGCAATTGTTCAATTTGATTGTGCAAATCAACATTGAAAAATTTAATCTACCAACATTTTAATATAATTCAAACAAACATATAGATTATGAGTATCTGGTAATATCATGTAGCTTTCCTTGAATTATGTATGTGTTTCTCCAAATCTTAATTGAATTCCATGAACTTGAAAGATAAGCACTTTGATGTAGTAAACTTGTCTAGTGTTAATCCTTAAAGATCCAATCAATTATTTTATGATCATTGTCTTTTTTCTACAACGTGCTTAATTATTTTAAAAATAGATTATACATAACTATAGTCTACTCCTTGGTTATGGAAAAAATATTTATTTTACCCGATATTCTATAAAGATCCAAAATTACACAAGGATTGTACCTAAGGGTCTGGGTCTAATCAGGGTACCCCTTCCCAGACTGTCCGGACTTTAGAAGAATGTCCTTTTGGTAATGAAAAAATTATTGGAAAATTACAAAAATTACATGATATTATAGATGGCATGTTAGTACATAATAATCATGTGCTATAAAGGTAAAATTCAAAAATTGAATTTTTTCCTAATTTATCATATCTAGCACCTGGTCACATTATAGTAGCGAAAGGACTATGTGTTTAAGGTTTTTTTATTAAAACAAATATTCATGCACTTTATTAAATTTATATTTAAGCATATCATATAGTTTTAAGACAAAGATATTATAAAATCATAGTCTTTTTAGATTGTGTAAAAATATTTGATTTTTGAAAGTTCTCAAAAATAAGGAAATATAGTAAAACATCAAATTATGAGTTAAAATTATACATAGATATTACTCAAACGTTGTTTTAACTAAATTTCTTGTTTATGAACTATTTCACTATAAATTGATATTCAGGATTGTTCCTTTTGTCTCAAATCCGGAACTGAGATTGTTCCAGATTTGAGACAAAAGGAACAATCCGGAATATATAAATTGTTCAATTTCTCTTGCTCACTACTATTTTGAATGGAGTATTACAACTTCTCATGAATCTATCATTAAATTCATGTGAATTGAAAATGTGTAATTTCTAGCACACATTAAGTGAATTACAAAATGACAGTTTTTTAGTGAGACAGTCCTTTTTGGAACCCATTTTAGACCCGGACCCCTAAAATCTCATATAGTTAAGAACTACTGCTTAGAATCTCATACATTACACCATGAATGTGACAAGGTAAGGTATTAAGTAAAATTCAAGATTTGCCCTCAACTGTTGTAAGTTGTACTAGGTGAATGATTTACAATGGTTTTTGTATAGAAATGCCTAAAATTTTCAAAACTACTCGAAAATTATGCCTACCCTTTTCAAATCCTTTCTACAAATCTACCTAAAATTTTGAACATGTAATAATAATTATTAGGCATAATTTTGCCCAACCTGGGGATACGCTATGATTTGTAATAAGAAAATTGTGTCTACTTCCAATCCAATTAAAATTGTGTCTAAATATATGAAACCCTACCAGGAACCCTATAATTGAAAACTTGTCAAAGTAGAGTGCTTCAACATTTTTCTACTAATAAAAATTTACCGTTTCAAAAACAGTTGTGATTTTGTGCCATAAAAGCTTTTACTATTTTCTTTTATGATACATATGTAAGTCTTGTCAATTATGACAAAATTCAAAGGTTAGAGTATAAAAATAAAAATTTAGAAAAAAAAAATTGAAAAAAGAAGAAAAATAATATTTTGCATATTAAATCAATATTAGAAACTATATTTACAAATCTAGCCACATTGATCATTTCTAAACATTGGAATTTAACTCCAAACTGTCTAGGCCACAAAAGATGGTCGCCCCAAAATTTTAGCCTACATATGTGAGGGCAATTTAATTCATGTGGTCAGTTTAAAAAACTTTACGCTAGTATTAGAGTTAAATTTTATAATTTTTTATTTTCAACCCAAAAAAGGTAATTTTTTTAGTTTAGAAAGGAGTTGAAAGGCACTTATGTTCCAACCTCTAATGACTTCACCGACCATATTTGGTCGATTCAACTTTTTAAAGTTTCCAATTTAGGCAAACTTTAATTGTCTATTGCTTTTGCAAAAATAACAAGTTTTTAGCAAAATTATATTTCTCACGTAGATATTGAAAGTGATCATCCTTTAAAAAAAAAAAAACTGAAAATTATTTACAAATTTTCCTCTAAAACCCCCAAAGTGACATTATCTCAAATTGTTACAAATTTGAAAATCTAACCAAAAGGAATTTTCTAGGTTTTATACCAAATAAGATTAGCTCTAATACAAACAAGGTGACCACCATATAAAGCTAATGCTTTTGATCTATCATACTTGATTTCAAATCAAAATGAATGAACATGTATTATTTATGCATTTTCAAAAATAATTCTTATAATTTGATTATTAGAAATTTCGGAACATTTTCAAAAATTTAACCGTATAGATGTTGTCTTGTTGTTGTGCTCTACATATATTTAAGGATTGTAACTCATAAAAGTTGAGTATGATGACAATATAACACATCTAGTTCTCGAACTAGATCCTTAACGAAACTTTGGAGGCGCTTTAACCCCTAAGCTCCCGAGCGACCATTTTCTGGTCGCTGCCCGGAAAAAACGGGCTGCCCGGAACAAAAAAATCTTTTTTTGAAAAAATAAAAAATATTTTAAAATATTACATCAAGTCTACTTTCCAACCCAATTTGAATTATGGCAATCCGAGTTAAACTCCATCCGGGAGAATTTTTCAAAGTAGATCACCTCAACATTGTCTTAGTGTTACAAAATTTGCTATTTGAGGAAAGTAATGATGATTCCTCCATCGTTTCTCTTGCTTTTTTGAAGTTTACGATAGATAGCCCAACTTTAACCAATCGTATTAAATTTTGAACTCTAAAATTGAAAATTATAATTTATACAAATTTTCGAAGGTTAATGCTTTTAAACTCATTAAAAAATGATCTAAAGATTATTTAGGAAGTTTGACCGTACGGATAATTTGTAAAGATGATACTCTACATTTTGTCTATTGAACCAACCTTCATCAAACATATGGAAGGCACATATTATAACACATCTATGTTTTGTCCAATACCCCTCGGGCTTTTAGGGGTTAAGAATAGAAAAGACATTTTCATAGAAAATTTAAAAATATGGATAATCGTAAGATCTGTAAGCCAAAATATTGTAGACTATAAAATTCCTAGTATAAAATAATGCATAGAATAAATAATTTTCTAAGTAAAAACAATTTAAAAATTGAAACAACTATTAAAGAAATAGCTACTTTAACGTTTTAATTTATAGAAAAAGTAAAAATTGAACATAATAAAACATAATAAATAAATTTAAAATAAATAAATAAATAAATAAATCTTGCACATACCCACTTTGCCCATTCATTCATTATTTTTTCCACAATGATGTTTAGTTGATTCACTTCATTCATTTCTAACCAGAGGAGTCTATTGCTTAGAGTTCATTCACCCCACTCCTCGGCCGGCTATATGATGCATTGATCGGGCAAATGGTCAAAGTACTCATAACTGAATTACAATATGGTGACTAATATTATACTAAATCTATATAAGTTTGACACAACTGCTACAACAAAAATTATGGTTGGGGTGATTTCACGCGAGGACGACCAAAATATGTAGTTGTAGCTTTTGGATTTTAGAATATATTTGAAATTCATAATATTCTAGCATCTATTAAAAAAAATTGACATAAGCGGCTTCATAATTCTATAAATGAATATCAAATCTTGTGATATAAGATTTTAATTTTGTTTTTAATGATTGCATTTGGATCCAAATGTGTAAAATTATTAAATTGTTATGCTTACACATTTGAATAGTTTTGATCTGTTAACCCCTAAATGCCCAACCATGCATAATTTGTATGATGTACGGAATTTGAAGTCCGTTTTCTCATCCCTCATGCACTTTTTGCAGTGTGGATTTTTTATTGAAGCTTTTGTGGGAAGTTAGCTCTCTGCATGTGTAATCTGATTAGAAAGGGGATGATTTGTGAAAATTTTATGCCTCATTTCATGATGTAGTGTTCCACTCAAATTTCGAAGATTTTAGTCTAAAAGTGCTTTGAAAAAGTCAACTACTAAAATTAAGCAACGAAAAAATCTTCAAAAATCACTACTATTAGGGTATTACATTTCAACCCATCCCAAAAAAATTCATTATTAGATTGTCAATATCTTGTTCGTAATCATATCACAAAATAGTGTTAGAATTAGGATGGAAATTTAATACACAAATATTGGTGATAGCAATCGCAAATCTAACCATATGGATAGAATCTAAAATGAATATTGCCCGGAATATTGTACAACTTTTATTCATTCATCAAGTTGAAAATATCCCTCTTAGTTGCATTTTATAATGCATCTTTGGAAAACTTCCAAATTTGAAAAGGGTGAGAACGTTTAGGGGTTAATTAACGCCTTAATTCATTTGTTGCATTGAGGATATAGTAATGGCGATTTTTTTCTTCAATTTTGGTTACTTAAAAGTGTCAAATGCGAGGTCAAATGTCAAAAGATTCCAAACATTCCAAAATATTCTACCTAAAGTATATTTGAACATTTTTTGTAATCATAATGACGGAGTAATGATTCAAGAATGGAAAATGTTCTTTTATATTGTATGCTTCTTTTGTTTTGACACGGGGATTATGATAATACATATTACTATGTTGTTTCAATACGGAAATTTTTCACTTTTACTTTCTTGACGTTCTTCTCTCAATTCTCCTTCTTTGTGACCACCACTCCATACTCAGTAGGGGATGTCAAACCTTTTTATGAAACAATCTTATCATTATTTGATGATAAGATAATCAAACCATAGAAAGCACTAATGAGATTGGAGATTATCAAAATGAGATTTAAGACCCCCTTTTTATAAGACCGTGGATTATTATAAGTCACGTGGTTAACTCTAGTAAACTCCTCCGGATCGTTTGTTGCTCAAGTATTTTGTTTAAACTTCTTTTATGGCAAATGGCCTCAATTATCATTATGTTTCTCTTGTGACTAATCCAATGGTAGGCTAGAACAAATAATCATGATTATTCACAACCACCAATCGCAACCAATGAATGAGAACTAGAATCCATGAGGAGATAAACGTTCAAGGAATTATTGTGCATTTTAGAATTGAGACCTTCTCATCATGAAGGTGTGGCTGACTTTGTGATCAAGTGCAACAACGCATGGAGTCGACTTTGGTGTGATATTGTCATAAACACTCACAGAGCCGTTGGAATAGATTGAGATTTTAATGATAAAAATTGATTTTGAATCTTGAATCAATTTTTATAAAATAAGATTGAACAATGTTAATCTCACTTGAAAACATTGGTATATTTTAACTCCTAAATGTTTGAATGTGCTATTGCAGCAAGTAGAAGATGCGGGAGAAGATGGTGTATTTTGGGTGTATTTGGAATAGATTCACACATTTAATGGGATTGAGAGCAAAAGAGAAGTTGAAATATAGATCAATGCGGTTCTAGTGAGCTGTTAAAATCCCAATTTAGAGTTTCTTATTGGTAGCAAATCTCAATTATACGACAAAATATATACTATCCATATGGGACATTTAAGGATTAATGTTGAATTTGATCATTTTTTTTAATTTTTATTATTAAAAACCATTTTTTATGTCACTTGAACAATCAAGGTTTTAAGATTTTTTGGTTCTTATTTATTTCAAAAAGTGTAAAAGAAGTTATATGACCATTTTTCTTATGTGACTTAAGAGTTATGTGACAAAATTCTTAAGTTATGTCACTTAGTTTTTATGATATTTGCAAAACCTCAAGCATTATTTATGAAAAAAATTACGTAAAAAGAGGCCTTAATTTAGAATAAGATCGCAAAACTTTTTGTAAGTGTGAAATAAAATTTAGCTTTGTTATATGGCCAGAGAATCCAAGGGTGACAATATGAGTTCCAATAGTTGTTTGGTGCTAACAATAACAAGTCGCATAGGCGTCAACAACAAAGGGCAATGTTGGATTTATGGAGTTGTTGAAAAGTTTGTTGTTTTCTTCAAAAAAATTGACGCCCCTTGCAATAATAATTCTCTGTGACATTTATTTTGAATGCTTTTCCAAAATCTCACTCCATTATGAGATTCTAATCAATTATGATATCCTAAAATCCAAAATTTGAATCATATTTTTCAATAAACCAAAGTAAAAGATGCAACTATAGTGCCTAGTGCATCTCTTTGATTTTTTCAAGTCATCTCAATATGCTTAAAGCTTTAGAAGCTCTTGTACACCCTTGAAAGACTCTTTAATCTACACCAATATTTCCAAATGAATTCCAAAGTCTACCCTCAACCATTGAAATATTTCTCTTACAACCGAACACTCAAAATTAACTTTCCTTTAATTGATCCTTAAAAAATTGGACACTAAAAGCTATCAAATTCTCCCAATCATCAACTGAATAACCTATCTTCAAATAATGCAAGCATAACTAAACGCTCATTTTTGAACGAATTAACAACTGACATCATAATGGCCTTCCTCTCCTAACTTGCTATCACAATGAAGAACAAAGGTTGAAAGGACAAAGTTAAGGCCCAGGTTCTAAGGACTATTTTTTTCCTTTTTTAAGATTACATATAATACCAACAATAGTACCTATAATTGTAGCAATACTTGCTGCAATACCAAGTATCCCTCCAAGGCTCAAGCTTGATTTGCCCGTTGGTTGTGATTTTGGTGTAAGAGGTGATGGCGGCTGAGGAATTGCTGGTGGAAAGCCAACTGGTGCAAGAGTAACTGAAGGCGATGGAGTAATTTGTGGTGGACTCGAGACAACTGGTGGTGGTGGTATAACAGGAGGTGGTGGCGGTATAACTGGTGCTGGTGGCATAACTGGTGGTGGTGGCGGTAAAACCGGTGTTGGTGGCATAATCGATGGTGCTGGTGGTATAACTGGTGGTGGTGGCGGTAAAACCGGTGTTGGTGGCATAACCGATGGTGCTGGAGGCATAACCGGTGGTGGTGATGGCGTAACCGGTGATGGTGTAACCGGTGGTGGTGATGGCGTAACCGGTGATGGTGTTGGCGGCCCCATGGTTCCAGGTTCATAAACGTTGACAGTAAATCTCATACCTTGAATACAGTTTTGCGGAACACTTGTTATATAATATCTTATCCCAACCGTTGTAAGTTGATGTGTTGCTGTTGATGTAGTATACCATGAATAACTGTCTAATGAACATTTTTCATAGCTTGCATATGGAACTTCATTAACATCGGAGGTTGAATCGGAAATAGTAAATGCTGCATACAAAAACAAAATAAACTATATGTTAGGTGTTATTCCCGTATTAATATTTAAAAACTTATAAATGGCTAGGTACATAGGTTTATAATCAATATATTTGTATTAAAAACTTGAAAAGATTTCAAATGTATAACAAGAAGGTTTAAACTTTAATTTCATTAACACTACCTATATCGTATAATATGAAAGTTTCTTATTATACGATTTCATGTTCATTAAAAAATTTGTATGATGTATTCTAAACCAAATATTTGACTATATATAAAAAATTGTTGGCGTTCATGAGCATTTTGAATTTTATTATTAAATTCTTTTTTAATAAAGTTTTCAATTATCCCAGGGAAGTCACTGTCAAAAATTTAGAAATTATGAGAGAACAAATATAGGGTGTCTTTTATTCATTTGAGATAAAAATTATAAACTTTTAGAAGTAATATAGGGTGTTTTAAAACCAAATTGAGAATATTTTATAAACATAAGTATACCCTGAATATACTATAAATAGTAAAATATTCCAATTATTTCATAGCCCTCCATTAAATACCCTTAGTTCGCTCATGTATACCAAAATTTACACTAAGTTACTTCCCCGAGTTAATTATACAAGTGCAAAACCAACTTGATTTTGTACGCGCACACATTATATATGCGTATCAACATATATATATATATATATATATTCTTTGCATGCAATCAAAATTTATTATTTGTTAACAAAATTCCAATTAAGTGTTTTGATCACTTACATAAAACATCTCCAACAATAAACGAAATATTGCTTGCCCAATCTACATAGAAGGTTGCTGAAGAAGGAACTGTCCAAGTTGCAGTATCTCCACCTACCTAAAATTCCAAAAAAAATAAAGTAATCAATAAGTAAATAATATGTTGTATGAAATCTTATACTCTCTCTATCCCACTAAAAAGTCATGATTTCATTGAAACTATGTGATTAAGCACATTGCAAGAAAGGACAATTGGCTCACCAAAATCAAAAAAATTTGCACTAGGAAACCTCCTTAAAATTCTAACTTTAAATTTACCTGCAATTTGATGCGAAAGAATTGTTCTTTAACACTCATCTAGATTGATACCGGTGTTTTCTTTTCTGGCACTTTGGAGTTAAGGGGTCTTTACACTAGTGACCAAGGGCCGTGGCTAAGGGAAATTCTGCACTGGGGGGGGGCTTATACCCGGCATACACGTGTCTTGACCAACATTATGGGTTTACCGGCCACTTACTATGCTGTCCTCATTCTTTAGGGCCTCATTTGAGGTCCTTCCGGTTATTTTTTTGATATTTTGAGGATGTTTTCAATATCATATACTTGTACATGATTGCACTACTGAGAAGAAGACCAAGAAGAGGAGTGCAAAAGAAAAATAAGTTATTAAATCTACTCTTTTCAAAAATACATTAAAAAATTCAGCCCACCTTCCCTTTGGTCCAAGTTCACTTTACACTATTGTTGATGACCAATGGATGGGAAAGTTGGCTCTTGGTCATGGCTCTTGACCAAGGGCCGTGACCAAGAGAATTATCCATCCCGGCTCTTGGTCACTAGTGTAAAGACCCCCTTAGACTCCAATGTTGTGGCAAAGTCACAATGGTCTAATTCTAGAGGGACCATCCTTCATTGTATGCATGAAGCACTGGTACAGTGCAAAAAAGTAACTCTGAATGATATAGGTGATTTTGCACATTGAGGCTTTGCATGTGATTTGCATATCAATTTGACATTGATATATTATACATTTTTACCATCACTTAAACATCATGTGTGATTGCAAGAAGATTGACTATTTGTTCAGATAAGTCAATTCTCTTTTTAAATTCCTTACGGTCATAAACCTAAGATTTCTTTAAATTTGGAGGAGCTCTCCATTCACAAATTGTAAATTAATGTACTGAAACCACGAGTTTAGTTTGGGATATATTTAAATCCAAATCACGACTTTTTAGTGGGATGGAGGGAATAACTTTTAAAAGAAAAATATTATCATGTATTATGTTAATAAATAAAACATGTAGATAAATATTTTAGATATGTTACTAACAAGCAAACCCACATTCTAAAATGACATTTAAAATATTATTGTATACAGTGATATCACGTAATTAAAATGTATTTATAGACTGGATAGTTGTAATACTTTTTTTTAGCTTTTTATGTAAACCTTCATGATAAATACAAGTTTCCAATTCCATTTTTGATGTTTAAATAGAAAAATCATAAATTTCTAAATTTTTATATTATATATTATATTAAAAAAGAATATACAAATTAATTCATATTATTACTCTTATATCATGAGAATTGCAATACATTTTCAAACTGTTTGCTATCATAGTTACTCCATATTATAAGTCATTGTGAAGAATGTATGTTGCCAAGAGTAGTCCTAATTGTCAGTGTTACAGTCAATGATAAAAGGTAGCACATGAGAGCTAAATTCGTAAATCTTATTGTGGTTTTTAAAATTAAAAAAAAAAAAATTTATTATTCATTTAAAAAAAAAATCCAATTTATAATATAAGTTTTATATGTAGTTTCAACTTTCATCACACCTTTAAATGGTGCATCTACATTATTCTAAAACACTTATACTAACTTGGACCATTTCAAGTAGAAGATCCTCATTATGTAACCCTTAAATGTCCTTGGCCCCACCTAAAGGCAACCTAAATGAAATATAAAAAAACTCACCTCTTGGACACAGCTGAAAAAAATTAATTTTAAAAATTTGAAAATAAAAATGGTCCAAATTTGTTGTCAGAGTGCTACCCGGGGTGCTACCATGCCCAATGTTGGAAAGCGCTCGCATTGATCCCAACCTAAATTAGTGCCGACCCTGACCAAGCCTCAGAAAGGCAAATCGGGGGTATTGCCAAGCTTGGCCCTTCTCAAGATTAACCCGATCTCCTCATTTGCTTATAGATTGTTCCATAATTTTTCAATCCAACGCAACTTGAGAACCAAACTCTGTTTTTTCAACAACTTTCTAAATCACCAATTCTTTCAATTTTTGGTTCACATAATCTCCCTTTTCCTCCATGATTCTCTTATAATTAAGTCCCACTGTCCAAAGAGCTTACTTTAACGTTTTTGAGCATTCACTTACCTACACTATATTACATATTAAGCAGGGTAGTTCTTACAAATATGATAGTGTACTTTCTAAATGTGCTTGGGCTCTGCATTGTAAACTTGTCTCTATTTTGTGCTTGTGAAGGGCTCTTTACTTCCAATATCATAGCCATTTATACTAACGCCGGTAGAAAGTACAAGATCATCTCAAAAGAGTCAAAACACATAATTGCAAGTGAACATTAAATGAAGAAACATAGTTGTGATGTCTAACATGTATGTCCAGCTTGACATTTTATTAGACGATTGACTTCAACTGAGCTAAATTAGACAACTGTCAAATATGTTAAACAACATGGTTAACTTATCCCCAAATATCCATGGATATTCTAAAATGATCAATGTATATTATGAGAATATACTTCTTGAATAAGTGGAGAGTCCACTAGAAATGTCTTCCACGTGTTCGGAAGTGTCTCTAGTGGTCAAGTGTCTCTAGTGGTCAAGTAAGACAACAGTGAACCTACATTAATGAAAGGCTTTTCATTATTTTAGAACTTGAGTTTAATTAGTGTGGACTCTTCCAACCAAATATCACATTATATGACGACCCACACTAAACAGTGAGTGTTAGTACTTCTTTACCTGAAAGATTGCGGGTTGTCGGTTTGGCACATTCACATTGGGTCGTGGCGGGGGTGCGGGAATGGTCATAGGATTCACGGTGGGCGCGATTTTTAAGCCTTGAATACATAGAACTGCGCTGTCTTGAATGTAATAGTACGGCCTGACCTCCTTGAGCTGCATGTACACGTCAACACCATTGCCGAAGTACGCATAAGCAAGGTATGCTGCGTTATTGCATGCTGCATAGTTTGCACTTGTCTCTTCTTCAACATCCCCGGTGCCTCCCACAAATTCTGAAATAGATTAAGTAACATTGTACAAAATAATTGGTGTCAGTGTGAAATGAATCAATACAATGATGAGCCAATCTGAGTCTTGTTTAGCTAGTACTGAAATGATGCAAAATAAAATGGACGGGATTGAGTAAATAAATGTTCAGTGTGAACTGAACCCGTGAAGGACCAAGAACCCCAAATTGGATTTCATATTCTTTTTGATCTTTCTTCAAATATTCTTTAGCCCCATATTCATTAAATTGGCCAATCTTATTGATATTGGCCGCCACACTATTCAAATAAAGAGAGTAAATGAATTGAAATCACACTATTTGAGCGGCCAATATAATCAAGATTGGCCAATTTAATGAATATGGGGTTCTTTGTGTTTAGAACAACACATACAATGTTCTTAAGTGATTGCGGTGACATAAAACTTGACCTCATAGGAATTACATTGTTCTAGAATATGATCGATTGAATTTGTCATTTCCAAAGTTCCATGAATCCTTGGACGGGTCCTTTTGGGATTCATAATAACGAATTAGAATGAATGCCAAATGCTAATGCATTGTTGTGAAAATGTGGGGGTGGAGGTATAGGTACATCAACCTATTGGTTTTCAATTGCTAATGTTGGAGAATGGCTTGACCTGATATGGGTACCACCATTACACATCTCACATAGTGTGACTTATGTTTAACTCAATTAATGTATGCTAAAATTTTTGTCTTTAATATCACCAATCCATGTATATAATTGTAGCCATGGTGTCTATAATACCTCTAATTTTTGTAATTTTTCAATGTTTTTTTCTGACTAAAACAATATTTCTTGAAAACCACACTATTTTTGGAAGGATACCCATATCACTATATCAGGCCATCACCCAATATTACAAAATTATTTTACCTTGAAAAAAGTGCTCCCAAGTATATTGAATTGCTTAATTAAAACTGTAGTTTTAAAGAGGTGATTATGCTTAGTTTACTTTCTTTAGAATTTAATTTTATCCTTGTGATGAGGTAATGGCGCTTCCAATCAACCCCTAATGGATCATGGTCAAGGATTCATAAATATAAAATGACAGCTACAATCGATCATATTGATCATGAAAAATATGATTCAGGTCACAGTACCAATTTTCTGTGTCTCCAGAATCACTTGACGAACATTGCATGTGTCAATCAAAATCAAACAAATTTGAGGAAATAGAAGGGCACACCACGCACCAAGGTCTCATTTGCGATTTCCTCTGTGATTTCCCTGCAAGTCTCACTTTTCCCACTGAGTCTTAAAGCTGCTTATTCACCACTTTAATATTGACTGACCTGCTTGTAAAAGGAAAGTTTAACAAGTGTCAACTCTTGAGGCTCCATGGGAAAAGTGATACTAATTTCTCCTAAAAGAGAAACGCACACAGGGAAACCATTATGAGCTCCCCTGTGCACAGGACCTGGGTGATGGCCTGATATGGGTACCCCCTCCTGAATTAGTGTGATTTTTTAAAAATATTTTTTTGGTAAGACAAAAATCATTGAAAAATTACAAAAAATAGATGGTGTTATAGGGGCCATGGCTGCAACTATATACATGATATTAAAAATGAAAATTCTAGCACACATAAAATGAGTTAGACATAAGTCACACATAGTGAGACGCGTCTCACTATTACCCATATCAGGCCATTGCCCACCTACCCAAAAGTACAAAATAGAACAGGAGGTCCAATTTGGGTTCCTTGGTGCTCTAAGAGTTAAGTAACATGCAGTTAATGAATGGGGGCCGGTAATCAACATACGTAGTACATCTCCGATTCGGAAGCTGATGCCTGATGCCCAGCTGGTGAAGAAATCAGGCGTTGCAGGCACCTGCCATACGGCATTGGATCCACCAACTTGGAAGATTTGAGGCAGTCGGTAAGGATCTGTAGACGCATGGCTCACAAGCTGCGGCATCATGTGAGAATGGTGGGCATCTGTATAGAAAGTAAACGCAGCTCTCGTTTTTGTGATCAAATGCTGCGTTCCAAGAATGGCTCCGAAAAGAGCCATGAGGAAAATGCATGCCTGCAGCACATTCCATTTGCTGTAACTCCGGCTAGTTCTCCACAATGTTGAAACTCCATACAACATTGTTGTAGTACCTCGTTCTTCTCCTGCTAAAGCATGACAAAAATCTGCCGCTTAGACCTAAGAAGGACAAGAAAAAATGTGGGAAGCATGTACCTTCCACCCACCCCACTTAGAAATCATATTGATTGACGTGATTTAAGGTAGATGTCCTAAAACCACCACCTCCCCAAATTATGATATGAAGACTTTTCTTGGGGCCACCATAGTTGAGACCCAAAACCACCAATTTCACTATTCAAGTAGACCAATGGCACACCAAGCATTGCAAAGAAATAGTTGGTGGTTTTGAGTATCATTACGAGTGAAAGTTAGTATCACATGGTGTGAACATGGGGAACCTAGAGGTTTGATTTGGGTCAGAGGTTACTTTCCACTTTGGAGTTTTGTATAAAATTGACAAATGCAAATTAGATGTTGCAATTTTTTGCAACCGTCATCAAAACCAATTTCAAATGCGGTCATATTTTATTTCAAATTTATCACTGCCAAAAATAGGGGCTAGATTGCTTAAGTTGGTGGTTTTAGGACAATCAACCTTAATCGACACAAACTAATGACAGATCATGGGTTTTGGTCCAAAGGATATCTTGAATGTAGCCCTGAGAGTTGGTTTTGTGATACCCATGGATAGGGTAAATATAAGGGTAGGCTATCAAATCTAGCAAACGGCTTCATTCTAAGTATAGTCACCACACTATTGCGAGCTCGGAAAACTGACTGCACCCAGAAAATTTCATATATTCTCATAGTTAGTCCAGCCTACTGTATCCCAGGTTAACACTCGCCAGGGAGTTTCAACTTACAAAGGCCCCCAAGCACTTATAAAAGCTAGCTAGCTATCTATATATTTCTCTACTGCAACCACGGGGACACATGTAATATCGGGAACCTCACCTCGGCAAATGTACCCCTTGGCTACATTCTACAGGAGATAATACACGGGAGGTTCCCGATACTACATTCTAACCCACTAGACCTTCAAGATTTTTTTCTCATCAGACATCCGCAGGGAGTTAAGCAATCTTTGAGTCATTTTGGACATGTTGAACTTACAAACATTTAAGACGTGTCACATTACACAAGATTTCTACTAGTGATAGAACAACTTAGCACTGAATATTAACCTTCTCAAGCCTTATAAGTCCTTTAACAACAGTTCATGACTTCCATCGACTTATAAAAAGATCCTATTCATGGCCATAAAAAAATATGCAAGTTTTTCACTACATGTTTAAAACATCATTTCTAATGCATCCGAGCTCAAATTCTCTAAAATTTGGTGTCATATCAAAGAAAACAAAATTCCCTACAAGTGACTGAGCTAAACAAACAAAGAACATCAGAAAACAGTCCAGAAAAATCCATCCGAAAAGCAGCTTCGAACACAAACTATTCTGGTACTCCAGGCCATGACAGCAAGATGACGGTAAATGTTTCTCTATGAAATGAATTTCTGCATATGCTGGTATGGAAAAACATAAATGTTGGTTTCAGACTTCAGTACAAAACCTGCTCCAGTGATGGGAAGCATGATATCAATATTGACATCCGAGGGACCAGTACCGACACCGGAACTGGTCGGAGAACCGTCACCCGCAACTGATTCTTCAAGTGCCATTACAGTTTGAAGTTGTGCCATTGCTCTAACGTACTAGTCGGTGAATCGAACGTCCTGCAATTAAAGAAAGATATAGCAAGATCGATCATGCTACGGAGTCAACGTGGAAAACAATAGAAAACTGACTTAAAAACACCTCCGTCGGTCGCGCGCTGGGATCTCAGGCTGATATATCGATGGAGTCAGAAGAGCTAGCAGAGTGAGTGCCGTGAGAATCAATGGAGGTCTTCAGAGAAAGTGCGAAAGTAGTATGTAAGTAGCTAGCTAGTGTGTGTCTGCGCTACCGACTAGCTAGCTGGGGTGCAATCGACGTGGGTGAGGGAGTACCTGGAAATAAACGTCGAATATACAGTCTGCAACTTGCAGCCCGGATACCGGCCGGACTACGTACAGGCTACGCTAGCTACTTCAGATGCGGCGGTGTGATTCTTTTACCGCTCCCTTTAGGATCACTGGAAACTTTGATCAGTTTAGCCGGGGCTAAACTGGGGTAGTTTAGCCCCCTCTTTAGCCCTCCTTAGCACTATGTGGAAAATGAGGGTAGCTGAATTTTTTGTACCATTAGCCCCTTTTTGTACCACTAGCCGAGGCTAAATCACAAATTAGCCGGGACTAAAAAGGAGAGATTCGGGTTTAGCCGGGGCTAAAAAAGAGAGATTTGGGTGTAGCCGGGGCTAAACGTTGTGGTTTAGCCCCCCATAGCCATTTTAGCCCCAGGGGCTAAAAGTTCAAAAGCTTCCACTGCGATCATGTGGCTCTGTGCAGTACTGTACAGTACCCCAACTGAACACTGCTACGTAAGAGTCAGAGCATCAGCATTCTTGCAAGCTAAGCTTATTCTTCACTATTTGAAGTATTGAAGGTGGGAAAATCTAGCCTATAAGCAAAAAGGCTTATAGGAATAATTTTTTGAAGCCCTAAAGGCTAATACCACTTTGTTTTTGTTGAATATTGAAGGCTCCATGCGTTGTGGGAGTATGATGAATGGGCTATAGTGCTGGCTTTTATGAAGAACATAGTAGGCGATGGAAATAGAGGACCTGTAGTAAACCGTGGCTAAGTTGTATTATTTTTTCTCGTTTTTTGGCTTAAGATATGAGCAAATGGCAGAAATGTCAAATGTGCTACCTCTGTAGCTTGAATTTCAGTAAAATGGCTAAATAATACCATGTTAAAGAAGCCTCCAAGGCTACAACACATAAAATTTGCAAAAAAGGAGTCCTTTATTCATACCACTTGAATTTCGCATCTTGATGTATAAAGTAGAAATCAGCACACTAACTGACTTCATGAAGTCAAAGGTTTATTAAGAACCATTGTTGAAATTCACATAAATACTATAAGAAATGAAACAGAAAAGCCAAGCTCTAAGGCTACAATTGACTACACGAAGGCAAAAACAATGAGAGAACGTGGACAAGCCCACTAGATTCCTGTGAGGCCTGCATGACGTTTACAGTCCTTCCAACCTTCAATTGCCTCATGAAAAGGGAAGTTTTCTAGATAAAAGAATTTTTGTGTAAACATAAACACACAAATCCAAATGGTCAAACAATTTGTTCCTAACCTTGGTTTTCACAAAATTGATAGTGAAGAATGTTCGCTCATCCTCCCCCGATTCAAGAACCATGAGGGAGGTGATCTCAGATACTTTAAAGAACTCAGAAAATGAACAAGTTTGCAAAACAAAATTTGCATTAAGAACTTGCCAATGTTGAAGATCTACGTGTCTCTGACAGGTCACCATCCAGGTGGCTCAACTGTAACGATAGTACTGTACCGTCGAAGTGCAATAGAATGCAGATCAGAAACGGTTCTGTCAAGTTAGTGGTCTTAAACCACTCCACTTACAGGACACCGTTAGACATTATGTCCCAGTTAGTGGGGCTGCTCCAAGAGCCTGTATATATGCGCTGCCAAGCCAGCTGATTATCTCATCTGTTTTTCTGGTCTATCAATTGTCGTAAACTTCTACATGGTATCAGAGCGAGGTTAGACGGATTAGCCTATTATCCAGAATAGTGCTTCTGAGTAAGAATAGAGCTGATTGTCAGACGCTTGAATAGACAGAGTAGCTGCAGATCTCTAAACTAGGCAAATGGCGCTTAGAGATATCATGGGTGAATCCTCCAAGCTGGAAGGAAACCCAAACTATAGCGTATGGAGCTTTAAGATTAGAAATGTCATGAATAGAGAAGACATTTGGAAGATTGTAGAGGTACCTGCAGGAACAGTAGCACCCACCGATCCCGCTGAGATAGAGGCTCTGCGAATTCTGAAGAACAAGGCGCTCACCTTGATCGCTTTGTCCGTCAAGGATAACGTTATCCCATACATCGCTAGTATTACCGAACCGGATGTCTGCTGGAACACACTGAAGAATCTCTACGCGAACAGCACCAACTCACGCAAGTTGATGCTTAGGCGCAAGCTCACCAACCTGAGGATGGAGGAAGGGAGTCCCATGACAGAGTTTCTGCAGCATGTAAAGGAACTAGTGAATGAGTTCGCCTGCATCGGAGAAGTGATAACTGATGCAGAGATCGTGGAATATGTTCTCATGGCCCTGCCGGACAGTTACGAAGGCTTAGTCAATACTATCATGTATCGGCCAACCTTGCCATCAGTTGCGGACCTTACGGTGATTCTTCTGCAAGACGACCTCCGACGTGAGATCAAAGGAAGTCGCCGCGGTGACTCCGAAGCTCTGCTGGTCCGAAGTTCATGCAAGAAGAACTTTATGGGGCGCAAGGCTAGTACGGGAGGAGACGACCCACGGAGCAAGAACAAAAAGACCAGTGGCGAATGCCATTACTGCGGCAGCAAAGAGCATTGGATGCGCAACTGCGAAGTGCTTGCTGCCGATGTCAAAAAGAGGAAGGCCAGTCGACACGAAGCCACCACAGTGAATCTTGTAGATAACTTCGAGAGTAGCGACAGCGACGAAGAAGACTTCGTAGAGACCGAAACCAATCTTGCCATTAATCTTACTGAGCTTAACATGGTAGATAGCGGTGAGAATAGTAAGACAGGAGACTGGTACATAGATAGCGGGGCCTCCAAACATGTCACAGGTCTCAAAAACCTGCGGGAGGAACTGGAAGTTGGAAGTAAGGCCAAGATCAGCACGGCCGGAGGAGAGGTCCTCAACGTAGCAGGAAAGGGAAAATTGGAGTTTCCAACCAATTCTAGAGGAATAAAGTTTGAAAATATTCTTTATGTGCCGGGTGTCACTAAGAATCTGCTTTCCGTAGGCTCAATAACAGACGGAAAAGAAAGACTAAAATTGCTCTTCGACTCAGATCAAGTCTGGATCTTGAGAAATTTCCCATCTCCCGAAAGTCACCATGTTGTCTCGACTGGACCACGTGATAGGCGGAACGGGTTATACAAGTTCAGGCCTCCGAGACATTCTATCAATGCAGCAACTTTGAACAATCGGAATGAGAAAGAGACGCGCCTGTGGCACAGGAGGTTCGGCCATGCGAGTTCCAAGACCATAGTGCAGATGGCAAGCACAGGAAGAGTACTCGGACTGCCCAAGTCCCTCGCACCAACAACACACTTCTGTACAGCATGCCGAACTGGAAAGCAGTGCAGGCAACCAGTGAGCAGAAGGGAGCACCGGAGCATGCACCTCGTCGATGGCCAAAAACTGCAGATCGTGACAAGCTCGAGGACTCAAGATCCATTCGCATTAGTTCACTCCGATCTGTGCAGTCCGATGTCGTCAAGCTCGCTCACCGGCTCGAGGTACATATTAACGATCACAGATGACTGCAGTAGATACACTTGGGTCTACTTCCTGAAACGTAAAAGCGAAACCTTGACTAAATTTAGACAGTTCAGGTCCATGGTAGAAATACAGTTTAACACACAACTCAAGGCCATCAGATCCGATAGAGGCGGAGAATATGTCTCCCACGATTTCATTAAATTTTGCGCTGACTCTGGAATAGCCAGACAACTAACACAAGCTCACACGCCCCATCAAAATGGAGTAGCCGAAAGGAAGAATAGAAGTCTCCTAGAAAAAGCTAGGTGTTTAGCATTCGAAAGCAACCTGCCTGCCTTTCTTTGGACTGAAGCAGTTTCAACTGCGAACTATCTCATAAACCGCACTTCAACCCGTGCTAATGGCGGCATCACGCCCCATGAAAAACTCACAGGCACCAAACCTCTAGTGAGCCACTTCAAAGTCTTTGGGTGTAGAACGTATGTTCTAAACACCTCACCTGCAAGAAAAAAATGGGAACCTCGATCTAGCGAGTGCATCTTTGTAGGCTATGACTCCACCTCAAAGGGATTTAGAAATTACAATAGGAACTCTAGGAAGATCGTCATAGCTAAAGACGTAGATTTCGACGAGGAATCTTTTCCTTGCTCCCAGATCCCTGCACAATCCAGTGAATCCAGACAAAACATAGAGTGGCCGATCATAGACCCTCCAGAATTAGTAGCGTCACCATTGCCGAGTGTACCAGTGAGCACGCACAGAGCTATCCACGGCTCTGTTGTCCCACCCGGAGCCCAAAGTGAAAGCTCCGCCCTTTCGGCTGATCGCACTCATGAAATTTCTGGACCAGAGTTGCCCAAAACCACCACGTCCCAACCGGTCACTCGACTCACTCCTGATCAGTTCACAGACATCCAACCTGACAGCTTCTCTGTTCAACCTCCACTGGTGCCCGATGTCTCGAGTCAAGTACTTACACGAGGCAAACGGAAAAATCACAATGGTGATCCTCGTGTAAGTAGAGGCACCTCCAGCCGATCCCCACGTGTATCAAAGGATGGTTGGGAAACTAATTTTTCTCACTAATACTAGACTTGACATAGCCTATCCCGTTAGTGTAGTGAGTCGTTTCATGGCCTCACCACAAGAACCCCACGCACAGGCAGTGAAGCATATTTATCGTTATCTACAGGGAACGATTGACTTCGGTCTAATCTATCGGCAAGGAGAGGATGATGATTTGTACGGTTTTACTGATGCCGATTGGGCAGGGGACTCTCACGACCAAAGATCCACTACAGGCTATCTGTTCATGTTGGGAAGCACGCCAATCACATGGAACAACAAGAAGCAGCCTACGGTTGATCTTTCCTCTACGGAGTCCGAATATATGGCTGTTACAGAAGGAGCTAAGGAAGCGGTTTGGCTAAGACGCTTGTTTGGTGAATTAAAGACCCTAAATCTGAGAGATTCAACACTCATATATGGCGACAATCAAGGAAGTTTAAACCTCGCACATAACCCCGTCTACCACGGGAGGACCAAGCATATTGAGGTACGCCATCATTTCATACGAGAGAAAATCCTATCTGGTGAAATTGACCTAGAATACGTACCCACAGAAGAACAATTAGCAGACATTATGACTAAAGCACTAGGAAGAACTGCTTTTGAGCGACTTCGAAGTCAGTTAGGGCTAGTTAGAATTGATGCACAAAATCACAGTCCAATAATTTTTCCAAAACCCTAGAAAAGTTTGATTACCCAGATAGAATTTACAATCCATAATATTCTGGACATTCGTCCACCTCAGGAGGGCATCCAACGGCAGAAACGTAGAAAGGGAGTGACCCAGCTGGTCTCCTAGAAAATTCAATCCTAGACTCGATCTCCCTCATGTCCTCACTTACTAAAACCCCATAGTGAATAGCCTCTAGGCGCAATCTTTGATCACTGGACAAGCGAGCCAGTTGATTCTGTACAAAATAAACTAAATAGCCTGGTGCGTCTAGAAAAACGAAGGTTAGCGCACCCCACTCCACAGTAGAAGCAACGAATCGATTCCAAGACAAACTTACTTGACGAAGGCTCTGTAAGAGAGACACAGATGGAGAGTGCATAAGAAGTGGCCAAATCTTGTCCCGGACCACAGAGTCTGGCAGGGAAGGAATGAGCGCGTTGTTGACACCCGGCTCGCCACCTGAACCCGACGATGAAGGAGCCACGACTAAAGCCGCGTCAACCGAAGCATCGAAGCCATCGCCACGTCCCGGCGGTACTCCCGAAGACTGGAACTCATCTCCAGTCAAAGAGTCAAAGAACCACCTCTCGAATAACCCCGAAGTAGCGTCCACGAACTTGCGAAGAAACAGGGTGAAAATCCACAGACTCAGAAGAAAGGATTGCCATAGATCGAGTTCCTCATCAACGAAAGCCCCAAGCTCTCTCATCGTCCTCATGTTAAAAATAGCAAGGAAGACTGTCAGAAACCCGAAACGCTGAGAGACCAAGGTATCTCAAGCGAGGGGGGGTGTTGAAGATCTACGTGTCTCTGACAGGTCACCATCCAGGTGGCTCAACTGTAATGATAGTACTGTACCGTCGAAGTGCAATAGAATGCAGATCAGAAACGGTTCTGTCAAGTTAGTGGTCTTAAACCACTCCACTTACAGGACACCGTTAGACATTATGTCCCAGTTAGTGGGGCTGCTCCAAGAGCCTGTATATATGCGCTACCAAGCCAGCTGATTATCTCATCTGTTTTTCTGGTCTATCAATTGTCGTAAACTTCTACAGCCAAAGGCAAGTGAGAGGATAAACCAAGTATGGAGGACCCATAACTTCCCTCGAATTGTGCATTATGGCTCGTTTAAAAAAGAGTTGTTGATGCTCCAAAGCATCCAGTCCAAAATTGCAGGAACCCACCGAATTCTCTCTTCTTCTTTCTCATCATTGTCGTGGAGTCCAGATCATACCTTTTCTTTGAAGGTGACAAACTTTGGTTCACAATAGAGTTGCTTGATCACATTTAAGTGCATTTTGAACGATTCCTCGCAACCGGGCACCAACCAATATTGTGAAAAAACGATACCAAGTGCATCCATGACTGGCTGGGTCGGAAAGCGGGAGCTCAATTCATCATTTAGCATACGAGTGACTTCTGCAATAAACAACAACAATGATGGAATGAGATGACGAAATCTATCCACAACCAGTACAGCCGTGAACTTATATCAAGAACACAATGAGCAAAGGTGCAAGGAAGTGCAATTGGGTGTGCATACATAATCAAGAATAACTTTGACATAATCCATATCAATCAAGGTTTATTCCAAAAATAAATAAGGATCAATAAAAAAAATGAATAACTAATAATGATCAACATTAATAAGCACATTTATAATAAATCTGAAAATCAAGAAATAAAAGGAAGTCAAATCTTAATTAGCATTAAAAAGCCTTGGTTCTGTGCCACGCTGCCATGTAACATCGGCCAGAAGTCAGCAGCTGCTGATCCTTCAGTGGAAGGAAAATTGACAGGAGTAAATGGATGAAATCCGTCTGGTTGGTAAGACTATGTAATTTCAATAATCAAAAGTTTGATTATCGAAGCACACATTTGTCTCCTTAGGAGAAAATGTAATAATTCGATAAAAAGAGAAATAGACGGTGGGGCCTGAGAAACAATGGTTGGTACAATTTTTAAGACATCTTATAAGGTTTGTTTGATAATAAAATATATCATAGCAAGAATATTGTGCATCTTCTTTGGTGAATCTATCATTTCAAGAATGACACAATTGTAAGGAGATATGTCTCAAAGTAAGTACACCCAATTGCAACCCACACCAAAATTATCAAAAATGACAAGCATGGAAAAATTCTTGTCACTTTCTCACTCAGTGACGAGGACATATAGGACATTTCCTACGTTACGTAATACATTTCCTAGAAATATGTTGGAATTTTTTTTAGTATCCAATGAATATTCTAGTAGATAATATTCTACAAATATTATCTCCAATGTTCTCAATAAGTAATGACCAAGAGCTCTATGTTACGTCTGTGACGAACATGAGGTCAATTTTATCGTTTGTAATGTATGACAACTTTGATCCAGATCTAAAAGCAAGTCAACTTTCTAGATTCTTGACTAAATTGTACATAACTTGGACATGAAAGTCGAGTTGATTTTTAGTACACCTATAATTAGAACTCTCAAAATCCATATTTTATTCACGCGATGTTTTTTAAAAATTAAAAAAATCAATTTAAAACATCACGATTTGCATTCAAAATGAACCCACTTACTAGCCAAAAACATTAAACAAAAACTAAGTCAATTTAATAATTATATCCAAGTCTAGGCTATATGATCTAGAGTTTTAAATTTTGATCCGAAAGCAGAATGATATCAATTACTGTAACTGGATACCACTCTGCAAAACAAGATCATCTTTTATAGATGCAATTGATTGAAACTAGTTTTCACATTAAACACGCAGTTCGCTATTTATGCACTTGGTCAAGTGCGTTCATTTCATGAGCAAATCTTGCTTAAAATTTTTTGTGTAAAAATTTCTCTAAAAAACAACCATTTTTGTCGTTCTACAATTACTTTCATTGTAAACAAACAATTATTTAATTTAATTTTTATTCTTATCTTTATCTTTTATCTTTATCTTTTATTTTATTTTTTCTTTTATCTTTTCTTTATCTTGTTTCATTTATCTTATTTCTTTCTTGTCTTCAATTTATTTTCCTTCTTGTCTTCAATTTATTTTCCTTCTTGTCTTCCTTCTTGTCTTCTTCTTTTTCTTCTATTATTTTCATTCCTCTTGTGGCAGCCGCAAATCCTTCGCCCGCACCAAAGACAAAAAAAGTAAAAAAAAAAAGAAAAAAAAACTTTTTTTTTTTTTTTTTTTTTTTTTTTTTTGGAGTTCGTCTTCTTTTTTGTTTGGGGCTCATGAACCCTGAAAATAGAAATTTAAAAAAATAAAAATTTAGGGTTCAACCGCTGGCGGTTGAACCCTAAACGGCACAAATAAAAAATAAAATAAAATAAAAAAAATAAAAAAAATTTAAAAAATAAATCTATTTTTAGTCTGCTGTGCGCTAGAGGGTGCGCGGCCGCGCACCCTTTGCCTCATTTTCTCCTCTCCCCTCTCCTCTCTCCCTCTCTCCCTCTTCTTCTCTCTCCCTCTTCTTCTCTCTCCCCTATATATATGAGGAGAGGGGAGAGGGGAGAGAGAAGAAGAGGGATAGAGGGAGAGAGGAGAGGAGGAGAGGAGAAAATGAGGCAAAGGGTGCGCGGCCGCGCACCCTCTAGCGCACAGCAGACTAAAAATAGATTTTTTAATTTAAATTTTATTTTTTATTTTTTATTTTTTATTTTTTTATTTGTGCCGTTTAGGGTTCAACCGCCGGCGCCTGAACCCTAAATTTTTATTTTTTTAAATTTCTATTTTCAGGGTTCATGAGCCCCAAACAAAAAAGAAGACGAACTCCAAAAAAAAAAAAAAAAAAAAAAAAAAAAAAAGTTTTTTTTTTTTTTTTTTTTTACTTTTTTTGTCTTTGGTGCGGGCGAAGGATTTGCGGCTGCCACAAGAGGAATGAAAAAAAATAGAAGAAAAAGAAGAAGACAAGAAGGAAGACAAGAAGGAAAATAAATTGAAGACAAGAAAGAAATAAGATAAATGAAACAAGATAAAGAAAAGATAAAAGATAAAAGAAAATAAAAGATAAAGATAAAAGATAAAGATAAGAATAAAAATTAAATTAAATAATTGTTTGTTTACAATGAAAGTAATTGTAGAACGACAAAAATGGTTGTTTTTTAGAGAAATTTTTACGACAATATTTTTAATGCTTCCGGGGACCAAGTGCATGATTATATGGCCAAGTGCGTAAATAGCGAATTGCGTGTTATTATCAGTTGTTGAGCCAAAATTGATCATAGAAGAGGACTTGTACGCACCATCAAGATTGCAGCTTCAATTAGTTGATTTTTACAAAATGAAAAAAACATGTCCGTTATATAATGCGTATATATGTAGTTTAAAAAAAAATTATTATGTAAAATGTATGTATAGCTTTAACCCCTAAACGTTCTCACCCTTTTCAGATTTGGCAGTTTTTCAAAGATGCATCATAAAATGCAACTAAGAGGGATATTTTCAACTTCATGAATGAATAAAAGTTGTACATTATGAATTTTAGATTCTATCCATGCGGTTTGATTTGCGATTGCTATCACCAATATTTGTGTATAAATTTTTTAACTTAAAATTTAGAGTTTTTTGTAATATGATTACGTATAGGATATTGACAATCTAATAATGATTTTTTTTTGGGATGGGTTGAAATGTAATACTCTAAGTGTAGTGATTTTTGGAGATTTTTTGGCTGATTAATTTCAGTAGTTGACTTTTTCAAGAGCACTTTTAGACTAAAATCTTCGAAATTTTGGGTGGAACACTACAACACGAAATGAGGCATAAAATTTTCATAGATCATCTCCTTTTTGATTGGATCACACATGCGTGAAGCTAACTTTCCATAAAAGTTTCAGTAAAAAATCCACACTGCAAAAAGTATATGATGGATGAGAAATCAGAGTTCAAATCCGTACATCATGCAAAATATGCATGGTTGGGTGGTTAGGGGTTAATTTATATTGACCATCTAATCAATACACCTACATGGTGTCAAGGTCATACATATAGTTCATCTCTTATAGTTTTATCTTGATGATCCCTACAAGTAGTATGAAAGCTGTCACCTCAGGAAAAAAAATTGACGCTTAGGTTTGCTCGACGGTTATAGATGATTGACCCCTGAACGTCACAATGTCTAGTTTCTGGATGACTAGTAGGAAGGCAGGGCTGGCACTTTCATGTCAAATAATTAATTAAAGTTTGAAAAGTAGGGGTCGGCACTTTCAAAAATAATTATTAAATTTTTTGCTATTAATAACTAACATTGAATTTTACTAGCGGCTACATGATTTCCTTTGTTTTTTGTCTACAATTTTTGTTGACTTCATTTTTGTTGATTTCGACAAAATACTTGAAAATTTTATTTATTTTTTCGGCATTTTTTTGTAGAATTATTTTCTGCCAACCCTGCCTTCCTGGTACGGTATCACATTTAGATCCACCCTACGTTCTCATCAATGTTTGCATGGAAGTCATTCATTTTTTAGAGATACTTCACCAAGTTGTTGTCTTATATAATGGTGGGATTTACCCATACTTGAATATATGTTTTTTCTAAAATTACAAATTTAGAAGTATGTCAAATCGTCGATTAAGCCAAAATTGAATTGATTGTAGTTCAAAGTAGACTTGCAAAAATGAGGTCTTAGATTTAAGAAACACAAAAATTTCAAAGAATCACCACATTTAAGAGTTTCTCATTTCAAATTCATTCCAACAAATTTTACTCAAAAAATATTGGTGATAGTATTGGTGAATCGAACCGTATGGATGGAATCTAAAATTCAAAATCTAGAACTTTCATTTGTATATCAACTCCAAAATATTCTTCTAAATAGTACTTTATGATGATTTTTCTCATCCGTCATGAACTTTTTGCATTGTGGAATTTTAATTGTAGATACTATGGGAAGTTAGCTTCATGCATATGTGATCCGATTAGAAAGTGAATGATTTGTGAATTTTTTATGCCTCATTTCATGTAGTGATTTGCCCAAAATTTTGAAGATTTCAGTGTTAAAATGCTCTTAAAAAAAAAAGTCAACTCATGAAATCAAGCAACCAAAAATCACTACTTTTAGGTTATTACATTCTATCCAATCACAAACAATTTCATTCGTAGATTGTCAATATCTTATTCGTTATTGAATTACAAAATAATTTTGAATTTCACATTTCAAATTTTATACAAAATTATTGGAAATAGCAATCATAGATCTAATTGTATGAATAGAATCTAAAATTCATAATGTACAGTGGGGTCCAAGGTAGAATGGCATTTTTGGTTTCGCAATGGAAAAAAATTCAAGTCTGCCCACTTTGAAAGCCTCCCGAGAGCTCAAAAATTGATTTTTTACCACGAAATTTTTACCAAAGACCTATCTTTAAGTTAATTATATGTATGCCAAATTTCAAGGCCAAAAAATTCACCGAAAAAACGATATTCAAAATCTACCAACATTGGTAGCCAAAAGATTAATACAAAAAAAGATATTAACAATCTACTAACATGTGTAGTTGTGGGAAATAATGGGGGAAACTACACACATTGGTAGATTGTAAATATTTTTCTTTGTATAGATTTTTTGACCTTTAAATTTGGCACAAATGTTTTATCAAAAAGAGCATGTTGTGCCAAAAATTTCATGATAAATAGACAATTTCTCAACCTTTGGGAGGGTGTCAAAGTTGGTAGCAAAGTTTCCCCCATTGTTTTCCACAACTACACATGTTGGTAGATTGTTGATATCTTTTTTTGTATTAATCTTTTGGCCTTGAAGTTTTTATCATATGTTATTAACATAAAGAGGTTTTTGATCCGTGAATTTCATAGCAAAAAAAAAAAAATTCAATCTTTGGAAGGCGGCAGCAGTGAAAACATTTCCACAACTACCAATGTTGGTAGATTTTGAATATCCTTGTTTTGGTGAATCTTTTGGCCTTGAAGTTTGGCACACATATAATTAACTTAAAGATAAGTCTTTGGTAAACATTTCGTGGTAAAAAACCAATTTTTGAGCTCTCGGGAGGCTTTCAAAGTTGGCAATACTGAAATTTTTCTCACTGCGAAACCAAAAACGCCCTTCTACCTTGGACCCCAGTGTACATTGTTTATTCATAATCAAGTTCAAAATATCTCTCTAGGTTTCATCTCGTAATGCATCTTTGCAAAACTGCCAAATTTCGAGAGGGCTCTAGGCATTTAGGGGTTAATACAAGTAGAAAATAGATGCGAGCTTGCCATGTCTAATACTAAACCCAACCATCAGTTGTTGAATAATCAATTTATAAATTAAAAAATCCTATTTCAACAAATGCCAAGTAAATATTCTTCAATATTCTCTTTGTAACCATAGAAAATGAATATTTTTGGAAAATAATTCTTCAGGAAAATCTTAACCCTTAACTTCTTGAACCATTTTGAGCGCGTTTTGGACTTTGATTTTTTTGGTTAGGGATACATGTTGCTCAAACTTATGTAGTTCACTTTTTTACAAAATTAACCGTAAGATCTTGTAGATATGCAAGTCACCTTCATCTTTACAAAGTTTGGTGTCAATCTGAGTTTTAGGTTGCTTGGATGGGACACAAAAGTGAAGGGTACTCCAAGAAATTCACTGTTTTCTCACTGCTAAAAATGAGCTTTGACCAACTCTCTTGGGCACATACTATTTTAGAAATTTGGTGCCGTCTGGAATTTTGAAGATAATCAAGTTTCCTACGCATGACAACAAGTTTTGTATTTTTAGGATAAAAAATGAGTGAGAAAGAGGCCTTGACATCACATCCACTTTTTACTAGTTCACTTGTGACTTTGAGAGAAATCTTACAACTTCCTACAAATATGATCTTCCATTGCGAAATCGGACAAGGTAGGCTGAAAGTACACAAAACAACACATATAGTAGGAAAAAGAATTTTGGAAAAAGGTGAAATCCAAGTGCATATACATTCATCCACAGCCGCCATGACAATTACAAAATATTAAAAAATCGGTCAAACTGGTCAACTCTGTGGAATCTGTGGAATCTGCTAATTCAAAGAATCGAGAATCTTCAGTACCACTGTCAGTTTAATTATTCCACTGTCAATTGAATTCCATTACCGCCACGAATCCAAATCACCTTTCAAATGTACAGTACAGCCCAAATGTACTGCTGCCCACTCAAGTATAAATATGGCCATTCCGTGTTCAACTGTGCATTATCATTTCTTCTCCTTGAGAACTTGCTTCATCCTCCTTCAGCTTAGTTGCATTCTCCTTCACTTCATTTCTTCACCTTGACTACTTGCTGCGTCCTCCTTCTTCAGCTTAGTTGCATTCTCCTTCACTAAGGAGCGGACGCAGACAAACGCAGCAGACTACGTGAGTCTCTCTCATTGCATTAATTCCAGGCCAAATAATTAAGAAGCTGCACAGGAAGAACGGGAGGCCATTACCCCCGGTAGCCTGGAGGCCAATGTAGATTTACCCCCTCAAACTTTCTAAACAAGTAGGTCGAGGGCAAGTGTAAATATCTAAACCGTGTATAAATATAAAAGGAGTAAAGCGCGCTTCAAATAAGAAATTCGTGGCCTATCTCGTGACCTTGAACCGTGTTAAAATCTCTTTACGTACGTGTTGCAACCAGGCTCTATGAGATTTGTGTTGCAAAATGTTCATACAGGTCACAGATTTTACGAGGACACTACAGTGACTGAGCTAGCTTCAGAGTTCGGTCCATGCACGTATGGAGCAAATACAATTCAGGAGTGTGAAAAATCCTATTCTAAAAATGTTGTGTGCCACATAATTAAGTCTAGCAGATTCAATCCAAGGTTCCACTCGTGTTCTCAGAGTCTAATTTCATGTGACATTACACTGGCCGTTCCTCTCTTCGTACACTAAATTGCAGCTCCAGCTTTGACAACAAACTCAATTGAGAAATGCTCACTGCATGTACATTACATAAGATGTCATCTGAATTACTTCGATCTCTTGAGGATTGGATCTTACAACTCGTTCGAAGAGCTCCAGCCAGGGCTCATAGTCGGCCTTCTTGAACCTAAAATAGTATGATTTTTTAAGGACAAATGTAAATAATAGTGATGAAGTGGCATACTTCTTGAGCTCACATAAAAAGAAATTGAATTAAAAAACTTATTCTACAATGTAGAATTGGACTAAAAAGTAGAAGATAGTACACACACTTTCTTGGTTGGGACCATTTTCATTTGAAATTAAGAATCACGTGGAAATGAGCGGTTGACTAACTAACAATCAAACATGGCCCCACAGGCCTCCTTACATTCTAAGGGGTTAACTCTCAGGTTAGGTTTCCACTGGATGAGTCTTCCATGGGGAGAGGCTCTAAGGGTTAAAATAGCTTATCAATGATTACATCTCATGTGGCAATGGTTGCGCTTAGATTGTCATTGTAACACATGCTTTATTTAAAACAGTAACTAATTTCAACCAAACTCTTCTAGAATCACTACAATAGAATTATATTGTGTTGACAAATACAAGTGCATTTGAGTTTGTTGTTCACAACCCAGTCTAAAAACAACACTCATGCCAAGGCACTGGAACGGTGGAACCTCAACATTGCATTCAACACATCCCAACCAAATTCAAAGGGGGCCTGCAAACAGATTCATTAGTCATATTGTTACCTGCAGAAACTTGAAACCTTCTTATTTCCTAGTAAACACACTAAAAAGAAGGAATCATCGAACCCGAGGGCCTTGTCTATATCACTCAATGGTCATGGAATTATCTTTAGTGAAGGCTCTTGGAAGGAGCTAGACTGATCGGAGTAAGCTTCAGAGTTTCCGGTCTCCAGAACAATGGCATCGCGAAGCTCCCGGACCACGTCGCGCATGTAAGGGCGGTGCACGCCCTTGGGCTCCAAGCTTTGGATGGCAATCTCCGCCACTTTCCGCACGCTGTCCATGTTGGCGTGGCTGCGCTTGATCACGGGGTCCAAAATGCCTTCACTGTCGCCGGTTTGCAGAGACCTCCGGACCTTCTCGATGATGTCACACCGGCTTTTATCGTCCAGTGTGTTGTCGATGGGTTGCCGCCCGCACAGAAGTTCCAGCAGTACCACGCCGAAGCTAAACACGTCGCTCTTCTCTGTCAAATGATTGGTCGAGTAGTACCTGCAATTAATCAAACAGGAGACGCAACTTTATTAATTAGTGCAATGAAAACAATTGAATCTTGCTTTCTAAAATGGAGCATAAATTCTTCTGATTTGTGCAAAAAATCTGAAAATCTAAGAGTGCCAAAACACTTGTTAATGTTAGCCAGAATAGTCATATTTGGCAGGTCTAGTAATAGTCATATTAGCGAGGTCTAGTACCTAGACCTCTAAAATCTCTGGTAATTGTAGACTTGAGGTTCACCCTAGTACTGCCTGAGTTGAGCAACTCAAAATCTATGACTAATGTAGACTGGAGTTCATGCGCCAACTAAGTTGGGCCAGTCAAAATCTACACTGGTCAATTACTTGTTATACAATAGAGTTATCCTTCAAGTCACCTTGTGTTTGAATAAGATACCGTGAATTTTACACTAATGTACTCTTATTTGTTCACCCCAAATAGTTAAAAGGTAGGGAAGAGCTTGGTGGCCTCTCATTATTAAGTGTGTAAGAGCTTGGTGGTTTTCAAACTCATGGAAAACTAGTTGAGCCGCCTTTCTCGACGGCTAAACTAGTTTTTCTTGAGTTTAGAGACCACCAAGCTCTTACACACATAATAATGATAGACCACCAAGCTCTTACACACATAATAATGATAGACTACCAAGCTCTTCCCTACCTTTTAACTATTTCAATTGGGGTGAACAAATAAGAGTACATTAATGTAAAATCCACGGTATCTTATTCAAACACAAGGTGACTTTAAGGATAACTCTAATAAGTCTTTAGGATTTGTAAATTGACCAGGTTCTTAAAATTGTTCTGATTCACAAGTTTTAAAATTCCTCTCTCTAAAATACTTGTAGATAGAGACAGTTTAAAGAACCCCAATAGATTTAGATTTAGGGAAGACAATGTCGTTTCTTTTGGCTACCAAAAGTAAACTTGTGTCACCAACATCATAGGCATGTATCACCTAGTACTTAGTGTTTGAAAACTTGTAATACTTGCTTTTAGTAACTGGAAGAAAAAAAAAATGAGCATTCTACGAAGAGAGATTGAAATGCAAAGTGGCAGTGTGCATACTCAGGATCGAAATAGCCCTTGGTTCCTTTGACCATAGTGGAGACGTGAGAAGCTTGTCCTTCTTCGGGACTTAGTTTAGAGAGACCGAAATCAGCCACTTTGGCCACGTATTTTCCGGTGAGGAGGATGTTGTTGCTCTTCACATCACGATGAATAATGGATGGAGTACACCCACTGTGAAGATACTCTAGACCTTGTGCAGAGTTCACAGCAATATCCAGCCGCATTTTCCAATCCAATGGGTCTTTTAAGGCTATTGGAGAGCCACAACCTGCAATATCATTTTTGGATGGGTTAGAATTACACTATAACTCTCACATTTTGATTGTACATATATTAATGTAGAATAGGGCTCTTTACTAAATGGATTACTTTGCTTTTAGTGACATACTAGAGTGTGTTAGATAGACATACCATAGAGATGTTCACGAACAGTGCCCTTGTGCAAGAACTCGTACACCAACATTTGGCTCTTGCCTTCCACGCAATACCCCATCAACGAAACTAAATTCTTGTGGTGCACCCTTGAGAGCAGTTGTACCTAGAGAACAATTTTTCAATTATACTAGTAGTACTGTAATAGAGAACCGGAGTGTATTTATTGTGATTTAAAACCCTAAACCGTGAAACACAAAGTTAACTAACTTTTTTTGAGTAAACAAAGTACATAATTTGCATGTTGCAAGATACTCAAAACAAATGGAAAGTAACATACATGACAAACTCAATGGAATCCATTATTTTTTGTAAAGGTAACGACATAGCAGAAGATGATTATATCTCATAATTAGACTATATTATGTCCAGTAACATGAGTACAACCTTGGATGTTGTGAACATTGGCAATTCTCATAACGAGAGGTTGTACTTTCATGACATTACCAAGTGCATTTGCAAAGTTAGAACGTACCTCATTATTGAATTCGTTCACACCTTGATGAGAATTGGCGTCGGAGACCTTGACAGCCACTTCTTGGCCACTAACAAGCTTGCCATAGTAAACAGGGCCAAAGCCTCCTTCACCAATCTTTGTGGTGAAGTTCTGCGTAGCGGCCGTGATCTCTGCAAGCGAATACTGTTTTGCGCCTTGCATGTTCTCGGTGTCCACCATAACGGCATTGCCGTAGGTGTCCCCGCTGCCATTTTTCAATTGTTGGGCTAGTAATTTAGCGATCTTATCTTCGTCATCCTCTTCCTGTTGTTTCCAAATGTACCAAACGACGATTCCGATCAAAACAAGGACACCAACAAGTCCTCCCACAACCCCAACTATCACACCCGTATTTGAGTTTGATTTGCTTGATGGTTGTGACTCTGGTGTAAGAGATGATGGCGGCATAGGTTTAGCAATTGGTGGTGGTGTTTTAAAAACTGAAGGTGGCATAACTGGTGGCGGTAGCGGTAAAACCGGTGTTGGTGGCATAACCGATGGTGCTGGAGGCGTGACCAGTGGTGGTGATGGCGTAACCGGTGATGGTGTTGGCGGCCCTGTAGTTCCAGGTTCATAAACGTTGACAGTAAATCTCATACCTTGAATACAGTTTTGCGGAACACTTGTTATATAATATTTTATCCCAACCGTTGTAAGTTGATGTGTTCCTGTTGATGTAATATACCATGAATAACTGTCTAATGAGCATTTTTCATAGCTTGCATATGGAACTTCATTAACATCGGAGGTTGAATCGGAAATAGTAAATGCTGCATATAAAAACAAAATAAACTATACGTTAGGTGTTATTCCCGTATTAATATTTAAAAACTTATAAATGGCTAGGTACATAGGTTTATAATCAATATATTTGTATTAAAAACTTGAAAAGATTTCAAATGTATAACAAGAAGGTTTAAACTTTAATTTCATTAACACTACCTATATCGTATATCCGGGGAAGTTACTATCAAGATTTTGATAACTATGAAAGAACAAATATAGGGTGTCTTTTATTCATTTGAGATAAAAATTATAAATTTATAGAAATAATATAGGGTCTTATAAAACAAAAGTGAGAATATTCCAATAATATTCCTACAATATATGTGGAATATACCCTAAATATACAATAAATAGTAGAATATTTCAATTATTTCATAGCCCCCCATTAAATACCCTTTGTACGCTCATATGTACCCAAAATTTACACTAAGTGACTTCCCCGAGATCGTATAACATGAAAGTTTCAAGATTTCATGTCATTAAAAAATTTGTATGATGTATTCTAAGCCAAATATTTGACTATTAATATATAAAAAATTGTTGGGGTCCATGAACATTTTGAATTTTATAACAAACAAAACTTTAGTAAAGTATTGAATTATACAAGTGAAAAACCAACTTGATTTTTTGCGCGCACACACATTATATATATATGCGTATCAACGTATGTATATCTTCTTTGCATGCAATCAAAACTTATTTGAATTGTTTAAAATTTAATTTTAGTTCACTACCTTATTATTTGTTAACAAAATTCCAATTAAGTGTTTGATCACTTACATAAAACATCTCCAACAATAAACGAAATATTGCTTGCCCAATCTACATAGAAGGTTGCTGAAGAAGGAGCTGTCCAAGTTGCAGTATCTCCACCTACCTAAAATTCCAAAAAAAATAAAGTAATCAATAAGTAAATAATATGTTGTATGAAATCTTATACTCCATCCATCCCACTAAAAAGTCATGATTTCATTAAAACTATGTGATTAAGCCCCCACATTGCAAGAAAGGACAATTGGCTCACCAAAATCAAAAAACTTTGCACTAGGAAACCTCTTTAAAATTCTAACTATAATTTTGCCTGCAACCCTAAAACTTTTGATGCAAAAGAATTGTTCTTTAACACTCATCTAGATTGATACCGAGGTTTTCTTTTCTGGCACTTTGGAGTCACACTCCAATGCTGTGGCAAAGTCACAATGGTCTAACTCTAGAGGAACTATCCTCCATACAATGCAAAAAAGTAATTATGAATGGTATAGGTGATTTTGCACATTGAGGCTTTGTATGTGATTTGCATATCAATTGTATCTGACATTATCAATTGTATCTGACATTATCTGACATTAATTATACATTTTTACCATCACTTAAGCAGTATGTGTGACTGACTGACTACAAGAAGATTGACTATTTTTCAGATAAGTTAATTCTCTTTTTCAATTCCTTACAGTTATAAACCTAAGATTTCTTTAAATTTGGAGGAGCTCACCATTCACAAATTGTAAATGTACTGAAATCAAGAGTTTAGTTTGGAATATATTTAAGTCCAAATCACGACTTTTTAATAGGATGGAGGGAATAACTCTTAAAAGAAAAATGTATTCATGTATTATGTTAATAAAATAAAACATGTAGATAAATATTTTAGATATGTCACTAACAAACAAACCCACATTCTAAAATAACATTTAAAATAATATTGTATATAGTGATATCACGTAATTAAAATGTATTTATAGACTTGATAGTTGTAATACTTTTTCTAGCTTTTTATGTAAACCTTCATGATAAATACAAGTTTCCAATTCCATTTTTGATGTTTAAATAGAAAAATCATAAATTTCTAAATTTTTATATTATATATTAAATTAGGAAAGATTATACAAAGTAAATCACGTTATTACTGTTATATCATGAAAATTGCAATACATTTTCAAATTGTTTGCTATCATAGTTACTCAATATTATAAGTCATTGTGAAGTATGTATGTTGCCAAGAGTAGTCCTAATTGTCAGTGTTACAGTCAATGATAAAAGGTAGCACATGAGAGCTAAATTCGTAAATCTTATTGTGGTTTTTTCTTAATTCCAATTCATAATATAAATTTTATATGTAGTTTCAACTTTCATGTTTTATATGTAGTTTTATATGTAATTTTATATGTAGTTTCAAATTTTATATGTAGTTACACCTTCAAATGGTTCATCTACATTATTCTAAAACACTTGTATTAACTTAGACCATTTCAAATAAGAGACCCTCATTATGTAACCCTTAAACCTCCTTGGCCTCACCAAAGGGCAACCCAAAACACCATATTCGTTATATTGCGAGATTTTCAATCTCCCAAATTAATGACAGTTTAGGTCGAGTCAACCTAAATTGTACCATAGATTGGGTACTCACTGAAATTGGACGAAACAACTAATTGTCAAAATTTTCAAATAGCCATAACTTACTCAAATTTTGTCCAAATTGGGCATATGAGGTGTTTTTTGACATCTACAGACAAAGTAGATGTCAAAAAACACCTTATATGCCCAGTTTGGACAAAATTTGAATAAGTTATGGCCACTTGAATATCTCGACGATTGGTCGTTTTGCCCAGTTTCAGTGAAGTACCCAATCAGTGAGTACAGTTTAGGTCGACTCGACCTAAACGGTATTTTCCCAAAATCATGGAATTTTCCCATTATAACGAATATGGTGTTCCAAATGAAATATAAAAAAATTCACCTGTTGGACACAGCTGAAAAAAATTAATTTTAAAACTTTGAAAATAAAAAATGGTCCAAATATGTTGTCAGGGTGCTACCAGGCCCAATGTTGGAAAGCGCTCGCATTGATCCCAACCTAAACTAGTGCTGACCCTGACCAAGCCTCAGAAAAGGCAAATTAGGAGTATTGCCAAGCTTGGCCGTTCTCAAAATTAACCGGATCTCCTCATTTGCTTATGGATTGTTCCATAATTTTTCCAATCTCGCACAATTTGAGAACCAAACTCTATTTTTTTCAACAACTTTCTAAATCACCAATTCTTTCAATTTTTGGTTCACATAATCTCCCTTTTCCTCCATGATTCTCTTATAATTAAGTCCCACAATCCAAAGAGCTTACTTTAACGTTTTTGAGCATTCACTTACCTACACTATGTTACATATTAAGCAGGGTAGTTCTTACCAATATGACAGTGTACTTTCTAAGTATGCTTGGGCTCTGCATTGTAAACTTGTCTCTATTTTGTACTTTTGAAGGGCTCTTTACTTCCAATATCATAGCCATTTATACTAATGCAGGTAGAAAGTACAAGATCATCTCAAAAGAGTCAAAACACATAATTGCAAGTGAACATTAAATGAAGAAACATAGTTGTGATGTCTAACATGTATATCCAACTTGACATTGTATTAGACGTTTGACTTCAACTGAGCTAAATTAGACAACTGTCAAATATGTTAAACAACATGGTTAACTTATCCCCAAATATCCATGGATATTCTAGAATGATCAATGTATATTATGAGAATATACTTCTTGAATAAGTGGAGAGTCCACTAGAAATGTCTTCCACGTGTTCGGAAGTATCTCTAGTGGTCAAATAAGACAACAGCGAACCTACATTAATGAAAGGCTTTTCATTATTTTAGAACTTGAGTTTAATTAGTGTGGACTCTTCCAACCAAATATCACATTATATGACGACCCACACTAAACAGTGAGTGTTAGTACTTCTTTACCTGAAAGATTGCGGGTTGTCGGTTTGGCACATTCACATTGGGTCGTGGCGGGGGTGCGGGAATGGTCATAGGATTCACGGTGGGCGCGATTTTTAAGCCTTGAATACATAGAACTGCGCTGTCTTGAATGTAATAGTACGGCCTGACCTCCTTGAGCTGCATGTACACGTCAACACCATTGCCGAAGTACGCATAAGCAAGGTATGCTGCGTTATTGCATGCTGCATAGTTTGCACTTGTCTCTTCTTCGACATCCCCAGTGCCTCCCACAAATTCTGAAATAGATTAAGTAACATTGTACAAATTGGTCAGTGTGAAATGAATCAATACAATGATGAGCCAATTGTAGTCCTGTTTAGCTAGTACTGAAATGATACAAAATAAAATGGACAGGATTGAGTAAATAAATGTTCACTCTTGTGTTCACCGTGAACTGTGTGAAAGAGTTCTCATGTAATACTTACAATGGTAATGAAAAGAAGTATGTTTTTGAGACCATTAACCCGTAAAGGACCAAGAACCCCAAATTGGACCTCATGTTCTTTTTAGCATTTTGAAGGCTTTCTTCAAATTCATTTGTGTTTAGAGCAACTTATATACACATACAATGTTTTTGAGTAATTCCGGTGATACAAAACTTGACCCCATCGGAATTGCTTTTTTAAGAATATAATCGATTGAATTTGGGATTTTGAAACCATGAATCCTTGGTCCTTTTGGGGTTAATAATAACAAATTCCAACGAATGCCAAATGCTAATGCATTGTGGAAATGTGGTGGTGGAGGTATAGGTACATCGACCTATTGGTTTTCAATTGCTAATGTTGGAGAATGGCCTGATATGGGTACCACCATTACGCATCTTACATAGTATGACAGTATGACTATGACTATGATTTATGTTTAACTCATTTAATGTATGCTAGGAATTTTGTCTTTAACACCATATATCTAATTGCAGCTATGGTGTCTATAATTCCTCTAGTTTAAATTGTAATTTTTCAATGCTTTTGTCTTACTAAAACGATATTTCTCAAAAACCACACTCTTTTTGGAGGGGTACCCATATCACTATATCAGGCCATCACCTGATATTACAAAATTATTTTACCTCCAAGTATATTGAATTGCTTAATTAAAAGTGTAGTTTTAAACCGGTGTACGTTCATACGTAGTTTACTTTCTTTAGAATTCAATTTTATCCTTGTGATGAGATAATGGCGCTCCCAATTAACCCCTAATGGACGGTCAAGGATTCATAAATATATAATGACAGCTACAATCGATCATATCATGAAAAATATGATTCAGGTGGTACCAATTTCCTATGTCACCGGAATCACTGAAGAACATTGCATGTGTTGACCAAAAACAAACAAATTAGAGAATATAGAAGTACACACCACCAGGGTCTCATATGCAATTCCCTGTGTGATTTCTTTGCAAGTCTCACTTTTCCCACTGAGTCTTAAAGCTGCTTATGTGTGATGGCATGATATGGGTACCCCCTCCAAAAATAGTGTGATTTTTGAGAAATATCGCTTTGGTAAGAATTTTTTTTTACAAAATTACAAAAATTAAAGGATGTTATAGGCACCATGGCTGCAACCATATACATGGTGGTAAAGACAGACTTTCTAGCATACATAAATTGAGTTGAACATAAGTCACACTATGTGAGACGCGTAAAAGTGGTATCCATATCAGACCATTCTCCATTTCTCCTAAAAGAGAAACGCACACAGGGAAACCATTATGAGCTCCCTGTGCACAGGACCTACCCAAAACTGCAAAACAGAACAGGAGGTCCAATTTGGGTTCCTTGGTGCTTTAAGAGTTAAGTAACATGCAAATGAGTGAATGACTGGGGGCAGGTAATTAATCAACATACGTAGTACATCTCCGATTCGGAAGCTGATGCCTGATGCCCAGCTGGTGAAGAAATCAGGCGTTGCAGGCACCTGCCATACGGCATTGGATCCACCAACTTGGAAGACTTGAGGCAGTCGGTAAGGATCTGTAGACGCATGGCTCACAAGCTGCGGCATCATGTGAGAATGGTGGTCATCTGCATAGAAAGTAAACGCAGCTCTCGTTTTTGTGATCAGATGCTGTGTTCCAAGAATGGCTCCAAAAAGAGCCATGAGGAAAATGCATGCCTGCAGCACATTCCATTTGCTGTAACTCCGGCTAGTTCTCCACAATGTTGAAACTCCATACAACATTGTTGTAGTACCTCGTTCTTCTCCTGCTAAAGCATGACAAAAATCTGCCGCTTAGACCTAAGAAGGACAAGAAAAAATGAGGGAACCATGTACCTTCCACCCACCCCAAGAAAGCATATCGATTGACGTGATTTAAGGTAGATGTCCTAGAACCACCACCTCCCCAAATTATGACATGAAGACTTTTCTTGGGGCCACCACAGTTGAGACCCAAAACCACCAATTTCACTATTCAAGTAGACCAATGGCACGCCAAACATTGCAAAGAAAGAAATAGTTGGTGGTTTTGAGTATCATTATGAGTGAAAGTTAGTATCACATGGTGTGGACATGGGGAAACCTAGAGGTTTGATTTGGGTCAGAGGTTACTTTCCACTTTGGAGTTTTGTATAAAATTGACAAATGCAAATTAGATGTTGCAATTTTTTGCAATCGTCATCAAAACCTATTTCAAATGTGGTCATATTTTTTTTCAAATTTAGCACTGCCAAAAATAGGCCAGATTGGTCAAGTTGGTGGTTTTAGGACAATCAACCTTAGTCAACCTTAATCGACACAAACTAATGACAGAATGATCATGGGTTTTGGTCCAAAGGATATCTCGAATGTAGCCCTGAGAGTTGGTTTTGTGATATTCATGGATAGGGTAAATATAAGGGTAGGCTATCAAATCTAGCAAACGGCTTCATTCTAAGTATAGTCACCACACTATTGCGAGCTCGGAAAACTGACTGCACCCAGAAAATTTCATATATTCTCATAGTTAGTCCAGCCTACTGTATCCCAGGTTAACACTCGCCAGGGAGTTTCAACTTACAAAGGCCCCCAAGCACTTATAAAAGCTAGCTAGCTATCTATATATTTCTCTACTGCAACCACGGGGACACATGTAATATCGGGAACGTCACCTCGGAAAATGTACCCCTTGGCTACATTCTACGGGAGGTTCCCGATACTACATACTAACCCACTAGACCATCATTCAAGATTTTTTTGCTCGTCAGACATCCGCAAGGAGTTAAGCAATCTTTGAGTCATTATGGACATGTTGAACTTACAAACATTTAAGACGTGTTGCATACTCACATTAGACAAGATTTCTACTAGTTATAGAACAACTTAGCACTTCAATGTATAGATATTAACCTTCTCATGCCTTATAAGGATATCAAGTCCTTAACAACAGTTCATGACTTCCATCGCCTAATAAAAAGATCCTATTCATGGCCATAAAAAAATATGCAAGTTTTCCACTACATGTTTAAAACATCATTTCTAATGAACCCGAGCTCAAATCCTCTAAAATTTGGTATCATAACAAAGAAAACAAAATTCCCTACAAGTGAGCTAAATAAACAAAGAACATCAGAAAAACAGTCCAGAAAAACCCATCCGAAAATCAGCTTCAACACAAACTATTCAGGTACTCCAGGCCATGACAGCAAGATGATGGTAAATGTTTCTCTATGAAATGAATTTCTGCTTGCATGTATGAAAATCATAAACATTGGTTTCAAACTTCAGTACAAAACCTGCTCCAGTGATGGGAAGCATGATATCAATATTGACATCCGAGTGACCAGTACCGACACCGGAACTGGTCGGAGAACCGTCACCCGCAACTGATTCTTCCAGTGCCATTACAGACCGGTCTAACGTACTAGTCGGTGAATCGAACGTCCTGCAATTAAAGAAAGATATAGCAAGATCAATCATGCTACGAAGTCAACGTGGAAAGCAATAGAAAACTGACTTAAAAATTAACACCTCGGTCGCTGGGATCTCACTCAGGCTGATATATCGATGGAGTCAGAAGTGCTAGCAGAGTCAGAATCAATGGAGCTCTTGAGGGAGAGTACGAACTGAAAGTGGTATGTAAGTAGCTCGCTAGTGTGTGTCTGCGCTACCGACTAGCTAGCTGGGGTGCAATCGACGTGGGTGAGGCAATACCTGGAAATAAACGTGGAATATACAGTCTGCAAGTTGCAGCCCGGATACCGGCCGGACTACGTACAGGCTACGCTAGCAACTTCAGATGCGGCAGTGTGATTCTTTTACCGCTCCTTTTAGGATCATTGTTGGCTCTGCGTGACAGTACAGTACCCCAACTGAACACTGCTACATAAGAGTGAGAGCATCAGCATCCTTGCAAGCTAAGCTTATTCTTCACTATTTGAAGAGAATTAAACTTACTGTCCCCCACCCTCACACACCAAATGTGTACATCAAACAGTAAATAGGCCAATCACAAATAGAATGTGGAATATGTGTATGTATATGTGTATGTGTATGTGTATGAGTAACAAAAGGAACATGGGAACTTCAGAACATTAGGAAATATACACACTAGGAAATGAATGTATGCATGTGTGTGTATATATATACATACATATGCGTGTGTGTGTATATATATAGATAGATAGAAACACCGACCCTATTGCAAGGCCGGCGTGAATGAAGTGTCCGTTCGTAATGTCAATGACCCGGTGCCCACCGGACAGGGGGACATTGGAACAATATGTATATATATATATATATATATATACATCCATACATACATACACACACTAGCACAAACCTATTGCATTGCAACAATGAACACAAGGGAACATAGAAAGGTGTCCGTTGCATTCGGCATCTATGCATGCAAGAATGAAGTGGGATGCCTCAAAGCCATATCATCGAGTTCAAACATCATCAAGTTTGGATGGAAAAAATTTGGGATGAAACTGTGATTGTTTTCATGACAACCAGGTCTTGACAAATAACGTGACAATGTGCGTTTTATATTATACATAGAATAAATCACCATATACCAAGTGCGTTTAAAACACTAAACTTAGATTTGAGGAGTTGTAAAGTTGTCGCTTAACTCATAAACGTCCAATTTGGCCATCTGTATCACTAAACTTTGCAACGGTGGCATTTTCTCATTTTACCTCGATTTTATGATTGCAATACATCATTTTAAATCTCTTAGTTTATACTATACGGTCAAGAGTGCTGATCGTGTCAAATTGAAGTTATTTTCACACAAACACATGATTTGCAGCAGCGGCCCAATTTTCCTACATTAGAGAAATTACATAGTGGATGCTCAGGGATTAACACGTTTATATACATTATATGTACATGTGTATGTATACGTTACTTATGGTTGAAGGCGCATAGGCTATTTGGAAGGGCTCCCAGTATTTTTTTAATCCAGGTTTTTCCAGTGTTTGAGACCTTTCCAGGGTAGGGGTGTGGATGAATTTTCCTCCCAATCATGGCCAGAGCAATCAGCCAACAACAACTGCATGACACTCTCTGCACACTGAAGAACAAGGTTGTCAGAGCATTTCCACCCATGCCCTCATCAAGTGGCCTTCAACAGTGGTTTGAGAGGGCATTGTAGGAGTTCAAGTGGCCTTTCAAATTCTGGACCCCCACTGTTGAGTCTCCTTGAATTTGAGAATCTGAAAAATGAAGAGCCCATGGCCAATGGGAAGCACCACATGCATGCTGGGCCATGGGTGGGAATGATTCATTGATTACATTCAAATCAAGAGGATGGAAAGCACCACGCCAGCACATGCATGTTGGGCCATGGGTGATTATCGCAATTAATGCAATGATTATCTCCCTCAAATAGCCCGGATTTCAAGCTCCAGAGGCAAATGCAAGACTCCACAACCTAGCGTGGCAAAGCTCATTTCTACAGAGGCCTTGCAAGAGAGGCCACTGGCAAACCCAAGGGTGGGAGAGAAAAAAGTGTGAGGGCCCTCTACACTGCCAAAAGGCCACTTGTTGAGGGCAAGGGTGGCCATGCTCTCATGTCTGGCACTTATTTCCAACTTGACGTTGGTTGCCTAATTAAACAAGTGTCAAATATGTTAAACAACTTTGATGAAATAATCTTGAATAGTCATAATCTTGAAAGAAAATGTTCTTGAATAGTCATAATCTTGAAAGAAAATGTGTGATAGACTGGGAGGCCTACTAGATGTCATCAACACTTTGTCCAGATAGTGGTCAAGTAAGATAACCATGTTGAACAAATTATGAAATTATAGCTTCAATCATTGCTAGGTTCAACTAATCAACAAGTGTGGTCTATCAATTTTGTAAACAACATGAGAAATGACCCTTCTTAGTCTAATCTAACAACCATAACAATGAGAACACTGCGTACAGAGCTATTTTGAGATCATAATTTGGTATTACGAATCTATCAATTTCTTGAATGTAAGCAAGTTTTTTCAAGAACCATTTACAATAGTGTGCCCAGGGTACTACTACTTTGAGGCATCATTTTTTTCACAATAATAAGGACTAGATGACGTAAAAATAGAACCTTGTTATAAGAAATGGCATGTTAGGAGGAAGTAATTTTCATATTGAGGTTGTATTTCACTTTTATTGTCAAACATAACCTCCATGGTTGGATCTTGTTCAATGAAGAGTTTAAAAAATAAACACCATAATGACAAAGAACAAGATTAGGAGACATGGATGCACTCTCTACATCCAGTGTTTGTCACAGTGCATGACAGATGACATGTCCACCTATTTGCTTTACATTGCTTGTTGAATTAACCTTTTGTCTGTTCAAGATGAAAATATTCAAGCATATTTGAATATATATTTGAGAATGTTCATAAAAATTCCTATCAAAACCCTAATTTCTCCAACACCTATCCAACCCTAAGTTCCCAACAAGACAATAGGACAATCATCATCTGCCCATCCTTGTTGCCTCTACGAGAATGACATCCATTGAGATTATAAGTACACAATGAGCAAAGGTGCAAGGAAGTGCAATTGGGTGTGCATACATAATCAAGAATAACTTTGATATAATCCATATTAATCAAGGTTTATTCCAAAAATAAATAAGGATCAATAAAAAATGAATAATTAATTATGATCAACATTAATAAGCACATTTATAATAAATCTGAAAATCAAGAAAGAAAAGGAAGTCAAATCCTAATTAGGATTAAAAGCCTTGGTTTTGTGCTACACTGCCATATAACATCGGCCAGAAGTCAGCAGCTACTGATCCTTCAGTGGATGTAAGATGACAAGGTTCAAACTAGGGACCTCTAGTGTGTGAAACTGGGGACCTCTAGTGTGTCTCCAATAAGGGTTCTATGTTATGTCTGTGACATCCATGACGTCAATTTGATTGTTTATCATGTATGACAACTAAATTGTACATAACTTTAACATGAAAGTCAACTTGATTTTCATTACACTTATAATCAACACTCTCAAAATCCATATTTTATTCATGTGATGTCATTTCGAATTTTTAAAAAAATAGGTTTTTAAAAACATCACAATTTGCATTCAAAATCAATCCACTCACTAGCCAACAAGATTAAACAAAATCCAAGTCAATGTAATAATATCGAAGTCTTCAAATCTCTTGTAACCATAGGGCAATACTACTAGGGCATTGGGCCATATGATCCAGAGTTTTAATGTTTGATCCGAAAGCAGATATCAATTACTGTGTAGCTTAATGCTATTCTACAAACAAGATCAAACATTCTAGTGAAGGAATTGATTTCTTTGCTTAGTTGCACAACCCTTTATTGCCATAGCCACGGATATGGACGCAAAATGTCATACCACTGATTCTAAAATTTGCTGAAGGGATATGATTGCATCTATTATAGATGTAATTGGCTTGAAACTAATTTTGACATTATGAGATGTTGAACCGAAATTGATCATAGAAGAGGACTCATGGGTACCATCCAAATTTCAGCTTCAATTAGTTGATTGTTATGATATGAGAAAAACATGCATGTTATATAATGCATATATATGTAATTTTTATAAACTTTATTATGCAGAATGTTTGTATACACCATTTAATTAATACACCTACATGGTGTCAAGGTCATACATATAGTTCATCTCTTACAATTTTATCTTGATGATCCCTACAAGTAGTATAAAAGTTGTCACCTCAAAAAAAAAAGTTGACGCTTAGGTTTGCTCAATGGTTATAGATGATTAACCCCTAAACGTCAATGTCCAGTTTTTGGATCACTAACAGATTTAGACCTACTCTACGTTCTTATCAATGTTTGGATGAAAATCATCCAAGATTTTGGAGATTCTATACCAAGTTGTTGTCCTATCAAATGGTTGGATTTACCCATACTTGAGTACATATTTTTTTTAAATTACATTGATTGTAGAAGTATATTAAATCGTTGACCAAGCCAAAATTGCAATGATTGTAGTTCAAAAGTAGCCTTGCTAAAATGAGGTCACAGATTTAAAAAACACAAAAATTTCTAAGAATCACCATGTTTAAAAGTTTCTCATTTCAAATTCATTCCAACAAATTTTACTCAAAAAATATTAAAAATTTGTTTGTAATCAAATTTAGAAGGAATTTTTAATTTTAGATTTCAAATTTTATAATTAAATATTGGTGATAGTATTAGTAAATTGAACCGTACGGATGGAATCTAAAATTCAAATTCGAGAACTTTCATTTGTATATCAAATCCAAAATATACTTCTAAATAGTACTTTATGATGATTTTTTTCAAATTGTCAATTCATGGACACCCTGGTACGTTTAGGGGTTAAAAATTTCACAAAAAGAAATAAAATTTCCCACAAAACCAAAAAATTAATAAACATTTCAAATTTCTTATCTAAATGATAAAAATAAAAAAATAAAAACGTACATTTTGTAAGTGTGGAATATGATTTAGCCTTGATACATAGTCAAAGTACCCAAAGGTCCCAACCTAAATTCCAATAGTTTTAATTAAAACATGTAGTTTTAGTGCTAACAGGGGTGCCAACGACAGTAAGTTGTATAGGCATAAACAATAAAGGACTACATTGGATATTTGGATCTATGGCATTGTTAAAAAGAAATGATGCTTCTTGCTACAGCAATTCATTGTGAAATTTATCCTAAATGTTGTTCCAAAAGCTTACTCCATTCTAAGATTCTTCTAAGTTATTATATTATATAAACCAAAATTCAAATGACATTTTCTAATCAATTAAACTAAAATAGAAGATGCAACTACAATACAATATCCATACAATGACACCCCATAATATGACGATATTATTGTTTCTTAAAATACACATGTAACAAGTCATTTCAATGACCAACCACACTTGCCACATTGAAGTTAAGTTAGGGCTCTCAAACATGTCTCATAATAGAGACAATCAACTATATAGTGTTCAATGCATCTCAACATGCACTAAGTCAACAACTTTGCTTTTTCAAGTCATCAACTTTGCTTTTGCAAATCATCTCATTCAACATGCTCAAAGCTTTAGAAGCTCTTCTATACCTTCTGGCAAGACTCTTAAGTCTACACCTATATTTGTAAAAATGAATTCCAAAGTCTACTTTCAATTCTGGTTGCTACCACATATGGTAAGAATACCCACTATAACTGTAATAACACTTGCCATGATACCCATTACTGCTCCAAAGCTAAGTTTTGATTTGCCTGATGGTTGTGAATTTGGTGTAAGAGATGATGGTGGCATAGGAATTGGTGATGGTGTTTCAAATAGTGAAGGTGGCGAACTAATTGGTGACGTTGTAACCGGTGGTGGTGGTGGTGGTGACGAAGTAACCAATTTTTCCGTAACCAATTTCGTTGATGACATTGTTGTCATCGTGCTTCCGGGTTCATAAATGTTTGCTGTAAATCTCATGCCCTGAATACAATTTTGCAGAACATTTGTTATAAAATACTTTTTACGTGGATATGTACATAATCAATAGTTTATTAATCATTATATTTATATTTAAAAAATTCAAAATATCTCAAATGCATAACATTAAAATTTTAAGTTTAATTTCATTAATAATACTTATATATATTGTAACTGCTTTTTGATAACATAGATAATAAATCATTGGATAGTATAGATAATAGAAGTATATAAAAATTATATTATATTGGTATAAATGTATAATTTATATAATCTAATATTTTTCCACAATCATATTTTTAATTTAGATTGATATTTGCAAGGCGCATTTATGTTACGTATGCTAGCAAAATCAAAAAAAGTGATATCATCTTTGTTTTGATTCATCAAAATCTTTTTCATTCATCATTCAAGATAAAATTGAGGTTTCCAATTTCATTAAGAATTAAATAGAACTCATAATGAACTAAAATACAACCCAAAGTGAACATGAAAACATCTTTTTAAAGACTTCAAAGAAATGGATAGGCAGGATAGCGCATATATGTCTTTTGAGCATGCCGTTAGAAGTTACTTTGAATTTAAAATAATTAATATCACCTTATTGTGAATCAAATTTTGATTAAATGTTTTGATCACTTACTTAGAATATCTCCAACAATAAATGAAATATTGCTTGCCCAATCTTCATAGAATGTTGTTGAAAAAGGAATTGTCCAAGTTGCAGTATCTCCACCAACCTAAACTTCCAAAAAAAAAAATTAATAGTCAATAAGTAACACGCTATATGACACCTTATAGATTTGAAACAATAATAATAATCTAAATGTATCTTATTAAATGAAAGTAAAATACTTAAACAAATATTTTAGATATCTGAATAACAAACCTATATAATTCTAATATGAGATTTAAAATAATTTAGTATATAATGGTATCAAGTAATTAAAAATATTTATGTATTTGATATTTGCAATAACTTTTATGATAAATGTAAGTTTCCAATAAGAGGAAAGGGTCACATAAAAAAGGCTTGAACCCACATTAATGAAAGACCTTCATTATTTTAGAACTTAAGTTTAATTAGTGTGGACTCTTCCAATCAAGCGTCACATTATATGACGAACATCACATTATAGGAGTGTTAGTACTTGTTTACCTGAAAGATTGCGGGTTGTCGGTTTGGCACATTCACATTGGGTCGTAGCGGGGTGCAGGAATGGTCATAGGATTCACGGTGAGTGCGATTTTTAAGCCTTGAGTACATTGAACTGCGTTGTCTTGAATGAAATAGTACGTCTTGACCTCCTTAAGCTGAATGTACATGTCAACACCATCACCGAAGTACGCATAATTAAAGTATGCTGCGTTATTACATGCCGCATAGTTTGCACTTGTCTCTTCTTCAATATCCCCAGTGCCTCCAACAAATTCTGAAATAGATTAAGTAACATTATAAAAATTGGTGTCAGTGTGAAATGAATCAATACAACAATGAGCCTATCTGAGTCCTGTTTAGCTAGTACTGAAATAATGCAAGAATGGGAATGGCGGTTGCTATTAATTAACATGCAAATGAATGGGGGCAGGTAATTAATCAACATACGTAGTACATCTCCGATTCGGAAGCTGATGCAGCCTGATGCCCAGCTGGTGAAGAAATCAGGCGTTGCAGGCACCTGCCATACGGCATTGGATCCACCAAGTTGGAAGATTTGAGGCAGTCGGTAAGGATCTGTAGACGCATGGCCCGCAAGCTGCTGCGGGATCATGTGAGAATGGTGGGCATCTGCATAGAAAGTATACGCAGCTCTCGTTTTTGTGATCAGATGCTGCGTTCCAAGAATGGCTCCAAAAAGAGCCATGAGGAAAATGCATGCCTGCACCACATTCCATTTGCTGTAACTCCGGCTAGTCCTCGGCAATGTTGAAACTCCATATAATATTGTTGTAGTGCCTTGTTCTTCTCCTGCTGAAGCATGACCTGGTACATTTTTATCACCAAGAGAATGTCATCATTCATGGGCGGCCTTCTTAGCAAACTAAACCGTAGGGTGGCGAATATTTTATAAAAATTGTTGAATACTAAAGTTTGACATATAGAATATTCACAGACATTCTTCAAGAATAATTCTCTGTGATTAACCAAAAAGTGCACAGACGGATGTTTTTACTCAAGAGTACAACTTAGCACTATGTCCCCTATATATCCTTCTCAAGCAATACAACCTTATCAAGTCCTTAATCGAACCCTAAATTGAAATGCATCCAAAGCAGGCACTCACAACAGTTCATGACTTCCATGGACTCTTAAAAAACTAATAAAAAGTTCCTATTTTAACATGGCTATAGAAAAGTGTTGAACCCGGCATTGAATTTTTACACTAAATGCGTAAAACGTTTTCTTCATTTCTAATGCATCCGAGCTCAAATTCACGTATCAAAGAAAAACTAAACGTCAGCTGAATAAACAAAATTCTGCAAACAGACCAAAAAAACCCAGGCAACAGAAAATCATCTGCGACCAATCAGCAAGATGATAGTAATCCGAGTTTCCGCATGTACGTATGGAAAAGATAAACATTGGTTTCAGACTTCAGTGCAAAACCTGCTCCGGTGGTGGGAAGCTGCAGGATGTCAATATTGCCTGTATCCGCAGTAAGCAAGTGACCAGCATCACCCGCAACTAATTCTTCAAGTGCCATTGTGTGAGCTTCTGTCATCGATCGATAGCTGCCGCGCGCGATTGGAATTCCGATAGACGTCCCCTGCAGGAATCGAGTAATGCTGCAGTGAGAGCAGTCGATCCAGAGACAGTCGCGCGGAGAAAGTCCTGCAAGTAAAGAAAGATCAAGCTGCTACGAAATCAACGTGAAAATCAATTGAACGAAACACGCAGCTCACTCTGATCGGTGATCGATCCGAGCTAGCAGACCCAGATCTAATGGAGGGGCTTTTCAGTGCCATAAAAAATAATCTGGCTACACGAGGACCAGAAACTCAATATTAGATTACCATTGAAATATCTTCAATATATTGAACGAAATACTCTCGGCTATAGTTCGGCTATAGTTCGGCTATAGTTCAGATAAGATAACGGTTAGGAAGCTTCCAGGTTAGGTTCCTCTTGTGTAGTAGGTAGTTAGTTCAACACTGTATATATTGTGTTTCTTCTTCTCATAATACAGAACGTTTTATCTTCCCCACAGTTATTCCTGTGTACACCATTTTGTTCAACATGGTATCAGAGCGCTCGACCCTGGACTGTTCGTCTCTTTCCTGACTTATGTTTTTTCTCTAACTAGGGATTAGAGCCCGTGGGATTCTTCCTGCAACAGTTGTTGTTTTTTTAATTGTGATCGGTCTTACTTGAGTCTCTTGTGTAGCACCTTTATCTATCCCGCATCATGTCCGGGATTCCTGCTATTTCCGCCGTAGGCGATGATACTTACAGTACGTCAGGGACAGCCGGTGATGATCTCATTCCACCACCTGTTCCTCCTAGCAGTTCTAGATTCGTCACTAGAAATAGTGAAAACTCTTCAAGTCAATCAAATCATGATCCTAGCATACCAGAGGCGTATCATTTCGAAGGAACACCAAACTATGGTGTATGGTCTTTTCGGATTCAACACGCTCTCTCTAGCTGTGGACTCTTTGACTATTGCATTACACCACCCTCCGTTCCTACCAGTCATCATGAAAGGGTGGCTCGTTCCAGAGTTATGGGCATTCTTATCAATAATGCCAAAAACTCTGGAATGAAGATTTTAAAGCGATACAATGAACCTCATACTTGTTGGTCATACCTCAAGCGTCGCTACGAGTCACAAAGCGGCCCTCGCAAAGCTTACCTTGTTGACAAATTCTTTGCATTGAGGAAAACTGAAACAACTACCATGGATGTTCATCTAACTGAGGTTAGAAATATTGCAGATTTGTTAGAAGAAGTCAATGTAGTCTTGCCTGATGAGGTCATAGTCTACTATGCACTCAAAAATCTGCCGAGAGACTATGATATTGTTCGTAGGATGCTTATGGGAAATTCCGTTCTCCCATCGTTCGAAGAAATGGAATCTATCTTACTGAGTGAAGAGATTACAATAGGATTGGTCAGTGAGGAAAAGTCCTGAGAAGCCCTTGTAGTCCAACGTGACAGAACACGTAGAGTCCCGTCCAGACAAAGTGTTGGCAATAACAGCAACTTTCAAGGTTATGCAAACACTGGGTTCCGTCGTCAAATTCCTGTGCGGAATTATTCAAATTCCTTTCCATCTAATGGTCTGGCTCCAAGCTCCGGTTCTGGCAATTCTCCTGCAGGTACCTCTTATCAGCCTCGATTCCGTCAGAGAGGACCGACTCGCCCTCGACCGCATATTGTCTGTGATTTTTGCCTAGGCGAAGGACACTTGGACAGGGAGTGCGACATCAAAGCCCTCATCGACCAAATGCGTGACATGGACCACCGCCTTGAGCAACGACGCAAACAACGCCCCGGAGGTCAAGTTCACTCTCTGGAAGAAAATGAAGATGACGAAACTAACGTTGCGGATGAAGAATATGTCACACTAGACGACCCCAATGACGTGGAGGCATATACTGTAGAGCTTGACTCTTTGACCGGATCTTCATCCCGCCCATCGACATGCATTCCATGCACTGCAGTATATCCGTCCGAGCACTGCAACTCCTCGAAGCCAATCCACTCGGACTCATCTATCCTTGCTGTTTCGCTCAATCTTGTTCATGAAACACCGCCCACAGTGTCTCATTGGCACTTAGATTCTGGAGCGACACACCACATCACCGGAAATCAATCAATGTTTACTGCTCTTCAACACCGAAAATGCAACGGTGTCAAGTCAGCCGGTGGCCATGGACATGATGTCCTTGGTGTAGGAAGTGTAAACTTACAACTTCCAAATGGACACATTCAAACCGTTCCACAGGTATTGTACTCGCCCACCATCCGGAAAAATCTCCTTTCCGTTGGCTTGATAGCTGACGAAAATCACAGCCTGGAGTTTCTTTCAGAAGGTTGCTTCATTCGCAATAGGTTCACGCGTGAATTTATTGCGTACTGTATGCCCCTCGGGAGGACCGTCAAGGCTTGTATAAGCTGGAAGGTGATACAATCACAAACGCAGAGGTCAATACTGTCACGATCGACAAATCTAGCGCATCCGAACTTTGGCACCGAAGACTCGGTCATTTCAACAACGATGGCCTACGTCGAATGATGACATCTGGAGCTGTAAAAGGACTACCTGTCCTCACAGTTCCGGATACTCCTTGCGTGAGTTGCTACCGTGGAAAACAGGCGCGCACCAAGATTCCAAAGCGATCAACAAACCGAGCCACTGTTCCACTGGAATTAATTCACTCGGATATCTGTGGCCCGTTTCGCACCCCTTCACTCGGTGGCGCCAGGTATTTCATTACCTTTGTCGATGATTACTCTCGCTTTCTTTGGGTCTATTTTTTAGCCCGTAAAGATGAGGCTCTCGAAAAGTTCAAGATATTTCACAGGGAAGTTGAAACTCAGTTCCAACATCCTCTTCTTGCACTACGCACTGACAATGGCGGGGAATTCACCTCACGACTGTTCAATGACTATTGCTCATCTCATGGAATTTTACGACAATTGACCGTCCCGTACACGCCCCAGCAAAATGGAGTTGCTGAAAGGCGAAATCGATCTTTGCTCGAAATTACCAGGTGCCTGTTGATTGACAAAAATTTACTCAACCATTTATGGGGCGAAGCCGTTCGTGCCGCATGTGAAATACTCAACATACGAAGCCCGAAGCAAACTCCAGGTCTCACGCCGGCGGAGCTTCTTACCATGCGTAAGCCGTCTGTATCTCACCTCCGAGTCTTTGGGAGCACGGTCTTTGTTCACCAGCACTCTCCCAAGCAAGGCAAGTTGGATTCACACTCCACCGAGTGCATCTTACTTAGCTATGATACACGAGCAAAGGGATACCGATGTTACCACCCTGGTACTCGAAAGGTGCTAGTATCACGCGACGTGAAGATCATTGAGTCTGCTCAGGTGGACCTCGACTCATCCATCACAAGTGAATCGCCACCAGACATGAGTTCTTCATCCATTGCCATTGCATCTTCATCGACATATGTTCCGGGCGTGCTTATCAGCTCCACCGCAGAAACAGCTCCGCCTCCGGCTCCATCGCCCATTGCTTTTTCAGATCCATCAAGTCCAGCAAAGTTACCGGCCCTGCCAACTGGTACTGCAACTAGCAGTTTCAAAGCGACCCAGCCTCACCAACAAGGCAGCTCCAGCTGGTCCGGCCCAATCACCCATGATCAGACCAACTTGCAGTCTCGAGAAACTGGCCCGCTCCTCACTTACACACGACGACCGCCGCCAACTAGTCCATCACCAACCACTGCAGGTCCTTCACTCCAACAACCTCCGCATGACATTCCAGGTATTTCTGAACCGCGTCGATCCACCCGTCTACGTCATCATCCTCACCATCTTGACTCTTATGTTGCTGTTGTAACTGCCAACGTCGACACCGGACTCCTCCCCGACGATGGTGATAATCTTCAATTTCACGACGTTTGCCATGATGCCAATTGGATCGCTGCTATGGAAGCAGAATATGCTTCTATCTTGCGAAACGAAACCTGGAGATTACAGCCGTTACCACCAGGAAAACGTGCCATCACCGCCAGATGGATCTACAAAGTCAAGCCAACTTCTCCTGGCCAACCACCTCGCTACAAAGCTCGACTTGTGGCGCGGGGCTTTCAACAGCAACAAGGTATAGATTATGGTGACACCTTTGCCCCGGTAGTCAAATGGGAGACTATCCGCATCATCTCCGCCATTGCTGCTCACCATGATTGGCCCATTCGTCATCTTGACGTAGAAACTGCATTTTTAAATGGTGTTCTTGAAGAAGAAGTCTACATGCAACAACCTTTGGGTTTTGTCGTCACCGGCCGCGAACGTGACGTCTGTCTTCTCCAACGTGCTTTATATGGGCTTCGCCAAAGCCCACGAGCCTGGTATCATCGAATTGACGTAGCGCTTCGTGACAAAGGACTGCAACGAAGCACTGCGGACTCAAATCTTTACATTCTACAACAGGATGACCAAATCATTTTGATCATCCTATATGTTGACGATTTATATCTAACAGGTACCGACCTTTCTCTGCTTGATAATCTAGTTGCTTCACTCATGGCAGAATTTGCCATGACTGACCTTGGATTAATTTCCAAGTATCTAGGTGTTCATTTTAAACGCCACAACGACGGCTTACTCCTCCATCAGGAACCTTACACTCTCTCCATTTTGGAAGAGTTTTCCTTCCTAGACTGCCGTCCCAGCTTCATACCGCTCAATGAGGGACTGCAGTTACAGTACGTCGCGACACTGGAACTCCATCGGTTGATGCCACGCTTTACAAACGCATCGTGGGCAAGCTACTGTACTTGACTCGTACCCGTCCGGATATTGCCTTTGCGACCAACCAGGCCAGCCGTTACATGCATGAGCCTCAGGAGTTGCACTTAGCTGTCTTGAAAGGCATCTTACGTTACCTACGACGTTACCCTTCCTTTGGCATTTATTACATAAATGAGGAGGACGACAAACTTCAAGGCTACTCCGATGCCAATTATGCTGCAGATTTAGATGAGCGAATTTCCACTAGTGCTTATCTGTTCACTCTCGGATCGTCACCAATATCCTGGAATTCGAAGAAGCAAAGTTCTACAGCTCGTTCCAGTTGCGAGTCCGAATACCGTGCCCTTAGCTTGTGTGCAATGGAAGCAACATGGATTCGAAGACTATTAGAAGAAATTGGTTTTTCCTCCATGACTCCAACTTATATAGGGGTTGATAACCAAAGTGCTATTAAATTAGCAAACAACCCTGTCTTTCACGATAGGACAAAACATTTTGAAGTTGATTGGCATTTTTGCAGACAGAAAGTTGAAGCAGGAGAAATTTCAGTAGAATACATCTCCACTGCTGACCAGCCAGCCGACATGCTTACGAAAGCACTAAGCAGAGGAAAATTCGAAGCTGGAAGAGACAGGCTAAGCTTTCGCACTCCAGCAGAGGTAACCGAATCCAAGACTCATTGAAAAACTGATTCCTTCATGAAAGGATTATTCATGAAAGGACAGCATTGTAGATGCTTCATGAAAGAATCATTCAAGAATGAATCATTCATGAAAGGACAACATCGTAGATGCTTCATGAAAGAATCATTCAAGAAAGAATTATTCATGAAAGGACAGCATCGTAGATGCTTCATGAAAGGATTACTCTCACAAGACCTTCGCAGTTCATCCATGATCGCGAAACTGGTGGATCCTTCATCAAAGGATTATTCTCGCAAGACCTTCGCAGTTTCGCCAAACTGATAGCACCAGAGTAAGAGGGGATATTGAACGAAATACTCTCGGCTATAGTTCGGCTATAGTTCGGCTATAGTTCAGATAAGATAACGGTTAGGAAGCTTCCAGGTTAGGTTCCTCTTGTGTAGTAGGTAGTTAGTTCAACACTGTATATATTGTGTTTCTTCTTCTCATAATACAGAACGTTTTATCTTCCCCACAGTTATTCCTGTGTACACCATTTTGTTCAACACAATATTGGATGAAATCGGTAGATTTGGATGCAAATAACATTAAACTGTGGATGAAATGATTTAGAAATTACATCAGGAAACTGCTCGGTGCCTGAGTTTGTACTGTTGCAGTATTGTGGCAATGCGTTGACAGTATAATACTGCGGCAGTACTACTTTCAATACTATTGCAATATTGTTTCAATATAAACTTTGCAGTATTGTTGCAATATTGTTTCAATCCAAATGTGACAGTATTGCATCAATGGGCAATACTGCAACAGAATAGTAATCGTTGTTCACATTTGCAATATTGTTTCAGGATATTTGTATCAGTACTGTTGCAATACTGACGCAGTATTAACCTACCAATGGCCAAGCTTCCTCAGTAATTTAGCCCATAAACGTCCACACTACTATTATTTAGTCAAACCTCATCAACTCCTCACATTTAAAACTATATTATATTGTTATGGTATTTTGCCCTGTAAGATATTGCGAAACTAATTTTTTTAATTTCGTAATTATTCAAATAAAAATAAATTTAGAGGATTTTGCAAAGTTTTTTCTTGTAAAATTTTAGTATTTACAAAAAAAATTGAATAGTATGAAAATTAAATTAAAGAAAATGTAAATAATTTTGATGGACAACAAGGTGTAGGTGGCATGCTTCTTGAACTTATTTATATTGAAATTCAAAAGAAATACTTTTTCTGTAGTGTATGTTGAAACAAAGTTTTTTTTTAAAAACACAATTTTAACAATATTCAAGAATGGTAAATTGGACTAGAAAGTGGATGATAGCCCTCACAATTTTTTAGTTGGAACCATTTTCATTTGAAATTAAGAACTATTGTAGGTGGAAATCAGCATTTGACTGAAAAGCAACCAAATATGGCCTCACGAAACTCCTTGCACGCTTAAGGGCTAGGACATTCACGAAACCCACGTAGTTTCAATTTTGAATCTTATATCCTAGTATTTTTTAGTGAACTTCAAAAATTTCAAAAGCTTTGTGGGTTTTTTCATTTTTCTCCACTCGACAATAGTTAAGAGATTTTTTTGCCTGAGGCATTTTTTTTGGAAAAGATTGGGCAATTTGAAAAGAAATGTTGCACTGCACTTCTAAACGTTTTAAGCAAGTCATATTTCTCTCACACATTCTCACATCAAACACATATATATTATAATATACGGTTAAAGATTGTGAATTTTTTTTTGCACATTCCTTTGGTATTCGTGACCAAGTTTCTACAGTTGAATTGTGAAAAAAATTATTTTCAAATTTGTCCCCTATAGATTAGAAATGGCCGCATTGTATTGTTTTTTTAAGCTAAATAATTCCGATTTTGTAAAGGTTCATTATTAAATCTATGTGATTAAATAGATATAGTGTTGTTTCAACTGAAATATATATGGCGACAAAACCCTACAACTTTGTAATAGTTTAATTGTTATTTTTTTCATACAAACTATATTCATAACTTGTTTTCAAGTAAATAAGTACAAGAGGGTTGGAACAAAATATGAAACAACGTTTGCAATTTCTAAAACAACATTTATTGCTTGTACTTTATCCCGAATAAGTAAACATAATTTAAAATTCATAAACTTTTACAAAGAAGTGACCTTCCGTCTCAAAGTTTGAAATTTTAAGTTTGAAATTTTATACAAATATATGGGTGATAGCAATTGCAAATCCAACCGTATGGATAAAATCTAAAATTCATAATGTACAACTTTTATTCATTCATCAAGTTGAAAATATTCTTCTTAGTTGCATTTTATAATGCATCTTTGGAAAACTGCCAAATCTAAAGAAGGTGAGAACGTTTAGGAGTTAATCCTTAAAGGACCATGTTCATCCTTAATATTTTATCACTTTCTCGTGATGCTTTCAAGAAGATAGTTGTATCTCTTAAGAGGAATCACACACGCCCCCTCAATGAAACAACTTGCAACAAAATTTAACATCTGTGAAACCTCCATAAAACACACATTCAAAACAATAAACACTATTACCATACAATATGCTTGACCAATCCTTTACATAAAAGACGTATAAAAAATAATCAACCAATACCAACAAAATAGTGTATTAAAAGAGGGAGGGTGCCAGTGAAAACCACTGCTAGCCACTCTTTTCAAACACTAGCTTAACACAAACACTTGTCTCAGGGGATAGATAGGGCCGGTTGGTTGGTACAACTTTCCTGCCATGATAACTCACTAGCAGTACCAAGTCATGTGTATTACACCATTGCTCAAAGGAACCCAATGAGAATCGAACCCAGACCACATAAATGTGATACAGCGCCCTTTACCAAGCAACCGAAGAACTCATGACTTGGTGATAATACTTAACTCAAAACATACCTTTATTATAACTGGTACCCAACTATTAGTACTTTTTTACTTTATTATGTTATTGTTATTGTTACTATGTTTCTGTTACTATAGTGTCCATCCTTAAAAGGGGAGAGTAGTATTGTCCCAATATCCCCTTGTCCGGTTGGCACTGGGTCATTGGCATTACGAACGGACACTTTATTCACGTCGGCCTTGTTATAGGGCCGGAGTTTCTATCTATCTTGTATCTCTTAGTTGGTGTTCATGTAAAAAACTTCATTGTTGAAGTTCAAAGAGGACTTAGTCATGAGATTGTATATTTCCAAAACAATTCACCATATGTATTACATGATTATAACATGGTTTGAGCATGAGTTGTTATTTAAAAAAGTTGAGCAAAATCATTAACTCATTCACTAATTTCATCCTCGGGGAGGTCACTTAGTGTAAATTTTGGGTACATATGAGCGTACAAAGAGTATGTAATAGAGGGCTATGCTGTAATTAGAATATCCTATTGCTCTATTTTGCTATGATTTTGACTTCAATACATACATAAGGTTTTTAAATTGGTGGGTATCACACCCGAGCATCATGAGCATTTATTAAAGAATCGGAGGAATTACAAAGAATTTTCTCTAACTTCAATTGGTCCAAGCATTTGAAGAGGGTTGAAGAGTTGGACTAGTTTACTAGTAGTTGCTCTATAGTGTAAGTTGCGACATTGTATAGTGTTGCTACAATTTGTAAACAAGTTAAAAAAATATATAGTTAAATTTATGTAGTTATATATGTGATTTTGTATATGTATATAACTAATATTCTCTTACATGGCTCATTGTTAATTTGAAATAAATTATTATAAAAAATTAATGTTAATTTTTAAAAATTTAGTAACATTTAAATTTGCATCAAATTTTATTTCATTATGTAGTTGCAAATTTCATTTTTGATGCTAATACATTCACGGATGTAAAGTGATTTCAATAACCAAAGTGAGTTGTGGCAATTTTCAATTTGAGAACCCTTTTATCAAAAAAAACATAATGTACAAATTCTTATAAAATATGAAATATGTAAGGAAAAAAAAAATGCAGGATTGTTGAAGATGTGGGAAATAAGTGGGGTGGGGTGACCTTTCTAAAAGACAAAGAAGGACTTACCTTATTTCTCACTCTTTATAGAGATGCCACACCAAACTTAATCAGGTTACAATTTTGGTGAATAACATCACCATGTCTTGCATTACGTACATGGATTTAGTAAAGCATCTCTAGTAGTCAAAATTAAATATAAAACTAGTATAAAGAATATTACTTTACGATTATTATATATAAAAACTCTTGTTGTCACAACCAATGTTTTTAAACAAAAATACATTAATTATTTAAATTGAATCCATATAAGACAAAGCTCCTACGTTTGAGCCTTAATCATTGAAACCTAAGTGCGATGAAAACTTTGTTTGTTGTGACATCTCTTTAAAATACACGACTTCCTTTTTTTGTAAGGAATATTAACCCCTAAAGAACCAAGTGTCCTAATTAAAACATTTCAATGTTCCTGTAGGTTCCCCGGTGTCAATTTTTATTTTTATTTTTTTGAAATAAATTATGTGAATTTGGTTTATCGATACAAAAATTAAGATTTGTTGTTTTTTTGATTCCGGCTTTTCGAGTGAAAGTTATGGAGCAAAACGGTTTCTTTTTGGGAGAATGGGCAGTGCGGGTAGGGCTCAAAATAAACCTTAGAAATTATTATTTCTCAACTCTTACTGTAGGATCTTGTTTTAGATTACCAGAAGGGTGAATGGTAAAAGTTTCAAGAATTTGACTGTACAGATTGCAAGATTATAGCGTTTGAAGTGAAAAGAAGTAATTGCAGTCTTTTTTGATAACCGTCTTTGAAGACATGGGAAAAATTGTTATATTTGGCAAAAAAATTCCCCCTCAATTACTACCTTCCCTTCATTTTTTTTCTTTATTTTCTTTTTTCAAAGAGTGTTAAACTGACGACACAAAATAATACGGTAGAATCCAACAAATTTTCTACATTCATATGTATTTTGGATAGAATTTATTTTTCCATCCACATTTTACTGCTATTTTGATTTTTAATTTTTAAAAATTTAATCATTGAAAATTCATAAAAAAATCAATTAGAAATGCAATTTAAAAAATAAAAAAAATAAAAAAATCGTGACTACCTAGGGGCGTCCAGGTGGCCAGCCCAAGATGGCACAGCCCATAGTGGCCATGCTTGGGCTTCGCTAGGGTTTCGTTTTTTCTTGAAGGGTCTCGACTTCGCTCAGCATTCAATCGCTCTGAGTTTTGTGGCAGGGGAGGTTTGCTGGTGGCCCTCGATCAAACTCACTCTGGCATATCCATTTGAAGGCAGCCACAATGGTATGTTATTTGCTGCACTTTTGAATTGTTCATTTGATCAACCGGGGGTTTGAGTTCGGTATGTTGTTTTCGAGCTAAATCAGCGTTGTCGTGCTTGCATCAGGTGGTGCTGGCATCTTCTATCATCAGCAAGTCCTGGAAAGGTACGGCATCGTGACCTGTTGGAAATTCCTCACTTCATTTCAGTTTCTCACTTCATTTTACTACAGGGAGCTTATTATTTTACTCCCTCTGTCCGGAATTAATTCCCCTAGTTTGTAATATTTGTTCTATGTTTTATACTTCAAACGGGGCTTAAAGAGAGACCATTTTTTGAGCACTGAAATGTTAAGTTACAACACGCCAAAAACGAGGACAATTCTTTTCGGATAGATGGAGTGGTAGTGTTAGTTTTTCATTTTCGTCTATTCCATTGTGGTCGATGTCCAGAAATGGTAATTTTAGGTTTTCTTGTAGTTGTTTCAGGCGTTCGCTGGGACACAAAATGTGTCGAACATGCAAAAGGATGAAGCATGGAAAGTGAATGTGCGCTTGCAAGGGTGTGACATGCAAAATGGCTAACTGTGTGGTAGCATGGAGGCTCTTAATGTTCCCTCAGCTGAGACTCCGGTATAATTCTTATCTCATGCCCATTATTTCTGCAATCTCTTGTATTTTTGGGTCTCAGAACTTGAAGTGGAAAGAGAAAAGAGATCCTGGGTTCACGGTGCGCTTTGAATCTTCATAAATCACAAACCCTAGTTGTGCAAACCAAGGATTCATGGCTTTAGAGTTGACGAATTCAATCATTCATATTGTGAAAAATATAATTCAGATGGGATCAAATTTTATATCACCGAAATCAGTGAAGAACATTGCATGTGTTGTTCAAAAAGCAAACAAATTTGAACAATAGGTACTCCACATAGGACCTACTCTTTTTAGTCCTTTAGGGTTCAAAGGTTAATAAAAAAAACTATGGTTCTTGTTGTATATTGGTGTTGGATGCTAGAGTCTGTTCATTGTTGCTTTAAAATAATGCTTAAAGCTTCGTCTATTCTGTTGCATCTGCTTAAAATTTGGGGTTTAGGCAATTCTTGTTTGCAAGTTTTCGCCACTAACTAGCTTCTGCTTATTGGAGCAGGTGTAAAAGTTCTAACTTCCAGACAATGTGGTGACCAGTATGTGCTGGTTAATGCAATTATACCTAAGTAAGTGACTCGACCCTTGGTTATCTGTATTTTTTTTCCTTGTTACCTGATTATTTTGCCATACTCAAGCAAAACACTAAGGTTGAGTATGGATGGGATTGTTACAGGTTGAACATTGCATCTTGAGACTGAGAAGATCTGAAGTTCGTGGGCGAAATAGTGACATAGTAATCTAGATATGATGTAGATTAGACGTACGCTAGGATATAGATTTTACGACATGATAGCGAAATGTTCATTGTACACATATTATGAAATGAAAATGCAAATGACATTTTGAGGTCATATTTGTACTCCATTGAGACATTTCATTTGAACCTCATATCTACTACTGTGCAACATTTGGCCTAAAATGTAAATAAAAACAAAATTCGTACATACATTAGTTTATATTGAAACAATATTACTCATGTATTGAAACAATAATGCCCTTGTATTGAATAAAGTATTGCAATGCAGTAAACTTGCAATATTGCAACAGTACGTATTGCACGCGATACTGCAACAGTACACGAACTATCTTGTACTGTTAAACTCCTGACGCAGTATTGAATCAATACTGCTGGAGTACTGCCGCAGTACCTTGCAGTTTCCTGATGTACATGTGCTCTACCATATTCTTTTTGTCAGTATCGCTACCGACTAGCTGGGCTGCAACAAACGTGGGTGCGGGACTGAGTGAGTTACCTGGAAACAGCAACTGACTGAGAAGGCCGCCCTCGTCGCTTTGCCGCTCGATTCAAGTCTATTTGCCGAGCCCGCCTCTGCCCAACAATTTCCATCGCCTTTTCTAGAGTGTCAGACCCTTTTGTTTTTTTTTTGTTTTTTTTGGCACAAATTGAAAGAATCAATTGCAAGGAAATAAAATACAGAGCAACGGGGCAAGGAAGCCTAAACTACTGTAAAATGTTGGAGTGTCAGACCCTTTTGGAGCATGCCTGGGCCGCCCGGGTGCGGATTCTCGAAAATTAAAACAATTGACGGCGTTGAGGATGTCAGCAAAGAATTTGTTTAATTCAAAGAATCTAAGTCAAACGTGAAGGACGGATGTCAATCAAAGAAAAGGAAAAATAGCTTAGAAACAACAGAGTTAACCGAAAAGAAGAGATAATACATGTTAGGTGAGGTGAGTTTGACCCGTATCTAAGGCAGCCAAGCACACTGGCATGGTTTCCAAAGAATTCAAAATAGAAAGGAGTGTGAACTAGTTTTGCCGTCACAAAGGAGGCAAAACTGAGATGAAGGTGAGTTCAAAGAGAGCCAAGGCTTGAAGACCATGGCCCACATCCACTCGAGACATAATTAGTAGACTCCATTGATTAGTTGTCTCTGACAACTTGAAGCTCGTGTCTTAAATAAAGGATAGAGGGTATCTTCTTCCCCTTTTGCTTTGATTTCGGCTACACTACAAGACAGTATAGACTCTCACTTCCTGGATTTTTGGGGGTCAGGTTACGTGTTCTGTTTTCGGTTAACTCTAACGTCATAAACATGTTTTGAGCACATGATTTAAACTATCAATCATAAAAATTTGGAGCGGAAGAAAGTGTTTCCGGAACTCCATTTCGCAATGCAGTGTCCGGAACACTGTTTTCGATCATTCTCACTGTACATAGCGGGTAGTGTAGTATGGCCAGACAGTACTACAGAGTGGTCAGGCAATGACAACTGCATGGCACTCTGTGCACACCAAAGAACAGGGTAGTCATGTCTAACACTTAGGACCGCTTCACAGTATGGCCAAAGGTCGAGAGGCCGTTGATTTCCACCAACCAAATTGCAAGAAACCATGGTTTTGGCCTCTCCACCCTTCACACTAGAGGCCAAAGTTCAAAGGCCGTGGACCTTCAAAATGCTTACATGGCAACACTTTTTGACCATGGTGACGGCCTCTCGAGAGGAAGTTTGGGTCCTACATTTTGCAAGACCCAAACTATGTTCGAGAGGCCGTCGATTTCTTTTCATAAGAAATGAAAACTATATTTTATGCCTATTTTCAATACATTTCTTTGGACTCTCAACAAAGTTTGGACTCTCAATCCCACGGCCTCTCGACTTGGACGGCCATAGTGTGAAGCGACCCTTATTTCCAACTTAACGTCAGATTAATCCTTAAAGGACCACAACTGTGTTTCTCTCCAAACACTCCAAAATAACCCTTTTCATAAAAAGACAAATAGTTTTTGATTTAAAACCTTTTTGACGGATACAACTGTAGGATATTTCAACCAACTTGAATTTATTACAACCCATAAAATTTCAACCGTTCAGGGTTTTTCAATAGTAAGATTATAAGCTTCAAATTTGTTTGCATTTTTTTTAGCTTGTTGCCCAAGTTTGAAACTTTTTGAAAATGCCCAAAAAGTTATAGATGATCGAAAGGTTCTCAAAATGAACAAAATGAACAAAATTGCCCACAAAATTTGAAACCATTTGTAAATATGAGTATTTTTTAAACTAATTTAAAATCTTGAATCATTTCAAATTGAACAACTTTAATTTCACTAGAATATTGGCATGCTATAATCTTGAATTTGATTAAAAAAAGATTACCAAAAAAAGTACATTTAGAATGACAAGAATCATCCTTCTCTCATCGAATGCTTTACTTACAAGGACACATCGCTAAGTTTTTGATGATGTGCCGAGTATCTGGAATGAAATTGCATGTCAAAAAGATGGGATAGAGAGTTGAGGTTTAAAATGCAAATTCATCGGGAAGATAAGATTTACAAAAACATCAAACAATCAATTAACCTTAGCACTGGTAACTACCGTAATTATAGTGGCTCCTTCTACTTTAAATGGATCCAAAAACCATTTTGTATATCAACTCAATCAAAGTTTTTGGATTTTTTGGTTCATGTTTATTTCAAAAAGTACCAAAAAGGTACATTTAGCCTTGTGACATAGTCAAAGACCCCTCAAAAGGATAGCAACATAAGTTCCAATCGTGGTATGCTACCAACAATAAGTTATACAAGCTATACTATTGTCCAATTTAAATAAAATTTTGGGAAAACTCCTCTAATGATGTATGAAACGAGTGGTAAAAATTTTAGACCAATCCAAGATGTATTGAATTTTTCGTGATCATTTGACAATAGGGGTCTTTTTTTTGGACAATTTTTGTGCATTTTGATGGATGCAACTTTGGGGGCTTGTATCTCCTTCATCCCATGTCCATTTTCAATACCGGTATAATTTATTGGGTTGGATTCCCCTTGAAGTCTAGTTATCATAAAAAAAAAATTCATGTCAATCTATGTTATTCTGAATGTTTAGGAGTCATTTTAGTGCACGGGTCTAGTTTGGACACTTTTTGGGTCAAATCCGTCACTTTTCGGGCTACTTTTTGACATTGCAAGGTCATTTTAGGGCATATCAAAAACAATTCATGAGTTTTTTCTGGTTCCAATGAGTTTATATGATGATTTTGAACTACTCTATAGTTCAAAGTTTTTTCATTTGAGTAATTTTGAAAACAAATTTCACCTCTAATTGTGTTGTTAGGAAAATTTCAGCATCCTTTTTTTACACTAAAACACTATGATCTTGCAATCTATATGGCCAAAGGACTCCAAATTTGATCCACATGATCTACAACATGTATGTTACAAGATTGTAGGGTTGAAATTCCTATACCTCACTTACATTTAGACCTATAACACATCAAAAGCAATGATGATTTTAAGATCAAAAAAGTTGGGAACGCTTACGGGTTAAAGATAACTCTGAATAAATGTTGCTCCAAAAGCTTTCTCCATTCAAAGGTTCTAATCAATTATTGTATTCTAAAAACTAAAATTCAAATTACATTTTTTCAATGTAATAAACCTAAGTAAAGAGGCAACTACAATCAACCCTCCATACAATGACACTTTCAAACAATAAATATGTGACAAGTCATTTCTGAGACAAATCCATGCCGACCACCTTCAAGTTAGGGCATTCCAAACATGTCATAATAGAGGAAAACAACTGTATTAATAGTGCTCACTGCATCTTACAACACATCATACAAAGGGCAGAAATACCTCCTAGAACTGTAGCAATACTTGCCATGATAGCAGATACTTCTAAAAAGCTGGCGAAAAACCTACTTCGGCGTGATTTCCCGGGCGGTTGTGAATTTGGTGTAAGAGGTGATGGCGGCATAGGAGTTGGTGGTGGTGATTTAAAAATCGAAGGTGGTGGCGTAATTGGTGACAGTGGCGGTGACGATGTAACCACATGGCTTACAAGCTGTGGCATCATGTGAGAATGGTGACCGTCTTCATGACCACTGGAGAATCTTGCTCAATACTATTTTGGATGGAGTATTACAACTTTCTCATGAATCTATCATTAAATTCATGTGAATTGAAAATGTGTAATTTCTAGCACACATTAAGTGAATTATAAAGTGACAGTGTTTTAGTGAGACAGTCCTTTTTGGAACCCATATCAGACCCGGACCCATGATGCTCTCATTTTCGTGATCAAATGCTGCGTTCCAAGAACAGCTCCAGAAAGAGCCATGAGAAAAATGCATGCCTGCATCACATTCCATTTTCTGTAACTCCGGCTAGTCCTCCACAATGTTGAAACTCCATATAATATTGTTGTAGTACCTTGTTCTCCTGCAAAACCATGACCTGGCACATTTTTATCACCAATTGTATGAGCATGTCATCATTCATGGGCGGCCTTCCTAGCAAACTCAATCCCGTTTACCGTAGGGTGGCGAATATTCAATTATTATTTTTCAACACTACGGTTTGATGTATGGAATATTCACTCAAAATTCTCTTTTCAGAAACATGGTTTTTCACAATATTTTGATATCAGTATTGAAGTTTTCCAATACTAACTACATGTTTAAAACGTTTTCATCATTTCTAATGCATCCGAGCTCAATTTCATTCAAAATTAGTGTCATTACAAAGAATTATAACAAAATTTCCTAATGAACAAAATTCTGAAAACAGACCAAATTAAACCACAAAATGATTCTCGTACTCCAGTCCATGACAGGTTAACTTGCTTTCCACAGTGAGGACGTCTGCAGCAACTAAGATGATGGTAAATGTTTCTCTATGAAATGAATTTCTGTATCATGGAAAACACAAATGTTGGTTTCAGACTTCAGTGCAAAACCTGTTCCAGTGATGGGAAGCATGATATCAATATTGACATGATCCGAGTGACCAGCATCGACGCCGGAACTGGTCGGAGAAGCGTCACCAGCAACTGATTCTTCAAGTGCCATTACAGTGTGAAGTTGTGCCATCGATCAATCGATAGCTATCTAGCTTCCTGCTGCCGGGATTGGAATTCCGAAGGTCCCCTGCAGAGATCGAGTAATCGATCGAGACCGGCTCGATGTATCGAGAGTCGGTAAAGGCCCTTCCTGCAAGTAATTAAAGAAACATCAAGCTGCTACGAAGTCAATCATGTGAAAAGCAATAGAACAAAACACATCGCTCACTCGGATCTGTGACCGATCTGTGATTCGACCGGGTGGGTGATCGATTAGAGATAGCAGAGTCAAATCTAATGGAGCTCTGCAATGAAGGATTTATATAAGTAGCTAGCTAGTGTGAGTCTGTACGTGATGTGATGGTATACCATATGAAATACAACACATGTCTATGTCAATGGACTCTCCAAAACAACATCACATACAACAAATGGTTGCCACAAAGAGAAATCTTCTCCTTCAACCACCCAACAATCACAACACACAACATTAAACTACTAACAGAATACTACACAAAATTACAACATAACCACTACCAAAAACTTATTAACACACACTTCACTCCTGAACAAAGCAGAGATGCAAGATTCATCCCGCCACTCACATCCACCCCGCTCACACATATACACATACAAGAATGCAACCCGGAAAAAGACATTATTTCCAATTACGATACCATACAAATAAATAATGAACAAACCCACCTATATGAAAATACCGGTAGACACCTTACCACTATACCAACCATGAGACCAAAATGGTTATGGCAACAATATAATAAAGCAATTTATAGTTCACACGGCCTAGTATCGCAAACACAATCATTTGAAAAAGAAGTAATATGGCTCTATCAAAGATACAACCATAAAATCCCCAAAAAAAACCCACTAAAAGTAGCACAACACACCCTACCAACAAGCATTCTTGACTCCATTACTACCTCCTTTAATATCTCCCACTCTTACTTTTCATCACCAATAACATGTTCCACACAAATTTCAGAATTCTATTCTCCCTTTGCAAGAGATAAAGTCTTTGAATCACTCGGTACAGCCTTTCAATACAAATGGAAAGGCATAGGCTACGTCCACCCACATAATGAAGAAACAGCCCAACAAGCAATTCATTGAGCACGACTGGCAGCCAAAACCGACCCAAACACCATCACTATACTAGTAATACCAGATACAAACTGGTACCAAAAATTTTAGAACCCCACACACGCGGCCCTTCTCAGACACCCATATAATTGCCTACTTCGCTGCAGATTCCATCACATATGAAGAACCAACAATCCTACAAGAACTCCACAAACTAAAGACAGAACCTCTTGCACTCCGCGTCCTAGGCATTCATCACCAAGATCACAACATTGGTACACTATACCAAATAAATACAATTAAAGCAGCAATTGAAAACCTACAAATTCCACAATATCACATACAAACTGCTCCAAGTACCCCCCACAACACACCGGTCAATAAAAATAAAAAATGGAACAAACTCATATATTCGCCTTCCATCAACCCAACCACTTTAAACACACCACCTCTACCAAACTTTATGACAAACACTACACCTAAATTCCAACTACAACATAGCTACTATACTCCTTCTTTCCCCCTGAACAAGCTCCCGACGGACATTGGAAAAAAAAAAAACCGGGTATGGAATATACAACCCTACAAAAGCTGACATGCAAATATCAGCAAGACTACCAGGCCTACAAAGATGTTTTCGAGCTGAACTAATGGCTATCCATAGAACACTTAGACTGATCACTACTAAATACCCAGACGAACCGACACATATATTTACAGACTGCCTCAACTGCCTATACAATCTAAATACACACATCAAACATCCAACCACACACAACAATCACGCGGATAAAACCATACTAACAAGTATGGTAGAAATGTTAAAAACTCGTACTCAACCCACCACATTCCACAAAGTCAAAGCACATATAAACATCAAAGGCAACGAACAAGCGGATAATCTTGCAAAAATGGGAGCTAGAAAAGAATACTTCAGAGCCACAAGTTCATATGAATCTGCACATACTACACCATTTTATTTTCAAAAAGATATATGGCCAGGACCTATAAAACGGCCAGATAAAGGCCCCGTCAGATGTCTCCAAACATACCTAACCAAATACGACCAAGAAAATAACCTTGAAGAAATGGCAATCGAATTCCCAAACATTAGCAAATGGACCATGAATCCAAACATCGATAACAAACTATCCAACACATTTTGGTCTAATCCTACAATCACTGACTCACAAAAAACAATCATATTAAAACTTCGTACCGGCCAATACATGGGTAGTGCTAGAAAACAACTATTTTTTGGAAGAGAAAGATTCCCCTCAATATCATGTTCTATCTGCAACTCTGCAGAAGCAGACACATAGCTACATGCACTTCTAAAATGTAGTCATCACCATATTCACGCCATTAGAGTCAAAAGACATAACAAAGCAGTTTGGGAAATCAGAAAACTAATCCTCTCATCACAAAAATCTAAATGTTACACCCTCATGAATGCATGAACATTCAACAATAACCCCCAAGAAAACACAGTACCCCCATGACTACTCCCATGCACATGTGAACAACAAAGATGCCATTGCAACGCTAGATTCAAACCAGACATCCTCTGTGTAAAAGGACTTCCATACACAAATGACCCACCATCACATCCATCAGACAATCTCACAATTCAATTTATTGAATTTACATATTGTAATGACAGATTCCCACAAACAACAATAGATATCAAAAATCAAAAATACCAACCACTTATTAACAGCATTATTAATTTAGGATGGAAAGTTGACCCACTCATAGTCATCACGGCGAGAGCTAGAGGCACAATACATATCCCCTCAATGAAACTCCTTGAAACAAAATTTAAACTACCAGAAACAGCCATTAAACACACATTCAAAGAAATAAACACCATTGCTATACATCATGCTGGATCAATTATTCTACATAAAAGAAAAATAGAAAATAATCAACCACTCCCAATAGATTACTGATTAAGACAAAACAAACAAACAAAAGGAGGGTAATGGTGAAGACCACTACTTATTTCTTTTGAATTTTTTGATTAGCTCACAGTACACACTTGTCTCAGGTAGATGGGACGGGGCCGGTTGGTTGGTACAAACTTTCCTGCTTATGAATAATTCACTAGTAGCACCAAGTCATGTATATCACAATAAACGCTCAAACGGACTCCACGGGAATCGAACCCAGACCGTTCAATCGTAACATAAACACCCTTCTCCAACCAACCTTGGAACCATGACTTGGCGACCTCCAGCAAAACAAATACCAATTTATACCCGTGCAAGTTATAATCTAATGTATTTTACTAGTGTTACTAGTATTTATCTCTGGTCACTAAAGTCTATTCTCGAAAGAGGTGAGTAGTCTTGTACCAATGGACCTTTGTCCGGTGGGCATTGGCTCATTGTCAAGACGAACAGACACTTGATTCACGCCGGCCTCGAAAGGGGTCCGGTGTTCATATCTATCTATACCATATGATCTAGAATATTCAATAATTTTGTTTTAAACAGTACTTCTTGGTGGAAAAGTTACACAAAGGTTCTCCCCGACCGATTCAAGTCCCCAAACCCTAATTCGCCGAGCCACGTGCGAATTGTGATGTTCCGAAACTGTGGCCCCGATCGACGAGAGTTATTTTTGAGTACACCTGTAATCGATACTCTCAAAATTCATAGTTTATTCATGTTAAATTTTTTAAAGAAATAAAACCTAAACATCGCAATTTGCATTCAAAGCCAATCCACTTTCCCCTCCAGTAGCCAACAAGACTAACCGAAAACTAAGTCAATGCACGATAGTATCCAAGTCAAATCTCTTGTAAGCATGGGCCGATGCCACTTGCCTGTGATTCGGTGGGGCGTTGGGCTATATGATCCAGAGTTTGATCATCTGGTCCCGAAAGTAGATATCGATTACTGTAGCTGAATGTCACTCTGCAAAACAGCTCAAACATTCTAGCGAAGGAATTGATTTCTTCACTTAGTTGCAAAACCCCTCTTCGCCATAGCCATGGATATCGACACAGTCTAATGGCATGCCAACTACGATTCTGAAGTACTCGCTTGAAACTAATTTTAGACTTCATCGAATCTTGAGCCAAAATTGATCATTGCAGAGGACCCGTGCGCACCATCCTAGATTGAAACATTCTCTCTCCATTAGGGTTACCAGCTAAGGACCGAAGCTCCTTGAAGACTATGGTTGTCGGTAGAACAAAAAGCACCAGAAAGCTAACTAGAGACCAACCGAAAATGGATACCGGAACCGTTTCGAACTCCACTCGCAAACGAAAACATAGCGCTACACTCTCAATTTTAGAAAACAGCTTCAGAAATCAAAAGGATCGAAATCTCAACTGGCTTCGGGGGTGCTACCGACAGCTTCGCACCGAAGTCATCTCCTAGCACACGTGCACAGTTAATTCTCACTAGCCACAACCGGAACGGCAAGACTCGGTGCATGGTGGTGATAGAGAATAGTTTGAAGGTTTCATGGAGAATTTCATCTCTGGAGGGAAGACATTGTCTGCGTGTACATCGACAGAACAATCTCCTGTACGATTGCATCGGTAGAACACGATTTCAAATGACTAGATACCCTAAGGGAGCCAGCAGAACAGGCCAGCAGCTAATGCTCAGCTGTATTTTTGAATCAAGAGTGTACAATTTGGTTCATCGGGGGGATCATACTGACCGCAGCATTATGGGTTATAACCCTCTCCCTCTCAAAGAAAACTTGACACATCTGCGTTGAACATAATGAGCATGAATATAATTGATAATAATGCGAAGCCATTATACATTCTTACTGTGAAAATCCTACTCGCATCAGCTCCTTGGCTTTCAAGAACATCGCCATGAGAGTGTGCGGAGAAAGTACTGAGCTTCCAACCAGGGGATACTGGACTTCTCGCACCTCTAAGGGCGAGCTCCAGAGAGCACATTCCAAGCTATAGCCGTGAAATCCAATAGAATTCGCCCAACGTTGTTTTTCCTATCATTCTGTCGCCCAGGAATTTTGTCACTAAGATCAGGATCCGAACAAGCAGCTACGCTAGGAGGAGCTTTGACCAGAAGGACGAGAATGCATTTCAGTGGAATCGTGAACGTAATATATTTGCTACAGTGATATTTAGCCCAAGAAAGTGGGTGTCCCTGCAATGCCTCTTCCCTAGAATCAGAGCCAACAAAGTAACGATTGTGAAGAAATTAAGTAAGGTCGGACCGAAGTCTTCAACCCGTGGATCTCCTGATTGTACATCGACGGAACAGTCTCCTTTACTAATGCGAAGGTGATGATCTCTCGAGAGCATATATTAGAATCTTGACTGTATCTTGTCCACTCTTCGCGGTATATATAACATGAATAGTGTACTCATCAGTCACGAACTTGAGTTCTGCCTTGGGGCCCAAGTTTTGATCACTGTACGTCGGGCAGTACGTACAAATAAAAAATTGGTTTTCTGAGGATGCTTACGGCCCAAGACAACCTCCCATCTCGCCAATATTTAACAATGGCCGAGTGAAAGTCACTTCATCGATCAGATTATCCAGCTCGTGAGTACTCATTTGCAGTTGCACATTCCTCTCTGCACGTACAGGTGCACATTCTGAGCCAGCCAGCCATAGCTCCCTCCTGTCCTTGTTCAGACTTTGAGTTTCTGACGTTTGTACACAATGCCTGTACTAACATGTGAATATGTCGTGCTCCGGTGCATGTTTTCTTTTCTTTTCTGAAGTTTCAGTTTACATATTTTCTCTGACAACGGGTTTGTGTTGATCCTAGCTGCAGGTGCTCAACTTCATCGACATATATATTTGCGAGATGGAGGCGACGGGCTCCCCACGCATTTTGCAGGTGGCCATTCCCATCTTTGAGAATGTGACAGCACTGGACTTCGTAGGACCATACGAGCCCCTGCACATCCTTCCCAACGTGAACGTGGTGTTTGTAAGCCACAGAAAGGGCCTGTACAAGGCAGACCTCGGCATGCTCTCCATCCAGGCCACCGCCACTTTCGAGGAACTCCCCAGCCCCGACATCATTGTCGTGCCCGGAGGCGATGGAACTAATGCTCTCATGGCTGACAAGCCCATCCTCGATTGGATTCGCAAGGTGAGAAAGAATTTCACGTGCTTCATCTCGATGCTGTTCCCTAACTCATTATGCTTTTGATTATAAATTGCTGTACCAATTGTTGTACCTTGTTTGAAGGCGCATGAGACAAGCTTGTATACAACCTCGGTGTGCTCGGGATCCATGCTGTTGGGCGCCGCGGGCATTCTGCAAGGAAAGGAAGCAACCACACACTGGATGACCTTGAAATTGCTGTCCAACTTCGGTGCCATCCCTGTCAGCTCTCGAGTTGTGCAATCGGTACGTCGCTGACAAATTCGTGCCACACTAGTAGCAGAACTGTCGTTTTTCATTCCCCATTTTGTGGAAACAGTGACGGAATATTGTGCCTAGATTTCTATCTTCTTGTGACCAAAACCACTCACCAGCATTGACGCAACCCATGTGCAAACGACACATTTCCTACTAGTGCCAGGATGAAAAACATATTAATAATCTTATGTTATCACTGCAGCATATGATCTTTCAAAGTAGAGTGTTGATTAATAATGAGCATGGCTAATTATGCGTGGCTGGATTGCATGCAGGGTAAGATTATAACGGCGGCTGGAGTGTCGGCAGGAATCGACATGGGTTTGAAACTGGCTGCGCTGCTCTCCAACGAAACCACGGCGAAAGTGGTGCAGTTGATGATGGAGTACGATCCCCAGCCTCCCTTCAACTGTGGATCTGTTGCCACCGCCAGCCCCGACATTGTGGCCATTGCGCATGCGTGGGTGGAGAACATGATGCCTGATGTGAAGAAGCAGCTGGATGATCATGCCGCCGCCTCTGCCGCACCATCGTCCGGCTCCCATTAAATCTGTCTTGCGCTCACTCAGCAACTTACTTGATCGTACTAGGAGGAGCTCCTTCTCTGGCTCATTCAACATGAGTATGTACACAGGCCTGTGACCATAAATTTGTGCAATCAAACGGTGCTCCGATCCAAAGTGTTGTTGAATGCCTTTTCTTTCACTGAATCCGGTGCCTAGCTAGCCTTCCTTCCACTCTGTCGCTTTTGAGGCTATGTGCTGATAAACGTTTTAACCATCTTCGTCTTGTACTCCACTCCGCACATAAAAAAACCTCTGTCATATCCCTCAAGAATGTCGATGCCCATCAACGCTATAATGGCCTGAATTGCAATATTCTCACAAGTGAAGAGGCTTGCATTGAAAACTCCCAGATTTCAGCCATTTCCAGAATGATAGTGCTCACTATCTCAAAGCAGAATTACCTCTGAGTCGCATGAATCTCAGATCTTCGCCCTGCTCCGAAACTTATTGTAACTGTGATGTTTATAATTATGGTTAGAACTGGAAATTCCCCTCTGTGGTATGATATCTGTTGATGCCGTTCACTCTGCTTCGTGTGTAAGGCTTCATAAATTATGGCTTTGTGAGACCTGATTGTTGGGAAGAAATGATTCTTGATCTTCTTCTGAAGCAATTTGGTTTTCTTCGGGAAGTAATCGTCGATGGTCTTTTGAATCAACACAGGTTTCTTTGAGAAGATTAAACGCTTGATGCTCGTTTGAAGGAACTTGGTTTTCTTTGCGAAGAATCTCCTCCCTTGGTTGTCCGGAGGATCTTCGTGTGGGACTCTAAATTCACGCAGGTTTCTTAAAGAGTCCAAAGTTCTTTTACGTTTTGGGATCAATTCTGCTCCCATTTCTTTCACATCAGTGAAAAACAAATGTAATGATCTCACTCCAGGAAGAAAATAGAGTAATCACTTCTAAATCAGCCAAAAATATATGTCAATTTGTACAAGCGTCAAGAATTGGTGCACTGATAGCTATTAGAATACAGTCATACACATAAAGCAACAACTTGGCGACCAAAGGTTATACTCCCTCAGTTTCGAAAAATGCGTCCTAGTTTTTGGCAAAAAAGAGTATCTTACTTTTCTCCCTAATTACTTCAAATGTGAGCTCTATCCACTTCAAACAGGGTGAACAATGAGAATGACAAAGACTACATGTTTCTAGTAAAGATAGGCCGTTTTTTGAGTACTAAGACGACTTTTTTTGGCAACAAAAATGTTAAGAGAAAAACAATTGCCAAAAATAGGACACTTATTTCAAAAGGAAGGAAGTATACTGCAATACTCTAGGCGTAGCATGATAGATAGTATTTGTGTTAAATTACCTGTGTACGTAGCGGCATAATTTTTAGAAACAGGTTCGACATAATTGTCAAGAATTTCAGCCACTTCAGGCATGTCGCAATTTCCATTAAAAGGCTCCATATGACAGAACCTAATGTAAAGAAATGCAAGACTTTATAGTGTTAGAAAAAAAAGAAAATAGACGCACTTGTAGGAAGTATTCTACTTGCCGCATAGGCATTTTTAGACGTTTAGGGTCAATAATATAACCCCTAAACGTACCAACCCCTTTGAACAAAAGTAGATTCTAGCCTCAAAAGTAGATATTAGCATGCTCAAATGTACATGAGGTGTACATGAGAAGACAATTGCAAGCATAAAATCTACCCAACAAATTTGACATACTTGTAGTTGGAGGCTTCTTCAATATTATCAACAGCTTCCCATTACAAGAGATTTATTGCAAATTGGTAGAGAATTTAACCCCTAAACGTCCCAGCGTCCAGTTTCTGGACGTTTGTTGGTCAAACCCAATTTTGATCTTGAAGATGACTTTTGTTGCTAATACACCCAACTAAGAAAATGAAGTTTATTAAGTCTAGTTTGTACTCCACTTTTCAAATCTTAAAAATTCCAATTATTGAGTATTTTATTGCTTGTGCAAGCTTTGTAGCTCAAGGTTTGAATTACACTACATAGGATGTTCACCTTTCGAATTTCAAAATTTAAATAAAAAATTTCTATGGAAAACATATCATGTGATTCTCCATTGTAATTTGTACCCACTCCCAAAAAAATATTAAATTTTTAAAGCTTTTTTGTAATAAAAAATATTTTTTGAAGTATTTGACTTAAAAATTTGTTAAAAAGGCCGTATTAAATCAAAAAAATCTGAAAATTTCAAGACTGATAGGAAACATTCAATTCCATGCATGAAAAACATTACAAAATATATTTTGATAAATCTTGAAGGCTAAATTGTGTTGTTTGACTTTCCTACAAAGGAGTGGTACGTTTAAGGGTTAATAGGCTTTCAAAGGTGGCTTGGACGAAAATCATCCGAGGTTGAATGAGAAAATTATAAGGCTTCGAATCTGTTCGTGATCCGTTCGTGATCCAGTTTCTGGACGTTGGGACGTTTAGGGGATAAATAATAGATGTGACGGTCTTAGGGTATGACCGCGTGGATCCGACACTTGGCAGGCATAGGGTATGACCGCATGACGGAGATGTCGGCGACCCTCCCTACTAGAGCGTTTTATGTCTCCCGCTTTCCCAGCTTCATTTCTGCCGTCTCTCGTTCTGAAGCCAATTTGATGTGACAATCTCCTCTTGCTTCTGGTGTGAGGCCACTTCCGTGTACAATATTTCCACCTGCTTCACACTTTGCATAGAATCGCAATTTTGAGTTCCTCAAGTCCTCTGTATAAATCGCCTTGATCGAGAGCCCGCTCATCGGTTTTTCTCTTCCGGTACATAATTATTATTGCTTCTTTCACTGAGGTTTCGAATTCTCTTGTAGCACCGGCAGTGTCAGAATCCCGGAGAATATGTGGACGAAGGCTCAGCAATGGCGATTTGAGGAGGGTTGATTTTCTTGCGTTTTGAGTTACTGTTGGCTGAGCTGAGTGAGATTTCGACTTGTGGATCTTTGCCGAAGGCCATGGCGACTAATACAAGTGTTTCAGGTATTTCTTGTGATTTGATCGAAGCTTCAGGGTTAGGAGTTCTTTGAGCAAGATTCATTGTAAAAATTGCACCACGGCATCTCTTTCATCGTCCTTTTCAATTTCATGTCTGTTTGTTGTGATCATCATCAAAAAGTAAGGAAATACTTGGAGCTATGGCCTCTATTGGAATTATAGGCACTCGTTTCTTTAGAACGCCTGAGATATTACAGGCGTGCAAAGAAAAGAAAGTGAATGAGAAGCCCGAGGTATTTTCAAGAGCAACAAATGTTTATAGCTCAGAATGACTTGCTATGAAATCTTGAGTTTGAAGATCATACATTGAGCGATAGTCCCTCTTTATTGATTGATCTTGTGCTCAATGGCAGTATATGAGACTTCTGTTCTTCTTGTAGATAATCGGACGCTCTCAGATCATGTGCAATTGAACAGCATCTGTGTACACTCTTTGTTTAGAACATCATTTGAAATAACTGGAAAAACAGATTGGATAATTCTGCAAGCTTTATGCGTTTTATGGTGAAGAGGCGTTGAAGTAATAGAGTCCACAATGTTACAGAGTGTGTATGTTCACAGTACATGGCTTCTGGTTACCGACTGAAAGGTTGCGTTCTGAGGTTGCGTTAGTGGTGTCACTTTAACATCCAGTTGGTTATGAAATTTTGATTATGTTCTGAACTGTGATGGACTTGTATAGGTGAACTAAAGCAAGGGCCATCGTCACCACAACCTCTGGAGTGTAGCTTCTATGATGTAGAGAAGGTGGCTCGCCTCTCTCAGGCTTTGCTCGTCGCGCTAGCTTCCGCCTGTGTGGAAAAAACATCAGGAACTTTTAGCCGACCAGCGGCCGTGGTACCAGATGTTAAAAAAGAAATGCTCGAGTACCTGAACCAGCAAAGCGAGGCTTATGCTAATGGTTGGCAGGGCTTCCAGCCCGAACAGGTACGTTATTTACTGCAAATTTTGTTCTTGTTACCGCATACTGCGAGGACCAGTATGTTATGGACTATATTAACCCTATCCTAAGCTTTCGCCTCGCTGATGATGGTATTTGTTTGATACATAGTGGATTATTAATGTGTAAAATTTCCAGCTATCAGCTGTCTGGGTACGAGAGCTCTCTGTTGAAGAGAAGGGCACTTTACAATAACCGTATTGCGCATTTGGTTCATGCTTGTGTGCCAATAACAGATTGAGAAGGATATGCTTGAAAGCTTCATCAAATCAAAGAGAAATATGTTTTCTCGTGTTTCGGGTATTGTCATTGATGCACACAAGGATGATAAAATCAATGACTTTGTTCGTGAGCTGGATGAAACAGGCGTGTGGTTGGCTGGGCGACGAGAGGTGTGCTCCGTGTTTTATTGTTTTTATGATAGCAGTATTCGGCAGTTTCTTTCTATGTGCCAATTCTTTCAGTTCGTGCAAATGGTAGATAATTAAGGTTATCTATATGTAATCTTGACACAATTGTAAGCAGCCAAGGATGTGTTCTCAAACCATGTTTATATCACCTAATATTTGGAAAATGAACAGGTACTTGCCAAAGCGTTGTTGAAAAGGATAGATCAAAGGAAGACATGCCACTGTGAGACGAAATTTGAGTCTGAGAAAGAGCTTGCTGAGCACCAAACCAGCTGTGTTTTTAGGCCAGTGTCATGTTCCAACGAAGGGTGTGATGCTGTTTACTCTGCAATACATGCAGAAACCCACGATGCTTCATGTGATTACAAGCTCTTTCCATGTTACCTCGAATGCGAGACTTCTGTGCAGCGACACGAGATGGCGAACCATTGTGCAACTGTGTGTCCAATGAAGAAGATGAAATGTCCTTATCATTCGGTTGGGTGCCTTCATATTATAGCCCAGGTTCAGACTCTTCACTAACGTTGTCCAGTATAAATGATATTGGAATTCATTTAACTGCTCACATAATTTGCCCAATCTTCAAATGTTGATACTTAGTTTGAGAGATATGTATGCAGCTGAAGTAGAAAATCATATAACAGCGCAGCTTGGCATACTCATAAGTCCTGTATCTGGTGGCAGGGTTTATTGGAAAGTCACTGTAAAGAATACATCGGAGAGCACTTGCTGGAGACTTTGCAATATGTGCAGAACCATGAAGTCACTCTTGGAGATCATGCACAGCGTATTCTCCTTGTAGAAAAGGTAATTCGTCTTTTATTCTAAATTGAGTTGATCATTAGGGATGGATAGTGGGTTCAAGGTGTGTGAGGCCAGTGTCTTGAGGCCACAATTGGAAGTGATTCTCTTTGTACAAAACCATGGCCATCCTTTTCTATTTGATGTACCTTGAGTGTACATAATACTTCTTTTTACTTGGTGCATAATGTTTCTGTTTAATTAGTGTTTGTTCTGAGAGTACCCTGGTGACAATGCAGGCCGTGCAACTAGCCCAAAGATCGGAAGCCGTTAATGTAGGAAACATGAATGTCTCACTGAAGGAACAAGAGAACAAAGTGAAGTTATTGGAAGCGGAGGTGAAGAAGCTGAAGGCAAATCAGAAAGCGGTGGATTCTTCTTCAGAATTATTGCAGTTAAAGCGTGAGTTTCTGAACTTACAGAAACGGGTTGAAATCTTAACCTCCTCTTCCCAATCCTCACGCTGATGTGCAACATGACCTTTTTAGACCTGCAGATTTCATTTCCAGTCGTTTTGTCCTGCAGTTCTGTAAGTATTTATCAGTGAGCTGGAGTGCTGTTTTTATACTTTCTGGATACACGTATGAAGGGATTTTTCATAAGCCTTGGTGCCAAGTTTGCTTATGTAAATATTTCTGACAAGTAACATACTAGAAACGATTTTAAGTGGCTTGCTACAATATACCCTGCACCCATGTGTGCTGTACCTTGTTGCAAGCGTGTGGAGTTATTGGACTTTCTGATTGGAAAAGTCCTTGGTACAGCAGATTGATTTTGTAAATATCGCCAAAAGCTTAGAATCTTTCGTTTATTGTCATAGATTTTGATAACGCAACTTCAGTACATCTACAGTACACACTGCACGATCCGCCTTTTATAGCAGAGGGTTGTCTGACTATGCCTTCATGAACCGATCCTTCAAATCACCATGAGTACGGCATGAAGCAGTGCATTTGGAAACTTAATCCTTTGGTTTCTAAGGATCAAATCACAAACATTTAAAATTTGAATTTTTCCTTATTTATAAATCAAAATCAAGCAAAACCAAGTCATGCACCCTTCCTTACCTTGAGCTTCTCAATGCTACTCATATGTTCATGCACTCTCTTTTTCCTAATTTTTTTTAACTTTCGTTGTTAGTCTCAATCATGCGAAACTAAAAGCTTGCATATCCCTTCTTATCAAAAAAATTTAATGTCTTTTGGCTTCTATCATTGAATACATCATATAAGACAAACTTGATTTATTTTTCTTATTCTAATGTTTTTTTTTTGGGATATCCCATAAAGACGTGTTTTTAATTTCAATAATTTTTTGAATGCACATCAATTTGAAATTTTATAATTCTTCATTCACAAGTTTAACCCTTTGACGCTAAATAATATAATGGTTCTTGTGCTAGTGGCTATTAGTTGTATGACCCCTAAGTGACCGAACGACCATTTTATAAATGCTACCCACAATGCAAAAAAATAATTATAAAGAATAATTAATATTTTCAAATAGGAAATCAATTTTTATCCACATTGAGCTTTTTAACAAAACTTTATGTGTCTTCCATCTACCTCATGATTCATGACATCTCAATTTCAAAAACAAAACAAATACTCAAACAAAATAAAATATAGTCTTTGAAAATATTGACGCGTGACAAAATACTGCTAGCATATTTAAATATGATATTTCACTAAATCCAACATTTACCCTCAGTATATTTTTAAAGATTCCAACCAATAGTTGTATCATACATAATACCCCCTTTAAAAAAAAATTGAAATTAATAAAATAAAATAAAATTGTTATATTGTATTTCTAATATCAAACTTTTGTTTCTCTATACTTTCAAATGGTAAATTTTATGCTCATAAAGAATTTTTAAAAAAAATTGTAAACTTTCCAATAGTTTTTCCTTTTTGAAAAATTATAAAGCAAAATGACTATTTTACCTTATTATAAATGTAGTAATAAATAAAAACATAATTCCACACCATATAATGAATTAAAAAAATCAAAAACAGCATACAACATAACACCAATCCAAATGAATGATAAATCTAAGCAATGATGTTTATTTTATGTTTTTATTTTGTTTTTATTTTTAAATTTGTTTACATTTTCTTTTATTTATTTATTTCACATAGCTAATCATTTTATTATTTAAATATATTATTTTAGATATAGTCATATCTACACAACAATTGAGTGATATTTAAGCAAAATTTTGTAAAGGTCATATTTTTCTTAGAATTTGTTTTCATTTTCTTTCAAGTTTCTAAAACTCCTTCAACAAATTATTTCTAGCCTTTTATCAAGAAGAAAGTGGCAAACAATTAAGTAAATCACCTTTATACTTAAGCTCAAAAAGGACCACATGAAAATAAGAGCACAAACACTTGAAAATTTGTTTTGATACAATCCTTTGTCAATTAAGATTTAAACATGAATTTTAAGACTTCAATTGTCGAATATTAAGAGAATCGCGATTAATGTAATGTTTTATATTTCAAAGATATGATAAAAAAAATGTGTTGATAACTTATAATTTCAAATTTTTTAAATCCCAATTTATCAAAAATAAATTTACAAAACCTCTTTATCTTATTGGACTTTTGGATGGAACAATCCTTTTGGATTCATTACTACTATTTGAGTTTTAAAAAAACCAATAAAAGAACCTTTTATACATAGCCTTACAATCCAAAATCTCTCAATTTGAATCTTACTAAGATGATGGTGGTAAGGTACCCAAACCAAATGGAGAGGTTGGCGATTTGATTCTCGACTGTGAAATCATTTGACTACTTGATTGGAAAAATTGCCATGGGTCAAAGAAATTGGTGTGGATTGCAAAAGTGCAATTTGTGTGTGTCAGAAAAATTAAAATTAAAATTAAATTAAAATTAAAAATTAAAATCTCAATTTTAAAACTCTCTTTTTAAAGAGTTTACCAATGATCATCAACATAAATTTAACATTTCCCAAATTAAGTGCAATTCATGTTTGCCATGTACCTTATTCAACTAGCTTTAGGAATCATTGCCTAAATTATATGTGTAAATTGCATACCTAGATTGATGTGATACAACTTAATGCTTAAGCAAATTTATTTTGCAAAGTGCCACGATTTGCAAAGTTACAATTGAATATCATATGGTTGAAGATTTAAGAAGCGTCGCAAAGAACAAAAACCCTCGCAAAAACCATATCATTGTTGGCATACACTCATTTGATTACCTCCTTGGTGATGACCAAAATATTGTGATTAAATCCTTTAAGAATTAATTAGATTCTATACAAATATATATATTTACTATAATTTTGTCAAAGCCATGCCAAGTGTCGCAAAAAATCTAAAATATTTGATTGAGATAATTGTAAAACCGTATGTAAAACAAAGTGTCTTACATGAAGATAATAAAATTTTCTAACTTTCAATTTAGAATCAAGCTTATTTTTCTTTAAAATTTTCAAAAATCCTAAAATAACCACTAAAGCTATATACTAGCCAAACAATTATTTTTTGATTTTGGACAAACTAGATGCAAAATAAAATTTTGAATTATTGATATAATGGTTTTTTAGAGATTTTATGATTATTATGCTCTAATTTTCAATATTTTTTTCATGTAATTTTATAGATATTGCAAAAATTATGAGGTTTTGTATCATTTTAGAGTCAATGCAAATAGCTTATAATTTGACTTTGAATGTTTTGAATTTTTAGATGCTGAATATTCCAATATCTATATGGAAAGCTCTGAATCCTTCTATTTTGATTAATTAGATGAATGTTATGAAGAGTTTTGATTGGCAAGTAGTCATAGAAATTTTTAGTTTAAACAATAATTGAAATTATGTTTTGAACTCACTTTTCCAAAATTTTAAATATAAGCTATAACAAAAGATAATGTTGCATACTTAAACAATTTCACTATTGGCATTGATTGAAATTTTATTTTGATACAATACCCAATACTCAAAGTCGGAAAAAATCATTATAAAAAGAGAAGCATGATTTATTAGGAAATCTTCTTTTACGAGAAAATCTATTTTCTATAGTGAAAAAAAAATCTTAGAAAATATCCACAAAGTTTTAGAGAATATTTGCATCATTTAGGCAAAAACTTTGGTAGAGAATATTAAATTGAATATTTTTCTTTGTTTCACCTATTGCAAATAAGATAGAATACTATATTTTACTAAATTCTATAGCTAATCTTGTTTACACAAACATATATGTAGAAATAACATCTTTGATTGCGATAGATGTAAAATATGAAATTTTGTTGAATATGAAATGTTCTATTTGGAAAAAAAATTAAAAAAATTGGTTGAAGATTGCAAAAATTGAAATTGAAATTATTTTTCCTTCTTATTTAAAAAAAAGTTAAACCTTTATATGTTGATTCATGAGGGTTGAATTAAAAGTGGCTACTTGTGTATTTATAAAATTTGAAATAAATTATTTAAGCAGCTTTAAACAAGGCAACAACATCTACCAATAGGTACTACCATTAAAACATTGCGTAGCAAATAGAAAGTAATAGAACATTATCTTTAAATGTTTAGTCTAAAAGAATGTCATTTTCTACAATATAACAGATCGAATTACAAGTGTTTCAACTTTGAAAATGGTTGTAGAGAGTACCTATGTATCACAACCTATTTAGAGTCCATATATCACAATTTGTTTAGAGTCTCTATGTCACAACTTGTTCAAAGTTCCCCTACCACGACTTGTATAACTAGAATTTCCCTATCACAACGTATCTCGAGTCCCCTAATCACAACCTATCTTGATGACTTCTTCTTGTCACAACTCACAAACATTGTTGAATCTCTATATCACGTTATCATGAGTCCCCTTCTCATAGTTTATCATGAGTCCTTATGTAACAATTTGTTATAGTTATCGTAAGTCCCCTTGTCATAGTCTATCATTGTTACCATGAGTAAGATCATGAGTCCCTTTGTCACACAAGCCTCCTTTTCACGATCATAATTTATCATGAGTCCCTTATCACATGTTTATTATAAGGAGTTGAAATAATTGCAATCATTTAATGTATTCATTGAACTTCTCACAAGTTGGGATTGTTCATGTTATATGAAAGATTACAAAAGATTACATAAGATTGCACAACTTTCTACAATTGTATGGGTTTGAAATATTTCCAATCTTTTAATCTATTCATCGAATTTCCCACAATCCTTTACATTATGTAAAAATGTCACAATCTTTTGGACTGTTGAGTACCAAGTCCTTATCAATTATCATTATCATGAATTTTAAGCTTTAAAAGAAAAATGACTTTTCATTTTTGATCTTTGGCATTTTAGACCATAAAGTATTATTGAGAATGATAGCAACTAAGAAAATTTCATTCAAACATGCTAAAGGTTTAATCAATTCTCATACTTCTAGGGTCATTTTCCATGTATCCTAGTCATCCACAAAATGTAGAAAATAGTTGATGAATGGCATTCACATAATACATTGTCTGCTAAGAAGTGCTGCAACAACGGCATAAGTTCTTTTCAAAGTGAAAGAAAATATACGGGTAGATTTTATTAGTCTAAAAAATTTCCACATCAGATCTTCATAATAATTACATGCCTTATCATATTATTACTATTATTATTATTACAATAACTATAATAATTTAAAAAAATTAAATCTTATAAAATTATCACTTTCAATTGTTGATGCTACAAAAAAATTCTATCTTGAAAAAACTATTCACCAACTGTCACGAAATTGCTTAGAATACGATTTTAGGTGTTTTTAACTTAGATGTTGAGAAAATTATAAATAAGTGTAGGCGTGAGTGGTAAGAGTAGAGTTGTCATTCCTAATCATCACATCATCCATGAAAACAATTGTGCCTCACGTTTTGATCACTTATAGAGTAACCAAAAGCCATGGATTGTGGATTTTTTTTGGTGACATTCTTTGGTAATGCAATCATTCCTCTTCTATTTCACATAGACAAAAATACCACAATGAGTCCAACCAAAGTGTTGTTTGTATCAATTCCTATTGACCAATAGAATTGTGTTTTTCATCTTCATTGAAAAAAAATACAGATTTGTCATTATGCTATTTGATTTCTCTTCTACTCTATTTGTAGCCATGTACATGATTGCTTGTGGATCAAGGTGTGGCTCAAGGTTGCATATGTTGAAAGATAATGTGAAAAATTATTCCAAATTGTTTGTTATAGTTTAAAATAAAAAGCTATAATATAAGATTTAGTTGTCTTGTAAAGTGAGAAGTAAAAAGAATGCAATTTGGAATGGTAATGAATGTTCTAAATGATTCCACAAGAATGTAGAGTGAACTCCCAATCTAATGTATCATGCGATATTTGTAAGTTTAGAATTGGTTTTTGTTTTTAAAATTTGCTTTGAGGGTTTAGAATATGAGTTCTAAGGTAGAAGCTTACAGCGTACATTGTAGTTCCTGTGGAAGAGTGAGGAAGTGTAAAGGATGTGTTCTAATGCAAGCTCTTTTCTTTTAAACTAAAGTTAGTTTGATTCCAAAGCTTAAGACCCTTGTGTAACGGCAAATATTTTTGATGTATGAGACTAGACTTGAAAACATTGCATCAAAAGCAAAAAGCATAACCCTTGATTGAAACAACGACCTCACTCCTTTCCAAATTTGCCACGTTCAACACTCATGGCACATATCAGCATCTAATAAGAACCTAAAATTCAATACTCCATATCCCTCCTCCGCCACAATCAACAGAAAGCAAATATGGAGGCATAAGTTGTATGCAAGTAAAATTGGAAACGCCAAAAAAAATCGACAATTTGATGCACTCTAAGGAAAGAATGAAAAAATGAATGTGATACCTTGTAGAAACCAAATGATTTTATTTCCTTTTGATGCTAGAAATTAAACAAAAGAATCACGGCAAGTGGGCATCATGGCGATGAAAGTGACGGAACGTACGCCGGTGCAATGAAGACTCTTGGGTACGGGACGCCCTTAGTGAAAAGAAGGTTTCAAAGTTATAGCGAAGTTTTTTTTTTTTTTTTTCCTTTTTGTCCTTGAGAGGGGCTCCTCACTTGGCATGTACGTTGCTTGTCACTTCCAAATACAATTCGGCTATGACAAAGGAGTTTTTAAAGTTTATGATTTATTTTATGTTTCTATTTTTCTATTTCTAATTAGAAAGTCACCTTATTTGTGCTACTAATAAATTATTAGTAAATAATTAATAGTGTACATATCAAAATTTTAATCGTACTCCTCATTAGTGTTGTATATATATATATATATATATATATATATATATTACATATTTGGATATATTATGTTTGTGCCAAAATGTACTAGCAATGTTCATATCAAAAATTTAAATATACCGTTCCACTATGTACTAGTAGTGTACATATCACAGCTCTAAATATAAGGTAGGAAAATCAAAAACGGTGAAAATAAGGTGATTTGACCAGAAGGAATGGAGTTAGAAATTATGTGAAATTTTTTTGAGATGAAGAAGAAGAAATGGTGAAGAATGCAAGTTGTTTCGTATTTCTATTCCCTGTAAATAATTATCTACAATTTCTCAAAGTGGGAAGTTTGTCAAACCCCCTTCTTGTATACTAGACTCTTCCTTTTCTACACATGAAAGCACCTAAAACGGTTAACTAATATCACAGAAAACTACACACAAGGTTCCAAAAAAATTAGTAATTTTTAGTAAACTTTTAGTAATCCTCGTGATGCAAAAATTCTCCATTTTCGGTCTACCACCTCCCTGCTTTTTAAAAACTCTAGTGCACACCTTGAGGGCATTAACCGTTTTTGGTTTTCCTACCTTACTCCCTTTCTTTGGAAATAATTATCCTATTTATTTTTTAAATCAACTTAATGTTGTCTTTTCTACACACAAAAAGGTTGTCATAGTTGAAAACAATACTCCAAATTGGACATGATGTTAAAAACCTTACGTCCTAAAGGAGAGGCTCTTTGAGGATAACAATTCATGATAAAAACCCAGTTGACTTAGAAAAAACATATATAGAAAAAATTATGGCACATGAGAGGATACGTAATAGAACAAGTCGTTTCATGGCACGTGAGAGGATACACTATAGAGCGTGTGTCAGTCATAGCACGTGAGAGAATACTTTGTAGAGCATGTCAATCATGGCATGTGTGAGGACAGAGAGAAGGAGTCAATTTAGTTTAATCACTGGGATTAAACTAGACACCTATGCGATGGTAGAGGCGCAGAGCCGAGGAGCAATGTCCAACACATCCCCACTATACATAAATTAAGTACATTAGTTCAACTAATTTTAGACAAAAATAGGCAACTAAAATTCTATATTCATTGTTCAATTAATCAAGACTAACATTAGTTAGAGTGGTATTGTTTTATTGGAAGTAGTTTTATTGGAAGTAGAAATAAAGGTTGACAATGAAAAAAAATCATTTTTTTAGATTGGTTTTTCAATCAAAATAATTTTGGATGGAAAAAGGAGAATCTTAAGGAATATTCTCTTTATTATTTTATTTCCTCAATAATATCCTATAGTAAATGTAGTTTTATAAAATAAAAAATAGAAAATGTTGGAGTTTTTTTATACTTGAATTTCTATTACATTTTTAACTTAACAAAACCAACTACTTGATATCCTACAAGGAAGGTAGTTTTTGTAAAGACTTTAGTAAATTTGCAAATAAATACTTAAATAAAGAAAACGTAATTTTTTAAAAGTCTTTATTTTAATTGTGTAAAATCCAAAAGGTACACTTAAGTAATAAATTTACTTTTGAAGCATTGTAATTTATATAGCTATAGATTATGAAAGAATTTTGAAGCTTCATTTTAGTTCACCTTTAATTCTTTTTATTATGTTTTAAATGTCTAAGATTCAAAATGAAAGTCAATTTTATTTGCAAATCTAATTATTGATGATAATGAGTTTTTAAAGAATGATTTATTTTTTAACGTGATTAGATTGTACTGTTGAAAAGTCCGAAAGATTTTGACATTTTCTATAATGTAAAGAATTGTGGGAAATTCAATGAATAGATTGAAAGATTGTAATTATTTTAAACATGTACAATTGTAAGAAATCTTGATCTTTAACATAACATAAAAAATTGTGGAAAGTTCAATAAATAGATTGAAATATTGAAGTTATTTTAAGTAAAAACAATAGTAGATAGTTGTAATCTCTTAATTGACTTTTGTAATCTTTAGCATAGACCTAAAAAAAGATTATAGGGGAATTCAAAAAATCACAATTACAATAAGTGCAAACTTTTCACGTTTTCTTCCATCCGTGACACATATATATCATTATAAAAAGTAGAAACATTATTAGAGTCCTACAGGTTCCTATTGACCTCTTTGAAAACTATATAGAAAGATTTAGAAGGACTATGCAAAAAGTGTGATAGAGGCTCTATACAAACTATATAGGCTATAATAGGCTATGACTTATGACGAACTATGAATTTAAACAAGTCTCTCCAAAATGCCTACACATTCTTCAAAAAAAATCTGCAATTGACATAGCTAGTAATTGACCCCAAGCAAATCCCTTCTTGTTGTGTTTATTAAGATTGTCACTTTTGCACATTTCAAGCCCTTTTACTTCACACGTGCGTAGATCGTCACTTATGCACACTCAAATCCTTTCATCTCACATGTGAATAGATCGTCATTTGTACATACTCCAACCCTACCATTGCTCAAGTGCAAATCATCATGTTGTCACTTCTGCACACTCCAACCCTTTCACTACACACGTGCGTTAAATCATCACTTTATATAGTCACTTATGCACACTCTAGCCCTTTCAAACATGCATCAAATTGCCATTTCTATACACAATACACTCCATCTTTCTTACTAGTGCATAAATTCTTAAATTCTTGTGGTGGCAAATTAAACTTTGTTTGAGACAAAAGATGCATCCAAATTCAAAGTTCAACAAACCACTTGAATATTAATACCAGTAGTAAAAATTCAAGGAGAATTGATCTAAATCCAAACAATTATAGAACAGTTGCAATCTTCAATAATATTTTGCAATAGGATTACAATGAATTCAAAAAATTACAATGATTGCAAACACTATTAGAAAATTGTGACCAAATCAACAAAAAATGAACTCGTTTATGATGTGTAAGATACTACAATGACCGATTTCACTATTTTTGAACTTTTGTAAAATTTAACAAATTGCTACCTCTTTTATGTTAATTTGAATAGTGCGATGACCAAATCAAATTTTTTATAGGGATTTGAAATATGTTTTGAAATATATTGGAAAATTTGGATGCCAAATGGTTAATTAACCCTCGAAACCATGAGTCATGATTTCATATTTTTGAGTAGGCCCTTCTTTATACTATATTTTTTTAATACAATTCTTGTACAAGATGTGAAATTTTTAATAAACTTGTGTTTCAGTTTGAAATTAATGCCTAGAATTTTTTTGATCAATTTAACTTGCTGTTAAAAAATATTTCTCAAAAGGTGATTTTTTTTAGTTTTGGGCAATTTCGGGCAATTTCGGGCAATTTCAAGCACCCATGACAAATAGATCCAATTGGTTTGAAATTATTTATACAAACTCTCAACAAGATTGTGACCATAACCCCCAAAGTTGAAAAACATTAAACCACACAATTATGACTTTTAAAACACTTAAAACATTTAAAACACCCTCATTTGGGCAACATTCAAAACACCATGGTTGAAGTTTTATGTACTTAATAAATTTTTTTAACTTAATCATTAAGAATTTAAAAAATAAATAAAATTCAACACACTTTGGCGGTCATTTTGTGATAGCACAATAATTTCTTTTAAACTTTGAACTTAAAAAAGTTGGGAAACCAAAGTAAATTTCATCGTCTATAATTTGTTTGAGATTTCAAACCTCCATTTAAAAGTTATAAACAAAATTCACAAACGGATTTTTGGAGATGAAATTTAACTTGAATTTCCAACTTTTCTTAGTCCAGAGAGTTTTGAAAAAAATTATTTACTATGTCAAAATGGTCTTCAAAGTCTCTTGAGTTTCAAAATGCCGAATTGTAAGTGTATATGTAAGAAAAAAATTAATTTGTTAATTAAATTCTAATGGTGGTGAGTTGGTTACATGTTGAGTCATCAAGTAAGAGGTTCTCAGTTTGAACCCAAGTAGCAACCGTGTGTGCAGCTTGGTTGCCTGAAAGCAATGGGTAGGCAATTAAAAGTTTCGTTGCTCGATAATTTTGGGTAGCGAAATAAAAAGGTTTTTTTTCATTTTCATTTGATAAAATTAACAAAAAAATCAACAAATTTTTGTTGATTATAGTTCGGTACAACGCATCCAAAACAACAAAAAATATCAACGCTTCTAATAGTTTTGTTGATTTGGATGTTGAATTTTCTAATAGTGAGACATTCTATGTTTTCTTCCATCTACACATTTTCCGCTCTCCGCTCTCTGCTCTCCGCTCACCGCTTGCACGGTAGCTTCGTTGGTTTTTATCTTCTCCCAAATCAGTATTTCATCAACTGGCATGGTTCCTTCTGTATGGGTTATGGTTGGTAAGGTGAGTTTGGTAGTGCTTACCTGGCACAAGTCGTCAATAGCTAATGTTCCAATAGGGAGGAGGAACTCTTTGGCCTCGAGTAGAATGAGTTCTTCTTCGTCGGTAAGGCCTTCCACGTAGTTGTAGCAGACGAGAGTGTCGGGAGTTGTGGCTTCAAAACCTAACTCCCGGTTAATTCGTACCGTTCGGATGGTACCATTACCCATGATCTGGATGTGGTCGTTAGCCCAATCGTGAATGACTCGGGCGTCCCTGAGCCATGGTCTACCGAGCAACAACGTGTAAGCTGAATTGACATCTTTACAAGAAATAACGGTGAGAATAATGACATAGGGGATACCATGAATGAAGATCTTGATGTTCCAGAGTAAGCCCAGTGGTTGGACCAGGGAACTATCTACCATTCTTAATTTAAAAGGTGCCGGTGTTGGGTTCGGTAGTCCAAGCCTACGTCGCTCGGTTTCGGTGATGACATTTACTCCCGATCCTCCATCTAAGAGGACATCATGCAATTGATGACTCCCAATTTTGACTGAGATAATTGGCATGTGACGGTCGACTGCTACTACCGAATGTACTGCCACTGTGGGCGGCTCGGTAACCGGCATGGTTGTCGTGTTTGTCTGACCGAGTCGTCGGTGTATATGTTCTGTAATACTAGGTGCAATAGCCATAAGGTTTTTGAGACTTACTTGGATTGTTTGTGATTCGATTTGTTGAAGAATGGTCTCGCAGATATCCATGGTGCTGTCCGGAGCGGTTGGAGTGTCGTGAGGTGATGGTGGCTGTAATGGCGAGAGGTCTTGTAATTCACGGACCGTTTTGATCATTTCTTCGCGCAACTGCTCTTCGGCTTGCCAATCAAACGCCTCGGTTTGGCGGGCTGCTTCGGTAGCAGGTGAAGCACTGTTCGGGACTACCGAGTCTGGATGCTGTGTCTGACTCCGAGTGCGAGGACCGATGTGAGAGACATCTACGGTATGTACATCGGTAATGACTACCGAGGATCCTCAGTGGGCAGGTAGTTTGTTTTTTATGGCTTTTTTAACATCCTCATCTAATAACAGTGGACAACGATGTCCCGGATGTTCAAGAGATCCACATACATTGCATGGGTACCGTTGTACTGGGGTCATACTGCGAGAAGTACGGCGGTTTTCGGTACTTACCGGAGTTGGTGTTTGCTGAGTTTGAATCTGATGGACGGAAGCCGTATCGGTTTTCTTTCCATAGTCACTGGCCGGGTTGCGGTAGCATGTCCCCCATTCATGACCCATACGACCGCAGCCGGTGCACTTCAGGTTACGTCGGGGGTTATCTCCGGTACTGGTCGAGGGGAGGGTCGGTTGCCGTGGTTTGGGTAGACCTTCCTCTGCGGTGCGTGCCGAGTCCACTGCTTCGGAAAATGTTTGACGTTGAAGGCCTACCGTGGCTACCTGTAGATACTTCAATAAGCCAGCGCGAAAATTGCTCAACATGAACATATCATCTGGAGGTACGGTTAGATTTTCCGCGAGTTGTTGGAGACGTTCGGCGTAATCATCGACCGATTCCTTCGGTTGCTGATTGATGGTACGGAATTGGATGTACGTTTGGTCGTTCGTCTTGATGGTTCGGTAGCGTCGTTTGAATGCAGAAAATACTTCCTGCAGTGTATTAGTAGGATGAATGCGTCGATGGTACGCAAACCAATTCGACTCTTTTTCGGTAAGAGTGTTACCGAATAATTCTAACTGTACCATGGTTTTTGTTTCGCCATTTAATCTAATAGCAGATTCGAACTTGCGACAATGTGTTTCAGGGCACTTATCGGTTTTGTACTCTGGGTACGGTACCGCTTTCCGAGCAGTCGAGGTAGGGCGTCGATCCGTGGGTTGAACGCTTGGGTCGCCGGCAGGTCGGTAAGTTGGAGTCGGTACTCCGGTAGTCATAATGCGGCGTGGTTGGGGAAAATTATAGGGACAGGAGGTAGAAAGGTGGTCGGTATGGCCACAAAACGTGCAAAAACGGAGAGGAGGTCTAGGACAAACCTGGTGGAGGTGATGTGGAGAAGGATATCCGAAAAATTGCTGCTGTACCGGGTATTGATGTCCCGGTATCGGTTGTGGGCGTACCGTGTGATGCCTGGATGGAGCACGTCCTTGATTTTGTCGAAACTGTCGTGAACGTAAATTGGGCAGTTGTAAACGGGATGCAGCTAGGTCGAAGTCCAGTTGGGGAGTCGGTTACAAGGCTGCAAGAAGTTCTTGGTTTGTTGCGTCCTCTGCCGGTAGTTGCTGGAGTCGGTGTTGAATAGCCGAGGACTGCAGAAATGCTTGGCTACGAAACATGTCGCGTTCTTCGTCGGTGAGGTGTAAGTCGTCTGCGGTAGCTGCCGGGTTGTGGAGTACCGAGTCGGAGGATGGCCTCTGCCGAGTGGATGAATGTGGGTGTCGTGCAGTTTGGAGTTCTCGCGGGGTTGGTAATTCGTCCTGCGTCAGTAAAGGTTGAGGTCGGCGTGTCGGATGAGTAGCTGTTGAGGGGGCTCGGAACATCGGTGACGGTAGCAAATCCTGTACGCTCCGGTGCATCCGAGTGTTGGAAATCGTGAGAGCCTCGAGATCAAACTCGGACGGTGGTCCTGCGGATCGAGTGTGGCGCCGGGCCATGGAAGATTCTGGGCACTTGAAGTTAGCTTGACAACCGGACTGATCGATTCCGGTAGAAAAGAAAGAGGGCGCGGTGTCACGCTAACGAAGTGATACTAGAGTACCGGGATCGGTGACTCTGTGATTTTAAGCAATGGAGTTCTGGAATTCGAATACTAGATGGTCGCCAAATGGTAGCTCCCTTTGGTAAGAACCTACTCGGTAATCATTACCGGGAATTGACTAGCTATCGAGGAGAAGGAAAGTAACCGAATCGACAGCAGAATGCTCAAGGCTAAGTCAGTGATCACGAAAACACGGAAAGACAAACTGACCTGAACAACTAATGGCATACAGAAAGTCACTCGGTAGGGGACGATTTGGAAGACAATACTTTGAGTACAAGACAATAGTCTGGGAAAAATGGAGCGTGCCAATGAGGTTGGCTCTATTGCTTTTATACCACAGTACAACCAGATCTGACAGTTAGGTCACATCGGTAAAAAAGTGTTTCCTAGATCTACCTACTGGGGTAACTTGGAAAATTACCTAGGTAAAACTCAGATCGGTAGACCTACCGATACTCCTATTGTACGGTTAACAGATTTCTTTTATTTTATTCATTGAATTTCCCTCAATTCTTTAATACATTATATAAAATGTCAAAATCTTATGGACTCTTGAGCACTTTGTTCTAATCACGTTAAAGAAATTAATCACATCCTAGCTACACTACATTTCTGAATCATGAAAGTATTCTTTAATAAATCATGATCATCAACTGTCAACTTTAAAAGGAAAAATGACTTTTTATTTGAAGCTTGGACATTTAAGACTTAATAAATAAATTAAAGGTGAAATAAATTCATGCTTAAAAAACCTTGCATTTATAGCTATATGAACTCATTTACTATACTTTAAAGGTAGTATTAGGACTTACTTGTAGCTTTTGGAGTTTTTGCAATTGAATTTAAGCTTTCTCTAAGTTGCCATTATATTACAAATTGAAGTTTTTAATTGTGTAAGAAGTTATTAGTGTTTCTCTTGGTTTCCTAAAGTTGAAAATTGAAAAAAAACCCCAAAATTTACTAAAGCCTTTACAAAATCGCCTTTATTGTCGGATATCAAATTTGGTATTACAAAGTTTAAAGTTTAGAATTCATTCAAATCAAAAAGAAAACTCCAAAGTTTTACTCTTTTGTTTTAATAAACCTACGTTGAAAAATATAGGATATTATTGAGAAAAAATAAAAAATAAAAGTTTATAGGTGTTTGAACGGTACATGATACCAAATTTAAGACATGTCTATATTTTTTTGCGCATTTCTGCATATTGTGCATTTTGGCTAAAAGGTCAACTTTAAACCGATTTTAAAAATATGTAGCATTGATACAATAAAAACGAAGTAAACCAACTTTTAAATTTATGTACTTTTTATCCATAGAATAAATTTTAAAATAAAATCTATCTCAAGAAAATTTCTGTGATAAGTTTTTCATTCAAATCCTATAAGTTGCTACTCATAACTTATGACTTTGCAAAATTCAAATGGCTTTTACAGTGAATTTTCAATCACAAAGTATGTCTTCTTAGAAAGGTAGGGTTATCAACATCTTGTCTATTTTTTTGACTTTTTGACTACTAAGCCAACCTCTTTTTGGTGCGACAAGCACAACATTAAGTTGATTTATTTTTTGAAATAGGAGGGTTATTTCCAAACAAAATTAAATTATTTAAAATTGTAATATGTAGAGTACCTTCTGATTACTGTATTTGATACATAGAAAAATCTCTTCGTGATGAACTTTTTTACCAAGTTTTATTGAAATTTGATAGCTATAATTAGAAGTATACCAACTCTTCCAAACAAGTGATGTTTTGCCTATATTTTAATAGAAATTAGAAGTTGATGGTAGCGGACATGCATGCTATACCATGAAAGACTTTTACTAGTGAAAACACTTATCTCCTTAACCCCTAAACGCGCCGAATGTCGAAAAACGACATTTTGGATGACAAGCAGCAACTTTGAAGAGCCATAACTTCTTCATCCGGAGTCCGTTTTGGATGAAATCACTTGGGTTGGGTCCCAAATCAAGTCTAGTTTGTGTGGTAAAATTTTCAGACCCATAAAATGAAAAATGAAATAATGGCATGCATTTTAGTGAATGCAGCTTTTGTTTTTGGGTTTTCAAACTTTAGGCATGTTTTACCATTGCAAGCCAATTATGTGAAATCAAAAATAGTTGTACATGTATTTTTTTTGCATAATCATCATCTTAAGATGAATTCCAACAACTTTCTAGTTGAAAGATTTTTTATCCAAATGATTCTAGTATTGGATTTGCTACGATGTTTCTACAATGAAAAAATTGACAAAATGGATGAATTTTGAGGAGCTAGATCTCCTTCATCCACCGTTGGATTTCAACTTTGTTTGTTGGGTTGGATTCCAACCTAAGTCATGTTTACGTGGTAGAAACCTTAATCCCATCCAAGGTGTGAGGAATTCATGGCAATCATTCTCGTGCAAGGGGTTTAGATTTGAATTGTTTTTCCTTTGTAAATTTTGAGGCATTTTTCACCACTGCAAGGCCATTATTTGCGTAAAAAAAAAAATTTCATGGTTTTTTTTTGTTCAAGGGTGTTATTGAGATGAAGGTAGAAAACTTTCTAGTTGGTGGTTTTTTCATTGGAAGGTGTCTATTGGTAGCATTTTCACTTCAAAGTGAAAATGATGAAATTTTGTGATCAGTTTTGAGTACTAATATGTTATGATCTCGCAATCTATGAGGCCTCACGACTCAAAATTTGATCCACATGACCTACATTAAGTCTACTACAAGATTGTACGGTTGAGATCTAAATAACTTACCTTCATTTCCATCTATGAGACTTTTTTTGAAAATGTGTTTTTTGGCTAAAAATAGGCTGGGGCGTTTAGGGGTTAAGTAAGGAAATATGAAAAATAAAATAAAATAAAATTTAAGCACATTAATCCAACCATAAGAAGAAAAGCTATGGTTCAAGTGAATGAGCGGTTCTTTGCTTAAACATTGGTCTTTCTAGCATAATATTGATGGAAAATGGAGCATTTATGCATGATAAGAAATTAGTATTGTAGTGGATGCAAATGCATATGATTGAGAAGCTCAATTAGCCTGCTAATTCCTATGACCTCAATCCTATTGAGAACATTATAAACTGAGAGTGGAGGCTTGCTTAGTAGTGATAAACTCCTTTGTTTATGTCACTCCATGTCTAAGAGGCTACAAGTCGTGATAAAGGCAAAGGATGAATACACAAAATGATAAAATTTCAACATTTCTTTTTTTTGAAATGTTTTCTTCACCAGTAGTAGAAGTTTGTACTCTCCAAAATTTGGTAATGAAAGACTCTTTTTTGAGTGCATGGTTTAAGTTTGAATGTGATGTAATGCTTAGAGGCTGAAAATAAGAACACTAAAAATTGAACTCATCACTCCACAAAATCTACAACCGTTAAGTGATTCTTTCCAAAACGAAAGATGTACGCGTTGATATGTCCTACATATTCGTGAATTTTTTTTTTCTTTCCAAAATCCATCACCAATGTCTTTTCATTAATTATCGTTTAAAACAATGAAAAGAAATTTAAAAAATTCATCATAAATAGAAACTTCATTTCTTGAAACTAAAATTTGATATCTGTGATCATATTATACATAAGAATGTACTGAAAATTATAAATCACAATAAATTCAAATTTCTTCTCCATCAACATGTACCTAATGAAGACAAAGAGAAGGGGCGACTCAATTTCTATCAACATATTGTACACTACTAATACATAGTGGTAGGACACATCTAAAATTGTGATATCTACAACATTAGTACAAAGTAGGGCACAAACAAAATACATTTAAGATTTTGATATGTACACTATTAGTTATAAACTATCCATTACATTAGTAACCCTAAACTTCTTACCCTTACTAAAGTTTTCAAGATTCTCTGCTATGCTCTTGGATACTCTTTTTTTCACATCTTAAGTAAATTTTCGATCCAAACAACACGGGGTTTGGAACCTTACCATTACAAAATGTTATGCAATTATTAATTTATTAGTGGTACAAATAGGATAACTTCCAAATCGAAACACATATAGGATAGTCCACCTCATTCCAAAAAAAAAAAAAAAAGCCGCTAGTCGCTGAGTCTGTGCCTCAGTATTTACCCCAAATTTACTTTTCCAAGTCTCTGCCTCAGTGTTTACCCCAAATTTACTTTCCAAGTAACTCCTAAAAAACGAAGCGTTTCCGTAGTCTCTCCTCTGGAAGGGCAGAGACAATAAAATAGGGTAACTTCCCAATCACAACACAAATAGGATGATCTACCTTATTCACACCAAAAAAAAAAGAAAAAAAAAAAGAAAAGAAAACAAGATGCCCCGTCGTCTTAGCAGACCATCATTTGGAAGTGACAAACCTGTCTGCCAAGGAGCCCCTCCCAAGGAGGCAAAAAAAGTACACGAAGGAGAAGAACCCCGCCCGCAGAGCTTCAAACCTTCTTCCGTTTCTTAGGGCGTCTTGTACTTACCTTCCCGAGAGTAAGGTAGTGTTCATTGCGCCGGCGTACCTTGCGTCACTATCGTCGCCATGACGCCCCCACTCGCCATGATTCTTTCACTCAGCCTATGATTTCTCGCATCAAAAAGAAACCGAAGAAAAAAAAACCAATTCATTCCGCTTCTTCTTGTAAGGTAACTTATCGCATCATTCATTCCTTCCTTCCTTCATTCCAGCGCCTTTGTCAAATCATTCCATTCATTGTCGGTTCTTGATAATCGGTTTCCAACTTCGCAGTTGCATGAAACTCTGCTTGCTTAGGTTTGCTCACTTTGCTTTCAGCTTTCTGTTTTTCGTTGCGGTTGAGAGGATCGCTTTTCTGTGTCCTGCATTGTGGCTCACAGAACCGGAGGAAGGACAGTGAAGAAAAAAAGAACCAATTCATTCCGCTTCTTGTAAGGTATCGCATCATTCATTCCTTCATTCCTTCATTCGAGCGCTTTGTCAAATCATTCCATTCATTGTCGGTTCTTGATCATCGGCGTTTCCAATTTCGCAGTTGCATGAAACTTAGCTCTTAGGTTTGTTCACTTTGCTTTCAGCTTTCTGTTTTTCGTTGCGGTTGAGAGGATCGCTTTTCTGTGTCCTGCATTGTGGCTCACAGAATCGGAGGACGGACAGGGAGCATTGAAACTCAAGTTCTTGTTAGATACCGGTACGTGCGAGGGGTGAATTTGGAAAGCGGAGGTCGTTGTTCCGATCGCATTCTTGATCTTTTCATTTCCAGAAGCTTTTGATGAGACCGATAATTTTGAGTCTTTCTTTATTGTTGATTTCTAGGAGAATAAAATTTTTGTATAGGTTTGTATCGTGATTTTATTTTACTTTCTCATGTTAGTGGAGGTGAGCTCATAGTTTTTAGTGTCACGGTTGCAGTCTTCTTTGAGTCTCTTTGACAATTTTGATAAGACTGATAATTTTGAGTCTTTCTTTATTGTTGATTTCTGCATCGCTTTTCATGGAGAATCAAATTTTTGTATAGGTTTGTGTCGTGATTTTATTTTACTTTCTCATGTTAGTGGAGGTGAGCTCATAGTTTTTAGTGTCACGGTTGCAGTCTTCTTTGACAATTTTGATGAGGCTGATAATTTTGAGTCTTTATTGTTGATTTCTGTCACGGAGAATTATAAATATTTTTATAGTTTTGTACCGTGATTTTATTTTATTTTGTATTGGTGGAAGTGAGGTCATAGGTTTTTAGTGTCACGGTTCTTTGAGTCTGGTTCACAATTTGTGAGTGCGCGTTCGTATTTGCAGAGATGAGGAAGAGTTGAGCGTCGGGGTGTGGTTTTGTGAATCCGGAGTTTGTTCTTTTGGTGCGATAATTTTTTTGATGAGACCGATAATTCTCAGCAGCAATGGCCGACCAAGCAGGCGGCGCCGACATTGCTCCAAGAGAGGGTGGCGCGAGGACAGAGAAGGCAGTGAGTGCCATGTTGGAGGTTGGTCTGGACCGTGCTTTGGTCATCAAAACCCTGAAAAAACTCTACAAGGTAAGACCTATTAGCAATGGTTGTGTATGTTGTCAATGAGAGCATTGTGCTTGGAATTACTTCTAATGTGAATGGTGAATATTGATTACGCCTCGAAAAGAGATTCGTATACTGTATGTAGATAATTCTATCCGTGTTTTGAGTCTAATGAGGATCTGATGTTCCTTAGGTATTTGAAGAGTCTGAGGACATGTGGGATCATGTCGAGATGGACGGTTACCGAATGCTGGCGGATGAAGTATGCAATCTTCAAGCGAGGATAGTAAGTATTGAGGAGCTGGTTCTTCTTTTTCTATTTGTTGTTAGATGCTTCTAGCAGCCATTGATCTGTGCTTTGTATGCTTTCCTTAGGAGCTACTTATCTCATGCTTAGCATATGACTGGTATTGTTACGTGAGTGAAATATTTCTGAAGCATCACAAGCTTAACATTTCTTTTTGGAATCCTGTGAAATAGGAGGCAAAGCAAGCACGTGAAGCTGCTGAGCCAGATAGGCCAAAGAGAAATGGAGAGCACTCGCAATCCTCTCCTCCAAGGGTTGCCAGGGTAAACGGTTATGAAGAAAGGAGTGCAACTGCCCTGAAGGTGATGGCAACAGATAACGTCAAACAAGAAGAAGATATTGCTAGAAAGCAGATGCAAAGAGATGAGAAACTGAAGCAATTAACATCAGTACAGAAGAATCCCGCTTTGTTGCACTCAAGAGGGGGACTCACTCCTCGAACTGATGGTCGTGGAGTTAAACTGATCGACCATTCGGAGGTCGTTGCAGCAAGAAGAAGACCCGAAGATAGCATTGTCCATAAGAAGCTGAAGCAACTCAAAGAGGAACTCGAGCCCCAGAGTGCTCCGACTACGTCAAGGAGACAAATTTCTAGTTCGTCAAGTGTCAAGAAGTTGAAGAGGGTACGCCAGGAGGAAGAATGTAAGCGTGAACTCAAGGATTTAATTGGAGAGGCAGGTGAAATGGCACAGAGTGGGGGACATGATATCGATCATGATGGGCGAGGAAAATTTAGGCATGATGTCAAGGATCTATCTCGAGGATTTGAATCGATCCCCATCCCCATTGTTAACCAATCCAACTCTAAGGGTCTCCCTTCCTCTTTCTTCTACATTGATAAGAGCAGACCGTATGAAAAAGCCTTTGTCAACCTTTCTATCTCTCGGATAGGGGATGACGATTGCTGTCCCAGTTGCTACAAGGACTGTTTATCTGCCCCCCACCTCTGCGCTTGTGTACGAGAAACAGGTGGAGAATTTGGGTACACCTCAGATGGCTGCCTACACCAGCGGTACATCGACAAGGTACAAAGTCCTTCCTGTGGAGGTGAATGTCACCTTCAATTGCAAACTTTTCAGAAAAACTCATGACTTTGAGAAAGACAGTTTGATTGCAAAAAATGAGATTTATAGTCGAACAAATGCCGTCTTAGGAACGGACATGGATGCAAACTAATGTAGAGTGTCCAAAAACGTCATCTGAAATCTAAGCCAGTTTGTTGACGTTTTGAATGACTACGTAAGACCTAAACTTACTCTCATGTAAAACGTGCAGTACTTGAAAATCAAGGAAGGTTTCGTCACAGAGAAACAGCACTTTTGTGAAACAGGCTTCCATTGCCCTGTCGAGCGGCACAAGAATGAGGAGAGCCCAGCAGACTGTAAAGGGCATTTTGTCAGAGACTTTGTGAAGGAATGTTCGTCCAAGTGTGGGTGTAGCAAGCAATGTGGCAATCGAGTTGTCCAACGTGGTATCACTCGTAGGCTGGAGGTACCAAAACAGATTCCTTGCACCTCGATGTTTTTCCGTGGGAATCGTCTATTTGAAAATCTCTGATCAGTATGTCACTAAAAGCATGGAATGCAGGGTGTTGTGTAGCTTTCAATGAAGCTGTTCTTAACTCCTAAGTGCTCAAATGGCCACATAGCTTTTAGCCAACATTGTAGGATTTGCTAAATAAATATCAAAATGAGCTAATGAACAATATGTTTTGGAAGTTATAATAATTGATTATTGGCTTCCGAAGGGGACTTTTTATTTTGAGTTTGAACACTTAGGGGTTAACCCGTAAAGGACATAATGAGCCCCTCGGGCTTAGTTTTCTCAATTTCCAAACCACTTTGACCATGAATTGGTAATGATGGAGAAATGTATTTATGATTAATTTTTTCAGGCATCATCTGTGACAAGAATAGTATGTACCTACATTTTTAGAATGTAAATTACTTCTATGTTTTGAGGTCAAAACTAAAAATACTCCTTTCTTTCTAGATTAGCAAATGTCCCACCATCCACAATAGTCAAATAATCCAATGCAAGCAACAACATCATTATTTTCCTAAAAAGTATTAAAAAGTAGCCAATCAAAACCAACATTATGTTACAAGGTTTGACACTCCTATCTTGTGAAGTTTATAATTAATCCACAACCCCAATAAAGTGAACTTGGTGATTGGTTGGATGTAATCTTAATTTGGAATGAATGGGATGAATTCAGGTATTCATGACTCCTGAAGGCAAAGGCTGGGGAATCAGGTCCTTGGAGGAGCTTCCAGCTGGAGCTTTTGTTTTTGAGTATGTGGGCGAAATCCTCACAAACAGTGAAATGTGGGAGCGGAACTGTAATGTACAAAAGAGCGGAGAGGGACATCACACTTACCCTATCGTTTTGGATGCTGATTGGGGCTCCGAATCCAACCTGAAGGATGAGGAAGCCCTTGGCTTGGATGCCACCTACTTCGGCAATGTTGCAAGATTTTTAAACCATAGGTAGGTTGCTTCTAAACTCATTGTTGTTTCTTCTAGTCTTCAATGAGTATTAGAATTATCCTTTTATTCATACTCCGTCTGTCTAGAAATAATTGTCCTAGTTTTTGGGTATTTTTTTAATCTTTTTTTCTTTTTTCCCCTGACATAATTGTCCTATGTTTTATCCCCTAATCACTCAAACGACCATTGCCCAAGTCTAACAGGCTATCCGGAACCAAAAAGTATGTTCTTGAAAAAATAAAAAATGTTTTAAAACACTACATCAAGTCTACTTTCCAATGCAATTTGAATTATGTCAATCTGAGTTAAACTCCACCCGGGAGAAATTTTTTAAGTGGATCACCTCATCATTGTCTTAGTGTTATAAAATTTGCTATCTGGGGAAAGTAATGACGTTCCCTCCATCATTTCTTTTGCTTTTTTGAATTTTACAATAGATAAACCAACTTTATCCAATCATGCTAAATTTTAAACTCTAAAAGTGAAATTATATTTTATACAAAATTTTAAAGGTTAACGCTTTTAAGTTCATAAAAAAAAGATCTGAAGTTATTTTTGAAGTTATTTTTGAAAGTTTGATCGTATGGATAATTTGTAGAGATGATGCCCTACATTTTGTCTATTGAACCAAACTTCATCAAACATATGAAAGGCACATATTACAACACATCTAGGTCTTGTCCCAATACCCCTCGGACTTTTAGGGGTTATACTTCAAATGTCCTTGCGCCCTGTCCACCTCAAACGGGGTGGACAATGACAGTGACACAAAAACTACATACTACTAGGAAAGACCATTTTTTGAGTACGGAGATGGTTTTTTTGGCAAAAATGTAGCAAACACGCCAAAAACTAGGACAATTATTTCTGGACTGAGGGAGTAGTACTATGAACCCAGACCTTAGATTCACCCCTTATTTAGTGACACAAGGTCATCATCATTGTTGGACTGGTATGGCACCTTTCTACAGTGAACCCTTGGACAGTGGTTCATTCTAAATACCCTAGTACTTCTGATTCATTCATTTCATTGAGAACTGTTTGATATGACACTGGTCATCACTTATATTGAAAAGAGAACTCTATTTTTTTTGCAATATGATTGGCTGTATCATACGCTCATCGTGTGTACTTTACAGGTGCCAAGATGCAAATCTTATGGACATGCCAGTGGAGATTGAGAGCCCTGATCGGCATTACTATCATGTGGCTTTTTTCACTAATCGGCGAGTGAAACCGAAGGAGGAGCTCACATGGGATTATAACATCGATTTTGACGATGAAGGGCACCCCGTTCCAGCATTCAATTGTCTATGCGGCAGTGATTACTGCAGGGGTAACAGGATGCTATGTTCGAGTTAGTCTCTCTGACTGGTAGAGTAGAATCTTAACGTTCATTATTTGACAGGAAACACTTTTCAAAGGTTTAGGCCGCTTTTCACCCGGAGTTGGGGCACCATTTTTTTCTCTTCTTTTCGGGACATCAGGTCGCAGCAAGGAAGGACAGATTGACCAGAGCCCTTGGCATATTACTCCGGAGGTGACAACTGGTTAACTCGTAATCAACCACAGGCTCCCATCAAGCACAAGTGGAAGTGGAAAGATGAGTTGGGCTACCATTTTTCAAGTTTGGGTTGAAACTAGGTAACAACCGGTCAAAGCTCAAAATTTCTCAAAATTTCTCAAAATTTGGCAAATCGTGCAGTGTATTCTAGCTTCTTGTGAGGGAAAATCAGTTTTGGACTTTATGTATCTATACACTTAGGAAGGTGGTTTATTTTGTTTTGTATGTTGCATTAATATCTCTGAACCTCGGCACCGTGGGGTTGCTTGGCGCATTCTTGGTACTGTTGGAAAGCTCTCCATCTCCCGGACCACGGGAAAGCTCTCTATCTCCCGGACCGTGGGAAAGCTCTCTATCTCCCGGACTGTGGGGATGTCAGACACTTCTTGGTATCGTTGGGAAGCTTTCTATCTCCCGGACCGTGGGGCACGTTCTTGGTATTGTTGGGAGGCTCTCTATCTCTTGGGCTGTGCGGCCGTAGGCGAGAAATTGGTACCGTTGAAAAGCTCTCTATCTCTCGGACTGTGGAATTGTTGGGTGTGTTCTTGGTATTGTCAAAAAGCTCTCAATGAAAAGGGGTGTGCTAAAGTTGTTTCTTGGTTTTTGGGCATATGTTGTGAGAGTTATGGATTGTTGATTGATGTCACCATAAAATTGAATTAAATTATGGATAAATTATTCTAAAAACTAAGCAAAATGTAAACGTATAGCTAAAGTGGTCAAAACTATTCACTTTCATTTGAAATAATCATTAAGGAAGCTTTAAGGAAGGTAACAAATTATATAAGTAAAATGAAACTCTATTCTCGAAAGGGGTGAGTAGTTTGGTCTTAGTGGCCCTTTGTCTCATGGGCATTGGTTCATTAACCCCTAAAGGACCGGAGTGTTTTTCCTCCAAAAACACTCCAATGCTGCCATTTTTACTCCCCCATGCAAAAAATCCAAAAGAATGTTATTTTTTACCTTCTAACCGTAAGATCTTGTCCTAAACTATTTGAAAAACATACACAACAAATTTCGTTGATTTTGACCGCACGGATTGCAAGATAATTGCATTTGATGGAAAAAAACACCCCAAAACAACACATGCCCGAAAATTTCAGATGCGTTTGACCACAGCTACATCAAAAAAACCTCACTACCGAAACTTGTCGCACTTCACTTTCACATTCTATATGATGTTACTTAGTTGTTTACCAATTTTCGTTGCGTTTGGAGATGTTTAGGATGTTGAATAACACCTTGCACTTGTTGGGGGTTTAAAAGTTCAGAAAAGACTATGTTTTTGGAATTGCAATATTTTCGACTTTCTTTATTTAAAATACAAATCCGAGCGGTGAAACACAAGTACATTCCACCCTCTACAAAATGGCGACAAAAAATTTGAAAAAAAAATAAATCTCCAAGTTTTAGAAGACATGTAGCACATTTTCTAAGAATTTTGGGGGTTAGGGGGGAAATAAAGGGTGGAGGAAGGGAATTGAAGTGCCAACCCATTCCAATGTTCATGACCCCACTAACTCTCAAGGTACACTGCCACGTGGCAGTCCCTCATTGGACGATTTTTATTTTTTATTTTTTATTTTTAAAAATGATTTTATTTTTCAAATTTTTAAATAATATTTTTAATTATAAAATTCAACTTTCAGTTTAAAATAATATTTTTAATTATCAAATTGAACTTTCAGTTTAAAATAATCATTTTAATTTTTAAAAAATTAATTTTTAATTTTTTAATTTTAAAAAAATAATATTTTAAAAAAAAATTATGAGTTTGGAAAACGGGGTGGTCTTCTGCCCCCCACAGTCCACCCCATTTTCCACACACCGCCCATCTTGTTGCCCCCCCTAAAATTCAACTATTTCTCTACTGCCCCGCTGCCCTTTCTCCCGAAAAAAACACATTTCCCCTCATAACTTTCACATACGGTGTCGGAATTCAAAAAAAAAAGAATCCCCATTTTCGTGGCACATTGGGGAATCTACTATTAATTTTCCTTCAAAATTCGATTAAAAATGTGTTCACCGGAACCTACCCAATTCTCTAAATGTCCTAGTTAGGACACTTGGTCCTTTAGGGGTTAACCAAATGAACAGACACTATATTCACGCCGGCCCTAGAAGGACCGGAGTTTCTATCTATCTAGAATGAAAAAATCATGATCTACATTTATAAAATAAATAAATTTAAATTTAAAATAATATATATACAGTGACGAACTGAGTATTGATTTGAAACTTTTCCATTCAAACAACCATATCATGAGCACCAATGGGCAAAGTCCAAAAGTGAATTTGCAAAAGTTGTAGTGTGCGACATATAACACATTACTACCGAAGTTTGAAGAGAAACTCAATTGTGATTTGAAATAAAATGAATTTCAAAGTTAACCATGTCTAAAACTCGGTTTTGTGCGCTACAAGTTGGAAGTACTTTAAATTTTGTGAATTTTTTCTTATAGCTTCAATAAAACTTTTTGTGCCTTGGCATGTTGGTATACATCGTTTTAGACTGTTGTATGCAAAAATTGAAGGAAGTTGACATTTATAGAATTTAAAATATCGACAATTTGACAAACATGCAAATGATGTTGGTTTTCACGATATTTGAATTTTTTTTTGGATTTGAGAGTTTGGGACTGCATTGGCCATTGTATAGAGAGCATAGGTTGCAATATGACCATTGTTACATCTTAATACCTTTACATTTGAAATAGTTGTTGAATAGCCAAAGTGTTCAATTTATATATTAGAGTTGTATGATGCAGTTTTTTGGTTTGACTTTTTTGTACAAAGTCTAGGGTTCATGATGCACATACTCAATTAACCAATTGAAAAACTTGTTTTTTTTGTGTTTAGTATCATCAAAATATTGTCAATTTTTTAAAAGTCAGTGTAATTTTTGGCAGTTTTGAATTTTTTGATGATATGGAAAATAATATGTTTTTTAATTTTGATTTGTAGGATTGATTATGTGCGTCATAAACTCTAGTTTTCGTACAAAAATTCTAAACCAAAAAACTACATCGTACAGCTCCAATATATAAATTGAACGCATTGGTCTATTCAACAACTATTTCAAATGTAAAGGTATTAAGATGTAACAATGGTCATATTGCAACCTATGCTCTCTATACAATGGCCAATGCAGTCCCAAACTCTCAAATCCAAAAAAAAATTCAAATATCGTGAAAACCAACATCATTTGCATGTTTGTCAAATTGTCGATATTTTAAATTCTATAAATGTCAACTTCCTTCAATTTTTGCATACAACAGTCTAAAACGATGTATACCAACATGCCAAGGCACAAAAAGTTTTTATTGAAGCTATAAGAAAAAATTCACAAAATTTAAAGTACTTCCAACTTGTAGCGCACAAAACCGAGTTTTAGACATGGTTAACTTTGAAATTCATTTTATTTCAAATCACAATTGAGTTTCTCTTCAAACTTCGGTAGTAATGTGTTATATGTCGCACACTACAACTTTTGCAAATTCACTTTTGGACTTTGCCCATTGGTGCTCATGATATGGTTGTTTGAATGGAAAAGTTTCAAATCAATACTGAGTTTTGTTTGTAAGTGTATATATATGTATATATTTAGGCTATAAGTGGATTTTGAATTTTAATTTAGGCACTTAGGAGATAATCAAGTAGCATACAAAAATTAATCACACTATAGCACTTACTCTATAATCTAGGTTTTTAATTTGATTTTATTATGTTGATGCCTCAAGGTTTGATAGAAGAGTGCTTATAATGTAATATATAAACATTATTTGAAATTGGGATTTTTAATTTTTTAAAATTGAACCATCAATTGGATAAGTTAGGCCATAATATAGATTTTTTTGAAATAATATTTTTTTGAAATTGGGACATCAATTTGATAAATTAGGCCACCATGAAGCAAAGTAATATTTTGTGATAAATTGGACTTACATGCCATTGGACTTACATGCCATCAATTGGACAAATTGGGCCATCATGCAAATACATATTTTGAGTTCAATTTTTCTTTGGATAGATTGGACTATCAATTGCATACCATCAATTGAACAAATTGGGACATTGTGTGCAATAAACATTTTTTGAAATTAGACCACCAACCTGCTAAATTAGGCCACTGATTGCATGCCATCAATTGAACGCAAAGAATGCAAAATTTCATATTGTAAGTTCAATTCTAAACTCACCATCTTAAGTGTGGCCTAATTGATGGTTCAATGAATTAATGTAATATAAAATAGGACAACTACTACGGCACTAACGAAGAGAATATGATTGGAGCTGCCATACTATGCAAGCACTGACAAACGGAATATGATTGGAGTTGACATATTATACGAGCAGTGACAAAGAGAATATGATTGGAGTTGACATACTATGCGAGCACTGACAACAAGAATATGATTGGAGATGACATACCATGCGAGCATTGAGGCAATATGATTTGAGTTGACATATTATGCGAGCACTGACAAAGAGAATATGATTAGAGTTGATATATTATGCGAGCATAACTTCCCTTGTACTATATTCAGTGGAAAGGCACTGAGGCAATATGATTGGAGTTGACATATTATACGAGCACTGACAAATGGAATATTATTCGAGTTGGTATATTATGTGAGCGCTGACAAATGGAAGACACTAAGACAATGGGAAGACACTCAGACAATATGCATGGAGTTGACATATTATACGACCACTGACAAAGGGAATATGATTTGAGTTGGCATATTATGCGAGCACTGACAAAGGAAAGACACTAAGGCAATGGGAAGGCACTAAGGCAATAAGATTGGAGGCAATAAAATTAGAGTTGACATATTATACGAGCACTGACAATGGGAATTAGGGAATATGATTTGAGTTGGCATATTATGCAAGCACTAATAAAGGGAAGACACTAAGGCAATATGATTGGAATTGATATATTATCGAGCATTGACAAAGAGTAGACACTAAGGCAATATGATTGGAGTTAATATATTATACGAGTACTGACAAAGGAATATGATTCGAGTTAACATATTACAGCACTAAGAAAGGAAATATGTTGAAATTGATATATTATGCGAGCATAAGTCCCCTTGTACCATGGTCGATGTGATTGCAATGGAAAGACACTAAGACAATATGATTGGAGTTGACATATTATAGCACAAACAAAGGGAATATGTTGGAATTGATATATTATGCTAGCATAATTCCCCTTGTACTATGGTCGATGTGATTGCAATTGGAAGGTCCTAAGATCAAACCTATGTACATACGTATGGTTGATGTGAGGTATTTTGATGGTAGTGAGAAGGTTCTAAGATTGAGCCTCTGTACATATGCATGGTCGATGTGAGGTGGGAGGTCTAAGATTAAGTCCGTGTACATATGGATGGTCATGATGTGAAGTATTTTGATGGTAGTGGAAAGGTTCTAAGATTGAGCCTCTATACATATGTATGGTTGATGTGAGGTGGGAGGTCCTGAGATTGAGTCCCTGTACATATAGATGGTCGATGTGAGGTATTCTAACGGTATTATAACGGTACTAACGGTACTAACGGTAGTGGGGAGGTTTTAAGATTGAGCCCCTTTAGTTCTATTTGTTTATGCCTCTGACCTTGGTGTTCATATTCTTTTTCCCTCCTTTGCCTTGGTGGCGTTATTGTCTTTGCTTTCCGTAATGAACAGAAGTGATTACGTTCAACACACGATAAAAATATGTTTGTTGTAGAAATAATGTACGAAGGATGTATTACAAACATGCAGAAAACATCAAGATAAAAATTACATGTTTGTAGTACGTCTTTCGCTTAATGTTTTTACAATCAACATATTGTTATCATGTGTCAAATGTAATTACCCCTCTTCATCTCAACAACATACAAAAAACACTGCAAAAATAGGACTTGCCAAGTTTGTGATGTCATCACCCTCGTGGCTCCCCTTGTTCTTCTTTTGAATGCACTTTTGTGCGTTTATTAGTAAAGAGTTCTTTCACGGTTGAGTTTTCTCTCTCTCCTAAGATTGAGCCCATGTATATGCATGGTCAATGTGAAGTATTTTCATGATAGTCGAAAGGTCCTAAGGTTGAGCTCTTGTACAAATGCATGGTCGATGTGAGGTAGTATGATGCTAATAGCATTATTAAAAATAATGCCACTACTATGTTGTGCTACGTTGTGAATAATGTCAACTTCAAATCAATTTTTTTGCAAAATTGGGCCATGAAACATACACAATGGTTTTGTATTAGAATTCTAGTTTTAAATCTACAATCTCAATCGATAACTCAACGTATTGTGAATTGGGCCATTGAAATTGGGACATCTATTGAACACAATGGTTTTATATTGCAAGCCCGATTTTAAACTCACTGACTTTGTCCTAATCAATTGCTCAAAGAATAGTTTTATATCTATTGGCTCTTTTCTTGAATACGCTATGCACGCCATTCAACGTGATGGATAATTGTAGTACTTGAATTCAAATCAACTTTCTTCTCTTGTGAATTCTCACTTTTGTTTCTTCCTTGGTAACAATAGTTTATAACCCCTAAACGTCCTCACCTATGTCCAGTTTGGGCAGTTTTGCAAAGATGCATTATAAAATGCAACTAACATGAATATTTGGAACTTGATGTATGAATAAAAGTTATACAATTTGAATTTTAGATTCTATCCATACGGTTAGATCTATGATTGCTATCATTAATTTTTTTTTACAAATTTTGAACATTAAATAAAAAACTATTTTGAAATTTGATTACGAATAAGATATTGACAGTCTATCGATGAAATTTGTTGTGATGGGTTATAATGTAGTACTCTAGGTGTAGTGATTTTTGGAGATTTTTTGGATGCTTGATTTTATGAGTTTATTTTTTTAAGAACATTTTTAGACTAAAATCTTCAATATTTTGGGTGAAACACTGCAACACAAAATGAGGCATAACTTTTTTAGAAATTGTTTCCTTTTCAATCGGATCACACAAACATGAAGCTAACTTCCCATAAAAAATTCAGTAAAAAAATCACACTACAAAAAGTGCACGACGGATGAGAAACTACGGATGAAATCTGTACATCATGCAAAATATGCATGGTTGGGCAGTTAGGGGATAAACTACTACCTATTTGTTTTTCATGCGTTGCATTGTCCCGGGCAGGAAAATCATGAACAGTTGTCTCGTCATTCGTAGTTGCATTGTCCCGATCAAGATCTACCCTAGTCCCGTCGTTTGTCAAGAAAGAAAGAAACCCTTGAATCAGATCCTGATCATTTGCAAACAACACCCTAACTTCGTGATTGATTTCGGCGAGGGTCTTCCTCCCTTGTATATTCTTGTACCAATATTTGTACGGTTTGGAGTAAGGCTTTTTGTTTTTATACCCACCATGTTGGGTATGTTTATAATATGCAAACTTTGTAGCATAATGGCAGTATTCCATGCCATAACAACTCCATACACAAAGTGACCCATAATTCTCCATGAATTAAGTATAGTGTTTTTCCATACCATTTATTGCTTTTGACTAAGTTTACTTGTCACGGATGATCTTACGTATTGAAAATGCATGTGAACATTTTTTACATATTCTATTGAGAGCATGAGTGCACATATGCACACTCGTTTTAAAAGAATTAGCAAGATTGGTTTCCACATGGAGAGTGATTTAATTGAGCATATAGGTTTACTGCTCACAATTTTTGAAAAAATCTACTCCCGAGCTAGTATTAAATATGGTTGTTGTGTGTGATGAAGTGGTAATAGTCGTCTTCATTTTCTTTTGTATGCATTAAATACATGAGTATCAAATTCTCTCCTCCATGTAATTCATACAATGCTTTTATAGTTTTCATGTTTGAAAAAAGATGTCATTCTATATTAGGGGATTTAACCTCGAATACTAGCAATTTTTGTTCTTCATTTTGAACTTTTATAAACACAAGTATCCTAAAAGACTCATTGAAAGACTTTGTGAATTTCTTTAGGAACTTTGAAACACCCTCCAGACCAAATATCATGTTCTACTTGCACATAGTAGTACCATTTGTTGGCTTTTGTTATGTTATTGTTCAATGCCATGCTCATAATAGTAATGTTCATTCTTTATATTTTCTCTGCATAATTGATTGTTGTCTTGTCCATTTTGATTACAAAGATTAGTGAGCTATCTTCGAGTTCCGCAAAAAAATATATCATTTGAAAAAGTTAATAAGCCCTTTAGAGCGATGCATCCATCTTCACTCACAAGTTAGATTAGGAAGGCTTAACGATCATTTAACTCAATTATGTGGAGTTGTGTTTACCGTGTTTCATGATCAATTTGAACAATAAACACATTAAGCAATTTATTTGTTATTATTATTTTTCATCATTTACTACATCTGTTAAAAAAAAGTTTCAAATTTATAAAAATTTGTGATGTAATAATCAATTCTAATTTCATTTGCTGTCATTTATTTCATCATGGTTATGAGTACTTTGACTAGTTGTCTGGTCACGCCGAGGGGTGGAGTAACACGACGCCAAGCAATAAACTCTTTTTAGCTAATGATGAATTGGATGAATCAACAAACATCATAGTGATGAAAGTAATACAAGAATTGACAAATTTGATGTGTGCAAAGAATGGCAGCATACAACGAGACACAAAATTGTTTTCCAAAAGTACTATACACCGTAGAATTCCACCAAAAAATTCATACAATCACAATACTACTAATTGGTACTATTGGAACAAAGGGGATGGAAATGCACCTCTAAATTACAATGACAACACAAAAGCTCTTCTAAAATTTTACCTTAAAAAGGTCATGATTGTCTCTGTTCACATCAACTTCCCATGGCCACTAAATACTCCAAAATGGGGTCAATTTTGATGGTAAAAATGAGTAGGTAGAGGGAAATTGCACCTCTATCCAGAATGACAGTATAAAAGTCTAAGTAAGTTTGATCTCAAAATGCCACGGTTGTCCCAAATTCACACCAATTCCCCTATGGACACTAAGTGCTAAAAAATGGGCTTAATTTGATGATAAATTAACCCCTAAGCGTCAAAGCGTTCAGAAATTGAACGATTAACAAACTCAAACCCTTCTCACGTTCTCATCAATGCTTGGATGAAAGCCATCCAATTTTTTGAAGATTCTTCATCAAGTTGTTTCATTTAACGGTTGGATTTAGTCATACTTGATTCCATATTTTTCTAAAATTACAAATGTAGAAGTATGTCAAGTCGTTGACCAAGCCAAAATTGCATTGATTGTAGTTCAAAAGCAGCCTTGCAAAAATGAGGTCATAGATTTAAGAAGCACAAAAATTTCAAAGAATCACCATGTTTAACCCTTAAAGAACCATGCTCATTCCTAAAATTTTATCACTTTCTTGTGATGCTTTCAGAAAGGCAATTGTATCTCTTGATTAGTATTCATATAGAAAACTTCACCGTTGAAGTTCAAAAAGGACTTAGTCATGAGACTATACATCAATTTTCAAAACAATCTACCGTATATATTACATGATTATAAGGTTTGATCATAAGTCAATTTCTGAGAATTTTAAATAAAACCAACAGGTCATTCATTGCAAACTTTCTCATAAATTTAAAAACCATGATTAGCGTTTGAAAGTTTAGGAGCATACAAAGATGTACTATATCTAGGTGTCCACAAAAAATGGTGTTCTAAAACTAAATACAATAACAATGATTGATTATCAAAGATTTATGTTTGGGTGAAGTGACTTGTTGGTGACTCATTGAGCCGGTGTTTGTGATCGTTATTAATTTTTACATTGCAAAAATGTTTTAAAGAATTCAAATATATATTTGGAATATTCCAAAATATTCCAAAATATTCCAAAATAATATAAAATATGTAGAAAAGATTCCATTTATTTTGAAAAGATTCCATTTAAAATATATTTAAACATTTCCCGTAATTATTTTATAGTGTTAATGATGTAGTAATGACAAATGTTTTACATATTGGACACTTCTTTTTTTTTACGATTGTGACGTTAATGTGTGAAAACGCCCTCCAAGTCATCAACCGCCCTAACTACTTTGTCCCAAGTTCACCTACATTGACGTTTTAATTTTTTCCCGATGAATCAATCAACATAATTGCAAATCTTGAAGGATTTTTGTGTTCTTGAAACAAACATGTTCAATTCTTTAGTTAACATTGAGTCAAAATTATGAAATCCAAACAAGTTATTAAAATAATGAAATTATTCGAGGATACAATGTGTCCACCTGGTCCTTTAGGGGTTAAGAGTCTCATTTCAAATTTATTCCAAAAAATTTTACTCAAAAATTATTAGAATTTTTTTTGGACATAATTGAATTTAGAGGGAATTTTTAATTTTAACTTTCAAATTTCAGAATTAACTCTTAAGCGTTCCAGCATTCAGAAACTAGATCATAAACAGATTCAAAGCCTTGTAACTTTCTCATTCAATCTTAGATGACTTTCATCCAAGTCATCTTTGTAAGCCCATTTAAACACACATTTCGTTAAAGTTGAACTACATTTCGTTAAAATTGAACTACATTTCGTTAAAATTGAACTACATTTTGTTAAAACTAGACTACTGTATTGAAAAAGTGATGGGGAGTGCTTTCCTTTTTATTGTTCAAAGATAGGTCTCTAATTTTTCTACACTACTCTTACTTGTGGAATAAGAGTGTTGAAGAAAAATTGGGGACCTATCTATATTGAAAAGGACAACATTCCCCATCACATTTTCAGTGTAGTAGTCCAATTTTAACTACATATGGTTCAATTTTAACTAAATGTGTGACAATTAGGTTCTTTACTAATTAAAGTTAATCTCTTGTGATAGGAAGATGTTGATAATATTGGAGAGGCCTCCAAATACTAATATCTCAAATTTTTTGGGTAGATTTTATGCTTGCAATGGACCTGTCATGTACACCTCATGTACGTTCGAGCCATGCTAATATTTATGTTTAAGGCTGACATCTACTTCTATTCAAGGGTTGGTACGTTTAGGGGTTAAATATTAGTGATAGTATTAGTGAATCGAACCAAACGGATGGAATCTAAAATTCAAAATCTAGAACTTTCATCTGTAAATCAATTCCAAAATATTCTTCTAAATGATATTTTGTAATGATTTTTTTCAAATTGTTGATTCCAGGGACACCCTAGTACGTTTAGGGGTCAAGCAAGTGAAGGGAAATTGCACCCTCATTCAAATGGCAGGACAAACACTTATATAGAAATGGGCCTAGAAAGTGTTAAATTGTCTCAAATTTATTCGAGTTTCCCATGGGTAATACTCTAAGATCTTAGTTCAAAAGTGCTGTTGGAAAATTCAACTCATTAAATTAAACAACCAAAAATTCTATAAAAATCACTACACTCCTTAGAGTATTACATTTCAACCCATCACAACAAATTTCATCCACACATTGCCAATATCTTATTTGTAATCCAATCACAAAAGAATTTTGAATTTTGAATTTCAAATCTTAAATAATTTTTTTTGGTGATAGCAATCATAAAGATAATTATATGGATAGAATCTAAAATTTATAATGTACAACTTTTATTCATACATCAAGTTCAAATATATCCCTTCTAGTTGCATTTTATAATGCATCTTTGCAATTCTTCAAATTTGGAGAGGAGTGAGAATGTTTTAAAGTTAAATGAGATAATTTGAAATCCTTCCTGATTTTCATGTTCAACAAACACACACACTAATTTTAATACAAAGAGGGGGTAAAAACATTGTTTAAGAACAATTAGCATCACATACCAAAAATTTCAACCTGAAAATCCCAAATTTTTGAAATAGTAGAGTTAACCAAAAAGTCAGCACAAAGACGAAAGTTTTAGCAAACTTGTGTTGAATTCTCTTGAATTCATATTGAAATATAAATAGACTAAATACTTGCCGGTGATGAGTTGGGAGATAATCTAAAGCAAGCCACTGTGATTATTCCCTTGTCGGCCATGGGCTTAGAGATTTGGTGGAAGGTATGGGAGTCATTGCGAGGTGTGGAAAATAATCTATGACACGACATTATTCAACCCAAGTATAGTTCAAGATTTTTTTAAAAAGTAGAGCAAAAAGGAAAGTTAAATGGACATCTTTTCGGTTAACTCAAATGTGTTGTCACAATTAGTGTTACTAGTGTCCGGGATGAACGGGCGGTTAGTTACAAGTCAACTGATTGATTTTTTGAAATAGTTGGTTGAATCTTAAGAATAGAGGCAAAACATCGGACTAAATGACTAAAAACTAATTACATTTAGTATTCATAAACAAAATATACAAAATATATTCTTAAAAAACCGGTTGCTTTTGGAAAATAAAGGAAATTAACTGGTTGGCTCAAAAAGTATCCTGAACAGTGAGTGTCAACACACACTAATAGCCATAATTAGTGTACCTTATACAAGTCCTGAAAAAAGGAAAAAAACACTGTTCACACTGTTCCCTTGAAGGAACGGCGTTCTCCTTAATTCAGTTAAAGCCGTTTGACCACGCGGTCATAGGCTCTAATCACCATTTACCGTGACTGGGCTAGTTGGTGCAAAAATCGATTGGATTTTCCTCCGAAGATCCCATTCTTCTTTTGGCTATTATCACATGGGTCTCATTTAATGTTTTTGGATTAAAAGCAGCCCTGGTAGGAAGTAGTTGTGGTTGTCTCTTTTTATCATTCAATGCAATCATCTGAGGTTTTATTAGCCATAGTCTAATTCAGCACTTGTTTACCGGTTCAAACCCTCCCTCCCACCGGTATTTGAACTTCCAGCCTCAACTTTTTGAGTGCCAATTTGGTGGGAGACTAACTGCTCCGGTTGACTGAGTGATCCAGCGATGAAAGTTTCAAGACAACCTCTTGTTGCAAATCTTCCATAACAAGGGGTCAAAGATCATTTCATCAAGGTCTTCAGCTAGAAAATCTGTTTTTTTCGTTCACATCCCAAAAACAGAAAAAAAAGAAGAGGCAAAAATTAGATCACGGTACTGTACTTCTTCCGAATGTCTGCAAAGCAAAAGTAATGGAATGGAATGTCCATCATCTTGACATCATTCAATGTTAGCTGGCGTGTAAAACAGGCCCATAAAAGCCTTTTTGGTTGGTGAGGTCACCGCGCAGCCTTTGCTCTAAGCTTAGACACAAGAGTACTGAGCCATTGTGAGTTTTAGTGGGAGTTTTCAGCAAGTGATGGCTTGCAAGTCTCAGTTGGTTTGTACCGTTCATTAGTAGGCTTCAGAAACTATCATGCAAAATGAGGCAAAATGAAGCTCCAAAGTGTGACGAAGCTGGTGCTTGGATGGACATGTTGGTAAGTTGATACTCTTACTACGCTTTGATCGAGTTAAACTGAATTGTTTTGTCATTTTAGTTTGAGTTCTTATTGATAGAAAGCTGTGAGTATTCGTTCTTTCAAACGTGATCATTTTGTGTTGGTTTCGTCAAGCCAAGTGATTTAAATTTTAGCTGAATGGTATTCTCTGTTTTGGTAGGTGATGAACAAGACGTAGAATTTTCTGCTTCTTCATTCGATACAATGTATTCTTTTCCGAATGAATTCAGACATCCAAAACTAAGTTTCGTTATGATTAAGAACATTGTAGTAGTTTGAGTTCTTAGCTGTTAGTAAATTCATTCTTTCAAACATGTGTTGATTTCTTCAAGCAAAGTGATAACTTTTAGCTGAATGATTCTCTGTTTTGGTAGGTGATGAACAAGACATAGTGCTCTTTTGCGAATGAATTCGGCCATAGGGCTCCATGAGTTTTGATCAATGTGATTTTTCTTGAATTTTGTTGTGCACAGTACTATTCATGTATGATGGAGCAAGGGAAGGGTGAGACCGTGATGGGAATTCAGTCCAGTTTGACAAGATCTCAATCACAAGTTGTGCAGTTTTTGAATGGTGGTTCCGTTTTGGACGATCATCCGAGCCGGCTCTACAGTTTTAGTCAAGCGCCGGTAATGCACCCCAATTTGGTGTGCACTCTGAAATCCATTTTGTGTGAGCCTGGCACAGAGTTTGACAGCCAGAGCTCCACTTCTGGCGACAGTCGGTGCACACAATCTGGGATCTCCGACATGGCCGCCGAAGTAGTGCAAGGATTTGAACAGCGAGCAGATCATTGCTGTGCTAAGGCGAGCTCCCCTGAAAGCACGTCGTGGCCACGGAACAGCAGCTTGAAGCAGGTACATACATTGCTTACACCAATTTTCTATCATGATATATTTTTTTTGTTCTTTTTGGGTTAGCTAGCTTATGCAGTTGTTTCCTTAACCCTTAAAAGTCGAAAGAGCCCTTTCTGACCAGTATTATACAACAATATTCCAGTGTATTTAGCAGCCCTTTCTGACTAGTATTATACAACAATATTCCAGTGTATTTAGCATAGTTTCACACCTCCTATGGGTTTACAATCAAAAATGAAGTTAAAATTCATGTCGATATGATTTTAATAAGCTATTGAGGTCTCAATTTGGAACTTTCTATTTGTAACAAATGTCAAATATACACTAACGTATATACTGTCCCCATGAGCCCTTTTAAGGGTTAACCCCTTAAAGGGCTGATGGGGATAGTAGATACATTGGCATATATTTGACATTTGTTGTAAATAGAAAGTTCCAAATTGAGACCCCAATAGCTCATTGAAATCACGTCGACGTGAATTTTAACTTCATTTTTGATTGTAAACCCATAGGAGGTGTGGAACCATGCCAAATACAATGGAATATTAGTGTATTATAATAGTCGGAAAGGGCTCTTTGGACCTTTAAGGGTTAACCCTTTAATGTGCCTGCGAACAGATTGCAACCTCTCTCAATACTACATCTTTTACAGTTTTGCATCCATCCAAATTTTTTTTAGGTTCTTGTGCTAGTTGACTATCATTTGTACAATATGGATTTTTGAAAACAATGTTGAATCGGGATGTTAAAGGGTTAAGAAATGTAACGTTTCATTTTTTATCATAAACTATGGAGTACGAGATAACTGAGAGACTCCACAAGGTTATGCCAAGTAGTTTTTGTTGAATCTTAAATGTTTTGATCTGTGCTTTTTGGTTGATTGAAGGGCTCACATTGAACAAAAGAGTTTAGGGTTATGGGTTTTAAAAAACAGAAAATCTCCAATTGACGAACAAGAGATTAGCCAACAAGAGACATAAGAGATTAACTTCCTGTCCAAAGGTGCAAGTTTTGTGTTGTGATCAATGTCTTATGTACCAGATAGTTTGCAAGTATCCAAGACATGATCATATACGTTTGTTAGCAACTTCAGGGGAGTAGCTATAACAACATTACGATTCCTAAATGTTGCTTGAGTTTCTGCCCTGGTACGTTGTTTGAGTTCACTTCGGCAGAATGAGTCTTTTCTCAGTGGTCACTTCTCACTCGGTGACTGCAACTGGTCACATAAGACAAAGTTTTCTATTTGTCTTATGTGACTAGTTACGCTCAGTCACCAAGTGAGCATTGGTTACTGCGAAAAGACTCATTCTGCTGTAGTGGTTACTCCTCTACGTTGCTAACAAATATAGCGTGCAGTGTCTGATTTGCCACAATTGGACACTTGCATTGTATGTTTTTTCCCTATGGCACGTACTTTTTTCTCCTTTGAGACAAACAATCATGAACTACTCCAAGAGTACTTAGAGTGGGGAGGATAGACAATTAGTCATCGTCAATGAGTGTACTACACTACTTTTTGCTAATAGTCAAGGTGAGTTTTTTAGTGCGTGCTCCTCGGATGTGTCCTTGTATAGTTGGACTTTGTATTGTGTGTCACTGTGCAATGGGTTCTTGTTCCTAGTATAAGCAAATAATTGGGTGTCAATTTTGGGCTTTGGAATTAGTACCACACACACTATTAGCAAAATGTAGTGTAATATATGGTGTAAGAACAATATTTTTTTTAATTTTATTCCATTAATTGCGGTGAAAGTTACTCCCACAGTCATTTCCTAGGTTCACAACATGTACTCTATTTTTTTCACTACTAGCAAAGGCGTCGCTTCTCACTCAAACTAGTGTCTAAATCGCACTCACAAAGTCTTGAGCGCTTGGGTAGTGAGTGCAAAGTGGTGCGGTTTGACTCACATACTGAGTGAAAAGCGACGCCTTCTCCTCGTAGTGCACCCATTTTCAACTTCGGAAAAAATACAAGAGAATGACACAATTGCCTCGAAACTTGGACATGACATTATGGATGTGATGTGGCAGGCATTGCAACAAGAAGCAGTGATGGTGCCAGTGGCCTTAATCCACAACAGGCGGCCGTACCAATGCACATTCACAGGGTGCCACAGGACATTCAGGAACCCACAGACCATGAGAATGCACCACAAAACCCACCTCACCGACAAAGCCCATTTCACCGACAAGGCCCATTTCACCGACAAACTCACCAGCTCAGCTCCTGTGAGAGCAGGCCACAACAAGAAGGTCCCGTCACGGTGCCCCACGTGCTACAAGACCTTCGTGGGCTTGTACGAGCTCCGGAGGCACTTCGGACGCAAGCACTCGGAGGGCGAGAAACGACACGCGTGTCGCAAGTGTGGCAAGAGGTAACTTAGGCATTTCCATTACCTCCTCATTTTCCAACAAACCATAGATCGTTATAGTCTAAATAAAATCAAAATTTGGTTTTTTGGAAAATTGAAGGTTAATTGGCCGTCTTTTTTTTTTTAAATTAGTAAAAGGAAAAATTCTGTGCACTTGTTCTGCACTTGTTCAACACTTGAATCTAAACTTGTGCATTACAGTGAAAAAAATGTCAATTCTATGAATAATTGAGGTCATTGGCTTTGTCCCTTCTTTTGGACAGAGACTACTCAACAATTTATACTTTTTGAGAGTCCACTTCCTATTCAACGCTACCTGCTTTAGGATGGTCCAAAGGATACCATTTCACACAAGGCTAACTAAGCTAAGAAAAATTTAATTTTGCAAGCAATGTACCATCCTAATACAACATATATTCTCTACACATTTTATACTACTCTAACAATAAAAAGTTAATTTTAAAACTTGTAGAAATATTACAACAAACATAAAGGAAATTTGGATTGAGCCTCGTGGTTATACCGTTCTTGTTTTTGAAGGGGATTATGACCTTTTTTTTAGTATAAAAGAGGGGTGATATGGCATAGAAAAACAGGGAGGGGATGGGTCATATGCCTTTGTATTTAAAAACAATTCTATTTTTGTATGCAGGTTTCATATTGAGGTGGATGTACGTGACCATGAGAAGCTGTGTGGGGAGCCCATTGTTTGCACGTGTGGCATGAAATTTGCTTTTAAGTGCAACCTCGTCGCGCACAAGCGCAGTCATCCGGAATGCCAAGTTGGTCATGTGGAGGAGAAGAAAAGGAAGACCATTCCCATCCAATCACAAACTTTGCCTTGCTTTATATAAGTGTTATATAAAGCAAGGCAAAGTTTACGACCTCCACACAACATACCACTTGACTACAAGGAGAAGGCGTCGCTTTTCACTCGGTAGGTGAATCAAACGGCGCCACTCCGCACTCACTGCTCAGGCGCTCAAGACTTGGTGAGTGCGATTCGTCACGTAGGACAAATGTGTATAGTGAACTCTGACACTGTTCTGAGTGAAAAGCGATGCCTTTGCTAGTAGTGCTTGTTACGTTTCCTGTAAGCTTCTACACTATCAAAAACTAACGTCACTTGCATGAAGTAACTTCCTTGGTAATATTGATCCTGCATTGCTTCCTTCTATGGGTATGCTAATTATTTGCAACAATTTTTTTTTATTAATCCTGCATTGCTTCCTTCTATGGGTATGCCAATTATTTGCAATAATTTCTTTATTGATCCTGCAGATCAGCTTTTTAGGGTGCGAAATTCCTGACAATGGGATGGGAGCATCCTTCCATCACAGCAGATGTTCATTTGGTGTACATACTAGAAGCTTCAGATAGCTGATGATGGAGAGTTGAATGTAGTGGGCATGCATGCTTCATTCAATACGGACCCGCATTCCCCAAGATTCAAAAACTGCTGTTATTGACAGTACAGTACATTAGAAGAAACTTTGTACATTTGGTCCGTGAGTACCATTCATTTTTCAAGAAGTTGATCGTAGACCTATGTGTCCAAAATATTCATTCACTTCATATCAAAATCCAGAGTTTGTGCCAACTAGGTCATTTTATTTATCAGAGTATATTTGACATCATGCAAAACCAAAGCTCTGTATAGAGAACTATGGAGTAAGTGTGTATGATTTGGACATTGAGCTGTAAACTCGTATCTTTCTTGTGGAGATTCAAGAAGGGTCCAAAAAAATTATATATCAAAGTGTTGTAGATTCAACATCAATTTATTTTTCAAGAAAGAAATTTTGGATAACATTTTGAAGGGAAAAACTCACGCAACTCTAATGTAACTTTATTTTGAACAATTTCTAGGACTTACATAAAGTACTAGCTAGTAGGTTGTATACAAGCACTGCAATGAACTTTGTTGAACTCAAATATGTCAAGTAGGACTTCCTTATGTTCTCATTGCCATTGTTGTTTCATACCCTTTGGTACACAATGCTCACAATGTACTACTGGTACCCTTTCATTGCTTCTCAAAAATAGCTAGATTGTTTTGGGACAAATGAAAGCCGCATTTTATTTACCTTCTGGTTGCTGCAGTGCATCTTTACTCCCCATGAACACAAGCCAATAATAATCCCAGTGAAACTTTTGTCACTAACAGGCTATGGAATCTGAGCGTTGTCTTCAGGACCAAGGTTGTCAACCGGCGGACGCTGAAGATGATGATTTGTTACTGACTGATACGCCATTGCTAAAGCCAGAACCTGGGTACATACAATCACAAGACTTCAATTCTTTTCAATCTTTAACACTGACAGTATTTTGGAATGTTGGACAACTTACTCTAAAATGAGGTCAAGTGCTGTTCATACCGTTCCATCTTGATAGGGAGCACCGTAAATGCCGGTTTGCTTGGTAATCCGACGCCGAGTACCATTTATGTCCTTGAGGCCCGTGGGTATCACTATGACTGGCAAGCCCACAAGATTGCCTACACACACTTTCTCCCAGTCTGTTGCGTTTCCAATAAACGCATCGATCTTCTGCTTCTGGATGGTGTCCATAACTTCATGTGCCAGAATTCCACGAACTCTTTGCGCCTGTACAGTGGAAGCACATATTTTAAAACGTGCAAAACCACCAAGCAGAGGGAGCCAATACCCAGAGGTAGTGAAAATGATAATGTCAGATTACCCCGTAAAGGTTTACAAAGTTGGAGAGGGTAATCTGACATTTTCACGTTTCTCTGCTGGAAGCAATGGCTGCCCCCGTGCCCTGTGAACACAAATGGATGATGCCTGTGTTCGAAAGCCCACTTCTGCGGAATAAAAAATCGTTTAGAAGGTCTAAAGGAATAACGTGATTGGCATGTATATTTTGGAGTAACTATTATTTACTATAATTGTTTATTGAAAGTGATAATCCTATTTTTAGTTCAAGCACAGAAAGCTGACAGAAATACTCTTGTTCGGGTTTGAGAAGTTGCCCATGGAAGTAGGCAAGACGAGGGGAAAAGTGGTATTACAATTTGTCTCATATCCGGCCATTTCAAGTGGGAAACTTCACACATGAGCCTCAAAGTCCCTAAAAGCTTATATTTCAGAGAGAAACTTCACACATGAAGTTGGACCTAAGTAATGGAGTGGTGCACACTTCCATGGACTTGGACATGAAAAAAATTGATTGGTTAGGTTGAAGTGAGGTGAAACATAAACAAATTTGATTGGTTAGGGAGTATTAAGTCGAGAGTTGGAGAGCCCTAGACTATACTTCATGACAACTTCTCCACATTTTTTCTCAAAAGCTCACTTGAAATGTGAAACTTGGTCCCCCAAAGTCCCTAAAAACTTATATTTTAGTGAGAAACCTCACACATGGAAAGTGTCGAGTCTTCACCTTCGAAATTCAACAAAACCGAGAAGTTCCAGAATTGCAAACCTGTATGTAGTCCACAGCGGAGATAAGGCGAGCACGCCGAAGCTCAACTGGCCACGCCGTCTGATCCTCGTATTTGGCGTCTTGACGTGCTCGCTGCCAGTGGTCGAAGTGCGCCAACGTCTCCACGTCCATCGTGACGTTGAGTAAGAATTGCGCTGAAGGCACAGTGTAGTTCAGATTGAATGGTACCATCTTCACCTTCTTCTCTGCAAGGACTTTCACCACCTTGATGTGGCACCAACACCGAAAAACCAACTCAATTTCACGTAGCACCAAACATCGAACCAGTGATACATACAACTTACTGGTGATATGAGCCAAATAATACTCACTAAATAATTTGCAACAGCATGTCTCAATCCACGCCCATGGAGTGCCTCTTTCTTTTTTTAAATCATAAAGTTTGTCAATAGTTCTTTTTTGTAGTCAATATTCAGCTTTAATTTCTTCAAGATGAAATACTTGGAATCAATCACCAAGTGCTTCAAAGAATCTTACCCCCATGTCTGCATCAGGAAGGTATCCCACCGTCAGCTTGGTGATATCCACGGAGAATGGGTCCGTCAAATGGATATTCTCTGACGACCAGTCCCTTGGATCCTTGCCCCTGATTACGTCGAGTATTACCGCGCAGTCGGCTGCAGATCGACAGAGAGCACCAACTTTATCCTGCACAAAACAGAAAACAGGATTTTAACCCCCTAAGCGTCCACGGTGACCAGAATTGTCACCATGTTTCTTTTTAACAGTTTTGACTTCCTCTTGTTCGAATTTATTTGTTTTTTGAACAACATATGCAATGATCTTCACAAGTTAAAGTGATATAGAATTTGGTCCCATCAGAATTATATTTTTCACAGTAGGATCAATTGAATTTGTCATTTTAAAACTGTGAATCCTTGGTCCTTGAAGGGCTAACAGACTAAATAATGCGATATGTAGGGTACATCAAATGTTGATAGTGAGAGCTTACAGCAAAAAAGAACAGAATTGAAATCGCGTACAGTGTTGAGGATATTTACCAAGCTCTCAGCTAAGCTCATAGCCCAGGATCTTCCCACCATTCCGAAGGTGGGACGCAAGCCAGTTATGCCGGTACGAGAAGATGGATACGTGATGGACCCTGCTGTCTCCGACCCAATTGCAAACGGAACGTTACCTGGCACACAAGTACCATTTGCCCAAAGTGGAGTTCCTATGAATTCCAACTCATATTTCAAGTTTTCCATTACCCTTATCCTACGTTTGCATGAGCCCTTGGACTCTGAAATATGATGCTGAAAATTCAAGGCCAGTGAGAGTGATACACGATATGAGCAAGATAGAATGATGCTTCTCTAGTCCCTCTATTAATTGCTAATTCAAGGAAGGGCTTGGTATCCTAAACTGATGAACAATAATGATTACCCAGGTATTAATAGTGATTGTGATTGGTTCACGCACTATATAGAGAGATTATAGCGGTTCAAGGTGTGGAGAGGATGTTAGCTTCTGACACCAAATCTTGGATGTGATTATACTGCAGTGGGGTGAATTGAAGGGGGAAGGGTGTGCACGCTCTTTATCTAAATCTATTGTAATCTTCGGACATTTTAAAATTGGTGAAGATGCAAGTACCTGCAGATGTACTGGCAGCTGGCCCTGCAGACGATCCAGTGCTACCTTCCAAAATGTTCCACGGATTCTTCGTTTGGCCTCCAAACCAAATGTCATCCCAGGCCAACGCCCCCGTCACAAGTTTTGCTATAAGAACTGCACCTGCAGCCTTCAGCCTGCCATGATTTGCACAGTTCTAGCGTGAGCTCAGACCCTTAACCCTAAATCATTTAATTCCACGAGCTCCTCAAAAATATTACAGATTAAAACGTAAGGATGTACCCACAGAAAAATCAGGTCAGGAGCGAGCAATCTGCATATCCTTACCAAGAAGCCCAAATTGGGCTCCATGCTTTTTTTGAGTAGACTTCCTCTTGCTCAAATCTATTTGTTTTTTGACCAAACACTAGTTCTGGTGATATAAAATTTGGTCCCTCCTAAATTATATTTTCACAATACGATCAATTGAATTTGTCATTTTAAACTGCGAATTCTTCAAGGTCCTTTAGGGGTTAAGAAACATGATCAGATAACTCTATATGAAAGTCCACATACATCACTTCTCTTGGAGTCTTACTTTTGATAAACCCAAGATTCCTCGTTGATGACTTGAGTTCTGAAAACTCTTGTGCCCCATGTAGTTCTATAGCCTGGGACAGCGAAGATATCCTTAAGCCCGTATGGTATTCCATGTAAAGGCCCTGCATGACAAGTTCAACACAGACGTCTAAGCTTTAATTAGAGCAGCGACTGAAACCTTTACATTTAGCAAGGACACTACCAAATGCACTGACAGCTATATAATTTTTGTGGTGAAGATAAATCACCCAAGTATACTCCCTTGGCAAGTAATTTATCAGCAGCAACAGCCTGCTCAAGAGCCAGCTTCTCGGTATACGTCACCACTGCCTTCAGTACATAATCGACCCTGCAGTTTACACACAGAACGATATAAATTCAGGATTAATGAAACTCTAAGCACAACCTCCTACTAACTCCCTCTGTCCAAAGATAATTGTCCTAGTTTTTGGCATTTTCCTTTTTGCCATATTTGTCCTATGTTTTATAGTTACTCCAAACATGAGCCCTGTCCACTTCAAACGAGGCAGACAAACAATGAGAGTGACACAAAAAGTACATACTACTACGATTAAAGATAGACCATTTTTTTTTAGTACCAGGACGTTTTGTTAAAGCTTGACCATTTTTTTTGGCTTTTTTTTTTCAAGTTAAAACACGCCAAAAACTTTGACAGTTATTTCCGGACAGACTGAGGGAGTATTACACAAGGAAGCAAGGAATATGTATATCGCAAGGAAGCAATTGAGTTTACTTCTTCAGCCGTGCTGTGTAAAGCTTCACAAGCTCCACCGATGTTACTTGCTTGGATCTTATCAAGGAACCCAATTGAAGTACCTGAAGTGGAAAGAAGCAACAATTCATCGTCATATCTTCATATCATTTGGTAGAGAGAGAGAGAGTATAGACTGTAACAATTGATGACAATTATATATGCAGCTTCAGAAGAACATTAGTTGCGGTATCTTACGCTCATGAAGGCAAGATCTTCATCGCTCTTAGGACGCTGCACGTTCTTCAGGGTAGGGTATGTGAACTTTTTATCCGGTGAATCACTAAACTCTTTTCTGTTGAAACCTGGATCGAACAGAAGTGGCATATGATTTGTCAACCCTCCATCAGGGTACCCGACAATGTCCCTGTTGGCTTGGAGCCCAGGAATGTTTATCGTCAGGACGCCATTTGCCGCCTCATTGAGCTGCCACATAGGACGGAAAACATAAATCAAGTAATAAAACTTCCACTGGAAGCACTACAAGCAGAGGCGTCGTTTCTCACTCTGGAGGATCCTATTCATTATCATTTTTAACTGTACACGCTTGTCCTACGTGACAAATTGCACTCTCCAAGTTCAACAAGTCCACTCACCAAAAATGGGTGAGTGCGAAGTGGCGTCATTTGACTCACAGAAGGAGTGAAAAGCGATGTCTTCTCCTTGTAGTGTAAAGGGTCTTTGGGCCGCTTCACACCATGTCCGAAGGTCGAGAGGCCGTCGATTTCCACCAATCAAATTGCAAGAAACCATAGGTTCGGCCTCTCGACCCTTCACACCAAAGGCCAAAGTCCACCGGCCGTCACTCTCCCAAATGCCTATGTGGCAGTACTTTTTGACCAAGGCGACAGCCTCTCAAAAAAAAGTTTGGGTCGGACGGCAATGGAAACCCAAACTATGGTCAAGAGGCCGTCGATTTCCTTTCATAAAAAATGAAAACTATATTTTATTGCCTATTTTCAGTAGATTTCTTTGGACTCTCAACAAAGTTTGGAATCTCAATCCCACGGCCTCTCAACTTGAACGGCCATAGTGTGAAGCGGCCCTTTGTCATTCAGAATTTCACCTATTTAAACTTCACTGTATCCTAAAGCGACAATAAACAGAATCCTCCGTAACAGGGTTTTTTTTTCTAGCTTCTTGGAGTCAGATTACAATGTCGTGGCACAGTCACAGTGGTTTAAATCTGGAGGGATTACTTTCCATTGCATGCATGGAGCACTGCTACAGTGCAAAAAAGCCCTGCTCTGAACGTAGTCTAAGATTTCAGAAAACGACTGTAGAAAATCTCAAACAAGAAATGAATGCTTACTGATATCACAAGTAGAAACACGCACCCCATTTCGATCGAAGATGTCGGCATCGATGACTTTAGAGGTGATGTGAATTGCTGTGGCATTTACGGAAACATCAGATGCATGCATCGTCCGGGGATTTATGCTGCCTAGCACATTGTCAACCACATGCAGAATTCCATTTTCAGCTAACAGGTCCGCAGTCGACACTTTAGCATTGCCAATATCTGTACTGTTTTTTTTCTTGTGTATCTGCGATCAATTGGAGATGTCAGAATAATTATGGCTGTCTACACAAATGCGTTGCTCAGATGGAGTCAAATACGCAAATTCTAGAGTTTTAACCCGAGGACCAAGGATTCACAGCTTAAAATGAAAAATTCAATTGACCGTATTCTGAGGGCCGCTTCACACTATGGCCGAGGCCGTCAATTTCCACCAATCAAATTGCAAGAAATCATGGGTTTGGCATCTCGACCCTTCACATTAGAGGCCAAAGTCCAACACGCAGTTGCTCTCCAAAATGCCTACGTGGCAATATTTTTGACCAAGGCAACAGCCTCTCGAAAGAAAGTTTGGGTTGGACGGGAATGGAAACCCAAACCATGGTCAAGAGGCCATGGATTTCTTTTCATAAAAAATGAAAACTATATTTTATTGCCTATTTTCAGTAGATTTCTTTGGACTCTCAATCCCACGGCCTCTCGACTTGGACGGCCATAGTGTGAAGCGGCCCTAAAAAATAGAATTCAGATAGGACCAGATTTTATATCACTGGAATCAGTGAAGACCATTGCATGTGTTGATCAAAATACAAAGAAATTTGAATAAAAGGAAGTTTACATAGAACCTATTCAAAACTGCTATTACAAACATGAGGCCCGATTTAGGGTTCTTGGTCCTTTAGGGTTTAAACGAAATGACTGACAGAGATTGCTACCTGTTCAACCGAGCTGCTGGAAAATTGAATGAGCTCTCCATCTTTTAGGTCTTTTATCTGGAACGATCCCTCGACCACTGCTCCAACAGATCACACAACTGATAAGAATGATTGCATTCTTTGCGATATTTTCTTGTGTAAAATCATTGGTAATTAACAAAGGAATAATCGTTAACGTTCTTAATCGACCAATGTAAAAGATCTCTAATGCTCTCCACCGGAAAATAATGCTTACAGGAATTCCGAAGAATTGTTTCCAGATTTGTAGCGGAAAGAAGATCTACAGTGGAAGTGCAAGGCCGCGAATTGTAGAAATCATACACGCAAATCAAGCGAGAGTCTCTGAAAACTTTCTTGAAAGCTTCGTCACTTGGTGCAAAAACTGTGATAGTTTCGTCATTCGCACTCAATTTACTCCAGAGCTTCGCCTTTCCCAGCGCTGCACTGAAAATGGACTGCAGCACATCCAGGCATGAAACCCTAATATGTCAAAATTCCAGGAAAGATCAATTGCATCACTTCCCTGGCCAAAAGATCTCAAAGGAAGCCAGGACACGAGAGAAAGAACAATAAGAATTAATTACTGGAAACAAAGGTTCATGAAGTTGCTACAATACCAGCTCAGGTCTGGAGGCAGCAAGGGAGCCAAGAGAAGAGCCTCGTTGCCCTCCAATTGCATCCAAACCGAAAAGAAAGAGCAAGACGAACAACAGGAGTGCCATCGGACTTCCAGACTCCATCGCTTGCAGCCTCGGTTTCTCCGTGGAACTCTTCACAAAAAGAAACATCTAAGCAGTAACCATCGTAATTAGTCCTCCGTCGTCTTCGATCTTTTCAGTTCTATAATTATGCACGAATCCATCTCAACGTGATACATCCATCCGTGCACGCGGCGTCGCGTTAAAGCCCCCACATGATCGATCTTTCCGAGGGCTGGAGCCCACCAGGCGTCTTCATCGTCGGGCCTTGAAGAAGAAGCAGGCTTCCCTCGATGGCTGACTTCATCGTCGGGCCATCGTCTAGTTCCTGATCCCTAATCGTTCCTCCTCTCTCGATCTCATGCGGCGCCACCGGACCGGTTTTGAGCTCCTCGTCAATTTGACCTCCATCATCATAATTTGACCTCTTTGCAGTTTGCACTAGTGTTCTGGACAATGTTCGGCAAGGTTAACGCTCTTTCGTGATTTGAACGTTTTTCATTCAGGTTGCAAAGGAATGCAACCTGAATCACCATCAATATGTGTTGAGAACGAAGTATTTTCATTCAAGATTGGATAACAGAGCAGGACACCGGCCGGCGCACTTCGCCACACTTTCGATTGACTGTGACACACTTTTCATGCAAATTCATTCGAAGTGAGTGATCGGGGTGCCCAGGAAGTCACGTGAAAGTACTGTAGTTTGGATGCCTGCTGCAGGTGCCATTAATTAATTTCGATTGAATCACCTTGACTTTTGTGCTCACCAGAATCCACCGTGATGTGCACTAGCTTCAATTAACATGCCGGTATGCACACCGTGCTATGTTAGTACATATCAATTAACAGGCTTGAGGATCACATTAACCTAGCTTGGTTGGACCTTGAAAAAGATGAGCTGCTCCTAGCCCCATATTCATTAAATTGGCCAATTTTATTTATATTGACCGCCACACTATTCAAATAAAGAGAGTAAATGAACTGAAATCACACTATTTGAGCGGCCACTATAATCAAAATTGGCCAATTTAATGAATATGGGGTTAGTCTTCTTGTTCCTGTTTTTTTTTAATTTTAATTTTTTTTTTCTAAACATTACGGGACGGGTATTTTCAATTTGCAACCGGTTTTGGGACGGGTTGTTTTTTTTTCAACCTTTCCATGGACGGGTTGATTTTAAAATCACCGGTTTCGGGACGGGTTGCAATTTTTTTTGCCTTTCAATTCAAAGTTTTTGGACGTGGACGGGCTAGAACTTTGTGAAAAATCAGCCCTGATCGGGGGGTTTTAACGCGACCCTCATGCAGGCAACCACGCGGATCGAGGCATTCTCCTCCACGTAAACTTACACATGACTCCAAGGACGAAATCAACAAAGTCAACCCTGGATTGCCGGCATCGTGGACCTCGTTGACCGCATGACGCCATCTGTCGTCAACAAAGCCGACGGAGCCTCTGCTTGTTTCTGTGTGAGGAATCAATCAAGTCCAGGGTATGGTTTTGGTACAAACACAGGGTGAAATATAGACATTCCTACATGGGATTTCATATGGGAAGTGAGACAAAATTCTTAGAATTGTAACTTTCTTGGGATGATTGGGGACACATGTAGTATCGGGAACCTCACCTCGGTAAATGTACCCGTTGGGTACATTCTACACGAGATAATACACGGGAGGTTCCCGATACAACATCCTAGCCGGATGGGATTGTAGTGTATTTGTGATCTGCAAAAGTTACAATTGTGGGAAATTTGTCCGTGTTTCCCATATGAAAATCTTGTGTTTACCTCCCTCGTGAAAGGCGTTTGTTAATGCGAGCATGCATGTTGATACAATCAAGTTTGAGTGTGGTACTCATTACGACAATAGGGTTGATAGTGGGTGGAGGTTTCGGGACATTTTTGATACGGAAGCAGTACTGGCTATGTTTTGCCGCAGTTTTCATTGTAGGATTCATGAATCCACAGTCGTTTAGAGCAAGAAGTCAACAGACATTGGCCTTTCGGACATCCACTTTTGAAGAAAGACTCTAAATCCCCCAGACGTTAATGCAAGAGGACAAAAACAGTCCCCTATTTTGAACGTGTAGACCAACCTTAAAAAAATAAACCCCCTTCCAAGGATTTAAAATTCCCAACATTAGGAGAAAAATAGGATCCCAAAGGGGCCCTGTAAGCTTGCCCGGGTTAGATGAACCGGCTGCCCAAGCACCATTTTCTATGTAAACCCATTAGTGCAGTCGCTGCCCGTTGACAGCGTCGGAAGCCGTAGTGCTGGCAGTGTCGGCAGTGTTGGCAGCGTCGATTGGCGCGACCCACGGAACTGCACTGCTGGCAGCCACGGTGGCACCATTGGTGCCCTCATGTAAAGTGCATGGTTTGGTCTAAATTTTTCAGCACGTGCCAAAGGCCAAGGCCCCTTTGTGACTACAGATTTCTCCTAATGGAGGTCCCCCTAAATCAAATTTGGATTGTAGGCCCCAAATTTGCAAAACAAATTGCCAAAAAAAGATCTGCTAGAGGGCCCAATTTAATGGAAATTTTAGAGAATGGGCCCCATGCGGGTGAACAATGCTTGCATTAATGTCCAAGGGGGGATTTAGAGTCAGGGGTTTTGAAAGGTGCAGATGCCCAATGGAAAGTTGCTCTAAGATCATAAGCCCACTTTGACCCACTAGAATTTTGATACTAGCACAAGCCAACCTTTGTATTTGATGGAAAAACCCAAGAACAAACCATCGAATCAATTGGACCTCCATGTTTTATCCAACAACTATCAAATTTCCTACGCATTTTGTAGACCCATTCAATAGATTTTCCGTTCATATTTCTTCCGTCCTAGCTTAATCTCTTGTTTTTGAGCATTATTTTCGCCTCTTTATATTCATTTTCTTGTGAATTGTTTTGGGATTTTGATAGCTAATACCAATTTGAACATTTAAAAAATATTAAAGAATTTTTGACCAATTTAACAAAAAAATTCATGTCTCCAAGGACGGTCAAAAAAGGTCACAAAAGATTGTCACATTTCATCTTTTCACTTCAAATGCTACAAACTCGCAATCTCTACGGTCATATTCTATGAAAGTTTTACAATGGATTCTTTTGGTAGGCTAAAGCAAGTTCTTAGTACAATTAGAGATGCAAAATAATCATTCCTAAGGTTCATTTTAAGCCTTGCATAGACTGCCCATTCTAGCAAAAAGAAACTTGTTTCAATCTATAACTTCCACTTATGAAGTTGGAATAAAAAAAAATATTAGATCCCCATTTTTTATTTTTTGTATCAAAACACCAAATTCACCTAATGCCTTTCAAAAAATCAAGATAAAAATTGACACCGTGGAAACCAACCTAAACATTAAAAATGTCCCATTTGGGACAGTTGGTCTTTAAAGGGTTAAATGCAATTAAACTTGTAGAGCCCTACCCTATAAACACATGTGTTCAACATTTTGAAAGGGCTATACACATATCTATTTTTTTTATCAAATTGTGACATGATTAATGTATGTGTATCTTGTACATTGATGTTTTTATTAACCCCTAAGCTCCCGAGCGACCATTTTCTGGTCACTGCCCGGAAAAAACGGGCTGCCCGGAACAAAAAAATCTTTTTTTGACAAAATAAAAAATATTTTAAAATACTACATCAAGTCTACTTTCCAACCCAATTTGAATTATGGCAATCCGAGTTAAACTCCACCCGGGAGAATTTTTCAAAGTTGATCACCTCAACATTGTCTTAGTGTTACAAAATTTGCTATTTGGGGAAAGTAATGATGATTCCTCCATCGTTTCTCTTGCTTTTTTGAAGTTTACGATAGATAGCCCAACTTTAACCAATCGTACTAAATTTTGAACTCTAAAATTGAAAATTATAATTTATACAAATTTTCGAAGGTTAATGCTTTTAAATTCATTAAAAAATGATCTAAAGATTATATAGGAAGTTTGACCGTACGGATAATTTGTAAAGATGATACTCTACATTTTGTCTATTGAACCAACCTTCATCAAACATATGGAAGGCACATATTATAACACATCTATGTTTTGTCCAATATCCCTCGGGCTTTTAGGGGTTAATCTTTCTCTTCATTAGAAAATTTTTGGAGCCTTTAGAAGGTCCATTGATGTGATTTAATGTGATTAGGAAAAATATTATTAATTTTTTAAAAATCCATTCTAACATGGACCGTCGTTGTCCACGTCAAATTGGGTTTTTTTTAAATTTGGAATTATTATTTTTAAATAATAATAATATATTTTATTATTTTATTGCTTCTTGTCATGAGAGTGCATCAATGATTCTGAAATCAAAGGGCCTTTTGAAGGCCCTAATTCTTTTTTAATGATTGAGCCACGTAATTCCTCACACACATAAAAGAGTGCACCCCCTAATATGGTGAGATTGGCAACAAATAAACTTCAATCACTATAAAGTTTTTGGTAGAAGGTATAAGAAAGAGAGTTAAAAATATAATATAACTGCAAACCTAAATTAAAATACTACTGCAAGTTAAGTGAGAATGTAATAAATTTCTCAATTTCAAAATGTAGTAAAATGCTCAATATTAGAAGAAATAATTAGATTTGAAAACTCAAACTGAAACTAAATTCAATATAATTGATTTTTACTCATTTGGATGTTTAAACCTCAACCCTTAAACGCCCAACCATTCATAAAATAAATATTGTATAGAAATGAAACTGTGTTTCTCATCCATTGTCGACTTTTGGCGAAGTGAAATTTTTACTGTGAATTTTTAGGGTTGTTATGGAGGTATTGTTGGTGAAATTTTTAGAAAATGTATGATTTAGAAAATTTTATGCCTCATTTGATGTTGAAGTGATTCACCAAAAATTCAAAGATCTTAGTTCAAAAGTGCTCTTGAACAAATGACATCATAAAATTAAGCACCCAAAACATCTCCAAAAATCGCTACACTTAGAGTACCGTACATGAAAGGCACGGTCAGCAGAAAATAATTCACCAAAAAAATGCCGAATAAATAAATAAATTTATTAAGTATTTTGTCGAAATCAACAAAAATAAAGTAAAAAATAGCCGAAATAAAATAAAATAAAAACATAACACTCAACAAAAATTGTAGACAAAAAATGGAATAAAACGTTTAGCTGCAGATTTTTTTTAATGATATCTATTAATATCTCATTTTTTAATAACTACTTTTGAAAGTGCCGACCTTCACTGTTTCAACTTTTATTAATTATTCGACATGAAAGTGCCGACCTTGCCTTCTACGTAAGGTATTGCATTTCAACCGATTACAACAATAGATTGACTAATACATTTAAAAGTTCTTCACTAATTTTGATTATGTAGAATTTGATCCCATCTTGTTTTTAACAATTGATTAAATTTATCATTTCAAATCTATAAATCCTTGGGGTTAAGAATTATGAAATAAAAATGCACTGGTGTGCTAAAACTGTAAAATCCAAAACGTCACGGTCACATGTTGCTTCACAGTATGGCCGAAGGTCGAGAAGCCGTCGATTTCCACCAATCAAATTGCAAGAAACCATAGGTTTGGCCTCTCGACCCTTCACACCGAAGGCCAAAGGCCAAAGTCCAACGGCCGTCGCTTTCCAAAATGCCTATGTGGCAGTACTTTTTGACCAAGGCGACGACCTTTCAAAAGGAAGTTTGGGTCGGACGCGAATGGAAACCCAAACTATGGTCGAGAGGCCATTGATTTCTTTTCATAAAAAATGAAAACTATATTTTAAGGTAGAGGTACCTTAAACCTCCGCGATACCTAAAACCACCAACTTCTACACCCCTCTTTCATTTCAGGAAGGAAATGTAGGCTTTCATTACATGACTTATGCATCAATTGCTAAAAAGTTAAGTCACGTACTGGCAACTTACATTTCCTCCCTAAAATGAAAAAAGGGTGTAGAGTTGGTGGTTTTAGGTACCTCTACCTTATTGCTTATTTTCAGTAGATTTCTTTGGACTCAACAAAGTTTGGACTCTCAATCCCACGGCCTCTCGACTTGGACGGCCATAGTGTGAAGCGGCCCTAAGTCAACCTAAAAAGAAATGAAAAAGAAAAAGAAATGAAAATTCGGAAAAGCCAGTTTGAGAAAGAAAAACACTTTTGTCTGTCTCTCTTCCGGTGTCTTGTGAATCAGGTGAAACACATAAAGCTCATCGGCCGGGAATGATTTGAGCTCTTCTGCATCGGAACGGATTTCCCTCCGATCAACGCAACCATCAGACTACATCGTTTCTTCGCCGTCTCCGCCTCAATTTTCTCTTCCCAACCAACGTCGCGGCCACAATTTTGGTGCAGAATTGAGTGAGGCGCCCCTCCCCCGAGCTCACTCACTGACGGAGATGGTGGAGCGTTCCGTTCCTGTATGGTTCGGGTTCGTGTACAGGAGCTTTTCACATTACATAGCGACTCTGCGGTGATGCTACAAGGATCGAGTGCTTTATTAGAGGTTTTGAATTTAGGGCGTGATGGAGGCCGGGGAGCAACAAGAAGATGCAACAACAACAACGACAACAACAGGAGGGATGGAGAAGCCCGAGGAAGTGACAGCGATGGAGTCTGGTGAAGAACAACAAGCAGGAGGAGGAGAGATGGTCGGGGTGGAGACAGGGGAGCCTCAAGAAGACGTTGTGGAGGAAGAGGACGCCGTGATGGAGTCCCTGCCCGCGGAGGTGGAGACGGACAAGCTGCGAGGGGAGCGGGAGAAAGCGCCTGATAATGCCGAGGAGCGAGCGGTGCACGAGGGAGGTTTAGGGTTTCAGACAGAAAGTAGGGAAATAGTAATAGGTCTGGATGATGCAGGGGAAAGCAATGGTACCGAGCAGCAGGTGCATGTGGAGGTGCCTGTAGAGGGCGGAGATGCACAGGAGGACGGAGAACCTGTTGTAGCGGGCGACGACGCTGAGATGGAGGTCGAAATGGCGGATGCAGCTGCAGCGGTTGATGAGGCCGAACGGGAACCTGAAGAGCGAGGACCGCCTGAAGAGAAACGAGCTGGTGCGCATTTTCTTGTTCCTCACCTTCCAATGTGCAAAGCTTTTCAACCAATTTTAGTGCTTCTCGAGCTGAGAACTTTTTTTTGCTTTTTGTAAGCAGTCAATGGCTGGTTTAGGGTTTAGGGCCTGAAAGAAAGTAAGAGTGGGGAGCGTTTTACCATCCCGAAAGCTATGATTTCGATGGTATGAATCATGAAGAATCTTTTTCTTAACAAGTGACCTACAAGACCTTCTAGTTTAGTTGGCAGCTGTGCTGTTTGGTTGATTGGCAAGCTAGATATGGAGAACAGCGACATTATGAGTTATGGTACTCGTAATTGTATGGTTATAGTGGTAGATAAGGAGTCTTAACCCCTAAGCGTCCACTGTATATTTTTCTGTAGTTTAAGAAAAGCAGTCTATAGCTGGTTTAGGGTTTAGGGCCTGAAAGGAAGTTAGAGTGGGGAGCGTTTTACTATCCCGAAAGCTATGATTTCGATGGTATGAATCGATGAAGAATCTCGCATTCTGGCTTTCTTCACGTTTACTAATAAGTGACCTACAAGACCTTCTAGTTTAGTTGGCAGCTGTGCTGTTTGGTTGATTGGCAAGCTGGATATGGAGAACAGCGACATTATGAGTTATGGTACTCGTAATTGTATGGTAATAGTGGTAGATAAGGAGTCTTAACTCCTAAGCGTCCGCTGTATATTTTTCTGTAGTGTAAGAAAATTGGACCACCTGCTGTAAATCATCTGTTAGTGTGAAAATGACTTCAGTTTGACACGATCGACACTGTTGAGCTTTTAAATGATGAATTGCAATTAGAAACCCGAGGTAGAATGAGAAAATGCCACCGTTGCAAAGTTCAGTGATGCAGATGGCCATATTGGGCGTTTTAGACGCTTAGTTTTCAATAATTGGTTTTAGGGAAATGACGTCTCATAGTATTTCTGCCCTGTGATCTTGTAGGTGTTGAGACAAATGGTACGAAGATAGTCCCAGCCTCGATGAAGAGGAATGCGTCAGCAGCTTTGGATAATGAGGTGGGAGAGGTGGTTGTGAAAAGGCCCAAGAAGAAGACCAACGTCTGGAGTAAATCCACCACCCGAAAGGCCAGCAGAAAGTCCAAACCCGTCAGAATCCCGAGTGGAGAGAAGAAAGAGGAATGCATTGAAGTGAATCCTGCCCAGCGGTATTCACTGGAGGAGAGAAACGGAATACAATTGTCTAAAGTGAGTTTCTTGCACTTTAATTTCCTTATTCTTCTATTGTTACTTCTCAAAATGCACCACCGATTATTTGAAAACTGGAATGCTTCCTGCCTATGTTTTGTGAGTTTTCATATTGGAAGTAGTAACTGCAGTTAAATTTTTTGTCGGAGCTGGGTTACTGTTTCTTGAAGTTTAACTTGGAGCATTCAACATACTGTTATAATTCTACGGCAAGGGTGCATCTTATTATCCTGAGTTTTAAGGAGTGAAGAATCATAATGTTCATCGTTCTTGTATCTCACCTCACTTGTGCAGGATCAGAAAGCGGAAAAGGTAGAGCTTTCTCTGGACAAAATGCAAGCTAGCAGTGAGAAAGGTTATCGGATGGTACGAGCAACTCGTGGTGTTACAGAGGGGGCCTGGTACTTTGAAATAATAGTGAAAGATCTTGGCGCGACTGGACACACTCGTCTAGGATGGAGCACATGGAAGGGTGACTTGCAGGCGCCTGTGGGTTTTGATGCAAACAGCTATGCCTTCAGGTAACCCTCGCCTGACAGATGTGCTTGGTGATCGTGGTGCATTAGGTATTGAAGTAAAGTTTTCTTGGTTGTTGAATTCTTGTATTGAGTAGAGCTAATGCCTATCATAGCTATCTGGATCGAAGATAGGCTTTCAGTTCGTAAAGTGACGGTTATCTCCATGAATGTACAGTACAAACGTTTAGACCAAGAGAATGTTGTAGAAAGGACGTCTACCTATCTCTCTGTTTGTTATAATATCTGGCTTATAGTTGTCTTGTCATCGTATTGCAAGCCTGTATTTGGAATTGACATCAGTGAAATGCAGGGATGTCGATGGAAGCAAAGTGCATCAAGCTATTCGAGAACCTTATAGCGCTCCATATATTGAGGGAGATGTCATTGGCTTCTACATAAATCTACCCAATGGTGCTGAGTATGCACCTAAGTATGAATTATACGTCACCAAAGCCCCTGGCACTAGGGCAGTTTACCCAGTACCAGTTGAGAAGGAAGAAGGGCCTCCTAAGCGAGTCCCAGGTATAACATCCATGGCTCATTCCTCCGTGTTCTGCATTTTTGAAGTCAGTTGAATCTGTAGCTCTTCCATGTCTCTGAGGATTCTGTTTTTCCCACTTCCAACACCGCATTTGCCAGAACGTCGAGTGTTGTAACACTTCTACAAGAATGCTATATAATAGGTCCTCTACTAGGAGTCGGTCATCCATTTACATGAGCTCGTTGAAAATAATGACTATGGCTCATGCGTTTAATTGCAGGGAGTGAAGTGTCTTTCTTCAAGAACGGCGTTTGTCAGGGCGTTGCATACACAGACATTTACGCTGGTGAATACTTCCCTGCAGCCTCAATGTACACGCTTCCCTTGCCTGAGAAGAAATGCTCTGTGCGTTTCAATTTTGGCCCCACTTTTCAGTTTCCTGTGGAAGACTGGGGCGAGAGACCGGTCCCCTCGCCGATGTCTCAGGCCCCTCCACCTGAAGGTTTAGCTGCAGTGGATACTGAGGAGCCTCCTGCAGTGGACGGCACGAACGATACGAAGAAGTCTGACACACCAAACAATGCTGGAGGCAAGCAAAGAATGGCAGCGGAGCAAGGAAACGGCGCCGCAGAAGGTCGCGTTGCCGTGGGAGTTTCAGGTAGTGGTGGTGGTGGTGTGAGGACTAAAAGGGCAACAGATGAGAAAGACCGGGGCAAACGCCCCGGATTGCCGGCCAAGAAATTGGCCCTTCCAAAAGGCCCCAAAAAGATTCAGAGCATGCTGCCTCGCCCGACCGCTGCTGCCAAGTCTCCCATGAGCGATGCCTCGCTGCATATTGAACTCAACCTTGAGGGCTGCAGTAACGACGGCAGTGGAGACTTTGAAGTTGGGCCCTCTTTACACGACCAAGGCAACAGCTCGGAGACACAAACAGATTAAATAGCACCGATGACTTGACTACCACAGATTGGGTTTGCTTGGGACTAAGTTACCACTCTTCACAAATCATTGAATGGGCAAAGCTGAACTTACACTGTATGATACATGAAGAAGATGGATGATCCAACGACTGCCAACAGATTGATTATACAGGGTCTGGACAGAGGTATTCATACCTCCCCCAGTGTATGTTGATGTGCTTGCATCGGCACAGTTTTTGGGTTTCAGCCAATATAGCAGTCACTCGGTTAGGTGAGATAAAATGAGGACTTGCAAATTGAGGGAGGGAGGTCATTGTATAGGATGTGTACCACATGAACTTGACCATTGTCTAAAATTTCATCTCTAACTTGGAGGGCATTCAAGCTCAAAATGAGAGCCTCCGTCGGGTTGATTTTGATTTTGGGTACACCTATAGGCACTCGTTTCAAACTAGTGTCCAAATAGTGCATGCTAAAGTGCGGTGGGATCTTTTTTTCATGAATAAAAATGAATTTTATCGTTTGATAATGGTAACTATGCTCAATTGTAATTAGTGTCGATTATGGGTGCACGTATCTTATCCAATTATGAGATCCATTGTATTTCGCGAACGAAATGCTATTGAATCCCGAAGTCCATTATATCTCAATATTATTACTGTAGTTTACCCTAGGATGGGCCAAAAAGTGCCGAGTAATTACTTCAACCACTATTTCAACGTGTTTGGAATTATTCCTATCGAACACCCTTTTTCCAAGGCCCCTTTCAGAATGGTTCAAGATATGCCTTTTCAAACAACGCTAAGTTAAGAAGTTTCTACTTTAAAAAGTAATTTACTATCCTATTACAAATTATATTATCCCATACTCCATGCGTCCCACAAAAGGACCATGATATTAGAGTTAATTGAAAAGTTAGCCCAAAGAGGAAAGTTTTAGCAAACTTGTGTTGAATTCCTCTTGAACTCATATGGAAAATACAAATAGACCATTTTTTTTCACAAGTTTTTAGAATTCAAAATCGCAACTCATAAGAATTTCATAATTCAAATGAATTCCAATCTTATGAGTTGCAATTCAAAAATCATGACTTTTCAAAATTCAAATCCATTTTTTTCACAAAAACCCACTCCGTGTGGTGAGACGGCTTCATTCTCAGGCAAAAAGAAACGTTAGATTGAACTTTTATTTTTTAAAAGACTACAAATCAGAAAAGTTGGGCCAACCTATTTTGGTGTCATTTTGACACCAAAGGCCGCATACAAGTCATTTTAATGTCATTTTATCCATACTAGGTTGGTATGGAGATTGACACCAAATTATCTTAATTGCTTTTCAATGCACCATCATGAAACCATGTTCACATGCCTTGAAGTTCCTGATGAGTGAGTTATTTCCGGACAGAGGGAGTATCAATTTTTAAAAAGAAACGTACACGAGTTGAACTGCAAATCTTGAATGTAAGCCTCACGCATCTTTGAAATTTGAATAGGATTCCCCAATGCTCTGTAAGTCTGAATGCTATGATTAAAAAGAGGATCTCAATGCATGTTAGCATGTCATTTTGAACATAGTATACACAAGCTACGAGGAGCTCTGACCGGAATAGAACACGTGAAGAACGATAATGCATTTCAGTGGAATCATGGACGGAATATATTTGCTACGGTGAAATTTAGCCCAAAAAAATGAGAGTCCCCACAATGCCTCTTCCCTATGGTCAAAGCCAATAAACTACGAGTTTTCAAAGTGGTGACTATGGGTGTATCCAAAATGACATTGATAAAAATTGTTTGCAGTGATATGTCAGAGCATGTACCTATGTGTGTAAAACTACGGATGTGTCACCAACTGACGCGCTGCCAGACTCCATGGGAGCTAGTTGCTTCTCTGTGTCTGATTTGACATCAAACGCAAGTGTGAAAATTTCGCTATAATGATCTACAAAATGAACTTCTAGACCCTCCTTCACATGGGCCGGAAGCTCCAGAAAATCTCGTTTATTTGCAGATGGGAAAATCACGGTCTTCACCCCACTTCTTCTTGCTGCCACAGTCTTCTCCTTGACCTGTTAGAATCCAGAAAAATCAGAGTTAAGTCATGCTCAAGTCCAACAACAAAAAAAATAACGTCTTTTGAGTGCCCAACATGTTAAAAGTGGCCACTTCCGGAGTTTAAATAAATCATTTAGGAAGCTCCAAAAGAGGTAACCGACTGTACACATAGAAGAAATCATACCAATAGAAATCAAAGTTAATTCGATTTTCAGATCGAACACTTGGGGCTAATAATGATTATCAGCATGCATGAACTCTTAATGAAAGAAATTGCATCACTGAGGTAGAGGTACCCTAGCCGATAAGTACCCTTTAGACCTTCCTAGAAGTTGCGTTTCATGGACCCAAAAGCCAACAATGTGCTAGCCAATCCAAAGGCAGCTTTATGTTTGGGAATTGATCTCATTGTTGTCGGTTATAGGGAAACCTATATATTAGTCATGGGTTTCAAAGAACTTTTCACTTCTTTTGTTTAAATAAGTTTAATTTTGAGAAACAAATTGAAAATTTTATCATTGTACAGTATCTCTGTATCTCTCTGAAAGAAAAATATCTCATCAGTGAAACTTCAACATCTTCTGTACTAAAAACGTTATTTTATCAGATATGGGTACTTCTACCTTAGACAGGCTGCTAGAACAAACAAAGCAGGCAATGTAAACACTTGGAAGGAAATATATGCAGGGAAGGTCCAGTAGTAGTACCCCTCCAATGGGAAGAACACGCCCAGTGAGAGTCACTTCGCCTGTCATGGCCACATCCTTGTTGACAGGCGCGTTCATAGCCAGGGAGAGCATGGAAGTAATCATGGTGCATCCGGCACTAGGTCCATCTTTTGGAGTGGCGCCCGCTGGTACGTGTAAATGAATCCTTGAAGTGGCGAAAAAATTGTTCTCCGGTTCCTTTTCCCTCAAGATCTTCCGAGCCAATGTGTGGGCAATGGTAGCGCTTTCCTTCATGACGTCTCCCAATTGTCCCGTCATCTGCAGCGTGCCTTTCCCGTCGCCTTGCTCCACCAGGCTTGTTTCTACATACAACGTGGATCCTCCCATGGCTGTCCAAGCTAATCCCATCACAACACCCACCGGAGTGTGCTCATACAGACGGTCGCTTTGAAATATGGGAGGCCCCACGTAGTCAGGAAGATTGGTCTCATTGATGATCAACTTCTCCACTGGTTCAACTTCTCCGCCTTCTTCGTCCTTAGGTTCCTGAAGGTTCCATAAAAAAACATTCCATTACATGTTGATAACATAACACATGGTCAACATGATCGATATCTTGAACCCGTAAGTGCCCAAGCTACAAAAAGTCTTTTTATCGAGAAAAAATGTACGGTATCAAAAATGTTGGGTATGTAGGGTATGACTTTTTTTCCTTCTATTGGTTTATCCAGTAACTTTCCTTAGAGCTTCTCTGATGATTTATTTCAACTCCGAAGTGGCTATTTGAGCTTACAGAGGTTAAATTCTCCTCCAATACCGAAAAACTCATACAAATACACACGTCACTGTTATCAGCTATTACCAAACGCAAAGAGTGAAGACTCACCTCAACTATAACTACGTCCGAGCTGGTCTTCTGTGCACCCTCCGCCTTTTCCATATCAGTAGCAGTTCCGGAAAGTACTGGCACTTCTTCAACAATGAGAGGGGTCTCCTTACCAGTACCTAGTAATTCTAACTCTTTCCTAACCAACTTCAAAGCAACCTGCACATCAAGTAAAATGAGATCATCAGTCTAGAAGGTACTCGTTTATAGATAAAGCAACTTACTCCGTCACCAAACTGATGCTGCAGAAAATGAATCAATATGTCCTAACATGGCAATCATCCAAGAATGATGAGAAAGATCGACTTCTACACGGATCAAGTCATTTACAGAAGTTCAACAACACCTGCACGCGATGACTAGGAGCTATATTGTCAAATGACAAGCGAGAAACACTTTTGGAAGTGCTAATATATGATCATCACGTAGAGGAATGATAAATAAAGTCGTATTATTACCTTGCGGTATATCCTCTCTATGTGTTTCTGGAGATTTCGAACTCCAGCCTCTCGACAGTATGTCTCAATCAGTGTATGCAATGCCGCATCACTCAAGTCCACCTGATAGACGGATTCATCACAATGAATTTGCATGTTAAATTCCTGAAATTGACTTATATTTCATTGTACAAATCATGACAACTACTTGCTAATAAAAGGGTCCCAAACGAAGCAAACGAGGAGATAGTACCTGCTCAGCCTTGACCCCTGAGCCTTCACGTGCTGCCTTCTCTAAATATCCGCGGGCAATGTGTGTTTTCTCATCTGTGATGTAGCCCACAAGGCGGATGACTTCCATACGGTCCAATAAAGGACCGGGAATATTCTCCACCAGATTGGCAGTACATACAAAAAGCACCTACACCAAAAGGAATAAAGATAGGAAGCAATAATAAGTAACTTGCAGCTCGAAGTAAAAATATCTATACATGTAAAAATATTTCAAATTCATTTCAATAAATTCCGCTCTTTAAACAATGAAAAGCAAATTGTGGCCAATTACCTTAGACAAGTCAATCGGCACATCAAGATAATGATCCAAGAAGTTGGCATTCTGTTCAGGATCCAAAAGCTCTAGAAGTGCACTCGCAGGGTCTCCAGAGTGTCCACGCCCCAACTAGTATGCACACAAAAGAAGAAAATCCCCCAGTCTCAGATAATCTCAAATTTTAGCTTTATGGGATTCAGAATATGCAAGAACCAGAGAACATTAAACCAGAGAACAGTAACAATTAAACATTTAACAAGACAATAGACAAATGACATCAAATTTGGTGTAAGAAACTCCCGGACCTTATCGATTTCATCAATCAACACCAGCGGATTGGAAGTGCCGGTAGCTTTCAGGCACTGCACCATCTTCCCAGGCATGGCTCCAACATATGTTCGACGATGTCCCTGCACAGATGAGACGTGTTAAAACCCTGACTGATTTACATACGCCTGGACTAACGAGACAATGGAGAATGGAAAACAATACAATCTGTACCTTAATCTCAGCAACGTCACCCAAGCCACCGACAGAGAATCTGTAGAATTGGCGATTGAGAGCATGAGCTATGGATCGTCCAATGCTGGTCTTGCCAACACCTGGCGGTCCTGCTAAACAAATGATCTTTCCTGCAAATATCCACAACTACACATACTCAATCACCTTAATTTCGTTTTAAAAGAACTAGATGAGCACGTATTAAGAAAATATGGAAATGACAGCAATTGTTTTAACACGGAATTAAATAAATTCGAAGAATTATCATATCCATTTATGCACTAACTTTAGAAAAACGCACCTTGAGCTTTCCCTCGCAATCTGCCGACTGCTATGAATTCAAGAATGCGTTCCTTCACATCCTCCAGCCCATAATGTTCATCGTCCAACACCTTCTGAGCTCGGTTTACATCAAAATTCTCCTCGCTGCATACATTGTCAATTAATATTGCAACATCTTTGAACGGCACCAAACAACCAAGACAACAATGAAGGTTATTGTAAAGCTTCACTGCTCAAAGCTCGCATTGTAACAACAGTATCTACATGAGTTAAGAGATTCTAAAAGACATACAGCATGTCAACAAAGTGGACTGTCATGTCACTGGGCAGGAAAAATGAAAAAGAGCATACACAACCAGGGTAGCAAACAGTATGGCCAAGTTTGAAAACTGCAGTTTTTTCAGAAGAGTATATAGGAAACCATTCATCAGATGAACAAACCTGAAATGACCCCATGGTAGAGATGTGAGCCAATCAAGATAATTTCGAGTGACGTTAAATTCACTGGAACTGGACTCCAGTCCTTGCAGCTTGTTCAACTCCTCCTCAATCACTTGCAGGACAGGAGCAGGACACTCTTTTCGACGGGGCTCCAATCTCTCCCGAAACTTAGCTGAATCATCACAACTAATATTAGTACACCCAAAAGATAGCAACCAAGACGGTAGACGATAAGAAATATACAGTCATGTTTTGGGAATACTTAGGGAATTCTAGACACTCAAAAGATTACCCGGAACAAAAAAATGCGTTACTCGATTATGGACCTCTAGTACGCATTGGAAACATCACGTGCACAAAGAACCTGAAAATAACATGTCGCTGGAAATGTCAACTCACTTGTCAGAGCCGTCTTATCGTCTGTCTCCAATCCTAGCTCCTGTTCCACCAGTTCCACGACATTCAATATGACAGTACACTTTGAACGGAAGAACAGACATTACAGCACTAAAGAAGACTGTTTATGGAGACATTGATCAGTAATGAAGGCCAACATAGATACATCACAGTGTTCACAGTGTGGGATAGCTAAATATCAACATCACCTTCTTGATGGCTTTCAACTGCTCCATCAAGAAATACTTCCGCTGATCCCCAGTCATTTTCTCCTCTACTCCTTTTGCAATGGATTGCTGCAACAAAGAGAGTACGTAGCTTTTTGAGACAATTCACGCACTCGTCGCACTCAACTTTGAATATCATCGCATGCTGGGAGACTAACAATCAAGCATAAAGATGCATTGTTGAGGCGAATTTCACTAAAACTTAGATTAAGCAAATATTTGGCTTACAACCTGAAGTGCATACAAGAGCAATGAATCAAAGCCACCAAGTCTGAAAAAAACAGTAGCCAGTAATGCTGAATGCATGTTACGTGTAATAAAAAAAAAACCCAGAATGATAACAACTAGTCGTTAGCAACAATTCAAACATCATTAAGATCCAAAAGTTTCACCTGAAGCTTGCTAAGTTCTAACTCTTTCTTCAGGAGTACAAGCGTCAGGTGCAATCGTCTCAGAACCTGTGGACAGGAAATAGGGCCAGAAACACCAATGTAAAATTCCAACTACAATTCATAATTGATGTCATGAAACCTGCATCGTAACAGCGCTGTATGATCAAACAACGGAAACTACTTTGTTACAATACAAGGTCACTCGTGCTTCAGGAGAATTTTAGAATAGAACTAAATTCAAACAACAACAATTGCTCTTACAGAGTCAGCAGCACGACTCATAAATTGCTAAATGGCACAAACAACACGTAAAGACCGTTCCAAAAATCCTATGAAAAAATTATCTTAAATTTGAAAGAGTTCAAAAAGAAAACGTTCAAAAGAGATGCTCCACACTCGACTCAGCATCAAACAACATCCAAAGTGGAATATAGGCAATCTAATGAAGGAAAAGATACTTACATCAAGCTCTTCAAGAACCTCTTGCAACAAAGGCTCGTCAGCTGTTGTTAGTGCAGCCCCAAAGTCGGCCAGTTTTGAGGCATTGAATTCGCCCATGTGCTGAAGGAAACCAATTTCTTAAATCAAATACTACAACAATACTCCCGCTTATCAGTGCAAGCGTGATGAAGAGCAAGAAATATGTCTGGTAAAAATATGACCAATCCATCTGAATATCTCCACCAAGGCACCCTCCCAGCTAGAATGATATTAAATAATACAACTGCACATCTGTAAGCAGATGTTCGACCAAGGTCTGCGTGGCATTAGGCAATCCCAAGCGAAGAGAAAAAAATAAAGCAACAAACACACCTGCACAAACATCTGAATGTGTTCCTTGTAGAGGGGATTTAGCCTCATAAGGTCCTTCATCGTTGTCACAACTTCAAGAATCGTGGCTTTCAATTCATCTTGAGTTGAATCATACGGCTTGTCCTGCAATGCTGTCAGTAGGTTTAGGTACCAGGATTGCAAAGAGAGATAAACTATGTATAATCAGCTTAAAAAGTGGCAGCAACTGAATCAACCTTACTTTTCTCCAAAATTCAAATGTTCACTGAATCAATGCGAAAACTTAGAAAAGATGTGAAGTTTAAGGTTGCATACCCTCAGGTGCTCAACGCCCACTGATAGCGGCTCAGTATCCAGCTTTAATCATGTCAAAGGTAGGTGCACAGCACAATGAATATAGTGAGAAAAGCAATAAGATGAATAATCGGCAAGAATTATACATTAACAATACATGGAAAACACCTGCAAGAGAGTAGCAACTTACCATGCCTGTAATACGAAGACGGCGATGGCCCATAAGAAGAACTTGAGTGGCACCTTCTCCGTCTAGAGGTCTCATTACATTTGTAATCTGTCATCCAATTATACAAACATTATGAACGAAACTCATTACATCAGAGGATTGAGTCCGTTCATCACAGTAGTCCAACCCGATTAATTGGTTCTTTGGGCAATACCTTCAGAGAAGATAATGCATCCAACACAACATTACACCAAAAACTATTGAATGGATTGAGTTAATTTTGAAATTACAATTCTGCAGCAGATAACTGATGATAAGAAACGTTGATGAATTTTATAAATCAACAACAGCCCATCCGCACGTGGAAATATAGTCTAGGTTTTTCAAAAATAAACCAGACAGACTAAACAGAGATCACAACGCCCAATGTCCACCTGTGCAAATGTGCCGTGCTCGTTAAGCCGTTTGTAGAGCTCCTCTCCACGAAGTTCTTCGGTACCTTCTCCTCCCTCAGCTGCGGTCAACACCGGAGAACCGTCTGTTCTAGGTTTCTGATCTTTAAGTAAGAATGAACCCACCCAGGGTGTTCCAGCAGACTTTAATTCGGCAAGCTTGTCTGCAAGCTTTTGATCCTGTAGAAAGTAACACGTAATCCAACGTGATGAGAGAAGCACTTATTTCATCTTTCAAGTTCCCTAACTATCCTGGGAACATAATAAGCGCTTCAAATCACCAAAGCTACAGGCATAGTTTCGGAATTACCTTGATAGACACAGGGACATAGAAGCCTGGAAAAAGTGGCCTCCTTGTCAATGGAACAGCTATCACCTGCAATTCTCCCAGTCATAAGAGCAGTACACTGTAAGCATTGCTAAACTTCATAACTCAACAGAACTAGAGTCTTTCATACGCATTCAATCTGCAGACAGCTTTAACACACTAGGTTCCAATAGCTGTAAATAAAGTTATGAGAGCTAAGTGGTACAAACCGCATAAACTCTATGACATTAGATAAATAACTGTCCGTAGAAGTTTTCGTAGCGATTCAATATACCAGGTCTATATAATTTGTTTGGCTGTACAGGTTGCTGTCAAATTGATCTTACTAGTTGGAATGGGGACACAACCAAGACTGGTGGCACCATTAGAATACAAATTGGAATACAAATAAGCCAGAAAAATGGGGAACCTATATACCCTGTCAGGTCGAGGTCCTAGAGCGGGAACGATGACACCATGTTGAGATCTGGTACTGGATTCCGCTGTACCATTTCCCTCCTTTTCCTCAATACCCTTCTTCGGATCTTCTCCAGACTCTTTCAGCTTCTCACCTGCTCAAACAGACAAAAGAATTTTACAATAAGAAAGCCCACATTCGCTTAAGTAAATGGTCAAGCTCAGCCGGACCAAGAAAACTAACACGTTTCAGCAAGTGTCCATCACTTCAAATCAAACACAATATCCATGGCTAATTGCCAACCACGGCTCTGATTCATTCTTGCTCAGACAATTGCAGCTGGATTACACACTACTGACGACCTTCATGATCAGTATGTAGCTCCAATTATTGTAAAATCTACTTGAAAGATCCGGTCTTCCAAAACCCTAATTTTCCCGACATACCTAAAGGTACTGTATGATACTTCCCAAAAGTGGTGACACATATTCCGGCAAATAGTTGAAACTGAGTAACCTCCAGATTCGAATCATGACGTGCCCTTGATTGAATCCCCCTTGAAATTTTTAGCAATTTTGGATTTTTTGCAATTTCTTTTCCTGGAAACATTCGATGTTAATTATTTTTTAGCAGTTTGAGTAGCTCACATGGGGACCTTCTTTAGTCCAATTATTATTTATTTTTTGATTGATACATGCAATGTTCTTCAATGATATAAAATTTGGCCCCATCTGAATTATATTTTTCACACTATGATCGATCGAATTGGTCATTTTCAAACTATGAATCATTGGTCTTCTAGAGGTTTACCACTAAACCCTGCATAAACCCTAATTTTCCCAACTAGATTTTCTGTACATATTAAAGAAGCTTGAATCCAAATTATATAAACCTAATGCTACAAACACGCTGATTCAGAGATATATCGCTGAGACCACGAGTTGTTGCATACCCTAACTTCATTTCAGTAATCTTCACAAACTCTGATCATTCAATTATCTACTTCAATTCTCTACTGCAACTGTATAGTAAGAGGTATCTTAACATTATAACGTGATGGTCAATCATTGAACAATGGCATTATTCAAGGATCCCATTTAAAAATTCTTAAACCCTAGCAGACAAAAAACTCAAGCTGCTGCAGGACCACACTACTCCTCCCGGGAAAGAAAACATAAAAACCCTTTCAACGAACTAAAGTTACCAATTACACTTTTCCAGAAAAAGAATATCCCCACGGTTACTCACCACTCGGCATCTTAATCCTAAACTTGACGGCCAGTCATCAAACAATGACATTATCAAAAGGATCCTTTCATAGTTTCTTAAACCCTAGCAGACGAAAACCTCAAACTGCTGCAGGACCAAACCTCCCTTCCCAGGAAATCAAAAACACAAACCTTTCAACCTAAAGTGACCAATTACGTTCAGAAATAGAACATCCCGAATTGCTCCCATGGCTGTTGTATACCCTAACTTCATGTCTACGATCTAATTCAATTATCAACTGCAACTGTAGGTTGTGACAGACATCTTGACCCTACACGTACATTGAGCAATGACAGTATCAAAGGATCCCATTCATAATCTCTTAAACCCTAGCAGAAAACTGCTGCAGGACCACACCTCCCTTCCTGGGAAATCAAAAACATAAACCCTTTCAACCTAAAGTGACCAATTACGTTCAGAAATAGAACATCCCGAATTGCTCCCATGGCTGTTGTATACCCTAACTTCGTGTCTACGATCTCATTAAATTAGCAACTGCAACTGTAGGTTGTAACAGACATCTTAACCCTAAACGTGCATTGGGCAATGACATTATCAAAGGATCCCATTCATAATTTCTTAAACCCTGGCAAACGAAAACCTCAAACTGCTGCAAGACCACACCTCTCTTCTCGGGAAACAAAACATAAACGCTTCCAAGGCTGTTGTACACCCTAAGTTCATGTCTACGATCTCATTCAATTAGCAACTGCAACTGTAAGTTGTAACAGACACCTCAACCCTAAACGTGCATTGAGCAATGACATTATCAAAGGATCCCATTCATAATTTCTTAAACCCTGGCAAACGAAAACCTCAAACTGCTACAAGACCACACCTCTCTTCTCGGGAAACAAAACATAAACGCTTCCAAGGTTGTTGTACACCCTAACTGCATGTCTACGATCTCATTCAATTAGCAACTGCAACTGTAGGCTGAAACAGACACCTTAACCCTAAACGTGCATTGAGCAATGACATTATCAAAGGATCCCATTCATAGTTTCTTAAACCCTGGCAAACGAAAACCTCGAACTGCTGTAAGGCCATACCTCTCTTCCCGGGGAACAAAACATAAACGCAAAATGAATGCTAAAGTCACCAATTACGAAGTGAGTTTTAGAAACAGTATTACTTACCACTGGCTTCAGTCTTCCCGGTTTCTCCGAGAGCCTCATTGCCCTCCTTCAAAGCTCCCTCTTCCGGAAGTGCGCCTTCAGGTTCCTTGCCATCCTTGCCCGATCCATCCGACCCCGAGGACAAGAACCGGAAGGGACCGGCCCTGGCCCGCGACTGCGGCACCAGCGAGTCCCACAGCACTAACAGAGGCGCTCGCTCCTTCCATTCCGGAAGCGGCGCTGCTACTCTTCTCAATCCATTCACTCGCCTTAAAGCGGCGGGTGCGATTGCTGCCAGCATAGGTCTCCTTCCGAATTCCTACCACGAATTCCAATCACCGATCGCCGCTGACACGGCCGATCCTCTCTACACCTCAATTCAATCGTAAGCTTTCAAAGCGTTCAGCAAAACAACGTCTGCTATTGCAAAACTCCGTCTCCAAAAATTGAGCCAAAAATTGCTCAAAAATTGCTCAAAAATTGCTCAAAATGGCCCAAAATGGCTCCAAAATCGCTCTAGAAATGCGCACGAAACGGTTCGAGAGAAGACAGGGACGGTGATAATGGAAACAGAGGCGCCGCGACGGGATTCGCAGCAGTGCAAAATCGTTTTGAAGGACGAGGTCATCGGAGAAATGAACTCGGGAAGACGGCGAGGAAGGAACTGGAATGCTCTCGTTCCTCCATTATCATCTATTGGATGAAGTGGGTCTTGGATGAATATCGTTCGTCGTGACGTGAGGCCCACTTTATAATTTGGCAAGATTCACATTTCATTGAGCAATCGATTAGGATTTTGCAAACTTCATGCACTCTCAACTCATCACACCTTGGAAGCAAAAGACCTCAGAGCATCTCCACCCCTGCGCTGGGAAGTGGGCCTTAATAGCACATGGCGAGCCCTTGCTCTGTTTTTTATGTCCACCGCGGCCTTCAAAGGCACTCAACTGAGAGCAGGCTCTTCAAATCTGCCTTGGGACTCGCTATTGTCCAGGGAGAGTATGTTTTCTAGCGCGCCCCTATTTCAGGCTATTTCTGCCATGTCGTGATCTCGTGACTCTAAAATAAGAAACTGGCGTGCAAATAAAAAGCCGAGTCAAACAGATAAATTGTAATAAAAACAAGGCTCTTAATTTAAAAAGGGACCTGGGAGGTATGGCACAGCCTAGCCTTGCGTAAGGGTGGGGGAGAGATATTTTGAAGTCCCTCCTTTAGCATCTACAGCCCCTGGATAACTTCTTGGCGCGGCTCCTTCCCAGTGCAAGGGTAGAGATGCTCTCAGTAATCTAGTTTTCCAGCACTACAAATCATCACGCAGAAAGATGGACCGTAGAGCACTTCATCGATTTTGCATCCTGTAAGTCATTCCACTTGCCGCTCATTCAAATTCTCTTCCTTCAGTTAGGTCTTAGGGTTCCAATTGTACTTCTCTTGCCGGCTTGCTTATTGTGACTGACACGAATCGTGTAGAATTCCTCGGTTCACTCAAACCTCTTTATTCTGCACACTTGTCATACTTTCAAAGTGTGTCAAAGTGGAAAAATCGGTAAGTTGAAAGAAGTTTGGGTGTTTGCGTGCGTGATTGATTGATTTATTTCGGTCAGGAGACAGTTTAGCAATTTTGCTACTTTTTCATGGCTTGAAGAGCAATCCAAGTTCCGTGGATGCTTTTTTCAATTAATATATAGGTGATATCAGGGTAATACACATGTGCTACTTAGGCGTGACACCTGGGATTACACAGTCTACACATCTTGTCTCCATGTAGGAAATATGGCTATTATTTGTTTATTTATTTGCAAAATCCTTTGAATCAATTAGGGTATGTTCGCACTTGACCTTAGAGGTGGTCTTAGAAGGTGGTCTTACCACCTTAATAAAGTGTGTGTTCCCACCTACATTCTTTAGTAATTACCAATCCTACATGGATGTCCACATGGCACACTTCAAAGAATGGATATTAGCTAACATTTAGGAGGACAAAAAATACTTGAGCGATAGTAGGCAATTGTTAAGGGAGCACCAAAATTGGAAATATTCTTGAGTTCTGAACACTTAAGAATGATCTTAACTAATATGGCTCTTAAGGGGCCATTATGTAATCCGGCTGATGACACCTTTCCTTAAAAGAAGGTATTCCTTCCAAAATTATGGAGGTGTTAAGTTTTAATTCACGTTCTTTGCAAAGGCCAGGTGCGAATGGGCCTTTAGCCAGCCCAAACTATGACCCCGAAATTGGCTGCTGATGTTCCCGGAGATGGCAACGAAGGACACGGAGAGAAAAAAAATTTGAGGGGGTCCACGTGTTTGAGGGAAGCAATTTTTTGGGGTGGTCCACGTGTTAAGAATGATGAAGTGTTCGGATGAATGAAGGGATGAAGACAACACAGTCTCGTAAGCATTCTGCAATCGCTTTTTCGAGTCTCGAGAGGTCGCAGGAGTGAGGACGACTGATTGTTTCCGTGAGGTTTGAGAAAATGCTTGGAGATCCTTGACGAACCGAAACCCTAAAACTTGTGCTCTTTACGCATGCAAATCGACTTAAGAAATCAGACATCAAGGACAAGTGCTGGCCGGGTACCCTCATCACTTGCATCCCGTTACTGGAATCTTACTTGCGGAGCTCAGGGCGATAGGAAATTGAAGAAGTTGTGTGTGCGGAGAGCTTTGGATTGTATGCGACGCGCGGTGCAAGTGACCAATTACAGAAGAAGGTACATTTCTTCGCTTCAAATGGAATTTTCCAACAGCTTTTTTTCTTTTTCTGGTGTTTTGAGCTGTTTTTCAGCAATTGTTACTCTACGTTGTGTCTACATGAGTCTGGTATAGGGTTTGCACTTGCTATGAGCTACGGATTTGGTTTGGAAAATTTAGGGTTTAGGGTTTGGCTGGACTCGACGTTGCGAATTTGAAGTGTGTGTGACGATTTCAAAACCGAGGAAATCTAGTTCGTATTTGTAATCGCTCTTAACGGGAGTGGTGAACGGTCGATCACCTGTTTTATTTTCAAGCTAAGGTAGTTGCATCAGAAACGTCGCTGGACACCTCAAAACATTTTACCAGTAATTTTTTAGGGGTTAAGACAACATGTAATCCAATTTTATTACGTTTTGGAACTCTTGTGCAATTAGTTGCAATGGCGTAGTGTTCTAAAAGCTTCCCCGCCCTAAAACGTGTACATGGAAGAATCCAATATAACCTCCTGTGTTAGAACTGCGTCGGGGAGGCATTTAGAGCAGGGGCAGTTTTAGCACCCTCTGGCTTACAAATGTTTCAATGCGTCTGCTGCACCTCCTGCTCTGGAGCCCCCGCAGCGACTTGGCGAGGGGACCTGGCCCATCAAGAGGCCAAATTTTGGCTCCGGGCAGGGGGCGGGACGAGGCAGAGGGTCCGGGCCTGGAAGAGGAGGCTTTCAACCGTGTTGAAGAATGTTCAACTGCATTTTGTGAATTTTGTGAATTATCGTGCATTTTGGTGATTTTCCTGATTTTATTATTATTTTACAGGTGGATGTGCTTAGAATTTGCCACCTGGACCCTTGTAGCACCCACCTTGAACTAATTAATTGAAAACCAAATTCACGAAAAGTATGTACCCAAAGTGACACTATGACCACAAAATCACTTGAAGGAGCAATTTGGCGATAATTAGCCCCAAAACATTTTCGTAGAAACTGTCACAGTGAAAAAATTGGTAAGTTGAAAGAGGTTTGAGTGTTGTGAGCAGGTTTTTAGGGTTCAGGGTTATCGTTAGCCATGGGGGCGGAAATCGAAGCAAGTGCTGATGAAGTAGAGGTGTTGAGTGTTGTGCAGGTTTTAGGGTTTTAGAGTGATCGCTCGGTCGCCATGGGGCGGAAATCGAAGGTCCAGGCGGGGCCTGGGCAAGTGCTGATCAAGCAGAGGACACAGGCGCAGATGCAGGAGAGGCTGAACAGGGCCACTGCGAAACATAACAAGCCTTTGGAATCGCAAATCGATGTGCGCGATTTAGATGACGTCATGGAGCAAGCAGAGCTCGCCGGCCGTGTATTTTCGGCGGACAATCCCCTTGCTGAGCTTCTAATCAACCCGTGAGTATCAATTGCTTTGGTTCATTTTTCGTGGAGACTGAAATCCTAAACCTTATTATTTTGTAGTTAAATGTAGGATGCTGAAGCACATCTGGAGCCTATGAAATGGTAAATTTCTGTAACTTAGCTTACTGGAAAACGGATATAACCGTTTCATTTCTTTCTTTGATATCTAGTTCAATAATAGCTCGCTAACTTTTTACATTCTGAGAACAGCCTTTTAAATCCGAATAAAAAAATGCAGTAAGAGCCAAGTTCCATGGAAGTTCCATAGAAATTGCCCATGGAAGCAAGCGAGAGGAAGAGAAAAGTGGAACTTGGGTTTGTCTCATACCCGACCATGAAGTCATGAAGTTGTGCACCTTGAACATGAATGAAGTTGTGCACGTACCATGGACTTGAACATGAAAAAATTTGATTGGTTAGGGGAAGTTGCCGTGAAGTCTTGGGCTTGAGGACCTCCATACCTCATGACACCTTCTCCACCACTTTTTCTCAAAAACTCACTTGAAATGTGGAACTTGGTCCCCCGAAGTACCTAATATCTTGTCTTTTAGTGAGATACTTCACCCATTGAACTTGGCTTTGAACTTGGCTCTAAGAGACGCAATCGACACAGAAGGTTTTGTTTTTGGTAACCCTGGTATGAGCAATTACTGAGTCCAAGAGTTTTATCTGTAATTGTATAATCTGATAGGGTTCTGTATTGTACAGAGTTTTTCTATTTTTTTGGTCTAAACTTTTTAGCTCGCTGTTGGTATAGGGAGACTGATGTCAACGCTCTTGAAGCTTCAAAGGAGGAACGCCGTGCAGAGGAGGCCTTGTTTGCATCAAGTCTTACTATTCCAAGAAGGTATGCTCCATTTTAATTCCAAAATGTTGTGATTTTTAGGGTTTTGCGCTGGTCTCTGTTATGGCATGTTTGAGCCAAAATTTGATGCAAGAGAGGGTTTGAATGTTTGGCAGACCTAAGTGGACCGCCAGTATGACTCCTCAACAGCTGGATCTCAATGAACGGCAGTCATTCTTGACTTGGCGAAGAGGCTTGGCCACGTAAGTACCCTAATTCATTCTTTGACTTTCATGGATAGATATCCTAGCATATGATAGCTTTTTGATAGGAGGATGATTCTGTCAAATGAGTATGTAAAAAATGCCAAATACTCTGAAGCGATTGTTGTTCAACAAGGCTAGCATGTAGAATAACGGACCTTCATAAATCACAAACCTTATGTGCATAGCGAGTAGTGTTTCTGGAAAGGCCGCTAGGCCGTGTAGGCTGTTCTACTTAAGGTTGAATAAAAAAGCATTACGGTTTCTGATACCCTAAGGGTTTGATTACATTGACCTTTGATTACACTGAGGTCCGCTATTCTACCCACTGAGCTTTACGTACTTGTTAGTCTGGAATATCTTGCGGTTACTAGATTATGAAATCAGGCTAAAAGATGTGTGGTGTGTCTGACAGACTGGAGGATAATGAAAAGCTGGTGCTGACGCCGTTTGAGAAGAATCTCGATATTTGGAGGCAGTTGTGGAGAGTACTAGAACGCTGTGACTTGGTATGTGTTCTGCATATGCAACATTTCCTAAGATGTGGTTTCTGTTTCGTAAATTTATATTTTGTTAAATTAATCTTAATATGTTCATATTGTGGTCTCAAAAACCAAGTCTATCGTGGATTCACATTTTTGGGATGAATAACTGAAAATCAGTTTCTGTCTTCAGGTGGTGATGGTGGTTGATGCTCGAAATCCACTTTTTTATAGATGTCCTGATTTAGAGGTATTTGAGTCGGTGCGAGCTCTTTTTATTTAATTTTAATTTACGATTGCAGTTATTGGCGGTACTATAATAGTGTCATGATAAAAGAGGTTTTAGAGTTGACAAGCGTGTTGTCTGGAGCATTAGAATGAGTGTAGTTTGTCAGAAGCAACAATATTTACTAACGCAACCTGTCTTGGCGATCAGGCCTACGTGAAGGAGCTTGATCCTAACCGAAAAACTATGCTACTTTTGAACAAATCTGACCTCTTAACACCGGAAGCTAGGTGCGTTGTCTGTTTCACCGATTGTGAACTTTCAATAGTTTTAACTCTTTATTTTGCACTGGCTAGAGGATGGTATATGTTGTCGTTAGATATTTCGATATGTAGCCATGCATGAAGTGTGATTCTCACTGTTATTCTTTTGACTTGGATTGCGCTCACTCTGCTTCATAGTGACGCATTTAAAGGCTTGTGTGAATCCAACTATAAGACTAGAAATACTTTGTCTGCAGGAAACAATGGGCGGAGTACTTGAAAGAGCAGGGCATTTCGTACATGTTCTGGTCTGCTAAAGTTGCTACTGCCATACTCGAAGGGAAAGAGTTGCCTGAGTCGATTTCGGACGAGGGAGAAGCCAACGATGAATACACTGTTGTTCTGAAACGTGAGGAGCTTCTAAGCCGGGTACAGAAGATGGCTGAGGACATAGGCGAAGCCAGGCGAAAGGCAGCGCAAGCATCACTATCTCAACATCTGGAAACCCACGGGAGCACTCTAAGCAAGGGCAAATCCGAACCCGATGCTGCTGGGGTTGGAACCTCTCATGCATCATCTGGCAGGGTCATGGTGGGCTTTGTTGGGTACCCCAACGTGGGCAAATCATCAACTATCAATGCCTTAGTTGGTGAGAAGAAAACAGGGGTGACATCCACGCCCGGAAAGACGAAGCATTTCCAGACGCTGATCATAAGTGAGAAGCTGATGTTGTGTGATTGTCCGGGACTTGTGTTTCCTTCCTTCACAACTTCACGGTCCGAGATGGTGGCTGCTGGAGTCCTTCCAGTGGACCGGATGACCGACCATCGAGGACCTATTCAAGTTGTGGCAAACAGTGTCCCAAGAGCAGTTTTCGAAAGTACTTACGGATTTACTCTACCTGCACCGAAACCGTACGAGAATCAAAACAGACCACCTACGGCAGCGGAGTTACTAAGAGCGTATGCTATGTCCCGTGGACAAGTTGCGTCCAGTGGTCTTCCTGATGAGACCAGAGCTTCTCGAACTATTCTGAAGGATTATCTAAGTGGCAAGTTACTGTTTTGTTATGCACCACCAAATGTAGCGCAAGAGGGATTCTCACAGAGAGTTAGTAATGAGGTTGATGAAGACGAAGATGAATTTGACCTCGAAGAAGCAGACAGTGAAGAAGAAGAGTCAGGAAGTGAAGGTGAAGATGGTGAGCCCTCGGGAAGTGGTTCCAAGGGAGGCAAGCTATTAGGAGTCGGTGACTCGAGCATGGAGGATGTGTTTCGAGATTTAGACAATTTATCAATTGGTGCTGATGTGAGGGCTCCCAAAACGAAGTACCAAAAGGAGAAGGCGCCGCACAAGATGCATAGAAAGGCTGCTCGAAGGAAGGACCGAACTTGGAGGGTAACAAACGATGGGTCTGATGGGATGCCTGCCTCAGGAGTTGTGCAGAAAGCTGTCAGCCACGGGGCTGCTAAAGTTCGACTTTCTGTCTAGAGGTACTATTGCTTGCTTACTGTGCAAATATGGGCCAGAAGTGGACTGAATTGTGGAGATCAGCAGGACTTGGGAAGAGATATCTGGTGCATGTTTTTACCGTAGTTTATCGAATGCTGTGCATGAGCAACTCGACTATTTAGTCTTGATATCAATTGTACCGTAGCTGATGACACATTGTGCCATATGGAGGATCTTTTGGGCTATCGACCTTTATTTCTCCTCTGGTCTTGACAATGACTTAAGGTTCAATGTTTTCCGAATGATACGCTAGTGTATGTAGTAATACTCATTACGTACATTTCAGTACAACGTCCAGCAGATGTGTCATCGACACATTAATGGTGTTTGTATTACATTACAACACTGACTTCTTAACATGCTGTTTATGAGCGTGATTACCCTATTATTCTTTTCTTTTATGAATTAGCTATGTTTTCCTTCATTTTGGACAGCATGTTACTGTGAATCAAACGGTCTCACTAGAATGTTATCTCAATGGTTCCACTGTGATAATTCATCTTGAAGCACCCTGTACTGTAAACAATCAGTGATCTTCAAATAATGTTTCTTTCAGTTTTCTCATGAAGAAACAAGCAGCTACACTACGAGGAGCCCTGACCGGAATAGAATGGGTGAAGGACGAGAATGCATTTCAGTGGAATCATGGACGGAATATGTTTGCTACAATGATATTTAGCCCAAGAAAATGGGTGTCCTTGCAATGCCTCTTCCCTATGGTCAGAGTTAACAAATGGCTAATTGCAAGTGTCCACCTGAGATAGCGTAGAAGTGTGTTTTTCCATGTACAGTACCCACCAACAAGTTTACGTTCAAATTTTCGAACTCCAAGTTCCAGTGAAAAAAAAGTGCAACTTTGAAAAATCATATCTTCCAATTTACAACTCCAAACTTCACGAAACTGCCACATGTTTGTTTAGAAACAAGTTAACTACATTCTAGATGTCATTAGTAGGCAAATTTGAGCCATTTGTTTAAGAAAAATCAGATTGCATTAATTGCACTCCAAGTTGTATTTGTAGCTCCTACACCGTGAAGACAACATCCATTCTTCTTGAGTCAACACACTTCAAATTTTTGTGAGTTTGAGCTTCATATATGAATCTCCAACAACCTTTCAACAAAAAACATACTTCGTTCAAGCAATGTGGTAGCTTGTGGATACATTGTGTGAGTGTTTTTGGTGAGTAGTTGCAATTCTAGTGGTTTTGTTTCTTGAGCTTGCAACTTTGCACAAATAGTAGAATTGGAAGGATTCATTGCTTCTTTAGGATTTTGGTGGGCATAACATCAATTGGAAGAAATAAATTCACTCAAGTTTGTAAGTGCTGATGCTCAAGTTCTCAATTCAAATGGTCTTGGATAGCTTAAAAGATGGTCTTGAAAAATGGTCTTGAAAGATACTATCCAAAAGGAAGAGCTACTGCAAAACAAAGAAGAATTAGTCAACACCATTCAAAGAGCATGGGAAGAGGTGTCTTTAGAGATGATTGAAGTTCTTCTTGCTAGCATGCCTCACCGTATGAAGGCTGTAATCAAAGCTAATAGTGGTAGCACTAGATGGTAGATAGTTTGTCAAAAAATGCTATATTTACATATAAATATATAAGTTTTTTTGTAAATGCCTAATATATTAGTAAATTAGATTTCATTATCTCTCCAACGCACTTTGCGGTTTGTGATTTGGATCATTTTTGAGCAAATGGTGGCAATTTGAAATTGGAGATATGTGCCTTGTTTCTGCAGAATGACTGCTGTGAACGTAAACTTGTTGGTGGGTACTGTACAGTACCCTCCAACATGTCTTGCAACCATTTTGTGAACTCTTGAAATTCTCTCATTCATTTTTAATATGGGAGGATTTTATCAAATTTATCCTATTAAATCTTTTGTGTTACGGACCCTTCACGTGTTCATAAAATGTCAATGTCAAAAAATGAAATCTCTATTTTTGGTGAATTATTTTATCTTATTCACTTAATTTCAAAAAAAATTAACTGAGAAATATATATGATGATTTTTAAAAATTTGATTGCACCAATTTATAGGATATATCATTGTTCACATTCTTGGTATTACAAAGATGCACACTATGTAGGTAAAATTCTCCTCTATGTGGCTCTAAAGTATTTTCATAGTTTCCATTCATTCATATTCTAGGCTAAGGAAATCAAACTCATATATTAAATCAAAATTTGATCAAATAAAGTCAAATAAGGTATCATTACAAAGCTATAGTAGTATAGAAGCCTAATATGATATGAAGTTTACAATATGTCTTACTCACTAACAAATATTCTACAGTAAAATGGAACACCTACTACCATCGAGTGCTACCACCTTGAGCTGCTATTACAGCTTTCATCTAGGTTGGCATTGTTGAAATCAACTTCTTGATGCTTTCTTGAGGTATATCCTCCCAAGCCAGATCGACTGATGTCCACATTTCGTCTTTGTTTCGTGGTCTATTTCTCTGTTGCATTTGATCTTTAACTTGCTTCCAGACATTCTCTATAGGATTAAGGTCAGGAGAATTTGGTGGCCATTCAAGCTTTTTCAAACCAAGTTGCTCTCTCCAATTTTTTTGTATATTACTACCATGTACTGGAGCACCATCCTTCATTAAAATGAGATGCTCATAGTGGTCATGGTACCAATAATAATGCTCTAATGCTCGTTGAGATACTATCTCTACAAAGTCTTTGGCAGTGCGTCTATTAGGAGGAATTAACACCAAATAAGACTTAGAAGAGCCAGTGATAGCACCCCATACCATACTTGAAGTCCTTCCGGATTTGAATGTAGGTGCTAAGCAATTGTAGTTGTAGCGTTCAGATACTTTTCGCCAGACACGAATTTGGCGTGATGGTTTTCCAACTTCAAAGGATGACTCATCGGTCCAAATCACATTACTCCAATCGTCAATCGTCCAATGCAAGTGCTCATTTGCAAAAGCCAACCTCTTTGCCTTGTGTATGTCACTCAAGAATGGTTTCTTCACTGCAATGCAACTGTTAACACCAAGCTCATGAAGCTCTTTACGTAAAGTTGACATGCCCACGGAAGATGTCACATTGCTGCACAATTCTACAAGAGGAGCACGACGATTACTACTAAGATCTCTATGGAGCTTTCTCCTATCTCGATCACTTATGTTTTGCGGCCTACCGGACCTACTTGCTGGCAATACAGAGCCACTAATTCTAAATCGCTTGAGAATCCTTGAAATAGTCGATTTTGGCCTTCCTACAATGTTTCCAATTTCACTCAGTGACATGCCAACTTTCTGCATACCAACTATCATGTGTCGTATATCATTTGATACATAACTCCTTGTCATGGTGCACAATCCTCAAACAACACTTACATCCACAAAAAGTTTGATAAAAAAAGTCCTAACAACAACACAGAAACGGTATGTTTGACAAACAGGACTTGTTGCACACAATTTTTCTAATAAATGTGTACCATCAAGATGACTTGCAAACAAGTATGTGTATCTCTGGACCCTCCTAAGCTCAAACATACTCAAAATCTGATATCCCAGAGAAGAAGTGATCACATTAAGAAGGGTACTCTTTTCCAAGATTTTTAAGCATGATGGCAATTTTGGTAGACACATGGCAATGGATGCCTCTTTATATTTAGAAAATGCATGGTGTATGAAGGTAACTGGAACACCTTCCATGATGCAAAAAATCTCATGGAGATGTGATGATTATCATGCCAACACCATCATTCTAAATCAGGCCATGGGATATGTTTTAAGTGAAAAAACAGAGCGTGTTGCAACACTTGTTACAGGGTACTGTACATCAAGAGAGTGTAAGAGCATCCCCACTCCTACACGCTAGAGATGACTCGCTGAAATTATTCATTTACATTTGAAGAGCCATTGCACTTACACTCCCCCACCTTTGGAGGCCCCTCACACATCAAAAGTGCACATCAAATAGTCAATAGACCAATCACAAGTAAAATGTGGGGATATAGTCAATTAAATAGTGATTTGAAGGGTCATTTCTTAACACGCTAGGATCCAGAGTCAAGAGGCATTTTGGAAGGGCCCTTGGCACTTTTCATTTAGTTTTGGAGTGCGAGAGACTCTGGGAGGGCTGCGGTGGAGTTGCTCTAACGTGGGTCCTTGCCCACTCTTTGGAAGTGAACAGTGTCCATGTGGCATCAACATTTCTAATAATGAGAATACTTTGGATTTAACCCCTAAGTGACCGATCGACCATTTTCTAGTCGCAGACTAAACAACAATGACTGCCCAAGGTCAAGAAATGACAGTTTTCAAATTTAGATTTTTTGTCGAAATTAGGGAGTAGAGATCATGATCTAGTGTTGTTTGATGCATTTCATTTGCAATATTGAGGTTTACTAATGAATTTTTCAAAAACAAAGACCTCAATATTGTCCTAGTGTTATAACACTTACTATTTTGGGAAAGTGATGATAATCTCTCGTTTGAAATTTTTTCCATCAACCATTTTAGGTTAGAATTTATTTTTTTAATCAATGATATCAAATTTCAATTTCTAAAAATAAATTTGTAATTTTGGTGGATATTCAACAATAAATGCTTCTAAATTCATTATATGAGTATTTTAGATATTTTTTGAAAGTTTGAGTGTACGGATAATTACTAAATGTCATGCTTCTCATTTTCTCTTTTGGATCAAACTTCATCAAATTTGCAGAAATAACATCTTATAACATATCTAGGTTTTGCCCCTACACTTTGTCGTTTGGGAGTTAACCCCTAGACACTCAAACAACCATTTTCTAGTCGCTGTTCACATTTAATGCGCTGTCCAAAAAAAAAAAAAATTGATAAAAAATAAATAAATTAGATACTAAATAAAGTCTACTTAAATTCAAATTGTGTTGGATTTGGTTTACCCAATTACAATAAAATAGCTTATTCCAACGTGCAGAAACAAAGTGAGAAATGGCTAAAGTAATGAATGACTTTAACCCTGTAGTGTCCAACCAACCAGATTATGGTCACTGTGGTGTCAAAAATGCAAAGAACAAAAAATCCGTGAGGAATTGGAATTTAAATTGTGAAGTCAAAGTTGGAAATTTACAATACACATCTTCTAAATAAAGAAAATTTCAATTTGGAGTTCTGCAACTATCAAAATACCTATGAACAAAATGCAAAAATATTGCAGATATTTGAAGATACAGTAAATACTTATAAATACAACACCTGTAGTATGCGGTATTTCTTGTGCTTGGAAGTTTGTAATTTTGTTTAATTTTTGGATTGTGTTTTCTTGCTCATGTTCCATTAGGGTATGTGTTCCGATCTTGATCCATGTACCAACTCCTATAATATTTTGATGTATAGATTTTTGTCCTAAATTGTACATGGATAAGTCACTCTCACTTGTAAATTCGCAATAATTATGTGAGTCTGTTCTTGATATGAAAGATTGCAACGGAGAGGTGTTGACATAGGACATTGCAGAACGTCTTCACTTTAATTTTTAAAAATTTAACCCAAATTCCATTTAACTTTGAAGTCCCACATCCTCTGAAATCTTATTTTCAAATGTGAATTATACGGTTCTAAGACATAGTACATATGATCTTCTAGTTCCACCATTGGATGGTTCTCTAATTTTGACAAAATGTTTTCATTCTAGTTGAAAAGAGAATTATATGGATACTTTCTAATTTTTCCATTCTATTTCTAGTAGTATCAATCATGGTGGAAAAGCCCATTGAAATCCTGTCCAAAGAGATGCACTCCCTAAATTTTTGTTGGCAACATGCAATCAAAAGTAGGAGTATTTTAATTCATTTAAAAGAACTTTTGAAAAAAATTGATGTAAAATAGTATTATTTAAATTTGAAAGTTTCCATTATAAATTTTTTAAAGAATATTCATAGAATATACGTTGGATATTATTTTATATCATAGAATATTTGCATTACTTCATAGGCCTCCCCCTCTCCCCCCTCGAAAATGCCCTTTGGATGCACATGACCACCAATATAACATATAGTACATCCTTTGGGAATTGAGTGCTCCTAACTAGAGTTCCCCGGGCACCAAAGGTTTGAAACCAATAAATCTTTTCAACGGAAATTCATGGAAAGTAACTAGTAAAAATTGACAAGTTTTTGAAGCAATTGATAGGAATTGAAGCATTTGGTGTTTCAAAAGTGTCCAATTAACCCCTCAAAGACCTCATCCCTCTCCAAAATTGCACTTTTGCAAAGATGCATTATAAAAAAAATATATAGGAGGGATATTTTGAACTTGATGTATGAATAAAAGTTGTTCATTATGAATTTTAGATTCTATCCATCAAATTGGATCTATGATTGGTGTGAACAATGTTTTGTATAAAAATTAATATTTAAAATTCAATATTCTTTTGTAATCTGATCATGAATAACATATTGACATTCTATGGATGAAATTTGTTATAATCGGTTGAAATGTAATACTCCAAGTGTAGTGATTTTGGAGATTTCTTGGTTGTTTAATTTATAACGGCTGATTTTTTCAAGGGTACTTTTGAACTAACTGACCTTAGAAATTTTTGTTGAATCATTATAACATGAATTGAGGCATAAAATTTTCTCAAATCATTCCCTTTCCACAAAGTCCAAACATACATGAAGCTATCTTGCCATAGAATTTGGTAGTATTTTATTAGATTGCAAAAAAAGGCTTGATGAATGAAATCTTACTAATGGTTATTATTCGTCATCCCAAAAATGGATGGTTGTGCGTTTGGGGAATAACCCTCAATCCCTAAACGTTCTTACCTTTTTCAGATTTGGTAGTTTTTCAAAGATGCATCATAAAATGCAACTAAGAGGGATATTTCAACTTGATGAATGAACAAAAGTTATACATTATGCATTTTATATTCTATCCATACGGTTAGATTTGCGATTGCTATCACCAATATTTGAGTATAAATTTTCAAACTTAAAATTTAGAGCTCTTTTGTAATATGATTACGAATAAGATATTGACAATCTAATGAAGAAATGTTTTGGGATGGGTTGAAATGTAATCCTCTAAGCGTAGTGACTTTTGAGATTTTTTGGTTGCTTAATTTTAGTACTTGACTTTTTCAAGAGCACTTTTAGACTAAACTCTTTGAAATTTGGGTGGAACACTACAACATGAAATGAAGCATAAAAATTTCACAAATCATCTCCTTTCTAATCGGATCATCCATGCATGAAGCTAACTTCCCATAAATGTTTCAGTAAAAAATCCACACTGCAAAAAGTGCATGATGGATGAAAAATCGGAGTTCAAATCTGTACATCATGCAAAATATGCATGGTTGGGCGGTTAGGGGTTAAACATCCTTACTCTTATCCAAATTTTGTGGATTTGCAAAGATGCATTATAAAATGCAACTAAGAGGAATATTTTGAACTTAGTGTATTGTACATAATGAATTTTAGATTCTATTCATACAATTAGATCTCTGATTGCTATCACCAATATTTTCTATAAAATAATATTAAAATTAAAAATTATTTTGTGACTTGATTATGAATAACATATTGACAATCTATGAATGAAATTTGTTGTTTTGAGTTGAAATGTAATATTCTAAGTGTAGTAATTTTTGGAGATTTTTTGGTTGCTTGATTTTATGAGATTATTTTTTCAAGAACACTTTTAGACTAGAATCTTCAAAGTTTTGATGGAACACTACAACATGAAATGTGGCATAAAAGTTTCACAAATCATCCCCTTTCTAATCAGATTACAAATGCATGAAGCTAACTTCCCATAAAAAAATCCTGCAAAAATATTTCACACTACAAGAAGTGCGTGACGGATGAGAAAAAAAAAGTTTGCTTTTGTAAATGATGCAAAATACGCATGGTTGAGGAATTAGGAGTTGATGGTAGTTTATTGTTTGGTACTCCCTCTCTTTTGTAGAAGACCTTGTTTTCATCGAAATCCATGAATTAAACATTGTTTTCACTAAAATTCATGGATTAAGCTTATTCCAGTGATTATAGAGCGAGTATGTTGATTGTGATGCAAATCTATGGATTTAAGTGAGTACAAAGGGAGTATTTTGACTGCCAAAAAGTGTATACACAACCATAAAGTAAATGTTTACAATTGGAAATCATAGTTCTATTCAAATGGGACAAAATTTAAATCGATATCAATCATTGTCTTTTGCGGGATAGAGGGGTAGTAGGTTTTCCTTTGCTCTCATCTTTGAAATTATGAAGAATATTATTGAATTATTATTAGTCTATAACCCCTAACCGTCCCGACGTCCATATTTTGGACGTTTTTGGGAGACATTCACCTTTGAAGAGCTGTAACGTTTGTAAAACGTGTTCGATATTAATGAAATTTTAGATAAACAAACCGCATGATGTATGGAATGTGTGGTACAAATTTCAGATCAATACAAGATAAATTGAATTTTTGGTGATCATTTGAAAGTAGGTATCTTTTTTTGGACAGTTTCTGCAAATTTTGATGGCATCAACTTTGGGGGCTTGTATCTCCTTCATCCCAAGTCCGTTTTTAGTAAATCTTGTTGGGTTGAATTCCCCTTAAAGTCTAGTTATCAGGGTAATTTTTTTTTAATCTCAATCCATGTTGTTCTGAATGTTTGGGAGTCATTTTAGTGCACGGGTCTAGTTTGGACACTTTTTGCTTTTTGGGTCAAATGAGTCACTTTTCGGGCTACTTTTTGACATTGCAAGGCCATTTCAAGACACATTAAAAAATAATTCATGAGGCATTTTTGGTGGCAATGTGTTTATATGATGATTTTGAACTACTTTATAGTTCAAAGTTTTTTCATTTGAATAATTTTGAAAACGAATTTCACCTCTAACTGCGTTGCTAGGAAAATTTCAGCATCCTTTTTTTACACTAAAACACTATGATCTTGCAATCTATATGGCCAAATGACCCCAAAACTGATCCACATGATTTACAACATGTATGTTTCAAGATTGTACGGTTGAGATTTCTATACCTCACTTACATTTAGACCTATAACACATCAAAAGCGATGATGATTTTAAGCCTAAAATGATTTTAGTATTGAAAAATCTTAGAATGCTACTATTCATATAATCACATATATCAAACATGCCACTATTCATTACTTTTAAACATGTCTAATTCTCATCATACACCGTAACTTTCTACATGTTTGAACTGCTCTATTGAACCATATATACAGGACTCTAATACTACAACTGGCATGAATAAAGAGTCCTTTCGTCTGTAAGAGTGCTGTTGGTAGGCTCGTGTTGCTCTATTGAACGACTACAAAAGACGTCAATAGACTGACAGTCATATTGATTGTCAAGAAAACTAAACAACAACAATACCATTATGTTTTTCACCTTTCATTTCATGGTACTCCATCTCTCGTGCTTCAGCCTTTCACCTTAATCCTTGAACCCATAAAGGACCAAGAAGCATGAATTGAACCTCATGTGTTTAAATTTTTTTTTATTTATTTTAAAACAATTTTGAGTAGATCCATATGGACTTTTGTTTGGTTAAAATTTATTTGTTTCTTGATGATGCATGCAATGTTCTTCAATCATTCCGGTGGTATAAAACTTGGTCCCATTTGAAGTACATTTTTTGCAATAGGATCGATTGAATTTGTCATTTTTTTTACTCAGATGGGGATTTGTCATTTTCAAACCATCAGATTCCCAAAACCAAGAATAGAATGATTCTCAAATACAAAAGCTCCGATGAACGCTAAGCAAATGAAACGAAAAAGAAAGTATAAAAATGTGTACAACCAATAGCCAGCGCATCATTCTATTCTTTAATATTATAATAAAAAGCGATTTAGTCTTTGATTTCACTCTAGCCGGGACTCTCAAGCTGCTTCCAAGTCCTGAGTATCCTCTCAATCACAAGTTGCGAGACTTTTTACAAGGACTTTTTCAATAAAGTTGCAAAATCCAAATTAAAAAGAATTGATTAGTGACTGCATGGGAACTGAAGAGCTCATTGGTTTCAAATACTTCGGTGGAAGCCTCAGTTTGTACAATATAAGGGACGTGTCAGAGCGCAACTTGTACTTGAGAGGACAGCTTTTGTGCGCACCTCTACAACAAGTACATGAATGTGCAAGTTCATGAAGTCCTGCAAGTTCATGAATGTGGCCCCTTATCTGAAGTGACAGAATCTTGTTAATAAGTAGAACATGGTGTTGTTTGTCACCACATAAAAGTAGTGGAAGGGAGCCACAATTGACTAAACCGGGACTATTAGTGGTTTTGGTGAGTGGTGTTGGTCACAATGGAACAAAAGTTCCCGATCTATTCGGACCCATTTCAGAAGTGAAATGCAACGAGGTTTCTAGTAGTGTCAATTTGCTAGTAAAAGGTAATGGTTTTGGTGAGAAGCTCACGGTTTCATGTATTGAACAATAGTGTCAGAACAACATTATTCTAGAATGCAGTAGAACAACATTAGAACGTCGTTTTGAAGCATTCAAACAACCTGAGAATATCATTTTAACGTGTTCTGAATGTTATTCTAAATTGTTCAGTCTCACCTCTCAAGCTTGCAACTCTGACACCTCCTAATGGGTCAGTTGAGACTTGAGAAGGTGCAACAACCTCGTAGACAAACCGAAGAACAGAACATGGAATCTACAGGTGGGTGAAAATTTCATGGAATCTGCAGGTGGGTGAAACGGCAAAAATAACAATAACAATAATATGTTTAATTATTTATACAGAGTACTTGTGTACGTCCAGTACAGCAATCTAATCTAGTCCATTCGCGGAAGAAGTGCCACCTTCCCAGGGCCCAGACAGTTAAGTTTCTCTAACTGCCACTTCCCTTTACAGTTGCAGCTGCAGCACATGGAGCCTGCACACTCGATACCCGCCTGATACCCGCTCGATACCCGCCTGATACATTGACCCAGTTCTTTCACCGTAGCCGACTTAATGCTAATAAGCATGTATATCCACCGACCCTGCAGTTAACCCCTAAAAGACCGAGAGGACGATTTTGGGCTTCATTTTTTAATTAATTTTTTAATTTTTTAATTATTCAATAAAGCCAGTTTTGAGTATGTGATGTGGAGACTATTTCGGCTTCAATTTTCTTCCCTTCACAACAGCACATGGAGCCTGCACACTTGATACCCGGCTAATACCCGCCTGATACATAGACCCAGTTCATTGTACCATCGATCAGATATGGACAATGCCTCCAGTCCACAGGTCTCAATTAACCCCAGATTGGCCCAGAAGGACCGAGAGGTCGATCATGTTCTTTTTTAATTTATTTTATCAAAGCAGTTTTCAGTATGTGATGTGGAGACTTTTCTTGGTTAAATTTTTGCATTTGTTTTTGTCAAACACATGTAATATTTCTCACTAATATAAAATTTGGCCCCATCTGAATTACATTTCTCACAATATAGTGATCCTTTTTAAACCATGAATCCTTTCAGGATAATTAACCTTCGTTAAAATGGCGCAGCTTTAAACCTCAGATCTATGTTATTCCTAGATTCTAGACCTCAAGGCGCCATGAGCCACGGAAGCTTCGGAAGCATCGGGACTGGAACATGTCTAGCAGTCGAAGTCACCGGGAATTCACACATGTTATCTGTACAGAGATTCGATGTAACTATGCTGAGTCATTTAATTTGGCTTGCTCTGAGATCACTGCGGTTCAGAATCATATATTAAGAACGTCAAGGTCGATCATCAGTAGTTCATCGATACATCACGAGATTTAGTCTAACCGAGTCATTCATATTCTTGTATGCAGCTTGGTAGCTAGACCGGTGTGAGTACGTACATTCCATCGATCATGACGATGGTGAAGTTGGCCGTTCTCTTGTTGTTCCTGCAATCTGTCACAAGCGTGGTGTTCGCCTGTTACGACGTTTCATCTCAGGCAGAAGGAACTGAGCCAGGTGTGTTAATAGTCATCTTTGTCACAAGTTCAGAAAGCCAAAAACTACGATCAGTATAGATTTCAGGTTCTCTTGTGAGCTAGGCCGGTGCCAACAGTGGGGAATCATCGAATACGACGTTCACTTGTAGTAATTTTACTGATACTTTTTGTTTGTTTTGGTTGTAACTGAGTTTGTTGAACTTATGGCTCTTAATATATTGTGTTGCAGTGCACTGGGATTACAGCGACGGGGAGCACGGGCCACGGCATTGGAGTGGACTGAAACCGGAGTGGGCGGTGTGCAAGACGGGCCTGCATCAGTCGCCCATTCACATCACGGCGGACAGCATGGTCACCGACAAGGAGCTCGGGAAACTGAAAGCGAAGTACCGGAAGGGAATCCCCGCCACCATTGCCAACGACGGTCATGCGGTGGTGGTGGAGGTCCCTCCCACCTCCGGCGCTCTCGTGATCAGCGGTGTCCGTTTCCGACCTTCCAATTTCCACTTCCACATGCCCAGTGAGCACGTCGTCATGAACACGAGGCATGCACTCTACATATTCCTAATACCAGCTAGCTGAATTGGTAACTATTCATTATTATTTACAAGTGCTAATTCACAAGTGCTAAACAGCCGTACGTTGTTTTTGGTTACCAGCTTTCCGCTGGAGATGCACTTGGTGCACAAATCTGAAGATGGCAAGCTTGCAGTGATCAGCATTCTCTTTCTCGAGGGAGCAGAGAGCGAATTCGTGGCTCAGGTAATTGACTAAACTGTCTATACATATGACCATGACATCTGATCAAACTTACGGTCCATATTTGTGAATTTCACGAAATTGGTGGGCATAGTAGAGGCTGATTTTTGAGGAATTGGAGCTGTTTGGAGTTCCCTGAACATTAACACTAGTAGAAATTCAATGGTCGTTTGTGTTTGTATTTGTGACTGGTTGAAATGGTCACTTGTAACTCAATTTAAAAAATATTGAGTCTTAAGGGACCATTTCAGTCACAAAAGATACGTCACAAAGCACCAAATTCCTACTAGTGTCACTGGAGCAAAGATGAACTTCATATCCAAAGCGTACGTAGATTTTGGAGAACTTCAAGGTTTTAGTGCGGCGCCTTCAAACCCATGATGTGAGCACTTGAAAGGAATGAAAGCTAGTCAAAGTATTGAGCTCGCACTTGAATGTCACAATATATACTGTGGCGCTTTGAAACCCGGCATTTTAATGAACATTACCAGTGATTTCTTTTTATGGTATTTTAGCCAATTTGCTACACTTGAAATTTGGTGGCTAATGGATTTTTGAAAACTTGGAAGAAAGACTAGTCAAACACCGGCACTCAGAAAATATTAAGGTCTACAGCCAAAATTTCCCAGATATCAACATATTATCACCAATTATCATCCCAATATCACAGGAGTATTGAAAAAAAACCTGGCTACAAGGAAATATTGGAATAACAAATCACTGAACATGACCACAACTGTTGAATAATGTTAATATTTGAGTGCATAGTGATGTTGGAGCAGTCAATGTAGGGAAGGAGAAAGGATCAACGGATTGGTATTGGTTATTTTTGGTGTGGACTTGAACCAGTGCTTCTTTACTGATGGGTAATTATGCATAATTATCATTTTTTACAGTTTGCCGACAAGCTGCCATCATACAAGGACGCAAACGTGAAGCATGATATTGGAAAAATTCACCTTCCGAAGTTGGACCGTAACTATGGCCGTTACATGGGCTCTCTCACTACTCCACCTTGCGTGGAGAATGTTACTTGGACCGTCATGTTGTGGAATGTAAGACTCAGCTGTTTCGTCTAAGCTCTAAATTAGGGTGAATATTAATTAGTATAATCTAAAAGAGTTTAAGAAATTAATTGCTTCCAGTTTCTAAAGCTCTAACTTGTATTTTTATGGATATATCTTGAAAAACTTTTGGATCCAGGTTAGAATAATTAACCTTGTTGGAAAATGGTGTTTGCAGTTTCCTACAGTTTCAACTCAACAGCTTAAAGCTATTCGAGATAGTGTGCCGGTAAGTGATCCTTGTTTATAACTGTTCCCAAATTATTCTACTTTGATTTTCAGAGAGAGATATAATCTATGCAAGGGGGTATCAAACGTCTTCTGAGAAGTAGTTGATTCTCTGAAGATTGAGAACCTGGGGAGAGAATCCTGGAGCCAATCCTGGCCATTCTTCATGAAGAAGGTGTGTCCATTAAGAAGGTGTGACTCCTCTTGAGGGATGTGTGAAGAATGAGAATGGCCATGGCTTCTCAATCTTCTCCACGGCTTCTCAATCTTTAGGCCCATTCTTCACTGGCGTCTCACTCATAGGAAATGTGTTGTTTTTCACTTACTATAAATGAAAAAGGAATGAAATTGCATGAGGCACATGAGTTGTGTCAATGCTGGTGAGTGGTTTTGGTCACAAGAAGACAATCATAAACATAATATTCAACCACTATTCATTGTTTCCACGAAGTGGGGAATAAAAAACATGTATTCAACTAGTGTCTGGAATGAAACTTCTCAATCTTCAGAGAATGGGTCCTCCACAATTCCAGGAGAAAGTGACATGTACGCATTCTTTGAAGATTGAGATTGAATGGGACGAAAGAGGTGTGACACCCGTTAATGTTGCGTTTAATGTGAGCCAAAAAAATATACGTTCATGGATGTTTTTAATTACTTAAAAAGCAAAACTTACTACTAATTATATTTCCTGTTACGTTCTCAAACCTCCCGGCTCTTGAAGGTTATAAGATCCATTTTTGACTATTCTTGAGTTGGTTTTGCAGCATACCAACAACCGACCTGCATTCCCAAGCCAGGGAAGACATTTCCATACCAGCTTTTAAGCAAAGTGGGTGCCGTGCACGAGTCATGGAGATCTCCTAATTTTAAAGGAATCAACAGCAAGCAGGCTGTAAATTCAACTTACACTTCAACGTTGATCTACACAGTGCAATGCAAAATGCAATTGCTTTAATTCATGGACTAAAAAAACCAATGAGTTGCAGGAGTGGCAAGTAGGTTATTGAGACATAATGTAGCTTCGTCATTTCACTCTTGTGCTGCCTTAAAATATTGATTTTTTTTAAAGAATCACTGCCTATGGCTTCATCACTGGTGCGTGAGCTCATTATCAGCAACTGACTTACAAATGCTTGTTTCTGGTGGCATGGTGCTTGGATGAATGCTGGGATGACGGTGGTAAATGTGAAGAGTGGTTTAATTTTTGAACCATGAGAGATTAAATCCCATGATCTGACTCTGATGTGTTCATGTTGATTTTAGATCATCTCTCAATAAAATTTGAACTATTAGAGTTAACCGAAAAGAAGGGAGAATACATGTTCTAAAGGTGAGGTGAGTCTGACTCGTATCTAAGGCAGCCAAGCAAACTGGCATGGTTTCCAAAGAATCCAAAATAAAAAGAAGGGTGAACTAATTTGAACGTCACAATGGAGGCAAAACTGAGACTAAGATGAGTTTAGAGGGAGCCAAGGCTTGGAGGCGATGGCCCACATTCAATTTGAGATAATGGCAAGGCATGTGACAAACTTGAGATATAATTAGGTGACTGGTTTGATTAGTTGACTCTAACAACTTGGAGCTCATATCTGAAATTGAAGTTGGAGGGTGTTGAGTTCACTATTTGATTTGATTTGATTCTAGTTACCCTCAGAAAGGACATAGACTCCGGTGTCCTGATATTTTGCGGTCAGATCACCTGTTGTGATTTCGGTTAACTCAATTGTAACTTCTGCACATGTATGATTTCCAATTACACTTTTAATTCATTATTATCACACCCTCCAACATCACATTTTGGCCTCCGCTAAGAATAGATGATGTTGTGTGCGCATGTGATTGAACACGTGTATAGTTCGATCAGTGTCTGATATAATCAAACAAAGTCCTGAATGAAATGCATTTTCTTTTGACTCGTACAAATTAATGGCGTCGAATTCCATTGCAATTGAAGTCAGAGAAAACAACACACTGAGACCGAGCAGGCACAAACCTACCGGGCGAGAGAGTCTTACAGATCCAATGCAATGCATTTTTTAGTGCATCAATTGGAATCCTTTTATGCTTTCCTAAGCAAGAAAATGAGAAAAACTATCAATGAGGTACAGTGGTGACTTTAGGTGTCAAATTTGACAGGGCTGAAGTCACCAGATTTTGCAGGAGCCTTGGCGAGAATGTCTAAGAAGGTGGGAGCCGGCAACACGCCAGCGGGCGTGGTCTGCGCCCAATGCTTCTCAATGTAATCCGCAACAGTGTAGCCAACAGTTTTGCCGTCGTCCACCGACTTGAGGAAATGAGCTCCGGACCACATGCGGGAGACCATGGCCTCCTCCACGAACGCATCGATGGACTCGTAGCTGCGAGCAGGGATGGGATCTCCCACAAACCCTGGACAGCTGAAAGTCCCGCCGCCCGCAATGCTAAATGCCACATCTACGTCCTTGCCAAAAAACGACTGCAACGCTCGCGCCCCCGCCGCCACCATCGCCACTGTCCCACTCGGATACTCGGGCTCTGTTGGAGTCGGCCTGCATCCGTGCATGCACAAATTATATATCATGGAGCAGCTAGCTAGGATTATACACTGTGTTTGTTCGCAACGTTGGGGAGTAACTCGAGCAATTTTACAGCACCCATATTACAGTTATTCACTGACAAGAGTCTTTGCATTGTTAGAAGAGTTCTGATCGACATATATACTGAAGACTCGTATATGTTCTAATCTGAACTTATTGAACGTTGTTTCTGTTCATTTTAATGTACCCTGGAATGTGAAAATGGAGAATCAGAACAGTCAAAATGGCTGGTCAACCTGAATCATATACACTACTAGGACCATACACTGTGTGCTATCTTTGTAACTAGCAAATTAAGTTGGGGAGTAGCTGAAGCAATGTTACAGCTTGTTTAGCAAGTAGAAGAGTTCTGATCGAATTGACTGTTCTTGTTGATTCTGTTCATCTTTAACGTACCCTGGAATGTGTAAATGGAGAAACAAAACAGTCAACACGGCTGACCTGAATCAGACACCACTAGGTTATCTATCATACACTGTGTGCTGTGTTTGTTACCAACGTTGGGGAGTAACGTTACAGCTTGTTAAGCAAGTAGAAGAGTTCTGATCGGCTGTTTTTAATTGTTGATCCTGTTCACTTTAACGTAACCTGGAAAGTCGAAATGGACAGTCTACATGGCTGACCTGAATCATACACTACTAGGAGATCATACACAGTGTGCTATGTTTGTTAGCAACGTTGGGGAGTAACGTTACAGCTTGCTTTACAGCACCCATGATACTAGTTTTACATTGACAAGTGTCTTTGTATTGTTTACTTAGAAGAGTTCTGATCGACTGTTATTGTTGATTCTGTTCAAGATGGAGAAATGGTGAATGTCGAAATAATGAAACAGAACAGTCAAGATGGTTCACCTGAATCATACACTACTAGGATCATATGTTGACCACTGTTTGCTATGTTTGTTAGCAACATTATAGCTTTCTTTTTTCACCCATACTTGACATTAACGTTACAGCTTGTTTCAACAGCACCCATACTTTACATTGATAAGGGTCTTAGAATTGTTAGAAGAGTTCCGATCGACCGTTATTGTTGATACTGTTCGTGATCCAATGAGTAAATGAAGAAACAGTCTAGTGCAGGCCTTTCAGGATCAAGATGGCGGACCTGAAGGGAGTCCAGTTGGGAATGGGGGCGTGTTTGGGATCACCGGCGCGGTACGCTTGCTCCGGGCGCCAGAACCAGTACCCGTACTTGACATTCATGTGCACGATGCTGGCATCGTACGCCGACACGCTCATCTTCGCCAGCACCACCACGCTGTCGTAGAGCGACGTGGTGTTGGGCAAGCTGGCTTGCGCAGCGGCCGTCAAGCGCTGCTCGATGTTGCACACGCTGGTGTTCACTTTGTTGCACGCGTAGAAGTTGGCCGTCACGTTCATCGCCGCCGTGCGCCCCGGCCAGTCGATCCTCCCGATGTCCTTCAGTCCTGTCCAGTTCTCGTTCCACTCCTTGGACGGAATCACCAGCGGTTTCAGATCCGAGAGGTGGTCCTTCGCGAACTGGAGCGCGTCCGGCGCCACGAACGGCCGGTACGTGACCAGCACTTCGAACGTGAACCGCGCCGCGTCGTGGCCCGCAGTCGTGTTCGGCGTGGTATCAAAGTGACGAAACACACCTACAGCAAGCAGCAGCCCGGCAGAGTCAGTCTCGTTACTGTAAGAACCCCTCCATTTCTCTTGTCAGTCTAGTTTGAGTGATCTTTACGATGATCGACATCACTCGCATCACTGTAATACACTAGCACTCGTAACCTGCTCCACTGCAATACACTAGTACTTGTAACCTGCATCACTGCAATATACAAGAGTACTCGTAACCTCATTGCATGGAGACCATTATCTAAAACATTAGGAGGATTACAGGCTTAGTGTGCAGGATTTTCAAACAAGGAACCCTGATTATATTACCAAGCAATAATGGCTACAAGAATGATGGTAAATTCTTGGTAACCACTTGCTAAATTGAACAACCATTTGCAAAACTTCTATAAACAGCAGTTTGACAGTAATGTTTACTTCCCAGTGGATTGGACAATGTTCCCTGTGTTCAGATCAGGCCGAACCCTCACGATTCTAGGCAATCCGGCCTCTCGAGGTGGTAAGTAATTAGAACAACTCAGATCATAGACTAAGAATTCCAATTAATGCCGCTACTTGACAGTCCAAACAGAAGAGAACAAACCAACAGCGGGGTTGACGTTTTCATCGATGGCTTGCTTGATGGGACCCAGAGAGAATTCGCCTTCGGGGCTGTATTGGCTCAGCCGGCTGAGCAGGCTGTCAGCAACGGCGTGACCCAAGAGCTTGGCGAGGCTCTGCTGCTGCTTGGACAGTTTCCACGTCCTGATCTGGTGATCCAGGAGCGGGCCGATGTAAGGATCGATCACTTGAGTCCATCCGAAGTAGTGCGCCAGGATTTTGAAACTGGCAAACGCCACCACGGCTTCCTCGGTGGTGTCACCCCCCGTTTGTTTCAGCGCCAGCAGCGCGTGCCATTGCGCCAGGTGCAACGTCGCCTGCATGCATTTCAGTTTTGGAATCCCATTGGCGATAAGAAAATTGAAACTTGAAAAATCAATAGCGACTTACAACAAACACGTAGCTTTCTATACAATTGTTGACTACAGATATCACCAATGATAAAAGGAAGATTATGGCGATATATATACTCTATTCATGTTACCCAAATTTTCTTACAGCGACATAGTTTTTCATATAGCAAGTTGGCGATGTTGATAGCTATAAAGACATTCACTGACCTGCACACTCGACGTCAACGCAAAGGCGGGTTGAGCACACAAGAGCTGGTTCAACACGTTCGTCCACTGGAACGCGACGTTGTCAATCGCCCCCGTCACTCCTTGCAACAGCATCACCGCCACCACAACTGTTGCCCCGAATCCTCTCCTGCATTTCGTCATACTCACCTCCACTGAAGATTAATGGCCACTCACTAGCTCAAAAATGAGTGCGCGCGTCAACGTTGATCGGTTCCGTTCGATCTCCAGCTAACTGCTCGATCACATGCTATAACTTATATGCATGCCCAGTTGACTTATATATACTGTGACCTTCAAAACTGTCCCAATGTATAAGCTGCATCAGGACTAGTACCCTCAATAATTGATGTAGATCGGAACATCCGGACGTTGACAAAAGCCAGATCGAATACTGACGCTACAGTCAGTACACAAGTTGGTACGTATTAGTACTGTAGTCGGTAGTCTTGATAAGAAGATGCTTCGTCGCCGTAAGCACGTAGTACTGTATGGAACTGTGGATCGATCAGGTGATGTCATGCAATCTAAACTTGCCAATATGCTTCGGAGAGCTTTATATATATTCTAAAGCTCGTGTTACTCGTGTGTAGACGATGACATGAGCATCGGGCCGGTGACGTTGATCAATCCAGCAATATATGATCTACTGTACGCTCACTGAATTATGAAGACCGAGAAAAGTATGAAGTTTAGACTGTGTTCGAAAAGTACGCTACAACTTGCCACAGGAAAAACGCCGCTAGATCTCAGCTCCTTCATGTTATAGTCAGTCAGAGATCTATGAATTCTTTATTCGAAGAGCTGCTGAAATTCCGGGCAGTGACGTTGCAGGTTGCATGCTGATATCACCAAGCTGACTTCAGCTCACTTTGGCCTTCACAGTATTTACTGTACAGTTTCACAGATATAAGCGTACTAGGAGCTAGTCTACCTGATCAAGCTATTTAGCCTGTCTGCCTGTGTGTCAAATGTTTGAATTCATTTGGACTCTTTCAACTTCAATTTCTTTTGCAAGTACCCGAGACATTAACCACATCAGGACACTTGCACCGTATCCAAAGTCACACCTCTTTCTTCCCATTCTTAATCTTCAGAGAATGCTTAAGTGGTAATTTCTTCTTGAATAACAGGGATTGTCACACCTCCTCGGAGAATGGAGAATGGGTGAATGGGGAATGGAAAATGAGGAAAAAGAGGAGCCAATAGGATAGCTTTCTCCATGGAAAAAGTGTGACACCCCTTTTGTGGTTTGTGGAGATTGAGAATGGAGAATAGAGGTTGTTAGTTGGTGACTCATCCTCCAAGCATGGGCCATTCTCCATTCTCCATTCTTCACCCGTGAAAGAGAAGAATGGAATCCTCCAATCTCCGAGAATGGGCCCTACACCATTCAAGAAGAGCGTGCCACGTCGCCATTCTCTGAAGATTGAAAATTGGAAGAAAGAGGTGTGACACCCCCTAATGAAGAACTCATTCTTTGAAGATTGAGAAATTTCATTCTTCTTCTCCAGAGGTCAAGAATGGGTGTGAAGATTGAGAAATCGTGGCCTCTCTCATTCTTTACGAGGCCCAAGGGAGTCACACCTTCTTTGTAGAGAATGATCGGGAATAACTCCACAATTCTCTCAGCAAGTCCTCAATCTTCAGAGAATCAAACTTCTCGGAAGAGCCGTGTGCAGTCCCTTCATGTTCCTGAGAAGGACATTTTGAATTTCTCCACGAAATTTGCACGCATACTTGAACTTTGATGGAGTATATATTGATCGAGGTGGACTACATTAAGAATCAGTTGCAGCAAATTCGTGACAGTTTCAAAAACATGAGGTGAAGTAGTTTAGTCTAGTGACCTATTCATTGAATTATCACATTATTGATTATTCAAAGAATTTCTTCACCCATTTCAAGCACAAACCACATTAAATAGAATAAAAAACAGAAATCATCACACTGAATAGAATACTGAAACCTATCATTGCAGACCTGGCCTTCTATATGCTATTAAAGGCAACGAAGTTCTATCCAAAATATTGTTCTAGCCAATCTTGTTCTAGCCAAAATATTGTTCTAGTTCTAGCCAATCTTGTTTTGCAAATCAAACAGATTGAAAACTCTCATAAAAAATAATGCAACTTATTAATGACAAGATGTTTACATTTGAAGTTGAATTTAGTAAAGTACATATATGTGATACTAGAGTCAATCAAAATTAGAGCACAACATAGACTGAAAATCATAAATGATGTTTGAGCACTTGTCAAAAATAGCGGTCTAAGTGCAACATACAGCTGTTTAGTTTACATGAGGAGCCAAAGTTTCCATTATTTTGTCATATTCCACACCCAACTTGGCGTATTAGTAGGTAATTGGAGAGGTGGAGAGGTGGAGTCCAAAGTGATGAGTAGAGTGCATGAAGGAAAGATAGAGGACATGATGGCTACTGAATATGTGTTATGTTCCTTAAGTTTGCCAATTTTTGTTCCAATATAGGAATTAGTCTTCAATTGAATCTACAATTGAGTATACGTATCTTATTTTGTGATTGTTGGTTAGAAATTTACTCATCCTGAAATAATTTGATATAAAATTTGAGTCCAAATTCTTAAAATAGATAACTTGTTTTTCAATGATAATTCTTTCATTTTCACCATCCATACCAAATAACGCAAAACTGCATAAAATAGGTAATAAAACTGTAATACCAAAAAATTGATATATAATCAGTCATTACCACCCAACACTCAGTTATGCCCCCATGTACTAGTAGTGAACATTCTAGAACACAAATACATACAACTTGTACATGAAGGAAGAATTGAGTGCTAGGTGGTATGAATATGCCTACATTAGTGGTGCAACTATGCAAGAAAAAGCGATATTAAAGAAGCACTTGATTAAAGAATGTAAAAGATGGTGCAGGATCCTTTTCACATTATTTAATCAAATTCCTTATTATCACATTTGTGCACAACTTCTTGTGATGTAATAACAAGAGTCTATATTGAGATTTCATTCTAATAGTGTGAACAAAATATGTGATATTAAAGAGGTCTAGGTGTGCACTAAAATACAAGACTCTTTTTTCCAAAAAAGTTCATCCGTACTTTATCGTCCAAGTTTTTCATCCAAAATGAATTGCACTAATTGAAAAAACTGAGTCTATGCTTCAACCTATCAACTTTGAAAAGCAATACTGGTAATTGGTGTTTTAGAAGCAATTTAATTTTGAAGTTTGTCAAAATTGGTAGATATTATTGTGTAGGTGCATATCCCATTGCTCTGATCTCACCACAAATGATGAAACGTGTGAGAGAGAGACAGAGAGCGCATTTAAAGAGAGGCATCTTCACAAACTTAGTTTTTTTTGGCAGTTTTGAAGCAACCTTTTGTCAAATTTGATTGGATTTGAGTCAATTGTTTTTAGATGTTCATAGTGAGTGTGGAGAGGGTTTTAAGGCACGATGACAACGATTTCAAGAAAAAGAATTGAACACAATTGCATTGTTAGAAAAAAGTGATAGTAGTAGAGAAGAAGCACAAGGTTACATATGGTGAAACAGGGTTAGAAAGAAACATTTTGTGAACGTTCCCATGTCAAAAGGCTTTCACAGCTTATGAGAAATGATTTGTAAGATACAGAGGATGTTTGTGCTGAAATTGTGAAGAAAGTCTTTTAAAAAAATAGGTTTAGGGACATCAGAGAAGGTTTCAAAGCCAACTTTGCTTCTCAAGAATGTGAAAGAGAGATTGATTTTTATTGTAGCACATAAAGATTTGACAATGTATGATTAGAAGAGGGCTGGTGGATTTTAGTCACGAGACAAGGATTCATCATTTTAGTTGTGATGGAAGGACTTGGCATTGAATTTGTAATAAAAAAGAGCCTTCTGACTAGTGTTGTCAAACAATTGGTGAAACATAATAGAAGTTCAATCATGTTTTGGAGTTATTTAACATCAAGAGGAGCAAGCAAGGTGTGCAAGATAGAAAGGAAGATGAAAGCTATAAGTTAATTATCTTAAGTTATTGCAAGAGGAATTATACATTACTTTGATAAATTTGACTTTGATATTGATGAAGTTGTTTTTTAATAAGATAATGCTTCACTTAACATAGTTAAGATAGTTAATGAGTGCAACCATATGACAGAGAGTGGCCTGTTTAGCCTCGTGACATCAATCCGATTGAAGATGTCTAGGCTCTTTCAAAACAACATTTGAATCTTTATCCCACTCCTCCATAGAATCTTCATGACTTATGGAACTATGTGCAAGTCAAAGGTTAGTCCTCTTGTCAATTTATAGTCACTCAAAAAATTGAATTTATGTTTGAGTCAGTTTCATAGGATTGAAAATTCCATGAAAACAAATGAGCAAATTCAAAAACTTTCTATACAAAAGTTGTAAAGCATGAAGTAATGAACATCTAAAGTGATAAAAAAAAATATTAGCTCATTGTCAGATACAAGATTTTGAAATTGAGTATGTATATTGACTCAGTTCTTGAGCACTTTCTACACAACACTCAAAATTTTATTCACCTTCCTTTTGCATCCAAAACAACTGCAATTTGAGCAGGCATGCTAGCATACAAGTTTCTACACTCATCTACACTAATGTAAGGGTAGACATCTTGTACACAATTCCAAAACTCATGACGATTCTTTGAAGCAATAAGATAGGAAATCAATCCATGTTTTGAGGAGGCCCAAACTTGTTCAATGGAATTGAAGTTATGAGATTATGCAAGCCACTCCATAACATCATAATTTTGCTCCCAATACCATCATTCCTCAACAATTCTAACTATGTGCACAAGAACATTGTCTTGATGAAAAATGACTTCATTTAAATCAAAGTCAAAATCAACCAATGTAGAGAACAATTCCTCTTGCAACAACTTCAAATTACATGTAGCCTTCATCCCCCATCTATGTTGCACACAATACCAAATCACCACCATTCCAACTACAAGAATAAAATGGTTATGGCAACAATATAACAACAACAAATACAACATCCACAGACTAATACCTACTATACAACCATTTGAAACAGAAGTAGTCTGGCTATACAAAAGATATGAACACAAAAACCACAAAAAGAATACAATAAGAACACCACACCATACCATCCCGTCCAACATTCTAGACACACTAATAACAACATTTAATATAACACACTCATACTTTTCCTCACCAATTACATGTTCCATGAAATCTACCCAATTCTACTCAACATTCGCTAGAGACAAGATTTTTGGCTCACTAGGGGAAGCCTTTCAATACAAATGGAAAGGTATCGGATATGCACACCCAAATGACGCTGAAACAGCACAACAAGCAATACATTGGGCAAGACTAGCAGCAAAACAAGACCCAGAAACTGTCACCATTCTAGCAATCCCAGACACCAACTGGTACCAAAATCTATCACCGTACGACGGACCCTTCCCGGATACGCATGCCATTATACATTTTGCCGCGGACACCATTACGTATGACGAATCTACAATACCACTAGAACCCAACAAAACCCGAAATGAACCACTTGCAATGCATATATGGTGTATACACCATCAAAACAACAACATTGGGACAATAAACCAAATAGACACCATAAACACAACAATAGAAAATCTACAAATTCCGCAATACCATACACAAACAGCACCACCCACACCACCAAACACAAAAGTTAATAAAAGCACAAAATGGAACAAACTCATATACCCGCCCTATAACAATCTACAAAACATATGGGTAAATCCCCTTCCAAATTTCGAAATAAACACTACACTAAAATTTCTACCACGATACAGCTATTACACAGATGGATCCTTTTTACCACCTAAAGAAGATGATGACGGCCATTGGAAAAAAGAAAAAGCTGGATATGGAATCTACAACCCATCTAAACCAGATGTACAAATATCAAAAAGACTGCCTGGACTACAAACATGCTTCAGAGCAGAACTAACGGCCATACATGAAACACTTTCAATAATCACCACTAAATACATAAACGAACCTGCACACATTTTTACTGACTGTCTCAATTGTATACATGTTCTAAACACACAACTAAAACACCCAACCCAACAAAATAACCACGCCGACAAAACCATATTAGAAGAAATGCTAAAAATGCTAAAAATGCAAACACAACCAACTACAATATACAAAGTTAAAGCACACGCTAAAATTAACGGAAATGAACACGCAGACCAACTTGCAAAAGAAGGTACCATGAAAAGAGATTATCAAATTGCACTAAATCCACACGAATTTGCACATACCACACCTTACTACTTCCAAAAAGACATATGGCCCGGTCGTATCAAACGACCAGACAAAGGACCAGTTAGATGTTTGGAAGAATACATAAAGAAACATGACCGAGAAAATAACATAGAATTACTGGCACAAAACTTTCCCAACATTAACAAATGGACAACAAACCCCGTTATAGATAACAAAATGTCCAATGACTTTTGGAATAACCCAGCAATAACAGACTCACAAAAAACAAGCATACTAAAATTTAGAACCGGTCAATACATGGGTAATGCCAGAAAGCAATTAATTTTTGGCATACAAAGATTTCCTTCAAAAACATGTCCCATCTGTAATTCACAAGACGCAGATACATGGCTACATGTACTTTTAATATGCAAACAACACCATATTCACGCACTAAGAACCAAAAGGCACAATAAAGCCGTATGGGAATTAAGAAAATTAATATTATCCTCAAATAATCAAGACGCTACATTCTCATGAATGCGGGCACATTCAACAATAACCCACAAGAAAACACAGTCCCTACATGGTTATTACCATGTACTTGTAATCAACAAAGATGTCAATGTAATGCCAGATTCAAACCAGATATATTATGCATTAAAGGCCTCCCATACCAAAGCCCACCTCCTCTAAACCCTGATGATAACCTAACCATACAATTCATGGAATTCACATACACAAATGACAGATTTTCACCAGAAACAATTGGCAGAATTTTTTTAAAATACCAACCTCTAATTAATAACATCATACAACAAGGTTGGAAAGTAGATCCTATCATAGTCATTACAGCAGGAGCTAGACGAACCACACATGTCCCCTCAATGAAACAACTAGAAACAAAATTCAACATTTGCGAAACCTACATAAAACACACATTCAAAGCAATAAATACCATTGCCATACAATATGCCGGATCTATCCTTTTACATAAAAGACGTATAGAGAATAATCAAACAATACCAACAGACGTAGTACATTAAAAGAGGGGGGTAGTGGTGAAAACCACTGCTAGCCACTCTTCAAATTCACTAGCTCAGCTTGTCTCAGGGGATAGGTGGGGCCGGTTGGTTGGTACAACTTTCCTGCCATGATAACTCACTAGCAGCACCAAGCCATGTGTATCACACCACTGCTCAACGAGCCCAACTGGTTTCGAACCCGGACCACACAATAGTGATACAACGTCCTTCACCAACCAACCAAAGAACTCATGACTTGGCGATAAAAATTAACACTAAACATACCTTTATACAAACTAACACTCACCCAACAGAACTTCGTTTTTCTCCTCTGTTACTGTCACTGTTGCTCTGTTCTGGTTACTATAGTGTCCATCCTCGCAAGGGGAGAGTAGTATTGTCCCAATGTCCCTTTATCCTGTGGGCATAGGGTCATTGACATTACGAACGGACACTTTATTCACGCCGGCCCTTTAATAGGGTTGGTGTTTCTATCTATCTGCACACAATACCTACTGCTTTTGATGTTAAACAACTTCAAAAGATAATTAAACCTCCACCATGTTTCATTGTTTGTTTAACAACACGAGTAGAAGGGCTTTTTTATCACAAACCCAACACCAAGTCCCTCCTCAAAGTCGAAATGATTGACCTTTGTCTCATGCCTAAAAACAACCCTCTCCCAATTACTAAATGTTCAATCTTTGTATGCTCTAGCAAAATCCCATTTATCCTTCACATTGTTAAAAGACAAAGGTGGATTAGAAACCTTCTTTACTAAACCTAAACCTGCTTCTTTCAAGGCATTCCTCATTGTTTCAACACAAACCTCTACTTGTGTCTCACTCGTTATTGATTTTGTTGCCTCCACCACGTTTTCCAACTCCCCTACAGTGACTACACGTACTACATATCATACTTTGTTAATGCCTTTGAACGCCCTCCTTTTGGCATGTTTATGCTCTGAAAGGATTTCTTTCTAATCCTATTCGCCGTAAACTATGACAAACCAATAGCTCGCGTTACTTCTCTATGGCTCTCATTTTTTTTTGCAAAAAAACAACAATCAACTCTTTCTCTTTAAAAATTGACCTCATAGTGCCTCACAACCTCTCTATACTCACCCTAAATTTTCTATAGCTTCAATCCAACACCACCCACAAAAAAATTCACTCCAAATGCATCAAAATTGACAAAGTTTCACTCACAGGAGATTGCTTCAAAAGTGCTCAAAAACTTAAGTCTATCAAGACAACCTCTCTTCTTCCCTTCTCTCTCAAGTTTAAACATGTGTAATGAAATTAGGGTAACGTGGCATGCATCTACACTCAAGTAACTTTCAAATGGGACAAATCCTAAAAATAAATCGCATCTAGAGCTCCAGTTGTAGCAATCTGAAGTTGACAGGATTAAATATATACTCAATTTTTTGAGTGACTCTAAATGGGTGAAGGAAGCTCAATGCTATGCCTACTCAAAATGCAGCAGTTTTAACCCTTTAACGTCCCGATTCAACACTGTTTTCAAAGATTTGTTATAAAACGGTTGATGAAAAACGAAAATGGAGTTGATGTATGAAACAAAGTTGTAAATGTCAATGTGTAGATAACATCCGTACGGTTGGATTCATCATATTTATTATTAATATTTTTAAAGTAATTTTGCAAGGTTTTCTCTTGAAATTCAATTAAAAATCCAAAATTAACACAAAAAAATTTAAAAATATTGTAATGAAATTAGAATGACATGCACTACGAGATGGTATGGTTTCCATTATTTGATTCTACTTATTATGGAAAATCATATTTAAGGTCTTTCGTTTTGAACTAAGATTGAAACTTGACATTAATCACTTTTGTAATTTTTCAAAAATTCACATTATCTTATTTGGAAGATCCATACCGTACAAATGGTATTCAACTAGCACAAGAATGAAAAAGAAAAAAATGGATGAAAAACATCCGGTACCTACAGAAATCGAGCTGCTGAAATTCATCCGGCGTCCAGAATCTGGACGCCGGCGCGCTAAAGGGTTAAAAGCAAAAAGGAAATGAACACATTTTTGAATGATCATAAAAAATCAACGTACATACTCAATTTCAGAACGTTATATCGTCAAATCTATCAATGCAATCTGTCATTTTTCACTTGGATGTAGTTTATTACTTCACGCTTTAGAATTTTCATTTATATTTTTTTTGAATTTGTCCATTTGTTCTCATGCCATTGTTACTCCAACTGTCTGGCCGACCTTCCACACGCTGCACTTTTGAGCTTTTTTCAACTTTTGGGGAGGTCTGGAGCTTGCGCGCATTTCAGCCAGCTATGGCGCAATCGTTTTGTAAACATGAGCATTCTCGTTGAGTTTTGTGAGTACGATCGATGGCTATGGCGTCCACATCTCATGTGTGCGCTTGCGGACTGACGAGACGAATTGATCCATGGAGTTCCCCTTTCTCGCGGCCCCTCACAACATTAATGAGGTAGCCATCACTCCTCTCTTCTTTTCTCGTAATCTGCCAATGAGTAGCGGAAATAAATTTTGTCCCCAGAATTAAATTCTTGGATTTGTAGAATTGCAGCCTATTGAGACTTTCTTAGTTGTCTATTGCCGTCTCTATGAAACAGCAGATGATTTTTAGGGTTTCGGATTCAAAAAGAGGGTGTCAGCACTGAATGCTGGACTGGTACTCAAAACTTAATTTCCCCAATAAGTAGCTTCAATTACGGAGAGTGTTACACTCAAAAGGTTACATTAACTGAATTGAATTATACGGTAGTAAGGTAACTATACCTTAAAGCGTTCACCTTACCAACTGAGCCTATTTACACACATTTTCAGTGGGTCTTATTAGCAAGTTCAAGAGGATTCCAACGCACTTTAGCACGCATTATTTGGACACCGCATGAATAAGTTATGAATTTCCAAAGTGCTAACTATAGGTTGACCTTAAAGCGACCCTAAACTCTAATGTTCAGATTGTGCACATTCTCATCAACAGTAGGGTGTCAGAATCTACTTATTGTGGAAGATTGAGCTATGCACGCTTTAAGGAAATGGTCGCTTACCTTAGTGTCATAACTTCTCGAACTCCTGAAGAACCAAGAAGCTCAAATTGGGCCTCATGTTTTGTAAGCCTTTTAGGTACATCTATGTGGACCTTCTTTTTTTTTATAATTTGAGTTGTTTTTTGACCAACACGTGCAATGTCATTCACTGATTTTGGTGATACAAGTTTTGGTTCAATCTAAATTATATTTTTCACTATACAATCGATTGAATTTGTCATTTTAAAACCATGAATCCTTGGTCCTTTAGGGGTTAAGTTATTTGCTTGTCAGATTTTCATTCACCCTTCCAACATCCAATGCAGTGGCACCCCAAGGCGCTTAACTCATTCTGTTATGAAAATCGGAGTGAGCCATAATGCATCAGCTTCAGTCAGAGGAAACAATGAAACTGTGGAGATCATGCAGAAAGAATCAGGACCTTCGTTTCGGTTTATGGCGGAAGGCAACATGTGGCTGCTGGAATTCGAAGCATCCGGGCTTCGAGTGCTTGCAGATCCATGGCTTGTTGACAACCAAACCTTTTGGGACCAAACCTGGCTCTACACTGGTGCGTCCAAGTCCTCACTCACTCTTAGGAAATGTGTCGTTTTTCACTTACTATAAATGAAAAAGGAATGAAACCACGCCAGGCACATGGGTTGTGTCGATGCTGGTGAGTGGTTTTGGTCATAAGAAGACAGAAATCTAGGCACAATATTTTGTCACTATTCACTCTTTCCACAAAGTGAAGAATGAAAAACGATAGTTCTGCTACTAGTGACTCTTTCTTAGAGTTTAGCTCTAATTGACTATTATGTGTCCCTCTTAGGTAGTGCACTATTTAATAAAGTCCGGAATCACGTGCGTGCATCCCCTTATTAAAACACCCCTTATACATTTTTTTGGGGCTAAAATCAAGCAATATATGTTCAAATCTCATAGTCTCAAAATACATTTCCTTATGTACACAGGGGCTAAAAATGAGGAATTTAACTCCAAGCCCTATGTATATCTACTTTCCACTCGATTGAAATATGTCTCCCATACATACATTTTGTACATGCTTGTTTTAGCTTGTTCTAAATATATCCTTGTTGTGCACGCACGTACTTGAAGAGTGCACTCCCTGGGATGTAGCTCATATACCTCCATACAATGACACTCCATAATATGACAATATTATTGTTTCAAGCAATACACATGTGACAAGTCATTTATGTGACTAATCCATGCCTGCCACCTTGAAGCTAGGGCTTCCCAAACATGTCATAATTGAGAGGGAAAAACTGTATCATTACCGAAAAATCAATCGTTTCTTCACTCAGTGGCAGGAATTGTGGAAACGGGATCTTGCAGGACGTTCTCAGTCTGGACAGAAGGGTGGATTTCCTGGGGACTTGACCATGGAGTCCGTGAATAGCGTTGATGCCATTCTCATCTGTCAGGTACGTTTTAGTATACAGGACCTGGTGTTCTATAAAGTATCAAAGGCGACCAAGTCCTGTAAAGGATCCTACTGTATTTATAAAAATCCAAAGCTCAATGAGATCAACCTCTTTTGTACATTTTCAATTAGGGCTGCTACACACTATGGTCGAAGGTCAAGAGGCCGTGGATTTCCACGAATGGGATTGCAAGAAATCAAGAATTCAGCCTCTCGACCTTTCACACTAAAGGCCAAAGTCCAAAGGTCGTTGCCTTTCAAAATGCCTACATGGCAACACTTTTTGAACAAGGTTGAGAGACTCTCAAAGGAACTTTGGGTCAAACGGGAATAGAAACCCAAACTATGGTCGAGAGACCGTCGATTTTTTTCATAAAAAATCATAAACTATATTTTATTGCCTATTTTCAGCCCATTTCTTTGGACTCTCAACAAAATTTGGCCACTTAATCCCACGGCCTCTTGACTCGGACGGCCATAGTGTGAAGCGGCCCTTAGACCCTCTGTGGGACTAACAACCATTCTAGCCTTTTTACAAATCCTAAGTAGGGTTTGTGGTTTTTGAAGTCGGGATTGGGGTCTTCATCTCAAGGTCTTCAAGGCATTGAACTTGGAGGAAGAAACCTATTATAAAATGCTGGTGTTAACAACTATGTTCACTTTTGAGGGTAGACTCTTACATGCATTAAGGTCGAGACACCTAAAACCGATAACTTAAGCTACCTACACTATTTCTGGACCAGCTATTAATAGGGTGGTATTTTCCCGGGTTGGAAGTTAGTTTTTGCGGAGAATGCAAATTTTTCCATGAATTATTTCCCAATATTGAAATTTGTACAATTTTTCAAAGTGAAAAGTACTTCAGAACCCATAACCGATATGTACAAATGAGGTACATCTGTTCTTTCACAATCTAGAAATTAGAATATATCGGTTTTTGGTCACCTATCGGTTATGGGTGTCTCTACCTTAGTGAACTCGCTGTGGCAGGAATTTGAAGACCACTGTCACCTACCGACACTCAAGCTATTGAGGTACCGAGATCCAAGCTTTGCTTCTGTTAAAGTCTTGACTGAAATTCATTCTAGGTTTTCATGTCGTGAGCTGAAAAATTGAGGTTACTGAGCCTCCGAATTACAACAATGATTGATGTCCACCCTCCCAGAGAATCTAACCACGACGTTAACCCTTAAAGGACCAAGGATTCATAGCTTTAAAATGAAAAATTCAATCGATCATATTCTGAAAAATAGGACCGGATTTTATAAGGTAGGATGTCCTAAAACCACCAAATATGGCCTCTTTTTAACAAGGTTATTTATGAGAAATATTATTCAGTCATTTGGAAGAAGATTTCTCATGGAATGCACAAATTTTTGCAATTTAATTTCCAATATTCAAATTGATATAAATTTTCAAAGTGAAAAGAACTTCGTGACCCAAATCAGACCTCTAGGCTTCCCCATGTCCACACCATGTTGTACTAATTTTCACTCATAATGATAACCAAAAACACCGACTATTTCTTCATAATGCTTGGCATGCCATTGGTTTACTTGAATAGTGAAATTGGTGGTTTTGAGTCTCAACTATGGTGGCCCCAAGAAAGGTCTACATGTCATAATTGGGGGAGGTGGTGGTTTTAGGACATCCTACTTTATCACTGGAATTAGTGAAGAACATTGAATGTGTTGATCAAAAGTCAAATAAATTTGAATAGAAGGAAGTCTACACAGGATCTATTCAAAACTGCTATAAAAAAACATGAGGCCCAATTTGGGTTAACCCTGCCAATTGTAACGCCAATTTAAGGCAGTAAACCCTACCAATTGTAACGTAAATAGGTTTTCTAGCACACCTCTAGGGCAAGGTTCTCTACATTAGAGTTAACCGAAAAGAAGCCCATCTAACCTCCCTTTTTGCTCTATTTCTAACCTCTCTTTTGAGCTATACTTGGGTTGAATAGAGTCGTGTCATAGATTGTTCCCTTGTGGGCCATGGGCTTGGAGGTTTGGTAGAAGGTGTGGGAGTCATTGCGAGGTGTGGAGAATAATGACAGTGGCTTGCTTTAGATTGTCCCCCAACTCATCATGAACTAGTTTTTGGTCTATTTATATTTCAATATGAGTTCTAGAGGAGTTCAAGAGGAGTTTGCTAAAACTTTCCTCTTTGAGCTGACTTTTCGGTTAACTCTATTGTAATAAAAACTTAGTGTTGCATTTTTTTTTCACTTACAAAAGCTGGGGTGATCAGAAAGGATATACCAGTCATTGCGTCGCCAAAAGCAGCCAGTATTGTCCAACGTCTTGGCTTTTCGGACGTCAGAAGCCTTGCCCACGGCACCTCTACACAGATCCCGGGTTTTCAAGTATGGGCAACCGTGGGCGGCCGAGTGGGTCCTCCATGGGCGCTGCGTGAGAATGGCTTTGTGCTCCAGGAAATGCAAACAGGGCTCAGGTAGGGAAACTCGCACTAGTAGGAAATGTGTCGTTTTTCACTTACTATAAATGAAAAAGGAATGAAATTGCGCCAGGCACATGGGTTGCGTCGATTATGAGTGGTTTTGGTCACAAGAAGACAAAAATCTAGGCACAATATTCCGTCACTGTTCACTGTTTCCACAAAGTGGGGAATGAAAAACGATAGTTCTGCTACTAGTGTCGTCTTGAAGGTGTTTTTGCTAAAGTGAAACGTGTTCTAAAATTAACCCCTAAAGGACCAACAAGCCCAAATTGGGGCTGATGTTTTTTTTTGAGTAGGTCATTTTTGGACTTTCCGCTTGTTCAAATGTCTTTGTTTCTTGACCAACACATACAATGTTCTTCACTGATTCTGGTGACATAAAATTTGGTTCCATCTTAATTCTATTTTTCACAATGTGATCAATTAAATTTGTCATTTCAAAACCATGAATCCTTGGTCCTTTAGGTTTTAATTTGAGCTCAAATAAACAGCCTAAGTTTCAGATTTGTCTATACACAATCTATTATGTTGAATGTACAGGTTGAGAATTGGTTTCAGTTGGAAATTGTGAAGTTTTAAAACTCCTCTTTTGAACTAGCTTTTACCTGATCATGATTATGGTTCATCTTTCTTACTATTTTGAGATTCCAATATCATATGTCACTATTTTTTGTGGTACCAATCAAGGCTTAGAGTTTTCATGAGGTTTGCTTCTGATGTTTAATGCTGTACAGACTCTACTATGAACCTCACTGCAGTTTTGACGAGGAATCCGTCCGGTCTATGAGCCCAGGTTAGTACTCTTCTGTGCAATTTAAGGATTCCGTTTTGACAAATGGAGCGATTGTTTTCAATAAAATTAGACTGTCTCAAGAACTTATTACAAAGAGAAGCTTCTCCATGTTTCATGTGGGAGGATTCCTTTCCTATGATAAATAGGGAGGCCTCCAAATTACTAGTAGGAAATGTGTCGTTTTTCACTTACTGTAAATGAAAAAGGAATGAAACCGTGCCAAGCACATGGGTTGTGTCAATGCTGGTGAGTGGTTTTGGTCACAAGAAGACAGTAATCTAGGCACAATATTCCGTCACTGTTCACTATTTCCACAAAGTGGGGAATAAAAACGACAGGTCTGCTACTAATGAATGATGTCTAAAAGTTCACTGATTTTACTGAAAAATTTGGTTTTTCTTTTTCTTTTTGGATCTTATGGTAATTGTATGTTGGTTAGGAACTAAATAATTGAGTTAATAGAAATACACAATCATATGTTGATGGCTTGTGCAGTTGATGTAGTCATCACCCCAGGGCGTCAGTACAAAGTTGCTGGCTTTCCATTGACAGAGAGCGTCGAGGACGCTGTGCGTCTCCTACACATATTGAAACCTCAGTTGGTTGTACCCATACAGCTAACGCATCTGGAAATGACGGGGTAATCACAAAGCCTGTTGAGATGATTTTTAAGATTGATTGGTTTTCCATTAATAGCGGTAAGAGTAGAAGGCAAATAGTATTTTTCCTGCATAGAAAAAGAGAAATCATGAAGATTGCAATTTTTTCTATAATTTTATTCTAAAAACTGAAATTTCTACAAATTTTCAAAGCGAAAAGTTAGTCATCACCCAAAACTGATAATTAGACTATCCCAAATTTGTGAACATGAAACCAGCCCAAATTCTACAAATTTGATTGGTTGATACACAAGTGGCATTGAGTTTGGTTGTTAATCATTTTGGGTTAATCTACAATTTGGTTTTGGGTGTAGTAACCATTTCAAGATATTCTACCTTATGTACTAGGTAACTCAAATTTGGGAGCTCACTTGTGGAAAACAAATACAGGTTGAGTTGCCTTACCCCTAAGAGCATGGCCACCCATGGCCTCAGAGGGTCTCTGACCTCAAGAAGTGGATGAAAAGTTTCAAGGGGCCTTTCAAAATGCCTCTTGACTCTGGATTCTAGCGTGTTAGAAATTGGGCCTTGAAATCACTATTGAGTTGACTATTCGATGATTATTCCTCTCATTCTACTTGTGATTGGTCCATTCACTATTTGATGCGCACTTTTGATACGTGAAGGGCGTGCAAGGGTGGGGGAGTGTGAGTGCAAGGGCCCTTCACATGTAGATGAATAATTTGAGAGGGTTAGTCCTAGCGTGCATGGGTGGGAATGCTCTAAAGGACCAAGAAGCCCAAATTGTGCCTCATGTTTTTTTTAGTAGTTTTGAGTAAGTCCTATATAGAGCTCCTTTTGTTCCAAAATTATTTTTTTGACCAACACATGTAATTTTCTTCACTAATTTTGATGACATAAAATTTGGTCCCATCTAAATTATATTTTCACAATATGATCAATTGAATTTGTGATTTATAACCACAAATCCTTGTCCTTTTGGGGTTAAGTGGTGAAGGATGCATTTCTTCCACAACCAAGCTCCAGAAAATTGAGTGTCCTAGAAACTAGAATGAGGGGAGTGGTTATGACTTGTAGTCTTGCAGCAGTGGTCCTTTGTTGGGTGGGTCGAATAGACACTTTATTCACGACGACCTCGAAAGAGGACTGGAGTTCTTACTACTACTACATTACAAGTTCTCATTGAGATTATGTTTAATTTTTTTGTGTGGAATTTTGTGCATGACTTCAGTTTGGCAGCACCCCTACTTCAACTCATTGGGTCCGTGAACGACTTTGAAGCAGATATTCGTAAAGCCGGGATCAAAGCTAGGTAATTAGTATATATTCTTTACCCTTAATTGCTTGAGATGACATATGTTTCATCCATCCCTTTGAACCTTGTTTTCGAGATCTATGAAACTACACTACATGCTTTTTTCAAATGATGAAAAATCAAAATGTTTTTGTGTTTACAATTTTTTTACTATATGTAGTAAAACATTTATAGACTACAACACATCAAACAAGAAATTTATTGGACTTATCATATCATAATGATATCAGTTCTTACAATTCGAGCCTATCATACCAAAATTCACATACTAAAACTTAAAAATCTAATTTTTTTAAAAGTTAAATGCTTTAGACTAACACCTATGGTGTTTTTTTTTCAAATTCTTCCTAAAATGGATGTTTAAGTTTTAAGTTTTGTACAGTTAGGGGTTAAAGAAAGGGGCACCAAACAAAATTTTACTTTCCTTCAAATTTTAATTATTCAAGTTACCATGTGATGTTGGTTTTAATTAATTTGGGTGATTAGTGATGTTGGAAAGAATTTGTTGGTTGCAGGGTTGTGGCGCCCCCTCTTTCAGGGCAATTCATACACGTCCAGCTTGGGAGTGAGAAGCAAACTCATTAACATTCCCCTTCCAATTTTTCACCCTATTAGAGTTATCCTCACCAAAATCATTTTTGATATCAAAAATATGCTCGCCCTCACCAAAATTAAAACATGTTTACTTCTGATGGCCCTCTTCAAAATGTGTTGGCCCTCCTCAAAAGGTAGAAGGAATAGATCATGTGGATAAATCAAGCAACTGACATCTTTCATTAAATTTAAGTTTTACTTTGCGGCTAAGGTAGGAGGCTCTAAACCCACCATTTTAAGGGTTGTTAATTTATGAGGACACATGGAGAATTGAGCATGATTTTTCACTAGAAGACAAATCCAAGCAAAGACCAACATACTTCGAATCAAAAAAATTGAATGTTCCTAAAATTAGTTATGAATTTATGAAGTTGAAATGACATGGGTTCTAAAGTGGTGCTTTTCACCATGGGTACATCCAAAATTTCAAAATGTTCGTCCCTTGGTAGATTGCGGGTTTAGAACTGTGGCGGGTCTAGAGCCCTCTACCTTATACTCATTTGGAGGTTACTGGAGCACTTCCATGAAAAACACCTTGGCTCTTGATTTACATTATGACTTATGGATAACTCTATTGTTTGAAGATCGTTTCAATGGGTTCTCTCCAAAGTTGTGAGTACTACACCGAAATGATTATTTATTATGGTATGATAATTGGCCTGCATGTAAGTTATCATGTTCAATTTAACAACACCACCACTGCACATCACGAATGTGACAACCACAATTGATGCCCAATAAATAGAATTGTACTTGGCTATCATGATCAGCAACTTTTGTCAAATATTTATTTTTTTGCGGAAATGATGTAAATATTCTCTAAAATTCTCTTTTCACCATAAAAAATAGGTTTTTTTTTACTTTTTTAAATTCTTAATAATATGGGCTTATCTTTTTATACTCATTTTTTTGCCAAACCTAAAAGTAGGTACGGTGTGTCTTCTTTATAATCATTTGTCTTATTTCTGGTGTAGTACTTACTTTTGCAAACAACCAAGTCCTTTCACAAAATGAAATTGGTTGTAATTTCTTGTCAAATCTATAATTTTATGCAACCGGATGAACAAGAGCCAAAAATTCTTGTAAAGTCACCAAGAGTCTAAAATTCTCAAATCACCAAGAGGTTGTAAATTCACCTATTTGAAATTATTTTTTTGTTTCCAAATACAAATATCTCGACAAAGATAATGAGAAAATATCATCCATGTGAAAAATGACATTGACAATGGAAACTAAACAATGACAATAAGAATTTTAATGGAAAAAATTTGTTACAAATATCTATGAGTTAACCCCAAAAGGTCATAAGGTGTCCCTAGATTGACGATTTCAAAAAAACAATCATAAAATACTACTTGAAAGTATATTTTAAAATTGATTTACAAATGAAAGTTGTAGATTTAGAATTTTTGACTCCATCCATATGGTTAAATTCACTAATGTTATTAGCAATATTTTGTTATATAATTTGAAAGCTATAATTAAAAACTCCTTCTAAATTTGATTATAGAAAAAATATTAACATTTTGAGTAAAATTTGTTGAAGTGGGTTTGAAATGAGATACTCTTGACGTGGTGATTTTTTTGAAATTTTTATGTTTCTTAATTCTATGACCTTCAATTTTTTCAAGGCCACTTTTGAACAAAAGTCAATGCTATTTTGCTTGGTCCAAATTTCACATACTTCTACATTTGTAATTTAGGAAGAAATATATACTCTAGTAACACCAAATCCAACCGTTGAATAGGACAACAACTTAATAATGTATCTCCAAAAAATGTTTCATGGTAAAAATGTTTATAAAAGGGAGATCTAAATGAACAAAACTGTCATCAACTCAAAATGGATTACTAAAACTTTTAGGAGTTAAGGCTTGACTTACGAAGAAAACTATTTTGAAATATAAAAATTTCATTTTCACTATTTTTTTTGGAACCCTTTCAACAATTCAAGCTTCTCTCTTTAATGAAATTAATAAGTCAAGAAAAACTTATCCAAATCATATGTTGCCATCAATTATAGCCAAGGACAAAAAAAACCATTTAACCCTTTAAGGACCGCACATTCAAATACCGGTAGTGGATGTTTGTTGGTCAAAACCAATATTGACCTTGAAGATGAATATTTTTGCTATTGCTTTCAATTAAGAAAATGAAGTTTATTGAGTCTAGTTTTCACTTCACTTTTTGGATCTTATAAATTTCAAATATTTAATATTTTATTTCTGTTACAATCTATGTAGCTCAAGGTCTTAATTACACTGCATAGGATGTTCACCTTTTGAATTTTAAATTTTAAATTAAAAAAATTTACAAAAAATATATCATGTGATTCTTCATTGTCATTTGCACATGTTCTAGAAATTTTACATTTTTTGAAGATTTTTGTAATCAATATGAATTTCTTGAAGTATTTGACCTAAAAATTTGTAAAAAGTTCATTTTGTATTAAAAAAATTGGAAAATTTTAGGACTAATAGGAAACATACACTTTTATGCATGAAAAATATTATAAAATTTATTTTACTAAATCTTGAAAGCTAAACTATGTACAAAATTGTAGTTTGACTATTCTACAAAGAATGGGACGTTAACCCCTTAACGTACCGATCCTTTGAACGCAAGTAGATGTTAGCCTGAAAAATAGATTTTAGCATGACTCAAATGTACAATAAGTGTACATGAAAGGACCATTGCATGCATGAAATCTACCCAACAAATTTGACATATTTGCATTTGGAGGCCTCTCCAATATTATGGACCTCTCCCCATCACAAGAGATTTACTCTCATTGGTAGAGAACTTAATAGGCTTGCAAAGGTGACTTGGATGAAAGTCATCCCACATTGCATGAAAAAGTTACAGGACTTTGAATCCGTTCATGATCCAGTTTCTGGACGCTGTGACGTTTAGGAGTTAACTCCTAACCGCCCAACCATGCATATTTTGCATGATGTACGGATTTGAACTCCAATTTCTCATCCATCATGCACTTTTTGCAGCGTGAAATTTTTACTGAAACTTTTATGGGAAGTTAGCTTTGTGCATGTGTGATCCGATTAGAAAGGGGATGATTTGTGAAAATTTTATGCCTCATTTCATGCTGTAGTGTTCCACCCCAAATTTGGAAGATTTTAGTCTACAAGTGCTCTTAAAAAAGTCAAGTATTAAAAATAAGCAACCAAAAAATCTCCAAAAATCACTACACTTAGAGTATCACAATTCAATCCATCCCAAAAAATCTCATTATTAGATTGTCAATATCTTATTCGTAATCATATTACAAAAGAACTCTAAATTTTAAGTTAAAAAATTTATACACAAATATTGGTGATAGCAATCGCAAATCTAACCGTATGGATAGAATCTAAAATGCATAATGTACAACTTTTATTCATTCATCAAGTTGAAAATATCCCTCTTAGTTGCATTTTATGATGCATCTTTGAAAAACTGCCAAATCTGAAAAGGGTGAGATCCTTTAGGGGTTAAAGGGTTAATGAACACTGCTCAGGGTTAGCCGATTACCTTTGTGGTTGAATAAACTTTTAACGATACTTTTGCCTTTTACTTTTAAAGGCCCTCAGGTGGCGTGAGCCGGCCGCTGCCGCAAACCCTAGCCGGGGTTGGTCCCTCCCTCGGCGTCTCTTTTTCTCGTATCGGTCCCCCCGGACTCACCGCACCGCAACCTCTAGCTCCGGTCCAGCGTCTCACCGATTCCTCCTCGCATCGCCTGTCACCGCAGCCGCAGCTCCAGCCGCTACCGCACGCTCCTGCCGTGCCCCTCCCTTTTTACGGTGTCCGAAATGGTGCCCGATTGAGCTCGCAGCCTCGGTTTTTCCGGTACTAGGGTTTCAAATCTCGCCGTTTACTCATGATCAAAGCATTTTTCCAATTCTTATCTTTCACTTTTTTTTTTGGGAGAAATCAATCGATATAGATGGAACATCGGGGTTGAAACTCTTTTTTTAAAATTTTATTCTATTTTTGTTAGGGAGAGAGCAATGGATGGGACGACTACATCGGGGACATTGCAGAGTTTAGGCTCGGAGAGAGAGACGTGGATTGACGAGGAGGTGGAAGCGCTGTTAGACGTGTGGGGCAACACGTACATTCACGTGAACCGGGAGAATCTCGGGAAGCGGCATTGGGAGACCGTGGTGCGCGAGGTGAATGCGCGCCTGGCGCATCAGCGCGAGCAGCCGCAGATGAAGAACAAGATCGACTCGCTGAAGAAGCGCTACAAGCGGGAGAAATTGAGCAAAGGCGAGAATGACCGCAACTTGATCACATGGAAGTGGTATGATCGTTGTGACTTGTTGTGGGGGCCGTCGGCCAAGCGAGAGATCATGGCCACTACTATTGCAGGTGCAGTGCTTTTACTTTAGCATTTTTGCTACTTTTCCATGGCTTGAAGAGCAATCCAGGCTCCTCGGATGCTCTTTTCATATTAATATATAGCTAATATCAGGGTAATACACATGTGCTATTGCAGGTGCAGTGATTTTAGTTTAGCCTTTTTGCTACTTTTCTATGGCTGGAAGAGCAATCCAGGCTCCTCGGATGCTCTTTTCATCTCGGATGCTCTTTTCATATTTAATATATAGGTAATATCAGGGTAATACACATGTGCTACCTAGGTGCTACTTAGGCAATACCTGAGTGATACCTAGGTTTAAATTGATTCAATGTAGGCAATCTGGCTATTATTTGAGTTAACCGAAAAGAAGGCCATCTAACCTGCCTTTTTGCTCTACTTCTAACCTCTTTTTTGAGCTATACTTGGGTTGAATAGTGTCGTGTCATAGATTGTCCCCTTGTGGGCCATGGGCTTGGAGGTTTGGTAGAAGGTGTGGGAGTCATTGCGAGGTGTGGAGAATAATGACAGTGGCTTGCTTTAGATTGTCTCCCAACTCATCATGAACTAGTTTTCGGTCTATTTACATTTCAATATGAGTTCAAGAGGAGTTTGCTAAAACCTTCCTCTTTGAGCTGACTTTTCGGTTAACTCTAAAATCAGGGTAATACACATGTGCTACCTAGGTGGCGATACCTAGGTTTAAATTAATTCAATGTAGGAAATCTGGCTATTATTCCTTCTTCTTTTCTTCAAAAATCCTTTGTATGAATTAGCCAACTCAAATTGTATGTAGCAGTTTGGCTAAAAGTAGCAACAAGAATCACTGTGCAGGTGTACAAGCTCATGGAGATGTGGTAGCAATGCATCAGGACAGCAGCAATCGATTAGTTGTTCCATTCCTGAATGCCGAGGTGAATGGCGATCAGCATGGTGTGAATAATAAAGCAGCGGCGTCGTCCAGGATCGGTGATTGTCACGAGGACAGTCTTCCGCGCGCTGACATTCCTCCACCTCCGTGTACGAGGTGTGGCCGCGACAACAATAATAACGCAGGTCAGCGTTACTTTTTTGCCTTTCTGCTTGGACCATGTGAAGCTTTGGATTTATTTCTTTATTTAAGGTAGAGGGCTCCAAAACCAACAGGGTTCTAATTCCAACAGAATTTAGGCACAATGATAATCCTAGAAACTATATCTAGGTAGACCATAGATCGCTTATCATTTTGGTCAACATTCAATAAGAGCTCTATGATGTACCTAGATTTGTGTTTTAAAATAAATGCATGGTTTAGATTCTGTTGGAATTAGAACCCTATTGGTTTTGGAGCCCTCTACCTTATTTATTTAATTATCTTCCAGATTCTGCTTCCAGTTGTGTCCATTGCTATCATTATTATTAAAGTTGAGAGGATTAACTCAGACTTTTTTCTTGGAATCAGTGTACATTACCAGTCTGTTTAAGGTCCCACAACGAGTCGTTCTAGAACTACATATTCCTTTGGGGTACCGTTCAAATGAATTCGTTCTAGAATGACTACCGTGCTTTGATTTTTGTTGGAATTGGGTACACTGTTGGTTTTGCGTGGTCCTACCTTATGTTTGAAGAGCCCTTCAACTTCAAGTTCCCCATCCTGAAACGCCCTTCAAACATAAAAAGTGTACATCAAATAATCAATGGAAGTAAAATGTGGGATATAGTCAACTAAACTTATATTTGATGTGTCATTGCTTAACTCCTAAACGGCCAACCATCCATTTTCTGGATGATGAACAGAATCAACCTTTGTTTTCTTTTCCGTCATGCACTTTTTGTAGTGTGGATTTTTTACTATAGATTTTATGGGAAGTCAGCTTCATGCATGTGTCAACTGATTAGAAAGGAGATGATTTATGGAATTTTTATGCCTCGTTTCATGTTGCATTGATTCACTAAAAATTTATAAGATTTCAATGGAAAAGTGCTCTTGAAAAAATCAACTCATAAAACTAAGCAACCAAAAAATCTCCAAAAATCACTACACTTAGAGTGTTACCTTCCAACCCATCACAACAAATTTCATCCACATATTGTCAATATCTTCTTTGTAATTGAATTACAAAAAAAATAGAATTTTAAGTTTCAAATTTTATACAAAAATATTGGTGATTGCATTTTTTTCATTCACTTTTGGAGTGTGTCATACTCTTAGTGCACTCTGTTTGAGGTGTTCTTAGAGGGGGAGGAGAATTCATGTGATGTTTGTAAGATTCTTTTGTGGATTTATTGATCTTGTTATGTGTATGTATATGTATATATTTGCGTAATTTATTTATTTTTGTATGTAATATTGTTTTGTGTATGATATTATAATATATAGGGGAGATTGATGTTAGTGTATTAGGTGATTACATCAATGTAAGAGTTTTCAGGGTTTGTTAAAATGGGAAATGGTTGATTATTTTCAAGTAAGATGGCATTAAAGTTGATTCTGTTTAGAGTTCGTTTGATTGTGGATTTGGAAATGTCAAAAGGATTGTGAAATTTAGCTATATCGGGTGATTGTGTTGTTAGAGGTGTTATTTGGTGCCTGTGAAGAGGGAGCTAAGACAAAGTTGTGGAAAATAAAATGGGCCACACTCAGTAAGAATTGTGGTGTACAAGGCTAGAGTGATATTGCCATTTTCTTATGACTACATATTTTCAGATGAGCAGTTAGTAGTGACATGTTTCATTCACTTTCATGGATACAAATACTGAATTGGGAATATATATTTTTAAATCGCTGATAATAGTGTCGTGTCATAGCTTGTCCCCTTATGGGTCATGGGCTTGAAGCTTTGGTAGAAGGTGTGGGAGTCATTGTGAGGTGTGGAGAATAATGACAATGGCTTGTTTTAGATTGTCTCCCAACTCATCATGAACTAGTTTTTGGTCTATTTATATTTCAATATGAGTTCAAGAGGAGTTCAAGAGGAGTTCAAGAGGAGTTTGCTAAAACTTTCCTCATTGAGCTGACTTTTTGGTTAACTCTATTGCAGGTAATGTGGAGCCTGGGAAGGAGAACGTGAAACGCAGGAAGCTGGGAGGAGCTGCTCTCACAGCGCAGAACGTGGCAAAGATCGTGCAAGGGTTCGCAGACACGTATGCGCGCGTTGAGCAAACCAAGATGGAGATGGCCATGGCCATGGAAGAGCGGCGCCATCAGTTTCTGGAGAGGATGGAGGAGAGGCGAATTGAGAATGAGGAGAGGCACATGGAGCGGCAGCTCAAAATGGAGGAGAGACGACTGGAGTTGCAGCAGAAGCTCATGGAGCAGAAACTGGAGTTGCAGGAGAAGCACATGGAGAGACGAGAGAATCTCAAGCTGGAGCTCCTGCGACTCCGCCTCCAGGCAGGATTCTTTCTTTCATTTTTCCACTAATGCTCAACTGGCGAATTATAGTACTACTCCCTCTGTCCCAAAATTATTGTCATACAAATTTGTTTGGTATTTCTTTGAGCCAATTTCATTGATCATATTGTAAGGAACATGATTAAAAAAGGTTTCAAATTATGTCACTAGAATGATTGAAGAACATTGCATGTGTTCATTGCAACCCAAATAAAATTAGCCACAAGGAAGTATCGACATGACAATAACTTTGGGACGGAGGGAGTACTATGTTGAATCCAAACATTTTCACATTCATCCATGTCTTGGACCTAAAAATCATTATTCATCTATTTGAAGTATTACTTTCATCCAAATCTGGCAATTTCATGTATTTATTTATTTTAAATGATTGAAATTTGGCTCCAGGTTGTAGGCCAACCGAAAAAATTACCACCTGGAGTGGAGCAACAGGCAGTACAAACCACCTGCGAGAAGTTCAGTGGCTCAAATATCACCAACTTCTGACTTCATATGTAGAAACATCACTTCCCACTCCGTCTACTCTTAGATTTGTCGATAAACTACTGATTTTGTACAGAAAAAGGCAATGGTTGTAGATAAGCTTAGCCTCTTACATGCCCGTCTTGGCCCTCTGCCAGTGTCTGCTTGGAGTAGATGAAGCTGTTTGATTACTTGCATGCAAAGCTGTTCCTTCTCAAGTGCTAGTCATCGGACTTTTACCGGAAGCAGGTGGCGGAAGCTTAGGGATCTGCAGTCTGTTCGGCGGCCTCTACAAGGTAATGATCTGCTGTTAGTAATACCAAATTGGATGGAATTCATTTTATTGCTTAGAAATGCATGATTAGAGGCGGTTTCGTTAAGTTGCGGTTTTCTAGTTATCTGGACATTATACATGTTTGAAATTCAAAGCACCCGGGTATGATTTTTAATATGATTTTGGTGCATTTTGTAATGTTTGCAGCAAGTGTATGGACCAGCCTGGTGGGTTGGGGATGTACCGCTTCTCAAGAAGGTTCTCATCTATTGCGTTTCCCATGTTTCTTAGATTTTGTATATCTGGGTCTCTAGTGTAAGATATGTAACTGCCCCTGGTTGGAAAGAAAAACGAGACCCCCCACAGTGAAATCTTGGGTGACCCCTGCCCTGCAAATTGAGAGTATTGCACTCCTTTCCACATTGCAATTAGGTTTTTGATGGTAATTTGATCATATGATGGACAATGGATGTCAAACTCTTGAGTATAAGATCCGCTTATAGTTGACAGCAGGGGGTGTCAGAGTGCGAGTATTTGCCCCAGCTTTTCTGCAGTGAGGATGTGGCCCCTGTCTCCTTGAAGGGCGGTGGTAGAACTTTGCGATTTCAATTTGCAAGTAGAAGGCAATTGCTTTGGTGAGAGTCGTGATTCTGAGCGTGGATTATGGGATGCACCACGTACAAACAGTGCTGCTGAGTCTCACCTCACAGGCTCGCAATTTGACACCCTCTAATGAGTATCTCATTTCCTCAACCCCTAAACGTCCTATGGGGATAGTAGATATGTTTTCGTATAATTGGCATTTGCTACCAACAAGAAGTTCTAAATTAGGATCTCAGTAGCTCACTAGAACCGCATTGATCTAAATTTCAACTTTTTTGTTGAACTCAAACCCATTAAAGGTGTGGAACCATTTCGAATACAAGAAATATATGTTGTATTCTACTTGCCGCAAAGACATTTTCAGACGTTTAGGGGTTAACTGTTGCCATTGTCCCAAAGTTGCAATGAGGAACACTACATAGCGTAAAGTCGTATTAATCATAGAGAAAATTGGAGGTTACAGTAAGCATGATGCATATGCAGTTTGAGGTGCACTTTTTAAGTTCTATCTTTATTGATTCGTGGTCACCAAAGTTGCAGGGGTACCGTTTAATTATTTAACGTCGTGTGCATTCGAAATTCTCAGCTGAAAGTGAACCCAGCAATGTACGGGGAGATCTGGCAGTTAGTGTAAAATCAGCCGAATGAAATTGCCAAATAACCGGTTGAAATTCATAGTTTTAGGCTAAAATCCGGAGAAAATTTGTGATACTTGGGTGCTACCTAGGTGAAACATGGGCAAGAACCGGATGCATTCTTGTGTAAAACCGATTACTTTTGTAAAATATTGGATTTTAGCTGGTTTCCTTGGAAAACTCCCCGATCATTGGAACCCAGTCATGATTAGCCTTTCACAGGTCTCTAAATGTCAACTACACTGAATGGCGTATTTAGTGTGCTGGGACACATTTCTAAACCCGGACATTATTTAATAGTGTCCTTGTAAGAAAAGAATCTAGTGTTCCAACGACATATGGCAAGTTTATAATAAATATGGCATGCCACCTCATGTCACTCTCATTACTTGGAAACATGGCACTTTCAATGAAAGTGAATGAAAAGTGAATGACTGTTTCTGATTACTTTTGAATGAATTGTGGTAAAAGACATCAATTCTCCTTGGACACTAAATACGCCATTCAATGTAGTGGGATTTTAGAGATGTCGATAATATGATGCTAGATTTGCTTTTGTGCTGAACGATCACAGTCAACTCAGCCTTGTAGGGATGTTGCAGTCTAGAACATGCGTGTTGCCTGACTTGGACATTTGGATTTTGCTTCAATGTCGTTTTGGACAGTGACTACAATAGGGGTTGTCACAGTTCATGCTTTTAGCCTCATGACTTTTTCTTTCTAAATCCAGCCCTGCACGATTCTGAGTCCTTGAGTTTGATTCTAGTTTGTCAACATCAAGAATCTTTAGTTTGAACTGGAATGGAAGTTTAATTGCAAAAATCCAATTTCAGTATTCTTAAATTAATAAGTAGAAGTTATCACTTGTTTTATACAAGCTTTTATTGTTGAATGTTGTTTTTGCCTTGTGTAGCCTAACTTTCAATGTTGTGCATGGTAGTTGAACTTGAGGTGGCACAAGCAGGAACCTCCTTGTCTGCATTCCAATGTGAATTGTATAAGTTGTATAATTAAAGGTATGTGTGCATGTTCTTCTCACCGCAAAATTCTTTCAATTTTTGTTGTGCCCTCCAAAGGACTTTATGTGTTGGTCAAAGTAATCGTGTCAACAATCAAAGTATGAAAAGTTGTATTTCTGAATTTGATGAGATTTGACTACTACAATGTGAGTCTCAAAGTAGTAGACGATGAGTTATTACAATCTTTGCATTCCATGCCAACTATGGATTAGAGTATTGTACTTTAACCCCTAAAGGTTGGAATGGCATTTTCGGGGTGAACAATATTTGGGACCTGCAAGTGCCATTTAGAGGGTTAGCTAGGTTTTGAATCCAAAGTCCCATCTGGTCCTTGCACGGGCTCTCATCCGGCCCAACCTTTCCCACTCACTATTCGTTATTAACCTTTGCCTCGCATTGTTCATCGTCATCAAGTTGTCCCATAGCTTTAGTAGCCTTGTAGAGTATGACCCAACACACAAGTAGTTGGCTCTTTTCACTCATTTAAGCGAGACCGATTCCACATTGAGGACCAGTTGGCATTGGTGAAATTCATAGATTGCCGTGAAACTCATGAGAGTGAGTAGGAACTTGCGGTAACGATGGCGTTCATAGTTGCTTGTTGTTGCAGACTTAGCGTCCCATCTACAACGTCGATGCTTCTTGTTACTAGTCCATTTGTGACAATAATCACAAATCTCAGACAATTGTTGCAATCAACCAACGTGCATTGATAGAATTGTGGGATTCATACTTTGTTGAACGTAGTTACTAACTTGTCACAAAATTCAACAATACAGAAACCCAAGATGAGTTTACCATAGTCGAAGCCAATATGTGTCGAAGAGATGTAAAACATGTTTACCCGGAAAGGACCACGAAGGGCCTCATATTTCTTTTAGTGGTTTTGAGTAGGTTTTATATGAACTTCTTTATGCTCAAAAGGCTGTTTTTTCTTTGACCAACACATGCAATGTCCTTCAGTGATTTAAATAGTGATAAAATTTGCTCCAATTTGAATTGAATTTTTTACAATATGACCTATAAAAAATTTCACCTTCAAAACCATGAACCTAAACGACCAAAGATCCACTCCCAATATGCCACTTGGACATGCAAAAGCATTTATTGGAATGCATCGCATTCATACTCATTGACTCTGATAATAGAGTTGAGATTATTCAAAGTTGGTTTCACTAATACCAACAAGTCCTCAAATGCTGGATTGATCCCACCGATGTGAGTGAAAAGAGCCGACTACTTCTGTGGTTGGGTCATCCACCACGAGGTTACCAAAGCTAAGGGACAACTTGATGACGATGAATAGTGCGAGGCAAAGAACGACAATGAATAGTGTGTGGGAAAGGTTGGGCGAGGTGAAAGCCCGTGCAAGGGCCAAACGGGACTTCAGATTCAAGACCTAGGTAACTCTCCAAACAGCGCTAGCACATCCCAAATATTGTTCACCCATTCTTGGGATGCTCATTGGTCAAATTCAATTCTGGCTCTCTATATTCATTTTTAGTGTTTGATTTTTAACTAACAAAATGAAGCTTATTAAATTCACTTCCTACTCAATTTTAAATTTTTTTTTGTAATTTCCAAAAATTCCTTGAAATTCTTAACATTATTCTTCATTCTTACTTGCATCTTTAGAAAAAAAAACCGAAATTACTTAAATTTATTTTTTCTTATTTGTCAATTTAGTCTTTGTTTTTTCTCAAAATCATTTGAAAATTTTCACACTAGTAGAAATCAAAAGTCCCTCTAGCTCAAGAACTCTGACACCCCTAGTCTTTGTCAACAAAATCCCTCAAGCGCAAGAACTGAATGTAAATGCTGACCCCAAGATTGCAATGGAAAGTCGCTTGTAGAGATTGAAGAAAGATTTTGCAGTGCAACATAGTGGGTTAGGTAGAATGTCAGCCTGGTCACAATAATTAAAAGGGTACTACTTTTGATGACGTCCACCTAAGCGCCACATAGACAAATCGCAATTGTCAACCTTTGCAGAACCTTGAAAAAGCCATTCGCCAATGAAAAGGAAAACCAGCCAATTCCAGTTCTTGAAGACCCATCTTGGTACAAAACCCATTTATTACTCAAACTCATTATGACTTTTTCAGTTCGAGGGGTACTGCAAGTTCAATTCTCACTTACAATTGATGTGTTTACAACTGGCACTGGCATGTTTCTCCTTGCGGAGAGGAGAGCCTTGTTCCAAAGAATGTCTCCCTACCCCCTGCAGCCCACTACCAATATTATGGACTTGCAAAGCCTACTAAAACCAGAAGAGATAATACTCCAGAGCTCCTTCACTGGTCTATGTGGAGCTCTCTCTTATTGTAAAACTGTATCTGTTTCTTAAGAATGTAGTATACCTATGATCAGCTTTAATATAATACAAAGCGGCATTGCTCACCAATTCTAGTGAGCATGTGTAAGGGGAGTTGGTCAAACATGACCCAGAAATTTACCTCAGAATGCCTTCATCTCCAGCTTTATGAGCTCCTTTTATGGTCCTTCCATGACCAAAGTCGCCATAACATTCAGTGAGGACTGGCCTCCCCAATGAAATGATGAGGAATATACCTCATCATCTCTTCAGCAACATCATTAGCTAAGGGGCCACATGGCAAGGGCAAGCATAACTCCAAGGATGAAGCTAGATGAGCAGCCCCCGCATAAGCCACTGAATGTTATGCGTTTGCATCAGCTTCAATTTTCCTTTAATGCACTGAGAATGCCTGTATGAGCCCGGACTGATTGGATTGGCTATTGTGGCCGAGGTTGGCTCGCAGGGGCTCAGGAAGACCGCCTCGAATTCGGAGAATAAAACCGAGGAATGAGGAGCAGTAGCAGAGCTGGCTATGTAGTTGTCCTTTCAGAGATGGGAGCCGCTGGAGCTGGTGGAGGAGCTCCCTGTGGAACTGGTGTGGCATTCGTTGTAGTTCTGGATGCGGAACAAGGTACCAGTCTGAGGAAAAGTGCCTTTCCTTGTGCCTTTCGCAAGCCCTTCACTCTCGACTTTCGCTGCTCATGTACAACAACCCGGGGTGAGTTCGTCAGTGCAATAATACAGGGTGCAACAGAAAGCAATCAAGCATCTCCTTGTACTGTACTGTATACAAGAGGAAATTAAACACTGGTTGTTAAGATCTTGAAATCTCTCATAAACGTTCCCCAAGTACTGATCCTAAATGTCTTTAACCCCTAAGCATCCACTGTGTATTTTCTGTAGTGTAGGAAAATTGGACCCCCTACTGCAAATCATCTGTTTGTGTAAAAATGGCTTCAGTTTGACACGATCGTATAGAACAAGAGCTTTTAAATGATGTATTGCAATCAGAAAACCGAGAAAATGCCACCATTGCAGAGTTCAGTGATGCAGATGGCTATATTGGGCGTTTTAAGTCTAAGGTGAGAGGGTATACCATCAAAAATTCAGGCTGGGGTGACGCCTTTTTCCAGCAAAGGCGGATCTCCTTCGGAAGTCCACGCTGAGCATCAACCCTGGATTCACCAAGAAGACAAAAAGTTAGGACATGGAAGCTGAAAACAGATAGACAACGCTTTTTTAACAAGCTACCCCATCTTCGACATTCTGCAGACAAGGTGCTTCATATCTTGTGCACATCATGTGGTGATTTGATTTCAATGAGATTGTCCTTACGTGCTATGTCTGCGATCAAGAGCCGCTGGCGCGGAACTGTCCATGTTCCGAAACTGCATACTCCTCTGCTCCCAGATCTTCTTTCTCGCCGCCCGAATATCGTCAATCTCACTCTGTGGATCCTCCATCATGGTGCTTAATAATTTCTTATCACCAGATGGCCCAGGCCTGTCCGCCAGCGCCGGAATGAGCTGCGGCCCTGACTCCCAAACCTCACCACCACCAAAACTACTAGAATCTTGGGAGGCATGTCTGATCTCCCTGACAGGAATGACTGTCTTTGTTGGTTTATTAGGATTTGCAGCCCCTGCTCCTGCTGGTCGTTTCGGCCTTCGCCTTCGACTCGGTGGCAGTCGCCGAGGCGTGATCCCACCCGAACCCCCCTCGGATGCCTCAGTCGCTTTACGATGCTTGCGAGGTTTAGTGCCTCGTCTTCGATGGCTGCGTGGAGGCACTTCATTCATGTAGGCATCCTCCTCGTTCACTATCTCCTTGTGCTTGGGCTGCGATGTAGAAGGCCCACCTTGCCGCATGGAGAAGTCATCCTCAGTCACGATCTCGGTGTTCTTGGGTGGAGATGATGTGCTGGGATGCTCCATGGTTGGTTCTCCAGTGTGTGCAGCTGCAGCAGCTTCAGCGGCCTGGTCGGGCAGGATGTCGCTGAACGCAATTCGAAGCTCCACGGCCGTCCTGAGTACCTCTTGGAATGCAATGCAAATGCTTCGCCATGACCGCTCTGCTTTGTGCTTGTCACGGGCGTACTCGAACTCCAGCTCCACAACTGCACAGGAGCCATCTGACATTCACAGAGCAAGCAGATTAATCAATATAGACAACCCTCAAAAAAAAAAAATTAAATGGCATTGGCTCTCACTACCTCTAATTACTTTGTGGTGCATACATTTTCTTCATAATCATTGAAAGAGTTTTTTACAACATGCATCTCTTTAAATTCATATCATGTAGATACAAGAAGTGAAGTGGAATTAACTTGTAGACTTTTTCCTCTTTAAGCATTGGAATTTCCTCCCACTTGGAGGGTGTAAGAAGCCTGGAAGAAGTTCATTTCTTTATCACTTGCTTGAGGCTTCAAGGGAAGGTGGTAGATAGAAGAGATGCATGTTGACCATGCTCACCTGTACTTATTTTTATAATGAAGTGGATGAGGTACCACATCAATTAATTAATGCCTCACACATCACACTCTCCCCCCATCACACTCCCTCCCATCATACAATGCACACTTACCAATGGCGACGCCAGCTGCAACCAATCGGCCATGAGTCTGCAAGAGGTGCTTCAAACTCCGAGAAGTAATCTCCCGCAGCACTCGCTTCCAAAGCTCAGGCAAGGCTTCATCCCTAAACACCTGAAACTCCATAAAAACCTCGGGGGCACGTCCGGCTTCGGAAGTCTCTCCAACAGAAACCTGTTGCTGCTGTTGTTGAGGTTGCTCCCCAGCCCAAGCTTCCTCTAGCTTCTGTTCAGATAAGATGGCCGCATTCTGGACCTCAGGAGACTCCTGTCCTTGCTCATAAACTTGAAGCGCTAGCAAAGGCTCGGGAACAACTTGAGCCTGATACGAGTCCGGAACTTGCATCTGATACTCTGGCTCATTCATGGAAGGATGCTCGGACCTTGGGAGCGAGGAGTTCGCTACGGGTCCGGTGCTCTGGGTAACCGCACGTTAAGGTCAGTTTCGTCACGCAAGTGTCTAAATAATACTCCCTCCGTCCCAAAGTTATTGTCATGTTTGAAAGTGCTTTTTGAAGTAGGTCATATTGTAAGAAACATGATTAAAAAAAGGTTCCAAAATATGTCACTAGAATGATTGAAGAACATTGCATGTGTTCATTGCAACCTAAATAAAACTAGCCACAAGGAAGTATTTTTTTGACCTACTTAAAAAGCACTTTCAAACATGACTTTCAAACATGACAATAACTTTGGGACGGAGGGAGCATAATTTTAGAATTCAGACTGTAGGAAATGCCATAATTTCTTAATCAGATTTCACAAAGAACTAAAGACATTCAAATAACTTTTTCTATGTTTTTTGGATTTTGGTCTACAAATTTTTCATATTCTTGACATACTCCAAGTTTTGTCTACTGACCTGAGCGTAGGGTACTGCGAGAGGACTTGGCTCCGCGCTGGAATGCGCATCCGAAGGAAGAAACGACCGGTCAGGTGCAAACTGCAACAGCGCAGCAGTCAGCCACGTTGCCCGATCGTTCGTCACGCGCAACTGCTTCTCCACTTCGGACAGAATCTTGAGCGCTTGCCTGAGCCGGTGTTGCTCCTCCTTCACAGCTGCGAAACAAAAAAAACAGGAAAAGAATTTTGATAAGAATCAAAAAAAAAATTATATATATACAAGTCGATCGACCATAACATGAGAGCACGAAACCTATTTCTTGCTTACAGAAGTTTCTGTTAAAGAAGCCCTCGCCAGGTCGCGTCTCCCGATTCACGTCACGGCTGCCGACGAGAATGTCAGTGATGAGAGCACCGAGCTGCGACACTAGCGACAGAGGCTCAACGCCGGACGCCAGCACTTCGCGCATGGTCCGCACCGTGTTCACCGTGTCGGCAGAGAGCGCGTAGTCAAGCAGGTCCATAATCTTGGAGCCTGAAGGCAAGCCGACCTGTTTCGTAACACATAAGCATTAGCATCCATAACAACACTCTCGGAAGCAAACCGCTTAGAATTTGTAGTCGGTAAGGAAAAAACACTCTTCAGCTCTCGCACTAAAGCGACCGACACATTCGTGTCGAAGTGACAGAGCTGGTCAAGGACAATCTCCGCTTACCATTACGAAACCACAACAACACTCTCGGAAGCAAACCGCTTAGAATTTGTAATCGGTAAGGAAAAAACACTCACGAGCTCTCTCACATTAGTGTGTCCAAGAGATAGAGCTGGTCAAGGACAATCTCCGCTTCCCATTACGAAACCACAACAACACTCTCGGAAGCAAACCGCTTAGAATTTGTGATCGGTAAGGAAAAAACACTCACGAGCTCTCTCACATTAGTGTGTCCAAGAGATAGAGCTGGTCAAGGACAATCTCCGCTTACCATTACGAAACCACAACAACACTCTCGGAAGCAAACCGCTTAGAATTTGTGATCGGTAAGGAAAAAACACTCACGAGCTCTCACATTAGTGTGTCCAAGAGATAGAGCTGGTCAAGGACAATCTCCGCATACTATTACAAACCGTGCATTTAGCATCCATACAAAACGTCGGCCACAACAACACTCGGAAGCAAACCGCTTAGAAGAGTAAACTGTAAACCGCCTAAACTGTAAGGAAGAGTTACTCACAAGCTCTTGAACTAAAGCAACCGACACGTTCTTGTCCAGGAGACAGAGCTGGTCAAGGACGATCTCCGCGTCCCGCAAAGAGCCGTCCGATCTCGCGGCAATGAGCGCCAACGCGCCGGCCTCAACGTGCAAGCCTTCTTTCTCCGCCAGCAACTCGAGGCGGCGAACAATATCACCGTCCTTCACTTTCGAGAACGGGAACTTCTGGCACCGCGACGCAGCCGTAGCAGGTATTTGCTCCGGATTCGTGGTGATGAGAATGAACACCACGTTCCTTGGAGGCTCTTCCAGCACTTTCAGAAACGCGTTCCAAGTCTCCGTGCTCAGCAAATCGCACCCTTCCACGATGAACACCTTGTAACGCGCGTGCGGAATGCTTGCCAAATCCGCGGCGATGAGAGAGCGAATGCTTGCCAAATCCGCAGCCGAAGCAGCGTCGATCTGCTTCACGGCGGCGCTTCGATTGAGCGCCATGGTTCCACACTCGCGGCAGATCCCGCACGGGCGACAGGCGTAGTCCAGCGACTCGCAGTTCAAGCCCGCTGCGAACACGCGCGCGGCCGAAGTCTTCCCCGTGCCGCGAGGGCCCATGAACAAATAAACCGGCGCCACTTTGCCTTTCAGGATCGCCGTGGACAACGACTTCACCACCATGGCTTGCCCTACAATCTCCCGAAACTTCTTCGGCCGGTACTTGTGCGTCAACGTGCGATGCTGCCCCTCCGGTGGAATCTCCCGGCTCGTGGAGGCTGGTACATCCTTGACAGCACTTTGAAGCGACGTTTTCCGCTTCGAGATCTTCTGCGGCACTTTTTCGTAGTACCCTGCGACATCGCTGTCGTCGCCGATGGTGAGCGGGAGAGCGTCTGCGTCGGAGTCGAGCGACGAAATCGACTGCACAGGATTAAGGCTCTGTTCCGCCATTAGGGTTTCCAGTGATCCATGCTCAGGAAGCTGTGAGCCGGTTAAGTCGAGAAACGATTTGCCGCCGTATTTGTGAATGCGCGACAAATCCCACTGGAGGCCGCATCCGTTCGGAAGCTCCGAGACGTCGAGCTCATCGTCAGCACTGGGAGCCTGAGGAAGCTGCTGGCTGGATTTGATGCTACGAGCTGTCCTTTCTGGTGCAGCGCGCCTAGGTTTCGGTTTCCGGGCGCGGGGATTAGTGAGGCGAGCTGGCTTCTGTTTCCCTTGCGAGGACAAGGAGGCTAAATGCAAGGGCGATGCGGGGCTCATCGGCGCGACAACTCGCGTTATGAGATCCTCCTCATCGTCGCTCTGGAACAAGCTCTCGCCGCGGTTGCTGCGTCGCTCTTCGTCGTCCACCATGCCCGCCATGACGCTGCGGCCACTGCCGTAGTGGTTTCCCAGGAGCTGCGAGAGGGAGGAGATCGAGGAGCCGCGTTCTTCAATGACGCGCCTCGCAATCTCTTCTCGCCGCGCAGGGCCTTCTTCCCATCGCTCATCAATCCCGCCGACATTATTCACCTTCTCTCGCTCTTTCAATTCCTTGATGAGCCCCTCCTTCCGCAACTCCCCGGAGAGCGTGTTCGCACTGGATCCATCCAGCGCTTCCTCAATTCGTTTGATCCTCTCGCGAACGCCCACGCCATTTCCCGGGGCTGCAGGTATGTCTTCCGCTGTCATCTTCTTCGTCCCCGTCGTCTGCTTCTTCTTCTTCTTCGTCTCTACCTTACTAGTTACGTTCTGAGCTCGTCGTCCATCGCTGAGTTTTCCCGAGAGCTCGAAGGCGAGGTTCTGCGCATCGCGGTGCGGATCGCCAATAAACGTACTTTGGATGTTCCTACCTTTATTGTTCTTGCTACCGGAGTTGCTGCTACCGGAACTCGTCCCCGGGTCTTGCAGAGTGCGAATCCTGTGCAGCGCGGTCACCTCCCTCTGCAGACGAGGGAGCTGGAGTGACGATGCTCGCCGCGCATCCAACATCAGACTTTGTCTCTGCAAGTGCAAGTGACAGCGCTTGATATGAATACTGTTTGTCAAATGCACATGCTTCTCTCCGTGGCTTCTTCTCTTTTCGCTCTGAATTCCCTCATCACTCACTTGGGGAGCCTTACCATGCGGCCTTTTGCTCATACCAGCCGCGGCACGGCACTGTACTCCCTCAAAAAAAAGCACGAACAAAACCACAGATTTGGCAAAAAAAACTCACAGAAACAATTGTGCTATGGTCCTCAACACGAATAATCTCTCGACGACCTAATGGTATCATCAATTTTGAACCACCCGCTGCCACATAGAATCATCCTGTACTCAACCCCATCGTCGAACCGGGGCGCCCACGGTGTTCATCTTCTCCGTATCGTCGACAATTGGCTCCAGCTCGCCATATCTGCGGCCATGGCGAGAGTCACTCAGGTCACTCACATTATGGTACCGCAGTAATTGCGCTCTAAGGTTTGGAGCCATTCCCTATGCAAAACCTGAACCCCAAACCTCGACTGCCGACAACCTTACAACCCTGATCGATATTCGCCGTGCAGCACTGCAGCCAGGGGAAGACTTTGCAACTGACTGACGACAGTAGATGGCCGGAAAAACGAAGCTCTACTGTGCCGCCCACCTCGTTGGGAAGAATCTCTTGCTCCCCCCACCCGTAGAAAAAGTCAAAAGGCAGTAGAAATCTCGTTTGCTGGCAATCGATCAGCTACCACTTAGGTAACAACGGTAACTTAACGCAAAATGGCATGCAAAACCCGCGAATCTTTAAGTCAAAAAGAAAAACGATCCGCTAGACTACGGAGTAGCTAGCCGAGCATCCGAGAAGAATCCGCAAGCCGACAACGGAACCGCAAGCGTTGTGCATTAAGTTAATGCAAAGGCTGACTGACCTCGGCGGTGTGTTACAGTCATCAACCAAAAGGCCACCAAAAGTGTAATTTAACAAGGCTAAAAGCTTGCTTGTCCACGTCCTCCTGTTCCAGCTAGTATGACTTCGTCGTTGCCGATAAGAGCTAGCCGGAGCATTCAACTCGAAACCTAATTAAATATTAAGTGGTAGACCAGGTCAACACACGAAACCTCCGACTCATGAAACCACCACCATACCATGTCCACACACGCGCTTCATGCTAAACTTTGTGGATTGCACCCAGCAACTCCGTCATTGCACCCAAACCTCGACAACTCTAATTCTAACAGAACCTCAAATTTGGCGACAATGCACAGACTCATGAACATCAGTGGCGATTTTCTACTCAACGCGCTCCAGGAACAGGAACGCCGATACAGCGAACCCCAAAACGAACGTACATAAAACCAGTAACCTCAAAAAACCGCCTAGAAAATTAAACTAATGAGACTCTCGAATTCGGTGACAATGCGCAGACTCGTGAACACCAGTTGCGATTTTCTACTTAAAACCACGTGCGCGCGCGCTCCAGGACAGGAACGCCAATATATCGAACCCCAAAACGAACGTCTTTCAACGTACACAAAACCAGTAACCTCAAAACACCGCCTAGAAAATTAAACTAACGACGCAACAGACGGTGACAATGCGCAGACTCATGAACACCAGTTGCGATTTTCTACTCAAAACCACGCGTTCCGGGAACGTTACAGGAACAGAACCCCTCAAGGTCAACTTTCGATCAACGCAAAACCAGTAACCTCAAAATACCACCGAGAAAATTAATTAAACTAACGACGCAATGACCGACTTGATGCAACGACGAACTTACCTGAGCGTGTATGTCGACACCGGCATGGATGGCTGCGACGTCGTCGACCGATCGATCCAAAGGCTACGTCGACGTCGCTGGAGGATCCGGAAGACGAAAACTAACGAAAACGGAGAAAATTAGTTGATGAGCAACAACGACGTCGACGTGCGAGTTCTCCATGTCGATCTGATCGATCAGTTCGATCAACAAAGGCTGACTACTGATCGATCGATTATGGGTCGATTGATCGACTGATTCCGGGGTCGTCGTCGTTTTCTTTCCTCGAGATGGGGGGCCGCTTCTTACTGACTGGTCAGGGACCTTCTTTTCCGCGAACGCTCCCCGTCCCCAAAATACGCTTTGTTTCTCGATCTTTCCCAATCTATATTTTTATTTTTATTTTGCTTTTTCATTGTGATTCCCTCATTGTGAGGGGTGTCCAAGAAACCCACCATTTACGCCTACTTTTTTTTATTTATGTTCATCATGATGTCTACTCAAGTTGGCGCTGACAACATCTTCCTAGGTTTGCTGTTTCGCCTAAAAACTATTCTTTTATGAGTTTTTACTCTTAAAATTTCAGTCCAAGGATATCTTGGGGGGGAATTCTCTAAATCCCCCAACATTAATGCACGAGGACAAAACTTGCCCCATATTTTGTGCCGGTTGTGGCCCACATGAAATACCGAGGGCCTCCTTCCATGTATGGGTGGTAGGTTTGCAAAAAGTAGAAGCTCCACCAAAATGGGTGAACATAGCAGGATTCAGTATTCAGGAGTATATTTTTCGTTTCTACCGAAATGGGTGGAATATGGGTGGTTTTTGAGACCTCGTTTCTTCTCTTGTAGTGCCTTTAACCCAACCGATCCTCACATGGAAGCCTGATCTCCACTAGCGCTCTGACTAAATATTGCTCTCGTTGTGGAAATTAACCCCTAAACATAACATTAAGTGGCCTTCATGTTCACTGCCGTTGTTTCATGCACTCGCTCATCACATGGAGCCGCCACATGTACACTTAGCTATTGATGAAATTCTATTGGATGTAGAATATTCTACATTGTCTACTCTAGAGCCAAGGCAAAGACAGTGCATGCTACTGAATGTTATGAACGTCCTCACCTTTCTCCAGATTTGGAGAATTTCAAAGATTTCTTATTAAATGTAAAGAAGAGATATATTTTGAACTTCATGCATGAATAAAAGTTGTACACTATGAATTTTCTATACTATTCATACGGTTAGATTTATAATTATGGTCACCAATATTTCTGTATAAAATTTGAAATTTAAACTCAAAATCATTTTGAAATTTAATTACGATTAAGACGTTGACAATTTGTACATTAAATTTGTTGTAATTGGCTGAAATGTAATACTCCAAATGTAATGATTTTTGGAGATTTTTTGGTTGCTTCATTTTTTAAGTTGATTTTTATTAAGAGCACTTTTACACTGAAATCTTTGAATTTTTGGAAGAATCGCTTCAACAAGAAATGAGGCGTCAAAATTTCACAAATCATCCCTTTTCTAATTGGATCATACATGCATAAAGCTAATTTTCCATAAAATATATAGTAAAAAATCCAGAGTACAAAAAATCAATGATGGATGAAAAAATTGTGTTTCAATTCTATACATCGTTCACTTTAGGGACGGTTGGACGTCTAGGAGTTAAAATGAATGAAAATAGATGATAACAATTTATTTAGCCCGTGACACCAGATAGTTCACTAAAATGCAGGGCCCTCAAAATCACTCTTGCTAGTGTATTTTCCTCTTCTTAATTGCACGTTATGGTTGTACAATCCATGTGTGGTGATTTGTAAGTGGCTCGCTTACTGTTCTCTAGAGTCTAATTCAATGATGTTGGGTGGGGAACTACACAGTGAGGTATGACTCTTTGAATGACCTTCAAAATGCAAATCCAAAGAGCTAGTGGAGATGTTCTAACCCTTATTTCCATGGTTTGATCCCTAATGCATGCAACAAACTCAATGTGTTCTATTACTTATCATTGCAAACTTAGGAGGCATGTATATTTTTTTAAAGTTCAAACTTGCAAAGATTTGTGAAGGAATCTATGGGTTTTAAAGATTGGTCTTTGAAATCTTTGTAATTTTGTTTTTATAAATTTAGTATATAAAGTTGATGTGAATTAAAAACCTATAGATTCCTTCAAAAGCTAAATCGGGTATTTATAGTTAAATCGTTCACTTAAACTAGATTAGCAAAAATGAGAAAATCAGCCCTTGAAGTCTAATAATTGTTTTTATTGAAACCTTCAAGAGATTTCATATTTTGGTGGATTGGAAAGTTGGGATTTTAAACCTCAGGATTTGTTTCTAATTTGTGTGATTATTTGTCTTCCAATTATATATATATATATATATATATATATATATATATATATATATATATATATATATATATATATATATATATATATGTATATATATATGTATATCCGAGATCATAACGTTCTAAGTGGCGGATTAATAAGTTTCTTTGTCAATCATGATCAAACGTGAAGTTTTTACTTTGAAAATTTTAAGAAAAAACAAGAGCATTTTACAACTTGGGGAATTTGATATCATAATGATAAATCAATCTAAGAGTCAATGAAAAAAAAATTAAAAATTCTTCCGATGCATTTAAAATTACTGTACCAGGGAGGCAAGGTCGGCAGAAAATAATTCCCCAAAAAAATGTCAAAAAAATAAATTAAATAATCAAATGTTTTGTCGAAATCAACAAAAATGAAGTCAACAAAAATTGTAATTAAAAAACAAAAGAAAACGTTTAGTCGCTAGAAAATTTCAATATTAGTTATTAATAGCCGAATTTTTAATAATTATTTTTGAAAGTGCTGACCTTCACTTTTGGAACTTTTATTAATTATTCGACATGAAAGTGCCGACCCTGCCTTCTTGGTACGATATATTGCCTTTGAAGGTATGAGGATATAACATACTATAAATATGTATATGTATTTATTTATATTTGTATATATTACCTTTTATATAACATAGAGTTGAAACATAACAACGTCAATGATGAAAATGTTACAGTAAACCTTCTATACCCTGTATATTTTTATTTCGTTTTGAATAATTTCAAATTTGAGTTCAAAGCTGACCTTTAATATTATTTTTTGAAGAAGATTCCTTTACTGCATGTATAACAAGACTTCAAATATCTTGTACCTCACTGATGGGAATGAATGATATTAACCCCTAAGCTCCCGAGCGACCATTTTTTGGTCGCTGCCCGGAAAAAACGGGCTGCCCGGAACAAAAAAAAATTGAAAAAATAAAAAATATTTTAAAATACTACATCAAGTCTACTTTCCAACCCAATTTGAATTATGGCAATCCGAGTTAAACTCCACCCGGGAGAATTTTTCAAAGTAGATCACCTCAACATTGTCTTAGTGTTACAAAATTTGCTATTTAAGGAAAGTAATGATGATTCCTCCATCGTTTCTCTTGCTTTTTTGAAGTTTACGATAGATAGCCCAACTTTAACCAATCGTACTAAATTTTGAACTCTAAAATTGAAAATTATAATTTATACAAATTTTCGAAGGTTAATGCTTTTAAATTCATTAAAAAATGATCTAAAGATTATTTAGGAAGTTTGACCGTATGGATAATTTGTAAAGATGATACTCTACATTTTGTCTATTGAACCAACCTTCATCAAACATATGGAAGGCGCATATTATAACACATCTATGTTTTGTCCAATACCCCTCGGGCTTTTAGGGGTTAACCCTTAACCCCTAAATGATTGACGGGTAAGGGCAAAACTTAGATATGTTATAAAATATTACTTTTGTAACTTTGGTCCAAAAGAGAAAATGAGAAGTATGATGTTTAGTAATTATCCGTACAGTCAAACTTTTAAAAAATGTTTTAAATACTCATTTAATGAATTTCGATTGAAGCATATACCGTTTGATATTCATCACAATTACAAAAAATATATATAGAATTTGAAATTAAGTATGATTGGTTAAAAATAAACATTAAATTCTAAAATTCTAAAATGCAACTTTTTCAAAAGAGAGAACACCATTAGTTTTCAAAACTAGTAAATTTTATAACACTAGGACAATGTTGAGGTCTTTGTCTTTAAAAAATTCTCCTCGATGCAGTTTAATTCAAATTTACATGATTCAAATTAGACTAGAAAGTATATTTTATTTACTATTATATTATATTATAATTTTACGAAATAAAAATAAATTTTCATTTTTGGCAACCCGTTAAAAATGGGCAACGACCATAAAATGGTTGTTTGGTTACTTAGGGGGTTGAAGGACACCAAGCTTCAAGGGCCTTGTAGTATTTCGGGAGAAGCTTGCTCTTAACTTCGACTTCATTGAATCAAATGGGGTTTATGAAATTCCAAACATAACATATTTGAGAGATCTATACTTCTTTAGAACAAAACCAAAGTAAATTAAAAAGAGAATCATATTTAACATGAAGTTTAAAAATATTCAGGTGTGGGAATCAAGAAAGCACATGTCCTTCTAAACATCAACTTGTTACTACAAAATATATAAATATATAAATATATATATGTGTGTGGCCTTGAATGTTCAATAAAATAAACTAAACCACAGATCTAATTGTTATGAAAATTGAGTTTTTTTTTAAAGATTAATTAATCAATTAAAAAAAGTGAAGTTTTTAAAAGACCATGTGAAATCTCCTTTTGAAAAAAGAGCTCGAAAAAATTCTAGACATTTGGACATTAAATTATTTGGATATAACCCCTTCTTCATTGATTTTATGTTGTTTGAACATTAAATTATTTGGATTTAACCCCTTCTTCATTGATTTTCTGTTGTTTGGACGTTAACCCCTTAACGTACCAGGGTGTCCCTGGAATTGACAATTTGAGAAAAAGCATTATAAATTACTATTTAGAAGAATATTTTGGAATTGATATACAAATGAAAGTTCTAGATTTTGAATTTTAGATTCCATCCGTACGGTTCCATTCACTAATACAATCACCAATATTTAATTATAAATTTTGAAAGTTAAAATTAAAAATTCCTTGTTAATTCGATTACAAACTAAATTTCAATATTTTTTGAGTAAAATTTGTTGGAATGAGTTTGAAATGAGATACTCTTAAACGTGGTGATACTTTGAAATTTTTGTGTTTCTTAAATTTATGACCTCATTTTTCACGATTCCACTTTGAACTAGAGTCAATGCAATTTTGGCTCGGTCAACGACTTGACATACTTCTACATTTGTAATTTTAGAAAAATATGTACTCTAGTATGACTAAATCCAGCCATTAGATAGGACAACAACTTGGTGAAGAATCTCCAAAAATTTGGATGAGTATCATCCAAGCATTGACGAGAACGTGAGAAGGCTTTGAAATCATTCGTCGTCCAGTTTCTGGACGCTGTGACGTTTAGGGGTTAAATTGTTTGGCGCTTGGGGCGGGTGTGTTACTTATTGTGCAATATAGCTTCCGATTAGCAGTATATTAAATAATCATGGGATTGTCAGGTGCTGGTAAGATTTTATTTTGGGTGATAGGGTCAAAGGCGGTGGGTTTATTTGTTTATTTTCTTTATTAAATTTTTGATACAAACTGATGAAAGTTCCATTATATAACTTAGAGGACCTTATTACATCACATTAAACCAAGGGACAGAATCCCGAGGGTGGGTTGTTATGGTGGGGGTGATGTTTCATTTTATATTTTCTATTTTAAAAAACCCATTAGAAATTTTCATTTTTGTTTTTATTTTTATTTTTATTTTTGTAGCAAACGGATTCATTTAGGGCCCAATACGAAGTTCATTATTTATAGGTTTTTATTTTATATTTTATTAAGTGTTCAAATTATATAATTTTTACAATTTTGTTTTTTCTGATGCCTAATTATTTTTTGTGACTTTTGATCCTAGGCTCTATTTGTTACACCGCATTGAACTTTTCATTGTTAAAACTTTTGCACATTGATATAGCACAAAATGGTTTCATTCTCCTCCTTTTGTAATTTGCGATGATTTTTTTGTGGAAAGTGTTGCAGTTTGTACTAGGGTAGGTTGTTTGCAAAAACATTGAATTTTTACGAATTTAGAATATTTAGAATTTTTATGAATTAATATTTTCTACACTGTTCAATTATACCACCTTATAATTTTTGAAAAATTCACTGCATGCCATTTTAATTTATCTTTGAATTATTTTTTAAGGAATTAACCATAGCATAGGGCATTTTGATTGCATAACAATAGATTCGTTTTTGTTTATGGAAAATGAAATGAAATTCTAACATTACATTCTATATTAGTTGGAGGGTTTTGCACGTTCTAATGCTTGGTTTGATTTTTAGTGATACAATAACTTTTGTTGGAACAAGTGTGAAAGATGAAAATTGCCATTCTATAAGGGAATTTAGTTGTAGTCAAGCAAGTGAGACAAACTTGAGATTTGAAAAAAAAAAGCATCCAAGAGCATGGGAGAGAATTTTGGAAACTTTAGTAGGGGTATAAAGTCTAGGGATTAACAATGTTATCGACTATTGCAAGTGAGAAGTTTTTAAAATGCAGTACATAAGAGTTGTTGACTATCGGAACTATTGTGTTCAGCATGGACTAACCTGTAATAGTCTATTACATAATACAAACTATACTTGCATACCCACGAGGACAATTGCTCCGCTATATTTATCGTGCCAAACTTAAGTACGGGTCAACCGAGGGGTCAACCTAGTTTAATATACAGGGTAGACCATGCACATATGCATTATTGCGAGGACGATTATGCCCCTAAAACTGTCATACAAAACTCCAACACATACCAACCTAGCATAACATAAAAAGATTTAGCAAACTAAGGGCTTGTTTCCATACATAATCCAACCCAACATCAACTATAAGTGACTACTACAGAAAAATAACTACAAATAAAATGAGTGCAACCATGTCCACCCTACCTATGCATAACTTCTTCAATTAGGAACAATAACTAATCCTCTCTATGAGTGACATGATTGTGAGTGCAAAACAAATATCATGCCACCAAGGTTTGCTTGAAAAGTGCATTTCAACTTAAACAACCTTGGTTTGCAATGATGCATGCATTTGGTTGAAAATCACCTTTAAAGGACATGATGCAATTTGGCTAGTTATTCCATATCAATGTCGAGTCTTTAAGACGTATTTTGTTTGAGAATTGTTGTGAAGACCCGTAATGGAACCCGACATGGTTTAGATGGATTGGGTTCTACAAATTAGCATGGAAATCACCCAACCTGTAAGTCAAATTTGGGTTGGGTTCAACATGGAAACAAATCTTTAGTTGGGGCTAACATCTCATGCATTAGCCTCCCATAGCATTGAGTTTCTAAACTTAACCCTTAAACGTCAAGAGGGCCTGGGCGGGGCAGCCCGGAAGGCATCTAGATTTTTGGAGGGAAAAAAGAAAAAGAAAAAACAACTCTACTAGCTACTACTAGTCAGCACTGTAGCACTTTTCAAGAAACAACCTCAGCTGACCCCATCCTCAACTCTTGTTCATTTTGATAACTTTGATTGTTTGCCAATGTTTCCACAATCTCCGAAACGAGGCGCGAATTTGGAATCTAGATTGCTTTTTTAGAAGCTTTTCAACGCACCAATCTTCGCTTGATTTGGTTGAGAAAATCCACTTTTTTCTTCATTATTCTCTCATAAATAAGCCCATGGGACTTAGTTTTATGTTTAAGGGTTAAAGCCTCTCATTTTACAAAAACATTAACCCCAAAAAAACCAGTTCTCCTTGCCCTGGATAAGGTTTAGGAGATTAGCCCCCCCATTAGCCCTAGGGGTAACTCCTTGAAATCTTCTTTCGTAAAACACCTTCGTGTGTCCAAAAACATTCTTCTGAATTTTTTTCTTTCCAAAGTACACATTAAAAATAAAAACAAAATAGATTAATGAAGTATATTTATTCTGAGCAGTGTTTTCTTATTAGGGAAATTCATTGTTAATTTGGTAAAAATATGTGTTGCTCAAATATGGACTATTGAAATGTAAAGAGAAATTATTTCCAAAATAGTAAATAAAAATTAAAAAAAGAAAAGAAAAAAAGGTGCAATGCAACTATATATAACATAATAGAGCAGTTCACAAAGTCCCCCTTCTCCATAATTGGCAGATTACATGTAGTCAAGGTCATTGTCTTCATGGCACGAGCAGTGCCAACTTCCAACAAGTGAATTGACCATGGAGACCTACAAAAATAGGAGACTTGAAGAGAGAACCACCATTCACTAGTGGTACAACATGTTGTAGAAGGTGAAAGCTCAATCACATTAAAAGATGCTCATTTGATCCATTTCCCAAAGGAGACATCCGAAAACTACTTTGATATCACTACGATTTGAATTGGATGAATATACCTAATCATGGAAAAGTCCTCCTTTTCCGTAATTGGCAGGTTATATGTAGTCAAGGTCATTGTCTTCATGGCACGGGCAGTGTCAATTTCCAACAAGTGAATTGACCATGGGGACCTACAAAAATAGGAGATTTGAAGAGAGAACCACCTTTCACTAGTGGTACAATATGTTGTAGAAGGTGAAAGCTAAATCACATTAAAAGATGTTTATTTGATCCAGTTTCCAAAAGGAGACATCCTAAATTGTTCTGATATCACTACGTTTTGGATTGGATGAATATAACTAATCATGGAAAAGTCCCCCTTTTCCGTAATTGGCAGGTTACCTGTAGTCAAGGTCATTGTCTTCATGGCACGGGCAGTGTCAATTTCCAACAAGTGAATTGACCATAGGGACCTACAAAAATGGGAGACTTAAAGAGAGAAACACCTTTTGCTAGTCATACGACATGTTGTAGAACGTGACAATTGAACCACATTAAAAGATGTTCGTTTGATCCAGTTCCCAAAGGGAGACATCCTAAACTGCTATGATATCACTACGTTTTGGATTGGATGAATATACAGTGGCTAGCATAAATAGTCGTACAGAGGAAGCTAATTGAAAGAATTTGCTACCATTCTTACATATTACATCATAAAATTGAATGTAAAAGTGTATAAGAGCATATAGTTGCAACAAATATATAGTACAACTTTTGAAGTTGAAATGTGAACCCAAAAATTTTAGTTTAATTCAAATATACAACTAAAATGTACAATTCTTTTTGCAAGAAGTAGAAACATTGTGCATTACTTGTATAAAATGAAAGTACAAGCTACAAAATGACTTTACAACTCAAGAATGCAATGTCTAAGCAATCCAAATGACTACCACCGAGTATAGCCACCTTTTACTTTATAAAGATCAGTAGCTCGTTGAGGTATAGAGCATATCAACTTCCTAACAACATCAACTTCAATACTATACCAAATTTCTTGTATCTTCTCCCATAAATCACTCTTGCTAGTAGGTTTCCTCTCGAACCTTCTCATGCGACGATCTACTTCATTCCAAAGGTGTTCTATAGGATTGAGGTCGGGAGATTGTGGTAGATGCCAAATAAGCTTGAACTTCTGTGCAAGCAACCAATCTACAACATAATTTGCAGTATGCTTTGGATCATTATCGTGCTGAAAAATGACACTCTCTTCTTCTAAACCTTGCATGCGTATAGTCTCCATAAGTCCTGTCTCCAAAATCTCTCGATATATGTATCTATCCATCTTCCCTTCAATCAAATGAAGCTTATCAACTCCTTCCCAACTCATGTAACCCCAAACCATTATACTTCCTCCCCCATGTTTAACTGTACATTGCACATGCTGCTCTAAAAGACTTTCTCCACTCTTTCTCCAACAATATTGCCGTCCATCTGAGCCAAAGAGGTTGAATTTTGACTCATCAGAGAAGATGACAAAACTCCAATCTTCTCAAGTGAAACGATTACAACTTCTTTGCCCATTGAAATCGTCGTGCTTGATGCTTCTTAGTCAAAAGTGGCTTCTTGACCTTCACACGGGCTTGCAGGCCTTGCTTCTGAAGACTCCTTCTAACTGTATCATCACTCAATTGCATGCCCATAGACCTTAACTCTCTTCCTATAGCTGCAGCAGTACTAGTACTTTGATTGTTTAACTTCCTCACAATATCACGATCATCGCGCTCATCAAGAATTCGAGGTCTACTAGGTGAAATTTTGTCTTTCATAATCCCTCTCTCACCAAATCTAAGTTGTACTATATCACAGCAAATACTTCGAGGAACACCCAACAGTGCTGAAATTTGATCATAGGAACTGCCTCGCTTATGCATCTCCAAAACCGCCTTTCTCTCACTCTCACATCTCCTAGGAGCCATTATGAGTCACTGGAAACCTCTCTCAAACTCTGAAAGTTGTTGCACATGAAATCTTGAAAGCAATGTTAGCATTGAGATGGTGGTGGTGTGCACAACTTGTGTGCATATTAAGTTGTACACACCACCTGCAGATATTTCGTTTTGGAGAGCTTCCATGTGGCTAATTTCGAAAGATATGCTGCTAATTAGATGCCATGTGTTCTTTGTCATTAATGCAAGCCAAAAAATCCCCTACAGGTTGACTTTTTGATCACTGCTCTTTCTATTTCGGGAATATCACTAGGTGTTCGAACACTTGTGCTGACCACTGTACCTAATCATGGAAAAGTCCCCCTTTTCCGCAATTGGCAGATTACCTGTAGTCAAGGTCATTGTCTTCATGGCACGGGCAGTGTCAATTTCAAACAAGTGAATTGACCATAGGGACCTACAAAAATGGGAGACTTAACCCCTAAGTGCCCAATCAACCATATTATGCTTGATTTTTGGTCAAACGCCCCAAAAATCAAGTATTTTAACTTTATTGTGATCGATGTTTTCATTAGATGTTTAAGTTAAGATATGATACATCTTTTGACCATTGGGATTGGAGAATAGACTTCATCTGAAAAAAATCCACCGTCGAGAAATTTGAATTTTGAGTGCCCAAAATACAAAGGGCTTTCTATAAATGTTCCAATTATAGGTCTCTTTTAATTTCTTCACTTTCAATCTTTTACTCCTCGTAGATATAACTTTTTTCTACCTTAAATATAATTTTTGATATTAAATTTAACAAAATATATTTATTTTGAATTTTTACCTTGTTTACATGATAATTTTTTAAAATATTCAAAATATCTTTCAATCATGTTGAAAATTTTGTCATACCTTCATAATGTTGATGACTATCTATGAAAAATTATAAATCATGCAATGTGATATTTCAAGTATGCAAATTATAGTGCTTTGACTTTTACAAAAGAGGTGAGGACCTTTAGGGGTTAACCCTTTAGTGCCCAGGGTACTGTAGCAGGGAGCACTGGATTTCAGTGGTTTTTCCCACTGTGATTGAGACTACCTAAAATAGAATGGATTAAATTAGAAAGTAGCCGTACAATTTTATTCTCAACTCGAGAGCACACATTTTATTAAAATTTGAGAATCATCCAATGGTGGGATTGGAAGATTATAGTATGTATTTGAACTGTATAATGCACGCTCAAAAATGAGATTTTGGGGGGTGTGTGACTTCAAAGTTAAATAGAATTTGGGTTAAATTTTCAAAATTAAAAGTAAAGAAGTTCAGCTATGCTCTATGTCAACACCTCTCCGTTGCAATCTTTCATGTCAAGAATAGACTCACACATAATTATTGTGAATTTTATAAGTGAAAGTGACTTATCCATATACGGTTAGGACAAAATTTTATACGTTGAAAATTGACAGGGGTGGGTACATCAGTCAAGATCGGATTACACACACTAATGGAAGATGAAGAAGAGAACACGATTCAAAAAAATAAAACAAGATAACAAACTTCCAAACACAAGAAATACTGCATAATACATGTGTTGTATTTGTAAGTATTTACTGTATTTTCAAGTATTTGCAGTATTTTCGCGTTTTGATGATAGGTATTTTGATAGTTGTACAATTCCAAATTGAAATATTTTTTGTCTGGAAGGTGTGTAATGTATATGGCATAATCTGAACTTCAAAATTGAAGTTCGAATTCTTCATGGATTCTCTTCTATTTGCATTCCGAACGTCGCAGTGACCATAATGTGGTCTGCTGGGCACTAAAGGGTTAAAGAGAGAAACACCTTTTGCTAGTCATACGACATGTTGTAGAACGTGACAACTGAACCACATTAAAAGATGTTCGTTTGATCCAGTTTCCAAAGGGGACATCCGAAACTGCTACGATATCACTACGTTTCGGATGAATATACCTAGTTGAATGAATAATTCGTATTTCATCCACTCATGTTTCATGTACTGAATAAAAATATTGAATAGAAAAAACCACTGGGTCCTTGGGAAAGCCATCAAAGGCTGGCATCGCATTGATGTGGGTGAAGTTCCAGGCGCACAAATGTCAGGTTGGGAACAAGTGAAGGGGCATCATATTAATGGTGAGGCTTCAGTCAGTGTCTTACTACACTAAATAGGTAGATTAGTGTTGGATAATTATAAGATTTGAAAATATTATAGATTTTTACTTTCGACAAATTTTTTTACCAAAGACATTGTTTCCAATACTATTGAAAGATCCCCATCTTGACCAATATAGAGGGTAAAAAAATTGGTCAATAGTAAAAACTTACAACATGTTTATGTAAATTAGTGTATCTAACACTAATCTACCTATTTAGTGTAGTAAGTACCGGGATCCTCCTCTTGGAACTGACACCCGTCTGTACCTAACTTAGTACTAAGTTAACTTCTGGTAGCCATGATTCCTTGAGTGGATGAGAGACTCTGCATTTCGGACACAGCTGCAATCTCATTAATCCAAAGTCAATGTTTAGGAGACAGACAGACAGCCCTACAACCGTGTCTTCAGCCTTCAAATATCACCCACAATCAACCCATTGCCGGGCTCATTTTGTGAAGGCCCATTCACACCAAGTCACTGCCGCACTTGCATGTGCGTTCCCCAAACGGAGGAAGGTAAAACCCAGAAACAAAAAAATATTCAAAGCCTTGTCTTTTCTTGTTACAACTATTGTGCAACTGCATTACACTACTGTAAATAGAGTCATGCTCCTTTTTTGCGTTCATAACATTCAGTACACTAAATAGTATATTTAGTGTGAGATAATTATAAGATTTGAAAATGTTATAGATTTTTACTCTCGACAAAAATATTTACCAAAGACATTGATTCCAATACTATTGAAAGATCCCCATCTTAACCAATATAGAGGGTAAAAAAATTGGTCAACAGTAAAAACTTACAACATGTTTATGTAAATTAGTGTATCTCACACTAAATATACTATTTAGTGTAGTCTTCAAGAGGGGTGCCTTTTTGTTTCATCCACCTTAATTTATAGCGTGAGCAGTGATTTGTATTTGAATGGACTATTGAATCAAATAAATAATTATAGAACACTATTGAATGTGATTGAGAAGTGCTTTGAGTTCCTATGCACCATGGTTGATTGATCTTGCTTAATGCCACATGTCCTCGTAGCTACTGATGTGGTGAGGAATATCCCACATCATTTCATTCGAGGGATGAAATGATGTGGGATATTCCACATCAATTTGTCAGAGAAAGGCAGCAGTAACCAAGGCTACTGAATGTTATGTTACGTTCCTTCTTGTCATGCATTTGAGTAATTTTTAATTTCATATTTTATGTATCTTAGTTGCCAACAAATTCCTTCAAAGTTACCTGACGTACGCATGCATGCGGCAACACTAGTGTATGTGAATGGGCCATGAGTGACCGCACTCGTCATCAGCCTCCCGGGAAGTGTGAGAAGTAGAGTCAATACACATAACCTGTATTGCAAACCGTAGGCCATTTTGGCTTGTGCAATCCTGAAGAGGTTAATACAGATACTGTCATTGTGGATGGATTTCAGGGACAAATTTTGGGCAGTTTTGATGTACAATTGCTCACAAGTAATAAGAGCATGTTTTGCAAGACACCCAGTTCCAAAGGTATAAGATTCCACGTGTCATTTTTACGGAGAAAACCGGCCATTGATCAGTCTCTATTGAAAGGAAAGTCAAATAATGAAGTAATTCAAGTTAGGTCACTGGTGCTTATACTGCTGTACTGGGATACCAGTACATCAGTGACATGTGATGTTGGGAACCTAATTCTTAATAATAATAATAATAATAATAATAATAATAATAATAATAATAATAATAATATTATTATTATTATTATTATTTTGTGGAATATTAAATCCTTCTATGTCCTCATTTCACTGGAGAATATTTGGAGAGACATTGCTACAGAGGTCCAAATTTGTTAGAGAGTGTGATATTGGTACATGGGCCCCAAAAGCTTTGGATGTATGGAGGTACTTTTCAAACTGCTCATTACTATAGTACCAAAGTAGGGTTGCCACTTTGCAAGCAATTGTTTATTTTTTATTTTTTTTAAAGTTCATCTTCTAAAACTATGATTTTGATTTTATTTTATGAGCAAAAAAAAATGATTTAAATGGCCCAAAATGACCCGAAATGGCTTAGAAATAGAAAAATATAGTTAAATAATCCTAATTCCATTTTTGTTTTATCATCCTCATAACTTCTAGTTTTTTACTTCTTCTTTTTTGAATTATGTTTTGGCAACCCTACTATAGTACTACGGTACAACACTCACCGTTGTCTCCAATATTGCATTCAAGTATTTACAAAATATCCGTAGTTTGTGATTGGACACTTTTCACATGCCAAAAAAGTTATGTAAAGAACTCATGTATGTTCATTACTAAATGTGTGATAAAAAAAATTATGAGTGTACTATCAATGTTATAAGTTGGGTACAAGACCAACTACGCAAAGCACTCTATATCAATGATTTTTATTGCAACTTTAGCTAAATGCTACATAAAATTTTGGATGGCTGATTGAATAAAAGGATTTTGGAAATAAAAAGAAGGAATACTAGCCAAATTTCACCTACATGAAGTCAAGATGTGTAGCCTCCTTAACCCCTAAACTCTTAAGGGACTATTTTTTGGTCGCTACCCATTTTTGCAGATTGCGAGGCCTAAACAATAAATAAATTTTTGAATAAAAAACATGATGTCATATGTAAACGAGTCTTCTTCCAATGGAATTGCAATTATGTTCATCCGATCAAACCTCCACTTAGGGAAAATTTTCAAAGAGAAACATTTCATTGTTGAAAGGCAACTTGAACACTTTGGGTAGACTTGCTAAGCTAATGAGATTCATTCGGCACCTCAAAAGAAATTTTGTCTAGGTCACATGAATTGCATGTCACGACTTGTGTGCTCTTTTAATTGCAAGAGAGTTGAAGGGATAATTTAATTTAGCCAAAATCTCTTGCTTCTCTTCATACCCCCACCTATTACAAGAACCTCAAAAAATTGCTAATGAATTAAAAATCTTGTCAAATTGAATAATGCATCGTGTTAATTACCTCATTTTGAGAATGGTGAAAAATGGCACATCATTTCAACTCTTTTTTTTTGGGTTTGAGAGCCCATCAGAATAAGGTTGCCCCGATTTCTCAAGTCCTCAAATTTCAAAATTTTCGCTTCATTTGCTATTATCTTGGTCAACATCAGTAAGCTCAATGTTTTGAAATTTTGAAAGATGGTTTATAAGGCCTAGCAATACAAGATCCTATGGTTGGAATGTAAAAAAGAAGGTTTTTGAAAGCATTTAAAGATCATCAACAAATATGTCCACAAATGAGGTAGTTATGGGTGGGGGTTAAACCTAGACATCATGTATTATCTAAGTATCACCTGGGTAACTCATACGTATTACCTTGATACGTATTACATATTAATATTAAAAAAGCATCCAAAGATTCTAGATTGCTCTTCAAAACATTGAAAAGTACTGGAGTAGCATATATGCTACTCTGGTTCCAGAGCCAAAAAAATCATTGTTCTATATCATTGACAACACTAGTCAGATTGACCATAATGCTTCATCTATATCATCAGGAATTGAGGACCCCACTAAGTTTTAACAATTTTTGTGCAATATCCAATATTTTATAGGTGCGTGCACTTTCTGTACGGATTTTGCACGAATTTTGCATTAATTCTTCACTAAACCCGCATGGATTCTACATTCACTCTTTTTGTAATCTATCAAAGTGTAGAATCTATACAGAATTAGCAAAAAATTTGTGCAAAAATTGTGCAAAAATTGTACAAACCTATGAGATATCAGATGTTGCTCGGAAATCATTTAAAATCTGTGGGGTCCTAAATTCCTGATGCATAGGTAAAGTGCTTTACTAAATGTATGATTGTCTCAAAAGTGTGGTTTACAAAAAATGAATTTGAAGTTGTAAATGTCAATGTGAAGATCACATCTGTACGGTTGGATTCATCATATTTTTTATTAATATATTTAAAACTAATTTTGCAAGGTTTCTCTTGAAATTCAATTTAAAATCCCAAAAGAACACAAAAATATTAAAAATATTGTAATGAAACTGTAATAACATGCACTACAAGATGATATGATTCCCATTATTTGATTCTACTCATTTTGGAAAATTATGTTTAAGGTTTCACTTTTCGAATAAAGAATGAAATTTGACATAAAGAATGAGACTTGACATAAGAATGAGACTTGAAACTTGTTGTTTTCAAAAAATCACAATATCTTATTTTGAAAATCCATACCATACAAATGATAGTCAACTAGCACAAGAACTAATAATATGTGGGATGTGGATGGATGAAAAAAATGTACATGATGTAGTGTTGAAAAAGATTGCAAAATGTTCGTCGTTCATAAGAGCATCACGACCTATGCCCTTTCAGAGTCTCTCACTTTTAAGAAGTAGATGAAAAGTGCCAAGGGCCCTTCAAAAATACCTCTTGACTCTCAATCCTAGCGTGTTAGAAATTGGGCCTTCAAATCACTATTTAGTTGACTATATCCTCACATTCTACTTGTGATTGGTCCATTGAATATTTGATGCGCACTTTTGATATGTGAGGGGCGTGCAAGAGTGGGGAAGTGTGAGTGCAAGGGCCCTTCAAATGTAAATGAATAATTTCAGCGAGTTAGTCCTAAGGTGCATGGGTGTGAATGCTCTTATATGGATGCAGACGCGTCAAAGGGTTACTTCAGGAATTTCAAGGCATGTGAACATGGTACCATGATGGTGTTTTGAAACGCAATTAAGCTAATTTGGTGCCAGCCTCCATACCAACCTAGTATGAATAAAATGACACTAAAATGACCTATATGCGGTCTTTGATATCAAAATGACACCAAAATAGTCTGGCTCAACTTTTCTGATGTAATCGCGGGTGGCCTGCGCTATACAAAGCATGGTTGTTTTGGTCCACCCCATATGGTTACTACTTACTACAGGTTTATTACAATCATAGCAGTATCCTTTACGTGGAAGGTGCTGAGACAACAAGTTACAGTACTAGCCAGGTGGTTGCGAGGTTTACAAGTGTAAATTAATGCTGCGTTTTGCAGCTTTTTGTTGCTGCCTAGATATCCAAGAACTCAATCAACCACTCACCATGACCAGCTGAGGGCTCCTGTGTCCTTTTCACAACTAAGTTACGCCCAACCTGATAAAGTTCGCAAAGCTTGTACTTGAAATACTTGAATCCAAATTAAGAATCCACAAAGAATGCCAACATGCAAATAAAGTACCATGCAATTGGATCTTTGCGGAGTGGAATGACTCCATTCGAATTGGCGTCTTGTTTGTCCTAGGTTAATCCCTGAATGTCCAACTGTCCAAAAAAATGGATGATGTACAGAAATAAGTTGCTTTTATCATCTGTCATAGACTTTTGGTAAATTTTACCATAGGTTTTATGGGAAGTTAGCATTATGCAAGTGTGATCCGATTAAAAAGGGATGATTTATGAAATTTTTTTGCTTCATTTCATGCCAAAATGATTCACTAAAACTTTCAAAGATTTTAGTTTAATTGTACCCTTGAAAAAATCAACCCACAAAATCAAGCAACCAAAAAAATCTCCAAAAATTACTCGTCTTAGAGTATTACATTTCAACCATCACAACAAATTTCATTCCAACCCATCACTACAAATTCCATTCTCAAATTGTAAATATCTTATTTGTGATTAAAACACAAAATAATTTTGAATTTTAAGTTTTCAAATTTTATACAAAGTATTGGTGATAGCAATCACAAATCTAACTGTACGGATAAAATCTAAAATTTATAATGTAAACTTTTATTTGTACATCAAATAAAAAATATCCCTCTTTGTTGCATTTTATAATGCATCTTTGCAAAACTGCCCAATTCAGAGGAGTAAGGACGTTCAAGGGTTAAATTATGATTAGTTCCTTGTTTTTTTTCCCCCTCCCTTTTCTATCCCCGCATGGCTGGAACTCATAAGGTTCTTAATACCTTATTGGACCACACCCTTTACATTGTAGCAACATTGTAGAGAAGAAATTGCTAATAAAGTAATCCAACTCTCCAACCCTCTTTGCTAAGACTAATTGAAGTTTCATTCAAGCATCTCTCAATTCACCTTTTGACCACTATTGTAGAGTGATGAGTAGAATCAAATAATGGAAACCATACCATCTTGTAGTGCAAGTTATTCCAATTTTATTACCATTAATTTATTTATTTTTGCTAATTTGGTATTTTAAATTGAATTTGAAGAGAAAACCTTGCAAAATTAATTAAAAAACTTAAACAAAAATAGAATAAATCCAACTGTACAGATGTGATCTTCACGTTGACATTTACAATTTTTCCTTGACCATCAACCCCATTTTTGGTTTCCATTAAACCAAGCATCAAACATTTTATAACGCTTATTTGAAAACAATATTGAATCGGGACGTTTCAGGGTTAACCCCCTAAATGACAAAGGAGGTAAAGGGCAAAATTTAGAAGTGTTATAAAATGTTACTTCTGCAACTTTGGTGAAATTTGGTCCAAAGAGAAAATGAGAAGCATGGTGTTTAGTAATTATCAGTATGGTCAAAATTTCAAAAATTGTTTTAGATACTCACTTAATGAATTTACCATTTATCATTCATTAAAATTACAAAATTTATTTTTAGAATTTGAGATTTGGTATGATTGGATAAAACTAGACACTCTATTCTAAAATTCAAAAAATATTTTTTTCAAAGGAGAGAACATCATTAGTTTCCCAAAATAGTAAATTATATAACTTTAGGACAATATTGAGGTCTTTGTTTTTGTAATATTGTTCTTGGTGGAGTTTAACTTGAATTGATATGATTCAAATTGAGTTTGAAAGTAGACTTGATTTTCCATTTGAATTTTTCTTTTAATTTTAATTTTTTTTTCATATTGGGCAGCCCCTAAAAAAGAGCAGTGACCATAAAACGGCTGTTCGGTCAGTTTGGGATTAATCAAGAATTTCTTAGAGAATATTTTTTGGTTCATCCTAGAGGGCCCATATTAAAAGCAATATTATGGGATGAGCGATCGTTAAAAGCATAGAGCACGTACAACTTTTGCGGCAATAAGTGCACGCAATTTACAAAGTACTCTTAGTATGTACTAAACATCATTGAGATCATATTTTTATAGCTATATATGATTTTTTTATCCAATCATTCCATGTTGGAGGTTGTGGGACCACCATTGAATAAGGTAGAATGAGCTAAAATCAAATTAACACATATCTAAATACTTATCCTAAATTATTTAGACCAAAATAGATACTTACTGCTAAATCTACTAGTGTAAAATATCAAAATTAGAGTATGGATTTTAGAACACATACCAATTGAATTGCAAACTCTTATGAATTGTTCATAGTTTATTTAATCAGTTTTTTCACGTAGTTCATGTTTTTAACTAATTTCTTTACTTCCAATGATATTTCAATCTTACATAGTTAAATTTTGAAGCTATTTTATAAATTTGTTTGGTCACAAGCGATATGACCTTATACAATCCTATTTTAATTCAAATATCAATGGCCATAGACATTAAGTAAAGTTATTCTCATAACACTTGCTATTAAATCTAGCCAAGTATGTACAGTACATCAAGATACATCACAAACTTAGGAAGTCATGTTTTTGCAATCATGTTTTATGTATATTGTTGAGGTGAATATGACTGATTATGTTCAACATACATTTTACGTATGTCTATCGTAAAAAAAACGTACTAAGTACATATTACAAACATGTAAATTTTATCATGATGTGTTTTTCATGTTTGTAATACGTTGTTCATACATTTTTTATACGATAAACATATTTAAATCGTATGTCAAATGTAATCACCTTTGTTCATTTCAACAACATACGTAAAACATTTAAAAAACATGACTTGCCAAATCTGTGATGTAGATGAGTTGCTATTAATAATAAAGTTAGTGATGGAGACAAGATTATGTCTTTAAGGTAGCAATTGTTTAAATGGGCAGTAGTAAAAAATTGATAGCTAAAAAATGATGTTAACCCCTAAAGGCCCTTAAAAGCCAAAATGGCTTTTTGCTGTTTCAGGCAGCTTAGATGGAAGGTCTAAATTAAGAAATTTTGACTATAATTTGGCGTGGGCGTGGTCATACATACAAGGTGTGTGGGGTAAAAATTACAAAGTCAAATTCGGATTTTATAATTTTTTTATTGAAATTTTTGGTTTCAAGTCCAACTGGGGCAGAAAAAAACTTTTTATTATAATCATTTTTTCAAATTTTTTTTTGGAGACATGCTCTTCACCACATTTAGGCTCAGAATTTGAAGTGACCCATGTTGATTATATTCTTGGCTTGACAAGGGCACCCTCCAAAATAAAGAACAGCAACCTCCAAGGTTTTTTGTAATTTCACATCCATTTCTATCGAAATTTGTCAAAATTTGAGATTTTGAAATTTTTAAAAATAATTTCGCCTAAAATTTATAAAATCATAGAGGTACCTAATCACCGTTCATTTTTTCCAAAAATCAAATACAATTAATGTGATGCATGTTTCACCAAATTGCCATTTTTATACCTACTTCCGGAAATTAATTTGGATGAAGGTTTGAAACGCGTAATGAGTCTCTAAAATTTTGCATGAGCGTACCCAATTTAGTTATTTACATGGAAAAAAATATGAGCAAAATGTTTGGAGTAACAATCTTCAAGTCCCCCTTTGCACTATGGAGACAATGCCTCCCAAGCGATGCCCCGAAAAACTTTTGCACAAACTTTGGATGTTATGATCTTGCAAATGATAAACATCCAACGGTCAATTTTTGAAACAATAGCTATGAATAGGCTTAGGTACAAGATCCTACGGTTGGAATTCTAAAAGAAGTGAAAAAACTTGGTTCACATCCCCGGGAGTATATAGAGGTAGAAAATCGCAGTCTTGAGGTTTCAAGCTCCCAAAAACACAAGGAAATTTAGGGGTTAATAGGCCATATACTACCTTCAATGAATATGAAAACATAAAATATAAACAACACTCTAAATTTCATTGGATCAAAATGTTGAATTATTGTCACTTTATTGTGAGGATTTTTGACTACTATCTTTAGCTATTACAATTGGTTTTGGATACGGAAAGAACTTTTTCACACATTTGATCTAGCACATATTGTATTCAATTCCATAACTTAATCTTCCACAATTAAAAAATTACAATTTCTTCACTAGAGTTCTTCAAAATCTTCCCTTAGACATTTTTTTTTCAATTATGTTTCTTTTTTACTTGGTCATTTTGTCGCTCTCATAACATTCTTGAGTTGCCTTGGCACGATTCCTTCTCTTAACCCTTAAACAACAATTCATGGTATGGGTTTAGGGTTTCCCGCAGGGATCAACGAAGAATAATAAAAAGGGTCAACAGTTGTGGGGTGGCAGCTCATTTCTTGGGCAGAGGAACTAACACTCTGCGCATCTCAAACCAAGTTGCAAACGGCGAAAAAACCAAGCGGTAGCACACGGGCAAACTGCAAGAGTTCAACGGGGCAGAAGCCCCGCACTAAGCTCACAAGCTCCCAAGGATCAAGGTTGAGAAATCATCAAAATTGAAGCATCGCATTTGGTGCTTCGGATGTGCACACTGCTTCACTCCGAGAAAACCCTTTCCGACCCTAAACCGTTCACTGTAGCTCCCACAATTTCAGTTATTCCGAGCAAATTGAGCCCCAGGGGCTCGCAATGTCATTTAAGGGTTAAGTCATTGTTCTACCCAAAAAAATCTTGAATTGAAAGTTTCTAATGTTATTGTAGACGTTCATTTCTAATGCTATTGTAGAGGTTTATTTCTACTATTGAAGAATGATGCCTATACGATAGCAGTGTATATTCAAGACCAACATAAAAATGTTATGTTGTCCTTTTTAGCGGCCTTTTTTAGGTTTTATTATCCTCTTCCTTTGAGTCAATCGAATTAACTCCTTAAAAAACAAAGGATTCATGATATCAAAACAACAAATTTAATTCATCATGTTGTAATAATATAGTTCAAATGGAAACAAACTTTATATCTATGGAATCAATGAAGAACTTTTGAGTTATCCACAAAGTGATGATAGGGTTTGTTGTGTTCTAGCTAGAATTTTTGCACTACAAATAGATTTTGTTGAGCTCTCCTTATACATGCGACCAAACTCCTTGCTTTGGGCAAGCTTGAGAACGAGCGACGAGACTCCTCCATGGGAACTTAAGAGAAGTTTAAGGGAACTCTTCTCTTGCATTAGAGAGGTGATATGATCAAATCTATTAAACAACGCAATGCAACCTTATTGGTTTAAAAATCTAGAGGCAAAACTTGGTTTGCTACCTCTCAAGCTTAAAAACTAGTTTTGCCTCATCTTTCTCTTTTAATAAGGTTTTGTTGGATAACTCTATTAATTGCATTTGTTGGTCAAAAACAAATAAATTTAAGCAAAAGGAAGTCCACATAAGACATACTCAAAACTGCTAAAAGAAACATGGGGCCCAATTTGGGCTTCTTTATCCTTAAGGGCTTAATCCCTAAAGGATCAAGGATTCATGGTTTTAAAATGACAAGTTTAAGCGATCATATTGTGAAAATTATAATTTGAATGGGACCAAATTTTATATCACTGGAATTAGTGAAGAATATTACATATGCTGATTTTTTATTTATTTTTAAATTAACAAAAAAAATCTACATAAAACCTACTCAAAATTACTGAAAAAAACAGGAGCCACCTGGTGGCCTTATGGTCCTTTAGGGCTTAAACTTGTACTCCGGGTTTAGGATTTTTTTTTAGGGTTTAGGATTTTTAGGGTTTAGGGTTTGCTCCATGATTTCAAACTCTTTGTAGAGTCCACTGCATGTTATAGTGTTGATCACACTTGCATTAGACATTTTAGATCTGAGGCCTTTGCCGTTGTTGTGAATGCTTCTGTATGGTCCCCTTCTGTATTATTTTAGGGTTTGCATTACCTTGAAGAATAAAAAGCCTCCTTCTGTGCTTGATTCAGAATTTCAGGTCATTCTCTTCCAATGTAGAAAGCAGATCCTAACACAATTTCTGATGGATTTGATGTAGAAATGCTCCCTAGTTTGAGATCATTTGGTATGCGACCACTTTAATTTGCCTCAAAGCTAAACAAACTGAAGAAGTAGAGCAACTTGAGATGCAAATTGAGGCTTCAATTTCTCTGCAGTTATCAATTGGCTTAAACGCAGACACTGATTAGGGTTTGGTTTCTTGGTAATTGATTGCGCTTCTTTGTTCCTTCTTTGTCTTGCATAGCTATGCACCTCTGAAACTAGATTATATTCTTAGTGGGGATTATGGTTTATTGTCAAGCAAACATGTTCGCCTGCCTTTCATTGAAACAGTACTCGCGGGGTTTAGGGTTTAGGGTTTAGGGCTTGCTTGGGACTGCAAAATGAAAAAGGGGATATTGATGCCTTTATATGTGAATTGGTAGCATGTTGAATAATTTCTGGGGACTAACGGGGTTAGAGTTTTGTTCTGCAGGTTTAGGGTTTGCTTATACCACCATCTTGGTTTGTACACAGCCTTTTCTTTAATCTTCAAACAGGTATGGTCAATCTGAAACATTGCATTCTGATGTTTATGTTAGTAATTTGACCTCATCTGTTCTGGATAGTTTGAAACACCTCCAGTTGCAGCATACAGCATCAATTTCTTTATATTGGCAAAAATTCACGGCATGGGCACTTTCCCAGGAAACCTAAATCTATGTTATCCCCTAAAGGACCATATGGCCCTCAGGGTTTTTAAGTAGTTGTGAGTAGGTTTTATGTAGATTTTCTTTTGTTCAAATTTATTTATTTTTAATTCAACACATGTAATATTCTCCAGTGATAAAATTTTCTCACATTTAAATTATATTTTTCACAATATGATCGTTTAAATTTGTCATTTTGAAACCATGAATCCTCGATCCTTTCGGGGTTATTCTAGTTTTTAGGGCGAGTGTCACAATATTGACGCTCTGAATTGCGCCAATATAACTTATAAGGTATATATATAGTTCAGATGACTTAAGTTCTTGCTCACAAGTCTGTTTGGTAATTTCTAGTGTTTGTTTGCTACTTTCTTTCTGTTCAGGGCTCTAATTTGGAGCTTTTTAAACAAAAGCATTGCAAAGCAACACTCTCAACCCTCTCTATTTGCATACTCAGTAATTGCACATTCCGTGTATATCTGGAGACTCTCTCATGTTGTGTATAAATCTGATTGTACAACTTCCACATATCAAGTTGTGAACAGATGTTAGAGCGCATTTAGAGACCCAGGGCTGTGCAATTAGAGAGCGTTTGTTCAGTGTACTAAGGTGCCAAACCTTGATGAAAATGGGTGTTTCTTTTTTTGGAAACAAATGACGGACATTTCATTGCACAAAACTAACATCACAGGAACCACGCGGCACACCACCATCAAAGAAGAACCAAATACCACCAAAGCCCTAACTGAAGGCCCCCGCCCTTGGCTCAAGGGGATTCCATCTAACCTGCATACCTAAACTAGAAACAAAGGTATCATTTCGGCACCAAACATGGTCAAATTGATCCATGAAGGACGTACTCCTCTCGAAGGAACTGCTTGATCAGAGGCTTGGTCGGATGCCGAGCCATCCTACCGTGGTCAATGACTGCATCCCAAATCACTTGATCAACTTTGGCCTTAGGCTAGAAGTCTTGACTAAAACATATAGAATTTCGGTCAAGCCAAGCAATCCAAATCACTAAACCCCTGATCAAGGACCAAAGGAACTTTCACCTATTTGAGGCGATTGGGGAGTTTAGAACCAAAGATGCATTGTTGCATTGTCAATGCGGGCCACTTCCCGGTAGCGGTGTTGGTAGGAAAGAAAATGGGTGTTTCAGGGTGGCACCTTCTGCAATGCAATGGAGTTGCATTGGATCTCCTCAAAGCAAAGGTGCACTCAGCTACAATAGGTTTATCTACTCTTCCCAATTCTTCTTCTCCTCTTTGCAAATTCTACCTAAGTAATTACCAATATCGAGTCAATACCGTACGTTGTGGTCGGTTTCGGACAGTTAGGTGTAGAAATTGAATTTCCACATCAGATTTTGAGAGGTCCACGTCACCCTTAACCAATCACAAGGTGACATGTGACACTTTGGGACAAAAAGTAATTAATTAATGTCGAAACTGACCACGACGTAGGGTAGATTCTAGGGTAATTTCTTTCAATGTTTGGTGTTGGTGTTGATATGTGAATTTATGGAGGCTGCATTTTTATAACTCCTGCCCGATACCAACCCAACTAGACAAAGTGGATCTTACAATTCCTTTGATAGTCACACCATTTTATATAAGCTCAAATGATGATTTTATGGCAAATGATGGTACTCCTGAAGTAGAAGGCCGAATTGATAGGAAATTGTTTTTTTTTTAAATCTATTTTCTATAGTGAAACAAAGGATCTTAGAGAATATCTATAGCATTTGGGCAAAAAATTTACCGTATCTTAGGGGCAGCTTTGGCAAAAAATAATTCCAAATAAAAATGTTGAATAAAAAATAAAATTATGTTGCCTATTTGCCGGAAAACCATGAAATTAAATTAGATGAATGATGAAATATCTTGAAATTGAATGCATGAACTAAAAATAAAATAAATTAAAAATGTTAAGAGTGATCACATGAAGTCCACTAAAATAACAAACATTCAATGAAACTTCATCAATTGTGGATGAAAGTCGAACTTAAAGTTATTTATTTCCTGAAAAGTTGAATTTTAAAAAATTACTTTATTTATTGCCGGACATCAAATTTTGAAATTAATTAATTAATTGACAGAGGAGTGATGAAGCTGCCCCTAAGGTACGGTAATCATTCGGCATGACGTGCAGGAGGAACTTGGAATTGGAGGGGAAGGAGAGTGATATTTGTCAATGGATCTTGTGGAGTACGGTAGTGCTGGGATGGAAATCTGAGGAGGAGAAACTGAAGGAATTATCACAGGAAAACAAGAAGCTGCGAAAACATTACGATCCTAATGACAAGTCTCCACCTCTAAAATGAGTGTTGTTTTTAGCCTTTCGTAAGCACTCATTGAATTCATTCCCATTGTAAAGATGTTCAGAAATGGCCATGGGATGCATTGTATCTAACATGTACGAGTATACGTGAGTGCACAGAAGGGTATTTATTTGAACACTGCCATATTGCGTATACATACAATAAACACATTTAGAACTGAAAATATTCACGTATACTTACATTAAACATATATTTCAAACGGAGTATACAAAGATATTTAGACATATAACCTCTCATATTAAGGAGGTTTTTAGAAGGGGTCATGAACGCACATGATTCTCAAACATAATGTAGAGTAGCTGCATTGACTGTGTTTCTACAATGTTTAAAGTATCCAATTATGAATGTTGGATGGTGCAAAGGCACCAACTAATGGAATGTTTTTGCGAATCCCTTTACATCCTCAACCCCTAAAAGACCATAAGGCCGCTAGGCGGTTCTTGTATTTTTCAGTAATTTTGAGTAGGTTTTATGTAGATTCTTTTTTGTTAATTTAAAAAAATAAAATTATGCAGCATATGTAATGTTCTTCACTAATTAATGTTCTTCACTAATTTCAGTGATATAAAATTTGGTCCCATTCAAATTATAATTATCACAATATGATCGCTTAAACTTGTCATTTTAAAACATGAATCCTTGGCCCTTTAGGGGTTCAACAGGTGAATTTTTTGTGTTGTCCATCAGTGCATCTAAAATTTGGGTCGTTTTCATGTTTATTTGCTGGCAGGTGCCTCTGAAGTTGGTGTCCGCACCCGCCGTCCATAAATGTCAAGGTACACCCGGTTTCACTGTAATCAGATTTTCTTACTTGCCTGCAGATCAGGGCCCGGGAAGAACTAACAGTCAGTTACAAGTCAGTCGATTAATTCTTGGAAATGGCTGGTTGATTTTCAAGAGTAGAGGCAAACCACCGAACTAAATGACTACAAAATAATTATATTTAGTATTCATAGACGAAATATACGGGATATAATCTTTAAAAACCGGTTGCTTTTGGAAAATAAAGGACATTGACTGGTTGCCTCAAAAATCTTCCCGAACAGTGCTGCAGATCAAGCTTTTGCTCACATTCAGTGGCTGAGAAGATGTGCATGGTTGCATTACAGGAATGACGCTTGACTACGGGATTGGGAGTTATAAAAATGCAGCGTCCATAAATTCACATATCAACACTCTAGAAGGAAATGTGGCGTTTTTCACTTACTATAAATGAAAAAGAAATGAAAGACACATGGGCTGTATTAGTGCTGATGAGTAGTTTTGGTCACAAGAAGACAGAATTGTAAGTGTAATATTCTGGTACTATTCATTGTTTCCACGAAATGAGGAATGAAAAACAACAGATTTGCTACTAGTGACACCCATTATCTTGCAAGTGTGATTCTATGTATGAATCTTGAGTTCAAAATTTGAATCAGGTGTTATACTTGCGCACCAACTTTGAGGCACTAGTAGGAAATATTTTGTTTTTCACTTACTATAATTGAAAAAGGAACAAAATTGCGCCAGACACATGGCCTATGTCAGTGCTATAAACTATAAAAATAATATTTAGCCACAAGAAAAAACTATAAACATAATATTTAGCCACTATTCATTGTTTCCACAAAGTCGGGAATGAAAAACGACAAGTTTGCTGCTAGTGAGGGTAATCTTTTCAAGCGCAAGAAAGTGTGTTTAAAACACTGCACTCTTCAACTGGTTAAATTGTTGTGTATAGACATTTGGGCCCCGGCCCTCTTGTTCGTCGGATAACGATGCCCGAGTTGCCCATCGCCACGTCGGATTTCTCCACTTGTTTTTCGTCTGCATGGGATGGAGGGCTGAGATCTCGCATGTTGACGACCGGCCTTAGCAGGTTTACAGTGCCTCACCGCCTCAGTAATGCAAGTTTAACCTCCAGAGGGGCAATAAGCCCAAATTGGGCCTCCTGTTCTGTTTTTTATTTTTATTTTTTTAAAGCAATTTTTGAGTAATTTTGTGGACTTCCTTTTGTTTGAATCCAATTTTCTATTGTCCATACAAGCAGTCTTCTTCATTGATTTTGGTGATATAAAATTTGATATAATGTCATTTATATTTTTGACAATATGATCATTTGTCATTTTAAAGCTATCCTTGGTCCTCTAGGGGTTAATATAACCATTGGTGCATTATATGCAGTGATGGTATTTGCATTTCTTCCATGTTGAGAGGGCTTTGTGTCTCTTGCACATCGTGCACCTTGTACAATCGGGTACAAGTTGCTTACAAACTTTTTGAGATCTTCCTCAAAAATATGGAGTCCCTTTGCTAAATTGTAATGTGCTTGATATGGCACCGATGGACCTACAAATTAAAAGTGGCCACTTGATATAGGATCTACCTACTTTCAATGCTTACAAAAAATTTTGTAAGCATGTTGTTCCTGATTGTTAACCCTTTAGTACAGTTAACCCTTTAGTGCTCAGGGTACTGTAGCTGGGAGCATTGAATTTCACAGTTTTCCACCATGGTTGATCCTTCTAGAAATAAAATCGATTAAGTTAGAAAGTATATGTATAATTCTATTCTCAGCTGGAGTAGAGACATTTTGTCAAAATTAGACAATCATCCAATGGTGGGATTGGAAGATCATAGAATGTCTTTGAATCATATAATGCACACTCAAAAATGAGATTTTGTACAGTGTACGACTTCAAAGTTAAATAGAATTTGGGTTAACCTCGGGGAGTTCACTACAATAATATTAGAAAACAACGTGCGGGAAAATATAGGGTAATTTATATTCACAAAAGGAAAAACTTAGAATTTTCTTAGAAGTAATATAGATGAGTATGTATGATAAAATGTGTATTATAAATAATATAGGCTTGATATAAACAACGCATATTTTTTAAATATTTGTAAAAATATACCATAGGAGTTAAAGATCCTAGGTGTTTTTAAAAGCTAGGAATTGTTTGCAGGATGAACATGACATCTTTTATTTGCTATGAATGGTTTTGCTAGTGTTTTTAAGTACTAGAAACAATTTCTCAAGATAAATTAGAAGAGTTTTGGTTGATCTTGTGTATGTCTACTTCAAACAGGATGTTGTAGTATTAAATCTATACCCTTTAACATTATTGCATGGACCCTCTTTTTGGTGTGTTTTTTGTTTTTGTTTTTTGACACTCAATACCGTTGTGTTTAATTGTGCGTGTAAGTTGATTGAGGAACATGGGCTAATTTTGTTGTTTGAAATGTTTATGAACACTCTTAATGTAAGACTTTGTTGTGCCTTGGATTTAGTACTTTGAATGCTTGTGAACTCTTTAGAGCAAAATCAAATAATTATAATGAACATACCTAGCTTTAAATTAGAGATTCATAAAATTTAAAATTAATTATATGGTCATATAAAAAACAAGAAATTAGAAATTTATATAATAATATGGTTCAAAAAATTAAGAATGGATAATTAAACACCCCCTGAATAAATACCTTTGTCACGCACGTGTATACATGTATACATGTCTAATGAACTCCCGAGGGGTTAACTTTTCAAAAATTAATGTGAAGAGGTTTAACAATTTCCTATGTCAACATCTCTATGTTGCAAACTTTCATAGCAAGAATGGATTCACACATAATTATTGTGACTTTTATAAGTGAGAGTGACTTATCTATATACGGTTTAGGACAAAAAATTATACATTAAAAAATGAAAGGAGTTGGTACATTGATTAAGATCGGAACACATGCACTATTGGAACATGAACAAGAGAACACAATCCAAAAAAATAAAACATGATAACAAACTTCCAAATACAAAAATACAGCATAATACATGTATATCATTTGTAAGTATTTACTGTATTTTCAAGTATTTGTAGTATTTTTGCATTTTTTCATACGTATTTTGATAGTTGCACAACTCAAAATTGATTTTATTTATTTATTTATATTTTTAAGAAGATGTGTATTATGAATCTCCAACTCTAAACCCCACAATTCAAAATCCAATTCTTCACGGATTTTTTGTTATTTGCATTTCTGACAGACCATATTATGGTCTGATGAACACTAAAAGGGTTAAATTCCAAATTTCTTATGTGTTCATTAAAAAAAAAATGTTTATGTCCCTTCATAATATCTAGTTTTTGTGATGTATAATTGACACTGTATTTTTATACAATATCAATCAATCAAGTCACCTTTCATATAAAAAAAATACAACTTCGTTTACAATGAATTTTTCATTTTAGTTTTCATCCTTTTACATAATAATTGATTAAAAATATTGGAGATGAATAGTTTTAACTGGATTGCATGAACATATATAAAATATCACTGCTCACATAATTCTTTGCAAAGTTGATACCCCAATAGCTCATAAAAGTTGCATTTTTATACTATATGAAAATGGTAGCATCTATCTAAATTTTGTAAAAAATTTGTTTTTAAATTATAATTAGATTTTGAAAAACCAATTCTACCATCATGCCCAAAGGTATAAAAATACTTTTGAATGAAGGTTGTGGTGTTCATATGTAATTATATGGTTAAATTTTGAATGTCAAAGAGAAAGAAAACAAATTATAACTTTGTTGGACTAATTATACATAATCTCCCCCTAATCTTTATCAAAAAGGGAGATTTTCATTTTAACCCCTAAAGGACCATGAGGCCCTTGGGGGGCTTTTGGAACTAGAAAGTGAGGATATTCAAATTTTTGGGCTATGAAATGGAGAATGAGCAATAGAGAGACCTTCGTTCTTTTTAACCCCTAAACGTCCTCACCTATGTCCAATTTGGGCAGTTTTGCAAAGATGCATTATAAAATGCAATTAACATGAATTTTTGAAACTTGATGTATGAATAAAAGTTATACGTTTTGAAATTTAGATTCAATCCATACGGTTTGATCTGTGATTGCTATCACTAATATTTTCTATAAATTTTGAAACATAAAATAAAAAATTATTTTGTGATTCGATTACGAATAAGATATTGACAATATGGGGATGAAATTTGTTGTGATGGCTTATAATGTAGTACTCTAGGTGTAGTGATTTTTGGAGATTTTTTGGATGCTTGATTTTATTAGTTTATTTTTTCAAGAACACTTTTAGACTAAAATCTTCAACATTTTGGGTGAAACACTGCAACACAAAATGAGGCATAAATTTTTCAAAAATTGTTTCCTTTTCGATCGGATCACACATACATGAAGCTAGCTTACCATAAAAAATTCAGTAAAAAAATCACACTACAAAAAGTGCATGACGGATGGATGAAATCTGTACATCAAGCCAAATATGCATGGTTGGGCGGTTAGGGGTTAATAGCTGAATCAGTAGGTACTTCCTTATTGGAAATTCATGAAGTGCAATTTTTGGTGAGTTTTTTAGTTGGAAGATGACTATCTGGATGTCACTTCAAACCCTCATATCTTCCTTCACACACCTCCAAATTATGTAAATTTTTTTTGCAAATGAGGATTATAATGATCTCTACACATGATAAAAAAAATTGGAGTTTTTTGAGAACTTTTGAACAATCCAATTTCAACATATGTACAAAATACCTGGAACTAGTTCCATCAATCTCCCCAACAATATCTTTTCCTCAAAAAATGAGCGATTTGGATGATTAGTTTTTCATACAAAAGCTACAAAAGTTTTCTTTGGTTTCAACAATAGTGATTGTCAAAATTACCTCACATTTGATGAGGAAATGAGCTTGTTACAAGAACTAGTAAAAAAAACAAGAGCTAAACCATAGGTTTTTTTTAGCTTCTATAGCCAATTTGCTACAGAACATAATGAGACATGTGCCACTGCAGCAAGCAATGGATGAAAAGGCTAGAATGTTCAATGAAAAAGACAAGATATATGAAGGGTTTTGTGAAAGGCTAATATATTGGATTGAAAAGATAAGATGTATGGAAAAACAAAAATATGAAGCCAAACTCTTCAAATAAAAGCATAAAAAATAAGGGATAAAAAACCCACCTCATTCACTTGCATGCGCTTTGCAGCCTAAAACAAAAATTTAAATAAATAAATTTAAAAAAAAAAAAAAAAAAAAAAAAACTACTAAGCTTAACTCTCGAATATCAGCACTTTTAGCACTACAAATATTTTTCAATATTCCTTTTCTTACTAAGGTGATTGGGCCATAAACCAACGCTTTAAGCACAACTCCTATTTACAATAATCTGAGGTGCAATGTGATAATTAGAATGGATTAGCAAATTGATTCTAAATTTACTCCAAGTTAATCATAATTTTTAAAGTAATATTCGATAAGCTATGAATTTTCAAAGTCCAAGGTCTAGATTGTCTATTTCTGACAGTAGACTTGAGTTGAAATTGATAGTGAATATCCCTTGAAGAATCATAAAATAACTTTGAATAACATAGTTCCTACCAATGAGGTGCCTCCAAGTAATGCTTCAAAGTCAACAATCAATACCAGTAAACTATATTAGTGATTGTTGGTTTTTGGCACAGTGGAGTGCCATTCATGAAGTAATTATAGAAGACGGTTTATGGTCAACATTGGTTGTTTGCCCACTCACATTATGTTAAAAATATAAAAATTGAAGAAAAAATTTCCAAAATTTTTGAACTTTCATTTTTTGAATTAATTTGTATCAAACTAACTATTAACCTATAGTATTAGCTTTCAAAGTTTTTAGCATAGACATTTAGGGGTTAACCCCTAAGGACCAAGAAATTCAAATTGGACCTCGTTTTTTTTATTATAGCATTTTAAAGTAGGTCTGATGTGAACTTATTTCAGTTCAAAAATATTCCTTTTGGTCCAACACATGCAATTATCATGTTCAATGATTGTAGTGATATAAAATTTAGTCCCATCTAAATCCTACTTTTCACAATATACCTGTTAGAGGACCGAGGATTCATGATTTTAAAATGACAAATTCAATTGATTATATTGTGGAAATTACAATTAAGATGGCACCAAATTTTATATCACCAAAATCAATGAAGAATATTGCATGTGTTGAAAAAATAAAAAAATAAAAAAATTGAACAAAAGAAATTTTACATAAGATCTACTCAAAACTATCAAAAAAAAACTCGGGAAAAAAACTTAAGGCCCAATCTGGGCTTCATGGTTCGCTTTAGGGGATAATTGATTGAATTTGTCATTTTAAATTGTGAATGTCTCATGGCGATAGTACATATGTTGCCATATAACTGGCATTTACTACCAACAAAAAGCTCTAAATTAGGATCTCAACAGCTCACTAGAATTGCATTGATTTAAATTCCAACTTCTTTTTTGAACTCAAACCCATTGAAGGCTCTTTCAACAAAATAGAAGCGTCCGGTTGTTTAAAATTAGAATTAAAAAATCCATTGAAGGTGTGGATCCATTCCAAATACAACCAATATACCCCCTGTTTAACCCCTAATTAAAGGACCAAGGATTCATGGTTTTAAAATGACAAATTCAATTCATCATATTATGAAAAATATAATTAAGATGAGACCAAATTTTATATCATTGGAATGAGCCAAGAACATTGCATGTATTGGTCAAATAATTAATAAATTTGAACAAAAAGAAGTTCACATAGGACCTACACAAAACTGTTAAAAAACACATGAGGTCCAATTTGAGCTTTTTGGTCCTTTAGGGGTTAAACATTTAGGAATAAAACCATGAATACTTGGTCTATTAACCCTTGAACGCGCTGGCGTCCATATCCTGGACGATGGACAGATTAAACATGTTCATATCTCATCTAGATTGTACAATCTTCATCCACCAAAATTACTCTTGGTTCTTGTGCAAGTTGACTATTCTTTGAACGGTTTGGATCTTCAAAATAGGTTATTATTATTTTTGGAAGAATAGCACAATCGGTTTATGTCAAGTTTCATTCTTAGTTCAAAAAGTGAGACCTAAAACATGATTTTCCAAAATAGTTAGAATCAAATAATGGAAACCATACCATCTCGTAGGGCATATTATTCCAATTTCATCACAATTTTTTGAATTTTTTTTGTGTTGATTTGGGATTTTTAATTGAATTTCAAGAGAAAACCTTTCAAAATTAGGTAAAAAAATATTAATAAAAAATATGATGCATCCAACCATACAGATGTGATCTTCACATTGACATTTACAAGTTTTCTTTGTACATCTACTCCATTTTAGGGTTTCATCAAACATTTTATAGTGCATCTTTGAAAACAGAGTTGAATTGGGACCTTAACCCCTAAACGTCACAGCGTCCAGAAACTGGACGACGAATGATTTCAAAGCCTTCTCACGTTCTCATCAACGCTTGGATGATACTCATCCAATTTTTTGGAGATTCTTCACCAAGTTGTTGTCCTATCTAATGGCTGGATTTAGTCATACTAGAGTACATATTTTTCTAAAATTGCAAATGTAGAAGTATGTCAAGTTGTTGACCAAGCCAAAATTGCATTGACTCTAGTTCAAAGTGGAATCGTGAAAAATGAGGTCATAAATTTAAGAAACACAAAAATTTAAAAGTATCACCACACTTAAGAGTATCTCATTTCAAACTCATTCCAAAAAAATTTACTCAAAAAATATTGAAATTTAGTTTGTAATCGAATTTAGAAGGAATTTTTAATTTTAACTTTCAAATTTTATAATTAAATATTGGTGATTGTATTAGTGAATTGAACCATACGGATGGAATCTAAAATTCAAGATCTAGAACTTTCATATGTATATCAATTCCAGAATATTCTTCTAAATGGTAGTTTATAATGTTTTTTCTCAAATTGTCAATTCCAGGGACACCCTGGTACGTTAAGGGGTTAAAGGGTTAAGGGTTAATGTACGAGGACAGATGTTTCCTATGAAAGTTGATTTCTTCAAATTTCTTTGTGGATGAACAGAGCTTGGCCATTGCAAGTGGATGAACAGAGTTTGAGTGGACGGAAGCAATGACATGCTTGAGCATGTGCTCTGTCATGATCACAAATGGACAATTAAGGTAAGTAACTGAACATTTGTCACTTCACTTGTCCAAACCAAATCTCCACACCATTGGGGACAACTTGCACATTCTTTTTATTTCAATTAGTGTGTGATTTAAAATAGCACGGATTATATGAAATAATCTTACATTAAATATAAAATTATCAGTGCTTTTCCTGTGTTTTTTGTCTTGAAAATTGGGGAAGAATACTTGGCAAGATTTTAAGCTTACGTCTCTAGATTTTAAACTACCAAAATTTCTTCATATTTAGGTAGTTTTTTTTCATAAAGTCCGACTATCTTCACAAAAAATAAAGAGAAAAGTTGACAGAAAATTTTAAAATTTTCTCATTTTTTCCCTTAAAAAAAAAATGCCATATTTTGTAGAGAAATCTAGCGAAACATAACCTGAAAAAAAAAATGTTGATTGGGGGTACACATAACTTAGCTCCCTGAAGTTTTAGCCTTTAGGGCACTAAGGGTTTGAGTACAGATTGTTGTACACTGATTATTATTATTTTTAATTATTTTTGGCAAACACATGGCAATTGCACATTGATTACAAGATGTACTTGTACCATTTGAATGTATGAGTGGATTACAGCCGTTTTAAAATCATTCTGTCTATTAACTAAGGTGAAAGTACCTATTACCATCTATTTAACCCTTTAAGGTCCCGATTCAACACTGTTTTCAAAGATTCGTTATAAAATGTTTGATAAAAAATTTAAATGGAGTTGATGTTCAAAGCAAAGTTATAAATGTCAATGTGAAGATAACGTCTATACGGTTGGATTCATCATATTTATTATTAATATTTTTAAATTAATTTTGCAAGGTTTTCTCTTGAAATTCAATTAAAAATCCAAAATTAACATTAAAATTTTAAAAAATATTGTAATGAAATTGGAATAACATGTACTACAAGATGGTATGGTTTTCACTATTTGATTCTTCTTATTATGGAAAATCATGTTTAAGGTCTCACTTTTTGAACTAAGAATGAAACTTGACATAAACCACTTTTGCTATTTTTCAAAAACTCTCAATATCTTATCTTGAAGATCCGTACTGTACAAATGGTAACGGACTAGCACAAGATTATTTTTTTTTAAATGAATGGATGAAAAACATCCCCTGCGTGGTGAAGGGACGCGTCCAGAATCATCCATCGTCTAGATTCTGGACACAGGCGCGTCTAAGGGTTAAGCAATCTGAATACCAAGTGTGTCACAAAATGTTCAAAAAATATATATATCTCAGTGGAGTAGAATTTAGTGAAATCATTTTCATTTTATGAGATTTGTAATTTCAATGAATTTTTTAAGTGGTATGTTGTGATTATACATAATTGTCCCTAGGTGGAGGTCATGAGAATTCCGGAAATGCTTTATATTCAAAATCATCCTACGGGAGTTATTTTAAATTGGCCCATTTACACCCAATTTCAACTAAGGAATTTATTTATTGTTGTGCTAAATTGTTACCTTCAATGTCTTAATTACTTGATTGTCACTTTGTGATCTCATTGTCATTTATTGAAATACCTAAAACCTACCTATTTCACATATCACTTGCTGCATTTGAAGTAAGGTGGAATTGGGGATCAATGATAGGATGTGGAATTTGGTCTTGGATGGTTTTAGGTATATTTAGGTTATTGTATCTGGGACTCACAAGTACTTAATTCTTATGGGTGTCTTGGTAAGTGCCCATGTGATCAATATTACTATTGTACCTATATAGCAGGTTCATACACAAAAGGATTATTATTTTTTGCTTTTTTGAAATTTGTTTTGCCATGTGTCAAATAAGCATTCACTATAATCACAAAAAAAAATTGGTGTCACCAAAATAATATTATTATTTGCTACAAATTTTATGAATATGCTATGTAGTCATGGTATTAGTGTTTGTTACACTAATTGACAAATATTGAAATCAGTGAAGGCTAAAACCTTCACTATACTACACTAATTTCTATCAAAACAAATTAGTGCCTTCTTTTACCATTTGTTGTATTAAAAATAGTGCATATATAAAATTTTACCTTTGTAAAAGAATAAAATTAAAACATATTGAGAATATGGTAATAGTTGCGACATGACTATGAATATTTAGGATGTATTTTTTTGTTTTATTTTATATATGTTTCTATTTTATAGGGAATATATATCACTAGCTTGATGTGTGTTGGGCATTTGGTTAGAAGTAGTGGAAAGTGCACTCAAGAGTGTGTACATGGCAAAAGATTTTATATGGTGGTGATGGCAATCATTGAAAACGGATTGAAGTGATAGGTTTTTTTTTCTTACTTCTAATCAACAATTGAAATAAAATTGTTTTTTTTTCCATTTTAAAAATTTGACCTATGTTAGACATCATCCAAAAGTAGTCATTTTTGGCTTCAACATGGTTTGATAAAAATGGAATCAAATCAATGACTTATTTTGGTTTTAATCTAAAAGTGATGGTATTTTATTGCATTTAAATAGTGAAAATATCAACTTAAAAGGTGCATAGCATTTCCACATGAAAACCACCCTTTGCAATCATCATGGTAAAACAAACAAACCACAACAAATCCAAAAACCACCCATTTCTAATATATGCGAGACACATCCTAATTTGATGATTTTTAGTGTGTTTTTGCTTGTGATTGTAAAGATGGTTTTGCCTATAATTACTAGGCTCTAACTTATAGATATAATTTAGATTTAAAAATAAAATTTAATAATTGGTGTTTCCATTTTCAATTACTTATATGAACAATGTTATGTTTACCCCTAAATGCCTGTAGCCCTCTCTAGATTTGGAGGATAGTAAAGATGCATTAAAAATGCAGTTAAGAGAATTATTTTGAACTTGATTTATGAATAAAAGTTGTACATTATAAATTTTAGATTCTATCCATATGGTTAGATCTATGATTGCAATCACCGATGTTTATTATAAATCTGAAACTTAAAATTCAAAATTCTTTTGTAATTCAATTACAAATAAGATATTAACATTTTGTTGTTGAAATTTGTTGTAATGGGTTGTAATGTAATTCTCTAAACGTAGTGATTTTTGTAGATTTTTTGGCTGCTTGATTTTATGAGTTTATTTTTTCAAATTTTTGGAGATTACAAACTACTAATTTTGAACCTCATTATAATTAGCCTAGGAGTTTATTATTATTTTATTACAGATCCTAATTATTAGTTTAAAAAGTGTTATTTCTTTATTATAGATTTATTCTAGTATCTTTTGAAAATATTAATGTGGCAGGAATGGTTTGATTTACCTCTTAAAGAGTTGACATTCAATAGATGGATGATGTACATATTTGTGAGCTTACTTCATCCAATTTTGCTGAAAATGTTTTTTCTTTTCTATTCAACGATGTGACTACCCTATGTCATGGACAGTTTTGACATTAATTAATTACTTTTTGTCCAAAAGTGTCACATGTCATCTTATGATTGGTTTATGGTAACGTGGACCTCTCAAAATATGATGTGGAAATTAGATTTCGACACAATACTGTCCAAATTTGATCCTCACATACGGTAGTTTGATTTAATTCAATCCCCAATGACATTGAAAAACAAATTTTGTGTACTCAACAACAATGTGAATAACTAGATTACTTGATGCTTTACGATTTTTTTGACAAAATTCTAAATCAATTCATCTTGAAATGGGAAGGAAAACAGTCTTATATATTATGCTTAAAACGTGAGCCTTGTCCAATGGGGCAAACAATGAGAGAGACACAAAAACTACATACTTCCTCCGTTCCGAAATATAGAGCACTTTTGAGAAATTCCACAAGCCATGGCATCATTGATTCATTAGTGCAATATCTATTACACATTTGACGATGTAATCGGGCGCAATAGGCAAACAAAATAAGAAAATGATCATTTTATTACGAAACAGAAAATATGTTCCCACATGCGTTTTATATTAACACAATGCATTTTATTTCAGAACAGAGGGAGTACTATTGAGACACAAAAAAAAGCAATAAAATGATTTTTATTAACCTCTAAAGGACCAAGAAGCCCACACTGGGTCTCATGTTTTTTTTTACCAAGTATAAGCAGGTCCTATGTGAACTTCTTTTTTTCTTGGATACAAGGACTTCTTTTTGTTCAAATTTATTTGTTGATTGCCCAACCCATGCAATGTTCTTCAGTGATTGAGGTGATATTAAATTTGGTCTTGTGGAAATTATACTTTTTGCGATATGATCAACTGAATTTGTCATTTTAAGCTCTAAACGTACCGACCCTTGAACACAAGTAGATACCAGCCTCAAAAATAAATATTAGCATGGCTCAAATGTACTTGAGGTGTACATAATAGGACCATTGGGAGCATAAAATCTACTCAACAAATTTGACATACTTGCAATTGGAGGCTTCTCCAATATTATCAACAACTTCCAATCACAAGAGGTTTATTGTAATTGGTAGATAATTTGATAAGCTTACAAATGTAACTTGGATGAAATTCATCCAAGGTTGTGTGAGAAAGTTGGAAAGCCTTGAATCCGTTTGTGATTTAGTTTCTGGATGCTGGGACGTTTAGGGGTTCAAACCATGCATCTTTAGTGTTCATTTAATTCACTAAAAAACACACAAAAAAAAACTCATAAATCCTTCGTCTTTTAGGGGTTAAAAACGAGGACAATTATTTCCAAACAAAGAGAGTACAGTAGTACCATAGTTGAGTTGCCAACTCACGAACAAATGTTTAATATTTTTAGAAAAATAAATTTTGTTCCTCAAAAAAATGAATTTATTGGTTTTTAAAAAAAAAGCCTTTATTGATTAAAAATGGCTCAAAATAGCTTAGAAGTAGAAAAATATAGTTAAAAGTAACATATTATACTTTCTTTTGTTGGTCCTCATTGGTCCTCATGATTTCCGACTTTTTGACGTTTTTTTTTTTAATTTTTTGAATTATTTTTGGCGACCCAGGTATATTATTACGGTATTTGGTTTGCCTCAAGGAGTTCTAAAATTTATAATTTTTTTTGCAATTTGGGATTGAGCTTGGGATGGGGGTGGGCCCATGAGGGCGTCCAAAAATTAGTGGGAGCAACCAAAGTAGGGTTGCTGGGATCCCACATGGAAAGTGTGTTCAAAGGCTGGGGTGTCAGCACAGTAGACCGTCTCGGGACGATCATTGGTCTACTGCCTTTCTCCCTCACAAGGCCGAGTAAACCCACTCATTTCCTCCCCCTCCCTTTATACAACTCCCACCCCTCCCCGCACGCAAACGCTATGGGATAACTAACTGGAGCTTTTCAGACTTTTTTTTTTTTCTTTTTTGGAAACAAGAGGAGAGCTTTTCATCAGTCTTGGGATACTGTGCTGTACAGTGTACCGTATACTACAGTTTTGCCTACAGTTTTTACAGTGACAGAAGAATTACACCAAAATCACATATACTGCAGTGATCCTAGAATAGTATCCCACAGTGAACATTACCCTATGTCGTGGTCAGTTTCGACATTAATTAATTACTTTTTGTCCAAAAGTGCCACATGTCAACTTGTGATTGGTTTATGGTGACGTGGACCTCTCCAAATATGACGTGAAAATTAGATTTCAACACAATATTGTCTGAATCTGACCCTCACATACGGTATGCGTAAATGGTATCTACTCACGATACCTCTATAATATCCGGCAATATCCTTGATATATTAACCCTTAAACGTCAAAGCAAGCCCCGCGGGCTTGGTATAAAGGAATAATTGGAGATAGAAGTTTCATTTCTCAACCAAATCAAGTGAGACTTGTTGCGTTGGAAAGCTACTGAAAAAGCAATATAGATTCCAAATTTTCGCCTCATTTGAGAGATTGTGGAATCGTTGGTAAGCAATCAAAGTTATCAAATTGAACAAGTTTTGAGGTTGGGGCAGCTGAAGTTCAGCAGTGCCGCAGTGCTACAGTGCTAGCCAGCAGTGCACTGCAGAGCCATTTTTGCAATATATATATATAATTTTTTATTTTAAAAAAAATTGCAAAAAAATTTAGATTCTTTCCGGGCTGCCCACCCAGGACCCAAATTGTCGTTTAAGGGTTAAGGTGATACCATGATGATGTCCACGGATATCACCTCATGAAGTTGCTACATATTTATATCATGATGAAAATTCTTTCTATATTTCATTTTCTTTCAATTTATTTATTTAATGTTTAGCAGCCCCATTTTTGGATAGAAATCTAGCTAATTTTAGCCAATTTTGGGGTCACTGATATACTGTGGATGGGTGAACGACGTGGGTACATTCTCATCTACTTCAACAAAGTTTCATCCAGTTTGGATGAATTTTACCACACTATTTTGAAAAGATAATTACTAGTTAAAGCCTCTCGTAAATACCGTCGGCCACTGTATATGGTGATTTCTATGTAGTGATGTCAAATTATATTGCGTTTTAAATATATGTTTAGTGTAAGTATACGTGAATATCTTAAGTTCTAAATGTGTTTATTGTATGTATACGTGAATATTTTAAGTTCTAATTGTGCTTATTGTATGTATATGTAATACGGCGGTGTTCAAATTAATACCCCTTCTGTGCACTCACGTATACTCGTACATGTTTAATACAGTGCACGCCCCGAGATATCAGATGATATCACAATATAAATTTGATAATAATTTCATTGATAAATATATCTCATTCAAGCGAGATATTGTGTAGTTTGAGAAACAATGCAAAATATGTTAAATTCTTTTAGTACTTTAGGTGACTCCATGTGTTTTTTTGAAACTTTGCATTAATCTACAGCTCTAAGAAGCCTACAGTGGATTTTTGGAGATTTTTTAAAGATTAGATTCACTATTGCTATCATCAATATTTATAAATAAATCTTCAAACTTTAAATTCAAAACTCCTTTTTAAATGATTTACATGTTAGATATTGACAAGTTTAGAGAATTTTTCTTTGCAATGGTTTTATAATGGCAAAAACCTAAAAATGGTTTTTTTTTTTAAATTAAAAAATTGTAGACGTCATTCTTGGAAGCAATTTTTTGAACTACAATTTATGATTTGACATATGTCCAATATAATATTATTTATAAATATTATTAGTAATTAGTTTTGAAAATCTATATTGTTCAATTGTTACTCAATTAGCACAAGAGCCAAGGATATTTTGAATGGATGAAAAATGCATCTTTTGCATAACAAAGGACACTCTATAGCTTGTCTATCATTTCAAAAAATGAACTTTGAGGACTTAGAGGTTACATAATTATTCCAAATCGGGATTGTAATTATACAAATTTTAATTATTTTTAACTTACCACAATTCTTCTACAGACTAAATAAAGTTTTAAGGATTTGGAAGCTATAATTAAACTAAACTCAATAATTTAGAAAGGGGCAACAACAATTAATTCCTAAATACCCATCCCTCTCCATATTAGGCAGTTTTGCAAAGATGCATTATAAAATGCAACTAAGAGGGATATTTTGAACTTGATATATGAATAGAAACTGTACATTATGAATTTTAGATTCTATCCATGCATTTAGATCTATAATTGCTATCACCAATTTTTTGTATAAATCTTGAAACTTAAAATTCAAGTTATTTCGTAATTCGATTACAAACAAGATGTTGACAATTTGTGGATGAAATTTGTTATAATGGGTTAAAATGTTATACTCCTTTTGTAGTAATTTCTGGAGATTTTTTTGATTTCTTAATTCTATGAGTTAATTTTTTCAAGAGAACTTTTGAATTATTTTGAACTAAGATTTTAGAAATTTTGGGTGAATCAATGCAACATAAAATGAGGCATAAAAATTTCACAAATCATCCCCTTTCAAATCAAATCACACATGCATCAAGCTAACTTCCCACAAAATCTATAAAAATAATCCACACTAAAAAACGTGCATGACGGATGAGAAAGGTTGGGGGAGATCAATACATCATCCAAAAATTGGATGAAATCTGAACATGCTCTAAAAAATGAACGCTTGGGCAATTAGAGATTAAAGGTTGAGATTTTTAGTGTTAGTGGTTACATTGCACTGTCCAGGAAGAACCGTCAGTTAGTTATAAGTGAGCCTATTAGTTTTTGGAAATAGCTAGTTGAATTTCAAGAATAAAGGCAAAACACTGAACTAAATGATTGAAAGATAATTATATTTAGTAGTCATAGACAAAATTTACTGGATATAATCTTTAAAAACCGGTTGCTTTTGGAAAATAGAGGACATTGATTGGTTGGCTCAAAAAGCTTCCCGAACAGTGTTACATTGTTTATTTCAAGTAGTGAGTTGCATGGATATAATTAGAGTACTTATTGAATTTGCTCAAAATTGGATACTCCTATATATATATTAGTAAACATGATTGGGTGAACCACATGTAAGACCATATAATTATCACAACTAAGATTTGGCCCGGAGGATTTGGAAGAATCAACAATAGTCTCCTCTATTTTGAAATCATTTGGCCATACGCTTTTAATGCGTCAATTGTTATGTTTGTTTTAGTAATCCCAATAAATCAAGACATGACACTTGACACTTTTTATCAAAAGTTTGAGATCCCAATCAATCAAAAATATGACACGTGACACTTTTCATAAGAAATTAGAGATCTCAATTAGTCAAGACATGACACATGTCACTTTTTATAAGAATTTATTGGTTGTTTTTCATAAGGTTTTGAAATTCAACCAAACACTCAACTGTCACTTTTTATTGTTTAGTTTCTAACTACATGTGAACTAACCCTTCTCCCGTGCAACAAGCTATATTAACTTTCAACCAATCAATTGTCTTGTAGTGTGCAAAAACAAAAAGAATCTTCATCATTTATAATCGAACCTACTAATTATAACAAAGAAGTTTTGGCAAGTTTGCACAACTACAATTTTTTTTGGCTATATGCTAGTGCAGAGAGAATATTTTGGTGGGTCCAAAATATTGCTTGCTTTCCATTCAAAATTGTGTTGTCTTCATCTCTTTTGAAGGAGTAGTTGCGATGCTTTTAGAGCGTGCCCACCTTATCACTGAAATATGTCATGAATTTGGAAGGTAAATGAAATTCAACTCGCATACATTCAACATGAAGGTGAGATAGCCATTGAATATGAATACAATATAGAATTGCCTCAATTAATCCTTCTATAACTAAGTTTAGGAAAGGCACAGCATCCTAAATTGATGGACAATAATAATTACCCATGTATAATGATTGTAATTGGTTCACGAACTATATAGAGGGATACATGGTAGTTCAAGAATGTCAAGACGATAGTTTGTACCACCAAAATTATAATTTGATGATTGTGGTCAAGGGGTGAATTGAGGGAGAAGGGTGCGGATGTTCTTAGAGTATACGCACTCTATGTTTGTATCCACCTTTTTTCAACATTTTTTGGATGAAAAGTGTATAACAACACCTGTACATGCACTTTGGGACGCTAGATTTGCAAGATATACCGATGTCACAATAAATTGTTCTACTACGAGTTGCCACTATGATTAGCAAGTCTAACAATGATTAATAGCTTGGGGACTAATTTGTGTTGGAACATGCCACATTGCAATGTGACATTTGTTTAGGATTGTGCAACAAGGTGAGATATAATTATTTGTAGGTGAGGGGAGAAATTAATCAACTAAATGAAAATATTTTGGAGTCGTGGGTAAATTCCAGAGAAGAGTGTTCTTAGAACATTTCCAATGCCACACTTCAAACATGAATGACTTGCCTAATGAAGATGAAAAGGAAAGAGGGCCCTTTCAAAAATGAGGTCAACACTTCAAATTTTTCTATATAGCAAGTTCCCTCTAAATTATATTTAGGTGTATTTATTGTTATAACGAAGGCTTTTGTTCAACCACTTTGCATGTGGTGTCTCGTAATTGGTTCTCTAATTAATTATGGCCATTCTTTGAAGTCCTTTGGGTGAAAGACTTTCATTTTAGGTTCTCTATATTTTGGAATATTTTAAAAGGTCATCTAAGTTTTAGAGCATCCTCAATGGGCCCTCTAAACAATATATATTTAGATGTAAATGGAATTAGAAAGTTAAATTACTATTATTTGAATCATGTTTTAAATAAAATATAGTAAACCCTAAAATCTTGATTTGAACATTGAATGACCAAGATACACTCTATTAAAAATTAGCGAACTTCCAAAAAAATTAGAAGGCTCTTCAAATCTAGTGTAAATTTTTTTTAGACGGCCAAGGGCATGGCAAATGTGTTGTGTTTTGAGCTTAAAGGGCCCTCTTCAACCTTTTTTGAAGGCCCCTCTAAACCAACACACATTTGATGGAATGTGTTTAAATCACACAATGTCCAAATTCTAATTTTCCTGTACATTCATTATGCATTTTTGAATGCACCTCTAGAAAACAATGATTTGTTATAGCCGGGACATTTAGCCCCAAGCCAAAGTGGAGCATCTGCTTTTAGAAGCCACATTTGACTATGCTTGAGTGGCATGGCAAAAAACCAAGACATTGGTGGCGAAACAACCAGCCAAAACTCTCTTACCTGAAGAAATTTGACAAGCTCTGGTTGTCTTTCAACTTGCTTGGCACTTGCACTGGTGATCAAGTCCTTTGGAGTCATGTGAGACCCACTATGGCGAAGTTCAATTAGTTAAGTAGGGGCTGCAGCCCTTGGTTCGCTTTACAATTTTTTTGAAAAGTGAAAATCTAAAGATTGTCGCCGGTCCCTCTGGGGTCCAAGATTATGTGTGACTTTTTTCTTTGCATTGGAATTTAGCTCCTTTGGTGTCAATTTTTCTTCTTTAAATAAATAAAAATATTATTTAATTCCTTATATATTAAAGATAATTCTTAATATACCGGACCCTTTTAGAGGCCCCAATGAAGATGCTCTTGGGAACTAAAATTATGCATGACACATGGGGTTTTAATTAGTGTACCATGATACGGAGAATGCATTGAGGGTGCTCTTAAATAATATTGTGTGACCTCAACAGTAATAATTTTAAGATGCTTTTTGAGATCAACGGTGTAGTGAGCAGCAAACTTAGTAAGAGCATCCTTGCGCCAAGAGTCTGACACGCGCCAAGAGTGAATGATAAATGCTGCGGGCCCTCCAAAAATGCCTTTGGACCCTCAACTTTGGCAAGTCAAGAAATGGCCCTCCAAATCTATGTTTAGTTGACTAAATCTGACATTCTACTTGTGATTGGTGCATTGACTATTTAAGGTGCACTTTTAGTGCTTGAGGGGCGTTCAAGGGTGGGGGAGTATAATTTCAAGGGCTCTTCAAATATAGATGAATAATTTTAGCGAGTCACCTTTAGCGAGCATGGGTGAGGATGCTCTAATAGCTTTCTTCAAATCCCAACAAGTTGACCTGAGACAAAGGAAGGCCATGAGAACAGTGTGTGCCAAGTGCATAATATTGTTCAATGCTCTCATTGCTCCAGATACAGTCCAGTTGTCAATCTACAGAACTACAATGGATGTCTTAAGTTACAGGAATTCTGCAACATTCCAATTGCTTGGAAAGAACTCCCTGAAGAATATGCTCACTGTGCAGAGAATATAAGCCATAATTCGAAGCCAGTTGTCCTTTTATAATAAAAAATTAAAAAAATCCTCAACTCCTTACTAACGGACCCAGGCAGATTCATCGTTTTATAAAATGATAAATTCAATCAATCATATCGTGAATTTACTCAAAAGTTCTAAAAATAATAATATGAGGTCCAATTCTGACTTCTTCATCTTTTATTTGTGGTTAAACAAGACTTGTGGTGGTTCCAAGCTATCACACTAACAACTACACTAAGTGGTGTATGTGGTGTTTGGGACAATATTTCTCAAATCCAGACACTATTCAATTTTTATTAGGGAGATACAGTGTCTTTGTAAGAAAAAAAAATGAATGTAGTGTTCCAATAACATGTGGCAAGTTTATGATAAATATGGCATGCCACCTCATGTCACTCTCATTACTTGAAAAGAACATGGGACTCTCAATGACAGTGAGAATGGCAAGTGGCAAATTCCTATGACATTAGTATTTCTCTTCATCAGAGTTAACCGAAAAGAAGGCCATTAAACCTCCCTTTTCAACCTCCTTCTAACCTCTCTATTCAGCTATAGTTGGGTTGAATAGTGTCGTGTCATAACGTCATAACTTGTCCCCTTGTGGGCCATGGGCTTGGAGCTTTAGTAGGAGGTGTGGGAGTCCTTACGAGGTGTGGAGAATAATGGCAGTGGCTTGCTTTAGATTGTCTCCCAACTCATCGTGAACTAGTTTTTAGTCTATTTATATTTCCATATGAGTTCAAGAGGAGTTCAAGAGGAGTTTGCTAAAACTTTCCTCTTTGAGCTGACTTTTCGGTTAACTCTATCGTTGAACAAATTATGGTAAAAGACATCTCCAGACACTAATTAAAAGAGTTTAAGGCTTAAACACCTCCCTCGACAATACACACACTCGAAACTCTTTTGTATCACATATTTGGTTACCAACCTACATGGAGGTTGACAAACTATCACAACGTGACAAACTACCCAATCAATATTTTGGAATGTGATATTGGAGAGCGTGATAATAATGAGTTCAGAATGTATGCTACTGTAGAGACAATGATGCCGCTACAGTAGCACTATAGAAAAGAGACCAAGACAAGGGAACTGAAGAAGGCGGTTAGTGATGTACATGATGTTCGGAGACAACCCATAAGTTAATGGATCTAGAGGGAACAATATATTGACACATGCATAAAATCCTTGATGCACTGCTTTTATTGCCAATGACTGTCATCCTGTATATCGGAGTCTATCACTTTCAGGAAGAATATAAAGTAGCCTTGATGAGTCAACAATGCACTTGTCTCTCCACTTTGCAAGATATTATTGTTCCCCTCCCCTTGGAGCCCAGTACAGTATGGCACTGCTCACCCATTGAAATGGCAAACATTCCCTACAACTAAGCAACAGTCATTAGAAGACAATAAATCATCCTCCAAGCTGACCTTTCAGTTGACTGGCAATTCAAATTTACCTCACGAAGAAACAAGTTTATTGCTTGCAGTAATGTATACATATATATGGCACATAAAAAGCACCAGTGTACGTAAAACTCAAAATCTATAATAACAGAAAGTCTATCGTAAATATTCATGTCTGTTCCAACCAAGGAGTATGTCTAGCTAAGTTGGTTGCACTACTAGCAAAGGTGTTGCTTCTCACTGAGAACAGTGTCAAAGTTCACAATATACACATGTCCTACATGATGAATCACACTCACCAAGTCTTGAGCGTATGTGTAGTGAGTGCAAAGTGGCGCTGTTTGACTCACCTACCGAGTGAAAAGCGACGCCATCTCTTTATAGTGTTGGAATTGATCACTAATACTCCTTAACTAATGGAAATCGTGTCATGTTCCAGCCAGAGATTCCAAGCTGGAATCGGTCACTAATGCTCCCTAACTAGTGGAAATCATGTCCTATTCCCAACCAGAATTGGTCACTAATGCAACTTCTAACACCCCTCCCCGTGGAACCCAAATGCAAATGCAGATTTCATTTGAAAGCTTTTTAATGCAACTATTACAATGAGTCTGAGCACCAATGATCAACACATCACAGTACTCTTAAAGCACTGCGTCTTTGTTGATAAACTGCAACAATTTTCCTTCAGGTAGCTTCCACCAATCACTCTAGCTTAGGTCTACATGCAATGCAATGAACAGAAAAATAAATAAATAATCATGTACACTAGGTTGGCACAACGTTTCCGTCCTAAAAGTAGACACTTAGCTAATTCAATGCTCATGCATGGTGAGAGTTTACCTGCAGAATCAGTGAAAGAGGAAGCATGACTTGCGAAGGACAGGGATGTAGTACATTACTTCGCATGAGACGTTGAGAGTGCCCATCACGACCCGTCAACATAACATGAAATGTTGACAGATCGTGATGGACATCCGCAATGCCACTGCAACAAAGTCGATCTTCAACTTCGGCGGACATGATATACATATATTTATTGTCTTCTTGCTATCACTGCAGGAATTTGTAACTGTATCATCTCGGCTGCACACACACAACCAACCCACCAAACAAAACCAAAATAAAATAACACATCATCACCTACTCAGGAAACCATCATCTCAATCCAACATAAACAAGTTCAACAAGTTCCCCAAGGTCTTATAAGCTCAAGAATTCCTTCACAATGTCACTACTCATGACTAGAAGAAGCTTGATCTCAACCAAACATAGACAACAATGTAGAGCTGAAATCACAAAACTAGCACATACACAGCTTCAGAAAAGAGGCCATGAGAAAGTTGGTCAGTTGGACATGATTAACAAATCCTGGAGCGAACGTACGAATGAATGAATCAGTCCACAAACAGACTCGGAGCAACACAGGAAATTGAAAAACAAAAAAAAACCATGCAGCAAGCTGCTGAGGCTCAAAAAGAGGTCAAGGTTATGGACTTTTATGGTACCAGAAAGTGCTGAAAACTAAATGACGGACACCGCGGGATCGGACTGACTACATGGAATAGTGGCAAAGCGCAAACTGTGAGTGATCGAGGTAAGAGCACTGTGGGAGTATATATAATAAAAGAGATCAAGGGCGGCCAGGGGGTTATGGAAAGCTAGGAAGAGGACTGCAGCAATAATAATCATGACCATGGACATGGGAGCCCTGGCCAGCCACGATCGATTGAGTACCATGCCCAACGCCCTGGCAAAATAAATGTGTCTGTACACGTCTGCCCGAGGGCTCTAAATGAGCAAACTCCTCGCCCTGTGACCTCCTCCTAATAAGGCCCGCCGGGCCACAATCTTGCTTCAATAGATAACCGGCCACTACAGACAAACGGACACACATGGGCAACTCACATGGTACAAGCAATAAACCCCAACAATGCCAGCCTTTTTTTTCATTCTCGGTTGTTTCACTTGAAAGATATGATACGCAAGGGCTATCTTTACAAATTAAGAATATTGCCCACATGGGAATTTACTTAACCCCTTCGTCCTGCATTGATAAAACTCCATGCTGAATGTCAGAACTCCGGCATTTGGAATAACACTCTCTAGTTTATTATTATTTATTATATAGTTTCGCGGTTTTTAATCAATGACGATAGAATGTGACAAAGGAGCCTATACAGTTAGAGTGGTCTAGCTGCAGGAGAACTAATGCGGAGATAAAGACGTAGTACCTCGACATTTCATTAGCAGTTTCATTACTCCAGGTCACATCAGTCTTAAAGATGGGAAAAAGAAAAAGGAAAGGAAAGGCGTAAACGTGACGTACCTACGTCTGGCTGGCGGACCAATCAGAGCACTTTCTGCAGCCCCCTGCACATTTTGCACCAATCAAACGCTCCTAATAACTATTTTTTGCAGGTTTGTTTGTTTTTTTCCTTATATATGGATGTCAAAGGCCTGTTAAGTTACTGCACAATCTGAGAGCATGACAACAAGAACAAGAAGCTCTGGTCGCATGCAAGATCGATTTGGAGAAAATCTATAACCCATGCCAGGGAGCGCTAGTACATGCCTTTTTTTGGGTCTTGTGATGATGGTTTGTCCTTGACAACATTCTTCACACGGTTCGATATAATCACAAAAAGGCTTTACGAAAAACTGCTTAAAAAACAACAAGGGAGTACTTGGCCCATTTGATCATGGTCAGTCGTCCTGTGCTAGCAATAAAAGAAAGAGACCAAAACTGCTCCATCTCTAGTTAACTAAGACGTCCATGTGGGTAAATGCAAATGCTTGCCGCTCATCAAGCCACGCCACATCACATCGTAATAAGCAGGTGACATGACTCATGCCGGCACTACTGATCATACAATAAACGTTCCTGTTTTTTAACTTACAACATGTACTACTCTCATACATCTTACTCGTTTTACAATGAGCTCGTAAAGTTAATCGTGTGACAACTGAAGACTGGCCGGCACACGACATAATTTAGGTGGCGTTGTCAAACAGAAGTTAATCATTCAAAAAAATCAAGAAAAAAAAATCAGCCAAAATTTTCTTTATGCAAACACAGACAACGACGCAAATTGAACAGGAAGCTATCAGAAAGGACGTAACAAATTCATTAAATTCTTTTTTGGGTTGAATCAAGTGTAGGTACAAAAAACGAAATCACCAGATCTGGGAAACCCTTGTAACGTAATCAAGCGAAAACAAGAGACGAGATTCAACACGACTCGCCAACCAACGTCATGAATGAAGAAAGGAAACGGAACGCAAACGACGGAGGTACGTAACGAGTGAATGATGATCAAAGGAAGGGCTTGAAGATGATGATGATCAAAGGGACGAGTGAGTTGAGGCTGAGTGCGGTTTGTATTGTGAGTGAGTGAGTATTTGACCCGGGGCGTCAAGGGGGGGAAAGGGCCGGGATGGGCATGTTTTGTGGGGGGAAGGACGGACTGAGTGTGGAGTGTTGTGATGGGGATTTTTTTTAGGTGAGGGATTGGAGGGATGATGCTGTCAGAGCAAGTTCCCCCAAATCTCCACAAAATCCTACCAGCCTGGGAGGCTGGGACACTGATGCTGAATACCCTCCCTACAGCGGTTTAATTTTGGCCTCCTTACTTGGGGGGATTTGTTGGGGCCCAATTTAACTTATTAAACCCCATTCTCCCCCCTAACAGGGCATTTTTTTTTAATTTTTTTTTCCAATTTTCAGGAAGTGCCAAATTGGTCATATAAAATGTTATATTGTTGGTTGTCCTAGAACCACCACCTTCAGCAATCTGGCAGTGCTAAATTCAAAAAAATAATATGACCGCATTCGAAATACGTTTTGATGAGGATTGCAAAAATTTGCAACATCTACTTTGCATTTGTCAATTTTATACAAAATTTCAAAGTGGAAAGTAACTTGTGACCCATACATCACATACCAATTTCCTAAGAGCATCCGCACCCCTGCTCGCCTTCCACCACTCGCCAAAGGGCCAGTCGAGGGCTCAAAAAATGTTTAGGGACTCGCCAAAAAATTGGACCCCCACCCTTGCGCATTAAATCTACAGTGATCTCCCGAATTGTTGGGCCGGCTGATGCGGTCCGTGCTCATGTTGATTCGTTTCACATGGCCACGCAAGCACCGAAAGGGTCCCATGCGCTGAGTTGGCTGGAGAGGTGGCCAAGTGAAGGGGGAGCCTGCAATTCGAGTAGCTCTAAAAAAAAAAGCTCAAAACTAAATATCCCAAAAGAATTCCCGGCCTCGCCATTTTGCCGAGTTGCAGTGGCGGGGTCCTTCAAGCCCGGGCGCGCTAGAAGTCAGTGCGGCCGTAGATGGCGAATATGGGTGCAGATGCTCTAAGTTCACACTTTGTTGTTCCTTATTTCGCTCATGAGCTAACCCAAAACCACCAACTATTTCTTCACAATGCTTGGCATGCCATTGGTCTACTTGAATAGTGAAATTGGTGGTGGTGGTTTTAGGACATCCTACCTCAGTGGTGCTATATATTTCAATGTTCATCTAGTGCCAAAGTGGCCATATAAAATGTTATAGTGGTGCTCCATATTTCATCGTTCATCTAGTGCCAAAGTGGTCATATAAAATGTTATAGTGGTGCTTCATATTTCAACGTTCATCTATATATTGGATAGAAAATTATCACATATGCATAAAAAAAAATTCATCCATGGTCTAATGATTTCATTCAATTTTTTTTTAACTTGAAGTTTTATGGGGAAAAGCTTCGTGATTTTCTGCCATTTTATTAATTAAATTGTTTTTTTTTTGGGGGTGCAATCTAGCACTATTTTGTCCTCGTCCTTCTCCTCCAAAAAGCACTAACTTTTATTTATTTTTAATTTTGACACAAATGAGGAGAACCTTTACTGCAGTTAAAAAAATGAGATACAAATACAACAAGACCCGCAGTTAGGGAAAGTCACTGAATTATCAGTTATGGCTTCTTCAACTAGTCGAGGATCACAAAAGAATAGTACAAAACCTTCCCTCCCAATGTTTGGTAATTCATAACACTTTTAGTACTGATTTGACCCCAAAAAAAATTTACAAAGTATTTTAAAAACATAACACACAGGTGATTTTATATTGACCCAAAAAGACCAAGGACATAAGGTTCCATAGAGCATCTCCATCATGGCGTTTAAAGGCTCGTCACATTAAAATTATCTTTTGCTAAAAGTGGAATTAAAAGTTAAATTCATTTTATTAGAGTCACATTTGAAAACTAATAGACCTAAAAAAATCATGATTTGGACATTAAATGACCAAGATACACCCCCATTAAAAGGGCTTTAAGAGGCCTTTTTGAGAAGGCTCTTCATATTCAATTTTAAAATGGAAATTTTAGTAAAAGGGCACTTTATTTCAATTTTTTTATTAGTTGTTGTTGGTTCACCGCTAATCAACTCAATGCATAGGGGCCTTGTTGAGGCCCCATATTTCTCCTAATGTGCGATGTTGATATGGATGTACAAAATTCATGGTATTTTTTGGAATGCCGGGACCAATATACCATGTGGGTACAATAATCTTGAATGTGAATCGAAATATTCAAATATAGACCACATGTTCTAAATTTAGAAATGAAAAGGTATCTATTTGGAAGGCCCAAATGAATGAATTGTAGTTACTTTACTCCACAAAACCATTAGCATAATATTGGTCTACAAGTAATTATAAGACGATGAGTTTTGAAAATAAATTCAGTTTGTTTCAAATATAGGTCACATCACTATTTTTAGGTTAAACGTTGATCCAACAATGTGTATTAGTATATTTTTTGATGCATAAGATTGAAATGAGTTTTGAACATTTAATAAAAAGGTAGAAGTATTTTCGTAAACTAGAGAGATAAAAAATGCGTACGTTGGTAACATGATCTCTTTACCAATTAAAGAACATAGTTTATATGTTCCAATTTATGGTACACTAAGAGCTACTAGTTGAGTTTAATTGCAAAACCCTAGGGAAGTCACTTAATGTATTCTTTGGATACATGAGCATACAACACGTATTTGTTGAGGGAGTTATTTACCACATTTTCTGCATTTTAGTAGAGCCTATAGCTTTTAATAATTCTGCTTTCTTCAATTTCTTGTCACCCTAAGTGTAATTATGAATTATGATCTTTGTAATTTGTTCACTAACATATTTTATTCATTCAATTCTTAATTTTTTTCCCACACTACATCCTAAAAAACATTCACCCTAAAATAATTGTTCTTTCCTACCAATTATCACAATGCTATTTTAGAAATACTATAAATATAATTTTGGAAATTACAAGTGACCGTGTATTATATGTAATGTGCTATCTTGCATTTCTTTGAAGCTATGGTATATCAAAAGAATATATAATTTTTTTACCAACCTTGAATAAATGACATCCTATCTTTGTTCTCTCATGGTTATTTAAATTTTTGACAGTGACTTCTTCTTAGCATTATATTTGAACAGATCGAGTCATGATCATCACTTGTTTTTACTAGAGATCTAAATGCAAGTTGAATTCTATGTGATTAAACTTTCAATGGTCCCAAGGTTAACCCCTAAAGTTCTTTGGCCGATTGGGGATCAAAAACGGCCTCCAAATACCCTTTTTTAAAACAATGCAAAAAAATTCCTTTACTTTTTGTTAATTTTTAAGTTTAACCATATGGTTTCTTAATTAACTTGATGAAGAATGTTTTGTTTAAATTTTAGAATAACAAACCTCACCAAATTCAAGATTATAATATTTGAATTTCGAAAATTAAAAAATTTCAACCCTTAACTACAATGAAGTTTCATCTTTCAAACCTTTTATCAAAAAATGCATATCTCCGACATGTGTGCCCAAAAATCTTATACTGAGGAAATAAGTTGAAGATGCATAGAAAATAACTCAATGTTCAATGAACACTTCATATTCATTCTTGAAAAAATATCAAGTGCAAAGTTGTACACGTTGAAAGGAAACACTAAATTACTAATAAATCAAAAATAGAATTGAAAAATGTCAACCCCAATGGTGAGAATGTTATAGTAGGCAATGGGCACCCTATGTATTCTAGAAATAGAAAAAAACAAATTTAGAATGAAGTTCAAAAGAAGTTTGAGAATTATTTAATTTTGTGAAAGAATGTCATGATGGCTTGTAAAATAAAACCCTTTATATCTTTCATCTCATGAATTATATTGGAATAATTTGAAGCTTTCCATATGATTGCATATATAGATTTATTCAACTTAATTCATTTTTTTGTCAATTTTTTTTGTAATGAAAAAGAATTTTTTTGTGTTTGCTCGAAGTACTTACATTTCAACAAAAAACCATAAAAAAACTTATAAATTTTGCAATATTCATTGGAATCACACAAAACAAAGTTTGACATGAAGATTATGATGATTGGGAGTTACACTAAAAATATCATAAATAAACTTTAAAAAATAGAAGTCACATGATCCAAAGCCTAATTTGGGCTTCAAAGAACTTTAAGGGTTAAACCAAGAATGTCATTGAACAAAAAAAGAAGTACGTGTACAATATGACACACTATTTTGATAGCACATTATATCACGGATGACACTAAGTAGAATAAATGATGTAGCAATAGATGTTCAAACTTGGAGCATAAGTAGATATAGACCCTTTGAACATGCACAAGATGTGAGTAGTAGAACAACTCTTTACCCATGCTAGTCTTAACTCCAAGAAGTCGAGATTGGGCCTCATAATTGAGTAAGTTCCATGTGGACATTCTTTTTTTCAAATTCATTTGTTTTTTGACTCACACGTGCAATATTCTTTATTGATTCCGGCGATATAAACCTTGGTCTCATTTGAAATATATATCTTTCACAATATGATCAATTGAATTTGACGTTTTAAAACCGTGAATCTTCAATCCTTTACAGGTTAACCCCAAAACGTCATTCCTCTCCAAATTCGGCAGTTTTGCAAAGACGCATTGTAAAATGCAACTAAGAGGGATATTTTGAGCTTGATGTATGAATAAAAGTTCTACACAATAAATTTTAGATTCTATCCATATAGTTAGATCTACAATTGCTATTACCAACAGTTTTGTATAAAATTTGAAACTTGAATTTCAAAATTATTTTGTAATTCGATTACAAATAAGATACTGACAATCTTAGGATGATTTTTTTTTTTTGTGATGGGTTGAAATGTAATACTCTAAATGTAGCGATTTTTTGAGATTTTTTGGTTGATTGATTTTATGAGTTTTTTTTTCCAAGAGTACATTTAGATTGAAACCTTCAATTTTTTAATGAATCATTGCAACATGCAATGAGGCATAAGATTTTTGCAAATCAACCCCTTTCTAATCGGATCACAGTTGTATGTTCAAAGCTATCTTGCCATAGAATTTTGTAATAACTTTTTCCTTACAAAAAGTCTTCCAAAGGATGAGAAATGTCAAAAAAAATAAAAATGGACGATTGTTCAGTTCAGGGTTAAGACCAATGATACTCTTGTTCTATGTAGGATCGACCATCACATAGTAATTTTGTTCCAATGGTCCTTTGTCAGGTGGACATTAAGTCATTAACATTACAAACAAGCGGCTAGTCGCGTAGTCTTTGCTTTAGTATTCACCCTAAGTTTACTTAAATTTACTGTTATGGCTTGTTTATACTGTTCAGTCATGTAACTCCTTGAAAAGAATGCGTTTCCATAGTCTCTCCCTTGGGCAGAGACAATAAACACATTATTCACACCGGTCTAAAAAAGGGACTGAAGTTTCTATCCACTTGGGACATTCGATATTGATATTCCTGAGGCCTTTTGTTTTTGTACATGTAGGCACTGTTTTCGTGCAAAGGAACAATTTTTTAATTTTTTTTAATTTTTAAAAAATTGGGCAATTGGATGGTTTCTGCAGAAAACTCCAAAGACATCAAACTGATATATTTTGAGTCAATTGGGCATGTGTTTTTTTGTTTTTTCTTGGGGGTCCAATATACAGCAAGTGAGGTCGTGCATAGATCATTCGGTTTGTGTAAATCTAAGTTATATTCCATCAGGTCGTGCAATGGACATCATGCCTGCCGTTCATGTTATACAAGTATATATTCCATGTTCTCCACCTACCACCAGTGACTTTTTCAAATCAGGCTTTCTTGGGACATGATAGTTTTATGAATGCTTTTGCTAAGATATGTCCCTCGTGTTCTAAAGCGAGCATCATACTAAGGAAGGTCTCACCGCCGGCAGTAGTACCAAATACTCTTTAAGTTTTGAAAAAAATGAAACAGTAGACATTCTTTCGTTTGCTAAACATTTAATTCATTTGGCCTTTCTGACGGAATCCGGCCATGTGAACTTGTGAAGCTTTACAGTCTGCCCTGTCTATTTCTTAGAGCCTGAGAGTAACTGAATTTGTACTTTTAGAGCATCTCCAGAACCATGCAAGGAAGGCTCTGTAATGGAACTTAGAGCATCTCCACCCATGCTCGCTAAAGGTGACTCGCTAAAATTATTCATCTATATTTGAAGAGCCCTTGAAATCACACTCCCCCACCCTTGAACGCCCCTCAAGCACCAAAAGTGCACGTCAAATAGTCAATGCACCAATCACAAGTAGAATGTCAAATTCACTCAACTAAACTTAGATTTGGAGGGCCATTTCTTGACATGCCAAAGTTGAGGGCCAAGAGGCATTTTTGAAGGGTCCTTAGCATTTTTCATCCACTTATTGCGTGTGAGACTCTTGCCGAGTATGGGTGCGGATGCTCTTAGCCAAAATAAAAGGGTCATAAGGTTGTTTAGCAATTAGGGTTGTTTTACAATTAACAACTACTTGTACCAGGGTGTCCCTTGGAATTGACGATTTGAGAAAAATCATCATAAACTAATGTTAAGAAGAATATTTTGGAATTGATATACAATTGAAAGTTCTAAATTTTCAATTTTCAATTCCATTCGTTCGGCTCAAATCACTAATACTATCACCAATATTAATATATAAAATTTGAAAGTTAAAATTAAAAATTCCTTCTAAATTTGATTACAAACAAAATTTTAATATTTTTTGAGTAAAATTTGTTGGCACGAATTTGAAATGAGATACTTTTAACCCCTAAACGTCCCAGCGTCCAGAAACTAGATTATGAACGGATTCAAAACCTTCTCACGTTCTCATCAACGCTTGGATGAAACTCATCCAATTTTTTGGAGATTCTTCATCAAGTTGTTGTCCTATCTAAAGGCTGGATTTAGTCATACTATAGTACATATTTTCTAAAATTACAAATGTAGAAGTATGTCAAGTCGTTGACCAAGCCAAAGTTGCATTGACTCTAGTTCAAAGTGGAATCATGAAAAATGAGGTAATAAATTTAAGAAACACAAAAATTTCAAAGTATCATCACATTTAAGAGTATCTCATTTCAAACTCATTCCAACACATTTTACTCAAAAAATATTGAAATTTAGTTTGTAATCAAATTTAGAAGGAATTTTTAATTCTAACTTTTAAATTTTATAATTAAATATTGGTGATTGTATTAGTGAATCAAACCGTACGGATGGAATCTAAAATTCAAAATCTAGAACTTTCATTTGTATATCAATTCCAGAATATTCTTCTAAATAGTAGTTTATAATGCTTTTTCTCAAATTGTCAATTCTAGGGACACCTTGGTACGTTTAGGGGTTAAACGTGATGATTCTTTAAAAAAAATTGTGTTTCTTCAATCTCTGACCTCATTTTTGCAAGGTCATTTTTGAACAACAATCAATGCACTTTTGGCTTGGTCAACGACTTGACATACTTCTACATTTGTAATTTTAGAAAAACATGTACTCAAATATGACTAATCCAACCATTAGATAGGACGACAACTTGGTGAAGTATCTCCAAAAAATTAGATGACTTTCACCCAAGCATTAATGAGAATGTAGGGAAGGTTTGAATTTGTTCGTTGTTCAATTTTTGAACGTTGTGATGTTTAGGAGTTAACCCCCAACTACCCAACCATGCATATTTTTCTTGATGTATAGAAGCATACTTTGTTTTCTCATTTGTCATGCACTTTTTGCAGTGCAATTTTTAGTTTGAATTTTCTATAGGAAGTTAGCTTCATGCATGTGTGATCTGATTAGAAAGTTGATGATTTGTGAAACTTTTATGCCTCATTTCATGTTGCAATGTTTTACCAAAAAAATTGAAGATTTTAGTCTAAAAGTGCTCTTGAAAATGTCAACTCATAAATCAAGCAACCAAAAATCCCCAAAAATCACTTAATAGATAATTTAATGAGTTCATTTTTCCAAAGCACTTTTGAACTAAGATCTTAGAATTTTGATGAATCACTGCAACATAAAATGAGGCAAAAAAATTCACAAACCATCCCCTTTCTAATTGGTTCACACATGTTTGAAGCTAACTTCCCATAAAATCTACAGTAAAATTTTCACACTATAAAAGTACATTGTGAATGAAAAAAAAAAGTTTGTTTTTGTACATCATACAAAAAATGCATAGTTGGACGTTTAGGGATTAAAAACAAGAAAAAATTGTTGAAAAAGAAGTTTGATCAAGAGTTTTCCTTAATTCTTATAGACACTCACTATTGAACAAGAAGTTTGGTAGAAAGTTTGCAGTTAAAAAATAACTCTATTACATCAATTTTGATGGTTGAAAATCCTCAATCCTTAATCCCTAAACGTTCTCACCCTTTTCAGATTTGGCAGTTTTTCAAAGATGCATTATAAAATGCAATTAAGGGGGATATGTTCAAGTTGATGAATTAATAAAAGTTGTACATTATGTGTTTTGAATTCTATCCATATCGTTAGATTTGCGATTGCTATCACTAATATCTGTGTATTAAATTTCAAACTTAGAAGTTAACACTCTTTTGTAATGTGATTACAAATAAGATATTGACAGTTAAATAATGAAATTTGTTGTGATGGGTTGAAATGCAATACTCTAAGTGTAGTGATTTTTGGAGATTTTTTGGTTGCTTAATTATAGTAGTTGACTTTTTCAAGAGCACTTTTACACTAAAATCTACAAAATTTTGGGTGGAACACTACAACATGAAATGAGGCATAAATGTTTTACAAATTATCTCCTTTCTAATCAGATCACACATGCACGGAGCTAACTTCCCATAAAAGTTTCAATAAAAAATTCACGCTGCAAAAAGTGCATAATGGATGAGAAAACGGAGTTCAAATCCACACATCATGCAAAATATGCATGGTTGGACGGTTAGGGGTTAAAGGAGCAAGGAACTGAAATCAAACTGCATGTTTTTTGAAGCATTTTTGAATAGGTCCTATTGTGGACTTCCTTTTGTTTAAATGTGTTTGCTTTTGACCAACACATGCAATGTTCTTCACTAATTTCAAGTATATACAATTTGGTCTGACGTGAATTATATTTTCTAGAATATGATCGATTGAACTTATTATAGATTCATGGTCCTTCTAACTCCGGTGGTGCTAGTTGTTGTTTGATGTCTCCTAAAATAAGGGCCGGTTCCGACTACGGTGGAGAAGTGCACTGGTCAATCAAGAAGTTTTGCCTAAAATATGATTATTTAACGCAACCTCTGGGATGCCGAACGAGATGGAAAAAAATAAAATAATGCCTTACGAAGTCTTGACCGATTGTAGTGTAAACACCAACGGAAGAAGTCTCTTGGACAACTTCACAAACAAAAATCCACCGGCAAACTTCAATGAACTTTGGCGGCTTATTTCTCCTTTATAGACTCTTTGTTTCCAATATAAAAAATTGTTGGAAAGTTGTGTATAGTAGTCTAGATTATGATTATAAAATTTCACCTCACTCGAAGATGTTATGAATTTGTAAGAAGCATTTTAGTAGAAGGGGTTCATCCCTAGATCACTTTTTTGCAACTTTTTTGCTACCTTTTGACATTTCAAAGTCATTTCGCATACACATTAAGTCATTTTAATGATCATTTTCTTTTACCAATGTGGGTATTTGATGATTTTGAATCACTTTGTAGTTTGAATGTTTTCATTTGAGTAAGTTCATAAATAGAATTTCAACATCCAATTTTAACATTAAAACATTATAATCTTGCAATCTATGTGGCCAAATGACTCCCAATTTGATTTGTGTAATTTGCAACACGTACACTATAGAATTGAACAATCGAGATTCTTTTACCTTCATTTACACCTATAATCTCCAAAAAATTAGGGACGCTTAGGGGTTAAAACCAAAAAAGACTCTTCACTTCAAATATTATAATCTCCAAGTTTGTGAGGTCAAAAATTCTACAAAAATTGCACAAATTCTTGAAGTAGTGTAGGACAAGATCCCAAGGTTGAAAATGAAAGAAATGCAAAAAATTAAAAAAATTAAAAATTAAAATCACTTTTGTTCCTTATACTAGAAATGGCAAATTTGGAGTGTCCACAAAAATAGAATTTTAAAGGCAAGCTGGAGTTCTTCGGAGGCCAAGTTTTTTTTTTGAGGCTCTGAGGTTGCCCAAGAAGCTTGACCTTCAGAGAACTCCCCTTGCAAAAAGTCTTGCCACGTTGGCGGCAATGTCATTTTCTCATTGATGCTTGAAGTTTTCCACCAAACAAGTCTTGACCGTGGTGTAATCCCCAACCGGTGAAGAATGAAATTTGCTTCAATCATATTACTCCATTTTCCTAAAATTCTTGATTGGTAGACTTCTCCATTGTAGTCTAAACTGACCCTAGATTTAACCCCTAAAGGACCAAGTGTCCTAACTAGGACATTTAGAGAATCGGGTAGGTTCCGGTGAACACATTTTTAATCGAATTTTGAAGGAAATTTAATAGTAGATTCCCCAATGTGCCACGAAAATGGGGATTCTTTTTTTTTGGAATTCCGACACTGTATGTGAAAGTTACGAGGGGAAATGTGTTTTTTTCGGGAGAAAGGGCAGCGGGGCAGTAGAGAAATAGTTGAATTTTAGGGGGGGCAACAAGATGGGCGGTGTGTGGAAAATGGGGTGGACTGTGGGGGCAGAAGACCACCCGGTTTTCCAAACTCATAAAAAAATTTAAAGTAATATTTTTTTAAAATTTTAAAATATATTTTTATAAATAAAAATTATTATTTTAAACTGAAAAGTATTATTTTAAATTAAAAATATTATTTTAAATTAAAAGTTCAATTTCATAATTAAAAATATTATTTAAAAATTTGAAAAATAAAACCATTTTAAAAAATAAAAAATAAAAAATAAAAAACGTCCAATGAGGGACTGCCACATGGCAGTGTACATTTGAGAGTTAGTGAGGTCATGAACATTGGAATGGGTTGGCACTTCAATTCCCTTCCTCCACCCTTTATTTCCCCCCTAACCCCCAAAATTCTTAGAAAATGTGCTACATGTCTTCTAAAACTTGGAGATTTTTTTTTTTTTCAAATTTTTTTTCGCCATTTTGTAGAGGGTGGAATGTACTTGTGTTTCACCGCTCGGAATTGTATTTTAAATAAAGAAAGTCGAAAATATTGCAATTCCAAAAACATATAGTCTTTTCTGAACTTTTAAACCCCCAACAAGTGCAAGGTGTTATTCAACATCCTAAACATCTCGAAACGCAACGAAAATTGGTACACAACTAAGTAACATCATATAGAATGTGAAAGTGAAGTGCGACAAGTTTCGGTAGTGAGGTTTTTTTGATGTAGCTGTGGTCAAACGCATCTGAAATTTTCGGGCATGTGTTTTTTTGGGGTGTTTTTTTTCCATCAAATGCAATTATCTTGCAATCCGTTTGGTCAAAATCAACGAAATTTGTTGTGTATGTTTTTCAAATAGTTTAGGACAAGATCTTACGGTTAAAAGGTAAAAAATAACATTCTTTTGGATTTTTTGCATGGGGAGTAAAAATGGCAGCATTGGAGTGTTTTTGGAGGAAAAACACTCCGGTCCTTTAGGGGTTAAAGGAACAGGTCCTACGGGGAGGGCTCTTCCGGCGTAATTTCTGTTCACCGGAGAACCCTCACACAAAGTGTGGTGCATTAGCTTTCAAATAGAGCAAAAATCTGAAGGGCATTACGGATCTACAGCACTAATATCATCATCATCATCATCATCTTCAATTGCCGACCAAAATGAATAATAAAAAATTCATTCGTTTGTTTGTACTACCCAAATAAAGAAAAAGAAACAAAATCACTCTTTCATTTGTGCCGTGGCAAAAGATGAAATAAAATCCAAAGGGGGATGTGCATGATGGCCCATTCACATACAAATAGATAGAAACACCGACCCAATTGATAGGCCGGCGTGAATAAAGTGTCCGTTCGTAATGCCAATGACCCGGTGCCCACCGGACATGGGGACATTGAGACAAAACTACTCTCCCCTTTCGAGAATGGACACTATTCACATACACTAACACTAGTGGAAAAGGTGGTGCTCCCCAGGGAGATGCCCAGGCAAAATCACTATGTATGCGTGGAATTGGGCACTACTTGCCTGGGCATCTCCCTCGGTAGTGCCACCTTTTCTACTAGTGTAATGCTATCGCACACATGCATCACGTAACTTTGAGAGAATCTGTTGTTAACCGAGAAACATATAATACGTATGACAGAAAAGAACGCAACGCAAAAAAGGAGCATGGCTCTAAGGTCGAGGCACCTAAAACCGATCAGGTACACAAAACCAACCACCCTAGATTCTTGCCTAGTTTCTAAATTTTGAAATTGAAAATGTACCTCATCTGTACATTAGAGCATATGATCGGTTTTAGGTCAACCTACAACTTCCACTTTGAAAATTTGTACTTATTCAAATATTTATCAAAAAATTAAATTAAATATGAAAACTTCTTAATTTCTTATTGCTAAAAGAGGAAAATACTCAAAATATCGATTCATCCATCTCAAATATAGTGCATGCCTTAACTGATAAGTTTTAGGTGCCTCGACCTTACTTGCAGCATTGTAATGTTGTTGCACAATAGTTGTAGCAAAAAAAGACAAAATTTTGAATATTTTTTGTTTTTGGGTTTTACCTTCCTCTATTTCGGGGATGCAGATGCAAGTGCAGCATGGGCTTGGTGTGAATGGGCCATGAATGGAGCCCGACGGACCGGACTGACGTCTGGAGAGTTGGAAGAATGTGTTTTGCTTGCAAACAGGGAACCAAACAGAACGAACTTAACCCCTAAATGACGGAGGGGGTAAGGGCAAAACATAAATGTGTTATAAAAAATTACTTCTTCAACTTTGATGAAGTTTGGTCTAAAAGAGAAAATAAGGAGCTTGATGTTTAGTAATTTTCCATACGGTCAAATATAAAAAAAGAGCTTTTTATCATCTCATAATGAATTTAGAAGCATTTAACTTCAAATATTTATCAGAATCACAAATTTTATTTTTAGAATTTGAAATTTTGTATGATTTGTTAAAACTAGACATTCTATTCTAAAATCAAAAATTGCAAATTTTTCAACGGAGAGAACATCATTACTTTCCCCAAATAGTAAGTTTTCTAACACTAGACAATGTAGAAGTGTTTTTCTTTGAAAATTTCTCCCGGGTGGAGTTTAACTCGGATTGACATGATTCAAATTGGGTTGGAAAGTAGACTTGATTACCTATTTAAAAATATTTTTTATTTTCTATAAAAATATTTTTTCTATTTCGGGCAGCCCATAAAAAAGGGCAGAGACCATAAAATGGTTGATCCGTCACTTAGGGGTTAAATTGTGACGGAGGGACAGAGGCAGGCTTCCGCCCCTTTTGAGAAGCAACCCATAAGGGGCGGCCTCATACGATAACCCCACATTCTAGCCACTCTACCGCAGTGCCATAGTAATTAGTGTAAGTTACAGAAGAAGCTCATTTGAAAGACAAGGCTTGCTCCTCTAGAGATCCATGAACCACTCAGTCTCCTTTTCAGGATGGCATGAACAGGAACAACCGGCAGCTAGTGTAACTGCCAAGTGAACTTTTTCTTTTTGAAACAAATGACACACATTTCATTGCAAAGAACAAAATATACATCACCAAAATGTGACGGAATCACCGTCAGCGAGAAAAAGAGGAACCGTCAATTTGCATGGGTTTGAGAACACTACACTTGACTGACTATGGCTTATTTAGTGTCCGGGACACTATTTCTCAAATCGAGACACTATTTCATTTTAGGAGATGTAGTGACCTTGTAAAGAAAATAAAATGAATGTAGTGTTTCAATGACATATGACAACTTTGTAATAAATATTGCATGCGACCTCATGTCACTCTCATTACATGCGACATCATTGAGAGTGCCATGTTTTTCTCAAGACATCATTTCTCCCTAAACACTAAATACACCATTCAATGTAGTGAAAATTACCCATGGAAGTTGGAATTATTTAAATCTCTTAGACATTAGTGCATGGGGATAAAACTGTCCCACCTAAAATACTAACCCCTCCTCCCGTGATTTTTTCTTCCCAAGTAGGTACCCCTAAATCCCTAGACTGTACCATAGTGATGAGCATATAACATGACATATTGTGAGTGGAATGTCATTTGACCTCATTCAAGTGAAATTAGCTATGTATGTGCGGTGGTTCAAAGATGACCCTATCTCACTTGTAGAAAAGGTGGCACTACCGAGGGAGATGCCCAAGCAAGTAATGCCCAATTCCACGCAAGCATAGTGATTTTCCCGGGAGATCTCTATGGGAAGTGCCACCTTTTCTACTAGTGTCTTCCCTTATAGGATGACGCGTTAAAGGATGTGATGGGCAATTTTGGAGATACTCATGACCGGTTTTCTATTTCAATTATGACTACTATGAAAATTCATTGAAATTACATTTCATATAAGAAAAATACGAGTTTACTTGGGTTTGACTCTTTTGAGATTTGTCTATCTTTGAAAAATATATCACATAATTACAACCCTCTTCAAGATATATTTAGATTGCTTCAATGGATGGTAATAGGTATCTTTGTCTTAACCTTTAAAGGTCATTTCCTAATTTTGAAAGAAAGAAGTATTTTTGAGTTTTAATCTCAAAATATAGAAGTAATTTACATTCTAAAAAAGTAGGTACAAGCTATTATTGTCACAAATGATGCCTCAAGATAAATTCATAAAAAAATTAAATTCCATTATTAACAATTCATGGTCAACATAGTTTGAAAACTAAGAAAACTATACCCAAAGGGTTTGGTACGTCCTTTGAGCCCTAACTACCCAACCATGCATATTTTGCATGACGTACAGAAGCAAACTTCATTTTTTCGTTCGTTGCGCACTTTTTGAAGTGTGAAGTTTTTACTGAATTCTTTCATAGGAAGCTAGCTTTATAGATGATTTGTGAAACTTTTATGCCTCATTTCATGTTGAAGTGTTTCACCAAAGAATTTGAAGATTTTAGTCCAAAAGTGTTCTTGAAAAATTCAACTCATAAAATTAAGCAATCAAAAAATCTCCAAACATCATTACATGTAGAATATTACATTTCAACCTATCATAACAAATTTCATCTACAGATTTTCAATTATTTTATTTGTAATTGAATTACAAAATAATTTGAAGTTTCAAGTTTTAAATTTATACAAAATATTGGTGATAGCAATTGCAGATCTAAATGTATGAATAGAACTTTTATTCATGCACGAAGTTCAAAATATCCCTCTTAGTTGCAAATTATAATGCATCTTTGCAAAAGTGCTGAATTTGAAGAGGAGTGAGGACGTTTAGGGGTTAAGGTAGACGTAAATTAAACCACCAACTTCTACACCCCTTTCACTCAAGAAAGAAATGTAGGCTTTCATTACATGACTTATACATCAATTGCTCAAAAGTTACGTCACGTACATGATTTCCTCCCTAAAATGAAGAAAGGGCATAGAAGTTGGTGGTTTTAGGTGTTGTGGTGGTTTAAGGTATGTCTACGTTAACCCCTAAACGTCTAAAAATGTTTTGCAGCAAGTAGAATGCAGCATATTTTTCTTGTATTTGAAATGGATCCACACCTTTAATGGGTTTGAGTTCAACAAAGAAGTTGAAATTCATATCAATGCGATTCTAGTGAGCTATTGAGATCCTAATTTAGAACTTTTTGTTGGTACCAAATGCCAATTATACAAAAACGAATCTACTATACCTATGGGACGTTTATCCCCATGGGATGTTGAGGGGTTAATTGACCAGGTGCAATCATCAAATTTTGTCTCACCGGCTTCTCCAGACTTTTGCTGCTTTTTATTTCATTTTCTTACAAAGATCCTTTGCACATCCTTTATCACAGATTGCTTGATGAATAAATTTGAATGAATCAACGTTTGTTCATATTTATGAACTAAGGTAGACATGCCAATTACCCCACATGCAATTTCAAATCCTTCCCTACAACAATGTCAAAATTTGCACTGTCTCAAATTTTGAAAGATTATAGTATATCAAGTTGGGGTTTACCTTGAAAAATCACAATTAATTATTTTTTACAATAATTTTTATTGCACATCAAACACATTGGGAATGATTTTTGATGGAAATTTACTTGGAACCCTTCACCATTGCGTGTGGTCATTGGGTGGTACCTTACATTTCTCTTGGAATTGTGCGGGTAAAATTGTGCGGTCATTGGCATACCTATTATGATTAGAATTGTGTGGTCATTGGCATGTCTACTATAGTTTAATTAGCTTAGTAATTTTCATACGGCATGTTACTACGTTAAGTTTGTTTACATATTTTGACTTGAATGTGGATATTGAACTTGTTAACTTTCTTGATTTGTAATCCAATGCAAACATGATGTATTATTGAATGTATGATTGTTACAATTTGAAGATTTATAATGTAGATCTTCTAGAAGAAAAAAAAATCAATTTGGAGTTGTGCAACTATCAAAATATTTATAAATAATACGTGAAAATATTGCAAATACTTGAAAAAACAGTAAATACTTACAAATACATCACATGTGCCATGTCGTACTTCTCGTGTTTGTAATTTTATTCTTTTCTTTTCTTTTTTTGGATTATGTACTCTTGTTCATGTTCCATTAATGCATGTATTCTGATCTTGATCAATGAACCACTTCCTCTCATTATTTTAACATTTTTTTTGTCCTAAACCATATATGGATAAGTTACTCTCACTTATAAAATTCACAATAATTACTTGTGGTCTGTTCTTGATATGAAAGATTGGAGTTGACATAGGTCATTGCTAAACCTCTTCATTTTCATTTTTGAAAATTTAACCCAAATTCTATTTAACCCCTAATCATTCAACAGTTCAAAAAGTGAACGATGTGTGCAGAATCAAACACAATTTTCTCATCCATCATTGAATTTTTTAAGTGTGTGATCCAATTGGAAAGGGGATGATTTGTGAAATTTTGATGCCTCATTTCATATTGTAGTGATTCATCCAAAGTTTCAAAGGTTTGAGTATAAAAGTGCTCCTATAAAAAGTCAACTCATAAAATTAAGCAACAAAAAATCTTCAAAAATCACTACACTTTGAGTATTACATTTCAACCAATTAAAAAAAAATCATGCAAAAATTGTCAATTTCTTAATTGTAATCAAATTACAAAAGAATTTTCAATTTCAAAATTCATAATTCATACAAATATATTGGTGATTGCAATCGTAGACCTAGCTGCATGGATAGGATCAATAATTCATAATGTACAATTGTTATCCATATATCAAATTCAAAATATCCCTCTTAATTACATTTTATAAGAATTTTTTGAAATTCTTCAAATCTAAAGAGAAGTGAGAACGTTTAGGGGTTTACTTTAAAGTTGCTCACCCTCCAAAAACTCATTTTTTAGTGTGCATTATACAGTTCAAAGGCATACTATAATCTTGCAATTCCACCATTGGATGATTATCTAATTTTGGCAAAATGTCTCCACTCCACTTGAGGATAAAAATGTTCAGTAAAAATGTTCAGTAAACCCTTAAACATCCAAATGTTCAAAAAGTGGACGATGTATAGAATCAAACATAGTTTTTATCCGTCATTGACTTTTTGTACCGTGGATTTTTTTACACTATATTTTATAGGAAATTAACTTTATGCATGTGTGATCCGATTTGAAAGAGGATGATTTGTGAAATTCTTATGCTTGAATTCATGCTGTAGTGATTCACCCAAAATTTCAAAATTTTCAATGTAAAACTGCTCTTAAAGAAGTCAATTCATAAAAATTAAGCAACCAAAAAATCTCCAAAAATTCATTACACTTAGGGTATTATGTTTCAACCAATCACAACAAATTTTATGCACAAATTGTCAATATCTTATTTGTAATTTAATTGTATGGATAGAATCTAAAATTTATAATGTACAATTTCAATTCATTCATCAAGTGCCAAAATATCCAGGCTATGGGTTGCATTTTATGATGCACCTTTGCAAAATTGCTGAATTTGGAGAGAGGTGAGGATGTTTAGGAGTTCATTTCTAATTTAATCCATTCTGTTTATGATTAGTAAAAGCATCAGAACGTGCTAAAGACCAATTCCAATCACGTATGTTGTTTCAACTTCGTGAGTTCCAGATCAAATTATCACAACAATTAGTTGTAGCATTTTGGTGATCAATTATGAATGCCAAGTTAGCAAATTGATTGGACTAGAAATGAATGATGAGTATTGATTTGCCTACTAACATCAATAGTAGTCTATGCAGTTTAAGTTTAAAAATTTAAAATAAAATCACACATTGTGACAATATTAATTAAAAATTGACTTTTAAATTGATAGGTATCGGTACTTCCACTTTAGTATCAATTATGGTGGAAAACCCCACTGAAATCTAGTCAACCCAGCTGCAATACCCTAAGCACTAAGGTAGGAGGTTCTAAAACCGCCACTTTAAGGGCTGTGAATTTATGAGGACACATGAAGAATTGAGCATGATTTTTCACTGGAAGACAAATCCAAGCAAAGACCAACATATTTTGAATCAAAAAAATTGGATGTTCCTAAAATTAATTATGAATTTCTGAAATTGAAATGACATGGGTTCTAAAATGGTGCTCTTCACCATGGGTACATCCAAAATTTCAAAATGTTCGTCCTTGGTAGAGTGCGGGTTTAGAACTGTGGCGGGTTTAGTGCCCTCTAGCTTAAAGGGTTGATGGAGATGCGGAATGAAACCAAGCTTCTGCTTGTTGAGTTTCTGAATGAGGTAAGCTGGCTATGGCGTGAATGTCTTGGAAATTTCAAAAGTTGAAGCTGCATGATAAAATTGTCAAAGTGGCGGAGGCCGTTTGGAAGCGTCTAACCTCTAAATAACCAAGGACTTATGGTTTTAAAATGATAAATTCAATCGATCATATTTGTAAAAAATGTAATTCAGATGGGACCAAATTTTATATCACTAGAATCAGTGAAGAATATTTCATGCGTTTGTCTAAAAAAAAATTTGAATAAGAGGAAGTCAACATAGGAGCTACTAAAAAATGATTAAAAAAACATGATGGCCAATTTAGGTTTTTTGTCCTTTAGAGGTTAATGGTTTCCTTGCAGAGCTGTCCACCCTTCAATACCGGTTCATGTAAAGTAGACGACCTGTTTCCGACCAGGCCCCCAATCACGCAGTATAGGGCGACCTATTTTCGTGAATAGGCCTACATTATTTTCGAATTGATTCGAAAACGGTGGCAGAAACATGTTTATTCTTAATATGGAAGGGTTGGCGCCTAGAATGGAAACTTGTGACCAAGTTAGTATGATATCATGTGTTCTCGAAATCTAGTTTTACAGTTCTTGGAAATAGGTCAGTCTATATTGCGAGAACGGGTTGGAGAGAATCTTCACTTTGAAAATTCGTAGTAAATTCGATATTGCCCCAAAATTTGTTCAAAACTACGTTACCTTCTTCAAATCTATTTCCCTACACTGCAAAATTATTTTCCTATTTGTTACTCCACCGGAAGTATGCTGAATTGCTTAAGGTGATCGGAAACAGGTCGTCTACTTTAAATTCCAAAACCCTAAATATGTGGATATTTGAGCAAAGCGTTTCATTCTTCATTGATGTAGATGGAATTAGAGATTAACCCCTAAAAGGACCATAAGGTTTCTACATGGCTTCTGAAACTAGAAAATGAGGAAATTCGAGTTGTTAGGCTGTAAATTGTAGAGTGAGCAACAAAGAGACCTTGGCTCTTTTGAGAGTTGAATCCGTGGGTACTTCTTGATAGAAAATTCATGAAGTGTGCAGTTTTTAATGATTTTTTTGAGCTGCAAAGAAGCTATCTCGGTGTCACTTGAAACCTTCATATCTTCCACAGGCTCACACACCCAAATTTTGTGAATTTTTTTCACATGTTCAAAATGATGATCATTATGCATGATAAAAATTTCAGAATTTTTAAAGCATTTTTGAACAATTTGATTTCAAGATATGTACAAATACCCTGATCAAGTTCCGCATCAATCTTCTCAACGGTGACATTTTTTCAAAAATTGTGCGATTTTTGTTGATTCTTTTCTCATATAAAAGCTACGTAAGTCTTCTTTAATTTCAACTATGCCGATCTTCAAAATTACCCCACACCAATGAGGAATTTAGCTTGTTACAAGAGCTAGTCAAGAAACCAAGAGCTAACTAAGTTTGATACCCCCGGTCCTTTAGAGGTTAACTAACATCATATCAATTTGAATGTATGCATTGGCTTGTGTCTATGAACTAAGATCATGACAACTAAAACTTAACACATTCTATATGTTATAAGCTTTATTGTGAATCAATACATTTCTTTTTTAAAGATTCGGATGTGCTCCAAAGCCCAACAATGAGTTCAAATGTAATGTGCATTTATTGCAATTTGTCTAGGTTAATGAATATGCAAAATAAAAACAAGATTGCATCATAGGTTTGTTTGTCATGGTTTGGATTTTGAATATTGAATCAAAATATTAAGTTTGTATAATGTAATTGGATTATAATGAAAGTTAGAAGTTGAAGATTTGTCATTGGGAGTGACAAGCAATTTTCAATCATCACTAGTTCTTGTTTTTTTAATTTTCATGTCTGTTCGCATATGTAATTGAATGGATACTTAATTTTATCTTATACATCTATGAAACATCTAGAAAGAGATTTTTGTTCACTTATTTGTCAATTTTCTACTTGAAGAGCTCCACTTTTATGTCTCTTCGCATCGGGCCAATGAATGCTCTTAGCAATTGACTTCACAAGTCGTGACCCTCCTTTAAGTGAAGAGTTTCAACCAAATTGTCCTATGATGAATTCTTCCTACATCAAAAATAGCAAATATCTCTACATTGATAGCTAATAATCCGTAACCTAAAGGTTAAGTTGTCGTTTCATAAAAACCAATAAGTGCATTGCAACGCTCCACTCAAGAGGGTATAAAGCTCTTTGCTCTTAAAGAATTTTAAAAGAGATCATTCATGCAAAAAGCTTTATACCCACCATGATGGCATCTCAACAAGCGTTGGTAAAAAATGCCATGGTACACCTCAAGATGTGCAAAGGAGTAACTCTAGCTCAAATCCAACAACATTTAAAATCCAACTACTGTGGAAAAATCAACGTAAAGAACAAGAAAATGCTCACCATAGCACTGAAAGGGTTGGTGGAGAAAGGCCAAGTGGAGAAACAAGGCATTAATTACAAATTGGCTCGAGTGGCGAAGCTCTCAAATGTTGAAGAAAATGACATGGTACCCAATCGTCGTCACCATCGACGTAGACATCACGGTGGATCAAAACGCCACCATCGTCGTAAACGTCACCATCGTCACCATCGTCGTCGCCGCCATAGCCGACGCCGAATAAGGCACCACAAAAGACGTCGCAGATAATCTCATGGATGCAACAAAATTCTTCTACCATAATTCATGATGCTTTATGATCCGAAGGTAGAGAATATTGTGTCTTCAAACAAATGGTGTTTCATAACACCGCCTTCTTTAATGTTGATTATCAACTTCCATTGCCATTTCTAACATGTGTTCTAGTGCTTCATTTTCATTTCATTTACCAATTGCAAAAATTCTATGCATAATTCATTTAAGAGTGCATGAAAACTTTAATTTTGCTTGATTTTCTCTCAATTGGCATGTCTTTGCTCTAAGTAACTCTTAAACATGCCACTATGACATGTGAACTCATCAAATCATGTAGTACAAATTAGTTCTAAATCATGACATTACAACTCATAAGATCATTGCAAGCTTTTAATGTTTCTTATGTTAAAAGTTTTGTCATGTTATAGTAGTCCTCAACTAAAAATGTTGCATCATAGGAAGAAACTCATTTTTTTAGACTAGATTCTAGTGATTTTATTTCATTGATAAGAGAACTTATCAACAGTTAACAATTCAATGTTTAAAAGAAAATGGATTATAATCCTCTCTCAATCACAAAAAACTTGACTCAAATTAGAGTTGATTGGATAGCTTAACATTATGTTTAATGTTATTGTCTTCTTGAGATTGTCTTTCTTGATTAGTATCGTACATTTTCAACAAGTTGCACATACACTAACCAATCAACTTTTCTCTATAAAGTCCACGTTTAATCATCACAAATATTGGTTAGCAATTTAATCTACAACATCTAGCATTTATATCAATTGATTAATTCACTTCTGTAGATTACCTCAATGTAAAGTGGAGGATACTATTTCTAACCCCTAAGTGCACAAGAAGACAAATTGTGTCCATGAAAATCTTTGCATTCAAGATTGCTTCGTACTCGTTATAATATTGAAGCAAAATACCAACTACATAAGTAGCAACAACAAAGGATTTCTTTTAATCAACAATCAATTTTTTTTTGGAGTCTAAATATGCATCGTGAAGCTCCAAATGTGAGCGTATTTTGATATTGACGTTGATGATCAAGAACTTTACAAGAATCTTATGCCATGAGTGAGCTTGTGGTGTCACTCTCGCCAAGTATACAAGTTTGTATACATATGGATCTTCTTGGCAAATCAAAAGCACTTGTCCACACCAAAGACGCACGATGTTCTACAAGATGGACTAAATCAAGATTCCTTGCCCCTTTCAAGGTACTTGTTACAGAATTTCCATCTCCTTAACCCCTAAGTGACCGAACGACCATTTTATGGTCGCTGCCCTTTTTTACGGGCTGCCCGAGATGAAAAAAAAAACTTTTTTGAAAAATAAAAAATATTTTCAAATAGGAAATCAAGTCTACTTTCCAACCCAATTTGAATTATGTCAATCCGAGTTAAACTCCATCAAGGAGAAATTTTCAAAGATAAACACCTCAACATTGTCCTAGTGTTACAAAACTTACTATTTCGGGAAAGTAATGATGCTCCCTCTTTGAATTTTTTTTCTTTTTTGAACTTTAGAATAGAATGTCTAGTTTCAATCAATCATACCAAATTTTAAATTCTAAAAATAAAATTTGTACTTTTGGTGAATATTCAACGATAAATACTTCTAAATTTGTTTAATGAGTATCGAAAACATTTTTTGAAAGTTTGACCGTACGGATAATTACTAAACATCGTGCTTCTCATTTTCTCTTTTGAACCAAACTTCATCGAAGTTGTAGAAGCAACATTTTATAGCACATTTAGGTTTGGCCCTTACCCCCTCTGTCATTTAGGGGTTAATGTACTCTCGTGTTTTCATTTGACACACTTCAAAGTGAATGAGTCTCAACATGCATCATATGCTTGAATGTCAATTTCATTCCCCATATACAACTCTTTCTATTGATAGGCTTTTAGATTATTCTACATTAGACTTCAATAATATTTTGATGTAATTTTAGAATTACATTATGCTTACACAAATGCATCATTGAAATTTCCATACAAATTTTTTAGGACAAGGATCAAACTATAATTTAATAAACTCAAAGTTTGTAAGATGTTTGAACATAAACAATATCTATCAAAAATGAGAAAAATTTCCACATATTATATAGTACTTGGCAGTGAGTTTCTCTTAGTGTCTATTCCAAAGCAGAAGAAGCATTGCAATACTCCAAATTTCAAAACAACACTTAAGGTGGTAAATTTATCCAAATCTGAAATTGTAAAGTGCGTTGGTCAGATAATTGAGTTTACTTCAATAGTAGGATGACAAATTTCAGTATTTTGAGATTTTTTGTTAGAGATATGAAACAAAAATAAACTAATAAATGAATTAAATTAAATTAAATTGAGCAAACTTGGATTTGAAACTTCTTCTCATTCAACTCATCATTCAGAATAATTCAAAAAAGGCAATTCAAATATGGTGTGGTGAAAATACACATGAGCTTGCAAGTTCTTATCCCATATCATTTGGAAGTGATTTGGAATGAACTTGATTACAAGGTCAGCTCTTTCTTCCCCAACAATTCACACTTTCCTCTCAAAATAATATTAAAATATGTGAAAATGGTAATATTTCAACATTTCAACTATTTCAAAAAACAATTAATATGGTATTCAACAAAATCTACTTATAATTTCCAAAAAAAATTGTCTTGCCTTTTTTGAATTATTTAAAGACGAAGCTGCTTGAAAGGTACGATAATTGGGGACGAATTGAAGGGACAACCCAAACTCTCCAAATTTCAACAAATAGGATCGTTCAAGTCTTCCGAATTCAGAAAAATCTGGCTTAAGGAGATTATGCTAAAAACATTATTTCTCAACACGGACACTTTTTAACTTTTTGAAGATATAAGAGTTATTTGTAAAGGCATCCGGTCCTTTATCCTGTATTTTTCATGGACCAGAGCTGGTACCAGAGCATTCTGACACCACTCCTCACGATCCCACCCCACTACCCAATTCTTCTCCCTCCCTCCAAATTTTTATGAATAAAAATTTCAATCTATCCAGTGTTCTATTCTGGGTCTACAGTGAGATCATGCCAATCCTCTCCTTTCCAAATTACAGGTCAAAAAGAAGGGTTTTGAGGTACTTTACAAATAACTCTATAGTGTCTCAAGAGTAAGTTAGACCTCTATTCGAAATTACTAGAGTAACTAGACTACTGTGCAGTGCAAATTGATGGTCAGCACGAATTGATGACACAGTGACGCGTACTGTACATTGTTATTCCGGTCGGAAGCTCCACCCAAGCAAATGGATTCCAGCAAATGGGCCGCAACTGAATGTCTACAGTATCTCCAGTGGGTGCCACCTGTCACAGCCAACTCAGAATATTACTACATGGCCACAAAGCTCTTCCAGCTCGGATCATGATCTCTTCCGCATGAAAGGATCATAGTCTTCCGTTATCTCCTGATGTTTTACAACGTAAGACTTCTACCAATGGAGTGTGGAAAATCCTCTATACATCAATAGAATGCAAATTTCATAAATAGAAGCAAGTTAGTCAACAGTACCTGTGTGGGAATGGCACGAGAAGAAGTTAGTCTTCTATAATCTCGTAATCTGGAAAGTAATGATCAGAAATAAAAAGTTGAAAATCCTAATCAATATATGCGGCAGTCATGTTTCATAACAGTCTGTGATCTGTGAAAGCTCCCAAATGGGCAAAAAGCCACAGAATATTGTAAATATGAACATAATTGGAGTACAACCTACTAGCATTCTAACCTCAACTTGCCCATGAACATCGATTCATTCACCCACAAGAGAGTGTCTTGAGTTCTGTTGTTGCTTGTTAGACCAGTTGAAATTCAGAGAAAGCATCATGGCAATAAGCCAAGCTTCTGCATGAACTTGCAGTGATCAATATCTGAATGGCCTGAGCTTCAGCTGTGTGAGAGACATTCATCTGTTTACTACTACCAACAGGCAGAGTCCTTGATGAAGTCATGGGGAGAGGTGAACAGAGCATGCTCTTTTGGTTGGACTTTTTGCCTCAGCCAGCGCCCAACTACAGCGTCTTCGAACATCCTCACCTGCATATGGAGGCAAGCCAGGAATTCTCTTGCTGTTAATGCAGTTGCAATCGGCTAAAAATGTCTTTTATTTTCACACTAACATGAGGTGTGGTTTCTGACGGTCGATATAATCCATCGTAGTCACGGCCCAACATATTTGTATCTACAGAAGAAGCTACGCCAATTTAGGGTGGGTTTACATTTCTCTGGATAGACTCGAGGATAAGAAACTTCAGCCACATTTTAAGAAGTTTGAGTTGTTCTTAAGGGCTGAATAACTTTCCCGTAGGCCATAGGAGAAGAAATTTGGTACATAAAGACTTGGACGCTTACATGGCAGCTCTATTTGCAAGGGGCTCTTGTTCCATTGACCGTTTAGGCAGTGATACAATAACAAACATAACCACTCAGCATAACTAAACATGACTATTTTTTAATGTCTTACCATCTTGTCCCATGGGCTAGCCTAATCAGTTTTTTTAAAGTCTTGCCTAATCAGTTTTTTTAAAGTCTTGCCTAATAATTTCTTGCCTCGACTTTTCTCTCATCCCGAGAAGTGAAAACCCGAGAATAAAGAGCTTCATTCTGATACGAGGAAATCGGAGATATACCAACATCTTTCTGCACAAGAAGAGAGAAGACAATACCTTCTGAACAACAAAAGGCTCGCCAATAAGTGTAAGTGGAGCAGGCCTGACTGTGAGCAAACCATTATTATTGCCAAAAACAATGTCTGTGAAGTAGCGATCTCCTACCTGCAAATTTTCAGCAAAACATTACAGTCAATTTGAAAAGCACAAAATCCCTGAAGACACACATGACACGTACAAACCCCTCTAAAACAACTGGACCATCCTTTCAAATTCAAGTGCATATTTCGATTCCAGCAGGTGCATCATAGGAAGACCTAACACTTCTGTGCAGCTACTCAACCGTCTAGTAGGGAGCTGTGTTGCATGAAAAGAAAACAAGTACTCCCTCCGTCCCAAAGTTATTGTCATGTTTGAAAGTCATGTTTGAAAGTGCTTTTTTAAGTAGGTCAAAAAAATACTTCCTTGTGGCTAATTTTATTTAGGTTGCGATGAACACATGCAATGTTCTTCAATCATTCTAGTGACATAAGTTGGAACCTTTTTTAATCATGTTTCTTACAATATGATCAATGAAATTGGCTCAAAGAAATACCAAGCAAACAAGTTGGACAATAACTTTGGGACGGAGGGAGTACCATTACAAGGCGTGACGGGTCACATCCAAAATGTTTTGCAAGGTCCTCAGCAGTCCCCGCTGGCTTTTTCGTCCCTGAAATATTGAAAATTAATTCAACAAATACCTATAAATCATTTGATCCACGTTCCAAGCAGGTAACTTGTGGAAATTAAAAAACTTTCAACTGCATAGAATAAACATCCGTATCGGTGAAGAACTTCAAGCGCCATGCATCTTTAACTGCACTAATAGCGAAGTCTTTATCTTGATACCTGATTAATATTAACCACGTCTACAAAGACACTAAACTTAACAGTCCACTTAATAGAACGATTGGAAAAGAGAAGATTTTCAGATAATGGACGTGGAATCATACCATGGCGAATGACAGGAATGCCCAGTCTCTCCTCCAAGGCTTTTGCCTCTACTCCATCAGGATCAAATTGATACAACCCTGCTCCATCAATTTCATCTCAGTCAAAACAACTTAACACCAATGAAGTTCCGATAGAAGAATGTCAAGTAGGTGGCATGGAATCCCTTCTGGGCCAGAGGAGTATAGGATTTCCTCCTCCGGGCCTGATGCTTTAACCCCTAAAGGACCATAAGGCCACAAGATGGCTCCTGTTTTTTTCAGTAATTTTGTAGATTCTTTTTTCTTTTTCTTTTTATAAAAAAATTATTCAACATATATAATATTCTTCACTGATTCCAGAGAAATAAAATTTGATCCCATTCAAATTATAATTTTCACAACATGATCATTTAAACTTGTCATTTTAAAACCATGAATCCTTGGTCCTTTAGGGGTTAAAGACTCCACAGATGGAAGACCCCCAATCCCAACTTCAAGGACCCTCATAAATCATAAATCATACAGGTAGAGCCGAGTAGGGTTTGTGAAAAGACTATGACAGCCGCTAGGGCATGCAAGTCGTCCCACTTCAGGGTTGCTCTCTTTGAGCTTTAGTTTTTATAAATACACTAGGGAACTCTATACTTCAGATAGGACTTTGTTGACTTCAATTCCCTATATAAAGCCGGGTCTGTCAAATGGATCCTCTATATGACGGTACATAACCTCCTCTAGGTTCTCTCGTTGATGTGACAAAATTTTGATTGTTTTGCATACCCTTTTGCCTCCCACTAGATTCTCAGTTCCAACATGCAAGTGTTGTAGCGCAAGATCTTTTGCTACTTGAAGTCAGATAATGCCAGTCCCTAGGGGAGGTTATGTAGTCCATAACCTCACCACAATACTCGCAGTACAATTACTAAAATAAAGATGTGAATCACGGCTAGAGTGTTTCTACAAGCAAGATGACCCACGTACCAGCTGAGTTACTGAGCAAGGCAATTCGGCCCTCAAAGACTGACTGACATTCCTGAAGGGATGTCGCAAGGGCTGGCCATACCGCAAGCGCGTAAGGTGCAGTGAGAGTGTTGTCCTTGTCAAACACCACTCCTTGAAAGCCACGATCATGTAAAGCCTTCCAGTTTATCCACCTGCCGAAACAATCCAGTCAAGGTCACCGAAACTCGGTTCTACTACATCAACTCTACCACGATGAGAGAAATCTTGACAGCCAGAAAACCGCTTAGAGACTCTTTTGTTACTCCACGTGTATTAACACTCGGTGCTATTCCATGTCAAAATTTAAACCGTAAGTGCTCAAATGGCCAAAAGTGGCCACTTACATAACTAGAGGAGTTGAAATCAATCATTTGCACTCAACACTCAGGGGACAAATAAACTTCTATTTTCACTCTCATGCATGTTCTTAACTTGACATGTAGAAGCTGTCCGATCAGATGTAATGTGCACACAACATGACATATTATGAGGATATACACGGAATGATATCTAGGGAATGTCATTCTGAGGATATACAGGGAAGTCCATGTGCAATTACAGAGGGTCATTAGAGAGAGGACAGAGTGTAAGATGACAAAATATATCAACAGAAAGAAGAAAATTATACCCCTGAAGATGTAAATCAATTTTGAAAATCACTACCCTACGTCACGATCAGTTTCGACATAAATTAATTCATTTTTGTCAGAAGAGTACCACGTGTCATCGTGTGATTGGTTTGTGGTGACGTGGACATCTTAAAATCTGACGTGGAAATTAGATTTCAACACAATACTGTCTGAATCTAACCCTCACATACGGTACTAGCTTACAATAAACGATGAGATAGAGTGAAACATTTGCAATTACCGTATGTCTGGGACACTGATATGAGGAACGGCAAGATGTTGATCCCGCAACATGATTCGCGATGCAAATTGGATTCCTGCGATGTTGACTCTCTGCCCTAATTTCGACCAGATGGATTTCTCCAACCTCACACCATCTCGGACATCGGAGTCCGGTCCCTTTGGCTCCAGCTGGCCCAAGTCCTCCGAAACCCTAATTGTTGCAGGCACTTCCGAAGACTTCGAAGACTCTGCACTTTGCTTGCCTGCACGAACAATCTCGCACATGATCATCAACAGCCCCAGCATTCTTTCTCCAAACACCAAACGACAACGTGATACTCAAAGCTTCTCTATCAACGATTCGTCGGATTCGATTGATCATATTATGAAAAAAAATAAAAAATTCAGATATGGCATGCAGTGAATTTTTTTGCTGCTACTTTAAACCAAATTGCTAGGCTGGCTAATTGATACAAAAGATTTTTGAAGGAAAAGAAAAGGAAAAATAACCAGATTTCCTACATGGAGTCCAGATGTGTAGCCTCTTTAAACCTAAGTACTCCCTCCGTCCCAAAGTTATTGTCATACAAATTTGTTTGAGCCAATTTCATTGATCATATAGTAAGAAACATGATTAAAAAAGGTTCCAAATTATGTCACTAAAATGATTGAAGAACATTGCATGTTTAAACCAAATTGCTAGGCTGGCTAATTGATACAAAAGATTTTTGAAGGATAAAAAAAGGAAAAATAGCCAGATTTCCTACATGGAGTCCAGATGTGTAGCCTCTTTAAACCTAAGTACTCCCTCCGTCCCAAAGTTATTGTCATACAAATTTGTTTGAGCCAATTTCATTGATCATATAGTAAGAAACATGATTAAAAAAGGTTCCAAATTATGTCACTAAAATGATTGAAGAACATTGCATGTGTTCATTGCAACCTAAATAAAATTTAGCCATAAGAAAGTATTTTTTTACCTACTTAAAAAAGCACTTTCAAACATGAAAATAACTTTGGGACCGAGGGAGTATTGCCTAAGTAGCACCTAGGTAGCACATGTGTATTACCCCGATATTACCTATATGTTAATATGAAAAGAGCATCCAAGGAGCCGGATTGCTCTTCAAGGTAGCAAAAATGCTAAACTATCTCCTAAAAAAAATTACTGATGGCATGGAAATAAATAAAGGAAATTCTCAATGTGACCTACTCAAAACATGAGACCTAATTTTTGGTCCTGTAGGGCTACTTACTCGTTCCAGTCGCATCCATCGCTTCGATTTGAAACCCGGAGCGATGCCTAAACCTCGGTTGTTGCGATTCTCGTGTTCTGTGAATTGTGAACCGGCGTTTTAGATCAACGCGACCATGTTGGTGAACTGAAATGTGAGCAGGAATGCGCAGGTGGACGAAGGTCGAAAGTGAAGGGCGCAGCAGCAAGTGCGAAGAAGATCGCATGGCTAGAATAATAATAAGTGCAGCATCACGCATCCATCGCCAAAGCTTGAAATTCTTGCGATGCAAATGCTCTAGACAGAAACGAGGAAGGAAAACTACGAAACCCTAAACCCTAAAATTCTTTAAAATGGAGTATTCGTGAATATTTTGAAAATTTGAATTAAATTAAATTGTTGTAATAAAATTCCATAAAAATAATTTTGCGAAAACTTGGCATTTGTTAGAGATATCCGCAAAGTTCTCTCAATGGGGAAAGAATTTGTAATCTTCGGACCAAATTCTAACACCGAAAATAAATGAAAAAGAGTTTCATCACACCTTTTTATGCACCAATGAGAATTAGAAGCCAGGTTGGTGGGATTTGAATTAGGGACCTACCCAATGCAAGGTTGCGTTCTCCCAATCCAAGCCCGCGCTCCCATTCGTTAACCACATGTTCCCCCACATTCATGGGAAGTTCACCTAACTTAAGCTACGTGTTTCTTGTGGTCTCAAATAGAATCGAAGATAGATAGATAGATAGATAGATAGAAACTCCGGTCCTTGAGGAAAGGCCGGCGTGAATAGAGTGTTTGTTCATTTTGCCAACGAGCTAGAATAGAATCAAACAACTAATATAAGTCAAAAAAGAAGGTTGAGGAAAAGAAGTCACCATTTATATTTTGCAGATATCTCTACTTTTTGATATTTTTTTATTAACTCGGTATTCTATTTAACCCCTAATGCATGCAACAACCTTAATGTGGAATCCTCGAGTGTCCACACCACATTTTATCCGGTCAAAATTCATCATTTTTTCACATTTTAAGATGTATTTAAATTTTTAGGTATTTTTTTCATACATGTTAAATTGATTTACTCTGATTTTTTCATAAATATTTAAATAAAAATGAATTCTATAAGATTTTTCAAAGTAATTCTTTTGTAATAGTCATAGTAATTACAAAATTCTTAAAATAAATAGTATGAATATTATTGGAAAATGTAAATAATAGTGATAAACAACAAGGTGTAGGTGGCATGCCTCTCAAGCATATATAAAAAGAAATTTGATTGATTTTTTTTCTGTAGTGTGTACAGGAATTTTGGGGTTTTGAGCTTTGAAATGTTATAAAAACCCAAATTTAACAATTTTGAAGAATAGTAAATTGGGCTAGAAAGTAGAAGATAGCCCCCACACCTTTCTAGTGGGAACTATCTTCATTTGAATTAAGAACTAGGTGAGAATTAGCATTTGACTAAAAAACGCCCAAGTGTGACCATATTGGATTCTTTAGAGACTCAGGAGTTTAAAATAGTGCAAGTCATTTTATCTTGAATTTACATTAAATTTTATGAATTTTTTTTATTATCATGCCTCACAAATTAATATAATTTCAAAATTAGTACAAGGTTGTGTTAATCAAAATAAATGGTGTATTTCTTTGAAGCTGATTGAACACTTATTACTTCAAAGTAATGTTATAAGATGTCTTGGATGCAATGGATTGTTTTAAGTTTATCAAGTCACCCCTACATGTACAATGACCTTAAAAAAAGATTGTCGCCCCCTTTGTACCACCACGCACAAATTGCATGTATAGTGATACGAAATCGACATCTTTAAAAATACTCGATCAATGCCTTGAGGAGACAACATTTTGCCATTAATCATACCAAAATTAAAAATATTTCATGTTTTTTTCACAAGTATTTTGATAGATACACAACTCCAAATTGAAATGTTGCTTTTCTAAAAGATGCATATTATATGCCTCCAATTTTGAACAAAATCATATCAATTGTGACTAAATTTCTTTACAAAGTTTAATGTATTGTAGTTTCTAAAAGTTTGGCAAAGATTTTACATACTAACTTCTAAGTGTTCACAAACATTGACCCCAACTTTTACAATTAGATTAAGGGCATTTACAAATAGAACCACATTAGGTAATTTGGTTTCTTGAGCGGAAAAAATAGTTCCAAATTACTTGATGAAAATCAATTGTTCAATTTGAAGTTGTTGTTTTATAAGATTCTAACAAAGCAAAATCACAAGACAAGTGCACATGAAGTGTTTTTTGTATGTAAAGCTTGTCTTTGCTCATGTGTGGATCACAAACAACATATGAGTTAGCTAAAATCAATGCTCATTGAAGACAATGCAACGACGGGTGCAATGAACATTATCATATTGCCACATGCCACACATACTATGTGTATTGTTTTGATAGAAAGATAATATCAATAGAAACTTATTGTATTTAGAAATTTGATGAAGACTTTGTAGTTTGCTTAAGTTTTTAATTTTTTCAAAAACATAATGTATTATGGGACAGAGGGAGTATTAACACAAGGGACAAACACCCAAAAGATGTAATAATAGAGAAGAAGATCCTTTATGATAAACACTCAAAAGATGTACTAAGTGAAGAGTTCTTCCGTCCGACTATGGAGGAGTGTACATTCAAAGAGACACAAGGTGTCTCTCTTCATCCACGAGCCTTTTTTTTATATACATTTGAAATATCATGAACTAATGCCTATTCTTATCATAGTGCCAAGGGTTTCTTCTTCTTGGGTTAACTAAGCCCAAAGACACACTTACGATGACTAAGCCTCTTATCCCTTCAATTCTTAGCACGACCATGAGTCACTATATCTTTTATCCCTTTCACCTATTAGTTTTCCCACCATGTCTCTTGTAAGGCCCGTTTTTGCTCACCACAAATTTTTACCATCTTTCATGTGGCAGGGATCTTTTTAACTCACCATGGATTTTTATTACGTCTCTTACAAGCCCTGGACATCCAGTTGAAAAGGATATGACACCCATTACAATGACATTCTACTCTACAACAAATTTAGAAGATTTTTTTTTTTTTTTTTTCCTTCCCTTAGTGGGGGTTTAGGATTTGCAGTTGCCACAAGAAGAAAAAACAAAAAGAAATGAATGAAGAAAAACTAGAAAAAGAAAGAAAACAAGAAGGAAGACAAAAAAGAAGACAAGAAAGAAACAAGACAAAAAGAAAGATTAAATAAAAGATTAAAAAATAGATAAAAATAAGGATAAAAAATAAATAAAATAATTTTTTGTTTACAATGTAAGTGATTGTAGAAAGACAAAATCGTTTGTTTTTAAAATTAAAAAAATTACACAATTTTTTAAAGGAAGATTTGCTCACAAAATAAACACACTTGGTGTGTAGTGGTATTGGACTTACTTTTTGAAAAATCACTTTTTGAATAAGAAAAAGCACTTTGGTTTCTATTAACGATGACGTGAATATAGTGTGTGTTCAACCCACCCTTGATTTGATGCCTACGGAAAAAAATGTTACAACTACTCATCTCTCTCAATTAAACTCGCTATTTAAAAGATATAAAGATACTTTGGATCATTGTTTCCAATTTGTCATTTGAAACTATTGTCAAATGTCATTTTCAAAAATTGTTTTTTTTTACGTGCTAGAATATTTTTGTTCGCCATCTCCACCATTTAATTCCAAAATCCACAACTAGGACTCCACTTCTTTCCGCACCACCAAAGTGAAAGGCTATGAACTTGAATAAACGTGAAAGGCTAGGTTACCTCATATAATGATCTTTGAGGGTGGGATGGAACACTCATGGGAAGATCATCCAAGGATATGAAAGGCTAAATCACATCATAAAAAGTTACATCATAAAACACCCTAACCTAAAACTGTCACATGTAGACTTGCGGCTCGACAACTCATTTATGAACCCTATTGCCGTTGAAAAGTCACAAATAAAACCAGTAGACTTGCGGCTCGCCAGCTCACTTAGAAACCCTACTACTGATGAAAAGTCACAAATAAAACATGTAGTAGTCAATACCGTTTTTCTAAACCAACTCCAACCTATGGTCATCATTGGAATTTCCGGAGCGTTGGAGCGTCGGAGCGTTGAATTTCCCATTGCTGTTGCTCGAATTTTTGTGCAAAATAGTTGCTCGCCAATTCAGTGATGCTTTTTTTACAATTGTTGGAAATTACGTAGAATACGGGAAGGTTTCGTAAATTTAGGGCTGTTTTGGAGAGGCACGAGCTTCACTTTTCCAATCGTACGTGTTCAATTCACGAGCATGCATGCCAGTGAATTTACTTGCGTTATATTTTATTTTTTCCAGCTCGTTTGAGGAAACATTGGTAATGGCGGATGGAGAATTTTTGTGGCTTTTAGTAGATTAGGGTGGATCGAATAGATTACTGTTCGCGCAGTAGGTGAGTTTGGAAGCGAAGTCAACCATAACTGTGATAGGCGAAAGATCGAGTATACGGAGTTTTGGATTGTAATATTTGTGTGCGAATGGTTCTCAGGTGCCAGTAACGAGTGAGATTTACCTCTGTGGCGAACACATGGCATGGATTTTACCTTGTTGATGGCTGATGGTTTCTTTTGTTTCCACCTGGCAGCTTTTGGGAAAAGATTTTCACGACATTGATGTTGCGATAGACAACATGTTGGGCAAGCAATTCTGCGAGAAAGTCAACGAGTACAGCTCCAGTATTGGAGAAGAAACCTCGAAAATGCATATCATCCTGAGGTATCCGATTTCTCTAATAGAGTTTTCTGCCCATACGATTTAGTTCACACTGAGCAGACGAAACGATTGAGGAGTTCATGTTGTTGAAAAGGGAGGCGATGTCTTCAGCAAAGACGACCTGTAGTGTACAATGTAGCACGCCTTAATAGAAGCAAAATTGGTTGAAAATGAGAATCGGTTGTCAGCAATATAGATCTAAGATCTCTCCATGAGATTGACAAAGTATTAATGGGAAGTTAATGTTAATCTCACAGGACATTAGATCATTATTAAAAAATCGTTAAGTTAATGTCAATCTTACTGATAGCTTAACGTAATCTCAAGTTAGCTAATGACACTAACATTGAGTTAACACAATTTAGCATTAATTCCATATGAGGACTGTATGAATCTAATTCCTATTAACTTGACATTAGGAACATTGTCAATCTAATGAGGGTTTTTGTAATGTTGTCACTCAATCCGCAATTCTGTGCTTGCAGCAACCCTGAGCAGTCAAAGCATTTGGAGACGGCTACCATGCGTGTCAAGGGTATGCTTGTTGACTTTGTAAACTTGCGGGCAGAGACATACGCTAAAGACAGCCGGATTCCAACTATGGTGCGTGGTTCTAGACCTCAATAGGAGTGTATTCAGAATTACCATCAAACTTTTGTCATCCATCAACCATCTTGTGTAGATTTCCTTGAAGATTTCATGGATTTCAATTACGTGCCTTGTTTGGGAACACTGGAATAGCCTAAGAGATAAACGCACACTAGTTTCTCAAGTTGTAATGCTGATTACAAGGAGGCATTTTCAGGAATTTGGAACCGCAGAACAAGATGCTTTGCGACGGGATTTGACTATAAACAGGTACGTGTGTCACCTCAAGGCAGGCACCGATTATTGAAACCTATTCTTGGACCAATTTCGAGCTTTATTCGTTCTGTATATGGGATGCTCAATTGTGCTTCGATTGTATTGGCCAGTTTGTTTTACAACATCAACAAACGTTGTGTGGAGGACCTGACGTCACGAGGTATGGAACTTTCACATGTCAAAGCTACAGTTAAGATGGTCGTGTGTGTTAGTGTTGGCAGTTCAGTCTGTATGCATATAGTTATTGAACATCATCATCATTGCATGTGATTTTTATTTTACTCATGAATACCATTTTTTGAGTTCAACTTACAGCTAGCTTTCGATTCTATTGAAAATGTGGTCGCTGGTGCAACATTCAGTTTATGGCTGCATTATTTTTATCACCGACCCTAGTAGTTCAGTCAATGACTGCATTCTGTCGTGTATTGCAGGACTGAACGATTTGAAAGCGGGGGTTATTCGCACTCCGCTACCTTCGAAGGACACTTTTCTGGACGATCCTCTGCGCGTGATGCGGGCTCTTCGCTTCGGTGAGTCTTTGGAAGTACGTCTTCAGATAACTGTCTCTACAGCATTTAAAAAAATTCGAAAATATGATTGCAATTCTCATCTTCAACGTCTGCCATTCTCACTTCACCAGGTGCTCGATTTGGATTTAAACTGGAGGACGAGGTGATAGAGGCAGCTTCTTGTACTGAGGTCAAAACAGCACTCGGCAGCAAAGTGAGCCGCGAACGTATTGGTCACGAGGTAAATATCCATTTCCACTGGTATGCTAGTTTTACACAAGTTGAAGGTCAGGTTACAAACCTGATCCTTGATCGGCTTTTCACTCTGCTGCAGATTGACCTGATGCTGAGGGGCAAGAAGCCAGTTACAGCAATGCGATTCGTGGAGCAAGTTCAACTCTTTTCTGTTATTTTCACGAATGGTATATCAAACACAAAGCCTCCACTTGAGGAAACCATTGGAAGGTGAGGATTTCGTTTTTTGTTGCTGATCATTGTGCTTGTAGCCGAGTGAGCGAGCTCCATTTACACAGAGTGGATCATCTGAGCAACTGTTGGATGTGTAGGTTGTGTGTGGATCACATGGAAGCAGCTGGAGATGTCTTGGTTGAATTTGAAGGTGCTCCAAGTTCCAAAGCAAATTTTTCGGTATGAGCATACTGGACCGTTTCTTAAAATTATTGTCAACCTTTGTCAAACCATCTCGATTTTCTCACTTTTTTCCTATGCACTTTGTAAATTTAGATTACCAGAGAGTTTGTTTCTATGGAGTTGGTTTCAGTATAACTGGTATTGTGTTCACAATCCCGACGATTCTCTCATGCATCGTGATTCGTCATCTGCTATTCTATTGATATATTCTGGTTGCTTAACGAACAGTGCATTTTAATGTGTAGGATGAGGAAAAGAGGCTTTTTCATCTTGCTAGCTTACTCCTTCCATTAAGACATGTCACAGTTTCACAGAAGAAAGGCACGGTGAGTTTTCTCAAATACTGTTTTGTTCCCGTCTTGGTTATTCAAGCCGAGTTTTTTATTTGAGAATTTTCTTGTAATCATATTCTACTGTGCAAGCCTGTGTGTCTTTTTTGGTTCTTCTGATTTCAAATCGAAGTTGTGCAAATAGTAAGTGACTCTTTGAGTTGCAGCACATACGTTCTCGAAGGCTCTACTGTATCGATTGTGTGTTTGCCTTTCAAGATGTCTCCCCATTGCAGACATCCTCACACCTCTTATCTGCTTGTTTATGGATGTTTTGTATGCAGCTACCGATATCTGAACGTATTATTAAGGAGTCCTTGAAGCTGAAGTCCGATGATGCTAAAAAGGTTTGTTTAGAGTGCTGATTTTTTGCAACTTTTGAGGTCTTTCTCTTAAGCTTCCGTTGTACAGCAATATCTACTCATGTAGGAGACTTTAAGTGGATTAGCTCGTGTTTGCGTCGATGCTTAATTTCTTGATAATTTGTTTCATATTGATATTGCAAAGCAAATTCGCAGGTGATACAACTTCACTCTGCTTCGGAGCAATTTGTAAAAGTCACAGAAATGTTCCTTGGTGAGGCACATGACAGGAGTGATGAAGAATTCCAATCCGAGAAGAGAATTCAAGCAGGTTTCATCTCACCTCTAATCTAAATACTCGTTGATTTGAATGGTATCCAATCTTTAAAGGGGGTTAGCCTGCGAAATTAATTCAAGAGTCAAATACCCTGGAGTTTGTATTGTCGAGTACTGTTAAAATCAACCAGTAAACGTAATGGCTGTCAAATGTTTCGTCTTCTACATGTTCTTTTTCTACATTTCAATAAAATTTGAAATCCGTGCTTCAAATTTTCAGTTGCTCTCTGTGTACGTACTGCGTCTTCCTGCACTCATATTTTTGTTTCTGTTCTCCTGTTGATCTGTTATGGGGTTTTGGCGTTACCGGAGGCTAAATGATACCTTGGAATTAAATCATGTGCAGGTTTGCTGTTGGGGGATATCAAGGGCCTCTGGCGCCTGGCTTTGGTTCTTCTTATTAAGATTAGGTAAGGAGCTTTGAGAAACTAATTCCAATGTGGAAGTAATGCTTCAGTGCAAATTTTCACTTTTGAAACCATCGATACCTGGTGACACATTTAACGTTTAATGCGTTCTTTCCTGCAGGACTCGACAATGTGTGGAACCGGAAGCCATTGTTTGATGGCAAAAAGGTTATGAACCTTCTTGGACTACAGAAAGGTGGCCCACAAGTTAAAGAATGGGTAAGCTTTATTATTCCATTTGTTTTTACTTTTTCTCTCGTCTTTGAAACAAAGTCTACAGATTTATTTGTTATCTTTTGATACTTGACAATGTCTTGGGTACATTCGCAGATTTAATTGTTATTGTACTTGCCACACAAACCTGAAGTTTCAACTTAATGCTATGAATGTCTTGGGTTCATTCGCAGATGGGAAAATTTCACAAGTGGGAACTGGCTCATCCAGAAGGTACCGACGAAGAATGCTTGGAGTGGTTTCAAGAGGAGAATGTAAAGCGTCTGAAGTCACACTAGCGTCCTGGCGATTTCTGAAACTTCTGTTTCTTCCCACCTTACAGTTTTACGCCTCGTAATTATACATTTGTAGTATCTGTACGAATTTTCAGCGATCTTTGGTACGTGCAGAGACTTTTCTTATTCATTTAGCAGTAGTACGCTGTGCCAATGGCGTTAGCTTTTTTGACATGCACAAGGGAGACATTTTGGGAGTTGGTACGAGATGTACAGTACTGTACTGGTATTTTAGAACTTGAATTCCATGGTTAAGTCTGTCAATAGTCTATCCCGTATGGGTAAAAGTTCCAGCAGCTCCTGCCAATTTTGTAATGTAGATCATGAAACAGATAAAACAATTTTGTAGGATCACTTTTGATATGACGGCCTGGCAATTTGCGGTAGTTTGTTTTTTTACAGTTTTTTACATTGTGTCCAGTGACTGATATTGCCAATGTTGCATGCATTTGGATTTCGAATGGGAAGTGTAAAGATTCCACCTTCAGTTGTCTTCTTCATTTCTCTTTTTTATTCTCTTTTTTTTGGACGACGCAAAGGAAAATAAGTTATTGCGTAATGTAACTCAAAACCCAGTCAGCCAGCAATAATGTTAGTCACGGGGCATTGATGGCTACCGTGGATACTTTAGAACCTGTGACGGTGAAGCAATTTCACAAGTCTGCAATATTGTAATTTGTAAGCTAATAAAAAAAGCCATCTCTGAATTTATGACCTTTAAAAATGTTAGTTTGGAACCTAATATTTCACAAAATGATAGTATTGTAGATGACCATCTCCAGTTGATCATGATGTAAATCTCACAGTGATAATTTTGAAGAACTCATTAAATACAGTAGAGTTAACTGAAAAGTCAGCTCAAAGAGGAAAGTTTTAGCAAACTCCTCTTGAACTCCTCTTGAACTCATATTGAAATATAAATAGACCAAAAACTAGTTCATGATGAGTTGGGAGACAATCTAAAGCAAGCCACTGCCATTATTTTCCACACCTCGCAATGACTTCCACACCTCGCAATGACTTCCACACCTCCTACCAAAGCTTTAAGCCCATGGCCCACAAGGGGACAAGTTATGACACGACACTATTCGACCCAAGTATAGCTCAAAAGAGAGGTTAGAAAGAGGGCAAAAAGGGAGGTTAGATGGGCTTCTTTTCGGTTAACTCTAGTGACTGCCCCAAAACTGAGTACAAAATAGCTTAGTCTACTTTTAGCCATCATATTTTATATTTTATTGCAGTTAATGCCAAATTAGTTGACGGCTCAAGTATACATTCAAATAAATGGTGTGGCTACCAAATTACAAGCCCATCAATGTAAAATAATTTTAGAAAGATATAGATCAAAGTAAATTAGCTCTAAAACTCAATTATGCTCACACTTGGATTACGCAATGAATGTTACAAATTTGGCATGCACAAGTGTTAGAAAGCTGATAGAAGAAGTTGAAGAGGGGTGAAAGTACTAGAAATGTTGCTAGAAACTTATAAGTATCTCAAAGTTGGGCTGCACAATTTCGTAAACAATATTTGAGTGAGTTGGATGATGTGAATCACAGTTTTGGTGGCAGGCCACATGTGTACACAGCAGCTGATCACAAGGTTTGCGTGAGAGAAATGACTTTAGATGGCCTAAAAACTACATACAAAGTTGAAAATTACTTGAGAGGAGCTTCATGTTGGTATGAGTTATAGTACTATGAAGAGAGTGTTACGAAAAGCAAGTTTGGAATGTAAAGTAAAGCAAAAGAAACCAAAGCTCACACTTCTTCAGATTAAAGGACGATTAGAATTTGCTAAACGTCATTGTCATTAGACTACTGATGATTGAGATTATGTAGTATTCTTTGATGAAACAAAAATCAACTGATTTTGCTTTGATGGTCGCAATTGGTGTTGGTTTAGTGATGGGCATAGTAGAAGTGCTGGAATGGTGCAACAAAATGTCAAGTTTGGAGGTGGGGGATTCATGATGTGGGGTTGCACGACTCCAAGTGGCCCAGGTATGATGTGTAGGATTGATAGAAGAATGGATCAGTGCATGTACAGAGAGATTTTAGAACGAGAACTGATTCATACACTTTTTTTTTACATCCATACTTGTGTATGATAGACCTCAATCTCCATGGAAGTATGACTGATTGCAATGGCAATTCTGTGCAATTTATGTTTTCATTTTTGGTGCATTCAATTTCCCACATTGATTGTTGAATTTCAATATGTTGTGTTTGTACTCAGTTTTGGCAATCACTGTAGATTTTACAATATTTAGACTAGTATGGTTTTTGATTTCAACCATAGTTTTGTAATTCACAATTACGGCTTCCTAACTTAACTTAGAAGAACCGAGTCTAATGCTCTAAAATCGAAGTTCAACCTTAAATTGAGATGAATTTTTAATAATAAATATTTAGCATCATTGCCATCTTACAACAAGTAAACTTGAAAGCTTGTGATATCTCTAAGTATGCATTTTTGGATAAGAAAACTAAAATAATAATCAATTGATATGTATGATTTGAAATTGTTTAAAATTTTCCAAATACATATGAATATGTAGGACCTCTTACATAATTGACTATTCATTCTAAAATGCACTATATATATAAATAAAAAATAATATTTATGTATCTATGTAAGACCTCTTAAATAATTGACTACATTCTATATCATTAAACTATATTAGTACTATATAAGACTCACTTTATTAATGTTGCCCATCCATAATAATAATAATATTATCAAAATTAATGAGGAAAAAAAAAACAACATGAAAATTTGATAAAAATAAATTAATAATTGAACAATAAAAGTTTATTAATAAAAACAATTACTAAATAAACAATGAGACATTGAGAAGCTAATACTAGTCCTACCGGTGCCCAAGGTGCCACTTATTGAAGCAGACTTAATGGTAAGAATCCAATCTCAGAAGGTGCTAGAAGCTCTTGAAAAAAAGCAAGACCACACTAATTTCATACAACCCCACGAGATTAGGGTTAGGGTTGTCCCAAAAGCTCCAACAAGCTCTGCAACCGATTTCGTTGTCGTTGTTGTATTTCGAACTTCCCGCTCCGCATCGCGCTCCACGCCATTTGCCGAGCTACCTCCTCCCCCCTCGACCCTGCCTTTTCGCTGCCCTGCCTTCGTGCGGTCTCTCCTCTCCCGCTCGGTTTTTGTGCGGACCATTTTGGTGCTGTTTCGGTGAAGAACGGGCCGGGGGCGGTTGTGGAGTTTTCTCGCGGTGCCGTGCTTTCTTCTCCGAGGTTTTCTATCGTGAGTCTTTAGTTCCGAGGACTTTCGACGCAGTGGTAGACCGAAGGACCGTGCACACCGCGGCGGTGTGAGACCAGGTAGTGTCTCGCATTGGTACGATTGTTTGCTTTTTTTTCTGGAGTGTCTGATCATGGACGTTCATTTGACATTTTTTCCTTTTCTGTTGTTTCGGAATCGAATCAAGCTGTTTCTCTTTCTTACGATCCTTTTTGCTTTTAAGTGTCAACCACTTCAGTTCTTTATGCAAAGGTTACGGCTAAAATTAGTAATGTACTTCAAGAAAAGGAATTCTAGTACTATCGACGGTCTTGTGAATCTCATGGATACGTCACGGTACATTCACTGCGTGCTCTTTTCTGGGTAGGTTTTTGTTATGTTAAGTGATATTTTCCTGTATCTGAAGTTCGATGAAATTTGGGATGAGTTGAACCGCATATGGGACTCTTTAATCTGCGTACGCTGTGCACAACGCCTAAATGTTGAGAGTTATCTAAATGGTTAGGCGCTCTTGCAATCTCAAATCCCCAGTCCGTAGGCGAGCAGAATATTTGTTCCTCTCTTGAGAGATCGTTGAATATGTGATTCGAGTGGTGTGCTAAACAAGGTTGTTATTCAAATGCATTTTGCAGGAACCATGGCTAACCAGCCTGCGAACCCTCCCGCACCTGTTCCTGCAGCGGCACACGTGGTAAGAGTAGGAAGCTTTTTCATTCTGAAGCTCTCGCAGCGATTTCTGAATACGCTAATTGCCCCTCTGGTCCAAGGCTTGCATATCATGCATCGTGCACTGTAATGTCTCACTGAATGTAGAGTTCGTATGGAGCATCACAAGCCTTGGATTGCTCTGACGGTTCTTGCACCTCTGTGCGTACTGTCGTGACAGTTTAGCCTTCTGATACTGCAGTTCCTATGATATGTGGTGCAGGTGGGGAACGCTTTCGTGAATCAATACTACAATGTTCTGCATCAGTCACCACAGGTTGTGCATCGATTCTACACCGATGCCAGTCGTCTGACTCGGGCTGAAGCTGGAGCGGATGGCGCTGTCGACACCGTCGGAACTCAACGGGTGAGGACGCATTGCTGTCCCTCTGGGTTGGGTTTTAATCCGAGAGTTTGTGAAGCAGGCTGTGCCTTGTGCTCATGTAGCTTGACTGACATACCACAGTTGTGTCTGGTGAAACGTGTGACTGGTTGCGTGAAATCTTGTCATGTCTAGTTAATTTCTCTAGTCTCTTGAGATAGGCTGAAGACGACAGAGAGCTCACGAATAATGTGAGGTCTAATGCAGCGAATTCCTCTTCTTGGTATTCGTAGATGTTGTGGTCGGTTATGTGATTCATGATTCCGCATCGGCGCATTCTTTCTCCTTCTTGAATGTTAGCAAGAAGTGTTTACTGGTTGGATGATTTGGTACTCATGTCTGAGCAAGGCTTAGATATTTTTTGGTGGGTGGGACGGTTTTCCGTGAGCAAGTTGCTGTTTGGCGTTCTGAAATTGTTGACATGAGTTTTGCAGGAGATCTATCAGAAAGTGATGTCCTCAGACTACAGCGAGCTGAAGGCAGAGATCAAGACAGTGGATTCTCAAGATTCTCATGGCGGGGGAGTGTTGGTGTTGGTGACTGGATCGCTATCTACGAAGTCAAACGAGAAGAGAAACTTTGTTCAGAGCTTCTTTCTGGCCCCGCAGGAGAAAGGATACTTCGTTTTGAACGACATCTTCCGCTATCTGGACGTGGAGACTCACCAGACTGTTGTGCCACGTGCGGAAAGCAACCAGTCTGCTTTCAATCCGGAGCCAGCAGTCGTTCATCAACCTGTCCCTGAGCCAGGTGAGTAGAGGAATGGTACAAGTGTGTGTGGGTTGTACGTGATGGTGTGTTGTGCAGCTTGAGGTTTGGTGCCGATGGTGACCCAATGTGGCTTGTGTGTGGCATATGCAGCTTTGGAAGAACAGGTCCCAGCACCCGAACCTGAGGTGGTGAGGGAGATGACGCCTCCTTTGGAGAGCGAAGCTCCAGTGGAGGAAGTCCACGATCTTTCAGAGGCACCACCAGCAGAAACCGAGGACGACGTGGGCCCATCTCCAGTGGAGAGTACGGCAACACCAGTGATTGAGGAACCAGAGTCTCCAATGGTCCAGCACAGCCCAGCTGCTACTGTTCACGAGCCAGAGGCAGAGCCGAAGAAGCACTCTTATGCGTCGATTGTGAGTGATGGCGGCTTGATTCGGAGCTTGGATGTTTCTGATTTGGAGTGGTGTGATAGGAACGTGGTTCTGTGTTTTATGATGTGGTGTTGAAACTTACTTTGGGCGGTCTCTGTGTATGCAGCTGAGGGTGTATGGCACTCCGATAAAGGCTGCAGCTCAGCCAGCAGTGGAACGTGTTGCAGCTCCGTCATCAGCATCTCCTGCCCCTGCTGCTCCGGTCCCTGCTTCATCTCTCCCGGAGGAAACCCTAGAGAAAGTGGCTCCCGTGGACATTGAAGGTGAGTCGGGGATGTAGCGGCGAGCATTGACGGAAGTTTAGTCTTCAAGCGAAGATCTCATTTTGAATCTTTGTGGAGAATAGCCTACTGGATGACAAGTGGTGTTTGTTTGGCCTGGAGTAGGAAACTTTGGTGGGTTCTAACATGAGTCGTTGTGCAGCGGATGGGCGGTCCGTGTACGTGAAGAATTTGCCAATGAACATCACAGTAGCGGAGTTGGAAGAGGAGCTTTCAAAGTATGGTTTGGTGAAGGCTGGTGGTGTGAATGTGAAGAACCAGAAGGTAGAGATTGCTGGCCTTTAAAGATGCGGCTTGTGTTGCATTTAATGATGGGATGTGGTACGGGTGCGGCATGCAGCCAGCTTGTGTGAGGTTTGTGTACAGTGCATAAATTGATCTCTTGTAGTACATGCGGATGCTGATTCTGTTTTTTGGTGAACAGCAAGGTGTATGCTATGCGTTTGTGGAGTTTGAAGAACCAGCAGGAGCTCAAGGTGCTATTGAGGTAATTCTCATATCCCGCGAGGACAGGAGCAGTGCAGAAAAATGCAGTGAGATGGTTGGTTGTAGGATGGTGGTGGCACATGTTGAATGCTCCTGAGATTTATAGAGATATGATGGTTTGAGTGGTGATTTAGTGCAAGATATGTGATTGACTGGTAGCATTGATTTGTGTGCAGGCTTCTCCTGTGTCGATTGGTGGGCGGCCGGTGTATATTGAAGAAAAGAAGGCCATGGGTCGCGGTAAGCTGGCCTTGCACCGAGGACTCGCGTGTTACATCTCATTCTTTCCATGCATTGTTATAAATAGTTTGTGATATTTTATCACCAGTGGGCATGGCACTGCTGAGTGTATGTGCCATGGGTAATGTGCGGAGTATTTAAAAAAAAATTGTATTGAGCGACAACGGTGGCATGTGACAGGCCCAAGGCGTCCAAGCGACAGCAGAGGTGAACGGCCTTACAGGAGTGACAGGGGCGAGGGAGGTCGAGGACGTGGTTCATATGGTGGCGGGCGAAGCTATGGGCGCGGAATGGGGCAAGATTCACGGGAGCGTGATGGTGGCAGCAGGGGTGGGCGTGGCGCCTCCGGACCATCCCGAGGAGGGTATCCCAACTCCAATGGCACTGGTGCGCCAGCATACGGCGGAGGTGAACGTCGCTCGGAAGGGCAAAGAGCACCGAGACGCAATACCGGTGCACCGCAAGCTGACCGCAGCAACGGTCCTCCTGCAGTTGCTGCAGTTTGAACATAAAACGATAGAATGGCTGAGCATGTTTGCCAGCATACGATTGATGTGTCAGTTGAAGATTGGCTCGCAGAGGAGTGAGTTGCGAATACAATTTTGTTCCCATCACTTGCGCTGTAACAAGTATTAGACGTCGTAGGAGGAGATTAGTGGAAGGGGTTTGAATATGGGGTTGCGGTCCATTTGTTTTTAGTCCAGTCTCAGGGTGACGAAAGGGTGTTGCCAGAAGGAAATCTATGAAACTAAGCGTTTAGATGGTGCGCCATGTGAGGTGCATGATCCATCCGTGATTTTTTCCTGGTGACAGGTAGACTGTTAGAGAGGTGTAGTGCAACTTTTATCAGAACTTGTAGGAACTTCTGAAGCCTGGTTATTGGCAAGCATGTGACACTTTGCAGGAAGGATTTGGATATGAGTAGGTCATTTGACAAATGCTGGGAGAGTACAGTTTTTTAGGCTCAGAACGCTGTACATTGACTTCGGTTTTTTTGTTTTCGATTCCTAGGCTACGGTCTTGTGAAGCTGTTGTTCATTTACAAGGTAGGGAAGCAGTTTTGTAATAAGTTCTGTATCCAGCAAGTCTTGTGGTTTGGAGGAATAGAATTTAATCTTTCGTTTGAATCATCTTTCAATCTATGTTGTATGTGGGGTTTGTAGTTTAATACGTACGTGCGCAACCGTCTATTTTTTGGACGATCTGCAGATTTCATCCACGTTTTTTCATTTGTATGACACTTTTTGCATGTGAAAATATACTACAAGCTTGTATCCACGCTCGTGGTGTTTGCTAAAACCAGACGTCTGAAGATGACACCTGCCTCATTGAAATTGCTTGAACAAGTGTAGCAGTGCTCTCAGTGAAATCTTCCAGTGTGATTGAGACTACTACAAATAGAATGGATTAAATTAGAAACTAGCCGTACAATTCTATTCTCAACCGGAGAGCACATATTATATTAAAATTTGAGAATCAACGGATGGTGGGATTGGAAGATTATAGTATGTATTTGAACTATGTAATTCAAAACTGAGATTTTGGGGGGTGTGACTTCAAAGTTAAATAGAATTTGGGTTAAATTTTCAAAAATGAAAGTAAAGAAGTTCAGCTATGCCCTATGTCAACACCTCCCCGTTGCAATCTTTCATATCAAGAATAGACTCACACATAATTATTGTGAGATTTATAAGTGAAAGTGACTTATCCAAATATGGTTTAGGACAATTTTATACGTTGAAAATTGACAGGAGTGGGTACATTAGTCAAGATTGGATTACACACACTAATGGAAGACGTAGAAGAGAACACAATCCAGAAAACTAAAACAAGAAAACAAACTTCCAAACACAAGAAATATTGCACAATACATGTGTTGTATTTGTAAGTATTTACTGTATTTTCAAGTATTTGCGCATTCTCTTGATAAGTATTTTGATAGTTGTACAATTCCAAATTGAAAATTTCTTTTTCTGGAAGGTGTGAGCAAATAAGGTAGAGGGTCATATTTCTGACCGGGTTGTATTTCCGACCCCTACTGGTTGGGGGATGGGTGTCAGAAACCAACCAGCATGGTTTCAGATAGTGTCCAAGAGTGTTCTAATTTCGTCCATGCTTGGAAAAATCAAGAGCTTCTGATTGGTGTAGAAGCACTCTATTTTCAGAATCCAACCTCTCATGAAAACCATGACTCTATGAGCGGTTAATGGTCACTCTAAGCTTTCAGATTTAAAAAATCATAGAAAATTGTAGAAATGCTCAAAAAATGTTTTTTTTTGGGGATGCCTTTGCAATAGCTTTGCAGAGCATCCAAAAATTATAAAAAATTTCTTTCACAAGTCTAAGTATGCAAACCTGAAATTCAGTCGGGAATTGGTCCCACTACCTTATGAACTTCAAAAGTGAAGTTTCAATTCTTCACGGATTCTCTGCTATTTACATTTCGGACGTTGTAGTGACCATAATGTGGTCAGCTGGGCACTAAAGGGTTAACATCCCAATGCATTGTTTTTTGAAAATACGCAGTCTAGCTGGCCCAGAATTTGAAGTGACGCATTCTGAATAGTGTTCGAAGACGTTTGAAGATCTAACTGTACAATCATGCAAGTTGAAAATAACACTTCCGATTGCTGGTATCTTAAATGTCTGCATCGATATATACACACAGATTAAGGACGGAGACGGAGAGAATCTTTATTCGAAGTTGCCGGTCAGGCATGGATCTTCATCGATGCACAGTCGGTAGAAATTTCTCAGGTTTTTAATAAATAGATACGAGTTCAAGACATCGTTGGTATCATAGTTGTGTACTCACATGATGCATTGAACTTGCAAACTCTAATTAGGATTCACAGATTTGAGGCTTGCAATCAGAGTGTGTACAGAAACCCGGTCATATGGACAAAATATTTGGAGTGCGTTACAACGCCAAAGCACGCACCGAGCATCAAAGAAAATAGAACCACACATTACAGATACATTGTCTGTACAGTACAGGAAATGAGCTTGTATTTCATGTATGCTCCAGAAATGTGTAGATAGACAGAAACTCCGGCACCATGTGGGGCTGGCATGAATAGAGTGTATGTTCGTAATGTCTGACCCATTATTCACAGAATAATGAGCTGTAAGAGCAAATCTACTCTCCTCTTTCGAGGATAGACACTCTTTCGAGGACTAGAGGAACAGAAGAGAAGGTGATGGCGGGGGGGGGGGGGGGGGGGGTAGGGATTTTGTGTAGGAATGCAGGGTTGAAGTTTATATGTGTTGTGTTGTATGTGTGTGTGTCGGGACATATGCATATATGTATATGTGTATTTATATGATGTATATATATATAGTTTATATGATGTATATATAGTTTAGTTTGGTTAATTATCAACTGTTGGTAGGGGTTGGTTATTCTCAATTTTACGTTTATGGAGAATAATCATTCTAGCATGCTGTATGACAATAGTGTTAATATTTTTGAATGTGTGTTTTATGGAGGATTCTGGGATTTTGAATTTTGTTTCTAATAATTTCATTGAGGGGATGTGTGTTGTGCCTTTGGTTCTAGCGGTGATGACTATGAGGGGGTCAATGTTCTAGCCATTATTTAAGGGTTGGTATTTTAGGATTTTATTGAGGATTGTTTCTTGTGGAAATCTGTCGTTATACTATGTAAATTCTATGAATTGGATCGCCAAGCTATTGGGGTTGGTTGGTGGATCATTGGTGTGTGGGAGTCCTTTTACACATAATAAATCAGGTATGAATCTAACATTGTAGTGACATCGCTGAGTAGTGCATGGTTATGGTAATAGCCATTAAAGTACTATATTTTCTTGAGGTTTGTTGTTGAATGTCCCGGCATTCATGAGGGTAAAACATCAAGATTTTTGAGAAGATAAGATTAGTTTGCGTAATGCCCATACGGTTGTATTATAGCGTTTGGTTTTGATGGCATCTATGTGGTGGTGTTTACATTTGAGGAGAACTTGAAGCCATGTGTCTGAGTTTGAAGAGTTGCATATGGAGCAATTGATGGATGGGAATCTTTCTCTGCCAAAGAACAATTTTTTTTTAGCATTTCCCATGTATTGTCTTGTGCGAAATTTTAAGATAGTTGTTTTTTGTGAGTCTTTGGTGGTAGAGTTAGTCCAAAAAGAGTTTGAAAGTTCATTATCGAGATTTGGGTTTGTAGTCTATTTGTTGATATTGGGGAAATTGGCTGGCTATGAGTTCCATGTTGTATTCATCGTCATCTTTGGTAAGGTAGGTTTGGATGCATCGTACGGGTCCTTTGTCAGGGCGTTTGATTGGGCCTGGCCAGAAGTCTTTTTGGAAATAATATGGTGTAGAGTGTGCTAGTTCGTGTGGTTTGGCGGCAATTCAATATTCCTGTCTGGTTCCTATTTTCGCTAGTTTATTGGCTTGTTCATAGTCTTCTATATTAGCATGCGCTTTAACTTTATGAAGTGTGGTTATTTGTGTGTGCTGTTGAAGCATTTCAACTATAGAGGTTAGTATGGTTTTATCTGTATGATTGTGAAGTGAAGTAGAGTGTTTGAATTGTGTGTTGTTGTTATATAAGCAGTTGAGACAGTCTCACAGTCAGTGAATATATGTGCTGGTTTGTTTGGATATTTGGAGTTAATGATTATGATTGTTTTTTGTATTGCCATTAGTTTTGCTCTGAAGCAAGTTTGTAAGCTAGGTAGTCGTTTTGATAGTTGGATGTTGGTTTTGATTGGGTTGTATATTCTATAACAATTTTTCTTTTTTCCAATGACCATTTGCAACTTGTTAAGGGGAGGGGTTGAAAGGATCCATCCCTACAGTAACTGTATTGTGGTTGGAATTTCGGAGTGACAATGTTAGCAAAACTGGGTAGAGGGGGTGTAGTGAGGGGTGATGAGTGAGGGAGTGGGGGATATTTAAGTATGTTCTATTTTGCATGTTTCTTAATACGTATTGGGGGGGTGGGGTGGGGAGAATCAAAAAATGTGTACATGTAAGCCGAATCTACAAACAGATACAAACTATTCCTGAAAAAACCACGGGCACACGGAGAAGTGTGAAAACAATCAAAGTTTTCCGTCGGGCTCTTCCAAAAACGTTGTAAGTCTTTTGCCCAGCTGACGTCTGTATACAAAATTGTACATAGAAAATGTGCCGGCCTTGTCCTCAGGGGCTGTGCGGTGTACGACACTGTCGCCATTCCTAGAAACCAAACTAACTGTTCATAACTGCCTATCATGCAGTGCCGAAACCTAACTGCCGATATCTACAACTAAGAACTAAAACAAGATTTGGAAATTGTATGACCTCACTTCATGACTCTGCTAACCACACAGAGTCACAAAACTTGACCACTCCGTATACAGGTTCGTCGATCAGAAGTTGAGAAGTCAAATATCGAGCTATGCATACATCTAATGCAACTGTGTTTTGGACTAGAAGTTCAGAAGTGAGGACCACGATTCACCATTTCGGCCAAACGTTTGTGTTACCCATCATCTACTAGTAGATATGTACGAACAGATTTCGCATTCACTACTCATTCAGTGAAGCAACATTTTGACCATGCTGTCTACAAGTTTTGACACCTTGAAGTTCATGAACATCCGGCCATGTTGCAGTAAATACATCACAATACGCTCACCACCGTTACAACCGTCACATTGCTACAATGTCCAGGAAATTAAGCCCCACAGGAACACCCCAACTGCCTCGTCCTACAATTCTTCAAGCCACAAAACAATATGAACCCTAGTAAAAGAAAAAAACATCGAAACAACTTGGAAGCATCGAACCCAAGCATGATCAAACGTCGTCCACGTACAGAGGACACTATACAAGCACACCTTCATCTATGAAACCAACAATTATTAGAATATTGTGATGCACAAACCGTACTCGTAAGATAATACAAATACATGAGGTAAAATAATTAAATTTGTAGTCAAAAGTCATACGTCTAGGACATTGTAGTGCCGCAGTGGCACTGACTAATCAACGCCGGACCGGGTAATGGCTACGAAAAAAGGAGCGTTCTTCGTGGAAAAATACCCCACCACAAGGTATGCACATTCTTGTTGTTTGTGGCAAAACTCCACAGTACCGACACTTTCGTTTGTTCTTTGTCACTATGAGACCATGAACATCCGGCACGGACAACCTCATTGAGAAGCTGCGACCTTCCTCGAAGAATGCATATGCCATTCAAGTGTTTCCTGCGGATACTTAGCAAAGTTTTTGGCTCCGGTTATGCAATTCGGAAGACCCACGCGATTGCCCCGTACGGTTCTACAACCATAAATCCCTTTCAAAGCAAGGTCATTTAGAAGTTTGGGGGAAGTAATTTTTTTTTTGTGAACATAATATGATGGAGACTAGTCAAACTTGAAGTCAAATGCGATACAACATCATACGTGTGCAACTGTCACGAATGTCATCAAGCAGCCACCTCAGTTTACATAATTTGTTGCTAGTCCGCTCTCTGGTATGTACGGTGTCATCCATCACATGCAAGAACCGACTAATATCTTCACAGCGCCTTCCCGACATTATACTTGCACTGAATGGATAATGTAGAGTGGGTATCTTACGAGACCAATAACATCAATGATTTGGTAGCTTCTTGATACCCATGAGCAAACATAGTCCAATAAACGCCTTCAGCTCGTTCCTCTAGAATGGCCACCAATTCGGGTCTGCCATCACATAACCCTTGGATATCACTTCTTTGCTGGCGTAGCGGTTCGTCTCATGGCAAATTTGGTCCAATGTTTTATTGGACCAAAAGCGACAAATCAAGCTTTCGTATGTCTCCGGCATGCAAGCAAATGCAAAGGTAGGCCTTGGCTGCGGACCAACGAATGTCGTATTTTGGTGTACATACTCAAAAGAATTACAATCTAAAGTTTCATCCTTCTATAACTCCGCAAATGACGGCGGCTTCTTTTGGGTAGGACCTGATTTGACGCCACTGGATTGCACACTAGCTTGATTGACAATTCTTCCGGCCTTGGCGACTCGGAGTGGCAGCACGTTTACCACGACATCTCGTTGTTGTTGTGTTCATTGTCACACCCACCACGGATGTCGGAGCTTGTATGTAGACTACCTCGCGATCGTTGGCATTGGCGGAGTCTTGGTGCGCACATGCAGTGGCCGAATTTAGACAAATTAGATGCGGGCCCTTCGGAATGAATTGTCCAGAACATGTGGCCTGCATTTGTGTTCCAACTTTGGAGGTGTTTGGGCCGTCACTTCTGCCATGCATGACCTAGCCTTCACTAGCAATTGGAACTCGACCAGCAGTTGCACTCCTAGAATAGCTGCTTAGATTTTTAGCATGGAAAGCGTGGTGGTGAGGAATGGCCTTTGGAAGCTGCACTGGAAGATGCGCGGCACACTGCTCGGATTCATTGCCCTCATGGAAGTCGTTCTAGCTGCATTGTTGGCGGGCAGTGTGCGCTGGACCTACATGAAACTGGAGACGCGTAGAATCTAAACATCAGGAATTTCGGACCCCATTGATTTTGCACGATTTCAGTGCGATTTCCGATATTTGAAGGGTTCGTACAGTTTTTGCACTGATTCCGCTTGAAGCACTAGCTGGTAGCACTAATGTCGACCCATTAGTAATTTTCACTACGCCTAAGTCTCCCTCTATTTCCATCAACTCGTCTAATTCTTCGTTAGGGACGTGGCTGCTTATACAATACGACGGTTGGTGGCCTTCACCATCACTGTTTCCAACTTCTTCTAATCTATCCAGGTCGTTAGACATAGACACATAATTGTGCACTTAGATTGTGCGTATTAATAGGACTTTCTATGACGTTTCAAAATTCTCTAATTGATTTATGCCTTTGTGGGGCATCTATTTCGCACAATCCTGTCCCTACACTTGGCGCCGAGAAAATGTTCCTTATGATCCCTCTTGCTCACAAATTCGTTAGCCGGGGCTAATGTGGCTTACATTAGCCCCACTAAATGTACAAAGTGTTATCTGGGGCTAAAGTGCCAAAGATTAGCCTTGGTAATGAGATCAATTTAGGGAGCTAAAGTCCAAAGTACAAAGAAAATCCGCAATTTTCCGCTACGTGCCTACATCAGGAATTTCAGACCGCAATGATTCTGCACGATTTCAGTGCGTTTATTGTTAAACACTAATTCCGCATGTCATACGTGCATTTAGAAATGTCGTTATGGTACGGAAGTGACATGCATTACTAAGATGTTGATGCAGTGTGTTTTCAATGATTATCATAAAAGAATTGTTTCCGCACGAAAGTCGTGCTTGACGGAATCCGTGCATTAATCGTGTATCTACATTACATGGCTAATAAGACACGGATAATATGCGATTGCTTTGAATGCGGATATAGTATCGTATACGTATCATATCAACGCCTTTTATTATATCCGTGTGATTTCAGCATCTATCATAATGCAAATTATTTTCGTACGACATCCGTGTACAATATTTTAATATTATTTTTTGGAATCTTTTGGAATCTTTCAGAATGTTTTATATTATTTTGGAATATTTTGGAATATTCCAAGAATCTTCTTTAAATTATACTTACGGTTTAATTTCCCAAAACATTTTTAGATCTACATTTATAGAGTTTAGAAGCAATACACATTAAAATTTCAATGAAATTACATTTTATATTTTTAGAATTCAAAATTGGTATTATTGGTTATCATTGTACTTTTCATCATAGGAGCAAAAAAAAATTGTACAGGAAAGAACAACATTACTTTTTCAAAATAGAAAAATTTATAACACAAGACAATGTAGAGGTGTTGTTTTTTTGAAAGTTTCCTCTAAGCGGAGTTTAATTTGGATTGGCACGATTCAAATTGGGTTTGAAAGCATACTTGATTTCCTATTAAAAAAATTATAGTTTAATTTAGTTTTAAGTTTCTTAGTAATATTATTTTGATCAAAATGCTTGCATAATCTACTGTAGAAAAGAATTGGAATTTGTTTACATCGCGAAAAAGCATCCAAAGCCTGCTTAAAAAAAAAAAGCTCAGAGCCACTACGATTTTGGCCAAAAAAAACAAAAATCAAAATATTCTGAAAAAAATTGTAGATGTAGAAAAAGCCCTGCATGTTGTAGTGCCAAAAAAAATTTGAAAAAAAATTATATACATATGGCAATAAATTGCCAATGGCTCATTCTTTTATAATCACCAAAAGAGTTCCATACTTTGCATTAAGTGTTTGAGGTGGTTTGGTGGTTTGGAACTTGGATTGCAACCAGGAGGTCTTGAGTTCAAATCCTACCGTTGGCTATAGAGCTTGGGAACCGGTGGTGGGCCCCACCGAGGATTTGGGCAGTTTGTATAGTTGAAGCGGGTAGTGAGGAAAATAATTATTTTATATTTTATTATTATTTTACTTTATTTCATATTTTTTAATAATATTATTTTGATCAAATTTAGATATAGAAAGAAAAATATCTATGAAAAAGATGATGTCGCACGAAAAACGCACTGAATCAGTGTAGTTTTAAAGACGATTAAAACACGACATTTGACAACGGTACAGAGTGAAGAATTCACACGTTTTCAATACATGTATCAATCGTGTCGAATCAGTACTAAGGTCGAGACACCTAAAACCGATAACTTAAGCTACCTACACTATTTCTGGACTAGCTATTAATAGAGTGATATTTTTCTCGGGTTGGAAGTTAGTTTTTGCGGAGAATGCAAATTTTTCCATGAATTATTTCCCAATATTGAAATTTGTACAATTTTTCAAAGTGAAAAGTACTTCAAAACCCATAACCGATATGTACAAATGAGGTACATCTGTTCTTTCACAATCTAGAAATTAGAATATATCGGTTTTTGGTCACCTGTCGGTTATGGGTGTCTCTACTTTATATCCGTTTGTACGAACGTGATGTCATATCAGTGTAGTTGCGATGAATGACGCAACGATGCGGAATCAGTGCGAACACTATACGAACCCTTGAAATATCAGAAATCGCACTGAAATCGTGCAAAATCAATGGGGTCCAAAATTCCTGATGTGTGTAAGGGGGGGCTAATCATGGGGCTAACTCACACTGCGTTAGCCCCGGCTAATGTCTTGAAAACTTCATGTGGCAATGTGCTTTCAATAGGGTTGTTCTACCGTAACTACTCATGTTGGCTTAGGGTCATTTGTGCATGCACCGATGTCTTAGAATGGCACGCAAGTTAATCAAGCAGACGATTCTCATTGTGTCAACTCTCTTTGCCCATGTAGAAGTTTGTAGGTGTTTCCTGTGCCAATCTTCATAACTTTGATCATGTAGGCCTCCAACATTAGGAAGATATTGTTCAAGTTCTCAAGTGGAAGTTTAAAAAAGGATTCATTGACAACTGTGATCAATTCATCAATTGTCTTCCGGATATTCTGATGTTGTAGTGCCTCAATTGACTTGAAATGACCTAGCTTTTGGTGATTTTGTTTGGACTATTGAGCGGTTGGCACCTTAGAGGAATTACCCATCCATCTAAGCTTGCGGATGTAGCAAACTCTTTGTTGGACGGCATGATATGTTGATCTGAATTTTCCTGCTAAAATCAAACTCGTCAACAAGTCACGTACTCACTCGCTGAGATTTTAGCTAGGATTGTTGGTAGGATCTTGACGATGAGGCAATGACAAATAACGGTTTTGTCGATAAATACATTAATTTTGGTCTCGGAGACAATTCCAGCTGCTGCATTCGTTCCATCTTGAAAGACAAAAGGAAAACTACCTAGCTTGTCGTGTAAGTATTCATTATAGCTGTTGTCCGAACGAAACTGAGTGATTGTGGCCATAAACATGACCTTGGTAATGAACCTCTTGCTCTTCACCATGCGGTGTGGACTCTTTATGAGGCAATAGGTAGTACTTCCATTTCACTTTCGTCATGTAGAACCACTTCTCATCAATAGTGGACAAGGTCCATTATGTCCTAAAATGACTCGGGGAGTTCACCAAAATAATATTAGAAAACAACGTGCGAGAAAATATAGGGTAATTTATATTCACAAAAGCAAAAACTTAGAATTTCCTTAGAAGTAATATAGATGAGTATGTATGATAAAATGCATATTTTAAATAATATAGGCTTGATATAAACAAGGCATATTTTTTAAGTATTTGTAAAAATATACCGTAGGAGTTAAGGATCTTAGGTGTTTTTAAAAGCTAGGAATTGTTTTGCAAGATGAACATGACATCTTTCATTTGCTATGAACGGTTTTGCTAGTGTTTTAAGTGCTAAAAACAAATTTTCAAGATAAATTGGAGGAGTTATGGTTGGTATTGTGTTTGTTTGCTTTAAAGAGGATGTTGAAGTATTAACTCTATACCCTTCTACATTATTGCATCGACCCTCTTTTTGCTTGCTCTGTCTTTGGTGTGTTTTTTTTTTTGTTTTTTGACACTTAGTACCATTGTGTTTAATTATGCGTGTAAGTTGATTGAGGAACATGGGCTGATTTTGTTGCTTGAAAATGTTTATGAACACTCTAAATGTAAGACCTTGTTGTGCCTTGGATTTTGGTGACTTAGTACTTTGAATGCTCCTAAACCCTTTAGAGAAAAATCAAATAATAATAATGAACATACCTAGCTTTAAATTAAAGCTTTATAAAATTTGAAAGTAATTATAGGGTCATTTAAAAAACAAGAAATTACCAAATTATATAATAATATGGTACAAAAAATTAAGAATAGATAATTAAATACTCCTCGAATAAATACCTTTGTCACGCACGTGTATACATATATACATGTCTAGTGAACTCCCCGAGTAAAATGATACACGATTGAGTTGATTGGCATCGCCCAAACTTGTAATGTAATGGCGCAACCTCGCCAGTTTGTTCTCATCAGTGAGACACGGTTTTAGCCCGCTCAAATGAGGGATGATGATGGACTTTCAATACATCAATCGACAAATAATCAATTTAGGAACATTTATAGTCGTAGACAATGAGCAGATATTGGAGAGGGGAATATCTTTGACATGTTCAACATCGATTTCTTTCCTCTTCAGTCCCGTTCGCCCTGTCGTATGCGACAAAACATTAGCGACTATAGCACCACATGCCATGGATAATTGGCCTTGATGCCATACCTTGCTGATGCTTCTAATGGAGTAGCCAAACTAAGTAGCAATTGCCGTATGGATCCCGTCTTTAACCCCTAAACGTCCACCCTCCAGAAATTGGATCACAAATGGATTCAAAGCCTTGTAACTTTCTCATACAATCTCGGATGACTTTCATCCAAGTCACTTTTATAAGCCTATTAAATTCTCTACCAATTAGAGTAAATCTCTTGTGATGGGGAGATGTCAATAATATTGGAGAGGCCTCCAAATGCAAGTATGTCAAATTTGTTGGGTAGATTTCATGCATGCAATGGTCCTCTCATGTACACCTATTGTACATCTGATTCATGCTAATAACTATTTATGAGGCTAGCATCTACTTGTGTTCAAAAGATCGATACGTTTAGGGGTTAATTACTAGTGGAGAGTAGGAACTGGTACACAGAGTGTTGTACCGCATTGGACGTGTTTTTCTTTGCACGTGTTGGATGACTTGCAAGTGTCGGTTTAGCTTGTCCATTTTGCAACTGGTGTAGGAGCACTCGTGCATAGTGAACGGAAGTTTGGATTTGTAGTTGTGCAACCCCATGGATGCAGTCGAGGTACTGGACTAGAGCAAGCATGATATGAGGTGGACTTCAAGTGGCTATTTTGGATGATGTAGGATGAACTTCAACGACAATCTCCAATGCAACGTCATCCACCATGACATTGGTCGTCATTGATGCACCTGCAACATAATCTAGCTCTTCTTACACCACCACCAATACACATTAGGATATATCTGTAGTCACAAAGGGGCCTTTGCCTTTGGCACGTGCTGAAAATTTTAGGCAAAACCGTGCACTTTTGACAAGGGCATTAATGGTGCGACCGTGGTTGCCAGCAGTGCAGTTCCGTGGGTCGTGCCAATCGACGCTGCCAACACTGCCAACACTGCGGCTTCTGACGCTGTCAGCGGGCAGCGACCTTCACCAATGGATTTTCAAGGAGAGGGGTGTAGCGGCAGCCGGTTCACCTAACACGGGCTGTCTTAGAGGGCCCCTTTGGGACCCTATTTTTCTCCTAATGTGAATATTATGCATTTCTTGAATCAATTAGAACATGAAAGACTATGAGACTTTAAACCCTTAACATTGATAACACAAGGTGAACACCTCCGTCTCTCACTATTCTACCCTACTAGACACACACTACTCAATACTAAGTGTACAATCTAGTGAGATATACAATCCCTCATATATTTACCCAAGATCTAATAACGTCAAATCCACAATAATTTCAATGGCTCCTATAAAATTCCTACGACCAACATAAGAATAAAAGTATTGCATCTATAGTCAAGAAGTCTTGTTTAACGTGAGAACTTTTGTCCAACAAGGAACCAAAAACTACTAAAGAATGAAAAAATAAATAAAAAATAAAAAATCCAAACAAACGATTTTACGAAAAAGAAGACCATTTACCAATTACCTCTGAGAACCTCACAAAAATAAAATAAAATAAAATAATACTAGTCTACAAAAGGATAAGATCATTGAATGTTATTTAAATTTATAGATTTCCATCCTTCCCTTTCCCTTATATTATTTTATTTCATAAAATACCATCCTTGCCGAACATATATACATAGCTTAGCTTGACCACTTAGTTAACCCTTTAGTGCCCACGATGATTTTTGAGAAACCATAGTTTTTTTTCGTGATATGTTTTTAAAACCCTTTGTGTTGAAATCAGGGATATGATTAATAGTACTCAATCATTGCTGATAATACTGGAGAATCTAGAAGGTGAGTGTCACTCGGGATGATAGGGATAGGAGAAATGACGGAGAGAGGCTGAGCGCTACGTGGTGAGGAGGGTGAGCAATGGCCGTGTAAGCTCCGGGTGAACTTCTGTGCAGTGGGTGATTCCACTTCCGCAGCAAGATCAGGAAGCGCCGTGGGTGATTCCACTTCCGCAGTGGACTTGATATGTATTGGTACATGACCGGTGCTTGATCACAGTTGGTGTTTGCTTGAAGTCAGCGTTTGATCGCAGATGTGCTACATCGGTGCTGCATGAGGGTGCAAGCGGACCGCTCAACCGTGTGAGCAGATCGGTCGTGGTGCGATCGGGGTGAGCTTCTGCATAAGTTTGGTCGAGCTGCAGATCGGTCGTTGAAGTTGGATCGGGGTGTGCTTCTCCAAAGACCGACCGTGCTTGCAGATCGATCGACGGGGTGAGTGAGCTTCTGTGCAGATCAGATGAGAATGATCGGTCGAGCTTGTGCAGATCGGTCGTGCTTGTGAGATTGGTATGTACGTGTGTGCAGATCGGTCGGCCCTGTGCGATCGGGGTGAGCTTCTCCTCAGATCGATCGACCTTGCAAATTGGTCGACGGGGTGCGCTTGCAGATCGGCCAACGGTCGAGCTTGGAGACCGGTTGAACTTGTGCATATCGGTCGAGCTTTATGCTTGATTGGTGCCTCATGCGAAGCGCAGGTGGATTGGTCGTGCTTATGCAACCTAGTTGTACGTACTTTATTGGTGCTTCATGCGGAGCGCAGACGGATTGCCATTTACGAAGCTGCAGATCGGCCAGTCTTGAGCTTGTGCAAATGCGATCTGTGGTGCTTGTGTTACAGAGCTTGTACACTTGTGCCTACAGATTTTAGCTTGTACTTGCAAAGTTGCGGGTTGTAGCAACTTATACCGACACCAATCAAGCACACTCCGACCACCCGCAGTAGCTTACGGTGTATCAGAAAGTTAGCAAAGCAAACTCAGTAGTGTTTGACAGTAAGTGTTGCTTTTACGTCACAAACCTCAGCCTTGTACTGATAGAGCTGGGGTCGTATCATGTAGTTGGGCATGATAGAGCTGGGGACGTTTCATGTAGTTGGGCATGATAGTGCTGGGGTTTTAGAGTGTAGTTGGACACTTATAGAGGTTTGTACGTTTGAACAACACACTGTCAATGACTGAGCATGCTAAGCGTGCTTCATCACCGTGAGCACTAGTGGCCAGAGCTCACCCAATTCACCACAACTTCACCAACTTATGCAAACGCCAATTTGCACCAAACCACACAAAGAAGAGTTTGCGACAACGACATAAGACCACAAATTCAGCATAAAAGGTAAGTTCTCTAACTCTTATCATAATTTTGCATGCATCAATTTAATAGATACTAATATTAATGACTTTCCCTTACTTCATCATGAAAACATAATACAAACTTGGAGCATAATTTACAAAACCACCTTTTAAAAACTCATGAAACCTATATCCAAACTAATAAGAGCCTTAATCTCCTCCACAAAGCCCAATTGCACGCGCAAAAAGGAGGAGGAGATAAAGGCATCATCTTAAAAACCCACCAAAAAAATTGCAATTGTTGTATGAAACAGATGGCAAGCAGAGGCAAAGTGGTACACGATGCCATCATGGGAAGCCCCGCTGACACCAACATGGAGGAGGCACAAGACACGATGGAAGTAGGAGGCAGAACAACCACGGTTGGAAAACTAGATTGGACAAACAATCGCATAGTTTGTTCACAAAAAATGTGTATTTACACCCAAAAAAAGAAAAAAGGAAAACCAAAGAAAAAAACCAAAAAATGTTGAACATATTAAAAAACAAAAACAAAAAAGACGATAAAGAAGAAAAAAACATGATAAAACAAAACTCAGTAAGGTATTTAGAAATACCAAAAACAAAAATACAAAAACAAAAACAAACAAACACTCCAAACAAACAAACAAACACATCAAAAAACCTACTAAAAAACACTACCTATCAATCACAAAATACAAAACAAAAATTACAAAAACATCACAAAACCAAAAACATTTCAAAAACTAAAACAACCAATTATAACATCTCACATACACCCTTCTACAAAAGAAGGCAAAACAATACCACATATAATTATACCAACAAGCAAGAAGTATCTATACACCAAAAAACAAAAACAAAAAAATTCAAAAAACAAAAATAAACAATAACAAAAATAAAAATAACAAAAAATATTTATAGACACGCATCGACAACAAAAAATGAAAAATCTCCCAAAAAGAATAAAGGTAAAAATAAACAACAACAACAATGGACTCGGCCTACCGGCCTCGTCCAAAATAAACAAACAAAAAAAGAAAGAATAACACAAAAATCTCCTCTAAAAAGAAACTTTTTATACCAAATATTGCTATTATGCGGGGACATCGAAACCAACCCCGGGCCCATGCTCGACTTACTAAAAACACACCCACATTCACATAGAAGAAGATCAAAGGCATATTTTATACCAAGCACAATTAAATTACAGCCAGAATACAAACATTTAGCAAAACAATTTTCACCCATTCTAAATATGACACACCCAAATCACGCGGAAGCCAAAAATGATTACCCACACATATCAAAATATATTTACCAAAATCAACACCATCCATCACCTAGAATACTATACGCTCTTATCATTACAATCAGTCCATCAAAAGAAACATGTGACCAAATCCTAATACAAACTCCAAATCCTGATTGGACAACATTACTACTAGAAAAAATGACCATACTACAAAACCCACCTGAAAGACATATCTCAACTACACATCCATACACAGAATTCACAAATAATAATCAGAATTTAATAAACCCGCCAAATACCATTCACAAAGAAATCTATACTTTTATTCATCAACATAATGGCTCAATAACCCTTCAAAATATGATTGACAAATTTCCATTCCTCCCTATAAACCTATTAGAAGAAACCTTAAAAATACAAGAACCATTACATGAATATATTCACCCCCCACCACTTCCAAACATACCCACAATACAACCACAGGAAATACATACAACAAATCATAATACGAGATTTATTACATTGAATGCATCATCACTAAATACGGCCCTTCCCAATTTACATGAATTAATTACCAACACTCCCGATGAACCCGCTATCATCACAATACAAGAAACTAAATTAACCGCTACAAAATCCACCAAATATATACAAAACCTTTTCCCAAAATACAAATTACTTTTTAACAACACACATGCTTTAACAAGATGCATGCAACAAAGAATGCCATACTCTCCCGCAAGAGGTGGTCTCCTCACACTAATAAATCAAAAATACGCATACCCCGGCAATATCACTAAAATCCCAACTCCTAAAGAAATATCTCCATATCTACAAATAATAAAAATTGATAATAAACCACTACAAACTTGGCTAATCGCCCATATGTACATGCCGTCACATACAGACGACATACAATTTATACCAATGATTCAACACAACATAATACAACAAATAAATGCACACCCAAATGCCACACATATATTATGCGGTGACTTTAATAGAGACATAGCACTTATTGGCAGACAAAATGCAACCGACACAACCCCACCACAAATAGAAGACATAGAATGGAGAACATTTACAAATAATCTCCAACTAGAATATATCCCAACAGATTGCCGATTCACCAGACAAGGGGGACTAAACTATAATCAAACCAGTCTAATCGATGGATACTACATCAAAACACCGGATAATACTTTATACACATCAACTACAAATAATGACCATAACCTTAATTCTGACCACTCGCCAGTAACGCTACACATACCACCAAACACACTATTAGCAAGACCCATACCAATAACAAATAAAATAACGAGAATTCTAAACCCCATACTACAAGAAAACATGGAAAAATTCAAAATAGAATATTTTGAAGAAAATGCTCTACAAATAAATGAACTTATCACAACACTATCAAATGACCAACTAACAGACGTTCAATGGCAAACATCCTGTACAAAACTGGACCAGATGATACAAAACATATCAAATAAAATACAAGAAACTTGTAGTGCACCACCGATCCCAACATTAACAAACCGTACTTCCCAACAAGGAGGCTTCCTACCAAGAAAACTTCAAAAAACATGGAAAAAACACCTATCCACCTACCATTTAATCAGAAAAACAATCTACATAACAAAAAATAATCAAAATTGGCAAACACATCTAATAATCGAAGAATTAAAAACTCACACAAATGTCACCATTCCACCACTCCCAACCCAAGAACATAATCAACAAGAATGGATCCAGTCACTAGTAGAAATAGCGAAAACAGCAAAAATACAAGCCCGTAAAATCACCACAAAATACACCCAAAGTTGTATAAAAAATGCAATATCAAAATACAGACAATTATACGACAAAAGCCCAAAGAAAATAAACAAAAAAGTTTTCAAAAACCAAGAAACACCACCATTAGACTGCATTATAGACAGAAACAACAACATACTAACCAGTCCAGAAGACATAGCAAACGAAATCCACATACAACAATCAATTAGCAATAGACCTACAGTACCAACATGTTACTACCAACCTGAACACTCAGCACAATGCACTTGCGGAGTTAGACAATATCCATGGCACGACCTTGATGGCTTTGTAATAGAAAAAAGAGGAAACCCACAAATTCCACTTTATAAACACTTTGATAAAGAAACATACGACATGTGTCTTAAACACCTATCAAACAACAAAACACCAGGCCCAGACAAAATCCCCAACTCAATACTAAAAAACATGCCCGAAAGCTTCCATAAACTACTCTTTTTATTTTTTACTCATTGTTACAAACAAAAACAAATCCCAGCCTCATGGAAAATAAGCCTAACCATACTATTATACAAAAAAGGAGACCCTGCACAATTGCCAAACCACAGACCAATTGCACTTGCAAATACAATATACAAATTCTTCACCAGCACACTAACATATATATTATCAGCATATGGTGAAAATTTCCAAATCTTACACGATAGTCAAGAAGGATTCAGAGCAGAAAGAAGCACAGCAAGACAACTACAACTCCTCATTGCAGCACTAGAAGACTCAAAATTTACAAATCAAGACATATATCTACTATACATAGATTTCAAAAATGCATTTGGCTCTTTAGACCATGCAAGACTCTTAGCTATAATGGAAGATCTTGGATTCCCGACAGATGCAGTAATGCTAGTAGGAAACATTTACTCCCACTCAAACACTGTATTTATCGGAGAACACTTTGGCAAAACAAAACCAATACCGATTCAAAGAGGAACCATACAAGGAGACACACTTAGTCCATATCTCTTCTTAATTTTTCTAGAACCACTCTTGAGGTGGTTACAAAGAGGAGAAAATGGATATACATTTGGTACATCAAAAATCAAAATCAGCTCCGCAACATACGCAGACGATCTAGCAGCTATATCAAATAATACAAAATTACTACAAATACAACTAAACAAAATTGACAAATTCTGTAAATGGGCAGGCATGGACTTGGGAGTCACAAAATGTGCCGTCACTGGTTACCCAAACAAATCCAAAATGCCACCAAACAAATTCAAAACCCACATGACAAACCAAAAAATCAGTTACAAAGACCAAATAATACCAATACTCCATCAAAATGAACCTTACGTCTACTTGGGCATACAATTAGTTCCATCACTAAAATGGAAACTCCAAACACATATCACCACTACTAAAATAATAGACCAATGTAAACAACTATCAAAATGCCCTGCCACTATCAAACAAAGAATCAGTATGGTGGATACAGTAATCAGAGCAAGCATAGCCTACAGTTTCTTTGCAGTCCCTTATTCACTACCAACTATCAAAAAACTTGATAAGAAAATTATTGCAATCCAAAAAACAATATGCGGACTACCTAAAAGCACTGCAAACATAATAACACAACTACCCCATGATTTATTTGGACTAGAAGCCTTCTCTCTAAAAAATGCCTACCTCAGATGCATTGATGAACAACTACGAAATGCACTTAACGACAAAGGGAGACTAGGAATAATATATAAAGGACTAATACAACACATACTTGTTAAAGCCGGCGGTGCCGAAGACATCCCACGAATTAAACGCCAAGATTGCACTACATCTCCTACAACACGTACATTATTCCTTCTGAAAACAACAGGTGATATACACCTAAAAAGCACAGAAGAAAACTTCCAACTCCACATGACCGAACTAGAAAAAGAAAGGCGAACTACAGTCATAAATGAACTCCCACACTTAGACCCAAAACTCTCCATAAAATTATTATATAAATTATTGGCATACAAAATTTACAGTATAGAACAAATCACCCTTCCCAACGGAACAAAACTAACGTCACCAGAAGATTTTAAAACATATTATCAAAACCCCACAAAACTAGACAAAAGTGCACTAAACTTAGCAGCAAAACTCTTCTGTGAACCAACATGCAATGAAGATTGTACAAACACATGCCGAATACATTTCCCACCACACACACTCAAAGATAAATATAAAATATACAACCCCCACAGAATCCCCAGAACACCAATAAACCCGGTACAAATCCCTCAACCACCTCAACCACAACAACCCGCTCCACCACAAAACATAAAAAATGACCCCATAAGATTCCCCATTAGCACAATATTAAACCACAAAACAATTACAACAAAAGATAAATATAAAATACCTAAAAAATACAACACCTATCTATGTCAATGGATAGACTCAAACCACATAACATACAATAAATGGTTACAACAACGCGAACTATTTCCACTAAACCTACCAACAGTAATACATCATAATCTAAATCTACTAACAAAATATTACACAGATTATAAAAACAAACAACATCAAAATATCATAAATACACAATTTACACCCGAACAAAATAGAGACACAAGATACATCCCACCTCCAACAATAATCCCACACATTAAAACATCCACAATTGAATGTAACCCAGAAAGAGACATAGACACAAACAAGTGCACCATTCAAACACAAAATGATAAAATCCACATATATAATGACACCGGTAAATATATCACCACCATCACAACTACAAGAATAAAATGGTTATGGCAACAATATAACAACAACAAATACAACATCCACAGACTAATACCTGCTATACAACCATTTGAAACAGAAGTAGTCTGGCTATACCAAAGATATGAACACAAAAACCACAAAAAGAATACTATAAGAACACCACACCATACCATTCCATCCAACATTCTAGACACACTAATAACAACATTTAATATAACACACTCATACTTTTCCTCACCAATTACATGTTCCATGAAATCTACCCAATTCTACTCAACATTCGCTAGAGACAAGATTTTTGGCTCACTAGGGGAAGCCTTTCAATACAAATGGAAAGGTATCGGATATGCACACCCAAATGACGCTGAAACAGCACAACAAGCAATACATTGGGCAAGACTAGCAGCAAAACAAGACCCAGAAACTGTCACCATTTTAGCAATCCCAGAGACCAACTGGTACCAAAATCTATCACCGTACAACGGACCCTTCCCGGATACGCATGCCATTATACATTTTGCCGCGGACACCATTACGTATGACGAACCTACAATACCACTAAAACCCAACAAAACCCGAAACGAACCACTTGCAATGCATATATGGTGTATACACCATCAAAACAACAACATTGGCACAATAAACCAAATAAACACCATAAACACAACAATAGAAAATCTACAAATTTCGCAATACCATACACAAACAACACCACCCACACCACCAAACACAAAAGTTAACAAAAGCACAAAATGGAACAAACTCATATACCCGCCCTATAACAATCTACAAAACATGTGGGTAAATCCCCTTCCAAATTTCGAAATAAACACTACACTAAAATTTCTACCACAATACAGTTATTACACAGATGGATCCTTTTTACCACCTAAAGAAGATGATGACGGCCATTGGAAAAAAGAAAAAGCTGGATATGGAATCTACAACCCATCTAAAATAGATGTACAAATATCAAAAAGACTGCCTGGATTACAAACATGCTTCAGAGCAGAACTAATGGCCATACATGAAACACTTTCACTAATCACCACTAAATACATAAACGAACCTGCACATATTTTTACTGATTGTCTCAATTGTATACATGTTCTAAACACACAACTAAAACACCCAACCCAACAAAACAACCACGCCGATAAAACCATATTAGAAGAAATGCTAAAAATGCTAAAAATGCGAACACAACCAACTACAATATACAAAGTTAAAGCACACGCTAAAATTAACGGAAATGAACACGCAGACCAACTCGCAAAAGAAGGTACCATGAAAAGAGGTTATCAATTTGCAGTAAATCCACACGAATTTGCACATACCACACCTTACTACTTCCAAAAAGACACATGGCCCGGTCGTATCAAACGACCACACAAAGGACCAGTTAGATGTTTGGAAGAATACATAAAGAAACATGACCGAGAAAATAACTTAGAATTACTGGCACAAGACTTTCCCAACATTAACAAATGGACAACAAACCCCGTCATAGATAACGAAATGTCCAATAACTTTTGGAATAACCCAGCAATAACAGACTCACAAAAAACAAGCATACTAAAATTTAGAACCGGCCAATACATGGGTAATGCCAGAAAGCAATTAATTTTCGGCATACAAAGATTTCCTTCAAAAACATGTCCCATCTGTAACTCACAAGACGCAGATACATGGCTACATGTACTTTTAATATGCAAACAACACCATATACTCGCATTAAGAACCAAAAGGCACAATAAAGCGGTATGGGAATTAAGAAAATTAATACTATCCTCAAATAAATCAAGATGCTACACTCTCATGAATGCGAGCACATTCAACAATAATCCACAAGAAAACACAGTCCCTACATGGTTATTACCATGTACTTGTAATCAACAAAGATGTCAATGTAATGCCAGATTCAAACCAGATATATTATGCATTAAAGGCCTCCCATACCAAAGCCCACCTCCTCTAAACCCCGCTGATAACCTAACCATACAATTCATAGAATTCACATACACAAACGACACATTTTCACCAGAAACAATTGGCAGAAATTTTTTAAAATACCAACCTCTAATTAATAACATCATACAACAAGGTTGGAAAGTAGATCCTATCATAGTCATTACAGCAGGAGCTAGAGGAACCACACATGTCCCCTCAATGAAACAACTAGAAACAAAATTCAACATTTGCGAAACCTACATAAAACACACATTCAAAGCAATAAATACCATTGCCATACAATATGCCGGATCTATCCTTTTACATAAAAGACGTATAGAGAATAATCAAACAATACCAACAGATGTAGTACATTAAAAGAGGGGGGTAGTGGTGAAAACCACTGCTAGCCACTCTTCAAATTCACTAGCTCAGCTTGTCTCAGGGGATAGGTGGGGCCGGTTGGTTGGTACAACTTTCCTGCCATGATAACTCACTAGCAGCACCAAGCCATGTGTATCACACCACTGCTCAACGAGCCCAACTGGTTTCGAACCCGGACCACATAATCGTGATACAACACCCTTCACCAACCAACCAAAGAACTCATGACTTGGCCATTAAACTTAACACTAAGCATACCTTTATACAAACTAACACTAATCCAACAGAACTTCGCTTTTCTCCTCTGTTACTAATACTGTTACTTTGTTTTGGTTACTATAGTGTCCATCCTCGAAAGGGGAGAGTAGTATTGTTCCAATGTCCCTTTGTCCCGTGGGCATCGGGTCATTGACATTACGAACGGACACTTTATTCACGCCAGTCCTTTCTATAGGGTTGGTGTTTCTATCTATCTACTCAATCATTTAAATGTTAACCTCTAAAGAATCAAGTGCTAATTAGGACATTTCAATGTTTGGATAGGCTCCCATCATATCGATTTTTTTTAATTCGATGAAATAAATTATATGAATTTTTTATATTGATATAAATATGAGGATCTAATCCCCCTAGATTCCGACTTCTTAAGCGGAAGTTATAAAGAAAAAGGGGCTTTTTTGTGGGAGAATGGGCACTACATGTAGGGCTCAAAGTAGACCTCAGAAATTATTATTTTTCAGCCTTGATTGTAGAATCTTATTTTAGATTACCAAGAGAGTGCATGGTGAACTTTTAATGGAATTTGACCATACAGGCTGCAAGAATATAGCGTTAGAAAAGAAAAGATGAAATTGCAATCTTGTTTAATATTTTCTAACCGTCTTTGAAGACATGGAAAAAACATTAATTGGTAAAAAATAAACTCTTAAATTGTATTTAAATAATTGATTTGGTGTTTTCATCAAGAACAAAAAAATATCCATAAGAAAATGAATAGAAAGAGTTGAAAATGATGCTCAAAGACAAAAAAAACTTGCGGTCCTTCAGGGGTTAATCAAACAAGTGTCGGTAAAATCTTAGTAAGACCGGATTGTTGAATTGGAAGATTATAGTATGTCTTTCAACCGTATAATGCACACTCAAAAATGAGATTTTGGAGGGTGTGACTTCAAAGTTAATTAGAATTGAGTTAAACTTTCAAAAATAAAAGTGAAGTCGTTTAGCAATGACCTATGACAACACCTCTCCATTGCAATTTTTCATATCAGGAACATTCTCACACATAATTTTTGTGAATTTTTTAATTAAGTATGACTTATCCATATACGCTTGCCTATTTCCACCTGAATATTCCCCAATCCAATTTTCAAATTAGAATCGACCGTTTGCTCCATGCAGTCAACCATGTCCACTAAGCCACAGTCCCACTGCTTGTGGCACTCATTTCCAACACCCCCCTACTCCTACTTGTTCTCCACATATCCGACCTATGAATGTTGCTCAACTTTTTACTAACTCATCTTAATCCCAGTCCTCTCCGCCCTCTAAACTATTACTCCCACTACTATTTTTGTTCAAAACTCAACGTATTTCCAACTGCCGATGAAGTGACATTAGTTTCTGAGTTTCCCACCGTCGGATTTGGAGCCAAACTATAGCCGTTGGAATAAGGAGCCAATTGAGAATGGAGGAACCACCTTGCCTCCCTTGTCCTAAAAAAAGACTATGATATCCACTTAAATTTTGTCTGAAATAAAACCATGAATTCCAATTGTACTCATTCACAGTCGGCAATTAAGTTTGGCACGCGCTGAACAAGTACTTCACGGTATTGCATTCATTGCTAGCAGCTTAACCACTAAACATACGAAGGTGTCCTTGGAATCAACAATTTGAGAAAAATCATCATAAAGGACTATTTAGAAGAATATTTTGGAATTGATATAAAAATGAAAGTTCTAGATTTTGAATCTTAGATTCCATCCGTACGGTTGGATTCACTAATACTATCACCAATATCTAATCATAAAATTTGAAAGTCAAAATTTGAAATTCCTTCTAAATTCGATTATTAAAATAAAATAAAAAATTGGAGTAAAATTTGTTGGAATGAATTTCAAATGAGACTCTTAAACATGGTGATTCTTTGAAATTTTTGTGTCCTTTAACCCCTAAATTTCTTTGTGTTTTTGGGAGCTTGAAACCTCAAAACTGCGATTTTCTACCTCTATATACTCCCGGGGATGTGAACCAAGTTTTTTTTACTTCTTTTAGAATTCCAACCGTAAGATCTTCTACCTAAGCCTATTCATAGCTACTGTTTCAAAAATTGACCGTTGGATGTTTATCATTTGCAAGATCATAACATCCAAAGTTTGTGAAAAAGTTTTTCGGGGCATCGCTTGGGAGGCATTGTCTCCATAGTGCAAAGGGGGACTTGAAGATTGTTACTCCAAACATTTTGCTCATATTTTTTTCCATGTAGATAACTAAGTTGGGTACGCTCATGCAAAATTTTAGAGACTCATTACGCGTTTCAAACCTTCATCCAAATTAATTTCCGGAAGTAGGTATAAAAATGGCAATTTGGTGAAACATGCATCACATTAATTGTATTTGATTTTTGGAAAAAATGAACGGTGATTAGGTACCTCTATGATTTTATAAATTTTAGGCCAAATTATTTTTTTTAAATTTCAAAATCTCAAATTTTGAAAAATTTCGAAAGAAATGGATGTGAAATTACAAAAAACCTTGGAGGTTGTTGTTCTTTATTTTGGAGGCTGCCCTTGTCAAGCCAAGAATATAATCAACATGGGTCACTTCAAATTCTGAGCCTAAATGTGGTGAAGTGCATGTCTCCAAAAAAAGACTTTGAAAAAAAGATTATAATAAAAAGTTTTTTTCTGCCCCAGTTGGGCTTGAAACCAAAAATTTCAATAAATTTTTTATAAAATCCGAATTTGACTTTGTAATTTTTACCCCACACACCTTGTATGTATGACCACGCCCACGCCAAATTATAGTCTAAAATCTTAATTTAGACCTTCCATCTAAGCTGCCCGAAACAGCAAAAAGTCATTTTGGCTTTTAAGGGCCTTTAGGGGTTAGATCTATGACCTCATTTTTGCAAGGCCGCTTTTGAACTATGGTCAATGCAGTTTTGGCTTGGTCAACGACTTGACATACTTCTACATTTGTAATTTTAGAAAAATATGTACTCAAGTATGACTAAATCCAACCATTAGATAGGACAACAACTTAGTGAAGTATCTCCAAAATTCAAGATGACTTTCATCTAAGCATTCATGAAAACGTAGAGAAGGTTTGAATTGGTTATTCGTTCAATTTCTCGACGTTGTGACGTTTAGGGGTTGATCCAGTTTTTGTATTTCGATCATATTGATCATGAATTTAAATCATTTTGACAATGATGTTGTCCTGGATTTTGATCATGTATACACATTCTAGCAATTAAAATACTTCCTCTATACTCACTTAATCCGTGGATTTGCAACATAGTCAACATACTTCCTTTGTAATTACCAGATTGAACTTAATCCATGAATATCAGTCTAAACAGTGCAAAATCCATGAATTTTACTGAAAACATGGTCCTGTGGAACGGAGGGAGTAACCTTCTATTCAGATTCTCACTGCACACAATAATCACCAAAGAAACAAAATACAACACCCTCATCAAAAATACCCACAACTAAATATGAAATGTAACCCCGCTACTACAGCCACGTATCACAGATGCCAATTCACGACGCAAAGAATAAATAATCATTAGACAAAAACCTCCAAATCCAGATAATCTCTATAATTGATGAAAACCTCCAAGCAATTCAGCACTAAGAATACTGTACCATATGCACATAAGTAATTATACCTTAACTATTTAGTGCCCAAGGTGGTTCTGGAGAAACCAGAGTTTTTTGGTGTATCTTTTCTTACAACTCTCTCTTCAAATTACGAATACTATTAATAGTATGTAATCGTATAAATGTAAGCATAGCTTAATCGAACAAGTGTCGGTTAAAACTTGGTAAAATCAGACCGTTGGATTGGAAGATTATAATATGTCTTTGAACCGTATAAAACACACACTCAAAAATGAGATTTTGGAGGATGTGTGACTTCAAAGTTAAATAGAATTTGGGTTTAATTTTCAAAAATAAAAATGAAGAGGTTCAATAATGACCTATATTGACACCTCTTTGTTGCAGTCTTTCATGTCAAGAACGGACTCACACATAATTATTGTGAATTTTACAAGTGATAGTGACTTATCCATATACAGTTTAGGACAAAATATTATACGTTAAAATATGAAAGGAGTTGGTACATTGATCAAGATCGGAATACCTACACTAATGGAATCTAAACAAGAGAATACATTCCAAAAAATAAAAACATAACAAACTTCCAAACACAAGAAATACCGCATAGTACATGTGATGTATTTGTCAATATTTACTGTATTTTTGCGTATTTGCAATATTTTCACGTTTTGTTCATCGGTACTTTGATGGTTGCACAACTTCAAATTGAAGTTTTAGTTTTTTAGAAAATGCACATTAAGGTAGACGACTTGTTTCCGATCAGGCCCCCAATCACGCAGTATAGGGCAACCTATTTCCATGAATGAGCCTACATTATTTTTGAATTCATTCATAAACGGTGACGGAAACATGTTTCTGGGATGTTTCCTCTTAATATGGAATAGTTGGCGCCGACAATGGAAACTTGTTACCGAGTTAGTATGATATCATATGTTCTTGATACAAAGTAGCACCAATATTGAAATCTAGTTTTATAGTTCTTGGAAATAGGTCAACCTATATTGCTAGAACGGGTTGGAGAGAATCTTCACTATGAAAATTTGTAGTACATTCAATATTGCCCCAAAATTTGTTCAAAAATATGTGACCTTCAAATCTATTTCCCTACACTGCAAAATTATTTGCTTCTTCGTTACTCCACCGGAAGTATGTTGAATTGCTTAAGGTGATCGGAAAGACGTCATCTACCTTATAAGTCTCCAACTCTGAACATCACAATTCAAAGTTCAATTGTTCATGATTTTCCATTATTTGCGTTTTCGACACATCACTAACCACAATGTGGTCTCCTAAGGCACTAAGGATGATTGTCCTAAAACCACCAACTTAAGCAATGTGGCCTATTTTTGGCAGTTCTAAATTCAAAAAACAAATAAAACCACATTCGAAATAGGTTTTGATGAGGATTGCAAAGATTGGCACTATCTAATTTGTATTTGTCAATTTTATACAAAATTCCAAAGTGGAAAGTAACCTGTGACCCAAATCAAACCTCTAGGTTTCCCCATGTTCACACCATGTGGTACTAACTTTCACTCATAATGATACCCAAAACCACCAACTACTTCTTCGCAATGCTTGGCGTGCCATTGGTCTACTTGAATCACAAAATTGGTGGTTTTGGGTCTCAATTGTGGTGGCCCCAACAAAGGTCTACATGTCATAATTGGGGGAGGTGGTGGTTTTAGGACATCCTACCTTAATGGGTTAAAGCATCCACCTTACCTACTCAGTCTATTTACACACATAAAACAAACACTACTTTTAGTGGGTCTTAATAGCAAGTTCAAGAGGATTCCAACGCACTTTAGCATGCATTATTTCGACACCCTATGCATAAGTTATGAATTTTCAAGTGCTGACTAAAGGTTGACTATGTAGCAAACCTAAACTCTGATGTTCAGACTCTGCACTTTCTCATCAACAATAGGGTGTTATAATCTAATCATTATGGAAGATTAAGCTAGGGCTCCCGGAAAGGGTCGCTTTTAGATATAGTTACCTTAGTGAAACAAAAAAACAAAGAACAGGGGGCGGAAATTTTCAAATGGAAATTGAAAAATTTGAATTTTACCAAATAAATAAGAAAAAAGTGAATGTATATAATATTACCAGAATCTTACAGAATATTGCATGAGTTCGAGAAAAACAAAATATATATTCCGCAGGAACTGTCAATCCTGGTAGCCGGGTACGATAATGCCACCAAGCGAAAAAATAAAACTAATCATTATATAGCTCGATGAGGAGATAATGTCCCCAAATTTCAACACGAAAGCCCATGTGTCACATGCTTGCCAATAACCAGGCTTCAGAAGTTCCTACAAGTTCTGATAAAAGTTGCACTACACCTCTCTAACAGTCTACCTGTCACCAGGAAAAAATCACGGATGGATCATGCACCTCACATGGCGCACCATCTAAACGCTTAGTTTCATAGATTTCCTTCTGGCAACACCCTTTCGTCACCCTGAGACTGGACTAAAAACAAATGGACCGCAACCCCATATTCAAACCCCTTCCACTAATCTCCTCCTACGACGTCTAATACTTGTTACAGCGCAAGTGATGGGAACAAAATTGTATTCGCAACTCACTCCTCTGCGAGCCAATCTTCAACTGACACATCAATCGTATGCTGGCAAACATGCTCAGCCATTCTATCGTTTTATGTTCAAACTGCAGCAACTGCAGGAGGACCGTTGCTGCGGTCAGCTTGCGGTGCACCGGTATTGCGTCTCGGTGCTCTTTGCCCTTCCGAGCGACGTTCACCTCCGCCGTATGCTGGCGCACCAGTGCCATTGGAGTTGGGATACCCTCCTCGGGATGGTCCGGAGGCGCCACGCCCACCCCTGCTGCCACCATCACGCTCCCGTGAATCTTGCCCCATTCCGCGCCCATAGCTTCGCCCGCCACCATATGAACCACGTCCTCGACCTCCCTCGCCCCTGTCACTCCTGTAAGGCCGTTCACCTCTGCTGTCGCTTGGACGCCTTGGGCCTGTCACATGCCACCGTTGTCGCTCAATACAATTTTTTTTTAAATACTCCGCACATTACCCATGGCACATACACTCAGCAGTGCCATGCCCACTGGTGATAAAATATCACAAACTATTTATAACAATGCATGGAAAGAATGAGATGTAACACGCGAGTCCTCGGTGCAAGGCCAGCTTACCGCGACCCATGGCCTTCTTTTCTTCAATATACACCGGCCGCCCACCAATCGACACAGGAGAAGCCTGCACACAAATCAATGCTACCAGTCAATCACATATCTTGAACTAAATCACCACTCAAACCATCATATCTCTATAAATCTCAGGAGCATTCAACATGTGCCACCACCATCCTACAACCAACCATCTCACTGCATACTTCTGCACTGCTCCTGTCCTCGCGGGATATAAGAATTACCTCAATAGCACCTTGAGCTCCTGCTGGTTCTTCAAACTCCACAAACGCATAGCATACACCTTGCTGTTCACCAAAAAACAGAATCAGCATCCGCATGTACTACCAAGAGATCAATTTATGCACTGTACACAAACCTCACACAAGCTGGCTGCATGCCGCACCCGTACCACATCCCATCATTAAATGCACAGGCCACATCATTAAAGGCCAGGAATCTCTACCTTCTGGTTCTTCACATTCACACCACCAGCCTTCACCAAACCATACTTTGAAAGCTCCTCTTCCAACTCCGCTCCTGTGATGTTCATTGGCAAATTCTTCACGTACACGGACCGCCCATCCACTGCACAACGACTCGTGTTAGAACCCACCAAAGTTTCCTACTCCAGGCCAAACAAACACCACTTGTCATCCAGTAGGCTATTCTCCACAAAGATTCAAAATGAGCTCTTGGCTGCTACACTCTCGTCAATGCTCTCCGCTTCATGCCCAACTCACCTTCACTGTCCACGGGAGCCACTTTCTCTTGGGTTTCCTCTGGGAGAGATGAAACAGGCGCCGGAGGAGCTGCAGCAGGGGCAGGAGACGCTGATGACGGAGCTGCAACACGTTCCACTGCTGGCTGAGCTGCAGCCTTTATCGGAGTGCCATACACCCTCAGCTGCATACAAAGGGACCGCCCAGAATTAGTTTCAACACCACATCATAAAATGCAAAACCACATTCCTATCACACCACTCCAAATCAGAAACATCCAAGCTCCAAATCAGGCCACCGTCACTCACGATCGCCGCATAAGAGAACTTCTTTGGCTCTGCCTCTGGCTCATGAACAGTAGCAGCTGGGCTGTGCTGGACCATTGGAGACTCTGGTTCCTCAATCACTGGTGTCGCCGTACTCTCCACTGGCGATGGGCCCACGTCGTCCTCAGTTTCCGTTGGTGGTGCCTCTGAAAGATCGTGGACTTCCTCCACTGGAGCTTCGCTCTCCAAAGGAGGCGTCATCTCCCTCACCACCTCAGGTTCGGGTGCTGGGACCTGTTGTTCCAAAGCTGCATATGCCACACACAAGCCACATCGGGTCACCATCGGCACCAAACCTCAAGCTCCACAACACACCATCACGCACAACCCACACACACTTGTACCATCCCTCTACTCACCCGGCTCTGGGACAGGTTGATGAACGACTGCTGGCTCCGGATTGAAAGCAGACTGGTTGCTTTCCGCACGTGGCACAACAGTCTGGTGAGTCTCCACGTCCAGATAGCGGAAGATGTCGTTCAAAACGAAGTATCCTTTCTCCTGCGGGGCCAGAAAGAAGCTCTGAACAAAGTTTCTCTTCTCGTTTGACTTCGTAGATAGCGATCCAGTCACCAACACCAACACTCCCCCACCATGAGAATCTTGAGAATCCACTGTCTTGATCTCTGCCTTCAGCTCGCTGTAGTCTGAGGACATCACTTTCTGATAGATCTCCTGCAAAACTCATGTCAACAATTTCAGAACGCCAAACAGCAACTTGCTCACGGAAAACCGTCCCACCCACCAAAAAAAATCTAAGCCTCGCTCAGACATGAGTACCAAATCATCCAACCACGTAAACACTTCTTGCTAACATTCAAGAAGGAGCAAGAATGCGCTGATGAGGAATCATGATTCACATAACCATCCGCAGCATCTAAGAATACCAAGAAGAGGAATTCGCTGGATTAGACCTCACATTATTTGTGACCTCTCCGTCGTGTTCAGCCTATCTCAAGAGACTAGAAAAATTAACTACAACATGACAAGATTGCACGCAACCAGTCACACGTTTCACCAGACACAACTGTGGTATGTCAGTCAAGCTACATGAGCACAAGGCACAGCCTGCTTCACAAACTCTCGGATCAAAACCCAACCCAGAGGGACAGTAATGAGTCCTCACCCGTTGAGTTCCGACGGTGTCGACAGCGCCATCCGCTCCAGCTTCAGCCCGAGTCAGACGACTAGCATCGGTGTAGAATCGATGCACAACCTGTGGTGACTGATGCAGAACATTGTAGTACTGATTCACGAACGCATTCCCCACCTGCACCACATATCATAGCAACTGCAGCATTAGAAGGCTAAACTGTCACGACAGTACGAGCAGAGGTGCGAGAACCGTCAGAGCACTCGAATGCTTATGATGGCGTCTGTGATGCTCTATATGAACTCGACATTGAGTGAGACATTACAGTGTACGATAAGTTACTATCAGAATACACTCCGGAGAACCAGTGTTGTCAGCGAAACGTTTAAGTCGATGATCCTTCCACGAACCAGACATGCAGGATGTACAAGCTTGGAGCAAACGGGAAATAAGCGGATTAACAAATTGCTGCGAGAACTTCAGATATAATTCTTACCACATGTGCGGCTGCAGGAACATGTGCGGGAGGGTTCGCAGGCTGGTTAGCCATGGTTCCTGCAAAATGCATTCGAATAATAATCTTGTTTAGCATACCACTCGAATCACACATTCAACGTCCTCAAGAGAGGAACAAATATTCTGCTCACCTGAGATGAAACCTGCAAGTAACGTACGGACTGAAGATTTGACATTGCAACAGTTTCTAAGCATTGAAAATTTTCTCAAGACATTTACAAAACGTTCGCAGATTGAAGAGACTCATTTACCGTTGGCAAAATTTCTCAACACATCCTAAATTTCGACGAACTCCAGATACTGGAAAATATCACATAACCCTACCTAGACAAGAGTACGTAGTAACTTCTGATATGGAATGGCAAGATCGTCGCTTCTTTTACTTAACACGTAAATGTATGAGCCATGATGGACAGTTAAAGCGCCACTCCTAAAAGGTAAAAATTCTTTCTCAACGTAGATTACTAACTCTTAGCCATAACCTTTTCACGAACAAATATACTTTGTTCTTTTGCATCAGGTCAACAACCGAGTAAGAAAAAACCTTAAAAAAAAAGGAGGGGACGACACTTCCTGACGCCGACAACATGAAACACACCAACCAGAAATGTACACAGACGTACCGACACTGCAAGGAACAATGCGACACTCTACCTGGTCTCACACCGCCGCGGTGTGCAGCACTTCGATCTCCCACTGCGTCAAGCTGCGGGAAACTCCCCGACGAAAAGCAGAACTAAAATATCAGAATGATAACTTCGGAAAAGAAGCCAACCGACTTTACGGCACCACGATACCAGTCCACAACCTCGCAACCGCCCCCGGCCCGTTTTTCACCGAAACAGCACCAAAATGCTCCGCACAAAAACCAAGCGGGAGAGGAAACGACCTCGGAGACCGCGTAAGCCGTCCGCCGGGCAGGGCAGCGACAACGCAAAGTCGAGGGGGAGGAGAGAGCTCGGCAAATGGCGTTAAGCGCGATGCGGAGCGGGAAGTTCGAAATACAACAACGAAAGCAAAACCGGTTTCAGAGCCTTGTTGGAGGTTTTGCTCAAACCCTAACCCTAATCGAATTAATTAAATTAGTGTTGCCTCGTATTTCCTATGACTCGAATTTTTCGGCTCCCTGTCACCTCTTATTGGTGGAGGAGTTCCGGAGAGATGTGGTCCCAACGATGTCCGGTTTTGCACAAATGGGAGTTTGATCATGGACTTATTTTTCCTAAATAAAAAAGAAAGAATTGTGAAGGGGTGAAATGATTTCATTTTATTTTTTTTTCAAATAATTTTTTCTACAATTTTCAAAAGTGAAAAGTTTGTTAACGCCTATACTAATGTCCTACATTTATCTTAAACCAATAATGAGTTGATCTCAAATCGATATATAGTTTGCTTCATTATTGTACCCAAAATAAAGCAAATGCAAGCAGTCAATTGATTAAACGCTAATCTTCCAAAAAATGATTTAACATCAGTTTACAATGTGGTTTTAATGATAGTATATAATATAGTCCTTAGGAGTGTCTCAGTTTGTGGTATTTCTACTTTGGAGTTTCAGAATATTTATAACATTTTTGAACCATGTAGAAAATTACCCAATGTGCTATAATTGCATAGTAATATTAATTTAGCTTTAAAGTTTTATCTCACTTTGTATAAATTTATTTGAAATGATAATTATATTAGAGAGAAAGGTAGATGAAATTTTTGTGCAGAAGACAAGTAACGGAAGGAGTCAAACAAAGAAATGTATACCACCTTGTTTGTATATTTTCTCCTTTTTTAAATATTTTGTTGTCAAGTTCTTTAATCTTCTTAATTTCCCATTACAATCAAATTCAAGTCTCCAAAAGGCTGCTAACTCAGCGAAATTGCTATGCAGAATAATAACATAATAATATTTAAAGAGTTACCAGCCTTTTGGAGGCTTAAATGTTTTTAATAATGCTTTGTGTTTAATCCGTTGTACATTTCTGTTTAGAGAAATAGTCCTATGAGATAAACAACTATTAGGCATTACATAGATGCTCTAAATGAATGGTTTTCATACTAGAACAGAAATATCATGTTTATGTTGTAAGATCTTAGAATGCAGCTTGTAAATAGATTAATCTCAAAATGTCCAATTGTACATAGATTAACACAATAGAGTTCAAATGGCTTAAAATACTACTTTTATATTTATAGAATTTGAAATATATTAGAGTTATCCGTAATGTCAGAGATAGAAAGATAGATAGATAGATAGGAACTCCGACCGACAAGAAGGGCCAGCGTGAATGAAGTGTGTATTCGTTTAGCCATTCCGTAAAGTCATACTAGAGTAGCTTGTCTTTTGCTTGGAATGTTCTCGAATGAAATAAACTTCACTGTCAAAGCTAGACACCAACATCTAAACAATTTGCTTTCTCGCTTGCTTTGGATGTGCATGATACCGGAGTAGGGGGCATGGTGAAATTCCACCTTGGGAACTCAAGTGTGGTTGGAGGCGCTTCTCTTGCATTGGGAAGGTAGCATATTCGAATCTCTTTAATAACACAAAATGTGGTGATTGGTCTAAAACTTTTGAACCAAAATTAGTTTTGGCTCCCTTTGAAGTTAGAAATCAAGTTATGGCTTGTCTCTTCTTTCCTAGTAAAAACTTGCTAAAATTTATGGATAACTCTATTGTTAAGTGGAAGTTTTGAAGAAGATATCAAATGCCTCAATAGAATTATATTTAAGGGAAAAAATATTTTGATTTTATTAGGGTACTTAGGAAATCCAACATTCAAAATGCATCTTATGTAATTTGTCATAAAAAAAACACCATTGTTGACAACAGCTTACCTCAACGCAAACACAAACAATGTCCGTGTAGTACCGTACGTGGAAGGCATGGTTGGCACTTTCATGTCGAATAATTAATAAAAGTTGAAACAATGGAGGTTGGCACTTTCAAAAGTAATTATCAAGAAATTGGCTATTAATAACTAACATAAAAAAATTCCGGCAGCTAAACATTTTATTTTATTTTTTGTCTATTGAGTGTTATGTTTTTATTCTATTTTTTTTCAGCTTTTTGTTGATTACGACAAAATACTTATTAAATTTATTTATTTATTCAGATTTTTTGGGAATTATTTCCAACCCTGCCTTCCACGTACGATAAAAGCCTTGGTATGTGCGGGATTCTATCCGTACAGTGTATTGTAAGGGTGTTGCACCCAGATAAGATGTATGTGCAAACAGAAGGGAGAGCTAAGTTATGTTGAAAGCTGGTGGTGCCCACAAGATTCGTTTCTTCACCAAGGAAGATGGTCAGATGTATCTCAATCCCTTGAGAGTGAACTTCCATGTGGACATCTTTGAAATCCCTTACACCAAGGAAGTGAAGACATCCATGGTTTTCCTTCAAGAAAATGCTATGATCCCTACGTAAGGCCCACTTTACACTTGGGGTCAGATTGAAGGCAGCCCAAACTCTTCAAATTTAAACCAATAGGATCGCTTGATTCTTTCAAATTCAGCCTAAGGGCTTTATACTAGGGTCGGGTCCAAACGAGCAATTTTTCCTACGTGGCATCCTATGTGACATGTATTTGGCGCCAAATCTTTGGGCTAAATTGAATTGGGCCGACCTTCCATCCAGCCCCAACCTTTGTATAAAGTGGGCCTCACACTACTAGAAAATCCAACTCTTTTATTGATTTGGTCGCGTTGATCAAAGACACTTTTATGTTAATCTCGTTGCGTTTTTGTTTAAATCAATAGATTTTTGTTCAAATCAACAGAAAAGTGTCCCTAATCAATGCAATTGATCAACAAAACAATTGCATTTTCTCGTAGTGTAAGTAATTATGCTTTGTTTCTCTTTGACGGTGACATTAGAGTGAAGCACAAGCGGCGATCCATCACTGTTGACAATTGGCTCCAGTGTATAGCCCCAGATTGCATTGCAGTTTCGATTCGCAAGTTGACTCCATCCACTTGGTCAAAATTTGCAAGTTGACTTCCTTGTCTTGGACTGCTACTGAGAGGAAGGGTGCAATTGTGAACTATCTGATCTGATAGTTGCAAATGTATTGATGGTGTTTCTGCACAAACCGGATGGCTCTGAGTTTCTAAATCAATCTTCAAAACACAAAAATGTGAGTTTTTTTTTTTCCTTCAGTTTTGGAGTTTCCAGCATTACCAGCTCTTTAACCCCTAAATGCTCACAACCATCACCAGATTGGGCAGTTTTGCAAAGATGCATTATAAAATGCAACTAAGAGGGATATTTTGAACTCCATGTATGAATAAAAGTTGTGCATTATGAATTTTAGATTCTATCCTATGGTTACATCTATGATTGCTATCACCAATATTTTTGTATAAATTTTGAAACTTAAAATTCAAAATTATTTTGTAATTCGATTACGAACAAGATTAATATTGACAATTTGTAGATGAAATTTGTTATGATGGGTTGAAATGTAATACTCTAAATGTTGTGATTTTTTGAGATTTTTTGATTGCTTAATTCTATGAGTTGACTTTTTGAATACTTTTGAACTATTAAAAATGACAAAATATTAAATTAAATTAAATTAAATTATTAAATTAAAATTTTCAATTTTCATTTTTCTGTCTTCAAAATTTTCTAATTTTTACGTTTTTTATTTTTAGAATTATTTTAGGACGAACCTGCTATGGTACTACGGTAGTTAAAAGGTGTGGAAGATTTTGATGATTTATCATTATTAGGTGTTTAAGAGGTGTGTAAGAGCTTGGTGATCTTCAAAAGTTTTCAAAAGTTTTTCAGCTCCTTTCTTGGTACTAAAAACTTTTGAAAACTTTTGAAGACCACCAAGCTCTTACACACCTAATAATGATAAACCACCAAGATCTTCCACAACTTCTAACTATTTGGAGTGAACAAATAAGAGTATAATAGAGAGAAATTCATGGAATGTAAATGTCCACTGTCTTCTGAAAATATTCAAATTCACTGATGCGCTCTAACTTAGTCCAATTCGTCGGTAGTCGGTACCCTTGGTTACATCCTGTCGGTAGCGAGGTCGGTAAGTTAGTTAAGGTCCCGTGATTTCCAAGGTCCAAACCCTAAAAGCAGTCTTGTACGTTGTAGCATTTGTACGCAAATTCCTCGTTTGTTTGCAATTCTGGAGGTCCGTCCGTCGATGTGCAAGGAAGTGAATCAGGCATGGAGGTTGGAAGATGCGCAGTGTGGAGCTGGGGAGCCGGGACGCACGGGCAACTGGCCTGCGGCACTCTGGAGGATGCGTTGACGCCGCAGCGCGTGGAAGCCCTCGCAGCTCCCCTCGTGCTCGACATGGCATGTGGAGGAGCTCACGCCGTCGCCGTCTTTGGTACTACAGCAACAACGTCCTTACCAAACTTGTCTTCCATTTAGGGTTCGGAATCATTCTTGGTACAACCTGCAATTGACTAATACTCCCTCCGTCCCAAAGTTATTGTCATGTTTGGAAGTGCTTTTTTAAGTAGGTCAAAAAAACACTTCGTTGTGGCTAATTTTATTTAGGTTGCAATGAACACATGCAATGTTCTTCAATCATTCTAGCGACATAATTTGGAACCTTTTTTAATCATGTTTCTTACAATATGATCAATGAAATTGGCTCAAAGAAATACCAAGCAAACAAGTTGTTAACAATAACTTTGGGACGGAGGGAGTAATACGGAATTAGCTGACAACTCTTCAAGCTTAGATCTCAGAGCGCTAGCTGGAACGCCATTCAGTAGATTTGTCCGCTGGTTTAGGGTTTAACCCTAAGCCTTTGTTCCAACGGCGTTTTCTGCGTCCTGAAATTTGTGACTTGGAATTTCTCTGTTCTCGATTGTGCGCAATTACCGAATTCGAATTTTGCGTTTCAAAATTCACAAGCTGCTTCTTGGATGACTCTGTTCTGGTGTGTAGAACAGGGGACCTCATATGTGTGTGTTTCTGACACTCCTCGGGGGGTGCACTCTACATTATGTTTGAGAATCACGTGTGTTCATGACCCCCTGTAAAAACCCTTTTGTATACAAAGGATTGTATGTCTAAAAACCTTTGTATACAAATCTATATATGTTTAATGTAAGTATATGTCAATATTTTCAACTCTAAATATGTTTATTGTATGTATACGTAATACGGAAATGTTCAAATTGATACCCCTTCTGGGCACTCACTTATACTTGTACGTGTTTAGTACAGTGCACCCCCCGAGTGACACTCTTCCTTTGATTGCGTGAAGTTGATTTTTAGGTTTATTGTTGTTTTGCACTTTTGTGTGGGGTTTGGAAACCTAAATGGTGGGTGTGCCAGATTCGGGTGACGTTGCGACATGGGGCCGAGGGCAAGCAGGGGCCTTAGGACATGGAGACGAGACAACCACTACTGTGCCGAGGCTTGTGTCCTCGCTCCAGGGGATTCGCATACGCCGTGCAGCTGCTGGCTGGAACCACAGCGCCTTCTTGACAGGTACCTCCATGCTTCAGAATAGTTTTGCGATTGGACACAACACATGTAGACTAATATGAAATGACAAATCTTCAGGGTTGCTTTCAAACATCATGTATTAACCCCTAAGCTATTTTCTGTAGTGTAGGAAAATTGAACCCCCTGCTGGAAAGCATCTGTTTGTGTGAAAATGACTTCAGTTTGACACGATCAAACGCTCTTGATCTTGTAGTATAGAACAAGAGCTTTACAATGATTTGTATTGCAATCAGAAAACCGAGGTAAAATGAGAAAATGCCACCGTTGCAAAGTTCAGTGATGCAGATGGCCATATTGGGCGTTTTAGACCCTTAGGGGTTACATCACCTTGTCTTCTTCGGTAGAATCTTTGGATGTGCTCTCTTCTGGTTGTGCTTTGTGCCTTTGAATGCTTGTTTGCCTTTTTGTTTTTTGTTTTTGGACTAGAGATTGAGTTGTGGACTTTGGACGTCCGTAACTACGATATTTTGATTGTTGTTAGACCCTGCGTAGGATTAAACCTTAAACCCTAAGCCCTGAAAAGTGGCATTCATGAGCAACTACGTGCAAATCTACTTATGTGCAATGTAGACAACGGAGAGCTTTATACTTGCGGGGATGGGACATTTGGGCAGCTTGGGCATGGAAATACAGAGTCTCGTTTGCTGCCGTGTCGGGTTGAGCACCTGTCATCTGTGTGCATCAACATGATAGCCTGTGGGATGCGGCACACACTCGCTCTTTCTGTCGCTCAAGGTATTCTTAGCAGCTTTTGGTTGACTATTTGGTATAGAGCTCCACTAAAGTAGCCCTTACTATCTAAGTAAGGGCTATAGGGGATGCTATCGGATGTTTGGAATGTTGGATCTTGTCAGAGCTAATGATCAAGCTAAAAAACATAGAACTCGGGCAGCTAACGGTGGGGCTATCTCATTGACTGGTTGTTACGTTGTTACCCTAGTGCATATACCAGTGAATCATCTTGCGCTTCAATTATAAACGCATATTCATCAAGGTTATCAGCAGCCAGAACATTTCCTGAGTTGTTTATGTGGATCAGGTTCGCCAGACGCTTCAATTGTGTATGCTTTCGGATTCAACAAGCGGGGTCAGCTTGGGATTGAAATGGGCAGAAACAGTAAGTGGCGTGTTTCGTCACCTCAGAGGGTGCACTCTCTGAGGTTGCATGGTGTGGCAAGTATTTCTGCAAATGGAGATCACAGCGCTGCACTCACTGGTAGGTTTCACTGGTATGTTTGCACTCTTCTCTGAGAATGAAATCAGCTCTTTTCTCATGTGATGCATGATATTTCTTCTCTTTGTTTGAACCAAAAATTCAAGGTGATTTTGTATCTTTCAGCGTTGGGCGAATATTATTAGAACCTACCATGATGGCTGTCCACATTCGCACAAGTATACAGCGTATTATCTCTATATGACTTTTTGATTGGTCAAATTCGTTACTTCTTATATGTACATGCGTTGCCAAATCACACCTGGAATAATTGCAGGAAGGGGCGAAATACTTTTATGGGGGAGGGGCTATAATGATGCGCCAGATTCGCATCAGCCTCATCTTGCTCGCATAGGTCTGCAATTTTGTCAATTATCTCTTGGATGGCGCCATGGTCTTGCTCTGACAGGTAACACCAAACCCTCAAGGACCTGAAAATAGGTGATGAAGTAGCAATGTTGCATTCTGATGTTCCCTTTTCAATGGATTCCACAGAGCAGGTTCTAAAGAACACATCTTCTTGTCTTTGGACAGAAAACAAGGAAATATTCGCATGGGGGAACAATCGTTGTGGACAGTTAGGAATCTCACGAGCTAATTCTCACGAAACTCGAACAACACAGGACACCAGGCCGGCTGATAAATCAACCAACGTCAATGAAGCAGCCAGTCATGAGGAGGACCAGAATGAGCTCCTGGGCATTGCTGCACAACCACGTAGTGAGCAGATTATTTCTGGTGTGGAGTTGGAGAGAGTGGATACACAAGGAATGGGCGCTGTGTGGATCTCAGCTGGGTCAGAACACTCTGCTGCTGTTCTGGGTAACTACGTGGGCATCCATTCAACACGCGTATACTTTCTGCATGGTTGTTTACAGTCATTTCAAAATATTTGAGCTAGAATAATGAAACGGTATCCTACGAGCTTTGTGTTTCCTTGTCTCTTTCACTGAGTCAAATAGATACTGCAGAGGAGCAATGCATAATTAACCCCTAAAGGACCAAGGATTCATGGTTTTAAAATGACAAGTTTAAACGATCACATTCTGAAAATTATAATTTGAATGGGACCAAATTTTATAGCACTGGAATTAGTGAAGAATATTACATATGTTGAATTAAAAATAACGAAAAAGAATCTACATAAAACCTACTCAAAATCACTGAAAAGAACAGGAGCCACCTGGTGGCCGTATGGTCCTTTAGGGGTTAAGTTGTTGATGTGTTGTATGTTGGTGGGGTTGATGCAGAGGACGGGAAGGTGATAGTGTGGGGGTGGGCTGAGCATGGGCAGCTGGGTCTGGGCTCACTTGAAGATCAGGATGCTCCTCACATCGTATCACTTGCAAGCGAGGAGGGACTTAGTTCCTCCGACGTAGGTAAAGCAACACAGAACGAACAGGTAGACTCAGCAGGTGAATTTGTGAGTAGTAGTAGGGTATATTGTGGAAGCGGGTATACCTTTGTTACTGTATCGTGACTGAATACAACGGTTGTTGGATTAGAAACTTCAGTGATGACTGAAATCTACTCGGCCGTGCAATTCCAAATACCTGAGATGTAATTGGAGAGCACGTCCGCCTGGTCCATAACGGTGACCAGGAGATCGAGGTTTGATAGAGGATGATCGTGTTCTTGGAGTTGGCTGGCCCATACTCTTTGTGACACTGAGAGCAAGACTTTGGGTATATAGGTTGGATAACCTATTACCACCACCTCCCCCAATTATGACGTGTACAACTTTCTTGGAGCCACCACAATTGAGACCCAAAACCACCAATTTCACTATTCAAGCAGACCAAGAATTGCGAAGAAATAGCTGGTGGTTTTGGGTTAGCTCATGAGCGGATCTAGGAACAACAAAGTGTGAACTCAGGAAATTGGTATGTGATGTATGGGTTAAAGATTACTTTCCACTTTGAAATTTTGTATAAAATGGACAAATGCGAATTAGATGTTGCAAATTTTTGCAATCCTCATCAAAACCTATTTTGAATGCAGTCATATTTTTTTTGGGGAATTTAGCACTGCCAAAAATAGGCCAGATTGCTTAAGTTGGTGGTAATAGGTTATCCAACCTTAGGGGCTCTAAACCGCTGATTGCTGTATACCTTTCTCGACCTTTCTCAGCTTCAACAAATCTTTGGGACCCGTAGCTCAGCTCCTCCGTCATGTGTACACATGGAAATCCTTGATTTGACTCGAATGGGAGGTGCGACTCTGTGGTACTGGTGAACCGATCTAAAGGACATCTCAGAAGGTACCAGGGTCAGTATCTGGGTTACCTCCCTCCTGTCCTTTGGTGGAACCCAACATGACCGGATGTTATTACCGACTGAAGAATATGAAGCTGAGATTGCGGAACGTGTGAGTACAGCATCGATGACCTGCTGCGAGAAGGATGTCATCTGCACTACCGACAATCTCAGGTGTGACTGGTGAGTTACATCGTGAGTTTTCAGTTCTGCACATGATTTCCCAAAGGAAACATTAAGTTGTTGAATATTTGTCTGCTAGTTTAGTTAGTTTGCGTGAAGTTTTGTGTCCCTGAATCTTTGGTAGACAATGTTATATTTGACAAGAGCCTAGCATGCCAGTATTACTGTGAGGAAGTGAGCCGCTCCATTATTATCAGCTGGTGTGGATGATCTTCCATTGGAGCCAGAGTACGGCTTCACAATACATGTACCTTTTAAAAGGATAATAACAACCTTTGGAATGATCTTTAATGGCGGAAACGTTTGAAATCGTCTTGTTAGATTGGAGCTTAGTATGTACTGTATTCTTTTGGGTACATAACACCCTTGCCCAAGTGTGAGAACCATCCTTTTAGAGCCTATGTAATACTTAGTAGTTTCTTATCAAATAGGATTATTTTATTAGAGAGAATCGTGAAAGTTGAGAGAAAGGAGACAGAATTTCAAAGATTGGGCAACCATGTACTCTGAAACATTTCTGGTGTGAATCTAGAGCATGATTGAATATTTTGATTAGCAATTAAACTATTGTGAAGTCACTGAGTCACGTAATTAAGCAGCTACCGGTATTAGGGAAGGATGTTGAGAGGTTCTAAAGAGTGTTCCTGATGATGACCCATGGGCTTGTGATATTAGGGGGAGTCACTATCTTGTTGAAAGTTGTGAGGTGGTATGTGAAGAATGAAACTCAATGTTATTACTTTCACTCTTCATATGTCACCTCAAAACTTCACAACTTTCAACGAGTTTGCTGAAATCAATCTCTAATTTGACAGCAAGACTGTGAGGTGGTGAAAGACACCTCTTTCTTGGCCTTTTGGTTTTAGATCAAGTGTAGTATCTATTGTTATTACTTGTTTCTATAGTTGAATTACCATACTTGGCTGCCAAGGTCGGCAAAAAACAATTATAAAAAGATAAGCCCAAATCTTTGGGAAATTATTTTGTCAAAACAAAATCTATTTTCTATGGTGAAAAAGAGAATTTTAGACAATATCCACAACATTTGGTCAAAAAAATCAATTATTCGGCATGAAATGCCCACCCTAACAGCCGGTACAGTATCTGTTTTTACTAGTTTAAGTATAAGTATCTGTTTTTCTCAGTCTTATCTATTCTTCTTAGTATATTAGAGATATTAGGAAGGATTACTTCTAATAGTACATTCTATATTTCCACAATTTCATTGCATTTTTTCACAAGAAAACTCACTCTATACTTTTACAATCTCAGCTGATTATGTTCACCAAAAAATCCACTCTTTGTGTTCTCACAATCTCAACTGGATAAGGTAGACGGTGCTTAATCCGTGCGTGTGCTAAACCCGTGCCCGTGGTCCAGCCAAAAAAACCGTGCACAGTGATACCCAAACCCGCCCAGCATTGTTCAAGTTTGTGTATCGACATTAGACACTGGGGTGCATGGTTTTCATCTTAGTATCACCTGGGCATAGCACAATTAGGGCGTGTTTGTGGGGAATCTTGCACCCTTCTCTTTGACAATTTCTCAATAATTCAGGACTTCCGGTTCTGAATCGCAACAACTTGCAATCTGCCTCATTGATTCTTGCAAGTAATTCTAAATTTTGTTCACAATTTTCTCACTTCGGGATATAGACAAAACCCTTATCTGTGCGGTTTTGCCACCGTCTACCTTATGTCAAGAAGTTGCATTTCAAGGTGACATATCCAAGTGAAATTGTGAAAATACAGAGGTTTCAGCAAGTGTGAAAAGACTTGTAGACCACCTTGTTTTCTTTTTAGGTTGCATGGAGCCACCTTCAGTCATCTTTTCTAAAAATGGAGTGATATAAATCCAATCCAATGACATGTGTTGAAAAAAACGTTGCTGCTATTTTAAAAGCTTCTTAAATGTCACTTTTACTTGCTAACACTATATTGTTACAATACTATGAAATTCTATATTATCGCATGTATTTTGGACATCAATTTGTGACATTGATGTATGACTTGCATTTTTCACTTATGATTGTGACCAATAACAATGTTGTGTAATCACAAATGCCTGGGGTGGTTCATGTAACAAGAGTTTGGACATAGCTCTAAACTTGCAATGTTATTAATGGATTCAAGATACATGAAAATCACTTTATCAATTGTTTTGTGTATTATATTTTCAATGTCATTTATTCAACTTCTTTTCTACAATAGTATACAACACTTTCAATGATAGCCATATCAAATCTTCAATCCTAATCTCTTATGAAAATACAATGTGCAATTCAATATGATGTTCGATACTCCTCTACCCTCAATTACATTATCTTCAATAACTCCAAGACTTAACAAAAGAGCTCCCTAATTTCTTGTGAAATTTCTATTTCTAAGAGATCAATTTGAATCTAGGATCATTGGTTGTTGAATGATACTTAAATAAATGAAACTTCTATTGTTTCATCCCATCAATCAACCAAAGTCGGTGGCAAGATTGTATTTTGTCTATATGGATTTTGACTCAATTACTTAGATGTAGAATCTTTTGATGAATTTGAAGGTGATAAACTTTCATCAATTGCATCAGATATGGTGCATTCACTAGACACACTTGGTGGTTTTTTGTTTTTGTTTTTTTGTTTTTTAGATTCTTGTTCGGGTTCTTGTAAAAAAATTACGTTTTGTTGTTAATTTTTTCTTATCCATTTTCTCCATAATTTTGAAAGCTTGAGATGTTGCTTCACTTATTAGTTTTGCCAATTCCAAATCTATAACTTTTTTCTTTTTTCTTTTTTTCTTTTGTTTTTGTATTAATTTTTTTGTATTCATGGTCTTGCGTGGACGCATAATAAATACAATAATTTGTATTTGCAAATTCAAACCTAATCTCTTTGATGTTTAGAAATGTGAAAATCTATCTTTAAAAATGCTAATATTACCCTTAAATTCATTCATTCAATTATCATTTCACAAACTTTAATTTATGGCATTCAATTTTTTTGAAATATTTGGAATCAACATGTAAGTTGCAATCAAATAGCTTTTTGAAAACAATATTCTAAACATGGCTTCCAATCTTCTTCAATGGAAATAGTTTAAAGTATGATTGTATATTAAGTGAACTTATATGCTTTGAACATCCATAACAGAATTTATGAAATTTTGAATTCAAAATGTGAGAAGATTACACTAGCACTAATATAAGTCTTCAAAAAATAATAATTTGATAATAATAATGGAATGAAAACAATATGCTTTTATGAAAAGTCAAATGGAGATATGGAAAGTTTCACCACAAAATAAAAGCAACGTAAAGACACAATTTTTGAATTGTGGCAAAAAAATTTGTATAGAAGATTTTATAAGTTTAGATGTTCAAATGTTTACATCATAAAATAAAATTACAACATGTTTTTGAATATATTACTTTTTTTCTTTTTTTTTGGCATACGTATATACATACTTGTGATAAAAAAAAATGTTGTCTTAGAGCCGCTTTATACTCAAGAAGTGAGGTTGTTTTGTCATTCATGAAAGGCCTTTCTACCAAGTATTAGATTATTTTTTGATAATTATATGTTATCTCAATTTTAATTACCAATTTCTATTGAGTTTCCATTCAATTCTCTTTTCTAGATTTATGCATGTAGTAATGTAGAAAGTCATCTATATCTATATCTGTGTTTACGTGTGTGTAAATCATCACATATGGCATCATGCACTTTTGGACTTTTTGATAGCACCTTCAATAAATTGCATTTGATGTTTTAATAAAAATTGTATGAGATTGTGTTGTCATTTTCAACATTTGACATTTTTTAGGACCCGGTGACATTTTCAAGAGGGCGAAGCTGAAATTGTGGCACAAACTTTTCTACTACACTAAATAGGTAGATTAGTGTTAGATAATTATAAAATTTGAAAATATTATAGATTTTTACTCTCGACAAAAAAAATTACCAAAGACACTGATTCCGATACCATTGAAAGATCCCCATCTTGACCAATATAGAGAGTAAAAAAATTGGTCAACAATAAAAACTTACAACATGTTTATGTAAATTAGTGTATCTAACACTAATCTACCTATTTAGTGTAGTGAAAGAGAGCTTTTTCATGGTGTGAATAATGCCATGTATGACTCCATTGGGAACCAAAAGGATGACGCCTGAAAGACAGAAACTATTTGATGATAATTTGATGATAACAGAAGTTCATGGATTGCTGTGTTGAGAATCTCATGCAAATGCAGGAACTGGGCCTGCGTATTCACAAAGTTTGCAAGACATACAATCAGGGGCTTCACCTGCCCTCCTTGCGTTGCGAAACCAAATACAACCTCTGCTGCTAAGATTAGTGGACCCAGCCACAACTTAGGGCCGCTTCACACTATGGTTATCCAAGTCGAGAGGCCGTGGGATTGAGTGGTCAAACTTTGTTGACAGTCCAAAGAAATATGCTGAAAATAGGCAATAAAATATAGTTTTGATTTTTTCTGAAAACAAATCGACGGCCTCTCGACCATAGTTCGGGTTTCTATTCCCGTTCAACCCAAACTTCCTTTGAGAGTCCGTCAACCTTGGTCAAAAAGTGTTGCCATGTAAGCATTTTTAAGAGCAACGAACTTTGGACTGTAATGTGAAGGGTCGAGAGGCCAAATTCTTAATTTCTTGCAATCCGATTGGTGGAAATCGACGGCCTCTCGACCTTCGACCATAGTGTGAAGCGGCCCTAACATGTATGTCCAAGCCTCTCAAATGGAAGTCAAATGCCCAACAAGCTAACTTCATGGTTGTATATTGAAATAACAATAATTATAAGCGAACTTCATGGTTGCATATTGAAATAACAATATGAGCAAACTTCATGGTTGTATATTGAAATAACAATATATGGTTGTATAGTCGGGTACAAGATAGTTACGAATTTTTGAACCCAGTTGAGATTTGTGGGAACTTTGGAAGGCCCGTGTATGCTCAAAAATGAACGGAATTTCAAATTGCAAATTGCATTGGAATCACACTAAAGTCTACTTTATCATCAATACAAATACACGTATGTAATTGAAAATCATACAATTTTTTTTTATGTTTTCTAAATGCTATCTACCATTCATTGTTGCCACCATTTGTGAAAATTACAACTTGTATTTCATGGTACATTTTAGAAATGAACCTTCACAATTGCTTTAGAGATACTTGATTCCACACCACTAGAACTACTTGTATGATTTCTTTCTTATTTTGTACTTAAATGCAAGAAATCTTTGACTACCTTCCAAAGGTTCACTATGAAATGATAGATGGTGTATAAAAGATATCTAAATTGCTGTATGATTTTGAATTATTCTTTTTTCACTTATTATGAAGTTGAAGAACACTTCATTGCAATTCCAATGCAATTTGTGGTTTCAAAATCGGTTCATTTTTGAGCAAGCTAGAGCTTCCTAAACATTGTTGAACTTTCTAGTGAAAAGTGGTGGAAAAATTTGTAAGCATGTTGTACCCGACTGTACCGTACACTGGGGTGACACCGAAATTGTCCCCTTGTGCAATTCCAGGGAAAGTGCCCACACTACTGCCAACTTTGACACCCTCTCGAGCGCTCGAAAATTGTTATTTATACATGAAATTTTAGACACAAAATAATTGTTATGTTGAAAACATGTGTACCAAATTTCAAAGCTAGAAGATTGGTACAAAAAAAGATATTCAAGATTTACTAACAAGGGGTAGCTGTAAGAAATGTTTCACAGTTGCCAACTTTGACACCCTCCCAAGGATTGAAGAAAAAAAATTTTGCATAGGATTTTGGGAGTAGGAACATCTTTATGATGTTTACACATGTGAAAAAATTCAAGTCCAAAAGACCGACGAAAAAAATGATATCCCAAATCTACCAACAAGTGTAGTTGTGAGAAACAAAGTTGCTTCACGACTACTTTGGTAGATATAGAATAATTATTTTTTTGTGTATCTTTTGGCCTTGAAAATTTTCATACATGTGATCAACATCATAAAGATCATGTGAAAAAAATTTAATATTGAAATAACAGATTATCAGCCCTAGGGAGGCTGTCAAAGTTGAAAGTTGTGAAGCAACTTTGTTTCTCTCAACTACACCTGTTGGTAGATTTGGGATATCATTTTTTTCGTGGGTCTTTTGGACTTGAATTTTTTCACATGTGTAAAAAACATAAAGATGTTCCTACTCCCAAAATCCCATGCGAAAAAAAAATTCTTCAATCCTTGGGAGGGTGTCAAAGTTGGCAGCTGTGAAACATTTCTTACAGCTACCCCTTGTTAGTAAATCTTGAATATCTTTTTTTTTTATCAATCTTCTAGCTTTGAAATTTGGTGCACATGTTGTCAACATAACAATGATTTTGTGTCTAAAATTTCATGTATAAATAACAATTTTCCAGCGCTCGGGAGGGTGTCAAAGTTGGCAGCAGTGTGGGCACTTTCCCTGGAATTGCACAAGGGGACAATTTCGGTGTCACCCCACTGTACATGGCTGTATATTTTCATGCTGTTGTTAACCAAGTCCAGTTTAGAGTTTACTTTGGGGTCCCTCGTGGTAGGGAGGAGAGGGGGGGAGGCCCTCGCCCTCTTGGAGGCTGAAGTTGTGGTCGTACCCGGGGCCCGGGACCTCGTGGATGCGGCTGCCGATGGAGGCTTCCTCTGTGAAATCGAACAGGCTGCCGTGCACCGCCGCGACCTCCCCCATGGGAATCCGCGTCGCTTTGTCCACGGGCATGTACACCGACCTCAACAAATGAGTCAATGCCCCTGTTAGGAAGCATTAATGAGGGCCAGCTGGAAAACCTTAAAGCGGCTAAAGCCTAAATAAAAAATTCTATTGTGCCTAATGCACTCTTAACACATACCACATGGCGCTTTGCCCAAATAATATCTACATTGTGAGTCACCATCACAAATGTACATGTATCCTTATAGACTCATTTTTTGAAGTGACTTCTGGAGCAACTTCAGATGAGTGTAGAACATAGAGAAATTCGTGTTTTTTGATGAATTTTTTTGTGATTTCTCTTCTCTTCCTTCTTGTGGAACATACTGTGGAGAATAGGAATTAGAATTGGCGTGATGAAGCCAATTTTAGGAGACAAAGTGAGAGATATTGTTGCTCTTTTGATGAAAGGTAAGAGTACAAGAGTGGTTGCAAAGTCTTTGGGTTTCTCACAGAGTACGGTGAATAGAGTGAGGAAGAAACATTGTAGTAACTTAGAATTGCCAAAACGAGGTGTTCCAAAGATTCTTACCACTTCAGAGAGACGACGTGCAGTGCGTTTGGTCACGGTTGGAGGGCTGGAAACGGCAATACAGGCAGCAAAAGTGTTGAGAGAGGGTAGAGAAGTGGGTTTCTATGATAACACTTTGCGCTCTGCTTTGAGAGATGCTGGATTGAGTGCTTGTGAGAAGATTCCTAAGCCTTGTTTGTCACAGAAAAATGTAAAAGAGAGGCTACGATTTGCAAGAATTCATAAAGAGTGGACAGTAGAGGATTGGAAGAGAGTTGTATTCAGTGATGAAACGAAGATAAATCGTTTCAATTCAGATGGGAGGACTTGGTGCTGGGTCAATGACCAAAAAAGTTTGCCTGATTGTGCGGTGAAGCAAACAGTGAAGCATGGTGGAGGGTCTTTGATGCTATGGAGTTGTATGACAGCAAGAGGTGTAGGTGATTTACAAAAGGTGGATGAGCGTTTAAATGCGAAGGACTATATTTCAATCTTGCATGGAGATTTGTACTTGAGTTTAGAGAGATTAGGATACTTGAACCTCGATAACATCATTTTCCAGCATGATAATGCTCCTATACATAAAACAAAGATTGTTGAGAAATGGTTCTTAGAGCACCCATTCACTATTTTAGAGTGGTCAGCTCAATCCCCAAACCCAAATCCCATAGAACATGTTTGGGCAATTCTCAAACATCGTTTAAATTCCTATCCAACTCCTCCTATAGGTCTTTTGCAATTATCGGAGCGTGTGGAGGAGACTTATAAGACGATCACTACAGAGCAATGTGAGAGATTGTATGCTAGCATGCCAGATCGAATCGCAGCTGTTTTGGCTGCTCGTGGAAAGTGGACAAGATTTTGACCACTCTGTATATAACGCCTCAAAAAATGAGTCTATGTACATAGTCAACTTTGGCACTATGTATTTTTTTAATCTAGTGGCAATTTCTTTTCAATTTTCTTGAGGTTGTCAGTTACTTCATGCTTTCAAACTTTCATGTTCAAAATTTATTGCTTTGATTCTTCATACTCTCTACATTGTTACTATTCTAAATCAAATACCCTCATAGACTCATTTCTTGAAGTCGCTGTAGCTTGTGCTTCACAGCCGCACTCGGTGCTGCAATACATCTCCGCTGCCGTGCCCCACCAGGTTGAAGTAGCTGTGATTCGCGAGGCTCACCGGCGTCGCCTTGTTCACTGGCTTCGCTTCCATCTCCGTCCGGAGCTCGTTGTTGCTGCTTAGTGAGTATGTCACCGAGACATCCACGTCGCCCGGGTACCCTGCTCACAGTGAAGAAATCAAACTCACATTTCGCCCAGTCTGTACTCAAAAATCATCAGTGAAGAAATCATGATTGCATTTTCAATTTTTAGAAAACATCAGTAAAGGAATTGTGTTTATTCCATTTTGAATCACATTCATCTCTAGTCATATTTGTCAGTCTGTAATTATTTTTTATAGAAATCATCAGTGAAGAAATCATGTTTCAATTTTCAATTTTTAGAAAACATCAGTAAAGGAGTCGTGTTTATCGAATTTTGAATCACATTCGTATTTGCCCACTCTGTAATTCAATTTCTAGAAAACATCAGTGAAGGAATTGTGTTTATTGCAGTTTCAATCACATTCATGTTTGCCCACTCTGTGTTTCAATTATTAGAAAACATTAGTAAAGGAATTGTGTTTGTTGCATTTTGAATCACATTCATCTCTAGTCATATTTGTCAGTCTGTAAGGTACAGGTACCTAAAACCACCACAGCCCCCAAAACCACCACACCCCACCAACCAGGAGGAGATCTAAAAGCGTATTGTCAGTCCAAATTTGGAGGACTAATTTGCTTACTGGTCACCTTGCTAGTGGGTGAAATCTGACAATCATTGACAATCATAGAATACGGTTTTGGGTTTGATGGTGAGCAAAATTTAGGATCAACATTGTTGCTCATAGGAGATTCAGAGTTAGAAATGGGTCATACATTACTTTGCACTTTGAGATTTTCTATAAAATTGAGAATTGCAAATTTCATAATGCAAATTTTTGCATTCATCATGAAATCCTATTTTGAAGACTAGAATATTTTTGGGTGAATTTTTGAATTGCTAAATATAGGTCAGATTGCTTAAGTTGGTGGTTTTAGGTACCTCAACCTTAATCATATTTTTATAGAAATCATCAGTGAAGAAATGGTGTTTGAATCACATTCATCTAGTCATACTTTGTCAGTGTGAAGAAATTGTGTTTATCAGTCTATCTCAATTTTTGGAAAACATAAGAAAAGAAATCGTGGGCTGGGCCGGAAATTCCATAATTGCATACTGCCCGTACCCTCTCCACACTGGGTGGACTCTCCAATACTTTGTGTTAGTAGAGTCCACCGAGCATAGAGAAAGTACGGGCAATAACATCACCGCTATCATTGTCGCCAGAGCTGCCGGATGGACACGCACCCATTGAAAAACTCTGGACACGCCCACACTGAAATACTAGATTAATATCATAGGCCTCGATGAGACTCATATCAGAAAGTCAGCTAACAAGAAGATATACTACACTTGGACTTAGACAAAAGGCCAAGAAGGGTATGCCTCACGAGATTAAACCCCAAAGGCTGTATGTCCTCACTCTCACTGCCGGTATCCCAAACCATATGGGACAACTTCGGTAACACTTTTCAACCTGCCCTTGCTTTCTCTCATTGAAACACCTCATAAAAACCTAGTACATCTATAGATCTCAACAATGTGTGAATAAAGCGATGTATGACTGCATTGGGAACCAAATGGAAAGAGAGAAAGTAAAGTGAGAAACAGAAGCTCATGGATAGCTGTGTCGAGAGTTTCATGTAAATGCAGATACTGGGCCTGCATATTCACAAAGTTTGCAAAGACATACAATCAGGGGCTTCACCTGCCCTGGATGCGTTGCCAAACTGAATACAACCTCTGCTGCTTAAAGATTAGTGGACCCAGCCATACCCTACAAAGCTCCTCAAAATGGAAGTCAAATGCCCAAAGAAAACGTGCTCTCGTTACTAGGAACACAGGCGCTTGTTTTTGACTCCTGCCATGTAATAGCACCGACACCGTGAATGTCACCCCATGTGATGCTCTCTCACTTCAACCTTAGAAGAGCCTCTTCTTTGTTGTTGTTGCTATTGTTGTTGTTGTTGTTGTTGTTGCTGCTGCTGCTGCTGCTGCTCAGGTGCAAAGCCAGCCTGGAAGAGCACAACCAACAGAAAACAAGCTCGTTACACAAAATTCATTACCAAGTAAGTGCTTTTGTGTAGCAGAAGTAATGTGTTTTGGACAAGCCTGCGTTCATAAAACGTGATTCCACAAAGACAAGACATATAGAAACGACATGCACAAATTGTGCCAAAACCAGAAAGTCTAATAGTTAATTATAGTAACTTTCAAAACGCTCTATCGTTCAAAAATGGAGGATATGATTTCTTCTTTCTATTCGTACATTTTGTCACGTTCCTGGAAGCGGTTTGGGCACTTAAAGAGGGGTTAACCAAATCACTCGTCATATGTGAAATCAGCTGTCTGTAAAAACTCGCATCTAGATCTGAAAGTTGATCTCTGCAATTGCTGTACTCGATCACGGGTTTGAAAGCCTGCAATGAATTACCTGTGGTGGCTGATACATCATTTGCGAGTTTGGCGGAATGGCTGGCTGGCCGACCATCATCTCCTACATCATGACAACTGTGATGATAAGCACTGCTGAACTTACATATTAAATTTTAAAGTACAAGCTTCTGCCTCAGACATCACAAATGTGAGGGCAGGGCAGCGTAGATACTCCAAAAAATGTGATAAGTGATCGAACAGACAAATACTAATTGCATCCATCCTTTCGCTATTTCATATCACTACCAAAAAAGGGTGTTGTTTTTGACATTTTAGCTTCGAAAAACAGTTTTTTTTACTCTAAAAACACAACGTCGAAAACAACACCCATTTTGGTAGTGTATAATTCAAAACCAATAATATAGATATGTTAGGAAGGTGCTTACAGGAGCTCCCATAGGATGATGCATTTGCTGCCCAGGCATTGCTGGGTAGAACATTCCTCCGTATTGGACAGGTTCGCCAGCAACTCCACTCCATGGAACGCCCAAATCCTCCTCCTAGAATACACATATATATATTTTACATGAAATAAAATAGGCTTCAGTAACTCCTAAGTGCCTAAATGACCACTTCCATCCATTGAAATAAATCATTCACGGAAGGTAACAAGATGTAAGAAGAAATCACGTCCTACATTTTTGAACAATTTTGAAAGTTACTATGATGGGAATTTCTGTTTTGGGCTAGGGCGCAAATGCATGAAAATGGGGTCTAAATAAAGGCTGACCAAAATAATTCATAAAACCAACCCAAACATATATGTTGTGAGAATAGTAGAAACATCAGGATGAGACAAAGAGGTCAATTTCAACAGACTGAACGGTATTCAAGATGTTTGATGGTCTAGAAAATGCACCTTCAACTCATCACGGGGAACAATGTCTACAAGAAAGTCAAAAATGTCACCCCTGGTGATGGCGCCCGCAATATCATTTCTTTGAAGCGTTCGTCGCTTATTCTCTTCAGTGTGAATCCAAGACCGAAGCGTTAATTCCAAGATAAACATCTCACAAGCTTTTGAAAATAACACTGGCGCTTCTGCTGCAATCATCTGTTACCCCCAAAAAAAAAACCACATGATTGAGAACACAATATGCCATTTTTTTGCGGGTGACTGAAAACGCAAAAGCATGGAAAACAATATCATAATTCATCTCATCGCCCACACACAACTACCAGGCAAGCAAAGCTTAGTGCTTGTAAAACTGGCCAAGGAAGCGAGACAGGCTTAAATGAAGAAGACAAACAGATGCTGACCTTAACATCTTCATCAGACTTCATGATTTTTTTAATGCGTGCGAGCGGCAATTGATGAGTCTTGAAATCTGAAAAACGCAAGTGTCAAAAATGTAATGCCAAGTAATACTCTCATTGCTTGAATGATCACAAAATATTACTAATAGCCATAGTCCAACATTGCTCCCAACTACATACCATTAATTTGTTGCATCTCTTGCATTTGCTGACCCCAAAAATCGGACAATTGTTGCTTTTGAATTTGCTGATAATGGAGTTGCGGTTGCATCTACACATCGAAATACACAATAGCATACACATTGACAGATAAGCACATGATCAAAGACCAACTTTGGCTACTACCTAGCAGTGATCTCAGAACCACTTTATGACATTTAGAACATTATGCGACCTCCCACAAAAATGGTATCTACTTTTGCTACCTAGTGCATGCAATACTCACGATACCTCTATAATATCCGGCAATACCCTTGATATATTAAGGTGATACCATGATGATATCCGCGGATATCACCTCATGAAGTTGCTACATATTTATATTATGATGAGCATTCTCGCTACATTACATTTCAAAAAAAAATCATTTTCTTTCTTTGTATGTTTAGCAGCCCCATTTTTTTGGGTAGAAATCCAGCTAATTTTAGCCAGTTTTGAGATCACTGCTACCTAGCTTCAACACCAACACCATCAGCAAAGCTTATCAACAATAATATTAGCTACTGCATACACAATAACAAACATTCACTATAACAAAGAGGGCATGATCAACAACAGTTTGAAAACACCAACGTCATCAGCTACTACCTAGTTTATCAACACCGAACAAAGGAAATAACAAGCTGCATGCAGCGAGCCTGTCTTTCTATCAACCTCCTCTCGAACCACTGCACAAACATTCAACTAAAGAAACACACAACCTAGAACCCTAATCTAATTGAGCTTCACTTTCAAATCAACACCGGCTGTTTAAAAACACTCATCGGTCGGAGAAACTCAATGAAAAGGAAACTGTTTACGAGCTGAGCCAAAAAAGCATCCTCGCCGTTCGAAGCATCCAACGGCAAACGTACACCAACATGCATGTTGAGTTACCTTGCCATCGTCGTGATCCATGATCGCCAAAACCCCACTCAATACGAATCCCGCCGCCTAATTGCGAAAGGCTAAAAACGCAAACGTGAACCCAAAACTCATCAGTCACGGAATTGATTGATCCCTTTGCAGTAAGTTAAGTTTAGCTGGGCGTGACATTCCAGGCCATAGCTGAGAAACCAACGCAGCAGCTACAGGCAATCAAACGCAGAGAAACAGACAGAGTAGCCAAGTTGAGATGTCGTCGGTGGACGGATGAAAGAGATACGACACGAGAGGAAATGGATGAACGGAAAGGCTTGGTCATGGATGAATGGATGAATTCGTTCATTCATGGGTGAATGAGTCACCGTGGATAAAGGGTGTACTGTAGTTCTTCATTTACTCACTAAGTCACTATCCGGGTATTTTTTTTTTTTTTTGGCACTGTAGCAGTGCTCCATGCATGTCCATTACATGCATGTAATGGAGAGTGGTCATTATGATGGTAAAAGAAAACTAGACTTATCCGTAAAGTCCCTTAACCCTTAACCCCTAAACGTCACAGCGTCCAAAAACTGGATCACGAACGGATTCAAAGTCCTATAACTTTTTCATGCAATGTGGGATGACTTTCGTCCAAGTCACCTTTGCAAGCCTATTAAGTTCTCTACCAATGAGAGTAAATCTCTTGTGATGGGGAGAGGTTCATAATATTGGAGAGGCCTCCAAATGCAAATATGTCAAATTTGTTGGGTAGATTTCATGCATGCAATGGTCCTTTCATGTACACTTATTGTACATTTGAGTCATGCTAAAATCTATTTTTCAGGCTAACATCTACTTGCGTTCAAAGGATCGGTACGTTATGGGGTTAAATGTCCTATGGGGATAGTATATACGTTGTCGTATGATTGAGATTTGCTACTAACAAGAAACTTTAAATTGAGATCTTAATAGCTCATTTGAACCGCATTAATGTAAATTTCAACTTCCCTTCTGCACCCAAATCCATTAAAGGTGTGGATCCGTTTCAAATACAATCAAAATACACCATATTCTATTGGTCGCCACGGCACGTTCAGACGTTTAGGGGTTAAAAGTGGGTGAGTGGACCATAGTTTGAATGACTGGCTAGTGATATTAATTCTCAAAAAAGAACATGTGTCGGGCACTAAAAAAACTGTGGATGCAAACTTTGAAAGCATCAAAATCGGTGCTAAAAAACTTTTCACCCAAATTTCTATTATTCATCTTCACACATGAAGAAGGTGATTGCTAGCCCCGTTTCTGGCAATAGATTTTTGCTATATTTACTTAGACCATCCCCACTCACCCATTCTTTTCATTTCCTAAAGTTTCTCTCGATAGTTTTCGTTTCTCCAAATTTTAGTCAAACTAAGGCCCACTCAACCCTTTAGTTTACAGATATCTCTACTATATTCCTTGCCTTCGTTGCCGCAACTGCCATTGTGTTTTCAGTACTCAGGTAAAGGGCTCCAAAACCAACGGGGTTTTAATTCCAAGACAATCTAGCCACAATAATCTTCCTAGGACCTAAATCTACGTAAACCATAGATAGCTTATCATTTTGGTCAACATCCAATTAGAGCTCTATGATGTGCTTAGATTTGTATTCTAAAATAAATGAAAGATTTAGATTTTCTTGGAATTAGAACCCTGTCGGTTTTGGAGCCCTCTACCTTATGTTTGTAGGAGGGGACAATGTTTGGAATATGGCGGATAGACTTTCCGAAGATCGGAAACATCGCCATGTACTGGGGGAGGATCAAGTTTGTTTTCTTGGCCATCGTGACCATTTGTGGCCGCCACCATTTCCTACTACATTCAAAATTTTGTGTGACTTAGACAAATTATCAACAACACAAACTTGGATATAAGTTACATGTCATTTGCTCACTTTTACAGGAACATTACTTATTATAATCTCCATGTCACTACCGGAAGGCATTTGTGGAATTGAAGGTAAATGACGTATAATGACACAGATGTCGGGCTCCCCACAACATATAAGAAAATAATTCTAAAAGGGGAGGATCCAAACTATATGGGTCGTACTATCTTGAAGTGCCCAAGCCCAAAAAATTTCAAAGATCCCTTGGGGCTGCTCCTCCAAGCATGTCCATGCCCTGCAAGGATTAACACTATACCATGTATGATGCATTTGTAAGTTACATGTGGAAATTCATAAGAGGAAAAAATGGTTTATTTTAATAATAGTATGTAGTTTTGTGTCACTCTCATCATCCACCCAAAAGTCTCCAAAGTACAATAGAGAAATTTGCAAACTCTGTGGATTAGTGATCCAGACTTGCCTCCAGTATCCCGTATATTCTAGATATCCAAATAGTCCCTCACACAAGCTCAAGAGGGTGTGCCAGGCTAGGATTAGAAGCCATAGGGCTTTGGGGGCCACGAGGTCCACAGTTCAATCCTTGGCGGCGGTGACCTCCGGCGGCATACCCGGTGGCGCGCCTTGACACGGGAGCAAACTCACTCACCCTACTTTACTTACTGGAAATATAGCTCATCCGGTTTTTATTTTTGGAACTTGACACTCCTATTTTTAATGTCCTGTGAGCCAGAATCTTTATTGACGTAGTACAGGAAGCCTGAGATTTCAGGACTTTACGAATTTCTCTAATATCCTACGAAAAGTGGCGTCCGCTTTTCACAAATACTGTGTTTTCTTTTGTTATAATTTCCAACTGTAACCAGTGGATCAAATATTTTTTTTTGTGAAAACTTCGAAGTTACAACTACGTATATCTAGGAATAGTTAATTACTAAAAATAGTCCATGTACAAGTGACACACGTTGATTGTTTACACAAACCATCCAAAATCTGTAGACTGTGGCTACAATACCTTGGCACAACATGGTTAAATCTATGAATAGACTTTTAGCAAGACAAATTTTGAGCTAAATTCTTTGAAAATTTTAGTGTGACATAAATGCAATATTTTAATTATAAGAAATTCTCTAAGGAAAAAATCCGGAAACTGAAACTGTTCAATTAGGCAACAGTTGTCAATAATTGCATCGAAATTATTTGAATTATGGATGGATGAAAAACTTGTTGCTTCACGTTTAAATTCCATTTCTTTTTTTACTTCATGCAGTTTCAGGAAGTATATCCTTTAGAGGTTTAGCAATTGTTTATTTATTGATACACGTGATTTTCAATGTTAAACTTATGGATGTTACTTTTGAAGTGGTTATTATATTTTAACCATATACAATTTTGAGACAAATTAATTTCAATAATTTCAAATTTCAAATATTCTTTAACCCCTAATTGCCCAACCATGCATATTTTGCTTGATGTACAGATTTCATCCGTAGTTTCTCATCCATCATGCACTTTTTGTAGTGTAATTTTTTTACTAAATTTTTTATGGGAAGTTAGCTTCACGTATGTGTGATCCGATCAAAAAGGAAACAATTTGTGAAAAAATTATGCCTCATTTTGTGTTGCAGTGTTTCACCCAAAATTTTGAAGATTTTAGTCTAAAATTGTTCTTGAAAAAATTAACTCATAAAATCAAGCATCTAAAAAATCTCCAAAAATCACAACACCTAGAGTACTACATTATAAACCATCACAACAAATTTCATTCACATATTATCAATATCTTATTCTTAATCAAATTTCAAAATAATTTTTTATTTTATGTTTCAAAATTTATAGAAAAATATTAGTGATGGCAATCATAGATCTAACCATATCAATAGAATCTAGAATTCAAAATGTATAACTTTTATTCATACATCAAGTAATAAATATTCATGTTAGTTGCATTTTATAATACATCTTTAAAAACTGCCCAAACTGGACATAGGTGAGGGCAATTAGGAGTTAAAAAAATCTTAAATTCAAATGAAGGTCAATTTTCAAGAAATACCTAAATTACATCTCTTTGTCATATAGATAATAATTATATAGGAATTAAAATAGTTATAGGTTCTTTAAATATTAATTGGAACCGTGCCGTTGAACACAAAACAAATGCAGATAAAGAATAGCCACTTGTTTTTGAGCTTGGGTTGTCTTCTCGATGGATTCCAGCGCGGAACGGTCGAGTGGGACAAACCGAGCTCTATTGTATAATAGACTAGTGGGACCCGTGCCGTTGAGCACATCGACGAATTCCAGCGCGGAATGGTCGAGTGAGACAAACCGAGCTGATTGTATAATAGATTATTATGGGATGGTTTTTGTGACGAGTTTCGTTAGAATGGATGAACGTGCGATGGATGAGAAGCACCTTCAGTATCTCTCGAAACGCAACAGGCATGCACTATTCAAACGGGGAGCACCCCAAGGGCGACGTGGCAAACCGAGGACGGTCCGATCCCCGAATCGACGGTCGCGGGGTCGTCTCTCTCCCTTCAACACAAAGCGTTCCCCAGAAGCAGGGGCGTTTTGCTCTTTCACAAGCGGAGCTTCACGCCATAGCCGGAGGGCGCATTAACGTACTTAGCCCCAAGGAATTTTTCTTCGTTTTGTTTCGGCTTGATTTTTTCCCCTAAACCCTAGAAGCCTTAGCGATGGCGGTCAACAAGTACCTGCTGGTGTCGCTGCCGCTGCAGGGATCGGAGCGCCAGACGTGGGAGAATCTGCAGAGCGGAGTCTCGCGAGCTGCGTTTGACACTCCGACGTACAAGGTAACCCGCTCAATTCGACAGATCGCCTCAGTTTAGCTTTGGATCGCTTGGAATGCGGAGTTTCAGTATTACATTGTAACGATTTTTTATTTTTTTTTGATTTTTTTTTGTGTGTGTGTGTTTGTGTGAGCTCAGTTCCCCATTCCGCAGCTGCGAACCGGGACGCTGGACTCATTGCTTGTCCTCAGTGATGATCTCACAAAGGTGCGAATTCGAGCTGACTTTGATCTTCGCCCGTTTTCAGATTTCAACCTAATTCTAGCGATCTAATTCTTTACGAGTCATACTCATTGCAAACCCTCGCTGTTGAAAGAAGATTTGAACCGCCGTAATTTTCTGATCGATCGGGGTTTTCAGACTGAAACCTAATTCTAGATTAATTGGTATAAACCGATCTAACCCTTTTGTTGAGGAGTCATACTCTCACTGCCCTAATTTTTGTTAGCAAAAGGACTTTCATTGAACGGAATGCTCTAATTTTCTGATTGAGGTAGCGAGGAAATGATCGTGTAACATTCAACACTAGAATGATCCAAAGAAGCAGGGCCAGCAGTGATTCTTGTTGCTAAATTTAGCCAAAATTGCTACATAAAATTTGGACTGGTTAATCGATACAAAGGATTTTTGAAAAAGGAGAAGGAATAATAGCCAGATTTCCTACATGGAGTCAAGATGTGTAAACCTAGGTATCATCCAGATATTGCCTAAGTAACACCTTGTGTATTACCCTGGTATTACCTATATATTAATATGAAAAGAGCATCCAAGGAGCCTGGATTGCTCTTCAAGCCATTGAAAAGTAGCAAAAATACTCCTGAAAAAAAAAACATCACTGAGCAGGGGTTTTTTGAATTATGGAATCGTGATTCTCTGAGCCCCTAATTTTTTGTACGTTCCAATTACAGGCGAATCAAGTGGTCGAGACGGTGACTCATAAGGTGCGGAGGCAAATAGACGACTTGGAGCGGGCATCCAATGCTGACAGTAGCGGTGTTCTTTCTGTTGATGGAGTTCCTGTGGACCATTACGTGACCAGGTATTGAAGCAAGTAGACTTTAAGTGATTTTTTTCAGTACACGAGATTGAGGAGAGATGGGGATTGGCATATACTATTGCTGACGAGGAGTAGCTTTGACCCTTTGCAGGTTTACTTGGGATGATGCGAAGTATCCAACCATGACACCTATGAGAGAGATTGTGGACACAATTCAGGAAAACGTGGGCAAGCTTGAAGATGATCTTAAGGTACGCTCTTGCAGGTCTTTGAAGCCTTTGAACCACATTCTAAAGCTCTTACAAACGTTTTCCCTTTTCTTTTCATGTTTTTGATGACGTTTCTATTACTTTGGGACTCCCATATTTGAAGAGAGATTTTTTTTTTCTTGCTGTCACTCAACTGTGTAGCATACATTTGTCTATGATTGCAGATAAGGGTTTCGGAGTACAGCAATGTAAAGACATCTTTGACCACAATGCTGCGAAAGCAGAGTGGCAGGTGTGTCTCTGAGATCCACAGCAATCTAGTGTTTGTGTAAATTTACCACTAAAGATGCAGTTTACCTTAAATCCCTAAGGGGCCAAGGATTCATGATTTTAAAATGAAGAATTCAATCAATTATTTGATTCAGATGGGACCAAATTTTACATCACTGGAATCAGTGGAAAATGTTGCATGTGTTGATATATAAATAAAAAAGTTTGTACAAAACTTCGCATAAGACCTACTCAAAACTACCAAGAAAAGCATGAGGCCCAATTTGGGCTTCTTGGGTCCTTAAGGGGTTAATAATCATTTGACAACTTTTTCATATCGTATTTTGAAACTCGCGGTGAATTTGGACAGTATGGCAGTACGGGATCTTTCGAATGTAGTGAAACCCGAGGATATTATCAGCACTGAGCATCTGACCACGCTTCTGGTGGTGGTGTCCAAGTATTCACAAAAGGACTGGCTAGCAAGCTATGAAAAGCTCTCCAATTTTGTGGTACGTGACTGGCTTTAGCAGTTGCATTTTTTCTCCCAAGTATCTTAATGAAATGTGTTCTACTTCGACAAATGTGATGTAGCTTTGTACAATAATGAACATTGGTAATCACGATAGGTTGTGTGGTTGATGAAGGTTCCACGCTCTTCCAAAAAACTCACGGAGGATAATGAATACGCTCTTTACACCGTGACCTTGTTCCGGAAGGTCGCTGATTCCTTCAAAACCTCCGCAAGAGAACGAGGTTTTATGGTAAGTAAATTCTCTTGCCTTGAAGTTCATTGACCAACAATCATGATTTGCTATATCTGTATTTCAGTGACTAACTGATTACCCTCAAGTAGGTTCGGGAATTTGAGTTGGACCCAGAAGGACAGACATCCAAGCAGGAAGAGATGGCAAAGTTACAAAAAGATCAAGACGAACTTCGCCAATCCCTTCAACAGTGGTGTTATCAAGTTTATGGCGAGGTAATCCTTCTGAATATACTCCCTCTTTCTGGAAATAATTGTCCTAGTTTTTGGCATGTTTTTTTTGCAATATTTGTCCTATGTTTTATGCTTCAAACTTGAGCCCTGTCCGCTTCAAACAGGTCGGACAATGAGAGTGACACAAGAACTACATACTACTATTAAAGATAGACCATTATTTGAGTACTGAGATGGCTTCTTAAGCGTGACTTCAAAACATGCCTAAAACTAGGACAGTTATTCTGGACAGGGGGAGTACTAATGATTCTAGCTCAAGTGCTTGTGTTTTCCGAGGGATTGCATGTTCATTAGACCGATTTGCATGCTAATATGAACTCATTGTGTTCCGATGTACAGATATTTAGTGCATGGATGCACTTGTGTGCTATTCGACTCTTCACCGAGAGTATCTTAAGATATGGGCTTCCACCAAAATTCCTGGTCAGCGCCATTCTGTTACCAAACCTGTTTGCTTGGTAGCTTTGATCTGATATCTCAACTTGCACTTCTCAGCAATACGATTCTTACTACGTCTTTTTAATCTATCCAGGCTGCTGTTTTGGCTCCAAGCTCAAAGACTGAAAAGAAAGTACGTGCAGTTTGTGACAAGCTCTCGAGCGAGACAAACAGGTACGTCTCATTGGTGTCGGAGATTTCTTTACCATGAAATGTTTCAAGACAAGGTTATGTAAATGGATTCAACTAATCCGAAGCAAGAGCAAGAGTGGCTGATTGTTAGATAAAGATACGTTTATGAGCACATACTATGCTAGTCTGCTACTCTGTCCAGAAATAACTGTCCTAATTTTTGGCATTTTTCAACTTAACGTCTTTTTTTTTGCCAAAAAAGGCCGTCTCAGCACTTGAAAAATGGTCTATCTTTAAAAGTAGTCTGCAGTTTTTGTGTCACTCTCATTCTCCGCCCCGTTTGAAGTGGACATGGCTCACATTTGAAGTATAAAACACAGGACAAAAACTAGGGGAAAAAGAATGCCAGAAAGGCAGAAACTATTATTTCCGGACAGAGGGAGTAGAGATTAGATGATTGATAGCCAGGTTCTCACAGCAGGAAATTGCTGATTGATTCATGTGCTGAATTTTCTTGTGCAGTTCATTTTGGCATTCTGAAGATGATGCCGGGATGATGGGGCTTGCGGGTGGCGACTCAGAGGTGCATCCGTATGTCTCACTAACAGTGAATTTGGCTGGATAGGAATACCAATTGAAGTATTTTCCGACTCTAGAGTATCAGGGTTCCCTTCATTTAAGTTCAAATATTGTTAAATACAACTCTTCCTTGATGAGGTGATTTATATGTATTTATGTTTTCCACACGTGGCCTTGTGCCAAAGGTCAATATCCTGTGCAGATCATTTATTTTGTTTTTTAACATCTACATCTACTTAATCAGAAGTATCCTCGCCAACTGGGAATAGTTGGTTATTTGGTAAGTCCTCAAAGGACCCATCAATACAGAGCGATGTACTGTACCCAGATGCAAAAGAATTAGCTTGGGAAAGAAACAATTGAAACAAAAAGAGGTCCCTACAGCAAAAGAAAAGGATGTGTGAATTTGTAGTTTGTAAAGAGTAAAAGCATCTGTGGCAATTATCATGCTATTAACCCTTTAAGGTCCCGATTCAACACTGTTTTCAAAGATTCGTTATAAAATGTTTGATAAAAAATGAAAATGGAGTTGATGTTCAAAGCAAAGTTATAAATATCAATGTGAAGATAACATCTGTACGGTTGGATTCATCATATTTATTATTAATATTTTTTAATTAATTTTGCAAGGTTTTCTCTTGAAATTCAATTAAAAATCCAAAATTAACATTAAATTTTTAAAAAATATTGTAATGAAATTGGAATAACATGCGCTACAAGATGGTATGGTTTTCACTATTTGATTCTACTTATTATGGAAAATCATGTTTAAGGCCTCACTTTTTGAACTAAGAATGAAACTTGACATAAACCACTTTTGCTATTTTTCAAAAAAACTCAATACCTTATTTTGAAGATCTGTACCGTACAAATGGTAGTCAACTAGCACAAGAATTTAAAAAAAAATTGAATGGATGAAAAACATCACCGTGCGTGGTGAAAGAACGCTTCAGAAATCATCCAGCGTCCAGAATCTGGACGCTGGCGCGTCAAAGGGTTAAGTGTGTCTTGCGATTCTTTAACCCTTTAACGTCATAATTCAACACTACTTTCAAAGATTCGTTATAAAATGTTCGTTGAAAAAAAAAATGGTATTAATGTACAAAGGAAAGTTGTTAATGTCATTTGTACGGTTGGATACATCATATCTTTTATTAATATATATATTTATATTGTTGGATACATCATATCTTTTATTAATATATATATTTATATTGTTGGATACATCATATCTTTTATTAATATATATTTTTATATTTTGCAAGGTTTTCTCTTTAAATTCAATTAACCCTTAAACGACAATGCAAGCCCCACGGGCTTGGTTATATTTTGGGAGAATCTTGTTCATCACTTCTATTCCATTGCACCAAATGGGGTTTTTAAAATGCCAAACTGAGCACCTTAGGAAGATCTATACTTCTTTAGAATAGAGCCAAAGTAAATTAAACATCCCGGCTCGATACATCTTGGACAACGTACTCATCCAACACGAAACCATTGAATGGGCGAAGGACTCTGGGCAAGAGATGATTCTATTAAACCTGGACTTTAACCCTTTAGCGCGCCGGCGTCCAGATTCTGGACGCCGGATGAATTTCAGAAGCTCGATTTCTGTAGGTACCGGATGTTTTTCATCCATTTTTATTTTTTTTCATTCTTGTACTAGTTGAATACCATTTGTACGGTATGGATCTTCCAAATAAGATAATGTGAATTTTTGAATATTTACAAAAGTGATTAATGTCAAGTTTCAATCTTAGTTCAAAAAGAAAGACCTTAAATATGATTTTCCATAGTAAGTAGAATCAAATAATGGAAACCATACCATCTCGTAGTGCATGTCATTCTAATTTCATTACAATATTTTTAAATTTTTTTGTGTTAATTTTGGATTTTTAATTGAATTTCAAGAGAAAACCTTGCAAAATTACTTTAAAAATATTAATAATAAATATGATGAATCCAACCGTACGGATGTTATCTACACATTGACATTTACAACTTTGTTTTGTACATCAACTCCATTTTCGTTTTTCATCGACCATTTTATAACAAATCTTTGAAAACAGTGTTGAATCGGGACGTTAAAGGGTTAAAAAAGCCTACGACACGGTCAGTCTGCCATTCCTCTTTCAAGTGATGCAAGCGCCAGGAATTCCCCTTGTTCTTACAAATGGTTTGTACTCTCTTCACTGATGCCGAGGCATCCATTTGTGTAAATGGGAGTGAATCGAAATCCTTTCAAGTGCTTCGAGGGGTGCGTCAGGGCTGCCCCCTCGCGCCCTACCTATTTTATTTGTGGGCGAAGCCTTGAACATTGCTGCCAAAGTTGCCTTAGCTGCTGGAGAATTAGATGGTATCATGCTCCCTGGAGGATCTCATGAGCAACTACTCATCCAATACGCAGATGACACGCACTTCACGTGCTATGGAACTGAACGAAGATTCAACCGGTTGCTAGGGTTGGATAACCTATTATCACCACCTCCCCCATTTATGACAGGTACAACTTTCTTGGAGCCACCACAATTGAGACCCAAAACCACCAATTTCACTATTCAAGTAGACCAATGGCATGCCAAGAATTGCGAAGAAATAGCTGGTGGTTTTGGGTTAGCTCATGAGCGGATCCAGGAACAACAAAGTGTGAACTTAGGAAATTGGTATGTGATGTATGGGTAACAGGTTACTTTCCACTTTGGAATTTTGTATAAAATTGACAAATGCGAATTAGATGTTGCAAATTTTTGCAATCATCATCAAAACCTATTTCGAATGCAGTCATATTTTTTGGGGAATCTAGCACTGCCAAAAATAGGCCAGATTGCTTAAGTTGGTGGTAATAGGTTATCCAACCCTACTCTTGATCACGCAATTCGGCTTAGCCTCCGGTCTCGCCCCAAACTGGCTGAAATCCCTCGCTTATTGGCTCTCCACTCAACCTGCTCCACCATGGTTGTAGCACATCCCTTGCCCATGGGGAGTCGAATGTCAGCTTTCAAAGCTGTTGTTAGGCACGCCTTTCGGCATCAACCTCAACACTGCAGATGTGGATGAGTTTTTAGCTTCGGAAAAAACTTGACTGTTGGTCAACAGTACACCTCTCACTAGCCGGACGAACTGTCATTGTTAATTCGGTTCACCTCTCATCCCTTTGGTACTTTTTTAATGTTTTGGGTGGCTCGTTGAAAATAATTCGACAGCTCGCGAAATTTCTTGTGGGCCGGCACGGCACAACGTAGTCGATAACTCGTCCGATGGACCGATTGCTGTGCTCCAAAGAATGTGGGCGGACTCCATTTAGTCGACCCGGAGGAAGCTCTCCATGCCATGATGGCGAAATGGGTTATACGCGCCATGACACCAAGAACCTCAGCTCTCCAAATTTTGTTGCGGTTTCGATGTCTACTGGTCCGGCCTCAAGCCCGTGGCAACTTGCCACCATCATTCCAATGGATACTATTACATAAATTCCGCGCCACTCGCGGGTCTCGGGTTTGGAATAGAATTATCAAAGCATGGAGGAAAATAGTTGCAAATGTGGAGGTCTCAGCACCCGAGAACACCGACGAAGTGCTCACGACGAACCTGTGGTGGTCCACGCATTTCATTGGTGGATCATTCGGCTTTTCTTTGCTACGTGCTGCCCAACTTATGCACAAAGACATGAACCAGATCCAGGACATTTGGTCCGATCGCGAAAATCAATTCCTTTCTTGGCGTGATGCTCAGCAGAAGTTCAACCTCTCCCCGGCGGATCGTCCCCACTATGAATGCCTCACCGCCAGGGTCCCTCGCCGGTGGATTCACATGCTTACTCGAGACAGGATCTACTCTAACTGTGGAGATTACTTGGGCATTTTCACCAACGAAGAAGACATGTTGCCGGCGATGATTTTTCAGACGTCACAGCATTTCCAGCCACAGATTCGTGCAGCCCAGATACGCACCAATATACCGGCCGGTCAGCCCCACTTTAGTGTTGGCCATCAGTCGTTGATCCTGCGCCGAAGGCCCCCCACTGAACCTTCTGAAGACGTGCCATTTGACGGTTGGCTCAAACATCTGCATGTCGTTCAATCCGGACAATATATGTTGTTTGTATTGAATTCTAGACTCTAACATGCCAAGACATAACGAGGCAAAATCTAACTAAGTACTCATGAGCCAGATAAGCTATGAATAGAATTAATTTATTAATAGGGAAGAATCCCTTTACATAGTCATCAATAGACGTGTCTTTACAAGTCCTATTGGCTCATAAAAGGTCACACGCCTTTTGACCCTTGGAAGATTGTGTTATGTGAATAGTCACATATCTGTATATGTATCTATATACGTATCTGTTTAATATATATATCCTAAATGATAAACTACACTTCTACAGTTTGTTGGAATTCTTGCAGAGCTACACTTTGACCCTGGCAGGTTCTCTTTTGAAAGAGCCGGTCTCATTCACTCGTACTCCGTCAAAAAGGGACTGGCTTTGATCAACAAGCGTACACAGCTTTCACGATCGATTCCCGCCAAGTGGCATGGCGTTCTCTCGGAGGACTACAAGCCGCGATGGAGCGAACTATGGCGTCCAAATCGACCCCACAAAGATGTTGCGTTCATTTGGTCGGTTTATCACTGCGCGGTAGCTGTGAACTGTTGGCGATCCTAGGCATTCCCGGGGATATCCATTACCAGTGAGAGTTGTCCGGCAGGTCTTGACGAATCTATTTTACACCGCTTCCATCACTGCGTGAAGACCAAGCATGCATGGGATTTCGCCTTGACAGTGCTTTACATAGCCCTCGCATTGCTTCAAGAAAATGGCAGATGGCCAACGCTTACTTGGCAACAGTGCGTCTTGGGTTCGAAACTTCCGGGCCGGTTAAAGAAGGGTTCAACCATGTGGTCACTCTTTCGTGGCTCGGTCATATGGACAAGTTGGCTCAATAGGAATGCACAAAGCTTCTGTAATGACGACTGGTCCCTCCAAAAACTTGAGGTGATCCTGTGGGATGCCCTCACGGACTATGTGAGGATTGCATGGCTTAAGACGCAGCAGCTGTGCGAACGCCACCTAACGAAGGCTCCGAAATTCTTCGTTTAGTATGATCATAGGTAGTGGTGTTGTTCTTCCTTTAGTATGATCATAGGTAGTGGTTGGGAAAGAAATTGAAAATCGAAAAAAAAATTGCTCTCGCCGGGGTCTTGGCCCTTGGTCCACTTTGATGTTTTGTTTTCTCAATGGAATAAAATGTCCTGTTGTTTCGAAAAAAAGAAAAAAGAAAAAAAATTAAACATAGAATCATGCTTAAAATGGAATTTAAAAGAGATCTTGGGTGTGAAAGCAGGAAAGCATATGTCATTTAACCTCTAAAGGACAAAGTGTCCAAACTAGGACATTTCAATGTTCGGGTAGGTTCCCATGGTGTCAATTTTTATTTTTTATTTCGAAATAAAACATGTGAATTTGGTATGTCTATACAAAAATGGGAATCTAATTTTTTTTGATTCCGACTTTTTAAGTGAAAGTTATGGAACAAAAGGGTTTTTTTTGGGGAGAATGGGCAAGGCTTAAAATAAACCTCAAAAATTATTTTTTTTCAACTTTAACCATAGGATCATGTTAAAGATTACCAAGAGAGTGCATGGTAAAATTTTCATAGAATTTGACTGTACAGATTGCAAGATTATAGCGTTTGAAGTGAAAAAGATGAAATTGCAGTCTTTTGGATATTTTTTGACCGTCTTTGAAGACATGGGAAAAATTGTTAAATTGGTTAAAAAAATTCTTAAATATTATTTAAATGTTTAATTTGGTATTTTCTATCAAGAGGAAAAACAAATTCATAAAAAAATGAATAGAAAGAGGTGAAAATGATGCTCAAAAACAGGAAAAACCGCGGTTTTTTAGGGGTTAAGGGTTAAGAACCTAAAATGTTGTAATGAAATTGGAATAACATGCACAACGGGATGGTACAGTTTCCATTATTTGATTGTACTTATTTTGGAAAATCGTGTTAAAGGTCTCACCTTGTGAACCTTGACATAAACCAATTGTGTTGTTTTAAAAAGAATCACAATATCTTATTTTGATGATTCATGCCATACAAATGATAGTCAACTAGCACAAGAAATTTGAATGAATGAAGAATTGTAAAGTATATGGTGTTGAGAGGTTGTAGTCTAATGTTGAGAAAGGTTGCAATCTTGTTGTTCATTTAAATAACACTTCGTAAAAACATGAAATCCATACAAAATATTTTCTTTATCATGCATTTTTCACATATTTAAAAATTTGATACTTTTGAAGACTATTCCAACAACTACACCATCCAACATTCTTTATTTTTATTTTATTTTTTCGAACACATTTTTAGTGATCCATTAACATAATTTTATAGAAAATTTGATTATAAATAGGTTAGGCTCAAAAAGCACTCAATTTGGACATTCCTAATTCATTTTACAACACTTTCTATTTTTGAAACGATTACTTTTGGGTTGCTTCGGCACTTAAAGGTTAGTATAGAAGTCATCTTTTGGCTTGGATTTCCTAATTAACTAACCTTTGTATAAATGGTCAATTTTGAGAACAAAACTTAGTTGTGAGCAAATTAGGTTGAGCCGATTTGCATATAGGTCCCATGCTTCAACCATAGGTCCTTCCACAAGTTGAGTTTGAATGTCACTTTTGAGGTTAGATATTGTGAATTGGGCTATGAAATAGAATGGTGATTCAAGGAGTCTACAAAGGTGATTTTAATTGCATCTACAAAGGTTTTCAGGGTGTTGTATAGGTTTTGTGGGCCCCTATCAAAAAGTGTGTTCTCCTATTTTAAACTTGTGTAGGACTCCAAAATTTCATAAAGTCTTCGCTATAGGTACATGGGGGCTATAGGCTTCAATTATGAATTCAAAATTTTCAAAAATAGCCTATATGACTTCCAATATAGAAATGCAAGTTTTCATATGCATATGTCCTCAATACATTTGTAGAAGTTGTATGCAAAGATTTATAATTCAAAGGGCAGTTATAGTTCATTCTTTTATTAGATTGAGATTAGAAACTCAACAATAATTTGTAAAAAACTCAATTTAATAGTCCATGTGGTGTTGAATTTCCTACAAGTTGTGGTCGCATTTTATACAAGTCATGGTTAAGTTTTCTATAGGCCATGGTTGAATTTTAAAACCCAACTAGGTAATAGTATGAGCCATTATTGTCATTGAATCATCATTTCTCTTCAAGGCCTAATTCATTGTATGGTAGAAGCACGTAATTGTGACATACAAATAATCATGATACGCTTTAGGAAGAGTCTTTATTTCAAAACATTTTTCTATGTGAGTCATAGATCACAATTTTTCAAGATAAAGTGTTACAATTAGGTACTTTTACCGTTTACGACATTCAAAGTCAACTTGTGGTAAGCCCTACATTTAACACGTGACACGATCTACATACAACATAACTAGATTATATTACAATTAATTTTTATTTTCAACTCCATTTCTACATTAAAATTGTGATTTAGTGTTCGGGACACTATTTTTCAACACGAACACTACTTGACACGGAGATATAGTGTCCTTGTAAAAAATTTAAAAAGTTATGTAAAATTTGAAATGATAAAAACTTCAAGTAAAATTTCTTGATGCATGTGAATTATCCCCAAAGTGAAACACTAGGACTTTGTCTTTTGGACTTTGTTGTTACACTTGAAATAGATTTTTCCAGACATCTCTAAAACTTAAGGGAGCTTTGGGGGAGCTTCTCTTGCATTGGAGAGGTGGGAGGATTGAATCTCCCTAACAACGCAATGCAACCTCATTGGTCTAAAAAAAAGGAGGCAAAACTTGTTTTTGTTTTCTTTGAAGCTCAAAAACCAATTTTGCCTTGTCTTTCCTTTTCTAGTAAGGCTTTGTTAGACTTCACGAATAACTCTAGTGTTCCAATGACAAATGAAAACTATAGAATAAAGATGACATGCCAACTCACGTCACTCTCATCACTTGGAAGGAACGTGGCTCTCTCAATGAAAGTGGGAACAACAAGTGGCAAACTCCTACATATTGTAGGAACACTATTTCTCCTCATCTTCGAACGAAGTGTGATAGCAAACATCAATTCTAGCATGACACTACATCACAATAGTGTAGTGCATGGCTCTCTCAAAAATTCCAGACCAAAAGATCAGCCCCATCATAACATTCAGTCGCCTTCGTGCCCACTACAATTCCTTCATGCACCTTGAGCCTCCACATGTCCACTTAGCTACTGATGAAGTACTGTTGGGTGTGGAATATTGTAAGTTAGAGCCAAGGCAAGGAAAGTGCATGCTACTGAATGTTATGATTTTTCAGCTCAATTGCCTGTGCAGGGCAAACCACAAAACCATGCGGCTTTCCATTGTTTATTTTGTTTGTTCTGTTTGAAAGCCATTCTATGGAGTGAGTGGACATGGAATGGCAGAAACTGAACCTTCTGCACCACAGACTCTGGGATTGCAACTTTTTGTTTTCCTACGATCGTAGAAGCCTTGTACGGTGTACGCAATGGGTGGTCCTCTTGGCAATGGGTGGTCCTCTTGGCAATGCTCATCTTCAGTTAGGAAGGAGGGTATGATTGAGGTTGTACAATATTGTTACAATAGTGTTGTGATGGAGACGGACTTGTGGGTGGGGACCAGTGCTCTGGAAATAATTAACGGACCAGACTGTTTTTCCTCCAAAAACACTCCAATGCTGTCATTTTTACTCCCCATGCAAATATTCCAAAACATATTATTTTTTTACCTTATAACCGTAAGATCTTGTCCTAAACTATTTGAAAACATTCACAACAAATTTTGTTGATTTTGACCACACAGATTGTAAGATAATTGCGTTTGATGAAAAAAAAAAAACACCCCAAAAAAACACATGCCCGAAAATATCAGATGCGTTCAACCGTGGCTACATCTAAAAAACCAAAATCTATCGCGCTTCACTTTCACATTCTATATGATGTTACTTAGTTGTGTATCAATTTTTGTTGGGTTTGGAGATGTTTAGGATGTTGAAGAACACCCTCCACGTGTTGAAGGTTTAAAAGTTAAAAAAAAACCTCTTTGTTTCTGGAATTGCAATATTTTTTACTTTATTTATTAAAAATACAAATTCAAGCGGTGAAACATAAGTACAGTCCACCCTCTATAGAATGGCAATAAAAAAATTTGAAAAAAAAAATTTAAATCTCCAAGTTTTAGAGGACATATAGCATATTTTCTAAGAATTTTGGGGGTTAGGGGGGGAACAAAGGGTAGAGGAAGGGAATCAAAGTGCCACCTCACCCAACCCATTTCAATGTTCATGACCTCACTAACTGTCAAGGTGGATTGTCCTTCATTGGAAGATCTATTTTTTATTTTTGTTTTTCTTGAATGATTTTAATTTTCAAAATTTTAAAACAAAATTGTTAATTAAATTTTTTAATATTTAATTTAAAATAATAATCTTAATTTAAGAAAATATTTTTCAATAAAAAATATTAAATTTTATTTATAAAAAATGAAGTAATTTTTTTTTTAAAATTAATGAGTTTGGAAATGGGGGTGGTCTTCTGCTCCAACAATCCACCCTATTTTCCACACTATGCCCATCTTGTTGCCCCCTTTTAAAATTCAACTATTTCTCTATTGTCCCGTTGTTGTTTCTCCAAAAAAAAACACTTTTCCCCTCATAACTTCTACATACGGTGTCAAAGTTCCAAAAAAAAAAAAATCCCCATTTTTGTGGCACATTGGGGAATCCACTATTGTATTTCCTTCAAAATTTAATTAAAAATGTGTACACCGGAACCTACCTAATTTTCTAATGTCCTAGTTAGGACACTTGATCCTTTGAGAGTTAAGAATTTTTTTTACCTTCTTATATTTACTTAACCCTTAAAGGGCCTGAGATTCATGATTTTCAAATGGAAAATTCAATTAATTACATTGTAAAATATATAATTTAGTTGAGACTAAATTTTGTATTAGTGAAGAATAATGTATATGATGGTCAAGAAACAAACAAATTTGAATAAAAGGAAGTCCACATAGAACCTACTCAAAGTGCTAAAAATATACGAGACCCAATTTGAACTTTTTGGTTTTTTAGGGGTTAACCAACCAACTACGTTGAAATCACCATATACTGCGGGTGGATAATAGTTGTGGGTACATTCCTCCATTTGAACAATTTTTCATACAATTTGGGTGAATTTTAGCACAATATTCCGAAAAAATAATCATTAGCAAAGCGTCTCGTAAATATTGTGGGCCATAGTATATGGTGATTTTAGTGTACCTTTTAGTCGGATCTTCCTTGCTGTTTCATTTATTTACTTACTGCAAATTTATTTTTTAAATCTTAAATTTAGATGGGTTTATTTAACCCTTTAATGTCCCGATTCAACATTGTTTTCAAAGATTTGTTATAAAATGGTTGATGTAAAACGAAAATGGAGTTGATGTACAAAACAAAGTTGTAAATGTCAATGTGTAAATAACATCCGTACGGTTGGATTCATCATATTTATTATTAATATTTTTAAAATAATTTTGCAAGGTTTTCTCTTGAAATTCAATTAAAAATCCAAAATTAACACAAAAAAATTTAAAAATATTGTAATGAAATTAGAATGACATGCACTACGAGATGGTATGGTTTCCATTATTTGATTCTACTTACTATGGAAAATCATATTTAAGGTCGTTCTTTTTGAACTAAGATTGAAACTTGACATTAATCACTTTTGTAAATATTCAAAAATTCACATTATCTTATTTGGAAGATCCATACCGTACAAATGGTATTCAACTAGCACAAGAATGAAAAATAAATAAAAATGGATGAAAAACATCCGGTACCTACAGAAATTGAGCTGCTGAAATTCATCCGGCGTCCAGAATCTGGACGCCGGCGCCCTAAAGGGTTAACCTGTAATTTCTACTAAGACACTTCAAGCAGCTAAAAACAATGAAGGGAAATAAATGGACAATTAGTTAATCCCTAAACATATTACGGTGTCTCCGGAATTATCAATTTGAGGAAAAGCATCGTAAACTACTATTTAGAAGAATATTTTGGACTTGATATACAAATGAAAGTTTTAGATTTTGAATTTCAGATTCCATGCGTACGGCTCCATTTATTAATTCTATCACCATTATTTAATTATAAAATTTGAAAACTAAAACTAAAAGTTCCTTCTAAATTCAATTACGAACAAAATTTTAATATTTTTTGAGTAAAATTTGTTGAAATAAATTTGAAATGAGATACTTTTAAACATGGTGGTTCTTTAAAAAAATTGTGTTTCTTAAATCTATGACCTCATTTTTGCAAGGCCACTTTTGAACTACACTTTGCGTGTTGTAAGTTAGGGGTCGCCATCATAGATTGACCGTAGTATTCCTGTCAGTGCTGCCGAATTGTCAGTATTGATGAGCTCCCCTACCAACTATCCCCTGAACAACATAATTATGAACGACATTGCTTCAATTCTGACATTGTGAACTCATCATATCTCACTTGCTATGTTTCATGTAAAAGTGGAGGTCGAATCAATTACATAGAAATATCAGAGCACAAGCATCAAGTGGCCCGTCCGTATGGATAAGGAGATAACTTTACTTGAAGGACGAAGGATGGTCCGAATTGGGCCTCATGTTTTTTTGGAGCAGTTTTGTGTACACTTACGTAACTATACGTTAAAGTGTTCACCTTACCAATTGAGCCTATTTACACACGTAAAACAGAAATTATTTTTAGTGGGTCTCAGTAGCAAGTTCAAGAGGATCCCAACGCACTTTAGCATGCATTATTTGGATATCGTATGAATAAGTTATGAATTTCCAAAGTGCTGACTACAAGTTGACCTTAACCCCTAAACATACCATCCCTTTGAACAGAAGTAGATTTTAGCCTCAAAAGTAGATTTTAGCCTCAAAAGTAGATATTAGCATGGCTCAGATGTACATGAGGTGTACATGAGAAGACCATTGCAAGCATAATATCTATCCAACAAATTTGACATACTTGTAGTTGGAGGTCTCTCCAATATTGTCAAAAGCTCCCCATCACAAGAGATTTATTGTAATTGGTAGAGAATTTAATAAGCTTTAAAAGGTGACTTGAATGAAAATCATCTGAGGTCGTATGAGAAAGTTACAAGGCTCCAAATCTGTTCATGATCCAGTTTCTGGACACTTGGACGTTTAGGGGTTAAAGCAACCTTAAACTCTGATGTTCAAATTATGTACATTCTCATCAACAACAGCGTGTCAGAATCTACTTATTATAGAAGATTGAGCTATGGACGCTTTTAAAAAAATGGTCGCTTTTAGATATAGTTATCTTAGTAGAAAAGGTGGTGCTTCCAAGGAGGTGCCTAGGCAAAATCACTGTGTATGTGGAATTGAGTACCATATGCTTTGGTAACTCCCTTGGTAATGCTACCTTCTCTACTAGTGCTATTCCCACCAATTCATTTTGAATTTTATTGGAATTTTAGCGGTTTTTATAATTTCAATACCGTAGTTTACTAGCAAGTTTGGCATAAAGTAATATTAAAATTAGATGCCTAAAATTTTGGGAAATTATTGGCATATTTTGCCAAATATCATATAAATTATGATTTAATATTGTTGAAAAGTAAAAAAAAATTACTTTCTACAAGTTTTTACTTAGTCACAATGCATATGTGAATTCAAGTGGGGAGAAGGTGTTCATCTTGTAATCAAGTTCATTTACATTAGTTCACAAAGAATATAGGTTAAGAAGTAGCAAGACTAGGTGAGGCTTTTGAAATGTGTCTTACATAGAGTTTTGGAGTCCAATTTAACATAGAAGATGAAGTTTTATAGAATTGCATCTACTTAACAAAAGTTGGGAAATCAAGCATTCTTCCACCTCCAACAATTTTTGTGTCAAATAGGGCTTTATACAAAAGATATGGTCAAAACAACGTAGCCGTGTAAAGGTCAAAAAATCAAAAATGATTTCCTAACATTTTTTGGAGCTTATTTTTGCACAAAAGATTGACCTTTCTGGAATTTGTTTCGATATAGAAAAAGTTTGGAAATCAAGTAAACTTACACCTCCAACAAATTTCATGTCATTTGAAGAGTTTATGCAAAAACTATGTGTGATATAAAAATGAAGACTAACTGAGTGCTTCACCTCAAAATTTACATATCCCACATGCCTTGTTGATACAATTCTACTTCACTTGTATAAGGCATAGAGCATTCTAAACTGTCATCTCACATCTTCCTTATCAACCAATGAAATAGAGTTGGACTTAACAAGTTGAATTCATAAAAATTTAAAGAGAAAAATGCCTAAATTATTAATATTCTATATTTAGGTGATGACCTAATTTTTGAATTTTAATCAATTATTAGGCAGCAAGGTGCCAAACCTGCTAGTAAACTACAGTATTCAAGGACTTTAATTTTGAAACTATATCAAATTTTGCCTAGAAACAAAAAGTGGTAATTGGTGGCTCTCACCGTTGAACAAATAATTGAGTTTGAGATATTTAGTTTGTAAACTCAACTTCAAGTGTGTGATTGCAATTGAATTGAGTCTTTCACAAGTTATAATTGAGTTTCAAAACTCACTTAAAATAAGAATGAACCCATTAGAAGAGAAATGAACCCTCCAAGGGGCTTTTTCAATGTTCATGCAAGAATCTAAATTTTTATTGGAATTATTTTTTATATAAATAAATAAATAAAAATGTATTAATAAAATAAAATAATACTATTTTATTTTTATTTTTTAATATTAAGAAATATATTAAGAAATTAATTAGTTTTTTAACTTTTAAAATTTTATTATCCAATCTAAAATGGTTGAACAAATGCCACGACAGATTTTAGTTTTAAAAATTAATTTCTAATTTTTTCGATAATAACAATAATAATAATTATTAAAAAATGATATATTAATCTTTTGGAATACCAACTTGAAGCCTTGTAGAAGACTCAGATGTCTTGTAATGATAGTTGGCTTTGAATCACTACTCTAATTCATCGTTTGATTTGTTGTATACGGTCTCAAAAATGACATTCAATGTCAACTTATGGTTGGCGCATAGGGCCTACAGTTAACGCACCGGGCCTATACACAACTCAAATCAATTGGATTAGATTAGTGTTGGGTTTTGTTTTCAACTCAACCATTAGTAAACCCAAGCTTGTGTGGTTTGGGCTAGTGTTCATTAAATGTTTTTTATCCGGCCTTAACTGTGTGAGCTACATAGGTTTTGAAGTAAGTTGTTTGGTTTGTTAAAAATAGTGAGATTTTTTTTTGTGAGGTGTTGGTTATTGAATGGGATGCCGTATAACATCCTTCTAGTTTAGGGATGAATTTAGGGATCCAAATTTGGGGTGATTTTTTTCTTCAAAATTTATACTAATTTTCCATTCAAACTTTGGAAATTTTCTTTATAAGGACTTCATGTTGGAGTTATCTTTAATAAAAAAGAACTCAATACTTGGTTTGATATGTTTGATGAACACACAAGTTTGACGAGGAGTTGATTTCTTTTTAGTTAACGCTTAAACAACATTTTAGGTCCTCTATGGGCAGTTCAAGGATCTCTAAAAGAATGTGGTTTATATTTTTAGGTTGGACATGGGTGCATAATCAATGACAACAAAGAAACAAGCACAATAGGAATCAATTGTGAACTTGGGCAAGAAATCAAATATAATGATCCTCTAATACCTTTGATTTAAACATTGCAAACAAACATGGAAGAATTTTTTTTGCAACTAAGCACAAAATATGCTTCACCTTGTTGCGCATCCAATGATCTATGTTTAATGAAAAAGAATTGAGTAGTGCTCTTGGTAGAAGCAAGATTCTTTAGAAATCAAGCCCGTGGGCCTTGGAAAAACATTTAAGGCTTCAAGGATAACTCTAATTTGTTAGTTTGAATTGTTCTAAGTATACTTAGGCATCCAATTAGTACCTTCATTAAAATGAAAACTACAAACACAGTTCACCACAACCAAAATAATTGACCAATGCAAACAACTAACAAACTGCCCAACAATAATCAAACAAAAAATCAACATAATGGACACTTTCCACTCGCAAAACATCAAATAATACAATACCACATACAAAAAGCTCTTTTTGCACCCAATAATACTCCAACTTACAAAAATACAAGATAGAACAAACTTCTCTATCCACCCGTCAACAATCAAATATATAGACCTATTACCAAACTATGAGACAAATATTCAATTAAAACTCCCATCACAACATAGCAACTTTATTGATGGCTCTTTTATACCACCTAAACAACATGAAGATGGTTATTGGATTTGTGGAAAAAAATTGGTTATGGTATATATTCAACCCTACAAAATAGAAATAGAAGTATCGGAAAGACTACCTAGATTACAAACCCGAGATTACAAACCAACTTTAGAGCCAAACCAATGGCTATACATAAAACACTAAGACTACTTGCTACCAAATATCCAAACAAACCCGCACACATATTTATAGATTTTCTCAATTCTCTTTACGTACTCAAAATACAATCCAAACATCCAACTCTCTATTGAAACCATGCCTATAAAATCATATTAGGATCAATGGTAGAAATGTTACAAAATCGAATACAATCCAACATGTTATACAAAGTCTACGCCATGCCAATATTGAAGGTAATGAATAAGCACATAAACTTGCAGAAAAGGGCATTGAACTAGATTTTTTTTTTGCAAGAAAACCATATGAATTTGCACACTCTACTCTATACTATTACCAAAAAGATGATTGGCATGGACTTGTATGAAGACCTGATAAAGGTCTCTTCATGTGACTTGATGAACATATTAAAAAAATACGGTCGCAAAAACAACTTAGAAATAATGGCACAATATTTCCCCAACATTAGTAAATGAACAATGAACCCCAATATTGACAAAAAAAATTCCAATGAATTTTTGTCCAACCCCATTATAAAGAGACGCACAAAAAAACATCCTTTTAAAATTCTAAACCAAACGACACATGGAAAATGCTAGAAAACAACTATTCTTTACAAAAAGATTCCCATCAATCACATGTCCCATACTCAGTTCATTAGACGCGGATACATCGCTCCACGTCCTCATTCAATGTAACTAACACCATATGTACACTCTTAGAGCTAAAAAACACAATAAAGCAATATGAAAATTGAGACAATTTATACTATTGATACATGAATGAAGATGCTACATTCTCATGAATGCAAGCACATTTAACACCAACCCACAAGAAAACACAAAACCCTATTGACTTTTTCCTTGTACATATGGACCGCAAAGATGTCACTGCAATGCCAAATTCAAAAGTAGATACACTTTGCATTAAAAGGCTCCAAACCAAAGTGCCCTACCACTACACCTAGAAGACAACCTCACCATACAATTTCTTGAATTTACTTATTGTAACGACGTGTTCTTACAATAAAAAATCGACAATAAAATCCAAAATATCAACCATTAATTAATAGCATCGCTAACCAAGGATGGAAAATTGAACCCATCATAGTAATCACGAGAGTTATCATAGCCAAAATTAGAGGAAGAACACACATCTCGTCCATGAAACTCCTAGAAAACAAACTAAAACTACCAAAACCCTCCATTAAAAACAAATTTAAAAGAATGAACAACATTTCTATATACCATGCCCCATCAACTATACTACATAATAGAAAAATTATGAATAACCAACCACTGCTACTAAACTTCAACCTACCTTGGTTAACTTATTAAAAAAGGGGGATAGTGGTTGACGCCACTCTTCATGACTAGCACAATATAAGTACATGTCTCAATTAGGTAGGACATGGACGGTTGGTTGGTACAAACGTTCCTATCTATGATAACTCACTAATAGCACCAAATCTTGTATATTACAACATTGCTCAAACAGACTCATCAAAAATTGAACCCGGACCATCTAATTGTTATACAACACCCCTCACCAACCAACCATGGAACTCATAACTTGGCAATCATCACCTAAACAAAATACAAGTTATATTCAACAAACCATCTAGCCACTAGATTATGGTCATTTTTATTATTGATCACTTTTGTTATTGATTACTTTTGTTTCTGGTTACGAACAAACACTTCATTCACGTCAGCCTTGAAAAGACATCGAAGAAGTTGGGCAAGACTATTTTGGTGCCATTTTGACACCAAAGGCTGCATACAAGTCATTTTATCCATACTAGGTTGGTATGGAGGTTAGTACCAGATTATCTCAATTGCATTTCAATGCACCATCATGGCACTATGTTCACATGCCTTGAAGTTCCTGACATAGGACTAGAGTTTCTATTTATTGTCTCTGCTCTACGATGGGAGAGACTACGGAAACGCTTTATTTTCAAGGAGTTACATAGTTTAACAGTACAAACAAGGTGTAAAAGTAAATCTAGGATAAATACTAAGGCAGAGACTACGCGACTAGCTCCTTGTTTATCTTCATATTGTTGAAATTGGGAGTAATTTGTCGGACCACTAACATGGTGATTGTGAACAACTGAAAATACCACTACAGTGGTAGCCATGTACCCAGTGGTTGAACATGGCCAAGTTGAATATGATATTATTATTAACACTATCCTGGATTCCCTGTGATATGGCAACTCATGTGGCCACCTATACAGTCCAACACATTTTGGAATATGCCATGAAACAGCCGATCATTCAATTATATCCTGATCTCTGACCAGGCCACCAGGCATCAGTCTAAAAACAAAACTCTCTTCCACTTCTCCAACTGAAGCTCCTTCTTACTTACAAACAAAGACCGGATTTTAAAACACAAAAAAGTGCTAAACTGCTCAATTTTTGCATTTCCTACCTATGTACTCTAGGGACCTATTCCCGGAAGGGGAGAGTAGTCTAGTACCAATGTCCCTTTGTCTGATGGGCATTGGTTCATTGTCAAGACGAACAGACACTTTATTCACGCCGACCTCGCAAAAAAACCAGAGTTTCTATCTATCTATTTACTCTAGGGACTTTGCACTCTATACAAGCTTCTAAATTAGCCTTCTTTTTGCTCTGTCATTATTCATAAACAATATCGAATTTCAAAAGGTGAGATGACTCATCTCTCTTGACATCAATACAAAAACTCCTACTTGTCTTAAATTCAGAATTAGTCGAGAACCATTGGAACGCATCAATTTCTTTGGATTCCTAATTATGTGAAAGGGTTCATATATGCTTGAAAGAACCAATCGAAACTTTTCATCTCAATTCCTTTTTACTAGTTTAAGATAACTACAATACTCGTTTGTCCCATAATAAACTTCTTCAACCCTCAAAATAGAAGAATTAACTAGTTCATTGGTGTGGACTTTTGAGCACAATGGTATGAACCATGAGTCAATAGAAGTAGTAATTTGAGCAAACATGAAGCTTAATATTATAAGACAAATAGTTTGAGCAATCAAAAAGCTTATTATGGGACACAGGGAGTAAACCGTTAATCACAAATGATCTCATTCTAAAAAGTACTTTACGTTATTAAAATACTAGAATCCACGTACATCAACACTTTAAAAAAAATCATAATTTATTCGTACAATGTGCAAAAAACACATACTAAAATGCGTTGAAATCCTAATTCAATTTCCAACAAGACCACAAGAAAATCAAGGAATTATAATAATAACAATCAGGACGCTTTTAGGTTTACAACACCTGAAGCCACTGTCCCACATGTGGGTCATTCACCAAATAAATGTATAGCTGGAAGAGCCTCCGAAATAGACCAACCTTATCACCCAGCCAGCGAGGGAAAGTATCATCCAACAGAGACACCAATTATCATCCAAAAGAGATGAACGTCGGAATTCATCCATCCGTGGGGGAAGGGTGTTGTCTCTCTCCTTTTAGTTTGGTTTCTTCAGAGTCCTCACGTTGAAGCAGGAAGTCAAGCCCGGCGCTGGCCGCCCACCGAAGCCTCACGGAGCTCATATTTATATGCCCCAGAAGGCGTTTCCTGATCCGCGGTTTTTAAGGCGTTTTTTTGGTGTTTATTTGGGGAATTTTCGTGAAGTTTAGAGGAACTTGCATTATTTTTTTAGTTTAGGGGAATTGGTTTTGAAGCTCCAATGTCATCTGCCGCGGAATTCGTAGAGGGCGGTGCTCAGGACCCGTGCGATGATGCGTGCAGCATCTGCCTTGAATCGTTTTGTGAAGACGATCCTGCCACTGTAAGCGGAAACCCAATTTTGTTTTTGATGTAATTTCGATTGAACAATAAGTATGAGCTTGATCCTTTTTATACATAATGAATAAGAACTCTCGTTATTGCGTTAAAAGGATTTTTTTTTTTTTTTTCGATTTTTGGTTTTTGCTACGTAAGCAAAAAGCAATTTTCTTGGCTTTCGGTGTGTGTCGGTGTTGACCTAGCATGAGCTTCACGTGAATTGATTCTTTTTACACGATGAACAAGAACTCTCGGTTTAATGGATTTTTTGGTTTTTGCCGTATTTATTCCTGCACTGGATTAGCTTTTTGGTGTTAATCAACTCGTATTTTTTGGGCAGGTTACTTGCTGCAAGCACGAATACCATCTGCAATGCATTCTTGAATGGTGAGTTTATGTTCTTTATTAAACATTTTAAGTTCTTCCTTAAATTTTGGGAGTGGCATTTTGGGGATTGCTATTGACTGGCAGTGGAGTTTCATCTTGGTGTCTGCTTGCTTTTTTGTTGTAGCTGATCATGTGAGCTCCTCAGAATTTGTTTTTGGTCTTTTTATTTAGGGCTAAATGGTTCTCTATTTTGAATGGCTTGTTTTGATATGATACGTGTTTTTGGATACACTCATGGACCTGGTATACTCTGTTGTGGCACGCGCAGGTCGCAACGAAGTAAGGAATGTCCAATGTGCTTGCAATCACTCAGCTTGAAGGATCCTGACAGGTACTCCCTCCGTCCCAAAGTTATTGTCATGTTTGAAAGTGCTTTTTTAAGTAGGTAAACAAAAAACTTCCTTGTGGCTAATTTTATTTAGGTTGCAATGAACACATGCAATGTTCTTCAATCCATTCTAGTGACATAATGTGGAACCTTTTTTAATCATGTTTCTTACAATATGATCAATGAAATTGGCTCAAAGAAATACCAAGCAAACAAGTTGGACAATAACTTTGGGACGGAGGGAGTACTTCTTTTACAGCTTAGATTGGGATTCTTGGTTTACCCTTTTCTATAATGGAGCAAAGTTCGTCTTCTGGTTCTAATGGTTGTTAATGGTAGCGGTCGATTTTGTTGCAGCCAAGAATTGTTGAAAGCAGTAGGTCGGGAGCGGGCATTACGTCGTAACAAGATACAGGCTTCTCGTGTTTACCATCGATCCCCAGTTGAGGAGTATGAATTTGATCGAGTGAGTTCATTCTACTGGATTCCCACTGAAAGTTCATGTAATGGCAACCACATACGAATGTATAATTATATCTTGAGAGCTTTTTTGTGTCAAAGCTTACATTGTATGCGAGTATTCAATAGCTTTTTCTCTGGTCAAAAGATACACTTCAGTTTTCCATCTTTAGATCCGGGGACCTAAAATAAACAGCCAAGATGTGTCAATGGTCCAATAGAGTTAACCGAAAAGAAGGCCATGGAACCCCCCTTTTCAACCTCCTTTTAACCTCTCTTTTCAGCTACAGTTGGGTTGAATAGTGTCGTGTCATAGATTGTCCCCTTGTGGGCCATGGGCTTGGAGCTTTGGTAGGAGGTGTGGAAGTCATTGCGAGGTGTGGAGAATAATGACAGTAGCTTGCTTTAGATTGTCTTCCAACTCATCATGAACTAGTTTTTGGTCTATTTATATTTCCATATGAGTTCAAGAGGAGTTTTCTAAAACTTTTCTCGTTGAGCTGACTTTTTGGTTAACTCTAATGTCTGAAACATGAATTCTCTGCCATCGATTTGTTGATTATATTTGCCTTTCAGCTTCGGGTTGAGAGGTGTTCTGGTTTTCTTTAATTGTATCTTCACATGTTAATGCAGTTTGCATCCTATGGGGACGAGGATTTCATTATGCAGCATTTGGCGGCGGCTGCAATGGGACGAGCTCATCACATGAGCAGGAGGGAACACATGCGCTTTCGGCCGTCGGCTACTACGCAGGGTCATCTGCGTTTTGTGCTCGTGTCTGGTACACCTGCAGGAGCACCTTCTTCCCCTGCATCCAGTTCGCCAGCTGCATCCTCTCCGCAGACTCTAAATAGCGAGGCATCCCTGACATCAGTCTTTACATTCCCTCATTACTCTGCTCCCGATAGGGATGGTGGCTCAACTAATTCTCTGAATCTTAGGTAAGTCTGGACTTGCATATGTGTCGTCGCCATTGTTCCTTTTTGTGCTCCTGTTCTAACTCTAAGGGCCGCTGGCCGTCCAAGTCAAGAGGCTGTGGGATTGAGAGTCCACTTTGTTGAGAGTCCAAAGAAATCTACTGAAAATAGGTAATAAAGTATAGTTTTCATTTTTTATGAAAAGAAATCGACGGCCTCTCGACCATAGTTTGGGTTTCCATTCTCGTCGGACCCAAACTTCCTCTTGAGAGGCCGTCACCTTGGTCAAAAAGTGTTGCCATGTAAGCATTTTGGAGGTCCACGGCCTTTGGACTTTGGCCTCTAGTGTGAAGGGTCGAGAGGCCAAACCCATGGTTTCTTGCAATTTTATTGGTGGAAATCGACGGCCTCTCGACAGCCTCTCGACCTTCGGCCATAGTGTGAAGCGGCCCTAAGATCTAGCAAACTGGTTTTGTCTGTCAAATTCGTGGGCTTATACTTATGAGACCACCATCCCAAGTTAGACATTCTCTATTCGTGTTAAACATAAGTATTCAGCGCACTTGTAATATGACGAGGGCATTTTTGTATCAAGAGCACATAAAATAGGACCTACACCTACTATTTCTCATTTGTTGTTGACATAGCAAGCGTCCGGTGAATTCTCTCCAATTCATTTGTTCCATATTTTTCTGCTCTCTTGAACAGGTCACGGTATATTGATTTGGAGGAGCCCGGAACATCTAATTCAGAGTCACTTGACACGTTCAAGTCTCGTATGGTTGCAGCGTCTTCCAGGTATATTCAGCTTGAACATGAAAACACGTTTTCGTATATTAATATTATTTGTATTGCTTTTATTCAGTTTTTGGTAGTTTCTTTTCTGTTGCGTTGTTACTGATCGCTTTTTGGGCTGTGAAAATAACTTAGAACCTTTCTGTCATCTCACAAACTGTGCTCCGAAGGTGTTTGATGTGTTTCTGTATTTCAGGTACAAGGAGTCCCTGACCAAGAGCACGAAGGGATTCCGCGAAAGATTGCGGACTCGTGGTGGCATCATGCAAGACCTCGGCGCGCGAGCACGGGAGATGAGTGCAGGAGTGGTACGAGCATTAGAACGGATGTCCATAGAGCCAGTTCCAGATTCACCTTCAGGTCATTCAGGTTCAGCCTCAGGGGGAGGGTCACCGCGGACGAGCTCTGCTCCAGCCATTCTCCCAACCGCTAGTGGACAAGAACAGTAAGTTCAAAACTAGTCAGTAGGAGCAGATTCCTTTTGAATAAGAGAAAACGCTGGATTGTCTAGATACACCAGCTGCAAAGTAAATTGTATAGAGGCACAACATAGAATACTGATTGCAAAGTAAAATGTATAGGGTTTAGAGCATGCCAAAGAGAGGGGATAACTTATGCAAATGCATTCACATATATTTTGCCTTGGGAGAGTAAGTTGTGTAATGTGCAGATCTTGGAACTGTGCATCATTCTGTAATTGTCAATGCCATCCATGTAATAACAATTTGTTATTTCTCGATTTGTAATGAACTATGTAAGGGTTATAGTTTCTTTAGTGTGCCCTTGCAGGACAGTACACTAAACAGGTAGATTAGTGTTAGATAATTATAAGATTTGAAAATATTATAGATTTTTAAATCTATAATATTTAAAAATCTAGACCAATATAGAGGGTAAAAAAATTGGTCAACAGTAAAAACGTACAACATGTTTATGTAAATTAGTGTATCTAACACTAATCTACCTATTTAGTGTAGTGGGGCTTCTGTTGGTGTACAGGCATGCTGAAATTTGAAACCATCGTTGAAGTGGAACTTATGGTTGTCAAACTGAGACTAAGTTGATATGGTAGGCATCATGGCTATCACAAATTAGTTGATGTGGTGGGCTTCAGTGTTTTTTGAGGCAATTTTTTCTTGTAGCTGGACTGGCATTATTACACATGTAATAGACAATCAGGCAACGAGCTTTGGGGCTGATCATAAATTTCAAATTTTATTTTACAAAATCGGGCTACCATAATGCTTGTTAACCCCTAAATGATACAGGGGGTAAGGGCAAAACCCAGATCTGTTATGAAGTGTTACTTCTACAATTTGATGAAGTTTGGTCCAAATTGGTCCAAAAGAGAAAATGAGAAGCATGATGTTTAGTAATTATTTATACCGTCAACTTTCCAAAAATGTTTTAACCCTTTAACCCTTTAAGGTCCCAATTCAACACTGTTTTCAAAGATTTGTTACAAAATGTTTGATAAAAATTTAAAATGGAGTTGATGTACAAAGCAAAGTTATAAATGTCGATGTGAAGATAACATCTGTACGGTTGGATTCATCATATTTATTATTAATATTTTTTAATTAATTTTGCAAGGTTTTCTCTTGAAATTCAATTAAAAATCCAAAATTAACATTGATTTTTTTTTAAATATTGTATTGAAATTGGAATAACATGCACTACAAGATGGTATGGTTTTCACTATTTGATTCTACTTATTATGAAAAATCATATTTAGGATCTCACTTTTTGAACTAAGAATGAAACTTGACATAAACCACTTTTGCTAGTTTTCAAAAACTCTCAATATCTTATCTTGAAGATCCACACTGTACAAATGATAATCAACTAGCACAAGAATTTTTTAAAAATTGAATGGATGAAAAATATCCCTGTGCGTGGTGAAGGGACGCGTCCAGATTCATCCAGCGTCCAAAATCTGGACGCAGGCGCGTCGAAGGGTTAATGTCCCAATTCAACACTATTTTCAAAGATTCGTTATAAAATGTTTGATGAAAAAAAAAATGCACTTGATGTACAAAGAAAAGTTATAAATGTCAATGTGAAGATAACATTAGTACGATTGGATTCATCATATTCATTATCAATATTTTTAAATTAATTTTGCAAGGTTTTCTATTGAAATTCAATTAAAGATCCAAAATCAATACAATTTTTTTTTTTTAAATTGCAATGAAATTGGAATATTAACATGCACTACAAGATGGTATGGTTTCCATTATTTGATTCTACTCATTTTAGAAAATCATGTTTAACCCCTAAAGGACCGTAAGGCCTCCACGCGGCTTCTAGAACTAGAAAGTGAGGAAATTCAGGTTCTTGGGCTTTGAATTGTAGGATGAGCAATAAAGAGACCCTTGCCTTTTTTGAGAGCCAAATCTGTAGGTACTTCTTGATCGGAAATTCATCAAGTGAGCAATTTTTTGTGATAATTTTAAGTTGCACGGTGGGTATCTAGGTGTCACTTCAAACCCTCATATCTTCCTCCTCACACCTCCAAATTACTTGAATTTTTTTGCACATGTTTGAAATGCTGATTTCTACTCATAGTAAAAATTTCAGAATTTTTGGAGTACTTTTGAACTTTCCGATTTCAGCATGTGTACAAAATAATCCGAACAATCTTCTCAACGGTGACATTTTCTCAAAAAAATTCCAATTTTGTTGATCTTTTTTTCATAAAAAAGCTACGGAAGTCTTCTTTAATTTCAATGGTGCCGATTGTCAAAATTACCCCACACCAATGAGGAATTGAGCTTGCTACAAGAGCTAGTCAAGAAAACATGAGCTAAGTTCAACACCCCCTTGGTCCTTTAGGGGTTAAGGTCTCACTTTTTGAGCTAAGAATGAAACTTGACATAAATCACTTTTGTTATTTTTCAAAAATTCACAATATCTTATTTAGAAGATCCATACTGTACAAATGGTAGTCAACTAACACAAGAATCAAGAGAATTTTGGATGGATGAAAAACATAACCATATGTGGTGAAGGGATGCGAGAGAGATCATCCAGCATCCAGAATATGTATGTACGTTGGTGTGTCAAAGGGTTAAACACTCATTTAATGAATTTAGAAGCATTCACCATTTAATATTCAGCAAAATTACAAATTTTATTTTTGAAATTTGAAATTTGGTATGATTGGTTTAAAATAGACATTCTATTCTAACATTTGGAAAAGATTTTTTTTCAAATGATAGAACATCATTACTTTCTAGAAATATAAATTTTTATAACACTGGGACAATATTGAGGTGTTTGTCTTTGAAAAATTCCTTGGTGAACGTCAATATTGCAAATGGAATACACCAATCACCACTAAAACATGATCTCTATCCTCAATTTTGACAAAAAATCAAAATTCAAAAAATGTTATTTCTTGACCATGGACAATCATTGCTATTTGGGTTGCTACCAGAAAATGGTTGATCGGTTCTCTAGGAGTTAATCCCAAAGTCAGCTTGGGCAACTAAACTATATACCAGTATTGGTTAAAAATACATGTTCAAACTTGACTTTTTTTACTTTTGAAATTGGAAAAAGAGAGTTGGCTTTATGAAATCTTGTTTTAATTCATTGAATTACCAAAAAAAAAAAAAAAAACATTTAAAAGTGATTTATTTTTCAATGTCTATATCATGTTGCTATAAAAATTTACTAAAAAATGTTCAAAACTTGTTTTTGGAAGTTGACATACAAATGAAAGTTGTAGATGATGACACTTGACATCTATACAATTTGATCATCTGTGTCAAAATGTGTTTAAATTCTATTTATAAAGAAGATAACTCAAAATGTCCCAACCTTGTAGTTAAAAGAGAGAAAAACAAGGTTGAGATGTGTAAATTAGATTTATTTCTACCAAGACAAAGATAAATTTTAATCTAAATTTGTTACTTGGTGTCACACCTCTTTCAAAAATGATGCTTGAACATGATGGTCAGCAACGGGGACCCCAAGGTGAGAGCGTGAGTCTTGCAAGAGACAAGGTGAAGAAATCAAGAGGTGTTCCAAATAAACAACAAACAATACCGTTCTGCGAGAGGGGCAAAGTTACCAAGTATTCAACCCAATATGATGATCCTTCTACCCAATAACATTAATTTCAATTTATTGGTGCACACATGCACATTAATCTATTGTTAACACTACAGTCAATAAATAATATTGAGTATATTAACATTATGTTGATATATTGTACTTCACTTTTGGTATGGCATAAAATAATTCAAATTTTCAAGAATTTTCCTGCATGTTGTTTCTACATTGATTGACACCCAAGTGAATCTTACGTGGAAATTACATTTCAACACTAAAAGTGCCAAACCAAAAAATGAGGTATGGTAGTAGCATAGAGATGCCCTGAGTAAATACATACATTGTGTACGTCATATGATTATCAACAAGGTGAATATACTCATTGTAAGCACATGATTGGCTATAGTACTCCTTTGGGGATGGTTCAAAAGTTTCACATGCTAACAAATGTCAAAAAATGTGATGGTAATTGAAGCACTTTCATTTTTCAAAAAAAATAAAAAATTGTTATAAATTTTGAAGAGTGACATCCTAGTACCCTATAAATGACACTGGGTCACTTCAAATTTGGAAAAAATTGCATTCATATCGGTAATGTTTACCTTACACAACAGTTACTTAAAATTAACCCATAAGCATTCAAAGAGCTCTTTGGGGCCATGTTTGGTCATTTTTCTATTTTTATTTATTTTTTGAATTTTTTTATTACACGGATTGTATGTATTTTTTGCCAACCCACAACAAGTTTTCCAATCAAATAGTAAGATAATATCACATCAATTCATTTCACAACATCTGAACCACCAACCTCTCCATTTTAATTTCAAATGAAAATGGTCCCAATTGAGAAAGTGTGAGGACAATCTTCAACTTTCTAGTTCAATTTAACATTCTTCAAAATTGTTAAAATTGCATTCTTAACAATACATTAAAGTTCAAAACCTGAAATTCCATTACCGGTATACATTGTAAAAAAGTTTTTCTATCAATTTTTTTTAATGTAGGCTCAAGAAGCAAGCCACCTACCCCGGGTACGCAACTCCCATATTATACGCAGGGGGCATCGGCATTAAAACAGCTTAGAGGACGGCTTTTGTAAAAATTATACGAAATTATACAAAAATAAAATGACTAAAAAGTTGGGTGAAGACCAAATTAAATAAAATGAGATGTAGAAAAAGTTGGGTTGTATATTTAATTAAAAAAAACCTCCACAGCATATATAAGGAATTGAAACACCTATGCATAGTTTAAAAAATCAAGACGAGAAGTTGCCTTCAAGTAAAATTAAAAGTTATTGGCAATGTTTTATTTATAATAAAAAAATCTTAAATTTTTATTAAAACGCCCAAAAAGTTGGGTGGTTTGGCCTATGGTACATGTATTAAAAAAAACTCATATAATTAGGTTTATAATGCTATTATATGCTTCAAGGAGTATTCATTTTTTATATATAATTACATTTTTGGATTCCTTGTTAGAAGGTCTACAAGAAATTCCCGTATTAAAAAAAATTATATCACTTGAGATTGGACTAAAATGCATTATAAGTGATTATAATCAGGTCCATATAATACGAGAGTTTCGTGCCCGGGCCACCTACATCTCGCAGTTCATCACTATTTACATTTTCCCTAAAACAATTCATACTATTCTAAGCATGGATTTTGCAATTATGTTGTGCAATTAAGAAAAGACACACTAGCAAGAGTGATTTTGAGGGCCATGATTTCTAATGAATTATCCAGTTTCACGGGCCAAATAAATTGTTTACCAACCCAATCTCATTCATTTTTTCATAGCCAAAGCAGTATTCACAGCATGTTTTGTTTTTGGTTTTCATTTCATTTAACTTTGGGTTACAAAGCTCGCATACAAGTGAATGAGGTGACTTTTTGATCCCTTATTTTTAATATTTTAATTTGAAAACCTAATGATGGATTTATGTTTTTTCATACACCCTATCTTTTTCATCCAATATATTGGCCTATTGTGAAATCCTTCATACATCCTCTCTTTTTCATCCAACATCTTGGACTTTTCATTCAATACGTGTCTTACACAAAGTCCTAGCCTAACTTGCAACCAATGCAATCCATTGCCTTGGTGGATACATGAAGTGGCATTTTTCTCATTATATTCTCACATGGTGATGCTCCCAGTGGATTTTGGTAGCAAACTAGCTATAAAAAGCCAAAAAAGGAAACCATGCTTAAGGGTGCTTCTGCAAATGCTCTTAGAGCATATCCACTAACACTGTGAATTGCACTTTGAATGTCATCCAAAAAGTCAGACCTCACCATGTAGTTCTCCCACCAACATCACTCAATTACACTCTTGACAATAGTAAGTGAGCCACTCACAAGTCACTACGCATGGATATGCAATTATGATGTGCAATTAAGGAGAGGAAACGCACTAGCAAGAGTGATTTTGAAGGCCTTGATTTTTAGTGAATTAACCAATGTCACGGGCCAAAAAATATTGTTCACCAACCCAGTCTCATCTATTCTTCCATAGCCAAAGCGGTATCCAAAGTGCTACTGGAGATGCTCTTAGAGCGAATATGAGAAATAGTTGACCTCAAACGTCCAAGGTTCAATTTCACTGCAGAAAGATGTCATACCAGTACAACATTGGTGTCAACCAAGGCTTTTTTTTTTTCCTGGCTTCTTGGAGCCAGAGTCACAGTGGTCAAAATCAGGAGGGACCACCTTCCATTGTATGCATGGAGCATTGCTGCAGTGCAAAAAAATTGCCCTGGTGTCAGCAAAATGTCCACAACCACCCTTTACGCTAACTTATAAGTTATCCATGCCAAATATACAACAACAAAAGAACTTACCATGTCTGCAAAAAGACATCAACCCTTATGATTTGTCACACATGGACTAAAATAATCTAATTAACAAATTAGGTCACTGATCTCATTCAAAGCAGAGCCTGACGTGCCAATAGAGTGATGGGATTAGCAGTAATCAAGTCTTTCCTTGATGACAGGATTATGAAAGAGCATGGCAGACATGACAAAGCTGAGACTTGACGGACGCCGCCCGTTTAATTTCAGTTCACGGCTGTCACAGTTTCCCAGACGTGAAATCCTGAAGCCACGATTGCGACAGACTCTGCCATTGCTAATCCATCTCGTGAATTGGATTGCTAACTTAGGTTGCGTTTTGGAATTGAATAATGTTGTGATCCAAGCGCTGCAAAGGAGGCGGACTCATTCGATGAGCTAAGGAGGTCACGGAAGCTATCGCGCGCAGTAAGTTTTTTTCAACTTCTTGCTACTTGACTGAAATGGAGGGATTCAAATTGGTTTTCTGTGTGAGTATGTTTCCCGGTGCCATGAATCGTCATTCTCCGTGAATCCCGGCTCGATTGGTTATGTCTGAAAATTTGGTGAATTTTCTGAAACCCTAAACCTTTCAAGGTGCAGCTTGAGGATACTCTGTTCGGATGTTGGAAAACGAAACATCGAAACCTCTGTAGGAGTTTTATATATTCTTTGTTTCGAGCGGTACCGTCATCAATCGGGATCCGTGGCGCAATGGTAGCGCGTCTGACTCCAGATCAGAAGGTTGCGTGTTCGATTCACGTCGGGTTCAATACCCCGAATCTCACACCCGAAGACCTTTTGTTTCCGCTGAAGGTTTCTGATTGTATTGTTCTGTGAAATGCGTCAAGAGCGAGTGTTTGTTGTGAGCATGAAGAAAGCTGGTTGCGATGACTTTCTCTGTTTTATTTCAGGTGACGATGTGTAGTTGAAAAAATGGCTTCGTTTCTGCTGTCGTAGGTGTACATTATAGAGAATGTTGTTGCATCCTTCAAATCTTTTGTTGCCTTGGCCACACGCAGGCACCACTGTGTTTTGTGTAAGGCTCCGGGAAATGGCATTTCATCGATGAGAAATGCGTCTTGATTTCTTTCGAGACCGCATGTTTTTTGTTGTGAGCCCGAGAATTGTAGCTCGTGCGGTGGCGATGTGTAGAGACACCTAGCAATTTTTTAGTTTCTGCTGTCGGGGAATGTACATAGTGGAGAAGCTCGATGTATCCAGTACGTGCTTCTTCTTTCGCCACGGCACACCGCGGTGCATTGTACAAGATGGCGTTTGATTGATGGTTGTGGCATTTGATTTGTGGTTATAGCGTTTGATTAATGCGTCTTGATTTCTTTCAAGAGCGAGCGTTTGTTGTTCTGAGCACGAGGATTGAAGTTCGTGCAGAGGCCGAGCGATGGCGTCGTTTCTGCTGTCGGAGGTGTACACAGTGGAGAAGGTGATATCGTCCGGACACGCGGACTTGGACGACCTGACATGCGAGGCGACGGTGTGCACCGATGCGCATCAAGCGTACTGCGAAGCAATCAAGAACATGATAAGCTGTGCGCTGGACAAGAACTGCGACAGCGAGGAAGAAGAGAGCCTGCGGTACGAGCTCGCCAAGACCATGCGACGTAAGGGGATCACTGCGGAGAAGCGCTACATGAGGCTCAGAGAGGTGATCATCGGCGCCAGTCGCACTTTCAATGCCGAGAAGACCTTCTATAACGTGAAGCGCACTCCGATCTTGCCAGCGGCCGTGGTCGACGAAGAGAAAATAATCACCGATGCGCTTGAGCTCCTCGGGGAATCGTCGGTGGTTGACAAGGCCGGCAAAGCTTCTTCCTCGAGGAAGGCGACGCCGCGCCATCCGTCGCTGAAAGGTTGTGGCCGCGTGTTGCCCCCCCTGCCTTCGAACGAGGCAGGTCTTGCGCGCATGATGAAGCGAGCTCGTTTCGATAACGACTTCTGAGACACAGACAATCACGACATCTTTTTCACACAGCGAGCAACGACGTACTTACTACTCGAGTTAGTGTGCAAGCGCTTATTGATCATCCAATTTGCTGTGCTGTGCTGTGAATGCGATCGGTCGCTGTAGAAGCAAAACGATGAAAAGCTTTGTAAATAACGGATTATTGTGAAGGACGAACTGCGAAACTTGTGAGTACTTCTAAATACTTTTGATTCCACGGATTTCAAATACGCACGGTATTATGTTTTTGAAGCTTTTCAAAGAACCTGAATAAGTTGAAGCACAACTACTTGAACCTGATCATGGTGACGATCTAATTGCAAATTGGAGTAAATAAAGAACTGTACATTTTTGCAAGGTGAATCTTCGTAAATGTATATCTCATCATATGGAGGTGCTATTCTCTGGGTGAATTCCTTCCAACTTACCGTATATGGTACGCATCAAACCCTTATCATTAACTACTCTTGCATCTTAAAACTCACTGTGATTCTTTGCTTATTTTTTTGCTACCTTCCAAACAGTCCGATCACTAAGTTAGCAGCTTTCACAATTGTAACTGAAATTGCAGTTCCCATTTCTTTGCAATTGCCAACTTCCCAGCCTGCAACAGACAAACTATGAATCAATTTTTGGAATGTGAATCTCCTTGCGTTAATTGCACTTTCTTGTTTGTTTGAGAAATGAGTTCACATTGTGAAATTTAGACGATTCTTGGTTGTTGGAAGGGTTTTCTTGTGTTGAAAGCTTGTACTGTACTGTACAACACTATGTGAACGAAGTGGGCGGTGGATTGATACTGTAAGTTACTCCAGATATACAACAATATGTGACATCAACATATTTCATCAGTTACGTAGAACAGAAGTGAAGCCCAGCTCAGATAAGTTGTTCTCTTGTCTCCTTGGAAGATGAGCCTTTTGCATAGTTAATTGCAACCTTGAATGGAGAGTATGATTTGACTACCACACCTTATTGACTTGGACTGAAAGGGAGACTTACGATTGTTGGTATCTCAATGAAATTTCCGTTGTTTTTATCCTTCTCAATGATATCCTAATGCTATCCTATACTGAGGTTGTTTTATTTTATTTTATTTTATTTTTAAATAGCGAAGTTTGCAGTTTGTTTTGGAACTTGAATGAATTTTAACCCCTAAATACCCACAACCCTCTCCAAATTTGAAGAATTGCATAAATACCCACAACCCTCCCTAGATTTGGAGAATTGAACAAAATTTTGGCGGCATTTTCTATTGGTCATTGAAATTAGATTTTAACCACAATGAAAAGGTATTCTAAGATTGTATGTATATTAATATATATATATATATATATATATATATATATATATATATATATAATAGTATTTAGATCAAAATGAAATACATTGCATTGAATGACGTTGTAGTATAAATACTTTATTGCCTTAATTGATACGTTTCATTGAAGATATAGTGATGAAAATATTTTCTTCAATTCGTATAACATAAAGGTATTGTATTCAAAAATATTCCAAAATGATTCTATAAGCAAGGTGTATATTAGAAGTTTTTGGTAGCAATTTTGGTTCTTTTGCATTAAACGCCCTTTAAAATGGTGAGTTCCTAAAAATCTTTTGCAAGCTTTGTTGGCTAATTAAAATGGAGCGTGTGGTGTGGCTAAAAAATTCATTTGACTCAGTTTGAAAGCAGATAAAATGACATCATCAAGAATATTCTAAAAGCTTCCAAAATAATATAAAATATTTTAAAATATTCCCAAAAGATTTCGTTTTATATATTAAATATTTTTGGTATTTTCTTAATTATTATATTACATCATTAAGGTTATGGTTTGTATTTAAGGTGATTGATTTTGAGAAGTTGTGTTTTAGACAATGAGTTGCATATATTTTAGCAGTGAACAATGAACTTGGATGGAAAATGGACTCTATAACATTCATTGGCCTTCATGCCCTTTGACTTTCTTTTTTGCACTCCATTCACCACCTTAGCACTCCACCTATTCAATTAGCTACTGATAAAGTCTTGTTGGGTGTAGAATATACCGCACCATTTACTATAGAGCGAGGCAGAGCCATTGCATGCTACTGAATGTTATTTCTGAGTAGCGCAGATTGAGAGAATCAACAAACATGAATTGTTGATTTGCCAGAATTTTTTTTTATTTTCATTTTGTTTGACATACCAACAATTCATAGTTTTAAAATGACAAATTCAATTGATTATAAATTTTAAAATATAATTTGAACAAGACCAAAAATTTCCTTTAGGACTTAACCTTTAACTGCCAAAACGTCCATTCTTTGAACAATATATAGTTTTCATCCACGTTTTTACATCCGTTATGCACTTTTTGTAGTGTAGATTTTTAACAATAGATTTTATGGGAAATTAGCTTCATGCATGTTTGAACCAATTAGAAAGGGGATGATTTGCGAAAAATTTATCCCTCGTGTCATGTTGTAGTGATTCACAAAAAAATTCTAGAATCTCATAAAACTGAGCAACCAAAAAATCACTATACTGAAGGTATTACATTTCAACCCATTGCAAAAAAATTCATCTATATATTGTCAATATCTTTTTTGTAATCAAATTACAAAATAATTTTGAATTTTAAGTTTGAAATTTTATATAGAAATATTGGTGATAGCAATCATAGATTTAACCATAGGATATAATCTAAAATTCATAATGTACAACTTTTATTGATACATTGAGTTCAATGATAATGTTCATGATGTATGTCTACCAATGACAATTTGCCCATAATAAATGTTCATCAACAACATTTAGATTGAATTAAACTTTAGTTTGACAAAGTTCGATTGAGTTAAAACAAAATATAACAAATAGAAAGGGTTCTTATTCACTAAGGAGAGTAGTAATTTTGTAACAAATAATGAAATAACATTTAGCTTCAATTCTCAATGTATTTTTATGAGGAGTACCAAAAACATATTAAATATAATGTAATAATGTATAAAGAGGTAACGTTTAGGCATGGTTGACTATAGAGGGTAATTATAGATGTTCAAGGGGAATGGAGACGATAACTTCTAACACAAGGGTGTAGAGGGTGATTATAGATTTTAAAAGTGTAAAGAAGATTGCTTTTAACACCAACAATGTGGAGAGGATAGCTTCTGACACCAACGGAGTGCGCACCCAAAATGTGGAGAGGATAGCTTGTGACACCAACTGTGTGGAGAGGATAGCTTCTAACACTAAAGATGTGGAGAGGATAGCTTTGACACCCAAGATGTGAAGAGGATAGGAGTTCTAACACCAAGGGTACGAAAAGGATAGCTTTTACCAAATTTTAAATGTGATTATACTATAGTGGGGTGAATTGAAGGAAGAAATCCTAGTTTGTGGCATTTTTCAATTTAATACTTTTATTATTTTAAAACAAATCTATTTTAATAGTAGTATGTAGTTTTACATACCTCATTTGAGATGGAGAGGACCTCGGAGAGGACTCATGTTTGAAGTATAAAACATAGGACACTTATGTAGAAAGAAAATGCCAAAAACTAGAACAAATATCGTCCGCCCGATTTGAAAAGGACAAGGCTCATGTTTGAAGCATAAAACATAGGAAAATTAAGTCATAAACAAAATGCCAAAAACTAGGACAATTATTTCCAAACAAAGGGAATAGCATGTTTGTATTATTTTTGTAGTTTGAGGAAATTTATTTTGTCACTTATTTGTTGCATAGACACTGGCTATTTAGTGAATTTTGGAATATCTCTATGGGTTCTTATTCACTTTTCTGCTGACATCTCACAATGAATAGTTCCAATCGGTATTCATTGTTGTAATAACGCACTTGGGAGTACACCAAGTTTGCCCTAACTACTTGAGCATGTTTATTGTTGGTACCAAAGGTTACCCCAACAGTTTCTACTATCATACTGTGTTGAACTAGGTGCTATCATCTCTACAAAGATGGTGCCAACGGTCTCTACTGTACTCAACAGGCAACCATCATCTCCTCCCTAATGGTCATGGTGCCAAATGCCTCTGCCGTATTCACATGTTGATGGCGCCAACTATTTCTACCATGTTAAACGAACAACCACCATCCTCTTCCTATCATAATAGTGATGCAAGCGATAATGCTTAACCCTTGAACGCTCCTACGTCCAATATCTGGACGATGGACAGATTCAAGTTATTCGATTCTCATCCGCATTGGACAGTTTTCATCCAAATAAATTTCTCTTGGTTCTTGTGCAAGTTCACTATGTATTGTACGGTTTGGATGTTTAAAATTGGTTATTATGATTTTTGGAAAAATCACACAATTGGTTTATGTCAAGTTTCATTCGTAGTTCAAAAAGTGAGACCTAAAACATGATTTTCCAAAATAAGTAGAATCAAATAATGGAAACCATACCATCTCATAGAGCATGTTATTCCAATTTCATTACAATATTTTTAATTTTTTTTGTGTTAATGTGGGATTTTAAATCGAATTTCAAGAGAAAACCTTGCAAAAATAATTAAAAATACTTAATAAAAAAATGATAAATCCAACCGTACAAATGTGATCTTCACGTTGACATTTACAACTTTGCTTTGTACATCAACTCCATTTTTGGTATTCATCTAACATTTTATAACGTTTCTTTGAAAACAACGTTGAATTGGGACCTTAAAGGGTTAAAGCAACTTAAAAGCAAAATAATTCGATACGTGTGCATCACAAACATGCCCCCCGCTCTACCATGGCTGCAAGCAACTACGGTTTTGGTGTTTTGAAAATCCTTGGGCAACATCAATATTTTTGCACACTTGATAGCATCGGATTCCTCTTTTGTCTCATTTGAGATAGAATCTTAGTGCCAAAACCTAAATAGATTTGTAATCTTAAACCTCACAACAATGCGGAACATATATATCTCTTAGTGCCAAACTAGTTCAATTGGAAAATGGTCTAATATTACTTATATCTCAAGACATTTGTACTACTCTAGAAATGCAGCTCCAAAGACTAGTTAAAATGTTTGAATATGCAACATTGTCTTTCGTTATAACTTTTATTTGAAATTTTGGTAAAGTGAGTTCAAAACAAAATTTCAAATATTGTTTCAAATAAGAATTTCTATGACTATTTGCTAAACAAAACTCCTCGTAACTTCATCTTGATAATCAAAATAGGAGGATTCAATTTTTTTCACATAATTAGATATTGGTATATTCATCCAAATTTACAAACGAGAATTAAATTTCAAAATTAAATTATAAGCTAGTCACATTGATTCTTAAATAAACAGAACCCCATAATTTGTATAATCTATACATTAAAATATGTTGTTTGTTTGTTTGTTTGTTTGTTTGTTTGTTTGTTCGTTGGTTTGTTTTGTTACGGTGAGATCTCTCAAACCGTGTGTTTGCAGGCCGCATTCTTGGTACTGGCGGAAAAATCTCAACAAGGAGGGATGCACAAAGTTTGTTTCGTTGCATTTGGACTTATGGTGTGAAAGTTATGGGTTTTCATCGAATTTTGTCACCGTAAATTGAATTAAATTATGGAAAATGGAATATAGGAATTATTGATTTCATTCTTGGCATTGTCAGAAAGCTTTCAACAATCACGGGTGCATTAAAGTCGTTTCGTGGCTTTTGAACCTACAGTGTGAAAGTTGTGGATACTTAATCCAATTGCATCACTATAAATCGAATTAAATTTTAGATAAATTATTCTAAAAGCAAAAAAAAAGAAGAAGAAAAAAGAAGACAATGTACATGGAACAAGGGGAACACAAGAACGCATAGGAATACAAGAACATGGAGGACATGTGGAACACGGGGAACAACTGGGCGAACGACACAGGAATACACTAGTCTTTATCAAAATTACAGGAAACAAATCTTAGAATATAGGAGCATGACAATTAGAAAATCCCTGCACAAAAAAATATTCAATAATTCAAAATTTCAAATTGCATTCAACGTGTCTAAACTCACAAAAATTCATTTTGGATAGGATACTATACCTAAACGGCAAGGTCGACAAAAAATAATTATAAAAAGCAAAGCCCAAATTTGTAGGAAATTATCATTTTACAAAAAAAAACTCCATTTTTATGGTGAAATGAGAATCTTATACAAAATCTTAGAAAATATTCACATCATTTCGGCAAAATAAGTAAATATTTAGCAGGAACTGCCAACCATGCCTTTCGGGTACAATATCCCTTGAAAAAGTTTGGTATGCCTTAAAAAAGTTTGGCATGCCTTGAAAAAGTTTGATATGCCTTGAAAAAGTTTGTAGAGCGATTTAGACTATTTTTTTGGATGATTTTGACAGGGACGGATGTTAAGTAGACTTGGGCAACTTTCTCTCATCGTCTCGGCAACAGTGCTTGTTGATTTATTCCCACCGTCCGTCCCCACTTCGTCATCGTTCAACGATCGTCAACGATCGTTCGTTTTCCGTCCAGGTTTGGACGGCCCTGGGAAGCTCACCAGCTGCGGAAGAAGGTGTGTTTTTCTGCACATCTTGGTGTCGTTGCAGTAGCATCTTCAGTGCGGTTTTTAGGTTATCTTCCCTCTCTGTGTTCTAGGTTATGGTTTGCATTTAGGGTAATCGATTTTCACAGTTTTCCATTTAGAGGGCGAGTTCTTCTTGAACGGAGCCAGGTTGCATTTACGAGCAGTGAACAGTGAGCTTGGCTGGAGAACGGACTCTGAGCAGCGCGGATTGAGAGAATTTTCACGTTTGTTGATTTGCCAGAATTTTCTTTTCATTTTTATTTTGTTTTGCAATGCGTAGTAGTGCTTTCTACGGATTAGGTTTGTAAGTCTGTATGGCTCTTGGAGAACAGTGAGGTAGAATAAGAGGACGGTTCTTTTGTTGCGTAGAGATGGCGCCCTCAGCGAACGGGCAGAAGGCCGCCGCTGCTGCTGCTGCTGTTCAACACACGGTGTACATAGTGGAACGGCGGGCGGAGTTTCGGGAGTTGAACTCGCAAATAGACCCTAACAGCGACCAAAACGCTTACGAGCCGGAGATTTCGTACCTGGACTTCGCGTATCAAGATGAGCAGCAAGCGTACGCGGTCGCTCTCAGGGAGCAGATTCTTGAGCTCGACGGGGACTACGGCTCGCACAAACACAACGGCCGAAAGATTGCTGCGCAGGTCAACCTTTCGCTCAAGGAGCGGTTGAAAAGCTTGCACAAAGAGGTGGACGTCGCGGCGGAAGCGCACGAGGTGCACGAGCCGGTGTTGAAGTTCGAAGTGCTGGAATTTCCTGTCACGCCCGTGCAGCCGTTCCAGGAGGCCGTGTTTTTGAACGAGATCGGTCATGAATCGGAGTCGGAAGATATCGAAGACGAAGAAGAGGAGGAAGATGAGGAAGATATCGAAGACGAGGAAGAAGAAGAGGAGGAAGAGGACGGTGAAGAAGGTGTGGAAGAACCAGAAGAAGAGGACGATGACGAAGGAGAAGACGATCTTGAAGACTTGGACGATGAAGGCGAGGAAGTGGACGACGATGACGACGACGACGATTCCGATGCGGCGCCGCAGACCAAGAAACAGAGAAAGTAGACTTACTACTCTTCTCCCCGCTTAAGAAACAGAGAAATCGTCGAATAGTACTCTTATAGAAATCGTCTGCACAGTTCCGGAGGAAAAGGCTTACTCTGTATAGATGTTCATTGTGTGAAGAAAACGTTGGGATCCCACAGGACAGGTGCAGCGTGGCAGCCGGCCATGCTTAGTTAGTTGTAGATGTTTATTGTGTTTGATGATGCAGGAAAGAGACTGAAGATATTTTACTTTTACAGTTGTTAGCAAATTAAACAGGTGCGAGTTGATCATGTTCCAGGAGGTGAATGATGCAGACTTGGTTCCTATGGCGTGGGATCTTTTCAGAAAAGCGGGTGCGATGTTCTCGCTTGTGTTAAGTTAACGCTTGTGGTAACGAAGAAGCTTCTTTTCAAATGATACTTTATTTTTCTCATTTCCTTGTCTGTTGCATATTCTCCCCGTGCTTTTCAGTGTCTACTTTTGGGCTTTTTCTCATTTCCTTGTCTGTTGCATATTCTCCCCGTGCTATTCGCTTGTGAGCTTGTCGGTAATGAACCCTATGGTCATGAATTCTCGTGCATGGGTTTTAACTAGAATACCGACTTGTGATGAGTGGTCATTATGTAGAGTTGATCAATTAGCTCCAACTTGATCACAGCCTGCTTGGACGGATTCAATTCAAGCATCTTGTAATATTCCACCCCTGGTCAGTGTCAGATCAAGTACTAGAGGTACGCAGCAATCGCTTCTCTGCTTCTTTTGATGGGAACTTTTGAAGTTCTGATACCATCATTATATCACGTGATTCGCATTTTTTTATTTATTTTTGGTTCCACAGGTAACTTACAGTAGCCACTCTAATTTAGCAACATCATGGAAGACTACTGTTCCTCTCTTTGGGTGGGTACCAGCATACAAGTGTTGGCAGTCTGGCACTCGACCTTGTCTTTTGGCGTTTCGGGACACCTCTTTCACACCGTTCACAATTTGACAAGACATGGACTTTTATTTATTTATTTATTTATTTATTTATTTATTTATTTATTTATTCCTTCTCAAACTGCTATTGTAAGAGTTTGATCCTCTATTATAAATTATTTAAAGACTCTCAAGATTTTAAAACATTTTTGTTGTAATTTATCTTTAATTGTGCATGCAAGAATTGATAATGTGAAAATTTGTTCGACTTCTCACCCTACTTCTCTCCCTACTCACCCTATTTGTGAAGTAGGACGATCCTACCTTGAGTACATGCAAATAGGCCCTAAGAGCATCACCACCTTAGTAGCGCTAGCAGTGGTCCCACGGGGTGAATACAAGTGATATCATTAGGGAGATATGGCGTGGCTACGATAATTTCTTTACTCTTTTTGATCAACACCCTTTTCATATGTCATGACCCGGTTGGTTGCTTCATCTCTCCCAAGTGAGGCTTCTATATGCGTTGTACTTAGATCTAGAAATGTTTGTTTGGAATGCTCCGAACTTCCATGGCAAGATGTGGGTGCCATCATAGTGGGGATGGTGACCGCTTGTTGAGCACGGCAAAGACAGTTGGCGCTATCGTGGTAGGGTTGTCCGTTGAACACGATATAGACCATTGGTGCATGGTGATTGTTCATTGAATACGATATAGGCCATTGGTGCATCGTGATTGTCCATTGAATACGATATAAACCGTTGGTGCATGGTGATTGTTTGTTGAACACGAAACAATTGTTGACACTATGGTGGAGATGGTGACTAGAGATCTTTGGCACCATGGTAGAGATGGTGATTAGAGACCATTGGCACCATGGTGGGGATGGTGACTACAACCGTTGGTACCATGGTAGAGATGGTGACTATAGACCGTTAGCAATTACAAACCGTTGGCACTATGGTGGGGATAACGACTACTTGGTGTTGGTATCATAGTAGAGATGGTGATTATAGACTGTTAGCAATTACAAACCGTTGGCACTATAGTGGGGATAACGACTACTTGGTGTTGGTATCATGGTAGAGATGGTGATTATAGACTGTTAGCAATTACAAAGCGTTGGCACTATGGTGGGGATAACGATTAATTGGTGGTGATTGTCTGATGAACACACGATATAGACCGTTGGCGCCATCGTGGAGGTGGTGGCTCTTTGTTAAACGTGATACATACTATTGGCACCATCCGAGTGGGGATGAGAGCCGTCTATTGAGCATGTCAAAGACCTTCACATCACCTTTGGCTTTTAATCACTTACTTGTTTTGTGTGTTACCTCCTATACACCTATAGTACCGAAACTCAGTGTGTAACATCCATTGTATCACAAAATTTCCAAACATCCCCGTGTATCAGAGTATGGCAATCAACATAATTAACGTGTTTAAAAAAGAAATATGCCAAAATGAGCGGTTTTAGCTATAACTATGCACAATCCATTTGTGGGTCTCAGAATGAATTGGTAATTTGGTGAATGGGATATTTCAAACTTCAATGCCTTTTACAAATGTGGAAAAGAGAGTTGAAGGAGATAGTCACATCCTTTCAATCACCAACCAATTTCTTGTTCCAAGTAGTGAACACTATGTTTCACCACTGTTATTGATAAGGTCATAAGTTCTCAAAGTTTGAAGAGTCATTATTTCAATGTCCAGCTTTTTGCACTAACTCATTCTGAGACATACTATTGTTTAAGAAGTTGGCACATTTCACAATGAGAGAAAGTTAAGTCGTTTCAAAAGTTGTCAGTCTTCTTCTGAAGCACTTACTATGTCTTTGCACACTACATACCTCACCACCTTGCAACAACCCAATTCTAAAATTCAAGAAAAACATCAATTGCTTCATCAACTAAAACTACTGCAAGGAAGAATACAACTCTTAAATTCTTATGAAAAATAGGCCACAACTGCTATGCTTAGAATCAATACTAACAAACAGTTTTGGACACAACATAGACCATAATGTCAAATGTCAAGTTGCTTGTTGAGCATGGCAAAGATAGTTGGCACTATCATGGTAGAAATGGTGACCATCCATTGAAAACAATATAGATTGTTGGTGCTATGATGATTTTCCCGTAGACCGTTGGTGCCATGGTGGGGATGGTGACTGTAAACCGTTAGCACCATGGTGGGAATGGTGACTATAGACCGTTGGCTCTATGGTGGGGATGGTGACTATAGACCGTTGGCACTTTGATGAGGATAATGATTACAAACCGTCGACACTATGGTTGAGATGGTGACTACATGGTGATTGACTGTCGTCTGTTGAACACAATACAATATAGACCTTTGGCACTATGGTGGAGTTGGTAACTCCTTGTTGAACACTATACAGACCGTTGGCACTATGGTGAGGATGGTGACTCCTTGTTGAACACGATACAAACCATTGGCGCCATCTAGGTGGGGATGAGAGCAACCTATTGAACATACCAAAGACCTAGGGATCACCTTTGGGTTTCAATCTTTTATTTATTTTGTGTGTCACCTCCTATTCACCTATAGTACTCAAACTCAATGTATAACATCCACTGTACTACAAAATTGCCGAACATCCCCGTGTATATACAGCTCTACAAACACTAATCAGAGTATGACAATCAACATAATGAACGTGCTTAAAAAAAGAAATATATTAAAATGAGCGATTTTAGCTTTTTGGATCTCACATCAATTTTGAATCTTCTCTACACATTCCATTAGTGGGTCTCAGAACGAATTGGTGACTTGGTGAATGGCAGATATTTCAAATTTCAATGCTTCAAACTTCAATACAAATGTGGAAAAGAGAGTAAGGAGATAGAGTCACATCCTTTCAATTACCAACCAATTTCTTGTTCCAAGTAGTGAACACTATCTTTCACCACTGTTGTTGATAAGGTGATAAGTTCTCAAAATTTGAAGAGTCATTATTTTGATGTCCAACTTTTTTGTAGTAACCCATTCTGAGACCCACCATTGTTTAAGAAGTTGGCACATCTCACAATGAGAGAAAGTTAAGTTGCTTCAAAGTTGTCATTCTTCCTTTGAATCAATGCTGGAAGACTCCAAAGCACTTCCTATGTCCCTGCACACCACATACCTCACCACCTGCAACAACCCAATTCTAAAATTCAAAAAAACATCAATTGCTTCATCAACTAAAACTACTGCAAAGGAGAATACAACTCCTGAATTCTTATAAAAAATAGGCATGAATGCTATGCTTAGAATCAATACTATGGAATAGTTTTGGACACAACATAGACCATAATGTCAAATGTCAAGTTGCCATGGCCAAAGACCATGTAATCAAAGTCAAAAATCACAAAACTAAAGCCAACATGTCAAGTTCAGTTATGCAAGGTATATTAGGTGTGCCAAGTAGGTCAAGCAAACCAAGTAGTCAAAGTCAAAAACTATGTAGCCAAAAACAAAAACCACATAGTCAAGACCAAAAACCAAAACATTAGGGCACATTTGTTATGTATGACACACCTGACCTACTTAGCCTTGGCATTCAATCTTCAGTTATGTGGTCTTTGGCCAAGGCAACTTGCCATTTGACATTATGGTCTGTAGTATCCACAATTGTATTCCATACAACAGTTCCTTGAAATACTACCAATTCAAAAACCTTTACAAATACATCTAAACCTCTTTAATATCGCCACCCTCTAATATCACATCTTGTATTATCTTACCAAATCCTAACTTATCTATCCAATTCAAAAATCATTCTATACTCTCACTATTATAGTTTGTTACATCACAAGAAGTTGCATAGAAATGTGATATTAAGAAGTGTGAAAAAGGTTCGCATTACCTTCCTCTCACTTTTACATGCAACACTAGTGATTGTCACAATGTTAAATAACTTCATTGATAATCACGTGCATTTTGGATGTGACATTAAAGAGGTCTGGGTGGCTGTAGGTACATACCTGGCTGGCAGACATAGGCCTCGGTGAATGATGTTCCAAGGTCTGCTTGCTTGCAACACACTTGCCCTTGGCAGGTTTCCAAACTGATTCTACCAACCACATTACTTCATTGCAAACTGAACAGCAAGCTCTATTTGACGTGAGCAAATGTGCTGGTTGACCTGCAACAGTCCACTCTTCATTCTATTTAGGGTCATCTCTGATTTAATGTAACGTCAAATTAGAGTAAATGAATTATTTTGGTTGAATTTGTACCTCAATACTACCATCATGAAGCTTGACTCACAAGTGAACAACACAAAATCCAAAGGAATTAAATGATGTTCATCAATAGGTACACTAATCCATCAATTTAAATTAACATCAAATCTACAAAATATTGTATCATGCACTAAATAGAATGAAGAGCGTCGCTTGATGAACGTCTATCACACTCTCTTGCAACCCTCAACATCACAGCCTAAGTCATAACTACATACACTCTCAAAAGAGTCACAAGCAGGATACAACTTAACCCCTGAAGGACCACAAGGCCACCAGGTGATTTTGAGTAGGGTTTATGTAGATTCATTTTTGTTATTTTTAATTTTATTTTTAATTCAACATATGTAATATTCTTCACTAATTCCAGTGATGTAAAATTTGGTCCCATTCAAATTGTAATTTTTAGAATATGATCGTTTAAACTTGTCATTTTAAAACCATGAATCCTTGGTCCTTTAGGGGTTAAATTGAGGATTTTTCTTAACAATGATACACGTACATAATATTTCATTAGAGACCCACTACTAGCTGCACCCAAGAATTCAAATCTCATTTTATCAATGATTATATAAAGTCTAAATGCTATCTTGCCATTAATAATATAGCAAAGAGCCAATATAGGAGACAAAGAATGCTTAATAAAATTCAAGTTTAAAGAACTACACCAATCCTGTCATAATGCAATGCTCATTCTGATTCTCGAAGTAGAGGAAGCAAGGTTACAAGGGCTAAAGAATGTTATGCAAGAGACTAAACAAAACCTAGCTTTCATACTTAAATCCAAAAACTACCATACCTTGTGTAGCGAGATTAAAAGCTTTGCGCCATACTCCAACTGTGTTGACTAGTGGCGTTTGTTGTCTTCCGTCATTTGCACTGAGGTTTGGGGTACCAAAGAGATAGAAAAATTGGGCATGCCATAGCGTATCATCAGTTGCAGCGACATTCCACTCCCTGCAAAGAATTTTCAGAGTTCAAAAGTTGTGCTGCTTGGATTTAGGGTTTAGAGTTTGGAGGGCGATTTGAAATCTCTACAAGTGGGCTAGTACTTGGAAACGAGATTCTGGAGCTCAAAATTGCACAGGGCAGGATTTGGAAATAAATGACAGAATTGTGCGGTTGAAATAGCAAACTCTGACAACCCTAGCCTCATTCACCAAATTGTAAGTTGTTCCATTTCAATGACGCTCAAAACAACCAAAACAGAGCTGGAATGCAGAGTTTTAAGAAATACCTGCAAACCGCAGAAGCTATGGCCAAGGAGCGGGCATCCAAAGATTTGAACACAAGGAGCAGTGTGTCCCTGGACAGGTCTAAGCGTTCTGTCACAGCATACAAAGAATACGGTAATTTACACTGTGGTTTCCCTGTGCATGTTGAACCTTCTTTGGACACATTACACATAATCCCAAAGTCTGAGTTTCGAGGCAATTGTGTCACTCTCTCATTGCCTGGTTAGAAGAATATATAAACCATGACAAGGTGAGCCCTTTGATAAACAAAAAAGTACAAATCTAGATGCTCAAGATTGAACAAAATGACTGTCCCATAACCCTTATTGAGCCTCTCAACTCTTGTTTGCAAAATGTTCATTTGTATTCTGCGTGGACTTACTTGTGTGAATTCCATCCAAGATAGAGTGAACAAGTTGTGTAACAGTGGGTTATGCTTTATGAACCACTCTACACGCTAAATTTCTTAACCCCTAAAGGACCAAGGATTCATGGTTTTAAAATGACAAGTTTAAACGATCATATTGTGAAAATTATAATTTGAACGGGACAAGATTTTATATCACTGGAATTAGTGAAGAATATTACATATGTTGAATAATTTTCTTTTTTTAAATTAACAAAAAAGAATCTACATAAAACCTACTGAAAAAAACAGGAGCCACCTGGTGGGCTTATGGTCCTTTAGGGGTTAATACAAAATTTCTCATGCAGGAGGGCACGGTGCTTAGCAGCCACAACTCAAGTTACGGCCCTTGTTGCAAGTGCTTATTCTCATAAAGCACCTTGTGGCTTACTATACACATAATCTAGAACATTAGTCAGTAGTATCCGTTAACATATAAAGCAGGAACCAGCAATGCAATTATTCTAGTATCAGAGGCAAAGTCTTCATTGCAAACGGCTGTTCATGCAAACAGTGCAGTCTGTATAATCCTTCATCATAGTCAAACCTCTTGAATCTTATTATTAGGGGTCCCAACTTTTTCATATTTTGAATGTGTGACAAACGCGCTATAAACAATGATAATAGGATGTTTGTCACACTATATAAGGCCACAATAAAGAGGTTTGAATGTTTTGTACAATACTGAATTAATCCTCTGAATTTCAAGGTGAAATAACAAAGTAGCAGGACTCTGGTGACAAGAGTGAGTTAATTACCAGGCGGAGGATCAGGGTTTTTGTACTGTGCTGTTACTGCGGTTGTATATTCATGGGCTGCTGAAGCAGCACGCTGTGGAGGGAAAAGCTCCTCCGCTGTTTGCAGCAACGCTTTTGCAGCTTGTAGCTCCCGGCTGTTGTCCATTCTGCAACCACCACAATCATCCATCATTTCACAACCTCAAAAAGAAAATGTCTGCAATTAACCCCTAAAGGACCAAGAAGCCCGAATTGGACCTCCTGTTGTCTTGAGTAGAGTCTATGTAAGCTTTGTTTAGTTCAAATTTCTTTCCTTTTTGACCAACACATGCAATGATCAATATAAAATTTGGTCCCATCTGAATTACATTTTTCACAAAACGATCAATTGAATTTGTCATTCTAAAACTATGAATCCTAGGGTCCTTTTAAGGGTTGATAAAATGGTAAAATGCTTACCCAGGCAAAGTGCGAAAAGAAAATGTCACTCTGCAATTAACCCCTAAAGGACCAAGAAGCCCGAATTGGACCTCCTGTTGTTTTGAGTAGATTCTATGTAAGCTTTGTTTTGTTCAAATTTCTTTCCTTTTTGACCAACACATGCAATGATCTTCACTAGTTCTGGTGATATAAAATTTGGTCCCATCTGAATTACATTTTTCACAAAATGATCATTCTAAAACTACGAATCCTTGGGTCCTTTTAAGGGTTGATAAAATGGTAAAACGCTTACCCAGGCAAAGTGCGAAACGCATGCACTACATCTTGGTAAAGCTGTGCCTGCAACGGCTTCGATGCATAAACGTACGCCCCTCTCAAAACACATCGGAGCTCCCTACATGCTTCTTGGTAATCCTTTCTGCATGCACAACCAGTTACTTAGTGGAATGTTTCAAAAGAATGTAGTTTAACTTGCTACTCACATTCAACAACATACAAACTTTGAGGAACTAATCCAAGAGAACTACCGGTAATTACCTTTGAAGATGAAGAACGTAAGAGACAGAGAGAGAGGGTGCACAACTTGATGTTCAATTCGAGCAGAAAAACAAGTTTAACATTAAATACTTCATTAGTGTCCACTCCCAAATTGCCACTTAAACATAGGTATTCGCATTCCACGAAGTCAGAAACCTACTATTTGTAGCGGTAATCCTAAACCCTAAACCCTAAACCCTAAAACTCCAATGCTTTCCTTTCCCAGATCACTGACAAAATGTGTTGGTAGGGGATTATGAAATGGATCGCCCTTACAAAACCTTCACAATGCATGAAAGCATCAACCACACAAAAAACATCACTCAATTAAAAAGCAAAAGGAAGAAATGATCTTGTCGCCAAAAACGGTACTCGTTGCTCATTGTTTAGTACAAATAACGTCCTCCTCATACAGCCACACTGAATTTTACCCACGCCATGGAAAATACTGTAACAATCGGCGAACTCAACAAACCCTAAATAGCTGGGATTCGACTGTAAATGGTGTCATACCTGCGAGAGATGGCGTCGTGCAGCTGCAGAGATTGATAGCGCTGTTGCATCGTTCTCTCAACAATCCACAGGGTCAGTCAAAACCCATTAGGATTTGTGTGCTCATGAGACGGTGTTAAAACCCATTTGAGGCTTTGGGTTCATGAGTTTATGAAGGTTTTAATGAAGGTCATGAGTTGTAGGAATGCGTTGCTCCATCATTTTTCTCTCAGGTTTGTTCATGGCACAAATTTTGTTTTAGTAGGTCGTGATTTGATTACTTTCTAAAATTAAATTTTCTGAGTAGGGTATGTAGCAAAGTGTGAGCATTGGCAAGATCATTGTTTCTGTTGATTGATTGGGACTACGGTACTTTGCTGATGGCCGTCAACTTAGCCCCCAAAGGACCAAGAAGCCCGAATTGGGATCCTTGTTTTTTTTAACAGTTTTGAGTACGTTCTATTTAGACTCCCTCTTGTTCAAATTTCTTTCCTTTATTGGCCAACACATGCGTTGATCTTCACTAGTTCTGGTGATATAAAATTTGGTCCCATCTGAATCATAATTTTCACAATATGATCAATCGAATTAGTCATTTTAAAGGGGTTAAACAAAGACGCAACTAGAGTAATGGAATCCTGCAGGGGTTATCTTCAACTCCAGTGTGCTTTCTATGCCAAAGTTTTCAATTGTACGAAGAATGACTCTGATTGCTTTCCATCTTCTTGCAACATCATGTAAAAATCTCTACTAATACTGCATTAGATTAACTCAAAAGACCACCATAGCCATCAATCTCTGACCTTAAACCCTAAACCCTAAACCTTAGAGATGGACAAGCTTTTGCCTGTGAGGAGAGACCGTTTCGGATTCTACGAGTGGCCTGAGAAGGTCCGGTACTTGCTCCTTGCACTTGCCAAAGGGCCAGGATCCAGCCAGGTCGAGAGCGGGGAAGCGCTCTACCGTTGCATCCTCGACATGCAACGAGAGTTAGGGTTAGGATTTCTAAGTGGAATCCCTCTCTTTTTCGACAAGCTTCGCAACTTCTTCCACTGCTTGTTGCCCCAGATCGCAAACCTGGCTCTCTCCTTGCCCGTTTTGCTGCAGAAAACTCAGGGTTTAGGGTTAGGGTTAGGGTTGAAGCTCTTGCATTCGCAGGAGCGAGGGCTGGTGGTCCTGAGCCAGCACATGGTGGCCTCGCTGTTGGCCTGCTGTTTCTTCTGTCTGTTCCCTGCAGAACGAAGGAAACTGAATCTACCCTACGTGAACTTCGACCGGCTGTTTGCAGGGGCTCTTTACAGCAAGAGCCATGAGCACAAGCTCCTCTGCCTTCTGCATTACTTTGAGCGCGTCTGTCAAGCTATGCCGGACGGTGTTGTGTCGTTTGAGCGGAAGGTTGTTCATTTGCCAAGGGATGCAAACTATGCTTTCTGGAGCGCCAGCAGAGCTCCGCTTTGCCCTCTCACGGTGGTGGCTGATGGCTCCATTGAAGATCTGGGCCAACACTGCTTGCAAGTGGACTTCGCCAACAAGATGCTCGGCGGTGGTGCACTTGCCGATGGCTGCGTCCAGGTCCGTTTCCTGTCAACAATTTCAATTACCCCATTCCCAACTGAATAAGAAATATGGATATGAGACATTGATATTATTTAGTATCATTATTTTTTTAGAGTTAGGCAAGAAGAAATAGATTTCAACACAAGTTGAAACATAATTTTTGGATGAAGAATGAATTAGTTATAAATTTTCAAGGTTGAAGCATGACACATCCCATTCACGTCACTTAGGTAGAGTTGTTTTTGTCTAACGAAGATTTGTATTATTGCACACACTAAAGATGCTTAAACCAACAACAACGAATCCATAACCACACTTACATATACTAAAACCAACAAGAGAGAACCCATTACCAACTGTAATTCATGCTACAACCAACATCATTGCAGCATTGATTGTGGAAAATGCCCCTAGCTGTTGGTGAAAGGAGTCAGTTGGTAATGGGGTAACCACCTTGCAACCTCCCACTTTGAACGATTGCAAAAGAAACAATTTGATCACTAGAGACACATACTCCTACGTGTTGGTTAAAATGCTTGCAAATAGTATCCTCTATCTTAACCCCTAAAGAACCAAGAAGCATGAATTGGTTTTTTTTAGCAGTTTTGAGTAGGACTTTCTTTTGTTCAAATTTGTTTGTTTTTTGACCAACATATGTTCACTGATTCTAGTGATGTAAAGTTTGAATTGTATTTCTCACAATATGTCTGTCATTTTGATGAATCCTTGGTCCTTTAAGGGTTAATGAATGCTGTGTTGGTTTCATTCATGCAGGAGGAGATCCGGTTCATGATCAATCCGGAGCTGGTGGCGGGGATGATCTTCATGCCAGGGATGGCTGCAAATGAATCCATAGAAATAGTTGGTGCAGAGAGGTACAGCTCGTATACAGGCTATGCTTCTAGTTTTCGCTTCACAGGTGAGTACCAGAGAATGTCTTTTGGATCGCCAACTTGCTATTTGAAAAATGGGCTTGCTATGTTGCTATAAGAAAAATTAGGTTAAAAAATAGAGTATATCGCCATAATCTTCGATTATCATTGGTATGTATAGCCAGAAATTCTATAGAAAGCTTGTCTTTGTAGTAAAGAAATTGTAAATCCCCAAAAAATGCTTTCTATTTTTCAATTTTCAATGAGAAAAATCACTGCAGGTGACTTCCGGGACACTACACCTAGAGACTCTTGGGGACGCAGACAAACTCACATTATTGCAATTGATGCCCTTTCTCAACCCGGTGAGGATCAGTTTCGTCTTGCTTGCGCGTACCGCGAGTTGAGCAAGGCGTACTGTGGATTCCTGGATACTAGTGGGGCTTTTCAGAGCCATTTGAAGGCTCGTGAAGAGACTGGGTCCCCAATGGAGTCAGACTCACCCCAAGTTGTGAATGATTCTTGTATTGAAGCAGTGGACATGATACTTGATGACCCCGCTTGTACCAGTGCAGCAGAAAGAGGTCTACTCGGCGTTGCAACTGGAAATTGGGGCTGTGGTGCCTTTGGTGGCAATCTGGAACTGAAAAGCATGTTGCAATGGTTAGCAGCCTCCCAAGCAGGGCGTCCATACGTTCTTTATTGCTCCTTCCAGAACCCTGCTGCTCAACGTTTACAGGTACTTGCCATTCATACTTCGAATAGTTCTCCCTCTGTCCGGAAATAATTGTCCTAGGTGTTTTTTAAAATTCAACATAACGTTTTTTTTTCCCAAAAAGAGCCTCAAAAAATAGTCTATCTTTAATAGTAGTTTTTGTTTTACTCTCATTGTTTGAAGTGGACAGGGCTCACGTTTGAAGTATAAAACATCGGACAAATATTGCAAAACAAATGCCAAAAACTAGGACAATTATTTCCGGACAGAGGGTGTAGCATGCTACACCGAAATAGTGATTTAGTATGGGTGAGTAATTGAACCAATCTAGTAACGCACATCTCGAACGCCACCATTGAATAGTATGTTCTTGTGAGAAATACTTTAGACCGTACTAAATAACCATATCGGTGTAGCAACCAACTGGTTTCGTTAGCATGGCATTCAAATCTGCAAAACTTGATAATGGCATTGTTTGGTCACATGAGTCAGTGGTTACTCCGTTATCTAATTTGTGTGGTGTGATTTGCATCAGAGGTTGAGTTCACTGGTTGTTTGAAATTGCAGGAGGTGGCTGATTGGGTACTGCAGGAAGGATGGGTTGTTGGAGAGTTATGGAGTTTGGTCTGCGAGTATGGACAAAAGAAACACTTAATCTCTGTGAATCTTTTTGACTGGATATTACCTGGATCCGAAACTGACCTGGACATCCCTCATCAGCAAAAAGTGGGGACTCACTCTAAAAGAGTGCCTGCGACGCGAACTAGAAAATGATGGAGCATAATAATCTTCTCATACTTGTGAAGCACTAACACAGGAGGATGGTACAAATCAAGTCCTGATCAACACATGAGCCTTGTCTCTTTCATTGACTCAAATGTTGCATCATGGATACTGGAGAGGACCAATGCATAAAATTAAGTTGTTGATGTGTTGTATGTTGGTGGGGGTTGATGCACAGGATGGGCAGCTCACTTTAGGCTCCTCATATTGTATCAACTTGCAAGCCAGGAAGGATTTCATTCCTCTGACGTAGGTAAAACAACACAGGTATAGAGTCTACCCATAATAGGGGTACCGGTATGTAGTTCTTGTGTCACGCTCCTTTGTTGTGTGAACCTTAAACAAACAACAGTGAGACTCTTAATGTATGCTAACTCAGTCTGAAAAGAGAACTGGAGTTATTTCTCACCCTCTCAATTTGTGAGGAGCAGTAGGGTATATTGTGATAAGACCTTTGTTACAGTATTAGAAAACTCAGGTGAAGCCACTTTGTACAGCAATCTCGTGCAATTCCAATCACTGCACTGGGCTTGTTGGTTGTCCCATATGGTTTGGGACACTGGCAGTGAGGGTGAGGGTATATAGCCTTTGGGGTTTGGCTGGTGAGACATACCTTTCTCGGCCTTTTGGCTAAGATCAAGTGTAGTATCTGTTCTTATCAGTTTAATATCTGATACGGGTCTCATCGAGGCCCATGATATTAATCTAAATTTTCAGCGGGTGCGGGTCCATCCGGCAGCTTGCTGCCCGGCCCCGCGCGTGTCGCCTTGGTCTTGCACTACCTCCTTGGCCGGCGCAGCCCCCCCCCCTCCCTACCAGGAGGGACCCAATGGAAACCCTAAACTGGACTTAGATCACATGTAAGCAGAGTTGGAACTCAACTAGTACTCAAGTTGAAATTTTGAATGAGTTGCGATACAAATGAAGGTAGCAGCATTTAAAACTGCCAATGACCCAATGCGGCCAGCTACTTTTGATTTTGAACCAAAAATCAACTGCTTTTGAATTAGAAATGAACTCTTATAAGTCTGAAAAGCTACCTGGTTGTTGCTTCACAATTGGTGCGGTTCAAAGTTGCTTCACAGTTGGTCCTTTGTTTCTTTTGGGTAAGTCTGCATCTTAGAATAGGTGTCTACAGCACCCTTGCTTCAAAAATTCCTATATAATTGCTCATGTTTCCAAAATTTATGATTCTAAAGTCCAACACTTCCTCTCAGATTTGCTAAGACATTCGTGATTTCACTCCATCTCTTATATTGTCATGATTAGGTGTCTCTACTTTAGCGGTTGGTCGTGTACTCTCTGCGCTAATGTTTCCCCTAGATTTTCTTTTATGGCTTGTTTTTACTATCCAACCATGTAACTCCTTAAATGAAGTGTTTTCGTAGTGTCTCCCATGGTGGGGCAGAGACAACAAATAAATTTTAACCGAAGGTTGTGCACATTGAACCAATTGGAGCATCTCCACGATAATGTCAAATAGTATACGCAATGGTGTTATTTTGGCCTTCCTCTACTACTGTCCAATGTGGCTTAGGAATTGATGCAAAGCTTTCCGGCCAACTCTCCAACCCTCTTTGCTGGGCCCAATTGAAGTTAAAGAAAATTCTCTACGATTCCTCCGATCCATGACAAATGCTTGAACATTAACGTTAGAGGTGAACATTAACGTTATGACTAAGAACTGCAAACATGATGGATTTTTTCAAATTCTTCTCAAATCCATATTGCGTCTGTCAAGTTTGTGAAGTTTGTCATAGGGACTGCCTTTTTGACTACTTATCCTAACAGATTCGGCTGGGGTGGTCCGAAAGATTGAAGTCGTAGAACTGTTATAGAATGCTACGCTATATCCCCAGAGTGTGTTCAACAAAAAACATTCAACAAAAACTTTGATATAGAATCCAACCTCTCAAACAACAGATATGGTAGCTAAGTAGGAAGTCCTGAGAAGGTTAGGCAATCAATTCTCTGGCCCTAGTGAAACAAGCCCCCTTGTATCCCGATAACCTAAGAGTTTAGAAGTTATGTACTTATGTCCTTGCTGAAACAAACCAAACTGGAATAGTATGCAGACAATAATATCAGAGCCATGTAATTTTTAACTACAGGTTAAAAGTAGATGGGTACAGTTGCAAGAAACGGTTGAAAGAAAATCTACCCCAAGGCAGAATGGAATAAGAATTGTTATGGGACAAAGGATCTAAAAATACAGGGGAGGAATTTAAGGTTGACTAGGCCTTCGTTTTCCACCATCAGACCTTGACTTTTTCAACACAGTAACAGCACCCACTTTCATGTCCGGTTGTGGTGCACTTCGCCTGCTACTGGCAGGAGAGGCAGCCGGAGCCCGTGACCTTGGGGCTACTTGATGTTGATGTTGTTGTTGTTGTTGTTGGGAACCTCTTACATTACCAGATGAGCCTACACTAAAACCCCGAGCAGCAGCCTCCCTCATCTCCGCCGTATTAAACACTAAGTGCGAGCTAACTACAGTCCTACTTCCTGTGTGTTCCCTACCTTTACGTTTCTTCTTATGTATCACAAGATCCACAGGATGCATAATCCCTTCATCAGACTCCGCCTCTTCTTGTACCAACTCTTTCTCCTTCACACTACTTTTGGCTTTACTCTTGGACTTGCCCTTTTTGTCCTTCGACTTCTCCTTCCCTCCCTTCTTGCTTTTCTTGCCTTCCTGCTTGGGCGCCTCCTCCTTTGGCACCCGGACCAATGATATCCTTGTGGAGCTCCTGGCATTGGTAGGAGTTTCAACTTGTAATGACTCGACGACGGCAGGGGGAGGAGGTCTACGAACACCCCGTGGGCCCGTTACAATGGGACCCTGTAATACACCCCGTGGACCAGTTACAACAGGACCCTGCAATACACCACGTGAACCGGATACCAAAGGACCCTGTTGGGGCAACAATGGTGCATAACTTCGTACTCGTGCAGAAGAGAAGTCCACCTCGGGAAATACAAGGGACATCCGCGAATCAAACAATGCGAGTAAGCGACGTGCATCTGCTTGAACCTGCGTGCCAATCCATTCATTGATAGGTAAGCTGACAGCGAGTGGAAATATAAGAATCAGTTTGCAAGTGTAAAATTGTGCGGAAATCAAAATGTTACAACCTATCCGCCCTGAATCTCTTTCAGAAACGAGGAGTCAAAGTCAGAAACCAAGCAAAAAATGAGTTTGAAGGAACCATTACCTCTGCAGAGGTACTATAATAGCGAACTGCATTATCGATCATAAGGTGAAAATCTGATGCAAACTCCAGAACATTTGGGTACTCCAAACGATCCAGTTTCTCCTCAATTGCCTGAGCGGTAATAGGTCGGGCTATAATTTTGTAATACTCAGGCAATTCACTCCGCTTTGGTAGCTCCAGGAAGAGTGCTGCCATCTGCCTGCCATCCTTGTTCATTGCTCCATGCAATTTACTAAGCACAGATTTGCACTGCATTACCAAAATCAAGCATATCAAGATACAATTCTTAGGAAACATATCTCTGAACTAAAATGATGAACTTTTGGCCCATACCGACAAAATTAGACAATACAGAATAATACCAGAAATTGCAACAAGATCAAGCGAGAACGTAAACATATAGATAATTACCTTCTTTTGCTGTCCCTCAGGCAGGCGACCTTTGTCACCAGTATAGCTCCCCAGTAAACCTGCTTGAGTTCTAACAGGTTCTACAACAGGATCCTGCAACCCGTTGGTCCGATTGTGCTTGAACACAATGCGCGGCCGTGGTGGTGCTTGCGCTTCTGAGATACTGACACTCCTCTTCTTTGCAGTGCCACCCCAGTGATCTGTCTTCTCATATGACTGCTGAGGAGGGTCAACGGTTCCAAAGTTTGACCATGGCAGGGATTTCTGCTCCACCCTAGTATTGGAGCGGAAGGACAGTGAGGGATGGGTTTCTCGCTCCATGAAAGACCCATTACTGATCTCTCTCTCGCCTAGTCCATCTAATTGAGCAGTGCGACGGTGGCTGCGGCTGCGTTTCCTCTTCTTTTGTGGTTGTATCGTGTAATCCTCTTCATCCTCTGCAATCTCCTCAGCTTCCTCCCTCCCTTCCATCCAGCTTTCAGACCGCTGATCTGAATCGACTGATGCAGCTATCTCCCCTTCCTCAAGCTCATCACCCTATCCACCCAAAAATTTCAAACTATTCAGCAAGTTATGTCCCCAACACCATTCTAATCTTACCCCTAATTTCCCAAATGGCCAAAAGTGGCCACTTAAAATTACAAGTTAAAATAATCGTTTAGGAAGCTTCAAAGAAGGTAACAAATTGTATCAATAGAAATAAAAAATCGTGTCCTACACTTTTGAACGATATAAATATGTTTTAGAAGTTACAATAATCGACTGTTGGCTTCCAAAGTGGACTTTTTATTTGGTCCTTCGGGGTTAATATTCTTAGAAAGAGGCCACAAAAGAACATGAAAGAAGGCACACCTCTTCTGTTCTACTTGGTCGAGATTCCAAGGCCGATAGAGATGCAAATTTTTTCGACTGGCTAGTGGCAGCTCCACGTTGGGGTTTCACTGGAGATATCTCGCCATCATCAGAAGATACGTCGGGAACTAATTCACCTTCCTCTTCGACATCTTCCTCTGGTTCACCTCCCTCCTCTTCCTCTTCGTCATCATCGTCAACTTCCTCAATTACCTGCAGCGGGCAGAAAAAGCTCTAAGTAAAAAACTTGAACACCACAAAATGTTTTATGGTCCATTGAAATATTGGAGACGCCAATGGAAAAAAGGAATGGGGCTGATACGCTGGACATAACAGAGATGTCTATTCTTGAGTACATGTCAGATGAATACCTCTTCAATAATCTCTTCCTCTTCGATTAGCTCCTCTCCATCTTCTGCGTCCATCATGGCTGTACAAAGAGAACCACAATTTCAACCCCAAGACTATTCCAACTCCTCAGATATGTCATAGAAATAAATTTTGACAATGAACCACAAGAAGTCAGAAAATGACTGGAAGTGCACCTTCATCTTGATCTTCCCCTTCGTCAACGCCTCCTTCTTCTTCCTCTTCATCGTCAGCATTCGCAGCAGATAACACCTCTTCAATAACTGATTCTCGTTCATCCTCTTCCATCTCCTCGGCATCCTTTTCAGGATAAAAATCATCGTCTATTTCTACCTCGCGGTAATTCTTGTACCTGCTTGTACTCTTGGAGCGTTTCTCAAGAGGTTTTGGAGGCACAGGACCCTTCGACACCTGGGTGATCAACCGATCTTCGGCTTCCTGTGTACCCACAGCTCCCAGGAAACCCTTCTTCATGGCCTCTTTGGAAGTAGCTTCGATTGCAGCATTGACCTCCCGAGAACCAACACGCATCCATTTAGGAACTTTCTGATGAGGGAGGAGATCGCCAGACCACTTGTATTCCTCATCCATCTTGTCAAAAAGTTCTAATTCCTCATCTGTCCTTGCTATCATTCGGTTCACTTCTTGTAAAGACGGAACATCATGAACTGTTTGTTGATACCTTTCCTCATCATGCAATAGAGCTTCCAGTGTCAATCGTCTCTCCTCCTGGGTGGTCCGTTGATCGAACCTCCCGGCATTAATGACCTCATCAGCCATATCGATTTTATGCTGCTGAATATTGTTGCGAACCAAGCTCTCGACAGAGCCCACATACCGATCCTTACCAGCCTGAACCATATACAACGAGGATCATTAGCAACACCTTCACTAATACAAGAAGCAACAAAAATGAACCCGCAGGCCAGAACCGGAATACAATAACCAAGGATACAGGCGAAAAACGTGAAGACAAAAATCTCCAAATTTGAGTCACAAACTGGCTGAACAATAAGGAACAACAAGACCAAGAGTTTAATGATTTAGGAGTCCTGAGTACCAATTCATCATCATTCTCGTCCAAGGAACCCCCACTCCGCAGCTCATCCTCCTTCTCGTAGCTTGGGGTACTTTCCACAACAGCCTCCATATAAATAACACGAACCTCTCTCTTTTGACCTATGCGATGTGCACGAGCAACTGCTTGCTCCTCATTTTTTGGATTAGGATCAGGATCGTACACAATCACCGTGTCAGCTGTCTGGAGATTAAGCCCTCTTCCAGCAGCTCGAATACTAAGTAGGAAGATGAAACAATCAGAATTTGGCCGATTAAATTCAACAATAGCTGATTCTCTTGCCTCAAGGGTTGTCATTCCGTCAATGCGACGGTAGATAAGCCTTCGCCACTGTAAATAGTCTTCTAGTATATCCAGTAACCTAGTCATAGTACTGAAAAGCAAAACTCGGTGGCCTGTCTTATGCAGCTTCACCAGGATTCGATCCAGTATCCACAGCTTCCCGCAGGTACGTACTGACATGTCCCCTTGACCATGAAACCGTGGAGGATAATTTAAGTAAGGATGATTGCAGACTTTACGTAGTTCCATACACTTATTCTGCAATGGAGCATATGCTCGTGCAAGGCGCTTGCTGTTCCCTGCAATCCTTTGAGCCTCATCATCGGGATCCAAACGCAGAGTCCCAGTTGATTTCACCCAATCATAAATTGCTGCCTGGAATGCTGACATTTTGCATTTGAGGACTACAGACACCTGTAGAAGCAGCATAAGAGTGCATGAGGATCTAACCAGTACATTACATCAAGTGCTAAGAGCCAATTCTTTTTGCAAAACCAATTTGAGCCAGAGTCTGCATGAGTATCGATACTCGACCATCACACGACATTGATTGCACTAAATGATGGTAAACATGCTATTACCTTGGGAGGAAGAGATCCTTCCACATCCTCAACACGACGCCGCAGCATGAAAGGCTCCAGAATCTGATGAAGTCTGTGAATAACAATGACCTTCTTCTCAGTCTCCAGCCAATCGTCCTCTTCAGTCTGTGTAGCCTCCTTCTGGAAGGGTTTTGAAAACCACTCGTGAAAAGATTTACTGTTGTCAAACACTTCAGGGAGTAGCAGATTGAGGAGTGACCACAGTTCATGAAGATCATTCTGCACAGAAACAAACACCATCAGTACTCTCAGAGCATGTCAAAAATAAACTGAATTAAATTAAATAGGACAAATTTTAATAAGGCATGCATACACATTATCAAACAGATATGTATTAAATAAACGATCTTAAGAGATCACAATTTGTGTACCTGTAGTGGAGTGCCGGTAAGCAGCAAACGCCGCGAGCAACGGAATCGATCGAGATCACGGGCAAGACGTGATTCACGATCCTTCATTCGCTGAGCTTCATCAATAATTATGTATTTCCAATCCACTTTTGCCAGTTTGGATCGATCACGCATAATAAACTCATAAGTTGTCACCAAAACATTGAACTTCATTGAGCAAACCTCCTGAGATGCGCAAACAAAATGTCAAATGATGCTAATAGTAGATCTGACGATAGAACTCAATTATAAAGATGTGATACCAAAAATAAGTCAAAAATATAATCAGGAAACTGACCTGGGCAAATATTTTGGCACGTGCATCTTTATGCCCAACGTAATATATACACGAGACAGATGGAAGCCATCTGAGTAGTTCACTCTGCACCCACAGATAAGTCCAAATGGCATCAGGGAGACTTCTATGAAGACTATGAGAAAACCAAGAATATTTTTAAAAGAAAAGTAGTCATCTGACTAGACAACAGGAAATTCTGATTATTATAAACAAACAAAAATTGTGGTGCAAGAAACTACCTTCCAGTTAACCATGACAGCGTTAGGTACAATAATTAAGTGAGGCCCGTAGTTGCCTTTATACTCCATAAGATAAGCAATGAGTGCCATCACCTGTAAGTCCATGAACAGAAAAATGGTAAGCTATAACATTTCATGCTACCGGATCCAGGTTTTTAAGGAAGTGAAGGTTGTGTAGCTTGAATTCAGAAAATGCAATGTACAGATAGTGCATGGACCATATGGAGAACCGATTTCTGATAAAATTTAAAGGAGCATTCTGAGCTCTCATTTATGTCCATGCAAAATCAATTCACAAACACAAATCTCACAAAATGTTATCAATAAAGTGCACCCTCACCTGCACTGTTTTCCCGAGACCCATCTCATCAGCAAGTATGCCATTCAGCCTATTATTGTACAATGATAGCATCCACTGTAAACCCACCTGTCAATTAACAGAATAGAGGGGAAAAAATTAGGACAGAGATTCTCTCATTTCGATTTTCAACACCAGATATCCCCTATACATAAAACCAATCAATACCACTGCTCCTCAAGGTGAAATTGTGTTTCAGTATCTCCTACATCAAAGCACCATTAAGGCTCGGAAATCCTCTCCAACGAAAAACCGATAATTACCATTTGATAGTCTCGCAATACACCAACAGCAAGCATTGATGGTTGTTTAACAATCTTCTCATGAACCGCGTGAGCCAAGCTGTAATATCTGTAATGCCAAAATCGATAGATAATGTCAATCTCAAAAGAAACAAGAGCCGGTCTTATCACCTTCGTGCGTACCAACCAGAAACAGTGCAACTCCAATAGCCCACATGCCACAAGACGGATTCCTTACTTTCATGAGTTTAGTGTGACAATACTCAGATCAATATCCAAGTCCAAGGTCACAATCCAGAAGATATTGAAAGACTTACTTATTTACAGAAGAATCATGTGGGGCTGTATTGATATAACCATTGACTCCAGCGTCTTCACTTGCTCGAAATGCTGCTTGCTGCGCTTCCTCCTCTGAGTAACCCTGCATTTAAAAATCATAAAGCCAGACATCAGGAACACAGACATAAAGTGCATACTTCCGTTAGTAAATGCTCACTGGAGAGTTCTGCTAGGATCCTAGACCTGTGCTCTGGCGGCAGTGGCGGCAGCTATGGCAGCTTCTTCTCGCTCCTGATGATTCTTAACAGCGGATATCTTACCCCCCAGCTTGTGTAGATATTCTTCAGTCTGTGTAAGGAAAGAGGATAGCACTTCAAATCTCTCTCCAGCATCTCCAGGAAGTTGTCCCTGTTGCTGTTTCAACATCTCCCTGTAGGCATCAACATCATTGTTCTTCAACGCCTCCATCCTCTTGTTGCGATCTTCATCCTTCCGTTTCGAATACTCCCTCAACATTCGCTCATGGTATTTTGCGACACCCCTGTTCCTCGTAACACGAGCATCCCTAGATGACCACTGCGACTCTAGTAACTTCTTTCGCCACTGCATCAGTCCTTTCAAGTGCTTCTCACGAGTGGACCTTTGCAGAGCCATTACTTGTCTAGAAAGATCCATCCGCTGTCTTTCACAAAGGCGAACAAATTTTCTGTAAGCTCGCTCCCCCATGGCCATAATCTCCTGCTGCTGCTCCTCGACCTCATCTCGAACATGAGCTTGGAGCTTCATCATTCGCAACTTCTTCTCCTCAATCCGAAGCCTTACGATCTGATATGACTGCAGTAGCTTCTTACCATTTCTTGTGGTCAAAACGTCTGAAATTGTTTCAAGCCTCTCAGCTCTCTTCTTGTCAATAGCACGCACTCCTTCCTCCAGAAGAAGCTCCCGGACTTTGTAGCCAAGAGAAACGGGCTGACCCCATAGACTTGCTTGAGGTGTTAATGAAAGAGCAGCGCCATCAATTCTCTTGCTGACGGCGGGGAAATCAAAGAGCGGACCACGATAAGGGCGTACAACTGGTGGAACCTTTTGTATAAAAGGAGGCATCATTGCAACAGGAGCCCCTGTCTTATTCACTGTTAAATTTGCAGGAGTAGATGGTCCGAGAACTCTGCTAGTCTCTACCTTGTTTGCCTTGGTCTCCACCCCCTTTACCTCTGTCTTAACAGCACTCTCATTTTTAACAGCTTGTTCAGGCTTTAAGAGAGGAGCTTCATGCTTTATGCTTGGAGCACCTTTAGCATCCCCATTGTCAACGACCTGGATACCAGATACAAGAGTAGTCCCCACTTTTGCACCTCCATCCCTGATGTCCAATTCCATAGAAACTGCAGGGTCTTTCGCTGCTACGACCTCCTTTGGCTTAGAATCGACATCTTTTGAAATAGGTTCATGAGAAGCTTTTTCTGAAGGCTCAGGTCCCTTCACAGTGGCTTGAGTGGCAGGTGCCTGTTCCTTGGGCCGCGATGCAGCAGATGATAACTGAGAGGAATGTTGTGATGAACGAAGCGGAGGATTAATGAGACGCTTTATCTCCTCTGCTATAACCACTTCTCCAGGCTGCGCAGAGAACAAGAAAGTAACTACCTCTGATCATGTTGCTTGAACTTAGGTGAAGAAATTGTAACTGAAGCAATTAGCGCGATAATATCCTACAGTAGCTATATTGGAATCATGATACTGTTAGTCTACGTAAGATATCCATTGGTAAAATGTTAACCATCAAAACCTATTCATGTCATGCGTCATCCACTGCCTAATTACAACAAGCAGAGAGCCATATAAAATTCAACGTTATCAGGTACGCATCACACCTTCCTTGCCCTCAGTTTCTTGAAAGCTAATATCTGGTTCCGAAGCAGGGTGAGCTGATATTTGCTGAAACCGAAACCCGAAGGCTGTTGCGGAACTAGAGGATGTCTTGATTGCTGACCGGGTCCGAAACCCTCTGCAGCACCTGCAGGCATATTTGGTCGAGACACTTGCTGTGCCATCGGTGTGACATTTGACCCAACACTACTAGCAATTGGAGACTCAGCAATCGGAGACTCGCCATTTAGAGGTTTTGATGACGGCAGAGAGGAATTCGAAGCCCCTGAAAGCAATTGTGAACCTCATAGTTAGACCATAAACCGCCAACTTGGTCCTTTACAAAAGAAAACAAATGAAGCCACAGAACATCAACAAGGGACTAAAGTGAGGAATTTTATTTTATTTAATTAACAGGAAAGGACCATTCGCAACTGTACCTGTATTGGCTTGCAGATTTGCACTTAATTGTGTTCTAGCATCCCCGCCTTGAGTCGGGTTATGATACATTACAAAACTGGGGTTTACATCAGAAGCAGTTCCACCAGACACGGAAGAGCTGCCAGGATGCATTCCTTGGTAGAAAAGGGACATAGGTACTGCATTAGGGAATCCGCCTAATGGAAGGCCACTAGAGGTCATGAGCATGGGTGCTCCTCCCCCTGCTGCTCCCATACGGCTCTCGTCTACAGCCGAAAACAACTGAGGACCAGACACAGCCATCGGTCTGGTCTGAGCCATCATCACCCCACCTTGGCCACCTGACTTCTGCATAGCTGCTAGATGAGCTTGGTACTGAGGTAGAAACTGAGGAGGTATTTGAGCTTGTGGAGGGAGAGGGGTGTTGACAGGCAAAGTGGAACTAGTAGATGTTTGCTGTGAAGGAGTTGCCATACCACTAAACGGAGCGCTTGTACCACTACTCTGAACACGCTGTTGGTGATTTTGTACCGTTTGCAGGGGTCCAGAAATTGGCCGTGGAAAGCTTCCATGAGGATAGGCAAGAGTCATTGAATCCGACCGTGATGGTTGCTGCTGATTAGCCGCCCGTGCTTGATTTCTAGGCTTCTCGGCCGAATTAGTAGTCTGGCCGACAGCAACATTTCCAGGTTGCGTTAGCTGCTGCAATTGCCTTCCGGCCAGCTGCTGATGCATCAACTCCTGAGGCAGATAACGTTCCATTTCTAAGTACTAAAAAGGAAACCAAGACCTTTGGATGCAAAACACTATTTAGCACTCTATAACTTTGCCCAACGTAAATCACAGGTGCTACAATTAGTGACAGGCAACTCAGCAAAGACTCTCAAAGCTAGAAAGACTATTGAGTGCAAGAGCATACCTGCAGAGTAAGGTTGTTCGCACTGTTAAAATCCCTGGTAGCACCTGTTTGCAGGGGCTTGGAAACCATCTGCTGGCTGTAAGCATTGGCTTGAGCTTTCTGCTGCGCAGACAGTAGTGCTTGCTGCAGATATGCAGCTTGATTTTGCAACTGCGTTCCGCGACTAGAATCGGAGTTACCCAAGCTCGAGATCTGAGGATCGCCGCTGCTCCGAGCATTACCATCTTGTTGTAATCTTTGCTGAATTGAAGGCGGAAGGGGGCCAGCAGGACCCCCTCCACTGCTACCACCAGTGCTCCCAACCCCTTGTAAACTCCCCGCAGCCTGCTGTGCCTGAAGAAAGGCGACTATCGACTTATACCGAGGGTCATTGATTTGACCAGAGTCTCTCAGATGATGCAGCTGCAATACACGATGGCAGATATCGTCAAATAATATTCAAAGCCTCAGTATGGTTCGGTCATAGCATTCGAGATTTGCAAAGAGGGTTCAATTCAGCATTCTGGTGAAACTCCCTCAATATCAATCAGGATACCGAATGATCAATGCTATTTACAGTAAGTGGGGGAAATAATAATAGGAAACTCCGACAATGAAAACCGGTTCCGTAGAAAAATAGCACCTATTTAATACATTCCTGGTATCTTCGCATTATAATTCCCGAGACTCTCAAAAATCACGATGACTAAAACCCTGGATTAGTGATCTAAATGCACCCAAAAAAACGATAGTTTCTGCCTCAAGCTCAAAACCCTAATATCTGTCACCCAGACAACCAAGGCTCTCGGTTATGAATGAAACAGGGACGATGATCCTGATCATTAAGAATGCATCATTTTTTTTCTTAGATGTCACCGATACCCTTCCGTCCAGGAGCTCCGTGTACTAAATGCTTCTCTTCCCTCGCAAACGTATTCAGTAAACCAAAAAAATTCTGTCCTGCGACGTTCCTAATTCTCATCTCCGTCTCCAATTATTTGCACATACTGAGGAGCGTACTATGAAAGACACGTGACTAACAAATAATCCCTGTGTAGAACATTCGAGAATGCAGCCCTTAGCAAAGAGAGCCCCAACGACGTTATACCGCCCGCCGAAAATCAACACCTCGGGTTGATTCCCTCAAAACTCAAGAAGTACAGAATTATGAGAGCGATAAAGCCACACCGCCAATAAAACCCCGGAACCACACCCTTAGGGTTTCCGTAAGAAGACACGGCATTGATCACGGCACCACGGATTCAAAATTTCACGCGCGCACAGAGAGGTGCAATCAAAAATTCCTCGTTCTGGTCTCAGCACCATCCCTAGGGTTGGACGCGCAATAACAGCTTTACCATTCGATGAAACCCGCGCTCTGTGCCATATCCCTAGGGTTTGGAGAGTTGGCCAAACGACTACATTAAACTGTGACAGCAGCAATTGCGAGAGTACTAGTCCCCCACCTGTTGAAACAACTGCGCCGATGGCAGAAACTGCGCCCATGGCGTGGATGCCGCCGCACTATTACTACCAACACTCGAATTACTCTGGCTTTCCAACCCCTGCGAGGTCTGCGCACCCTGAGTCTGATTCGACGACGCTACCACTGGCGCGGCTGTTGTAGACGTAGTAGTAAAAGCAGTAGTACGTTCCTCGGACGAAGACGTTGGAGGTGAGCCTGGTGGATCTGGAGCGATGGCGGGGGGCCGGCTGCTTGCCGGCTCCTCCCCCAGGCCCGGCGCCTGCATTCAAAAGGCCGTGGCTAATATCCTATGCTTCCTACCAGGCAGAGACCCTTTCCCCTTCGCCAGTGCTCGAGACCGTTTCTTTCTTCAAGGGGAGGCAAGGAAAAACCAACCACGGGGCACCCCCTCACCCAACCGACCAACTCCCCCGGTCAGTCCTACGTTCCCACTTCTATCTTCCAGTCCCTGTCTTCCTTCCTGCGGCGTCCGTCTTTCTACTGTACCACGGGGATCCCTTGCCGTTTCTACCCGCGTCGGCCTACACTACTAAGTTACTCTCTCTCTCTCTCTGTCTGTCTCTGTGTCGCTCTCTCTCTCTCTCTCTCTTTTTCGTTTCCTTCTCTCTGACTAAGATACTGATATGACCACTCGCTCACGACGAAACGAGATGCCACACCACCAAGTCACGTGTGCGCTGGAAATCTCGCCCGCCAAAAGGATATTATTACCAATCCTCGCGCTGCGTGAGACTGCGGTGTTGCTTCCTTGCTTCCTGGCTGGCTTGCTTCAGTGGTTGCCGGTGCACAGTCGTCGGTCAGAGCGCGAGTTTAGTGCCATGGCCCCCCTTTCCCATGCACCATCATCGCCATCCCCATGATCATCACAAAAGCCAGCCACACCTCCATGAGGCCTGCATGACTCTACCTTGCCTTGGTGGAGGCTCTCTCTGGCTCTCTTTTTCCTTACCGCTAACCCTAGCTCCGAGTCTCTGACCCCACAGGTGGCCCTCGCCCGGCCCGGTCTCCGCTGCTTTTTCGCCCGCGCGGGCAGCTCGGAGCGTTTCCCCGGGCAAATAAAAATGCCGGAAAAAGTGGGAAAAAAAAGAAAAAGAAAGCGTGTGACGGGAAAAGCAAAAGGGCGGGACGCTCGAGCACACTCCAGTTCAGTGGCGGTACAGCTCTAAACTTCCTTATTATCACGCTTTCCTTAAGTTATTATCACCCCTGAACGTATGTTTGCCACATCGCCACCCCTTTGAAACATAAAGTTCGTTCCTCAAAAAATGAGTTTCTTAATTTACGTTTTTGAGGATTAAAAATTGTTCAAAATTAACCCAAAATTGCTTAGAAATAGAAAAATATAGCTTCAAATAATTTATTCTATTTTTGTTTTTTGTCCTCGTAATGTCCAATCTTTACGTTTTTGGGAGATTGGTCCTTGCTACATTCAAAAGAGAGATCTTCAACCCCTGATTCTCACGAAATGATGAACTACTCACAAGTAAACACATGTGGAATGGAAGCCAGAAAGGAGAAGTGACCTCGTTATCTAAACAAGTATACACTTCAGCTCAAAAAGATCCATTATCAAAAGAATAGACTCATATTACGTTTTCTTTGTTTCAAATTCTATGAAAAAAATTTATATGTTTGGAAAGCTCATAAAATTCAGATGAAGCTACTGATTATTTGAAGGAAAAACAGGTTTTTTGTTGAGAAAACATTCACATTTTTTAATTTAAAACCAATTTTGTATAAATTCTGATTTTCACTTTGAGTTTGAAATTTAGCGTGATTGGTTAAATTTGGTTTATCTATTGTAAACTTCAAAAAAGCAAAAGAAATGATGGAGGGAACATCATTACTTTCCCCAAATAGCAAATTTTGTAACACTAAGACAATGATGAAGTGATTTACTTTGAAAAATTCTCACAGGTGGAGTTTAACTCGGATTGACATTATTCAACTTGGATTGGAAAGTGGACTCAATAAAGTATTTAAAAATATTTTATTTTTTCAAAAACCTACTTTTCGGTTTTAGGCAGCCTGTTATAAACGGACAGCAACCAAAAAATGGTCTCTAGGGAGCTTAGGGGTTAGAGTGAAAAAAAATATGGACAAAATGTGCAAAGGTGTGTTAACTCCTAAATGACAGATGAATAAGAAAATTCACCAAAATTTAAAAATTTATATTTAGAATTTGAAATTTGGTATGATTGGTGAAATCTAAACATTCTATTCTAAATGGTCAATGGCAAAATTTTCAAGGAAGAGAACATCATTACTTTCCCAAAATAGTGATTTTTACAACACTAGGACAATGTTGAGGTGATTGCCTTTGAAAATTATCCTCGGTGAAGTTTAACTCAAACTAAAAAGATTCAAATTAAACTAAAAATAGTCTTGATTTTCTATTTGAAATTTTTATGTTTAAAGTTATTTTTTTCATCTTGAACAACCCGTAAAACTAGGGTAGTAATTATAAAATGAACGTTTGGTCACTTAGGGGTTAAAAACGACCAAAAAATGGAAATAAGTTAAATTGCTTATTATTTTCAAATGTGAAAACCTCCATGATGGAATCATCCTTTTTTTGTAAAATATATTGTAGCTACATCCCCTGTTGTTAGCATTCTAAAAATGTAATTTTTATCAAATTTGAAATGAAATTGCTTAATAGACAACGCCTTTTATTGGGAATGAATATTTTTTAGCACATCTCTACTTCTAAATTTAATCCTTTGGGGTTCATATGATGCATCAATTTCAAAGATGTGTTATAAAATGTTTGATGAATCACAAAATGGAGTTGATATTCAAAGAAAAGTTATAAATTTCAATGTATGAATCACAATTATACGGTTGGATTTATCATGTTTTTATTAATATTTTTTAATAAAATTCTCAAGGTTTTCTTTTGAAATTCAATTTAAAATATCAAATTGACATTTTTTAATTAAAATTTGTTGTAACAAATATGGAATATTATGCACTACGAGATTCCACTTATTTTGGAAAATCAATTTCAAGATCTTATTTTTTGAACTAATGATAAAAATTGACATATACCTCTTTAGTTATTTAAAAAAAACCAATACATCTTATTTTCAAGATTCTTATAGTACGTATGGTAGTCAACTACTGTAGCACAAGATCCAAGAGAACTTTCGATGGATGAAAAACATCATTTTATATGGTGAAGATACGCATCAGAAGTCATTGAACCTTCAAAATATCAACGTTGGAGCGTGAAAGGGTTAATTTTCCCGTAGAGTTTAGAAGGCTCTCTATGTTTTTTTCCAGTTTGCATGTGCCTTCTGTAAGCATACTCTAGTGGAACCTAAAAATACATGTTTTTCATCCATATGCCCATGTTTTAGAGCCTCGCTAGTGTCGTAGTGGAAAAACCCTGAAATATGGTTGAATATTATACTCGGCTGTCAGGGAACTTGGCATCCCATGCCAAGTAAATTATCATTTTTGGAAAAATCTTCTTAAAAATGTCAGATTTTTGTGGATATTCTTTAAGACTCTCTTTTTCACAATACAAGTATTATAATTGTCATTTTTTAAAAATATTTCCTAAAGATCTAATAATTATTTTTGTCGATCTTGGTGATTGACTTTAGTATTCAAATACACTGTGGATTTATAAACCATGATCCATTGGAATATGTCTGTGTATTTGACTAAGATAAACATAAAACTCGATTAAAAAAATGCATGCAAATATACATGGTCAGAAAAGGCTTATAGGAATTTGGAAGATTAAACCATTAAGGCCACTTTTGAACTACAGTCAATGCAGTTTTGGTGACAAAATCAACAACTTGACATACTTATACATTTGTAATTTTAGAAAAATTTGTAATCAAGTATGACTAAATTCAAATGTGAGATAGGACAACAACATGGTGAAGAATCTCCAAAAAATTGAATGACTTTCATCCAAGCATTGATGAATATTCTAGACGCTTTGACATCCGAGAATCCCCTTGGGCCTTGAGGGGTTAATATTTTAAAATATATGCACAATCATACCCTTCCACTTCTAAAGGTCGAAGGAGTTGTGGTTTGAAAATGATAAATTAAATTGATTGTAATGTGAAATACCAGGTCGGCACTTTCCAAAGTAATTATTGAGAAATTGGCTATTAAACATAAAAGGTAGGGTTGGCAAAAAATAATTCACCGAAAAAATGCCCAAAACAAAGATTTATTAAGTATTTTGTCAAAATCAACAAAAACAAAGTCAACACAAAGCCGAAAAAAATAAAATTCAAAACATAACACTCAACTGAAATTGTAGACAAAAAATAAAATAAAACATTTAGCTGCCAAATTTTGTTTAATGTTACCTATGAATAGTTGATTTCTTAATAATTACTTTTGAAAGTGTTGACTTTTATTGTTTCAACTTTTACTAATTATTCGACATGAAATCGCCAACTCTGACTTCCACGTACAACATTGGAAAACTCAAAATTAAATATAGAACCCAATTAACCCTAAACATCTTCACTTCTCTCAAGATTTGGAGAATTTCAAAGATGTCTAATAAAATGTTACTAAGAAGGATATATTGAACTTGTTATATGAATAAAAGTTTTACATTTCCAATTTTTGATTTTGTCCATACGGTGAATTTGTGATTGTTGTCACTAATATTCTGTATAAAATTTGAAACTTACAATTGAAAATTCTGTTGTAATTTTATTAGGAATAAGATCTTCCATGATATTTCTTGTCATGGGCTGAAATGTAATATTGTAAATGCAAATTTTTTTTAGAGATGTCTTGGATTGCTTAACAACATAAGGCGTTTTTTTCAAGAAAACTGTTGATTCTTTTTGAACTATGATCTTATAAATATTTTAGAAAAATAGTGGTCTGAAATGGAGCATAACATTTTCAAAAATCATCCCCTTTCTAATCGGATGACACATGCATGAAGTTATTTTGCTATAGAAATTTTTATATTTTTTTACTTACAAAAATAGCATGATGCATGAGAAAACAAAATTCAACTTTGTACATAAGTTAATAAACAACTAGTTAAAGGTTAATGAATGCCATAATCATATTTATTGCAAAGAAAGAATAAAATAGTTTCATGTTAAAATTGAATAATTTAGGCATACATAAATTAAACATTCAAAATTACAAAATGAAATTCATATATCTGGATTTCTGTCTAACCACGAAGAAAATAATGCATGTCGCATATTTTCTCCAACAATTTTTGCCGCATCTCCATAATATGACAATCTTTGTACTCCTCGATGTAAATCTGCTAAAGGATCTTGTCGCACTCTAACATCTGCTGGTCGTGGAAGCCTCTTGCCATGTAGCTCACAGAAATTATGTAGCACACAACAAACTATCGCGATGGTGAAACATTTATCTACATCGGAAGTAAAACATTTAAAAATCCGTCATCTATTTTTCAATGCTGCAAAGGCGTTTTCTATGACAACCGTACCACTATTGATTGTAAAATCAAATCTAACTTTGTTACAACACTCCGAATTTTTTCCTAGTTTAAAATTCTTCAATAAATATGGACGGCTTGGATAAGCAAAATCTCTTATTAAAAAAGGTTGTACTAGAACTTCGCAAACAATAATCGAAGGATTTTTTGTAAAATTCTTTGTTGATGCAATTCTTGATAAAGATTAGACCACCTAAGTTGTTAGGATCATGTACGCCACCTGGTTGTCCTGCACAAATATTTGGTACTCTTGTCATGTTTCTAATTTTTTATAATGTCTTGTAATCTATTGCCGGTAGGTGTATGGATGAAATAGTTAAACAATCCATCATGACTACTTAATACCCGAAAAATTACCATGATATATTTTCGAATAGTCGAAGTACGACAGCTACAAAGATCACCTATTTTTTCACATGACATACAATGTGCTAATCGACATATAATTACTTTCACTTGTTTTCGTACTGATAGAGGTGGTCGGCTACTAACGGCGTACTAATAGAGGTGGTCTGCTAATAACGGCATATGACACTATAGATGCTAAAATTGGTGTCAATTCCAAAACTAGGTTCTCAAATGACATAAACATCATTCTAAACGCCTTCCAATACTCTCTTTCCAACATTTTTGGAGTGATATGCCATACGTCATCTTGTACAACATCATGGTATACACATTGTCAAGGTTGTATATACCACAAGCGTCTCGGAAATCTTCTCATCCATGCAAAAACAACCACCATTAGTTGACGACTCTAAAAAGTCTATGAGTGGTGAAGACCGTCTCATATAAGGCGAAAATGCTAAAGAAATCAAGAAATGTGCAAAACAAATAAAAAAAGAGTTTTTCGGGATCCATATCGACAAAAAAACTTGAGAAGATTAGAACTTTAAAAGTGTTTTGATAGATAGGTAAAACATGACAAATGCGCTGAAGTGAATGAAAAGAGAAGTACAAAGGTTGGGCAAATATGTTTATTTAAATAACTAGTTCAATATAATCAATGGTGTGAACAAAGTAGAAGAAATTTACTTGATGGAGAAACCTTTCGACCTTCTCTACAAGCGGTTGGCTTCACATGTGCGTTCATTTCTGACTGTACAGTCGTGTGCATCATAATTGGAAAGGAATCAATTTGAAAATTAAAAAAAGTCACTATGGAACAACCGCATGTGTAGAGGCCTGGTGACAAGTAAAGACCCCTCTAAAATTTCGTTTTCCGCGTTTTCTGCATGCATATTTCGACTTCTCCTCGTTTGTGCACCCCCTTTAATTTTCCATACCCGCCATTTCTAAGTCTCGTATTTTCGGGGCTCAAAAATCTCACAATTTTGGGGTCATACTAAGAATTTAAAAAAAATAAAATGTAATATTGTTCAAATGGAGAAAAGAAATGTAGTTTTCACTTAGAACAAACCACAGTTTTTAGGGAGGGGTTTATGTACAAATTTGTGGAGATTTTCAAGTTTGCAGTACTCTTTAATCCCTACGGATCCCTAACTTTTTTGAGCTTTAAATTATCATCGATTTCGATGTGATATAGATCTAAATGTAAGATATTGAAGAATTTTTTCGCCTAAATTGAATGAATTGGAGAATTTTCGGAAGTGGAGTAAATACTCATGGTTGATACAGTAAGTTGCAGCAGAGAGGGGTGCAGTGTATATTGTGTAATTATGACATGTTTAGAGTATAGTCTCTGTGAGAACGATTTGATGACTAATTTGACAGGTTTTGAGCATAAGTACTAATTTTTTGAAGCTCGTACGAATGGATAGGTGAAGAATTCATAATAATTGAACAACTTGTGAGGAAATAAGCATATGTGCTTTTAAATATGCAATATAGGGACTAATTTCTAAAATTGAAGGATTTTAGTTGAACCAAAGAACAAATATATATACATATATATATTCATGCACTTGAAGTTGAAGTTATGCAGAGAGATTGCAATAAGTATATTGAGAAGATATTGAAAGGACACTTCCAAAACAATCTGCGGTAGAAGGTTTTCAATCATTTGCTCAAACTACTACATTAACCTTCTTCTCTGTAAGCATTATTATTTGGGATTATTCAATCGTAGACTAGAAAAAAAAATTTAATTATTAATTGTTCGTTGTTCGTTGTTGTTCACGAAAATATTTTATTTTTTCACGTGTTAAAACTCAAAGTCATCATAGGATCGAAATGACACTACTCCATTGAACTTTGGAAGCCGCGTATGAATCTTATAAACTCACAAGATAAACCGGTGCACGCAAAGGTTCCTTCCAGCACTCAAAACAAGCAAGACATTTTCTTGCTACAATACAAAAACAAGAAGATTATCAAGACTTGAAGACATCGAAGGACTTTATCATGGATCACGCAAAGCATCTCTTCAATACGAGACGAAATTACAATTACGAAGTTTACTAATTTTTTAAAGCATTTTTTCAATACATGACAAAGATATAAGTAAAGAGTTAGTCAAGCTTGGAAGTATCGCAGGAAGGTGCGGTAATCTCGACACACAAAATCATCAGTCACGAATGTGTCATACCGAACTTCATCTACATCCTACAGGTTTTCCGTGAGACTTATACCGACCCTACGACAAGGAAACTTCTAAAGAGCTTTCTTAGGGAGCGGTAATTAAGTATGTTTAGTTGCTGTAAAGTTTGGGTAATCTCTAGTAGGTGCTATATGTTTCCACTAGTTTCTAGAATCTTACACTAGTTTTCATTAATTTCTAGAAACTTTCACTAACTTTTATTAACTTCTGTATAGTCCTAATAATTTCCGTAAGCTTTTACAAACTTTTAGAAGGCTGTACGAATCCAATTGTTTACGAAAGCTCCATGGATGCTTCTCAAAATCTCTAAGACTTTTTTCCGGAAGTATTCTCTATTTTAATGTAAATAGAAAGTCGATGGCCGTTGCTCGTCACTCTTTTCAACACCAAATGTAGATACTCTTCCAGTTATCAATACTATTTTCAGTTTTCTCACTGCGAGTATTATTGTGAGTATTGTGTGATGTTAACCGTCGAGACAGTCCTCTTTAGCGGTAAAGCTCTACCGCTGCATTAGTAAAATTTCTAGTATCAAAAACACGTTTAATGACTTCTTAATGAGTCACTTCGGACAAGCTGCAAAGAAAACGGCTCGAACTTTTCATGTCAGAATGGACTCGTTGTCCTTTGTTCTGCGTTCTTATAGAGTTGATTAAAAAGCGGAGATGGATACTTTTATTCTGCTTGTAAAACTACTGTTCACGTTCATGACATTAGCATTCATTTGGAGGGAGAAAAACATAAACGATTAGAGAAGCTTCAAATCTACCAGCCATTTGTATTAGAACATGGGTTCACATGGATGAGTGAATTATCATTTTTCATGTGGAATCATCCAGAATGTAATCCATCAAAGAAGTTTCAAGCATGACAAAGTGTGCCTTAAAGTCATGTCAAGAATGTTCATTTGTCTTCACTAAAAACTGCACAACCCCCTCTACTAAAAGTAATTTACAAGGATTATGTGAGCCAAAAATTATTCATAATGTTCAATTGAGTGATCGCCCTAAAAATTACTGGAAAAAAATGAATACAAGATAGAAGAGCAAAATTGGAATGAGAAAAAATAAATTCAAACCCCAACAGAGATTAGAGGTATTGGATCAAATGAGTTACTTTTGTTTTACGTGAATGCAAATTTTTGTAATCAACAAATGAGGGAAATAATAGAACGAGCATCACATATAGAAAAAAAATTAACAATGAGTTCTCGAGGGAGAATTAAAAGCAGAGATCATGATGGTTGCTCGTGGGTTCAGATATGCCTATGGGAAGATTGGAGGGTGATTTTTTTTCATTATATTTATTATGCACTATTCATTTTTATTGTTATTGTTTATTTATCTTTGTTGTCATTGTTTATTTGTTTTATTGTTATTATTCATTTAAGATTTGAAATTATAAGAATTTACTTTTGATGAATTAACAATTCTTGTTGTTTTTTTAGGTTTAACTACCCTAAACATCTACTTTGTTATTCTCATGGAGAGAAATTAGCAACAATGGTATGTGAAGTTTTAATGAAGATTTTTCTCTTAAATTTTGAAAATTTGGAGTCGTTTGGGAGAAAGAAGGTATGCCTAACAACGCGGGAAGAGTTGATATTGCACTATTTACAACAATGTGTATTACAAGAGATTATTCTCGTAATCCATACATAGACGAACATGACAACAATTTTGAATTCTTCATTTGGATTGATGGAGATGATAAGTTTTAATTTATCATTCAATTAAATTTTTTCTTTAATGATTTTCTTTTTAAATTTAAATTTTTAAAACTGTACAATTTTTAATTTTTAATTAATTTTTAATTGCAGAGGATAGAGATATATTTGGCAATCAACTCAATTTTTATATTCCAGGTTTAGGTTATCTCTTTATTCCCAAAAAGGTGTTTTTCTATTAAAATCGAGAAACTTGTACCATAATGGCCTATTATTCTAATCCATTCTTTTTTTATTATGATAGTTGATATATATTTTTCTTAAACCCCTTTGCAGTACTAATACCAACATATCTAACCATCCACATCAATTCTTTCTCAAAATCATAAAAAACACATACAAAAACATAATACATCTTAATTCTATTAGAAACCTCACTTTTCTCATTATATACGTAACGAATAATAGTAATCATTTTAAATTTAGACCTCATACAATGACTAGTTCAAGATTAGTTACTGTAGCTCATTCCATTGACTCTCAGAAATCAACCCAATCAGAAAAGCAAAATACCCTTGGTTTTACCCAATCGCAAGGAAGGCAAGAAACGCTTCTCTTTCATAAACTACCAAATACCGTACCAAATTGAAAAGAATAATTGAAACAACAATTAAGAGTCAAGAACATGACTCAAGGTCCTCATCAAACGAGGTTATACAGAAGATCAACCACTCTGACAACGACTAAATTGCGTAGATGAACAAATAAAGGAGCAGAAGTCACCAAGGCCATCATAATATGTCATTTAGCCCTCTTCGTTTTCCATCATGGCATGAGCAACTCAAATTCAAAACATTATATCAAGACATCAACACTTCAACAATGGACCCTTCCTCCAACTATAATTCATGCGAAAATCAACCATGGTACCAATCTGAACCATATGGATTGATAGACGCAGAGTATGCACCAATCAGTCAGTATTGCAAGCATCTATGGTTTGGCTTTCGCATACAAGAAACAAGAATGCATGACCTCTACGTGCCTAAAGAAGAGAAGTCCAAAACTAACCTATAGAAGTTGGACGTTCCAGACGTGAAGATAGCAGAGTGGTTGACATGTTCGCAAACATTCCTTTATGTCACTCAATCTATGGCCCAGACCGCCGTTCAGACAATATCAGAGGCAACTTTCTACATCTCACACAGCTGTCAATTGACTATGTCACAGACCCAAGAACATGACTGAGCAACTCATACCAACTCATCATCAGATTTGATAAGGACTTTGAACATCAATCGTTCCCAATGACACTGTCTTTCAACAAGCCGAGAACATTTGAACATTCATCCTTCTGTCAACCATCTTATATATGATGAAGGTGTTCTTTTATACATCTTTCCATCATTCTCGCTGATAGTGTCTGTATCCGTCTGATTAGTGAACACTACACTTATCTGTTCGTGGTAATAGAAATTGCAATCGATACATGATCAATTATTGGAAGCACATTTGATCCTCGAACTTTATAAGCTATTTCGACACGGATGAAGTGATATTCCCAGTTTGGTGCTCTAAGCGATCAATGTCTGGTAACTTGAGCATGAAAGGATTAATTCCTAAATAGTCAATATGATTGCTGTCCGAATCGAACGGGTTGCTCGGAACAAAAAAAAATGTTTTTGAAAAAATAAAAAATAAAAAATTACATTAACTATACTTTCTAACACAATTTCAATTATGTCAATCCGAGTTAAACTTCACCAGGGATATTTTTTTTAAAGTGTCTTAAAATTATAAAATTTTATGTTCGGGAAAAGTAATGATGTTCCCTCTATCAATTCTTTTGTTTTTTTTAAGTTTACAATAGATAAACCAACTTTAACCAATCATGCTAAATTTTAAACTCCAAAAGCAAAAACTATAATTAATTAAAAAATCTAAAGTTAATTCTTTTAAATTATTAAAAAAATATATTAAGTTATATTTGGAAGTTTGATTGTACGGCTAATTTGTAGAGATGATGTCCTACAAAATTTCTATTGAACCAATCTTCATCAAACATATGGAAGTCACATATTATAATACATCTATGTTTTGTCCAATACTCCATGGGGTTTTAGGGGTTAAAGGATGCAAATTAAATTTTACATTCTTTAAATTTCCGCTAGCCCCGATGGAAAAAAATGAGTTCTTACTTAGAGTTCTCATTTCTCATAAACAACAAAGAATTTGATTTTGAAAGCTTTTGTATATATTCTTTATGAAAGTAATATTGATATCGTACAATAAACAAGCTATACCCAATTTTTGCACTTGGCCAAGTGCAATCATTCCGGGACCTAATTGTACTAAAAAACAACTATACAAAAAGATTGACGAAAAAACATCAATTTTTTTGTTGATACTTGTAGTATAGTGCAATAAAACACTAATATTTCAAAGTTTTCATAACAGAAACTTGAATTTCGTTTATTTTTAAAATTGCAAAATTGACTTTCTAAAAACTATTACAGATTATGAATAGATGAAGATACTATAACACCGCTGCCAAAGTGTATGGAAGAAGACATTGCTTTTTATTTTATTTTATTTTCCTTATTCTTTGTGTCAAAAAGTACATAACGGTACATGGATCCTTCCTCCATCCTTTAAAACAATATTCAAACGCCGCTTACTCTCACTCCCTCCGCCATGCCAAATTTTTGAATTTAATTTTTGAATTTAAAAAAAATAAAAATTCCAGGTTTTCTGGGGTAGAAAGTCCATGCGCGCAGAACTTTTTCTATACGTCCTCTCCTCTCTTTACATCAAGAAAACATAAATATGTTCTCCTATGCTCCCATGACCGGATTGACCGCCTTACATACTAGTGATGTGGCTTGTGATGCGGCTATGAGAGGGTGTGGAAGAACATATGCATGTTCTGTTGAAGGTAGGGTGTGTTGCCGCATACCCTCAGTTCCTCCCCCATGCACAAAAAATAAAATAAAAATAATTTTTTTTTATTTTTATATTTTAAAATGAAATAAAAATTCCAGGTTTTTGAGGCCAAAGGGTCTGCGCGCGCAAACCCTCTTACGTTCGTCCTCTCCTCAAGAGAACATCAATGTGTTTTCCTATGCTCTATGACCGCGGAAGAAATCAAAAGGGCGGCTATGCATCATTAGCAACTCGCAAAAAAGTAGTTACAATGATAGACCGATGTTTTATGATTTTTTTTGTTTTGTTGTTTGTGCAGGTCGTTAGCAGTGCACAGTTGCACATTATTTTCTTCCTTTTCTTGGTTCATTTGGAAGCCCCATTGGAGTTGACAATGATGTTGTTCATGTAGAATCCCATGGACTCCATATAGAGCAGTGAATTGTTCGGCTCATTGTTCTCACAAGTTTGTTCTAAGATGTTGGACATTCTATTTTGATACCACAATAAAAAAAAATGTCATGGTGGGGTTGCTATTTGGAGGGAGGAAGCAACAACTGCAAGAATGGACTGAGACAATGGCGCTATATGATTAATGTGGATAGAGCGAATTACTTTTACAAATGAAGCAAAGTCACAAACACTTGAATTTGTTGCAATTCAAATTGAAGGCATGGGAAACAAGAGGCTGCAAAATGAACAATACTTACCATAGTAGATGAGTACAATACTATATAGTATGTGGTTTTTTAGTTTAGTTGCCAAGGTACTGATTTGAAAGTTTGTACTAGTCTTATAAAATGTAAACCTGTAAAGTGATTTTGTGTTCTAAAAAGCATATCTAAAACATATTCATGTATTTGTGGCCTACTTCTAATTGCTTACAATATGTTTATATGGTTTTGTAAGATGTGTCGTTAACTTGTAGTTTGAGAACTCCAACCTTATGTACTTTTTGAGATACTATGTATCAACAGACAAGAGTTTTGTTGCGTATAGAATCCAATTTGAAAAATATTCAAAGCACAAGTAATGGATTAAAAATTAAAAAAAACTCAACAATTTCCAAGAATTTTCAATTTATCCCTTTTGCAACCAAATATGTGGGAGGAAAAACTTTGGCCAAATAATTCATGCAATTTATACTGATATGAATTTTTATTGCACCCAAAAGCCAAATGCATGATTATATGGCCAAGTGCAAAAATAGGAAATTGGAAATTTTTAGTAACTTATTTGGATTTCAATTCCTTCGAATGTAAAGAGAAATAGACTCCCTTGATACTACATAGGAGCTTGCCACTTGTCATTCCTACTACTTTATTGAGTGCTATGTTCTTTCCAAGTAATGAGAGTGGCATGAGGTGGCATGCCATACTTATCATAAAGTTGCAATATGTCATTGGAACACTACATTCATTTTTTTTCTTACGAAGACACTATATCTCCCTAAAATTATACAATGTCTGGATTTGAGAAATAGTGTCTCAAACACTAAATACACCATTCAATGTAGTGAATTGTATATGCATGCCGTTACGAGAACACAACAATTGGGAAAGATGTGCAACTACGATCGATATGCCGGGAAAAAACTAAATCCTCTACGCAAATGACATTGAGACATGATAGTTAGGGATGTTGATGACTAGGAGGGCATTTTTACACTAGGGCGTTAAATTTGTCAAAGAAAAGTGTACAATATGTAAAACATTTGTCATTACCGTGTCATCAACACTATATAATAATTACGGAAAATGTTTAAATAAAGTTAAAATTGAATCTTTTCATAATATTTGGAAAATTTTCTACATTCTTAATACTATTTGGGAATTTTTTTGAAATCTTTACAAATTTTATGCAATGTGACAATTAGTAACGATCATAAACACCGACTCAGCGAGTCACCAACAAGTCATTTCACTCAAATATAATATTTTTTGGAAGCAACCATTGTTGTTGTATTTAGTTTAGAACACTACTTTTGTGAGCACCTAGATACAATACATCTTTGTATGCTCCTAGAATTTCAAACGCTAATCATGGTTCTAGAATTTATAAAAATGTTTGTAGTGAATGACCTCTTGATTTTGCTCAATTTTTTTTTGAAAAAAACTCATGATCAAATCTTGCAATCATGTATTATATACATTAGATTGTCTTGAAAATTGTTATACAATCTCACGACTAAATTCTCTTTGAGCTTCAACAGTGACGTTTTCTGCATGAACACCACTTGAGAAGTACAACTTGGTTTTTGAAAGCATTACGAGAAGTGATAAAATTTTAGGAATGAGCATGGTCCTCTAGGATTAAAGGACATGGCTTACCTGATTTCAACATCCACTATATCTTTTGAACTCCATTTTAGGCATGGTTATTATTATTTTTAGCTTACTTTGGTTTTATTCTAAAATATAAATGTTGATACCTCAAAGGTGTTTGGTTTGGCATTCAAGAAACCCCGTTTATGAGAAAATAGAAGTTATAAGCAATTTTTTCCAATACACCAAAAAGCCCGCAAAGTTTAGTGTGTCCTTCAAGGATTAACCCCTAAAGGACTGCGGTTTTTCCTATTTTTGAGCGTCATTTTCACCTCCTTCTATTCATTTTCTTGTGAATATTTTTATTCCCTCTCGATAGAAAATACCAAAATCTTACATTTAAATAAATTCTAAGATTTTTTTTTACCAATTTAACAATTTTCCCCATGTCTTCAAAGACGGTCAAAAATTATCCAAAAAGACTGTAATTTCATCTTTTCACTTCAAACGTTGTAATCTTGCAATCTGTAATCCGTCAATTCTATGTCAAATCTTGCAATTTGCCAAATTCTATGAAATTATTACCATGCACTCTCTTAGTAATCTATAATAAGATCCTACAATTAAAGTAGAAAATAATAGTTTCTGAAGTTTATTTTGAGCCCTATCCATTCTCCTCCAAAAATTCTCTTTTGCTCCATAACTTCCATTTAAAAAGTCGGAATCAAAAAAAAATTATATTCCCAAATTCACATAATTTATTTCAAAAAATAAAAACAAAAATTGACACTGTGGGAACCTACCCGAGCATTGAAATGTCTTAGTTAGGATACTTGATTTTTTAAAGGTTCATCTACTTAATATACTTCCCGCGAACTGTATGCGACTTGGGGAGTTCACTACAATAATATTAGAAAACAACGTGCGAGAAAATATAGGGTACTTTATATTCACAAAAGGAAAAACTTAGAATTTTCTTAGAAGTAATATAGATGAGTATGTATGATAAAATGTGTATTATAAATAATATAGGCTTGATATAAACAACGCATATTTTTTAAATATTTGTAAAAATATACTGTAGGAGTTAAGGATCCTAGGTGTTTTTAAAAGCTATGAATTGTTTTGCAAGATGAACATGACATCTTTCATTTGCTATGAATGGTTTTGCTAGTGTTTTTAAGTGCTAAAAACAATTTCTCAACATAAACTAGAGGAGTTTTGGTTAGTCTTGTGTCTGTTTACTTCAAACATGATGTTGCAGTATTAACTCTATACCCTTCTACATTATTGCATGGACCCTCTTTTTGCTTGCTCTGTTTTTGGTGTGTTTTTTGTTTTTGTTTTTGACACTCAGTAGCATTGTGTTTAATTGTGCGTGTAAGTTGATTGAGGAACATGGGCTGATTTTGTTGTTTGAAAATGTTTAGGAATACTCTTACTGTAAGACCTTGTTATGCCTTGGATTTTGGTGGCTTAGTACTTCGAATGCTCCTGAACCCTTTAGAGCAAAATCAAATAATTATAATGATCATGCCTAGCTTTAAATTAGAGCTTCATAAAATTTAAAAGTAATTATAGGATCATTTAAAAAACAAGAAATTAGCAAATTATATAATAATACGGTACAAAAATTAAGAATGGATAATTAAATACTCCCTGAATAAATACCCTTGTCACGCACGTGTATACATATATACATGTCTAGTGAACTCCCCCTGGTACGCGACAACCGAGAGTTGTATTTGATTTGTTTGATAAGGTTTTTTAGCAATTAGTAGAGTCCACCCTCTTCAACAATAGCAATATAGAAGCTTTATTATTAAATACAATGTCTCACCACCCAATCTTCAATTAAAGATGATATGGATTTGCCCATGATTCCGAATGTGCTACATTGATTTGGGAATAGTAGTTAAGATTTTGAAGTCAAGAATAGAAGGGCTAAAGAACCTTATGTCTTGGGGAAGTAACTTAGTGTAAATTTTGGTATACATGAGCAAACAAAGGGTATTTAATAGGGGCTATGAAATAATTGGGATATTATTATATTTATAATATATCTAGGATATATTTGTGGTATATTATAGAAATATTCCCAAAATATTCCCTAGTTGGTTTTAAAACACCCTAGTATATTACTTTAAAATTTATTATTTTTATCTCAAATGAATTAAATACTCGAGATTAAATACACCCTATATTTGTTCTCTCATGGTTTTTAAAATTTTGACAGTGACTTCCTCGGGCCTTATGTTTACAATGAAATTGACTTTCTTTTGTGCCCAAACAAAATTTATACAAAAAGGTTTGGGAGCAAGTCCTTTTTTTAGTGAGATATTAGAGTTATCCTTAAAGTCCATCAAATTTTGAAGAAGATACCGTGAGTTTTGCTTTACTATACTCTTATTTGTTCACTCTAAATAGTTAGAAGGTATTTAAGATTTTGGTGGTCTATCATTATTAGATGTATAAGAGGTGTGTAAGAGCTTGGTGGTTTTCAAAAGTTTTTTGGCACCAAGAATAGAGTTAAAAAACTTTTGAAAACTTTTGAAGACCACCAAGCTCTTACACACCTAATAATGATAAACCACCAAGATCTTCTACACCTTCTAACTATTTGAAGTAAAGAAATAAGAGTATAATAAAGAAAAACTCATGGTATCTTCTTCAAAATTTGATGGACTTTAAGGATAACTCTATTGCCATAAATGATCCATTTTAAAAATGGCCAAAAACCATGAAGGTTTCTGCCATAAAACTTCAAATTAAAAAAATATCTTGAATGAAATCAATGGATTGTGGATGAAAATAATACAAATATATATGTGATATCTTCTAATGAGATATTTTCTGTTCAATATGTGGATGACTGTTGAATTATGGAGCACCGCTATAACATTTTATATCGCCACTTTGGCACTTCATGAAAAATGAAAAAATGCCCTAGCAGAGCACCAGTAGAAAAGGTGGCACTGCAGAGGGAGATGTTCAGGCAAGTAGTCCTCAATTCCACGCATGCACAATGATTTTGCCTAGACTTGTCTTTGGGGAATGTCACCTTTATCAGGAACTTCAAGGCATGTGAACATGGTGCCATGAGGCCCATGATGGTGCATTGAAATACAATTAAGATAATTTGGTGCCAACCTCCATACCAACCTAATATAGATAAAATGACACTAAAATGACATGTATGCAGCCTTTTGTGTCAAAATAGCACAAAACAGTTTGGCTCAACTTTTCTGATGTTTTCTACTAGTGTGGAGGCTGTCGTTGTTTCTCCGTCTTTCTGAACTTGCTCAAAGCCTTTTTCATGGTCCGAGTTACCACTTCAGTGGAGTACACAGTACGAAAGCGTGACAGCAATGCACCAGCTCTCAAGTTACCAGTCATGGCAGGAGACTCATGTGATCCTCCCCTCATGACATTTCATCACAAGAGTGCCATCTTTTTGGTCATCCTCTTGCCACATGTGATGTCACAAATATCCTCTGAACATCCAAACTTCAATGCTGACCATACGGTTAGGGCACCTTATTCCAACAGTTTAAAAATAAAAATAAAATCGTATTAAAATTACTCTGAAACCGTGATGTCTTTTACCACGTTTCGTTTGAAGGTGAGGAGAAATCTCGGGGGTGCACTCTACATTATGTTTAAGAATCACGTGCGTTCATGACCCCTTCTGAAAACCCCCTGTATACGAGAGGCAATATGTCTAAATACCTTTTGTATACAGATGCATTCCGTTTTAAATATATGTTTAGTGTAAGTATATGTGAATATTTTCAGTTCTAAATGTGTTTATTGTATGTATATGTAATACGGCTGTGTTCAAATTAATACCCCTGCTGTGCACTCACGTATACTCGTACATATTTAGTACAGTGCACCCCCCGAGGGAGAAATAGTGTTCTTATGGTACTGTACATAGGAGTTTGTCACTTGTCATTCCCACTTTCAGTGAGAGTATGCCATGTTTATCATAAGATTTTCATTTGTAATTGGAACATGACATCTAGGAGGTTTACTTGAAGTTTTTATGGTTTTAAATTTTACTATAGTTTGCTTTACATGGACATTGTATCTCCAAAAAGTCAAATAGTATCCATGTGGAGAACAAACACAAAATCACGATTTCAATGTACAATAAAATACTTGTCCTATTTTTTAGTATTTTGTTTCTCCCAAAATAATTGTCCCAGTACTTGAAAAGTGTATAGTGCATACTTCAAACATGAGCCCTATCCACTTCAAATGGGGCAAACCATTTTCCAACTCATAAGATTTTTAGTTGGGTTTTATCATAAATTTTCAAATTGTAAATTGCAACTCTTTAAATTTACAAACTTCAAATGAATTCAAATCTTATGAGTTGCAATCCATAATTCAAATGGGTTTTAACATGAATATTTTTCCACAAAGAGCCCTTTGGGGAGCCACTCCTTCGAGAGGTAACATGATCAATATCCTATTCACTTTTTGAGTACCGAGACTTCTTTTATTTATTTTTATTTTTAGATAGTGTAGGAAGTTAGAAATGATCAACTTTCACAAAAAAAAATTAGAAGGTTCATTGTTAATTTATTTTAACCCTTAACCCTTAAACGTTCTCATCCTTTTCAGATTTGGCAGTTTTTCAAAGATGCATTATAAAATGCAACTAAGAGGGATATTTTCAACTTGATGAATAATAAAAGTTGTACATTATGAATTTTAGATTCTATCCATACGGTTAGATTTGCAATTGCTATCATCAATATTTGTGTATAAATTTTCATAATTAAAATTTAGAGCTCTTTTGTAATATGATTATGAATAAGATATTGACAATCTAATAATGAAATTTGTTGGGATGGGTTGAAATGTAATACTCTAAGTGTAGTGATTTTTGGAGATTTTTTGGTTACTTATTTTTAGTAGTTGAATTTTTCAAGAGTTCTTTTGCACTAAAATCTTTGAAATTTGGGGTGGAACACTACAACATGAAATGAGGCATAAATTTTTTCACAAATCATCCCCTTTCTAATCGGATCACACATGCACAAAGCTAACTTCCCATAAAAGTTTCAGTAAAAATTTCACACTGCAAAAAGTGCATGATGGATGAGAAATCGGAGTTCCAATCCGTACACCATGCAAAATATGCATGGTTGGGTGGTTAGGGGTTAAAGATCTAGAGAGCACTTTCTCACCACTATTATACACTAATATTTCATTGTATTTGGCATGATTTTACACCTCCTATGTATTTAACCCTTAAACGACAACCCCAACTCCAGGGGCTGGATTTTGGTGGCATCTTCCTTCGCGTGGGAAGCATAATGAACTACTGTTGACAAGAAAGGTACCGTTCGTGCAAGATGGAGTGGGGATTCCAATTAGCTTTCTCTCAGGGTTTGTTTTGCTGCGCACAATCTGTGAGTTGGTTCGCTAGTGTTTTGGAGAGGAGAAGGTCTTGTTTTCGTTTTTCCCATTTGCTTGCCCGTTACTCTCAACTGCTCATGAAACCACGCAAGATGATTTGCACAATTTGACTGCCCAACCTCCAGATTCCCTCGCAGATACCCCGGGCTGCCCAACCAAGCCCTAAAATGACGTTTAACCCTTAACTGCCCAACCATGCATATTTTGCATGATGTACAGATTTCATCCGAATTTTCTCATCCGTCATGCATTTTTCGTGGTGTGATTTTTTTACTGAATTTTTTATGGGAAGTTAGCTTCTTGTATGTGTGATCTGATCAAAAAGGAAATAATTTTTGAAAAAATTATGCCTCATTTTGTGTTGCAGTCTTTCACCCAAAATCTTGAAGATTTTGGTCTAAAAGTGTTCTTGAAAAAAAAAACTATTAAAATCAAGCATCCAAAAAATCTTCAAAAATCACTACACCTAAAGTACTACATTATAACCCATCACAACAAATTTCATCCACATATTGTCAATATCTTATTCGTAATTGAATTACAAAATAATTTTTTATTTTATGTTTCAAAATTTATAGAAAAAGATTAGTGATAGCAATCATAGATCTAACCGTATAGATAGAATCTAAAATAAAAAATGTATAACTTGTATTCATACATCAAGTTCTTTATATTCATATTAATTGCATTTTATAATGCATCTTTGCAAAATTGCCTAAACTGGACATAGGTGAGGACGTTTAGGGGTTAAGGGTTAAGATCAAAAGTGAAGTTAAAATTCACGTCAACATGATTTTAATGAGCTATGAGGTCTCAATTTGAAACTTTCTATTTACAACAAATGTCAAATAAACGCCAACGTATCTATTATCCCCATCAGCTCTTTAATGGTTAAACAAATGAAGATCCTCACTGTAGTCCAACCCTCTAAAATCATGTACTTATGACTACTGATATATGAAGTGTGTAGACATGACCTAAAAATTGATAAATGCTTATGGGTTTAGAGCATTCCCACCCATGCACGCTAGGACCAACCCTCTCAAATTATTCATCTATATGTGAAGGCCCTTGCACTCACACTCCCCCACCCTTGCACGCCCTTTAACGTATCAAAAGTGCGCATCAAATAGTCAATGAACCAATCACAAGTAGAATGGGAGGAATAACCATCGAATAGTCAACTAAATAGTGTTCTGAAGGCCCAATTTCTAACACGCTAGAATCCAGAGTCAAGAAGCATTTTGAAAGGCCCCTTGAAACTTTTCATCCACTTCTTGAGGTCAGAGACCCTCTGAGGCCATGGGTGGCCATGCTCTTACAACTGTGAGAGGACGAATTAAGTGCACTACAGTGGCACTTGTTATGGAACAGAATTGCCGGTGGTAAGAGAATAAGGTTCCTCTATCATAAGTTGGTTCTTACTGATCAACAGGGATATACAGCCTTCACTCACAAACTAAATAACTAAAAATGAAAATTAGCAATTTAAATTTCATAATCTTCAGATTAAATTAATTTTCTTAACAAATCTTACTCTTTGACTTAGTAAGTAACAAAATGTGACAATGTTTTTAATCAAAATGTGGTATATATTCATGTTCATGACATATATACATATATATATATATATATATATATATATAGATATTTATATACACATAAAATGTATGTGGAGTGGTTTTGAATAGCCTGAAGTAATGAAGTAACAAATGGAAGGTATTGTACTGTACATATATCAATAACATTATTGGATCTACAATTGTTCATAAATATTGTTCCATTCAAATGTCGTAAGAAGCAAGTTCTAATTAAAATTTCTACCAACTTTTTTTTGTTTTTATTAATTTTTTTATTCCTTTGTCCTCATTTTAGGTACATAACATTCAGTAGCATGCATTGTCTTTGCCTTGGCTCTACAGTAGATTGATGGTGTGAAATATTCTACATCCAATAGTACTTCAGCAATAGCTAAGTAAACAAATGGAGGCTCAAGGTAACGAACAAAGTGCATGAAGGAAAGGCAATGGGCATGAAGGCTACTAAATGTTATGTACTTCCAAGTCCATGGTCGATAGGGTTATTAGGATTATATACAAATTTTTCCATTCCAAATTAGTCCCATCGGTAAAACCAAGGGGCATCATTATGATGTGAAAATGGTATGAAACTCAAATTCATGCCCATTAGAACTAACATGGACCTTGATACTAAAATCACGAGAGATCTATGGTTGCCGAAGTTTATAACGGAATGATGGCATGATTTTCGTGTTAAAATGACACACATCATTCAAATAATTAGTCATTAGCTCCTTTGTGTCAAAAACAAGAAGAAAATAATTAATGCTTATCAATGTAACATGAACCTCATGTTACAAAGTGCATGAGCTTTGTATGAGATCCATATCAAAATGATGTTGCATGATTTTCACATAAAAACCACACTACATTTATCTGCCCCAAGTTTATTGATGCCAATATTCACGCTCACTGCTTCCCGCCAACAATCATGGATCAAAGGACTCACTTGAGGAGACAATTATAAAAAGAACAGTGCATTCTAATCTTCTTCTAACTACATTAAATTTGTGATTTGATGTCCAATGAGAATTGATGTCTTTTACTATGGTTCATTCAAAGGTGAGGGAAAACATCGTAGTTTATCCCCATGTTAGCCAAATAAATAATTATTTTACCCCATACTCTATCAAAATCATAAATTACAATAAGTTTTTTCTCACTTAGTTTCAAATTTATTCCAATCATATTAGAACCTATTATTCACTAATCAAAAAATATTTTCATATATGTGCATGATTTAAAAAACTCTTCAATAGAAAGAATGTTGATTGCTTCTAGATCATATGCTAAAATTCTCATGAATTTTGGAACTTTATTGAGGATGATTTTATTGAATGAAATTTGGTCCAATTTTTTTACTTTTTCAATATATTGATCCTAAAATCTTAAAGAAATCTGAAAAGAAAATTCAAATATTAAATTCAGATACTATTTGATTTGTTTTGGATTTTTATTGGATTTTAGGAGCAAAATTTTGAATAAGTTCAATTTTTGGGCCAAATTTCACTTAGTAAGATCTTCCTCGATAAAACTCCAAAATTCATGAGACTTTTAGCATATGACCTAGAAGCAAAGAATATTCTTCCTATCTAAGATTTTTTGAAATTATGCATGCATATAAAAGGTATTTTTTTTAAATGAAATATTTCATCAATAAATAATAGATTCTAATAAAATTGGAAAAATTTGAAACTGAGCATACACACATCATCCTATGTGTACTTCACCATATACAAATTTTGTTACAAGATTCCAAAATATCAATTAGTTATGGCAAATATATCTCCAAAAAGTCAAACAGAGTCAGTGTTGAGAGATAGTGTCCTAGACACTAAACCACAATTTTATTGTAGCTAATTAATGAAAGTAATTAATTTGCTTCAAACTTGAATTTGACATTATCAACCAGATAATGCACTTGAGAAAATTTCAATAAAGTTACATAGTTTTGGTTTTTTAAGGAATTGTCATCGAAACTTGAAAATTAGAATATTTAATAGAAATTTTGAGATGTTGTAGTACACAAGATGCATAATAATTTAGTTTTGTTAAAAATTGTTTGTTTTGACCTATTTTCATATGAAAATGAAAACTCCAATTTTTACCATCAATTCAAACAATCATGGATACAATTTTTTTATTTGTGTTATATTAAACTTTCAATGGAAGGAATGCAAATCCTTTCTGAAATCATGTGAAAGAAATAATCCTGACTTTTTAGGTCTTATTGATTAAGATATTAACATATGAACTTGTCAATCCAAAACTACTCTTGAATTTCCAAGTGGTTTTTCTAAGTTTTAGAATTTCACCTTAAATCGACCCCAAATTTGTAATTTCTTGATAGTAAACTTAAATACCTATCCAATGTACATTGTGGTTTTGGTTTATGACCATTATGTGCTTGAAATCCCAATTTGAAAATCATGGCATTTCACTCTTCAACCTACTATATGGGTTTCTCCTTATCTTTATTGCTTCCTACTTTACAAGAGATGGGAGCCTTGATAGAATTGTTGGATATAATGTCAAGTTTGATCATTCAATTAGAGACATCTACATCTATACCTCTGGCTACTCCAAGGATTTAGAAAGAAGAGGGTGATTGGCGGTTTATATAACCATGTTTGAACCACACTCTTCATTCTATTCATGGTGACGTCGAAGCTTAAATAAAGTTACTTTATCCGGCTACAATTTCTTTACTATAGATGTAATTTTACTCGCAGTGTTTTCAAGACTACTACAACATGAAAAGTCTTAGGACTATATTTGCAAATAAAAATATAATTACATTTCTAGTTAAATATTATAGCTAAACTAACTTACTTTAAGCTATGATATTAAACAAAATGAAGAGTGTAGCCATTGTGAAGAAGCCACCGTTCAGAAAAATGAAACTTGACATAATGGAACCTTTGTAGACCTTAAGGCCTCTTCATACATGACAATGGCCCGGACAATGGTAGGAAAATGTACAAGCAAAGCCGATATAGTCGTGCAACAAGTAACAAACAAGTTTGCTACATCGTCCAAGAGTGGTTATAGTATTTTGAAGTTAGAACGACAACAAGTTCAAGAAAGCACCTTGACATCTAATTGGAGCCCCTCGTTACTAAAAAAGCAAGTGTGATTTTCTTTTTTAAGAGACTTCTAATCAAGATAGCTCTAATACAAAAATGCTACCATTGGCACAACCAATAAGAACAGATCAAAGTATCAAGGATTTTTTGGAGATAGGAAACTAGGTGCAAACATGCTAAAAGAATCTACCTTGAATCCTATGTAGAAAGTGATGCCATCTTGCTATTCCAGTCCCTTCTAAAACGTGGCATAGTATTATTAGAGGGTACTTGTTTTTAGCTTCTTTCACACATGTAATCACAACTAGTTTCACAATTCTTTTTTGAAACAATTAAAATGTGGCCTAATGTAGGATAGATGTAGATCCCAAAACCACATGGTGCCGTTTGATACATTGACGTCCAAAATTAACCCAAGTTAAACATCCTCAACCCTCCCAAACCACAGTTTTGGATTTTTTGGCTGAATCTTTCAAAGTTTGTTCCACACTTGACTGAAATTACTTGTTCAAGATCAACTGCATGATCTTGTGTGTGTACATTTGGAGAATTAGAAGATTTGAAATCCGTGCTTTGGATGGTGAGTTTATAGTGTTTGACTGCTAGATTTTGCTAGATTTTGGCGTTGACTTATGAGGGGCAGGGTGTGTGTTTTGGGTAATTACTCCAATTTGCCGAGCTTGAGTGTGGTGTATGGGTAATTGCTCCAATTCGCTGAGCATGAGTGTAGTGTAAAATCGGAAGAAATCCATTCCATGTAGAGCATCAGTCAATGGGGTTGGGGAAAATTTTAGCATCAATTTGCAACCATTTGCCAATGAGATATACACCTTGCAATAAGTGTCACTCAAAAAAAAAACTGTGAAGCCATGGGCAGGCAACTGAAACTGAAAAAATGAATGAAAAATTCATTGTCGGTTGAATTTCAAACTGAACCCAATAACCATAGAGTTCGTTCAGGAATTCTGTTCATGACCTCCAAAATCAGCCCCGGGCTCCTTCATTTTTTCTCTCAGAATGGAACAGTACCACCTCAAATTGGATGCCAAAAAATCAGTTTGAAAGTGTTTACCATTTGTTTTTTTAGTTAGTGAAGGTAACTACCCATGATTTGTGGCAAAAAAAAAGTCACACCACAAAAAGTGTTGGATGAAGAAGTAAATGGCCTCCATTTCAGTACATCAAGCAGATTTTGCATGGTTGGGCAGTTACTAGGGTTAAAAGTAGCTGCCCACAATTGCTTTCACAATACTTTGGACAACTTTAAGGACCACTTAATCATGACAATTTGAGTTCAATTTTTTACTAAAGTTTGGTTCAAATTAAGAGAAACACTCGAATTAAAATAGGCCATTTGGATTTTTAGGTTTCACACAATGTCATCTTGAAGTTGTGTGGACATGGAACAAAAACAGTGTAGGACCTTAAGCACCTAAGCGCTTTGCTTGTAAAAGAACAAATGTGTTGTGTCCAATCTGCAGACACACCAGATTGAGGTGACTGATCCTCCATGTGTGAAAACACTCTTAAATCATCCTCAGTCCAACCCTACAAACCATCTAACATCCAACAAAATCGATGAATAACATTTTTAAAATAAGCACTACAAGGAGAACGCGTCGCTTTTCACTCGATAGGTGAGTCAAACGGCACCATTTCGCACTCACTACCCAGGCGCTCAAGACTTTGTGAGTTCGATTTGTCACGTAGGACAAGTGTGTATAGTGGACTGTTCTGAGTGAAAAGCAACTACCCAAACACTCAAGACTTTGTGAGTGCGATTTGTCACGTAGGACAAGTGTGTATAGTGGACTTTTGTGAGTGAAAAGCGATGCCTTTGCTAGTAGTGAAGCCTCTTGTGCAGTGGAACTTAAGTACATTAAGAGAGTATGTCAAGGCCACCAAAAACCACCCTCTAAAGTGCATTCTTGATTGCACATGATCCAATGGAACCTTATCCTACATTCAGAAAGGAACTGGTCCAAGAACAATCTACCGTACCGTGCACATAATTATACTGTAGAGAGTGTGAAATTGAAGTATGGATCAGAATATGTACTTACAAGTGTGAATGCAAAGGTTTGACTCTGACTCAAGAATGTTACGGCGGCGGGCGGTTTCCACTTGATCATTCAATTTTCCTTCTTGCTTTTGACACATACAGCAAGACGCAGCAGCTTCCGATAATTACAAGTCAAGGCCGAATACAATGCCGGGTTGTAGCGTCTCAAGACTCTCGACATACATACCTGCACTCATGAGTCTCCTCCAGAACTCCTTCATGTAATAAATCATGACCCATCTACACAAAGACTGAGCTAGATCATTCTATCGAAAAGCCCCTTCAATCCACCTGCTGAAGCCTCTTTCCTTGCAACAAAACATCTTCACAATCTGAGGTCCGATCTGGCCTGCCGAGAATAACTGGGTACATTCATAGTATAACGAGCCAAGGAAACTACAACCAGTGATTAATTTAACAAATTATTAAGCAATAATCTTATCAATTGAATTGATAATGCAATATAAATTAGTAACTACATATATTATATGTCATTCTACAATATACTAAAGTTTGAGAAGTTATTGGTACTCCAAAACAACTAAAATATGGTTGTAACCAGTTGTTAATAACGACTAAAATGTTCATAATATGTCGCAAAATGTCCTTAATTTATTCTAATATCTACATAAATTGAATTTATAATTTTCTAAGCACTCATCAAGAGTCGTTAAATTTGGGCAGAAGGCACCAGTATTCAAATCCCGGGGGGACCCCATAGTAGCTAGGATTATGGCAGAAGTAACTCTGGCCGGCGTTTGGATTCGAACAAAACATTCACTGAAGCATCCCACCTTCTACTTCTCTCATACGACAATGCTATAAATAAATCTTGCACATCTATTCAAATTGTGTGTGTATTGCATGAGGGCGGATCGTGCACAGGGAGCCTTGTCCAATTCTCCGGGAATTAAACATTACTTCCAGACTTCAGTTTATAGCAAGTTTTGCAAGTGGTTGTTCAATTTAGCAAGTGATTAGTACCAAGAGTTTACCATCATTCTGTCGAGGTTCCTTGTGTGAGGTTGGATCATGGCGGCGTTCCTGGTGGTTGTAATGGCGGTGTTGTTTACTGTCGTAGGCGGGGTACCGGTGCCGGGTGAGAGCGATTTGTACAACAGCTACAACGGGACTGCGGCGCCGTGGCCCGGGAACGAGACGTGGCCGATTCTGCCGACGAGCAGCGGCGCGGGCGCGCCGGACGACCTCCTGTTCCGGAACTTGCTGGCGGCGGAGTGGATCATCTTCTCGTTCTACCAGCAGGGAGTGGAGGCCTTCTCGCCCTCGAATTTCTCCGACGCCGGGTTCGGGTCCACGACGTGGTCCAGGATCGCCGAGATTCGCGACAACGAAGCCGGGCACTTGCGCATCTTCCAGAACGAGTTGTCGAGCGCTTCGATCAAGCCCGGTCCCTGCGTCTACGAGTTCGGGTTCGGCGACGCCACGGAGTTCTTGGCCCTGCAGACCGTGATCGAAGTGGCCAGCATGGCGTTCCTCACGGGTCTGGTGTTGCAGGCCAAGGAGAGCAGTCATCGGGCGGCGCTCCTCGCCATCGCCGAGGTAAGCTACGCTATAATTCCCAGTGACTTTTGGCACAATTGCACTCTGAAACTCACTTCTAACTTCACATTCACTGGGCACCTTCACACATTCACCAGGTAGTAAATGGTACAAGAATGATGGTGAATTCTTGGTGAACACTTGCTAAATTGAAGTGGTTGTTCAATTTAGCAAGTGTTCACCAAGAATTCACCATCATTCTTGTACCATTTACTTGGCAGTGAATCGGTCAAGGTTCCCTGTGATTATTAGACCTCATATGCTCTATGTCCTTTTTAGTCTCACTTTTCTCACCGATTTTTGACAAAGTAATACATCTGTATAGGAAATCAAACAAGAATCAAATGTCGTGGAATCGAAGTAGCACTAGTAGCAAACCTGTCGTTTTTCATTCCTCATTTCATGGGAACAGGGAATAGTGGCGGGATGTTATATTTATGTTTTTGTCTTCGTGTGACCAAAACTACTCATCAACACTAACACAACCCATTTGCTTGGCGCTATTTCATTTCTTTTTCATTTATAGTAAGTGAAAAATGACACATCTCCTTCTAGTGATAGTTTGAACGGTTTTCAAGAGTGAGTTTCTGTTTGTGATTCAACAAGCCATTCAATTAGTCATTCACACTAATTCCTCCAGTAATTTGCTTAATTACTCTCCTGAATTCATTATGCGCCTGATAAGATTGAGCCATGGCATAAGAAGATGAGCGTCTGCTTAGAGCATTTCCAGGAGTGATTGAAAACTCATATTGAAAACTCCATTTTTCCTTGGACTTCGGGGTTGTTGTAATCCTATGATAAACAAAATTTTGTAGCCGCAGAAAAGGTGGATGGTCAAAAAAGAAGCTTGCAAGCCGCACTAGTCAGCCAACGCATGCATCTGACACCAAACTCCTATTAGAACTAGTTTTGATGGTAAAACTAGTTCAACATGTGTTCTATCTTGAGATTTGTAACAACCCTGCTAGTCAACTTGACTGCCCTTGACTCACCTTCTACATAACATGAGTTTGTCCTTGGTTAACTCTAATAGTGCATTTCAAAATTTGGCTATTGAAATTTTGGCAATGTCATCATTGTAGGTGGAGACGCGGCACTTGACGTGGAGTTTGATCGATGTATGGGGGGTGAATCCGTTCGGCGGACCCGCGGACACCATCTTCCCATATGCAAACCAGATTCTTGACATCACCAACCTGTTTGTCATTCCTGGGTCATGTCCAGAAGCCAATCCTGTGTACCCTTATCCACGGCAGAACCTGCCGCAACTAAACTATGTTAAAGGCGCCATGCCCTTAGCCCCGGGATCAAATATCACTTTTACGTATCGGAATGCAACAAATGTCCCGTCTTTCAAGAGTGATCAGAAGTACTACGCGGTGTTTTTCCATGGGGTGCTGAATATCAGTGTGCCATTTGATATCAAGACAAATTCGTCCATCATTCCGAAGACGTTTGAGAATAAGGGCATTGTTTTGGCCGTCATTGCAGACAAAGAAGGTGCACCCACAAAGAAGTCTGTGTTGGCGGGGCCCTTGATAATCGTGCTTCAACCGGCTGGAATTTTTTGAACACAATAGGTTCCCATACTTCTTTTTTTTAAAAGTTTTGTTGACCATTAAAAGAGGAGTCAAATGTACAATAACCCTGAATAATCCCGACGGCCATTTTTGGGTTACCTTCAACTTCAAAGTGCTGTAACTTTTTCATTCGGTGTTTGAATTCAATAAAAACTTGTTGGCAAATTTGCATTCTCTCTTCTAATTTGTGTGCTGCAACTTTGAGGGCTTGTTTTTCCTTCATTAAATGTTTTTTTTCAATATAATTTGTTGGATAAAATTCCCTTGAAGTCTGTTTACTATGGTAAAATTCTCATGTCAATCCAAGTTGTTGTCAGTTTTTGCGAATCGTTCGACGTTCAAAATCTGGACATTTTTGGATTACATTGAACTTTAGCGTCATGTTTCTCCTTCATATTTGTTTTTAATAAATAAAAAGTTGGGAAAGTTGCAATCACTAGTCTAGTCTGTGTGGTTAAAGTTTCATCTCGATACAAGATGCTCTAAATTTCTGAGAAGCATTTAAGTAGAAGGGAGTTCAACCCAAGATGTCTTTCTTTGCAGTGTTCTTGCTAAATTTTGACATTTCGAAACCATTTTGCAAACACATTAAATCATATTAATGATATTTTCTTTTACCAATGTCTTTGTGTGATGAGATTGAATCACTTTATAGTTTTATTTTTTCATTAAATTAGGTTTAGAAATCGAATTTCACCTTTTGATGTGTTGCTAGGAGAATTTCAATATCCTATTCAAAATCCATTTCTAAAATGGTCAATGACAAATTTTCTAAAGGAGAGAACATCATTAATTTCCTTAAATAGTAAGTTTTAAAACATTAGGACAATGTTGAGGTGTTAGTCTTTGAAAAATTCTCTTGGGTGCGTTTAACTTGGATTAAAATGATCCAAATTGGGTTGGAAAGTAAACTTGATTCCCTCTTTGAATTTTTTATTTTTTATTTTATTTTCCTCATAAAATATTTTTTCATCATAAACAGCTTGTAAAAAAAGGGCAGCGACCATAAAATGATCCTTTGATCACTTAGGGGTTAAAAGGTCAATGCGTTTAGGGATAAGTATGCATTATTTGGACACAATATGATCAAACTGTGTATTTTCTAACCGTTAATTATAATTTGTTTCAAATGAAGTTTAATGTTTATATTTTGTACATTTTATTATTTTTAGCAAGAATCTACAAAAGTTACTTTTGGATAAGAGTTGTAAATAGGTGTGTATTGGGCTTGTTAGTGTAAGAATACTCAATCTAGTTTTTGGTTTACATAACCTGAAAATAAAGTAACCATTTATATCATTCATTTTGCAGTACTTGGATGTTACAATTTGACGTTGGCCTCTTTTGCAAGTGTTGTATTTGTGAAATGGCTAAATGTTTGTACCAAACCCACTCATTTTTGAATGGAAATGGGATTGTCTACTGTCACTTGTAGTGCTCAAAAATCATACTCTGAAAAAAAAATTAAAATAAAATAAAATATATATGTTAATCTTGAAACGTCCTATGGAGATAGTAGATACGTTTTTGTATAATTGGCCTTTGCTACTAACAAGAAGTTTTAAATTAGGATCTCAATAGCTTACTAGAACCGCATCGATGGGTGATGGTCTGGTTGGGGTACCCAAAAAAGCTGCATTCGGGACAATTGCACTATGTGCTGGTGTGTCAAACAAACATAGTTTTTAATTTTAATAAAGTAAGATTTCATTAAATGTGATTTTAGTTTTCTACACTTATAACGTATCAAGGAAAAAAATTTGATTACAATCAAAGATTTTTAAGTAATTTTATTTGATTTTTTAGTTGAAAAAGTAAGTTATGTCCCAATTACAAAGAATCCCTGATATCAAGCAAATGGAACATCAAAAATAATAATTTTAATATTATTTTTGAATATGACCTACATCTAATTGTGTAGAGTACAAAATAATTTATTTTATCATTAAAAAAATTAATGAATTGTGCACATGCAGCTTGCAAATCCCAAAATTCGGCATTTTTTGACACACCTATGAATGGATCCAAAAATAATAATTTTTTTAATATAAACTCTTTGAATATATATATTTTGTTTCCATTGAGGTTAAGGATTTTATTTTTTTAATTTTAGGGTCTTTTTACTTGATCAAAATGAACAAAATAGGCAAACTTTGGAGGTTTTAAGCAAAAATATCCTAATTAGTGTGTCCAAAAAGTGATACCCCAAGCAGATTTCTACCCCGATCTAAATTTCAACTTCTTTGTTGAACTCAAACTCATTTAAGGTGTGGATCCATTCCAAATACAAAAAATATACGTTGTATTCTACTTGCCGCAAAGGCATTTTCATACATTTAGGGGTTAATGGACACCAATGTGTCCTCTATCTCAAAAGACCCCTCATAACATTCAATAGCTTGAAGTGGCTTTGCCTTGCTCTACAATAGAGGGTGCAACATATTCTAGATAGATAGAAACACCAACCCTATAGGAAGGGCCGGCGCGAATAAAGTGTCCGTTCGTAATGTCAATGACCCGATGCCCACGGGACAAAGGGACATTGGAACAATACTACTCTCCTCTTTCGAGGATGGACACTATAGTAACCAAAACAAAGTAACAGTAACAGTAACAAAAGGAAAAAAGCCAAGTAATGATGGTTGAGTGTTAGTTGTATAAAGGTATGCTTGGTGTTAATTTTTATCACCAAGTCATGAGTTCTTTGGTTGGTTGGTGAAGAGCGTTGTATCACGATTATGTGGTCCGGGTTTGAAACCAGTTGGGCTCGTTGAGTAGTGGTGTGATACACATGGCTTGGTGCTGCTAGTGAGTTATCATGGCAGGAAAATTGTACCAACCAACCGGCCCGTCCTATCCCCTGAGACAAGTTTGACATATTCTACACCCAACAAGACCAAATTAGTAGTTAACTCCTAAGTGTCCAACGGTTTTCTTGAAATGCTAGATGTGATATAATGTTCATCTTACTCAACTTTTATGAGCTTAATTCTTTAAAAATATGTAGAGCACAATAATAAGACAACATCCATATTGTTAAATTTTGAAAAAATGCTATGAATTTTTTAATAATCAATCTATAAGAATCTTCTTTGAAAATTCATAGAAAATACATGTTTAGTCATTTTGGCTTAGAATAAATTATGATAGATCAAAAAAATTGGTTTTATATGGTAGTTGCCTTGTTCATGTTAAAACTAATCTTATTTGATGAAGATTCCATTCCAGGGAGATTTTCAAAATTGAGACAATTTGAGATGCTGTCACTTTGAGGTCTTTAGAGGAAAATTAATACACGTTTATTCAAGTTTTCTTTTTGAAATTTTTTCTTGGTTTTAATATTTACAAGGGAAAAAAACGACGCTCAAAAATTGTTATTTTTGCAAGAGTTATGGACGTTTAAAGTGGGTTGAACTTTTTTAAACTATGTATTTTTGAATCGACCAAATATGGTCAATTAGGTAGTTAGGGGTTCATAACATTCGATCAATAGCCTTCCAAGAGGCTGCCTTTTAGTTTCATCCACATTTATATATGGGGTGACCACTGATTTGTAATTGAATGGACTATTGAATCAAATAAACAATTACAAAACACTATTGAATTGTGATTAAGTGAGTGCTTTTGATTACTGTTCACCTTGGTTGATTGCTCTTGCTTAATGCCACTTGCAACCATAGCTACTGATATGATGTAGAATACCCCACATCATTTCATTGGGGGGATCAAATGATGTAGGATATTCCACATCATTTTGTTGGAAAAAGGAAGCAGTTACAGAGGCTACTAAATGTTATGTTAACACACACAAGTGGAGCTCCAAAATGATGCATGAAGGAAAGACACTGCGCATGAAGGCTACTCAATGTTCTCGTAAAGTTGGATGTCCCAAAACCACTAACTTAAGAAATATGGCCTCATTTTAACAAGGTTGATTATGAGAAATATTTTTTTAGTAATTTGGAAGAAAATTTCTCACGGAATGCACAAATTTTCGCAATTTAATTCCCAATATTCAAATTGATACAAATTTTTGCAATGAAAAGAACTTTGTAATCCAGATTAGTCCTTTAGGTTTCCCCATGTTCACACTATGTGGTACTAATTTTCACTCAAAATGATACCCAAAACCTCCAACTACTTCTTCGCAATGCTTGACATGCCATTGGTTTACTTGAATAGTGAAATTGGTGGTTGAGTCTCAACTCTGGTCGCCCCAAGAAATCTCTACATGTCATAATTGGGGAAGGTGATGGTTTTGAGACATCTAACCTTAGTTGCTAAAAAATCCTTTTCAGTATACTTTAAGAATTTATGGAAAATGTTTCAGTCATGTACGTCAGTATAGTTCATCCTGAAGATCATAGAGGTCTTTGTTTTTACTGAGATGAATGAGTATTATCATCAAATTTATCTCTACAAGATATAGTATTGGTTCATGTGATGTTTTATGTTCCTTATTATCAGGGGCGGTTCGCACTATGGCCAAAGGTCAATAGTCCATTGAATTCCACCAATTAGATTGTAAAAAAGTCAAAACTGGCTTTATGTGCTTCACACAAGAGGTTAGTAAGAGTTTAAAGACTGTCGTCCTCCAAAGTGCCTACATGGTAGCATTTTTTTCTGAATTTTGATGCTAATGAGTTTATCTCTCAAAGAAGAATTGAATCAGCTAAGAATGAAAATCCAATTCTCTTTCAAGAGGGCCTTGGTTTTTTAATTTTAGCATGAATTTTTTGGACTGCGACAACCTCTTGCCATATAGTGAAGCGATCCTAATGATGAAGCCAAAAATATTTAGATAATATACAATTATACATTTCTTCCCAAAAACCAAATGAATGAACATGTGCATGGCTTTGGCAATCTGTTGATCAATTTACCAAATGACGTAGAAATACCTAAAATTGTAACTTTAAGCAACTTAGCCGTGAACTTAGCGTAGTTGGAGGCACTTTTTTAAAACGTAATATTTTGTAGTATTAGTAATTCAAATGATGATTTTACAAAAAAATGAAATTAGATTTTTGAAAAAATCACTTAATTGATATGAATTTTGAAAATGGAATTTGCTTGGACCTTTGAAATTGTCCCATAGGCTTGTCATGAAATGGATATTTATAAACTTATTCAAGAATCCAAACTCAAACCAAGAGACCCCCCAAACAACGACTGTATTTTCTGAAAAACCATAAGTACAAATATTTAAAAATTTAAACATAAGAACTCAAAAGAAATAAAATCATGTCTAACACAAATCAACAAATTCAACATTCGTCAATAGTACTGCGGAGCTCTACTACAAAATTATAAATCATATTAAGGTTACGTTTACTTTTACTTTCCAGAAAATAAGCTTTTGGATAATGTCTAAAACCGAGAAGAGCAACCCCGCGACCGCCGGTTGGCTGAGACGAGCCAACAACCCACGGACGGTATCTGCGACCGCCGGTCGCCACGCTCTCTTCATTCTCTCGTCCCAACCCACGAGCAATCTCTTTCGACGCAGCGCTGCCGTTGCAGAGCAGCTGCGCCTTCGTCCCAGAATCGAATTCTCGTAGAAAACAGAAACTCATTCTCTCGGGCTGTCGGCGCCCACAAGCCGCATTGCAAACCGGTCTCATTTAATTTTTTTTTTTTTTTTCCTTTTTTTCTGAGCTGAGATTGAGAAGAGATGGCTATGGAGTCGCTCCTCTTGCAAGCGAGCGGTGTGGCCGCAGGGTTTCCAGTGCCGAGCTCGGTCCACAGGCAGCAGCAGCAGCAGGGATTCCGAGTTGCAGCGCAGAGGTTTATGCGGGGCGCGAGCCTTGCGAACTCCAGCAGGCGGGGGCGGAGGGTTTCCAGGTCGTCGGGGAGTAGTAGCGTCATCGTTGTGGCTGCTCGGAGGCCCGCTGTTCAAGGTCAGTGATCTCCCATTGGCGGCGACGTGGTTTCCGAGGTTTGCTCTGTGCGTTAGGGTTTTTCAGGCGGTGATTCATATGTGTCAATGCAAGTACGAAATTTTCCAACGTTAGATGCAGAGCATAAAATTTTTAACATCTGTTTTTGTGAATTCTCGGGGTTCCATTCTTTTTGAGGCGTTAGGGTTTTCGGGCTTTACTCCAGGTGTTCATGTTTAATACACATGTGAACTCAAATTTTCCATCAACTGTAGAGCATAATTTTTGAGGACGAGTATAGGCTCATTCGCATTGAGCTCAAGCAGGAGGAGTTTTTATGGCATGAGAGGATTGTGAATACCGAGCCATTTGTTGCACTTTAGTTATTTACCCTATTCTGACGAAGATTTTAACCCGTACAGGACCAAATTAGGCCTCGTGTGTTTTATTTTTTATTTTGGTACTTTTGAGAAGATCCTATGTGGACTTTTTTTCATTCAATTTTTTTGTTTTTCTGACCAACACATTCAATGTTCTTCACTGATTCCAATGATATAAATTTGGTCCCATCTGAATTATGTGTTTCACAGTATGATCGATTAAATTTGTCATTTTAAAACCATGAATCCTTGGTCCTTAAGGGTTAATGCGAGGTGGAGCTGTTTCTTAGCAAAGGTAGTATGCAAGTTTCATAATTTGATAGTCGGCTAGGTTTTGAAGATCCTTCTCAGTGGTTAGGGGTTAACACTAAATCATTCATGTGAGATTATCATTTTGCCTTCTTGAATGAGGGAAGGGAGGCGTTGTGCTGGAGGGGCTGGATTCTTTGTATTTCAGAGCTTGGTGTTAAATGAAACCATTGGAATGTGGAATTCGGTCCTTTGTGTTCAGAGCAACAGGAGGTTGTTGCACCCTCAACTGAGTACGTTCAAAGCATCTCTGAAGCGCAAGGGAGTGAATCTTCCTACGTGTGCGTTTCTTTTCTTCCTCGTCTTTTCACAGAAAACATGATAATCTTTTGGGGCTTATCTTGTACATTCAGCTTCTGCAGGCATACATTTTCTATTTATATATTTTTCCACCTCATGCTCTGGGAAATTGAAAACTTATGTTGGCTTTTCTTGCAGTGGATCACCTCTCTTATGGATTGGCGTGGGAGTGGGTCTTTCAGCACTATTTTCATTTGTAAGTATCTCGTCTGAAGTGTAATCTATTCCTGCTATCACAATCTCTTTGTTTAACAAGGTATTCTATTTTAAACCGTGCTGACACTTATAGAACTTGGGGAAGTTGTCCGAAATTATTTTGTTTTTACACTTGCAAGATGATGGAAATTGACAGACGGTGTGTGTGTGTTGAATTGCAGGGTGCTAATCAAGTCAAGGTAAGCACAGTGCTGTCAGTTATTGATGGTTGGTTTTTCCTCACCACTTTTTTATCACTTAGGCTCAAAATTAAGTGATTAATGAGCTGGTGGTTTTCACACGTAGAGTAGAGTAGCATCGATAGTCACGCTGTAGTGCTTTGGAAGTATAGTTAACCATCTAGGTTTTTGAGAGGTGTTGCGATGCTTGTGCAGAGATATGCCATGCAACAGATGTTGAAGTCAATGACCGGGGGCGCTGGGGGTGCTAGTCCGTTTGGGGGTCCTGGTGCTAGTCCTTTTGGAGCCCCTGGTAGTAACCCTTTTGCTGGTATGCCAATGCCTCCACCAGGCTCTCAGTTCCCTTTTCCCATGCCTCCTCCTCCTCCTGCGGCCTCCCCTTCTCCTGTCAGTGCCGCAGCTGCTGCACCCCCAGTCGATGTGGCTCCCACGTCTGTGACATCCTCTCAGCCTTCTGGGAAAAGCGAGCCATCAACTACTCCTGCTGAGCCCAGGAAATCTGGTAAGCGGTCCTGTGAACTTGATCTCTTTACCCTTAACCCTTTAATGTCCCGATTCAGCACTGTTTCCAAAAATGTTTGATGAAAAACAAAAATGGAGTTGATGTTTACAGCAAAGTTGTAAATGTCAACGTGACGATCACATCGGTATTGTTGGATTCATCATATTTTTTTATTAATATTTTAAAATTAAATTTGCAAGGTTTTCTCTTGAAATTCAATTTGAAATCCCGAATTTACACAAAAAATTATAAAATATTGTAATGAAATTGGAATAACATGCACTATGAGATGGTATGGTTTTGATTCTACTTATTTTGGAAAATCTTGTTTAAGGTCTCACTTTTTGAACTAAGAATGAAACTTGACATAAATCAATTCTGTTGCTTTTCAAAATTCATAATATCTTATTTTGAAGATCCGCACTGTACAAATGATAGTCAAGTAGCACAAGAACCAATAGAAATTGGATGGATGACAACCGTCCATGCATGTAGTCAGGAGAATAGTTTAAATTTGTTCATCGTTCACATAATGGACGCAAGCACCTCAAAGGGTTAAACGTCCTTCCCTAATTTAGAAGAAAGGAGTATTTCTGAGTTTTAACCTCAAAGCATAGAAGTCATTTACATCCTAAAAATGTAGGTACATAATATTCTTGCCATGGATGATGCTTGAAAATAAAAACACTTCTCCATTATTAGCAATTCATGATCAAAGTGGTTTGAAAACTGAGAAAACCAAGCCCATGGGGCTTGGTTGGTCCTTTAAGGGTTAAGATCAACATCCTTTACTTGTTATGCAACTTTTGCCTTTTTCTCTGAACAACTGTTCTTAACACCTAAGTGCCCAAGCTCAAATAGAAAGACTACTTTGGTAGCTAATAGTAACTTTTGAAACTTATTTGTATCATTCAGAAATGGAGGGTATGATATCTTCTTTCTATCGGTTCATTTTGTTGCCTTCCTAAATGATATATTGAACTCCTAAAGATATCGAAGTGGCTACTATTGGCCATTTGGGCACTTAGTGGTTAAGTCTACTCTTCCTGGAACTGATGCTCCCTATAGTTGGAATATGTTCCTCGTGAAGTCAAGCTGACTTGCGAATGTTTTTGTCCCTGTGGCTTGACCAAAAGTGCTGAATTTGGCTTGAAACTGTTGTATATTCGTTTGTTTGACAGCTTTTACGGATGTCAACGCTAATGACATATTAGAGAGAGAGCAGCAAGTCGCAGCAAGGTTCAATGATCAAGCTCCATCTGCACCAGAGCCTACTAGGCCTTTCTTTGCAGATGCCGAGGTGAGCAACAGTGCAGCTGGAGCAGGACCATCATCCAATGAATGTAAGACTCATTGAATATTATCTCGATTTTCTTGACCTTACATAACGTGTTTGGCTTCACGATTCGCTGACTTGGTTTATTCACTTGATTTCTGCTCTATGACAGAACATCAGCAATTTGATCATTTAAATCGTTTTTTAGCTTGGTTACTGCTCCTTTGCTGTATTAGGTTGGCAGGCAATCAGCTACGCAGGGGCGATAAAGTGTTACCAGTAGAAGTTGTACTGCTACCTCTGACGTGATGCACCTCTTTGTTCTGTCCTACTGCTTTTGAAATATATCTCTAGATAGTCTCGCTTTTTGTTAGTACGAGGGTTTACCTTCTTCTGAAAAGAGGGTTTACAGCATATACGGAGGCATTTTTTGGCAAGCTCATATTGGTGGGGCTGGTTGTTGTTGTCAACAGCCTGGACCTCTGCCGCTAAGGGGAAGCAGACAGTTTTCAGTGTGGAACAGTTGGAAAAGATGATGGAGGATCCAACAGTCCAAAAGATGGTTTATCCGTAAGGCTTTTAGTCCTTAAGCAATTTTTTTCTTCCCTCTGGAGGTATTTTTGAAAATGCGAAAACACGTAGGCCAGGGCTTGGGTGCTAAGCTGATAATTATGCTGCTCTTTCTGACTTGCTTGTGGATATGTTTCTATACTTGTCAGGTACTTGCCTGAAGAAATGAGGAACCCAACTACTTTCAAATGTGAGTGTTATGTTCAGAGTGATCCTTGATAATATTGCATGCTCATGGATTTTGTATTGGTCTGTGGTTTAGCAAAAGGTACAAGGACTCGTTAAGACAGTGAAGTAGCCAAAAAATGCAACTCTGATATCGATAGTAGCTCCAATAGTTCTGAGAGTCAGTAATTTTCGTGATGTCAAATGCTTTGCGGTACTGTATAATTGAAGCATCTATTTGAAGGCTGATCTAGCAAGGGTGTATGCAGGGATGATGCAAAACCCCCAGTATCGGCAACAATTGCAAGATATGCTGTAAGTTTTAGGAGCTGGTTTTTCTAGTGATAACATACGGACAAGATATACGTCTTTGTTGATATTTTTGATGACGAGAAAGAATGCCCAGTTTTCAATTGACTAAGCCTTGTTCTGGACGTATCATGTGGCACAGTAATAGCATGGGTGGAGATGGAGCTTGGGACAACCGCATGTCAGACATGCTTAAAAACTTTGACTTGAACAGTACCGAGGTCAAGCAACAATTTGGTATGTTTTTAGGGCAGAATATTCATTCGGTTTTGTATTCTGTAGTTATTTAGTCTGCACGTTTGAACATTTCTCGATCCCCTATTTGTGAATTTGTCATTCAGCCTATCTTTTTTCTCAACAACCTTATTTGGATTCTTCTTAAATGAGCAATGTATTGAAACATATGTATCTTTTCCGTTGCAGAACAAATTGGGCTGACTCCTGAAGAAGTTGTTGCGAAGATCATGGCAAATCCAGAAGTTGCAGTGGCCTTCCAGAACCCTAAAGTTCAGGCCGCTATTATGGATGTAAGTGGTTATTACAATCTGAACTGACTACACCTTTTTCCCTATTAGGTGTGGCTCTCATTTCGGTTGATTTTTCTGTGTGTTTCTGGCATAGCTATAGGAGTCTACATCCATAAAATATGTTCACATTTTTCAGTGTTACAGGTTCATTTAGATTATGTACATTTCTGTTAACATCATACTATTTCGAGCAGTAGGGTATGATGCTCAGGAGGTTGTGTACCCTAGTGGAGCTCTGATATTGTGAAGTTCACTAACGTGACATGATTATAGTTCTAACGTTTAGAGTTTTTAATTTGATGGTGACAGTGCTCGACAAATCCATTGAATATCACAAAGTACCAGAATGACAAAGAGGTTTGATTCTTTCTGAAATTCTCTGCTGTTGCCTGAATTTGCTTTGCTTGCTTGAAATTGGCTATAACAGAAGGTGTCTGTTCTTGCCTTTCAAGAGGTTCTTGTTTCATGAACACGCTTAGGTTGATGTGGTTTGGTATCAATTGGCGCCATATGCCCTATAAATTTGGGAAGTTAAGGCTCACTTGAAATGGCGTTGATTGCACTTGCAGGTTATGGACGTTTTCAACAAGATTTCTGAGTTATTTCCTGGCATGACTGGATCGCCGTTTTAGATTAGCTAGGGCTTTAGACTAGTGATGCTGGCCTAAGCAGAGTTTTACAGGCAGGTGGAATGCAGGAGTGGTTATCTATGGGGTTATTTTCCACACTATTTTTCATATAGATGTGCATGAGAACAACGTAGATTCCACGTCGGATTATTACTGGAATCAACATACCATTTTTGGACGTGTTTCCAAGAGTTCAGATGCATAAAGATGGGGATTTCTTTCTTACGTTCACCATTAGATTCTTCTTATTTTGTAATTCTCAGTCAAATTTTGGTGTTGTCCTTTTTTCTAGTGTCACTGAAGCCTAGTCTATGCTTTAAGTTTCATTTGACTAAAAATGTTGAGCAGGAATTAAACGGGAACATAGTGCACATGAAGCAGAGGCAAATGGATAATCATTGATAGCTAATAAAGAGGTTTCGGTTTAATTAGAGTATGTTGCGCCGAAGTTCTTTTTGTTAATCTGAGAATTGAGAGTGTTGGGGTTCTTCTCACCTTCTTAGCCACGGCAAGGGAGGAACTCTCCTACTCCTTTGATCTTCTGTTCTCTTCGTTGATACTCTTGGCAATTTCATAGTAGTAATTTTGATTGCACCCCCTTCCAACCCTTGTGATTATGTGTGGCAATCTTTCAATGTATGTGGTTGGAATTACATGTATTAGGTTGGGTGGTGTAGTATGATAGAAATTGAGTTGGAATTTAAGCGCTTGGAAGCGTTGCCCAAAATTTTGGGAGTAGCTAGGGTTTCTTGTTTCTATGTTTCATAACTCTCACTTGTTGGGTTTACCCTTAGAAAGCTCCATGCCCTATTTTTGAATGAATTAGGGCTAATCAGAGGCTTTTGATGACGATTTGCGAGCCTTGGTTATGTGCTGCCCTTGTAAGGTTGAGGCCGTTTTGAGGTTCAATCTTGATTTTTATGTGCTTTTGAGTGTTTTGTGAACCTTGAGTATCATTACATGATGGTTGCATGAATTGCCCTCATTCGATTGTTTTTTTGTGATTTTCATGCTCATTTCATGTCTCTTTTATGTGCTGCCCTTGTAGGGTTGGGCCGTTTTGAGGTTCAATCTTGATTTTTATGTGCTTTTTAGAGTGTTTTGTGGGCCTTGGGCAGCATTGCATAATGATTGTATGGATTGCCCTTGTGATTTTCATTCTCATTTGATGCCAATTACGTATGCTGCCTTGTTAGGGTTTGGGGTCTTTTTGAGGCTCATGGTCAATTTTTTGGAGAGTTTAGGACGTTTTTAGTCCTTAGGGCATGTGGTCTATTACGTTATGTCGAGTGACACTGCGCATGCATTTGCCTCATCAATGATCAGAGTTAGTAGCCAACAATATGAGGCCATGTCAATCAAGCAAGCAATTGAATGTACTTGACAGCAATCGACAAACACAAGATTCTCATTTCCGCAACTCCAAACTCTGTTGTGGAAATTCTCAGTGAACTGATCTTTTAACAAGGAAATTGAAGAAAACGGCACCAATACAGGAATTGCAAGAAGGCTGGCTAATCAAAAACATGAACACACACAAAGCTACTAACAATGTAAACAATCCCGAACGCAAGTCTCACATCAAACAGCGCAAATAGTAGGAGTCGTCACACCTCTTCCGAGAAGATTGATTCTCTGGAGATTGAGAACCTTGGGAGAGAAATGTGGAGTCAATTGTGGCCATTCTTCATGAAGGTGCGACTCCCCGATTCTACCATGTGGAGAATGAGAATAAAATTTACCTGCGCAAATCACAAAGCTTCAGATGCGACCCTCTTTAGGGACAACCAAGGTGGAAACGGTAAACAGGGTGAAAAGGAGAAGCAAAGCGGTAAAAACTTCGCACGTGAAACCATTCTTCACCCTTGGAGAAGAAGAAAGAAACTTCTCAATCTTCAAAGAATACCAATTCAAGAAGAGAGTACCACGTTCTCATTCTCTAAAGATTGAGAATGTGTGACAACCCCTAATTTTCACGCTCATTCTTCACCTCCGAGGCAAAAGAATGAAACTCTTCAATCTTCAAAGAACATGTCCTCCACAATTCAAGGAAAAGGTACCACGTATGCATTCTCCAAAAATTGAGAATGGAAAGAAAAAGATGTGACACCCCTCATAACATTCAACAACCTTCATACACACTCTACACTCTGCTCATCACCTTGAGCCTCCACCTGTCCACTTAGCTACTGTTGGGTGTGGAATATTCCACACCATCTATTATAAGAACCAAGGCAGAAACATTGCATGCTACTGAATGTTATGCTAGAACAAATGCAAGACTCACATCATAGTTGAAAAGGGGAAAAAAAAATCTGCCCTACATTCGAATGAATTGGGAGAATTAGCCCCCACACTGGGACCAAAGATAAAAAACAGAAACAAAAGTTTACCCCTATTTTTGAACATGGTAGGTTGCCACAGACTAACTTCGAGTCGCAGACCCCAAATATAGAATTAAAATTTCCAAAAAAAAATCACCCGGACCCCAAAATGAGAAAACTAGAAAAATGACAGGTCCTAGTGTGGGGGTTGGTTCTCCCTCCCCCATTCGAATACCGTACCGCCAGCCAGGCTTCAACCCTCAACTGCCGCTCCGAAGGATTCACTTACAAAATTGTATGAACAGGGTTTCCGCACAAGTGGGATGGCAAAACAGGGGATGATCTGAGGCGGTAGAACTGGGGTAGGCCAGAGCTTGTGTTTAGAATGGCGGATTAGGATTCGCAGCGGATCGGACGACGCGAGCAATCCAGCGATGGAGGACGAGGGCATCGTGTATGCCAGCAACAGCGGGTTCAGTAATTCCTTCGAGGAGACGAAGATGGCGAGCCAGGGTTACCAGCAGCAGGCGCAGTTCGTTGCGCCGCAAGCGCCGCGGCGCTGGCACGCGAAGGTGATGCAGAAGCTGGAGCGATGGCTGTTCCTGTACAACGTGACCACGGGGCTCTACATGCTCGACTGGTGGGAGCGCTGCCTCGTGAACGCCGTCTTCGTCGTCTTCGTCGCCGTCGTGGGCTACAACGGCGGCCCCTACCTGCAGCGCAAGGGCGCCAGCTTCTTGGCGTGGGCGTGGTCCGGCGATTCCGACCCGCTCATGAATTAGGGTTTGGTGATCAGGCGTTCTTTTTTTTTTTTTTTTCGATTCGAGAATAGGGATTACCGTAAGCGTGGTGATGGATTAGCAAGGGTAGGATGGATCTGTAATATTCATGTGTATAATTTTGATGAAACCTAGTTCAGTTACATTCTTTTTCTTTTCTTTCTGTCTGTCGATCTCTTGGTGTTTCGGAGTAAGATTTTTCACATTCTTCTTCGGAGTGGTTCCGTCGATCTCTTGTTGTTTTTTTTCTGTGAGGAAGTGCACATTTGTTGCGATGAACTTTGAGCTAGGGTTTTGAGGATGCCGGATTCTTTAGGTGTGGTTTTGCAGCTGTGTTTCGTTTCTTTGCTCTTGTTGATGTTGTCTTCTCGTGCTATCTTCAGCTGATTGTCTGAGGTCTTGTTAATCCCTAAAGGACCAACAAGCCCAAATTGGACCTCATGGTTTTTTTTGAGCAGTTTTGAGGAGGTCCTATGTGGACTTTTTTTTGTTTTTTTTATCAATGTTCTGCACTAATTCCAGTGATATAAAATTTGGTCCCATCTGAATTATTGATTTTTCAGTATGATTAATTGAAATTGTCAGTTTTAGAACCATGTATCCTTGATCCTTTAGGGGTTAATGTCGTTGCCGTTGTCTTCCTAATCATGCTATCTTCAGCTGATTGTTTGAGGTCTCATTGATGTTGTCTTTCAGCTCGAGAAGGTCAGTGAGAATCAATCTTCTTTTCACAACAATTTGACAAATTGTTCGATTTTCCTCCATCGGAGCTTTCTGATATCGCATGTTTTCATTCTGTTTGTGAGGTTTCTGAGATCACATGCTTTCATTCCATTTGTGAGCTTTCTAAGATTGCATGTTTTTCATTCCGTTTGTGTGCTTTTTGGGATCGCACGTTCTCATTCCGTTTTTGAGCTTTTTGAGATTGCATCTTTTCATTCCGTAGTGAAGAAACCATCAAGTGATTTTTTTCAGGGCACCCTGATATTGAAAGAAACATCAAGGGTGTGCTCTGAATGCGCCTCATTCTTCTTCCACCAGCCAGTGCACTTGGAGTTTCGAAGAAGAAATTAGACGGAGTGTTGTCTGCTTCTGTCCACAGTTGGTATGATCTCTTGCCTCTATGTTTAGGGTTTTCTGGTGTGAATTTCAGTGTTAGCATTTTCTATGATCAGCGCTTGTTTTGTTCCAATGGGCCTTTGTCCGGTGGGCACTGAGTCATTGACATTACGAACGGACACTTTATTCACGCCGGCCTTTGAAAGAGGACCGGAGTTTCTATCTATCTATCTGATCAGTGCTTCTAGCTAATCCTTGAGGCAGCAACTACAACTCGATCAACACGTGCATAAAATCGATCAGACTAAAACGATAAATCTATATCCGTCCCGAAATAGTTTTGGCAACCTGAAACCATATGAATCACTGACTGCTTGTGATCCTGTTCAATTGTGTAGCTGCATGATTTTCTCTGAAAGTGCAATCGTGGAATGCCTGATTTCCTGTTGATGAAAACCGTGTGAGGATCTGGAAGCAAAGCTAATTCGACTTTGTGATGTGTAGTGATGTGCAGGATTTGGGCAATTCTCCCGAAAGGTTTAGACATCCTCCATTTGTACGTTTGAAAGTTTTTTCTGCTCTCGAATGTGTATTCTGCCAATATTGAGTAGTTTGCTGTTTCAGAAACATACACCTGCCTTCAACATTAGAACGAAAAACCTGATTTTGTGATGCAACCCCAATGGCAGGTACTAAATCGGTTGGAATTCCTCACCTCGGCACAATAGAGCGAAAACAGGGTGCAATTGCCAAGGGGCCTTTCTCCCCAGCTACGCAATCTACTTGGTGCAAGTAAGCTAGGATGAACCGCATTTCTCACTCTCCAGTGGACTTCAATTTAACCCCTACGGCCACCAGGTGGGTCCTGTTTTTTTTCAGTAATTTTGAGTAGGTTTTATGTAGATTTAATATTAAAAAATCAATTTCTTTTTTATTCAACATATGTAATATTCTTCAGTAATTCCAGTGATATAAAATTTGGTCCCAATTAAATTATAATTTTCACAATATGATCATTTAACCCTTTGATGCGTGAGCGTTCATATTATGAACGATGGATGATTTCTGACGCGTCCCTTCACCACATACGGCGGTGTTTTTCATTCATCCAAAATTCTCTTGATTCTTGTGCTAGTTGACTACCATTTGTACGGTATGGATCTTCAAAATAAGATATTGTGAATTTTTGAAAAATAACAAAAGTGGTTTATGTCAAGTTTCATTCTTAGTTCAAAAAGTGAGACCTTAAACATGATTTTTCAAAATGAGTAGAATCAAATAATGGAAACCATACCATTGTGTTGTGCATGTTGTTCCAATTTCATTACAATATTTTTAATATTTTTGGGTTAATTTTGGATTTTTAATTGAATTTCAAAAGAAAACCTTGCAAAATTAATTAAAAAATTATTAATAATGAATATGATGAATCCAACCGTGCAGAATTTATCTTCACATTGACATTTATAACTTCTCTTTGTACATCACGTGCATTTTTGTTTTTCATCAACCATTTTATAACGAATCTTTGAAAACAATGTTGAATAGGGATGTTAAAGGGTTAAACTTGTCATTTTAAAACCATGAATCCTTGGTCCTTTAGGGGTTGAATTGTGAATGAATCAAATATATAATTACATATTTGATTCATTCATATATTGAAATGATGTGGGATATTTCACATCATTCTATTAGAGGGAGGCAACATTCACAAAGGCTACTGAATGTTATAAGTGAAGAAACAAGAGCGTGATCAAATTTTGTAATTTGGAAATTAGTACCAACTATTACTTGACATGTAACAAGGTTGTCTCACCTTCAAACGTCTTTGACACAAACTTAGGAAGTCATGTTCTTGCAATATAATGTTTTACGTATGTTGTTGAAGTGAACAGGGGTGATTATGTTTGATATACATTTTACGTATGTTTATCATAAAAAAAACGTACGACCTAATTGCTTGAGCATTCATTTTTTGAACGATGTACAAATTCCATCTATGTTTTCTCATCCTTCATGCACTTTTTATAGTGTGGATTTTATGGGAAGTTAGCTTTATGCATGTGCGATCCGATTAAAAAGGGGGTGATTTGTGAAAATTTTATGCCTCATTTTATCTTGTAGTGATTCACACAAAATTTTGAAGATTTCAGTGTAAAAGTGCTATTGAAAAAGTCAACTCATAAAATTAAGCAACCAAAAAATCTCCAAAAATCACTACATTTAGAGTATTATATTTCAACCAATCACAACAAATTTCACACATAGATTGTCAATATCTTATTTGTAATCGACTTACAAAATAATTTTCATTTTTGAGTTTTAAATTTTATACAAAAATATTGGTGATAGCAATCATAGATCTATCTATGTGGATAGAATCTAAAATTCATAATGTAAAACTTTCATTCATACATCAAGTTCAAAATATCCCTCTTGGTTGCATTTTATAATGTATCTTTGTAAAGGTGTTGAATTTGGAGAGGGCTCTAAGCATTTAGGGCTTAAAGAGTACCTCCAACAAAATATTTGCATTATTATGGCATTCCCATTTACATGGAAAGGAAATTTTGTGTTCATGTGGAAGAATGATTAAATAGCGTTTACCAAAATTAATTCCTTTACTTTGCTCAATTTTTAGTAAATAATACAGTAACTTTCCTTGGAACTTGAGTGAGATTACACTTGCCATTATATGAGGGAATTTAGGAGTCAAGCAAGTAAGACAAAATTAAAATGTGAAATCAAAAAGCATCTAAAAGCATTAAAGAACATCGGAGAGAATCTTGAAGACTTTAGTAGGGTACAAAGTCTAGGGCTTAATTCTTAAAGGACATCGGCTCAAATGGCGGGCACCCAAAGGAATAAAATCAATGTTTTCATCCTATCAGCATTTGTGCCAAGGTTGCTCCAAGATGTTGTGATAAGGCATAATTTTTTTGAAAATAAAAGGTCTAATGATAGGATTGTGATAGGGCGAGGGCGATGGTAGCTTCTCCTTTTCTACAAGTGGTTGGTAACTAACTATCCAACCTATAGAGACAAGGAATTCTCAATAGAGACACTCTGCACGAGATCCTATAAGGCTCGGAAGAATAGAATTACTACAACTACTGACCTTCACTTGGTAGTTAGTGTAAATCCCATTCACGCTATCAAGTAGAATAATAACATGAGTACCGAGGAGAATGATGGTACTTGGAAGGAGTGAAGGCAGACATAATAAGAATCAGATGCAAGAAAAACACAATAAAACTGTAGTTTGGAAAATACGGCCTTGCCAATGAGTTTGGCTTTATTGCTTATATACATGTATAACTCGATCTGATTAGTAACTGTCAAATCGGTAAAAAATTCTTTTCAGGTTTATTTTCTGAGGTAAATTGGAAAATTACCGAGGCTGTAATCTCGGTTATGCAACTCTTGTATTATATACAGGGGTCATTGGCATTAAAACAACTCAGAGGACGGCTTTTGTTAAAATTATATCAAATCAAAAAGCCCAAAAAGCTAAGTGAATACCAAATTAAAAGGAAATTAAATGTAGGAAATGTTGAATAGCATACAATTTAGAAAAAACTCACAATATATATATGAAGAATTGAAACACCCATGCATAGTTTCTAAAAATGCATACAAAGAAGTAGGGTCTAATTAAAATTAATTTTTTATTAGAAAGCCCCAAAAGTTGCCTAGCTTGGCTTATGGTACATGTATTAAAAAAAAACTCATATAAATAGGTTTTTAATGCTATTATTGTCTTCAAAAATATATTTTGCATGTACATAAGTACGTTTTTGGATTCTTTGTTAAAAGGGCTACAAGGTTATTCTACATTAAAACAAATTATATCCATTAAGATTGGATTAAAACGCATTATAAGTGATTATAATTAGGGCCATATAATATAGAAGTTGCATAACCGAGGTTGTAATACTAATAGAAGTTATTATTTTACCGGTAACAGGCGAGGCGGGTCGGGGGGCTCGGTGGAGTCAGGTTGGGTTGGTGAAGTCGAGTCGGGTTGGTGGGATTGGCTGGATGGGCTGAGTTGGTCGAGGCCGTCCGTGTTTTATTTTTACACATTTGTATATTTATTCAAATGGAAGAATGCAGAGTCTAAAAAACGTTTGTTTTCAAATGTATATAAATTACGTTTATACAAAAAATAAGCATCAAATAAACACTCTGAACAAGAAGATGATGATTTTATGCAAAGTTTTTGGTCATTACACATCAATATGGCCATATTCGCTATGTTGAGACTTTTTACAGTCTCATTTTTATCTTCGACTCAAAGATAAATCATTTTATCTTTTTACTAGTATTTTTTTGTAAATAGGTAACAACACCAACTTAGTTTTAGAATTTCATTATAGAATCATGATTTGATCTTTTTTTTTTGGTTTTTGGTTATTATTCTAAAAATTAAATTTTGAATAACTAACAAAATCTGAGAAAAGTCTCAATATAATGAATATGGCCTTCAATATGCCTCAATCAAAGAGATTTGCTTTAAAAAATTAAATATCATGTGTGACTAACGTCATTAGATTTCTCTACAAAACTGCAAAAGCGGAGCGAAGTCCAAATGATCTGAGACTTGTTGAATCCTATTTGCTATGTACAAAGAGCTTATGGAGAACACCAAATTATTGGTACAAGTCCTCTGATATCTGAACACACATGCTTGAACTTGAAATTGGACTCGGGGAGTGCACTCTATAGTATGTTTGAGAATCACGTGCGTTCATGACCCCTTCTAAAAACCCCCTTGTATACGAGAGGTTATATGTCTAAATACCTTTGTATACAGATGTATTCCGTTTTAAATATATGTTTAGTGTAAGTATACGTGAATATTTTTAGTTCTAAATGTGTTTATTGTATGTATATGTAATACGACAGTGTTCAAATCAATGCCCCTTTTGTGCACTCACGTATACTTGTACATGTTTAGTATAGTGCACCCCCGAGAAATTGGATGGCATCAAGTCTGTCAGTTCAATTTACTCCTCCAAATTCACAAAATTGTGAGTCCGACATCTCCACATTTGGAATTCGAGGAATTATAGGAGGAGTATATTGACAAGAATCAGAAGATGATCCACTAGACTAATTAACCCCTAAATGTCCCAGAGTCCAGAAACTGGACGACGAACAAATTGTAACTCATACTACGTTCTCATTACGAATTGGATGAAAGTCATCCAATGTTTTTTGAAAAGGCCCCAAAGTTTACTATCATCTGGTGTGAAGAAATCAAGAGTATTGGATTGTGGGAATTTTGTAGAGGGCTTTGAGCACATGGATGTCTAGAATGAGGTAAAAAATTTGAAAGCCCTTACTCAAATTTAGCATCGGGTAGTGTAGGAAAAGCCTTGTAGGGCAGGCATGGGAACTGGAAATTTCCCAAAATGGGCGGCTTTTCTCATTCTCGGTTTTCAGTGCTTTTCATGCTTCCCTCAATGCAAGGTCTCCATTGATGAGTATTTTCATCATTTTTGAGATAATTTTTGTCGTTTTGAAAGCCAACGATATTTGGAACCATATGCAAGTGGTTTCATGTTTTTCTCATCATTCTTCTGTACACTGTTTGTGTTCAAAGTTCAGGAATTGACACTGCCCGCCTTGGTCAATGCAGCATTTTCCATGGTCAATCGTTATAATCTTCTAATCCACCATATATTTGTTTCTGAAATTTTCACCGTCCACAATAACTCCAATAAACTTCAAGATCTTACGGTTTTGTCATGAAAACTCCAAATTCTTCATTTCAGTACATGCTACTTTGTATCTCAGCTTTTTGGCCATATTTGCACGTGGTGATGGATTGGTACGTTAAGGGGTTAAACAGCGACTAAAGAGTGGCTATAGTTAGTAAATTCCAACTTATGTAGCCTTGAGACATGTCCCGAAGATAGTTTTCCTTCTACGTAATTACCCTTGTGACAGTCCTAAAGGTATGTTCACACCTGGCCTTAGAGGTGGTCTTACAAGGGGGTCTTACATCATTAAAAAAGTGTGTGCTCCCACCTACATTCTTTAGTAATTACCAATCCTACATGGATGTACACATGGCACACTTTTAAGAATGGGTATTAGTTAATATTTAGGAGGGCAAAAAATATTTGAGCAATAGTAGGCAATTGTTAAGGGAGCACCAAAATAGGAAATATTCCCTAGTTTTGAACACTGAAGAATAGTCTTAGCTAATGTGGCACTTGAGGGGCCATTATGTAATCCCCCTACTATTGCTAACACCTTTTCAAACCTCATTGATGACACCTTTCCTACAAAGAAGGTATTTTTCCCAAAATTGTGGGGGTGTTAAATTTTTATCCACGGTCTTTGCAAAGGCCAAGTGCAAACGGGCCTTAACCCTTAAACGTACCACTCCTTTGTAGGAAAGTCAAACTACACAATTTAGCCTTCAGGATTTATCAAAATATATTTTGTAATATTTTTCATGCATGGAATAGAATGTTTCCTATCAATCTTGAAATTTTCAGATTTTTTTGATATAATACGGCCTTTTTAACAAAATTTTAAGTCAAATACTTCAAAAAATAATTTTAATTACAAAAAAGCTTTAAAAGAATAACATTTTTTTGGGAGCACGTACAAATTACAATGGAGAATCATATGATATGTTTTCCATAGAAATTTTTTATTTAGATTTTGAAATTCAAAAGGTGAACATCCTATGTAGTTTAATTCAAACCTTGAGCTACAAAGCTTGCACAAGCAATAAAATACACAATAATTGGAATTTTTAAGATTTGAAAAGTGAAGTACAAACTAGACTCAATAAACTTCATTTTCTTAGTTGGGCGTATTAGCAACAAAAGTCATCTTCAAGATCGAAATTGGGTTTGACCAACAAACATCCAGAAACTGGATGCGTGGACGTTTAGGGGTTAACCCTTTAGTGCCCAGCTGACCACATTATGGTCACTACAACGTCCGAAATGTAAATAGCAGAGAATCCCTAAAGAATTGGAACTTCAGTTTTGAAGTTCAGATTTGCGCTTACACATTACGCACCTTCCAGAAAAAAAAAATTCAATTTAGAATTGTACAACTATCAAAATACGTATCAACAAAACACGAAAATACTGCAAATACCTGAAAATACAGTAAATACTTACAAATAAAGCACATGTACTATGCGGTATTTCTTATGTTTGGAAGTTTGTTATCTTGTTTTATTTTTTTGGATTTTGTTCTCTTCTTCATCTTCTATTAGTGTGTATAATCCGATCTTGACTAATGTACCCACTCCTGTCAATTTTCAATGTATAAAATTTTGTCCTAAACCGTATATGGATAAGTCACTTTCACTTGTAAAATCCACAATAATTATGTGTGAATCTATTTTTGATATGAAAGATTGCAACGGAGAGGTGTTGACATAGGGCATAGCTGAACTTCTCTCTTTTCATTTTTGAAAATTTAACCCAAATTCTATTTAACTTTGAAGTCACACACCCCCCAAAATCTCATTTTTGAGCGTGCATTATACCGTTCAAATACTTACTATAATCTTTCAATCCCACCGTTGAATGATTCTCAAATTTTAATAAAATGTGTGCTCTCAAGTTGAGAATAGAATTGTACGGCTACTTCCTAATTTAATCCATTCTATTTTTGGTAGTCTCAATCACAATGGGAAAAACCACTGAAATCCGGTGCCCTGAGCTACAGTACCCTAGGCACTAAATGGTTAACTCCAGTACTGTAACTGGCGGAACCAGAGCAGCAGTAGGGCCACCGCAAGTACAATCCCAACAGGTGCCCATTTCCTTAACTTATCAAAGCCTGCATGCAAACAGTCAGGTGTATTAAGTGCACAGTTCAGAAACCAAATGAACTATTCGATCGGTGCAGAGAAGCACGATCATGCTAATGAAATGCTTTACCAGTGTAACATATGCCTGTGCATCTTTCCTACTAAAAGCACGTCCACACCTGGCCTTAACCCCTAAACGTCACAGCGTCCAGAAACTGGACGACGAATGATTTCAAAGCCTTCTCAAGTTGTCATCAACGCTTGGATGATACTCATCCAATTTTTTGGAGATTCTTCACCAAGTTGTTGTCCTATCTAATGGCTGGATTTAGTCATACTAGAGTACATATTTTTCTAAAATTGCAAATGTAGAAGTATGTCAAGTCGTTGACCAAGCCAAAACTGCATTGACTCTAGTTCAATGCATCGTGAAAAATGGTGTCATAAATTTAAGAAACACAAAAATTTCAAAGTATCACCACACTTAAGAGTATCTCATTTCAAACTCATTCCAAAAAAATTTACTCAAAAAATATTGAAATTTAGTTTGTAATCGAATTTAGAAGGAATTTTTAATTTTAACTTTCAAATTTTATAATTAAATATTGGTGATTGTATTAGTGAATGGAACCGTACGGATGGAATCTAAAATTCAAGATCTAGAACTTTCATATGTATATCAATTCCAGAATATTCTTCTAAATGGTAGTTTATAATGTTTTTTCTCAAATTGTCAATTCCAGGGACACCGTGGTACGTTAAGGGGTTAAGGCCGCGTTGTTATAGCTAAAACTGTGCTAAAAGTAATGTGGTGTTCACATTTACGCTGGTTGGTATTCACCGAGCCTAGGTGGATGCTTACATGGCACTCCTGTAAGAGCGGTGTAAGGGAAAAGACAGCCGTAGCTTTTGGGGAAAGTTCGAAACCAGTGGCAGATTAATAGCAAATTAAAATCTAGTGATTCTGTAGATGTGAGTCATTTGAGGGCGCTCTTATCTAGTGGAGCCTGCGAGGGCGAATTACGTAACATCGGTCTTTGGTTTTAGCGCACTCTTGTCGGCAACTTGGCACGACCCTACAACTGTACTGTGACCTCTGACTTCGTTCCAGCGAGCTATAAAATATCAATATTTCTGAAGTACGTACCTCAATCGCCGTCGACTGTCGCAGGTACGCTGCCCTCTCCCTCCTCGCGATCCTGTGGAAGCAATTTGCTAGATTCTACTTCAATTTATTTGAATGTTTGCGGTTTTCTTTTGAATTCTCTTCTGTCCGATTCCGATCACAAACGCAGCAGTATGCCATTTCAATTCGCTCGTTTCAGCCTTTGCACTAATGAATTTAGCACACTTCAGGGCCATTGTAATCGGTAGTTCAAGGACTTGTAACATTGTTTTGCATGCACAAGTGTCAGGGTAGTACGATCTGTGTGACTCCAGGATCCCTGCATTGCATTGACTGTAGGAATCGGTAGTTCAAGACATTAAATGGGTCAGTAATTTTTTAGAACATATATATACAGCCATAGATCACTTATGCTGAGTGCAATGCTGCATAGAATCGGCATTGAATGCCTTCTACATTAACACATTCCGGGTTGTCATTGCAGAACACTCATTTCAGAGTGTGCACATTGTACAGATCTCCCATTTCCTTACGCTGTAGGAACCTGTATGAATCAAAGTAGAATTCATCAGTAGAAACCTTCCTGTTTGGGTTTTTTTTTTTTTTTTTTTGGGTTTTGAAAGTAACATGTGTACACATTGCCGCAGGAAGACCATATTTCACGATGGAAATCGCAGGAGTCCTCATCAGTTCACCGCGCCCGTGAGACCCATGGCAATGCCAGTTGATGCTGGTAAGTACTTTCTCAAAGTTTACAGTTTTGTTCGTTCTTCATTCATTCCTCTTTAATTAAATTTCGATGGTAGTTAAGTTTCTTTTTTTCTCCTGCATAGACAAAAGACCTGCACATCACAAACACACACTCCGATGTTTCAATGAGAAAATGCTAAATAAAAAAAAATCGTCACGTAAACACGGTGCTAACAACCTACACGATTGCATTGGCACGCTCAGATCTTATGGCAACGTTTGGGCCACCTAGAGCACCCGCCCGTGTATCGCCCGTTGCGGGAGTGACACGTCCGGCATCGATTGTACCTGCTGTTGCTGAGCCCAGCCAGTCGAAAAGGGCTCGTAAGGACCGCGGGCCTAACTGGTTGCCAGACGAAATTTTCGCTCTAATTTCTGCCAAACGTGAGATGTATCTAGAGGAGCTTGATACAATCGATGGACGCGATCTCATGACTCCAGAGAGTACCAAGTGGCATAGGATCTCACAACACATCATGCGAGCACGACTGTCACCGTGTCTACGTGACGGACCGTCATGCAAGACTAAATGGAATCAATTGATTCCCGACTACAAAAAAATATTTGACTACTTGAGCCGCACGGGGAGAAACGCACCTGATTATTGGGACCTGAGTGCAGCGGAACGGAAAGCAGAAAGCCTACCACGACTGTTTCCTCAAGATGTGTACAATGCGATTCATGAGTGGTACGGTAACCGCCCCCAGATCCAGCCTCCTCACATTCGTGACTTGCTTGCACCAAACGACGCTAACTACAGGCCAATAGTACGCGACAGACATCATGACTTGGAGGAGGTTCAGAGTGAACCGGAAACTGACGACCCGTTGGACATCCCGCAGCCCGAGGCCTTTGGGACTACTGAAGAATCGTCCCCGTCGCCGCCATGTCGAAGAAGTGTCTCCACCGCCTCCCAACCTGCAGTTCAACCTCAGGCGTCACGAAGTCCTGCTCAGCAACGAGTGAACGGCCTGCCCCCCGGCATCAACCCCCAGGTGATTAGCTCCTCAGACACTTCTCAATATGCCGTTCACAAACGTCCTGGTAACACAGCAGTTAGAAGGAAAAGTTTATCAGGGCACACCGTCATAGCAGAAGCCACGAAGGCTACGGGGGCAATAATGGCTGCACAGATGTAGGAGATAGCGGATGCTAGTCGGGATCTTGAACGTTCAAAAATCGACGTTCAACTCAAGCTTTTCTCGGAACAGATGGCGTACCAGAGAGAAAAAGATAGACGTATGTATGATAACGCAGCGGTGGCGAATGAAAATGCTAGATTGGCGATCATGAAGCAAGGTGAGATGGTCAGTTGTTTATCACAACTCTCACATGTTTTAAGTAGTGGCTTGAACATGTCAAACCTTTCAAGACATTCAAGCGTGGCAGTCACTGCCCCACAGCACACTAGAACTACTTCATTTCCCTACTCAGGTGCTCACAACAACTTCGGTGGTCAGCCGATCAACATTGGCAAGCACATCTCTGCTGGTGACCCACACACTGCTGCACACCATAGCTCTGCCGAGCATGGCATGTCTGCCTACCAAACCCCCACTGATCGAGCTACATCAGCAGCTGCTGTACCGGAGACTCATGGAATACTGCTTACCACTGAAGCTACAGAACATAGTGGACTACTGCCGAAGACTAATGCACTACTGCCGGAAGGTGCAAGGCTTCCCCATACTGTGACCGAGGGGAACTGCAACATCGAAGGCCGAGGGACCGGTTTCACCTCTGCACCATGACTGTTTCGGCCTGGAGCTGTGTACCAGCAACTGCAGCCGTCCCTGATCTGCTGTGGACTCTAGGATCAGCAGCTGATATTGTAGCTGTAGTGCGGTGTAGGGTACATGCGAGGCCAACCAAAAAAATCTATTATACATCTGAATTGCGGTTAAGTGTGAAGTAGGCTTTTGCATATCATATGCAATGTTCCTCATGTATGCCACATATATTGCAATGACAAAATCAGATTCTTATAATTACATTGTACACTTCCTTGAATGTTATGCAAAAACTAACAGAGGTTGAGAAAAAATAAAATAAAAATTGACTGAACACGATGTGCAATGGGCTGAAGTAAAGAAGAGAAGGAGTGATGTACCTTGTTCAGTAGGGTTGTTGGCGTCTCTGCATGCTAAGAAATATCCCCAACTCAGCACGCTTCTGACTCCCCACTGCAGCACCACGTGCATCCACGAAACCGCCAACTTCTGGTGCACCACCCTCCTCATCCACTACTGCACCATCGAGTCCTTCATTGTGTAGGATTTGAAGGAGTTCCTCAACTTCCTCATGGGATTGCCCAAGGAGTATGTTGTGTAATATCGCACAACACAATATTACAGCAGGCATGAATGTAACGTGCAAGTCCGATTTAACCAACAACTCCCGAAAGGACTGTTTCAAAATCCCAAAGGCGTTCTCCACAACGCACCTCCCTCGCCGCAACCTCTTATTGAACAAAGACTCTGAAACGGACAATTGGCCTGCACTCTTGTATGGGATCATAAGCCACGGAAGTAACGGGTAACCTAAATCTCCAATTAAGTATGGAGTGAACCCATGGTCTAAATGATTGCCCCCCATCAAGTTCCCATTCATAGCCAAATTGTATAACGATGACCTACGTAGCATACACGAATCATTTGTCGAGCCGGGAATTCCCAAATACAAGTCCAAGAATCGCTTATCACTATCTACTACAGCCTGGCAATTCAGCGTATAACCCCCACTCTTGAAGTAATAGTAATCCGCGGGTCCAAGAGGAGGCTTTGCAATAGCCACGTGCATACCATCAATCGATCCCACCACACCAGGTAATCCACAAAGATCATAAAACTTAGACTGAGTCTCGCGCAACCTATCACCCGTCGGCCACTTAATTTCACCCCGTAATGTATCATTGATAGCATTCACTACGTCTCTCAGAACCAAAGACACGGTACTCCTACCAATAGCGAACATCTCACTACACACTGTACTATTCGCACCTTGGCATAGTTTGAACAGGGTACACGCTACACGAACGAGGACTGGTATCGCAAGCCTATACCTAGTGTTCTCTCTGTGGACATGGGGACGTAAGACATCTGCTAGGGCCATTACTGCAGGTTTAGTCATACGAAACATTTCAACCCATCGACCATTATCATATTGCTCAAGAAGAAAACGGCTGAACCACGTGGTTGACCTAGGTTTAACCCAAAACCCTAAGTCGTCATCCAAGAAGTTGAAAGATATGCATAACCTGAAGTGGTGCAGTGTTGCACGCATTTCATTGTGGGCCTCTTGGAAACGACTCTGGACATTGTCGACAATGGCTTGCAAGGGGTCTTCTTCAGTGTCAGAGTCTTCCCACGTAATAGGCTGAACATGGGCTTCGTTGCTGTTCAACAGCAATAGAAGAATCCACACACTCAACGTCACAGCATTCATTGGATCAGTCAAGGAAAACATTGTTGGATCGGTTAAGGTCACTTCTGCATCCAGGAGCAACCACTACACACATGAAACACATTGACGGCAACTACTACAGACTTCGAAATAATGTGATGGTCAAAAACAGGAGTTCCAATACTTTAGGACATACCTACTTGTATATGATTATACTGTGTAGCTATAGTGTTACTAGGTATGGAAAATTATGGACACCCTCCCTATCAAAGATTCATTTAAATGAATTCAATCGCTAAATCCTAAACAAGGAACCACTGTGAACCCTGAAATAAACCCTAACACTTCTGTACACTATGGAACAGAAATACAGAAACTTGGATACGGAGTGCACTACAGACTTGAAATGCAGGACCTTAAGCACCACAGAGACATGTGTATGTTCCCTGAAACCCTAAACTCTTTATGACCGTAAAATCAACATGAACTCTGAACTCTATGAAATCCCAGAACCACGATCTATGAATTACAATCATACATTCATGCACGAAGAGCACTCATTGAATCATCGGAAATGTATGAAATTAAGGAACCCTACATCTGTCACACAATATTAACACGAATCCTGAACCCTAACATGTCCACAGCAAATGTGCAGCGGATCATACATGCGAAAAACTTTCACTGAAGCCAAAATGAAGGTCAGATGGAAACATACATGAAGCGCACTGTGCTGAACACCTGAGTAGTGCTCCCAATTACAGTATGAGGCGTCACGGCACCCTTCGAACCCTAATGAACTGGAACATGTACGACTGAAAATTAGTGACAGCATTATTGATAAAGAATTACTAAACCTTCATGAATTATGTCTATAGCGATCGCTGAGACACTTCGCAATTGCCCCGATTACACTGTACAAACATAGCTTTAAAAAAGACGAACAGAGCGTCTAGCAAACACGGGGACCCAAAATAATTTTTTTTTAAAAAGAAGGGAAAGTCGTCGACATACCTTTCTACAATATCGATGCGCTTCGTGAATCACCGCATGCCATAAGGAGCTCCGCTGTACTCCGAGTTGAATGGACCCTACAGCGAGACCCTACACAGATCGCTCCAGTCCCTCAAAGGCCCACTGAGCACGAGGAAAAATATCCAAATAAAAAACACCCATTTAATATTCACGACTACATATGACCTGCAACATAAATCTACGGAAGAACAGCGTGTACAGATGCGCTTAATTCCATGCGAAACAGAAGGCAGCAATAGCAAAACGAAAAAAAAGAAAAAAAGAAACTCCAACAATGTCGTAAATCACTCACCTCGAGATCTGTCGCGCCGCGTCGATAGAAAATGCCCGCAACAGCGCAAAAAACATCAAGGCGGAAGCATAAACGACCACGCGAGTTGCACGCCAACAGCGGGCTCAAGGCGCAGCAGCAGCGCCAATGTAATTCACAGAACGCGCGCACTCACAACAAATTCCCGATTCACAAATGCGCCAAACTTGCAACAGTTTTCGCACTATCCCCGGCAAATCGGACCCACTCATACACGCGCAAACAACGACAGGTGCTTCCAGAATCAGGAACGCTTATGAATGCTACAATAATCGCTCCAGAGGGGGGATTACATAGGCGAAACAGAAGCACAGAGAAAGAGAAGACAGGGCTTGACAAGTCCAGACTGGTTCCAAGACGTCTGACGTCACGTAAGACCCACTCCCTGGTGTGACACCCTCCTCATTCACTACGTAGCAACGGGCCAATATCAGAAAATGACCCCGTATGTCTGAACAGCGGATGTACGTATGTCTGAACAGCCAGAACCAAAAAGCCCATCAGTGTGAATAGAAGTCCTTCATTTCAGAACCCAGGTTTTACACAATTTTCGCTTAGGTTACATAAGGCCAGGTGTGAAGGGCCCTTAACTGTGGAAGTGCTCAGCAGAAGATGTCTACCTCAGTAACTTTAGAAGTAGGGTTAGCTCTCACGCGTACCAAAGCATGTCCAGAAGAGTGACGTGCAAATTCTTGTAGAAACCACGTTGAATTCGTTGGCATTGACTTTGTCGAATGAGTGGGATAACACTGAATCATGCCAGATCAAATGATCCAATTGGGCATAGTCCCACTTGGGGTACTCCCAAAGACCGTCTTAACTCTTAAATGAGCCCTTACATCAACTTCGATTATGCTCCTCTTTAACAAAAAAATAGCAAATGAATCAACCAAATGTGGATTTGATTTCCTATACTCATGAAGTGCTTAAGAAAAAATTCATGTCAAAATTGAAGAGTTTTAAAGATTTTAAAAGAGATTTTATGTCTAAAGATCCATGTTTGTCCTAACTACCAATAAACATCCAAAAAAATTATTTAAAATATCAAATGATGTCATTTTGGTACAAATTTCAAATACAAAGTACATTTAGATATGTGTTACTTGAATTGATTATTTTGAGGAGTAAAATATACTTATATATAATACTACAATGCCTGCAAATGCTCATTTTAGGAGACATATTCCAACAAGCATAAAAATATGAAAAGTAATGTATTCAATTAAAAGGTTGAACTTGAATTGAAGTATTTAATGTCATCGAGGTGTGGATAATTTTTTAATTTAAGTTTAATTAATTTTAGTCGGTTGAAATGAACAAATTCAATGAAATTTGGAAATTCACAAGCAAAATTCACCTACTTGTCATGTAAAAAGAGAGGTACCCCAAGTGGAACTTTGCCCAATTAGAATGTAACTAAAGGCAATAATGCAGAACACCCAATTCGCTAATTTTGCACTTGGGCATATAATCATGCACTTGGCCGGTTGGCCCCCAAGCGCATTAAAAAAATAGTTTGAAAAAATCTCTTAAAAACAGGGATTTTTGTCTTTCTACAATCCCCTACACTATAAAGAAACGATTATTTAATTTATTTCTCATCCTCATCTTTATTTTTTATTTTATCTTTATCTTATCTTTTCTTTTATCTTGTACTTTATTCTTGTTTTCTTTCTTGTCTTCCTCTTGTCTTCCTCCTTTTTCTTCTAGTCTTCCACATGTCTTCCTTTTTTTTCCTTCACCTTGCCATTTTTGGATTTTAAACAATAATTTTAAAAAATAAATAAAAAATCAGGGAGCAGGCTGAATCCAATACAGGCCCTGAAATTTTATTTTGTTTTATTTTCTTTTCTTTTTCTTTTTGGTTTTCTCGGATTTTCCGGGCACAGTGGATTCGCGCGCGCGGACCCTACTCTTATTTTGACCCTCCCTTCCTCACTTCCCCCTCTCTCCTATATAAACCCTCTCTCACTCTTCCTCCCTCACACTCTCCTTCCTCTCCTTTTCCTCACTTGTTCTTCTTCTTCTCTTCCTTTTCCCTTCTCCTCAATATAAAGGAAGAAGAGAGAGGAGGAAGAATGAGGGAAGATTTATATAGGGGAGAGGGGAAAAAAAGGAAAGGAGAGGACGGAAGGAGAGTGGGTCAAAATAAGAGTAGGGTCCGCGCCCGCGGACCCTCCCTTCCCGGGAAATCCGGAATAAAAAAATAAAAAAATAAAAAATTTTTTTTTTTTTTTTTTTTCTTCTTTTTTTTTTTTTTTTTCATTTCAGGGCCTGTATTGGATTCAGCCTGCTCCCTGATTTTTATTTATTTTTAAATTATCGTTTAAACTCCAAAATTGACAAGGTGAAGAAAAAAAAGGAAGACAAGTATCGTAGCACGTAGTACCGGATACTCCCCTAGAGCACACTTTTTCGTATTAAGAATGCTCGTAGAGATGATTTCCGGGTTATCGTTCCGCGGAGACTCTGTGAAGTGGGAAGTTTCCGGAGACTGACCCGGATTGGTGACTGGCCTCTCTCCCGGTTACCAACTAACTCCCTTTTTCGCACTTAAAAACCGGATCTTCTCTACTGACTGACCCGGCTATGGCTAGATCCGGTTTCTGTCCGAGTTGGAAACTTAACCAACCCTCCTCTGCCCGGTCTAACCCAACTACTAAATCCGGTTTCCCCTTAACCTCTGTTTTCCCTCAGAGGGTTCTCCATTTGCATTTTTAAGGATGTTGGATCTAAAGTCACACCCTTCCCTACTGATTTCCGTGACAGGGGATTCACCACTTCCTGGTTATCCAAACTCAACTTCCTAATCTGGGTACTCTCCGGTTTGCTCTTCAACTATGGACTTATCTCAAACCCACAGCCGGTCACACAAGCGCAACCCGGTTTCCTCCTAATCCCCAAAGTACTACAACGACTTGCTAACCGGAATGGACAGTGACCGGGGTGTCCGGAAGAGATTGAATACTTCAAGACTTGTTTTATTCTAGCTTTCCCACATTCTACAGTTGCAAGATTTGCCCGGATGCTGGAACCTCTACCGAACTACCCGTCCAGGAGTTCTGAGAGAACCGGAGTACCCCCTCTTGCTCTCCCAGCCACTAACCCGGGTTTTCGCCTACAACCGGACACAGGAAACACCACATTCAAACGCTCCTAATTCTTCCAAATCTTCTACCCGGTCTCTTAACTGACTTCACATCCAAACCCGGCTAATCCATCCAGTCACCAAGGGACTAGTTGCGCCACTGTTCCGGGTAACAGTACAAGCAAAACACACATATGTACACACACACACAAGAGTTTGTGAAAGGAACATGTGTTTCTACTCAATTACACGAAACAAAGGTACACAAAAAGACCCAAGGAATGAAGAACATCCCTTGATAAAAAGCCAACCCGAGGCCCAGATCCGGGATATCCTCAGATCCTACATTCCCGGGATCCGGAAATCCGGGGAGCTTCCTCCACGGCTCAATTCCTATCCTAAGCCGCCATTAACATCAAAAACCCTAGAAGTCATTTACATCAAAAAGTCTTCTAACCTACCTACTCAAAAAGCCCTATTCTAAGTGGACGGACCCACTAAGTTTGGCCACTGATTCCGGGCCCCCGACGGTCCCGGGCAACTACTCGACCTCCATTGGCTGCTCCTCCTCAATTTCCGGACTGCCCACCACGATCGGATCCGCCGGTCGATCTCCTCGCATTCCGTGCTCCGCCAGCTGCTCCACCTGTTGCCCTCCGGTTGGCTCGCCCACTCGCGTGCCTCCCGCTTGGCCGTCCGGGTGACCTCTTGGCCCACCCTCTTGCCCTTCGATTCTATCCGGTTGGACACCCATCGCTTCCATTTCTTCGGATAGATCCTGGACCTCCACTGGACTCACTCCGGAGGGTCTGACCATGTGGATTGGTTCCACATCCAGTACGGCCCGGGAGGTGTGCTCCTGCGTTGAGCTCTCCTTCCGCATCAACCGGTCGATCTCTCCCTCCTGAGGAGCATTTGCAGACATGTTAAACACACCCTGCAGGCCATCCCCGGAACCTACCCTCTCACCACGGTTGGTGACTTCTTCCTGATCCGGTTCTTCCTCGGAAGAACTCTCCCTCATACACTCCCCTAGTACCCGGAACTCCACCAAATACGCTTCCACTTTGTCCGAGTACTCCCGGACCACATTCTTCATCCAGGCTGCTCTCTCCAATCTCGGCTGGCTCACCCGCTCGTCGTACAACCGGGCCTTCATCTGTGCCTCCCCATCCGGTTGGAACAAACCTGACAGCTTAGTGACGCATTGTCGGCTCGTCTCTGCTACCCTCCGGATGGTATCCTCCTACTCCTGGATCAGCAACTCGTTTCTTTGCACGTGCGCCTCTATCTTCTTGATGTAGGCTACCTTTCGTTGCAGCTCCTCCTCCAAACCCTTCAAGACAGCCGCTGATTCGCCTTCTGCCTCCCGGAGACCCTGCAGTTGTCCGGTCAACTCGTTCTTCCTCTCCCTACTTCGGATAAGTTTCCTCTGAAGTTTCCGGACCCGCGCCGGATACTCTAGGGCGTCGTCTGTCCGGAGGAGAGTCCCTGCCTCCCGAAGCGCAGCGAACATGGAAGTATACTGCTCCGTCACCATGTCCAGTGCTATCCGGGTTTGCAGAAGCATGTCCTCCACCCGGAGCGGTTCTACTCGTTCCGCTGGCACATCTCCGGATGGGCCTGCTTCCTGGACCGGTTCTGCTCCCGTTGGCACTCCCTGCTCTCGGTCCCCCTCGTCTCCGGTTTCCTCTTCGTCCTCCCCTGCTTCCTTGGGACGCTTGTTGAGTGGGGTCGTCTTCCTCCGGGCCGGTCTCTTATCCTTCCGGGGTGTGGTCTCCGGACCCGCCGATCGATTTCCTCTAGCATCCGGGAGTCCTGCACATCCCACTCTCCCAAATAACCCCAAACACCCCATCTTCTGGAGGTCCTTCATCAAATCGTCAAAGTCTCCATCGTGCTGCGGGATATCCAGGCAAATGCACTTCTCCGGAATCTTGGCTCCAGCCTCCCTACGTGCCATGGCTGCGGACTCCGGACGGGCTTCTTCACTCCTCCGGGAGTGGCGCAACTCTTTCTCCGGATGCGCTCTCTCTTTCTTCGGCAAACCACGCGCCTCCCACTCCGGACGCTTCCCTTTCCGCTTCCGTGGTGTTCGCCTGATCTCCCGGAGCCCCCGCGACTCTTTTCCCGGCTGCGCACTCACTCCCTTCCGCAAACTCCGCCAGAAATGACGGCGCTCACTGTCCAGATGCTCGCCTCTCCCAAATTCTAATCTCGCGCTACCGTTTCTCACCGGGTGTTCAATTTCCCTCACTCCCGGGCGCTCAAAATTCTCACAAGCCGGTCACTCACTGCTCTCTACCTCCGGGCGCAAAACGGAAACCCTATCGTTCTCCGGAACTGTGAAAAATGGCGTATGCGGAGGGCTGGAGGAACCGGGGAGGAATGTATAGTGAGCCGTCCAATTTAAAGCAGCCCAATTCAAATTCCGGATCGTGGCCGGGACCGGCAGAGGCCCGTCCCCCGACATCCGGTGTCCTATCCAATCTCCTGTCCGGTCCACCGCCATTCCCAGGTCCCGTAGTGAACACTTAAGGTGCGCGCCAGAGCACCACTCTCTCCAAATAAATAAAGAGGCCATAATGAACGTTATTTCTCCCATTTATGGCGGCTGGGCTACCCCTTATTGCCCTACAAACCCTAACTACCTGTTTTAGAATAAACGAGGTTCGGCAACAAGTGGAAGACTAGAAGAAAAAGAAGAACGAAGACAAGAGGAAGACAAGAAAGAAGACAAGGAAAAAAAACAAGATAAAAGAAAAAGATAAGATAAAGATAAATATATAAGATAAAGATAAGGATAAAAAATAAAATAAATAAATGTTTCTTTACAATGAAGAGATTGTAGAAAGACAAAAATCCCTGCTTTTTACAAAAAAATTCAAACAAATTTTTTTAAAGCCAAGTTTGCTCATGAAATGAATGCACTTGGCCAAGTGCAAAATTAGGGAATTGGGTGTTGCAAGATTATCAGCACACATACGATACAATAAGGAAATGAACCAAAATTAGTTAATTCAGTCCAAATGAAATGGAGGGCATGAGAACGTACATATGGTCAAACTGATCCCCGATGCCGAAAACCTCTTGAATATTGCGCACGAGTTGACCATGGTTATTTTGCGTTACTACATACAAATCATCATCATTGAGCTTGGACACGTTTCTTAATTTGAGTTCGTGTATCCTGATAGTCACACCTTCCTGGTCATTTGGATAACAGTGTCTGCAGAGTTGGAACTCCAAGCAAATATCAACATTGAGGGCAAAGTTCCACTTGGGGTACCCCTCTTTTTATATGACAAGTAGGTGAATTTTGCTTGTGAATTTCCAAATTTCATTGAATTTGTTCATTTCAACCAACTAAAATTAATTAAACTTAAATTAAAAAATTATCCACACCTCGATGACATTAAATACTTCAATTCAAGTTCAACCTTTTAATTGAATACATTACTTTTCATATTTTTATGCTTGTTGGAATATGTCTCCTAAAATGAGCATTTGCAGGCATTGTAGTATTATATATAAGTATATTTTACTCCTCAAAATAATCAATTCAAGTAACACATATCTAAATGTACTTTGTATTTGAAATTTGTACCAAAATGACATCATTTGATATTTTAAATAATTGTTTTGGATGTTTATTGGTAGTTAGGACAAACATGGATCTTTAGACATATGCATGATTTATCTAGTTCTGGAAAAAGGGCTCAAATATGGACTGTCTAATTCTGGACAAAACAGGGTTTACTTACTATGCAAAGAGCATTGTATGTGTTTAACACTGTATGTGGAACATAATGGAGCACATGGGAGGATCCTCCGTAGGCGGAAAGTATGCGGCGATCTATCGGAGGATCCTCCGTAGGCGGAAAGTATGCGGCGATCTATCGGAGGATCCTCCGTTGGCCAAAATCCTTCTATATCCTCCATTGGAAATTTTTGCTAATTTCTAGAGTTTGTGAATTCTGTAGTAGGGTCATTCCAGAAATAGATAAATCATGCATACATAAAGTCTCTTTTAAAATCTTTAAAACTCTTCAATTTTGACATGAATTTTTTCTTGAGCACTTCATGAGTATAGGAAATCAAAACCACATTTGGTTGATTCATTTGCTATTTTTTTGTTAAAGAGGACATAATCAAAGTTGATGTAAGGGCTCATTTAAGAGTTAAGACGATCTTTTGGAGTACCCCAAGTGGGACTATGCCCTTGAATATAATTAAGTTGAACCAAATTCTCACTCTCCAACTAAGATCGAAAGAATCGAACTATCGAAGAGATCACCTAAAGACTTGCAAATCCTTCTATAAAACAGGTTAAAATTCGTTGGCATGAGAGTTAACCGAAAAGTGAGCTCAAAGAGGAAAGTTTTAGCAAATTCCTCTTGAACTTCTCTTGAACTCCTCTTGAACTCATATTGAAATATAAATAGACGGAAAACTAGTTCAAGGTGAGTTGGGAGACAATCTAAAGCAAGCCACTATCATTATTCTCCACACGGATTTCTGGTGTGTTCCTTAGAGTGCCCACGGCTTTCCCGTTTGTTCCTTAAACAATAAATAGAGTAAGGTTCCAGGAATTTCCCGTTTGTTCCTTAGAGTGGACGAGGTCCTTAACTTGACATCCGCCCTCCACTCATGCATGCACACACCTCACACGCAGAGATTCCTCGGCTCAAGTATATAACAGAAGCTCAGGGAAGTGTGATCACATCTCATATACGACTGTCAAGCACAATCATCTCTAGAGCCTGTCCACTGACATATATCTTCGTGAAGTTACAGTACACTGCGATCGATCGATCGATCGATCATGGCGAGCTGCATTGGAAAATCAGCGGTGTGGACGACATCGATCCTCCTGATAGTGCTGGTGATGGTGGCGTCCTCCGTGGAGGCTACGCGCACACTGGACGATGATCGTGCCGGCGCTCGATACGACGATGATGTCGATACGCCGGAGGGGCTGACCACTGTTCAGAAAGCCGCCTGTGCCATTCTGAGCTTGCCCTGTGGAAGCCAAGAACTTCAGTGCCGACCAAACGGAATGATTTGCAGGTTCGACATGTTATGCTGCAGTGGGTATTGCAATTACAGACATCACATTTGCGTCGACTAGCTTCAGAGCAGAGAAAACGGAGTGAAGTGCAGGTTCAACGACTCATGCTGCAGTGGGTATTGCAGCTACAATGCTGGTTACATTTGCAAGGATCGCGCCCAACTGCAGCTTGAGAGGGAGATCGGTGCACGTAACTGAGCCAACTGAAGTCAGTGCGAAATGATACAGTTGGAGGGTGACCCGGGGATGCACTCTACAACACAATTATGTATGTTTGAGAATCACGGGCGTCCATGACCCCAAGGTTCTAAAAACCCCCCTGTATACAAGAGGTTATATATCTAAATACCTTTGTATGCAGATATTTATTCCGTTTTAAGTATTTGTTTAATGTAAGTATACGTCGCACAGGGAGCTCATATCGTTCCCCTGTGTTCATTCCCCCATGAGTGCCACTTTCCCCTGTGATTTCAAGTTTTGACATGTGTAAAATTCATAAGCTTAGTCACCTACTTATAAATGGAAAGTTTTAACATGTACACGTCCAGTTCTGAAGATCAGAGGGGAAAGTGGCACTCACAGGGGAATCACACAGGGGAACGATATGAGACCCCTGTGTCGTGAATAGTTTCAATTCTAAATGTTTATTATTATTTAACAGGGCAGTGTTCAAAATAAGCACCCCTTCTGTGCACTCGCCTATACTTGTACGTGTGTAGTACAGTGCAGTGTTGAGTACAGTGAGGGGTGGTGTGGTTGTTGATCGTGTGAAAGGCTACAAACAGCAGGGATGATATATCACAGGAGGCACCGCTCTCACTGGCTTGTACGAAATTATCGCCAGGCGGTCAGTCGAGGGGTTGAGTAGGCGATCGATCGAGAGTAGATTTTGCCAGACAGTTTGAGGCTCCTGCCGATCCATCCATGCATGTTGGTGTGTTTGAGATAAATGTAGCCGTGGACGCATTAATTGTGTTGTGCGTACCTGTAGTCAATATATAATTATATATATTCAACTGCTCAGTGTTTTCGCTAAGTCTGCACGTGCTGTAAATTAAAACACGTACCACATGATACCAGGTTTTGAGTGTTGGACAATCATGTCTTGTAACTTGGCTTGTCTTTGTTCAGACTGAGTGAGTAAATGTACGTCGGTTAATTTCCTTCCACTGCAAGCCCAACCAGTTTCAGCACGTACATACGTACACAGTCATTCCCTCGCTACACTAAATAGGTAGATTAGTGTTAGATAATTATAAGATTTGAAAATATTATAGATTTTTACTCTCGACAAAAAGAATTACCAAAGACATTGATTCCAATACTATTGAAAGATCCCCATCTTATCTTGACCATTATAGAGGGTAATAAAACTTACAACATGTTTATGTAAATTAGTGTATCTAACACTAATCTACCTATTTAGTGTAGTGGAATCACACTGATCGATACACTTCGATTCTCTCTGCATCAATTGACGTCTCATGTTGACCATAGGGAGTTTTGGAGCTGTCAGCCCCCAAGGCTAAACCGGAGGGGGGCTAATCTTTGGCACTTTAGCCCCGGCTAAACCTGCCCTTCTAGTTCTCCAAAGAATAGCCGGGGCAATGGGACCATTTTGGGAGATAAAGTCCAAAGTAGAAAGAAATCTCGGATTTTTTGCCACGTGTGTAAGGGGGTTGCTAATCAAGGGGCTAACGCACACTGCGTTACCCCCGGCTAATAGAGTTAACCGAAAAGAAGAAGAAAGACCACTTAGGTGAGGGGAGTCTGACCTTAGTTAGGGGCAGCCGAGTCCACTGGCAGTATTTCCAATAAATCCCAAAAAAGAAAACAGTGTGAACTAGTTTTGCCGTCATAAGGACGGCAAAACTGAGAGTATAACGAGTTTCTCTGTCAGAGATGCGGTGGCCTGACAGAAAGAACCTTGTGAGCTAAGTGAACCTTGTGAGCTATCTGGTAGGCTAAGTTAAGTCTCTGTGCTCTTTTCCTTTTTTGGGTGATCTACTGCGCATGCTTGTGGTGATGTGGTCCCATCCTTTTCTGGTGAGCTCCTGCGCATGGACTTTGTTATTTTTAAACCAAACGTTTCTTGGATTCTTTCTGAATCAATCAAATAAAGGTGGTCCCATCTCCGAAGTTAGAGGACAACACGAGTTTACATGCGGCCTTCTGATTCCGGTTACACTCTGATACACCTTGAAAATCAGTTTCCACAAATTTCGAGGGTTATAACTCACCTTTTGATTTCGGTTAACTCTAATGTCTTGGAAACTTCTTGTGGACGGCGGGTCACGATAAATTCCCGGATAAATTTTCACCGCATGAGGGATTCCCAGCCTCCCTTCACTCCAGCAGTGCGCGCTTTCTGGCCCTAACGAGAATCCCACCTTCACTGTAATGTCAGCCATGGGAATAGGTAGCCAAATCTGGAGTTATATAATCTCAGGTCTTTGTTCTTGGACCTCAGATTAAGTATTCCCCGATGTGTTGTTTGTCTTCTTGTTGTATAGAACAACCCTGGGCACGCTTATAGCATAGCCTGTTCTCCACGGAGCTGGTCACTTCCAAACTTACTCCAACCACCCATGTTCATGAAATGTACAGGCTATGCTAATGGAGCTAAACAACGTTCAAATAAACGGTTAATCAAGTAGTCTATGCCTTAGTATTTATTCTAGATTTACTTTTACAACTTGTTTACACTATTCAAATATATAACTCCTTGAAATGATGTGATTTCATAGTCTCTCCTTTGGTGGAGCAGAAACAATAGTCCTAAACCATAGTCCTTTCTTATATATATATATTATATGTCACTCTACAATATATTAAAGTTTGACGAAGTTTGAGAAGTTATTGGTATTCCAAAACGACTAAGATATGGTCATAACCAGTCATTAATAATGATTGAATGTGCTTATTAAGCACTGTATAAATGTTCAAAATGTGTCGCAAAATGTCCTTAAATTTTTCTAATATCTACATAAATTAAAGATATGATTTTCTAAGCACTCAGCAAAAGCCGTCAGATTTGGGCGGGGCCGCGGGGTTGGCTCGTTTTATTGTGAATGCACCCTCATATACACCACGGGATGTGGCATCTACACTTGGTACATAAATTCAGTTTCTCCTTCAATGTCTCTGGGATTAATTTGTCTACATGTAACGCAACATTCTTCGAGAGTCTTCTCAAGGTCCGATTTGAATGAGGAAATTGAAGGCGGAGACTCTAAGTTTCACAAGCTCAAATGGTACCTAGAATTTTAAGAAATTGAAAATTTTCATATTATTCAGACTCATGACATGCAATGCTGAGAGTGTCCAAATTGAACGTGGATGCCTTAATTAATACTCAATCCAAATGAATTAACCCTTAAACGACATATGCTTTCCTGATACCACACCCAATATCTCTTTTAAATTTCATTTTAAGCATGATTCTGTGTTTAATTTACTTTGGCTCTATTCTGAAGAAGTATAGATCTTTCTAAGGTACTTAGTTTGGCATTTTAAAAACCCCGGTTGGTGCAATGGAGTAGAAGTTATGAACAAGATTGCTATCACCAATATTTATGAATAAACAGTTTCAAAATTAGAATTTAACACTTTTTTGTAATATGATTACAAATAAGATATTGACAATCTAATAATAAAATATGTTGTGATGGGTTGAAATGTAATACTCTAAGTGTTGAGATTTTTGGAGATTTTTTGGTTGCTTAATTTTAGTAGTTAACTTTTTCAAGAGCTCTTTAAGACTGAAATTTTTGAAATTTTTCTAGAAGTTAAAATAAGGCATAAAAATTTCTCAACATCCCTTTTTTAATCTACAAAGCTAACACCTCAAAAAAGTTTCAGTAAAAAGTGCACACTGCAAAAAGTGCATGATGAATGAGAAAACGGATTTCAAATCCATACATCGTGCAAAATATGCATGGTTAGGTGCTTAGGGATTGAAAAGTTTTTAACAGCTCCGCATCGATCGCACGTGCTGCACCGCATCTGAAATTAGACTCAAGATTGCATATCGCCAACAAGATGCACATAGCCACAAGGGAAGGAGTTTCTTTTTACAACGAGCTAGAATATTGAGTTAACATCTTCATTCAGATTGTACTGTACGTGGAGGGTAGAGTCAACATGTAAATATGTTTAGAATTAAATGTGTAAACTTTGTAAATTTTGTAAATAACTGTATATGTATATATGTGTATGAATATGTATATATATATGTATATATGTATATATGTATATATATATGTGTATATATGTATATATGCGTGTGCTCTATTTAAAAGAGAATCTTAACAAATATTCAATTTTTCAAACCTCATTTTTTAATAATAATTAAAAAATTTGGTAAAATTGTGCTAAGTCCTAAACGTCCTCTGTGACCCCTCTTCAGATTGGATAGTTTTGCAATGATCCATTATAAAATGCAATCGAATGGGATGTTTTGAACTTGATGTATGAATAAAAATAGTACATTATAAATTTTAGATACTATCCATACATGTTAGATCTACAATTACTTTCACCAATATTTTTGTATTAAATTTGAAACTTGAAATTCAAAATTATTTTCTAATTCAATTACAAATAAGATATTGAAAATTTGGGGATGAAGTGTGTTGTCATAGGTTGAAATGCAATGCTCTAAATGTAGTTATTTTTGGAGATTATTTGGTTCCTTAATTTTATGAGTTGCCATTTTTAAGAGAAAATGTAGACTGAAATCTTTGAAAGTTTTGGTGAATCGCTCCAACATGAGATGAGGCAAAAAAAAAAATTCAAAAATCATCCCCATTCTAATTGGATTACACATGCATGAAGCTATTTGCCATAGAATTTTCAATTTTGTTGTATCTTTTTTCCTTGCAAAAAGAGTATGACGGATGAGAAAACGTGGATGAATTCGATACAACGTCCAAAAAATAGACGGTTGGTCGTTTAGGGGTTGATCCATCTCTCCACATGTAATAAAAGAAGAATGCCTTCCTTTTCCTAGAATGTAAAAAAATAAAAATAAAAATTGGGTATTGCATGGGAATTGTAGAAGATTTGGTTCTCTAGAAATCTTAGCGAAAGTGAGTGTAATATGTGGCAAAGAAAATTAAAAAATCATAAATCATTTAATTATCAAGAAAATAGAAAGCCATCTACAATAGTATCTTAAAATAACACCTTCACTCTAATAATGTTGAGGAGAATCTTTTACTATCTATTGAAGCTTGCAACCTCAATGCTTTTGTTTTCTGTTTTTGGGTTTCATTTGTTATCCGGGTACAAAGCTTCACAATCGTACTAGCATCAATGAGATGTGATTCTCGATACCGTGAAGAATTTGTAGAAGAGGGAGGCATTGATGCAATGAAGGTTTTACATGATTTGAACCTATGAAGTAGGAGATATTAATAGAAATTTCAAACCAGTTTTGTTCTCAGAAACTATTAACCCTTAAACACCCCCGTTCCTATATCCCCCGGTGGTCTTGAATGCGAGACCCCTGCGAGACACTCTTCATGGCCCTCCCCTTTTCTGAAATATTCTATTTTGGGCACCGAGACCCCTTTTTTTGGCAATTTTTTTGCAAATTTTGGACCTACGGCCCCAAATTACCCTAGGGGCACCTATTTGGGAATGAAAAACCATTGGAGGAGGGTGTTGTTTTTTAAGGTGGGCCCTGACAAGGACAAAAATAGGGGGCACTTTTGTCCCCATTCATTCAAGACCACCGGGGGATTTAGTCACTTCGCTTAAACACCATATTCGTTATTTTGGGAGATTTCCAATCTCCCAATTTAATGACAGTTTAGGTCGAGGCGACCTAAATTGTACCCACTGAGTGAGTACTTCACTAAAACTGAACAAAACAACCAATCGTCGAAATTTTCAAATGGTCATAACTTACTCAAATTTTGTCCAAATTGACATCTACATTTTTGTAGATGTCAAATAACACCTCATATGCTCAATTTGGACAAAATTTGAGTAAGTTATGGCCATTTGAAATTTTTTATGATTGGACGTTTTGTCTAGTTTCAGTGAAGTACCCACTCAATGGGTACAATTTAGGTCGACTCCACCTAAATTGTATTTTCCCAAAATCATAGAACTTTCCCATTATAATGAATGTGGTGTTCTTAAACGTTAATGCAAGCCCCACGGGCTTGGTTATATTTTGGGAGAATCTTGTTCATAACTTTTACTCCATTGCACCAAATGGGGTTTTTTAATTTCCAAACCGAGTACCTCAGAGAGATCTATACTTCTTTAGAATAGAGCCAAAGTAAATCAAAGAAAAAATCAATCTTAAAATGGGATTTAAAAAAGATTTTGGGTGTGGTATCAGGAAAGCATATGTCGTTTAAGGGTTGAGCCAAAAAGATTGAGTAGAAGTTGAACTACTGTAGTTGTAATAAATTCTCAATCTTTGAATATTTGTATATTGAAGCACATCGCCAAATAGCGCTTTTCTTTTTACTGCCAGGTGATCCTGTTGGTTAAATAATTAGCTAATTGCAACACTAATACTAGTTAATTTTACTAGTTACAACACGTGATCCTCAAACATAATATAGAGTGCATCCCCGGGCCACCCTCCAATTGTATCATTTTCGTTACGTGCACCAAACTCCCTCTCAAGCTGGATCCTTGCAAAAGCAATACTAGGAAATGTGTCGTTTTTCACTTACTATAAATGAAAAAAAAGGAATGAAATTGCGGCTAGCACATGGGTTGTGTTAGTGTTGGTGAGTGATTTTGATCACAAGAAAAAAATATATACAAGTATAATATTTAGCCACTATTCACTGTTCCCACAAAGTGGAGAATGAAAAACAACAGGTTTGCTAGATAGATAGATAGAAACTCCGGTCCTTTTATAGGGCCGGCTTGAATATAGTGTCTGTTCATTTGGTTAATTCATGAGGCAATTTCCACCAGACAAAGGACCATTAAGACCAAACTACTCACCTCTCTCGGGAATAGAGACTTTTAGAACTTCCTATCAACTGACACATAACTGACTAAAATAAAAGCTTTGGGTGTTTAAATAGTGGTTTTTTGGGTTGGTGGTCGTCAAGTCATCTGTCCAGTGTGTTGGTGGAGAGGATGTTTTATCATAGTTATGTGGTCCGGGTTCGATTCCTGTGAGGGCCCGTTGGAGCAGTAATGTGATATGGTGATTTGACACTGCTAGTGATTTGTTCATAGGCAGGAAAGTTGTACCACCAACCAGCCCTATCCTACTATCTGAGACAAGATCCTAAAAACAGTGGCTTAAAGCCGCTTTCCCATGAATGGGTTTTTTTTTTTTTCTTTTTTTATTATTTTTTCCCCCTTTCCAGGAGGTTAAGTATTTATCTGCATTAGAGAAACCCGCCATGATGTATGGTAGTAATAATAATCAGTTGATTAATCTAATCGACTTTAGGAGATTAGAGATATAGATGTAGTTGGTGTGAAAGTATGGTCTTTAAGTCACTATTGAAAGGCTAGTTATTTTTAGGAAGTAATATATTGCGGGAAGGTTGTTTGGTTTAGTTACTTTTTTGGGATCCATGTGAATATTTATGTGTTATGAGTGGCTTAATTTGTTGGTGAGTAGTCACAGGCAGGAAAACTGGACTAATAAATCATTTTTGTCTAATATCTTGAGATACGTGTGTAGTGGTTTATTACTGTTGTCGTGGTGTGAGAACGAGCACTATGTAAGAGTATATATTTAGTATCCATGAAAGATTCTCTGTCATTTGTTGTGAAGCGTGAAGGTGACGCTTTTGAGTAGCTTTAGTGTGATGCTGTTGCATTATAAACGCATACAACTTATAATAATATTAATGTTTTGGTGATTTTGATAATGCTTAGTAGAAGAAGATATTAATAGGAAGTTTTAATGGAAGAGTGCAAAGTCTGTGATCTGGTATTGAAATCAATGATCTCGAGGGATGCAAGGTAGAAAAGGTACTAGATTCGCGGCGCAAGTGGGGAAAGTTGGAGTGTTTTTCGGCTATGTTTGCTACCAGTGAAGTAACCACTACTCCAACTACATTACCCACTGCAGCATGAGTGGTTGTACGGTGGTTACTCCATTCCCAACTGAATAAGAAATACAGATATGAGACATTGGTATTGTTTAGTATTATTATTTTTTAGAGTTAGGCAAGAAGAAATAGATTTCAACATAAGTTGAAATATAATTTTTGAATGAAGAATGAATTAATTATAAACTTTCAAAGTTGAAGCATGACATATCCCATTCACGTCACATAAGTAGAGTTGTTTCTGTCTAAAGAAGATTTGTATTGCACACACTAAAAATACTTAAACCAACAACAAATCCATAACCACACTTACATATACTAAAACCAAGAAGAGAGATCCCATTAAGCCATTACCAACTGTACCTCATGCTACAACCAACATCATTGCAGCATTGATTGTGGAAAATGCCCCTAGTTGTTGGCTTAACCGCTTAAGGAGCCAGTTGGGAATGGGGTAACTATCTTAGAGCATCATCAATCCACCGCAGAAAAAGAAGCAGGACCGTGACTTCTTCTGCGGTGGAGCGTTCCGCAAGATTTTGAGCGTTCCAACGCAGGAACGGCACCGTGCTTGGCGGACCTGGCCACGCCAATTCTTCCCTCTCGCCCGTTACTTCCAGGATTTCTCATGCGCCCGCTACCTTGGCCCAGGAACGCGGCCACAAAGGGTCCGAGTTTCACGGCGGAGGAGGAGCGGCAGATGTGTCGTTCGTTTATTGTCGTTTTGCATGCGGTGGCAGATTTGCAGTGTTGCTTTGGGACCGCGGGTTGGAGGGGAGGCATCCACATGCGGCACACCACACAGGCAGCCCCGCAGACCAATCTGAAAATTTGCGATACAGCGCCTTGATGCCGTTTCTGCATTGATGATGCTCTTAATAGCACTTCCGTCCGGTTACGGTTGGCCTCCACAGGGCAAGCCCAGAATGGCACAGGCGGCTTTCCGAACAGTGGAAAGCCCCTGATCAGGCGTATCATCCTCGTCGTATCGAACGCCAACACGATCATCGTCCAGCATACGCGTAGCCATCACCAGCACTATCAGGAGGATCGATATTGTCCACACTGCTGATTTTCCAATGCTCGCCATGATCGATCACAGTGTCGAGTAACTATATACAATTTCCAATAGAAGGAAATGTGTCGTTTTTCACTTAGTATAAATGAAAAAGAAATGAAACGGCGCCAAGCACATGAGCTGTGCATGTTGGTGCTTATGAGTAGTTTTGGTAACAAGAAGACAGAAACGTAAGTATAATATTCCGGTACTATTCACTGTTCTCACGAAATGAGGAATGAAAAACGACAGGTTTGCCACTAGTGATTATTCCTCTCATTCTACTTGTGATTGGTCCATTGACTATTTGATGCGCACTTTTGATACGTGAAGGGCGTGCAAGGGTGGGGGAGTGTGAGTGCAAGGGCCCTTCACATGTAGATGAATAATTTGAGAGGGTTAGTCCTAGCGTGCATGGGTGGGAATGCTCTTACTCTGTTTATTATTTAAGGAACAAACACAGGGAGCTCACCATATGGCTTGATTCCCCCGTGTCACTTTTCTCTGCGATTTTCAGTTTTGACATGTGTACACAATCACCTGCTTAAGCTTAGTCACCTACGTTTAGAAGGAAATGTGTCGTTTTTCACTTACTATAAATGAAAAAGAAATAAAACGGTGTCAGGCACATGGGCTGTGTTAGTGCTGATGAGTAGTTTTGGTCACAAGAACACACAAAATTACGTATAATATTATAGTGCTATTCACTGTTCCCACTAAATGAGGAATGAAAAACGACAGGTTTGGTACTAGTAAAGGAAAGTTTTAATATGTGTCGAGTTCTGAACAATGAACGGGGAGAACCGGCAGCTAGTGTAAGATAAGCCGGTTGATTTTCTAAAAGACCGATTGGAATTTAGAAGGAGCGGCTGAAAACCCGGTGAAAAAGCTTTAAAATTTCTATTAGACTAAATATTATCCTGACGAATGGCAGTGGCTGCCGCCCAGGCACGTTTCTCTGTGTATACCCTTGGAGATTTTCGAGCAGTGAGCTGCTTCTTATATATGTGGTCAGTTTTTTTTTTTTTTTTTTTTGCCAACAATTAATGTTCTTCACTGATTCTTGTGGTATAAAATTTGGTCCCGTCTGAAATTATTTTTCGCAGTATGAGCAATTGCATTGGTCATTTCAAAACCATGAATCCTTGGTCCTGTAAGGGTTAAGACTTTCTTTCGATCACAGTTGGAGAGTGAGGATTTGGTTCACCTAAATATTCAATGTTAATAATTTATTTGCTTCCAACTCTGCAGACACTGTTATCCAACAGACCGGGAAGATACACGATCTGAAAGAAACTTGTCCAAGCTCAAGAGGTTTTGGGCGTCGTGTGTACGCAGGAACCTTGACCGATTCACTACCAAGTAAATATTACTGCCAAACTGCAGTTTATAGCAAGTTTTGCAAGTGGTTGTTCAATTTAGCAAGTGTTCACCAAAAATTCACCATCATTCTTGTACAATTTAGTACCTGGTGAATATGTCAAGGTGCCCTGTGCTACTCATGCCCTCCATTTGATTTGGACTGAAATAATTTGCAGAGGAAGCTACAGTACTACTGCAAACGCTGGTCAAGCATTGCATTCACAGCGCACTACACTAAATAGGTAGATTAGTGTTAGATACACTAATTTACATAAACATGTTGTAAGTTTTTACTGTTGACCAATTTTTTTACCCTCTATATTGGTCAAGATGGGGATCTTTCAATAGTATTGGAATCAATGTCTTTGGTAAAAAATTTGTCGAGAGTAAAAATCTATAATGTTTTCAAATCTTATAATTATCTAACACTAATCTACCTTTTTAGTGTAGCTCATAGTGTAATTGAACACGTGGGACCCGTGAGTGTTAGATAATTATAATTATCTAACACAAAACATGATCGATGACCGGGAAGAATGAGTTCATCGGTTTCTGTCCGACGTTCTTCAGCACGTGCGTTGATGGACTTTGTCTTGTGACTCTTGTCTTCTCCTCGAGTTTCTAGATTATTTATTTTGTTGTTGATTTCCAGGTAGTATCTTTCGTCACTGCTGTCGTTTTTCACTTACTATAATTGAAAGAGAAATGAAACTGCGCCAAGGCACATGGGCTATATCGGTGCTGGTGAGTAGTTTTGGTCACAAGTAAAAAAAACTATAAACATAATATTCAGCTACTATTCACTATTTCCACAAAGTCAGGAATGAAAAACGATAGGTTTGCTACTAGTGATGCGAGATAATACTTCTCTGCCGAACGCTTTTGCCTCAACTCATGTACTGTAACTTCTCGTTTTTAAGGCAATAGCACGATTGGGGTATCCCACTTTTGACATGACAAGTAGGGTGATTTTTTTTTGAACTTCCGAATTTTGTCAAATTTGTCCATTTCAATTAGGGGCATGGCCTGATATGGGTACTACTTTTATGCGTCTCACGTAGTGTGACTTATGCTTAACTCATTTAATTTATGTGTGCTAAAAATTCCATCTTCAACACTATGTATATAGTTGTAGCCATGGTGTCTATAGCACCCTCTGATTATTGGAAATTTTCAATGTTTTTTTCTTACCAAAAAAGATATTTCTCAAAAATCACACTATTTTTGGAGGAGATGCCCATGTCAGGCCATCACCCATTAACTAAAATTATTATTATTTAATTAAAAATATATCCGCACCTAGATGCCATGAAATTCTTTAATTCAAGTCCAACTTTTTAATTAAATAAATAAATTTTCATATTTTTATGCTTTGTGAAAAAAATGCCTCAAATCAACATTTGCAAGCATTGTAGTATAAAATAAATATAATTTTGAATCCTTTAAAGTAATCATTTTAAGTAACACATATATTAAGTGTTCTTCATATAAAAAATTTGTACCAATATGATGTCATTTGATATTTAAAATAAATGTTTTAGATGTTTTGATGTAGTTGAGACAAACTCTGACCTTCGTATAAAAAATCTCTTTTAAGATTTTTAAAACGCTTTGATTTTGATGACAAAAATTTCTTGAGTACTTCATGAGTGTAGGAAATCAAAACCACATTTGATTAGTTCATTTGTTATTGTGTTTTAAAGAGGGACTCATTCAAAGTTGCTATGTACAGGGGCTCATTTAAGAGTTAAGATGGTCTTTAGAGGTACCCAAATCGTGCCATTGTTCTTTCACTAGCATAGATGGGTACTTTTATGACTGGGAGAATGACTGCGTTTATGACTGCGCGCAGTCATAAAATCGGGTCTGTGACTGCGCGTCATATTTTTTGCTGACGTGGAATGTGACGCGGAGCATGACTGGGTGCCGTAGTTACCGACGAGTCGCTTCGGACACCTAGTCATATGAATAAATACGCCTTAAAGCGTATACTTGGGCGCCATGTACGTGCCACGTCAGCATTCCAGCCGCCATCTTGACCGGCCCCAAGTCCTTGACTTTTGGAGGTCTGCCCGGGCAGCTGAGGCCAAAATCCGACGTGGCATGTGATTCAGGCGAGTCATTTTTTTTGCTGACGTGGCATCCGACGTAGCACGTGACTCTGCGTAGTCATATTTTCTGCTGACGTGGAATATGACTCTGTGGAGTTATATTTTTACTGACGTGGCACTTCCACGTGGAATGTGAATACTGTCATTTTTCGGCTGACGTGGAATGTGACTCTGTGGAGTCATATTTTGGGTCATAATGTCGCTAACGTGGAATGTTACCAGTCGTTATGTTTTTTGCTGACGTAGAATATGACTATACGCAGTCGTATTTGGACCGATGTGGCGGCCCAGCTGGAATGTTACAGCTAGTGTTGTGACTGCTTCCAGTCATGTTTTTCAGATCGCCAGTCATATTTTAGTTTCAATGCGAACATTATATGACTAGTTGTAGTCACACTATTGGAAACACTACAAACATTACATGACTTGTTGTCACCTTATTGGTGAAATGTATCCCGTCGTATGACTTGATAGTATGATATGGTCGATGACTGAGAGTCACATTACTGGGATTTGTGTGCGATATTTGTGACTACGTTGAATTAGATTCGCATAACCATCAGTCAAGAATTGCAGTCACGTTTCTGAAGTCATTCCAAACAATATCGATGTATTGTAGACACGCATCATATGGCATAGCAGCTAAGATAACACACTAAAAAACTAGGTTTATACAAAGATGTACTAAGTTCACTTCGTAAATACAAAGAAAGCAATCGTTGGAGACAGAAATGAGTTTAGAGAAATGTAAATGAGTTCACTTATATTTAGAAGTAAATATCTCAAAACAAAAACAAATGAGTCAATTTTAGACAAATTTACTATCACGCATTTGTAGCTTTTATTCCTCATCAATATATGAACTATCTAAATATGAGAATCTTACTCCATACATTCAAGGCTGCCTTGAATGCTTGCATAGTACCCTTACCAGTTGGAACTTCCTACCGCCACTCTTCTTTTTTGACAGACTGCCTACTTTCTTTGCCAGCTTCGCCACCCTCTTCGCTGCAGTGTTCTTGTGGTTCTCTTCATCATCCAGTGGGGGTCCTGTTTGACACATTCTTGTGTCAAAAACTTGTATGCACCCCCTTGGCAACTGACGGTTACACAACACAGACAAGAAGTCCTTTATAACTACATTGTTACATACATTTCACAATTTATGACTAGTCTTTGTACATTCGTCATTTTATGACTGATCTATGTTATATACATTTGACATTTTATGATTAGTCCATATAATACACAATCCATTGATTTATAACACGACCTCGATACATTGAAGATTTTATGACTAGTCCTTGTTACATTCAGTCATCTTATAATAAATCCATTTTCTATACATTTGACAGTTTATGACACAACCTTGTAATACATATTCGACAAATTTATGACTAGTCTGTAATATGACTAGAGACGTAAGAAATGCATTATGAAACCCTAAATTATTGTTCTTTCATCAGTTACTGGATTTTTGTAATGTCTATTCAACTAGTTATGCACAAAAATATTAGAGCATCAAACAAGAGAGCTTCTACAATTTCAATGGAGAACATTCCATTTACATTATTCTAAGACTAAATGAAAACAAATGCGTACTTCCAAACACAGCCAATTAATGAAACAACCAAGCTCACAAATTAAATTTGGTACAAGCAGTCAACACCATAAAACAATAGCAGTCAATATCAAATCTAGAAAGAAATAATAGTACCAACAAAAGCAGCATGCATACCAATAAAGGAAACAACACTAAGCCCAAGAAGTGCATTCCGTTGAGACTTGAAAACCTGCATAGACACAAGCGTAACATTAAAATTACATGTGAACAAGTCAACTTAAGGATTAACCAATGTGGTATCATAGTTTCTATAGAAACCGTGGATAGAGCAGGTTATGTATGCAAATACTTGAGATTAACAGACTGCAAGTACGCCGACATGAAAAAGGGGTGTGTTGTTACCGATCTTTGGAAACGATCTCTGTCAAATGGTGAGCACTCCTTGCCGCAGTTGATGCGATGCTCATACTTCCAGTATACCTCTGCAATCAACATGGTTAACAAGTCAGAATCACATCGACAAAAACATCTATATTATACCCAGTTTTGTCTCTTGATGTTTGTTTATTTATGGTCGCAATGAATAGTTCCGCACACAATTACCAGGTCCCTTATAGTCGGCCATTCAAGGCTGGAGTTCCTATTTCTCCTTCGATTCTACTTCTAAACTAAAATCATGTTCAACCCATTCAGTTACTAGATTTATAATTTCATTATGCTTCCAAGTATGAATGATACTCTGTACAGGCCAAAGCTAGTGTATCATTAAGCTGTAATTAGGTTATCATTTGAAAACCCATACGATGTAGTACTGCAGAGGAATTGCAATAATTTCTTGAATGACGACAAGGTCAGTTGATGTCCAAAATAAATCACACCAAAACCTTGAAAGTCTAGGCTAATGCCAAGAACTGAATGCGGTTAACATGAAACTTCTTAGACATAGACAAAACCTCTGAATTTTTTTACTAAATTGTGACTGTTCTGAATCCGTAGAGATCATACAATTCCCAAAACCTTCTCAAAAAGGAGTCCTCAAAAAGTGAAACAGAGCTGACTTTTTCCAAAAAATGCTTGAGCTCGGTTGCAAATGACAAAATTGATTTATCTATAGAAATGGGCGAGAACAAGGGGCATCGATTGGTTAACCCTAAGCAGAAGAATTGAACCAGAGCAAGTCTGTTGTGCAAGAGCAGCAACGCATTGGCATTTGCCAAACAGAAGTGCGCAACTTTGAAACGGTGGCATTTTCTCCTTTTACCTCGGTTATCTGATTGCAAGACATCATTTTAAAGCTCTTGTTCTGTAGTACACGACCAACAGTGTCAATCGTGTCAAACTAAAGTCATTTTAACACAAATAGATAATGTGCAGCAGGAGGTCCAATTTTCCTACACTACAGAAATTACAGTGGACGCTTAGGAGTTAACAAAACTATACAAATATCTTCAGAGCTTCCAATGTAGTAGTCGCATGAGTTCATACTTAACGTAATGATCTGCCTTATCAAGTTTCAAACCCTAATCTCCTAAAGGAAACGATCTGCCTTAAAATCCTAATTATGACCAGAAAAGAGAATGGAAAGCAAAGATTAATGTGTTGTCGCCATACCTCGGATGTGCCGGAGCCAAACTGAAGAAGACCTGTTTGGCCTTTGGCAGATTTCTTCTTGAGATCCTGAATCCGCTTCCGCTCGGCTTCACGCTAATTCTCCAGGCGCCGAATCCTCGCAGCATCCTTGGCCGTGCCCACGTAGACATCGATGCAGACCTTTACCAATCCTCCACACAAAAGCTCGTCCTCTTCCTCAGCTGCTCAAACACACAAAACCCTGAACCTCGAGTGCCTCTGCCATGTTGCCGTAAACTTTGGATGATTCTTCAGAAACATTAACTGGATGAAAAATGTAGATGAACACCTCGTTCATTGACGATGGGTCGCTAATCCTAATTTACGGTCGCTAATCCTCTGTAATTAACTATTCTCAATGGCCACAATAAGTAATCGTATATTACATGTACTGTACTTTGGCGTCACTAGAGTCCGCAAAAAACACTTAACCCTTCAACGCTCCAACGTCCATATTCTGGACACTGGATAATTTCTGACGCGTCCTTTCAACACATACATCGATGTTTTTCATCCATCCAAAATTATCTTGATTCTTGTGCGAGTTGACTATCATTTATACGGTATGGATCTTCAAATTAAGATAATGTGAATTTTTGAAAAATTACAAAAGTGGTTTATGTCAAGTTCCAATCTTAGTTCAAAAAATGAGACCTTAAACATGATTTTCCATAATAAGTAGAATCAAATAATGGAAATCCCACCATCTTGTAGTGCATGTTATTCTAATTTCATTACAATATTTTTTAATTTTTTTGTGTTAATTTTGGATTTTTAATTGAATTTCAAGAGAAAACCTTCTAAAATTAATTTTAAAATATTAATAATAAATATGATGAATCCAACCGTACGGATGTTATCTTCACATTGACATTTACAACTTTGCTTTGTATATCAACTCCATTTTCTTTTTTCATCAACCATTTTATAACGAATCTTTAAACACAGTGTTGAATCGGGACCTTAAAGGGTTAAAAAGACATGCCCAAATTATTAGGAAATTATTTTTTCAAAAAAAAATATTCCATGGTAAGAAAGATAATCTTCGAAAATATGCACCGGATCTTGGAGAATATTTGTATCATTTTAGCACTTTAACCCCTAAACGTACCAATGTGTCCCTAGAATTGACAATTTGAGAAAAAACATTATAAACTACTATTTAGAAGAATAAAGTGGTATCATAGTTTCTATAGGCGTTAGAAACGGAAGGCTTGGGTAGTGTACCCAACAAAGATGTGCGACAAAGATTTCATGTCTGGTTTTCAAAAGTAAAATACAAGCCATAGGTAATGGGACTGAGGAGTGAGGAGGTCCCTCAAGACGTGAAGGCCTTAATGTTACCTCCATTGGACCTAGCTAAGTCGTATCAATCCATATATGCATTTGGAAACCACATATGTATCAGGAGCGCAGAGGCACAATTAACAACCATGAACTTGGGAGTGGCCGCAACCTTTCAACAACTTTGTTGCACGGGCATCATGGATTCAAATCTTTAGGCAACAGAATTGGAATACGTGGGGTAGGTGGAGGAAATTCTATATGTGGACTATGGACACTTTGAGGTAGTGGTCCTCTATTGCAATTGAGTGGTTGCAAACCTAAAGGGAGATGGGGCCACTGTGAAGCGCGATGACTACAATTTCACTACTGTAAACTTTGATAGATTGATTCGATACTCTGCATAGTCATTTGTCCTTCCTCTCTATAGATGACTAAGTAGAGTGATGTATGTGACACACAGGAGTTATACAACACTCTACAGTCATTGACATAACGCCCTATAGTCATCTATATGACTATGTAGTCATGTATAACTCTCTCCTGTAATATTTCCCATGCATAGTGGAATGAATGAGTTTAGTGCTAGAAGTGGCCTTTAGTGTATGTCATAATAGTATTGTCTTTGCCTCAAAACACTAAGTAAAATCGCTCCCTCTAAAATTCTATGCGGCGCATATATCTATCAACAGCTATAATCCATTGCAACTAAAGCCTACATCTAAATACTAGTGATTATAAACACTAAAAACTCTAAATTCAGAAATAGTATAATCAGCCGCTCAGTATTCATGAATCTTCTCATAATGAAAGAGCTCAACCAAATTACTTGTTTGTTTTTCTTTACAGAGCCTTCTCTACGATGTTGTAGACCCTATATCTAAAAACACAAGAATGTATCCTAAACGCAGGCCTCTTAGTGCATGGCATTTCTTTGTACGATGAAGCTGTGAACCGGATTACTTGTGGTGATCTTTTGTAGAGCCTTCCCCATGATGTTACAAATGGTAGAACTCGACCCTAAATCTTAGCCTCTTTGTGCAAGGCTTTCACTTGTACCATGAAGATGTAAATTAGGTTCTTTGGAGTAGGGAATCTGGATTTTGTAGACTTGATAAGACTCACGTGCTATATTTATATCTGATGGAGAGACAATCAATCAAACACATTGTCCCAAAAAAAAATCCTGACAATTTTTAATTAGGTTGTAAATAGAACTTCATCCTCTAAAGAATTGAGCATCCGTATATTAATGTGCGATTGTAACTCAGGGTGCCCACAGCTGTTTTCTTTATATTGCACAATCAACTTTTAAAATTCATCACCAATATTTTTCAATCAATTGTTATATAAAACAAGGAATAAAGCAAACAAAAAATTACCTAAAATGACTAAGTGGAGTGATGTATGTGACACTCAGGAGTTATCTAACACTCTAGAGTCATCAACATGACGCCCACTAGTCATCTATATGACTCTGTAGTCTTAAATGAATCCCTCCTGTAATTTTTCCTAAGCACAGTGGTATGCCTGAGATTCTTGATAGCACCCCCCTTTAGTGTGTATCAGAATAGTATTGTATATGACACGGATATGCCCAAGCGTGGATGGGAGGTTGTGTTGTGCAGAGAACCACAAGGAGTTCCGACCTTCTCGAACCACCAACTCACGGATGAAGTACGGTGCGTATCATTGGGGAGAGCAAGTGATATTCCCGGACTTAAAGCCACAAGCCTGGATTCGGATCTCATGCCTCAAACACATATTTTGAGCGATGCAGTGGAAGTAGCCCCGGAGGTAGTGGCTAAAGCATTAGAACGCCTTAGACAGAATGACACATCGGTAGATGATTTAGACTATTGCGACTCGACGCACGATTGACCGAGTCCCCGTTCAATCACATATAGTTGTGAACATTCTACTCGGTGGACATATCTATATATATATATATATATATATATATATATATATATATATATATATATATATACATATATATATATACATATATTCACACGAAATTGTGTAATTAGCACCCTCAAGTCTTGGCCACGCAGCACACATTAATTTCAACCTCCCAAACCGATAAGTTGCACACTTCTCACGTTAGTTGCTAACTACGACTACATGCAGGCACAGACACAATTATAAAACCGGCAATAATTCTGCCACATATTCCTTCTCAATGTAAACCCCCACCCCCACCCACACCCACCTAGCTCCACCACTTAATTAAGTAAATAAATAATTTACTCATCAATTATTAAAATAATGCAGATGGCCAATTCCTAATTACCCAAACAAATGAAAAACTACTCAATTTTGGACACAAATTCTCCCTATAAAATTAATACCCTAAAATTCTCATACTATACAGTGATTGAAAGGGCCAATATACATGTAAACTGTCTCGGGCAGTGTTTATAATCTTGGGCAGCCCAAAAATATATATATACGACTATAGGGAAAAATGTGACTGCAAAATATGACTAGGAAGAAAAAGTGATGTCCAAATATGACTGTGTGTTCCCCAGGAACGTTCCCTCTCGTTCCCTACGAAGATATACGTCCCTCCCACCCACTTTATACGGTACACGTGGCAAATATGACTGCAAAATATGACTGCCAGTCACATTGTCTAATTTGGCTTCCGCCGACAATTTTGCCCTCGCAGAATGTGACAGCCGGCAGTCGCCTGTCATCCCCAGTCATATTCTCCCAGTCATAAAAGTACCCATCTCCGGTAGTGCCCACAACCGAGCAGGAGAAAAAGAAAGAAGGAAGACCTTAGTCCGGTTCACGAGGGAAAGTTAAACTCAAGCAATTTTTACAAAGGCCTAAGCTACTCCTGCAGTAACCTGCACAGCGCTCGCATCTGCCTAAATCAACAACAAGCCTACTCTGAGTAAGCCTAAGAGAGCTACCACGGGGGACTAAGTGGGAAGAAGTCTTCTGAGACTGAAGAACGTCTGGCTCAGTGCGAGCAGGAGGAACGAAGCTGGAGTGGCCAGCTGGACACGGGAGCAACTGAGAAGGCTGAGGGCACTTGTCAGCTGCGCTGGAGCACCTCAGACGCAAGCGCGTGAAGCCCTGTGCTTGGACAGGAGGAGAGAGACGCGGAGCTCGTTGAGTTAACGGGACGCCTTGCTCTCGAGCCGGAGGAGTAAGACTCGTAGCAGGCTGCATCGCTGGGACGCACGGAACGTGAATTGGAAAAGGGAGACTCGCAACAAGCAGAGTCTCTGGGGCGCTTCGGGGCACAAAGGACCGACTGCGCGTCGAGCCCTGAGTATCTACGTGTCTCTGCGGTTCCGGAGCGCAATACTCCTCAGCAGGCCGAGGACACTTCGCCACGACTCTTTCGCTCTGTTGGCTCAAGTGCGTGAAGCGCGTCACATGAACTGGGACCGCTGTGGCGAATTGAGTGATGGAGGGCCAATTACGCGACTGGCCTTGAGGAATTGTGGGGTGAGCATTCAATTGCTGAGTTGCCTGTTGTGACTCCGGAGCGCCACTCTCCACCGGCAGCGTCTGTATCCCGAAACCGCGTTGAGGATTACCAGAAGTATCGCCATGGCTGGGTGGTGAAAGAGCGCCCCTCCCTGGAGGCATAGAAGCCCAGAAGAGGGCCTGTTGGTGCAGCTCCTCTGGATCTTGAAGCTCCTCAGGTAAATTTCTAACCTGCTCTTGTATGAAAGAGTCTGGTTCCGGGTGAGACTGTTGATCCAAATTTCCCATATCGCGAACCTCCTCCTGCCTTTCGCTCTGAATTCCGTCTGTAAGAGGAAGAGAATGTTGGATGTGTGGCTCCATGTCACGAACCTCCACCTGCCTTTCGCTCGGAGTGTTGTACAGATTAATGGGAGAGTGTAGAACCGGGAACTCCATAGCGCGAACCTCCACCTGCCTTTTGCTCGGAGTCCTAAAATTCGGTTCAATCGGAACCGTTACGCAAACCTCTTCTTGAGTTTCGCTCTGCTCCTGAGTGACCTCCTCCGCCAATTCCATAAGGATACGTTGCAGGACATCTTCTACATTTCTGTCGATGTCTGAGTCCCCTGTCTGGAAGGAGAGAGTGTGTTGATCTTGCGGAATCGGGGGAGAGCTTGAAGGAGAATTCCTTGGTGAAATGCTAGTGCTCGAGTCTCCCGGATCTGGTGGTGGAATCGAGGGTTGAATCAATCCCGAGCGGAATTGCTTGTACCTGTTCGCTAAGTCACGAGGAAGAAACTCCCTGTGAGGCACCAGATTCCAATGAATCCCATTAAAAGTGGAACAGAATAGGTTTCCATAAGACCATGTGCTCAAGAACGTTGCTTCTTTTTGCATTTGGTTCTCTGATTTGAATGGGCCATTATATTTGGTCAATTCCAGCCAAGCTCCCATCCCTGTTTGCACTGTGGCTTGCCAAGTGCGAAATAATGCCACCCCAATGTGAAATTCTCCTTCTCTCAGGTCGAAAGCGACCTTCTTACACCAAAGAAACCAGATTAAATGGCACCTAAGAATCTCCCAAGGAGTTTCGTCAATGGAAGTAGGAGGTGCTTTAACTCCCGGAACCCAAACTGTGGCTTGGTCTTTGTAGATTGTGGAGTGACCTAACTTTCCTGCGGGATCGTAAAATCCAGTTAGAGCGTGCCACTAGCCATAGATGCGAGTTGGAAGATTAGCTATCTGTCTCATCCTCCTGATCTTGTCCCAAACGCCAACTACTGAGGGACAAGTATAGAAAGCGTGCTCTGGCGTTTCCTGCTGCCCTAAGTTGCAAAGATTGCAGATGCCCGAGTGCTGCATCCTTGTACGCCATTCCGCTAATGGCAAACCCCCTTGGCATGTGAGCCACAACATCGTTGCCACTTTCTTTGGGATCCGGGGATGCCAGAGATCAGCATAGAATTTTTTACACTGGAGAAAAGTATATCCTCTATTCCTTAGCGTTGTCGTGAAGGGTGGAGTTTTTCCCTGTCTACCCAAAATAATCTTGTAACCTCGCTTCATGGAGTAAGAGTAGAAGTTAGCAGCCTTGAGATGCCCAATTTTCGGCCAATGCCACTCCTTCGTATCCAGCTCCAAATCTATAATTCTGTCGTGTTGCACAACATAGATCTGTGCATCCTCATCCAAAGCCTCCATAGGATTAAATTCAGAGAATCCATCTGAGAGTGAGCGCAAGACAGTGCGCACTCGAGTGAGCTGCCAGGTGGGGAGAAGAACTAGTCTATTGCCAGAAACTCTTTCCAAGCGTTCTGTACCCAAGCAACGCCGGTAGACGTTCACTGAGAGCCTCCCATGATCAGAAATTTCCCGGACGTGGTAAAACTCTTCAGGCAGAGATCTCTCGAGCTCATTGAGCGTGTACCAGTCGCCCACCTGTGGAGAGTAGACTCGTGTCATACTCCAGGGGACTGAATCTATCAATTCTCGCCGCAAAATTGGCAAGTTTCTCGACCTAGTCAGCCACAAGAGGTCATGTTCCTCCATCCAGTCGTTCCGTCCCGGATCCCACAAGTGCTTTAATTTCTGTAAGCCCTTGACAGACCATCGTCTCAAAATGCCTGCTTTAGGATCTTCGTCATCTCCCCAGGCAATGAGATCAGAGTTGGTCAAAAATGGATTAAGGTAAATAGTGTGCCTGTGAGCCTCCTCCATGTTGACCGGGACTGATTTCTTAATCCCAGGCCTCACTTCTAGCCAAGAAGCCCATACTCCTCGCCATAATGGACTTCCTTGGTCGCAAATTCTATTGCCTGTAAGAAGCCATTCTTCATCTGTCCCCCAATCTCCTTGATTCTTGATCCTAAGTTGCTTGACCCAGTGCTGTAAAAGAATTTTCCAAGGTTCCGGGCCGGGCTCCAAACCCCTAGTGATAAGCTTCGCCAATAAAGCTGAAGCCTGAGAGTATGGATCGAAGACTTTAATTCCGCCTTGAGTCATTGGAAGAATTGCAGAGTCCCAACGAACCCGTGCCCGCGCATTTTTCTGAGCATCGCCGCCCCAAATAAAATTGCGTACCATTGTCCGGGCCTTGTGGAGAACACTCTTGGCTAAGTCCGCTCCACTGGCTATGTACCAGATGGAGGCAAGAATCACTTGATTCGATACCAATATACGTGCCGCCATTGACAATTTCTGGTTGCTCCATTGCGCGAGTTTATTCCGTATCTGTGTGAGAACCTTTGCATTCTTCTCATGCTGAGACATCCCAAATCCAATGGGAAACCCGAGATTGAGAGTTTTTGTACCCTGGGTCAGCCACCGCAATCCTCTGCTTTCCCCATAGGACCAGTCCTGAGCTTTCTGTGAGCACCAAATGGCTGTGCTTTTTGCCAGGTTCATTTTCGCCCCACTAGCTGCACAGAAGAGATCAAGAACCTGGAACGTGCGTTCCAAGTTTTCCTTTGTGCCTCGCAGATAAATTGCTGAATCGTCAGCAAAGAATGCTTCCCTGAGAGTGGAGGAGTCCGGCATTCTGAGATCGTCGATGGCCTGTTCAAGATCTGCTAACATGTAGCCGAGGGCGTCCTGAGCAAAGAGGAAGAGGTAGGGTGCCATGGGGCAACCCTGCCTCACTCCTCTTTCAATCTCAAATTCCTCCGTCTGTGCTCCGTTTACCAAAACTGATGATTTGGCACCTTCATAGAAAACCGCAGTCCTCTCTATCCATTCGGTGCAGAAACCCAGCTTGCGCATCATTTCCTTGAGGAACGTCCAGTTCACTCTGTCGTACGCTTTCTCGAAGTCGACCATCAGGAGGACCAAATCCTGATCCGATTCTTGAGCCCACTCCATGGCCTCGTATGCTAGGAACACATTATCGAGAATATAACGATTTTGAACAAATCCCGTTTGAGAAGGCCTGATCCAAAAAGGGAGATTGTTCTGCATCCTATTTGCCATAACCTTCGCCATTAATTTATACACGGCAAGCAACACTGAAATGGGTCGATAATTTCCCAAGTTGGCTCGACAGCCACCCTTGGGAATCAAGGACTGAAGGCCATAGTTCATGGAGGGGTGTAGTGACTTTGTCTCTAGAGCTTCCTCTAACTGTTGCTGAATGAGAGAGCCCATCTCAGGCCATAAGGCCTTGAGCGCCTCTATGGGAACGCCATCCCTACCTGCTTTCTTCCCTGAGGGAAGCTGTCTCAAAGCCTCCTCGAACTCCATCTGGGAGAAAGGCTAAAGCAGTTCCTCGTTCTGCTTCTGAGTGACTAAGCGCGGAACATTCCTGAGACAAATTTCCCGGGCCCTGATGTTGATCTCCGTCAGGGCGTCGAAGCGGTATAATTCCTTGTAGAAGGAAAAGACGTGGTGGGAAATTTCTTCCTGAGTTCTGAGGGAGCGGTGGCCTTCTTGTAATTCCTTGATAATAGTCCTTGGCCTTGAAGCTTTATGGAAGTCAAAAAACTCTTTAGAGCATTTGTCACCAAACTTGGCCCATAAAGCTCCCGCTCGATTCTTCTTCCTCTCTATTTTTTCTATGCGCACTTCTTCTAGCTTCTCTTGCGCAAGGTTCAGGTTCTCCCAAGCCTGAAGGTCGTGCCAGTCTTTCATAAGAAGTTTTTCTGCCGCTCTAATCTCTTTGAACTGAGACTGATACATTTTCCTTCCTGTTTTCTTGATCTGCCTGGTGATACGAATGTTCTCCACCATCAGGGCTTGCATCGCCTCAGCAACCTGGACTGCCTTGGAATCGGTGCTGTGCTCCAAGACTGAGTCATCCCAAGCCTTCAAAAGTGCAGCCTTGTGTATCTCTTGCTTGAGTAAGGGAAAAGTTGAAGTGAGGCAGCCCTGGCTGCAACCTGTGCGAAGACAGATTGACCGAGAGGAAAATGGCAGAATGGTCCGAGAGGTGTGCCATTTGCGGCCACATTCCTTGCCGACCTCCTAGCTCCTGAATGTTTGCACTGACATAGAAACGATCTATCCTAGACCATTTCGGTGAAGGTGTCGCGCGAGTCCAAGTGAAGTGCTTGTCACTAATTTTTCTGAAATCGTCAAGATGAAAAGAGTCACAAATTCCCAAAGAAATGGCAAAGTCGTTCCAAGCTGAAAGTTCTCTCGAGCTCATTGCCTTTCCTAGATAATCCGGGCTTCTGTCATCTTCAGACTCCGTCATGTTGAAGTCTCCGGCTGCTATCCAATCTGCTTCTGGGAAGGAATATTTTGACAATGTATTCCAAAACTGAGCTCTCGCCGCGGAATGGTTAAGAGCATATATATTCAGTATCCCAATTTTCTGGGGCCCAAAATGAAGTAAGGCGAATTGAGCCCTTCCTTCCAGAATTACTCCCGAATCTACAAATAATGGAGCTAGCTGTTTGCCGAGGATAATTCCAGTTCCTGCGGAAAAACGCGCACCCTCCGCAGAGTAAAGTGCGCTGTTCCAGAGTGAAGTGCCTCCTCTGAAGTCCAACGAGTGAATGTCTCTCAAACACTCCTCCAACCCAAAATGATGTTCTTGTATCAAGACAATGTTCGGTTGGGGATTAGTTTTCGCTAAGAAGTCCTTGAACTTCTTTCTCTTCCGGACTCCGTACACACCACGCCCTAAGCTCCTGATGTTTTGCGAAGCCAGTATCAGCTGATGTACAGTCATACCGGATCGTCAGAAACCTCCTGCTGAAACTCGCCATAAGCTCTGGATTTCTTGTGCAGGGGTGGTGAAGGAGAAGCGTCCTTGGAGTATACTGAATCCCCCAGGATCTGTCGCAGGGTGAACTCCGTGAGAAAGTTCACGGCAATAATACGACCAAGCTCCGGCATTACTGTAAGTGCGTCAGTCAAAGATTTTTTGAGCTTAACCCATTTGAAATTCTCCGGCTTGGCCAGTGGGACATTTCTCGCCACTATGGGAATAAAGGCCATTAAGATACAATGAGCCGTATCAGGCTCCGTATTCAGCCACTGGTATAACCAGATGGCGTTGTTCCAGTGTGTGAGAGGATTCACTTTATTGCTCGTGTTCACAATCAGTCCACGAAGGGCCATAGCTGCTTCGTTAGTAATGAGTGCCCTCGTATTCTCAGAGTCCCAATCTGATTTGCCTTCTAACACCCTGATCTGCTGGAACGTGGCAGCCAAGTTGGAGGCGTCTCCCTTGGGCCCCTTTTTTTTGCAGAATCCAATAATTGTTGTCTTTGCAATTTTTATCTTTAGCCCGAGACGTGGTAAGAATTGGAAAGACTCTGCACTTATTGTGGGCTAGATAATCTGGCTTGTACAGATTCGCCTCGTTGAGAAATGAAATTGGGAGGTCTGTTGTGAGGTAGCCCTTCCTGTCTGGAATCAACTCAGGTGGATAGCATGAGAGTTCTTCTTGTGAACGCGCAAAATTCTTCCACAAATTTTTGCCTTTTGTTTTCCACAGGAATTCAAATTTGATGTCATTTTCCTTCTCAATTGTATCACGGAAATCCGGTTTGGGTGACTCTTCTGAAGGAACTGCAGGTGCAGAGACGCACTGAGCATCTTGAGGCTTGGAATTTTCCAAAGCCGGAGCTGTGACAGTTGTGGCTTGTGGGAGGATCAACCCTTCTTGAGGAGGGAGGATCGACCCCTCTTGAGGAGGGAGGATCGACCCCTCTTGATGAGGGAGGGGGATAACCTCAGAACCCACCATAAGAGGCTGGGTCTCGCTACAGGACTGATCGCGTTGTGGCATCTGATGAGGAAAAAGCGGATCTGCATTAATCATGGGCGAATCCGGAAGTTCAATCGATTGAGAACGGCCACGATCAGGTTCCGGCTCTCTGACGTGTGTGGGAGAGGCCTCCTTGAGAGCTTTATTATCCACAACGACTGATTTAATCATGTAGACCTGCGAGGTGGGTTTCTCTTTGGACGCAGGTTTCTGCTTGGGGTCTGAAGGCTGGACCCGGTTCTGAGGAGGAATATCCTTTGAGTAATTCAGAACCTGTTGTTTACCTTTAGCCTTCTTGTAGGTAACAGTAGTCTATTCTTTACCCTCTGTCTTCTTGGAAGAGGCCTCAACATGTTTGCTTTTGGATCCGTGAGCGTTTTCATTGGCCGAGGGTCTAGCTCGCCATGAAGACGCGTTAGCTCCAGTCTGGGCCTCTTCTCTGGACGAACGAGTGGTGTTCCGTCCCCTGGAACGATCCTCTCTTGAGGAGAATCTGTATCTCTGATCAGCGTTGCCTTGTGGACCCTCCATTGCACTTCGTCTTTTGGGTTTAGTGCATTGTAGGATCCTGTGACCAATAGCCTTGCAGCGTAGGCACTGATCAGGGCGCCCGAAGTATACCACCTTATGCTCAAGCATAATGCCCGGATGAGCCCCTGGAATTTGGATCGTGGAGGGGAGCTTATATGTGGCGCTCACCAGAAGTCTAATTCTGGGGCCTGCCGTTTTGCCACGAAAAGTAGGCGAATTGTCTATCGCAAGAATCTTGCCCAAGCGAGAGCCTAAGATTTTAAGACAGTCATTGTCTCTTAGCCAACCTGGGATTCCCAAGAACTGAGTCCAAATTGGGTATTGGATCAGTGAGAATGATTCTTCCTTCTTAGAGGAGAAATCCGCGTTCCAGGTGGAGAAAGCTACCTCTTTCCCGGAGTAAAAAAACGAGTTCTGGAGAGTTTCCGTGACCCCTTCTGACTGGGAGAATGTAATTTCGAAAAAATTGTTCCCAATCAAGGTGAGCGTTTCGAAAGAGGAATGAAGTGAGGCACGCGCCCACTCATCCAGAATTTTGAAGCCCGGGCTCGGGACCGGCAGATGGCCGAGTACAGTCTTGGCGGCGGCGGATTCACGATGCATCTGAAGCAATTGAAGTTCATCCTGCGAGAAATCATACGTTAACACACCCTCGACACTATTTGGCTGTGCTGCCCCTTCTCCCTCTTGTTGTGCTACAGGAAAAGGCGGCGCTGTTGCCCGGCTAGAATTGCGAGCGTCTGCTGAATCCAAATTCCCCGATCTCCCGAAAGCAGTGTGCAGAGTGCCATTGCCCATGTGAACGTCAAGTGGAGGAGGATCCTCCATCGCCGCTCCGAGCAATGAAACTTTGTCCCGTCACACGGCCCAAAAAAGAACAAAAAAGAACCTAAAAGGAAACCCTAACAAAACCCGCGCTACAAATCCGTGCTGAAACACGAAATTGCGATCCTAACAGTGTTGAAATCGAGCGAAAATCATGCGAAAACCGATTAGGGTTTGCGCTCCGCTCCGCCTCGCTCCGCCGCTCCCTCGCTCTCCTCTAACCAACTTGCTCTTCCATTTGAGCTACACCCCCGAACTGATGGCAATCTCCTTCTAGAAAGCTATATATATTGAATCCTCAGCAGAAATTTAATCATGCCCATGCATAGGTGAGTACTGATAGCCTGCGAAATTGACCCTTGGAAACTACCGGTAGTTACGCTTCAGCTCGTTGGCCGATGACAAATCGAGGAATTTTTCCTCCCTTTGATGCAGTGAATTTTTCCTCCCTTTGGTTCAGTGGTTGACTTTAGACACCTGAAAGCTCCAAAGTAAGTCAGGGTGAGGCACTAAGGGCGGACTTCCATGTAACGGGGGCAGTGGGTGGAAGGCACTAGAAGACAAGAATTGAGGTCTTAAGAACCACCCATGCTCCACCCATTTCGGTACAAATGAAATTTATACTCTAGAATCCTCCTGTTTCCACCCATTTCGGTGGAGCTTCCTTCTTTTTAGGACCGGCCACCCATTGCCCCCCTTACATGGAAGTCGGCCCTAAAGAGGTGGGAACACCCAAACTGTCCTTCAAAGTAAGAAAATATTGATTTCAACAAATCTGGTAATTTACCATGTTAGGAATAATAATCATAACACATGTTCAAAGACCATATTGTACAAGAGTTTGTTGGAGTTAACCCTTAAAGGTCACGAGAGCCCTTTCCAACCAGTATTATATTATACAGCAATATTTCATTGTATTTAGCATGGTTCTACACCTTCTTTGGGTTTAAGATCAAAGTGAAGTTTAATTTCTCGTCAACATGATCTTAATGAAATATCGGGGTCTCAATTTTGGGCTTTCTATTTACAAAAAATGTCAAATATACACCATTCATTGTATCTACTATCTCCATAGCCCTTTAAGAATTAACCCTTAAACAACAATGCCAGCCCCATGGGCTTGGTTTTAGTTTGGGAGAATCTTGCTCATAACTTCTACACCATTGCACCAAATGGGGTTTTTTAAATTCCAAACCGAGCAACTTAGAAAGATCTATACTTCTTTAGAATAAAGCTAAAGTAAATTAAACACAGAATCAGGCTTAAAATGGAATTTAACAAAGATTTTCTGTATGGTATCAGGCAAGGAATTGTCGTTTAAGGGTTAAGGTGTTTGGACACCTAAGTTAAAAATCGTCTATTGTTCATTTACATAGTATAATATAGCAATGCAATGGAGCACCCTTTTGAAAACTGAATCAAAAGAGAATCTTCACTGAGATTCACTTTTTAAAGTAACAAAGGAATGTCATTTGTGTTCCATGAATTTTGGGACTATCGTGTCATTGCTATGTAACCTTAGTTTCTAATTGTAACTAGGTTGTCGTTCTCTTGTAAAAAGGTGTTTGATGCCATTGCTCTATTATGCTATGTAAGCTATTTAACTCCTAAGTGATTGATCGGCCAATTTTTGATCGCAGCCCAAACAGCAGTGACTACCTATGGTCAGAAAATGACATTTACAAGTTTTGATTTTTTGTCGAAATTGGAGACAGAGATCATGTTCTATTGCTATTTGATACATTTCATTTGCAAATATTGAGGTTCACTAAGGAATTCTCAAAGAAAAAGACCTCAATGTTGTTCTAGTGTTATAAAAATTACTATTTTGGGAAATTAATGATGTTTTTTCATTTGAAAAAAATTCCTTTTAAATTTTTAGAATAGAATATTTGGTTTTAATCAATAATACCAAATTTCAAAATCTACAAATAGAATTTTGATGAAAGTTAAATGTTAAATGCCTCTAAATTTATTAAGTGAGTATCTAAAACTATTTTTGAAAGTTTTACTATACGGATAATTACTAAACATCATGCTTCTCATTTTCTCTTTTCGACCAAACTTCATCAAAGTTGCAAAAGTAACATTTTATCACACATTTAGGTTTTTCTCTTACCCCCTATATCATTTAGAAGTTACACTATTGTGTCACAATTCTAAAAATTTCACATATAAGATTCATGAACAAAAGTTTAAAAAACAAATTTTGACTTAAAATGAAAATTTAGTCATATCTCACTTGTGTCATATAGGTGGTGTTTTTCCCAACAAAAAAAGAGTTCCATGAATTGCATCCTAAACACTCCAATTACACACATTTGTAAAAAAATATAATTAAATGACAAGTGGACAGATATAGGTTCTTTGAGTGATAGATGTTGAGGGCACTTACAAAGCTAAAATGAGAAGCGGGTGTTTTGCGTTACTTTATCTTAGTTCACCTATTCATGCCTTGAGGACAATGTTAGCTAGCTTTACTCTTGGTATATGTAAAAAAACTATAGCTTAGAAGGCTAACTGGAAAAAAAATTCATTACTAAGTGTTTTCTCAATAGATTTTGTGAATGAAATCATTTATGCTACTAAACGTTTTTGAACTATGTCAGATTAAATAAGTTACAAGTTGTATTAGATTGCATCTTCAACATTGAATTTTAGTAAAGGCAATATAAAGCTTTCAATAAATTTAGTATTAAATTGTGTTTTTTACAAAATATTAGTGCCTATCAGTTCATTAATTGAAGTGATTTCTCTTGGGATTTTGTAATTTATTCAATATTGAAAACAAAATTAGCAAAGAGCTTCCATGTTTATGTATCTTGAATTCTTTATTGAAACTATTCATTTTATATTAAATAACATCAAATAATACCACATATAGAACGTAAAATGTCCAAAAACGTACCACTTGTCATGGTGATTGGCTTAGGATGACATGAACCTATCAAAATTTGACTTGGAAAGTTGGTTGTTTGAATCAAACCCACATGTACAGTAGAATGGACATTAAAGTAGAAGCACCGTTGTCTATTCTCGGAAGGGGAGAGTAGTCTTGTACCAATGTTCCTTGACCGATGGGCATTGGCTCATTGTCAAGACAAACAGACACTATATTCCCGCCAGCCTCACAAGAGGACCAGAGTTTCTATCTATCTAGAAGCACCAATAAATCGACAATGCACTTAAAACCAATGTGTAGACTAACTCACAATGGTTAACAACCAAACCATTAGAGGAGCAACGAGGATTCATAAAGCCCCAAAAGTAGACTATGTGCTTGTTGCAGTGGAGAAGGTCTTTAAAATAAATTTGAAAAAAAAACCACTAGGGCCCGATGTGGGAAAAAGGGAGAAAAGAAAAAAGAAAACCCGCTAAGCCCTATTACAACGCTAGCACGCTACAACATGGTAGAGCGGGGTTTTTTTGTGTGTGTGTGTGTGTTTGTTTTTTTTAATATATAGTTTTTTCATGGTGGAGAAGCCATGGTGACATTGTTTGTAAACTCCACTATGGCAGCATGTGGTTAGACATGTTCATGTAAATAATGACTGGAAAACCGAGGATTTGATGGTCATTTGAATCCTCATTTCTCCTCTAATGCTCAATGCCATTTGGGTAGAAATTTCTATCAATCAATCAACTACTTGCAGTAGTATCAATATTAGCCACTTCCTATGAGCAACTTGGGTCAGTTTGTGGAATCATAAGTTCACAGATTTGGAATAGTCTAGTTATCAGTTTTAGGTGATGACTAACTTTTCACCTTGAAAATTATTAAAAATTTCATTTTTGAATTAAATAAGGAAAAAGTCGCATTCTCCTTGATTTCTATTTTCCAATGAAAAAAAAAATACTATTCGCTTTCTACTCCTATCGCACGTAGGCTACAAAACTCAACTCTTAAAGGACCAAGAAGCCTAAATTGGGCATTATGCATTTTATAGCAATTTTGAATAGGTCTTATATAGACTTCCTTTTAATCAAATTTGATTGTCTTTTGATCAACACATGCAATGTTTTTCACTTATTTCAATGATATAAAATTTGGTCCCAAGTATCTAAATTATTGATTTTTCACAATATGATCAATTGAACGTCATTTTAAAACTATGGATCCTTGATCCCTAACAGTTAACCTTTAAACGGCAGGCAACCCAAAAGACACCTAAATTTTTGGAGGAAAAAAAAAAACAAAAAAAATGAAAAAACAACTTTGTTCGTTATTGCTGCCCAACACTGTAGTACTGCAGCACTTTTCAAGAAACGACCTCAAGTGCCCCAACCTCAACTCATGTTCATTTTGATAACTTTGATTGCTTGCCAATGTTTCCACAATCTCCCAAATGAGGCGCACATTTGGAATCTATATATTTTTTTGAGTAGCTTTCTAACACACCAATTCTCCCTTGATTTGGTTAAGAAAATCCACTTTTTCCTTCATTATTCTTTCATAAATAAGCCCACGGGGCTAAGGGTTAAGTTATCCGTACATGGGTGCTTCTACCTTATACCATTCAAAGAGTTGGCTTGAGTTCAACGCAGTCAAAGTCAATTCCAGCTGACTCCGGAAGTTTGACCCACACCTTCAATAGTACTTGGCTATGGTAGGGACCTACCAGCGACGTTGTTGTTTCTGTTCTCACCAGAGACGGAAGTCAATGCAATCTCCTCTATTAGTGCAATCAATTCAACGCCGAGACGAAAAAGGAGTCATACACTCTACATGACATTAGCAGCATGGCACTTTAGACTACCAACTGGTCGACAAGTCAACATTTCCATGCGTGGGAATATACAACTTTCAACATATTCTGCACAATTGGGCTTCCACACTAAAGCACCAGCTTCACATAAGAACTCTGATGACAAGAGCGTGAGAGTATCAAACGCCGCAGAGAGTCTCTTCGTGCCTTCGCAATTCTCCGGTTAGCCTCTTCTCTGCTCATTTCGTGCTGCTTGAATCACAGGTCACGGTTCCTTTCAGGGAGAGTTTATTCTTACGGTCTTGTTAACAGAGAATTCGGTGGCTTTGGTTGAGGGAAGGTTACGTTTTTGGAGAGAATCCTTCACTGATGCTAAAACTTTACTCTGTTTTGAATCCCACAGCAAGGAAAGCCTGAACCGAGAAGATTTTTTTTGCGAATTCAGCAGTTGTTATTATTTGACATGGTTCACCCAACTGTGAAGGTGGAAGGTATTGATTTCGCTACGAAGATCACACCGCCCGCCGGTTCAAGCACTCTTGACTTGATTGGCTCTGATACGTCTTTTTTCTATTCTTTACCTGCTCAGATCTGTAAACTGGCATAACATTTTTGAGCAATCGTGATATTTCACCCTCATCTGAAGATCACTCATTATGAAACCAACAAAAATCAAGAGAATGCATTGTGCTTAGGAGTGGATTTTTCTGCCTTTTTTCCTTTATGTTGGTGTAGCTCTAGATTCTTTCCGCAAGGGCAGCTGCTCAAGAATGGTACTCCGTCCCAAAGTTATTGTCATGTTTGAAAGTGCTTTTTTAAGTAGGTCAAAATTACTTCCTTGTGGCTACTTTCATTTTGGTTGCAATGAACACATGCAATGTTCTTCAATCATTCTAGTGACATAATTTGGAACCTTTTTTAATCATGTTTCTTACAATATGATCAATGAAATTGGTACCAAACAAATTCGTATGACAATTACTTTGTGACGGAGGGAGTATGTGTTGCGAAATTTTCCGGAATTGGGTTATTGACAATGAGCGGTGGAATGATGTTGCAGGCATGGGTCACCCAACTGTGAAGGTGGAAGGTATTGATTTCGCTACGAAGATCACACCGCCCGCCGGTTCAAGCACTCTTGACTTGATTGGCTCTGGTACGTCTTTTTTCTATTCTTTATCTGCTCAGATCTGTAAACATTTTTGAGCAATCGTGATATTTCACCCTCATCTGAAGATCACTCATTATGAAACCAACAAAAATGAAGAGAATGCATTGTGCTTAGGAGTGAAATTTTCTGCTTTTTTTCCTTTATGTTGGTGTAGCTCTAGATTCTTTCCGCAAGGGCAGCTGCTCAAGAATGGTACTCCCTCCGTCCCAAAGTTTGAAAGTGCTTTTTTAAGTAAGTCAGGAAATAACTTCCTTGTGGCTACTTTTATTTAGGTTGCAATGAACACATGCAATGTTCTTCAATCATTCTAGTGACGTAATTTGGAACCCCTTTTAATCATGTTTCTTACAATATGATCAATGAAATTGTCTCAAAGAAATACCAAACAAATTTGCATGACAATAACTTGCCGACGGAGGGAGTATGTGTTGCGAAATTTTCCGGAATTGGGTTGTTGACAAGGAGCGGTGGAATGATGTTGCAGGCAACACGGGGATGGAGATCGAGACTGTAGAAATCAGGTTTACGGCGATGGGATTCTACGGGGAGCCCAGCATCAAGGAGTCCCTGCAGAAGTGGAAAGGAAAGGCGGCCAGCGAGCTGGTGGAAGACGACAGTGGCTTCCACAAGGAGCTCATCCAAGCGCCCGGGGAGAAGCTGGTGCGGATCTCCATCATCAAGGGCATCAAGGGTCTGCCCTACGGTGGCTCCCTGCAGTCGTCCCTGAGGGACCGACTGGTGAACGACGACAAGTTCGAGGAGGAGGAAGAAGAGGCTCTTGAAAAGCTTGTGGAGTTTTTCCAGCCTCACAACCTGCCCAAGGGTGCCAACATCATCTATTACTGGCCCACCCCCGCCACTGTCCAGGTACTCCCACATTTTTTAGAGGATTCCGTTGTGCTAAAATATGTGTTATTTGACTAAGGTGGTTACCCCATTCCCAACTGAATAAGAAATACGGATATGGGACATTGATAGTATTATTATTTTTTAGAGTTGGGCAAGAAGATATAGATTCAAACAGAAGTTGAAACATACTTTTTGGATGAAGAAGGAATTAGTTATAAATTTTCAAAGTTGAAGTACGACACATCCCATTCTCATCACATAGGTAGAGTTGTTTCTGTCCAAAGAAGATTTGTGTTGCACACACTAAAGATGCTTGAACCAACAATGAATTCATAACCATACTTACATGTACTAAACCGACAAGAGAGAACCGACAATCATTGTAGCGAAATGCCTCTAGCTGTTGGTTGGGAATTGGGTAACCACCTTACTGTGCGAATGTTGTAGTAGGGTCCCCATCACAATCGTCAAGGCATATTCTATTTTCGTAAAAAGTATAGCAACACGGGAGTTTGGATACTTTGTGAATACGGTCTGAATCACAACCCTTGAATCATGATATATTGGTATCTCAGTATCTCATCTGCTTCCCTCGCAGCACCATTCTGTCAAACTGACCTACAATATGTTGTATTCACAAAATGGTTAACTTCAAAGGACCATAAGGCCACCAGGTGGCTCCTGTTTTTTTCAGTAATTTTGAGTAGCTTGTATATAGATCCTTTTTTGTTTTATAGTTTTTATTTATTTATTTATTTAACATATGTAATATTCTTCACTAATTCCAGTGATATGAAATTTGGTCCCATTCAAATTATAATTTTCACAATACGATCGTTTAAACTTGTCATTTTAAAACCATGAATCCTTGGTCCTTAAGAATGTAGCGAATGGAATGTCACAGTAAAGTTAATCCCTTGGCTAGAAGTGGTCTACTAATTCGGAAGATATATTAAAACTATACATTCAGAGTATGATTCAGATGTGATACAAGACGTTGCTACGATTCATTTTGTTATTTTCAATAATGATTTTTCCTGTAAGATGCACTTTGTAAATAGGTACAGAGGCAGTCACTTTTGATCAGGTTTAATTTATTTTGATTCAATCAATGTAACATGTTTAATTTGCAGGTCTCTCTCTCTGAGTCTGAGAAAATACCTGAGACGGTAGCGTACACTATCGAGGATGCCAATGTGGCGGAAGCGTTGTTGGACCTTTACTTCGGCGAGAACACCATCACCCCCTCCACTCTTCTGTCGGTAGCCGAGGCCATTGCTGCGTAAGAAGATTTATAGTAGCTGCCGGATTAATTACAAGCTCTTGATATATGCGCATCCTCTCTTCTGGACCCCATAGTGTTCAGTAGTACATTAGAACATTAAACACGTGACGAAGAAATTATTTATTTTCCTACAGCTTGAGAAGACTCTGCTGGGTGAGAAGCTGATTTTTTAGCTTTTGAATAATAATGTAAAGACTATCACCTTTTTTATCACTTGCTGTAAACCATCTCTTGAACATGGTTCTTTCCATGGTCATCGTACAAAATGTAGGGCACAGAATCTAAAATACCACCAGAATTCTATATACTTGCATAAATACAATCCCAAGCATTATAATATTGAATAAATAACTACAGTGTCAAACATGCCAACACTGTTAGATTATGCAAATGACAACCAAATACTTAATACTAATGCGAACCTTACTAATACTAAGATTGTGCACAAATTGAATCTGAATTTTTTTCCTTGTCGCTATTCTTTCATTCCAACCATATTCAAGCAGCACATCATTAACTTGAATTTGAAAAATGAAAGAACAAATCTTCAAATTATACCACAAATTTCGATTAATAGACATACCCTTTCATTAAGGTTCATATTTTTAAAATGACAAATTCAATCGATCATATTGTGATTAAAATCATGATTACTAAATTTTACATCACTAGAATCATTGCTCAAAAAACAAGAGAAAGTGCATACTCAAATGTGTTGAAAAAACCGTGGTGACCATTCTGGTCATCGGCTTTTAGATGAAGGAAGCCACAATTTTACATTCTAAAATCGACCAACATTGATGTTGTCGACAGTCCCTTAACCCTAAACCTTGAAAAGAAAATTTGCAGCACCTCAATGATCGTCTTCTTTCAGAGCGGGCCTGCCGATTCTGCGAAGACCAACCATTTGCTTGCGCCACTCGCGAACAGGAACCGCAGGAAAGCCAGCGTAATCGCCAGGCGTATCAATATTCGACATAACCCCACTCTTGGCAGCAATTCGAACCCTAGAAACCACCGTGACATGATCGGAGACTCCGGCTTTCCCTCCCAGCACAACGTAGTCTCCAATCGTGGAGGATCCCGCAATGCCGACTTGGCCACAAAGCATACAACCTTTGCCGATCACGGCGTTGTGGCCGATTTGCACGAGGTTATCAATCTTCGTGTAATCACCAATCTGTGTGTCGCGCCAGCTCCCGCGATCGATACAAGTGTTGGCACCGATCTCGACATGGTTCCCGATTTGCACTCGCAGGAGTTGCGGTTTCTTCACGATCTCGCCGCTGGGAGACTCCAGGAACCCGAATCCGTCTTGGCCGACGCAAACGCCGGGATGCAAAGTGCAGGAAGATCCAATGGAGCAGTTCTGGAGCACAACGTTAAACCCTAGTGTGGTTTCCTCGCCGATTGAAACGCCCGGTCCGACGATAGAGTTCGCGGCGATTCGTGCGTTCGGTCCGATTTGCGCCTTGGATTCCACGAGTGCCCCGTGCTCTACTACTACTGAGCTGTGAACGTCCGCCGTCGAGTGCACTGTGCCGCCCCCGGTCCGCCACGAAACGTAATCGCTGCTGCTTTCGCACCGAATGCTCTTCCCTCGTCGAAAGGATAAAACCCTAACGCGAATTCCGACTCCTGCAACCAAGGTTTGGCGTGTAAGGAAACTTGGAGAGGGGAAAGATGAAGGTGCTGGATGCGTGTAGAGCGCCTGCCGGATGAGCGCCGTCACCCTCGTCATTGCAAGGATGCTCTAAAACTCGAACCACGATTCTAGCATCTCAAAAACTACAGAAAAAGAAAAGCCCAGCACATCGTGCTCTAAAACCCTACTCAAGATTCAAAAGAAGTCGTGCACATCATCCTCTGAAACCCTAATCACAACTAGAGAAGAAGCAGTCGAGCACACCCATCATGCTCTAAAACCCTACCGTAGTATCGCCAAAAAATAATTTGAAAAAAAAAAAACGTAAATAACTGGAAATTATGAGGATAATAGAAACGATTTCAGCTACACGATAGTAAACCAGAGGAAAAGAAGTCGAGTACATCATGCTCTGAAACCCTAATCGTGATTCTAGGATTTCAAAAACTGGAGAAAGAGAAGTCGAGTATGCGCATCTGAATTGTGAATCAGTTTCTGCACGGGGTCGTCGATGAGATTGGCTCAGATTTGAGGGGTCGAGGAGACAGTTTTATGAACAGAAAACCCTAAACCCTAGACCTCTAGTTTCGGATTGAGTTAGAACTGACTTGACTGATTGAATGTTCAAACCTCAGGGGAAAATCGATGATTTCTTATGAAAATTGACACATGTTGGTGCCCATGACTGAATGATTTCAAAATAGGAGGACTATGGCTGGTTCTTTCTCAAACCCTGTCGTTGTCGCCGAATGCTTATTCTTGACAACAATTATGTTTTTGACTAAATATCACCAGATTTGTTTTAAAAAAATTAAAAATAATCTTAGTTTGTACCAAACATGGCTACATTGGGATTTGAAAAGGAATCACTGATTCAAGGAAGAATTTGATATCTGAGATTCTGTGACAATCTCTTGCATTTTGAATCCAAATTGTTCGAGCTGCCTTGGTTTAATTCCCCGTAACTCCCCATAAGGTTTTTGAGCTGCCTTGGTTTAATTCCTTTTCATTAGTGCTATTGTAGAGGCGTCATTCCTCAGTAGTGAAGAATGATGCCTCTACAATAAATAGTAGGAATTGATTCCTCTGATGTTTGTTAGAATGGTTGAGCAGAGAAAGAGGAAATTGCATTCAACCAATGGTCAGTGGTTTTGAGACAATGATACCGTTGACTTCAATACTACACATTATAACCAAGTATTTGGACTAGAAACTTCAGGATTTGGAGCTTCATAAGATAGAAACCTTTGAAGCGTAAAGAGCAAGTTGCTCCAAAAAGTCTCAAGAATGGTATTAACAAAAAGGCAGTTCAGAAAACATCATTCTCTATAAAACACTTCTAAAGCATAATTGGTCCTTGCATCCCTACAGTAATTTTCAAGACATGAAGTTCCGGTCTAAAGGGCGAGGCAGCTTTCGCTCTTACAGGAGAGGTGTGAGCGGATTAGAAGGCAGCGCACTAGTCCGAACAGGTCGCTCGGCCAACAACATGAGCAATGCACAAGACATCAGTCTCTTTTGCTTTTGACTTCATCATCGGAGTCGGACTCACAATCTGAGTCTTTGGTAGGCTCGAGGATCGGCTCTGAATCGGAATCGGAATCGGAATCTGCATGGAGCATCTCAAATGCTATCAACATTAGTACTTGTAGAACTGCTCGCACTTTATCTAACATATGCATTGTAAACACTCGACTACATCTGCCCAATGGGATGAATTCTTTAGCATTTCCCTAAGGACTAGAGCCTAGTTATGGACTACATAACCGGTAAGGGACGGCAGTCCTAAACCGATTATGGGACATAACCTATTGTGCCCTTTTCTATCACGATTGTCCAATTCCAGTTTTCAGGTTGATCTGGTGGTTCAAGAGAACAACTTTGATTATCAGTTCTAACTCATCAGTGAATAGCCTATCATGTTGTGACACATCTGCTCAAAAAAGGGCATAGTAGGTTATGAGTTGTACTTCCTATATACCAAACATAACCTCAATAGTTGGATCTTGCTGAATCAAGCATCTCAAAGGGACATCATAAAACTAAAGAAGACAAGACTATAAGATATAACAATGCTTTTTGTATCCAATGCTTGGTTACGACCTTTAGAGAAATGGGCTCCATTGAGGTTATGTTTTCACCCATTTCAGTTGGACACCCACAGTATATGGTGTGCTTGGTGTAGTCTCATTACCCTAGTGGAAATCCAAGATTAAGAACCTCTTTGTGAGCAAGGCTTTTAGAACCTTCTTTGGGCACGGAGATGCAAGAAAAGTAGAGAGGAAGCCAGAGCTTTGAAAATAATCAAGGGAAACAGAAGCGAGGAAATTACCAGAGCGCACATCATCAGATACTCTGCCACGATCTTGTATCTGCTCCATTAACATACGCCAGATTAAAACCCACCAGTATATATGCATCACTTGCAGGGTGATCAGCAAAGTGTTGAAAACGTAGTAATATGTGGTCCCTCCCACCAATAGCTTTCGGAAATACTGTGGAGATTCATAACTGTAGAAAGAAAAAATCAACCATTAGGATCGGCATTTAGCTCCTCAAAAGACGACAAAACGATGGCACGTCACGAAGGCATGCTACTTACACAAGTATCACTTTAAAACACACCTCAGGCTTGACTGTATAGCAAGTTGCAGCAAGAACTGCATGAGAAAATAAAAATGATTCAAACGAAGAACATACCTTGCACTCCTTATAAGCACGAAGGGAAAAATGATAAGCCGCAAGATGAACCATGATATGGCAAACAAAATGAATGAAATACTAGGAACAACCACCAGGCCGCTATATTTTGTCAGCTTCCCGATTTCGAGAAATACATCGCTTCCATCATGTACGGCCAACACCACCGATCCAATACGAGCTAAGCTGCAAATCCAAACATGAAACCTAAAGCTCAGACAGTGAAACTGGCAGAGAACCAATGAATCACCGTATTTGATATTTGATCATAGCCAAAGAAATCAATCTCGTAAATGAAAACATTCCAATGCCATATGACGTATAGAGCTCAATATGATCTGCCCCAAGAAGAGACGAGATGAATCAGGACACATCATGATAGAAAAATGCTAAAACGGTCAACAATCCCGCAAGAAATCTTACTTGGCAAGGTAAGAAACTACAACCAGAGTCAACGATGTGACATGGTGTGTCATGCTAACAACAAAATCTGAACGTCGTGTTTCCCAAAAAATGAGCGCAAAAATACTGTACAAGTAGAATCCGCCAGCAAGTCCATACAGAACCTTCAACTTGAGCCTGCGTCAAGTTTATAAAGATTCATTCAAAACGGTAAGTGCTATTTCGTAAACAGAGGTTTTCATAGAAGTACAAGTTTGTAACCTGTGTACATTAAGCTCCTGAAAGTTCCAAAGCCTTGTCCAAAATTCCAGTAATGAGGTCACCTCGGAAATGTGTTGGTGATTCTAAACAATGTACAACCACAAGATGACAAAAGGCCATAAACAAACAACTATAGAGATGTACCTTACTTTATCAATTGATCTGGCCACTGTCGATTACCAGGTCCAGTCCAGAAGTATTTGGTCTCTGTAAACCATGGCTCATTATAGGTGACAACGAGAGCTAATACTTCAGCAGTTAAAAAATAAACGAGCTTCCATGAAGACTCCTCGAATTTGACCAGCTTCTTCCGATTAACTTCTACCTTATCTGAAGAAATCTTCGAAGAGGCCGTGTACCCGGTGATAAATCTCTGCCCCAATTTCTACATCCACAATGCACAATCTCAGTCCTCAAAATCCACGGATCACATCAAAAGATGGTGGAAATTAACCTGATCGTTATTATAAATGCAACTTGCCATCGCGGTTAGCATGTTCAGGGACATTGCGTTGTAGTCTATAGCATAATAACCAAAACCTTTGATGATTGTTGGAACTACTTGGAGTGAGGAAAAACTGAGGAAAAAATTCTAGCAAGACATCTTTAACCCCTAAACGTCCTCACCTCTCTCCAAATTAGAAAAGATACAATATAAAATGCAACTAAGAGGGATATTTAGAACTTGACGTATGAAAAAAAGTTGTACATAATAAATTTTAGATTGGAATCCATACGGTTAGATCGGCGATTGTTATCACCAATATTTTCTATAAAACTTAAAACTTAAAATTCAAAATTCTTTTGTAATTTGATTACAAACAAGATATTGACAATCTGTGGATGAAATTTGTTCTGCTAAGTTGAAATATAATACTCGAAGTGTAGTGATTTTTGGAGATTTCTTGATTGCTTAATTTTATGAGCTGATTTTCTCAAGAGCACTTTTGATCTAAGATCATCAAGGTGAATTACACGAATGTCGTTGAATCATGCTCTAATTATCCCCTGCCTAATATTTATACATTGATTTCGGATGCGCGAATTTCGAATTATAATATAAGCTAGCGACTTACAAGAACACTTTCAAGCAGAGAAGCCAGCCAAGGAAATTCACAATGAAAGCTCTTTCAAAATTTTCAACTACACGTACGAAAATGAAAAGACAGAAATCGGAACCTCGAAAATTAGTTTGTCGAGGCAGAAGCGCACGGCAGCAAAGCCGACTGCGAAGAAAGGAAGAACTCCGAGGTCGGAGATGGTTGGCAAGCTCTCTGCTTCCCATACCGGCCTCGTGAGATCCATTTCCACCATGCTCATGACTGCATCTGCTTTAGAAAGCTCAAGCTAGCTCCGAAGTTGTCAACCAAACCGCCTCGCTTGTGACGCAAGTCATAAAGCCAGCCAGAGCTTTCCAACTGTCCTCTGAATCCTTGGCAGGACGTTAAACGCGTCATCAAGACGCAAGACGCAAATACACAGCAGAAACAAAGAAAGGCAGGCGGAGGAGGAAAAAGACTGCAACCTAAGCCATCTTTCTAACCGGAAGAACATGCAGATCGATGATTGCTTGGAGTAATAAAGGACATGGTCACTACCTTAATGTCTCGCCCACCCGGTGCGGTGTAGCACGTCCCTGAGAGTTATGGCGCTGTGCACGTTTCATCGGAGTTTATGAGATGACGCAGGTTGCAGGAGCTCCGACGTCGTGGGTGAGCTCCGTCCCCCGGTCGGGCATGGTAGGCCGGTCGCAGTCTGCCGGTCGCGCGTGGCGAGGGCGCGGGCGGGTCCGTGGGTGGGCGGGGCCATGTTAGTGCCACGTAGGACGTCGTTGAGTTCGAATGACGTGTTTAACACTTTAATGTTTGATGATAAAAAAAAAATGGAGTTGATGTACAAAGCAAAGTTGTAAATGTCAATGTGAAGATAACATTTGTTTGGTTGAATTCATCATATTTATTATTAATATTTTTTTAATTATTTTTGCAAGGTTTGCTTTTGAAACTCAATTAATAATTCAAAATTGACACAAAAAATTAGAAATTATTGTAATGAAATTGGAATAACATGCACTACAAGATGGTATGGTTTCCATTATTTGATTTTACTTATTATAGAAAATCATGTTTAAGGTCTCATTTTTTGAACTAAGAATGAAACTTGACATAAATCACTTTTGTTATTTTTCAAAAATTCACATTATCTTATTTTGAAGATTCATACGGTTCAAATGGTAGTCAACTAGCACAAGAATCAAGAGAATTTTGGATGATTGAAAAACATCACTATATGTGGTAAAGGAACGGGTCAGAAATTATCCAGTGTCCAAAATATGGATGTTGGCGCGTCAAAGCGTTAACGTCCTCCAAATCGAACTCATACATCAGAAGTATCGTGTGCATTATCCAAAAGTCTCTTGCATGAAAATAGTTACATAGCTACAGTAGGCAATTAAATTCATGACAATTTGAAAAACTATCAAAGCTGACCAAATTAATGATGAACAATTAGCTAAAGATAACCTAGTTATTTCTATTTTAAGTAAAAAATTACATAGCTTTATTCACACTGATATCACACCTTTGAAGAGGAGTAGCACCAACGCAATAGTTCAACCCTTAAGGGACCACACTGCATTTATCCGATCAAACTAAACCTCATCAATTTCTCACATTTTAAAATGTTTTTATTTACTTTTGTTATTTTTCAAATATAATTTATTATTGAACCAATTTACACTGAATTATTCCATAAGTAATAAAATAAAAATGAGTTTTATAAGATTTTTCAAAGTTTATCTTTTGTAATAGTCATATTCACCCTTAAATGTCAACAATACAATTAGCCAGTCAAACCTCATCAATTCCTCACATTTAAAATTATTATGGTATTTTTCTCGTATAAAGTATTTGTAGACCAATTTATTTTGATTTTTTTCATAGTTATTAAAATAAAAATAAAGTTTACAAGATTTTTCAAAACTCTTTGTCATAAAAATCATAGTAATTACAAAAATGTATAGGATAGTATGAAATTTTTAGGAAAAATATAAATAAAATTGATGAACAACTAGGTGTAGGTGACATGCTTCTTGAGCTTACATAAAAAGAAATTTGATAGAAAAAACTTTTTTTGCACTGTATATTGAATTTTAGGGATTTGAGCTTAAAAGTGTTGTAAAAATCACAATTTTGAAGAATGATAAATTGAACTAGAATCCACGAAGATAGCCTTACACACTTTCTCAGTTGGGACCAATTCCATTTGAAATTAGAAACTATGTGAAAATTAGCGTTTGACTAAAAAAAGACCACACATGATCAAACATGATCCTCCGGGGTTCCTTGCACTCTGAAGGCTTAACTTATTTCTCATTCGTTTCAAAAAGAGAATCAAACCTTCATAATATTCAACAGCATGCACTATTTTTCTCTTGGCTCTACAATAGACGGTGTGAAATATTCCACACCCAATAGTACTTCATGGATAGCTAAGTGGACACGTGGAGGCTAAAGGTAACGAGCAGAGTGCATGAAGGAAAGGTAGCATAACATTCAACAGCCTTCCAGGAGGTTGCGTTTTCGTTTCATCCACCTTTATATAGACGAGTGTTTTGTAATTGAATGAACTATTGAATCAAATAAACAATTACAAAACACCGTTGAATTGTGATTGAGTGAGTGCTTTTGATAACTGCTCACCATCGTTGATTGCTCTTGCGTAATGCCACGTGCCTCATAGCTACTGATGTGATGTGGAATATCCCACATCATTCTATTGGGAGAAGGGAGCACTCACAAAGGCTACTGAATGTTATAAGGTAGACGACCTGTTTCCGATCACCTTAAGCAATTCAGCATACTTCCGGTGGAGTAAGGAATAGGCAAATAATTTTGCAATGTAGGGAAATAGATTTGAAGAAGATCACATATTTTTTAACAAATTTTCGGGCAATATTGAATTTACTACGAATTTTCAAAGTGAAGATTCTCTCCAACCCGTTCTCGCAATATAGGCTGACCTATTTCCAAGAATTGTAAAACTAAATTTCGAGAACACATGATATCATACTAACTCGGTAACAAATTTCTATTCTTGGCGCCAACCATTCCATATTAAGAAGAAACATGTTTCCATCACCGTTTACGAATGAATTTGAAAATAATGCAGGCTGCTTCACGGAAATAGGTCGCCCTATATTGCGTGATTGGGGGCCTGATCGGAAACAGGTCGTCTACTTTAAGTGGGCATGAAGGCTACTGAGGCCCTCTTTACACTAGAGGCGAGGGGCTGTGAGAAAAGAAATTTCAGCCAATGGGATGCGTAGAAATCGAGAAGACCAACGAAGGTCACTTTACACCCAAAATTTTCAGTCCAAGGGACAAAACGAGGAGAAAATGACATGGACAGCACTTTTGTCCTTGGTGGCAGCAAAAAGGCACATTTTTCAAGTCCCCTGGATTTTTCGTCAGGCCCACCTCAAGAGGTGGGACTGACGCAAAATCCGGGGGGCCGTTTGGCCAAAATTCTCACAGCCAATCATTTTTCAGAACGGCCACTTTTACTGACGGCCAATTCTTTGACTCATTTTCTACCCACAGCTATTACTATTCATTCCCGATTTTCGTCCTTGTACATTACAATTCATTAGTGCATTCAGATACAAGCATATGATAGTGAAAACATCCTCAAAAATGTCAAAAAAACAACCGGAAGAGCCTCATTTGAGGCCCGAAAGAATGAGGACAGCATAGTAAGTGGCCGGTAAACCCATGATGTTTGTCAAGACTCGTGTATGCCGGGTATAAGCCCCCCCAAAACAAAGAGCGTAGAGTCTAGAGTCTCGGCCTTGGGGTAGAAAGGAGAGGTAGTGGTAGAAATGAGAGGGGTATTAAAAAAATCAGCACATTGTTTTGAGGCCCCTTCTCACTTTACACTATATCCAAAGGACGTCAAATTCAAAGTTTGGCTTCTCAAGAATGAGCCATGGCCCTTGGCCGGTTTTCTCCACGACTTCTCATTTCTAGTGTAAAGAGGGCCTGAATGTTATGTTTTTCAGTTCATCATCACTCTCATCAAATCCTCGGCTCACGAATCAAGAAACAAGAAACTACCAGCCGGCATCTCGAGATCATTCTGGGATTCTTCCAAGACTAATTTTATGTTTTTGAATCTTTCAAGCGCACAGTACAAAGCGAACTGAGTGAATTGCACAGAAATTTTCACGGATAGGAAGCTTCCAACTCACTCTCTGAACAAAAAATATTGAAACTTATATCAAAAGAAACCGGATTACCGGAAAGAGAAATGATCTTCCAGCTGGTAACAGTGAAATTGCCAAATTCGAGGTCGTTGCGGATGTCGGCCGCATCAAACGTCACTTCTTTCCAATTTTTCCACTTCGAGAAGGAATTGGGCAGAGGCTTTGTAACGGTCCCATGCCACGGTCGTAGGTGATGATAGCTCATGACCGTGGTGTACCTTCAGCTACACTCTTTCTTTTATTGTCTCTGCCTTTCGGGGGAGAGTATACGTAAACGCTTCGTTTTTAAGGAGTTACATGGTTGAACACTACAAACGTAAATATGGGGTAAATACTAAGGCAGAGACTATGCAATTAGCCGCTTGTTCATAGTGTAATATCATAGAATCTACCTTCAAGAAAAACCAATGCCCTTGAGGCATAGTTAGACGAACTACTCCCAATTGACTCTTCATTCATAATGGACTTTTAATTCAATGTTATTATTATTAGTATGTCATATGGTTCTTATTTACTAAAAGTTGATCACTTGTAGACTAGTAATTTTATAGAATATAGTTTTGAACACAACATAAACCATAATTTCAAATGTCAAGTTATCATAGTCTAAGATCAAGTGGCCATAACTAAAACCATGTACCCAAATCCAAAAATCAAAACTACAATGCTAAGTTTTTGTAATAAGTTTAGACAGGCTATGCATGCCAAGTATACCATATATTTTTGGTTTTGATTTTGCAATCTTTGAATTTGGCAATGTGGACTTTGGTCATAGCATCTTAGCATTTGGCATTATGGTCTATGTCTTGTTAAACTTTATATTTCATAATATTTCTTACTTCAATGACAATTTATTGAAAGGTTGGTCGAAGTGAATAAAGTGGTTGTTCAACCCACCCGTGCTTCTATGTCCACCGAACAAAGGATCACCGATATAGGACTAGGGCGTTCCTTCTATATTAGGGCACCATCCCAAAGGCAATAATCCAAAGTCTAATACCCTAATACATAGGGAAGCCCAAGGTTTTGAATGTTTAGCCCGACATTAAGCACTATTTTAATTGTGCAAAGTATAGTTAAGCTCAATAAGTTGTAGCTGTACCTTTCCGCCCTATAATCTGAATTACAATCTTAAGAAAAATCCGTGACAATGCTTAATGATGTGTATGCGAAAAATGTGGAAGCATATAAGGTAGACGTACCTTAAACCACCACGACACCTAAAACGATCAACTTCTACACCCTTTCTTTATTTTAGAGAGGAAATATAAGTTGTCAGTATATGACTTAACTTTTGAGCAATTGATGCATAAGTCATGTAATGAAAGCCTACATTTCCTTCCTGAAATGAAAGAGGGGTGTAGCAGTTGGTGGTTTTAGGTGTTGTGGTGGTTTAAGGTACGTCTACCTTAGACTCTTTCTCCAAATGAAACGGGAGGACTTCAAACCAGATGCAACTATACCGGTATAAGCATACTAAATGCATGTGCAAGCGCAGGGACTTTGGAGTGGGTGAATGACATCCATGGCCATGTCCTCGAAGGAGGGCTTGAGTCAGATTTGCGTGTTCACTGGCATCGTGCTTGTTCACATGTATGTATGCAAAGAACGGTAGTATTGGTGATGCTCAACTGGTTTTCGACCCGGGGTGTACTCTATATTATGTTTGAGAATCACATATGTACATGACCCCTTCTAAAAACCCCTTATAATAAGAGGTTATATGTCTTAAAACATTTGTATACATGTCTATTATGTCCTAAATATATGCTAAATGTAAGTATATGTTAATATTTTCAGCTCTAGGTATGTTTATTGCATGTATACATCATACGACAATGTTCAAATTAATACCCTTTATGTGAACTCACATATACTTGTAGGAGTTTAGTAAAGTGCTCCCCACGCTTTTTGACAGAATGAAGGCACATGGAACACTATGATTGATGGACTCACACAACATGGATGCGGACATGAAGCCCTGGGAGTCTTCCAAAAAAAGTGAAAGCTGGATGAGCCTTCATTCGTGACAGTCTTGTCAGCCTGTAGTTTTGCAGGCCTTCTTGACTACGGCTTGTTTGGCTACCATAATACCATATCTGGGTCGCCAAAAAATAATTCAAAATATATAAAGAGTAAAAAAATTTAAAAAATATGAGGTCAAAAAATAAAAATAGAATAAATTATTCTTAGCTATGTCTTGCTATTTCTAAGCTATTTTGTGGCTTTTGGGGCCATTTTTAATCATTTTTGGCTAAAAATAATAATCAAGAAATTCATTTTTTGAGGAATGAACCTTATTCTTCAAAAAATATTAAATATTTGTTCCTGGGTGGCGATCCAACTATGGTACTACCTTTTGTAATGTACTTCTATAGTTCTTGGATGAGTAATTGTTAGATGAATATACTAACCAGGTTGAATCGGGCCCAGTGTGCAAGCAAACAGTAATTGGAGTTAGCAATCTCCATGTAATGGATGAACACATAACTCATATGGATGAGATTCGTGGGGGAATAACTAGAGTTAGCAATTTTATGCGATGAATGAACACACAGCTCGTATGGATGAGATGTGTGATGGAGTGAGACAACTTTAGTTGGATAAAGGGTGCGTTGAAAATAAATAAGATGGTCTATGCACTGGAGTGAGACATCTCCATTTACGTGATAAGTGCACGGGAGTTAAACAACTCCGAGATTATGATGAATGCACTTGAGTTAGAAAGCTCCAAGCGGGTGATCTTTGAGATAGAGATAGATAGCAATCTCAAAAGGATGAGTACAAAGACTTAGACTGACTAGTACTACTACTTTAGGAATGGAGATTAATAGGAATCAAATATAGAACTCCAAAGGTAATAGACACTAAAGTCTTAAACTAAACTCATAGTCATTCTCCCTTTAAGATTGAGTTTTGGGAGAGATGAGAGTCTCTTTTTGCTTGAAGTCTCCTATTTATGGTTGGGTGGTTGACATCTTGTATTGCTCCTAGAGCTTATATAAATGTTTATAAACATACATTAGTGATCATATTATCTGATGCTATAATTGTGTAACAGAATTGGTGGTTGTAGACCTTAGATTTCATTTCATTATATCCTTCTCATACGAGGTCCGTAACACCTTCAATTATAGTCTCAATATTTGTGTTATTTTTTGAAGACATTTGAAACAATGATAGTTGTCAAGACACATAGGTTCGCAATTCAAACTAATAAAAACCCATATTGCTACACAACACAAAACTAAAAAACATGATTAAGAAACATGGACCTGTTGCAATGAATGTTGGTTGTAAGAAATTGAAAAATTGTATATATATGAAAATAGTCAACAAAGCATCCAAATGAATGAAAACACATGAAAATGATATATGATGAGATATAAGATGATAATTTGTGGATGAAAATGTGCCCATTTACGTGACACATGAAAATATGACACTTTTGTGATAGCAGAATGTGACATGGATTTTGACCATGTGCATTTAATATAAAAAATGACAATTCTAAATGGAAAATAATGTGAAGATGTTTTGTACATTTGAATTTCTAAGTTTTAATTATTGGTTTTTATCACTAACTGATGAAAAAATACAATTTTTTTAGTCCATTTCAAAGATTCAATCATGCAAATGTGCAAAAAAGTATGTATTGGAAAATTTTGGATTTTTTTGGTAAATGTGTACTTAGGATTGATTTTAAAAGTATAATGATTTACCAATAAACAACATTGGCAAGTGCAATTAAAGAGATGCCAAAAAATGTGTTTACATTCAACTTCTAATGGCCCAAGAGACCATGATATGGTTGCAAGCTCTATAAGAGAAGTTGCCACTATTTTAAATTGGGTTTTATAATGGATTTTTTAGAATTATGAAGTTCAATTCATAAGATCTTTAGGACTCAAATTAATTCAAATATCATGAGTTGTAATTCAAAATTTATTGCTTTTCAAAAATTAAATGGGTTTTATCATGAGTTGTTTTCCACCAAGCCTAGCTACTCCATCAAGAGATAATGTTATCAACATCATGTTCACTTATTAAGTAACAAAATGGATTTTATTTATGGCAAAAAGGAACAATAAGTTGAATGTTTAAAAAAGGGTATTATTTCCGGACAAAGGGAATAATACTTGAAACTTTAAAAATAAAATAAAATTACATGCCTTTGTACAAATGTAGTGCATGTTTTCTAATTTTTTTCATTTTTTAATTTGTGTCTCACAACTTGTGCAAATAGAAGAATGCACGAAACAATTGTACTATTTTGATGTCACACATCATATATATATATAAGTAAACGTGTCTTGTTTCTAACTTTTGAAGTTATGAATATTTATTTATTATCAAAAATTCAATTTTGCTAACTTGTCACATTTTCAATTTTCATTGTTTCCAGGACTTTTGGGCACCCAAAATTAACAATCTAGAGGTTAGCTTTTTGTACATTTTGTATATAGTCATATACCTATGGTGTACAGATTGAATGTCCATGGTATATATGAAGTTCAATGGTATATTTAGAGTTGCATGTCTTTTTACACAAGATGTTTTCAATCCAAGGGACAGCAAGAAGTGAAAATGACATGAACATCATTTTTGTCCTTTTTCGCAACAAAAGTCTACAAATTTTATCAATCCTAGCAAAAAAAGTGAATTTAACGCAAATTCTAAAGGATTTCTATTTTTAATTTTATTTTTGATTTAAAAACACTCATTAAGAATTTCCAATTTGTATATTTAGATCCATATACTTAACTCGTTAAACGGTCATACAAGGGTTCCAAAAGGCAACGATTGCTCCGATGTTTTGTACTCTCTTGTTGTTCATAGCATTTAGGCTCGCTACATGAGCTTTAGAACCGTTGGCAATGCCACGTGGACACTTTGTGTACTCCTTCAATTTGTCTTTTGCGTGGCCATCTTTTGGCCATTTAGGACGACGGCATTCTAATATTACTTCGGCATTGGGGTGTGCAACACGGCCGAAAAACCCCGAACGATGAAAAGCCCACTCCAATTATGGCCATGGCCGCGTTCAACAAGGCTATGTTGAGGCCGACAGTGCAGGCTGCAAGACTAAATGCGAACAGATATTGCCAAGGCAAAGTACATATGTTTTTACTTTACACTCTCAACCCACTTTCAGCCCCAGACTTTGGACTCTCAACATGAATTGGGTTTGGACTGGGACAGCCACTCGCCATAGCCATGCATAGAATCAAGATTCAGTGTGTGCGATCCAACGGAATGTCCGAGGGACGGTCGTAGGGAAAGAGAGCGCATGACCGCGGCCTTACCTAAGACCGTGGATCTAGGTTTGTCTCTCTCGGCGTGTGAGTGCCTCTCGTTCTACCTCCGCGTCGATTGCAAGGCGTGGGACAATCGGTGCGTGGCGCTGTGGATCTGAACCTTCATCGAGGTTGCTGTGCAGAAACTCTTTTCCGGAGCCCTTTCATCGAAGTTTGTAGAACTTGCTTTTAAGAAGAAGACGAACAGGGGAGCTTTGGATCCAAGCTGCCAGGGTTTTCAGTTTTCAATTACACATCCCACTTGTGCCAGGTACTTCGTTGTGTTTTTTTTCTCTGAAATAAGTGAGATCTGTGGTGTTTTTTTTGTTTTTTTTTGAGCCTTCGACGTTTTTCAGGATCTTGTCTTTCAAATCCGCTTTCCGGCGCCCGAAATATCGTAGTTGCGAAGCTGTGGCACTGTATGGAAATTTGTAAAGAGAGGCCAGTTTTTAATTCTTTGCCGATGAGTGCTTTGTTGCATGATTTTTCGTGAGCCGGAAAGAACTCATGTGGTTCATTTTGCTCTGTCTCGCCATTTTTTCAATGAAAACGAAGATCATCGTTCAGGCTTGAACTCAATTTTCTTCCTCGTTGAGATCAACTTCAACCCTGATCATGATCATAATCTCACTCTTGGCAAGACCTATTCTAGTTTCATCTTTTGTAGGACTTATAATTCAGTTTTCTGAAATCACTTTGTTTATTTTTATTGTTTGTTCTCTTTATCTGGAGTGATAGTTTTCCATACTGGTGGAGTGAGCAGGAAGTTGAATTTTGTTGTTCCTTTCTCTGTATCTTAACCCCTAAGCGTCCAAGGTGACCAGAATGGTCACCATGTTTTTTTAACACTTTTGAGTAGGTCCTATTTGGAATTCTTCTTGTTCGATTTTTTTTTTACAAACACATGCAATGATCTTCACTAGCTCTAGTGATATAAAATTTTCTCCCATCTGAATTATATTTTTCACAATATGATCAATTGAATTTGTCATTTTAAAACTGTGAATCCTTAGTGTCCTTCAAGGGTTAAATGTTGTTTTTCCGTACTATTGGGAAGCAAGTCCTTGACTTTACACTTCCCTCTATGTTATGAATTTCAATTGTCTGACTCTTTTGTAAAAATTTGATGATTTGGCAGCTTACTTCTACGAAAACCTTGTTCTCTTAACAATTAAAGCTCTGCAAGATGTCGCAAAGTGGGAAAGGACTCGACTGGGCGGACCAGTGGGATCCTCATTACGATGATAAAAAGTCCGAGGTGGACAAAACATCCTCCAAGTCCACCAACAAAGAGAAGATGGACAAAGCGAAGGCAGCTGCCGCTGTTGGCATGCAAAAAACGAAGGCCGCAACGATCGTTGGAATGGAGAAGACGAAAGTGGCTGCCACCGTTGGTGCTCAGAAACTGAAAGCTGGTTCCACGGCCAGTTTCAAGTGGATTAAGGAGAAAGTTCAGAAGAAACCCCAGTGATTTGCGTCTTCACAGATTGTCTCTTGAACTGCCAGGACAATGAGTATGGCGATAAGGTACCTATGAATCGGGGTTACATCCTTCGACTGATGGCGTAGCAAATGAATAATGGCGTACACCTGATTTTCCTCTCAATAGTTTGCAATGCGTCCGTGTAACATGTCATAGCATCAGGTTACTCTCGTAGATTTTTTTGTGCGATATGTATTGTTTAGATTCCAATCATTTTTTAAATAAAGGAGTTCAGTGTTTCCTGCGGGTGAAGTTTTTCATAAGTACTGTAGAGAATTTGGCTTCCCGCGTGATTCATGGGTAGGGATTAAACGTGTCCCTCAGTCATCTGAAAAATGCAGATTCATGTTTCTTTCTTCATTCAGAAGATATACAGTACATAGTTGAAATTTGGTTGAAGCAAAGGGTTTGATCTTCATTCCCTTTTTTGCTTCTGATTTGTCAAAGTGCCATGGTCGAGTTTTAACTTATGTTATTTGTCAAAGTGCCATGTTTGAGTTTACGTATGTTATTTGTCGAAGTGCCATGTTTGAGTTTAGCGTATGTTATTTGTCAATGTGCCATGTTTGAGTTTAGCGTAGTATTTGTCAAAGTGCCATGTTCTGAGTTTAGCGTATTTTAATTTATCGAAGTGCCACGGTTGTCCGAGTTTAGCGTATTTTAATTTATCGAAGTGCCACGGGTGTCCGAGTTTAGCGTATTTTAATTTATCGAAGTGCCACGGTTGTCCGAGTTTAGCGTATTTTAATTTATCGAAGTGCCCCGGTTGTCTGAGTTTAGCGTATTTTAATTGGCCATGTGACCTGATTCTTTTCGAGATTGGTACGTATCATTTGTCAGTGACATTTTTTCATCTTCGGTGGAAGGTGAAATTTTCTTTTTTAAAAACTAAGAGATAGTTCCAGATAATCTAAAATGATAATCTGGTACAGCACAATGTTCTTGTACTCCGTTCGAGGCTTGGAGGTAGAACACCATAATCCATTTTCTGCACATATATGGAGCAGATCTCAAGACAGTTCATACCCTCTATATTGAAAGTGTTTGTGAGCAGTGAGGAAATGTACCAAAGCGGAGTGAGACGTCCATTCACAACCAAAACGTACGTCCCCTCCGTATGGACAGTGGAATTTTTTACTATTTGCAACTAAAAAGTGACATGGGTGTTATTGAACAACACCTAGTGCTGGGATGTGCAAACCTAAGGCAATTCAGTGCGACCTTCAAATTACCCGACATCAGTAACATAACTCAGTCTACGGCGAACATATGGCTGACCTTTGTAGTGGAATTTGGAGACCGCTTGCAGTGAAATATATGGCGAGACCACCTAAAGTACAAGCTGTACTATGACACCACATTTCTTCTTGAACCAACGCATGAGGGCGCCGCACAGAGAACCCGTGCAGTACTCCAGAGCCATCAACAATACCCTGCCCAGTATAAACGATGGTCCAAACTTCATTACAGTGCAAGCTCTAAACAAAAAAAACTAGAAAGAAGTACAACAGAAAGAACAAAAAAGTACATGATCGTCAGAGTTAACTTTCACTATCATCCACGACATGAGCCATGTAAGAAGGATCCATTGGTTTACGTTTGTTTCTCATCTCGCGATCACTGCATACCACAATATGTAACAGAAACAGAAGACGGCCTGGAGTGTAAATGTGCGTGGAATTTGTGACTTAAAGCTACAGCCGAAGCCAAACGCTGGAAGTATGAAAACCCTCGTAATATTCTTGCACCATTCTCATGCGCTCGTGGTAATATCGCCATGAGCGGTATTTTATGATGCCTAATCTAAGAAGAAACCCTACAGCAGTCACAGCGACAACGCAAAAAACTCTAAACCCTAAATCCGAGATGTAGGAATCAAAAAAATACAAAGCGCAACCTCTACAAACCAAGCCGCGAAATCATTCTGAAACCTTGCAGAAACTAAACATCGACAAAGACAAGCATAGATCCAAACACAGGAGAGAGCAAATTCTAAACCCTAGCGGCTCCTGAAAACCCTAATCTAAGAAGAGTTCCACGTCAGACTGTAGGGTTGTGAATCCGGCATATGGGAAGGCCGGTTGGGTCCAAGTGTCATCCCCCGTGGAATAGTATATCTTTACTTTGCTGCAGTCTTTGGGTTTATTCAAAGACATGAATTCTTGAATCTTCGGAGCTTCTATATATACTTTGGACTCGGAGCAGAACACCACTCCTCTCGGCAATGAATATGGGATTTACGCCGTTTTAGGGTTTTTCTAAGATTAGGGTTTCCCCAATACTGTTCAGGATTTGTGACGATTTTGTTTGAATGAAGTGTTCTTAAGTTATTTCTGACTAGAATGCTATTGTCAATGTTGAAACAGTGAGATGTTTCACAGCCTGATTTCTTAACATCGAGTTTTCTAGGGTACCCAAGAATGTGGTTATATAATTTTCTCTGTTACTGCTCAAAAACCCAAAGACAGCCCCCGTCTTTTGCTTGAGAATGTGATGGAGTGTCTGACTCATGGTTCCTATTTTGCACTCGGGGGTGCACTCTACATTATGTTTGAGAATCACGTGCGTTCATGACCCCTTCTAAAAACCCCCTTGTATACGAGAGGTTATATGTCTAAATAACTTTGTTTACAGATGTATTCCGTTTTAAATATATGTTTAGTGTAAGTATACGTGAATATTTTCAATTCTAAATGTGTTTATTGTATGTATACGTAATACGGCAGTGTTCAAATTAATACCCCTTCTGTGCACTCACGTATACTCGTACATCGTACATGTTTAGTACAGTGCACCCCCCAGATTTTGCATCACAATTGGTGCGTTGACATGTGTACTCCCTCACCATCACAACATCTTCACCGCTTTCCTTCCCCATGATGATGTGTTGTGATTTCTCAAAAATTGTTGCTGTGGTGAAGTGGATTAGATTTTGCTCAAGATCATTGCAGAAATGCAGGATCCTAAAGAATGACAACTGTAAATGTATGTATGTATAGCAGTGTCCTGATTGATCTCAGTTTTGAAACTCCATGTTAGGATTAAAGTCCCTGTTTTAAGAAATCTTGGATTAGGGTTTTGAATTGATGTTCACCAACATTTAAGAGTCTTTGGCTTGACCAATGTGAACTTTTTGTGCATATTGATAAAGGAGGATCTTACACTTTCCTGCGTTGCCTCTTGTGACATCATTGGCAGGTTAAGTGCAAAGAGTACATGATTGAGCGAGTGACTGGAAAAGTATTGAATAAAAATGTAACTTCAAGAGGTTGGGGTTACAAAATCAAGTTTCTACCATGGAGTAACCGGTTCCTGTGAACGTAAACCCTAAACCCTAGCTCAGCTTTTGGACTATGTCAAGATTCCAGAGATAATTGCAGCTATGGTGGAGGAGAGGTAAAAGCAGGATCTGTCAAGGAAGTTGATGGTCAAATTCCCATTGACAATTATGCAAAATTGAGAAAACCAGTACTTTATGTGCTATACCAAAATGTGTTGCTGGGTTCAAACTAATTCATACTCCGTATCAGTGATCTCAAAACTGGCTAAAATTAGCTGGATTTCTACCCAAGAAATGGGGCTGCTAAACATACAAAGAAAGAAAATGAAAATAAAATTGAAATGTAGCGAGAATGCTCATCATGATATAGATATGTAGCAACTTCATGAGGTTATATCCGCAGATATCATCATGGTATCACCTTAATATATCAAGGGTATTCCCGGATATTATAGAGGTATCGTGAGTATTGAATGCACTAGGTAGCAAAAGTAGATGCCATTTATGTGGGAGGTCGCATAATGTTCTAAAGATCACTGCTCCGTATGATGGTTTTGGATTCTACGATTTGTTCAGCCAGTTATCCAAACCTTGCGGAATATCTCTTTCTCTCTTGATTGCCAACAATTGCATCACAGATTCCGAGACAAAGTACAGCATCACAAGCCTGGTGGGTTGTGCACTTGCGATATGGATGCTGGTTGACCACACCAGTACGTCAAAAGCTTTACATGCTTATGCTTTTAGAGGAGATCGAGAAAGCTCGTGGAGACATTTCAACATCTTCATTTAAACCTTAAACCTTAACCCTTAAAAGGACCAAGAAGCCTGAATTAAACCTTAACCCTTAAAAGGACCAAGAAGCCTGAATTGAGCCTCATGTTCTTTTTAGTACATTCTATGTAGACTTCTTTTTCTTCAAATTTGCTTGTTTTTTTACTAACACATGCAATGTTCTTCAGTGATTCATGTCATATAAAAATAGGTATTTTTGCATTATATTATTCACCATATGATTGACTGAATTTGTCATTTTAAAATCATGAATCCTTGGTCATTTAGGGGTTAAGCATCCACACTATAGTTACCTGGTCAAACCTCATCAATTCCTCACATTTTAAATTAAATTCATTTTATTGGTATTTTTTCTCATGTAAGGTATTGTTGAATTGATTTACCCTGATTTTTTTCATAATTATTTAAATGAAAATGAGTCTCATAAGTTTTTTCAAATTGCTTTTTTTGTAAAAAGCATAGTAATTAGAAAAAATCTTAAAATAGTAAGAAAGTTTTAGGGAAAATGTAAATAATAGTGATGAACAAGTAGGCGGCATGCTTCTCGAGCTTACATAAAAGAAATTGGATAGAAAACCGTTTTTGCACTGTATATTGGAATTTTAGGTTTTTGAGCTTTAAAGTGCTGTTAAAAACAAAAACAAATCCAATGTTGAAGAATGGTAAATTGGACTAGAAAGTAAAAAATAGCTCCCATACTTTCTTAGTTGAAATTGTTTTTATTTGAAATTAAGATTTAGGGAAAAATCAGCGTTTGAGTGGAAAATGACCAAACGTAGCCGCATGAAGCTCCTTGCACGCTTTGGGGTTAACCAATTCAGGAGGTGGACTTGTAAATTTTGCCAATCGATAGTTTTGAAATGCTGAGTTGTACCTTGAGCAAATCGGATTTTGCAGTGGGTAAGTAACTTTACCTTCAGGTTAGCATTAGCACACTGAAGCTATCATCAACATCTCTATGCACAATGATTTTGCCTCGACATCTCTCTATAGAGCGCCACCTTTTTTAACTTGGCATGAATTGTAGACAAAAAAATCACTTTGTATACCATACTACCTTGGCTTGTTCGGCAATATATTGCCTAATAATTATTTTCTATTTGGCTTAATTGTGAAGAAATCTTCAAGAGTAAGGAGCCAAGGACATGCCACTGAAGATCATCCACAAGTAGATGATGGTTTTGAATGTTTTTGTGAGTGGAAATTGGGAAACCTATATGACGATATGGGTCCCAAAGAACTTTTCACTTTTGAAATTTGTAGTGATTTTAATATTTGTAGTAAAATATTACCAAAATTAACAATTCTCGTGAAAACTTTCTTCCTGAAAGAAAGAAATAAATTTCCAAACATAGCTCTACTGAAAAATAGCACAAAACCTTAAGTTGATGGTTATAGGACATTCAACCGTAAAGCCATTCATGCCATACTCTCTGCTCTTCGAGTGATGTGGGTTATGTGGCAATAGAAGTAACCCAGCTAATACCGGTAGGTCTAAAAAAAACAAGAACTTTATGGACTTTACACTTAGCAGCTCTTTCCACAATCTTTTTCTGAAAGTTTTTTCAGCTTTTCAATCAGGCAAATCCAATGTACGAGGACGAATAAAATTATTGTCAAATTATCGAGTCATAGTTTTAGACTAAAATCTAGACAAAATTTGTCATACTTGGATGTTATCTAGGTGACATATAGATAATAATCGGATGGGTTCTTGTAGAAAACCAATTGTTTTTCAAAAATATTGGATTTTTGCTAGTTCCCGTGGAAAACTCCCGGCAAATTTGTTCCCAATTTTTTTTTGGGACATGTTCTCCGGACATGTTTTGGGGACACCATTTGTGATACCACCTTTTTTTTTTTAATTTACCTCAATTTGAAACTCCAAATGGCACCCAAAGTACTAATAAAAGATCCCATAAACCATACTTCTCCAGATAAGGAAAATTTTAGCCCAAGATATGGATATTTGGAGCTAGTAGGGTAAAATGACAAGACATTAAAATAAAAAAACCATTAAATTAAGTGATTTTTTCATGTTGGGAGCATTTTGTAAGATTGCCATGGTTTTTAAGTACTTATCAAAAATGGTTAAGGGTGATGGTATGGTTGGGGTACCCAAAAAAGCTGTCTTCGGGACAATTGCACTATGTGATGGTGTGTCAAACAAACATATTTTTTAATTTTAATAAAGTAAGACTTTATTAAATGTGATTTTAGTTTTCTACACTTATAACGTATCAAGGAAAAAAATTTGATTACAATCAAAGATTTTTAAGTAATTTTATTTGATTTTTTAGTTGAAAAAGTAAGTTATGTCCCAATCACCTAGAATCCCTGAAATCAAGCAAATGGAATATCAAAAAAATATATATTATTATTATTTTTGAATATGACCTACGTCTAATTGTGTAGAGTACAAAATAATTTATTTTATCATAGAAAAAAAATAATGAATTGTGCACTATGTAGCTTGCAAATCCCAAAATTCAACATTTTTTTACACATCTATGAATGGATCTAAAAAAATTAATTTTTTTAATATAAACTCTTTGAACGTATACATTTTGATTCCATTGAGGTGCAGGATTTTATTTTTTTCATTTTAGGGTCTTTTTACTTGATCAAAATGAGCAATTAGGCAAACTTTGGAGGTTTTAAACAAAAATAACCTAATTAGTGTGTCCAAAAAGTGATACCCCAAGCTTATTATTGCCCTTAATGAGACTCTGGTCCACGGACGATTGTGAATGATGAGTTTGTTCAATTTCTTGGAGTAGTTCTATCATGAGACAAAAATATCTTGTAGGAGGTGTTTTCTCCATAACATCCACGTGATCTTTTCTTCCACTACAAAATTCCTGTCCTACAACCTACATGACGACAACATAAAAATTGGTTGTCTTGTTTTTGCCTTACTTTTTACCAAATTCATGAATGGAAAATTGATTCTATTGAGAACACATTACAAAATAAAAGATCACACTAAAGGAGTTATGTATATTGTAAACCTCCCATTTGTTGTACAGATCTAAAAATTGCACAATAGCTGTCCCAATTACCAAACAACAACTGCACAACAATCTTATTGTCTACACTTGGGACCCAGTAGTGATCGATTGAATTATCACACTTGACGCTTGGCTGCACACAGTGACTGCATAGTGTGCGGTGAAGGGTTGCAAGGATTTTTAACCGTGAATTACAACTTTGTTGCCTTTAATTTGCCATAAAATTAGTAATAAAAAACTTTGTTACATTCTATTTTTTAGGAGAATCTTAAAATGGCATTTGACAATCGTGCCAAATTTTAGAGCATGCAAGTCTCACTAGTAGAAAAGGTGGCGCTCCCCAAGGACATACCCATGCAAAATCACTACGTGGAATTGGACACTACTTGCCTAGGCATCTACCTCGACAGTGTCACCTTGTTTACTAAGCTAAAAGCACCAAAAACTGTTAGGTACCAATTGTGGTCACCTATAAAAGAGCTCGTTTCAAATTCAAGAGTTCCCAATCTAGTTATTACAGGCGTTAATTATGAATACCAAGTTAGCAGACTTAGATAAAAACAATTACTGGTACACCTAATAACATCAATAGTGGTCTATGCATATTGAGTTTGAAAATTTATAACAAAATCGTGCATTGTGGAAAAAAAAATTAAAAATTGAGCTTGGTTATTAAACTCAACGTTTTATGTGCTGCAATTTTTTATCATTGAAAATCAATGCTCCATCTAGATTGAAATGTTTAACCCCTAAACGTCAAAAAAGCCCCACGGGCCTTTTAGAAAGGAATATTTGAAAAAAAATTAAAATTAAAAATCTCAACCAAATCAAGGGGAGAATTGGTGCATTGGAAAGCTACTGAAAAAGCAATTTAAATTCTTGATTTACGCTTCATTTGGGAGCTTATGGAATCATCCACAAGCAATCAAAGTAGTCGGAATGAACAGGAGTTGAAGTTGGATAGTTCACGTCGTTTTTGAAAAAGTGTCGCAACAGAGCCGTTTTTTTTTTAAAACAACAAAAAAAACAAAAACAATTTCTTTTTTCTTTTTTCCTCTGAAAATTTAAATGCCTTCCGAGCTGCCCTGCCCAGGCCCTCTTGACGTTTAAAGGTTAAACTGACCGCAACTGTACCCCTTACCTTAGTGTCTTTATATTATTCTGGAGAAGGATTTGAGTTTTATCTATGTGGTGATTAGCAAGTTTACTCTATTGTTGTAAAGCGGAAATGAAGGATGGGAAGCTGGCGTCTGATCGTGTCAAACAGTAGGACCAATAGATGCGAGACCGTAGTTTACAAGACAACAAAATACATGACAATCATTGTGAGAGCCAGTATAGACTTTTGCACACTCAGATTCTGTCTTTCTTCTTAATAAATAACTTCACTTTTATTTTGATACAACTAGAATAATTTCACACTTGGTCATCTATGATGTGAAAATCTATGCATTCATGTGGACATACCCATTAAGGTTGGAATGTCCTAAATCCACCAACTTAAGAAACACCGTCTCATTCTAACAAGGTTATTTATGAGAAATATTTTTTAGTCATTTGGAAGAAGATTTCTTATGGAATGCACAATTTTTGTAATTTAATTTGCAATATTGGTACTAATACAAATATTTGAAGTGAAAAGAGCTTCGTGACCTAAATCATACCTCTAGGTTTCCCCATGTCCACACTGTGTGGTACTAATTTTCACTCATAATGATATCCAAAACCACCAACTATTTCTTTGCAATGTTTGGTATGCCATTGGTTTACTTCAATAGTGAAATCGGTGGTTTTGAGTCTCAAATGTGGTGGCCCCAAGAAAACTCAACATCTCATAATTGGGAGAGGTGGTAGTTTTAAGACATCCAACCTTACGCCACCCAACACCCAACTATGTCCTTGTGTATTGGTAGCGTACATTAATTTTTAGAACACGAGTGTATTGTACACCTCTTATACATGACAACAGAACTGTTAAATAAATGGTAACAGGTGTGAAAATCTATGCATTATAATGAAGATGCTACATGTACTTAAGGATATGATATCAATGATACTTGAATTTCAAAATTTGAGTGAATATGCAACATTTGTTCCTCAAGTACTTAAGGATATGATATCAATGATACTTGAATTTCAAAATTTGAGTGAATATGCAACATTTGTTCCTCAAGTTTTGACGCTACTTATAAAGGACAGCTCATAATATGTACTCCATAGCAACAACATTCTCTTGAAATCATTGCTATCACTTTTCTTGAAATTGTGAAAATTACTTTTCTTGAAATCTAGCAATAACATTGGTTTTGACACTTGGGATTCTAAGTTATACTCCCTACATTCCGCAAAAGACCTTGTTTTCACTAAAATCCATGAATTAAACGTTATTTTCCCTTAAATTCATGGATTAAGCTTAATTCCACGATCACAAAGGAAGTATGTTGACTGAGATGCAAATTCATGGATTTAATACAAAGGGGGTATTCTGACAGCTTGAAAATGTATGTATGATTAAAATCTATAGCAATAATTCATGATTAACCCTTTAACGTCCCGATTCAACACTGTTTTCAAAGATTTGTTATAAAATGGTTGATGTAAAACGAAAATGGAGTTGATGTACAAAACAAAGTTGTAAATGTCAATGTGTAGATAACATCCGTACGGTTGGATTCATCATATTTATTATTAATATTTTTAAAGTAATTTTGCAAGGTTTTCTCTTGAAATTCAATTAAAAATCCAAAATTAACACAAAAAAATTTAAAAAAATTGTAATGAAATTAGAATGACATGCACTACGAGATGGTATGGTTTCCATTATTTGATTCTACTTACTATGGAAAATCATATTTAAGGTCGTTCTTTTTGAACTAAGATTGAAACTTGACATTAATCACTTTTGTAAATATTCAAAAATTCACATTATCTTATTTGGAAGATCTATACCGTACAAATGGTATTCAACTAGCACAAGAATGAAAAATAAATAAAAAAATGGATGAAAAACATCCGGTACCTACAGAAATCGAGCTGCTGAAATTCATCCGGCGTCCAGAATCTGGACGCCGGCGCGCTAAAGGGTTAATATGATCAAAATCCATGGATTAAGACATGTGCCAGATTGTTTGCAATACGGTGAAGCAATTATCAAGCACGCACAAAGTTTAATTGCCGGCAACGTATGAATACACTTGAAAATCACGATTTTATTTTGGTACAAAATTTAAGTCAATATCATGGTCTTTTGTGGGACAGAGGGAGTAGCAAACCCTACAACAAGACTGGAGAGGAACTGATCACCTGCCAAAATCCAAGACACAGGTCAGAAATCTTGCAAACACCAAGGAAGCTTGACGATTGCAAGTAGGGGAGGGGGTCCCCAACTCCAACAATTATTATTATTAATTGTTTAATAAGGGACATTTTATTCCATCACAATTGAAACAACCTAACAAGTCACATTGAAACCATGAAGGTAAAAAAAATTGACAAATGAACCTGAAATTGTATTAATCACTCCTAAAGACAACCACGGGTAGAAAAATCATACTTGGGCACCATGCTACAATGCGATAGAGTGATGCCAAAATCTGAGTTGGGTACCACTTTATGCGTCTCACATAGTGTGACTTATGTTTAACTCATTTTATGTGTGCTAAAAACTCCGTCTTTAACACCATGTACACAGTTGCAGCCATGGTGTTTATAGCACCCTTTAATTTTTGTAATTTCCCAATGTTTTTTTCATACCGAAAATCACACTATTTTTGGAGGGGATACCCATATTAGGCCATCGCCCAAAAAACTATACTATATATACATATTACATATTATATATAATTTATTTTGTTTATTTATATTAACAAAAGTGTAAACTTTACAAGCTCTGTCAAGATTCTGTTTGAGAACTTTGACGACCCCCTATTGAATACTCTTATTGAGGCCCTCTTTACACTAGAGGCGAGGGGCCGTGAGAAAAGAAATTTCAGCCAATGGGATGCGTAGAAATCGAGAAGACCGACGAAGGTCACTTTACACCCGAAATTTTCAGTCCAAGGGACAAAACGAGGAGAAAATGACATGGACAGCACTTTTGTCCTAGGTGGCAGCAAAAAGGCACATTTTTCAAGTCCCCCGGATTTTTCGTCAGGCCCACCTCAAGAGGTGGGCCTGACGCAAAATCCGAGGGGCCGTTTGGCCAAAATTATCACAGCCAATCATTTTCATTTTTTAAATAATTTTTCAGAACGGCCACTTTTATTGACGGCCAGTTTTTTGACCCGTTTTCTACCCATAGCTATTACTATTCATTCCAGATTTTCGTCCTTTTACATTACAATTCATTAGTGGACTCATACACAAGCATATGATAGTGAAAACATCCTCAAAAATGTCAAAAAAACAACCGGAAGAGCCCCTAAAGAATGAGGACAGCATAGTAAGTGGCCGGTAAACCCATAATGTTTGTCAACCCATGATGTGTATGCCGGGTATAAGCCCCCCCCCCCCCCCCCCCCCCCCCCCCCCCCCCCCCCCCCCCCCCCCCCAATCCCCCAAATACTAGAGTCTCGGCCTTGGGGTAGAAAGGAGAGGTACACTAAATAGGTAGATTAGTGTTAGATAATTATAAGATTTGAAAATATTATAGATTTTTACTCTCGACAAAAAAATTTACCAAAGTCATTGATTCCAATACTATTGAAAGATCCCCATCTTGACCAATATAGAGGGTAAAAAAATTGGTCAACAGTAAAAACTTATAACATGTTTATGTAAATTAGTGTATCTAACACTAATCTACCTATTTAGTGTAGTGGGGTAGAAACGAGAGGGGTATTAAAAAAATCAGCACATTGTTTTAGGGCCCCTTCTCACTTTACACTATATCCAAAGGACGTCAAATTCAAAGTTTGGCTTCTCAAGAATGAGCCATGGCCCTTGGCCGGTTTTCTCCACGACTTCTCGTTTCTAGTGTAAAGAGGGCCTGAATTGAACTTTACTCATGTATAGCAGCCGCATACATGATTACCAGTATATTCGAGCTGGACTGAGTGCTTGTTTGATTCATAATAAAAATGCTGGAAGGTATGAATGAATGAATGATGACTTGGCCGGCGAGTAACCAAGTTGGTGGGTGATAAGGGACCGGGGGGAATAAAAACGATCAGCGCCGGCGGAGGTCGGTGTACGTGAACGAATGATCACCTGTTTGATGACGGAGTTACTAATCATCCATACATAACATTCCTTCTCGGATGTCCTCATTCATGATCGAGTTGGTGTTGTGGTACTAGCGTGATCATATTTGGATTAGCTGACACCAGCTGCACTGCCACCTACCCTTTTTCTTATTTTTCTTATTTTTTCTCTCGAATCCATGTTCCTTCTTCTCATCATTTGGTGGGCGTTTTGGGCTTCTACAATCATGGACTTTGTTCTTGCTACTAACTTGAGGCCTTCTCCTTCACGCCATCCCACTCTTCACAATGAAGAATAACTTTAGACACAAGAGCATTCCCACTCGCAATCATATAAATGTTGCTAAAATGAAGTAGAGTTCGTATAGTCAAACGACATAGCATAAGAGCAATTCCATCGCAGCCTCCTCGCACTCCAAAACTAAATGAAAAGTGCCAAGGGCCCTTCCAAAATGCCTCTTGACTCTGGGATCCTAGCATGTTAAGAAATGGCCCTTCAAATCACTATTTAGTTGATTATAACCCCACATTCTACTTGTAATTGGTCCATTGACTATTTGATGTGCACTTTTGATGTGTGAGGGGCCTTCAAGGGTGGGGGAATGTAAGTGCAAGTGCTCTTCAAATGTAAATGAATAATTTCAGCGAGTCGTCTTTAGCGTGTAGGAGTGGGGATACTCTAATAGAACAATGGGAGTCAACACCCATTTTGTAATGAGACCACACTCTATTTACAATTTAAAACTAAATTTATGTAACAATGACACGATAATTGCAAATTTCATGTAAGTTTACCCATGGTAAGAATGGCAATTATCACCCCCGGCACCTAAGCCTCTTACTGATTTAATTATTTATTGATTGGAACAGCCCCTAACTTCCCTCATACTGTGCTGGCCCCTTGCCCAATATATTGTTCCCCATTCACTGCATGATTTGCATATCCAATTTTTTGAAGTCAGTGAAGAAAAAGGGCACCATTGGCCATTGGCATTTTTATTGTATTAGACTCTTATGCAGCCACTCAATCAGTATCTTGCTGAATTCCATATTATCCCCTTTATATGTTGACATTAGGTGCAACTGAAAAGTGATATTCTGGGAGCAAGTTCCGAACTGAGTATATCGGTTTAGGGTCCTGTGAGCATATCAGTTCCGAGGTTTTGTGAATATGGGCACTACACTAAATAGTGTATTTAGTGTGAGGCACTGTAATTGTGAACATCACTCTAAATATCAAAAAACCTACTTTTGTAAAAACACTAAATGTGAATTCTCACACTATTTATGAAGAATAGTAACTTTTTGACATTGTGATCTTTTGAGATATGGATATTTAGTGTGAGTAAGGAATGAAACTTGAGATGAAAGTTTAGATGGAAAAATTGAAATTTTAGAAATGAAATGAATCAAACTGGATGATAACTGAAATCATAGATGTAGCCGCCAACACTAATTACCCACAAATTGACAATTAGTGTTAGACAAGTAGTAGGGGTAAGCACATTATTCATCACCTCACACTAAATACACTATTTAGTGTACTTCCTCTTGCTCCACATTTGTTTTGGCAAATTGGCATATTAGGATCTAGTTTCGCAAATTTCTTTTCAAATATGAGTGGAATTTAATTTGACTAAATATAGGCTTGACTTGACAATGCGTTTGTAAATAAATAATTATCTATATTGCATAGATGTGATTAGCAAAAGTTATGAACATATCAGAATCCACTCTCATTGGATGGAAGCTAGAATTTAGAAATGATATTTTTTCTTATCAAATCTAGCTTGGATGTCAATCTACACTTCATCATCTTTTTTATTACATTAACCCTAAAACGTCAAGAGGGCCTGAATGGGGCAACCTGGAAGGAATCTAAATTTTTTTGGGAAAAAAAATTTTTAAAAAGAAAAAATGGGCAAAAACGGCTAAGCAGTGCACTGCTGGCTAGCACTGTAGCACTGCGGCGCTGCTGAACTTCAGCTGGCCCAACCTCAAAACTTGTTCAATTTGATAACTTTGATTGCTTACCAACGATTCCACAATCTCTCAAATGAGGCGAAAATTTGGAATCTAAATTTCTTTTTCAGTAGCTTTCCAACGCAACAAGTCTCGCTTGATTTGGTTGAGAAATGAAACTTTTTTCTCCAATTATTCCTTTATACCAAGCCCGTGGGGCTCGCTTTGACGTTTAAGGGTTAACCTCGCAGTAGCCCAACATCCTATGGCTCAAACTTCAACAAATGCACGTTAGGGTGTATCAACTTTCTAACAAAGATTTCACTGAGATTCAGTACATCTTTGTGCATTTTAATAAAGCACTACACTAAATAGTGTATTTAGTGTGAGGTGATGAATAATGTGCTTACCCCTACTACTTGTCTAACACTAATTGTCAATTTGTGGGTAATTAGTGTTGGCAGCTACATCTATGATTTCAGTTATCATCCAGTTTGATTCATTTCATTTCTAAAATTTCAGTTTTTCTATCTAAACTTTCATCTCAAGTTTCATTCCTTACTCACACTAAATATCCATATCTCAAAAGATCACAATGTCAAAATGTTACTATTCTTCATAAATAGTGTGAGAATTCACATTTAGTGTTTTTACAAAAGTAGGTTTTTTGATATTTAGAGTGATGTTCACAATTACAGTGCCTCACACTAAATACACTATTTAGTGTAGTGAAAAATCACCCTTAGATTTAAATAATTAACATAACAACCTAGGCGTGTGAAATGCATGTGACTTTAAAAAAGAATTCCAACATGGTAACAATATTGCATTGCATGTAAAAATGACATTAGAATGTGCACGGGGTCACAAGAAATGGGAGATGGTAGCCCCATAATCAAGCTCGTTGAATTCCTTATTATCACATTTGTGTGCAATTCTATGACATGTGATAATATGTGATTTGGGATATCTGTGTGGAAATGGTCACAGTCTTGGTCAGATTCTTGGTTTCAAGGCCACACTCTTGGACTCTTGAGAATTTAGTGGACTTTTCTCGCTGGTGGAATTAACTACAGTTTGCACTACACGGTCCACTGAAATCACATATATTGTGGGTGGATGAATAGCGTGGGTACATTCATCCATTAGGGCAATTTCTCCTCTGTTTGAACAATTTTTAATTCACTTTGAACAAGTTTTTATTAATGATGGATGAGTTTTGCCACAATATTCTGGAAAAATTAATTATTGGTAAAGCCTCTCGTAAATATTGTGGGCCACAATATATGGTGATTTCAGTGTAGTGAATGACGGGTAGATAGCAGCCATTCTAGGACTACCCATAATTTAGAGAAGCAAGTAAAAAAAGGAAGAGTATGAATCACAAAATTCCTTAATGGTCACAAGAAAGGCTAAGGTAGAGACACCCATTCTCGACAACTTAAGACATGCACTACAACTAGGATAGATGAATCGATATTTTGTGATTTTTTCTCTTTTAAGATTATGAAACTAAGAAGTTTCCGTATTTTTAAACATTATTTTTATAATTATTTGAATAAGTACAAATTTCCAAAGTGGTAGATGTGGGTTCACTCAAAACTGATTATTGGCTCTAATGTACAAACGAGGTACATCTTCCCTTTCAAAATTTAAAAACCAGGAAGAAATCTAGGACGGTTGATTTTGTGTACGTGGTCGGGAATAGATCACTCAACCTTACATTTATTGACTTTTGTCAATTTTGTGTAGACGATGTCCCTATTCCACCCAATTAAATGAACAATAGGGATTTGCACCCCCTATTGCTTGGTTTTTACTCATCCAACAACTTTTTTGAGAATTAGAGTGATAGATGACACATTCCATTCTATTAGGGAATTTAGTAGGAGTCTAACAAGTATGATTTACCTAAGATCTAGGATCTTTAGTAGGGATACAAAGTCAGAGGCTTAACAATGAAATGACTATTTGCAAATATTTCGTCATACCAAACCTTATTTTGCAAAAAAAATATATATTTGGCACAAATGAGTTGACCTTGACTCTAAATACCGTAATTCTCATCCTCCATGGAAAAACTAAACAAGCTAAAAATTAGTAATTTTGGATCCTATGTTATAGAATGGAGTAAACTAATAAAACTTGATTTCTGAGCAATCTTGGAAAGCCACCCCAAATTCTATATCTAGTTTGTTTAGTTTTTCCATGGAGGGTGAGAATTTAGACATGTAGAAAACGATTTGGGTGATTCTCAGTCCATTTTGAATGCTCACCCTTTTATTTCATCTATGTATTCATTGACTTTCCATTTTTTTGCAATTGGTTATCTCTATTTAACCCTTGAACATGCCATAGGCGCTTTTGTGACCGTATAGTATATTTGCAATCGAACGGTGGTATTTCATCAAGATAACAATGACCAAACACTTTTCAGTACAAAGTAAGATCAATAGTCATAATAATACGAGTGCAATAATATATCATAATTCGAATATTAAACCACGATTGAACAATTACAAGGCTGAATACGGATTGTAGAGAGGGACCCAAGCAAGGGCCCCTAAACGTCCATTTGTTCAAAAAGTGAACAATGTGTAGAATTAAACACAATTTTTTCATTTGTCATTATCTCATCTGTCATTGACTTTTTGCACCGTGGATTTTTACTATATATTTTATGGAAATTCACCTTCATGCATGTGTGATCCAATTAAACGAGGGATGATTTGTGAAATTTTTATGTCTCATTTCACGTTGTAGTGATTCACCCAAAAAATTTGAAGATTTTAGTGTTAAAGCTTTCTTAAAAAAGTCAACCCAAAAAATTAAGCAACCAAAAAAATTCCAAAAATCACTACACTTAGAATATTACATTTCAACTCATCACATCAACTTTCATGTACAAATTGTAAACATCTTATATGTGATCGAATTACAAAAGAATTTATTATTTTAAGTTTCAAATTTTATACAAAAACAGTGGTGACAACAATCATAGATCTAATTAACTGTATGGATAGAATCAAAAATTCGTAATGTACAACTTTTATTCATATATCAAGTTCAAAAATATCCCCTTTTTGTTACATTATATAGGACATCTTTGAAATTCTCCAAATGTGGAGAGGGGTGAGGACACGTAAGGGTCGAGGGTTAACCTCGGATTGTAAAAATCGCTAAAAATCTGCAGTATTATGGGTGTGTAGAGTGAGTAGCCTACAATTTGAGTAGTCACTTTATTGCTGTTGATGGAAATTAAATACGAGCCCCTAATGTTGCTGCATCAAGTACACCCAGACCTCTTCAACCCTTGAAGGACAAATTATGTTGTTGGGACATTGTGAGTATTTTTGGGGGTTTTAACCATTCATTGATGAGCAGATATTCATCATAGATTCTTGGAATGGATGTTATTGGATTTGTGGTCTTATCGTTAATTAGAACATGCCCACCTTAGAAGTGAATTCTCAAAATTTTCTGCAAATTTTTTCTAGAAAGTGAATGAAATTCAACATGTATATTCTCATAGGGTGAGATTTCCACTAAACATGAGCACGGGGAGAAAGCATGGTAAACTGAACCATTGAATTACATCATGAAGATTCAACAATACAAGGTTAAAAAATGCATGTTAAGTTTAAATTATTTTACAGAAATGTAGTAGATATGTTGTTTTAAAAGTCAAACAAAAATATTGAAAAATAAATCTTTAATGAATTTATATATGTTTATACAACTTGATTTGTTTTAAAAAAAAAGGTAGTCTACAATCACATAAGTTTGAAAAAAATGGAATACAAGAGCATTAAATTGTTTTTTTTCAATTTTTTTTTTGTCTACCTTCGACATCATTACAAACTTCAAAAATATTTTTTAAAAATGATTAAGTTGAAATACTTCAAGTCATGAAATCTACGTTTAAAACCACTTTTATACAATTTTTCCAAGCACTACTTTTAGTAATTTTTTGAGTAGATTTTCTTTTGAAACTTTGGATTTAAGTATATATAACAACAATAGAGAGCGACATGAAAAAAAATAAAAAATAAAAGACAATTTTTTATTTTTTTGAATAGCCTTTGACCAAAACATTCGGATTTGAGTATAGCGGCGGACCTTTTTGGTCAAAAATACTATGCCTTCACCCCACGATATAGAAATTGGATATCCTATTACCACCACCAATCCCAAAATCGGTTGTCTTATGTGGCCCAATACCGTCAACCGCTCACACCATTTTCATAATTTTTGGAAAGTCAGTTTATAATCGAGGAAGGGAAGGAGCGGATTTTGGTGAGTCAAGCCACCAGTATGGATCGATGTCGTGAACATATTTCCAACTTGTCAGGTTATGTAAATAGCAGTATGTGATATGTAAACGTCATTAACATATCTCCAGCTGGTCGTAGTCGTTTTAGGTTGCAACCAACTTGACTTTTGGTTATCAATAGAGTAGTTTTCAATTTTCGCAGCTCTTGGTTTTTAATCTCTTGTGCTCACAGTGATGGGTACTTTTACAAGTGGTCATTAGCACAACTTAGTGTGGAAGTAGGGTGTTTTGTATGTCGAGGAATGGATCACGGCTTACTTTTCCACTTTGAAAATTTGTAGCAATTTCAACATGAAGAAATAAATGGTCGCAACAATTGCAATATTCGTGAAATCCTATTTTGAATCTGCAGAAAAATCTTACCATGTACAGAAGTGTTGTAAATAGTTCAGCAAACTTAAGTTGGTGGTTATAGGTCATCCAACCTTAGAGACACCTCAATACTGCTCCATGGGGAGATTACTTTCAAATATTACGTCATAATGTGTGAACAAAGATAGGGTTCAAATAAATCTTTGAAGGTAAATTTTATAAATGGTTTACATTGATATAGGATGCTCAAAATTGATTACAAGAACAAAGATGAGAATATTGTCATAATATTATTAGTTAGCGAGATTTATTTTTAAATTTTAGGGTACTTTTAAATACCCTTTGTTCACACATGATACTCAAAAGATACAAAGTGTGATGAACCCCCCAACTATGGCTCTCTCTAACTATGTTTATTCTAAATTAAGGATTATCTATGTTCAGTGATTGGTACACATAGCGCTTTAACCCCTAAAAGCCCGAGGGGTATTGGACAAAACATAGATGTGTTATAATATGTGCCTTCCATATGTTTGATGAAGGTTGGTTCAATAGACAAAATGTAGAGTATCATCTTTACAAATTATCCGTACGGTCAAACTTCCTAAATAATCTTTAGATCATTTTTTAATGAATTTAAAAGCATTAACCTTCGAAAATTTGTATAAATTATAATTTTCAATTTTAGAGTTCAAAATTTAGTACGAATGGTTAAAGTTGGGCTATCTATCGTAAACTTCAAAAAAGCAAGAGAAACGATGGAGGAATCATCATTACTTTCCCCAAATAGCAAATTTTGTAACACTAAGACAATGTTGAGGTGATCTACTTTGAAAATTTCTCCCGGGTGGAGTTTAACTCGGATTGCCATAATTCAAATTGGGTTGGAAAGTAGACTTGATGTAGTATTTTAAATTATTTTTTATTTTTTCAAAAAAATATTTATTTGTTCCGGGCAGCCCGTTTTTTCCGGGCAGCGACCAGAAAATGGTCGCTCGGGAGCTTAGGGGTTAACCCTTTAGTGCCTAGGGTACTGTAGCAGACAGCTCTGGATTTCAGTGGGTTTTTCCACTGTGGTTGAGACTACCAAAAATAGAATGGGTTAAATTAGAAAGTAACCGTACAATTCTATTCTCAACTCGAGAGCACACATTTTATTAAAATTTGAGAATCATCTGATGGTGGGATCGGAAGATTATAGTATGTATTTGAACTGTATAATGCACGCTCAAAAACGAGATTTTGGGGGGTGTGTGACTTCAAAGTTAAATAGAATTTGAGGTAAATTTTCAAAAATAAAAGCAAAGACGTTCAGCTATGCCCTATGTCAACACCTCTCCGTTGCAATCTTTCATATCAAAAATAGACTCACACATAATTATTGTGAGATTTATAAGTGAAAGTGACTTGTCCATGTACGGTTTAGGACAAAATTTTATACGTTGAAAATTGACATGAGTGGGTACATTAGTCAAGATCGGATTACACACACTATTGGAAGATGAAGAAGAGAACACAATCCAAAAAAATAAAACAAGATAACAAACTTCCAAACACAAGAAATACTACACAATACATATGTTGTATTTGTAAGTATTTATTGTATTTTCAAGTATTTACAGTATTTTTGCGTTCTGTTGATAGGTATTTTGATAGTTGTACAATTCCAAATTGAAAATTTCTTTTTCTGGAAGGTGCGTAATGTATGTGCGCAAATCTGAACTTCAGAACTGAAGTTCCAATTCTTCACGGATTCTCTGTTATTTGCATTTCTGACGTTGCAGTGACCATAATCTGGCTTGCTAGGCACTAAAGGGTTAAGAGTGTGGGGACAATAGTTTATGACACCAAACTTCGAATGCAATGAAGGGTGAATTGAGGGAGAAAGATATGGATGTTTTTACTTCACCCTTACCTATACTGCATGTATTTCAAATCTAGAAGGAGGTTACATTTACCTGTCCATCTTTAGTTTTGATTCCTAAAATTAAGTTTATATTGCATTTCAAAAATATTCATACATACTACATATATCAGAATTCCAATATTATGTTGTTTCAAAATGTTGGAACGTCCCTTGTTGGATTTTTTTACATTTAACTATTAGATTAGTTTTTTGTCGTAAGCACTTACATTTCTTCATTTGATAAAAAATTCAAAAAATATACAAACGAGATGTGTTATAATGGTGGCTTTAGAGCACATTATAGTTATGTCAAAACATTTGATCTTTAATTGATGGAAAAAAAGCAGTGCACATATGTTCGGTACAATTGGAGTATCGCAACTAATAATGATATTTAATTATAAAATATGTATACGTTCATTATCAACTACACACTTACAAATACTTCATTAAAAACCTATAACATTTACCCATAAAAAGCATTTACAAAGCAAACGACCGTATCGATTGAATCACAGTCCCGTAGTTTAGGACCAGGTTCAATACCCAAACTGTCTAATATTTAATTATATCTTAAAATATATTTAGGTTAAAAAAATATTATATAAAATCTGATTTTTTCCCTAACAACTTTAAACAATAATAATAATTTCCCAAAGTTTTAGGCATTTGCTTTAGACTCATATTCTGCCGAATATACTACTAAACTACGATAAACTTTATTATCTATGTTCTGAATTACCGCACTAGGAAGGTAGGGTCGGCAAAAAATAATTCTCCAAAAAAAATGCCGAAAAAATAAATAAACTTATCAAGTATTTTGTCGAAATCAACAAAAATAAAGTCAACAAAAATTGTAGACAAAAATCAAAAGAAAATGTTTAGCCGCTAGAAAATTTGATTGTTAGTTATTAATAGCCAAATTTGTAATAATTATTTTTGAAAGTGCCGACTTCCACAATTTGAACTTTTATTAATTATTCGACAGGAAAGTGCTGACCCTTCCTTCCTAGTACGGTAGTTAGGAAGTAACTATATTTAAGTATTGACCTTGAATTCCCACAAAAAAGACAAAATATAATTGAACAAAGTTGATACATTGCATTAAACATAGTCTATGTGATAGATTAAAAGAAAGTTGTAAAAACCAAAGTTTTCATCTATAGCCAACCGATGTTTGGTTCTCTTAAGAAACATTAGAGAAATTAACATGATATTTTCCCTCTAGATTTTGGACAAAGTTTTTTAATATGTGATGGTCTTTCTCTTCTATGGATCTATCTCCAATCTAATCATTAGCATGACTGTTAGCTTGATTTTTCACATGGAAATCACTTATAATAATGAGTAAGCCTCGCAGGACCTAAGTGAGATGGTGAGAAGTGCTAACAGGAGAGAGGTCTTGTAACTATAGGTTAACTAAAAAGATTTACAAAGGTTGTCCCTAAAATTCAATGACGTCCTTGGGAGTTTGAGAGCTTGGCGTTCTGTCAAGGTTACCTATGACATTAGAGGATCAACAAACTGTTGCATAAACCATGTCAAGTGACCAAGTAACGCTTTTAAGTTTAGGAACGTGTTTCAGCAGTAGTCGGGGTTCTATAAAACAAAGACATTGGTACTATACTTGAACGATCTAGAGAGTGAGGAACAAAGTACAAGACATCCAAGGCGAGTAGGAGTAAAGTTCACTATCTAAAGAGAGAAGTAGATTGCATACCAGTGTCCATGGATAAATTTATACGTGCGTGTTAAGACAATTTTTGGCAGGAAGGTTTTAAGAGAAGGGAACAACCTTGAGCGTATCAAGAGAGTGACAACATAAGCAACTCGGTAAATGAATAGAGAGACAAGCAGTAGAAGCAAACATGAATAGAGAGCAATAAAGAATTGGACATCCATTCGTCACTTGGTTCCATTGGAAGTAACAACATACACGCACACCACGTATAAATCAAATGGCAACCCAGTGTCCAAGCTAACCATGTCTACGGCCCAAATTCGAGCTAGACAAGCAAGTGTCATACTTCTAACTTCTTCCATCACTTGTACTATTATGCCCTAATTATGTGTGAGCAACCACCAGTGCCACCATCTAACGTCCATGCCGTCCTTGGTCACCGCGGCCCCTAATGTTACCTTATCTTGTTGTTGCGTGAGGTAACAATGACAATTTATTTCCCAATTGGCATTATATTTCTCATATTACACCAAAAGGCCAAATTATACAATTGGTTGTATGACATACAACATAAATGAATTAAGTTTTTAGGTTTGGTTATATTATATAAAAGATGTATTGAAAATTACCCCTACCCAATAATCAAAATGCCTACAATCTTGGCTTGAATGAAGATCTTTATTATAAGAATGTTCACCATGAAGAATCTTTATACTACACCTATGATTAAATAATTACAATTTTATAATTTATTCATATAGTATCCAAATAATGCGTGATACAACGTATTAAAATCCTCTTATCATTTGTCAATCAGATCCAAAAAAAAGGATTTAGTTCAAACGAAGTATCATGTGACAACGTATTGAGTACCGAACCATGTCACATGGATGTATTTGTAGACTGCGTTAGTTTATGTAGTCTTAGGAAGATTTCATCCATTTATTTCTTCATCCAACTAGTGTTTGGGAGTATGAAATGGAAAAGCTTGTTGGACTTGGCATACTTTGCCAAGTAAAAAACAAAACATCTACGCACAGAAAAAAGCTATCTCTCACGCCTTGAAATGAGAATCCAAGAGTGCAAGTGTTAAGAGAAGCACGAAGCTTTACTGAAAGGCAAACTAACTGCCATAGCTAAGCAAACCCTCACAACAAGGTTCATTTGAGAATGTGTATGTTATGCATTCTTGTTGGTTTTTGATTGCAAATTCAATGATGGTGTATGGTACTTAATATGTTGTGTATGGCGATCTTTAACCCTTAAACGTACCACTCCTTTGTAGGAAAGTCAAACTACACAATTTACTGAATTTTTGCCTTCAAGAGTTATCAAAATGTATTTTGTAATATTTTTCATGCATGGAATTGAATGTTTCCTATTGGTCTTGAAATTTTCAGATTTTTTTGATTTAATACGGCATTTTTAACAAATTTTTAAGTCAAATACTTCAAAAAATATTTTTTATTACAAAAAAGCTTTAAAATTTTAATATTTTTTGGAAGCAGGTACAAATTACAATGGAGAATCACATGATATGTTTTCCATAGAAACTTTTTATTTCAATTTTGAAATTCGAAAGCTGAAAATCCCATCATTCATATGTAGTGTAATTCAAACCTTGACCTACAAAGCTTGCACAAGCAATAAAATACTCAATAATTGGAATTTTTAAGATTTGAAAAGTGGAGTACAAACTAGACTTAATAAACTTCATTTTCTTAGTTGGGTGTATTAGCAACAAAAGTCATCTTCAAGATCAAAATTGGGTTTGACCAACAAACATCCAGTAACTGGATGCGTGGACGTTTAGGGGTTAATTACAAAAGAGTAGAAAGTATGTACCATAGCAAGGTTGCCACCTTGCATACCAATATTTAGTGTTTTTTGAAAAAAAAAATGCTCAATGCTCAAACAATGAATTTCTAGATTTTCAATTTTGACCAAAATAATCATTAAAAAAATGGCCCAAAATAGTTTAGAAATGGCATAATAGAACTTAAAACAATTTATTTTGTTCTCAATTTTTTGTTTTTTAATTTAAAAAAAGAAGAAAAAATGGATGATTTTTTTCTTCTTTTTGAATTATTATTTTTTGTTCTTTTGTCCTCATAATTTCCAGTTTTTCAAGTTTTATTTATTTATTATTATTATTTATTTTTTTGGGCAAACTTGCTATGGTACCCCGGTATGCTCAATTGCTATGAGGTGGATGCACATACCTTGCACATTTTGGGTGTCAGTTATACGAGTTCTTGCCAAGATACAGTAGTCACATACACCAAAGGTATGTCGAGGACAACGAGGGAGAAATTTATTCCTTGTTGTTCATAAATGTCACCCCTCCTGCTGCAAACACTGTATTCAGATGTCAGTGATTTCTGGATGAACAGATGATGTATATATTTCTGGCACATGATCCAACCCGTTTTTTTCCTTTGTCCCCGGCCCTTACTGTTGTTTACTCCCACGCCCCAACTTTCAAGATGAAAGTCCAAATTTCAGTTGGGGCCAGGCGGGTCCAAAAATCATTGGGTTATTGGGCCCAAACCCATACATACATACATACATACAACCCCATGAACAGAGCTTAGGAATCTTGGGCAACAATCTCTATGATTGCAGTCAAAGTCCCAAAACGATGCGAGAGCAAAAAGCCACCTTGCCACCGGTCAATTTTGTAATTAAAGGGTTGAAGAAAGGCAACACAATCATGTTGAAAAGAGGAATTAACAAGTTGAGGAAAATAACAAATTCTAAAAGAAAGACAACACAATAATACACTTCTTAAAATTTGTCATTTTGACCATTTGACATCTCTATCTTCTTTCCCAAAAAAAAAGAAAAAAAGAAAGAAGATTGATTTGTTAGAAGCTTGGAGATACAAATGTAATGCACAACTTGATTTTATCATGTCAATTGTATTATAGGAACAATGATTTCTATTGCGTAGAAAACAATCGAGGAAAGATTTATGAAGATTTAGAATTTTGAAAGTGGTTGTGGTTAACCCTTAAAGGACAACCCCAGCCCCACGGGCTTGGTTTAAAGGAATAATTGGAGACAGAGTTTCATTTCTCAACCAAATCAAGCGAGACTTGTTGCGTTGGAAAGCTACTGAAAAAGCGATCTAGATTCCAAATTTTCGCCTCATTTGAGAGATTGTGGAATCGTTGGTAAGCAATCAAAGTTATCAAATTGAACAAGTTTTGAGGATGGGGCAGCTGAAGTTCAGCAGTGCCATAGTGCTAGCTAGCAGTGCACTGCAAAGCCGTTTTTGAAAAAAAAAAAAAAAAAAAAAAAAAAATTCCAAAAAAATTTAGATTCTTTCCGGGCTGCCCACCCAAGACCCAAATTGTCCTTTAAGGGTTAAGCAACCAACGTCATCCTTGTGTGGTTTTGTTGGTATTGTAAATGTTTGTTGCATGTAGAATTTTATGAAAAATTGTTACATTCATTTATTTTATGTCTTTATTTTCCCATATTATAAATTTTGGAAGGATACTGTAATTCATTTTTTTGGATAAATTGACCATATTTAGAAATAACTAAAAAAACATATGTTAATAAAAATATATATAAATATTGATGTATGTGGATAACATTCCTTAAAAATTCAATCTTACTATTGTAATGAAACCTTTTCTTTTAATCCCTAAGTGATCAAACAAAAGATGTAAGACCAACTAATTAAATTATCCTCAAAAAATGTTATGTAATATTGTTGTTTGAATCAGGAAAAACAATCAAAAGAATAGCACAAATTTTTAGGAAAATGTAGTTTCCAAAAAAAAAAATTATATTGATTATTCAACATGAGATGTTGAGCATGATAGCCGAGTTCGGTACCATGTGTTTTGTAGTAGGTAAATTCTTTCTTTGTTTCATTTTTATCATTTCTACCAATGTACATTTAAGCCAAAATCCATCCTTGTCCAAATTGATGGGGCTGCTTCCAACTTTTTATAGTATCTTTGTACTTAGTCTGACAAAAGAAATTCTGATATCTTTATGATATGGCCATGACAGATGGTCAGCTCATCTAATGAAATTTGTACGTGGTTGTATCTCCTTTTTATTGAAAATATACGGTGTATAGTACACGGGTATCAGTATTGTACTTCCATTCAAAGTACAAGTATTTTAGAAACACATACTGTAGTCGGCCGTGAAAAGTAATTATGAAAAGGAACCCATATCTTTAAGAAATTATTTTTTCAAAAGAATATATTTTGTATGATTGAAAAGAGAATCTTCAATAATACTCACATAATTTGGCATTTGTTGAAAAGTAACTTTCCCAAAAAAAGTTGTTTAGCATGACCTGCAAGCTCTAATGGTCTAGTACGATATTGGTGTAAAGTGATAAAAATGGATGAAAATTTCATACCATAGCCAAAAAAAAAATGTTGATGTTGAAACCCGTCATAAAAAAATCGGTAATTCAACAATTGTACAATCGGTAATTGATTGAAACAATTGTAGAATTACCAATTGTTAATTCTACAATTGTTTCAACCAATTTGTAGAATTACCAATTGTTAATTCTACAATTGTTTCAACCAATTTGTAGAATTACCAATTGTACAATTGTTTCAATCACATGGGTTCATAACGGTTTCAAAATTCCAATATGTATGCGCCTTCAAGTATACTTGTTATAATTTGAGTCGTGCACCCTTGAGTCTTCTACTTCCATTGTCCCGCAAAACGACCTTTTTGCTGAAATCCATGGATTATGCATTGATTTCACTGAAATTCATGGATTGAACTTAATTCCATGATCACAGAGGGATTATTTTGACTGTGATGCAAATCCATGGATTAAGTGAGTACAAAGGGAATATATTGACTCCTATAAAGTGTATACATGGGAAAATTTTGCATCACAGTCAAAATAATTTCTCTGTAATCATGGAATTAAGCTCAATCCATTGATTAAGTGAGTGACAGAGGGAGTATATTGACTCCCATAAAATGTATAAATGGCAAAAATTCATGACGATAATCCATGATGAGAATGATCAAAATCTATGATCAACACGATCAAAATCTATAAATAACACTATCAAAATCTATAAATAACACGATCAAAATCCATGAATTATAGTGTCAGATTATCTGCATTACCTTGAAGCAGTTGTCAACAACTTAATTGCTGGCGGCGAATGAGTACAATTGGAATTGGTTTTATTTTGGGACAAAATTTAAGTCGATATCATGGTCTTTTGCGGGACGGAGGGAGTATATTTTTACCACACAATGATCAATCTAGTATATAATATATACTAGTGGGACCCGTGCCGTTGAGCACATTGACCGTAACCACTTGTTTTTGAGCTTGGGTTGTCTCCTCGATGGATTCCAACGCAGAACGGTCGAGTGAGACAAAGCATGCTCTATTGTATAATAGATTTGTATGCTTGTTGTCTCTCAAGAACATTCCATCTCACCAAAGGATGGAACAATTGAGGTAACCAAAATCACAACATGTTATCTTGACCCCTGATTATAAGGAAACCAAAGTCTATATGTCTTTTAGTGTATTCAAAATCAATTCAAATTGTAAACCCAACATCCTCTACCTTCGATTTTAGACATGATCTTTGCAAGGCCAATTCAAATTGTCAAAGCCACCTATTCAAACCAACCACGTAATTATATTTCAAACTTGCTACATCCCTTGCCATTATTTCAAATTAGATGTGGGCCAACGCATCTAAGTCGTGGCTCCAACCATAAATCCCTAACTCTAAATCTAACGTAATAACACTAACTACATAACGGTTCAAAATATGTAAGGAGCGTTGAAAATCAAGTAGTTCATAGATTGATGAGTCTAAATTATCATGATTAGATAGTTTAATTTGAATAAAAAATAAATAACTACTGGAATGACAATCATATTAGTTAACGGTATGTAGGGATGTCTATAGGAACTCATTAGCATTGCTACTTAACGTACCCATTCCTCCTCCATCATTGAAAAAATCAAAAACTAATTTATTTTTTTGTGCCTTCTCAGTGTGCCTTTTGGCCTTCAACAATCATCTTTTTCATCCATCAAAAGGATGAGTTTGGAAAAAATGAAAGCTTTATTGAATGTGCCATTCTTTCTTCCAAGCTTATAGCTCCAACTCTTGGGTTTTATCTAAAGTTCGTCCCTTGTTGATTGCATTTGTGAGTTCTTGGCATTATTGTTGTATCTACATGTAGTGCCTATTTACCTTGCGTACATTCATTACTTATTTGCTTTTTGAGTTGAAGAGTTAATTTTAGATTTAGAAGGTTTTTAACAAACTATTTATAATTGCACATTTTAATTGCTCACATTGCTTTGTCTTTCAAGATCTAAAGTAACTAAAGCTAGTTTCCACACTTTAATACCATAGTCTACTCCAAGATGGCCAAAAAAGTGTTTAGTAATTATTCTAACGTGTCTGGAATTTTAAGCAGATTTGTAGGAAAATTTTGAAAAAACATTGGCATTCTATATTAGTAATTTCAAAAGTTTTAAGCATTGTTCCTAAGCATTTATACATAAAATTATTGCAAATTTTTCATTTTATGTACAAACCTTACAACTATTAAAGGCAAATCTTGAATCTACTTAACTTCTAAGCGTCCCTAACTTTTTTGGGTTTAAAAACATCATTGCTTTTGAAGTATTATAGGTCGAAATGTAGATAAGGTATAGAAATTTCAACCTTAAAATCTTATAATGTACACGTTGTAGATGACGTGAATCAAATTTGAAGCTACATGGCCATGTAGATTGCAAGATCATAATGTTTTAGTGTTGAAAAAAGATGTTGATATTTTCCTAGCAATACATTAGAATTTAAATTCTATTTCTAAACCTACTCATATGAAAAAACTTTATGGTTTAAAGTTTTGCCCATAGCCATCTCTGGATTGGGCAGTTTTGCAAAAACGCATTATAAAATGCAATCAAGAGGGATAATTATTTTGAACTTGATGTATGAATAAAAGTTGTACAATTATAAAATATAAATTATAGATTCTATCCATGCGGTTAGATCTATAATTGCTATCACCAACACTTTTGAATAAATTTTAAATTTTAAAATTCAAAATAATTTTGTAATTCGATTGCAAACAAGAGATTGATAATTTGTGGATGAAATTTGTGATAATGGGTTGAAATGTAATATCTAAGTGTTGTGATTTTTAGAGGTTTTTGGTGGCTTAATTCTACAAGTTGATTTTTACAAGAGCACTTTTGAACTCTTTTGAACTAAAATTTTAGAAATTTTGGGTAAATCAATGCAACATGAAACGAGGCATAAGAATTTCACGAATCATTCCCTTTCTGACTGGATCACACATGCACAAAGCTAATTTCCCATAAAATCTATAGGAAAAACCCCGCTACAAAAAATGCATGATGGACGAGAAAAATTGTATGAAATTTGTACATCATCCAAAAAATTGAACGCATGGGCAGTCAAGAGTTAAGATCCAAAGTGAAGTCACAATTCATGTTGACATGGTTTTGATGAGCTATTTAGGTCACAATTTGGAACTTTCTACTTACAATAAATGCCAAATATACCCCATCTATTATACATTTGAGCATGAGTTGTCTCACTTGACCATTTTGATCTTGAATCGGTTGAAGAGACAATCCATGCTCATGGAGGTCACAAATACTATAGGCCTTTTTCTGTAGCCATGACGCTCATTCTTCGGCAACGTGCTCAAGGACACGGGTCCTACTACTAAACGGGGAGTTTTCTAAAGGAACCAACCTAAAATCCAATATTTTACAAAAGCAATTGGTTTTAGACAAGAACCCATCCGGTTATTAGCTATGTATCACCTAGGTAGCACCCGAGTATCACAAAAATTATTTGGATTTTAGTCTAAGGGTTGCTTCATACTATGGCCGTTCAAGTCGAGGGGGCGTGAGATTGAGTGGCCAAACTTTGTTGAGAGTCCAAAGAAATGGGTCGAAAATAGGCGAAAAAATATAGTTTTCATTTTTTTATGAAAAGAAATCGACGGCCTCTCGACCATAGTTTGGGTTTCCATTTCTGTCGGACCCAAACTTCCTTTTGAGAGGTCGTTGCCTTGGATAAAAAGTGTTGCCATGTAGGCATTTTCGAAAGCAACGGCCTTTGAACTTTGGCTTTTAGTGTGAAGGGTTGAGAGGCCGAATTATTTGATTTCTTGCAATCCCATTGGTGGAAATCGACGGCCTCTCGACCTTCGGCCATAGTGTGAAGCGGCCCTAAAACTATGAGTTTTAATCAATAATTTGGCAATTTCATTTGGTTGATATTACACTAAGGGCTGCTTCACACTATGGCCGTCCAAGTCGAGAGGCTGTGGGATTGAGAGTTCAAAGAAATCTACTGAAAATAGGCAATAAAATATATTTTTCATTTTTTATGAAAAAAATCGACTGTCTCTCAACCATAGTTTGGGTCTTGCAAAATGTAGAACCCAAACTTCCTCTCGAGAGGCCGTCACCTTGGTCAAAAAGTGTTGCCACGTAAGCATTTTGGAGGTTCACGGACTTTGGACTTTTGGCCTCTAGTATGAAGGGTCGAGAGGCCGAACCCATGGTTTCTTGCAATTTGATTGGTGGAAATCGACGGCCTCTCGACCTTCGACCATAGTGTGAAGCGGCCCTAAGTGTTGGATCTCCCCATACATTGGGCCCACTAGCGTATATACTGTTGCAAGGGACCTTTACGGACGGAGTGAAGGCGGATGAGGCATGGATGAAACTCGTCATTATTCGGGATGAAATGGTGCCTCGGAGAGGGGGCGATGCTCTGGCTGGCCCTTTCTGTGCGCCCCGGTTTGCAGGAGAGGAAATCTCGCAGCTGCATGCCTTAGCAGCCTCCCCTCCCATGGCGTAACGATCAATGGCTGCGCTGCAATAACTCATCGCCTGATCACACAGGACTACAGCCAGGTAGTGTAACTTACTACTACAGGAACCACCACCGATTGTGCACAATCGCAGAACAGCAGTAGCACGGGCACAAGCACAAGAAGATGCTCATCACTCGTCCATAGACCTTTCTCCCCCGAATTCTGGGCCGCATTTTCACATGTGCAGCAGACGGAGCCTCTTCGGTTTTATCGCAGTAATTCCATGCACCACCATCTCTGAGATGATGAGGAGTAATAAGTTATTAGCGCTAGCTCGCAGCGACGGATCTGGTGGGGTGGTGCTCTGTGGATTTGCGAGGATTTTGCTGTTTTTGGCGCTGCAGGGCGCGCCGGGCCTGGACTTTCCACAGACCCCACCACAGACAGACTGACTGACTGACTGACTTTACTGTTGTTGTTACGACGAAGACGATGATCATCATTTGTTGCCGCAGCAGCTGTTGATGATCGTTCCTCCAGTTCCTCTTGTTCTCTGTTTTCTACGGCTATTGCTCCACACGTCCGTCCTCGTCCGTTGTCGCGCACTGTGCCCGCCTCGTTTCGCGCTCCCGCGCCCTCTTCCCCCTTCCCCCTTTTCCCGCTCTCACTTTCGCTCTGCGTTTTCGCTCTCCAACCGACCTGGTTGTTGCGTTAGGATTACCGTATTCACGGAGAGATTCTACATTGACGGCGTTATCTTTTTTCCGGGTTCCCAGATTTGCATTGGAATTTGAGTGACGGACAGGGGCAGCCAGCCACGGATCTTGTGGATTCACGGAACAGGGGGAGTGAAATTGGGTTGTGCAGATCGGATGCAGTGGAGCGCGACGACGACGCCCTGTAAGCTATGGCAAGAATGTAGGTATGTGGAGCGAAGAGGACTACTAAGCGGCCTACAACAACCCCGGGGAGTGTGTAGAATATTACCGTAGGTAGAGAGACAGACGGTGGGTGTGTGGGGTTTGTTGTTTCCATGGGGAAGAAGACGGCGACGTCGGAAGATGAAATGTTCGTGCCGGACACGCCGCGGAGCTCCAAGAACCGCAAGCAGCTGGCGGCGCTGGACGTGACGCCCAGATCTGTGGACAGCAGCCGGGAGCGCGACGTGAGCCCCCGGAGCGTCGGCAAGAGCCCCCGCAGCGCCGGCAAGAACAACAACATGAAACTCGACTTCAGCGGCGCCACGCCGGGCAAGGGCGGCGGCGGCTCGCCCAAGAACGAGAACGGCGATGGCGATCCCGAGTACGTGAACGCCGACATCACCGCCGACGAGCTGCGCCAGATCGAGCAGGTGCTGCGCACTTCGGAGCCCCGCCTCCAGGAGCTTTACAAGAAGGTCCGCCATCGCCCATCCCCCTTTCCCATGCAATGTCGCCCCGGTATTCGAATACTCCTTCGTTTTCTTTTCTCTTTTTTCCACATCACAACTTCAGGGTGAAGACCGTCATCATCTAGTAGGGATTCTCCCCTTGCTTTTCGAGCACCACTCGTCTCGCTTTTCGATTGTGCAATGTCGTTGTGTTCTGTGGAGAGACTGTGATTGTTGGACCTGAGAGTCGCACCATGTACATACTTTTGATTTTTTTTTTAATTCTGTGTTATAACTACAATCAGACCCCTTTAGTCCTGCCAATTTTTTTTCCGTTTTAATGTGTAAAAGAGTGGCTTTAGGAGGTCATTATCTGGTAGGGGTGTTGTTTTTCGAGCAGCATCATCTAGTAGGGATTCTCCCCTTGCTTTTCGAGCACCACTCGTCCCCGTTTTTTTTGGTGCAATGTCGTTTCGGGACGGCTCTTTCCAGCGTATGTTCTATGGAGAGACTACCATTTAGCACCCGAGAGTCACATCATGCACATACTTTTGAATTTTCTGAATTCCATGCACATACCATTTTAAACCTCTTGATATTTAGTTTTAGTGTGATAGGGTGGTCATGACAAAGAGGTTTGAGGTTAGCTGAAGAGCGTCATTATGTGGTAGGGATGTTGCTTTTTTTATTGTGCAATGTCGTTTCGGGACGACTCTTTCCAGTGTATGTCCTATGGAGAAACTGTACCATGAGAGTAGCTCCTTGCACATACCTTGGATTTTTAATTTTTTAATACCGTATTATAACTACACTCAGTCCTCGTCATATTTACCAACTTTTTCCAGTTTTAATGTGTGATAAAAGGAGTGGTTTGAAGATTCATGAAAAAGAGGTTTGAGGTTGGTTGATGAGTGTAAGGATGTTGTTTTTTTGAGCAGCACTTGTTGGTTTGGTTTGGTGATTGCAGGTGTCGGAGTCGTCGTTCAAGGACCATGCGGCTGTGTTTGAGAATCTGCACTGGGACATTCTCAAGGAAACGGGGTACATGAGCTGGTTTGGGTTGGCGTTTACGCTGGCGGGCTATTTGAGTTACCATTGTCAAACGGAGGCGAAATCTTCAGCCGGGGAGAAATGGTCCAGCCTTCGGTCGGAGACGGACTTCATTATTGATCAACTGGATGAGCTCAAGCTGTGTCTGGAAGTTGACAATGACATGTACAAGATTGCCGCTGGGACGCTTCTGTATTGCTGTGCTGCTGTTCGCCTCTTGAAGAAGAAGAAGCGTGGGTCAGCCTTTCAACCTAGACCTCTTTAATATCACCTCCTGGAATACCCTCATTAACTGTAGTACACGTCCAACTATGTCCTGGTTATTGTCTTGGGAGCCCATGTAGAAGGTCAGGGTGTACTATGTGACACTCGTGTCTTGGGAGAATTGATGACAATTGGGTAGTCATGATACGGAGTGCAGAAAACTGCAATGTATGGGAGGGTTGAGTGGTGCTTAGGAATGCTCACCTCTGGTACAATCTCTTTACAGAACATTCACTGGGGCAGCACTCTGCCTTGTGTTTCTGGGCTTAAACTTCTTGGAACTGACAAATGATGGTTGTGGCAGGTGTTTGTGTTTTGTGTCGAGGAACTCGGTGGTACCGGTGAAGGAGCAGATTGAGAATTCAATAGCCGAGCTCAAGAGCTTGCAAAAGAACATCACATTTGCCACTTTGGCTGCAGTGGGGAACCGTGTGTCACAGCCCGTGAGTGACGGAGGCTCCAGCACAAAACGCTCAGGACCTGAGCAATGGACGGCCAGTGTGGGCTTGGAGCACCATGTTGCAACCGTGTGCGAGTTTGTGAAAAACAAAGGCATCTCTCTTGTAGGTATCCACGGGCAGGCTGGATTAGGGAAGACCACGCTTCTGAATGAGATTGTGGCCAAGATTGAGAAAGAGGAGAAGCGGTTGTTTGCGTACATCGAAGTTGGGGAAGACCTGAAGAAACTCCAAAGCTCCCTCCTGGAGCAGCTTGGGGGTGGGAAGAAGGAGATCACGAGCGTTGCGCAGGGACGCAGTGCTCTGCTGACTCAGCTCCGGAAGCTGAAAGAAAACAACAAGGTGGCGAGGATTGCCATTGATAATTTGTATGATGTACGTTTGGTTGGCGAGTTTTTCCCTCACAGTTTAGGGAAGTTTTTACCCGCCAACAGTTGTGTAATCATTACCTGTCCCTCTGTGGCCATTCTGAGCAAGGTGGACCAGCTGTGTCGCCCTGCAATGCCGAACTACCACTACTTGCCTTATAAGCTGCCCTGCTTAGCCCCGCAGCAAGCCAAGGCTCTCTTCATTTCTCATGCTGCGTCGGAGCCCGTGAATACTCTCTACTCTATCAATGGCATTTTCTCAAAGTACGGCGACCTCGCCAACCATTTCCTGCCTCTCTGTGAGGGTCTTCCCATGGCATTGAAGGTGGTTGGGTCCTACTTCTCGAATCCAGCTAACCGCAGTGAAGAGAATTGGTTGGCTATTGGGAAGCGGATGAAGCAAGTCGCAGAGGAAATGGATACCTCTGAAGATCAGATGTTTGCCAAATTGCTGGTAAGGCTTGCCACATGTTCTTGTGCTAGTGAGATGCTTTCCAGTTGACTTGCTGGTTGCCATTGAGTAGCATTTTCCTCTAACCAGATTTTTTTTGTTGTTTCCTATTTGTGTATAGGTTATTTACGAAAAGTTAGGGCCAGCTCAGAAGGAGGCTTTCCTGGATATCGCAGCGTTCTTGCGAGGGTGGGATTGGCGAACAGTAGAGCGGGTGGTTGGGAAACCACAACTAGACACTCTAGTAGACCAAGCCATGGTGAGTGCCAAGCTAAAGGATGCGGAGGGCACCAGTGGCATTTCTTTGTACACACGGTATTCAGATAGACCATGGAAGTCGGAGATGGTTATGATGCACGAGCTGCTGTATGCTATTGCTTGTAGGCGGGCAGCTGGGAATCGTGTCTGCTCTGAGGATCAGGCTCACTTGCCTGAGAGGCTCAAAATGGATGGTCCTGGAATGGTAAGTTCCTATCAACTTAATTGGTTATTTTTTGGTTATCAGTGGATCACAGAAAGCACACACTGAACTCGTTATCACATTCTGATGCCTGTAAAGTGTATTTTCTATTGTGTGATTAAACATTTTCTACATGTCAAGTTCTGAACTCATTTACCTTGGTTACCAAAGGGATGATATGAAAGAGTTCTGACTGGAGATGTCCACCTGATCAAGCTGTACACGTGTTTGGGCTGGGTCAGGACTTTGGGATGTTCTTGCAGTAGTTGAATTTATAAAGGATAAGCTTTATGTCTCTACTTGATATAATTTTTTTTCAACCTATGTCTTCTAATGCAGGAATTGAGTGCCCTGCAAGGGTTGTCGTTGATCAGCTGTAAAGAGCCACTGCAAGGAACCATGCTGGAGAAAATGCAAGGTGCTAGAATTTTAATACTGCACGACACAGGTGTGAAAGGATACTGTACGAAGCCCCTCAACCAGCTTCAGTTCTTGTATTGGGGCCGAAGCCGAGTGGCCCCAGACGTTCGAATTCCGTTTCAAATGGAGAGGCTAAAGAGACTGGAAATGTGCATTCTTCGGGCTGCAGAAATTGATCTCACCATCAAGGTATGCTTTTTTAGGGCTTTCTTTTCCTTGTTGGTTTGAAGCAGACTGTCAATGAAGGGAACAAGAATAAACCTACCTTCTCTCCACTTCTTCTAGTATTATTTGTTTGGTAGTATGTTCAGTTGTTGAAATTGTTTGTGGCTCTTTGTTGTTGCAGTTCCCTTCACAGCTGAAAGATCTTACACTGATCGGGTGCAACAACATGGAGGTTCTGCACGAGCACATCCTGCAACTGACTGGGCTACTGGAGCTTCACCTGATTGGGTGCAACAAGCTTCACGACTTGACAAGTGAGTTTGCCGATCTCCGAAACTTGCGGAAGTTCAGACTGGAGAATTGTTTGAGCATCCGCCACCTGCACAAGTCAATTGGCCAGCTTGCCAGCATTCGCGAGTTGGACCTCTCCGGGTGCACCAACATTGCCACGCTTCCCACGGAGATCGGCAACATCCAGACGCTGCTGAAGCTCAACCTTGTGCTGTGCAAGTGTCTGGTGAGACTACCGGCTGAGATCGGGAACCTCAAGAACCTGACCCACCTCTACCTGGGCCAGTCCGGGATCACCTCCCTGCCTGTGGAAGTGGGCAAGCTCCGGTCCCTGGAGGACCTGTCGCTCACAGGCTGCGTCCGGCTGGAGAGACTGCCCCGGGAGATTGGCCAGCTCTCGTCTCTTTTGAGGTTGAACTTAGGCTCATGCACAGGGATCAAGGAGCTTCCCTCGGAGGTCGGCGGCATGGTCTCCTTGCAAAAGCTGGTCCTGAACTCGTGCACCGCGTTAGCGCGGCTCCCCGACGAGCTCTTTGATCTCGTCAACTTGCAGTCACTGGAGCTCGATTACATGAAGCTGCTGGCTCACTTGCCCGCGGAGATCGGCAACCTCAGCAGCTTGCAACGTCTGTCTCTCAACTGCTGTACCCGGCTGAACCGGTTACCCCCGGAAATCGGTAGCCTCCCGGCGCTGCAGGTACTCAACCTCGTGGGCTGCACCGGGCTCAAACCCGAGCTTCCCATGGAGATTCAGAAGCTGGCCAAGGAGAACGCCGTGTATGTACATAGGGAGGATGATACCGTCATCCTCGAGGGGCCTAACAACCCTAGTTTCAAGCTTTACAGTATGACCTACTGATGGATTCTTCATTGGGGAGGTTATCAACAGTGTTAGTGGATCAACACTCTTCCTTGTGGCTCACTTGTTGAGTGCATAGTACAGGTACTACTATAATTATTTTATTGGGTGGCGTTTTTTTTCTCCCAGATTTAGAAATTTTATACTGTAGATGTGAGAGTTGGGAAAACTAGTTACATTTCTGTCAGTTGGAGTGAGTATAAGCATCCCCGGATGGTGTGTAGTTGGCCCATCTGAGGTTGTAGTTCCCACTATCATGTAGTGAAATAGATAGATAGATAGTTAGGGAGCACAGGACAGGGCAGGAGGGTTGGCTGTGCTCATTCTTGTGATGGATGCCAGAGGCTGGGTGTAGGATAGTGTAGTGTATGGGCTGAATGGTCACAGGGCGGAAGACAGGAAGGAATGGCCTTCAGGTTTTTAGTTAGGGGACTTGATAACAATACCTCCATTTGTTTATTTTCGCTGTGACCCATGGCGCCACTATTTTTTTAGCTGAAAAGCAACCTTTCCAACACTCACTTGCTGTCCTTCGTTTTCCTGTTACTGTTTCGGGTGAGTTAACGGCACCCTAAAACCGCCACTTTTTCACCTGTAGATACTGTTATTTACTAGATTTTAATTATAATTAATTAATTAATTAATTAATTATTTATTTTGGCAATTGAAAGAGGATGTCTTTCAGGATTGAGGACACGGTTATGTGGCATTTGGCTCGGCCGGTTCTACTAGGCCTTCCGGCTTAGGTGTAGTTTTACTGAAAAAATTATTTGCTTGCTGTCTGAAAATCTAAATATTCTCGCCGTGGAGGCTTGTCTCTTCTGGTTTTTGTTGGTTTTTGGTGCGTGCGGCCTCATTGATTCAATGGGGTTTCATCCTCTTGTTTCAAGAAAAAAGACAATGAAAGAGCATTTCTTTGCATGGAGGGATGTTTCATGTGGATTAGTGTGATCCGTGATAGTTTTTACTTTTTCTTTTACTTTTAGAAATGAAAATCTGAATTAATGGTGACGAAAATTACTAAAGTACTTTTTATGATATTTTAGATTGCTTTTACTTTTAACTAATGATGAATTTTACTTTCACTTATTAATGGGGACTTTTACATTATGTTTGTTGTTTATATGTTGGATCACATGGAATTTTTACATTATATTTCTAGTTGAATTTATATGAATTGAAGTTATATGCTACTGAGTCCAAGATTTGAAGTGGCAATTTTGGGGAGTATTATAAAGAAATCTCCTCGTAAATAGTATATTTTTGATTAATTTTTTTCCAATTCTTTTGGAAACATGATTCTAAGATTGAGAAGTCGAGATGGAATGGAACGCATTCTTATAGATCGTAATGCATCTGTTGGGCAATTGAAAGAAGCTATCGCTGTTCAAACTCATATTTCAAAAGATAAACAATATTTATCTACGCAATGCGACATCTTGTTATCAGAGGAATGTAACATATTAAACGAGAACATGATGTATGAAAATGCCAAACTACGTTCGTTTGGTATTCAACATGGTGATGTTATCTACCTTTATCATCAATGTGGTGAAAGAAATATCAACAAAAAATACAACGTATTTGATATAAATGTTGAAATTTTAATGCTCGAAGAAATGGCTAAAGTTTCACTGAAAAGGTCAAGGACGGAAGATATATCGTTTGAAGATTATTATGAAAGACCATTAAAACAAAGTCCTCAAGAAAGACGGTTTGGGACTCATTAGTTATACATCGATAAAATTAAAATTATTATAGAGATTGAAAGGCTCAAACATTGAGCTTGTATTATAAATGTAATGTACAAAGATTTATTAATTTCAACCTTGTATAATGGATGTTCTCATTTTTTTTTTGCATGAAATTTTCAAAATTGTTAGAGTTATCCGTAAAGTGAGAATCAGGTACTCTGTTTGCTACAAGGTGTTTTCAATCTTGATATATATTGGGGGGGTTGCACATGGCTGTTTAGTTGAGATTTGAGGCGCTTCTTGGTTGAGATTGATTTCAACCAGAGGCCGCACAGGGAGATTCAGTTGAACTTAGAGAAAAACATTCAACTATAGTCCCCTTAACCCTTAAACGTCAAGAGGGCCTGGACGGGGCAGTCCGAAAGGCATCTAAATTTTTGGGGGAACAAAATAAAAATAAAAATAAAAAATTATAAAAATAATAAAAAAATTTAAAAAAAAAATATATATATATATATATATATATAGTTTTTTTGCAAAAATGGCTCTGCAGTGTACTGCTGGCTAGCACTGTAGCACTGCGGCATTGCTGAACTTTAGCTGCCCCAACCTCAAAACTTGTTCAATTTGATAACTTTGATTGCTTACCAACGATTCCACAATCTCTCAAATGAGGCGAAAATTTGAAATTTAGATCGCTTTTTCAGTAGCTTTCTAACGCACCAAGTCTCGCTTGATTTGGTTGAGAAAATCAACTTTTTTCTTGATTATTCTCTTTTAAATAAGCCCATGGGGCTTACCTTGACGTTTAAGGGTTAAAGGAGAAAATTTCTCTACCGTGGTCGCCTACACTATAGTTGAAAACCACACTACGAAACTCAATGGTGATTGCCCCTGTTGTTGAGCGAAGTTTCAAAAATTCAATTTTTTTTTCAACGCAAACATTCTTTTCAACACATAAGAATTCATAAACCAACAATTCTTTCTATGTCAGTAAAAAGAAAATTTAATTTTTTCTGTTTGTAATCTTCTCTGTCCGTAACTTCTTTTTTACAAAGAATTCTTTCTATTTGTAATTTTATTCGAATCTGACTTTTTTAATATGTTTTTTACAAACTTATTCTTGTTTGTATATTTTACAAAGAATTATTAAAATGATATATAATGATATGTTTGAATTTTATATATATATATATATATATATATATATATATATATATATATAATATACAAATAGTTCGACATCAATATAATATTAATATATAAACAAATTATTCTTGTAAAAAATAAATTTAATGTAATATTATATAATCAAATATTTATATATATATTACATATTCAAATATATTTAATTAAATACTTTTATATATTGATTAAAATACATTTAATTAATATTTTATAATTCTTCTTTATTTGAATATGAATTTCATATAATTTATTCAATTAAGTACAAATTAAAAAGTTAGATGGTATTGGCTCGGAGCGATCATACCCCCTTACGTTTTGTAACTACGTGCGATAATGGATATTTAATAGGGGGATGTTTATGCACCTCTCATTGTATTTTCCCTCCATATTTGTAAATAAAAAGCTACTTTGACATATTTTTCAACACCTTATATATTTTTGTAAGTTTTTTAGAGAGGCTAATTTTTGGCACAATATTTTTTCAATATATCGTACAAGTACAAAATAGTGGACAAAATACTATGGCATTGCGAAATGAAACTCCACACTTCATTTAACTGCCTATGCTTATCCAAACCCTAAGAAGTCCTTACCCTAAAATTGTTTTATCAAAACTTGAGAAAAATCCTAATCGCAAAACCAACAAAGAAAAGACAAACCATGAAAGCTAAACCCTAAACTAAATACACACGAAAAACATTGCAAAAAAATTGACGACCCTGTAGTATCAATGTGCATAAAAAAAACCCTCAAAAAAACCTTGAGCTTGACAATCGATGACTGAGGTTGTGATATGAAACCAAAACTGATCGCAAAAAGTGGTTGAGGGTGATAGTGGAGGCTATCAGGTTCTAAAGCATCTAGCGAGCTCCCACATGTTCAGTGCTGATGGAAGCCCAATGGCCGTGGAGGAGCACCAGCATATTCATTCTCTAAAAAAATCCCAGGACATTTCCCTCTGTACTAATGCACTTAATTCAAATTTGGATAGAAACTACACCTTTCTTCATCCAAGCAGTCAAACCCATAAATTTTCTACTAATCCTACTACACACTTTTAGGGGATCCTATGTCATGACCCTATTTTTATTCTACTGATTACTAAAATGGAGGAATTATCTACCAGCCTATTTTACATATACTTATGTAGGGGACATATTTCCAATGCTATGGTAGATCTAATGAAATTATAAAATTTTATTCTAAACAAATTAAATTAACCCTATTTTTTTTGTCTTACATCGTTTTCTAAAATTTCAATAGTCACCTCCTTGAGGATATAGGTTCATACACTAATTTATAATTGCAATTGAATGATTTTTATGAATTAAACATTTTAAGGTGCATTGATGGATTATGATTTCTCATACATCTCTTTATTTTCAATTGATTTTCCTATGCCGCTTAGAGTTTGAAAAACATTCAAACTACGGTTGCAAACTTTCAACTGAATTGATTAAATTGAACTCCCTGTGCGGCCTACAATTAAGTTGAAAAATTCTAACTAAGAGTTGAAAATCTCAACTAACTAAGTTCAACTCAATTAAACTGGGCTCCCTATGCGGCCCCCTCAATACTTTTATGACACCCACTGACACAAGCCACCCAACTCCTTTCCTTTGTGGGAGCATGAGGTTGGTGTGGGGCTATGTGGAGATTCCCCATTGGGAACTCAAGTTAGGTTTGAAGGAACTACTCTTGTATTGGGGAGGTTCAAGGTTCAAATTTCTCTAACAACGCCGTGCGTTTTGATTAGTTGAAAAAAAAGTGACCAAAACTCATTTTTACCGTCTTTCAAACTAAAAAAATCAATTTTACCTTGTTTTTCCTCTTGTGGAATTTCTTTCACTTAACTTCACAGACAACTCTATTACATCAATTTCAAAAATCCTGAGAAGGTCGGAATTAGGTCCCTCTACCTTACATATCTGATGGGCAAGACCCGTTTTCAATCAGTCCGTAGGACCCTGCCAATGAGGATAAGGTCCCGAATACCCGGAGGAAATCCGGACATTCCCGGTTCTCAACCTAGGAGCGTTCGTCTTCCTCTTTCACAGGATTGTGGAAGAAGAGACGACTCTGTTGCAGCAAAACCGAGCTCGCTCCGCCATAGCCACAGCAGCCCCCTCGCATACCAATGGCGATGGCAACAATGATGGCCTCCACGGTCCAGGCCGCCGCTAGCCTGCGCTTATCCAACCGCAGCTCCGTCAAGTCGTTCTCATCTGCCTCCGTCGCAGTCCGGGATTTCATGCCATTGTCGTCAGGGCGTCTCTCTCGTGCAGGTATTTTTTCTCTCTCTCTCTCTTTGAAGCAACGAAAAAAATTGCCGAAAAAATCTTTCTTATAACTTCATGTGAGTTTCGTGAGGAACGTAAAATGGCTTATTAAGTTCTTGGCTTAGATGCTTCTCGAGCGTTTCACTGTATTCCGTTCTCGCCATTGACTACTGTAATTGAGATCTGCTGCTATTTTATGAATTGATATACAATTGTTAATGTTTACCTCTCTTTGAAACAACGAAAAAATGCCGAAATATTGTTCTCAAATTTTCATGTGAGTTTCGTGAGGAACGTAGAATGGCTTATTAAGTTCGTGGCATAGATGCGTCTCGAGCGTTTCACTATGTTCCATGTGTGTATGAGATTCTGTGAAGCTCTTCTCGCCATCCTGGAATCTGCTGCTATTTTATGAATTGGTACACAGTCCTTAATTTTTTCCTCTCTTTGAAATAACGAAAAAATTCCGTTTCATCGTTTTCCAATTTCACGACAATTTCGTGAGGGAGCGCAGTATGGAGTTCTTGACTTAGATGCCTCTCGAGCGCTTCACTGTATTCCGTGTTTGATTCAGTGTGTATTAAGATTCTGTTAAGCTAGCATTCTTGCTTCTCACCATTTTAATCGAGATACCCTGTCATTTTATGAATTGGTATACATTTTTGAATTCAAATTCCCGAGTTAGATGCGTAATAGCTTTTATGAAACGTTTCTCTTCCCATGGAATGAATTTAAAATTTCATGAGGAGCGTAGTATGGCTTATTATCAAGTTCTTGGCATAGAGCTTCACTTTATTCCGTGCTTAAGTCAGCGTATATGAGATTCTGTGAAGTTAGCTCACCATTCCGTAATTGAGATCTCCTGATTATTTATGAACTGGTGTACATAATTTTTCATTCAAAGTTCCGATTCAGATGCGTAATTGCTTTTACGAAACAGTTTTCTTCCCTTTGAGGATATTTGGCTGAATTTGGAATTTTTGTGTGACAGGTCCCTTCAGAATCAGGGCAACTGGTAAAGATACTGAAGAAGGTAACCATTGGAGCATATTACTTCGAATTTCATTGATTGGAACTCCAATATACTTAAGCATTTTTCTTTGTCTCATAGAATCTGAACGTAAACATAATAATCTTGAAGTTGCAGGGGTTTATATCAGCTATGATCGAAGGTTTATCTTAGATCCTCATTGTTTTTTAAATGGCGAAGTTTCAGAAATTTTGGTACTTTTCCAGACGCCCGTCTGGAGCACAAGTCATAGTTTTTGGAGCTCTGTGCACTTGAATATCACAATTTTGGCGCTCTGAAATGCGCCATTTTAACGAATTTGACCATTTGAACTTAGATAGCGATCTTTTCCAAGTTGTCAAGGTTCTTAGGATATTTAAGCTTTGCTCGAGCAGATCAAAGTTTACGAAGCTGGTGTTGTGTGGCTGATTGCAGCCAACAATTCAACGGTAGCGGATGTGGCTCCAAAAGCAGCTGGTTCAGCCATGAACCAATTGCTTGGCATTAAGGGAGCTTCAGCTGAGACGGTGGGGTTTTTTCTAGTGTATGAATTTCTTTCTCACCTCTCATTATTTGACCTCGCCACTCCATATATGTTGCGTTATTTGGTAAGCATAAGTAGGGCATTGTTTATTGTTCGCTTTGGGGGACTTACGAACTTCGTGGGGATGCAGAATAAGTGGAAGATTCGGTTGCAGCTCACGAAGCCTGTGACATGGGCCCCTTTAATCTGGGGGGTGTTGTGTGGTGCTGCTGCTTCAGGTAGACGTTCATAGCCGAGGAATTGAAGTATTTGCAATATAGAGAAAATAAATGACGAGTTTGGTGTTGTATCCACTAATATGTTTAAAAACGTTCTGTCATTTCTATGGCTTGAAATATAGGCAATTTCGAATGGACACCAGAGGATGTGGCTAAGTCTTTGACATGCATGTTGATGTCTGGACCTTTCCTTACTGGATACACTCAGGTATGCTCTATTTGGATCTGGAGGTTATTTGTTTTCTCTAGTTGCTGCATTACAAGTCGGGAGTTATATTGTTTCATAGTGTTTCTGAAGTTGTTTGTGTTAGTGGGAATATTTGTCTGGCTCTTACACTTGACTGTGGGCTTACCAGACAATCAATGATTGGTACGACAGGGAGATTGATGCGATTAATGAGCCTTACAGGCCCATTCCCTCTGGAGCAATTTCAGAACCTGAAGTACGTTAAATCCTCATACATATTTAGCTCGATTTTTGTTTATGAGTATATTTTGTAAGTCTTGCTTTACTCTCGTCTAACGTGGTGTTGGTCTTTGCAGGTCATAGCCCAGATCTGGGTTCTCCTGCTTGGAGGATTAGGGATAGCATATGGTTTGGATAAGTGGGTAAGTAATGCTCCTTGTTTTGTCTTGTACTCCTCTGTCGGTTTCTTATACCCCAGCTGGCTTCTAATGACATTCATTAGCCTGACTGCATCTTGAAAGGTTCATTGTTCATCTTATTATGTTCAACAGGGTCATAACTGAAAATATTAAACGGATGCTAGAAGGCCTGCAGGCATCTGTTATTTTGACTGCATCGGATGCAAAGAATTTGTTTTAAGCCCTTGATCATGGACGGTGGTGCAGGCAGGACACGATTTCCCAATAATTCTGAGCACAGCAATCGGTGGCTCATTCCTGTCGTATATTTATTCGGCCCCACCTTTGAAGGTATCTCTACATGTTCCTCGTATCTCGTGCACCGCTCTTTCCTGACCCTCATTTGTTCGCATCTTGATAAAATGATTTCCTAGTGCAAAATTCCGGGGATTTTATTCTCTATGCCTCTGACCTGTGAACCCGATACGAGATACTCTTCACTGAACAGTATTATGTCAAAATGTTGATGTTTTTTTTTGTTGGGGCGCAGCTCAAGCAAAGTGGATGGATTGGCAACTACGCCCTGGGCTCGAGTTACATTTCTCTACCTTGGTGAGTCAGCTAAATTTTTACTAAATTATAATCAGGCCATCAAGAGTCTGTCAACCCATGCCTCCTGCCGGACCTTTTCCTCAGCTTGACAATCATAAACACGCAGTTGCACAAAGTGGCTTAGAAGAGTGTTATCAGGATATCCTCTTCTTTGACCTCTTAATCACTGGTGGATTCCGACTTTTATCCTAGAGAGCAAATTTGGAGTGCATGAGCTGGCCAAGCTGAAATCGACCAGCTTACTATACTGATTATCCCATTTAGTGAGCGGGGGGTTTACAGTGCATGTGGGAAATTAGTGAAGGTGATACTAAATATCATTATGATGTAAAATTAGCGTGATATGAAGGTTTCAGCCTCTCAGTAAAAATTTCAGCCCTCACTAATTTTGAGATTTGGCAAAATAGTGCGTGATTCGGGAATTAGTACCACACGCACTAAATGGGATAATCGGTGTAGTTTGCTGCTTAGTAAACTTATATTGATTTGATCATCAGAAAGCTGCGGGTGAAGCAGTCTACAGTTATGAGAACTCGATTGTGTTCCCATATCAATGGCGTATGTAACATGTATTGTTCTGCAGGTGGGCCGGACAAGCATTATTTGGCACATTATCATGGGACGTCGTAATTCTCACTCTTCTGTACAGCACTGCGGGGGTACCTTTCTCTATCCGTCCCACTATTATCATTAAGTAAAACGAGCTCCCTATTTTATGATTTTAAGCAGCGTGATTTCGGCACCGTGTGTATTGTTTAGTCAGATTAAAGGGTGTTGGTAATGTTTTTGCAGTTGGGAATTGCTATCGTCAACGACTTCAAAAGCATCGAAGGAGATCGGCAGATGGGTTTGCAGGTGTGGATGTAAATTGATTGTTTCCGTTGTACAATAATATATTTTTCATTGTAATGTACACAGCATTACTGGTAGTTGATGGGAGATCGAATTTCAGAATTGCGTGTCGTGTTGCTACACAGCGTGTTACAAGATATAGATAATGGAGACGGTGAAACGAGTGTAACTTTTCAGTCATTAGATCGCGTTGGTTTTTAAAACTCTGCTGATTTGTTTGATGGAGCAGTCATTACCAGTAGCGTTTGGTATCGACACAGCGAAGTATATTTGTGCAGCTTCCATCGATGTGACACAACTAGCAGTTGCAGGTGAGTCCAAGGACGCAGCATGATTTAGTTCCACGCATAAATGGCAATTGAACGGTTAGCAAACAAAATATAGAGCTTTTTCACGTTCTGACTCACTCAAGCCATTGTTATGTCAGTCTGAGAACAGAAACCCCAGTGTAAGTCTTACAAGAGCTGTCATTCCCAGTGTTTACATGTTACCTTGACGTCAAGACCTGTGGCATATTTAATGGATTTACCTGGCAGTCATGGTGTCGGATGCTCTTCCAAATAGTCCATAGATACTTTCTCTAATTTGACTAGGGTTGCAGGATACATTTTCTACGAAGGGAAGACATACTACGGTTTGGGGCTACTCGCCCTCATTATTCCTCAAATAATTCTGCAGGTAACATCTGTCTGATTCTATATTCTACTCAAGTAGTTAGCCTAGCCTAAGAGCCAAATCTTCTTACCTTGTGACTTGCGACTTTCTAGAATTTAGTTAGGTACAGAAGCAGGGTATCGTTCCATCTTGACCTTGGTAATGCTTATTTGGTCTGCTTTGAAGAATGTTATTTTATCACCTCTGGATCTTCGCTGCATTTTCTAACTGAGATTGGTTAAGATACATGTCCTACCTGGGTTCAAATTGGACAGCTGCTGAGGATTTTGTTAAATTTGGAATGTTACTAATGTTGGGTATTTTACTGCAGTTTAAGTACCTACTAGTGGATCCTGTGAAGTATGATGTCAAGTACCAGGTAACTATTTTTTAAATCTATTTCACGCTGTGATTCAGTAGTGCGCGTTTGTTGTAAGTATTTTAATAAAGAGCTTCTTCTAATCCATCTTATTACATCATTTCTGCAATGTGCAGGCTAGTGCACAACCCTTCTTCGTATTCGGTCTCCTATTGACCGCCTTGGCGACCAGCCACTAAGTTCAGAGAGCGTGAAGATCGGTTCCTTCCAGAGCACATCCTGGAGGTTCGGGAATTCTTTTGTTTTTCTTGAGCTTATATTACTGGCTCCTTCAATGGGCTGGCTACATCATCCAGTCACAGATTTTTGTTGAGAGGACATACTAGATATCGACAGGTTTTTTTGGTCTTAGCTTTAGGAACTCTTAGTACGGGGAATTTACTGATCCCTAACTGCTGCATCGATCGAGTATGAGACATCATGGACCTCTCATTCTAACAGTGAAGAGATGAACTTGATCTTTTGCCTGCTTCCCAGGGTCATTCAATCTTGCAGTAATTTAGTCATTTAAGCCTCAATTTTGACCTCCAGCAATCATTGCTCTGTGGCTACGTGAAGTTTTCTGATAATAAATCTGCTCCTTGCAAACGTTGGTCCACAATTTGGCAGTATATGTTGTGTTCCATTTTACAAATCTGGTGGTCAGTAATATAATGTTGCCCTGTCACTGTTCTAAACATCAGAAGGACCACAGTAAATGCCTCATGGCAGCCATGACGAGGAAATCATTTCCTACATTTTCTACCACATTACTTGAGTACGCTACGCTCAGTTGGAAGAATCGGCCCTCGGAGCTTCTGGAATAACGTTAGCCGTTAGCCACTTTGTCTGCAGTTGCTTGAACACTCTAATGTATCAACTGGAAAAAGTGAACGTCGTCCTCAATCCAGGTATGACTGACCCAAAAAGTTCACTTTTAATCTGCTATTTCTTGTCGGTATTCTAGTATTGAACCTCACACTCAGCTAGGCTACGAGAGACTCTGTTACGCTCTTGCTTGTTCCATGATGTAGGTGCTTTGTACATGCAGCTTATTTCATGTTAAGGATTAGAATTTAGTTTTTTCAGTAGCAACATAGTAAGAAACGTACGTACTAGAGGTCATTGAGCACATATAGTGGGGTAATAGTAAGCAGCTAGCATAGTGACTAAATACAAAGGTGAAAGTCCCTAAAACTCCTCATTGGTCACCTAGGAACAACGAAATAAACACCATTTTGACCAATGCAGACAATTTTAGATTACATTCACTCGTAAAAGTAACACTTAGTTGAATAATAAAAAGTAGAAATTAGCTTGATTCTTTTTGGATTAAAAAATGTTCTTTTATTTGAAATTAGGTACTGCATTTATAGGGACAGCTACCCTGTTATGCAGTTTGTATCCCAAGGGTTGTCATTCCAGTAAAAGCTGATCATCCAGCTGTTTCATCCTTTTATGTACAATAGCTACAAAGATTAAGTGTTCCTACATCTGTATCATCGGTGTATCGGCCGGATGCCGTGGATCATCAGGAGCGTCCATGCCGGCTGCACAAATCCAATAACAATCTTCTGTCAGGTATTATTCAGGTCCAGCTTAGATTGCACAGTATCAAGGAACCCCAAACCTTAATTGGTGCCAAAATCGATTTTTATTCACTTTGTTCAATGGTCCAACTTTCCTACGAGTCCAAGGAACATGAATGAAAATGTGCCATGCTATTACTATTTGAAATAACAACGTTTCAAGCTTCTTCTCTGAGGCAGGTTGTACTGTTAATGCATCATAAATACAACGGATTATTATAAGCTTGTTATCTCACATGATGTTAGTTCAAATTTGAAGCTTGTTGCTTTGACTTCTGCAATCTAAAGTGGTCATGAGTTGGGCTATCAGAGATCAATCATAACTAGATAATCTGTCTTTCTCATACCACAAACGTATTAAAGGAGTACCAAAAAAAGATGTTGATTTTGTCACTCTTAACGACATTCTTTTGGACATTGGAGTTATTCTAAAAGTCAAGTGGTGTTTGAACAAGATACCATGTGTTTTGATTTAATGTACTCTTATTTGTTCACTGTAAAAGAGCTTGAAGTTTTGAGTTATGAAGTTTAAAAGAGCTTGGTGGTCTCTCACTATTAGGTGTGTAAGAGCTTGGTGGTCTTCAAACTCATGCACAACTAGTTTAGCGGCTAACTCGGTGGATTATGTGATGATCAAGACTTACCTGAATCACGAAGTGCAGGTCGAAGCGGCCGGCTTTCAAGATCCCACGCGTTTCCTGCTCCTAATGAGCCTGCATTAGGGTTCACTGACGCATCCTCACCTTGCACTTCATCACTTTCCTGGCCTTTCTTTTGAAGGTTTTTCTTGGCTTTGTGGCGCCACCCAAGAATAGCTTCCGCTGTTTTCTCTTGAAAGATGGCTTTCTTGTAGTGAGTGCCCATCTACACAACAGATTGAGCGTCTCAAATTATCCATCGATCAGTAACAGCAATAAGCAACGGATAGGGTTTAGGGTTTCTGAGAGCTAGGGTTTTGTACCTGGGTGACGAGAGCATACAGCGGAAGTGTGCTGTAGCTGCACAGTATTTGGACCAACGTCCCCATGACCAAGCGTATGATGACCGGCCACGCTTTTCCCATGACACACGAGTCAAACCCAAACGTTGTCTGCAAGTGAAGGAGCTTGAAGGTTAGTCACAGAATGATTCCAGTCAACTGAGCTTGATACATGCCATGTTTACATTACAGTACATGTTTACATTATGTTACATGTTTACATTACGTTACATGTTTATATTACATTGCATCGCATGTTTACCCTTTAAATTGCATTACATTACGTGTTTACATTACATTACATGCCGTGCCATGCTTGTTGTTGGAATTAAGTTACTCATGTGGTAATTAAGTTACTCATGAGGGAACTGATAGACCAAGGGTCTATGACTCCAAGTCAGTTAGATCACCTAAGTAATAGTCTAGTTAGTCTGAACATATTCTAAGCATGTAGACAGATGGTACTAGGACTATAAGTGTGGCTTGGTGGGTGAAGGAGATACCATTGTCTATTGGACAAGATCTCACTTCTATGGTTGGGTGGCAAGTCACATGATAAACATTGTTTACCATTTGTGCACATTATCTTTCTTAATTTGACACTTGTGACATTCAAGAGCATATTCTGGAAACTTTGCCATATTAACAAATTCCAATACCATGGTCGCCATGATTCCTGGAGTTGGATTGCAACAGTGTTGGAGATTGGCTTACGAGGATCCACAGGAAGAAGGCGAGCTCGAATGCGTTCTGGAACAGGATGAAGTGAATGAGGGAGAGCAGCAGGCGGGGTCGATTGAACCAGAACAAGGAATCGCGAGCCTTGACAATGCTCACACCAATTATGCCTTGTGACTGCGCTGTCTCCAGTGACAATTGTTGGATGATGTGTTGCAGCTTTGTCCCCACAATGAGAATCATCTGCATGGAGTCATGGACCAAATATTTATATGTATGTGCACATGGTCATGTCAAAAGAATGCTTTGCATTAATACTCTATCAAAAACAGTGTGTCTTTTACTGATCGTGAAAACAGCGAGTACAGAAATCAGAGCATATAATGTTAGGTCACTTACAAGGAGGGGTAAAAACGCAATCCAGAAGTACGTATACCACACTGCAGCAAACAAACGACCATGCTGAATGTTATTCTATTTAGTGTCATCCACGTGGAGGTGCAATAAAAAAAATAGTGTATGATACTCTGGTGATGGAATGGTGAATAGAATATAAGGAGAAGGGAAGGTGAGAACTCACTGTGGACATTGAGAAGTAGAAAAATGACCACGAACACCCACAAGGAGGTACTGTTGACACACCCATGTACATAGTAAATTTTAAATTAGGGTTTAAGTCAAGTGCATGTACAAATATCATGGTTTTCATACTCAGAGCACAGTCAAGGTTTAAGATTTTAGGGTTTAGGGTTTAGTGCACCTGATTCCAACAACTACTTTGAAGTCGTCTTCCAGAGTGCGCTTGATATACGAATGGAAATCAAACTTGTTAGTCAAGTTGTGAGTCTGCAGCACTCACAAGTAACGCAACACTTTAGATCAGCTCCTTGCTTCGTAACCCATTTGAATTTGGATCCCCTTACATTGTGTTAAACCCTTAAAGGACCAAGAGGTCCCCTCAGGTCCTTTTTAGCAGTTTTGAGAAGGGTCATATGGAGACTATCTTTCGTACAATTTTATTTATTTATTGACCAACAAGTAGAATGTGCTTCATAGATTCTGATGATATAAAATTTGGGCCCATCTGAATTATATTGTCCACAATATGATCAATTGAATTCAGGGGTTAACTGCAAATCAAGAGGCACTGAAGAAGACATTCATGAAGCCCTTACAACAATATAATGAAGAAGAGCCTCATGTCCTGAAATAACAGATGCAACGAATCACGTTTCCTGAAAAGCTTGGAGGTTCATTTCAATTAGGGTAATATGCAAAATAGGCCGGAGACAATAATGATTCGGCATTAGTGCTTGTATCTCATTCCAATTTCAGGAACCGCGTTTCATTAAAATCTGTATATGAAGGAAGACACTCGTGAAACCCTTTTACGAAGAAGACATTCGCGAGTTACTTACAACAATGAAGCCCAGACGAAGAGACAAGTACTCTTCCTTCACCACTGCACTGCCGAATTGCCGAAAGAAACTGACCTGCATACATTTAAACATTCCTCGTGATGAGGTACATTGGATTCTTGTACTTCATTCAATCAGTTTGAACAGAAGGGGATTATTAATACTTACGAACCAACTGAGTATTGAAGCGTAAGACAAGGGATGCTGATTTGTGGACGCTACGTATGTCTTGGTCCGCTTCAACTTGAAACCCTTTCGCAAAGCTGCACACAGAAAAGGGTTACAATTGAAAGCAGAAACAGGGCTTAAACCCTAAACCCTACACCCTTCCGCAAAGCTGCACACAAAAAAGGGTTAGAACCAAAGCTGAAACAGGGCTTAAACCCTAAACCCTTCCGCATAGCTGCACATAAAAAAGGGTTAGAACCAAAGCTGAAACAGGGCTTAAACCCTAAACCCTAAACCCTTTCGCAAAAGAAGGGTACCACCATCGCAATTCTCAACAAAGGAGGTCGATGGATCGGTTAAGTTGCACCTGCCACACTGTCGTAATCCTCAGCTCGTGTCTCTTCTTCCCATTTGCGCCACCCGAGCATCTTGTAGAAGCCCAGGAAGACAGTGATGCAACTGTACGCCACGTGAACGCATGTCATGACGAAAATGAAGATGTGGAGCTGGTGCAGACCTTCCTGTGATATGATGTGCACCTTGCCCTGCATCGATCACAGATCATCCTACTCACTTCGTAAACCCTCTAGCATAAGAACCAATCCTCAAACGAGATTGAGGTCTGACAGAATGAAAAGTAAGAAGAGCATGAATGCTGCAATTGAAGTCGTGCGCTCTGAATTGCAAGAAGCAATCCTCACCGAAAGAAGCAACCCTCACCGGAACGATCGAGACTGAGTCTGGTAAAACGAAAAGTAAGAAGAGCATGAATGTTGCAATTGAAGTTGTGACAACCAGGCTGAATTGCAAGACCTACCGTGGGGCATTTGCGTGCAGTTTCAGCCAAGTTGCGCATGTGATGAGGGTCCAAGAGTTTCCGGGCCCGAGAGTTAATCTCCAGGAGCTTGCGGCCGGCTCCATAGTCGCCGCTTGTCGAGTCGTCACGCGCCTTGGGATCGTAAGCGCAGGGCAGCATGAAATCCGCCCACGAATCCGGCATGCACAGGTTGATGATGGAGCCTTGGAACACCACCAGCAGCAACGAGATGAACCCCATGATCATCAACTCCTCCTTCATCTTCTCCAGCGCCTCAAACAGCGGCTTCTGTTTCTTCTCCTTCAGTTTCTGCAACACATCAGTAATCCAATCCCAAAGGTCAATCGAGTCTACAGCCAGGATGAACCAGCCAGGATGGCAAGCACAAAATTCTGCAGGAAAAAGAAAATGAGAATAGATCTGAAGCGAAACAAAACTACGACAATTGTAATGCTGCCACAGCAATTGGATCGATTCTTACATGGCCAAGGAAGTGAATGAGGCGCTCTGCGAGCACAGAAACGAAAACAATCACAGTGCACACCGCGGCGACCGCCCATGTCGGCGTTTGCTCTAACGTGTACGCCATCGCTGCATCAGTTCAATAGATCCCTGCAATGCAACAAGTTCTGTAATGTTCTACGCAACGATCGTTCTGTTACTAAGCTTCGATCAATCCATTCCTTCTAGATCGTTGAGTCAACAAACTCTGATCGAACGTTCCTGGCATGGAAGCTTGCTAGCATGATTCGCGTTTGCAATCGGAACCATTACGTACGTACCTGAGGCGAGTGGCATGCGTTTGCTTTTTAATGATCGTAGAATGTGGGACGCAGCTGGCCGCTGATAAGGTAAGCTGGAATCACTCTGTCGATGTGAAAGGCTTTGTGATCGACTAGTCATCAATGGGAGCAGCTGGCTACAGCGTTGCACGCCGAAACGGATGAGCCCCACAAGACCCTGCCAGGGCCAGCTACAAGTCCCACCTCACCATGAAGCATCAAGATAGATAGAAACTCCGGTTCTCTTTCCAAGGCCGGCGTGAATAAAGTGTCCGTTTGTAATGTCAATGACACAGTGCCCACCGGACAAAGGGCCATTGGAACAAAACTTAAATGAATGGAGCAAAGGGACTTCCCGGGAGGTCCCCCATCCCAGTACTATTCCGGCCCAAAGGCGCTTAACTTCAGAGTTTTGATGGGATCTCGTGTAGTAGCCTTGGTTTGACCACATCACGTGAAGCACCAAATATCAATCCACGCTTGGTTAAATTAAAAAGATAGATAGAAACTCCAATCCTCTTTCGAAGGCCGGCATGAATAAAGTGTCCGTTCGTAATGTCAATGACTCAGTGCTCACCGGACAGAGGGTTGTTGCAATAAAACTACTATTCCCTCTTGGGAATGGACACTATAGTAACAATAACACAATAAAGTAACAATGCACTAATGATTGGATATATATTTGAATAAACAGGCTTGGTTACCGTAAGGTAAGGGGTACAATTGCCGTCAGTTTAAGCATTTCAACCTGCACGGAGTGGTGATTTTCAATGATAAAAAATTGCAACACATAAAATTTTGGGTTAATAACTAAGCTCAAATTTCAATCAATTTTTTCACAATGTACGATCTTGTTATAAATTTTCAAACTTGATATGCATAGACCACTACTGATGTTAGTAGGTGTTGCAGTAATTGTCTTTCATTTCTAGTTCAATCAAATTGCTAACTTGGTATTCATAATTAACGCATGTCATAACTAGATTGGGAAGGGAACTTGAGAAGTTGAAACAAGTGTTTTTATAGGTGACCACAATTGGTACCCAACAGTTTCTAGTGTTTCTACCTTAGTACTAGAGCATGGTTGTCATCCGTGAACGAATATTTTATTTAAAAAATAAATAAAGGTTCGTTCCTCAAAAAATGAATTTTTTGATTTTTGTTTCTGTGAAAATGGCCTAAAATAGTCCAAAATAGCTTAGAAACAAAGTAATTTAGCTCAAAATAATTTATTTTATGGGTGATGGTCCGGTTGGGGTACCCAAAAAAGCTGCATTCGGGACAATTGCACTATGTGCTGGTGTGTCAAACAAACATATTTTTTAATTTTAATAAAGTAAGACTTCATTATATGTGATTTTAGTTTTCTACACTTATAACGTATCAAGGAAAAAAATTTGATTACAATCAAAGATTTTTAAGTAATTTTATTTGATTTTTTAGTTGAAAAAGTAAGTTATGTCCCAGTCACCTACAACCCCTGAAATCAAGCAAATGGAATATCAAAAAAAATATATATATATATTATTTTTGAATATGACCTACATCTAATTGTGTAGAGTACAAAATAATTTATTTTATCATTAAAAAAATTAATGAATTGTGCACATGCAGCTTGCAAATCCCAAAATTCGGCATTTTTTCACACATCTATGAATGGATCCAAAAATAATAATTTTTTAATATAAACTCTTTGAATATATACATTTTGTTTCCATTGAGATGCAAGATTTTATTTTTTTAATTTTAGGGTCTTTTTACTTGATCAAAATGAACAAATTAGGCAAACTTTGGAGGTTTTAAGCAAAAATAACCTAATTAGTGTGTCCAAAAAGTGATACCCCAAGCAGATTTATGCCCTTATTTTTGTTCTTTTGTCCTCATTATTTTATTTTATTTTATTTTATTTTTTATTTTCTCTTTTGGCAAATATACTATGGTACTATTGTAAACTTCAGCAGTTTACAGGAAATACAACATAATAGAAGAAAATATCTTTCACAAAGTCGACTCTATTGAAATGTCTCTACTGCAATGTATGTCCAACCTACTGAATTGCCTATCTAGTTGACTAGCATGTATCAACGTGAAGATTTGAAGAATCTAGAAGTAGGTTGGATAAGCGTTTTAGTAGGTTAGACTTTGTGACAAGAATGAGATGTAACGGCATGATCCTTTTTGAAGAGCACACATTGTTGTCTTTTTGTTACAGACTTTTTACAATAGAGTTATCCGTAAAGTCAAGCAAAAATCTCCAAAAGAGGAAAGACAAGGCAAAACTAATATTATAGCTTGAAAGGCCGCAAAAACAATTTTTGTCTTCTTCTTTTTTGACAAATCACAACGCACAGCATTGTCAAAGAGATTCGAACCTCGCACCGTAATAAAGCTAAAGAAGCTCCCTTGACGCACACTCAAGTTCTCACTTCAGAATCTTCCCGTATCCCACACCAATCCACGTGTTTGCCCAAAGCAAATGTTTGGCGCCCTTAGTGGCTGACAATCTCAGCGGTTTCTATTTTAAGGCAACCTCTCCTTGCTACTTTATGAATGACTCTAATGTGTCATTAAAAATCACAACCAAACAACAATAGCAACAAATGGAAAACCCCCAAAAGGGTGTCATGTAAGAGTTCATCTTCCAAACCATAAAGGACAGAACAAAAGATGTCCCTCTTTACCTCGGAGAGTGCATTCCCTCTTAAATTTTGCATACACGTGCGTTTGGGACCTATTTATTGGAGGGCTATTTACCTTGCATAAAAGATTATAAGGTATGGTATTTTTCAAAATAAAAGTAAATGCTTGTATTTTAATACACCCTATCAGTAATTATAAATTTTTGGAGGAATCATTTAAAAACATCCTAATTTAATTATACTACATTTTCTTTTTTATTCTCCAAGTATCCAATTCTTTTGACTATACTCCATTTTTTTGTCGAAGCCCAACTGTTGTTCATTTTTTTCTTACACCTCATTTTTTTTGGTTCTATAAGCGACATTCTTTTTTATGAATGACATTTCTCTTCTTACAACCATAAATTGTGAAGTTCAACCACAATGCTAAAGCCACATGAAATGAATCAAAACAATAAATCTAAGGCAAAGGTATGCAATTGAAAGATTCTTTTGAACTTTGAAATGAAATTCAAATATGATATAGAAGTCAGTTTGTGTTTCTCAACACAATGTAGTTTATGTTTGCAAAATTTAGAATTTCTCAAGGTCTATAAGTCCTATACTTCCGGAAAGTGTATAAACTCAAATATATACATGCAGCTTGCTAACATCCAAGAAATTTGAGAATGCAATTTGCAAGGGCAACCAAATAAATTGAAGTTAAACACAAACGAGTGGTGTTCATGTGCAAATATCATACAAAATTGTACAGCAACTGCATGCCTTGTCTACAGATCTTGCAGCCAAACTTTAATCCTGAAATCTGTAGCCAATGCAAAATTGAAGCCAAAATGAGAACTTAAAATAAACAAAGCACATCCTACAATTTTACAAGCACTCCATGCAACAAAGGCAAACCCAAAGTACAAGGCAATTTGGATTTGCACATTTCAAATTAGAATTTAGAAATAAATAAAGAATTGTACAGTTTAGAATTAGAACACATGGACTCCATAAGCAACACAGAACTCCACAACTGTACAAAATAAGCAAAAAAAAGGACTTACCAATGATGTATTTTGTGTAGAGGGGAGATTCAAATCTGATCACCTGCGTACACACTGTAAATTGTTCCAAAAGCCTCTCATATGTGGCGCAACTCCTCTAACTCCGTAGTCGACAAGTTCTTCAGCAGCTGCGCATGAAGTTTAGTGTCGAGGAGCCTAGATACAACTCCCATGAGTTTCCAAATACGAGTTCCCAAACAGTGCATAATTTCTATCAAACGAGCTCTAAAGACCATGGCCGAACTAGTAAGATATGTTCCATCTTGCCAACCGGGTGTCTGGTGAGCCGCGCCTTCAATAGTGGATTTCATGAACTTTTCTTTTGTAAACTTATTATGTAATTTAAAATTGATTTGAAACCCATATTTCCTCACAAATACCAGAATTAAGAGTCACACATGTGAAATATTCAAAAAATTACACACTATTGTACAATAAGTTGGTCTGATCATGCACATTAAAAGCCACAACTAGTACAACAAGATAATATGAGATTACAAAATAGAATTTCAAAGAACTTGGCAAAAGCACCACATGTGTCACCAAGAAAAACAAAATGAAAAACTACCTTTAGTTACTAAAAAATTCAGCCAAGGAATTAGCATCAACTTCATCAAGTGTATAAATTTTTGAAGCTGCAGAATATGACATAAATTGTAGAGATGATTGCATCCACATCAATCCAAATACAATCACTCTCCACATACATATACTTGTTGTGGCTTGAATGCTTTTGAAACCAATGCAAGTGGACCATTGCACATGGCAAGATAGATCCCCTATTTTCGTTTTGAACTGCCCTCTTCATCAAGTCGATTGGCTACCTGCAAATGCCCTACTTGTTGCCCACCTTTATTCTCATTTTTTGCACCCTTCCTATATAAAATATGCCATTGGTTAGTCCTGAATTGATAGTAGCAGGGCTACCCCTGGTTCTTTTTCTAGCTGCCCTCACCGTAGTTGTAGAACTTCGTATGTCTTTAAAGTAGACACCAACATCAGACCCTAGACCTAACAACATAGATGTGGTGAATGATGATGCAAGAAGGTAGTCATCAAAGTTATTGAAATAAATAGAATTCTTTATGCGAATTAGCCTATCTTTGGATAGATATGGATTTCCATTTAATTGGCTAACTAGTGTGGAGTTGTAAATGAAATGACCCTGGAATGTGACTACATGGAGAACTTTCAAAGACAATTTAGGGTTAGAAACTTGAAGCTCTTGCTTGCTGAGCAGCTCCACAAACATCTGTCGAGTCTCTTCCTCCAAAGCGGGCAGCGTGGCTAAATCATCCCCGTCAATGTCATCTTCAAGGACCTCGCTAGGGTTAGAATGAATCCTTGTTTCTAGTTCAAAATCCAGGAAACTCTCCAATCTTGCCTGCTCGCATTCAACATCTCCATCCAATCCAAACTGCAACTTGCGTGGAGGCTAGTAAGCCAAGTAAGAAGGGTCCTGCTTCTCCAACTTCCAAAGTGAGACAAACCACAATTTGTTAGCAGCTGAAGTTTGATTGGATGGCGCCATGTTCAGAATTTGCAGTATGGTCTGGGCTTCTTTCAATCCTTCTTTCAAAGCTGCAATAATTCCACGTCAATTGCAATCAATGAGTAGTTTGCTAAATTGCTTCACTTTCCCCCTCTTGCAGTGAATGCAAAGAGGACCAGTTGTTTTCCATTTTATTATGGACTCGGCCAAACTTGAAGCCATTGTCACCATACTCTACACTGGACAAACAATTCAAAGTGTTAGTTGTGTTCACAAGGTCATGAAAATCATATGACTGCTCCATCCCATTCATTACCCCAATTTTTTAAAAGAAAATTTCACAACAGTCACTCCAGTGAGGTGCAAAGGGACCGACAAGTGAGGACACATGTCTCTAAAATGCTTCACCAAGAGAACATCAAAGTGGCAAGATAGCTAGACATCAAGAAAACACTGGTGACTCACAAAGTTGGAAGAAGCTGTGAATCTTACTGAGTTGTTTCTAATTGCATGATTGCCATGTGTAAACCATAACTTCCACAATTTGAAGGAAAACGAAACTTTTGCTGCAATCACAATCCTACTTCAAAGGTGATGAATTTGAGAAGCAAGAATATTGATGTAATCAATAATCACTACAAATTTGTAGATACATCTTGGTGCCAAGTGTGCGCTCCGGGTGTGCCTCCTACAAATTCTTAATCGCAGCCAAACATTGCTGAGATTTTCGATAACATATGCGTTGAGTAGAGGCCCAATTTTGCCGGTCCCTGCGCTGCACATTCTCAAGTTTCAAGCCGTGTTCATCAAAAGTGTTCTTGTTGTAAATCATTCCCAAGTGCTTGTGGAAAGCTTTGTCTTCATCAAGCTGCATACTCTTTACCGGCGAATCCAATGGGTTGACCAACTTCTTTCCATTATGTATTTAATCTTGATTGTGAAGATCCCTGCAATTTCCATCTTCATCAAGAGAAGCCGTAAGTAACTAGCCCTCCTAGTTGATGCTGAGTCGCTCTTTTACAAGACTTCTGTAGTCAGTGAGCATTATTTGTCGTCTTCTAATGTCCCCATCACTTGCATGACCGATGATGGGCCCGACTATGTTCTGGCACTCCTTTCTCCATAGTTCTTCGATTTTCTGCCACTGTTGATTCACCCACGATGCATCAAAGCAATTGCAAGTGAAAGTAACAATAAAATACAAGTCGAGGCAAACTAGAATGGAGGTGATTCACATTATAATTCTAGCAAAAGCTCTCACACGGTTAGTACGGAAGCTATCCACAATGTTGTTGTAGCCAGAGTCTCCCATACCTACAACTACCTTGTAATTGGAAACACAAACGTGATCATCTTTTGGGCCACAAAATCCTACAAATGTATCTCAACAATGATCTCAAGCAACCCTATTCTTCACCTTAGTTTCATCCTCAACTAGGATCACAAGGATTGGACCAAGAATTCCATGAGCTTCTTTTGCTTGTTTATAGATCTATGCCACACTTCGAAAAATGTCAGTATGTTCTCCCGAGACAAACTGGACACCCTTCTGGTTTACAAGTTTTGTGGAGTTTTAATTTGGGCCTCCAAAGTTCAAAGAAAACAAATTGCACATTTGCCTACCTCCGTACATTTTCATTGCTTGTGAGAACGCTAGTGAGTTACTAAACCAACGAGCTCCTTGTTTCTTGCGATTAAAGTTATTTGCCACATCTTTGAGAAAATAGAATTCAGATGGGACCAGATTTGAACATTGCATGTATTGATTAAGAAATAAATAAAATTGTTCTCCCGCCATACGTACAACTAATTGTAACCACTGACCTTCAACGTAATTGGTGACATTTTGAAAGGATACCGTAGAAATCTTAGCCCGTAAGTGCGTTTTTTTTACAACAGCTTCTTGAATGTGACAAACATTGCAATAATATACTCCTTCAAGTAAAATGACATTCGACAACTTGCATTTTGTATACACATGTTTGTAAGGTGCCACAATAGGACTAGTGACAGTCATTGTACCGATTACCTAGTCAAAAATGAAAAATATATTAAATTCTATTATTAGAAAATAAAAAATCAATTTAAATCAATTTAAATCAAATACATAATAAATATGTACATAATACATACATATCAAATTAAATGGAATAAAATAAAAAATAAAAAAAATTTAAATTCTAAAAAATTCTGAAACATATAATTTCAAAATCAAAATAATAGTTTTAATTAAAATATTTTTGAAAATTAAGATATTAATCTAATTAATAATATTTTGATATAATTTATATTAAACTAATAACACACTATAAAATTAATAATATATAAAAAACCTGGTATTAATTATTGATTAACTAATTAAATAATAGATTCAAATCAATTTTATACAAAAAAATTCAATAAAATAAAATTTTAAACTTATAAGCTACATACCTCTCTAATTGAAGTTGGTGTTGATTTACAAAACTTGTTGTGAATTTCAACAAGTTGAGATTGCGTGAAATCATCTACTACTGTAGACAGTATAGTACTAGCGTTCGTACGAAGGTATCAATTACCTTGCTGTGTTACTCCCACATTTTTTAAGAGCACCATTACACATTGCCCATTGTTGAAGGCTTTAACAATCTAAGTGTATTCTTTGTTGAAATGATTATCCAAAGCGACTACATCATTCTCGTTTTCAGTTTCACCATCTGCAATAAGTAATTGTTTGTATTTACCATACCTCCCCCTAATACCAATTACACAAGCGGCAATGGTTGTTATGGCCCATTACTCATGAGAACGTTTCCTAAAATTCGTTTATAGTGTCGCTGTGATAGAACTTTGGAATGAACTCTTGTCTACAACTTCAATAACATGGATAGAAGTTGTGGACTGGACCTTTAGGACAACATGCATGTCTCCTCTCTCAAATGACTTTTCTGACTTGTTTACAATACCAAAGTTCTCAATCCGAACTAAAGAACCCACTTAAAGTTTTTCTTCATGCTCTTCAATGTTGGGACTTGTGTGACTCACTGTTATTGTAGCATACCCAACCCTATCTATTAAATCGCAGTGCAGATAAGGATGTTTGGAATTGTCTTTGATGACATCCCAATTTCCATATCGGGAAAGTATCTTGCCTTACAAGGCCACATCACGATTCTCAGGACTAATATCATCTACAACAACGACCGGCCTCACCCTAGACTTTAAGATATCATTAAAGGTCATTGGTCGAAAACGAACCAAGTAAATATGACAAATATTCCAACTCAAGGAGCAACTATTTTGACAAAACAATGAAGGCAATAGAGGATAGAGCAAATATGACAAGCACTCAAACTCAAAGCGCCGCTATTGTGACAAAACAATGAACGCAGTAAAGAAAAAATACTAAACAAACCCTAAGTGCAAGACAATGGAAGTAGTGAAGGCACTAAGAGCAAGACAACGAAAGTAGGAAGGCACAAAGAGCACAGAACCAAACAAGCACTAAAAAATAAATGGAGATAAGTGTTATATATACTAATAAGACACTGCCTACAGTCGCATATGATATAATTACATCTTGGAGTTTACAGTTAGAGATTTGAATTTTCAATCTTCAAAATTCTTCACATTCTACATGATATATCTATGCCCTGGCTACAGAATGTATTAACGCTAAACTACAACTCATTAATTAGCCTTACAAAAATCTTACAACAAGGATCTTAAAGATTTGGAATTGATTAGACTATAACCACGAGTGTTGGACTATAATTGTTTGACTAGGGCTAAATTGGTTAATTGCAAAACTAGATGGACAAAAGAGTAACTTCATTTCTTCATATTTTAACGTTTTTACTAATAACTCATAATAAAGATTATAGATTTTGTGTTATTGTGAGGAGACCTGATTATTTTTAACATGACGTTCATTGGAGCAAATTAACTTGTTTTTACGTTCATTCTCATTACTTCAACTAACAGTAAGAAATCAATAAAGGTGAGATAATTCATTTAAAAACACAAAATTTTAGTGTAATATTTATATTTTAATATTTTAATATTTAAATTAGTCTGTTTGCTTGCCTACAAAATCTATGATTACTATAGAATAGGATAGAAAAATAATTAATTTAAATTTATATAGTTTTGACATCCTTAATGCAAGTCCAATATGCGATTATTAACAATTTTTTTAATGATTTTTTCACAATTCATATAAATATTTTAAAGCTGTGTCCCTAGATTGTAGTATATCTTTTACGTAATCTGGAGATAAAGGCTATCTTCACATTTTAAGCATTTTTGTAATAACTACGACAAGAGAAACACTAAGTTAAAAGAAATCAGGGAAGGAAATGTTTGCTCCTTCTTAAGAAAAAATTTCAAATTTACCGAGTTGCAGCCTACTTTTTGACAAGAGAATGACAATGACAACTTTTTGACAACAAAATGCATATCAAACAAAATGACAAGGACAACCCTCATCTCAATTTCGCCAGAATTATATCAACATTAGTAAGTCAGGTGACGAAAATCACCATTAGTGGATCACAAATAAGGGCCAATACAGATGCAAATGAATTAACCCTTTCCTTTTCAGGCGCCTGAACACTTTTAGTTAGATAGTTTTCATCCACAAAATTTGTCATGGTTCATGTGCAAGTTTGACTATCCTTTGTTACTAAATTTTGTATTGTTTGGATCTTCAAAATAGATTATTTTAATTTTTGGAAAAACAACAAGTGGTTTATGTCAAGTTTCATTCTTAGTTCAAAAAGTGAGTCCTTAAGGACGATTTTTCAAAATAAGTAAAATCAAATAACACAAACCATCTTGTATTGCAAATTATTCCCATTCCATTACAGTGTATTTTTTAAGAATTTAGTTTTTTCCTAATTTTTAGTTGATTTTTAACAAAACTTGCGAAATTTTCTCAAAGACGTGGAAAATAGACTCGCTTTCAAGGCGCTTGCCGATGTCATTGGCTGCAACAATAGATTGTAATAAAGGAATTCATATCGATGCAGTGGGATCAAAGATGGACGAATGAGTTGTGGCATGGAATGTCAATCATGACATGCCTCTCCTCCAAGTCAACACGGCACTGTTGGACCCCAACAAAGCTAGATTCATAGAATTCACTATTCATATGCCCAAATGGAAAGGTGTTGGGCGCCAACTCGTGTACTGCGTGGCCATACACGCCATTTTGCTCAAGACAACCAATGGAGTTCTGGGCGTTATAGACCGTACGATTGTGCTCAAAACATGTGGTGACATGTCGTTCTCAAAAGATGCAGCGACAACCTGTACGACGTGGATGCTCTAGCGCACTATCTGCACTACTTGCAACGGCTGGGATTCTTGGAAATCAGGGCGTGAATTGCGTGGAGGTCGTTGGCTACCCCGGCCGCCACGTGATTGACCTCCACGTCCACGTTGTGTAGCTGTCGTGCCCACATTACTATACATGGTTGCAAACATCCCTCCCATACTCACAAGCGCATGCACATAGACATTATTTAGATCAAGTCTAGGAGGCAACTACTCACCTTCCATTTCGATCAAGGCATCCACCACGTCGTCATCGATCTCTCTTTTCATGACATAGGAAAAATTATGGCCTTCACCTGCACTCTCATCAACATTGTCAAGACCATCATTGTCTTCAATCGGTTGTATGCAGCCAATAGGCAAGATTTCTTCCAAAGTGCTAAATGTTAAGTGCCGGATTTCTCCATCATTGCATTGGACCATGTACAGTGGGGTACCAATCAAAATGTCGTATTCGAATTCGCAGTGAGAAAAATTTCAATACTGCCAACTTTGAAAGCCTCCCGAGAGCTCAAAACTTGGTATTTTACCACGAAAGTTTTATCAAAGAATTATCTTTAAATTAATTATATGTATGCCAAATTTCAAGGCCAAAAGATTCACCAAAAAAAAGTTATTCAAAATCTACCAACATCGGTAGTTGTGGAAATTTTTTCACTGCTGCCGCCTCTTAAAGATTGATTTTTTTTTTTTTTTGCCATGAAATTCTTGGAACAAAAACCTCTACATGTTAATAACATGTAATAAAGATTTCAAGGCCAAAAGATTAATACAAAAAAAGATATATTAACAATCTACCAACATGTGCAGTTGTGGGAAACAATGGGGGAAACTACACACATTGGTAGATTGTAAATATTTTTTTTGTATACATTTTGACCTTGAAATTTGGCGTGAATGTTGTTATCATAAAGAGCATGTTGTGCCAAAAATTTCATGGTAAGTAGACAATTTCTCAACCGTTGGGAGGGTGTCAAAGTTGGTAGCAAAGTTTCCCCCATTGTTTCCCACAACTACACATGTTGGTAGATTGTTAATATCTTTTTCTGTATTAGTCTTTTGGCCTTGAAATTTTTATCATATGTTATTATCATAAAGAGGTTTTTGTTCTAAGAATTTAATGGCAAAAAAAAAAAAAAAAAATCTTTGGGAGGCTGTCAAAGTTGGCAGCAGTGAAAAAATTTCCACAGCTACCAATGTTGGTAGATTTTGAATAACGTTTTTTTGGTGAATCTTTTAACCTTGAAATTTGGCATACATATAATTAACTTAAAGATAATTCTTTGGTAAAACTTTCGTGGTAAAATACCAAGTTTTGAGCTCTCGGGAGGCTTTCAAAGTTGGCAGTACTGAAATTTTTCTCATTGCGAATTCGAAAACGACATTTTGATTGGTACCCCATTGTACATGATTTGTCTTGAGCTTTTAGGCTCGGGGGGTTCACTGGTGAAAATTTTAGAAACAACGTGCGATAAAAAATAGGGTCCAATATATTCATTGTAGATAAATTTTGTAAAAAATGTACATGTAAAATAGGGGATTTTAAAAAAGTGAAACATGTTTACATGTAAAATACCATCACATATAATATTCTCAGGCTTTTTATATGTAAAATACCATCACCTAATAATATTTTTTGCTAATTTTTTTAGCTAAAGTAACCCCCCAAATAAATAGGTCATTATCGCACGTGTATACAAAATATACAAGGGAGTGACCTCCCCGAGCTTTTAGGCTTGTATGTGTATAATGCCAATTCAAGCATGTAGGATCCGCATCTAGGATCATTGGTACTGAAACGCATGATTTCTGAAGTGAGGATGCGTACTGACAAAGGTCTTGTTATGGCGCGGGAGAGACTCACAAATTCTGGAGTCGATTCAATCACCGCAGTAGTAAGCAAACCTTGGCGCTCACAAAGTTGAGGGACTTGGTGTCCATGTTGCGTTCCAGTTGTGTCGTTCTCTTCACCATCAATAGCTAGCAACATCTCGACTTCAGTATTCACCAACGCATGTGTAGGCGCTTCAATTGGCACTTGGGCGGGGATCGTTGGCAGAGAGAGAACTGGCGTTAGTGGCGAATTTTTTTGTTTCAGTCTTTTGTTGTGAATACAGGGCGTTCGGTCTCAGCCGCTCCTCTGTAGTGGCAGCTCTTCTATATTGTCGGTGACTCCAAGTTCTAGAGCGGAGAAATTGTGTGGCTGTACGTTTGCCCTTCTGATGAGTCGAAACTTTCTCGTTGCAACGCGATGGGCCGAGCTGATCAGTGGACACCATTGTCGACGACATCATGCCAATTCCTCGTACATGAGAAAACGGTATACTGCAGTAGAGAATCCACGAGGATGGCCCTATGCACGGCGGTCTCTCCAATAAAATATGCGCGCGGTATGATTATAAAACAAGTAGCGTAGACCTGCAAGTGCATACACTCTACGAATTGAATCCCTGTAGGAACTTGCCTTTGTAATAAGTACGTAGTATCTAGTAATCGCAATATTCGTGAAACTTGTGACGGTGACGCTCATTGACTTTCTATCGCCCACTTTTCTATCACACGTCTCGCTCATTGTAATGCAGTCAAACGGCGTGCATGATGAGCATTAGCCATGGTGCACTGCGTTTGTCATTGAGCTGTTACACTTATGTAGTGGGAACTATTAGAAAACCACGTGCACCTATTTTGCAAGGTGGCATGAATGTTGTGATCCACTTGCGTGTATGTTGGTCAAATTGTAGAGAAGTATCTCTAATGTCAAGTGGGATAGTAGTCTACTACTGCAAAATTTTGCCGGTTCATGCAATGAATTTCATGGAGATGCCGCATGGGTGGTTATTGTTCATAATCTCTATGAAGCGCCAAATTTCATTCAAATTGAATTCTACCTCATGTTTACTAGATTATGCTTGTAGTCCTCGTGGCAACACCCACGTTCGCTATATTTATAAAAAGTATTGTTTTTGATTACCAAGGCTAACAACATGATGACTATACTATTTTAAGTGCCCATAATATAAGTTTTTTCTACTGTGGGTAAAGCTTCTAACCGCCATCGGTGCATGCCTAATTATTGATGCCCTCAGAATGAAACTTCTGCAAATTCTACCCTGGGCAAGATGGGAAGCTAAAACATTTCACATTTTCACTCTATTTTGACATCGATGCATTCTTAGTGCAATAAAAATTTCTCAATGTCAACAAAAACTCGTTCCCATGTTGAAGAACTACCCCAAGAAGTTACCATATTTTTTGGTAACAGAAATTATTGATATCCAATGAAATATGGAGCGTCAAAATCATCTAGCGTCCACATACTGGACGATGGCGCCTCAAAGGCCGGGGTTAACAATTCTCTAATTTTCCACCCTCACTAAATGGAGCCCGTCGGGAATGTGAGGGGTGCGGTAATAGGGTAATAGCTCGGTCTCCCTTACGGTATGCGGCAGCAACGCCGCCACGCTTCTCAAGGAACGGTGAACCACCACAGAGCCCTATGACCGTGTCAAGGCGGTGAAGCAACCGACTCAACTCGACCGTTCCGGGCGGAACAGCCCTCCTTCCTCTGCGAGAGCTTCATTCCCGACCTTCAAGCTTTGCATTCAGTGTTCAAGCTTTGCTTTAGGGTTTACATCTCGGAACTCTTCTCCGTTTCCCTGCTCTTGTTGATACTACTTCGTGATCTGAGTCTTCCTTGCCAAGATGGCGTTGCTGCCGAGAGCCGCGCAAGCTGCGTCGCGGAATGCCGCCCCGATGACGCGGATGCTGCACACGAGCGCGCCTGCGCTGATGAACTCGACCACGCTGAATGCGCCGACGTCGAGCACGACGTCGTCCCAGAGCGGCGGGGCTGGGGGGGAATTCGTCTTGTCCAAGGTCGACGCGCTCATGAATTGGGCGCGGACGGGCTCAATTTGGCCCATGACGTTCGGGCTGGCGTGCTGTGCCGTGGAGATGATGCACACGGGCGCTGCTCGCTACGACTTGGATAGGTTTGGAATCATCTTCCGGCCCAGCCCCCGCCAGTCCGATTGTATGATCGTGGCCGGGACGCTCACCAACAAGATGGCTCCTGCTCTGCGCAAGTAAACGATCTCGATGGATCCCTTGTTTTAGGGTTATTTTTCTGCTATATGTGTTTGTGAGCAGAGTGGTTTTGTATGGTTTGGAATTTGTACATAGTGTAATTCACGAAGAAAATTACGAAAATCTTTAGGGTTACCGATAATGTGAAGTATCAATGGTAAACCTTTAGACTAAGGTAGAGAATACTATCTACGTTACGTCAAGCATTCAATCATTTTAACATGTGAGATCACTATAGAGTAGTGGAGAGAGCCAATTTTTTTGAGATCAATTTTTTATCACTACGCATGAATTTCTTTAGCAACTTCAAAGTGGTAGGTTGCAGCCCACTTTCGAAGGGACAGTATACAATCCCGTCTCTATTCAAAGATTAGTGGCCATAGACATTGTTAGCCAAGTCATGCTTACATTCCTTGCTAATATGCCCAACCAAGTGGGTGAATAGACGAGTTGGTGTGGGTAACAGGGATCCTCTACCTTATTACTAAGGTTGGATAACCTATTACCACCACGACACCTAAAACCACCAACTTCTACACCCCTCTTTCATTTCAGGAAGGAAATGTAGACTTTCATTACATGACTTATGCATGAATTGTTCAAAAGTGAAGTCATGTACCGACAACTTACATTTCCTCCCTAAAATGAAGGAATGGTGGAGAAGTTGGTGGTTTTAGGTTCATGGTGGTTTTAGGTACCTCTACCTTATTCCCTGCACCTTCTTTTCTTCAGGGCTCTACTTAACATAGAGGAAATGGAGTAGAGCATCTCTTGATGTTGGTGCTTGCGAGCAACAATTACATGACGGAACGCATTGTAAAGCTTTCTTATCTGAGCGTCTTTATTAATATCTCAGAAAGCTTCTAGCAACTTGATTTTGACGTAGATGATAATATGATGATGGTCATATTCCACAGCTTACAGTTGTCTCGCTCCCGTAGTTAGTGCTGTGCTATTGACCTGATTAATGGATTAAATACAGTTTTGGTGATTATTATGCCGAGTGTGAGGACTTGTTCTGACAAGAGGTGCTGTGTTTGGCTTTTCAGGGTTTATGATCAGATGCCAGAGCCAAGGTGGGTAGTTTCTATGGGCAGCTGTGCTAATGGAGGAGGCTATTATCACTACTCTTACTCCGTTGTGCGCGGTTGTGATCGTATCGTGCCTGTGGATATTTATGTTCCTGGATGCCCTCCGACCGCAGAAGCTCTTCTATACGGTTTGCTTCAGTTGCAGAAGAAGATCAACCGGCGCAAGGACGTGACATTGTGGTGGAACAAGTAGGTGTTGTTGGTCAGATTATGAGAATGTTTTGATACCCCATTGTTCGCTGTGTCCGAGAATCTGCAAGGGATGACAGTAGATTATTCTTAGGCACAAAGATAAAAAGATCTTTACACACAAGAATTGCTTTGAGCAGCTCTTGGTTGGCATGCCAGAATACAGCTCCTTGATCTTAGAGTTGCTTATTTTTCTTCCATAGATTTCTTCAGGAGATGATATGCATCTGCAAACAAGTACTTCTATCCGCTTCTGAAATAAGAGCACTTCTGTCGTTATGTGAAGCAATCCCACAGTGGCTGTGTTTCATGTTTGGTTTGCTCTGGGAAGTAGAGTCCTCAATCTCTGTTTGCAGGTTTCTCAACTATTCCACAGTTGCAGTTTGTTCTGAATGGAGCACTACCGGTAGATATGAAACATTAACTTAGAATCACTTAAGTTAATTGAGTACATCATCAAACTCATTCATCTCATTAGATACGATTTGATGTGTTTAATACAAGGTGTCCAGAAACTTTAGTTTTCACATGGTACAACTCATTTATCTTACAGGATTGTTACAGAATTTCTCCATCCAGTTCCATTACAAAAATTCTGTCGCTACCTGTGACCTCTAGCATTGAAAGTGACTGACAGAGACTTATTTGAATTTTACACTGGAGTCATGACCATGTAATTCCATGTTTGTAAAATAAAAAACACTACGAAGGAAATACAGTACAAGGAAGGCTGAGGATGTTATTTGCATTTGAGAAAAATTATCATAAAGTACTATATAGAAGAATATCTTGAAATTGTTATACAAATGAAAGTTCTAGATTTGAATTTTAGAACCCATCTGTACGGTTTAGTTCACTAATACTAGAGTTATCCTTAAAGTTCATCAAATTTTGAAGAAGATATCGTGAGTTTTTCTTTATTTACTCTTATTTCTTCACTTCAAATAGTTAGAAGGTGTGGAAGACCTTGGTGGTTTATCATTATTAGGTGTGTAAGAGGTGTGTAAGAGCTTGGTGGTCTTCAAAAGTTTTCAAAAGTTTTTTAGCACCAAGAAAAAACTTTTGAAGACCACCAAGCTCTTATACACCTCTTACACACCTAATAATGATAAACCACCAAGGTCTTCCACACCTTCTAACTATTTGAAGTGAAGAAATAAGAGTATAATAAAGAAAAACTCACGGTATCTTCTTCAAAATTTGATGGACTTTAAGGATAACTCTACTATCACCAATATTTAATTATAAAATTTAAAATTTAAAAATTTAAAATTCCTTCTACATTCAATTACAAACAAAATTTTAATATTTTTTGACTAAAATTTGTTGGAAAGAATTTGAAATGAGACACTCTTAAACGTGGTGATTCTTTGAAATTTTTGTGTTTCTTGAATCTATGACCCCATTTTTGCAAGGCCACTTTTGAACTGCAGTCAACGCAATTTTGGCTTGGTCAACGACTTGACATACTTCTACATTTGTAATTTTAGAAAAATATGTAATCAAGTATGACTAAATCCAATTGTTATAAAGGACAACAACTTGATGAAGAATCTTCAAAAAATTGGATGACTTTCATCCAATCATTGATGAAAACATGAGAAGGGCTTGAATTTGTTAAGGTACCCAGGATGTCCTAAAATCACCAACCCCCCCAATTATGACATGTAGACCTCTCTTGGGACCACCACAGTTGGGACTCAAAACCACCAATTTCACTAGTCAAGTAGACCAATGGCATGCCAAGCATTGCAAAGAAATGGTTGGTGGTTTTGGGTATCATTATGAGTGAAAATTAGTACCACATGGTGTGGTCATGGGGAAACTTAGAGGTTTGATTTGGGTGACGAAGTTCTTTTCACTTCGAAAATTTGTATCGATTTGAATATTGGGAATTAAATTGCAAAAATTTGTGCATTCCGTGAGAAATCTTCTTCCAAATGACCTAAAAATATTTCTCATAAACAACCTTGGAAAAATGAGGCCATATTTCTTAAGTTGGTGGTTTTAGGACATCCAATTTAGTCGTCCACTTTCTAAACACTCTGATGTTTAGGGTTTAAAGGTTCAAAGAGCCCATTCCGACCAATATTATACAACAATATTCCACTGTATTTTGCATGGTTCCGCACCTCCAAAAGTGAAGTTAAAATTCACGTCAACATGATTTTAATGAGCTATTGAGGTCTCAATTTGGAACTTTCTATTTAAAATAAATGCCTCAAACATACTCCAACATACCATAAAATGCAACTGAGAGGGATATTTTGAACTTAATGTATGAACAAAGGTTGTACACTGGGGTACCAATCAAAATGTCGTTTTCGAATTTGCAGTGAGAAAATTTCAGTTTTTCCAACTTTGTAAGTCTCCCAAGAGCTCAAAAATTGGTGTTTTACCACGAAACTTTTACTAAAGAATTATCTTCAAGTTAATTATATGTATGTCAAATTTCAAGGCCAAAAGATTCACCGAAAAAAAGTTATACAAAATCTACCAACATTGGTATTTTTTCACTGCTGCCAACTTTGACAGCCTCCCAAAGATTGAATTAATTTTTTTTGCCATGAAATTCTTGGAACAAAAACCTCTTTATGTTAGTAACATATGACAAAAATTTCAAGGCCAAAAGATTAATGCACAAAAATATATTAACAATCTACCAACATGTGTAGTTGTGAGGGAAACCATTTCATTGCTACCAATTTTGACTACTATGTAGGTAGATTTTGAATAACTTTTTTTTGGTGAATCTTTTGGCCTTGAAATTTGGCGTACATATAATTAACTTAAAGATAATTCTTTAGTAAAACTTTCGTGGTAAAATACCAATTTTTGAGCTCTCGGGAGGCTTTCAAAGTTGGCTGTACTCAAAGTACGTAGCAATGAAATGGTTTCCCCCACAGCTACACATGTTGGTAGATTATTAATATCTTTTTTTTCATTAATCTTTTGGCCTTGAAATTTTTATCATATGTTACTAACATAAAGAGGTTCTTGTTCCAAGAATTTCATGGCAAAAAAAAATTAATTCAATCTTTGGGAGGTTGTCAAAGTTGGCAGCAGTGAAAAAATACCAATGTTGGTAGATTTTGTATAACTTTTTTTCGGTGAATTTTTTGGCCTTGAAATCTGACATACATATAATTAACTTGAGGATAATTCTTTAGTAAAAGTTTCGTGGTAAAACACCAATTTTTGAGCTCTTGGGAGACTTACAAAGTTGGAAAAACTGAAATTTTCTCACTGCGAATTCGAAAACGACATTTTGATTGGTACCCCATTGTACATTATAAATTTTAGATTCTATCCATATGGTTAGATCTGCAATTGCTATCACCAATATTTTTGTATAAAATTTGAAACTTGAAATCTAAAATTATTTTTTTAATTTTTTTATGAACAAGATTTTTATAATTTGTACATGAATTTTTCTTTGATTGGTTGCAATGTGATACTCTAGATGTAGTGATTTTTGGAGATTTTTGATTGTTTAATTCTGTGAGCACTTTTACATTGAAATCTTTGAAATTTTGGATGAATCACTACAACATGAAATGAGGCGTAAAACTTTCACAAATCATCCCCTTTCTAATCAAATCACACATGCATGAAGCTAACTTCCCATAAAATATATAGTAAAAAATCCACCCTGCAAAAAGTCAATGACAAGATGAGACAATGATAGATGAGAAAATTGTGTTTGATTTTATACATCGTTCACTTTTTGGACTATTGGACATTTAGGGGTTAAACATATTAGGGAGGTATAGTGTTATGGTAAGGTGTTTGGATAAAAACGCCAATTGTATCAAAATTACATTTTTATCACTCTTTTGGAATTCTTTATGGATGTTGTAGCCCTTGGGTCCAACTTTCTACTCTCGACTAATAGGATTGCTCGATTTTGGTGTTTTCTTGGACCCGAACTCTAGTGTAAAGTGGCCCTGAGACTGTCCTTGGAAAGGACACCTGGACAATCACATTACATTCAAACATTCAAAAAGAAACCAGTCCCGATATACCGGTAGTAGTAAGGATTCTTCTCTACAACATGAGTCACATGAGTCTCTCGCACGTAAAGTTTCAGCAGCCATTCTTCAAGTTGGTGAATTTCTGGGTGACTCTTATGATCGCAAGAGCCTGACAGTGCCATACTTGTGCAAAAATCATCTTCTTCCAAAAGATCTGTACTGTAAATCACTGGTTCAATCGAAGCTTCCGCAGGCAGCTGTTTCGATTCCATCTTCTCGTGTGATTCCGCCAAGAGGGTCGACTGGTTTTTGTTGGTTAGGGTTTGGGGATGGAGTGCTGTCACGTTGCCTCTGTGTGTCATGGATTCGTCGACCTGCATCACACGAAAGGGACGACGGGCTTGGGCTCATTGAAACGGACGGCCAGCAGAAGGCTCACAATTGCAGCAACCAGCACCTTGCCTGAAACTCCTGGTACGCAATTAATTTCTGTCCACAGCCCCTTTCCTAAATTTGCTACGTGAACTTCCCTCAGGAGTATGATACGGCGACCTAATCGAGAATAACTCAATTCTGCACCCTTGTAATTTGGCAAACCCTAATGTCCAGGATTCCGTTTCATTTCCTCATAGCCTTCGTTCTTTGCTACGTTTCTTGCTCATTTGCAAAGTCGATTTCAGGTGGAATTTGAGGCTTCAGACCCATTTGCGAGTAATGACGTTTTAGAAGCGCATTGTTCATAGCTTTCCAACAAGCTATCACTTGCATGATTTAACCCAGAAATCAGCAAAAAAAAAACAATCAAACTGCTCTGTAGTGTGCTGTCATATTTGCTGCACACTTTCAATTTATTGCTGTCATCTCAGTAGGAGCTCTATTATAGTTCATTAGAAACGCATTTTTAATAGCTTTTCAACAAGATATCAGGTTGAGAATTTGAGTGCAACCATCATCTCTGGTCACCAGGGCGTTTTATACCCAGCATTCCGGATTAGTTGGCTGCTTTTACTTTAGTAATAGAATCAGGATTCCACTGAAGCCGTGTTTTTTTAGCATTTTGGAGCACTGCATGTCATCAAGGGGCTTGTCTTTTGTCCAATTTTATTTACTTCTTAACCAACACATGCAATGTTCAAATCTGGCCCCATCTGAATTCTATTTTTCACAAGATGATGAATCAAATTGGTCCTTTAGGTTTTTACCCTAAACATGTGCAGGATATACCTTACATGAAGTGAAGATCTGTGGCAGGTTCCTCACGGCGTGGGAGTTACCAAGAGCCTCGACGTTTACTGCAAACCGAGGATTACAAGAACACACCGAGTACTTCAGGTCGAAATGCAGAGGCAGACTACACCGTCCAGCTCACCACAAGCAACGAGGACCGGGCAAGTTTGTCCATGACAAACGCAGGCATAATGCTATCACTCATTGGTGAAGGAGGGGAAGCTCTGGTGCAAAGGATTCTTCCAGTTGAGGAATCATTGTCATTGCGGTTTCAGAGAGGAGCAGTTGATGTGGTTCATTTTCGTGGCCCCAATATTGGCCGCATCTCCGCTCTTTGGATTGCTCCAGAAGCAGGTCAGTCATTCCATCTTCCCATTCCTAGCGTTCTCTCCCTTTTGTTTGACTAGTTTGTACTATAGAGGAAACCTAGCACACTGTAGAGTTTCTCCCTCCAGGTGCGATGCTTTCAATGCCACCAATACTAGCTTCAATGACCAATGATTTACAGTTTTAATATGAAAAATTCAATTGATCATATTGTGAAAAATATAATTCTTATGGGACCAAATTCTATATCACCAGAACTCGTGAAGATCATTGCATGCGTTGGTCACTAAAAAAAAGAAATTGAACAAGAGGAAGTCCAAATAGGATGTACTCAAAGCTGTTAAAAAAACATGAGGCCCAATTTGGGCTTCTTGGTTCTTTAGGGGTTAAAGATTCTCGGAAACTCCTCCGGCGAGGGCTCCCTGCTATGTAAACCGCGAGGAAGACCTCCCTCCGTGACCGTGGAGGGCATTCCCAAAGGGGATTTCTAAAGGCAACAGTGCCCCGAGAGGTTTACATTTTTATACAAAAAAGGGTTGATCTCATTGATCTTTTGTTTTCATAGCTACACTAGGATCCTCTATACTTTGGACAGGATTTTCTTGCCTTCAAAACCGTGTAGAACACCAGCTCTGCATTGCAGATTCTCACTGCTACTCCTGTCCCCTTTTGTTTTTACATGTACGTGTTGCAGGAACAGAATGTTTGACTTGTTTTGGATGCCAAGCCCCCTCTTGTTTTTACGTCTATGAGTCAATGTTTGGGTTCCTTTTCATGTCAACGTTGCAGGCACATGGCGGTTGGAGCAAGTGACGGTAACCATGACGCCCTGTGAAGACATAAAGAAAGGATTGTTTCACATGTTCAACGCCCGGGACATACTGTTGGGCGATTGCGAGACATCGGCAGTGGAACTGAAACCATCTCAAGTGTTGGAATGCAACGGGCCAGAAGATCCAGCGCTTTTCAAAGCTCCCAAAGACTACTCACCAGCCAAGACTCCACAGGAATCTGCAAGGTCTGTTGAAGTCTTTTCTGCATTTGCCTTAGTTGTACATGGCTTGCAAGATGGTTAACTTTGATGATACTGTGATCTGTACTTTTTGTGTAATCGTGCTTATTATGCCATTCTTTGGACGCAAATGATATGCTGAAATCTTTCTTTTATGGTAGGCTGCGTGAAGCGAGCATGCGAGAGTATGCAGCTCTGAAGCTGTTCTTGCTCGGCTCCACGGCTGGCATGGTTGGAGTGGGCACTCTGGGACTCTCCCTGCTCGGCGCTCCGGACATGGCCCAAGGCTTTGTAGTCGGCGGTGTTGTAGGGCTTGTGTATTTGTTCTTAATACAACGAGCAGTTGATCAGCTACCCAGTGGAGAGAATGTGGTTTCTAACAGGAAAGTGAAGGCCCCTGTTGCAAGCTTTGCTCTGTTTGTGGGGCTTGCGCTTGTGTTGACCCGGGCTGTCCAGGCTTCCACTGTGGTAAACCTCCCTCCTCAGGAGCTTCTCGCAGGAGTGCTTGGGTTTTTCACTTCCAAGGTGGCTGTGTTGCTGGCTGCTTTCAGAAGTGAGAATGATCAGTAGTGAGTGTACAGAGAGCGGCAACTTGTATGTAGATAATTCACTTGGGGTGGTAGTAAAGCTTCTGATTTGGCACTTGTATTATACTGTTTAAATCTATCATTAAATATACGTTTTTCATGCCAAATTGGCTAGATGTGGATTCTTTAGCAATGGTGTCCAAAGGTCCGTATCCCTGGTGTGCAGCCAAGAAATGCCCGCTTGGCTACATCAACGATAACGGCCTTAACCAGACAGCTCAAAGTTTTGTGGCCTGCTGCAAGATTCAGTGTGGTCGATCTGCTAACGAAGGCCTTCAGGGTCTTGTATGTGGAGGTACAACAACGGCAACGGCGGTAGGCATTATTTTCTATTTACTGCTACTCTTAGCTGCTGGAGAGTACATTCTGGCATCCGGGCAGTTCTTAAAACTGAAAGACGTCATGTTCTGGATCATTACAATGGGCTCTCTCATCTTTATGACAGGTTCGTGACCAACGTGACCAGCCCTTTCATGGTGCTTCAATGTGTTTCTGTCTTGGGCGCCATGAATGTAGCAGTCTTTAGTTACTTCTAATCTGGTTTCCGGTACGGTGTGGGGCAGGCTTACGAAGTAGGGCCACTTGTTGTTTTTTCCACAACGTCCGTTGTTTTTGGTGTTCACTTTCCTCTGGATCGTTCACGGCATTTTCTACCGAGTTTATGGATACCGTGTAGATTAGAGATATGTACTGGACATACATCACACGGGTGAACTGCCAGATCTTGTAAAAATATTCCTTTTAAGTGGAACCTAATTCGTCAGAAAATTTGAACTTGGAAACTTGCATGGGTGTACGAGTTGCTATCATAGAATTGGTCACAATTATTAGGTCAGCAAGTTTTAGGAGATTGGTTCGTCTACAATCCTTGTGATGGCCTGGATGCCTCCAACATTCACTCAATTCTTGAAATAAAGACGAAGGCTATCTCTCAAAAACCATTACTTACATTATCACAACATACCGGATGTTTGTGTCCTAAACAACGTCGTTCTTACAGCCATTGCTGCCTTGCGATCCGAACTGAAAACCCTAAACCCTAAACCCCATACTAACCATTTCATACACACAACCACCTCACGCAGCGGAGAAACGAGTAGTGGCAGCAAATGATGCTTCCAAAACTCAAAGCAATTGTAAACATCACTCAAGGTGCACTTCTAGTTTCAACCAAGATGTCTGATGTACTAGTGTTAGAATTCACAGTCAAGACATGTACAATTGATACATACGGGTCCGAAATCTAATTAAGCTTGAAGATGCATTCATGTTGAAGGGGCTGAGAGCACCTCACGCACAGTCGTCCATCGGATGTCGGGATACCGAGCATTATCGAGAGGTGTGAGCTTCGCGAGCCCGGAGTACATGTTGTGCAAGTATTGCATGCCTTGCCATGCCGGGAACACATCATTCTTCCTCGGAAACAGAGTTCGCGTCACTTTGATGAGACTCTCGAGCCGCCCCAAGCTACCGCCGCGGAGCAGCTGAAACTTCTCTCCAGTCGCTTCCCCGGCAAGCGCCACCAGATCCCTAGCGCTAACCTGGTCCCCCGCAACGCGCAGCGTGCCGGGGGGCGTGGACGCGTCCAGCGCCGCGGCCGCCGTGAAGGCCGCCGTGTCGTCAATGGTGGTGAAGTCCATGAGCTGATCCGGATCCGACCAGTACAGAACGCGATTGAATTTGTGAAGAATGATCGGACCCGGCCCGGCGAGCAGCTCCGTGAACCCCCCGTTGAGGATGGACGTGGCGGCGATCGGCGCCTTGTCGAGGACGCGCTCGTGAAACTCCCGGCGGAGGTCGAAGTTGCGGTTGAGACCCGCAGGCAGCTTCATGAAATCCGCGGCGAAGTCCGAAGGAATGAACCGCGGCACGCCCGCCGCGACCGCGGCGTCGACCAGGGCTGTCTGCCCGTCCACGATCACGTCCCGGAGCCCCGTCAGGGCGGACACGACGCAGGCGCCCCCCGCGCACGCCTGGGCCATGTCCGGGACGTTTGCGAGGTCCACTTGGGTGACCGTGACGCCGAGGTCGCGCAGCGGTTGGGTCCTCTCGGGTGCGGTCCCGGGGCGCACCAGAGCGCGCACATCGCCGCCCCTCGCGATCAGCGCTCTCGCGATGCGCCCGCCGAGGTTGCCCGTGGCGCCTGCTACTATGACGATCGGCGCCGCCATGATTTCGATCACCCGTGCCTCACCAGCTTGCCCTTCTTGTGATAGAATTGTCAACGCCTTAATCTGCTCAAGCGGGGCTCAACCGACTCACTTTTGTATACATGTGTGGACTGTGGAGTCCCGTACTTATGATGTGATTCATGCAAAAAAGTCCACTGAATACCCATAAAATAATAATAATAATAATAGTAATGGTTTGGACTCATTTCGATTGTGTATCTAAGTTTTACACCGAAGCTTCATCAGAAGCAACATGCGCTTCACGTCGTGATCGAAGTTACTGATGTTCGGTACTACAGTTGCCTCCTTCTACAGTTCGTTTGACGTCCATGTTTTCAGTTTTAGAAGCACGTTGTTCATAGCTTTTCAACAAGATATCACTTGCATGATTTAACCCTTAGACGACAATGCCACAATGAACGGGGAGAACCGGCAGCTAGTGTAAGATGAGCCGGTTGATTTTCTAAAAAACCGATTGGTATTTAGAAGGAGCAGCTAAAAACCGGGTGAAAAAGCTAAAAAAATTCTATTTTATATATTAAATAGAGAAAATAACCGGACTCCACACTTGAAAAACTGATTCAATCTTGGAATGAAAGGAAAGTAACCGGTAAAGCTCAAAAACTTCCCGGACTGTGCAATGCCAGCCCCACGGGCTTGGTTATATTTTGGGAGAATCTTGCTCATAACTTCTACTCCATTGCATCAAATGGGGTTTTTTAAATGCCAAACCGAGCATCTTATAGAGATCTATACTTCTTTAGAATAGAGCCAAAGTAAATTAAAATGGAATTCATGCTTAAAATTGAATTTAAAAGAGATTTTGGGTGTGGTATCAGGATAGCATATGTGATTTAAGGGTTAACCCGGAAATCAGCAAAAACAACAATCAAACTGAGTGTTGGCTTTCTGTGTAGTGTGTTGTCATATTTGCTGCATTCTTTCAATTTCTTGCTGTCATCTCAATACTTTCACGCACATAGGGTTCTCTGCATGTGTGACAAAGTAAACATTTATGCAAGCTTCGTCAAATCTGTGAACGAAATATTAGCTTTCTAAGAGTGCTGAAAAGGTGCTCAGACAAACTACAGGATCCAAAGCGCACAGTTCGAGGTTTTTGTTCAAAATCCTTTTCAGAATAAGGATTAAGGGCTTTACGGTATACCGGCTTTCAAATTGTAACCAAAGCAACAGTTCACATCCAAAGCTTATACTGCTGATCATGAGTCGTGTCCCGGATTCCTGAGCCGTGTACAACTCTGGCAACCTGGAGAGAAGGCTGTATACAAGCAAGGACATCAAAGCACATCAGTGTCTTGATGTAGCCATTTTGTTTAATGCTTAATTGACGTGAATCCTTATGTTGCAATTAAAACGTGAAAGCCCGCACAAAATGGATGACAGACGCTAGACTTCAAATATACCCACTAGAATGCAAGTCTCCTATCGAAAATTTCAGCAAGGTGACTACAGACGTATTTGGATTTGCACTGACCTCCAAATGCAGCAAAAAATCAAGAGTAGCAAAAAACTAAGGCCCGTTTCATTCAGTTACTCGTTGAACACCCAAGGAGTCATATAGCCACCATCGTCCATGAGACCGAGATTTCTAAGCCTTCGCTCAGCATAATACTCTAAAGTGTCCAACTCCTCCAACCTGGCCTCGAACCACGTTTGCAGTTCCTGCATCACTCGTTTCTCCCCTAATCTCACGACCACAGCAATCTCCTGTCTCGCACTCAACCCCCCTGGGGTACCTAAAAGCTCCAAGTCCTCCTCCACGGTGGTGCCATAGCCATCCAGCGCCGCTTTCAACCCCTCCAACATGGATGTGCAGATGGCTTCTTCGTTGTCACGGCTCACGGGTAAGGACACATGGCTCCACGCTTCATTGCGGAACAGCGCTTCCAAAAGGAAAGAATCTGGTCCAGCCAGAGCTGACAGACGTAAGAACGTGATCATCTCGTCTGACGGGCCTTGCCCTCGCGGCACATCGAACTGCATGCTGCATTGGAAGCCGTTGATCTCCAAGATATCAGCCTTGTCGTCCACAAATCTATCCTCAGGCGAGATCTCCAGGCTGAGAGCTAATGAGTCACGTTCCCCGAATTGAGACTCGCGTTCCACGAACCCGTAATCCAATGCTAGATCACCATTGCTCTTGCTCGCCCCGTATTGCATCAGTACCTACATCATCACTTTGGTTAAAACTACACACTAAAGGGAAGAAAATTGCGCAAAAAACTGCATGAGAGCATTCATAAAGGATTTTGGTACAATGTACAATGATCATACTCCAATTTCTATTGTTAAAGTTTAAAAATATGTTTTGAATATTAATAGGTGATTTGAAGATGAACAATGTTGCATTTCAAAAAACCATCAAAACATACTCCCTCCGTTTCATAATTAGAGTCCAAAACCACATTTTTTTTTTTGCGTCAATTTAAGAGTCCACATTCATTGTGTTGCCTTCCTGCATTGACTTCCTACGTTTTTCATCTCTTTCTATCAAGTCCAAAATTGCATTTCATCCCTTTCAACATGGGCTCTATTTCCGTCTTAAGTCTCGTTTTTCTCTGCAAAGTGGACTCTTATTATGCTTTGTTTACATATGTGGTGATAACATCAAGGTTACACCAAGGCTAAGTGACCGTAATGAGCAACTACTATGGCAAGCTTATTAACTAAGGGAAAAAATTAAAAGAATTCCATCTATGTAAGTGAAACTTTTTGAAGTTGAACATTTCATTAAAACACCAATATTTATGGAAGTTTTTTTTGTCTTAGCAATTTATATTGTGTGTTACCTGCTCTCCGGATGCGAAACTGGCTGCAGCTCGCACTGTAAGCACGTTGGTATTCTCTTTCCCTATGTTCCAGATTTGGCCAGTTTTCTTCTTCACCCAGCTTGGAGCTTCATCAACTCCGCCATGGTTGACTAAATCAGCGACTGGGACTAGCGCAAGATCTTCACCAGTAAGAGGAGCGAACGATCTCGACCTAAGAATCCCAAAAGCCCAACGAAATGCATCAAAAGTGAAAAGCTCAGGGTCAAAAAGCTTAAGGTTCGGTTCTAAAACTTCTTCCGCTAGTTTGTTGTACTCATTCTGCAGAAACTCGAAGTAACCTAGAACAGAGCCCAGGAGCTGCGTTCCTTGCAACTCGGCAAGCTCCTCGTCTGACCAGAAGAGCGGGGAGTCTAGGGTCTTGGGAAGACTGTCCAAGTAGGGTCGCCATTTGGAGCTGGAATTCGAAGACTCCTGGATCAGAAACAATGCAATTGCCACCCATGTCTTTAAACCCTCACAGATCTGACCTAAGTTGGAGTTTCGCACTGTTGTGAGGTTGATCCACGCTGCTTCTGGAACGTTCAAAATCTCCTCTCCTTGGTTCAGTGGCCGCTGCGTGAGTAACCCTAACCCTAACCCTTCTGCAACCTCGGAAGGTCGGATGGCTTCACTCTGAATGCCTTGTGCTTGCGCCCAGCTCCACAGAGCTTGCACCCGTGTCTCCGTCCCTACGCTGCACTGCACTCGACTCTTTGCTGGCAATAGAATCACCTTGCTGAACGGCTTCTTCAGCTGCAGCCTTGCAGAATTCTGCACCACGAGATTGAATTACCCGGCTATAGTACAGCGAGAATGACAGTGCTAATGAAACAGTACTTTGCCTCAATACATTTCAAAATCAGATATCTCTGTAACTCAAACTATGAAGAAACCAAAAAAAAACTCTTAAAATTGTATGCTACCAAAAAAGAGTCTAAAACGTTGGCCGTAAAATGGAATGAAAGAGTCTAGAATTTTGTACCAAGACAAAACTTGGGAGATTGAATTTCCCGGCTACAGTCCAGCCAAAAGATCAATGCTAATGAAACAGTACTTTGCCTCAAAATCATATATCTCTGTAACTCAAACTATGAAAAAAACCAAAAAAATAAATTTAATTGTATACAACAAAAAAGAGTCGCCGTAAAAGAGAAGAGGAGAGTATACCGGCACAAACGCAGCACAGTGTACTCCTGGAGCTGAGAGTGCCATTGCCATGGCCATGAAGCTCAATGGTTGATTGCAAGAGCCTCGTTCATTCAAACACTGTGAGGATGGCAACTGCAATTGTAGTGATCAAAAGGACATGGTTACAATTCAACGATTCCATGACGCATTCGGAACAGAGAGGTTTCACAAAATCCAAACCCTAATGAGCTACCAATCGCTCCCTTAAACCCCTGGACGCACAGGGAAGCTGCTTTCTCTACCACAAACTTCGCCATATCGCCAATTCAGACGACATGCGACTTAATGCATCGTCTTTTAGAGAATTACGTCATGGAAAATCTTTCATCACGGAAGAGCAATTTTCAATTCCCAACGGTGAATCGTACCTGACAGAGCTGCCATGAAAGAAACGGAGATATCCAGAGCGCCAGTGATGAGCTTCAGGGAGGCTTTGGGTTGGAGATGATGCGTCAAGCTCAGGGTGAGGGACCGTGCGGAGAACCAAGCGCCCAACCGTGCGGAGAACTAAACGTTCACCCTCACCTCTTTAACCCTTAAACGTCAAGGTAAGCCCCATGGGCTTATTTAAAAGAGAATAATCAAGAAAAAAGTTTCATTTCTCAACCAAATCAAGCGAGGCTTGTTGCGTTGGAAAGCTACTGAAAAAGCGATCTAGATTCCAAATTTTCGCCTCATTTGAGAGATTGTGGAATTGTTGGTAAGCAATCAAAGTTATCAAATTGAACAAGTTTTGAGGGTGGGGCAGCTGAAGTTCAGCAGTGCCGCAGTGCTACAGTGCTAGCCAGCAGTGCACTGCAGAGCCGTTTTAGCTAATTTTTTAAATTTTTAAATTTTTTTGATTTTTAATTTTTTTTCCCCAAAAAATTTAGATTCCTTGCGGGCTGCCCCGTCCAGGCCCTCTTGACGTTTAAGGGTTAATGTCACAGCCTAGACATTCAAAATGCACGAGATTATTAATGGAGTTCTTTAACCCCTAAATGTCTGAAAGTGCCTTTGCGGCCAGTAAAATACGGTGTATTTTCCTAGTATTTGGGATGGATCCATACCTTTTATAGGTTTGAGTTCAACAGAGAAGCTGAAATTCACATCAATGCGGTTCTAGTGAGCTATTGAGATTACAATTTAGAGAATCTTGTTGGTAGCAAATGCCAATTACCGTAGTAGGAAGGCAGGGTCGGCACTTTGGTGTCGAATAATTAATAAAAGTTCAAAAAGTAGGGGTCGGCACTTTCAAAAATAATTATTAAAAATTTGGCTATTAATAACTAACATTAAATTTTACTAGCAGCTAAACATTTTCCTTTGTTTTTTGTCTACAATTTTTGTTGACTTTATTTTTGTTGATTTCGACAAAACACTTGATAAATTTATTTATTTTTCGGGCATTTTTTTGGGGAATTATTTTCTGCCGACCCTGCCTTCCTACTACAGTATACGGCCACGTATCTACTATCCCCATGGGACGTTTAGGGGTTAACATTCTTTAGGTATGTAGAGTACAACCACTTGACTTGACGAGGAAAGAAGAATAATTCTTGATGTTTGATAGGATTTTTAACAAATAAATAGAAATTGTTGACTTTTTCAATTTATAGAAATTGTTGATTTACACATTGGCTTTTTCAATTTGTTGAATTAACAATTTTTGAGCAATCATATGGGCCGCTTCACACTATGCCCGAAGGTCTAGAGGCCGTCGATTTTCACCAATCGGATTGCAAGAAATCAAGAGTTCATCCTTTCGACCCTTCACACTAAAAGCCAAAGTTCAAAGGCCGTCGCTCTTCAAAATGCTTATATGGCAACACTTTTTAATTAAGGTGACGGCCTCTTGAAAAGAAGTTTGGGTCAAACGGGAATGGAAACCCAAACTATAGTTGAAAGGCCGTCAAATTCATTTCATAAAAAATGAAAAATATATTTATTGCTTGTTTTCAGTTCATTTCTTTAGACTCTCAACAAAGTTTGGCCACTCAATCCCACGGCCTCTCGACTTGAACGGCCAAAGTATGAAGTGGCCCTAAGATTGCTTTTGGTTTCCTATAGGTAGAGGGTAGAAAATATTTTTGAAATAAATGTTGAAAATTTGGGGAATTTTTTTTTTTTTTTTTCTTTTAATTTTTTTTAGTATGGTGAAAAGAGAATATCAACCACATCTTATATTAGCATTTGAAATGAGAAAATCAAAATAAAAAAAAGTTTCACCTTGTCAAACTTGGTCAACAAATTTTGAATCCTCGTAACCCCTAAATGACAGAAATAAAGGCAAAACCTAAATATGTTATAAAATGTTACTTTTGCAACTTTGATGAAGTTTGATTCAAAAGAGAAAATGAGAAGCTTGATGTTTAATAATTGTCCGTACAATCAAACTTTCAAAAAATGATTTAAATACTCATTTAATGGATTTAGAAGCATTTACCATTTAATATTCATCAAAATTACAAATTTTGTTTTTAGAATTTGAAATATGGTATAGATGGTTAAAACTAAACATTCTATTCTAAAATTTAAAAAGAAATTTTTTTAGAGGACAGAATATCATTAGTTTCCCCAAACGGTAAATTCAATAACACTAAGACAATATTAAGGCCTTTGTCTTTGAAAAATTCTCCTTGGTGAACATCAACTCAGATTGACATGATTTAAATTTGGTTGGAAAGTAAACTTGATAACCTATTTCAGAGTATTTTTTATTTTTTATAAAAATAAATTTTCCATTGTGGGCAGCTGGTATAAAAGGGTAGCAATCATAAAATGATTGTTCAATTAGCTTAAGCGTTAGCTTAATTTTTTTGCACTATAAAATTTGACAATTTAATTTTTTATGATGGAAAATTGAGTTAGAAATGTAGGATTTAAAATAAATAAAAAATCAATTTGATCCCTCACATTTAAAAAATTATTATACAAAAGCAAACATAAGATGAAAGAAAAAAAACAAGATTATTAATAATTTTAAATGGAATTAAAACCTATCAATTCTAACAATGAGAATTTTGTAGCAACCATTCTAAGCTTCATGACATTTTTTTTGGAAGATATGCAAAAATTGCTTTCAAAATTGAATCCTGAATGTTATTTTCTCATTATTACATGCAAAAGAAGACTCTTTATAATTTTCACATCACTCATCCAAATGTAATGATACAAAGTTTCCATTTATATATAAATATATTATATTGAAAATAATTATTCTAAAAAATTATTATGTATTTAATTTTTTTAATAAAATGATTCCCAATGTCAACATTGGGGATGTGGAGGGGCATAACTTTTCCTACCAATTGTAAAGTTAAAAAACCCCATGAAGCTTGTTTGTTCTTCCATGTTCAATTTTTTACTTTATTTTAAATTACACCGAATTTTGATAAAAGATTCACAAAAATTTGATATCCAATATTGAATGGTTCGTAATATTCTTAAGCCTTTGCCGAACCACACCTTTAACAGTGTTGAGAAACCGCAAATAAAATAATTAAACTCTTCAACCCTCGTTGCTTGGCCCAACTAAAGTTATAGAAAATACTCTGCAAATCCTCTAATCCCTTTGAGATTTGGAGATGCAACAATGGACCTCTAAAAGAATGTTATATTGGGATTCAAAAAACCAAAAATTAAAAATCATTTATTTGCTTCATTGTCATCACTAACTGTAAAGAAGAATTAATGTAAAGAAAAAAGAAAAAGTCAAATTCTACGGTATTATATAAAGAGGTCATTGCTTTACTCTTCTCAATAAAAATAGAAAATATATAAAAAGTGAAAGTTCGTAGAAAAGTTACTTTTTCCCAATCAGGTCGCGTGGTGCATGATTTCGACATACGCACGCTCCACCGCGCAGTCTGCTTTACCATTTGCAAAGCCGGCGTCTCTCCGACGATTTCACGTTTTCACGTTTTCACGTTTTCCCACCCTCAAGGCTTTGCTTGCTCGCTGCTCATCGCTGCTCATTCATCGCTGAACTTATTACAGGTCTCCTCATTGCTCTGCTCTTTCCATAGCCATTTTCTCTCCTCCTCTGCCCTACTACTAACTGGTAACTGTTTTCCTTGTCTGTCTGCCTCGTACTTGTTTCTGCAACTCTGTTTCAGCCCTTCGTGATCGTGCATGTCATCACCTGCAATTGCAAGCGAACAATTAGGTCTTTTCCTTTTTCCCCCTTTCCAATCGCTCCCCTGTTTCTGGCCTTCCACGTGACCTTACGATCTTGGAAACTAGGTCTTGCCTGATGAGCAGTCCGATCGTCAATCACTCAACTCTCTTCTAGGGTTTTAGCTCGAATTCGCGCTAGTTTATATTCTATAACAATACCAATTCTGCTATGTCCATGGATTAGTCTTTCACCTTCAGGATTTTGCCCTAAATAAGGTGGAGAGTCTGTATGAAATGGTCAAAGTCTGGAGATGCTGGTGGTAGCCCTAACTCAGGTGGAGAGTTGTTGGTTTTTTGTGTTGTGAAATTTGACGGAGGGAGTGTTGTATTGCAGGGGTATTGTCAAGTTAAGTAGAGATTCTGTTTGCAGTTTGAGATCAACATGGCGGACAACGATCAGAAGTTAGCGTATTTTCAAGAAATCACTGGCATGACAGACACGGCGGTGTCGCATCAAATTCTGGAGGCGTATGACTGGGACCTGGACTCCGCAGTGCAAGCCATGGTGGACAAAGAGAGTCCGATTAATACGGTTCCTGAAGAGAGCATGCGTGTCGATGCGAACCCCGTGGACACAGGTCCTGGAACGTCGTTGTTGGCCGGCCCATCGGGAACTCCGGCTTTGGGCGATGATCCCATGGATTTGTGGCCTGTCAATGAGCAAGGGTTTGCGGTGGACGACCGATCGTTGTTTGAACGAATTGGCGACGGGGAGATTCGTGACCGAGGAGTGCAGGCGCCTGATGGTACGAATTGGAGAGTTGTGACACTGCCTTTTGTTGTGTTACTTGGAAGCTATAATCTCATGTATGGGGTCGTTGGCTTAGGTCTTTTGCTGGCTGGGGGGCTTTTGAACGCTGGTCTAGGTATGCATGCATAACTCCTCTTGGTCTTCCTTTTAGGTCTTCCAGTGTATCACTATGAATGAATGAGGTTTTCACAAGCTGTGATGCTTTCGGAGCACCTAGAAACTAACCCCTAGAAGACCAAGAAGCCCAAATTGGGCCTCATGTTCTTTTTTAGCAGTTTTGAGTAGGTTCTATGTGGACTTTCTTTTTTTCAAATTTGTTTGTTTTTTGCCCCAACATACGCACTGTTCTTCACTGATTCCAGTGATGTAAAATTTAGTCTTATTTGAATTATTATTTATCTTATATGATCAATTGAGTTTTTCATTTAAAACCATGAACCCTTGGTTCTTTAGGGGTTAGCTTTCTCCAATTGCACGAATGAGCTCCTGTCGCATGTGTTCACAACTTGACATGTGTACACATTATGACATATTCTCAGGATGTACTGGGGATGTGCTATTATAGAGTGCAATTAGAGCGGGTTGAGTGTGTTAGTATTTATTATTCTTTTTCACAGATTTTATATTGATATCTCTTCAATTTTTTAGAGAAGTGGCTTGTTTTTTGAATGCAACTATGGTCTCTTTGTCTTTGTGTTTGGGTCTGCTCATGTTTGTAGTTTTGGCGCTGACAAGGTTCACTTTTTTGATCAGGTGGTTTGCGGTGGACCGGGGTGGCTAATCCAGGCATGGCTGTTGAAGCTGGTATTCCACCAAACGTTGGTCCTATTGTTCCAGAGGTTTCAGGGGCAGAAGAGGCATCAAACTTTTTGGGAGCATTTGAAGGGCAGTATGGTGTCATTCATCCGGATTTTCAGGCTGTTAGTTTTTTGGAAGCTTTACGGAGAGCTGGCCATGAATTTAAGTACCTGTTTGTGTACCTACACGATGCACGGAATGTGAACACCCCGGCCTTTTGTGAGACAACTCTTCGAAATGAACTTGTTGTGGATTTTATCAACGAGAACTTCGTTGCATGGGGTGCTGATGTTCAACAGACTGAGGGAATTCATATGAGTACTAGTCTGAACGCATCCACATTTCCATTCTGTGCGATTATTTCAGGCTCCTCCACCGACAGCATCGCAGTTGTGAGACAGGTACTATAGGCACAGATCTAGTTTTTGTCTATAGGTCACCTCACCCGTGGTAGTATGTTTCCCTGTTTTGAATAAGGTTCGGGCAATCATACATCGTGTTTTTTCGGTATTATTGTTCATCACTTCTGATGCATTATGGCTAAAATTTTGAGACGCAATTAGTACTAATCAACTTGTACTGTGTTGAACAACATCTTTTAATTGTGTTTGATTGTTGTGGGTATTAGGCGGAAGGATACCAAACTGCAGGAGAGCTATTGGAAATACTGCAGCATGTAATTGAAGAGAAAAATGCGGCTTTGCTTGCTGGACGACAGGAGCAAGAAGCACGGGATTTGAACTACCGCCTTCGAGAAGAACAAGATGAGGCGTATAGAATAGGACTTCAGGCTGACCAGGTTATTACCCTTTCTTGCTGATTCTTATCCTTACTTTGATGTTCACCCCTGAGTGCATAAACGGTCAAAAATGGCTGCTTCCAAACCTAAAGAGTTGAAATAAATCACTTAGGAAGCTTACAGAAGGAAGTTAATAAAAAGTACCAATATATAATCATAGAAATATGTTTTGAAAGTTACTATAATCAACTATTAGCTTCCAAAGTTGTCTTTATATTTTTAGCTTGGGCACTTGGGGGTTAATTCTCATTTTCTCTTAGATTTTCCATGGAAAAGTTGCCTTTCTCAGGGATAGTTGATGTTAATTTCTTAAAAGTAGGGGTTGCAGCGCAATCTGATGAGAACCGTGCATGATTCTCTTAGATTTTACAAGTTTCAGTTGCCTTTGCTGCTGTAGCTTGCCAACGTACCAAAGGTTTTTTTCGTTTTTTTCTTCCTTTTAACATGGGCGAGTTTATGAGAATGAATCTGCGACCTGTTTTCACTTTGCACAAATTGATACAGGAAAGGGAACTTAGACAGCAAGCTGAGGAAGTCCAAGCTGCGAGAGAAAGGTCCGATGCAGATCAAAGGAAAGTTCAGGAGGAGAAAGAAGCAGCAGAAGCTGCTCAAGTTTTAGCACAAAAAGAGGCCAACTTAGCGCAACTTCGACGTGACAAAGCTTTGAATCTTGGACCGGAGCCAGAGAGGGGAGCAGATATCACTCATGTACACCCCAACCTCTCTAATTTGGTTCCAAAAAAGGGGACAGACATTATTTTGAATATGCGATAGTCAATGTTAGTGTAACAATTGTGCAAGACATTCCAGAATGTGTTTTTAGAGAAGTTTGTATTAAAGAGGTCTGAGTGTATGTGTCCACCTTCCTAGTTCATGTCATGTTATGCCTTTTGGTCCAGCCATAACTCTTTCTTGAACTGTACCCCATTGTCTACAATTTGATGAAAGTGTTAAATCTGATCTTTCCTGCAGGTGGCAGTGCGGTTGCCGACAGGAGAACGCAAGGAACGCAGGTTCTTCAACACCGCTAAGGTTCAGGCTTTGTATGATTACGTAGAATCATTAAATGTTGTGGAATCTGACAATTTCCTCCTTATTTCAAATTTCCCTCGTGTAGTCTATGGTCCTGATAAGTTAGATTTGACACTAAAAGATGCAGGGCTTCACCCTCGCACAAATCTGTTTGTACAAGTGCAAGATTCCTAGGGTTCCCGTTCTAGCCTACATGAGGTCTTTACTAATGGCAGTTGCAATTATTTTTTAGTTTCCTGCCAGGGCAGAGAGGGTGTCTTTGCTTACCAATTAGCAAATACTTAACGGGTTGTTACTCGAGTGGATCCAACTGTACAGGAGAACCAGTACAAACCCGGCAATGAGGATTCAATTCTTTCAGAATCTCCATCTCTAGTAGCACACTTCATAGTGATGCAATGTTTTCTAAATCTATTTCACGGTTGTAAAAGTCTCCTGTACGTTGAGCCTACCACGTTGTGAATGGAGGCTCACTTATAATGTCGTCACTTTGTTCCTCATATCAAAGCGGAAAATATCTCAAAGTCACCCATATTGGGGATAATAAAATTTGTTTGGCACAATCTTGGTTTCCTATTGATTTTCTCGTATTTTCTAACAATGAAGATTAGAAGCATTAAGTGTAAAGGGTTCTTTACATGTCACCCAGTTGGGATTGAAGATAAAATTCTTAATTTCTTGGGTTTGCCACCGCAATTTGTTGAAAATACATGGCAAGTGGGATATGTAGTTGACAGAAAGCAATGAGTGATATGTGACAAAAAGTGATACTTTGTGGATAGAAAGTATTGAGTGATATGTTGTTGATAGAAATTTATAAGCGTGCTATGTTGACAAAAAGTGATAAATGTGCTATATTGTTGACAAACAAGTCGTGAGTTGTGCTATATTGTTGATAGAAAGTCGTAATTGTGATACGTTGATAAAAAGATCATAAGTGTGATGGTGGAGCAAATGTTGGCTCACCATTCTCGTTCAAATAGATAGATAGAAACTCTGGACCCTTAGTGTGGGCCGGCGTGAATAAAGTGTCTGTTTGTTTTGCCAATGATCCAGTGTCCACTAGACAAAGGGCCCTTGGTGCAACAGAATTGACGATTTTCATTCAACCTTAGGCCAAATGGAAGCTTTGGCGCACAATTGTGTATTTTCCCGACCCTTTGCACTTGCGATGACTTACAGGTTAGGTGGCAGAGAAATTAGTTAGTTTGATTCCCGTTTTGGTTCTTGCTCAGGCTCGTCCATGGCTTGCGCTCTCTACGGTTGAATTCTTTTTTCCCTTTAATGGGAGTGGGCTTTGTTGTCTTGTTTCAATTTTATTTTTTTAATAAAAGTAAGTGTGATAAGTTGTTGATAGAAAGACATAAACGTGATACGTTGCTGATAAAAACTTTTTGCATACTATTAATGGAAAGTCTCTCTATGTTGTTATAAAAAGACTTTGCAGAAATAACCTTGTATGCGCAAGAGTACTAAAACAAAGACTTTCTATCAACAACATATCTGACACTTCGACCGTGTTTTCAGCAAACCCACTTGGCATCCTCACTCACTCATATAAACGACCACTGTTTCCGTTCAAGCAGCCAGTTTTGATGCTTTGTTGTGTAAGCCATCCTTCAAAGTTTAGCAAAAACCCGAAGACTATCTTGATACATCTCAAAACCCAAGTTAGGGATTTGCAAAACACCAAAAACGCACTCTGACTCTGACTCATGCCAAGTCCTTCTCCCACTTCACCACTCACGACTAATTTCCATCGCCAAAACCCAAGTTAGGGATTTGCAAACAGTCTCGCAATGCCGCAGTAATACTCGGTTAGCAAGGGCTGTCGTCTTTTGTGTCCAAGTGTGGAGCTCCTCACTCAGGGATTGCCAGGTTCTTTTTCTGTTTCACTTTTGCAGCGTTCGATAGTCATTAGGTCAATTAGTGATGCAAGCTTGTTTCTGTTCTCGGAGCATGAGCTTATCGCCATGCAAATAGACATGGACGAGGAGGGAGTAAATCCTCTGACACCCGCGGTGGAGCTGGAAGGCTCGCTTTCCAGCACCATTCTGGACTTGGACCAAAGCAATGAGCATCATCATCATCATCATCATCATCAGCATCATCACAGCTTCACGCAACAATATGATCAGAACAATTCATTACAGCACAACGCCATGGATCCAAACCCTGCGCTGCCGCAGCCCGAAGACGACGATGGGGTTGATAACAACAAGGAGGGCTCGATGGCTCGCAAGCGCCGCGCGGAGATTTGGCAGGACGCGGAGATGGACGCGCTGGTGCGCGCGTTCCGGGAGGTCCACATGAAGCTAACGTCCGCGGCCGGGACGGGGAAGAAGGTGAAGCAGGTGTTCAAATCCGCGAACGATAAGTGGCAGGAGGTTCGCACTTTGTTGCTGGCCTCGGGCGTGGACAGGCAGCCGAAGGAAATCGAGCGGAAGTGGTCCAACCTGTCCACGGCGTTCAAGCAGATTGCGGATTGGAATGCCAAGAAGGGCCCCGGGCGTCCCAGCTACTGGGACCTTGACGAGAGCTTGAAGAAGGAGAAGACGAAAGCCAAGGAGCTTCCGGCGACCTTTCGTGTGCAGCTGTTCGATGCCATGGCGGAGTTTATGGGCGATCGACAAAGCTCAAGAAGTCGATCTCCTGCTCAACAACAACAACAACAGCAACAGCAGCAGCAGCAAGTGGTGGCGATGAGTTCCTCTCCTCCCCCATTGCAGCTTGTCGCTGTGCCTGGCCTTCCTCGCCCTCCCCCTGCTGCTCCAGGTTTGTACTCCTTCGCTGTTAGGGTTTGGGAAGAGATTTAGGGCGTGTTTTGGTGTTTGGTGTTTTGATGTTTGGTGTTTCGTGTTTGCAGGCGTGATGGAAGTTCCTTTGCCTGTGGAGAAGCTCGCCGTGCACGCCAACCTCTTGGATGCTGCAAATCAGTACGTTTTGTGTTGTGACACTAGACTCTTTCCAGTTAGGTCAGTTTGTGTTTGGTCATTTTGGAAGTGGCTAGATTACGTCAACTCTTCAGCGAATGAGTTTGTCTGTTTCTATTAGGGTATTTGACGCCATTCTTTCGTGTGTTTGTTGACATGGGCATAGCTGTAGTAGCATTTCTTTTGTAAATGTGTTTTCTTTGTTGTCCATGTTGATGACACTAGATTCTTTCCAGTTAGGTCATTAGCAATGGTTTGTGTTTGGTCATTTTTGAAGTGGCTAGGTTACGTCGACTCTGCAGCAAAAGATTTTGTTTGTTTTAGGGTATATTTGACGCCATTCTTTCTTGTTGTACTGTGTGTTTGTTGACATGGGCATAGCTCTAGTAGCATTTTTTTGTAAATGTGTTTCCTTTGTTGTCCATGTTGATGACACTAGAGTCTTTCCAGTTAGGTCGTTAGCAATGGTTTGTGTTTGGTCATTTTTGAAGTGGCTAGATTACGTCTACTCAGCAGCAAAAGAGTTTGTTTGTTTTAGGGTATACTTGACGTCATTCTTTCTTGTTGTCCTGTGTCTTTGTTGACATGGTAGTAGCATTTTTTTGTAAATGTGTTTCCTTTGTTGTCCATGTTGATGACTCTAGACTCTTTCCAGTTAGGTCATTAGCAATGGTTTGTGTTTGGTCATTTTTGAAGTGGCTAGATTACGTCGAGTCTGCAGCTAAAGAGTTTGTTTGTTTGTTTTAGGGTATATTTGACGCCATTCTTTCTTGTTGTCCTGTGTGTTTGTTGACATGGGCATAGCTGTAGTAGCATTTTTTTGTAAATGTGTTTCCTTTGTTGTCCATGTTGATGACACTGGACTCTTTCCAGTTAGGTCATTAGCAATGGTTTGTGTTTGGTCATTTTTGAGTTGGCTAGATTACGTCGACTCTGCAGCAAAAGAGTTTGTTTTAGGGTATATTTGACGCCATTCTTTCTTGTGTTTGTTGACATGGGCGTGGCTCTAAAAGCATTTTTTGGTAAATGTATTTTCTTTGATTCCATTCTTACTCTTTCCAGTTAGGTCATTGGCCATGGTTTGTGTTTGGTCATTTTTGAAGTGGCTAGATAACGTCGATTCAGCAGCAAAAGAGTTGGTCTGTTTGTATTAGGGTATATTTGTCGCCATTCTTTCCTGTTGTCCTGTGTGTTTGTTGACATGGGCGTGGCTCTAGTAGCATTTTTTTGGTAAAGGTGTTTTCTTTGATTCCATTCTTGCTGTCAGGGTAGTGAGATCTCATCTGATGTTTCTTTTGCAGCAAGAGGCGACGGGTTGTGGTTTTAGCTCCAGGCAGCTTCAATCCACCGACATACATGCATCTTCGCATGTTTGGTGAGTTCATCACCTTTTACAGAGTATTGTTGTGTTTTTCTATATCACAATTGTCGAAAGTGACTAATGATTCACAAATCGCGTGCAGAACTGGGAATGGATGCACTCAAAGCAGAGGGTTATCATGTGTTGGGAGGCTACATGTCTCCTGTCAATGATCTATACCACAAGAAGGTGCCACTCTCATCTCATTTCTTACATTCGTCCTCGTTTGGGCCTATTATCATTTCTTTTCGCTGAAATAACGACATCCTGGATTCAGAAGCTTTGTATTTCTAGTGCAACTCAGTTTGTACAGTGTTTTGGTGCTGATGTGTACACATGTGTAAATGTCAAGGGTCTTGCTCCTGCAGAGCACCGTATCAGGATGTGCGAATTGGCAGTTGCTGATTCACCTTTCATTATGGTCGACTCCTGGGAGGTGAGCTCTTCATTTTATATTGTGTGACCTAGTTGATAAAAATTTAATTTAAAAAAAAAGCATTCACGTACTTTTGAATTTTTCAATGAAATGATTTCTTCAAGACTTAAGTTTGTTACTTGCAACTTTACATGTTCTGGACTCTGAAGCTTAACATGGTGTGTTGGGTGGGGTTGCTTGAAGTAGGCTAAGCAGAATTCATACCAAAGAACGCTCACTGTTCTGGCACGGATTGACATGGTGGTCAATTTCAATAGTTATGCCACTGATGGTAAGCATTTTGTGTTCTCTAACTCTATCCGTGCAAAATACCTTAACCCCTAAAGGACCAAGAAGCCTGAATTGAGCCTCACGTTTCTTTAAGCAGTTTTGAGTAGGTCCTTTTTGTTTAAACTTATTTCTGTTTTGACCAATGCACCCAATGCTCTTCACTGATTCCGGTGATATAAAATTCGGTCCCATCTGAATTATATTTTTCACGATATAATTGATTGAATTTTTCATTTTAAAACCATGAATCCTTGGTAGTTATCGAGGTTTGCTAGATGTGCACTTTGTGCCTTGTGAGAAACTGTTGCTGGATCTTGCTTTTTTAATGTCAGAGATGGTATTGCAGAAAAAGTAAGAGTGATGCTGCTTTGTGGAACGGACCTGCTTGAGTCCATTGTAACGCCAGGCGTGTGGATACCGGACCAGGTCAGTTGCTATTTGATTTCAAATTTCGTTTTTTCATCTTTCTCAGCTATAAGAGGGATGACTTCATTATCTTCTGTTGAACTAGAAATATTATACAACACGGTGATTTAATGTGGCACTCAAACTAGTGTGCTTGAACGTTCCATGAGAATGAAAGTTGGGAGATTCTACTGCAAAAACCATAGTGTGCTTGAACGTTCCATGAGAATGAAAGTTGGGAGATTCTACTGCAAAAACGATAGATTGTAGTGGATCTTGAAATAGTGTACTCCACACTCAATCACGTTTTCGGTATCTCTATCCCAAATAGAATTGTATGATTTTTATGTCTCTTTCCGTATAATCCCTAGTACTATATTCCTCAGTATAAAATGCAAAACCCCTTTTGACAATCTTAGAATGCCAATGCTCTTCTCACATAAGAAATTCATTCTTTGGAGCCATGGGCCCTAACATGCTACTATTGCTTTTTTCACGTCTCATTTTCATTGAATACCAGAGTTTGGTCTTCTTGGTCTGTAATCAAGCTTTTTAAAAGATGTAGTTTCTTACATGCAGGTGCGAACATTATTGCAAGAATATGGAATTGTGTGCATAAATCGAGATGGCAAGGATGCCCGACGGCTTGTGTTTGAACACGAAATCTTGTACAATAATCGAGTGAGTAATCTTCGTCACTATCATCCACCCCAATTTTCTTGTATTTCTTTCTTCTGAAAAGGTGTGTTGAAGATTGTTTTCAACACAACTATAAATCCATGTGGGCAGTAACAGAAATCAGTCGGTGTTAGTTTTAATGCATTTGTGTTAGTTTTGATGCAATTTGTATTAGTTTTAATTCAGATTTGACCTTATGCACAATATGGGTGATTTTGATTGTGGCTGTTTCGATTTAGTTTGGAAGTTCTATTGTGTCCACACGGTGGTTTGTTTAATAGCAGTTGTTAAATAGCAGTGCTCACATCTGTTCATTTTGTGCACTATTTGCAGAGACAGATTTTGGTGGTGGATGAGGTCATTCAAAATAATATAAGTGCAACAGCAATCAGGTATTTTATGCCCTTGTCCTTTTTATAGTATGCCACAAATTTAATTTCTTCTTCCTCATCCGAGTACGGCGGTGGCTTTATCTACACTTTTCAGTGCAATTACTGTGGACCATGCTAATTGTAAAGAGATTACTTTTTCAAACTCAGTATCTTCATAGTGTGAAGATGTCTTCAACTTTTGGGGATATTTCAACCCCGAATATAATTGGACACTAATTCCTCTCCACAATAACTGCACAAAAAGGTGCAATTAATTACTACTGCCAAATTAGCATCAGTTACCAAATTGGTGCTTATTATGTCTGACTAATGGACGCTGGATTTACATTCATTTCTATCTGTTCAACCATTAGTTTGGTTACAATTGTTTAACTAATTATGACCATACTAATGGTTTGAGGTGCTAACCCTGCCTACACCAACCGAGTAGCAACTAAAAACTCTAATTTCCCATTAGTTACATTGCAAGTGTGGGCACATAGGAGTTAGTTGACCAAATTGAGCCTCATGTTTTTTTTTAGCAGTTTTGAGTAGGTCCTATGTGCACTTCCTTTTGTTCAATTTTTTTATATTATTTGACCAACACATTCAATGTTCTTCACTGATTCCGGTGACATAAAATTTGGTTCCATCTGAATTCAATGTGATCAATTGAATTTGTCATTTTAACCCCTAAAGGATCAAGGATTCATAGTTTTAAAATGACAAATTCAATTAATCATATTGTGAAATATATAATTCAGATGAGACTAAAATTTGTATCACAGGAATTAGTGAAGAGTAATGCATATGGTGGTAAAGAAACAAACAAATTTGAACAAAAGGAAGTCCACATAGAACCTACTCAAAACTGCTAAAAAAATATGGACTTCTTGGTCTTTTAGGGTTTAAAACCATGAATTCTTGGTCCTTTAGGGGTGATTACTGACTCCCAACAATCCTTTGTGCAGGCGAAATTTGTCAAGAGACTTATCTGTGAAATATTTGACCCCGGACTCCGTCATCAACCATATCAAGCTGCACCGTCTGTACATGAATGTTCCCCCTCTCCAGCAGTCCTGAACTTGGAGCTCTTCCCTTTCATGTCACTGTTTTCGCAGGTCACTGAGAGGATTGTGCTATTAACTTGAAGGCCGGGTAGGGCTCATTTTGTGACCTTGGAGTTAATCATACAATCTTGCTCAGGAAAAATGAGATGTTTCTGTATTTGAATAGAATTTGTTTAGTTTTTTTTCCTTACCATACTCTGGGATTTTGTGTGAGGCACACAATTTTCCCATTTTACAGCACAATAAGCTACTGTAGTTTCGTGGATTTTTCTCATCACATTTATGATCATTTAGGGTCTGAACTGATTTATTGCGTGGCAAACGATTTGATTACAGAATGCCTTGTGATATTATGTTTTGCTAATCTCTTAGGTGTTTATATTTGAAACACTAACTAATTTCTCCTCAGGTTATGTGTACATAAGTGGAACAACAGTCAATGTCATTTCAAGATGGTGATGTATATGTTAACCCCTACATGCCTAGAGGTTTTGGGCAATACCTAAAATGAGGATTCTTTTAATATTTTGGGCTTCAATTTTAAAGAGCATATGTAAGAAGAGATTTAAAGTAAAATGTCTAGATGTTTTTCAAATGAATTCACAAGAATAAACTTTGAAATCTCATACCTTAAACTACCACGAACAACTTCTACACCCTATCTTCATTTTAGGGAGGAAATGTAGGTTGTCGTTTAGTATCTTCCACTTGATTATCAAGTGATCACCCAATATTGCCAGGACCTAAAGGTGCCACTTCATCAGATGCTCAACTGCTACAATTACATCTGCTTCTTCATCAATATATACTTGCTATCATAGAATCCATTTCAGTATATTAACCACAAAAATTCTTTCATTTTGCAAAACGATATTCAAACAAGCTTTGCTTTTCCTACTAAAACTTCCTCACATGATGTAACTTTCGTCAATACAAAGGTCCCCTCCTCGAGAGCCAACGTACAAATACCATTCTTTGATACATTGGAATCCTCTCATTTGCTAACTCAACAAGAACATCTATAACATTGAGATTTCAGTATGTTTGTAAATCACTACTAGGAGAATACACTACGAGCTACGGTGAAAACGTAGCTAAATACTCTGTGTGCACATCGTAAATACTCTGTGTGCACGTCGTAAACTATATTGGGCAAACGTAGTTTTAAATACTTCAGACGTAGCTGCAAATTTTGCTACGCAAGGGGCGTAACGGTTAGTACGTTTCTATCGCGTTGGGGAACGTGTCAGTTCCCTTGCTGCGGACGTTCCCATTGCTACCATCGTAGGGTACATTTCCACGTGTTCGGACTACCGTGTGCTGATATATCACAGTTATTTTAAGATGTTTCTGTGAAGATTCGACTTACATGTAATTTTTTCCGGGATGTAAATGAACTTACCAAGTCCGTCTATTTGTGGACATGACACATAAACTCCTAAATTAGTGCTTAGAAAGTGAAATAACTTGTACTGTAACTCACGAGTTGTAAATTACTTTTCCCTGTGACGTACTGTAAAGGTCGATTTACCTTCCGAATATTGTGCATCCACCGAATTAGACAAGTGTTCACATTCCAGTGGGCACATATCCAACTTCTCACGCTTCACTACAGTGCTATTTCTGGAATGGTATGGGTAACTAAAAAGGCAGGTCCTTCTGGTCTAATTTAAGGTTTGCGTTCTCCTCCAATCACTGCAGCTAATTTCTTCTTTAATTTTTGCCTTGATTTTCACTGTGAGGCCTCCACGTAGCCATTGATTTACTAATATTGTCCATACTACAGTAGCGGTTTTAAGGGTAGATTTCAGTCACTATGTTGACAGTGAGGACACTATTCCCTCTTTAGTGGCATTCATTTATTTAGAATCGAATATCGCAAGATTTGTACAATACATTCCTTGTCCACCACGTGCATTAATTTGCAATTCATATAACCTCATCACTGAAATGGGCTTGAAAATTGTTTTACAAAACTTCCCACCCATTCAAATTGTATCTAATGCAGCACTTACTCAAAAATATCAACGTATATCAGTATCAGTGACATCGGCTTACAAAAATTAAATCCCTATACACAGAGGTGAAATCATCCTAAAGTATTCATGCCCCTTCATTATCCAGAATCCTGTGAATCAGATGACATGGAAATGTTATCATTCTGAAGACCTTCCCTGTTCCCCAAGCTGCCTTCCAATTCACTGAATTAGCATCACCGTCATCGTCTTCAGCGATACCAATGTCTTCGTCTTCTTCACCGGAATTCTGTTCACCTTCGCTGTTCACCTCTCCATCTTCACCGTCACTGGAATCATCCTCACTGGACCGGTTGCAAGCTTTGGCTGGCTCTGCGCAAGATCTAGAGCAGAAGGTGAAAAGCAACCCAGAATAAAGATGGCCTCATCACGCACCTTACCTTGCATCACCATGCCGAAATTAGAAGGCGGCCGAAATTAGAAGGCGGTGTCAAGATAATCGGAAGGTCACGGAGGACGACCGAGGTTCCGACAACGAGAGGTCCACAGCCGCAGTGCTAACCATCGGAGAACACCACTCAGATTCAATCAGTGTCAATACTTCCCATTCCTTGGAATACTTTCAGTCATCTGCTTTTAGTGCAAAACCCGAGCTCTTCGACAGGAGACAAGCATCAAAACTCAACTAGTTCGTTGTTTAGATAACCAGCGTAGCACAATTGATCTCTGAGCACGGTTCCTCTGAACCTTGTACTAGCCTGGTTGTACTAGCAATAAATCTAAGTCAGTGAGCATGTGGTTTCAGAAGCAAGAGTGATGGGATCAAATTAAACTAGAACAAGTGGTGCATATCAATAACTAGAACACAAGGCTCTATATCCGAGATGCCGTTAACAATAAAACAGAAGCATGTTTTCTAGAAACGAGGAAGTCTGCAACCTTACTAGCACAGCTAGCGTCCCCGTACCATCAAAAGTTGCTTGTTATCGTGTGAATAGAAAGAGTTCAACAGTGAATGAGGGCCTGGAGGTGGCCGTGTACGCACAACCTCCACGAACTAATTCAACGTCGAACGCTTCCAACGAATAGGGCTTGTCGAAGCTCCTTGCAACATCTGCGCATCAAATATCTTTGCAGCATCAAACATCAAACATCTTTGCAGCATCAAACATCAAACATCAAACATCTTTGCAACATCTGCGACATCCTTGCAAAATCTGCACAACATACCAGCCCGCACCTTCAATCCGCTCACCTGAGTACAACAATCGACAATGAACCAATCGACAATGAACCAATCGACAATGCCATGCTCGAAGAGTCTGCAGTCCGACTAAAGTTGTGGAGGGGACTTCAAGAGCATCTAGTGTAGCTCTTCAGCTCCAGAATCCAGATCCATTATTTCTGGACTGTTCTGCACAATGGTCGGTTTCGCAGGCTAATGATAGGACCCTGTCAAATGACTAGAAGCTACTGTGCTATGAGAGAAATTCGTGAAGTCCTGAAATCTCAGGCTTCCGGTACTGCATCAGTAAAGATTCTGGCTCATGGGACATTAAAAGTAGGAGTGTCGGGCTCCAAAAATAAAAACCGGATGAGTTATATTTCCGGTAAGTAAAGTAGGGTGAGTGAGTTTGCTCCTGTGTGAAGGCGCGCCACCGAGTATGCCGCTGGGGCCCGCCCATTATTACACCACAAGGTACAACAATAGAGGCCACCAAGGCTTGAACCGTGGACCTCATGGACCCCCAAGAGCCTTATGGTTCCTATTCCTAGGCCGGCACACCACTCTTGGGCTCGTGTTAGAGAGTATTCGGATATCTTACTTTATACGGGATACATGATGCATCTCTGGATCACTGATCCAGAGAGTTTGCGAATTTCTCTATGGTTACGCATGTATTCATGGAACATAACTTATCCTTCCTTCAAGAAAGGCAGGCGCCTCAGAAATTCAATGAGGTGGGGCTCGGCTCCGGCGAGGCCAAACAGTGATTTAAAAAATTCTAAGTCTTCCCTACATTTAAAAATCCTTCATGAAAATTAGCCCCCGTCTCTATATCCCCCGGTGGTCTTGAATGCAAGACCACTGTTCATGGCCCCCCCTCTTCTGAAATTTCCATTTTGGGCACCTTCGGTGCTTTTTTTGGCAAATTGTTTTTGCAAATTTGGGACCTACGGCCCTAAATTATCCTAGGGGGACCTACTTGGGAATAAAAAACCATTGGAGGCGGGGGTTGTTTTTTGAGGTGGGCCCATGAACCGACAAAAATAGGGGGTACTTTTGTCTCCATTCATTGAAGACCACCGGGGGTTTTGGAGAAATCCAAAATTAGCCACCAATTTTCAACTGGAGCAACTTGTTTTAAAATAGCACAAATTGAAATCACTGGGGCCAAGTTACTAGAGAAATTCGCAAACTAAGAGGACCAGTGCTCCTCAGTTGAATCCCGCATCCCGTATATATTGAGATAACCGAATAGTCCTCACACAAGCTCAAGAGTGGTGTGCCGGTCTTAGATTGGAAGTCCATAAGGCTCTTGGGGGCCACGAGGTCCAACGTTCAAACCTTGGCGGCCACTGTTATTGAACCTTGTGGTGCATTAATGGGCGAGCCCCGGCGGCATACGCAGTGGTGCGCCTTGACTCGGGAGCAAACTCACTCACCCTACTTCACTTACCGGAAATATAACTCATCCGGTTTTTATTTTTGGAGCCCGACACTCCTACTTTTATTGTCGTGAGCGAGAATCTTTAGTGACGCAATACCGCAAGCCTTAGATTTCAGTACTTTACGAATTTCTCTACTGTCGGCCTTGTATCATGCAGAGCAGCAGAGACACGTGTCCAATATGGTGAAACTTGCATCACTCCACACATACCGTATCTAGGGGGATCAGATTTACACAGCCTGGTCTCAATATTCAATTTCCTTACATCATCATGACGCCAGAATTTTACACAGCCTGACGTCAGATTTTGAGAGGTCCACGTGGCAATAATGTGCTATTTGCATGTATGCACCGGTGGAACTCAAGGCACTTAACCCTTAAACGACAATTTGGGTCCTAGGTGGGCAGCCCGGAAAGAATCTAAATTTTTTTGCACAAAAAATAAAAATGAAAATAAAATAAATAAAAATAAAAATAAAATTGCAAAAACGGCTCTGCAGTGCACTGCTGGCTAGCACTGTAGCACTGCGGCACTGCTGAACTTCAGCTGCCCCAACCTCAAAACTTGTTCAATTTGATAACTTTGATTGCTTACCAACGATTCCACAATCTCTCAAATGAGGCGAAAATTTGCAATCTAGATCGCTTTTTTAGTAGCTTTCCAACGCAACAAGTCTCGCTTGATTTGGTTGAGAAATGAAACTTCTGTCTTCAATTATTCCTTTAAACCAAGCCCGTGGGGCTTGCTTTGACGTTTAAGGGTTAACCATGAAACCTTCAACAACTGAAAATTAGTGAAATTTGTCATGAAACTTGCACTTTTTACTTACCAACTTTCAACAACTGAAACTAACGTATTGTTCCCTTCATATGGAACAAGTTACAGAAGAATTTTTTCCTAAACGTAGCTGAAACGTTGCTTTAACCATATCGACATAGATATAATACTGTAAACGTAGCTCTTAAAGAACCCAGTCTTCAAAAACGAGAAATACGTAGCTATGTCTTCTACACGTAGCATAGCTGAAACATTGCTTTAACCATATAGACGTAGATATAATACTGTAAACGTAGCTCTTAGAGAACCCAGTCTTCAAAAACGAGAAATACGTAGCTAAACGTAGCTATGTCTTCTACACGTAGCAGATCAAACGTAGCTCACAGTGTGTTCTCCTAGTAGTGATTACCTTTGTGATTATAACATAACCAGGGAGATGCCAACGGTGATGAGGGCGGTCACGATGGTGACGCCGCTGGCGAGAATGTTGAGAAACGTGGCTTCGTCTTCGATGTGGTGGCCGTGGTGGGCAAACACCCGCTGCACCGTTGGGTGTTGTGCAGCATGATCATAGTTCATGAATCTCATGTTGTAATCAAGCCTCGGATGCGGTTCATGTCGGTATTGCGCCACCTGCCGTCCTCCTCCTCCGTCGTTGTTGCTGCTGCTGCTGTGGCGCCCACTGACCGCTCCGTTGTTGTTGCTGGTACTGGAACGCCTTACCATCGCTCCGTTGTTGTTGCTGTTGCTGCTGCGGCGCCTTCCCACCGCTCCGTTGTTGTAACCCCCTCCTGATCCGTTGTAGGCCATAGCTTCCCGAGCTCCGCAAACTCACAGCAAACTTGAAAACAGTCCTGAAAACAAAATCAAGCTAGATCGATACGAGATTGAAGTGAGATTGGAGACTGGCAGCTGTGGAGACTGCTGGGTCGCATCGCAAGTAAAGCTTGCCACCCTCGTTCCTGGCTCGGAGTCGGTCAGTGGCACAGGTGGACACTTACCAATTATTATTGTCTGTACAGAATTAGCGGTGTGCAAAGTCTTGTAAGGGGCCGATTCCCGACCGATCCGGAGTGTTCGTCAACGCCCCATAGGGATCTGTCTAAATCCCCCCATCGAGCGTGGCTCGGAGGCCAGGTTCGGTGGGGTGGCGGGGGTGGGGTAAAACCTGCCCCCTATTTTGAAGTTGAATGGGGCCTTACTTGACCTCATCGGGGGCTTCCTAGTGTGAAGTAGGGCTGCAGGCCTCTAATTTAGCAAAAAAAAAACCAAAAAAAATTCCCCAAGGGGCCAAAACGGGGAGGGCCAGAAAAATGAACCCCACCGAGCCTGGCATCCAAGCCACGCTCGATGGGGAGAAATAAAGAGACCCGCCCCATAGCCGACAGCTGCCACACGAAAGTTCAGGGAAGGGGGAGCTGTACAGTTTTTGTATCGTTTTAATTCATGTGGTCACCTGTACAGGAACTATATGGGAAACACACATTTGTTGTATGCTGGTGGGATAAGAACCGAGCCAATCAAATCCATATGGTATCGTTTATAGTGTGTTCTATATGGGAATTATCCCTTGTAGCATACCTATATTGAAATTGTACTATTGCAAAGTTTTTACAGATTCTGTATAGATTTATTTCACTGTCTTTTTAATATAGGAAATATACACAGAGTCGTTTCAATATAGAAATTATGTTGAGAGCAAAAGTATGCATAGTAATTATATAGTTATCATATCGTTTTCATATAGAACCTATATTAAATTTGGTAAAGAGTTTATATAGAATGAATATTGAACCTATATTGAACTTAGTAAAGAACTTATATAGAATGCATATTGAATATATATGAGAACCATATTGAATCCGTATTCCTTTATATTTTCATCGTTTATTCCTATCACGTTTAGTAATCCAAATGTTTAGAATGAATGCATACTAATATATTTAGATTTCGGATATATTTAGTTTTTAGCACTACTGCTACTCGGTCGTAACAATTTAGACCTCCTACCTAATATTTAATTCTTTTTTCGGAATGATGAGAAAATTTTCTAAAATGTGTGGATAATCTTTGAGATTCTCTTTTTCACCATCAAAATTTATTTATTTTTTGGAAACCTAATGTCCCAAAAATTTGGGGTTCTCCTTTTATAAATATTTTATATTGACGCTAACGGCGGATACGAAAAAAATTGTACACTCAAAAATTAAGGAATTTTTAATTTTAAAGGTGGACGGTGCTTAAATTAGTTATAAATTTTCAAAGCGGCTTGTCATATTCAACCGCTTTTTTGTTTGCAAGATCTTGATAATTTTGTCCGCAAAATATTCATAATTAATTTTAAAAATTAATGGTTAAACTATCACTGGTGCAAGGTTGTCTGATTAACCGAAAAGGATTTCCAAAAAAGTCCTAGTTTTATCTAAAATTCAAATATTTTGTGGAATTTGACACTTTTGGGTGGTCATTTCTGGTGAAATAGTATTTCCTCTCCTCTGCAGACGAAGACCTCCATAAGATTGAATCCATGTTCCTTCATATTTTTCAAATTTAATAATCCAAACATTTATAGTTAATGTATAATAGAAAAAATTGACTTTTTGGCAACACTATACTTGGTCGTCAAGGTTGACAACCCATACTTAATATTTAAGTTTTTTTGCTAGAATGTTACAAATATTCTATAAAAAAATTATGAATATTCTTCAAGATTCTCTTTTTCAACATAAAATTTATCTGTTTCTGGAAAAAATAATTTCTTAAAAATTTGACCATCCCTATTATAATTATTTTTTGTCAAAATAATGTATTTAACGTATAAGTAAGATACTGATAGTCAAAACAGTCAAAACATGTATCTTGGGGATGCCATTTACAAACTAATAATGTATTTAACCCTTTGACGTGCCATCGTCCAGATTCTGAACGCTGGATGATTTCTGACTCGTCCCTTCACCACGCACGATGATGTTTTTCATCCATTCAAATTTTTCTTAATTCTTGTGCTAGTTGACTACCATTTGTATGATACGGATCTTCAAAACAAGATATTGTGAATTTTAAAAAAATAGCAAAAGTGGTTTAAATCAAGTTTTATTTTTACTTCAAAAAGTGAGACCTTGAATATGATTTTTCATAATAAGTACAATCAAATAGTGAAAACCATACCATCTTGTAGTTCATGTTATTCCAATTTTATTACAATATTTTTCAAAAATTTAATGTTAATTTTGGATTTTTAATTGAATTTCAAGAGAAAACCTTGCAAAATGAATTAAAAAATATTAAGAAGAAATACGATAAATCAAACCGTACAGATCTTTACATTGATTGATATATATATTTATATATAAAACTTTGCTTTGTACATCAACTCCATTTTAGTTTTTTACCAAACATTTTATAACGAATCTTTGAAAATAGTGTTGAATCAGGACGTTAAAGGGTAACTGTATAAGTGAGAAAGTAACCACTTAGAAGTCAGAGCGTGCTTTAACCCCTAAACGTCACAGCGTCCAGAAACTGGATCATGAACGGATTCAAAGTCCTGTAACTTTTTCATGCAATGTGGGATGACTTTCATCCAAGTCACCTTTGCAAGCCTATTAAGTTCTCTACCAATGAGAGTAAATCTCTTGTGATGGGGAGAGGTCCATAATATAGGAGAGGCCTCCAAATGCAAATATGTCAAATTTGTTGGGTAGATTTCATGCATGCAATGGTCCTTTCATGTACACTTATTGTACATTTGAGTCATGCTAATATCTATTTTTCAGGCTAACATCTACTTGCGTTCAAAGGATCGGTACGTTAAGGGGTTAATTGATCAGTTAGTGAAACTTCAGAGATTGTTGTTGTAAGGTGTAGTGTTCGAATCCCATGGGTGGCAGATTGACAGGTGTGGGTGAAGGTGGGACCGTGTGCATAAGGAGGGGGCCGGGTGGGCAGAGTGTGCACAGTGGTGGATGGTGCTCAGAAATATCATCTACGATAGCTTTTTTTTATTATTTTCAATTTTTTTAATATTATCTGATTTAATATTATATACCGAATTGAAATTGCTATACTGTTACCATATGGTTTCAATAGGAAGACTGATCCTATACTGAAATTAGATTACCTTTACACGTTAGAGCATGCCCAGCAGCATGCAAAAGCACCATGCAAAAGCACCAGTCTAACCTCAAGGTGGCGGAGGTTTGGCATGAACATGGCCCCAGCAGCAGTAGAAAATCTCATCTCAATCACCAAGATAGCTTGGCAGTGGGCTTTATTTGAGTTTTCTCCGCCATATAATGAAGCTTTGGAGGAAGAAAATTGCTCACGCCAAGCAAGAATCTTTGCCAATCAAAGGTAAGATAATGGCCTTGAAGCCTATTCACTGGCTCATGCTTCAAGGCCATCAAGTGTTATGAATTACTTTCTCTTTTAATAAACTGCCTTGGAGTTCGCACAAGGATTGTTGCTGGGGTACTTCTATTCCAACATTCCTCTACGTTTAAAATGGCCGTCAACTTGATGCTTGGCGGACTTATTTGATCTGGAGCTGCTGGGCATGCTCTTAGGCCACTACGATTAATTCAGTACTGATGCAGCATAGGGACTGTACAGAAAACCCTTCCTCGAACTTTCCTGATGTGCAGCCGGCCGACGCGCCGGAAGCGGGCACATTGGGGGTCCGAGTGCGTCATTAACGGGGGAAGCAACTAGCAAGCAAGTACCTGGCTAGTTTCTTCAGGGTGAACTCTTTCAGCTAACAACTTGAAGTGCACACAAAGCAAATGCACACTAGTGTTGAGAAAAGTGCACCCTGAAGAAACAAGTCAGAGATGAGGGTATCATGAGCGGTCCGATCACATCTGCTTGTCTCGTGGGCGAGCTCGTCTATGCGACACTGTGGACTCGGTGGTTTTCATTACCGAGCTTCTTAACGATTTTGGAGTCGAGAATTCGAGGAGAACCTCACCGCTGATCGAAGTTACGCTCGTAGAGAATTTCTGTCTCCAACGTTGCTGGTATCACTGGATCAGGGCTACTTACCTACAATGGAACTCACTCACTAGTGGCATCGACAGGAGCTGGCAGACTCTTTAGTATCAAAACTACCAAGCAGGTTGCTTCGCCTGGCATTCTTGGAGTCGATTGGTACTCGGACCGCAGATCTGTAAAAATGAGTTTTACTAATACTTTTGCGGAACTTTTGCTAGCCGAGCGTTTCTGCCTCTACATGTTGTGCTGTTATGCTATTGACTAAAAAGACCAAATTCGGCAGTGTGAGTACGCCATATGAGGACTTCCTTGTGACGAACACATACAATTTTCTTCATTGATTCTAGTGATAAAGTATTTGGCTGCATTTCTCACAATGCGATCATTTGCATTTTGTCATTATGAAATCTCGAGTTTGTGGTACTTCTGCGGTTCAAAGTTGCAGATTCTATAAGGATTTGCCTTAAGAGGCGGGTTTCAACTCAAGCATAGTAAGTTACGTGTTTTTCTTGTTGCAGGTGTCGCTTCAGTTGCTGAATCTTGCAGGGATGCGATACAAAGTCATGAACAAGCTCCGACTCTGGCGATGAATGAACTCGCTCTAGTCTTACCCAGGGCACGTGAAATTGCAACCGAGAAGATAAAAGTTACCATGTACAACTAAGTCAATGCTCTCCCCAGCAACAAATCTTCACTGTGATCATGCACATAGGTGATTTCTAAAAAGAAGCCACAAGGAAAGAATCTGTAATATAATCCAAAGCAAATGATATCAGACACGCTGAAGATTTTAGCATAAGATTTCAGCACCATTAATCCTAATCTCAAGGTAAAGCAAAGTAAACTCCTACCCATTCTCCAAAACAAGCCTTAATTACTGGATGCATCTCTGGCAACAAGTTTCCGATACCAAATAAGCTAGCCGTCTACAGAAAAGATCCAAACTGAGCTTGTTTTCAGATACAAATTTATGAACTATGCCTTTTATTGACAAAAGCATAAGCAGTAACTACAACTGCACAAAAATCTATCTAGGGTCGCAATTGTGTAGTAGAACGATACTTGTATGAGCAGTGGACACAATTATAAGACGACCAAAGAGTTTCTTCGTTCCTCCCGAGTCTGCTGGGGCTGCCCGGACCCAAAATAATTGCTTTCTTGGATTGTTATTTTTTTTTTAAAAATCATGTAGATTTTCAAATTGACATTCCATAGCCAAAAAGAATTCTTTGTTAGGATAAAAACTCCACCTTGGGTGATATTTCAAAGTTGACCCCTAACAGAGAAAGGCCTAAATTCTATGTATTACACTCAATATTGCCGACTTTCAATGCGAAATGAATTTTTTTATTTCATGACATATTTTGAGGTATGTAACCGTAGGATCTAGTACCTAACTTATACATATGCATGTATACCAAATCTTAGATTCAAATTCCTTACCATTTGTGAGATCGTACTGTTCCAAGACGGAAAGAAATGGTGAAGGTGATTAGAATGCTACAATGGAAGACTTGGATTCCCAAGCGCTTTATTGTTGTTCATACATCCACTTGTCTTCTATTAATGCATAAGTCGTGTAATGAAAGTCTACATTTTCTCCTTGAAATGAAAGGTTCCTCTACTTTATTTGTGCTATAATTCACCATGATCAGTTGAAATCATTATGTTTCAATAGTGGTGAAGATGTTCACATAAGTTTTATTATGGTTCAATAGAGGTGTCTTGAGATCTCCTTGTAAATGTTTAGGCTGAAATATTTCAATAAAATTTTATACGAAAATATTGGTGACAACAATCATAGATCTACATGTATGGAACTATGGATAGATCAAAAAATTCATGATATATAACTTTAAATCATATATCAAGTTCAAAATATCCCTCTTAATTACATTTTATAACACATCGTTGAAATTCTCCAAATATGGAGAGGAATGAGGAGGTTTAGGGGTCAATGTTAATGCATTGTAGAGCATTATCAAACAAATGACTGAAGACGCACAAATGCATTGTTGCCATGCACTGGTTGGTAACTTAGCCCGTAACCCTTTAACGACGAAGAGATTGCAACTTTTATCAACACTACATCTTGTACAATTTTTCATTCATCTAAATTTGTGTTGGCTCTTGTGCCAATTAACTATCATTTGTACGGTATGGATCTTCAAAATAAGATGTGATTTTTTACAAACAACACAATTGGTTTATGTCAAGTTTCATTCTCAGTTCAAAAATCAAGACCTTAAACGTGATTTCCCAAAATAAGTAGAATTAAATAATGGAAATCATACCATCTCGTAATGCATGTTATTCCAATTTCATTACAATATTTTTAATTTTTTTGTGTGTTAAATTTGGATTTTTTATTGAATTTCCAGAGAAAAGCTAGCAAAATTCATTAAAATTTATTAATAAAAAATATGATGAATACAACCATATAGATGTGATATTTACATTGACATTTTCAACTTTTCTTTGTACATCAACTCCATTTTTTTTTCATCAAAAGTTTTATAACAAATTTTTGAAAACAGTGTTGAATGGGGACGTTAAAGAGTTAAAGAACTAAAGATTCACAGTTTAAAATCACAAATTCAATTGATCATATTGTGAAAAATATAATTCAAATGGGACCAAATTTTGTATTAGTAGAACAAATGAAGATCAGTGCATGTGTTGATCAATAAACAAATAAATTTGAACAAGAAGTCCAAGTATGACCTACTCAAAACTGTTAAAAAAGCATGGTGACCATTCTGGTTACTATGGATGCTTAGGAGTTAGAGCTTCTCCCTTCAATTCACTCCTTGACCACTATCATCACATTCAAGATTTGGTGTCACAAGCTATTATCTCCACACCTTTGAACCGCTTGTTTTTAGTAGTAGGATGCAAATGCTTTTAGGATGCTCAAATTCCGTGGCTCTCTCATCCACCCTGAATTTTCACCATTAAGTAGAATTTTTTTTCATCCAATTGAGAAATCTCTTGGTTTCAGTGGTAGGGTGCGAATGCTTTAGGGCCAGTTCACATGAGGGATGCCAGTTATATAAAAAAAATGCCGGTCATGTGAACTGGTCCTAAAGCATTTGCACCCTACCAACATAAATGCAAACACTATTCACCCTTGGGCTCAATTCTCTGAAATTTCCATTTTAGGCTTCCTTGGAGTTTTTTTGGATTTAAAAAAAAAGTTGGGGCCCAAAGTCCAAAATTAGTTTAGGAAGACACTTGGGGAATTTTAAACCAATGGAAGAGGGGATTAGTTTTAAAAGTGGGGCCCAACCAGGTGAAAATAGGGACCAATTTTTGTCCTCATGTATTAACGTCGAGGGGGGATTTAATCCTTTGACGCTCGAGCGTCCATATTCTGAACGTTGGATGATTTCTGTCATGTCCCTTCGACACAATTTGTGATGTTTTTCATCCATCCAAAATCTCTTGGTTCTTGTGCTAGTTGACTAACATTTGTACGGTATGGATTTTCAAAATAAGATAATGTGAATTTTTTTTAAATTACAAAAGTGGTTTATGTCAAGTTCCAATCTTAGTTCAAAAAGTGAGACCGTAAACATGATTTTTTATAATAAGTAGAATCAAATAATGGAAACTATACCATCTTGTAGTGCATGTTATTCCAATTTCATTACAATATTTAAAAAAAAAATTGTGTTAGGGTTTTAGGGTTTTAAATTGAATTTCAAGAGAAAACCTTACAAAATTAATTAAAAAATATTAATAAAAAATATGATGAATCCAACTGTACAGATAGTATCTTCACATTGACATTTACAACTTTGCTTTGTACATCAACTCCATTTTTGTTATTCATCAACCATTTTATAACGAATCTTTGAAAACAGTGTTGAATCGCGACCTTAAAGGGTTAAAGTCGGGTCTTTGTGCTCAAGGAACTTTTTAAAACTGACAGGGATGTTGTCGCAAATGGATTCTCAAAATGTAGCAATTTCAAGTGCTTTTCTTTGGACAAAGGAAATGTTTGACTTTTCAATTCTAACCTCTCCTATGTGTTGCGATGCTTTGAACTACTAGTTGTGTGAAACTTTACTTCTTGTTTGTCTACATGACATGATTTTTTTTAAAAGGCTATAAAACAATCTTAGGTAGTTAATTCTCATGTTATAACATTCTTGCTCTATTCTATTGTGAGAATCAATCTTCTAAAGCCTATGTGAATACTTTGTATTTTTGGAGCCACAGCCATAATAAGTTTTTAGAAACAAATGATTCATAGATCCCCTTGGGAGATTTTTTTAATGTATTTCAAATCTTCAAATTTATTGAAAATATGTACCATACCCTAGGATGTTCAGCAAATGATGTGGGATGATTGAAATCTGTATGCATACAAGTATTTGTATTCATATACGTATATGTATTCCAAAACAAAAACAACAAGAATTAAAAAAAAGAAAAAAAGAAAAAGGTGGTATAAAATCACTTGTCTGTCTTCTTTCGGCAAAAATAAATAAAAACAAATACAATCATTCATATCATATCATATATATGCCAGCACTACAGCTTCCGACGCTGTCAGCGGGCAGCGATTTGCACCAATGGGTTCACATGGAGAGGGGTACTTGGGCAGCCGGTTCACCTAACACGGGCTGTCTTAGAGGGCCCCTTTGGAACCCCAAATTTCTCCTAATGCTAAGAAAGTGTGGGAGTTATCTTCTACTTTTAGTTTATCATTCTTCAAAATTGTTAAAGTTGCGTTTTTTGCAGCACTTCAAAGCTCAAAACCCTAAAATTCCAACATATACTGCAAACTTCTTTTTCATATCCTATTTCTTTTTATGTAAGCTCAATAAGCATGCCACATACACCTTATTTTTTTATCACTATTATTTAAGTTTTCTCTAAAAATTTCATGCTATTCTGATCAATTTTTTTTGTAATTACTATGATTTTTACAAGAAAAAATCTTTGAAAAATCTTATAATTGATTTTCTAAATTAATAGTTACAAAAAAATCAAGGTATTTTGGTTTAATAATACTTATAGGAGAAAAATACCATAAAAATATGATACACTTAAAAATCTGAGGAATTGATGAGGTTTTACTCAATAATTGTAGTGTGGGACTAAAGGGTCAAGGACAAGAGGGGGATTTAGAGTTGCGGACAATATCTCATTCTATGTTGGTCCTACTTGTTGCCTCCCACAATCTACATTCGGAAATCTTGAGACTCTCACCAACTTTCATCTCGTGACTTTAGATTGCAAAGTTCTGTCACGGCCCTACAAGAAGGTAGAGGCCACGTCCTTATTCAAAAGCTCATTGTAAAAGTTTGTTGCAAAATCGCACACATAATTACATAAAAAGAAATAGGATATGAAAAAGAAGTTTGCAGTATATGTTGGAATTTTAGGGTTTTGAGCTTTGAAGTGCTGCAAAAAACGCAACTTTAACAATTTTGAAGAATGATAAACTAAAAGTAGAAGATAACCCCCACACTTTCTTAGCATTAGGAGAAATCTGGGGTCCCAAAGGGGCCCTCTAAGACAGCCCGTGTTAGGTGAACCGGCTGCCCAAGTACCCCTCTCCATGTGAACCCATTGGTGCAGGTCGCTGCCCGCTGACAGCGTCGAAAGCTGTAGTGATGGTAGTGTTGCCAGTGCTGGTAGCATTGATTGGCTCGACCCACGGAACTGCACTGCTGGCATCACGGTGGCACCATTGGTGCGAACGTGTAAAGTGCACGGTTTTGCCTTAAATTTTCAGCACGTGCCAAAGGCAAAGGCCCCTTTGTGACCCTAGATTTCTCCTAATGTTGAGACGATTTTCATTTGAAATTAGGAACTACTTGAAAATTAATTTGACTATGTGACGATCAAATATAGCCCATGGGGCCCATTAGTTGCACGCTTCAGGGTTAATCCTTAAACGTCATAAAAGCCCCTCAAGCTTGTTTATGAGAGAATAATGTAAATAAAAGTGGATTTTTTCAACCAAAATTAAAATGGATTGGTGTTTTGGAAAGGTGATGAAAAAGTGAGGCTAAATATAGATAATTTGCTTGTAATAGTAAATTGTACATTTCAAGGAATTTGGAAAGAGAATTGGTAGGGATGGAGGGAAGGGAGTCGAGTAGCTTGAGATCTTAATAAATACCAGAGCTACCAGCGTTGTTTAACAATGTTTTTTGTTTTATTTTTGTTTTTATTTTAAATAATTTTATTTTTAATAAATTTTAAATCTAGAATTGCCGAGCTCATTGCAGAGCCGAAATCTCATTGCATTTTTAAAATTTGTTTTTGGAGTGACACTTTTATCTAAGTTCACTGTTTGTGGAAGATTTGAGGAATTCTCATTGGTTGTTCATGTTACTCAAGGCGCTAATGTTGGAGACAGCTAATGTTGGAGACATCAGTGTAGGGTATTGTAAAATCAAGAATATTAAAGTATTACCCATATCTTATAATGCTTTCAACTACACCGATTACTGCCAGTACTAGTAGTCACATAATTAGAGTGAGATTTCCTACCAATCCTAAATTACTACAAGACTTTACACATAGACCTTCCTACACCAAAATCACCATATACTTTGGGTGTGTGAATGATGTGGGTACCTGCATCCATTTGAACAATTCGTCATCCAATTTGGATGAATTTCACCTCAATATTTAGAAAAATGAATTATTAGAAAATACCGTGGGCCACACTATACGATGATTTTACTGTATCGGTGTCATCTCAAAAATGTAGAAGTGTAACTTGCACTATGGAAATCATGTAGATGTTACAAGTTGTAACATTTACAGCAAAACAATATACAAATCATGTAAAATCTACATGAAATCTCCATTGTGATTTGCATACTATTTAGGAATGTGCAATCTACTCCCAAATCATGTAAATGTTACAAATATGTTACAATTGGAAAAATATGTAACCCTTATATAAAAAGTATAGATTTTTTGTGTAGAATTTATAAATGGACTTTGCACATGTTTTTTATGCAAACTTTTGCTTGTATACTTTATATGACATCTACATAAATCGTTCAAATGTAAATATCATATAACAATTTTGATTATCATAATCTTGTTGAAACATCCACATAAATTTCATGCAATGATCTTACAATTGTTTTCATAGAACATCTACATGAACATTATGTAAAAATTATATAAAATATTCCTAAAAAATTTGTAACATTTATTTTCAAAACATTTATATGATAATTACAATGAAAAACACACATGAAAGTTACAAGTGTAACATTCATGTAACTTTTACATAACACGCAATTTTGCAAGTTACAATGTGTAAAATTATGTAGATGTTACATGAAAGTTACACTTCTACATTTTTGAGATGGTGAGTTACACTTTGCTCTAATACCACAACTACTGTGATAATAATCTATGTACCGGTCATGTTAACCCTTGAACGCTTCTGCGTCCAATATTTGGACGATGGACAAATTCAAGTTATTCGATTCTCATCCGCATTGGACAGTTTTCATCCAAATAAATTTCTCTTGGTTCTTGTGCAAGTTCACTATGTATTGTACGGTTTGGATGTTTAAAATTGGTTATTATGATTTTTGGAAAAATCACACAATTGGTTTATGTCAAGTTTCATTCGTAGTTCAAAAAGTGAGACCTAAAAAATGATTTTCCAAAATAAGTAGAATCAAATAATGGAAACCATACCATCTCATAGAGCATGTTATTCCAATTTCATTACAATATTTAAAAAAATTTGTGTGTTAATGTGGGATTTTAAATCGAATTTCAAGAGAAAACCTTGCAAAAATAATTAAAAATACTTAATAAAAAAAAAGATAAATCCAACCGTACAAATGTGATCTTCACGTTGACATTTACAACTTTGCTTTGTACATCAACTCCATTTTTGGTATTCATCTAACATTTTATAACGTTTCTTTGAAAACAGCGTTGAATTGGGACCTTAAAGGGTTAAATCCTTGATTGCCATCAATCATGGATTTTACAATCTATTTTAAAAAAAGGCTATGAAAACATCGTAGGTACTTCACGAATTGCCCCATTTCCGTGTGAACGGGATCTTTGACCTTTTGGTGGAGTGGAGCGTTACTGCAGTCAGTCAGTGCCAGGTGGACAAAAGCTCCAGCAAGGCCTAAAAACGGATGAAAAATCAGGGGTCTCAGCCTATCAGGTGTCATTACGCCATGTGGGATCTGCCAGGTGGCATCACCTAGACCCAGAGCATCGATTTACTGCATCTCATAAAAGGAGGCCATTGACTTTAGTTTCGGAGCGTAGCTAATATCTCCAAATTTCCTCCTCCTGCCCCCCAAATAAATTGACGGTGCGCTAACAAAAAGTTCGGTAATCAAACACTCCAGTGAAATCACCATATATACTGTGGGTGGATAATTGGTTTGGGTACATTCACAAATTTTCATCAAATTTATATGAGTTTTACCACAATATTGGGAATTTTTTAATTATTTGTGTGGCCATTCAAAAATACCTTGGGCCACAGGATGTGGTGATTTCAGCCTGCCCTTAGAAATTGTCGGAAGGTCCAGTGCTATGCTGCCCGAAAGATCAGTAGGGTAGGCAGCGCAATCAGCTTCGGAGAAAACTCCACATGACCTTTAATTATCACTTACTGTACCGACGGTAACCAGTTGATGCCATTTGTGAGTCCAGAGCTGCACTTTTATGTAAACCTGGAACGGTTTTCATCTTTGATAAGGTTACTAAGGGGTGTGCACCCACTAATAGCAAAAAAAGTTATTCTTTTTTAGTGACACAAAATTATTTTTATTGAGGGTTATTGGCAAGTGAAAGAGGATTGTAACGCAGTTTAGTATTTATATGTTGTATGTTTTACCTCTGGTACAAGTGTGGGGTTGGTTCGCGCAAGTTCCCATTATAATTTAGACATGAAAATTCTCAGCATTCTACTGCAGTAAGGAAAAGTCGAGATAGAGGATTAATTGGTGTTATATATTGATATATTTAAGACCACAAGGTAGATACTGGATCAAAATAATGGTGGTGATTGGAGACAAATTTGTCTGTGGGTGGACACGACAAATAAGAAAAGCCAAGGGACACAGGATAAGGACATGCAACCCGTAAATATCTCCCAACAAATGGAAATATCAAGCGGTAAGTGCGGTGGATTTTCTCTCCCGCAGGAGCCATTCATCGACACCGTGATGATATTTCGCCACAAGTTACTCAAAGTCATCCAGGATCACTGATCTAGACCCTTCTGTGCACATAATTTTTACAACAAAGGATCTTACAGTCGAATCTGAAGTATAAGTTGAAACCTCCCCTTTGCTTGCGTTCATTCTATTCTGAAGCAAGTCAGTGTACTAGGCAGCTTCCTGCTTATCTGAAACATGATTCCAACTTCTCTAGTACATAATTTGATTGGTTTGTTTCTAGTATATAGTACTCCAAATCCTTTGCAAGCCTGTGAGTGGTCCAGTTGCACAAGTGCCACTCTTTGGATGCTACAACTTGGCACGACACTCCCGTATTGTGTGTTTCTGTTTCATGTCCTGTGATTACATTAAACAGAGTGATGCTCAGGCCCTGAAATGTACGTTCGCGGTACATTCTAGTGTCTGTGTGCACACTCCACCCTTGTGAATGATCTGTTTTGGTTCTTTGATCGAGCTGTACAGTAGGGGAGATTCGTGCCAAGCTGTGTGCAACCAAGAAGTGGGCTTCGAAAGGTAGATAATGATCCATATTGTACGTAAGAAACTTCGTCAATGTTGATTTTTTTGTCGTCACAAACCTCAACAGTTTAATTCCTTCGGACAAGGTTTCTTCTCTCCTTCGGAAATCGATCGACCAGCCGGCTGAATCAATTGCAAAGCATGTGTTTGAGGTAGATGTTTACTGCTACGATCTTAGGAGCTGGTCTAATTAATACACAGTCGAATATTCTCAAATCAGTTGTTCTAGCTAGAAATGGCAACACTGACTGCAGTGGAAGAGAGTTCGATTGTGCTCTAGTTGACAGGCTGCATTGATTCAATTTCTGAATGATCCTGTTCGTTGATAATTAATTCCATTGTGTATTTTACGCATCTAGCTTCTGTTTCTCTGTTGCAGGAAATCCTTCGTCTACATTCTTAGCTTACAAAATTGTGCGCCAAGCTGTGATTTCGAACCAGCTCTGCAATGTTGTTAGAAAAGGGTTCAATGGGAGCCTTTTACATCAACTAAAAGTCCAATCATCAAGTGGATGATTGTGTGTGATTCAACGGAAGAGCTTGACATTATGTCCGCGTGATAACCTTCTATCTCGTCCGTTTTGGAAAGGTTCAATTCGCTGCTTCCTCGGTCGGTACTGCAGATTTGAATTTGATTCACTGAGATCAGGTATGCATTCTCCCTGTTTCGATCGAGAATCATAATTTGTTGATTTACTTAGTAAAGTTGTGTGCAGTAAATGAAACAAATTGGGGTAGTATGTTACTCTCACCTGACAATTTTATATCTGCAATCCAGTATATGCAGGGACCCCGGAGACACATTACCCTGGGGTAGCAAGCACCTAAATTGTATGTTCAACGACACATTATTCCTCTGGTTTAAACGTACAATTTAGTCGCTCGCTACCCAAGGTCATGTCTCTGGGGTGCCTAACAAAATCTGGGCATATATAGATATGAAACTACAACAGAGGAGTAATGAAACAAAGTTGACAAACACTTTCCTGGAGCTTTAAAAAATGCATTGAGTTCTGTGACCTCTACACGTCTTTGGTTACCCACATACATGTGCTCAGAACTTGACAGATGGAAAGTGACCAAGACATGTGTAACCAGAAGGAAACATTCTCTGCATTTGATATTGGATCGAGCGTGTGACGTACATCAACGAGTTCAGAGTATAAGTGAAACCAGAGCAGAATTAATTTTCTAGACAACTTTTTACCAAATAAGTGGTACGTGTTCTCTAAACCTCTAAAATATGAACCTGCACGAAGAGACGTCTGACTTTGCTAGTGCATTCATGAGCAGTTTCATGAGTACGTATTATGCATTGTTGTCGCTTGAGTTCTGTTCTGCCACTAGCTTTGAAATCAGACTGTAATCGTTCCTACAGAACTCCTCAGCTTTGTGGTTTGATTCGAAGCTAGGGATGACGAACTCAACGCTCTCACTTGCAGTAACTCCAGTAAGTGTCTCACGCTGCACATCCAGTTGAAATTTGCTTGCGTTATATTCACTTGTCAGCACGTACATATCCAATCTTGTGAAAGATACGAGCCACTCATCATTTGAAATGACTGCAGCCTGGAGATATAATATAACTAATAAGATGCATAATTGAATTGTTGAAAAAGCATGCGCTGACTCTTGTCAACGCATGCATCTCGCCATCTGTCGAATGGTTTACTCGGGCGCTACACGTACTTCACCTTAGAATTATATTTAAAAAACGAACTGGAAGCATTGCAGAAATTGACGTATAACTTACTATATTGCCCACAGTTCATGGGTGCAATCACACGTATGTTTCCGTTTCATTATTTAATATTTTGGTTCGTATATTTAGCTAGAAACAGACTTGCATCGCTGTTCTAACTTACTGCAAGTCCTGCAACCACGTAATCTACTCTTTCAGAGAATCTTCAAATCGACATAGAGATCCGAGGCGCGTACCTTGTTACATTCATGAGACGTCTGAATGCTCGCTTCAGTAATTTTCTTTGATGAAAAATTTGATACTATCTTGCAACTAAACTTTCGAGATCTAACTGCACCGTTTATAATCCCATGCAAGCTAGCATGAAAGAAATCAGATAATCTAAAAATGAGGATGAATTTCATCATTCTTTAGGATGGATTCTCTGATTTCCTTCATGCTAACTTGCATGGGATTCTAAATGGGGCTGTTAGACCTCGAAAACTTAGTCATAGGATCGTACCAACTATACCAAGACAGAGAATCGATCTCAAGCTACCGACACTAGCTAGAGTGCTAGACGGCGGCGGGCAAGTAGCACATGTAAGTGAGGCTTCAAGTAGACAGGAAGAGGTAAGTGTCGAAAACCCTAAGCGCACAATATTAGGGTGTTACGATGCCCCTGCTGCAACCGTGCTAGTATTGCATGCATACCTCTCCCTGACTACTTGAACCTCGCTTACATGGACGCCGAGATAGAAATGACTGATGCGAGAAGACGATACTCCGGCGTCAGTGTAGTGGTTCGAAAACGATGCTGAATCGATCGTTGGGCTCCGGCGCGCATGCAGGGCCCGATTGAAGACGAGTCGTCCCATCGATTCCAGCTTGAGGGTAGAAGTGCCGATCGATCGATAACCCACCGTACCCGAATGCTGCTCCAGATTCATCGAGCGCCGTCTCCGAACACATTGATCGATCGATGCCAGACGGAGGGTTAGGTCTGTTTCCGATGCCGGCCTCCTCAAGACGTTCACTTGTTCCTGAATTGCAAGTTGGTATACTAGCTAGCTAGCTGCAACTTGCGTCTTTCAGTGTACATGATACTCGTACGTTTAGTATACGGTATACGGTATATTATTTTTGATGTTACACTAAGGCCCTCTTTACACTAGAAACGAGAAGTCGTGGAGAAAACCGGCCAAGGGCCATGGCTCATTCTTGAGAAGCCAAACTTTGAATTTGACGTCCTTTGGATATAGTGTAAAGTGAGAAGGGGCCACAAAATAATGTGCTGATTTGTTTAATACCCCCTCTCATTTCTACCCTCACTACCTTTCATTTCTACCCCACGACCGAGAAATGAGGGGGGGAGGGGGGGCTTATATCCAACAGGCACGTGTCTTGATAAACATTATGGGTTTACCGGCCACTTACTATGCTGTCCTCATTCTTTAAGGCCTCAAATGAGGCCCTTCCGGTTGTTTTTTTGACATTTTGAGGATGTTTTCACTATCATATGCTTATATATGAATGCACTAATGACTTATAATGTAAAAGGACGAAAATCGGGAATGAATAGTAATAGCTGTTGGGTAGAAAACGGGTCAAAAAACTGGCCGTCAGTAAAAGTGGCCGTTCTGAAAAATTATTAAAAAAATGAAAATGATTGGCTATGAGAATTTTGGCCAAACGGCCCCCGGATTTTGCGTCAGGCCCACCTCTCATGATGGGCCTGACGAAAAATCCAGGGGTCTTGAAAAATGTGCCTTTTTGCTGCTACCAAAGACAAAAGTGCTGTCCATGTCATTTTCTCCTCGTTTTGTCCCTTGGGCTGAAAATCTCGGGTGTAAAGTGACCTTCCTTGGTCTTCTCGATTTCTACGCATCCCATTGGCTGAAATTTCTTTTCTCACGGCCCCTCACCTCTAGTGTAAAGAGGGCCTAAGATCGAGGCACTTAAAACCGATCAGTTAAGACATGCATCCACTATACTTGGGATAGATGAATCTGTATTTTGAGTATTTTCTCTTTTAGCAATAAAAAGTTAAGAGGTTTTCATATTTAATTTAATTTTTTTGATAATCATTTGAATAACAGAATAAATACAAATTTTCAAAGTGGAAGTTGTAGGTTTACCAAAATCGATCATAGGCTCTAATGTACAAATGAGGTTTATCTTCCCTTTCAAAATCTAGAAATTAGGCAAGAATCTAGGGTGGTTGATTTTGTGTACATGTTCGGGAATGAGTGTCTCAACCTTAGTTAGTTCTAGAGTCATTCCTTGTTTTTTTTTCATTTTACTTTCAATTTCACGTCCTAAAAAGGAATGAATTTGAAAATTTAATTGGTCTAAGATGACCTTAAACTACCAAGGTGATGGTGGTAAGGTACCGAAACCAAATGGAGAGGTTGGCGGTTTGATTTCCGACTGTGAAATCGTCTTGCTACTTTGTTGGAAACCTTGCCGTGGGTTGCAAAAATGCAATTTGTGTGTACCTCGGACGATTGTGGTCGTAGCGTACAGCATTGAAGGAAGCACGTATGTGTACCATTTGCAGCTACTACTTACATTTATGCACTGGGAACTTCGACTGGTTTAGCCCCCTCTTTAGCCCCCCTTTAGCACTATGTGAAAAATGAGGGGGGGCTAAATTTTTTGTACCATTAGCCCCCTTTTGGTACAACTAGCCGGGGCTAAAAATGAGAGATTCGGGTTTAGCCGGGGCTAAAAAAGAGAGATTTGGGTTTAGCCGGGGCTAAACTTCCTGGTTTAGCCCCCCCAAGCCAGTTTAGCCCCGGGGGCTAAACTCTCCAAAGCTTCCAGTGATGATTTAACGACAGTGGTGTACAGTTGTCACCTTTCAAAGGCTGTCTGTTTACAGGTCCCATATTTCTTTCATTTTTAAATTTCTTTGCAAGGGTAATTTCACTTTGATGCTTGCAGAAATGCTACATATCTGAAATATAATAGCTTTATCTTTTCTTTTCTTTTTCAATATTCCAATTCATTCCATGTTTAAGTTGGTTTTTAGTATATTATTATTATTTTATTGGTCTTAATGAATTGAAATCATTTTTGACTCATCCAAAGGTTTGTGGTTCTGCAGCATGGTCATTACATTGCAAAGTCTGATATGATCTCTCACTTCCAGTTCTGCATGTAACTTACAGCAATGCTAACTTATAGTATTTCCTTAAAGAGTTTTGAGTATGGTAACTGCTGAGTCTCCGGTAGCGAACGAGGCAGGTTACACGACATAAACCATGAGTTCTTGATTCGGGTTACAAATTTACAATGATGAGATTGTCATGTGCAGTGCACGTGTGCCAAGATGGATGTGGAATGGAGGAAGTATGCTGCTTGACGAAGATCACGACCGCGTCTGCAATGCATTGGGCTGTACATCCCAGGATTATCCATACCACTAGTAGTATCATACCACTAGTAGAAAATTAATCATAAATCTGTCTTTCTAAGAAGGAATGTCATTTAAGTGAGCGGACACTAAATTCAATTGAATCTAGTTTTTTTTATATGACTCTGTCTATACTTATTTAGTAAGCTAGTCTTTCTGGAATAGTGCTAATACTTATTTGACTGTCATCAAAAACTTGTTTCTTTCGGGAATGGCATGATATGGGTACCATTTTTACGCGTCTCAGATAGTGTGACTTATGTCTAACTCATTTTATGTGTGCTAGAAATTATGTTTTTAACACCATGTATATAGTTGTAGCCAATGTTTGTAACACCCTCTAATTTTTGTAATTTTCCAATAGTTTTTTCTTACCAAAAAGATATTTCTCAAATATTTCTCGTTAGATAGAGTCATATACAAAAAGCTGGATTTGTTTAAATTTAGTGTATGTTCACTTAAATGACATTCCTTCTTAGAAAGATAATTGATAATTCTTTATTATGTTTAATTGATTTTGAGTCGCTAAAGACATGCCACAACGGACATTTAGACGTTGGAGACATATCACTTCGGACAAGATTTCTACTAAGCTTTGTGAATATACAGCCCAATGCATTGTGGACGCGGTCATGATCTTCGTCAAGCAGCATACTTCCTCCGTTCCACATCCGTTTTGGAACAACTACGCTGCAAGTGATTGACAATCCCATAATTATAAGCCAAATCAACTGCAAAGGCCTGAATCAACCACAAAAGTTGATTCAGACTCATAACTCTACGTTAGTTTACTACAAGTTACTACTGTAAGTTACATGCTGAACGGGAAGTGAGAGATTATATTAGACTTTGCGGCGTAATGATCATGCTACAGAACCACAAGCCTTTAAATGAGTCGAAAATGATTTCAATTAAATAAGACCAATAAAATTATAATAAATAGCTAACTCAAACATGGATTGAATTGGCATATTGAAAAAAAAAAGAAAAAAAAAAGAGATATTATATTTTAGATATTTAGCATTTTTGTAAGCATCAAAGAGAAATTACACTTGCAAGGCAACCTTGAAGATAAATAAGCACAAAAATTGAAAGAAATATGGGACCTGTAAACAGACAGCCTTTGAAAGGCGACAACTGCACACCACTGTCCATAAATCATAAATGCAAGTAACTGCAAATGATATATATACGAGCTTCTTATTCCACATCCACAAATCATCGCGGCTGATCGTCATCGTAGCCGTAGTGCATGTGCATTCGGCTCACTCCGGACGTGTCCATACACGGCCACTTGGACAGTTTTGCATGAAAAATGAAGTATTACATTAGTATTAACCCCTAAAGAGATAGATAGATAGGAACTCCAGACCTCAGGAGAGGTTGGCGTGAATGAAGCGTCTGTTCGTAAGGCCAATGATCCGATACCCAACCGGGCAAAGGGCCATTGGGACAAAATTAACCCCTAAACATTTGAACGTGCCGTGGCAACCAGTAGAATATAGTCTACTTTGGTTGTATTTGGAATGGATCCACACTTTTAATGGGCTTGAGTTCAAAAGACAAGTTAAAATTTAGATTAACGTGGTTTTAGTGAGTTATTAAGATCCCAGTTTAGAGTTTCTTGTTCGTAGCAAATCTCAATTATACGACAACGTATATACTATCCCCATGGGACGTTTAAGAGTTAATATACTGTGACTGTGTACATGAATACTATCAAACATATGGTTTTCTAAGACCGTGCATTTAGAGAGGTCTGTGAGCTATTATTTCTACTACCGTAGTACCATAGCAGGTTCGTCCTAAAATAATTCTAAAAATAAAAAACGTAAAATTTAGAAAATTCTGAAGACAGAAAAACGAGAATAGAATAAATTAGTTTTTGCAATATTTTGTTATTTCTAAGCTATTTAAGGTCATTTATACTGATTTTTTGCTAAAAGACGAAAATTGAGAAATTTAGTTTTTGAGAGGCGAACCTTATTTTTTCAAAAAAAATAAATATTTGTTCACCAGGTGGCGAACCTGCTATGGTGTTACGGTACTAGTAGGGTTGGAGAGTCTAAATAGTAAAGCTTAATCAATTTAATTTTTTTCATAGAATTGCAAAGTTAAAGTCAAAAATAACTATTCTGGTAAGTTTCCACGTAAAAATTTGATAATTGTAGAATTAGCCTTTAAATTACACTCATAATCTTATTTACAATGGAGCCACATTTGGTCCAAGTTTTTTTATAAATCCTTGGACTAATTTTGGTATGTAGTATCCAAATTAGTCTGAGAATATAAGAACAAAATATTATTATTTTATTTAAATTATAACTTTTTATTTTTAAAACATCTAAAAATAAAAATGGCATAATGTTTTATTCATATGTGACACAACACATTTATAGTAGTAGATGTTTTTTTAGTGTAGGCCACAATATACCTACATTACCACAATTACTATGAGTTATATCAATTGCTCCGACTTAGACTTTCTTCTATTGGTCTGAGTTGAAGTTAATAAGATAATCGGTGTAACAAACATGGTGCAATTATTCTAACCCCTAATTGTTCCGACATTCATATTTTAGATGTTTGTTGAGTTACTTCCACTTTGAGGAGCTGTACGTTTTCAATAAAAAAATCTCAGGTTGGATTTCTCTTGAAGTCTAGTTATTGTGGTAAAAATTTCATGCCAATCCAAGCTTTTTGGAATGATTGTTTGGAAGTCATTTTAGTGCACAAGTTTATTTTGGACACTTTTTTCTTTTTGGATCAAAAGGGTCACTTTTTGGTTTACTTTTTGACATTGCAAGGCCATTTTAGGACTCATCAAATTTTTTCATGAATTGTTTTTGGTACCACATTGATCAGTGTTTACATGATAATTTTGAATCACTTTATAGTTTAATTTTTTTTCATTTGAGTAATTTTGAAAACAAATTTCACCTCTAATGTGCATTGTGTTGCTAGGCATTAGGAGAAATCTGGGGTAGCAAAGGGGCCTTTGTTTTTGGCACGTGCTGAAAATTTGAGGCAAAACCCTGCACTTTACACGCTAGCGCCAATGGTGCCACCGTGGTGCCAGCAGTGCAATTATGTGGGTCGAGCCAATCGACACTGCCAGCATTGCAGACGCTGCCAGCACTGCCGATGCTGCCAGCATTGCCGACGCTACCAACACTGCCAGCACTGCGGCTTTCGACACTGTCTACAGGCAGCGACCTGCACCAATGGGTTTCCATAGAGAAGGATGTTTGGGCAGCCGGTTCATCTAACATGAGTTGTCTTACAGGGCCCCTTTGGGACCCCATATTTCTCCTAATGAAAAATTTAGCATCCTTTTTTAACACTAAAACATTAGATCTTGCAATCTATGAGGCCAAATGACTTAAAATTTTATCCACGTCATTTACAACATGTATACTACAAGATTGTACGGTTGAGATCTTTAAAATTCACTTACATTTAGACCTATAATATATAAAAAGCAATGTTGTTTTTAAGCCCAAAAAAGTTAAGGACGCTTAGAGGCTAAGATATGGCTAATTTTTGGTTATTTGGGTCTCTAGTATAAAGAAATGGCCTCTAGTACAAAATTATAATCCTAGGGTGGCAACTCCTATAACTATAAACTATGATTCTAAAAACATCTAATGTTTATAAAGGTAGATGAATTTCTTATAATTTTGAATTTTAAAGTCATTGTTTGTAGCACTTAAGAAGACGAACACTAGTGGAAGTTTTTCCCAATGGGACTTGTTTTAATGACTAAATGTTTGTTGTGACTCAAATTAGGTAACTCTAAGCTAAGCAGACTTGGATAGCCAGGTAAGCCTTTTGGGGAGGCCATTTTCCCATATTGTGTGACCAGTACATGAAAGCCATTCCTACATTATAGACATGTTCTAAAAATGTCTCACAAAGTACTTTTGAAAAATCCTCCATTCTTAGCTCTCATTGATTGAATTTGCATTTTATAGGGATTGATCTTAAACAAGTTATGGGACAGTTTGAGTGGTCTAAACATTTTCCACTTTGAATATTCATAACAATTACATATTTACATGGCTTGCCCAAAAATTCTATTTTTTTATTTTTTATTTTGGTAAAATCATCATTTTCAATTGCTCATACTTCAATAATATTCTACCTTGATAAAATTGCCCCATGGATTGCTTAAAGTACAATTTTAGATGTTTTTACCTTATAAAACTCTTTCAGTTAGAACCACCACTGTTTTCTGAACTTGTGTACGTTGGGTAGCAAAGGGTGGTATAAAGGAGCACTGAGTGTAATGACAGATTTTTAAAAATACTGCATCAATGTGCAGTTATTTACTTATTTTGTCTTTTCACTTGCTGTAATGCCATAATTGTTTTACTCGTCATGTACTCTAGATAAATTTCACAGAAGAATCGGAGATCCTCCAATTCCAAAAAAGTAGAATACATTTGGATAGTTGCCTGGTACGGTGTATGAATTCGATGACCAAAAGAATGTGTATGCAATGCACATTCAACATTTCTGTCAAACTCACTCTTTTTCAAAACACAATTAACTCTAAAACGCCAAGGTAAGCCCTATGGGCTTATTCAAAAGAGAACAATGAAGAAAAAAGTGGATTTTCTCAATCAAATCAAGCGAGGATTGGTGCATTGAAAAGCTACTGAAAAAACAATCTAGATTCCAAATTTGCAACTCATTTGAGAGACTGCGGAATCATTGATAAGCAATCAAAGTTATCAAATTGAACAAGTTTTGAGGTTGGGGCATCTAAGGTTCAGCTGTGCTACAGTGCTGGCCGGCAGTGCCTAGCATAACCGTTTTGCATTTATTTCGTTTTTTTTTTTTTTTTTTTTTTTTTTTCCTTTCAAAAATTTAGATACCTTTCGGGCTACCCCGCCCAAGCCCTCTTGACGTTTAAGGGTTAACCCCTAAATGTTCTAGCGTTAAAAAACTGAATCATGAACAGATTTGAAGCCTTGTAACTTTCCCATACAACCTCAGATGATTTTCATCCAAGTCACTTTTAAAAGCCTATTAAATTCTCTATCAATTACAACAAATCTTTTGTGATGGAGAGTTGTTGATAATATTGGAGAGGCCTTTAGCTGCAAGTATGTCAAATTTGTTGGGTAGATTTTATACTTGCAATGGTTTTCTCATGTACACCTTATGTACATCTAAGCTATGCTAATATCTACTTTTGAGGCTAGTATCTACTTCTATGCAAAGGATTCGTACGTTTAGGGGTTAAACTCATTGGTGATATTTTGAACTATTTATTTTTTTAAATGGTAAGATTGATGTATATGAAATTTAAAGATATGTTCTTTTTTGGTCTAAAGGATTTACATTAAGAAATATGAATTTTTGAAAATACCCTTTTGAACAAAAAACACAATGAACATGATGAAAGTTCAATGATGAATATTGTGCATGGTTTCAAATCATTTTGCAGATTCAACTCAAAACCAATGTGTAATATCTTATATAGATTACTATAATGATTTTGAATTGATTCAAATCTTCTTTTACATGCTCAAAATGCCTAATTTTAATATACAAATTCTATATTAAGTAAAATTGAATGTTTTAAAATAAAAAATTGTGGAAAGAAGTACTGTACAATAAGTAAAATTCCATGTGCACACAAGAGTTTGAAGGTTAAATTCCAAAAATTGCATTACAAACGGAGTGCATTTGTCAAAAACAATGCATTGTGACTGCATCAAAAATATTACAAATGCACACGGTTCTTTAATCTAGCGACTTATTTTTTGAAATTGAACATCACATTTGTATGAACATTAATTACTTTTCATAGTCCTATAAGTTTGTTTCCATCCACTAATCTCATATTGAGCTTAAAAAGTCAAAAGAGGGCCAAAAACTACAAACGTGACCAAAAAAGAGGAACACTGTAATGTGCAACTATCTACTTTAGCAAATAGTATTTCCTTCATAATTACTGTGGTCCACACTTGTTGGAAGGTTTCATGTACTCGTGTAGTGCAGCTCATCATGGAAATATTCGGGGAGTGCACTTAAAGTTAGGATTAGGAATACACGTGAGTGCGTTTTAATGGCATACCCCCTACAATACTTGGCCTTAAAATAGTTTTTAAATTACGATTTTTTAGGTGCTCAATCATTACGTATATATCTATCATTTGGTATAAATTTCAGACCCAATTGTTTTTTAAATCTTATAAAAAAAATGATAGAAGTTTACACTAAAATGTGTTGTTTTTTGCTTCAAAAATCAATTTAAAAATATTTACAAGTGATTATTTCTTGAAATTTATACAACAAGAACTTTAGATTGTGTTCAACAAGTTCATATTTTTTTTACAATTTTCAAATGATTTTTTAGTACATACATAGGGGGTAAAAAGTACGCACTCACGTGATTCCTAGTCTTAAAGTTAAGTGCACTCCCCGAGTGGAAATATCATTGCACAAAGCCACTGTGTAAAGTGCTGCGAATAACACGTATCCGCTTATCAAAGCTACACCAATTTTATAACTTGGACAACAAGCAACTGGAACGAGTCATTCTACTTGGTTTTGTTTTGGCAGAAGCCTGCTAAGTTAGGTTGACAAATCCAGTGTTGTACACCAATACTGCAATGACAAGGGTCATCATAGGGTGGACCAAAACAACCATACTTTGCATGACAAGGGCCATGGCTCATTAACCCTTTAGTGCCTAGCAAGCCAGATTATGGTCACTGCAACGTCGGAAATGCAAATAACAGAGAATCCGTGAAGAATTGGAACTTCAGTTGTGAAGTTCAGATTTGCGCACATACATTACGCACCTTCCAGAAAAAGAAATTTTCAATTTGGAATTGTACAACTATCAAAATACCTATCAACAGAACGCAAAAATACTGCAAATACTTGAAAATACAGTAAATACTTACAAATACAACATATGTATTGTGTAGTATTTCTTGTGTTTGGAAGTTTGTTATCTTGTTTTATTTTTTGGATTGTGTTCTCTTCTTCATCTTCCATTAGTGTGTGTAATCCGATCTTGACTAATGTACCCACTCCTGTCAATTTTCAACGTATAAAATTTTGTCCTAAACCGTACATGGACAAGTCACTTTCACTTATAAATCTCACAATAATTATGTGTGAGTCTATTTTTGATATGAAAGATTGCAACGGAGAGGTGTTGACATAGGGCATAGCTGAACGTCTTTGCTTTTATTTTTGAAAATTTACCTCAAATTCTATTTAACTTTGAAGTCACACACCCCCTAAAATCTCGTTTTTGAGCGTGCATTATATAGTTCAAATACATACTATAATCTTCTGATCCCACCATCGGACGATTCTCAAATTTTAATAAAATGTGTGCTCTCGAGTTGAGAATAGAATTGTACGGTTACTTTCTAATTTAACCCATTCTATTTTTGGTAGTCTCAACCACAGTGGAAAAACCCACTGAAATCCAGAGCTGTCTGCTACAGTACCCTAGGCACTAAAGGGTTAACCATTGAACGGCCCAAAAGTTCTTTGCGGTCATATAGTGTATTTTGTGTTTAGTAGTATTTCATCACAATAACAATGACCAAACACTTTTTAGTACAAAGTAAAATCAATAGTCATGATTGAATAATGTAGTTGTCAGATGACTTTTTATCAAATTTAGTAAGAATAACACATGGCATGCAATGAATGAAAATATCCTCAAAATTAACCACTTGAAGAACTTACAAATTGAAAGATCTCGAAGTGGTGTGTACAACTAAATATGCATAGAAGTTGTGCACACTACAATCTTTTCAATGCAACTGTTGTTTTGAGGCTTTCTTGTGCTTCAATTTTTTAGTGTTTTGAAGAAGTTACAAGTAATTTTTGATGTCTCCTAGGAGATCTAAAAATCAACGAAGGGCAGCTGTTGAGATGCATGAGCGAGGCAACTCATATGGCAAAATTTCAGCAGTTTTAACCATCTTTGGAGCACTTGCAGTAAGAGTGTGCAAGTTTGGTGAGAGAGGGAGTGCGAGAGATTGATAGAGCCCCAATTGGTAGACCTCAAATTCTTGATGAACGTGGCAACTGTGAAATTGTAAGGAGGTTAAATGATCGATGTACCAGTACTGTTGCAACAATATGAAGAGGATTACAGTCTGAGGGCATGCAATTGAATGATAACACTATTAGATGGAGCCCCTAGAGGCAAGGACTGCAAGCATGTGTGAAGACCAAAAAGCAACTTTTGACAAAGAATCATGGAGTACGTTGTTTTAAATGAGCGAAGAAATGCAGACATGTAATATAGGTAGATTGGAGTTGTTTTTTTATTTTAAATGAGACAAAATTTAACCTTTTGGCTGGTATGGGCGGCAATATTGTAGGAGAAAGAGTGGAGAGCATTTCTTAGACCAGCATGTGCGATTTATGAGAAACAAGAAATTTGGTGTAGTATTGAGATTGATGTTGTTAGGAAGTTGATATGTTCTATGCCATAAAGAGATGCTAATGTTTACAAAGCAAAAGGTGGTTACACACAGTGGTAGTCATTATGAATGCTTGGAATTGCATCTTTGAGTTGTAAAGTTATTTTGTAGCTTGTGGTTTTGTTTTCTACAATTAATGTACAATTATATCCGTTCTGCAAACAAATCATACATCTTGTTGCATATTTGAATTAATCTCTTTTTCTTTGTTTACATTTTTAACTATGAATCCTTGGTCCTTTACGGGTTAATTATCACACTCTCTAATACCACATTCCATAAAAGATTTGTTATTGTGTACGCATGTAATTGATCACATTCCACATCCAAGTTCTGAACTTGTATATGTTGGGTACCAAAGGGTGATATAAAGGAGTACTGAGTGTATTTCATAGTTTTTTCCTGGGCGTTCGGAACTTGTGTACTTGTGGATACGGGGTACCAAAGAGGTCAGTGATATTAAAGAGTTGTGAGTATATTTCATGGTTTTTCCCCGGGCATTCAGCCGCGCATTCTAGACAACAAACTAACCTACAACTGAAACTACTGTCTGTGTTGCATGCAAAGCGACCATCTAACACTCTTGGGACAACACGCAACATTGGTACCAGCTGGTTAGAAAAGCAGCACGACACCTTGCTGTACTTGCAGGCAATGAAATTATTTCCATTGATTTTTAACCTTGAATGGGCCCAAAACCCTTTTGCGGCTGTATAAGGTAACTATACCTTAAAGCATTCACCTTACCAACTGAGCCTATTTACACACATCAAACAACAAAAAAATTCAGTGGGTTTTAATAGCAAGTTCAAGAGAATTCCAACGTACATTAGCATGCATTATTTGGACACCGTATGAATAAGTTATGAATTTTCAAAGTGTTGACTACAGGTTGACCTTAAAGCGACCCTAAACTTTAATGTTTAGATTGTGCACATTCTCATCAACAATAGGGTGTTGAAATCTACTTATTACAGAAGATTGAGCTATGGACGCTTTAAGGTAATGGTCGCTTTTAAATATAGTTACCTCAATATACTCTATGGGCCCAAAAGCCTTTTGTGGCCGTATAGTATATTCTATATTTGATGGTATTTCATCAAAATAGCAATGACCAATTTTTTTCAGAATAGAGTAGAATTAATAATTATGATAATTTGGATATAACTATATGCCACAATTCAGACATTAAACCACGATTGAACAATTATAAGGCTAAATACGGGTTGTAGAGAGGGACTCCAAGGGCCTTTCCAGGTTAAATTAGGGCAAAAATATATCCATGTCAGTAATGGAGCATTTTAAATCAATAAGCAGACTGATTCACTACACTATAATTGTGTTTTTAGTGTCAGAGACACTACCGTAGTATGAAGGCTAGTTCGTTTTTTTCAAAAACAAATAATTATTTCATTTCAAAAACTAATTTTGTCTTTATATCAAAATATGGCAACCACCAACAAACAAACAAACAAACAAACCAATAATAATAATAAACTTTATAAAAAGAACTAGATGTCCGCATTTAACCCTTAAACGTCTTTCTAAGCTCCTTGGGCTTGATTTCCAAGGAATCTTGCTTCTTGCAGGAGCACAACTCAATTCCTTCTAATCAAAGATAGATCATTGAATGCACAACAAGGTTAGACATGTGATGTGCTTAGTTGCAACAACAAATTATTTCATGCTTGTTTGTAATGTCCAAATCTAAAGTATTGGAGGACCATTTGATTCTTGCCCAAATTCCCTGCTGATTCATTATGTGCTTGTTTCTTTGATGTGATTATGTATCCATGCCCAACCTAAATATATAATCCATATTCTTTCACAAATCCTCCGGTTGCCCACTGAGGACTTAAAGTGTCATTTGAGGATTAAATATGTAGACCCAATTTCATTAGTTATTTGGTTCTCAATTAATTTACATAATTATTGGTTACTATAGTGTCTAGCATAGAAATATCAGAAACCGTAAGAATAAGGAGATTTGGATATTAGAAATAAATTTTATATTATGACTCAATTTTTCTCCATAGAAGAGAAGAAATCATAAAGAGGCAAAGTGATTTCATATTTTTATACCATATAGATTTTTTTCTACAATTTTTCAAAGTGAGAAGTATTTCAAATCCCTTTGTGGTTACATAGGTCCATCTTAAACCGATACTAGGACTAATCCAAAGTCAATATATGGATGACCCACCATTCTATCCAAAATAAAGAAAATACAAGAAGCCGATTGGTCAGCACTAATCTCCTAAAAATCGGTTTATGGTCACAGTCTTAACTATTTCAATGTCAATCTACTGCACAACTTTTGGACCTTCACGGTTTATGGTATTCCTACATTACGGTTTCAAGGAGGGGAAGTAGTCGTGTACCACTACTGTTTATAATCCAATCATATTGCTAATTGGGAACTCCTGAAATTAAAACAAGTGTTTTTATAAGTGACCACAATTGGTACCTAACAGTTTCCAGTGTTTCTACCTTACTGCAAAAAGTCAATGGCAGATGAAAAAAACTGTGTTTGATTTTATACATCGTCCACTTTCTGGAAAATCGGACGTTTTAGAGGTTAAACCATGACTGGGTCAAAACAGACAGTTTATTCACGCCGGCTTCCAAAGCAAAATGGAGTTCTACTTCGGACCAAGTGAACAACTGTCACTTTTAGGTCAAAGACCTAACCCAGACATTATCACGACAGCAAGCCGCCCCTTCCAGCAGGGCAGAGATTCAAAATTATCCCCAATTGCACTTGCAACGTGGCGAACTACGACGTGCTCCAGCTACTCATAACGAGCAAGGAAAGTATAAATTAATTCAAAGAAGCCAAGAGGGGGGAGCCAGCCAGGGACGGCTCATGAATTCAGGGCCCCAGAAACCATGACTCATCACCGTACCAAAAACTCAGCGTAGATCTCGGGTCTCTTTATTTCTCCCTATCGAGCGTGGCTCGGATGCCAGGCTCGGTGGGGTTCAATTTTGTGACCCTCCCCGTTTTGGCCCCTTGGGGACTTTTTTTGTTTTGTTTTTTCTAAATTTGGGGCCTGCGGCCCCAATTTATCCTTGGAAGCCCCTTACGAGATCAAGTAAGGGCCCCTCCAACTTCAAAATAGGGGGCAGGTTTTACCCCACCCCTGCCACCCCCACCGAACCTGGCCTCCGAGCCACGCTCGATGGGGGGATTTAGACAGTTCCGTAGATCTCGCTTTTCAACCTAAATCATCAAACACCTCAACTCAAGATCTGCCCACATTGACACATTCAACTCTTCATATCAATCCCATTGCATCCGTTTTGTCGGCACCAGTTCCTCGGTGGGGTCCAAACTGAATCTCACACAGTCCCTGGACCTTCGTTGGGTATTATTATGGGCGAAAGGTGGCGCCTTTGCTGTGCGTTTTGTTGTTTTGAGTGAGGGGTCCTTTTTTTTTGGAGGGAGGGATTTTTGTGTTTTGTGTTTTGTTGATGTTGTGAAGATGGTGAGGGAGGAGACGGCGCTGGTGGCGACGAAATGGGTGGGGTTAGCGGCAGCCATTTGGGTGCAAGCTTCGGCGGGAAATGCGTACATGTTTGCGTTTTACTCGCCGTCCTTGAAATCGGTGCTCCATTACAACCAGCTGCAGCTCAACAATTTGGGCGTGGCCAAAGATATTGGCGAAAACGTGGGTCTGCTGGCGGGTCTGCTCTGTAACAAAGTCCCCGCGTGGACGCTCTTGTGCATCGGTGCCCTCTGTGGCTTCCTGGGTTACGGTTCTCTGTGGCTTGTCGTCAGCGGCCAGATCGCGCCTCTGCCTTACTGGCAGGTAGCCTCTCCTTCCCTACTCATCTCGTCTTTAGATCATCTCTCTTTTCAATTTTTTCCATTTTTTTCCGAAAGCCTTGTTGATGTCATTTGAAACTTTAGCCAGAAAATCTCAATCCTTTTGCTACGAACATGGTTTAGAACCGGTTTCCAACAAGCTATCACTTGCATGATTTGACCTAGAAATGAGGAGGTGGATTACAGCACAGTAGCACAGAACCGGATTCCAGCAAGCATGATTTGACCCAGAAATGAGGAGGTGTAGTAGAATCCCATTATCAGTAGCTTTCCAACAAGATATTACTCGAAGCATTTGGTTTACGATTGCGCACGAAATCCATTTTTGTATGTTTCTGAATCAGAGGCAAGATTTGTGATTAGGGTTTGGGATGGTTTTGGAGCGCAGATGTGTGTGATTCAAATGGTGGGTAGCAATTCGGCGACGTGGTTCAACACGGCGGTGTTGGTGACATGTATGCGCAACTTTCCGCATTCGCGGGGGACGGTGGTGGGCATTCTCAAGGGCTTCGTGGGGCTGAGCGCGGCCATTTTCACGCAAATCTACACCGCGCTCTTGACAGACAACGCCAACCTGTTGCTCGTGTTCCTGACAATCGGTCCCACGGCCGTGTGCCTGGCTTCCATGCTGCTGGTGCGTCCCGTCCCGGCCGCTGGCAACTTCCGAGACCCCGAGGAACGGCGCAACTTCCATTACATCACCTACGTCTGCCTCGCGCTTGCCGCGTACCTGTTCGCCGTCAATCTCAGTGAGGAGCTCGTCAACATGAACAGGTCAGTGATTTTTTCTTTTATTTTGTCAGGAGACAGTATGGCATTATGCTACTTTTCCATGGCTTGAAGAGCAATCGGATGCTCTTTCCCTAAGAGTCCACTGTGTATTTTCTGTAGCGTAGGAAAATTGTAACCCCTGCTGGAAAGCATCTGTTTGTGTGAAATGACTTCAGTTTGACACGATCGACACTGTTGGTCATCTTGTAGTATAGAACAAGAGCTTTAAAATGATGTATTGCAATCAGACAATTGAGGTAAAATGAGGAAATGCCACCGTTGCAAAGTTCAGTGATGATGCAGATGGCCATATTGGGCGTTTTAGACGCTTAGTTATATCAGGGTATTATTAGGGGTTAATAGTTATTAGGGGTTAATATATCAGGGTAATACACATGTGCTTTACTTAGGCAACACCTAGGTTTAAAGAGGCTGACTCCATGTAGGAAATCTGGCTATCATTTCTTTTTGTTTTTTTTCTTCAAAAATCCTTTGTATCAATTAGCCACCCCAAATTTTATGTAGCAATTTGGTGATAACATTTTTGCTGGAACAGGTTCATCCCCGTTGTGTTCACAGCTGTGATGGCCATCTTCTTAGTCGCCCCGCTCGCCATCCCCATCAAGACGGTGTCCGAGGAGTGTTGTGGCATGAACTCAGACGTCCACGAGCCTCTTTTGAAGGAGAATACTGAGACTCCGAATGCGCCTTTGTTGATTCGAGATATGGAAGAAGGTGCGAGGTCCACGGAAGAAGGGGGAGCTTCCATCACGCCTGTCTCGGACCACGAGGAAGGGAAGGGGAAGAAGAATGTCACGTTGCATGAAGACGTGGTGGCGAAGCTGAACCAGCAGGAGGAAGACGCGGAAACGCTGCTCGTTGTGGGCGAAGGAGCTGTGAAGAGGCCCAAGAGACGGCCCCGGCGCGGGGAGGATTTCAAGCTCAGGCAAGCGCTCGTGAAAGCTGATTTCTGGATCCTGTTCTTGACTTTCTTCTGTGGAGTTGGCACTGGCGTCACCGCCATCAACAACTTGGGACAGATCGGCGAGGCGCAGGGCTACTACAACGTGAACATCTTCGTCTCCTTGATCAGTATTGCGAATTTCCTTGGGCGTCTTGGAGGTGGCTCCCTGTCTGAGCACTACATCAGGTACTATGGCTCCTTTCAAATCTGTTTTTTCATGAATCACATTCTTGCTTTACAAGTTCATCAAATGTTCAAAGCAGTAGCTTTATTTCTTAAGTCATATGATTGATCTGAAATCAATGCTTCAGAAATTGTTAGTCATAAGGTAAGGGGTACACTTGCCGTCAGTTTAAGCATTTCAACCTACATGAAGTGCTAATTTTCAATGATAATAAATTGCAGCACATAAAACTTTGGGTTTAATAACCAAGCTCAAATTTTAATTAATTTTTTCACAATGTAAGATTTTGTTATAAATTTTCAAACTTAATATGCATAGACCACAATTGATGTTAGTAGGTGTACCAATGACCGTCTTTCATTTCTAGTCCAATTAGATTGCTAACTTGGTATTCATAATTAATGCTTGTGATAACTAGATTGGGAACTCCTGAAGTTGAAACAAGTGCTTTTATAGGTGACCACAATTGGTACCTAACAGTTTCTGGTGCTTCTACCTTAGATATAGAGATGGCTGTCCTCTCCAGCCATCTTTTAACCTATGGTTTTAAAATATGATTATATTGCAAAAAATATAATTCAGATGGGACCAGATTTTATATTGAAGAACATTGCATGTGTTGGTAAAAAAGAAAGAAATTTGAACAAAAGGAAGTTTACATAGAACCTACTCAAAAAATATACATGAGGCCTAATTTGGGCTTCTTGATCCTTGAGGGTTAAATCGTCCGAATTGTTTCTTGTTTTTATTTAACTCTCATTTTGGCACTAACAATGACTTATGAGTTGCGTGAAGCCAGATTCCCCTGTGCATTTAGAATTCCAAATTGTTTAACAAAGTGTTGGATCAAATGTGTGCAGGACTGATGCAATTCCCAGGACGGTATGGCTGGGACTGGCGCAGATAATCCTCATTTTTGTGCACCTGATGTTTGCATCTGCGCTCCCAGGCACGCTGTACGTGGGCTCTGTGCTGCTGGGGCTGTGCTACGGCGTGCACTTCTCCATCATGGTGCCCACGGCGTCCGAGCTTTTCGGGCTCAAGCACTTTGGCATGATCTACAACTTCCTCACCATCGCCAGTCCTCTGGGCTCCTTTCTGTTCTCGGGCCTCATAGCCGGTTACTTGTACGACCGCGAAGCGGCCAAGGACTCAGGTTTGGACATTGGCTCCAAGGAAGTCTGCACTGGGGCTCATTGTTTTAGAATGACATTCTATGTGATGGCAGCCGTGGCGGCTTTTGGAGTGCTCTTGACAACGGTGTTGACTTACAGGATACGAAGTGTGTACACTGCTTTGTACAGGAAATCTCCCCATCCTTCTGCTCAAGACATCAAATCATTAGAATCAAATCATTAGAAATGAGATAAAGGACCCATTTGTCCTCACTTGGGGCTATTTGTACATTGTTACAGACTCGAATTTTTGATAACCAAATTATATGAGATTGTTCAAACACGTTTGTGGTGCAGGGTTTGTGTATTGATTTCCTGGGAACATTGTGGACCCTTTGCATCATTGGATCTGTACTTTTTCTGCCAACTTTTGTGGGCTGGTTAGTGTCTGATTTATCTCACTCCCTCTTGTCTGGAAACATCTGTCCTAGTTTTTTTGATAAATCCAACTTAATGATTTTTTTGATGCAAAATAAGAGGCGTCTCAATACTAAAGAAATGGTGTATCTTTAATAATAGTAAGGTAGAACAGCCTATTGGCGTGCGGCTCCTATGGGCGCACTCTAGAAATGGCGTGGTGGGCGCCACTGCACAACACATGGGCGTGGGAACTTGGAGAAACACGGAATTAGGTGATTCACTGTATGGATGTATGCAGTCCTACGATTAAATTAGCGAGATGTGCTGGAAGAGGTCGGTTGTGCATGTTTAAACACGTGGATTTAGCAATAAATCCCACCGTTTTTAGGTGAAGATATGCATGTTTTGAGATTAAATTGCATTTGCTTTAAGAGTATGTGGTGCTTGTTTGAAGAATAAGTGTTGGCTCATCATACCTTCAGCGTTGTGCATGTTTTAGGAGAGAGTGACTGTGTTTAGATTTTGAGAGGCTCGGATTGGAGGACTTACTGTGCAATTTTAGATTTCGATAGAAACGTTCTACCTTAGGTACTGAGTTTCATTTGAAGAAACCTTGAGCTTGGCATTCGCATGGTTGAGATTTTTGGATATATTGTAGCTTAGCTGATTTTTGATGCGGTGGTGACATTGTATTGGAGAGGGCTTTATCGATCAGTAGCGTTGTCTTATCAGTAGCGAATGCAACATCATCTGCAAGTTTTTGGGCAGAGTAGTGTGCAGCGGGGAAGCGCAGGGCGTGGATTTCAGCCCGTCCGCCACCCCACGGCATTGTTCACAGATCTGTCGCAGACCTCGAGCGACAGTCTCTCGTTCGGCGAATTTGGACGCCACAGGATCCCTGCAGACTGTGATGGTGTAGATCTATCTCATGAAACATCAGGCGTCGGATGGAGAAGTGCTGAAGCCGATCAGCGATCAATCGATGTTGCAACTCCACGCCCGCAAAGGCTTCCGGCACGCCCACGGACACATGCTTTTCACGATGGCTAGGAAAGTCTGCAAGGCAACATTCACTCGCAAGAAGAAAACAGTGCATCGCCAGTGTACTTTGCCTCACGGGGTGCATTTATTCCAATGTGCACATCGGAAGGCTCTGCAGGCGCTGCAGGTCCGTCGATGTTGCGAGGATCACCAGCATTGGCGACTGTCGCTGCCAACGCATGGCAAGGCGCAGCAACACCTGCTGTCCTCTCGGTTGTGGCATGGCTCGGAGTAGGAGTGCGGGAGCGGGAGTGTAGGAGCGGAGGCGCTGCCGTGCGGATGTGGGAGCAACAGCTTCCGAGGGACACAACATCGACGCCCCGCTGCAGCGAGACAAGTAAGCGAAAATCCGTGGGAACTTGGACTGACGAGCAAATGAGAGCGGCTGTTGCTGCTGTAGAAAGAGGGACCAAAATCAGAGCAGCTGCCCGGTATTTTGACATTCCAGCAAGCACTATAGCAGATCACCTACATGGGAGAGTTTTAAAAAGAAAAAAAGGGCCACCCACAGTTTTGACAGACAATGAGGAGAAAGCACTAGAGCAGTACAAATGCAAGATGCAAGACTATGGATTTCCACTTAGCATGGATCAATTAAAAATGAAAGTAGCAGAAATGACACAAGAGAGAGTGACGCCATTTGCAAATGGCATCCCAGGGAATGGTTGGCTAAAGTGGTTCAAGAGAAGGCACCCAAACTTAACCCTATGCCAATCTGAAGGTTTAGAGTTTGCTAGAGCACGAGGATTATGCCTTGAAAATGTTAAATCATTCTACTTTAATCTATCTACACTCTATGAGAAAGAACACTACTCTCTAGATCGGATCTGGAATTGTGATGAAACGGGTTCACAGGCAGGGAGAAACGGAGGTGGATTAGTGTGGGCTAGAAAAGGAGTTAGGAGTGTGCACAGAATGATGCCAAACGAACGTGAGTGGCTCACAAACCTCACGTGCATAAACGCTGCTAGACAAAGCATTCCAGGGTTCTATATATTCAGGGGCAAACGAATTAGAGACAACTACGTGGCTTTGTGTGAGGACGGTGCAGCCATAGCCATGCAAGAGTCCGCATGGATGACAGGGATTCTTTTTTCTCACTGGATCTCTCACTTCATAAGGGCACTACAAGATAGGGGAGGAATATCACCAGCAAGAAGGCATTTGTTGATTGTGGACGGCCACAACTCTCATGTGACTCTTGAAGTGGTCCAAAAATGCAAAAAGGTGGGTTTGGATTTGCTGACACTTCCAAGCCACACAAGCCACCGTCTGCAACCACTTGATGTCAACGTATTTGAACCATTTAAACGTTATTTCAAAAAATTCAGAGATGTATGGACTATGAAGAACAGGGGTAGAGGAGCGTGCAAGAAATTTTTGGCAATGTGGGTCTCTAAAGGACTACAACTAGCTCTCACGGAACGCAACATAACCGCTGGCTTTCGTGCAACAGGCATCTACCCTCTCAACATGAGTGCTATGGATCCTCACCTCGGGCCCTCAAAACAATTCACTGTGCACCAAGTTTCGAGCAGGGAACCAAGAAGCGTACCTGATCCAATGCAGCCTGAAGGCACAGCTTGTAATGAAGGCAGAGATGAGTGTTTTGACAGCAATGATGAGTCCTTAGACTGTGGTGACTCCAATCGACAAGGCTGTGGATTGGACAGTGACGGAGAGGCCGTGGACAGTGCAGGAGAGGCCGTCGATAGTGAAGAACAGGTCGTCGACAGTGAAAGGAGCCCGCTGCGGTCCCTCCACGAAGACGTAGTGCCTTCGTCCCAACTCCCCCAGCAGCATTATTATGTGGGGAGCTTGGACGAGGTAGGCGGAGCCTGCTTGGGTTCCGAAGGCATCGACTTGGATTCTGATATGCGCTCCCACGATGACGATGTGGGCGGCCAGCAGTGCCCGCAAATCCAGGAGCGGTTGACAAATCTGCTGCAACTCCCGGACATCCCAATAAGCGCGCCTCACAAGCGCAGAGCCGACCCACTGGTCGATTACTCGCACTCCATTCTTCTCACGTCAGATGATTATATTCACGCAGTGCAGGAAAAAACAAAAAGAAGAGAGGCTGCAAAGAAAGAAGGAGAGCGCAGGCGCCTAGACGCACAACAACGCAAAGTTGACAGAGAAGCAAAGCAGAGACGGAAAAAACTAGAAAAAACTCAAAGAAAAGCTGATAAAAAAGCAAGGGCGGCATTCAAGGCAAAATGGACCACAGATGCAATCAGGGATGCTGGAGAAAGGCTGCAACAGATTGTAAAAAATCCTCCCCCTCGAGCTCCTTCAGATTACGTTCCACCATTCTGTGGTATTCTCCCCTCTCTCTGCAAAGAAAACCAAGCACGTCGCTTAGCAAAACGTCGTGCAGCGAAAAATGGCACAGGAAATCCCAGGACTCTCCCCTCCACGACTCCACTCCCTTGGGTTCACCGCTGTGATCCAGATTTTCAAGTTGAGATCTCTTCTGCCGATTTGGCGCCTTCTGCTGCAAGTACCGCAGAACCTGGTCAAGTCGAGCAGCTGCCTACGCGATCTTCTAGCCCACGCGGTTGATGCTATTGTGCGGATTCGACAGTGTAGATGTACATGCCCGGTTTTAGGACCTTGCCGTGCGACATGCAGGAGCCAGCGCGATTGGCAGACCTCCTTTACTGCCCGGTGACAAGAGTCAACAAGGTCGCTCCGGAGTCTCCGCCGGTCGCCTTTCTGTCTCAGCCAAACGGTTACTCATTTCCTGCCGCGACCTATCTAATTCAGGTCCTACTAGCTTCCCCAATCACTGCGCGCTTATACAATTTTCTGCGTGTGCTTTTACAAGCCCTTTGCATTGGCTTTTGACAATAGTACTCGCAGGTTTTAGAATGTTTTTGCATGCTCATGACTAAGTGTAGGACTATAATATCCTTGCATGGCGTCAGAGTAGGTAAAGTTTTGTACAGGAATGGAGGGTACCTATTCACTACTATAGGAAGCTAGCGGAATTTTCTTTGAAAAACTGCTGTAAATCGAATTTTACATGAAAAAAAAATACTCCACTTCTACTATCATCCATTGCTATTTGCTAATCTGTGGAAAAAATTCCAAGTCCAGAACATCAGTCCAACCATGCTATTCTCTTAAACGCACGAAAATAGGCTGTTCTACCTTATGTAGTTTTTGTGTCACTCTCATTGTCCGTCTTGTGGACAAGGATCATTGGAATGCCCGGTTTGAAGTGGACAAGGCTAACGTTTGGACAAAAACTAGGATAAAAAAATGCCAAAAACTAGGACAATTATTTCCGGATAGAGGGAGCACTTCTTATGGACTTGTATGCATATAGAACCATTCGAAATCATAATGTCAGAAGTCGCGAGGGAAACCTGTCGCTCTCTTTATCTGATAAGAGCGGAGCTAGCATACCCTTTTGCTCAATAGAGTTAACTGAAAAGAAGCCCATCTAACCTCCCTTCCTGCTCTACTTCTAACCTCTCTTTTGAGCTATACTTGGGTTGAATAGTGTTGTGTCATAGATTGTCCCCTTGTGAGCCATGGGCTTGGAGGTCTAGTAGAAAGTGTGGGAGTCATTGCGAAGTGTGGAGAATAATGACAGTGGCTTGCATTAGATTGTCTCCCAACTCATCATGAACTAGTTTTCGGTCTATTTATATTTCAATATGAGTTCAAGAGTTCAAGGGGAGTTTGCTAAAACTTTCCTCTTTGAGCTGACTTTTCAGTTAACTCTAATGTAAGCCTTTTGATCCACCCAAAATTACAGATCCGGATGTTCAAGATTCAAAGAAACAATTTGACATTAGCTTTAATAATCTTCACAAGCTCCTGTGAAGCTTATCAAATTCAACCATCTCTAAATGACATTAAAATTGTACAGTTTTGAGTAAATCTTCAGAATTTGTAATGTTCTGCATCTGATTGGAAAACTTTCACATTCCAAGATTGTGAACACGTGACTGATGTGAGTGCATCTAGAAGCCCGCAGTGGCAGAGGGTTGAGTATACACTAACTTCTCACGAATTTGTAACAATTTGCATTGGTATACGAGCTGCATGTGCCGGCTTAAAAGCTACGTCCTAATAATCTAGGTGGCCCCTCTTCGTAGTTATCTGCACAATAAAGCAGAAGAGCTTATTCCAAAAGGCATTTTCTGTTGAGATTTGATCTTAGGATAACCATGACCAGGTCAGCTTGATAGTGTTCATCCCCAGGGAAAGGGGCTTATCCAAATCCATGCCAAAGTTCAGGTACAAGGCAACACATCAACCTTACAAAATCATAAGATGTTCAGCAGGGCAACGTTTCAACCTTACAGAATCATACATAAGAGAGGAAGAAAAAATAACATGACACACAAAACACGCACAGATCGGAAAAGCAGGATACAAAGTAGACGATCAGAAAGAGGTCATTGCCCTCCACAGCTGAAATTCTGCATTCCAGAGATGCCAAGACTGTACAGAGTAGCCAAATGCAAAGATGGACATTGAAAAATAAACCCTAAATTAGCGATCTCACTGGCTCCCGCTGCAGACTTCGGATACCATGTCCAAGTCTTTAGGCTTCTCTCTCGATTCTCTCATGCTCCAACATTTTAGGTCAATCTTTCTTTTGAAAATTTAAAATGCTCTGGTTTCACTTACACTCCTGGGAGCGGAAACGTTGGTTCGACTGGCTCCGGAGTCACCTTGGGTGGAGCTATGGAGAACAAGAACTGTCTGTCACTCGGACTTGTCGACTTCTTGTTGCCTCCTTTGTGTTGGCAAACGATGTTCACTCGATGCTGCTCTCTCATCCACCGCAACATCATCTTTAGGTGCTGCTTGCTCTTCAACGCATGATCCTCCATCTAAGAAAGATGAAACTAAAACTATTAAGGACCTGGTCCAGTCTCCAATATTACCAACACCAACTCATCTCTTCCAGTACACTCAGTTGGCCTTCGATGTAAGCATGACTTGGCTATAAGTCTATGGCAACTGATCTTTGAATGAAAAATGGGGTTGCATAAAACAATTTGATCAATGCTTAAGTGACGGAAAAGAGTTGATCCTCTACCTTACAACAACAAAGACGAAACCCCAAATGTGAGTACCTTTCCATAAACCCTAATTACAGGGAGTCTCCTATATTACCAAGAACAACTCATCTCTTCCAATACACTCAGTTGGCCTTCAATTAGCAAGTTAGATGTAAGCATGACTTGGTTATGGCCACTGATCTTTGAATGGAAAATGGGGTTGCATAAGCAATCATCATGCATTGAGTGCTAAAACGATTTGATCAATGCTTAACCCTAAAACGCCCAATATGGCCATCTGCATCACTGTGGCATTTTCTCATTTTACCTCGGATTTCTGATTGCAATACATCATTTTAAAGCCCTTGTTCTATACTACAAGACCAGTAGTGTCGACCGTGTCAAGCTGAAGTCATTTTAGACGATTTGCAGCAAGGGGGTTCAATTTTCCTACGTTACAGAAAATAACGGAAAGAGGTGATCCTCTACCTTACAACAACAAAGACGAGTACCTTTCCATAAACCCTAAAAATCAGTGAAAAATGAAATGAATGAGCACCTTGGAGGCATGGTTCCAGCAATCAGAGGCGGTGATCGGGCCGTGCTGCTCAAGAATTTTGTAGAGCGCTTGGGAGGCGCTCTCCACCTGCTCGCCTACGCTGGAAAGCTTCGCGGGGCGTAGGCCTGACTTCCTCGCCCACAACACGGCGGTGGCAAACATGGTTCCTGCAATGCAAAAGTTTTGCTCCTTAAACCCTAAAACTCCATAACCGAACTCCTTTTCTGCCAGAATGCTCCGAGTAGGAAAGCCAGACAACAAAGCGAATGGATGGATGTCGCCGTCACATAGGATGAATGAATTTAGACGTACACCCCTTTAATGTCACACCGAAAATGCACGTGATAATACGGAGCTTTGTGACAATTCATAGAGTTGTTTGTAAACGTGACATTAAAGAAACGTTGGGGGGTTATAGGAGTCAAGAAGTGGTTCAAAATCTTTTTATACTTGTTGAAATTTTTATTATCAAATTTATACGTAATTTTACATAATAGAGTGTAATAGTGAGAGTAAAAGAAGTTTTTGAATTAAGCATGTAAATTCCCTCATTTGGAATTATAGGATTCAAGAAAGAAAGAAAAAAAATTCCACTCTTGTTGAACTCATTATTACATTTATATATAACTTCTTGTGGCATAATAATGAAAGTACAAAGTAAGTTTTAATTCTTAAGTGCCTAAATGGCCAAAAGTAATTGCTTTCATATCTATAAGACTTAAATTGAACCACTTAACCCCAAAATGCCTACAACCCTCTCCAAATTGGGCGGTTTTGCAATAATGCATCATAAAATGCAATTAAGAGGGGTATTTGAACTTGATGTATGAATAAAAGTTGTACATTATGAATTTTAGATTCTATCCATACAATTAAATATATGATTGCAATTACTAATATTTTTGTATAAATTTTGAAACTTAAAATTCAATTTTTATATTTTTTGTAATTTGATTGCGAATAAGATATTGACAAATTGTAAATGAAATCTGTTGTGATGGGTTGAAATGTAATAAACTAAATGTAGTGATTTTTGGAGTTTTTTTGGTTGCTCAATTTTATGAGTTGAATTTTTTAAAAACACTTTTGAACACTTTTGAATTAAGATCTTAGAATTTTTTGGTGAATCACTACAACATGAAATGAGGCATAAGAAATTCACAAATCATCCCCTTTTTAACCCGTTCACACTTGCATAAAGTTAACTTCCCATAAATCTATAGTAAAAAGTTCACACTGCAAAAAATGCACGACGGATGAGATTTGTTCATCGTCCAAAAAATGGACGTTTAGGCAATTAAGGTAAAAAAATATAAAAATTAACTATTTAACAAAATAGAAAAATGTAACAATAGAAAAAACAGACAACAATAAATGATATCATGGTACCATAGCTAGGTCACCAAAAATAATTCAAAAAATAAAAAAGCGTAATAAATCAAAACTTATGAGGACCAAAAAAAAAATAGAATTAATTAATTTTTAGCTATATTTTGTTATTTAAAAGCTATTTGGAATCATTTTGGATCTTTTTTTGCTCTAAAAACAAAAACCAAGAAATTCATATTGTAAGGAATGAACCTTATTTTTCAAAAAATATTAAATATTCGTTCGTGGGGTGGCCACCCAGCTATGGTACTAAGTGGTAAAAATATATATTATGGCTATAAGCTTCCAAAGTACACTTACTATTTATAGTTCACGCACTTTCCAGTACTGTAGTGATTAGGGTTTGGTGAGAGAACAGAGGATGCTATGTTAAAGGAAGGTGATATTAACGAGGTTTCCGTGCACATCGATATTGCAGAGTTGGCCCAACTAACTTAACTCATGAGATCTGCACGTTGGTCCATGAGATCTGCACTTCGGACCGGTGATCTCGACAGGGTTCCCAATCCTCCTCTGCAATTCAAGGCATTTTCTACAGATCTGTTTCGATAGATTCCTCAAGGACTTTGTGTGCTGATTTCAGAGAGAACGGAAGAAATTTGAAATACGAGTGGTAGCGGAGCATTCTAAGCACAGCCATGGCGGGGATGATTCAGCGCTATGGTAAGTTGTCTTCTCTCCTTTGGGTTTGAAAGGATTTTGATTGCTTTTCATCGATTAGGGTTTCTGTAGAATTACGCTTGTCGATGTTGGTGGACTTTCTCGTTGCCTGGACTCTTGAAAGCTTCGTTTTAGTGTTGAAGAGGAAGTGGATAATGTGGTCAGAAAGTGATATAAGCGCTCTGCTATTTTAAATTAGGTCATTGACAATTGCTGTAACCAAAAATCTCCTTACCGAACCACCGTTACCATGTGTGTTGTAAATACAGGGGCTATGTCATGTAAGATGGTGTAAATCGATTATTAGATGGAGTTTTGCACTTCGTCTTATTGATCAGGGTAAAGTTGATGATTGTTACACACGATAATTTACAGGTTCTGGTTTTTGTACAAGGTATGTACACCTACAAGTATCCAAATAAGCATTTCAGCAGGGTTCATATTCTTAATTCTATTGAGTCAATTGAGAGACGATTTCAAAAAATCAACCCTACAGTAGGCTCTCATGTGCATAAGCTATCATTTTGTTCACTTACATTGTTATTCTTTTAACAACAGTGTTCCCTAGCGCCCTATGAGATCCATGCCATCAAGGTTTTGCAAACATTTGGATATTCTGTTGTTTTGCTTTTCCTTTTTTTATGTAAGTGCTTCTTTCTTGCTGACTTCTTCGTGTATGTGTGTGTGTGTGTGTTTGCTGCATAGTTTCCCATTCACATAATGGCAAATGTTGTGTGGAGCAAAGAAGACATCCTGACCCTCCTTGAGGCGTACAACGACCGACACCAGCAATTCAATATTGGCAACTTTCGACCTCTGGATTGGGATTATGTGCTCGTTTCCGTCAATGCAAATAAGCAGCCTGGCATGGTGGACAAGACGAGGCAACAGGTGAAGAACAAGATGGAGAACATGAAGAAAAAATACAAACAAGAGAAAGGAGCACAAATCCCTGGGATTCCTGTGAAGTGGTCGTATTTTCGCGACATGGACAGGATTTTTGGCAACAACCCTAGGGTGCTTGGGACCCTTGGTACTACTAACAATTCAGCTCCAATTATTCAATCTGAGCCTGTCCCACTGAAGAGCATCGTTAAGTCTGAGGAAGGGTGTACTAGCCCCAGTATTATCCCAGTTCCTGACGTTCGCATGTCTGTTGATTCCAAGGAGTCTGAAGAGCTTCTTCCAGAAAGCACTTGTTTGGCTGCAGAAGAAGAAGAGGACACGCCTGGAAGTAGTCCACAGACCCCTCCTTCTACTTCTGTACAAGTTGAGAATCCTGTGCTTACGAATTCCTCAGCAAGGAGAGGCAAGAAACGTCGACATTCTTACCATAGCCCTGCAAAGGCACTTGCTGGGGCCATCACCAAATTTGGCGAGTTGTGTACACAACTAGAACGAGATAGAGCAGAGCAAGAGGAGAGGCGAGCAGAACGAGAAGAGCGGAGGCAGAAGGAAAATGCAGACAGAGAGGAAAGAATTCTGAAGATGCAGATGGACATGCAGTTACGGTTGGCGGAGCTGTTCACCCTTGGACAGAACAGAGCACCTGGTGGAGAGGTACACCCTGACCTCTTTAACTTGACACCCAAAAAATGACTACGGCATAATTTGAATGTGTCACAAGTGTGCTACATGTCAATGGTAATGTGACAAGTGTGCAAGATATTCCAGAATGTCGGTCATATTGAAAAGTTCCGAGTGTAATTTGACCATTTTCTCTGCTTGCAATTTGTTCTATCCTGTTGCACCTGGTTTATTTACGTCTTAATAATCTGAAGGTTTTATGCATGTATTTGGAGTTTACTTATAACATCTCAAGGTGCGCATTATTTTTGTCCAGGAAGTCAAGAAATGAGACAACCGCAGCATAAAGATCGATGAAAGGAACCGACTTTCGCATCATGTCATGATCCGAGATTTTTCTGTGACTTCATAATGATGAAGGTCAGGACAGCAGAGAGATGGCACTGCAATTCATACAGAAATGATCACCCTCGTACTAACTCTGCCCTATGCCATTGAAGTCTTTGATGACATACAAATTAAAGAAGTCCCAAGCTGACAGGTTTCCAGTAGAAACTTCACATGTACATTAGTTCAATGGATAGTATAGAACAATTGTTATTTGGGGGAAACTAGCATGAAGATTGTCATCATATATGTGCCAAGCGTACCATCCATCAGGTAAGTCAAACTAACTGAAACACATCACGTATTGAACTGTTTGTTGGAAACGGTCCAAAGTTTATTAGCAGATATATACATACATGTACCCAAGACTCAGCTCTTTAAAACATATGGCAGGAACAGAATGAAACAAAACATAGAACCGCCGTGGCAAGCCTTGAAAACTATGCCCTCAGTTAGAAAACGGGATGCTCTGAAGCTGCTGAGCTTGAAAGAGGGCTTGCTCATTCAAACTTGCTTACTGGCATGAGTGGCGGTTCCCTGGGCGATAGAAACATGGGTCTTTGGCTTCTGCGCTTTGCACTTGGGCTGCAATCTAGTGAATAAATTTTAGAAATTATACCCCCCTTGCAACTTCAAAAGGGTCCATTTTTGTTCGACGAGCGACAAGTGCATTGTCATACCCCAAGTGCAAAAATTCCTAATTCAATGTTACCAGTGACCTATATCTCATACATATCTCATACTGATAGATCAATCTTTGTGATATTTGTCTAAGTGCAAAGTCAAACGTTCTAGCTCTACACAATATTTTGATATGAGCATTATTGTATGTACACCTAAAAGCATCAATAAAACTTAGATGTTGATTGCACAAAGATGTATACAATCATGAGAGCTTATGAGAGCCTAGGATCATTTTTTAATACACGTATAGATAATACTTTGAAAATTCATAAATTATTCATATGATGTTCAAATAATGCATGCTAAAGTGCTTAGGAATCCTCTTGTACTTGTCAATAAGACCCAGTAATACTAAACTTGTGTTTAATAATAGTAAATATGCTCAGATGGCAATCGTGGGTGCTTATATCTTAAAGAACAATCAATAAACCGTGTCGGAAGTTATAGACCAAACTTATAGGAGTGACACTACAAAGAGAAGGCGCCGCTTTTCACTCGGTAGGTGAGCCTAACGGCGCCACTTCGCACTCACTGCCCATTGTCACATATGACAAGTTCGTATAGTGAACTGTGACACTATTCTCACTGAGAAGCGACGCCTCTACTAGTGTGAATTGTAGACGCAAAACCCAACAACAATACCAAAAACATTCTTACCCTGCAACCAGCTACTCAATCAAAGCCAAAAACCTGATCATTTTTAAAGTTACAGTCATGTGAACTCTCACAGCAATGGCAGCAAGCAACTCACGAAAATTTTGCTACCACTCACAGTCTGTATTGTCCAAGAATAATCCGTTTCTTAAAAAAAAACAAAACTGAGCGTCCTACTTGGTGACATAGATTATGTTTTTTGGAACTCTTCTTAATCAAATTGTATTCTCCACTTTTAAGTACACAGTCAAAGTTGAAAACCGTAAAAAAAAAAAAAAACACTAGTCTATGAAATTGGGCCATCAATTGAGTGACGTGGCCTTTGTATATACAGTATGATCATCTTCACTTCCAGTGCAGTTTGCAAGCATCAGAGGCCAAGGCTTTGCAACGGACCATGAGCTTGATGGCGTTCCTTCGGGAGGCGCGCATGACGTCGAGACATTCCTGGAGGTCGGCGTCACACGTGAGAAGCATCCATTCATCGTCGTCGTCGAGATACTTGAGGTCAAACATCATGCCGGCAGCCATGTTCAGCCTCCGATTGATCTCGTCTCGCAGCTCTTGAATGCCGGATGTCTCATGAGTCGTGAATTTGAACCGCACCGTGTCTTGGTCGCACGTGACCTTCATCGTCACCCATGCAGCCTCCGTTTGTGCACTCGACGGACTATTATTATTATTATTCCCTTCAGGGCCCGAGCTGCTGCAATCGCTCGTTCCTAAATTTTCTGAGCCAGACGTCTCATGTGCCGAATCGTTGGAAATTCCTATCGCCTCCTGCTCCTCCCTGTGATTCGTTGATGCCTCTTTACATGTCGTGTTTTCACACCCGGGTTGTACAGTCTTCGCTTCGCTTCCTCCTGTACAGGCACGGTAGACTCGTCAATTTCAAAGGAAATGGCATGGTTGCGACGATGAGCAAAAATTGTGAAGCAAAAAACTTTAAACCCTAAAAACCCTTGACCCTCAGGGAAAAAATGGTGCAGTATTATCGACGTTCAATGGATTGTGACCTTGTGGACTCGTAGCTGTAGGAAGATGATGGTGAAGCTAAAACAGGAGTCAAAAACCCTAAACCCTAAAACCCTTGACCCTCAGGAAAAAACGGTGCAGTATTACGAAATTGACGTTCAATGGATTGTGACCTTGGGGACTCGTAACTGTAGGAAGATGATGGTGAAGCAAAAGCAGGAGTCAAAAACCCTAAACCCTAGAAACCTTAACCCTCAGGGAAAAAATGGTGCAGTATTACGAAATTGACGCTCAGTGAATTGTGACCTCGGGGACTCGTAGCTGTAGGAAGATGATGGTGAAGCAAAAACAGGAGTCGAAAACCCTAAACCCTAACCCTCAGGAAAAAATGGTGCAGTATTACGAGATTGAAGTTCAATGGATTGTGACCTTGGTTAGGAAGATGATCCACAGTGGCATCCTCGACGGTTGCATGATCACTCGGAGGTGACAAGTCTAGTCCAGAAGTTCCATTGCAGCCATTTTCAGTCAATCGAGCTGCTGGCGATGGCGACGAGAGCCTTGATATGCGCACTGAACATGAATCGTCAGGTCTTCTGTGATGCTCTTCATTCTTTGGCACTAACAAGGTGTTCCCTCCTGCCTTGCGAGCATAACTTAGGCCAGGTTGCGCATCATCCCTACTCACGGATTGAGTTAATGTTAGTGCGTTAATTCGCACTGCCCCTTGCACAGACTCAATCACTCCTTGTAAGCGCTTTAAAGACCGACTGACTTTGTTGATCTTGCGAGATGGCCACCTTGAGATTCCGTGTTTTCGGCAGATTCTCTTCAGTGTCGTAGGACACACTGCACACAACAGACAGTAAGCACTAAATCAAGATTTCATTTGATGACCAAAGTTGTTCAACCAAAAGTCACTCAGTCAGAGTGGGAAAACTTTCGTTCAATTTGTGCCCAAAGAAAAAAAAGTGGGAAAACTTAATAATAAAAGCCTAGGATTAGCAAACTGACCACCAATGCTCGTGGCAGCATCTTTCAGGCTGCCTGCAAAGTATTGTTGAAGGACGTTGAGGCCAATGAGCTTTTCTGTTGCTGCTCGCCTTCTATCCAGCCTACGCTTCGGCGATGATGCCGCATCTTGTGCACTATTCAAACTTTGTCCACAACTACCCAAATCCATATTGTATTCCCGATTGTATTGACACAGGGGTATGGAATTCTCAGTTGCTTGATCACTTAATATTCCTTCTTGCTTTCCAATTGGATCGAACCTGCAATCTAGGCTTTCTTTACCAGAATTCTCAGAGTGGAGAACCTGTTGTTGCTGTTGTTGTAGCTCCTTATCAGTGACAGTTCTCAAGCTCCGGCAAGTGCGTTGCATGGTGATGGAGAGCGAGTTGAGCAACAACTGCTGCTCCTGGCTTTCCAAGCACGCGGGGGGGAGGAAAAACTCGAGAATGAAGTCGTCGTTGCCAGTGTGGATGCTTCGCAACCGAATGGCCACAGCGGCTCCGAGACCGAACCACTTGGCGTAGTGCCCGGGCGGATACTCCGTCTTGCAATGGCTTTTCACGTCGGAATCGAAACTCGGCTGGTTGGACTCGAACGCCTTGCCAGGGGCGCCCTGCCCCTTCGCAAGGCTGTGCTCCAGGCAGGCTCGGCGAAAGCCCCAGACGCGACCATCGCTCACGTAGCACGGACCATCGCCAGTCCGAAGAACTAGCGTTTTGGTGCTGCAACATGTGCTTCCATGCTCGGACCGTTTGCAGTTGCTGTCTGTAGCATTATAGCTCGTTACCCACGTCTGCGCGAGGGGGAGCTTGTGCGTCTCGCAGACGGCTGTCAGCACTTCCGCAATCTCGTTCAGTGCCGCTTGTCGAGCTTGTGACAACCTCTGCATTCGACCAGCATGTCAATAAGCCATGTACAACATTTGGCAAGATATATCGATCTTCCCATGAGCAAAATCCAAGAATTGGGAGAGCACTGCAAATGCCGCTGTAAATTTACCGACCCAGCTGTACATTTTTGTATTATTCCCCGATCTACAAGAAAAATCTTGCATTGAAGGTGTCGAATGCCACTCACATAGAGGCATCATTCTTAGGAATGATGCCTTTAAAAGGGACCAAACCATGGCAGTACAAGAATGTTATGAGGTCTTGAAAATAATTCACTGTAATACACATCTGGTAACATGAATAATTAGCCTCTTTGAAGCTTATTACATCCTAACTTCCAAAACGTATCAGAAATGTAAGGCATTCATGATTTCTTCTTTCTTTCGTCTCAGTATAATTTGATACCTTCACTGGGGAAATCCAAAGCGTCCAGAGATGAACTTTGTCCAAATTCCATAGTTCACAATGGAATCTGCCCTATATTCATGGTTCCATAGTGTGCTTCTTATAATTCATTTCAACTTCTGTACATTTGGAAGTGGCCAATTTTGACCAAAGCATAATTATACATCAGCACACTGTCGATATCCCCTCAAACAGGAGGAATTTAATTAGAACCGAAAGTAAGTACCTGGGGTACGGGAGTCTCCAAACCATTCACAGATGACAAATCAACAGCCTGCAAAGCGCGAGAAACGACATCGGCATCGGAACTGAATTGGATTTTTTCGGTGTGGCCAGCGAGTTCCACGACGGCAACGCAGCGACCCCCGTCCAAGACAGGCAGGCACAGGGATCCACGCACGTTCAATTGTTCAGCTTCGGCATACCGTGAGTACTCCAAATGACTGTACATCTGCACGTTGGGACTCCACTCCGGCATCTGATGCGCAAACACACGCCCGGGCAGATCTTCACCACCACCGAACTCGTGAGCCTCGGACGCGGTCCGGAACAGCCACAGCCTCTGATCCTCAGCGCGCTCTGGCAGGAAGAAGGGCTGCTCACGCGTGGTGAGAATCAGCTTCTGCTGCATCAGTAGTACTGGCATCCACACCTGCACAAGCACATCTGCACGAAGGCGGCCGATGTTGCGCACCGCCTCGACTAGACGATCCCGGAGCGGCAAATCCTCGTTTGCAACTTGCGTGCTAGACTTTCGTGTTGAATGTTGTTCTTCGTCCACCGGCTTGATTTCTTCCTCCGACGTCAAGCCAGATGATGTTTCTTGGCTGTCGTCAGGCTCTTCGACGTCCTCACTCCGCGTTTCCCCTGATGCATCAAAGTACACATCAGTGATTTTTTGTTGTTGCTAATTTTAGCCAGATTGCTACATAAGATTTGGGCTGGATAATTGATACAGAGGATTTTTGGAAAAAATAAAAGGAGGAACAATAGTCAGATTTTCTGCATGGAGTCGAGATGTGTAAGCCTAGACTCGGGTATTGCTTAAGTAGCGCCTGTGTATTACCTTGATATTACCTATACATTAAAATGAAAAGAGCATGCAAGATGTTTGGATTGCTCGTCAAGCATGGAAAGTAGCAAAAATGCTAAACTGTCTCCTGACAAAAAAAAATTCACTGAATTCAGATCTTGGCATGTGGTAAGTTGTGCCCAATCACAGATACTGCAATTGTCATTTTTCTGTGTGCACACTATTTTTTCCTACATGTTTACAGTGCAGTCAAATTTTAATAATTCATCGCCAATATTTTTTTGATCAATTATTAAATGAAACAATGAAAGACTTTCCGATGAATAATTTTTTGTTTTGTTAAGTAAAATTTACTGTGATTAACTGAGACTGCATTACAATAAATTATTAATTGTGCATCACAAAGAATGGCTATTATAAAGGAAAAAATACACACAATCGTTAGGGAAACATTGTCAATGGCCATAATATTCAATAGCCTTCATGCCCACTGCCTTTCCTTCATGCACTCTGCTCATCACCTTGAGCTTCCACGTGTTCTCTTAGCAACTAATGAAGTACTATTGGGTGTGGAATATTCCACACCAACTATTGTAGAATCAAGGCAGTGACAGTGCATGCTAGTGCGTGTGTAAGGGGGGGCTAATCAGGGGGCTAAAGTGCCAAAGATTAGCCCCCCCGGTTTAGCCCCGGGGGACTAACAGCTCCAAAACTTCCTATGCATGAACTGTAGACGCTTGTCCTATGTGACGTTCCACACTCACCACCTCTAACAGAGGCACGGTTTCACTCAAAAACCAAATGAGAAACAACACCCACTACCTGTAGTGATTGTGAAACAACGTGACACGCCCTTCCTGTAGTGATTGTTAAGCAGCAGTACAGCTTGTTGAGCAACATTTAGGAACTGTAATGTAGTTATAGCTACTCCCATTGCTACACAAGGAACCTTGACCAACTCACTGCCAAGTAAATATTACTGTCAAACTGCAGATTATAGGAAGTGGTTGTTCAATTTAGCAAGTGTTCACCAAGAATTCACTATCATTCTTGTACCATTTACTACCTGATGAATGTGTCAAGGTGCCCTGTGCTAACAAACATAGCAATCAGTGTATGATCCTACTAGTGTGGTTTGGTAAAAGACTTACAAAGTAGAGTCTCTTGGACTGCAAGAAAGGAATCCTCCGGTCCGTCTGCGGCAGGATCAGTGAGCATCATGGCGATGTTGCCACTGCCCACAGGACTGGGGCTCAAAGGCGGTGGGAAATCGCACTTCCCACCGTTTGTATCAACAGCATCTGAACCGGAGTAGAGCGCCGATTCGGAGCAAGTCTGAGAGATGGCCAGGTCCGATTCAAAAGCGTAGCCTGAATTCTCGACGTTACAACTCATTTCCGAGTAGAAACCGGAGCAAGAATCGCTGCCATCCATCCACGACTCGACGACGTCGTCATCACCTTTTCGCTCACTCAAAGAATCCAAGTTCATCAAATCTGATAACAAGCCATCGTCCACAATGAACGACGACTCGGATAGTATCCCGCCAGTAGTTCCACCCATTGCCACCTCCTGGTCAGCATCCGCCAATCAACTTTAACCCCACCGTCAATCAATCAATCAATCAAGTCGACCACCTGCACATATAATTCAGTTTTCACCGGTTTTCAGTCCCTCAATGTTGACACATCCGAATGTATTAATTCGACAGTGACTTACACAAACTAACTAGAAATGACAGTTGTGCTAAGCGTTGTCCGCTTATACATTCTCTTCGACTGCGTTCTGTGAAATGGTTGGTTGAAGTATTTTACTATTCACACCGCTTTAAATTTCAAAAAGAATATCAAACCGCTCAAAAAGACACTGAGCAAGTGCTACAGTCGTTACCTAACCAGGTTATTGGAAATTTTGTTATCTTTCCCACATTCCAGTTGCAGAAAATTCACATGCAAAGCTTGAGAATTCAGGCGAGTGCCCTGAGCTTCTGGATTGTTTTTGGCTCTCTTTCATTCTGGTCTTACAAGCGGGCAAAAAAACAAACACAAGCTAAAATAATGACTCCGTCTAACAAGCGAATCAGTTAACGGAATATGACAATCGTCCAGTCAATGTCCCGGTCCTAGAAAACAGAGTTGGTACTTTAAATTGAAAGTCATCACAAAGAGCCTCTCCAGAGCATAAAGGCTAGAATGCCACACATTCAAAAGAGTAAACATCACTACCGACATCACAGACAGCTTCTAGACGGGTTCATTTAGTCCTGTTACTAGAAATCCTAAACTCTTTTTCTAAACCTCACGGACCCTCAGAAGTGCGACCCAACACTCAATCGTTCCAGATGCATAATATCATTCAAGCTTTCTACACACACAGGAAGAACGGGAGGGGGATACCGGGGGGGGTACGCGAGAAGCCAATGCAGATTTACCCCCCCCAAACTTTCTAAACAAGTAGGTGGGAGGGGGGGGTGAATCTGCATTGGCCTCCCGCGTACCCCCCCCGGTATCCCCCTCCCGTTCTTCCTGTGACATTATGTTCAAACAGATCGACGTGTACATAGTTGCAGTAAGTTTCTGAAATCCTCATACCCGTTGAATAAACAGGCATTCAACGCTGAGACACTCCAATACTGACAGATTTCCCCGTTGCCTCCATGATCGATTCTCTTCTAGAAAATGACAGGATTCATACTGCAAGGCGTTTAGATCGAATGACACTACGAGCGGTGGAGATCGATCTAAACGACTGGAAAGCAGAGCGTGAATTGCGGTAATGAGGACCTGCAAGTACCAAAAGCTCGATCGAATGTTCCAAACTGAATCGTCCGGGCATGTCACTGAATCATTGAGAAAAATTGGCTTCGCTGAGTAGACAAAGGTATCTTTCCAGGGCTCCATACATGTAGGAGCGGAAGGAGAAATCTCATGGCCCATTCACACCAAGCCTCTGCCGCACTTGCGTTCGCGTTCCCGAAATGGAGGAAGGTAAAACCCAAAAACAAAAAAATATTGAAAGCCTTGTCTTTTCTTGCTGCAACTACTGTGCAACGACAATTCACTACCGCAAGTTGGGCCATGCTCCTTTTTTGCGTTGCGTTCCTTCTTGTCATGCGTTCGAGTAATTTCTCGTTTCATATTTTATATTTCTTGTTTCCCAACAGATTCTCCCAAAGTTACCTGACGGACGCATGGATGCTGAACCTCTGCTATATGTGAATGGGCCTTCAGAGAGCGAGCGGTTTGCAATTCCACTCACAGAATCCTTCCCGGGTATCCGGCAAAAGCATCGCTGATGCACTTGTTGTCCTCTAATGTACAGAACGTGGCAGGCTTCGAGAAGTTGACCTTCCTCATATGCTGGAGGGTGCCAGATTTGGGGTAAAGATTACCTACTTCTTTACTATTTGTAGGTGAACTTAGTATCTCACCTGTATTCAATGCTACTATCGTCAATTCGTCATTCCCGTTTGTTGATTGACAGTGTCAACACGCATGTTTACTGCAGATACTTGCTACTTTGGTTACTTTTATCTGTGACTATTGAGTCGGTGTATCCCCGAAGTCGTCGCTGCCTTGGTGGCAGGAGCCCGTGCGATCCGGGACTCGGCGGCTGCCTAGGTGGCTCCTTAGGTGGCGGGGCCGGCCTAGGTGGCGGGCCAAAAAGCTGAAATTCGTGGAGAGCAGGGATCCAAAACTGGGAGCTGTTTTGAACGAGCTCAAAACTGGGAGCTCAAAGCCTCAAACCCGTGAGCTCCATTAAGGTTGGATAACCTATTACCACCAACTTAAGCAATCTGGCCTATTTTTGGCAGTTCTAGATTCCCCAAAAAAATATGACTGCATTCGAAATAGGTTTTGATGAGGATTGCAAAAATTTGCAACATCTAATTCGCATTTATCAATTTTATACAAAATTCCAAAGTGGAAAGTAACCTTTTACCCATACATCACATACCAATTTCCTAAGTTCACACTTTGTTGTTCCTAGATCCGCTCATGAGCTAACCCAAAACCACCAGCTATTTCTTCGCAATTCTTGGCATGCCATTGGTCTACTTGAATAGTGAAATTGGTGGTTTTGGGTCTCAATTGTGGTGGCTCCAAGAAAGTTGTACCTGTCATAAATGGGGGAGGTGGTGGTAATAGGTTATCCAACCCTAGAGTTTTCCGCAAACTCATCGGCTTTCAGAGCCTTACTTTGGCAATTTCTTGAGTATACGAAAATTGGCCCGTGGTGGGCTGTCAGGGGCTGTCAATTATTGGTTTTTTCTATTTCAGTGAATAGACCCACTCCAAAGACCCACTCCATGTAGATACGTGTCAAGTCAAGGAAGCCCATGTGACAGAGCATCCACAAGAATAGAAACTGAAGTTGGGAAGTTTTTGGGCATCGTTTTTGGTGCCTTCAAACTTCAGACCTCTAGTTTATTTACAGCATCTGAAATGTCTACTTTTATTGTCTTCTCAACCTCTCTTTTCACAATCTGCAGTCCAGTCACCCAACTGTAGAGCACTTTGCAGATAACTCTATTGAGCTCCTCTATTGCGATTTTATTTATTTTCGCCTTTCACTCAAATGTACGGCTAGTTTAGGGGGTGTAGACACTATGGATCAATGGCGGCAACGCCTTCTTGCCGCGCGTGAGCTGTTCATGGAGGATGACGAGGAAGACGATTTCAATGTCAATTGGTTTTTAGGGTTAGAGACTTGGAGTTGCCGGGGCGTGAGACACCGCGCCATGTTCGAGGATCACGTCCCGGGAAATCGCCCAACATTGAGAGACATAGACTCAATATGCACGATCGCATGATGATTGATTACTTTGTGGATGAGCCAGTGTACGGACCTCAGATTTTTAGACGCCGCTACCGCATGCGTAGGTCGTTGTTTCTGACAATCCTAGATAGGGTTTGTGCTAGAGACTATTATTTCGTGCAAAAATCGGACGCGTGTGGTTTTCGAGAATTGTCCCCCCATCAGAAGATCACGTCTGCGTTGAGGATGCTCTATTATGGGTAGTGTGCCGATGCCACAGATGAGTACTGTAGGACTAGTGAGGCCACTGCGATGGAGTCCATGAAACGATTTTGCGTTGCGATTAGGGTTGAGTTTGAGAGTTATCACATGAGACAGCCTACACGGGCCGACCTTGAAAAACAGTTCGCCATTAATGTCGATCGTGGCTTCCCAGGAATGTTTGCATCACTTGACTGCATGCATTATGAATGGAAGAATTGCCCGGTTGCTTGGCAGAGAGATTTTGATGACAAAGATGGGAAGAAGTCCATCATTTTAGAGGCCGTGGCGGATGGTGGATTGCACATTTGGCACACTTTTTTTGGACTCCCCGGTTCGAACAATGACTTGAACGTCTTGGACCGTTTGCCATTGATACACAACATGTTGACGGGCGAAGCTCACAACATTCACTTTGAGGTCAACGCTTGTAGGTATGACCGATACTATTTACTCACGGATGGAATTTATCCGGAGTGGTCGTGTTTTGTGCAAAGTATTCACCAGCCGCAAGATGAGAGGCGAAGTTATTTTGCTGAGAGACAAGAGGCAGTTCGAAAAGACGTGGAACAGTGTTTTGGGGTAATGCAAGCCCGTTTTGCCATCATTCGAAATCCGTGCCGCCAATAGAGCATGGATGTCATTACCGACATTATGTTCACTTGTTACATACTTCACAACATGATACTTGAGGATGAGGAAGACATTGAAGGACTAGATGATATAGTCACCGATGTGCATGAAGGCAATGTTCCAATGCAAACAGGCTTAACGTTTGGAGAGTTAGTCAATAGTACTAAAGAGATCACAAATCCGGACACTCACTTTGGACTCCGCGGTGATCTAATTGAGCATTTGTGGAATTTGAAAGGCGCCAATATGGCATGATTTATAAAAGTGTGACTAAAGTCACATTCATTTATAGAAATGATTACCCTCATAATTTATAGACTCAAGCGTCAAAGCAAGGTCTACATCATTGGGATGGTACGTATTTTATGATTGAGTATGATCTCTAATAACATTCCATGTGGTGGGCATTCCCGGTCCAACATGTTCAATGTCATCCCATCCAACACTACCGCCAAAAGTATCCTCACTACCAATCCCCAAACTCACACCACCAACCATTTGAATGTCTAAAAGTTCCACGATGGGAGGATCCCTGTTTAGAGAAGCATCCCGTGCCTGCATGGTACAACAATAAACGTGGCACCAAAATTAATTATAGCGAAATGAACAATGAATGCCAAAAGAACAAGGAATGCCAAAAGAACAAGGAATGCCAAAAGAACAAGGAATGCGAAAAGATCAAGAAATGCCAAAAGAAAAAAGACATGTCAAAACAACAAGGAATGCCAAAAAAACAAGGAATGCCAAAACAACAAGAAATGCCAAAAGAACAAAGACATGACAAAACAACAAGGAATGCCAAAAGAACAAAGACATGACAGAACAACAAGGAATGCCAAAAAATCAACAAATGCCAAAAAATCAAAAATTGCCAAAAGAACAATGAATGCCATAATGAACAAGGCATGCCAAAACGAATGCAAAAAACAAGGCCAAAGGCGGAAGAACTAAAATCACAAATAAAAATTAATCTAATAGCCCTAGAAAACAAGAAACCCAAAAAATAAATTAAAAATAAATTAAAAAAATAAAAAAATAAAAAAATAAAAAAATAGTGCAAAATTGTCCAAGGCCCGTGAAAATTAATACTTGCATGAAAAATTGTGGAAAACAGAGGAAAAATTGTGATCAAAGTTATAAGTTTCGGGTTTTTTTCTTATCGCGGGGGGGGGGGGGGGGGGGTGGGGTGTTGTTTAATTTTATTTTTTTTAATTTAAAAAAAATAAATTAGCCGCAGTCATTGCCTTAGCAATGACTGCTGGCTTTGGCACGGTCACTGTCTTGGCAGTGACTGTCGCCAAGGCGCAGTCACTGCCTTGGAAGTAATTGCGGCCAAGGCAGCAGTTACTGCCAAGGCAGCAGTCATTGCCTTGGCAATGACTGCTGCTAAAATTTATTTTTTTAAATTTAAAAAAATAATTTAAGGGTGATTGCAAGCTACGGTCTACCAAGTGGGGAGTGCAGCTTGTGCAGCTAAAGGCCGTGCAACTCGTGCACTAGCGTAGTAATGCGGACCTTTCAACTTTCAATTAGATCAAAAATTTCACCATCCCAACTAGGGTTTATGCTAATACTTTCACTTTAGCAATTGTTAAGTTAATTTCAAGACTTTGGGCATTACTCAATAGCCTTTTCTATTTTTTACCGAGCAGGGGTAATAAGAGCCTTTTTTACAGAACATCCTTAGCTAGGTTTTATGAAAAATGCATTTCATATACCACCTCTGAAATTGAACCATTATTTCATTTCCAAAAAAAAAATCCAAAAAAAAGTTTTAACTGCACGAAAATCTTAAAAAACGAAAACATTACCAAACAATTGATTAAAAAATACGTAAGCGTAATACCCCAAAAAATAAAATATGGTAGCTTTGTACACACTTGTGGTATGTTGCTAAATTTTTTTGAAGTTCAAACTTGACCCCCTTTTAGCATTTCCCATAAAATAGGTGCACTTTTGACAAGTGACACGCTACCAAATCTAAGTAGAAATACTTAACTTGGATAGAAAGATTGAAATTTTGCAAACTTTATTGTGGTAGACATATTAACTTTAGAATTCTAGAAACAATGCAATTTGTTTCGTCACAAAATTCCATTCCAATATTTATTGATGATTTTCCAAAGATTTGGTAAGTGCACCAATTTGTAGACCGCGACAAAAAGTTTGGGTGACCGTAGCTTGCAACCACCCTTAAACAACACACCCCCCCCCCCACCCCCCCCCCCCCCGTGGGGTCTCATTCTTGGATAGGACAAAGTAGGACAATTGCTTTAAAGTTAACCGGTTAACCTCCATGTTACAAAAATGTGCATAACTTGAGCATAAAAACTCCAAATCACAAAATTATTTTTGGAGATGAAAGATTGTTTGATTGTGAAACTTTTCTTTGTTGATCAATATTCAAAATAAGTTAGTCTACTATGCACAATTGAGGCTCGAAAGTCTGATCACAACACATTTTCTTATTATTCAACTCATGCACATTCTTCACTACCTTACTAAACTTTGTCCATATCTCATTCATAAAAACTTCAAATCACAAAATTCCTTTCGGAAGTGGAAGATGACTTAGCCTTCTAACTTTTCTTAGTTGGAAACATTTCAAAATAAGATCATTTTCTATGCTCAATTGTGCACCAAAATCTACTGTAAAATATGGTGTAGTGAGAATTTACATGGGCTTGCAAGTTCTTATCTGGCATATTCTACTTATGTGTATTTCATTCAATACCGGCATGTAGATTTTATCACAAATGGAAAACTATAATGATGTGAAGATTCAAATTGTCATATTGATGATGTTTTCAAAGTATTGGTTTTCATTTTTAGTTGTAGCTCCAAATTCAACACAATACATGTTCTTTGTAGGAATAAAATGAAAAGTCTTATTGTAATCATTTTGCATATTTTTTCTGTTTACTACATAATTTTTTTATTTATTTTCACTTCGATTTAGATTATCTCATCTATTATATAGAAATTACAATCAATTTATCATTATTGAAAGATTATTTTCCAATAATGCTAAATAATTTAATATTGTATTCTTGTTTTTAGAATACCCTAAAACCTTCAAAAATAAATCAAAGTTAAAACAATAATAAATAATACTAAAAGTTTAATAAACTATAACATTTAACATCAAATTGAAACATGTACAATGCAATATTATTCTAGAAAGTTAAATTTCAATATTTTTAAAGCCTATTCAATATCAATTTACGGAATTTTTATTTCATTTATAAATTCAATTTAAATTTTTTTACCTAAATACATAGTTTTTTGTTGTCTTTTTGAAATTAAAGATCACTGTAATTTTTTTTGTTTGACTTATAAACAACAACTATTGCGGCCATGTGATATTGACCCAATGTTCCCTGTGATTGACCCATGCTTTTACTTATTATTTTATTTTTAGATTCATTTATTCATAATTTAATTCAATTTATAGTGAGGAATTTTGATTAAGAATCCAAAACTTTTATACCGTAGATTTAAAAATTATGAAATGATTTTGGTGCACCCTTACTCATTGAGAGCTTTCTAACGATGCGATGAATGACATCAAAAACTCCCAAATTTTATTTTTTATAATTTAATTCAATTTATGATGTCAAAATTCATTAAAAAAATCCATAATTCTCACAGTGTACCTCTAAAAGTGATGAAACGGCTTTGTTGCACCTCTCCTCACCGAGAGCTTTCCGACGGTACTAAGAACATGATTGGCGGATGCACGGTTGAAGAGATTTCAATGCTCAATTCTAATTTTTTCTCTTTTTCCCTCCTCCCCCTCCTTTTTCCTTTTTTCCCTCCCCTTCCCCCTCTTTTTGCCTTTTTAGCTTAGAGTAGGCCTTGGCGGCCCCCCCCCGCGATAAGAAAAAAACCCGACACTTAAACCAACACAACCAATGCAAGAAAACGCCCACAACTCAAGAATGAAATCAAAATGCATAAATATAAGAGGCCACACCCAACACAAATAAAGCAAATGCATGGCAAAAATGTTCTCACCTCCCAATGCTCGCACTCTTCATCGCTTGATTTGCTCACGTGCACAACCTCTTTTTGCGCGGGAACCACAACATTCTCCTCAATTTCAAAATTTTCTTCATGCTCCAATTCTTCATCTAATCCGGTCTCCACAAATTGTGATCTTGCCTCCCTCATTTGCCGCTGCGTTTCTTCGTCGTCACGTGCCGCCTTCGCCGCGGCTTCACGTTCTCGTGTTGCCTCCACCATCTCCACGGCCTCTCGCTCATATTGCTCATGAATTTGCATGGCCGCGGACTCCGCCCGCCGTTTACGTAATTTACCTAACTCCTCTTCTCGTAATATACTCAAGTATTCTTGGGCGTCGAGTGTTGTCACTTGCTCCATCGGTGTCGTAAATAAGAGCAACATGTTATGGTATTCCGAACTTGCGGCCTTGCGGAGAGTTGCTTCCGCCATTTTGTCGGCCGCCTTTGCATGTACCAATGCCGCTTTGTCTAAAACTTTACCACCGCGCACAACCTCTTTCGCCGCCTTCGTGCCGCCCGGTCTCATCGTAAATGGCATGCTTGTCGTGCCATCACCTGCAATTTCCACAGCGCTTACAGACTTCTCGGTGCCAGCTAGGGAACCGGATTGTGAGCCGTGGTCAGAGGAATTAGACAGTCTCCTCGATGGAGTTGTCTGCCGGGTTGTGCTAACACCGTCAGTCCATCGGGGAAAATCCTTAACCAACTCCCAACAATGTTCAAACATAAATTCTGTGTTGTTTTTGCTTTTAGTGCGATATAAATCCTTAGCCATACGCACAACATCTGATTCTTTCGTGCCACTCTTGTTTAGCCGTTTGATTTGATTATACACACCGATGAATTTTGACACATCATGTTTAATGACCCCCCATTTAGATTCCAACAATCTAGCTGGCCTATGTCCTCCCGGTTTACACTGCTCGTAATGCACAATTATTCTCTCCCAGAATGCATTGTCCTTCTGTTGATTTCCAGAAATTTGGGTCTTGAGAAATGGCCAATACACTCCTGGTTAATTGGCGCTCTTCCTCAGGCACAAAATTTCTGCCCATTGCGGGGCACGTAATTCCTGCACCGCGACCACGACCACGACCTGATTCCCGCACAATTCCATCTTCACTACAAATCCGAGGCAACCCTAATTCGTGGAGATCGCTTACCTGCGACGACAGGTCTGGGAAATCGTCGTGAGCGCTCCACGCTCTAGCAGCATTTTCTAAAAATTCTTGGCCGTAGCCACTGCTGTGATTCACGAATGGAGTCGCAGGTCCCCAGTCGTTCTAGCCCGTTGCCGCGCCTCGGTCGTCGTCCCAGCCGGTTGCCGAGCCTCCCCGCCCCGTCGCCGCTGGTCGATGGTCGTCGCCGCCGAAGTCCCGATGGCCGTCCCTGTCCCCGTCGGGGTTTGTGTGCCGACTCATCTGCTGGTCGCTCCAGCAGCTTTCGGCGCCTCCCCGACCCAAAGCGCTGCCTCCTCGGCCCCTCCCACCCTCCGTCGCCTGATTCCGCGGCGTTGGCAATCCCCTGCGATGCCCGTCAATTTCACTGCCTGTGAATTGGGTGAATTGCGAATTGGGCGTTTGCAAATTGGGGAATTCAACCCCAACACCCTCTTCGGAAAAAAAATTGCGGCCACAACCATGCAAAACGCCGCTAACTGCAGGAGCGCGGCCATGACCACGCAGAACCGACACCCCAAGCCCTCGGCCCGCCATAACAAAAAAAAATCCACAGAAACCTAATCCTAAACGAAAATAGACACAATCTTTGTCCAATTCTCCGATTCCTTGGCGCGCTGGAGAAATGCCTGCACTCGCCAGAATACAGAGTCGGAGGTGCCTTTTGAAGTGGCCGGTTGGAAAAGTCCCGTTGCGAGTGTGCCGGTGCGGCACAAAAAGTAGCCCGGGCCCACCACAGCCCGGCCAGGCCCCGTTTGGCGTTAAACGGTGGCCATGCTCTTAAGGGTAGCACGCAGTGAAGGTGGGGAATATATAGCTCGTTAGCAAAAAGGCTTATGGGAATTTTTTTTTAGCCTTAAAGGTTGATGCCACTTTGCTTTTGTTGAATATCGGAGGTTGCTTACCTTGTGGAAGTATGACGAATGGGCTAAAGTGGTGGATTTTATTAAGAGCATAATAGGCGAAGGTCATACATTGTACGTTGAAACGAACTTTGAATCTTCAGCTGTGTACAATATATGACCCTCTTGAGCTCAGAGGGAGGCGATTTAGGTTTTAGAGGGTGGATGTTAGGGCCAACAAAGGGCCAACAGACATCACGATGATGTCACTAGGGCTAAGGCAGATCTAATCAACTTGGCAATCAAGCCACGCATCATGCAACGATGGAAAGCATCTCGCAATCATTCTATTAATTTTTAATTTTTTCCCTTTGTTGTGAGTTAAAGCATGTTCCCACCTGGCCTTTGGCCGCCGGTGTTACGGGTATTAGGGGCCAGAAAAGTAATGAGCGTTCCCACCTGCGTGCATACGTAAATGCCGAACCTACGTGTCAGAGTTAGTGGAATGGGATAAGAGCGCTTTTACAGAAAGTTACGGGCAATAGTTGGTGGCCCACCAAAAGATAAGTACACATTAACTAGTTGTTAAGAATCTTGCAAATATGGAGATTTGAGAGGTATATGCCCGGTTCTATCTATAACGGCTTGCGACGGCCCATTACGTAATAGCGGCGTCTGATTTTGGGCCGAGGTTTTAGAAAAGCGAGCCATGACAATCGGAAAGCTGAGGACGCTGCAGCAGCGGGGACTCGACACAAAATGGAGTGGGGGCGGAAACGGACCTTCAATTGTTGAGTACGACGCTCCTCGCAGGTACGTCGCTCTGCCAACCTGTTCTTTGCTTTGTAAATTTTTGCATTGACCTGCATTGTTTTGAATTTTTTTTAATCTTTGCACGTCTCAAGCAGTTCCTGCAGTTCAGTAGATTACACTTGTCAATTCCGATTTGGGTTTGTTTTTGATAGGGTTCTGGAATCCCTTGTAATCTTCTAGAGTACAAAAGTCATGAATCCCAAACGAGGGATTCATCATAGTGAAAATAGATGTCTCCAATGTCGCCTGAGACTCTGAACTTCCTGAATCATGGTAGTGACCAATGTATGAGTTCTGCTTTCTGGGGAACCACTGATTCAGTGCACGATGCAGAAAAATGGCATTACCCCCTTCTCAGCATTGCTCAACAATACATTGTTTGTTCATATGATAGAGCTTTCAAGACATCCGTGAGTTTCACAGCAGACAACACTTTTGTTTTTGTTCGATTGGATCTATCCATTCTGATGCTACATTGTGGGTTATTGAAGTGTAGAATTCAGGAGATATCGCAATGGAGAACCGACCAGAAGTTGATCAATACGCCGGACCCATTAGGCCCACTGCCCTACCTGTAGATGGTTCGTGTCTATTTCACTGTTCCTTCTCATACATGATTCGAATTCTTACCACATTCATTTTATTTTGAAATATACAATGGACCTGCACACAAACAAACCACACTGCGATGCTGAAATAAGTACGTGTCTGAAAAATGTAACTTCATCACTTCACATTCATGCATAGAATTTACAAATTTTAAGAGCATTCCTTTGTAATAGACAATGGACCTGCACACAAACAAACAACACTCCGATGCTTAAATGAGTACGTGTATGAAAAATGTAACTTCATCACTTCACTGGCATACATACAATTCACGAATGTTATTAGCAGTATTTTGTAATAGACAATGGGCCTGCACACAAACAAACCACACTCCGATGCTTAAATGAGTCCGTGTATGAAAAAAGGAATTTCATTACAAAACATCTTTCATTTCATAATTTCTATCATGACTTCCATTTCTATCAGATTGTGATGTCGTTGAACATAAAACGTTAACAATGAGCATTATAATTTTAGTTCAGTGCGTCAAGTTCTTAAAGCTGTTAAGAATGGGTTTTATGTTTCAAAACGACTCACAGCATGTACTACGTTCATTTGAAATACTTGAACTTGATGAACGGTTTAAATACCGTATTCATTAAATTGGGAGTTTCCATTAAATTGGGAGTCAAATTGATGTATGCATGTTGTAGATCTGATAGTGAAATGATCATGTGATGTAGATCAATTTGACTCCCAATTTAATGGAAACTCCCAATTTAATGAATACGGTGTTTTTACGTTATTGAAACCATAAATTTCAAGGTTTTTTCAGATTCTACTTCTTCATATTCATAGGCATATCATATCTTAAGGGTTTTTCACATTTTCTTTCCGGATAGTCATATTCATATGGTTTTTTATGTTCAATTAACATTTCGCATACCTATAAGTTCCAATCTGAATCCCATGAAGCTTTTCAGGATAAGTTCTTACTACTCATAATGTTTTGCCACTCAGCCATTATCTTAAGATTCATTTTGTTCATCACAAATTATGCATTTTTATGTAGTTATATTCATTCATTCCAACAATGTTCTAAGGTTTTGTGAGAATGGCAGGGTCAAGCTTTCCACCACAGTATGCTCACAATCGCCCACTTCATCGTATGGGAGGCACTGTTGGAGTGGCACGGGCTGCTCCAATAACCACTCCACCAGGACCTAGTCAACCCAAACGTGTGCGGAAGGATCGCGGCCCCAACTGGCTCCCACAGGAGATTTTCATTTTGATTCGTGCAAAACACGACATGTACCTCGAAGAATTAGACACAATCGACGGACGCGACCTCATGACTCCGGACAATACCAAGTGGATATGAATTTCGCAAGACATTATGCGTGCCGGTTTCTCCCCCTGTTTCCAAGACAGTGTTTCGTGCAAAGCAAAGTGGAACCAGTTGATCCCTGACTACAAGCGAATTGCGGATTATCTGAGTCGGACAGGAAGAAACATACCGGACTATTGGGAACTCACGGCGGCTGAACGGAAAGCGGAAGGGCTTCCACGACAATTTGCGCAAGAGTTCTACGATGCCATTCACGAATGGTACAGCAACAGGCCCCAGATTCAACCGCCCCACATCCGCGACCTCTTAGCACCGAATGATGCCAATTACCAAACACCGCTACAACAACAACAACAACAACAAGGGGAGGAGGATAGCGAACCGGACCAAAAATACCCTTATAAGATCTCACTGCAAGACACGTTCGAGTCGACAGACGCTTCTTCGCAGCCGCGCTCGCCCCGCCGCAACATCTCCACCCCAGCCCAACAAGCCAGGACTCCATCAGCTACAGGCAGCCCAAGTGCTCGGCCCTTCACAGGCCTGCCCCCCGGTGTTACTCCGCACGTCCTAAGTTCTTCGGAAAACACACAGTACACTAGCCATAGACGTCCCGGCAACACGGCGGTGAGACGCAAAAACTTATCCGGTCACTCGGTCATTACCGAGGCAACAAAAGCCACTGGAGCAGTAATAGCTACCCAAATGCAGGAAATCGCTGATGCATCCAGAGAGTTGGAGCGATCGAAGATCGAAGTGCAACTCAAGCTCTTCACCGAACAAATGGCATATCAGAGAGACAAGAACCACCGCATGTACGAGAATGCCAGCATCGCGAATGACAACGCGCGGCTAGCCATCATCAAACAAGGAGAAATGGTGGCATGTTTTTCGCAACTTTCAACAGTTTTAGGCCGGGGTTTAACAATGGCAAATACACATGCATTTGAGAACATGGCTCCAGTTGGGCCTCAGAACTTCACTATAGCAAGGCAGGGCTTCCCAACTCCACGAGGCCAAGCTTCCAAACTCCAGGAGGGCAAAGCTTCACAACTCCAGGCCAGACCATACCAATCCAGGCCCACAACATGCCACTCCCTACAGACAACACACTCAACAAAGCAAGGACCAACGAGCACCCTAATGATGCCCATTACTGCCCCGATTTTACACAGACCGGTGGCCCTACAGACAACACGGCTGCTAACACTACAACAACTGCTGCCAACACTACAACAACTGCTGCCAACACTACAACAACTGCTGCCACAACTGCTGTATCAGGACCTGCAGCTACCTAATCAAAACCACACAAGAACTGCAGCATCTAACCTTCCTGAAATGCTGCACCGTACATGCTGCATCACGAAATCTCCCTCCTGCATGAACAACGTAGCTGTTAGAGACGTGTAGTGCATGCAAGGCATATGTACTTGCTTTCTTTTCATTTTGCTTTGTTTTCATGTTAATTTCAATTCATGTAATGAGATTGTCTGACCTCGAGTCACGTATTTGGAGTGAAACTTATATATTTTACATAAAACTTGACAAACAATTGAGGTGTTTTACGAAGCACATTCACTTGAGATGGAGGCATACCTGTATTGAGCACCTTACTAAACAAAGCAGGCTCCCGCACCACCCTCCACCTAGCGTGCTGCATTTAGCCCTACACAAACACAAAACACATTAGCATGCAGCTAAACTTCAAAGAACACTACAACTCCATTGCACAATTTAGAATGCAAGCTAAATAATGCGTGTCACAATAGAAGAATGCCACATTGAATGCAGTATAAACACTATACCTCATGAACTATGGATGTTGTCGACGTCGTATCGTTAAGTAGGCACCAATCTGTGCTCTCTTCTGGGAACCCAACACTGTCGCCATATTATCAGGAATAGCTTCACCAGCGTCAGCTGGTGGTCCATCTTTGTCGATAACTTCTCCATCTAACCCTTCCTGACGCAAAATCTGAAGTAACTCCTCCACTTCTTCATGTGATTGACGCAATAGAACATTGTGCAATATGGCACAACACAAAATGACGTCGGGCATGAACATAATGTGCAAGTCAGACTTATCCAGAAGCTCCTTGAATGACTGCTTCAAGATTCCAAATGCGTTTTCCACTACGCACTGGCCCTTCCGAAGCTTTTTGTTAAACAAGGTTTCAGATACCGACAATTGGCCATTCACCTTATGTGGAACATAAGCCAGGGAAACAGTGGGTATCCTAAATCACCTATCAGATAAGGTATGTGACCGTCCACTGCGTACTGGGCATCAAACAAATTGCCATGCATGGCTAAAGAGAACAAGGATGAGCGCCTCAAGACCCGACTGTCATTAGTCAATCCTGGCATCCCCAAGTAGAGGTCTAAGAAACGCTTGTCACTGTCAACCACGACTTGACAGTTAATAGTATACCCTCTAGACTTAAAGTAGTAGTAATCTGCTACACCGAACTGAGGCTTAGAAATTGAAATGTGCGTACCGTCAATGGCACCAACAACTCCCGGTAAACCACACAGGTTTGAAAACTTCTCTTGCGTTTCCCGAAGTCTTTGCCCAGTCGGCTACAGAATCTCCGTTCTCAAGGTTTCATTGATAGCATGAACGACCTCTCGCAAAAGTTTGGAAACTGTACTGCGCCCCACGGCAAACATTTCGCTACAGATGGTTAGATTTGCTCCGTGCGTAAGTTTGAAAAGGGTGCACGCTACACGTACCAAAACTGGAATGGCGATTCTATACTTCGTGTTCTGCCTTTCTACGTGAAGCCTCAGAAGCTCTGCCAACGCAAACACACAGGGCTTTGTCATGCGGAACATGGACACCCAGCGGGTGTTGTCATATTGCGTTAAAAGAAACCTTGAGAACCAGGTTGTAGAACGTGGCTTCACTCAGAAACCAACATCATCATCGAAGAATATGTACGAGGTACACAATCTATAATTGTGAAGGGTATCCCGTAGCAAAGACTTTGTGTCATGTGCTACGCCATGCTTGCTGAGCATGATGGCAGAGAAAGGATCATCGGACTCCTCGTCACATTCAAGAGGCAGTTGAACATGTCGTGCTTCGTTAGCATGCAAGAACAGCGTCAGTAGCCACACAGTCAAGGCCACAGCATTCATGGGGCTTGTAAATGGATCCATCACACTGTGAATACAGTACTCACTGCCCAAATGTGGTCACCCTTAGCAGCTGTACAAGCACCCTCAACAAACACAGCATTAGTTTGGGCTCAGATTCAAACAACCAAAGCTTCTTCCATACAGATGACATTCACCTAAACTCTAAACCCTAAACTATTAATGTAGATGAATTTGAAGTTTTTTTTTAACCTGATCATATGATGTGCAGGGGAGGCTTCAGATGTGTCGAACTGTACTGGACTTCTAGGGTGGGACATTCGACTTTCAATATGAGTTTCAGTTAGGTATGTTTAGCCTACCCTAAACCCTTCTGAATTTATAAACACAGAACAAAACGTTGGACTCACAAGAGGTACGGGAAATACGCATAAAACAAAGATTCATTCCTTAAATCCATGTTTAAACTATCCTAATTGTAAAACACCAACAGTCGTCTTTTAAAAAAGTACCTCCCCATCCAAAGTACCACGGCAGCACGAAACACACATTCATATCATTCGAGACGATACATTTACTAAGCAATTGCGCTGGTATCTACTGTGAATCACACGACGTGTACATTGAAGACATCTCATACCCAACACAGGTAATGTTTAGAGGACTATTGCATGCATTTAGTGCTACAGGAGAAAAAGAGACTATTTTAATTTCAAATGAAAGCAAACAACAACATCAAAATTTGCCATAAAATTACCTCTCCAAAGCAGAGATTTTAACAAACAGAAATACGTAAGGAAAACTCATAATAACTTACCTGAAGTGCGTAGCAATCGTCGAACGTAGCAGTAAACCGTGTGCATCCACCCTGTGCAACACCGACATTCATTATTCGTAGCAGAAATGTAAATTTTTTTTTTCTGAAAACCCTAACATAACATTCCCCTAAAACGCAGAAAAGATTGCATAAATGTTCACAGCCGTATCATTCAAAGGAAAAAAAAAAAAAACACTTACCTACAGTACCGCAGAGCCCGCAGCGATCGCAGCTCCGGAGACGCCGCACAACCACAAAACGGGATTTGCAGCCTAAACCGCAACGAACTGCCTCCCCGCCTCCGCAATTCAACACCCCAGTTGTAGTACTCGACAGCCAAAACGCGGAGCGCCCAGGAACAAAATGGAAATTCGAAGTACACGATAGCAGCGCACAAAAAGATCGGCACTTCGGAGATAGAACCGCATTCACAGAAGCGTCAATTGCACGCAAACACTACACCGCCACTCCGCGCCTTAGAATTACCCACGCCAACAACACTAACAATGCGAAAAGCATCTGAGACAACACGAACAGAATGAACCACAGTGGGAACTCCACATGAACATCTAAACCGCAGCGCACAAGGAATGCCACATTGAAGCTCTCTCCAACGAATCAAATACACAACGCTCAGGGACGTGGGAGAAATGAGCGACTTGACAATCTGCAAGAATGCCGAGGGAGACAGCGGCGGTCGACCGGGCGGGCCCCACCGAGACTCATCACGTAAAATCAACCCCGTCTGGTGTGAACGGTGAGCAAAATTGTCATCATTAAACAGTGACCTGGCAGGCAATGTCGATAAGATTGACGTATATGTGAACGGTGCATAAAAAATATACAGTATTACGCAGTATTATATACCGTATGATACGGAAACCACATCCGGTCCTGACCACCGTGTGAACCCAGTTCGGGATTTTCTTACAACCGCTCTTACGTTGGATAATATTGTATTACGTATAGCCAGGTGGGAAGATGCTTTTAGCCACATGAATACAAATGTAGCTACCTGGCAAAAATTTGCTCACTTTAACTTCACTGACTTAATGTCAAGTAGGATAACTTTAGGAGATCTCTTGTATTTAGAATTTATAAAATAAAGTTTGCCATATTGTAACTGATTTTTATTTATTTACTGTGGAGTGTGGACTGTGCAAAAAAAATATACCTTTGAAACTGATATTGTCAAAATTTATATACAAGTTGGCAATATTTATATTATAATTTATTTATTTATAAATTCATAGCAACCCCACAATCAATTGTCTATAAGAAATTTTTTACAAAGTGTAGTTATTAATCATTCTCAAAAATTCCTAAGAAATTTTCATTAAATTGAATTAGTAAATTTTCTAGAACACATTACAGCAAAAGGATTAACTAAAGTTGATAGCTTGGTAATTTGACTTATTACCTCAAAGGAACGCCAGGTGTTCAGGGTGTGAATTTTTTTTTAAATTACTTACACTCTTTTGATCCTCTTATTCATAACATTTGTGCAGAAATTCCGGTAAAATAGTGCAATTAGGTTGCTTAAAAATGTAGGATGCCTTACCCCAAGAAAGTTACTTCACAAGTCATCAAAGTCAACGTATATTTCCATTTGTACAAATGGAAGTTCATGAGTCCCATTACAACAATATTTAATTCAAAAGTATACCGGTACTAAATGACGTATTTAGTGTCCAACGAGAATTAATGTCTTTTACCACAATTTGTTTTAAGGTAAAGAGAGATAGTGTCCCTTAACACTACATAGGAGTTTGCCACTTGTCATTCCCACTTTCATTTAGAGTGCCATGTTCTTTTTAAATAATAAGAGTGACATGAAGAGACACATGCCATATTTATTATAAAATTACCTTATGTCGTTGGAACACTACATTCATTTTTTCTTACGAGGACATTCTATCTCCTGAAAATCAAATAGTGTCCGGGTTTAAAAATAGTCTCCCGTTGGGACACTAAATACGTCATTCAGTGAAGCGCATTCTTGTACAGTAACAATAAATATGTATTAGTGTCAAATGTGGAGAAATTAGTGCTCAACATAACATTCAAAAGCCTTTATGCCCACTGCCTTTCCTTCAAGCACTTTGCTCATCACTTTGAGCCTCCACCTGTCCACTTAGCTACAAACTCATTGGGTGTGGAATATTCCATACTATCGACTGTAAAGCCAAGGCAGAGTCATGGCCCAGTCACACCAATCCCCTGCCGTACTTACATTTGTTTTCCTGAAATGAAGGTAAAACAAAGAAAAATAAAATAAAATTTATTGCTTTGTCTTATCTTACTACAACTGTTGTTCAAGCACATTAGAGTGCCACAAATAAAACCATGCTCCTTTTTGCGTTGTGTTCCTTTCTGTCGCGCATCAGAGTAATTTCTAAATGCGATTTTTTTAATATTTCTCGGTTAACAACAAATTCCCTCAAAGTTACCTGACGCATCAATGCATGCATGCAGCAACATTGGTGTATGTGAATGGGCCATCAGTGCATGCTACTATTATGAAGGGGCAACCTCACACTAGTAGCAAACCTGTCGATTTTCATTCCTCATTTCGTAGGAAAAGTGAATAGTACCGGAATATTATACTTACGTTTCTGTCTTCTTGTGACCAAAACTACTTATCAGCACTAATACAGCCCATGTGCCTGGCATTTTTTCATTTCTTTTTCACTTATAGTAAATGAAAAACGACACATTTCCTTCTAGTATCATTGCACTATTTAACGTAAATATTTGATTTTAGCTCATGCTGGGGATTTGTTGCAAAGCTCCCACATGGCAAAGTGAGATGAGGGCCCTGAGCATCTCCCGATGTTCTCACTTCAATGCTTGCATGTTTCATACTTGGAAATCGGAGCAGACCGCAATCTGGCAACAGAAGAATGCCGCAATTTGGCAAGAGTAGAATGACGGGCGGAGAGTGATGGCCCGTTCACATATGCCACTCGTGCAGCCAACATGCGTGCCTTCGGTAAATTCAAAGGAATCTGTGGAAAACCAAGAAATATAAAATATGAAATGAGAAATTACTGGAACGCAACACAAGAAGGAACGCAACGCAAAAAAAGAGCATGGCTCAGCTTGCGTTGATGAATTGTAGTTGCACAGTGCTTGCACAGTAGTTGCTGCAAGAAAGGACAAGGCCTTCAATATTTAATTGTTTTTGGGTTTTACCTTCCTGCATATGGGGAACGCAAACGCAAGTGCGGCACTGGCCTGGTGTGAACCGGCCATGAGTGTAGGCCTTCAAAATTCATTTGCAATCTGGCAGTCTGGCACCAGCACACAACTGACTGACGGCCACGGCACAGAGAATCCCGGCCGCCATGAAACTAGGCTCTGTCCAAGTAAGTTAGAATCTGAGTGGTGCATGAGGAAGCGTGGACTGTAAGTGGACAGGTGTGTCACCGACTCACCGCTAAGTACCGCTGTTCATTAATTTAATCAGTTTCAATCAAAATTTAAAACTATTTTTAAGGAAATGAAAGATGCTTTCATTGCACCGAATATAATGGTTGCAACCTGGCCAGGCTCAACTCTGAGATACTTCTAGGGGAGGGCAGGACCCGGCCTCCATTACAGCAGATACTTGTCAAGGCCTCCTTTACGTGATTCTGTGGGTGGGTCCTGTTCAGCGATGCCAGAATATCCAAAGCACTTTCTTGTGCCTCTCAGTCAGTCATCGGTGTATTTCAAGTGCACTTTAAAGCATAAAATTAGATTTTTGTTTTTGTTTTAAACCAATTAGCAGATGAAAGCACCAATAGAGTTAACTGAAAAGTCACCCCAAAGAGGAAAATTTTGACAAACTCCAATAGTCTTCATGCACTCTGCTCATTACCTTGAGCCTCCACTTGTTCACTTAACCCTTAAACGTCAAAGCAAGCCCCACAGGCTTGGTATAAAGGAATAATTGGAGAAAAAAGTTTCATTTCTCAACCAAATCAAGCAAGACTTGTTGCGTTGGAAAGCTACTGAAAAAGCGATCTAGATTCCAAATTTTCGCCTCATTTGAGAGATTGTGGAATCGTTGGTAAGCAATCAAAGTTATCAAATTGAACAAGTTTTGAGGTTGGGGCAGCTGAAGTTCAGTAGTGCCGCAGTGCTACAATGCAAGCCAGCAGTGCATTGCAGAGACATTTTTGCCAATAAAAATAAAAATTATTTTTACTTATTTTTATTTTTTTCCCCAAAAAAATTTAGATTCCTTTAGATTCTCCGGGCTGCCTCGTCTAGGCCTTCTTGACGTTTAAGGGTTAACTACTGATGAAGTACTATTGGATGTGGAATGTTTCACACCCATCTACTGTAGAGTCAAGGCAAAGACACTGCATACTTTTGAATGTTATGTCATGTTGGATTCTTCTTAAACTCATAGTGAAATATGAATAGACCAAAAACTAGACTATGACGAGTTGACAGACAATCTAATTGTCATAAATCTCCAAACCTTACTATGGTTCCCACACCTTTCACTAAAGCTCCAAGCCCATAGCCCACAAGGGAACAATCTATGATATGACACTATTCAACCCAAGTATAGTTCAATAGAGAGGTTAGAAATAAAGCAAAAAAGGAGGTTCACTTAAATGCACTTTTTCTTATTAAATCTAATGCCATACCAATATTGCCCAGTTTTTGTGCTCACTATTGATCGGTAGAAGGATTCTTGTTCACTCTTGTCTGCTTAGATTGGAAAAAATCCCAATTCTTCTACAGTGATGCTATTCCACAAATAAGAAGCATAATAAGCAAAATTTTGGAGGTAAACATTTTCTATTGATCATTAAAATTGGATTTTTAGCAAAATGCTGACAACAATGAAAAGGTATTCTAGAATTGTATATATACTCAAATTTTCAAAAATAATATACAATCGTATTTGGACCAAAATGTAATACATTGCGTTGGCTGATGCTATAGAATAAATACGTTATTGCCTTAATTAATACATTTCGTTGAAGATATAGTGATGGCAATATTTTCCTAAATTCATATAACGTAAAGGTATCGAATTCCCAAAAAAATCCAAAAAGATTTTGTGAGCAAGGTGGATATTATAAGTTTATGGCGGCAATTTTTGTTCCTTTACATTATACACCTCTTAATATGGCGGGTTCGCACAATTATTCTTGCGAGCTTGGTCGGCTAAGTGGATAAAATGACATTGATTGGAATATTTCCAAAAGAATCCAAGAATATTCATATAAGGTTCTAAGATTATATAAAACATTTTGAAGATATTCAACTTTCACTATAATAAAATATTTTTGGTATTTTTCCTATTTATTATATTATGTCAATAAATCAATTGCTTTACATTATTAAAAACTTTTTTGGTCAAAATTATAACAACTGTAGTGCGAAAACATCCAAGATTTGTATTGGCAAGATTTTGGTTTTCCTCATTTTTGCCTTCAATATCTCGATTCTTGATTTTTTTTCAAACGATTCTATGCTTAACTTAGAAGGCAAGAAAGTAGTCAAACCTAAAGCCAACTATATGCAATCCTCAAGATATCTAAATTGACCACTTCAATTAACCCTTTAGTGTCCAACTAACCACATTGTAGTCACTAGGTCTCATGCGATTGGTACATCTCTTAATCCATGAGGTGTTTGAAGTTGAGTTGCAAGGTTCAAATGTGTGCAATTGTATACCTCAGCCGTTGGAGAAAAAATCATTATGAAGTGATTTGTTAAAAAACTATTGATTTAAGAAACACCAAATACTACAAATACCTCACAATACAATAAATAGTTACAAATACAACACATGTACCATGCAGTATTCCTTGTGTTTGGAAGTTTGTTATCTTGTTTTTTTTTGGATTGTATTGTTTTGTTCATGTGCCATTAGTGTTTGTATTCCAATCTTGATCAATGTACTAACTCCTTTTATATTTTAAAGTAATTTTTACGTCCAAAACCGTACACGATAGTCACTTTCACTTATAAGTCGCTCTCACTTATAACATTTCCAATAATTGTGTGAGCCCGTTCTTGACATGAAAAATTGCAATGGATAAGTGCTAACATAGCTCATTGTTGAGCATCTTTTCTTTCATTTTGAAGATTTAACCCAAATTCTAATTAACTTTGAAATCAAACACCCTTCAAAATCTCATTTTTGAGTGTGCATTATACAGTTTAAAAACATATTGTGATCTTCCAATCCAATGTTCCTATCTTACCAAAGTTTAACCGGCACTTGTTTGATTAAGTTATGTTTACATTTATATGATTGAATATTATTAATAGTATCCCTAATTTCAACAAAGAGCCTCCTTTTTTAAAATCCAAAAGACTGTGGCTTCTCCATAACCATCCCTAGCTCTAAAGGGTTAAAGGATTCTATAAGTGAGTGGTATTGGAGTTTCTATGCAATTTATGATACTTTTGTATTAAAAAAACACCACCTATATGTCATAAGTGGTGTATAACTATCTTTTCACTTTCAAAATTCATATAAATAACATTCTGATTGATTTTTTTAATGAAGGTTAGTGTATGTTTATCAACCAAAACTAGTCCCAATTGAGATTTTTTAAAATTTCAAACACAACAGCTTAAGTCCTAAATGATTGAGGGGCATTGGACAAAACATAGATGTGTTAGGATATGTGACCTCTTTATCTTTGTTGAAGTTTGATTCAATAGAGAAAATGAAAAGCATGGTGTTTTAAAAATGATCTCTACCGTTAAATTTCCAAAAATAGTCTTAGATCTTCATATAATGAATTTAGAAGCATTTAAGTTCAGAATTACAAATTTTATTTTTAGAGTTTGAAATATGGTATGATAGGCTAAAACTAAACACTCTATTCTAAAATTAATTAATTTTTTCAAAGTAGACAACGTTATTACTTTCCAAAAATAGTATATTCAATAACACTAGGTAATATTGAGGTCTATCTTTGAAAAAAATTCCTCGGTGGAGTTTAACTAGGATTGACATGATTCAAATTGGATTAGAAAGTAGACTAGATTTCCTATTTTCCATATTTTCTATATTTTCTATGTTTTCTATTTTTATTCATTACAGCTAGCCCATGAAAAAAGGGTAGCAACCATAAAATGATCGTTTGGTCACTTGGCCGGGGCTAAATGAGCGATTAAAGACATTTTACCTCATCACATGGGAGTGAGCAATTAAAATACATTTTGATCCACAAATTTATTCCAAACTTTGTTTTGTTTTGAGTAACCCTAGCTTAACCCTTAACTTCCTGGGCGACCCAAAATGGGTTGCTCTATTTTTAGAACTGAAAATATCTTGAGGAAGGAGTGCCCGAATGAATCAAAATTTGGGCCAATTTTGTGTAGAAACGAGTTAGCTATCCAATGGTGTAGTCTGATTTGGAGAAATGCACATTGTCAATTTTACAAAAATCCACAAGTGTTGGGTGGTCACAAAATTGAGGAAGAAAAGTCAACAAAAGAGAGTAACGGGCGAATGACGAGCTGTCACGTATTCCAATTGGGCAGGGCGGCTTGTGGGTGGGTGTAGCTACTAAAATGCAAATCTTGCACTTGGATTTCACTTTTTTCCAAAATTCTTTTTCCTAATGTATGTGTTCTTTTGTGTACTTTCAACTTACCGTGTCCGATTTTGCAATGGAAGATCAGATTTGTAGGAATTTGTAAGATTTCAATCTTTCAAAGTCACAAGTGAACTAGTTAAAAGTGGATGTCATGTCAAGGCCTCTTTCTCACTCATTTTTTATCCTAAAAATACAAAACTTGTTGTCATGCGTAGGGAACTTGATTATCTTCAGAATTCTAGAGAGCACCAACTTTCTAAAATAGTATGTGACCAAGAGAGTCGGTCAAAGCTCATTTTCAATAGTGAGAAAACAGTGAAGTTCTTGGAATACCCTTCACTTTTATGTCCCATCCAAGCAACCTATAACTCAGATTGACCCTAAACTTTGTAAAGATGAAGGTGACTTGCATATCTACAAGATCTTACGGTTGATTTTGTAAAAAAGTGAACAACATAAGTTAGAGCAACATGTATCCCTAACCAAATAAATCAGGGTCCAAAATGCTCTAAAAATGGTTCAGGAAGTTAAGGGTTAATTACTTCAGTTTGTTAGGACATCTCTAAAATAGAAGCACCTAATTGTGACATTCACCTAAACGTTGCACAGTCTAAGAACAATCTTCATTTTAAAACACATTTCTATGTGAGTCATACGTAGATCACAATTTTCAAGATAAAGTGTGCTATCTCAAATCAAGGTCATGTTTTCTTTAGCACTTTTGAGCAAGTCATGTGTGAACTTCTTTTTGTTCAAATTTATCTGTTTTTCAACCAACACAAGCAACATTCTTCACTGATTTTGGTGACATAAAATTTGGTCCCATATAAATCATATTTTTCACAATATGGTCAATGGAATTTGTCGTTTTAACCCTTAAAGAACCAAGGATTCATGGTTTTAAAATGTCGAATTCAATTGATCACATTGTGAAACATATAATTTAGATGAGACCAAATTTTATACTCTCATAATCAGCGAAGAACATTGCACGTGATGGTCAAGAAATATACAAATTTGAACAAAAAGAAGTCCACTTAGGACCTACTCAAAACTACTAAAACAAACATGAGGCCTTGGTCCTTTCAGTTGGTAAATGCTAAGTCAAGTGATAAATGCCACTTCCAGTTCAAAGGATAGAGTTGCCACATCACGGCAGAGTCACACCATCTCTGCCGATTGAATCTCGTACTCTTTACGCCGTTTGCCGCATCGATCACAGAAACATCGTTTGCTTTTTCAAGCCAGCCAGCAATCCATCTAGATCCACTTGAACATTCTTCAGTTATTCAGTGCCTGCAATCAAACAATCAATCCATCATTCATACTCACACAGAACTCTGTGCATTCTCACAAACTAGACAATTCTCCGATCGCTCTGTCTACCAACTCTGGAACGATCAATCGGGCGCACTAGTTTTGCCAAGGATCCAGCAATCTAGTTTTTGTCAACGATCAATTGGGTGTGGCTATGGCGATGTTTCGAGGTTCCAGAATTCTCCGCCAGTGCGCTTTTCGAACCGTGAGCTTGCGGTTCACTTCATCGTGTGCTCAGGTACGAGTTCAACTGCTCATCTTCTTTCTCTAGCGATGAAATCCTCAAACTGTCGATTGCATTCTGATGTTTCGGTGGAGTTTCTTTTTCTTTAGGATGTGGGGTTCATCGGTCTTGGCAACATGGGGAGCCGCATGGCAACGAATCTGATGAAAGCCGGTCACCATCTCACCGTCCACGACAAGTATGAGGCCTTCTTTTCCTCCTGTAGAAACCCTAAATATGGAAAATTTGTTGTCCAGAAACAGGTTTCCTAATTGGGCCTCATTTGTTTGTGTTTTTTTGGTCAGTAAGTAATAAGTCATATGGGGATCCATCTGAATTGTGTCAAGCGTTTCAAACAACCGGAAGAGGAGTAAGGTTGATTGTCCTAAAACCTCCAACTTAAGCAATCTGGCCTATTTTTGGCAGTGCTAAATTCGAAAAAAAAAAATGACCGCATTTGAAATAGGTTTCGATGAGGATTGCAAAAATTTGCAACATCTAATTCGCATTTGTCAATTTTATACAAAATTTCAAAGTGGAAAGTAACATGTGATCCAAATCAAACCTGTAGGTTTCCCCATATCCGCACCATATGGTACTAACTTTCACTCGTAATGATGTCCTAAACCACCAACTGCTTCTTTGCAATGCTTGGCGCGCCATTGGTCTACTTGAATAGTGAAATTGGTGGTTTTGAGTCTCAACTGTGGTGGCCCCAAGAAAGGTCTACAACTTGGTAGATATATGCGGAAGCTGAAACCTGTATCTTCAGTTTTAGTCTCACGCTTGTTATTGATCACTAAGCGTCCACGCTTACTTATTGCATGTTTTTTTTAACAGTTTTGAGTAGGTCCCGTTTGGACTTCCTCTTGTTCAAATTTATTTGTTTTTTGACCAACACATACAATGATCTTTTCACTAGTTCTAATGATATAAAATTTGGTCCCATCTGAAATTATATTTTTCACAATATGATGAGTTGCATTTGTCATTTTAAAACTGTGAATCCTTGGTCCTTTACTTAGGGTTTAAGCATGTTTGTCTGTGGTTGGAATCCAGTAGTTGTCATGTAATTTCTTGCAATCTCATCTACCTGCAATGCGGGATTACGAAATAGAACCAGATGAGCTTTGATGTGTGCAAGGTCTTTGTGTACAGAAATGAGACCGTGATGCAGGCATTTGGTGAGCAAGGGGCGAGCACAGCCCAAAGTCCTGGCGAAGTGGCAGACGCGAGCGACGTTGTCATCACTATGCTGCCGTCTTCACCGCACGTACACGCCTCTCACCTCTCTATGTCAACCAAAATTGGGCCTCCTCTTTTCTTAATATATAGGCACATCAGGAATTTAGGACCTCACTGATTTTTAACGATTTCCATTCGGCATCTGATATTTCATGGTTCCGTACATTTTTTTGCATGAATTTCGCACACATTTCACGCTAATCCTGCACTAAATGCGCACGACTTTTACCTTTACTCTTTTTGTTATCTTACACAATGCGAAATCCATGTAGAATCTGTGCAAAAAAATGTACGAACCCATGAAATATTGGATGTCGCACCGAAATCGTAAAAAATCCGTGTGGTCTTAAATTCTTGGTGCACTTTCTTTTCTTCAGTTTGGTTTTCAATTTAAAAAACGTATTCAACATATCCTAGGTTTGGAGAATCAAGTGTTAACTTGTGCAAACAATTACCTTGTTACAAAGAATGCTGTTATAGCAATTACTTTGTTATAAGAATGTATGGTATGTATTTTTCAGGTGGAGGCGGTGTACACCGGGAGGAATGGAATTCTGAGCAAGGCAATGCGGCCGTCGTTGCTCATCAACGCATCCACCGTCGATCCACATACATGCCGCTGGCTGGCTGCCAAAGTTGCGGAGTGCACCCTCCTTCCAAACTCAAGTACGTCACGCAAGGGTTTTAGGGTTTAGGGTTTAAGGTTTAGTACTCACTGGTTTTTAGCGGTTTTCATGCAACATCCGATATTTCATGGGTTTGTACATTTTTTTGCATGGATTTCGCACAGATTTTGCGCTAATTTGCATTGAATCTGCACGGCTTCTATATTCACTCTTTTTGTTATTTTACATAGTGTAAAATCTGTGCGGAATTAGCACGAAATCCGTGCAAAAAATGTACGAACCCATGAAATATTGGATGTTGCATGGAAATTGTTTAAAATCCTCTTTCCAAACTCAAGTACGTCACGCAAGGGTTTAGGGTTTTAGGGTTTAGGGTGTTCAGTGCACATGCAGGATGTTTGGTTTGCATTGATTTGTGAATGCTCAATTGCTCATGGCTGCATGGCTGTAGTGTGTGGCTAATGCAGAGAGCATAGAAGCTGGGGAGGTGCCGCTTTTGCTGGATGCGCCCGTTTCCGGTGGCGTCGTGGGCGCTCAAGCTGCCACTCTCACATTCATGGTACTAACTTTGACCCTTTTTCTAGTACTCATACCTCTTTATTATAACCTTTCTCTGCAGTTTCCTGCACACCTGCCACACTATAATTGACTGGTGGTCAGATCAGTTAAAGAGGATTTGAATGTTTACTAGCCCACATCAATCAAGTAAGGTAGAGGTACGTAAAACCACCACAAACCTACACCACCAACTTTTCCACCATTCCTCATTCTTGGGAGGAAATGTAAGTTGTCCGTACATGAATTAACTTTTAAGCAATTCATGCATAAGTCATGTAATGAAAGTCTACGTCTCCTTCCTAAAATGAAAGAGGGGTGTAGAAGTTGGTGGTTTTAGGTGTCCTGGTGATTTAAGGTACCTCTACCTTAGTGCCAATTAGCCAATTGGTGCCTTAGCTACACTGGTTATTGCCATTACTGTGAGTCCTCGTGTGAGTCACAGTAATTCAATATTCTCACAATAATTGTGGTATTAGAACTTGAAAAGTGTGAGTCATAGTAATTGAGAGTATTTGAGAATTCTTACATTTGAGATGTATATACTGATATTAGTGTGAGGATTGGTGTAAAGTCTCTCACTAATTCTGTGAATCACAGTAATGGCAATAATTGGAAGTTAAATAACTTTAACTTCCTGTGTGTTTGCATTCAGAAAGTGACTAATGGGGTCAATTAGCTAGCAGGGTCAGCACTTCGATATCATTGGCATCGGCGCAATTAGTTTACTTTTCCAAAGTTGGGGAGTTAATCAATGGAAATGAATGTAAATCCAACGTCAGTTAGTCCCGGGGGTGCACTGTACTAAAGACGTACATGTATACGTGAGTGCATAGAAGGGATACTTATTTGAAAATTGCCGTGTTTCGTATACATACAATAAACATATTTAGAGTTGAAAATATTGATGTAAACTTGCAAAAATACATATGTTTAGGACGTATTTGATTTGTATATGAAGGTTTTTAGACATATAACTCCTCATATACAAGGGGGTTTCTAGAGGGGGTCATGAATGCACGTGATTCTCAAACACAATGTTGAGTGCACCCCCCGGGCGGTTAGTTAGTACTCCCTCCATCCCAAAGTTATTGTCCAACTTGTTTGCTTGGTATTTCTTTGAGCCAATTTCATTGATCATATTGTAAGAAACATGATTAAAAAAGGTTCCAAATTATGTCACTAGAATGATTGAAGAACATTGCATGTGTTCATTGCAACCTAAATAAAATTAGCCACAAGCCACAAGGAAGTATTTTTTTGACCTACTTAAAAAAGCACTTTCAAACATGACAATAACTTTGGGACAGAGGGAGTAGGAGTTAGCACCAAATCACTAACTGAGGCTACTTTGGTAGCGCGGGCACTCAGTAACAAATTCCAGTTGGCTAAAGCTGCTACTTGGTGCTGAAATGTTCAAGGCATTTGAGAGTATTGGAAGTTGCACAAGATTGCCTCATGATGTTGGTTTTTTCTGAAGGTGGGTGGACGTCAGGAAGGTGTAAGAGCTGCTGAGCCTCTGCTCCATGCCATGGGCTCACGGGTAGTGTATTGTGGAGGCACAGGCAATGGTGCTGTAAGTCATAGTCTTCTTGCATGAGATCTCCCTCTTAATTCTGTCCTTGCAGTGATTGAAGAATATGATAATACGGTTCACATGATCAACGTGGTGTTTGATTTTCAGGCTGCCAAGGTTTGCAACAACCTCGCATTGGCGATCAGCATGGCAGGGGTGGCTGAAGCACTCGCGCTTGGACAGCAGCTTGGCATTGATGCACACACCCTCTCCAACATCTTCAACTCTTCCTCTGCTCGTTGTTGGAGCAGGTTAGGGTTTAGGGTTTAAGCTGTCACAATTCTTGTTCAAAACTGTGATTATGGCTTTGTGAAAACTGTGATTATAGCTTGGTGAAAACTGTGATTATGGCTTGGTAAAAACTGTGATTATAAACTGTGATTATGTCGGTGAAAACTGTGATTGTGGCTGGGTAAAAACTGTGATTATGGCTTGGTGAAAACTGTGATTATGGCTTGGTAAAACTGTGATTATGTCGGTGAAAACTGTGATTGTGGGTGGGTAAAAACTGAGATTATGGCTTGGTAAAACTGTGATTATGGCTTCGTAAAACTGTGATTATGGCTTGGTAAACACTGATTATGGCTTGATAAAACTGTGATTATGGCTTGGTAAAATTATGATTATGGCTTGGTGAAAACTGTGATTAATAGCTTGAGGGTATTGTCGCCCTGCAGTGACACATATAACCCGGTTCCAGGCGTCATGGCCAATGTCCCTGCATCCCGAGACTACAAAGGAGGCTTCTCTTCGCAATTGCTGGTATGGTCAATTCTCATCTAGAAGTTGGAGATTTGAAATTTGGAGAACTAGTATTTTTATTTTTATTTTTTTTTATTTTTATTTTTTTTGAGATTACAATAGGCTAAGAATTCCCTGGACAGGCAAAAGATTTGGGATTGGCGCTTGCTGCTGCTGAGGAGTCTGGAGCGGCAGTTCCTTTGGCAGAGAAAATACTTGAAATGTGGGTTCACCAATTGCTCTTGGGGTACTCTGGGTTATGTTTGTGATTGGAGTTATTTATTGATGTGGGTATTCCATGATGTTGTGTGTTTGAATTCATTGTGACTGTGTAGGTACAATATCCTTTGCAAAGCGGGACACAGCAGCTTGGATTTTTCAAGCATTTTCCAGTACTATTACAAGGGCAAACCTGAACAGAGCCCCATAGAATGATCTTGTAATGATGTGGGAAACGGAATACAGATTTGGAATAACGCAAGATGCTCGTTCCTTTTCCTTCGGCAACAAAGGAAGGTATAGTTTAGATTGTACAGATCTCAAATCCTTTGGGACGTGTTGAAGTACTGGAGAATAAAGATATGCTTTAGGCATGTTTGATTCAATAAACTCGAGTGAAAGCATTGTGAGCAAAATTGATTGATTTGAGTCTTTCTGATTGGTTTTGGCTAATTGCACTATTCTCTCTATGAGTGAGGAAGTAAAATGTAATTGCACATCAGCTCGAATAAAATCTTTGTTGGGGATATTCTACTAAATATGTCACCCGAATCTAGATATTACACACCCAGTTTCCACTTTCAGACCCTAAACCGCGATATGAAATTTCTGTCGACAATTTGAATGCATCTTTTGAATATAGTATGCAGAAATTATGAAAGGGCAAAGTTCTTTTTCGGTAGACGTTCAAAAAATTCAAATGTATATTCATTAAGAGGATTTAGAGTATACAGATGAAGATGTAAGGTGTAGGTGGATACCCAGATAAAGGTTTAAGTAATGTTGATGTTCAATTTCAATTAGCATTAGCTACTTACAGTTTATACTCGAGGAAAGCCATTCCATTCGATCAATAACTGCATTCAATTACCAAGAGATCACGACCTTGGAAAAATGACTGAACTTAGATAACAGATGGCACAAGACAAATGCGTCTGTACTGCAAAAATACAAGGCTGGAAACCGTATTCCTATCCTTTGTCAGCCAAATACGTATGGCTCCTATACAATAGTCGCGGTTCCTGATAACAGGAAACTCAGTCTCAGGGTACAAAAAACACCAAAGTCTCTGCTCTACCGAGACCCCAAACACACCTGCACATGCACTTGGCACTAACTAATCTTAATGCAGAGTTTGCAATAATCATGGGTCAAGAAGTCGCCCAAAATCCACGCCATGGAGGACACAACAATGTCTGAACATTCATTTGAACGCCCTTGCATTCTCTGCCTCATTTTCTTGTCAACGAAGAAGAGAGCCACAATCATCAAGTTTTGGTTTGCAAAATTAATCCACATGATTCTCACGAGCTGTCATCGTCGCTGGTGTCGTTCCTCTCGTGTTTCTCATCGCCGCGCTCATGGTCGTGGTCGTAGTGATCATCCTCGTAGGTTCGGTACTTCCTGAAATCCCGAGCTTGCTCCAGCGCTTCTTGCCGTTCCGTGAAGGTATTCAGGCTCTCTACCAGAGCAGGCGGAGCAAACAACGCAGTGCCTTTGTTCTCTTCAGCGTCTATGCAATACGAGAGTAGCACCGTGTCTAATGCCATCTCTCCCACTGCGAAGAAAAGCGACGCGGTGATGTACGCAAAGCCCCAGCAGAACTGCACAGGCAACCACATCAAAATCAAGCTCCTGTAATCACCATGATACGCCGGATATTGCCAAAACCAGTTAAAAAAATCTGGTTCTACAACATTGCCAGTTTATCACTAGTTTCTGATTATTTGAATATCTCAAGTGTGTGTTAACCGTACTAGCTGTACGCACCATGACAATCTGTTCTGGAGTGCTTTAATTCATATTTAGTTTGAAATCCATTAGAATTCTTTGAAGATCTTTCCGAGGAAGAAGATACTAACCAGTACAGGAAAAAGTGGAGAAGATACACGAGCTTGGCTGGTTTTGTAACGGTGAGTGTCCAGCATGAGGAAAGCGAAGAGTGCACATGCGAAGCTGACACAGAGCTTGCCGAGGAAAAGTATAAGATCACCGATTACTAACACGTCACCGACGCGAGATGCGTTCTTTACTACCAGATCTGTCGCTTTCTCTGCAGCTCTGCAAAACTCCTTTCCCGAAACTGCAATCTGTAAAGCAAACAGCATTGTCAAAATGAAAATCCTGCCAAAACAAGTATTCAAGTAAGATAATTACATGAAAATCACCGAGTGCTGGAGAGATGAATACATACCACGATGAATGCATTCCGGGTGATGTGACTCAGCGTCCAGTCAAGGCAACCCAAGCAGCATGTGCCAGGCCGGCCGTGAGAAGAAATCACGGTTCCATTTGGCATCGGCATCAGGCCATTCTTCAGCTTCGACCTAAACATTTGAAGAAAGAATTGCGCAAATTCAACAGGCGGTACAACAAGTGACCCCAGTGCCATTGAGCCAACACTGTACTTCGTCACATGTCTCCCTGTAGAAAGCACAGGAAGCCACCCCATTCCCTTCCAGCTCGATCCGTCACCTCCATTCCACACCTGCGAAAGGTTTACCAAATGGTTTTTAAATTTGCTAGTTCTTATGAATCTGGTTACAAAATCTACACAAGTTTAGATGAGAAACGTACCGCAGTTTCACCTTTCGCCCAATAGTACGCAGCCACTGCACCAGCTGCAGTTGTGAGAGCGCTCGCTAATATGAACTGCGTGACCCAGTAGAGACTGAAAAAATGGTACAAAATGGCCCAAACCATGTGTTTCCTGTGATGGAACTTAAATCCACAGCATAGCATTGTCGGTTTCACCTCCCCCGCACTGAAGAGGTACAACGTTGCCGCCACCCAGTAGATCAGAAAGATCCCCAGAATGAAGAAGGGAACAAGCGGGTAGATTAAGAGGCTCGGTATGGCGATAATGGATTGCAACGATACCTACATCACGGACAACGGCATCTAAAATGTCAGATCTTTCAAACATTCAAGGTCAACATTAACCAAATTAATGCACTTCGGAGCTTCATTCTGAATAGCTGCTTACCTTAATGATTTTAATGGCAATAGAAATGCGGTGCAGAAGCGCTACCGTCACCAAAACACACAGGATAAGTGCAAAGGTTACAAACACAGCAATAATTTTCAAGTGGCTTTGCTCCTGCATCATTCACAAAAGCACAACCTCCCTTAGTAATTTTGTTACCCAGGCTTATCACTTTGATCTATAGAACAAAAGGTAATCTATAGAACAATAGGGAAAGCTTTAAATCAAATGTCTGAATCTATACATGTTTCATGTAAAGAATCATTTAAGCTTCCTGCTGGAGAATAGAGGATAGGATTTTACCATTGAAGAGGCCCAAATATCAGAATCTGAGGCTTTGGATCCAATAACGGCTGTAACAGCATCATGACCTATCCACCCAACTGAAGACACAGAAAGAAAATCAGGCTCACTTCCGAGAAATATGATGAAAAGAATTAATCCGACATCAATGACATCAAGATTCATTAAACATCCGAACTTCTTAAAAGTGAGGCATAGATTATCTCAAAACCAAAAGAGAGCCTGAAATACAGAGATGAATCTCTACCTTTCACGTAGAAAAAGAGGGTAACGAGGAGGGCGAGCACATTGAGAAGAGCGAGAGTGATCCACACTGTGGACCGAATGAAGTAACAGACGAGAATGAGCCAGAAAACGGAGAACAGAAGAGGAACCAAGCCTCCGAATAGAAGCAGGACAGGCCAAGCTCTTCCTAGATCTGCAATATATCTCTGCATTGGACAATCAAATCCTCACCTCATTAATTAAAATCCTCACCACATTAATTTACATCCTCCTGCTACAGAAAAGTAAGCCAAAGTATTCTTTGCTGCAGGCTGTGATCACCATTGCGCTGGAAGAGTTTACCTGGAGAGTAGCAGAGGAAGAAGTCAACAAACGATCCACTGCCTTCACTATAAGAGGCCCGGAGGAAACGTCAGTTCCATTGAGACTTTTCCACAGTTGCATTGTTTGATTGTCTGGAAACGGCGATAGTTGACACCTCCAGAAAACTGCACTCATCCAAACTCCAATGTTTCAACAGAAAATTCCATTTAATTAACCCTGAAGTGTGCACATTAGAGATGGACGCAAAATGAAGGTCCCAGAATAAGAAAAAGAATACCAAATTTCGTTTTGAAACTAGTTCATGTACATGTGAGAGTCTGCCCGTTTAAGGCTGCTGATTAAATACCATTGGTGCTTGGGAAAAGCACTGGATAGCAAGGTCCTCCGAATTTCATGGACGACGCCTGCTGGTCGGGTGCCAACAAGTCGAAGTAGTTGTAATTCCGCTGGACCCATTGCGCCATTGACACGTTCCGCATTGAGCCCTCAGGGTAGTCACATACCCAAGCTATGGTGTTGTTAACTCCCAAGCTTGGGCAATTCTTTAAGCACACGCCTCTTGCATTTGTGAGCTTAAACGGGCTAATTCTCTCGCCAGCAAGAAACAACTGGGAGGGGTTCACCCAGTGAAGCACACCGAGTCCTTTGAGTCCTGGAGTAGCCCGCTTGTCTCCACACACATTGCCCTTGTAATCTAACCCATGGTCAAGTCTGCAACACCATCCGAATTTTGGTCAACTCTGGAACTAGACAGAGAGCCAGTTGACTACCTCATAATCTAAACCATGGTCAAGCCTGCAATTAAATCAGACATGCACAGTTTCGTATGATAACTGAGTATTGCATGCACGCTCTGGTTCCTAGATTTGCGAAGAGGTTTGGTGTTTGAATGGTACCGGAGAGGATTGCCGTTATGGAACCCGAAGCTGGTCTCCACGATGAAACCGACGAGGAAGACGAGAAAGAGAACGAGAAACGCCAAGTCTTGCACTTTGTGAACTCTTCGGATGCCGGGCTTGCGCAGAACCCCTCCAGCTTCGTTGTCTGGCACTGTGGATGCAGCCTGTGGATATAGAGGCGTGGAGTTTGGAGCCTCTCCTCTGGGAGTCCCGGTTCGAGAATCGTCATGGCCACCCTCGACCATACTCACAGCTTCAAGCTAATTTCACAATCTCACTGCAACAATTACCACGTCAGAAAACTAAAAACCAGACTGATTACCCGTCCTTTTCAGAAACCCGTGGTCCATCTGTTCACTCAGTTCTCGCATGGTTTGCCTTCACCATCGGTTTCAATTAACCCCTAATGCCGTCGAACTACACTACAGTGGCATTTCATCATTTTACCTCGGTTTTCTAGTTGCAGGACATCATTTCAAAGCTCTTATTCTACACTACAAGATCAACATTGTCGATCGCGTCACACTGAAATCATTTTCAAACAAACAGATGATTGCAGCATGGGATCCAATTCTCCTACGCTACAGAAAAAACAAAGTGGAAGCTTAGGACTTAAAAAGCACCATGCCAAGCAATGTACATGGAGCACGAGTCCCATTCATGAAATCTCACCCAGCCATGATAATTGTTAAGAATGAAGCTCATCTGATTCAAAGGTGCAATTTTGAACCAAGAACGCCGTCATGCTAAAAAACTAGACGCGCACACTTGGGAATTGACCGGCGGGAGGAGAGCAAGAGCTGTGAACCGGGGGACATATATTAAGGCGAGGAGAGATGGCAAGGACACAGGAGTAAGAGCGGCCATGAAGACGATGATTGAAGGCGGCAACCCTCACACACTTGAAGGACATCCTAATAACATTGGCCACAATGAGCCAAATCTCGTCTGGAGTTATGGTACCCGGATCACACGATCGTAGGCCTTAGTTTCTGTAGACACACCCGGGCGCAGACGACAGACAGTGACGGCGCTTTTCAAATGGTTTGAAAAGCGCCGTCACTTTGGCACCCCAACCGGCGGTTCCCTGTCGCTTTATGTTGGGCGACCGGCTAACACCGGTTCGCTTTGCTTGGGATTTGAATTTCCAGCAGTTAGTTGCCAGTTGAATGACAGTTAGTCACCAGTTGGTGTTTCACCAGTTCAATAACCTACTGTGCTGTGTTGGCAAGCAGTGATCTCAAAACTGGCTAAAATTAGCTGGATTTCTACCCAAAAAAATGGGGCTGCTAAACATACAAAGAAAGAAAATGAAAAAAAAATTGAAATGTAGCGAGAATGCTCATCATTTTATAAATATGTAGCAACTTCATGAGGTGATATCCGCGGATATCATCATGGTATCACCTTAATATATGAAGGGTATTGCCGGATATTATAGAGGTATCGTGAGTAGTACATCCACAAGGTAGCAAAAGTATCTACCATTTATGTGGGAGGTAGCACCCTTTGCTAAATGTCATGAAGTGGTTTTGAGATCACTGTTGGCAAGATTTTGAGGAATTCCAATAATTTTTTTTAACATTCAATTGATTTTTCACACCAGTGATCCCAAAACTGGCTGGATTTCTACCCCAAGAAATGGGGCTGCTATACACACAAAGAAAGAAAATGAAAAAAATAAAATTGGAATGTAGCGAGAAATTTCATCGTGATATAAATATGTAGCAACTTCATGAGATGATATTCGCGGATATCATCATAGTATCACCTTAATATATCAAGGGTATTGCCAGATATTATAGAGGTATCGTGACTGTTGTATGCATTGGGTAGCAGAAGTAGATACCATTTATGTGGGAGGTCGTATAATGTTCTACATGTCATAAAGTGGTTCTGAGATCACTGTTTCACATGGTTGCTTTGGTTTTGGCCTTTGTTAACAACTATGAATAGAATTATTCTTTTAATTTAAAACGGTAATTAACCCGTGGTTTCAAATTTGAAACAGATTTTGGATAATTGTACTGGTTCAATTGAGACTAACCGATGGTTCTTCTTGGACAGTGCTATTGTGTGCTCGGTTTCGACATAAATCAATTCGCTTTGTCAAAATGTTCTACATGAATGCCTTTTTGTAAATGGGTTAGGGTGACATGTACCCATCAAAATATGACGGGGAAATTCAATTTTTGAGTAGGCCATAAAAATTTGATCCCCATGTACGATATGTAATGAATAATTAAGAATAATGACATGTGTGACACCTTGATTGGTTCAGATCTATAATATTAAATTTATGATTCATTTGGTTGTCGCAAGGTCATGATCAAATGATGCATAAGGCTCTTTGCAACACCGTAGAATTTGTGTCACTAACTACCATAACAGGAAGGCAGGGTTGGCAGAAAATAATTCCCCAAAAAAATGTCGAAAAAATAAATAAATTTATCAAGTATTTTGTCGAAATCAACAAAAATAAAGTCAACAAAAAATGTAGACAAAAAACAAAAGAAAACGTTTAGCCGCTAGTAAAATTCAATGTTAGTTATTAATAGCTGAATTTTTAATAATTATTTTTGAAAGTGCCGGCCCCTACTTTTTGAACTTTTATTAATTATTCGACACAAAAGTGCCGACCCTGCCTTCCTGCTACGGTATTCTTGAATCATTATAGAAAATATTCAAATCATTGCAAGTTCAAGTCAGATTTAATTAGAAATTGGGTGGTGAGACATTGTATCTAGTGTCATACCATCTATAGTGGTACTGTTAAAAAGAGAGAACTCCACCAACCGGTTAAGAACCTTATGTGTCAAAAAGAGGGAACCATGGGGATGATTCAAGTATCGAATGATTTCAAGAAAGAATGGACGGTTGGGATAATTCGAGTAATAAATGATTAGAGAAGCACAGGGGATGATTCCAAGTAATTTTGTTCCAATGACCCTCCGTCCAGTGGACACTGAGTCATTGACATTACAAATGGACATTTTATTCACGCCGGGATTCACGCCGGCCTCGAAAAAGGACCGGAGTTTCTATATATCTATTTCATTCCAAGTTTCAAATGTTTTCCAAAATGAGGAGACTATGGCGGATGATTCAAGGCAGTTGTTTTGGGTATGGTAAGGGGGTCTTTACACTAGTGACCAAGGGCCGTGGCCAAGGGAAATTTTGCACTATGATTGGAGGATAAGAGCCGGCCAGTCCAAATACACTTTACATTAGCCATAAAAGGAGGAAGTGACCAAGACTAAAAATGGATGACTAAATGACATGGAATCCTACATGTCCAGAAATGGATAAGGTTTCGTGGCAACCCGGATAATGCGGCGAGACCACCAAAAGAGGTTCTCTCGCCGCAATATCCGGGTGATCAAGAGCTGAAAAAGCCAAGAACCAATGGAAATTTTTTTTTAATAATTTTTTAAACATTTTTTGCCTACATTTTTTTGCTCAACTGTTTTTGCTGTTGTAGGGCGGCTACTTGTCTTTCCAAGAAGAAAAGAAACCGTTAAGTCTTTAAGATCCCAAAAACCGCTAACTTTTGAATCCTTCCACAACAAACATGTCTCTCTCTTCTCCAATTCTCTCATGTGTCCTACTTTAACTACATCCATGATTTTTTTTTCTTGCATTGTTTGTGTGTGTTTGTAGTGCAATTTGTTCACAATGGAGGGATATGGTCCGGACAATGAGTACTCTCAATCTCAAGTAGGACAGGAATGGTCTCAGAATTCAGAGTAGATGACTAGATTCCCTGTGCCAAATTTTTCAGAAAATCCGCAGCTACAATTTGCACATGGACCGAATATGTTTACTTCAGGTCAAAGTGCGTTTCAAGGGTATCCTACACCTTCGTATAGGAGACTTCCATACAGTGAGGACAGAGAGATAGGAAACATAGGACAAGAAACCGAAATTTTACAGGGGGCCCGATTTTAGAAGTGAAAAGAGAAGAAGCTGCAGCAAAGGGTCCTCGAGTTGTAGCAAAGAAGAAGGCGAGAACAACTCCAGCAAAAGAGAAAGCTATGAAGAAGGGAAAGAAGACAGTAATTAGGCTAGGATCAGACGAAGATGAGGAAGCTCCAGCTGTGAAGTGGAAAGATATTGAAGTGGAGACTCTCATAGCTATCCGAGGTGAGATGGAAGAGGATTTCTTCAAGACAACAAACAAGCAAGGTATGAATGTCTATACATCAAGCTCAATTTTTTTGAAGCTTCGGTAGAAGATTTTGAGCAAAAAAAACAATACGCCGTTTTGCGGCCGAGTTGTAGCCGTGTTGGGCCATGTTGAGGCCATGTTGTGGCCAATGGTGGCCTTGGCCTTAGCCACCAGCCCCCAAAATGCGTGAGCGGCCGCTGCCGCGGGGGCTTCGAGGTTCCCTTTTTCCACCTTGTCGGTGCTAAGTGGTGGAGATTTCGCGCGCGAGGGGGTTTGATCCCCGCTCTCCTCCGAGCAAAGAGTTCCAACACCTTCCACCACCATCTCCTCCTACTTTCTTAGTGTCCACAATCTCCTCCCACTTCTCTTTATGCTAAATAGAGCCATCACATGTGCTGTCCACTTTTTTCAGGAGCTAATTTGATGGCCTTGGAGCATTTTTTTGACATTTTCTTGGTGGTTTCTCTCTACTACCATAGGGATAAACACATGGATCAAGTTACAAGCTCGGATGGTCGCGGGAATTAGAGGATTTAACCGCACATGGCTTTTTTGCAAGAAGAAGTATAAGGCCATTTTGAAGGATTACAGAAATGACAAGAGGGCAAACGAGATTTCAGGCATGGATAGGAAACAAGACTGTAGGTGGTTTGATGAGATGGACATATGGAACAGCACTCGTGCTAGTGTAAAAAATGCAATCCCAGCAAGTGCAACAGAAAGAAATGAGGACCTCGACAATCCATCTACACCAAGTACATCACCTTCTTCACCACTATCATCACAAATTACTTCTTAAGCACCAAAATCAGAAGAGAAAAGGAAGACTAACCAAGAAAAAATGCATGGATTGCTGGAACAGGTAATTAGCAATTCCAGTACTCTCATTTCCTCATTTCAGCAATCAACAGATTTGTTGAAGAACATGGATAAAAATTTTGCAACCTTGCTAGAGAAATTCTAACTACTCTATTAGTTAGAATCTGAATCTGAATCAGTATCAGAATCCACACTAGGATTGTATTCACAAAGTTTGGCTTCCCACAGGCTTGTAGCCAAAACTTCATGCATGTTTGTTGCTTCCCTAAGCAGATCTGTGTCCTCATTTTTTGCAATCAAAAAAGCTTCATTTTCTTCATCAACTACATCTTCTACTACTGAATTTTGTCTATATTGAATTCTGCTCCTCACTTCTTCAATTGCAGCTCGTGCACCACGCACTTCTGATCCTTCCCTTGCTTCGCCATTTGCAATTTTTTGGGCCAATTCACTCTCTGCTTCAGCAATCGAGGTTTTGTCAAAAGCATCCTTTATAGTTGTGCACAAATTGTGCAATACTATACAAGTACAAACTACATCAGAAACCATACGTAATGGAATATCACATCGTTTCATTATGATGCTCCACCTCCCTTTCAATATGCCAAATGTTCATTCAACACACATTTGTGTTGAAGACTGGATAAAATTCCAGTTTGCACGACATCGTGATAGTCCATATTTTTGCCCTTTGAATGGGCAGTACATCCACGGCCTAACCGGATAGGCTGCATCACCTATCAATTTATATGGCATATATTTTCCTTCCATGAATGCTTTTCCTACTTTTGTCACTTGAAAAACAGACCAATCGTGAAGACTACCAGCCCACCCAAATTCAAAATCCCAAAACTTGCAATTCACATCAACAATTCCCTGTAAAATTGCTGAATGGAATGATTTCCGACAATAGTAATCTTCCCCCCCTCCAATTACAGGAGCTAAAACAGAAATATGTGAACCATCAATTGCACCCACTATGTAAGGAATTCCATGTAAGGCTTCGAATTGAGAAGCCAAAACTTTAAACTGCAATTCACTAGGAAATTGGACTAAAACCCTTAATAAGTGTTTTCTAACAACTTTACAAAATTCCCTTACTATGCAAGAAGCTGTACATTCAGCAATTCCATATACCTCTCCTACAAGCAACAACCCATTTCCAGTACCCAATCTGCATAAAGAAACCGCAATCCTAGTTTCAACAGAAATAGCAGCCCTCGTACGTGTATCATTCTTTTTCAGAAATGGACCCAATTTTTCACAAAGAAATCTGAATGTACCATGGCTAATCCGAGTTCTTTGCTTAAACATCTTCTCTGTGAAAGAACCCAACAAGAAACGATCAGTAAACCCAACTTGTCGTGCATGACTCCAGTTACTACGCTCCTCACGTCCCATGCTCTCCAACAAAATGGTGAAAATGGCAAATTTCTCCCGTTCTCCTTGCAAAATCAGAGATTGCACATTCACAACATGTTGTACTATCATATACAAGCACATATACAATGCCAACGCCAATACAAGGTCCCTCTTCCTCTCCTCCATTACAACCCTAATTGCTGAAATTCCAGTACAAGGTAAGAAGATGAGTGAAAACAAGAGAAGAGAGGAAAGGGAGAAGAAGAGAGAGAAGAAGACCAAGAAGACGAGTGCAAAAGAAAAATAAGTTATCAAATCTACACTTTTCAAAAATACATTAAAAATTTCAGCCCACCTTCCCTTTGGTCCAAGTTCACTTTACACTATTGTTGGTGACCAATGGATGGGAAAGTTGGCTTTTGGTCATGGCTCTTGACCAAGAGAATTATCCATCCCGGCTCTTGGTCACTAGTGTAAAGACCCCCTAAATTCACTTGCAGTGTTGTACCATTCAAAAGTCATCTTGCGGGGTCTTCTTTAGGACGTAAGTTTAACCCTTTAGTGCCCAGGGTCGTTCTGGAGAAACCAGAGTTTTCTAGTGGTTTTTTTATTTAAAACTCTCTTTATTCAAACTGTGGAAACTATTTATAGTATTTAACTGTATAAATGTAAGTGTAGCTTAATCAAACAAGTGTCAGTTAAACCTTAGTAAGATCCGACCATTGGATTGAAAGATTATAGTATGTCTTTGAACCGTATAATGCACACTCAAAAATGAGATATTGGAGGATGTGCGACTTCAAAGTTAAATAGAATTTGGGGTAAATTTTCAAAAATAAAAGTAAGGAGGTTCAGCAATGACCTATGTCAACACCTCTCCATTGCAATCTTTCATGTCAAGAACTGACTCACACATAATTATTGTGAATTTTACAAGTGATAGTGACTTATCCATGTACGGTTTAGGACAAAAATTATACGTTAAAATATGAAAGGAGTTTGTACATTGATCAAGATCGGAGTAGATACACTAATGGAACATGAACAAGAGAACACAATCCAAAAAAAAATTCAAGATAACAAATTTCCAAACAGAAGAAATACCGCATAGTACATATGCCGTATTCGTAAGTATTTACTGTATTTTCAAGTATTTGCAGTATTTTCATGTTTTGTTCATAGGTATTTTGATAGTTGCACAGCTCCAAATTGAATTTTTTTTTTTCCCAAAAGATGTTATTAAGAATTGTGCAACTCTGAACCTCAGAGTATTAAACTTGAATCTTTACGGATTTTCCGAAATTCCCTTTTCCAATGACCGAGTGACCACATTATGGCCTCCTGGGCACTAAAGGGTTAACCCTTTAGTGCCTAGCAAGCCAGATTATGGTCACTGCAACGTCGGAAATGCAAATAACAGAGAATCCGTGAAGAATTGGAACTTCAGTTCTGAAGTTCAGATTTGCGCACATACATTACGCACCTTCCAGAAAAAGAAATTTTCAATTTGGAATTGTACAACTATCAAAATACCTATCAACAGAACGCAAAAATACTCCAAATACTTGAAAATACAGTAAATACTTACAAATACAACATATGTATTGTGTAGTATTTCTTGTGTTTGGAAGTTTGTTATCTTGTTTTATTTTTTTGGATTGTGTTCTCTTCTTCATCTTCCATTAGTGTGTGTAATCCGATCTTGACTAATGTACCCACTCCTGTCAATTTTCAACGTATAAAATTTTGTCCTAAACCGTACATGGTCAAGTCACTTTCACTTATAAATCTCACAATAATTATGTGTGAGTCTATTTTTGATATGAAAGATTGCAACGGAGAGGTGTTGACATAGGGCATAGCTGAACGTCTTTGCTTTTATTTTTGAAAATTTACCTCAAATTCTATTTAACTTTGAAGTCACACACCCCCCAAAATCTCGTTTTCGAGCGTGCATTATACAGTTCAAATACATACTATAATCTTCCAATCCCACCATCGGATGATTCTCAAATTTTAATAAAATGTGTGCTCTCGAGTTGAGAATAGAATTGTACGGTTACTTTCTAATTTAACCCATTCTATTTTTGGTAGTCTCAACCACAGTGGAAAAACCCACTGAAATCCAGAGCTGTCTGCTACAGTACCCTAGGCACTAAAGGGTTAATGACCCTGTGTAATGATCAATCATGTGAGATAATTTTGTGTTTCTTATGATTGTGGTACCAAGTGAGTCTGACTGCATGGGTCTTTCCCATATGTACAGTACACAATTCATGACAGATTCATTGTGTGATTTCAAGGAAGTACTCAAAGATTGGAACCCCAAGGCTGTAAGATCCAATACATGATTTGAAAGCCTTTTTCAAACATTTCAATATCCAATGAGGGGCCTTCAGATGTTCTTGTCAAATGTTACTGTCCGGTGGAGCTTGGTGTAGGGGTCTTGAGCTAAAGCTGACTCGTTCAAAGAAATTGGTGTACTTTTCAATCTTGTCAAATTTGATCGAGTTTATGCTGAATGAGAGAGTTGATGGTGCCGAGAGCAATAGTTACTTAACCCCTAAACGTACCAACCCTTTGAACAGAAGTAGATTCTAGTGTCAAAAGTAGATATTAGCATGGCTTAGATGTACACGAGGTGTACATGAGAAGACCATTGCAAGAACAAAATTTACCTAATAAATTTGACATACTTGTAGTTGGAGGCCTCTTCAATATTATCAATAGGTTCCCAATCACTAGAGATTTATTATAGTTGGTAGAGAATTTAATAGGCTTTCGAAGGTGGCTTGGATGAAAATCATCCAAAGTTGTATAAGAAAGTTACAAAGCTTCGAATCTGTTCATGATTCAGTTTCTGAACGCTCGGACGTTTAGGGATTAACCATACAACCCAGTTTTTTTTTTTTTTTTTTTTTTTTTTTTTTTTTTTTTTTTTTTTTTTTTGTAATTTTTTGTAATTTTTATAAAATTTAAAATTTTATTTACAAAACTCGCACGCAAGTGAATAAGGTGGCTTTTCAATCCCTTTTTTTTTATATTTTATTTGAAAATTTCGGCGACAGATCTATGTTTTCTCATACGTCATGTATTTTTCACCAAGTATGTTCTTAGGATGAGTCATTTCATGCGTTACAATTTTTATCAATTTTACGGAGAATACTTTTTTAAGCTTTTAGGATTGGTTATTATTTGGCAATAGACACTTTGACTTATAATAATTCTATATAAAGATGTTTCAAATTGAAGTTTTTGAAAAAATAATAGTATTTTGAAAATGTTGTCAAATAAAAGTGGGATAACAGTCATAAAATGGTCTCTTGGGCCTTTAAAGTTTAGCTACTTTTACTAAAAAATATCAGTATTTAATCATTTTAAATATTACAATTATATAGTGTAAATCTATTTTTGGAAAAATTCAATATATATTCATGCCATGTTATGTGCTATTGGCTTAGGGCAATAAAAAATCTCTCATTTTCTTATGAACAACTAAATAGAAAATAAAAATTTAACCTCTTTGTTTTATTTTTTCTTCTTTAACCCCTAAATGTACCAGAGTTCAGACACTGGATCACGAACAAATTTAGAGTCTTGCAACTTTCTCATACAATTTCGGATGCCTTTCATCTAAGTCACCTTTGTAAGTCACCTTTGTAAGACTATTAAATTCTTTACCAATTACAATAGTTCTCTTGTGATGAGGAGTTGTTGATAATATTGAAGAGGATTCCAATTGCAAGTATGTCAAATTTGTTGGGTAGATTTTATGCTTGCAATGGTCCTCTCATGTACACCTCATGTACATCTAAGCCATGCTAATATCCATCATTGAGGCTAGCATTTACTTGTGTTCAAAGGATCGGTAGGTTTAGGGGTTAATGTAAGTGTATTTTTGAAGTGGGAAGACAAGTTCTAGGTACTTCACAACTTTATTTATGAGAACCTGTTTTTTTCTCATTTGAGTAGTCTTTAAATGATTTAATATGGTCAAAAGGTGGAAGAAATATGGATGATTGTGCTACTAGTATATTTTTTTTATTGAAAGTAAAAACTTAACTAATCATACAAAGAAAAAGCAGCCATTTCAATGCCAACTAAAATAATATGAAAATTCAGAAACCTTGCCTCTTTTTTTTTTCACCCTTCTGTGGATTTTTTTCAAAATTACATTTAAACAACATGATTTTTTTTTCTAAGTCATAAATCAACAAGGCATAGTTCTATGCAATTTAACGAGAGTAAGTAATTCCCTCCCAAGTTTGGGTTTTGATTTTACCCTTGCAACTATAAGGTTGAAGGACGTTTGGTTTTTATAAGTATGTACATAGTACATGAACAAACATCATAGTCTTTTTGGCCACCTATTTAGAAATGTACCACAAGGTTAATTATACTTTATTAGAAATATTATAGAAAATCAACTGAAAGAGTATTATCTACATTTATTTCATAATATGTAGATCTTAAATTGAGATATACCTTTAATTTTAATATGAGTAATAGTGCACCAAAGCTCAAATGTAATCTTTAGCCCCTAAATGCCCGAGGGGGGGTCCTCACCCAAAGTTGCCTCATTTTGGACTTTTTTTTTTAATGAGTCTGCGAATGCTTTTCTAAATCTTTTTTTTCACATTCCAAATCTACCAACAAGTGTAGTTGTGAGAAACAAAGGGGAGAATTGTTTCACAACTTCCAACTTTGACAGCCTCCCTAGGGCTGAGAATCTGTTATTTCAATATGAAATTTTTGTCACATGATCTTTATGATGTTGATCACATGTGTGAAAATTTTACAAGGCCAAAAGATACACAAAAAAATAGTTATTCTATATCTACCAACGTGTATGTCCTCCATTTGCATCAATCACTGCTTGTAACTTAAAGAGCATAGAATGACATAATTAAAGGAGCTTTGTTTCACTAATTGACTTCCACTCTCTTTCAAGAACTACTTGCAATCCATCTATGTTTCTAGGACATGTCTTGTTATGTTGTACTGCGTCTTTTAGAATCTTCCACAGGTTCTCAATTGGATTGAGATCATGAGAGTTTGCAGGCCAGTTGAGCTTTTCAAGAAAGCACAGTTGTCTCCATTCTTCATATATTTTGCTACGATGGACGGGTGCGCCGTCTTCCATGAGCACTGCATTTAGAACTTTAACCATGAAACGAAATAATTCCCCTTTGTAAACCGCTTCCACAAAATCCTTTGCAGAGCTTCGATCTTTAAGCATAAAAACAAGTTTTGACTTTTTGCCTCCAGCAAATGCGCCCCAAATTATCAAGGAAGTCCGTCCACTTTTAAAAGTAGGAACTATACAATTTGATGAATACCGCTCATAATCAGTTCTCCAAATACAAACGTGTCTCGAATTCTTCCCAATTTCAAAAGGTAGATTCATCTATCCAAATAATACGCTCCCAATCTTCTGCGCTCCATCCAGGTACTTCTGAGCAAAAACCTGCCTTTGATATGTATGACGAGGTGTCAAAAAGGTGTAAGAGCCTTTGAATGGTATGTCCACACACTGGAGTAGGGCATACACTAGCAATCTCTAATACTGACGCGCGACGGTTGTTTTTTTTAGAAACGCAAAATACTACGCACATCTCTATCACTAAGTTTTGTAGTGTGACTTCCACCACAAGGTTTGTGCTTGTAAGTTCCATTTTCTCTAAAAAAATTCACCAACCTCTTAACTGTTCTAACGGAAATTTTGATAGTGGCTGCAATTTGAACTTGAGTACTCCCTCCTTCACTTATACCTATAATACGTCCACGAATTTCATCGGAAATTGCCATCTAAAATATGTTGAACTTTCTTTTACTAGGCTAACAGAACCTTAAACTCTCATTAACAAGATTAACAATTTTATACAGAATCAGTCACTCAATCACAACATTTTGTCCATTAGGCATAACCCTATGCACATCATTCAGCCTAGTAAGAATAACCACATACACATCACTCAACATGCATAAGCAAACATGACTAAATTACTCATGCATCATATCACTCATTCAACACATCACTCCATGTCTGACACATAACACATTCTTTCTCTCTGCTCTCACCATTACTCCAACATCCAATGATCACAAATCACATGCAGCATTCCCTTGAGTTTACACAATACTGCTCAATTGATATTTAGAGGGGGAAACTCCGTTATGCGTGTATGATGCAAGTGGTTTCTTCTTGATGTGACAACTCCACATGCACTTCTACATTTAAATGTTACTGATTTTTCTTAGATGCATTTATGATTGGGTATTGTGTCAAATGGATAAGTTCAATGAGGAAGCATGAGGTGTCAAAGATATTTCAATATTTTCACGATGTCCTTGAATTGGTTATTGTAATTACATACATTGGTAGATATAGAATAACTATTTTTTTGTGTATCTTTTGGCCTTGTAAAATTTTCACACATGTGATCAACATCATAAAGATCATGTGACAAAAATTTCATATTGAAATAACAGATTCTCAGCCCTAGGGAGGCTGTCAAAGTTGGAAGTTGTGAAACAATTCTCCCCTTTGTTTCTCACAACTACATTTGTTGGTAGATTTGGAATATCATTTGTTTTGTGAGTCTTTTGGACTTAAATTTTTCACATGTGTAAACAACATAAAGATGTTCCTACTTCAAAAATTCCATGTGAAAAAAATAATTCTTCAATCCTTGGGAGGGTGTCAAAGTTGGCAGCTGTGAAACATCTTTTACAGCTACCCCCTATTAGTAAATCTTGAATATATTTTCTTGTATCAATCTTCTAGCTTTGGAATTTGGTACAAATGTTGTCAACATAACAATGATTTTAGGGTTATCCGCAAAGTGCTCTACAGTTGGGTGACTGGACCGCAAATTGTGAAAAGAGAGGTTGAGAAGACAATAAAAGTAGACATGTCAGATGCTGTAAATAAACTAGAGGTCTGAAGTTTGAAGGCACCAAAAACGGTGCCCAAAAACTTCCCAACCTCAATTTCTATTCTCGTGGATGCTCTGTCACATGGGCTTCCCTGGCTTGACACGTATCTACATGGAGTGGGTCTTTGGAGTGGGTCTTTGGAGTGGGTCTATTCACTGAAATAGAAAAACCAGTAACTGACAGCCCCTGACAGCCCACCACGGGCCAATTTTCGTATACTCAAGAAATTGCCAAAGTAAGGCTCTGAAAGCCGATGAGTTTGTGGAAAACTCTTTTGTGTCTAGAATTTCATGCATAAATAACAATTTTCCAGCGCTCGGGAAGGTGTCAAAGTTGGAAGCAGTGTGGGCACTATCCCTGGAATTGCACAAGGTGCCGATTTGGGTGTCACCCCACTGTACATCATGTTAGAATTCAAAACATCATTTACTGTGTATAATATCAACAATGTCTCCAAGGGCATATCATGCAAGTTGGCATATCATGCAAGTTTAACCCTTTAACGTCACAGCTCAACATTGTTTTCAAATATTCGTTATAAAATGTTTGATGAAAACCAAAAATGAAGTTGGTGTTCAAAACAAAGTTATAAATGTCAATGTTTCACATCTATACGATTGGATTTATCATATATCTCTTTAATAATTTTTTGTTAATTCTGCAAGGTTTTCTCTTGAAAATCGATTAAAAATCATAAATTAACGGAATTAAAATTTAAAAAATTGTAATGAAATTGGAATAACATGTATTACGAGATGGCATAGTTTCTATTATTTGATTCTATTTATTTTGGAAAGTGATTTTTAAGGTCTCGCTTTTTGAACTAAGGATGAAACTTGACATAAACCACTTGTGTTGTGTTTCCAAAAATCATAATAACCTATTTTGAGGATCCAAATCATACAAAGGATAGTCAACTTGCACAAGAATTTTGAGAAATTTTGGTGGATGAAAACTGTCTAATTTGGACTGAATTTGAACAGTTTGAATCTGGTGCCTGAAAGGGTTAATCTCACTCTACATGGCACTGCTCTCTCCGGCCCAGAATAGATGATGCTTTTTAAAGAAATTGAAAATTAAGCAAAAGTAGGATGATTTCATCATGTCTCTAAATACAATGCGATGCTATTTCGGAGTAGTTGTTTACCAAATGAGTATTATACTCTACATGGTATGTGTGGCATGTGACAACATGGTGATTGATAACTCCTCTTTCTCTAGAGCAAGTTTGGTAACCGCCTACCGAGGCTGTGGGATATAGAATTCCCACACGGATACTTTGAACAAGATTTTATAAGGGTCGGAAAAAAGGAACTACCACAATTACCGACCTTCACTCAGTAGTAGTATAACTTTCCTTCAAAAACTATTCAACAAAACGATAACCGGAGTACCGAGAGATTGGTACTCAGAAGGAAGGAAGGCAAAAAATTGAGATGCAAAGAAATCACAATGAAACTTGTAGTATGGAATAATACGGCCTTGCCAATGATTTTGATCTATTGCTTATATACATGTACATCCCGATTTGACTTAGTATTGTCAGATTGGTAAAAAGACTTCCTAAATATACTTTTTGGAGTAACTTGGAAAATTATCGAGGTAGTAAAAAACAAGTCGGTAGACTACTGGTAGTTACTATTTTACCGTTAACAATAATGTTCGTTGCAATGTGTTTTATGATGCAACAAACATATGCTTGCAAGCTCATATGTTGTTTGTGATCTGCACACAAACAAACATAAAACAGGCTTTATAAACAAAGAACACTTCTTGTGCACTTGTCTTGTGATTTTGCTCTCTTAAACTTTGTAAAACAACCACTACACATTGAATAAATGATTTGCATCAAGTACTAAATTTGGGACCTTCATGTTCTCAAAGGCATCATCTATTATGTGACATATGGAATATATGTTTTCCTAATTTAGAAAATTCATATTTTGTTTTCCGATTGAAAGCATAGTATTGTGTATCAAAAAGTTGATCCGCCATGGTGAAATTACAAATTTTTTGGTCAAACCCTATAAAAGAGTATTGATTTTTTTTCTATTAGTTCTAATTTCATAACACCCTCTTTTGGTCTTATAAGTATTCCAATCCAAAGTTTAAAAGTAACAATCATTTCAAAATTACTAAAAATAGATACTCAAAAATAGATGTTTAAATTGAGTTTTGGGAGCAAATTTGATGAACCAAATCATATTTATTATGAATACAAATTGTTTGTTCTTTAAATCCTTTTGTGCAATGTAGGCTACAAATAAGAAAATCTTGAAAAAAAAATCATTTGAATTCATTTTCAATTTTTTCAATTTTTTCAATTTTCTTTTAATTTACTTTTCATATTTTATGTAATTCAATGTCACTAAAATGTACATAAATAATTATTGAAGATGAATTTTTCAATTTTCGTTGTGATACTTTGTTAAACATCATATCTTTATTTTATTTGCAAGTTTTTTTACAAAAAGTAAAATATTAATGTATATTTTGACTTTACTTTGTTACTTACTTTGTTACTTCTTCATAGGGATCAATGTTGATTCACCTTACCCTAATTTCACCCTTTTACTGGTGAAAATCATTTTTACCCATCCTTGCAACGCTTGTTGCATATTTGAAGTGTACACTTAAATGTCACATCCCACACAAAAAAGCATTTCCAAATCTTAAGATTTTTTGATGTTTCCTCTATTATATTGAACTCTGTTTTTCATTTGTAATAATCTGTTTTTTTTAAGAACAGATTGTCATAAAGCCTAGAAAGATTTAAATTGAGAAAATCCTCATAGAACCAACCAAGCTACTTTAGAAATAAAAAATTATATATGGCACTAGTATGTTGAATTGTTGCACACAAATGGAAGTTATATCTTTTGTATATATAAATGAACGGATACTTTATTCACGCCGGCCTCAAAAGAGAAGAGGAGTTTCTATCTTTATGTATATATAAATATATATTCATTTTTGAGGAATATAGCAATACTAATACAATTTGGTTGGTGTTTATATGATCTAACCCCTAAACGTCACAATAATCAGTTTGTGGATGAATAACAAATTCAAACTCACCCTATATTCTCATCAATGCTTGAATGAGAGTCATTAAACTTTTTGGAGATACTTCACCAAATTGTTTTCATGTCCAATGGTTGAATTTGATGATTCTAGAATACATATTTTTTTAAATTACAAATGTAGAAGTATGTCAAGTTGTTGACAAAGCCAAAATTGCATCAACGGTAGTTCAAAAGTTGCCTTGGAAAAATGAGGTCATAGATTTAAGAAACACAAATTTCAAAGAATCACCACATCAAAAGTATCTCATTTCAAATTCATTCCAACAAAATTTGCTCAGAAAATATTAGAATTTATTTTGTAATCAAATCTATAAGGAATTTTTAATCTTAACTTTCAAATTTTATATTTAAATATTGGTGATAGTATTGGTGAATCAAATCATATAGATGAAATCTAAAATTCAAGATCTAGAACTTTCAATTGAATGTCAATTTTAAAATATTCTTCCAAAAAGTATGTTATGATAGTATTTTTATGTAGACATGATCACGATTATAATTTTACGTTGTATTGAAAAGTGTCTAGTCATTGTTTTTTTGATCAAGAACCACCAAACACAAAATATACTATACTGCCGAGAAGGGCTTTTAAGTTGTTCAAGGGTTAACAAAAATACACCAACTACGTCTTAGAGCATCTTTAATGGCCTTGCCAAGCGTTTAATATACTTCAAAAGCGGATGAAAAATGCTAAGCGCTCTTCAAAAAAGCTTCTACACCCACTATCTTAGCATATGTAACAGATGATTGACATTTCAAATCTAAGTTTGGTTGACTATATCCCACATTCTACATGTGATTGGTCCATTGACTATTTAATGTACACTTTTGATGTTTAAAGAGCGTTTGAAGGTAGGGCATTTTAAGTTGAAGGGCTCTTCAAATATAAATGAGTAACTTTAGCTAGTCGTCTTTAGCGGGCAAGGTTGGGGATGTTCTAACTTACAAGTCGTATATGAGTGTATGACTATCTATTTTCTTTCAAAATTCATATAGATTTCTTTCTATTTGGAAAATATTATATTTTATATTTTTATTCATTGAGTCTTATTTTTTAGTTGTGAGCCAGAAACAATTCGAATTTAATAGAGTTATTTGAAAACAAAACTGGTTTTCAAGCGGAATCCAAGTGGAGTTCTTTCCGTATAATTATACTTTCTAACAAATTTTGTTCCTAAATTGTGTTCATGGTTGGGGCTCCTGCATTGGAAAAACAGGTGGAAACTCTCCTCTAGCATTAGGGATGGTAGAGGGCCTTGTTTTAAATTCTTTAACAACTTATCATAACCTAATTTTGTATTTTTTTGAACTCAAAAATCTAGTCTAAAATAAGTTTAAGGTTTCGGTTTCTTTCAACTTTGAGATACTCTTTTTGGTTAATTCTAATACTCAAAAAAGTCCCAATGATGTGTCCCAACCCTACATTGCCCACAAGGTTAGGGATATTGTTGCCGTCAGTTTAAGCATTTCAACCTACATAAAACACTGATTTTCAATGATAAAAAATTGCAACACATAAAACTTTGGGTTTAATAACCAAGTTCAATTTTTAATTTTTTTTTTCACAATATATGATTTTGTTATAAATTTTCAAGCTTAATATGCATAGACCACTAATGATGTTAATAGGTGTATTGATGACTATTTTTCATTTTTAGTCCAATTAGATTGCTAACTTGGTATTCATAATCAATGCTTGCATTAACTAAATTGGGAACTCCTAAAATTAAAACAAGTGCTTTTATACGTGACCACTGGTACCTAACAGTTATCATCGCCCAGCATACAGAAATCATCGACCATCACAGAACTTCGACGCATCGTCAATGAACTGGTAAACCCTAATTCAGAGCCCTAATTTCAAACCCTAATCGTAGGCCCCGGGGGTCGCAGCGCACCATAGCGGCCGCCGTGCTCGCTGCTCGCAATCACTGGCATGTATAATGCCTCAGCTCGCACTCAGTCTCAAGGTCGCAACATTTACCTGCTTTCCAGTCCTGGAGTCTTCTATTTCTGCTCGAGTCTTCTCTTTGCTTGGATTTTGTTTCAAATGCTTCATTAACTGATCGTTGGTCATTTCATGCCGATCGATCCGTTCCCTGAAGCGATATTGCAAGAGCGAAGGCGCCTAGGAAACGCCGTTGTTCTATGCGGCCCTCGCTATGCCAGGTCCGATTGATTACCACTCGGCCTTGGTACGATGGGTTGTTGACATGTTCGTAGGGTTTCATTGTGCAGTGATGAGGAACAACAATTTATGTCTGGACTTCTAAGGTCAGCATTAAGGCTGTCCGTGCCGAATCTTGTTTTCATTCTGAGCACGCTCGCAATGCTGTGTCGTAGGCACTCTTAACCAACGCCCGAGGAGATTGAGTGTCAGGTCTCTTTTGAGGGTTTGGTGCTCAACCAGTGCTCGTGGCGTTAAATAAGAATGCTAGAATGTAGCTGAGGTGGATCTTACCAACCTGGAGTCTTTTCGTGGCTCCGGTGTCAAATGTTCCTACTCACAGTCCGTTCTTTGTCGATTTATTCCTTTAGTTTAGGTTGTCTGCCTTTTAGGGTTTCCATGACATTGCTGAGGATGATTGTAATCTTATTCTACACGCCGAAAGTTCATGTGTGGAAACAAAAAACACCTCTGACAATCTGATGCATCGAATGGAGTCCTAATTGTCGATTGTGCCCTTGAATAATGATGAGAGCTACATTTTTCTTCATCGATTTGACTGACATTCATGATGTCAAACATGCTGCGTTCTTTCTGAATTTATAGTATACGTTTATTTTAGTTTAGAGGTCATAATTGTATGACCATTGATCATGTGTCTCCCATGGTTTTGGCACGTTCAGTGGCTTTCTGTTTTGGTCTTTCTGATGATGATCGTACACTTTCGTTCTACTTAAAGCTCTATGCATTGAGGAAAGCTATGATACTGAGCTGAAAGACCCTGTCATTTTTTCTGTTGATTTTATTGATTGGTTCCAGTCCAATACTCAATTTGTGTCTTTCTACTGATGATCAAACAAATACTGTTCACTGCCTATTTGCTTCGCGCATTTATGAGGAAAGATATTTGGAGACCTGAGCTGAAGAAAGACCTTAATTTGGTTAAACAATTCGATTTGATTGTCTTGTTATTGCTGTCACACGTTATATTATGGCCATTACTTGTAATCCTATATCACAGGAAGTCAACACCATCATGCCACTTAATTCTCTCTATTTTCTACCTTCCCGAACCCTAACTTACGAGTAAAACCCGAAGGCCTACACTTCATCCCAATGTGAACCAGTATTCCGTAAACCTTGAACCAGACATGATCCATAATGCTCCCGTAAGCCACGGTTTTATAGTGTGGGAGTATACTTGCTATTTGAGAGTATGGGTGCTGTGATGGAATACTTATCTCGTTAAACTGAGCCATAAAGGCATGAGGATAAAACATCCATTCTAAATTTCTGAGCACCAATATCAGATTCATAGCACTTTATGCATTTTTAATATACCTGGTTGTAGCATGAGTTACAGTTGATAATGGGTTCTCTCTTGTCGGTTTTAGTATGTGAGTGTGGTTATGGATTCGTTGTTGGCGGTTCAAGCATCTTTAGTGTGTGCAATAGAAATCTTCTTTAGACAGAAAGAGGTGTACCTATATGACGTGAATGGAATGCGTCATACTTTAACTTTGAAAATTTGTAACTAATGCATTCTTCATCCGAAAATTATGTTTCAACTTGTGTCGGAATCTAATTCTTCTTGCCAATCTCTAAAAAATAATAACACTAAATAATTTCAATGCCTCATACCCGTATTTCTTATTCAGTTGGGAATGGGGTAGTTACCAAATTCAGTAATTTAATTTCAAGAGAAAACCTTGCAAAATTACTTTAAAAATATTAATAATAAATATGATGAATCCAACCGTACGGATGTTATCTACACTGACATTTACAACTTTGTTTTGTACATCAACTCCATTTTCGTTTTACATCAACCATTTTATAACAAATCTTTGAAAACAGTGTTGAATCGGGACGTTAAAGAGTTAATAGCTCATTGGAACTGCATTGATCTAAATTTCAACTTCTCTTATGTACTCAAATCCATTATAGGTGTGGATTCATTTCAAATACAACCAAAATACACCGTATTCTACTGGCCGTCATGGCAGGTTTATACATTTAGAGGTTGAGTTTGATTGCAGGACTTGGACTAAGGGTATGTTCGCACTTGGCCTTAGAGGTGGTCTAAGGAGGCGGTCTTACCACCTTAATAAAGTGTGTGTTCCCACCTACATTCTTTAGTAATTATCAATCCTACATGGATGTCCACATGGCACACTTTAAAGAATGGGTATTAGCTAACATTTAGGAGGACAAAAAATACTTGAGCAATAGTAGGCAATTGTTAAGGGAGCACCAAAATTGGAAATATTCCTCAGTTTTGAACATTTAAGAATGGTCGTAACTAATATGGCTCTTGAGGGGCCATTATGTAATCCGGCTATTATTGATGACACCTTTCCGAACCTCATTGATGACACCTTTTCTAAAAAGAAGGTATTCTTCCCAAAATTATGGAGGTGTTAAGTTTTAATTCGTTCTTTGCAAAGGCCAGGTGCGAACAGGCCTTAATGAGAGATGAAGATTCAGGCGCTTTCACACATCAACAGGGACTCGACTTCATGCCTAAAGTTTCATCCTGTCACCATCCGGATAGTGACATGGTTTTTCCCGGCCTGCTGCAGTCGTGCCATACAAGGCACTCTTCCCTGCTGGACTTGAGCCCATCAATGCCGTGTTGCCACAACTTAGAGCAGCTCCACCGCAGAGGCTTTCCAGGGCCCGTAAGTAGTTGTGAAGGGCCCTGGCGAGGGTGGCCGACCCAGCGGCAACCTTTCCTGGAGCCCGTAGGTCGCGGCCACTGGCTTCTTGCTTCAGGGCTCTTCACGACAGCGTTTCCTTTCATTTTTGCCAGGGCCCTCTCGCCATCAATTCTGTAAAGAGTTTTGCATTGTGCCAAAGTCAAAGTGCCACGCAAGCGAATCATGCAAATCAGGCTTGGAGTTTGACCAATGTCAGTTTGAGAGGGCCGGGTATTCTGCAGCCGGTGGGGCAAAGCTTTTTGCCAGGGCCCTTGTTCTTATTTTGGGCCCGCTCTGACATGGTTCCCAGGGCCTGCGGGCCCTCCAGCAGTGGAGGTGCTCTTAACAATGGATATGCCCATCTACAACATAAATGGCATGTTGCAATAACTGATGGATTTGCCACAGTGGGATATTTTTATTTTTTAATAATTTAACCTACCTCTGGAGTTTTGAACAAGTTGGGTTCCTTTCCTGTATTTGCAGTGACTTTATAGCTGCAGCCCTGGATTTCTCTAAATCCCCGGTGGTCTTCAATGAATGGGGACAAAAGTGCCCTCTATTTTTGTCGGTTCACGGGCCTACCTCAAAAAACAACCCTCCTCCAATGGTTTTTTATTCCCAAGTAGGTCCCCTTAACCCTTTAGCGCGCCGGCGTCCAGATTCTGGACGCCGGATGAATTTCAGGAGCTCGATTTCTGTAGGTACTGGATGTTTTTCATCCATTTTTTTTTTTTCATTCTTGTACTAGTTGAATACCATTTGTACGGTATGGATCTTCCAAATAAGATAATGTGAATTTTTGAATATTTACAAAAGTGATTAATGTCAAGTTTCAATCTTAGTTCAAAAAGAAAGACCTTAAATATGATTTTCCATAGTAAGTAGAATCAAATAATGGAAACCATACCATCTCGTAGTGCATGTCATTCTAATTTCATTACAATATTTAAAAAAAAATTTGTGTTAATTTTGGATTTTTAATTGAATTTCAAGAGAAAACCTTGCAAAATTACTTTAAAAATATTAATAATAAATATGATGAATCCAACCGTACGGATGTTATCTACACATTGACATTTACAACTTTGTTTTGACATCAACTCCATTTTCGTTTTTCATCGACCATTTTATAACAAATCTTTGAAAACAGTGTTGAATCGGGACGTTAAAGGGTTAAGGTAAATTGGAGCCATAGGCCCCAAAATTGCAAAAAGATTTGTCAAAAAAACCACCGAAGGTACCCAAGATAGAAATTTCAGAAAAGGGGGGCCATGAACAGTGGTCTTGCATTCAAGACCACCGGGGATATAGAGACGGGGTCAGGGCCCGGGAAGAACTGACAGTCAGTGTCAAGTCAATCGATTAATTTCTGGAAATGGCTGGTTCATTTTCAAGAGTGGAGGCAAACCACCGAACTAAATGACTAAAATTTAATTATATTTAGTATCCATAGACGAAATACACCGGATATAATTTTTAAAGACCGGTTGCTTTTGGAAAATAAAGGACATTAACTGGTTGCCTCAAAAATCTTCCCGAACAGTGGACGGGGTGCAGCCCTCTTGAAACCAAGTGGGAATGCTACGTTAATTCCAGTCTCATATTCTAGCTGTTGACTATAGGGAATTCCAGTTTTCATGTTCTAGCTGTTGACTTTAGGTGTTTCAGTACAAATTGGGAAAGGTAGTTTCAGTTCTTACACCCATTCAAAGGGGGAGGGAGAATCAACCCCCACACTGGGACCTGTCATTTTTCTGGTTTTCTCATTTTTGGGATTTGAGTGATTTTTTTGAAAATTTTAATTCTATATTTGGGGTCTGCGACCCCATTTTGGTAAATGATGACCCACCATGTTCAAAAATAGGGGCAAACTTTTGTTTTTGTTTTTTATCTTTGGTCCCAGTGTGGGGGTTGGTTCTCCCAATTCCATTCAAAGTAACTCTACAGCTGCGTTGCCCTTGAAAGTTGCCTGGCTGTTGACAAATTTGGGAAAGGAAGTTTGGTTCTTCCATAACATAACATTCAGTAGCAGTGTAGCACTCAGTCACTCTGCCTTTTCACCCATCATGTGACTTGTTGTGCATCATATGATTTCTATCCATGAATTGCATTAAGTGCAACCCTTTGTTTTTCATTTTTCAGAGAATGGGGAGGGTGGGGAAGGAGGCAAGAAGGTCGTAACCTATTGTCAATGGAGAGACAGAAGAAGTGGCGTTGTGTGAAAGGATTTAAACATAATAATTTGATTACCCGATTTCTAACTGGTTAGTCATGCACCATAACATTCTTGGGTTAAATTATTATTGCTTATAATGTTGCTTTCTTTCAAAATGAGGGACATGTGATGTGACAACAAAGACCATGCATGGTTATCTTCCCTTCTAGTTTTCCAAAACCTATATATGTAAGAAAACATGGGTAGCTATTGATTATTCTTGAATGATAATGCAAAGTATGTTGCACATTCTCCTCAAGAGCAAGGCATAGTCAGTGAAGGCTACTAAATATTATGTTTGGTTCTTTCCTTTAAAGAAAATGCTAAAAATAGCATGCCTTTCCAGCAGGGCAACTGGACCTTGTCTTTTTCTGAATCAATGCATGCCAAAACACGTCTCCAACAACAACGAGTTGGCGAAGGACATAACATTCAGTAGCCTTTACACGCTCTGCCTTGCCCTCTAAGAGAATTTGCAACATATGTTGTACGAATTGAACAGAAAAATTAATAGCTCCTCAAGATGACAAGAAATTACAAGTTAGAAGCAACGGATAGTTGCAAGTTAGCAAGGCAACTCTCATGCATCAATAATGTCTTGTATTGATAAATTTTTTTGTCCCTACGTGCTGTGGTAGTTGCCTCATTTCATGTGTAGCTGAATTAAATGCATTGGGTCCATGAACAATTTGCAAGGAGAGAATGGCAATCATTTTTTAAGCGAAGCTGCCATGATTTAAGAGAAGTTTGGAAAGATTGAATCCAATTTTTCATTCATGTGCAGGTGGATGTGACCAAAAGACAAAGCTAGTGAAGGCTACTGAATGTTGTAGAACATGAGAGCCAAACTTCTTCCATGCCTTCAATACCATTGTCGGCGTCCTTGCTATTTCACCATGGTACTTATTTTTGTGTTGTTCTTACACCTCGTTATCCAACGGTTTCTGTTGTCACCTGGGCCACTGTTGCTTGTTGTTTGATAGATTTGCGTTTCTGCTGGACCAACTAGGGAAATCACAGGAAGTAGACACCTACATGATCCAATTGGCATGGCTAGACTTGGTGCGCCTACTGACCTTACTTTAACATTCTATAACTACTATGACTTGGTTCCTTCTCACAATGCTACTACAGAGGCATCATTCCTCAATAGCAAAGAACAGCGTTCCTACGCGCTCGATGTCCCTATATTAACCCTTTAACGTTCCGATTCAACACTGTTTTCAAAGATTTGTTATAAAATGGTTGATGAAAAACGAAAATGGAGTTGATGTCAAAACAAAGTTGTAAATGTCAATGTGTAGATAACATCTGTACGGTTGGATTCATCATATTTATTACTAATATTTTAAAAGTAATTTTGCAAGGTTTTCTCTTGAAATTCAATTAAAAATCCAAAATTAACACAAATTTTTTTAAAAATATTGTAATGAAATTAGAATGACATGCACTACGAGATGGTATGGTTTCCATTATTTGATTCTACTTACTATGGAAAATCGTATTTAAGGTCTTTCTTTTTGAATTAAGATTGAAACTTGACATTAATCACTTTTGTAATTTTTCAAAAATTCACATTATCTTATTTGGTAGATCCATACCGTACAAATGGTATTCAACTAGCACAAGAATGAAAAAAAATGAAAAATTGGATGAAAAACATCCGATACCTACAGAAATCGAGCTGCTGAAATTCATCCGGCGTCCAGATTCTGGACGCCGGCGCGCTAAATGGTTAACACTTGACACTTTCAGTTCAAGAATTTTCGTACCAAGAAGGGACAGTACGTAGGAAAGGTACGATGCTAAATCAATTCAAGAATGTTATGTCCTTCCTCCATGACAATGGGTTTGCAGAAGTCGCACCATGCCACATAAAGAGCTCCCTTTAGAACTATACCAAACTTAAGTTTACAATGGAATCTTAGCATTTTCCCTCCCAACATCTGTAAATGTGCACCATCAACCATTCTAGTATGTGGTCAACATGATTGTGCCCAGTGGGCCAATGGGCTTGAAACTGTGTTCGCTTTTCTAGTCACTAAGGTAGAGGGCTCTAAACCCGCCACATTTCTAAACCCGCACTCTACCAAGGACGAACATTTTGAAATTTTGGATGTACCCATGGTGAAGAGCACCACTTTAAAATCATGTCATTTCAACTTCAAAAATTCATAACTAATTTTAGGAACATCCAAATATTTTGATTCAAAGTATGTTGATCTTTGCTTGGATTTGTTTTCTAGTGAAAAATCATGCTTAGTTTTCCCTGTGTCCTCATAAATTCAGAGCTCTTAAAGTGGCGGGTTTAGAGGCTCCTTCCTTACTTGCTCTGTAAGGTTGGATGATGTATAACCACCAACTTAAGCTTGCTGACCTAATATTTATAGCGCTTCTATATGTGGTACGAATATTTTTGCGAATTCAAAATAGGATTTCATGAATATTGCAATTGTCGTGACCATTTATTTCTTCATATTAAAATTGCTACAGATTTTCAAAGTGGAAAGTAAGTCATGACCCATTCCTCAACATGCCAAACTCCCTGCTTCTACACTAAGTTGTGCTAATGGCCACTTGTGAAAGTACTCATCGCTGTGAGCACAAGAGACTAAAAACCAAGAGCTATGAAAATTGAAAACTACCCTACTGATAATCAAAAGTCGATTTGGCTAAAACCACTACGACTAGCTGGAGATATGTTCACAACGTTTACATATCAAATACTCCCATTTACATAACCTAACCAGCTGGAAATATGTTCACAACGTCGACCCATACTTGAGACTTGACTCACCAAAATCCGCTCCTTCCCTTCCCTGTTTATAAATTGACTTCCCAAAAATTACGAAAATGGAGTAGGCAACTAGCGGTTTTGGGCCACATAAGACAACCGATTCTAGGGTTGGTGGTAATAGGTTATCCAACCATATTGTACCTGGGATAGAAGAAGATTCAATAAATTTGGGAAAATTGTTGGTACAAAGCCAGTGGAGATGCTCTTAGATGTGGTGAGGGTAGAAAAAATAAAAAAATTGAAATCAATAGTTTGCATTGTTAAGGTGCAATGGGATCTCATTAGTTTGTCATTTTTTTTATTGTCAGTAGTCATATGATAGTAGTAAATTTTTTTTCATGAAGGTTTTAAAAATCTGAAACAATAAAATATTAAAACATTCTCAATCAACCAAGGTTAAAATAATTTGGCACAGCCAAGCCAAATAGGAAAATATACTATGGTGGTCATGCACGATGTGATGCCATGTTACAAAGTAAGATGTGGCCTCATAGTCATAGTGTCACGATGTGCTGAAATTTGATGTTTTAATTAAAGTGTTACGATTAATTAAAGTCGAATGGGGGTCCACATCAGCAAACCAATTCACATTTCACATAAAATGGGAGTCCACATCAGCAAACCAACAAAGTTCGCCTCAAACCACCAAAGTTCTCGTCATCAGTGCTGCAACACCTCAAGAAATCCTGAAAGCCGTAGTATGTAGTTTCATTGCCAAAAATTGAATTAGGGTTTCAAACCCAGAAGTTTCTCCGCATCAATCTCGAAAACCTGTCTTGACGACCTACTCACTTCCCTTAAGCTCACCATGTACTCAATGCACAAATACATAGAGCCACCCCTCTACTTAATCTTCTTCTTGGGGCGAAGCTGATTGCTGTGTCCACACTTCTACTTTCTGTGAACTCTCAGATCGCCAAACCCTGCGCACAAACGAACGCTCACGAACCCAATCGCCTGCACCCAAGATCTACTCTCTCCCTCTCGCTGGCCTCCCGGAACCCTCACGCCCTGTCGCTCCCTGATCGAAATTCCTCGCGAAACACTCCGCCCATCCTCGAACAGATCACCCACAGCACATTCACACATTCGCACCCACACATTCAAAACCTACAAACTCTCACAAACCCTCAAACCATCGCCAGTCGCCCAACACCTCGCAACACTCCGATCGTACACTCACCTCGTACACGAACCTCTGCGCCTCAAAACTCTCACACTCTCGATCGCCACAGAGCTCTCAGAATTCGACCACTCCGATCTCTCATCACTCTCACCGATCTCTCAACCCTCTGCGCTCATCGCCACTCACTCACTCACGGGAGAACCTCTGCGCTCATCTATAGGGAGGTAGAAATCTCAGAAACCCTCTGTGCTCATCGGAGGTAGAACTCTCACAAACCCTCACACCACTCGCCAGATCGCCAAACTAGATCGCACCACTCGCTGATCACACTCGCCAAACCAGTCGAAGAGACAGACAGAGGTTGCCATCGCCACGAACCCCCTTGCCTACGTGGACCCCTGTCCGGCTTTTTCGCGACTCGAACCCCCCTTCCTACGTGCACCCATTTCTGAAATTTTCGCGCCCCGTCACGACCCCCCCTTGCGTACGTGGACCCCTGAATTTTTTTCATTTCCGGAAATCCAGGGCCCCGCATTTCCCGGGCCACCACCAAAAACGAACTTTGGGGTCATAGTAGAGAAATTCGCAAACTAAGAGGACCAGTGCTCCTCAGTTGAATCCCGCATCCCGTATATATTGAGATAACCGAATAGTCCTCACACAAGCTCAAGAGTGGTGTGCTGGTCTTAGATTGGAAGTCCACAAGGCTCTTGGGGGCCATGAGGTCCAAGGTTCAAAACTTGGCAATCACTATTATTGAACCTTGTGGTGCATTAATGGGCGGGCCCCGGCGGCATATGCGGAGGTGCGCCTTGACTTGGGAGCAAACTCACTCACCCTACTTCACTTACCGGAAATATAACTCATCCGGTTTTTATTTTTGGAGCCCGACACTCCTACTTTTATTGTCTTGTGAGCCAGAATCTTTACTAACGCAGTACCGGAAGCCTGAGATTTCAGGACTTTACGAATTTCTCTAGTATGGTACTGATAAGGTGGAATATGACCTTAAATTCTGAATTGAATAATGTTACCTCTTTTCTGATAATATTTTTAAATGTCTGCAGAGAGTACCAAATCTGTGTCAGGGAGCGGCTTTCATGCATATCAATGGCCTGGTGAGTGTACAGTATAGTACAGTACCGGCCATACTATTTCAGAAAGTTTTTATATTGCTGGGTCATTCACAAAATTCAAAATAAGATTGTGTGTTTGATTGGTACACATCTACACTAAATAGTGTATTTAGTGTGAGGCACTGTAATTGCGAACATCACTCTAAATATCAAAAAACCTACTTTTGTAAAAACACTAAATGTGAATTCTCACACTATTTATGAAGAATAGTAACGTTTTGAAATTGTGATCTTTTGAGATATGGATGTTTAGTGTGAGTAAGGAATGAAACTTGAGATGAAAGTTCAGATGGAAAAACTGAAATTTTAGAAATGGAATGAATCAAATTGGATGATAATTGGATGATAAATGATGACTGGCTGCGAAGAGAGGTAGCGACGCATGCAGCCGCCAACACTAGTTACCCACAAATTGACAATTAGTGTTAGATAAGTAGTAGGGGTAAGCACATTATTCATCACCTCACACTAAATACACTATTTAGTGTACTGGTACTGCCATGATGAGAGTAAAATGAGAGTTTTTACACAATTCTTATATTTAATCTTTTAACACTACATGCAGTGATAGGATAGTGAAGCATTACAAGTTAGGGTCGCTTACAATCTCAATCCCTTTACAACAAGGTTTGAGGCTAATTATTTTAAAATTCAAAATTCAAAATTAAAAACGGCAAGATTTGACATGACCTCAACTTGCAGAATTGGGTGCACTTAAAATGGAAGGCTAATTTGTGGCGTTGAGACTATTTCCAAATCTTTTTCATAAGAGCAAAATTGAGAATGACAGATAAAGTATGATTCCATAGTCGTAGGCTCTCGCTGCTAGCCCATCGCAAAACTGGCCCTCAATGCTGGCCCGTCGCTAGGGTGTGTGAACGCAATAGCTTGCTTGCTTTCTCGCCATCGCTAGCTCCATGTACATTTATTGTTAATGAAGAGCTAAATATTGTTTATTGCTAACTTTTTTTTTGTTTCAATAAAAAATCTATTTTTTTGGATTTATAATGACTTTTTTTCAACAATCAACACCTTTGGCTTGAACACTGCAAATCTGAACAACTCTTTTTAGTCTCTTCTTCCTTTCAAGTCTTTGGCCCCAATGCCATTAGGCATGTCTAGGAGAAACGTCTTCTTATTATTTTATTGTATTAACTCTTAAAAGGCCCTTGGGGCTCCTCTCTACAATCCGTATTTGACCTTATAATTGTTCAATTGTAGTTTAATATAGGAATTGTGATAGTGTTGTATAGATTAAAAGATATAATCATGCAAAGGTGAAAAACCTAATTGCGGGAAACTCTTGAAAATTTTAATACAATGAGCTATGCATCTGAATTTTTGTATACAATGAGCTAACACCCCCATATACACACTTGCCAAATTAATTTTACTAAATTTGAGACTAAACTTTTCATTTTGGGCAATTTCACAAAGTTTCAAATTTGGGTAGCGGGCCAAAAAAAAAAGTGCATCCAACTTTGTAGCGTCTAATCTTACTATTGAGAAATCTTGAATGGTTGAAAATTTGTAAGTGCCAATAAACTCAACTTGGTTGAAATATCGTACGAATGAAATTGTCAAAAGTGTTTTAGATTGAAAATTATTTAACATTTTCTAAGAAGGGTACTTTTAGACAACTTTGGAGTGTTTGGAGAGAAACATATTGTTGTGGTCCTTTAGGGGTTAAAGCTACTACGGGTTGAAATTTGGTTCAATCAACCCCAAGACAAAAACTGCATTGACTTTATATGTAAAGCGACCCTCAACCAAGGCAACTTGCAGTGCTGAGGGCAGTGCTGAGGCAGTGCTGAGGGCAGTGCTGAGGCAGTGCTGAGGGCTGTGCTCCTCTGCAGTGCTGTTGTGCTTGCTTTTTCTTACAAGAGAAGTTGGGAATGAAATGCTTACAATTGAAAAGGGAGAGAGGGTGGGCGCCCACTGGAGTGTGGGTTGTCAGGAAAGCAACGGAGGTGAAGATACGCATATGACTACAGGTGCAAACCATCCATCAATGCTGCTGAAAATGTAAATAATATTTACGTCAATTAGTTTGAGTGTGATGTACGTACGTTGTTATGTGACATCATGACTTGCAGATGTTGCAATCTGTTACTGTAGGGAGTTTGGTGGTATCACTAGTAGAAGACCTGTCATTATTCATTCCCTATTTTGTGTAAGTAGTGAACAATGGTTGAACATTTTGTGTAAATAGTGAACAATGGTTGAACATTATGTAACTATATATTTTTGTTTTCTTGTGACTAAAATCGCTCACAAGCATTGACACAACCCATGTGCATGGTGCCATTACATTCCTTTTTCATTTACAATAAGTGAAAAACAATACATTTCCTACTAGTGTATCTGAATGTTTTACAAAGCATATTGGGCCCAAGAGGGGAGGCATTGTAACAACAAAAGCTATATCTACAGTGAAGTGAGAAAGCTTGAATCGGTTCTTGCGTAGAGTATGCACCAAACAATCTTTGTAATTGCATATTCCCTAAATACATTGAGAACCTCTCTTATTTCGATCAAGCAATTACTACCAAAAAAAACATTCGTTTTAATTTTTACCCTCTTTTTTTATATTATTCTGTCTTGAAAAACATGTCAAGTTTTGAGCACCTCTTCAAGGAGCTTATTTCTCCACTAAGATAATAGAGTTAACCCAAAGAGGAAAGTTTTGGCAAACTCATGTTGAATTCCTCATGAACTCATATTGAAATATAAATAAACCAAAAATTAGTCTATGACGAGTTGGGAGACAATTTATAACAATGCACTGTCATTATTTTCCAACTTCGATATGGCTCTCACACTTGCACCAAAGCTCCAAGCCCATGGCTCATAAGGGGACAATTTATGACACGACACTATTCAACCCAAGTATAGTTCAATAGAGAGGTTACAAGTAGAGCAAAAAGGGAGGTTGATTGCAGTTCTTTTCGATTAACTCCAATATTGGTAGAAAAGGTTGAGGTTACAATGTTTGTTGCCACTCGAATATTGAGCCCTATTTCTTGAACATGAAATAAGCTACATTTACTACACATCTACAGTGTAGCTACTGAATGAAAACCTCTTGTAGCTTTGTTTGTGTACTATGCAAGGAACAGATTCTCTTGAAGTTTGACCAGTTTACTAATAACTTAGTGTGGCGTGACATGTCCTACTCAATTTGTGTTCTTATACCAAAAAATTGTTCACAAAAGTTACGACATATGGTAACACATATTTATGATTTGTAACAGATGCACGGCTGACAAATTTTCTTAAAGACCCGCTTAAAGACTTGGAACACTGGTGAACTTTAGAAATTGTCTGTTTGACATTGAACTTGCACTCTGTGGAAGGGGTTATGGGACAAGTTTTACTGAATTAACTTATTGTACACTACTTTTCTCCTGCATGATGTTCACGTGTCAGCGAAGTGCGTCAGGACATACGGGAGAAGCTCTACTGAAATTGCAATGGGTTCACCAGGATTGTTCCGACAGCCGCATGGAAGGAAGCTGGTGAGCATTTGCAAATTATGTTGACTAAGTTACTTTATTTGCCTTACAAAGCTTTTGGTTCCAGACAAGTGCCACTTCTTTACAAGCCTCGGAAGGCGAGTAAAGACGCATGCCTATTGACACTGCCCGGGTTGACTGCACATGGCCCATCACCATTCACCAAACGTTCCTGGAGCGTCAGTTTAGATGGATATTTCACATCAAAACTTCCGCCAGGTGGGAACCATAATCATTTGTAGGCTTCAGACAGATTTCTAGTGCGCACAATATTGACATAACAGCCTCATCACAGTGACAAGCACCCTTCTCCGATTTCTGAATATGATCTCTTAATTGCTCCTAGGAAGTGTACAGCACACGGTCGCTGATACGAAGAGTATTTGAAGAGCGCTGATTAGAAGAGTATTCGAGAATTAGGGTATGGAAATGGGGGAATGGGATTGGGGGAGCTTACCACCGGAGATGCTTGCCTTGGTGGTGCAAAAGGTTGAGCAAGGTGCTGGAGCTCGAGGAGAAGGCAGACGACTTGTCGCCCTGGCCGGCGTTTGCAGAGCCTGGAGACGATCGGTGCACCAAGAATGGCAACAACGTGCTCTTCTCACCTTCCCGGCATCAATCCGTCAAGCGGGACCAAACATGGAGTGCATGCTGAAGAAAACGGGCGATACATTCAGACTAGTCCAACGTCGTGTCTGTGGAGACGAGTACTTCCTTCTCAGTGCTCAGAAGAAATACACGATCGGGTCCTCGTACTTTAGAATCAGCACAGATCCTAAGCTTTTCGCGCATGACGACGTAGTCGATGTGAAGTCGAATTTCTGGAGGTCGGCTTTCACCTTGGAAAGCACTGTAGCAAGACCTCCAACAATTCTGTCTGTGCATTTTGAAGAAGCTGCTGTCAATGGAAATTGCCAGCGCAAGATGCGGTGTGATGTCGGTACTCACGTGAAGGGAGATCGTAAGGGCGAACTCGGTTGGTGGTCCGCGTGGTTCAATTCGCTAAAACTGACTAATTCCTCGCAGAAAGCGTTGAAGAGCTGCCCTGCTTCACCTTGTCCAGATCCTGTCAAGAAACGAGTCACGAGTAGGTCCGTGAATGAAAGGACGGCGTTCTGTTTGAAGAGCAAGGACCCGGACTGGCACGAGCAGGAGCAGTGTTGGTCTCTGGATTTCCACGGCCGAGCGTCCTCAATCGTAGCTTCGGTCCACAACTTCCAGCTCGTGTCGAGTGACTCTAGTGATGGAAGAGTGATTTTGCAGCTTGGAAAATTGTGCAAAGGCCTTTTTGTTCTCGACTTCGGTGCGCCGTTGTCGCCCCTGGAAGCTTTCGCCATAGCTCTCAGTAGCTTCGCGACATCCGTGGGATTAGACACATCATGACTCTCTATAGCTTTACATGCTGTTTAAAATTGATCTATGATTATGCAAATCGCAGTCTAAGCTAAAATCACGTACACGTCTCGGGATTCTCAAATGAAGCGTTCGTGATTAACAAGCGATGGAGAATCCTCCAATGATCTGTCGGGCTCAATCCATCGACCTTCCGAGGAAAGCTCCAAGCCTTTGTTCTCGACTTGCCACCAATTCGGTGGAATGCAGAACCTCGCCTGGAGAATGTTGGCGTACTTGTTCAACAACGCGTAATCACGGCCGGTGACAAGCTCAAAGCTGCTCGAGTTCCGCCCTTGATGTCCGTCAACAACATGTAAGTAGCATTCCAAGCTGTGCCAATCAAGAGGATCGCGTGTGCGTCTCAAGTAGGGCGAACGAGTGTGATCGATTTGAAGCTCAACGCCAACATGCTCGTAAGTCTCCATCCATGGATAATAAACCATCGGGATGGTCTTCGGAACGAGATCGTGCACTTCGACAACGCGTAACGCCTTGAGCTGCATTTCTTCGAACGCTTTCCTGAAGACGGCATCGCCAACGTGAGGGCTCCCGAATGTGAACACTGTCACGGGAATGATTTCTTCTTCCAGGCCGGAGCTCGTTTTGTTTAGACCTAATGCAGCAATCTCGTAAGCTGTTAGAATTGCAAGTGCGCCGCCAAGGCTGTGTCCTGTGAGAGTAATGCTGAGATTCTCCCCTTTGTAGAGCTTCAGCAGTCTTGTAATTTCAGCTATGACCTGTATTTAGGGACGGAAAAGTTTCAGCAAGCCCATGGTTAAGTCCTTGGAAACGGAATAAAACCGTTTTAGCCCTTAACCCCTGAATTTCCTTGTGTTTTTGGGAGCTTGAAACCTCAAAACTGCGATTTTCTACCTCTATGTACTCCCGGGGATGTGAACCAAGTTTTTTTTACTTCTTTTAGAATTCCAACCGTAAGATCTTGTACCTAAGCCTATTCATAGCTACTGTTTCAAAAATTGACCGTTGGATGTTTATCATTTGCAAGATCATAACATCCAAAGTTTGTGCAAAAGTTTTTCGGGGCATTGCTTGGGAGGCATTGTCTCCATAGTGCAAAGGGGGACTTGAAGATTGTTACTCCAAACATTTTGCTCATATTTTTTTCCATGTAGATAACTAAGTTGGGTACGCTCATGCAAAATTTTAGAGACTCATTACGCGTTTCAAACCTTCATCCAAATTAATTTCCGGAAGTAGGTATAAAAATGGCAATTTGGTGAAACATGCATCACATTAATTGTATTTGATTTTTGGAAAAAATGAACGGTGATTAGGTACCTCTACAATTTTATAAATTTTAGGCGAAATTATTTTAAAAAAATTTCAAAATCTCAAATTTTGACAAATTTCGAAAGAAATGGATGTGAAATTACAAAAAACCTTGGAGGTTGCTGTTCTTTATTTTGGAGGCTGCCCTTGTCAAGCCAAGAATATAATCAACATGGGTCACTTCAAATTCTGAGCCTAAATGTGGTGAAGAGCATGTCTCCAAATTTTTTTTTTGAAAAATTGATTATAATAAAAAGTTTTTTTCTGCCCCAGTTGGGCTTGAAACCAAAAATTTCAATAAAAAAATTATAAAATCCGAATTTGACTTTGTAATTTTACCCCACACACCTTGTATGTATGACCACGCCCACGCCCACGCCAAATTATAGTCTAAAATTCTTAATTTAGACCTTCCATCTAAGCTGCCCGAAACAGCAAAAAGCCATTTTGGCATTTAAGGGCCTTTAGGGGTTAAAAGGCCTGATGGGGATAGTACATACGTTGGCGTATATTTGACATTTTTTTGGAAATAGAAAGTTTCAAATTAAAATCACATGTGTTAGCGTGAATTTTAACTTCACTCTTGATCTTAAACCCATAGGAGGTGTGGAACTATGCCAAATATAATGAAATATTAGTCTATAATATTGGTCATTTATAGGTGTACAATATTGGCTCTCTGGACCTATAAGGGTTAAAATGCTCTCCGATGTTTAATTTATTACAAGTTTGAACATTTTTTTAACGTTTTACAATCTTTCTGTGCTTACAAATGAAGAATAGTCTATCCAAAACGTGATTAGAAAATCTTGAAACGTGATTAGAAAATGCAATAAAACTTTCGTTTCATCGTCAAACTAGGCATGGTTTTGTGCAACTCTACAAAATACATAAAGGTAGTTCAATGCATTTTGAGACGAGGGGGACGATGTTACACTGACCTGCTCTGAAGCACTATTCTAGTTAAACTGCGATGTAGACCGTTTGCAAGTGTACAAACTCCAGAATCCTTTTTCTACCTTAGGACACAGCCTTGGATTGTCTGCTGCAAGTGATATTTGCGCCATTTGGATCTGTGCGTCGATTAGCCACTCGATTGTCCTCACCGTCCCACGCCAAGCGACAACGATATCCCTTCGTCCGAGCCTCTCTATCTCCTGCGGTTTCGTGGCAACAGCCACATATCCCATCCAGTTTGACTCCACATCCCAGCTTTCGGAAGACAGAGACGATTGCAATGCACCTGGAAGAGGATTCTGGCATGTTGCGTAGAGGTATCTCGTCACTTCGTAGACGTTGCCCTGCTTGTGAAGCTTCTTAAACATTGTTTGCTTCGGGAATCTTGCGCTTCCAGCGTACTTCGACCGAGTCTCGCATACGAGATTGTCGTATGTGGTTTGAGCGAAGTCGCCATAGCGAAGAAGCTCTCTTCTGAGGTCCAAGGGATCCAGAAGGCCTTCCCAGTTCTTTGCCCCTTGAATTTCGCTCCATCTGCTTGAAAGAGACGCGTTACAAGATTCCCGAGGGGAGGCCTCTAAATTGCTGCCGAATTGATCGCTCGAAACACATTTAAATCCTCACTAGGAAAATTGTTGCTATCACTCGTGGTATTGGAGACAAAATCTAAATGGCTCGACGAAGAAATCCAATTGGCAAAATCATGGGAGATATCTGGATTTTCAATGCTGTGAGATTCAGTGAACGCACTATTGACATCTATCTCGTTCCATGGCTTCCCTATCCTGCATTCTTTCCACGAATTCAAGGGAGACTTCCTCTCTCCATTCTCATTGAAATTTTCAACAACTGAGATCTCCGGTTCTCTCTGTTTTGAGGCTGATAAATTTGCCACACCACTGGCACCGTTTAGGCTTGGCAATGACGTAGACTTCGAGGCGCTTTCTTTTCCATGTCTCAGTGTTAACCACGAATCTCCTAGCTTCCACTGAGGATTAAAGCGCCCGGGCATAGATCTTCTAAGAGATCTGTCATTGTTGGAGGAAAGCTCCGTTTCTACACTGGAGGGATGCGAATGCTCGGTAGCGGATGAAGCGTTAAAGAGCAAGGAATGGTGGCGCAAAAATGTATTAGGTCTAGCTTTCGTCACAACGGAACCATCTCCTCGAACACTTATCATGACTCTCATATTCTGCTGCACTAATTGACTAGTATCCTCGGGCATAACCTCTTGGTTGGATGGCATTATTGCAGCCATCAGTCCGTTGTAGATCTCGGGTTTTAAGAAGACCGAACCGGTGCTTGGCTTCCTATACTAACTGAGGACTTGAATTTTAGAACTAAGCGTAGACTGTGACAAAGACTGCGGCCACAGATGCAACGTAACTACGACAATAGCCAAGGCAACTCTATCAGTGAAAACGTCAAAGAGACCGTCTGATACTTAGTTCTTGGAACATGCAACGCAGATATAGAGAATTCTAGAGCTCAAAACTGCATATCCTGAGATCGTTCATGGTCTAAACACATCTGCAAAACTGCTTCTTATAGAGAAAAAAAACACAGCACAAGTCCAGTTATTCTGTAAGAGTATTGATGCCAAGACAATTAGACAATTCAAAACGAAGTTACATTGAGAGGAAGTCTGATCTTGCAAACTTAGAATATTTCTGGAGCATGATTAGCTTGTACGATCAATCAAGCAACCACGAAGAACTTTGAATGTTCAAGGCCAGACTTACATATGTAAAGACCATTGCAAAAACATGACTGTCGTAGCTATCTAAGGTTTCATTGCTTGCTTGCAATGAAACCGTGCCGTAGTGTGACATTCGATAGCCGTTCTCAAAAATGTTTCACACTCACTCTGCACAATCAGATGAAGCACCTATACTGTAGAGTGTAGAATGCTCCGTAGTCGTAATTGCTTCTCAAATCCGCGTCTTGTTTAGGTCATGTTGCACGTTATGGCTTTAGAGAGCAAAATTTGTGAGAAGAGGCATAGTACAATTCTTGTGATTTCACTACCAATATCAGCATGGTTGTACATAGCAGCGTACATCGAGAAGAGATTCACAAATCACGAAACAAAATTGACAAGTAACTACAAAGACGTAAAACCTTCACCTCTTGAGAGCATGTCTCAAGTTATACTTTATCCTTCGTCTTGGTGATAGACAAAGATGATATCTTATTCATCCATCTGAAGTTTCTTCATCATTCGTTAACGACCGTGCAGCTGTTCGTTTATCATTCGTCTTTCGTTCGTTTGTATTTCGTTCGTTCGTCTTTTTGTTCGTTCGTTCTTCGTCGTCTCTCTCTTCCTCTGACGAGTGTGACAACAAGCTCATAGTACTGAGCTCGATCGATCGATCGATCGATCGATCGATTGTGGAGCCGCAAATCGATCGTCTTCTTCGCGCACGAGCAATTTCGGAACGTATAATCTTTGCATTTACACAAGATTTTCTATTTTAGAGTCTCAAAGCGGCACTATCAAAGCAGCGAGGTTATTCGGAGTTGGTGTCGAACGCGTGGGATCAAGCAAACAGTGAAACAGGCAATTGGCTTCGATTGCTCTTACAAAATGGATGTAAGAAATTGTAGTTGCATTTCGTATTTTTATTAGGTTTCAAGTTTCGTATTTCCCGCTCCGATTATGGATTCCTCATTTTTTTATCAAGGCAGCAAGGAAGGGAACAGTTTGGTGTAGATTAGGGTTTTGTTTCGCACTTCGTTTTCTTGCGATGCGCTTCGACTTCGAGGCGAAGATTATTACCATTAAGCATCGTGTCTGTATATTTGGTCGATCATGCCAGGTTTGGACGTAGAGTATCACGTTTTAATACTTGTGTCAGTGTTACAAACGGAATAGTCTCGTTCTCCGGCTTCTAATTCAATAATAATTTGGAATTTTTTTGAACCTTTTTTCAATCTTTGAATGTGTACATACAACTTAAAAGCAATATGTTTAAAAACATAATCAAAAAAACGCAGCCTAAATCCATCCAAAATGCAATTGAAGAATTGTGAGAACGAGAATATTCAGTCTTCCGTAAACACTGACTTTTGTCTTGGATACTGAACGTGTTTGTATTTTTTTTCTAATCTGGAAAGAGCTTTTTGTCATATACTCTTATATAGCTATGCATTCTATTTTCTTCTTTGGAAACTGATGAGGCAGTTGGATACTTGTAAATTGTTAATTTTAGCGACGATGATCAAGAAGCGCATAGCAAAGACTAAGTTTGCCTGGTATCCTTTTGATTTGTAGGCTTCTACTCCGTTGGTAAAGAACGTGTTACTCTTAGATGGTGAGGGGAAGCGCTTGGCTGTCAAGTACTTCTCAGATGACTGGCCTAGCTTCGCCAATAAATTAGCATTCGAGAAATCGGTCTTCACCAAGACTCAACGAACAAGTGCTCGTACAGAAGGTATTTTTTGACTAACATGCTGTGGACTATAACTGCTGTATCTTAACAGTGACCTCTACAATTCATCTATAGGAGATGTACTCAAGCTACATGGTCCTCATTACGATTTGTGTATCTACAATACTGCAGCTGGAGAATGAGCTGAAATCGTATGGTTCTGATACTTTGATTTTGTATTGCAGCTGAGATTGGGATGTTTGATGGGTACGTTGTTGTATACAAATTCATCTCTGATGTCCACTTCTATGTAACTGGAGGTGAAGATGAGAACGAACTTATTTTGGCTATAGTTTTGCAAGGATTTTTCGATGCGGTTGCACTACTTCTCAGGTTACACTGTCCTTCATCTACCATGTTTCTTTTTTGATTAAGCTATTGTTCGCATTTAATAATGGAAATCTTCCGGGGTTGTCAGTAATGTGCAGGTTCATGACTTTATTCTAGGTTTGACAACAGTGTCCTAATAATATAGTGGCAAATCGACGGTATTCATCGACTGTGGAACTCATGTGAATGTTGCATGTGGTGCAGGAATAACGTCGAGAAGAAGAGTGTTCTGGAAAATTTGGATCTTGTTCTTCTTTGCCTTGATGAGATTGTGGATGGCGGGTATGCCTCTTACCTTTTACACCTTCTTCAAGATGTTTGGAGGCCATTGCTAAGGGCTTACAATTTTGTAGAGGATCGATTTGTGTTCTATGAGCTTTGTGGATATAGCTAGCGTCCGAACAGAGGCTCTATAATCGATACCGGTATGTGAACAGCGGTGCCAGATGAATGTCGCTTTGAGGGCATGTTTGTTTGTTTTGTAGCTTAGTTTGGTTGAACTTTATCAATTATTTAGCTGAATTTGTTTGTGTATTGCATATTTTTAGCTCTTTCGGCTTTTGATGGCAATAGTTGCCCTGACATGATCTTTCTGTACATAATCATACTGGAGACAGATGCCAATGTTATTGCTAGCAGAGTAGCAATGCGCGGTGCTGACGCAGATGTACCATTTTCTGAGCAGGTACATACATTATTGGCTCAATTTTCATGTTAATGTTCTTTTTTTCTTGAGGGCACATGGTTGATGGTCTGTAGCAGCTGTGCATCAACGAAGTTGAGGAATGGTGGTTGATGAGTCGTGCTTTTTCGGTGACAAACTGTAGACTAACAGGTTCAGGAATTAGCTTTAACTATTCCTATAGCATCTTGATTTTACCTTCAAAAACTGTATAGTACTTTGTAAACTAGAATTCATTGGTCAATTCTTCTATTTTTAGTGTTCCTTATTTATCATTTCGTGTAAATTTCCTTTGTTTTGTGCAGAATATTTTGCAGGCTCTTGCAACAGCGAGGGAGCACTTGGTAAGATCACTGCTCAAGTAGAACATTCCATGGAATTCCCTTATGGTGAGTTTGAAGAAGAGCATGACATTTTTAGTGTTTTTGTTGATAATCTACAGTGCCAGTTTCTAAGATAACAAGCTTCCTAGTGTAAAAAATATCTTTACGGTGTTTTGTCCAAGCAGAAAAGTAGCCTTTCTCTTATTGAAGTGTAGAGTCTGCAGTGATCTTCATATGTCACTGAAGGGATGTGTTGTTTACTAGAAACTTTTAAATGTAAAGTAAAAAGCGCTGGAAGTTTGTCCAGTGTTCATTTTTGGGTGGACAGTTTTCTATTAATACAAATACGTTTCCTTCACGGAATTTGTTTCAATTTTTGGTTTCATGATCTTCAGCTCGCTGCAGTTTTTGAATCTGCAATGAACTAGTTCACGCCTCAATGTGCAAATTTCTGTACATGAAGATGCTAAGGAGATTTGTTTTCATGCAATGTGTGATGAGATGTACTTGTCAGAGACAAGCTTGTTCAAAATCTTTTTTCCTACTAGTAGCGTACCAAATATCTGAGGCTTGCAAAGAATGCTGTAATCTAGATTGAAGCTGCCTGCCATGCAGAATGCGTATAACGCACTCGAGAAGAAAGAGATTATTGACCTCAAGGTTTAAATTCTCTTTCTACCTATGTTTCCGAATGCATCAAGTTTTTAATGTAATTGGACCTACGTTCTATGTATCAAGGCATCCCGCCGTTGGATGCGCAGGCACGATCGGAGGGACCAGATCCCTGCTGCCGGCGACTGGTCCTTCCGCGCCTGAATGACACGGCTCTACATCTACGAATATGGGTGTCAGATCTTCGTCAGGATCTGATCCGAATCCACTGATGTCTTTGAAATCTACCAATTATGTGATTCGATCTACGCAGTACCCTCGACAGACGCGGCCACGAGCCTCCCCGTCACTTAGGCCAGGCCAGTCGCCGGCAAACTCAATCGAGGCCTTCCGAGCGCATGGGGAGATCTAACGGCCAAGGGGATCCGAGCTGATGGGGCGGGCCATTCGGGGCAGCGGGCGGGCGGGGCGGTTTGAGAAAACATTGCGGGCTACAGATACAGAACGGATTGCCCTGTTTCTGTATCTGTAAAGCAGGCCAGTGAATACAATGACACGGGAATGGGCTTCCAGTATTAGCGCTCCTTGGGAGTGGTCAATTCACCACTAACAATCCCTGCGCAGCTGACCACGTGAGTCGTCACCAAACTGAGGATGGCTCTAGCTTTGGGTGAGTACATCTGATTGAACAGCTAGGCAGAGGTTCATGCACTAAAGAAACATGCTTGACATAAAAAAAACCATCTATTCACATGCAGCTGAAAGTGGCAACTGACAGTGTTGTTGCAGTTGGGGTTGCTCACATTTTCTTACGTACTTGTGATAAGCAGGAGCCTGGAAAGCATGCGAATTGTGAGGGATTTCCATGCCCACTCAAGAGGATTGGAGTGCACAAGTGCAACAGCGGGGTTGTAAGAAGCGCTATGTTTTGTGTCTAAAGGGCTCAATTTGGGGACAACTTCGAGCCAAAATCATTTGGAAGGTAATCATACTTCAGTTTGCTGCATTTGTGCTGAAAGTGGCATCCCTACAGATTGCACTTGACACATTTAAATAGAAGCGAGGGAAAAATTTATCAAGGTGAACTCGTGACAGCAGACTCCATGGATACTCTCAGGATAACTCTCTAAAAAGTGTAGTAAAGGATGCCAAAAACCTATGATGTAAGATTTCCACCGAACGATAGTAGATGAGAAGAGCAGCCAAATTTTGACAGGATGACAGAAGAGGACAGATTAAATTTTGCACATTGAGCAAGTGTCGTTGCCAAGTGTCACTGAATTGCAAAATTATGGCAATCAAGGACATAACTCGCAAGTTATTGATAACCCTGCCCTTGATTGCCGTTACCACATAATAACGCCAATGCAGTCTACCTGCGATGTGTGCAAATATTTATTTAGGGCTTTGAAAGTAAACATCGATTCACGGGCAATGGTGGTAGGAGTGAGGCGATGGATCCATGCAATTCTGAGTAAGAACTTCTTGGGTGGGAGGAAGGGGCGTACTGAGGTGGGCTGTGTGTTATGTTGGGGTTCATTGTGATTTATCCCATATGGTTTGGGATACTGGAAGTGAGAGTGAGGGTATATAGCCTTTGGGGTTTGGCAGGAGAAGTATACCTTTCTCGGCCTTTTGGCTAAGATCGAGTGTAGTATCTGTTCTTATCAGTTTAATATCTGATACGGGTCTCATCGAGGCCCATGATATTAATCTAATTTTTCAGCGGGTGCGGGTCCATCCGGCAGCTTGCTGCTCGGCCCCGCTCGTGTCGCCTTGGTCTTGCACTACCTCCTTGGCCAGCGCAGCCCCCACTCCCCTGCCTTCCGGGAGGGAGCCAAAGTAAACCCTAAAGTGGATTGTGTTTTCCACAAGCTTGCTTCTGTCTGTACCTGGTTCTGTCTGAAGTGCTACCAAGGAGAATAATTAATAATGTATTCTCAATTGGAGTTCAGATGTAATTTAGTGACGCCTGATTCAGATCTAGATTGAGGTAGGATGTCCTAAAACCACCAACTTACGAAATACGGCCTCATTTTAACAAGGTTATTTATGAGAATTTTGTTTCGGTCATTTGGAAGAAGATTTCTCACGGAATGCACAGATTTTTGCAATTTAATTCCCAATATCTAAAATTGATACAAATTTTTGAAGTGAAGAGAACTTTGTGAACCAAATTAGACCTCTAGATTTCCCCATGATTGGCCACACTATGTGGTACTAATTTTCACTCATAATGATACCCAAAACCACTGACTATTTCTTCACAATGTTTAGCATGCCATTGGTTTACTTGAATAGTGAAATTGACAATTTTGAGTCTCAATTGTGGTGGCTTTAACCCCTAAGTGACCGATCAACCATTTTATGGTCGCTGCCCTTTTTTTACGGGTTGCCCGAGATGAAAAAAAAACTTTTTTAGAAAATAAAAAATATTTTCAAATAGGAAATCAAATCTACTTTCCAACCCAATTTGAATCATGACAATCGGAGTTAACCCTTTAAGCTCAACACTGTTTTCAAAGATACGTTATAAAATGCTAGATGAATACCAAAAATCGTGTTGATGTACAAAGCAAAGTTGTAAATGTCAACGTGAAGATCACATCTGTACGGTTGGATTTATCATGTTTTTTATTAAGTATTTTTAATTATTTTTGCAAGGTTTTCTCTTGAAATTCGATTAAAAATCCCGCATTAACACAAAAAAACTTAAAATATGTAATGAAATTGGAATAACATGCTCTATGAGATGGTATGGTTTCCATTATTTGATTCTACTTATTTTGGAAAATCATGGTTTAGGTCTCACTTTTTGAACTAAAAATGAAACTTGACATAAACCAATTGTGTGATTTTTCCAAAAAGCATAATAACTCATTTTAAAAATCCAAACCGTACAATAGATAGTAAACTTGCACAAGAACTAAGAGAAATTTATGTGGATGGAAAATTGTCCAATTCGGATGAGAATCGAATAACTTGAATCTGTTCGTCGTTCAAATACTGGACGCAGGAGCGTCAAAGGGTTAAACTCCATCAAGGAGAAATTTTCAAAAACAAACACCTCAACATTGTCCTAGTGTTACAAAACTTACTATTTCGGGAAAGTAATGATGTTCCCTCTTTCTAAAAAAATTATTTTTTGAAGTTTAGAATAGAATGTCTAGTTCGACCAATCATACCAAATTTCAAATTCTAAAAATAAACATTGTAATTTTGGTGAATATTCAATGATAAATGCTTCTAAATTTGTTTAATGAGCATCTAAAACATTTTTTGAAAGTTTGACCGTACAGATAATTACTAAACATTGTGCTTCTCATTTTCTCTTTTGGACCAAACTTCATCGAAGTTGTAGAAACAACATTTTATAACACATTTAGGTTTTGCCCTTACCCCCTTTGTCATTTAGAGGTTAAGAAAGGTCTACATGTCATGATTGGAAGAGGTGGTGGTTTTAGGACATCCTACCTTAGTGACGTCTTAAGAGTTAGTCATAATATTTTGAAGTACACTAAATCGTCTTTCTACTGTACCAGTACTGTAGTTTTCATTTTCAAAGTTGATCCCTAAACGTCCTCACCTTCTCCAGATTTGGGACTTTTGCAAAGATGCATTATAAAATGCCACTAAAAGGGATATTTGGAACTTGATGTATGAATAAAAGTTTTACATTGTGAATTTAAATTCTATCCATATAGTTAGATCTACGATTGCTATCACCAATATTTTTGTATAAAATTTGAAACTCATAATTCAAAATTCTTTTGTAATTTGATTATAAATAAGATATTGACAATCTAAGAATGAAATTTGTTGTGATGGGTTGAAATGTAATACTCTAATTGTAGTGATTTTTGGAGATTTTTTATTGCTTGATTTTATGAGTTGACTTTTTTAAGAGCACTTTTACACTGAAATCTTCAAAAAAATTGGTGGAACAATGTGGCATGAAATGAGGCATAAATGTTTCACAAATCATCCTCTTTCTAATCAAATCACACATGCATGAAGCTAACTTCCTATATAAAACTTAGTAAAAAAATCCACACTGCAAAAGTGCATGATAGATGAAAAAATCAAGTTCAAATTTGTTCATCGTTCAAAATCTGAACAGTTGGACATTTAGGGGTTAGCCCTTGAACGTATTGATCCTTTGAACACAAGTAGATGCTAGTCTAAACATAAATATTAGTGTGGCTTACATGTACATGTGGTGTATACGAGACGATCATTGCAAGCATAAAATCTACCCAACAAATTTGACATACTTGCATTTGGAGGCTTCTTCAATATTATCAACATATCCCCATCATAAGAGATTTACTTTAATTTGTTAAGAATTAATAGGCTTGCAATGGTGACTTGGATGAAAGTCATTTAAGATTGTATCAAAAAGTTACAATGCTTTGAATTTGTTTGTGATCCAGTTGGTGAACATTGGGACACTTAGGGGTTAAATCTAAAATTGTCTCTATGTCAATGATAATTAAATGGGAATGTAGCATACAAAATAGTCTATGTGCCAATACTTTAAATGATCAATATAACACCTTTTTGACATTGTAATATAGCAATAGGATGAGATTTTAAAGTTGAGAAAAGTGTAAAAAATGTCAAAAAAAAAGTGTTGGAAAGAGTTAAATCAAAGAAAAGTGTCGAAAATATTGTCTTTCTTTGTCTTTTTTAGGAAAACGTACTAAAAATACATATTTTAAGGGGTCTAGCAAAAGATTTATGAACATCATGCTTTATTTAAATTACAAAAACACTTGGTTTTTGCAAATACAAAGTTTAGTTTAACCACAAGTTAAGTATCCTCATCTACATCGATGAGATTGGAGTGGATGATTGGGAGAGAAAAAACTACCACTATAGGGGTGGATGATTAGGGTGTTTATTTAAAAAACCTAAATTTTGATTCTATTCAACTTTTTTTATACTCTTTTCAACCCTTTTTTCAACATTTCCTCTATTATATGAAGTTTGACACTTTTTTCAACGCTCTTCTAATATATCACATTCAATTCTCTTTTTGAGACTCTTTTGACGGTAAGTGTTGAAAAATGAAAAAAATCCAATTTTTTTGGTTACTTTAGTAAGAGAAAATTTAAAAAAAAAGCGTAGTTTGAACATCTATTTTTTTGTGAGAAGTGAAGAAGTGAACTTTTTTGTGAGAAGTGAGAAGTGAACTTTTTTTGGAAAGAGCCAAGATTTCATTTAAAGGTTTAGTTCATTCTCCACATCTCAACCTACAAGCTTTTTTCTTGATCCGTTTATTGCATTACATTTGGCTATGGTCTAAAGAAGCCATTACTTAAATGCTTACTTTTCACCTTCCCTAACATCCAATGAATTAATGTGACTTTTTGTGATGTCTAAATTGACTATTGGTAAGGTAGAAATGCCCATTATACTTACCTTTTCAATTGGGAGATCTATTGTTTGTTTGAATAGCATTTGTCGTAAGATTCTTAAAGTTTATAGAGTGGTTATCATCTACTGTGACAATAGAGAAGAATAATTTTTTCTATAATACTATTCTAGTTAAAGGTGTTTTCACGGTAGGGCATTCAAAATGTGTAGTGTGACATCGCATAACAAGCAAAATTTGGCTGTAGACATTTTCTATTGGTTATTGCAATTGAAATTGGTTTTTTGGCAAAAAGTTAACTACAATGAAAATGTATTCTAAGATTTTAGGTATATTAAATATTTCAAAAATAATATAAAATAGTATATGGACCAAATTGTAATACATTGCGTTCGGTGATGTTATAGAATAAATACCTTATTGCCTTAATTTTTCAAGTTTTATTGAAGATATAGCGATGGCAATATTTTTTTCAATTTCTATAATACAAAGGTACCATATTCAAAAAAGATTCCAAAAAGATTATGTGAGCAAGGTGGTTATTAGAGATTTATGGTGGAAATTTTTGTCCGTATGGTCAAACTTCCCAAAAATAGTTTTAAATACTCATTTAATGAATTTTCAGGCATTTACAATTTACTAAAATTACAATTTCTATTTTTAGAAATTGAAATTTGGCATGATTGATAGTGTTGAATGGAACAACAAAGCGCATTGGAGCAATATTGTTGAAAACCATAAAACAACATTTTCAAGAGACAATGTTGAGAGGAACAAAAAAATGCATTAAAGCAACATTGTTGAAAAGCACACAAAAGGGCGTTGGAGCAACTCACACTCTTGAGAGGTACAAAACATTCATTTGTTTAGTAAGGCAGTGTTGAAAGGCACAAGAAAGTGCTTTGGAGATTCCGGCATTGGTGAACACACGCAACAAGGACACACCCACTGGGTCCACCCATTAAATCTATGTAATTATACTTAGTACATCTACTAGTAAGTATACTAAATTGCACTTACACTTTTAGGTTGTAAATTTAGGTTATTCCAATAGGTGAAAATAAAAAATTTAAAGTGTTGTCCCATCTCTCTTCCATAAGAGCAGATAAGATGTTATGACTAATTAATTTAATTTTAATTTATGTGATTTTAGCTTTTGTAACATGACATCAGAGTAGGCTATTTGATCTTGAAAGATGAAGGTGTTTATTCACCTTCATCTTCCGTCTTTTAAAATAATTATAGAACTAACTAAATAAAAGTTAAGAAATTAATGAGTATTGTAATTTTGACATTATAATCTTGTCACAATTGAAGGATGACCTAGTATGGGTACCCCCTTCAAAAACAGTGTGATTTTTGGAAAATATCTTTTTAGTAAGAAGAAAACATTGAAAAATTACAAAAATTAGAAGGTGTTAAAGACACTATTGCTGCAACTATATACCTGGTGTTAAAAATAGAATTTCTAACACACATAAAATGAGTTAGACATAAGTCACACTATGCATAAAGGTGGTACCTATATTAGGCCTTCCCCCAATTTAATACATCAAACTTAAGAAATATTACAAAATTTGATGGCCACTACTTTGAAGATTCGAAGCACAATTTAAAATTAGTTTTAAAATCTGAAAAATTATTAAGACTAGTTAAAGGTGTATAGATTTACCTTCAATACCACCAAGAAATGCATAGGGAATAATTACCCATGCACTAATCACAAGATTGGTATTAAAAAGGAATGGAAAGATAAAGACACTATAGACGCCAACCTAATATAATTCACCTTCTATTATTTTTTGCACACCCTATACATTAGTCCCATGAGGAAACAAGGAAAACGTAAAATTTAACCTAGAAATATGTTTATTGTTGATGTTAAAAGTATGTTCAAGGCAATAATCAAAGATTACCATTTACCAGTCCAATCAAACAGATCAATTATAATATCCTGCAATGTAATATTCTTAGAAGATCATTCAAATATCTAAATTGTAATAAAGTTGTTAAATTGTATACTAATAAATTTCTTAACATCTTCAAATATAACCATTCCAAATACCACAAACTATAATAGGTCTCCAATGGTGAAAGATATATTAAAATTTGTATTAAAATTGTATAAATACAATGGGCTTAATCCAAAAGACGTTCGGATTCAAGGACATTAAATATCACTACCATTCAGGCACTTACCGTGAATCACTCCTTTCCAATGACTCATCATTTTTTTGATCCATCTCAATTTGTCCAAAATGAATCCATATTGAAGGTAGAATAAGTAAAAAAAAAGTAAATCCAAAACAAAACTATGGATGCATACCAATCTAGATTCATTTTATAAACATCTATTTTTAGAACTTGATTCCATATCTTACAAAGAATCATTACAAGGTTTTCAATCAATCCAATGTTAAGGAGTTATCAATGTTGAATTTCAATCATTAATCAAGAATAATACATGGGAACTTACCACTCTACCCTCCAACCATACCACAATTGGATGTAAATGGATTTTCAAATCAAAATATGGTCCTACAAATAGAATTGTTAAACAAAAAGTCCAAGTAGTAGCTCAAGGATTTTCACAGCACGAAGGATTAAACTATTATGAGACTTTCTCTCTTGTCCTCTTGAATATGCTGCAAGCTTGCATTTTCAAAAAGCCCATTTTATTATTTTAACAACTAAACAAGTTCCATTGCAAAGGGTAACATGCAACAACCAAAGCGGTAGAGAGGAAAAGGCCCGTTTTGAAAAGCAATATCATACTAGAACTGAGCCCATTGTAAGTAACAACACCTACAATACATTCAACACAAGGTATCGGTATATACAATTGAAAAGGCCTTAGTAGTCTCATTCGGTTTTAACCTCACAATTTTCTTTTCTCCAAAGTCCAAACTCAAATAAAAAATCATTCTTAGAAAATACAAAGTTTGTAAACGAGAGAGCACTCATAGAAGAATGAAGATAGAAGAATGAAGATAGCCACAACAGGAACTTTGACACTGAGATGATTCAACCAGTTAGAACACTAAAACCTGAAGCCTATATATTCAAAACCAGAACCTAATAGACAAGTTGTGCTAAAAACATGAACCTTAGCGAACTAAAAAGAGGGCAAATAACAAGAACGCAAGCGTCTAAATAAGAGCCCTCACTGTGAGGTCACCCAACTTGAAGGAAAGACTACACAACCTCAAGAAACAAAGCCACTAAGACTAAGAGGGGAGAAGAAAGAAAACAAACAACAGATGAAAAACCAACCTAGTCAACAATCAAGAGGAGAAGGATCCTTTACAGGACAAATAACAACAACGCAAACGTCCAAATAAAATCCCTAATGGCGAGGTCACCGAAGGCAACACTACACGGCCTTAACAAACAAAACCACAAAAACTAGGAGGCGAGAAGAAAAAATTAAAACAAACAAGGGAAGAAAAACTAACCTAGTCAACAGCCAAGAAGGGAAGGACTACTTAATTGGTCAAACATCAACATGGAAGACCAATAGACAAATTGTGCTATATTAGTAAAAGTGTTGTTTTCTAAACATGATGGATAACTAGTACCTTCCTGAAAGGAGCATGTACAAGAGGGAGTCATGATTGTAGTAAAGTCACTAATGAAAGATTTTTGGTATAGAGAACATATAATCAATAAATGTTTACTATCAATTAGGTATTTGGAGTCAAATGATGCATAATTATGCAACATGGAAAATTACATGCAATATGGCTAATAGAGTGTATCTTGTTAAGGATTTAACTAACAAGACATTATTCAAAACGAACACTCGTGGCACTTGTGGGGCATAGGTTATATAACAATAGAAATCAAAAGCTAGCATTTAGTTCAACCCTTGTGATTACGTTCAATTGGCTTTATAGAGTTATTGTAGAATTATTGTAGAATTATTGTAGAGTTATTATAGAGTTATTAGAGCAGGTGCTTATAATTAGTATCAAATAGGCTCCCAATATAGTGCCAAATAGAAAAATACTCTTCTTCGGCAAGGTGCCCAATAGTTATTTTATAGTTGTCTATCCCTTTTTTGAAACTGCCCAATTTGTGAATGTTATTTGAAGTCCAATCAAGATATAAGTTTGATATTTTATGATTCCTAATTTACTTTTTCCAAATAGGTTGTATCAAATGTTGAATTTCACTTTGTTTATTTCAGATGTGGTTCAAATTATTCTAAAATTTCAATTTATTGTCACAATTTACTGAAAGCTAGAATTTTAGTGCCTCTCATGTCACTAACTATAGCTCCAAGAAATCTCAAATTTTTTGTGCATACTCTTAGCTTGATGACAGTAACATTGAACAAAAGTTGCCAACAAATTAAATCTTTCCTTGAACATCAGGACTTGGTCAATGTTGTTAAATTGTCAAATTTAGTAGTAAACCCAACATTTTTAATTTTTTTTTGTTATAATCTGAGAATTTGTAAGTCATACTAAAACCAAATTTGATACACATGTTGTTGACACCCTCCCTTCAAAGATCCTATTGTTAAATTACCTCATAGACTTGTACTTTTTGGTTGGAGTAGCAAATTAAGATTGTAACTCTCTGGAATTGCCTCCTCTTTGAATGAAAATGGTTATGTCTTTTAAGGGTTATAAAAATTATTTATATACATCATGCTTTATATAAATTACAACAAATACTGGTATTATGCAGGTACAAAGTCTAGATTAACCACAAGTCAAGTATCTTCACCTATGTACAATGACAAGATTGAAAGTTCAAACTATACTGGTGAATGGAAACCAGGAAATAAACTATCCATACACGTAGGGATTATATATTCAAAGATAGAAACTGTCTTTATTGAACTTTTTTTAGTAGTCTTTTGACGCTCTTTTAGTCATATGTTTATTATATGACATTTGACACTCTTTTCAATGTTCTTCTAATATATCACAATTACCGCTCTATTGACATTTAAGTATCAAAAAGTGATTCAGCACTTTCTTTTGTCATTTTAGCAAAAGGAAATTGTGAATTAAAAATATAAAAACAACTCTTTTGTTTGTTGGTGGATAATGGATTTTATTTTTGGAAAGAGCTAAAATTTCATTTCAAGGTTGAGTTTAGTCCTCAAACCCTTGCCTACAAACTATTTTCTTGATCCGCATTTGGCATTATATTTGGTTAAAGACTAAAGATACGTGACTCACGTTGCTCTAGCCCGCCTTTCTTGCGCAACAACATGACACTCCATGCTTAGTCATATAGCCAATTTGAATATGCTGCAAGCTTGACTTTGAGAAGCCCACTGGGAAACTTTCATAACATGCAACAATCAAGGTCCTAAATAGGAAAAGGTCCGCTTTGAAAAGCAGTCTCATACTAGAACAGAGCAAGCAATAGCACCTACCGTACATTCAAAACAAGGTATCGGTATATACAAAGGGCCCTCGTAGTCTTATTTTGTTTTCTCCTCACAATTTTAATTTCTCCAAAGTTCAAATTCAAAAATAAATCATTCTAAAAAATCTCTTGAGAGTTTGTAAACAAGAGTGTGGCGAGAGAAGAAAGAAGATAGTGGCAACGGAAACCTTGACGCTCATATAAATGAACGAATTAGAACGCTAAAATAGGCCTAAGTCTAAATATCTTGAAACTAAAACCTAATAAACAAACTGCGTTAAAAACCTGAAATCTAGGGAATTAAGAAGAGGGTAAATAACAACCTGACAAGTATCCAAATAAGAGCTCTCACGGCCAAGTCACCCAAGGAATCACTACACAACCTACTAAAACTAAGAGGGTAAAACACAATCACCATGGAATTTGTTTTACTATTTGAAGGTGTAGTTAGAGCTCTTCAATTAGTTATTTCGAATCAAAGGCTACATAATTATGCCACATAGGAAATTACATGCAATAGGGCTAATAGAGTGGGTCTTGTTTAGAAACTGATTAACACAACATTATTCAAAATGAACCCTTGTGTCACTTTCAACTAAAGGATTCATGATGAGTAAAAACTTGCTTTTGTCTTATGGATTGACAAGAAGCATGTCTTCATACTCTCATCACATTCTTTACCTATTAGAAAAGATGAGAAACAAACATTTTGCAAGAAGAAGGTACAGTAGATCGAACGGACGTACAAATGAAGTCCTACTAGTACTCTAATTCTTTCCTAGTACACTCTAATTAAACATGAGAGGTGTAGATGTGGCTAACCAACTAAAGGAAATTTACTCTTATTTGGACAAAAGCCACAGGTGCTCATGATTAGTTTAAAATGGGCTTCCAATATAATGCAAAATGGAAAATTACTCGTTTTGGCAAGGTATCCAATAGTTATTTTATAGCTACCTATTCCTTTTCAGGAATTACCCAAATTGTGAGCGCAATTTGAAGTCCAATCAAGATATAAGTTTAAAATTTTCTCATTTTCTCATTTAATTTTTTCCAATGGGTTGCATCAAATGTTGGATGTCACTTTACTTTTTGCAGATGTGGTTCCAGGGGGGGTGACTTACAAAATTTTAGCATGTAATGTGTGGCCAAAGATATGGTATTTTTTATTTAGTGCAAATAAAATTTTGAAAATTATTTGAGGTTATGTATTGTTGTGAAAATAGGAGATTGAGGATTATAATAAATATATGGTTATAGATAAGATAGTAACTTTTTCTTTTTTAGATATAATGTATAGTCTGGTATAAGCACCCTAGGTTGGGGATAGGAGTACACTCTATACTCCCGCCTTTGGACGTAATTTGAAATTGGATGAAAACGTGTGGTTCAGGGTCACGACGAATGAATTCAGTTCGGCCTTCTCTCCCATTGGGAAAGATGGGTTCAGTTGAGTTCCTGTACATTGTGGCTAGGGTTGTTCGGGTGGAAGGGTTTGCGCCGCTATGGGTTTCTTGGGAGTTTGAGCGCCATAGTTTCTTCCGCTTCTGTTTGCTGTGGTTTAGGGTTCTCAAGCAAGATTTTGGTGGTTTAGGTTGAGGCTATGGCTGATCGGTTAAAAATTTGGACCTTAGAAGATGAATCTGCTGCGCCAGAAGTATTTGATAAGGTCAAGGCTTTGGGGGAGGAGACGCTTGCGTCGTTGAGGGTTAGGCTTGAGTTCTTCCGCTCTCCGGTTAGGGTTTTGGGGATTTTCTTTTTGCGCAGTATCATATGACGCTGCTCCAAGATGTTGAGATGGCGCTGCTCAAGGATGTATCAAATGTAGCTGCTCCAGTATCAGTTGGCGCTGCAGCAAATGCACCGTGCACCTGGCCAAAGTTGGAGCCGCAAACCCTAGATAGGTTGCTGAAGGAGCTGAACGAGGCAGACGAGGACGTCACATCAGAGTTCAGGTTCGCCCCCTTCCCAAATTGCAGATTCTGGATTTTAGAGGTGGTCGTTGTTGTGTTTGACCTCGCGGATTCTATGCTTTGAGACTAAACCCTAAAGTTGCGTTTAGTGTGATGGAAGTAGCTAGAGCGCAAAGTCTTATCTTTGCGTGGGTGGTGTTTCTCCAGGAGTTGGGCAACGATGACAGCCCTTAGTGACCTAAAGCCGCTGGGGAGGTTGACGCAGTTGGAGGCAATTGCACCTGACGTGCTGCTGCTTGGGTTCGTGCAGCAGGCCACCGCATGGTGTTACAATTGGAGTTTTCGCCGAGTGGGGATGCGTGATTGGGTCATCGGGCACGCGGGCTGCGTCTAGCTTCTGGCGAAATTGACGTTGGTGAACAAGGAGTGGCGGGATGTGGTTGCGGCGACGGTGGAATACGCGGCGTTGCGGTTGGCGCAGTTCGACTTGGTTTGGGAGTGGCATGACTTGTTTTGTAGATACTGCGTTCTTAAACGCATTTTTCAAAATATACTTTGTTTCATCTGGGATTTGTCTCATGGCTATAAATGTAATGGTCTTTTCTTTACGTTCTTTTGTTGTGAAGCTCTTGCCACGTTGAGACTTTCAGATTGTAGATGATGGTGGTTTAAAATCGTTTTGTTGTTATCATAAACATTGTGCCTCGTACTTTGCTCTGTATGGTATACTAACTTCATGCTGCAGCCCTCTTTATATCTGTCTATGTAGTTCTGCGTCCTCACCTCCTCATAACCTACTACGCCACAAATCCTTAGTCCAAAATCCACGCTAATTTTCTAATTTGATTTGTTATAATGAAGTTATGGTACTATAAAATGCAATCATCCTGTAATTTGAACTAAATGTATGGTTATAAAAAATATAACAATTTAGAAAATTAGGTAATGAAATGGTCACTTTAATTAGGTCCAACCACCAAAATACCTCCTAGAAAAATACCCCTCGGTCACACGTGATATACAAACCCCCTATAGAGTCACCCCCCCGATACTTCTTTTGTGATTACTATGAATGATTATTATGTACCCAGTAAAACTTACACGTTATCTTTAGCTCGATCACAAACACTTAAGTAATTATGCATGCCATGTCATCCGTCATAATCTAAGAAATCATTTCAGTCTACAATCGCATCACTCCAAAAAAGCTTTCTTGACCACATTTTGATTGATTCAACATGTTAATAGGTGATCTATTTCATATAATCCCCAAATCATAGCACAGTGGTCTTGATGATTACTCCCTATGTTCCAAAATAAAACTTAGCATTGCTTCAAATTGGATAGTTCTCAAAAGTGCTATTAATTTAAGAATAGATGGAGTAGTTTTTGGTCAATTTTTAGTAAAAGAAAAGAGAGACTTGTACACTCCTCGGGGGGTGCACCTTTGATTAAAACCTAGAATCACGTGCGTTCGCTGCATACTCTAAAAACCCCCTATATACAAGTTTTTTTTGTGAAATGAAGTAATATACATACAATTGCAACAGTAAATATACAAGTGACAATATGTATACACAAAAAAACATCCATTCATATATAGTCATTAACATAAATATACAAATATAATTTTGAACAAAAATCAACCCTTACAATATGTATAACAAAATATTCTAACTTTCATCAGCAAAGTCGTTGAAAACTTTTTCATCTCCTGGATGTAACTCTTAAACATTTGATTCGGCAATATATGTCATTGTAGCCAATGCAATTTATTGTCTCTAATTCTACCATCAAATGATCAATAAGATCATCTGTCCACTTGCTGTTAGTCTCTTTTTGATACCAACATAAACCAATCTCCACGTTTGATAGACGGTTGATCAAGTCAATTGGATCCCTACACTCCACCCGACGATTACCAAACTTCCTCTGCATCCTATAAACCCTCCCAACAAACCAAACCTTAACTTGAGTAAATTTTTTGGCCTACCTCGTTTTTTCACAGTTTTAGCTTCAGGTGTGCTCAAAAAACACACACCACAGTCACAACCAAGCTTTATCAAAGTATCATGGTTTCCGGCACTAAGGAGTTTAGGCTTCATATACAATATGTCAGCCTTAATTCGAGTCAACCGATCTTTAGACAAAGTAGGATTGCCATTCAATTGACTAACAAGTGTACTTTTAAAAATTCTAGATTTCCCTACCATTACATAAGCCATAGCTGACTTTACATTTGATAGAGAGGGAATTTCAACACCTTCATGTTCATCAACAAGAACATCCAAAGTATGTCAAAGTTGACTCTCCAACTCAACATCTTCATTTATGTCATCTTGAGCCAATGACTGCAGCCCTTCAGCCTCTATGAAAGCATCCTTGCATGAATTTGAATTGCCTCCTTCAACACCACAATTTTCCTTTTCACCACCTTGTGTAATAGGATCATCAATCAATATGTGATTATAATCACATTCATCTTCCTCCATACTTCCAAACAAATGAGCTTCAATTTATTTTTTCATGTATCCATGGTTCTACTCACCAACTACCATCTCTCACAACATCGGGTTTCATACCCAATTCAGCAGACATTTCTTGAGCCTCTTGAAATCCCAACTTCAAAGCTAAAACAATGAGATCATCATTTTCCACACATGAATAATCTCTCGAATTTGCAGCTTCTAATGTAGAATTCTTTTCCAACTCATTCCATATGTGAGTTTGTTTTTTGTGAGTCCTCACAAAACGTGGACCAGTAGGATTGACCTCGAATTCGACTATGCGTGCTAATGCTCCTGCACTTTCCAGAAGATCAATCCCATCATAGCTCATCTCGTTTGAAATCATACTACCCTATAACTGAGGTTGCTAACGAAAATCGTTCATCCTAGTTTCATCCAATATGAAAACTTATGCTATGTAATATAGTAACACTACCATACAAGTACAACTACAATATAATTTTTAGAGTCCCTCCATATATGTACGTAATTACAAGATATAATATGTATACCATATGTATACGTAATACGGAAAAATTCAAATCAATATCCCTCCTGTGCACTCACGTATACTCGTACATAATTAGTACAGTGCAACCCCTGAGGTACACTCAGCATGTGCACTCAAATGTGACCAAATTCACTCAAATGAACAGTTCTCAAAAGTGCTATTAATTTAAGAATAAATGACATAGTTTTTGGTCGATTCATAGTAAAAGAAAAGAGGAATTTGTACACTCAACATGTGCACTCAAATGTGACCAAATTCACTCAGATGTAACCAAATTTACTCAGAAATCCACTCCAGGCTGAGTGTAAAAGTCCCTCTTTTCGGAAACAGTGAATTGAAATGACATCTCTACTGACCAGTGAGGTGACATACCCTGATCAATTGCCATGATCTCTGCTTGTTCGGAGTGTACCTGAGTTCCTTCCTTGCTTTCTTTCTTTCAATTCATTCCGGCCTTCTTCACGCAAGCAGGCAACGGTGGCGAGCGCACACACACGCACTGATTCTTCACCTTCACTCGATCTCCCGGGTAGGCCTCCCACTTTTCATTAGATCCTCATTCCTCAATACATGTTGCAGTTTACGTTCGTCTAAAGTGTTCTAGATCCTTAGTATTCTCTTCAAGATGCTGGTCTGATTGTTTTCCCCACCTTCCTGTTCTATTTTGTTCGCTGTTTCCGAGCACATTTTGTAAGTTTGGCATGATGAAGTTGGTAACGTTCGTTTTGGTGCTCATGGCTTTAAGGCCTTTTCAAGTGGTGATGTGGGGTTCAAATTATCTTGAATTTGCAATCTTCAATCACACTAAACCCTAAAGCTGCGTTTAGTGTGATGGAAGTAGAGCGCATAATGTGTGGTTCAAATTATCTTGAATTTGCAATCTTTTGTCACAGTCTAGTGATAGCTAGAAGTTTAGTGCCTCTCATGTCACTAACAATGGCTCCAAGAAATCTGGATTTTTTTTTGTGCATACAGCATACTCTTAACTTGATGACAATCACATTAAAAAAAAGTTGCCAACAATTTAGATTTTCCTTGACCATTAGGAATAGGTCATTGTTGTTGGATTTTCAAATTTAGTAGTAAACCCACTAGTTTTGTTTTCTATTTTTGTTATAATCTAATAATTTGTAAGTCATAGTGAAACCAAATTTGATACACATGTTGACACCCTCTTCTCAAAGATCCTTTTGGAGAAAGCTTTTTGCGGATATCAATATGGATCAAGAGGGTTAAAGGTGAGCACAAAAACCAAATAAATTAAGCTCTATGCCGATATCGGTATTGAACAAGAAAGACCGACAAGTGTTGTGACTTGAGAGTCACAAGAAAGTGCGTTGGAGAGACAATGTTGAGCGGTATATGAAATTGCTTTGAAGAGGTAGTATTAAAAGGCACAAGAAAACGCGTTGGAGCGATATTGTGGAGAGGCATAAATGGAGAGACAATGTTCAGAGGTACAAAAAACGCATTGTTGGAGCGACAATGTTGAGAGGCATAACACATAGATTGAGGGAGGAGTTAAGAGGCACAAGAATGTACATTGGAGATTCCGGCGTTGGTGAATTCACGCAACAAGGACACACCCACAAGACCCACTCATTAAATCCCTGTAACCATACGTAGTACATCTAGATACTAGTATACTAAGTTACATTCTTAGGTGGTTACTTTAAGTTATGCAAATAGGTGCAAGTCAAAAACTTAAGATGTTACTCTATCTTGCTTTCATAAGATAAGATAAGATCTGTTAAGACCAAATAACTTTTTTGCACAACTTATACATTAGTCCCATGAGAAAACAAGGAAGAAATTAAATTTAACCTAGAAATGTATTTAATGTTGATTGGCTTGGAGTATGTTCCAATAATCAACGGTATTGTTTGCAAGTCCAATCAAACAAATCAAATATAATAATATCCCACAATGTAATATTCCGAGAAGATCATTCAAATTATTGAAATCTAAAAACAATAATTCACATGATGATGACAACAGTCATGTCATTACTATCGCTTTATTTTATTACAATCATCTCTTACTTTTGACAATTTAATACATGTTGAAAATCAACTTCGGAATCCTGGGTCCATTCCTATTCTATATTTTGTACCTGTACCACATAAACTTATGGAACATTAAATCCAAGACAGTTATTAATCAATTTGAAATTCCAAGTATATCCAAAATATAGCCTTCTCAAGTCTCAACGAGTTAATCTACATCAATAGATATAACCTTTCTAAATATCACGAACTATAATAGGTCTCCAGTGGTGAAAGATATATTTCACAATTTGTATTAAAATTGTAAAAGTACAATGAGCTTAATCCAAAAGAACTTTTGATTCAAGGACATAAAATATCACTACCACTTAGGCATTTATCTTGAATCATCCTTTTAATTTCAATGGCTTGTCACTTTCTCCATCCATTTCAATTCGTCTAAAATGAAATCCATAAAGGTAGACCAAGTACAAAAAATATATATCCAAAAGAAAACTATAGATGTAAACCTGTTTAGATTCATTTTATGAAAATCTAACTTTAAAACCTAATTCCATATCCTATGAAGAATCATTACAAGCTTTTGAATCAATCCAATGGAATGGAGTTACGTGTGGAGTTATCAATGTTGAATTTCAATCATTAATCAAGAATAATACATGGAAACTTACTACTACTCTATCCTCCAACCGTACCACAATTGAATGTAAGTGGATTTTCAAAACAAAACATGGTCTTACAAATGGAATTATTAAACAAAAAGTCTGTCTAATAGTTCAAAGATTTTCACAGCAAGAAGTATTAAACTATTACAAGACTTTCTCTTTTGTCCACAAATCTTCATCAATAAAAGTAATTTTGGCTTATTGTACACATTTTGGATTACATATCCATAAGATGGATATTTGCACAACCTTCTTCAATGGACATTTGATAAAAGAAGTATTTGGCATGTCTTCATCAAAAGGCCTTTATGTTTTTGATGAAAAAAATCTCTTTTGAAAATTACCTAAATCATTATATGGCAAAAAATAGTCATCAAGAATTTGGAACGAACAATTAGTCCCTTTCTTTTATTAAAATGGTGGAATTCCCGCTTTAAAAAGCCAAACAAGTTTCTTAAACACTAGGGCTTGGTTTAGACTCCTCTAGAAATCTAATTGCATAAAATCGCATTACCACAACCAACCATTCATACTGGTGCAATGCATTGTTATTGGTAATTGTGAAATGCACTAGAACATAGAACGTGGGCTTGAGGAACTTACCCTCTACATTTAATGCCAGGTTACACATCTGCTCTTGTGCATAATTTGATATTTCATCACTTGGGTTATCGCACTTGCCATAAAATATCACGTTACACATTCATGCAATTGCATAAACCGATACATATCACATATGGCTACGGAGTATCTTGCAACTGGCCAACTTTCTTCTTTAATAAGTACATCACAAATTTTGCAAGTCATGTTTTTGCAATGTTTTACATATGTTGTTGAGATGAACATGGATAAATATGTTCGACATACGTTTTACATATGTTAATTGTATTAAAGCCATAATCATTATATTGAGACTTTTTGCAGTCTCATTTTTATCCTCGACTCAAAGATAAATTGCTTTATCTCTTTACAAGTATTCTTTTATAAGTAAGTAACAACACCAACTTTAGAATTTCATTATAGAATCTCTATTTCAATTTTTTTTGTTTTTTTGTTTTTTTTTGTTTTGGTTTCAATTATTATTTTTAAAATGAAATTTTGAATAATTAGTATTTCGTCTAAAAACTTGCAAAAGTCTCAATACAACAAATATGGTCTTAGTATAAAAAACATAATTATGAACAATATATTACAAACATGAAAAAACAAATTATGATAAAATTTACATATTTGTAATATGTTCTTCGCATGCTTTTCTACGATAAATATACATTAAACGTATGTCAAACGTAGTCACTCTTGTTCATCTCAATAACAACATTTTAAAAACACGACTTTCTAAGTTTGTGATGTATAGAGTGTGATGTATGAGAACATGTTTCTTGTCCATCCATTGGACAAGAGCAAGATTGCCTTCATCATGAATCCTCTAGTTGAAAGTGTTGCGAGGGTTCTTTTTGAACAATGACTCTTATTAGTCAGTTCCTTAGGGAAATTCACTCTATTAATCCTAATTGTCCATGTTGCAAATGTGCCCTTTGACTCCAAATACCTAATAAAAGAGCTCTACACTAATTAAAAAATTATGCATGGTGGTTGTGTATCTTCTATCTCAAAGATCTTTCAACAGTGACTTCACAACATTAGCTCCATGTTGTGCCTCCCTCTTCTTAGAAGTAGTTTTAGCCTCACCTTTCCCATGTGCGATAAACCTCTTGTGTACAAAAATAGAACTCACAATGTTATGTATGAAAATTTTGATTAACGTTGTTCATGCATAACCTTCTACACACTTGGCTGTAACCTCAAAGCAACATAACCTTATAGCATTCACTACTGGCTAAGTCTAAATGCGCACAAAGTTTGTTGATATGTCTCCAATTCTATAGACGGTTAGCAAAGTTTGGTTTAATAAAAATTAATTTGCATGCACATTGTGAACACAAAGGAGTTTGTGTGATACGGTCCACTAGAATTCTTGTCCCTATGCACTTTTTGAGAATTTTGAGAATATGAAAAATCCATTTGAGAGAGAGAAAAATATATATTTTGTGAATCTAAAGTGGTAGGATGGACCGTACCGATAAAAGAGAAATTAAAATTTGACAAAAAATTAAAATTTTGGCATTGTAATTTAATGAAGGATGAAACAAAGGTAAACTAGTGCATTGTCACAAAGAGTGCATTGTCTAAATTCTAAAAGAGAAGAAGAACAGAGGGTACTGGATGGACTTTTGAGCTATGAATTTTTCCAATGTTCAAGTATGTGAAGAAATACATCTTTCAATTTAATTTAATTTTTTTTGAATTGATTGAAGTTTCAAATTGTAAAATGTATTATTTTTGGGAAGAATGAATTGTTTCTTTATTAATTTTTTTTTTGGATGGATTTTTTTTTGAATGTATTTGAAAATGAAATTATGCAAGTTGGCTTATTTTTAGATTTTTAAATATAGAATCAAATATGAACTATATTAACCCCTTAACGTACCAGGGTGTCCCTGGAATTGACAATTTGAGAAAAAGCATTATAAATTACTATTTAGAAGAATATCCTGGAATTGATATACAAATGAAAGTTCTAGATTTTGAATTTTAGATTCCATCCGTACGGTTCCATTCACTAATACAATCACCAATATTTAATTATAAATTTTGAAAGTTAAAATTAAAAATTCCTTGTAAATTTGATTACAAACTAAATTTCAATATTTTTTGAGTAAAATTTGTTGGAATGAGTTTGAAATGAGATACTCTTAAACGTGGTGATACTTTGAAATTTTTGTGTATCTTAAATTTATGACCTCATTTTTCACGATTCCACTTTGAACTAGAGTCAATGCAATTTTGGCTCAGTCAACGACTTGACATACTTCTACATTTGTAATTTTAGAAAAATATGTACTCTAGTATGACTAAATCCAGCCATTAGATAGGACAACAACTTGGTGAAGAATCTCCAAAAAATTGGATGAGTTTCATCCAAGCGTTGATGAGAACGTGAGAAGGCTTTGAAATCATTCGTCGTCCAGTTTCTGGACGCTGTGACGTTTAGGGGTTAACCCCTAAACGTCCCAACGTCCAGTTTCTGGACGATGAACAAATTCCAACTCACACTACACTCACATTATTTCATGGATGAAACTCATTCAATTTTTTGAGAATACTTTATGAAGTTATTGTCCTATCTAATGGTTGGATTCGGTGTTACTTGCGTACATATTCTTTTTTAGATTAAAAATGTGGAAGTATGTCAAGCAGTTGACCAAGCCAAAATTGCATTGACTTTAGTTCAAAAGTGAGCTTGCTAAAATGAGGTCACAAATTGAAGTAACAAAAAAATTTCAAAAAATCACCATTTCAAGAGTATCTCATTTCAAATCCATTCCAACAAATTTTACTCAAAAAATATAAACATTTTTTTTGTAATCAAATTTAGAAGGAAATAATAATTATAACTTTGAAATTTTATAATAAAATATCAATGATGGTGTTGGTGACTCTAACCATACGGATGGAACCTAAAATTGAATATCTACAACTTTCATTTGTATAACAATTCCGAAATATTCTTCTAAATAGCGTTTTATGATAATTTTTCTCAAATTGTCAATCAGTCTCGGGATACCCTAGGACGTTTAGGAGTTAACATTCAAAGTTTGATTATAAATTGGTAAAACAGTTATTAAAATGCGAGTTTTGATATTCAAATTCTTCAACTAAAAATCATTTCAACATTATAAATTTCTTTTTTTGAATAATATGTACATAACTCTAGAAGTTGGTTCACTCATTTTTCACTGAATCATTGCTATGTAGTTTTTAAATTGGTTTGAAAGTAGGCTTTTTAGACAAAATGTTCAAAGTGCACAAATGCACGTGCACCAAAATGTAATTAGTTCACCAAGAGGAGTTAAGTTAGTGGACCCTGCCATACAAACGCCCACAACACAACCCAATGATAATGCAATAGAATATGACTACCAAACCCTTTCCACAATCCACACAATACTCTGTGATTGGACAAACCCAATGTTGCTAATCATTAAACATATCACAGTACTCAGACAATAACTAGATTGTTATATAGTCACTACAACGACGTTTATACATATGTCATAACGAACACCTAAATTGTACCCATAACACTCACAATATCATAAAAAATATGTGAGAAACTACAAGTGAACGCTTTATTTTGACATGAACATGTACACAATGTTCTCCAAAACACAACGTTCTACATGATGTAAAAACCAGCATCCTCCAAGGAAAAACACTGATTTTGACCTTTGTAAGTTTGTATTCACAATGTATTGCTCACAAAGTTCCAACTTGGCTTGCAATTGGTGCAATCCATTGCCTTGGTGGCTACGTGGGGTGGCATTTTTCTCATTATGATCCGATAATTATTGTGATACTTTCAGTAAATTTTTGTGGCAAACTCGCTCTATAAAAAGTAAAAAAATTATCTTGCCCAACATGTGCCAAATAGCAACCCTTTTTTTTTGCAAGGTGCATGACACTTATTTTATAATTTCCTGTCCCTTTTGAAGAACTGCCAAAACCTTGGGGGTACACTCTACACTATGTTTGAGAATCACGTGCGTTTGTGACCCCCTCTGAAAACCCCCTTGTATACAAAGCATTATACATCTAAAAACACCGTATTTGCAAATCATGCACTTGAGCAAGTGCATTGTTGGTTTGAATTGGATGGTGGCAAAATTGGCCATTGTAGAATATTTTAACCCCCCAAAAATTTTGAGGTTTTCGATTGTGTGGGCTTTTATGCAACTAACACACATAATTCATCAAAGCTTAATCATGAGGCAAAAAAATGACACGTGCAATATTGCGATATTATAATTTGGAAAATGACCAATACAAAACATTATATTGCGCCCTTATACATAACTTTACAAGTAGTGAAAACACCATACATAAAAGACATCTATTTAGTCAACTCGCATAGTCTAATTTTGAGTAGGCTAAGGAGTTTCTAGAATCATTGTGGAAGATTCAATTCCAACCTCCTATTCTTCTTTGCTCTCCAATTGATGTTGTTCAAATTGTGTCAAAATTTTTGAAGAGGTTCCAGGGTCATTATACTCTAATGCCCTTGTAACCACAACATCTATCATTAATGAAGGCTCTCCTTCAAGAATGGAAGTGACGTCTTCATACATGTAGTGTCTCCTCTCTCCAATACGATGGTATCTCACACCATCAACATCATGAAATAGTCCATCTTCTCTTTTAATCATAGTGCATTCCTGCAAGGGCCATTCAAATGATAACCATGGAGTGTTCATTTCCACTCCTAATTCTAGTGTAGGTATGTATGAACTTTAGTTGAAAGATAGTGTAAAGGGAATTAGAAGAAAAATGTATGTATCTTAACTTCCAAATTCTATACAAGGTGAGATAATAAAACTAGGATGACATTGGTATGTAGTTGCACAAAAGATATTATAATGGCACATTGAATGATTTATAACGAAAAGAAGATTGTTGTTTGATTAAATATGGGTAGTACTAATTAATATAATTTTTCTACTACTATGCATTCAATAAATCTTTTTGACTAGAAGATTATGCAAACCATAGTATATTTTTGGCCAAGTAACCAAGGATATCTTGTAAAAAATGAATTTTAGAAAAGGAAGCATGAGCTAAACTAGCCTATTTTTGTCATGTTATTATTTATGTCGCTTCAGCTTTGTCATCATCGTGTATTAGTTAGCATCTTACAAATAAAATTTTGATATGTATATTCATAGTATATAGTTGCACAAATAGTGTAACTTCTAAAGATATCACATACAAAATGACTTCAAATTGTGCCACAACTAGGGTGGTTTAATTTAAGACAAACCATCTCTAGAATGTTTTGCATTACAATGTATTGCAATATATTATATTGTCTACAAATAAACTATATTGAAAGGTTCATATAGCACTTAGCTTGGACTCATACATCAACATTAAAATTTAAAGATGTTGGGATGGAGGGAAACACTCTTCTATTTACACTGCACAATGAGATCCGAGTGAATTAACTATGGGCATTGAATAAGTAAAATAATAAAAATAACTTTGGCCCTTTATTTGGCCACAAATATATTCTCAATTACATGGCAACAAATCATACATATAATCATTCAAAAGATTGAAATTATTGTATATCAAAGACTTTTCAAACAAAATGGAACTCTATAGACATATTATAACAATTGTACTAATTTTCAATATTAGTGCGTGTAACACTAATTAACCAAATACACACTTACAAAACAACCTAACAAAAAAAACCGATAAATTGTAAGACTGTGATAAGATGAATAAAAATTACTTACTTTGAAATTGATGTACAAATGAAATTACTTCCAAAGGTCCTAATAAATCTTTGTTTTTGTACTTGGACAATGATTTGGTAGAAATAAAGATAAATTTAGCCAGTGTTAAAAACACTAGTCAAGAGATGGTTAATGACGCAAGAATGTGCCTAAATTGATAGTATGCTAAATAGCTAGAAATTTGTCGCACTCCTTAATTACATTGAGGGAAAAGATTAACCGTTCTTGGAATTGAGAATTTTAGAAAAATCATTATAAAGTACTATTTGGAGGAATATTTTGGAATTGATATACAAATGAAAGTTAAAGATTCCATGAGTATGGTTATATCACCAATGCTATCACCAATATTTTTTTTATAAAATTCAAAAGTTAAAATTCAAAATTGCTTCTAAACTTGAATGATTATTAACAAAATATTAACATTTTATGAGTGAAATTTGTGGAATGGATTTTAAATAAGATACTCTTTACATGGTGATTTGTCTATAATTTTGTGTTCCTTAAATCTATAACCTCATTTTAGCATAGCCACTTTTGAATTGAGTCCAATGCAATTTTAGCTTGGTCAAAATTACAATTATAATTTTTACAAAGTATGTACTCTAGTAACATCAAATTCCAATCATTGAATAACACAACTTCATTAACTATCATTCTCCAAAAACATATACATGATGAACAGATCAATGAAGGAAATATGGAAGGAAAAAAATGCCATCATCTTGATATTACTACTTGGGCTTTTAGGAGTTAAAGAGAACTTGAGACTCACATGCCAATGACATTCTCCAGTCAATGTTGAGTATAGATTCCACCAATGTCCTTGATTTGGTTGATTATTCTAGAATAGAACAGAAGTCCTTGCTACACATTTGCAATAGGATTCCCTGTGCAAGGCAATAACAAACAAGTCACTAGTGAGCAAAGAGCCTACCTCATTCAAGCTAGGATATGTGCACCCATAATCGTCACCTAATATGAATGCACGCTATACATCTGAGGCTGAAATTAGTGTACAAATGCATACACAGACTATTGTGATGTGCCTAAATTGAATTGAAATTATAGAATACCATATTCGTCATAATGTCAATATTTCAGGAAACAAATACTTTTCAAGACACTATTCTTAGGACACTGCAATTTACTCAAGTCTAATTTAATACAAGTAACTAAATAACCCATACAAAGGAACAAATTTTGATCCTTTGATTCATAGATACCGGTATTTTGTGATAAAAATACGATTTTTAAACATAAAAACAAAACTTTCAGCACTTAAAAGCATGAGTTTGAAATCAAGGCAAATTAAGGTAGAGGGCTCTAAACCCGCTACAGTTCTAAACCCACACTCTACCAAGGACAAACATTTTGAAAGTTTGGATGTACTTATGGTCAAGAGCACCACTTAGAACCCATGTCATTTCAACTTTTGAAATTCATAATTAATTTTAGGAACATCCAATTTTTTGCTCAGTTCTCCCTGTGTCCTCATAAATTCACAACCCTTAACCCCTAAACGCTCAAACGACCATTTTCTGGTCGCTGCCGAATTTTACGGGCTGCCCGGAACAAAAAAAAATAGTTTTTGAAAAAACAAAAAATACTTAAAAATACTACATCAAGTCTACTTTTCAACCCAATTTGAATTATGTCAATCCGAGTTAAACTCCACCCGGGAGAATTTTTCAAAGTTGATCACTTCAACATTGTCTCAGTGTTATAAAAATTTCTATTTGGGGAAACTAATGATGTTCCCTCCAACATTTCTCTTGCTTTTTTGAAGTTTACAATGGATAAACAAACTTTAACCAATCATGGTAAATTTTAAACTCTAAAAGTGAAAATTATAATTTTTACAAATTTTCCAAGGTTAATGCTTTTAAATTCATTATAAAAAGATTTAAAATTATTTTTGGAAATTTGACCGTACGGATAATTTGTAGAGATGATGTCCTATTTTTTTTTTATTGAACCAAACTTCATCAAACATAAGGAAGACATATATTATAACACATCTTTGTAATGTCCAATACCCTCGGGCTTTTAGGGGTTAAAGTGGCGGGTTTAGAACCTCCTACCTTAGATTTAGGTCATGACTTTCCAAGTGCCAAGGATGTACAAAATTTATGGAGGCTCACATAGTATACCCTATCTGATGAGAATGTAAATAAATCTGAAATGCAGCTTCAAAATTATTCTTTTTATATCTAGGTCACTTGTGGTCTCCCGAAGGCTATTCAAATCGTGTTGCTTCCAGTTGAATTTGGGTCATTTGTGGTCTCCTGAAGTCCTGGAGTTTTTTTGGAATTTTTGTTTATTTGGTTTTTATTTTTTATTGTGTTATTATCTCTTGTATTCAAAATATATAAATTTTGAAACATTTTAATACACTATTTGTGTTTATCATTTCTTGTGTTCTATTTTATTTTATTTTTTTCAGAGTTTTCTTAAAATATTTTTCAAAGTTTTTTAGAATATATTTTCTAGAGTGATATTTAATCATTTTCCAGACTGAGCTGGCCGGATAAGTTTTATTCTCATGTAGACACCCCTCCGGAGCTCCGTGGGGTTAGAAAATTCGATCAAACATGTGTGCATGTACCATCACCATCACTAAAATTTAATGGGCAAATCTAACAATGTATTTTTTTCAAATCCTTGGTATTACACTTGGAACTTTTTCATATCACCCCTGTGGGAAAAAACGTACAAGAGTTCAGAACTAGAAAGTAGACAATTCTATGTGTAAACAATAACATATTTTCTTTGTAGATGTTGGACTGTGATATTGTGACACTAGACTTTGGATGTTGTGATAATGTGATACTGTAGATATTAGTCAGTAATAGTGTGATATTGGAATGTGATATTGTGCTAATAACGAGTTCAGTGTAATAAAATGATCACTATCCTGAAAATGGTGAAACGGTCAAAGCTTCTCACAATCAGTATACAACTTCAAACAATGTCAATATACAGCTTCTCACAATTTCAAGATACAGCTTCTCACAACTTATAAAATTAATAAAATATCATAGTCATTCTTCACTTCAAATTCAAATCAACAGCTATCTTGCGAATGTACCTTAGATTACAATTTAAATAACTTTGAGAATCCGGTAGATCCATAGATATCAAAAGCACAACCACCGGCTTATTCACGTGCTTTGTACAATCATCACTGTGGCTACAGATGAATTCGGTTATATGAAGTAGTACATATCAAGCTCTCTCTCCATACAAGGACAAAATGGAAAATCAAGAAAAAATCAACTAACATGTTAATATTCATGAGTTTAGAACAATGTTGTACTAGTTTGTCATAGTTCTCAGTGAAATGAATCACTCAGAGTTCTTAAGAGAAGTGGTGGACCTCAAACGGGTATTTAGAATGAACCATAGTCCAAAGTTTCACTGTAGAAAAATGCCACAGTCACCAGTCCAACATTGGTTTAGAACTTGGCATCTGGAAAGTAGTCAATTACATGTGTACAAAACAAATAAATTAAGGAAATGAAAAATACGCTACAGTGCAAGATTTGTCACCGTAATCAATTCAGTAGCGGCGAAGGCATAATTACCATGACGGTTGGCCATGCTTTGAGATTCGTTTATCCGGCAGGGCCCACGACATGACTCATCTGCAAGGCTAAAGTCAAGCAGAAGTGCTGTTGATGCTGCAGGAGTTTTGTCGATCTATGCTGCAAAATCAAGGTCACGAAGGAGTAAGCAAGTAGTGGGTAGTGAGAGAATACCAAGCATGAGTGAATGAGTAGCAAGCATGAGTGAGTGAGTAGCAAGCAAGAGTGAGCAATCTAGTGCTCACAATTTGTGAGCTTCATGCAAAGTCTAAACTACTAAGGGCTAAGAATTCTATCACTCACAGAAACAATTGAGGACAAAACCATATTCATTGAGCTTGGGATCAGAGCTGCTCGAAATGTTTAATTGAATCTCCACAGCAAGGCTCAGTCACTCACTTTTTGTCTCTAAATTAGTGTGGGCCAAAGCGCTTGCAATTGCGGTGAGTGACTGGAGTATTGTCGCAAGATCACCACCTAAAACTATCGATCTCCTCGCCAACCTGAGAACGGACGAAGGAGGTCCCTGTACAAGGTGTTGTATTGTCTCCTCCACGACAAGTTCTCCACTCGCCAACCGCACATTCGATCACGTCCATCAAATCATCAACAGTATCAAACTCGTGCCTGAAGCTCCGTAGCCTCGATGCTGCAAAATCAATTGTCAAGCAGAAACACTGTCGATGTCGTCTGTCACCTCCTTCACCCTAGCAAGCTTTTGTCTCTCAAGATGGCAGTTCTACAAAAGCACAGCCGGGTACGGCAAGAGAAGAGAAGGAAAGGAAGGCCACAAACGAAGGAAACGAAGGCAACGAAGACTAGAGGCGTGAGGGATCAACAACGGCTTTGGAGAAGAAGCAACAGCCCTTCAACAAAAAACAAGGATTGTGCGGAAGAAGAAACGACTTTGTTGACACTATGAAGAAGAAATGGCGACTTTGCAGAAAGGTGAGCGATTGTCAAGGCAGTCACCCCTCCGGAGCTCCGTGGGGTCTTCCAGCTGAAGTTCTCCAACCTTGTTGACGAGCTCTCATACTGTAAGTTTCAAATACTCTAACCCCTAAATGCGCGAGGAGTAAAGGCAAAACTTAGCTGTGTTATATAATGTTACTTTTGAAACTTTCATTAAGTTTGGTCCAAAACAGACAATGAGAAGACAATGAGAAGCACGATGTGTAGTAATTATTCATATTGTCAAACTTTTAAAAAATGTTTTAAACAGTAAATGATAGAGGGGTCACGACAAAATCCAAATGTCTTATAAAATTTTATTTTTGCAATTTTGATGACGTATGGTCCAAAAGAGAAAATGAGAAGCTTGGTGTTCAGTAATTATTACTATAGTCAAACTTTCAAAAAAAAAAATCAGATACTCATTTAATGAATTTAGAAGCATTTATGATTTGATATTCATCAAAATTACAAATTTTGTTTTTAGATTTTGAGATTTGGTATGATTGGTTAAAAATAAACATTATATTCTAAAATAATAATGAAGCAATTTTTCCAAAGAACTGAAAGAAGAGAACATCATTAGTTTCCCGAAATAGTGAATTTTATAACACTAGTATAATATTGAGGTCTTTGTCTTTGATAAATTCTCCTCAGTGAAGTTTAACTCAAATTGACATGATTCAAAATGTGTTGGAATATACACTTGATTTCATATTTTAAAGTATGTTTTATTTCAAATTTATAAATTAAAAATTCATCCCAGGCAACCCTTTTGATAAGAGCAGCGACCATAAAATGGTTGGTTGGTCACTTAGAGGTTAACTCTCATTGTTTTTTTTCTTTAAACAACCACCATGATTGAATACTCTTGTATAGCGTTTCAGCTTGTAGCCCTTAAGTGATTAATCGACCATTTTCTCGTCGTGCACAACCCAAACAACAATGACTGCCTATAGTCAGGATATGAGATTTTGTGAGTTTTGATTTATTGTCAAAATTTGGGAAAGGAATAATGTTCTAGTGTTGTTTGATGCATATCATTTGCAATATATAGGTTTATTAAGGAATTTTTCAAAGTCAAACTCCTCAACATTGTCCTAGTCTTATAAAAATTTATATTTTGGAAAAGTAATAATGTTCTCTCATTTGAAATTTTTTTAAGACTTTAGAATATAATGTTTAATTTTAACCAATCATACCAAATTTCAAATTCGAAAAACAAAATTTTTGGTGAATATTACAAGGTAAATACTTCTAAATTCACTAAATGAGTATCTAAAACTATTTTTGGAAGTTTGACCGTACAAATAATTACTAAGCATCATGCTTCTCATTTTTCCAAATTTCATCAAAGTTGTAGAAATAACAATTTACAACACATCTAAGTTTTGCCCTTATCTCTTATGTCAGTTAGAAGTAAGTCATCTTGGAAATGAGCTCTAATTTTTTATTTGATTTTATTTTCACATGGGACACAAATAAAGGCAAGGATTGAGCTTTGGCTCAATATAGCCAATCAAGTTGTATAGTTGATTGTCCTAAAACCACCAACTTAAGCAATCTAGCCTATTTTTAGCAGTGCTAAATTTAAAAAATAAATATGATCGCATTTGAAATAGGTTTTGATGAGGATTGCAAAAAATTTGCAACATCTAATTTGCATTTGTCAATTTTATACAAATTTTCAAAGTAGAAACCTCTGACCCATACATCACATACCAATTTCCTAAGTTCACACTTTGTTGTTCCTAGATTCCACTCATGAGCTAACCCAAAACCACCAACTATTTCTTTGCAGTGCTTGGCATGCCATCGGTCTACTTAAATAGTAAAATTGATGGTTTTGAGTCTCAACTGTGGTGGCTCCAAGAAAACTTTACATGTCATAATTGAAGGCGGTGGTGGTTTCAGGACATCCTACCTTAAGTGTTGGATGGAACTGTAGTGATCGTGATGGGTCACCGAGTCATTGCGTTTGAGTTGGCCCGACATGTGAATGGAAGCCAAAAATAGCTAAAATTAGCTAAATTTCTACTAAACAAAATTCTTGTGCTCCTAGTACATTTTAGGCCGATTAAAAAAATTATTAACAAAAAATTTGACAAACTTTATAAGTTAGTAGAGAATTTGCTCCTCCTTTTGTTCCAATTTGATTGAACATTGTAAACTACTTCTTTGTTCATTTGTTGCAATCAAATTGGAACAAAGGGAGTACATTCACTTTGGAGGTAGCATCAACAACAACCAATTAAGACTTCATAAGTATTTCGCAACTAATAAAGGATATATATATATATATATATATATATATATATATACATATATATGGATAACTTTATCTTTCATCTTCTACTTTTACATACTAGAGTAGCAAAGTAGTTGACCTTCTGCATGGGTGGTAGCATTTGCACTAAATACTACAAACTAGTTATGGGATCATTGATGGGAGGGCAGTAGTTACAGTAGTAGCTTCAATCAGTTGTTGAGTGCCAACTTGCCTATTAGCGTGAGTTTGGTGTTGGTTCCCATCGCTCACTGTTTCGATCCTTGAAATTAAAGAGACAACTCACTGCAATGACATTGAATATTATTGTGGGAAGATCCTTACAAAGGTAGCTTAGAGTGAGCAGACACCAAAAGATGAGTCCTAGAACATGGCATCCACACTATAGGTACGCGGTCAAACTTTATCAATTCCTTGCATTTAAAAACATATTATGTTTTTATGGTATTTAACTCATATAAGTTATTGGTAAACTAATTTTTCCATAATTCTTTATAAAAATATGAATTGTATAAGATATTTCAAAGCTTTTTGTTGTAAAAATCATAGTAATTATGAAAATACTTAAAATAGTATGAAATTTTTAGGGAAAATGTAAACATTAGTGATGAATAACAATGTGTAAGTAGCAAGCTTTTTGAGCTTACATAAAAATAATTCTAATAGAAAAATATTCTCTTTACTATATCTTGGAATTTTATGGTTTTGGGCTTTGAATTATTGTAAAAAACACAAATTTATTAATTTTGGAGAATGGTAAATTGGACTAGAGAATAGAAGATAGCCCCTACAATTTTTCCAATTAGAACTATTTTCATTTGAAACCTAGGAATTAGGTGAAAATCAACCTTTGAATGGAGAACAACCAAACATAACCCCACGGGGCTCCTTGCGTGATTAAGGATTAACCCATAATTCTTAAATGGCCACAACTCTCTTCAGATTTGGAGAATGGCAAAGATGCACAATAAAATGCATTGAAGAGGGATATTTTGAACTTGATGTATGAATAAAAGTTGCACATTATGAATTTTAGATTCTACTCATATGCTAGATCTATGATTGCTATCGCCAATATTTTGTATAAATTTTGAAACACAAAACTCAAAAATCTCTTGTAATTTGATCACAAATATAATATTGACAATTTGTGAATGAAATTTGTTGTGATGGGTTGGCATGTAATACTGTAGGTGTAGTGGTTCTTAAAGATTTTTTAGTTGCTTAATTTTATGAGTTGACTTTTTCGGGAACACTTTTGAACTATTTAGAACTAAGATCTTAATTTTTTTTGATGAATCACTACAACATGAAATGGGGCATAAAATTTTCACAAATCATTATTTCCCTTTCTAACCGGGTCCATTCGATGGACATATGTGCTTACGTTTGTTTTCGAGTACATCACAAACGCCAAATGGTAGCTACCTCTTGTCTACTATTGTTTGGTATATGGTACCGTGGTAAATAATACTTTGTAGGACTACACTGGAATCCTTTACTGAATCAGAACTCTAATACTATCAATCCTACCGAGCTCTACTCAGTAATCAGAAGTTTAAGTAATCGAGATCATCCGAACAATAAGTAAACAAACTACTAGAAGGAAACATTCAATAGGCAGAAGGATCGCAAGGACGGAAAATAAGAGACAGAAAGAAAAAACTATAGTTCGAAAAATGTGCCCATTCCAATGTGTTTAGCTCTATTGCTTTTATACAAAGTACAACCCGATCTGACCTAACTGTTAGACCGGTCAAAAGATTTTCTTAGATTTACTTTTTGTGGTAACTTGGAAAATTACTAGAGTGGTAAAAAATCCAGATTGGAAAACTACCGGTAGTTACTAATTTACCGTTAAAACCTAAATTAGCAAAGGTATTCACGCTAAACCGGAACTAAGATGTTGGAATAGGCCAAACATCAACAACACTACATATTGATGGGACAAAAGATATTTTTCCATCGTTTGATCCAACAAGTGATATGGAAGTGGGACAATTTGTAGCGCTAAGTGTAGAACAAAGTGAGGCATGAGCGGGAGTACCATTGTATGTGGGCAAGGTATTAGAGTTTGGACAATGCTCACGGCCTTGAAGATGAAGGTTTTGTGGTATTGGCCCATCATGCAGGTAGGAATGCAAAGGTTGCAGAGATCAAACAAAGAAAAATATACAAACTGCATGGGAGCAAGTTGGTAGCCGTCTGGTGAAAAACATTGATGGGTTGATAATTGACAACATCACTTTCTGTACAATACTATTTGGAATATAGTGTAGAATTTTTATCATAGACAAAAGATATTAGAGTTAGTATACAATATTTCTTAAAGTATGCGAACGCCTTCAAAATGACATGATAACAATGTAGACTATGCTATGACATTTGTAATCTAAATTGTTACTTTAAAATAACAATCTCCATGGTTTTTATGTGAGCTATATTACATTCAATGTGCATGCATTATAATTTATAGTCTTGAGTCTTATATTCCTTTCAAAAACTTTACATTAATCAATGCTACATATTCTATACAATTAAGTGTTGCGTGCTTAAAAATTTACCCCCCAAAAATTGCAATGTTGAACTACATTAAAACCAGAGAAGACAAGTGCACTTTTAATTTTGCAAGTGCATGATTTGCGAATTCGGTGTTTAAAACTTTTGTATACAAATCTATTCTATTCTAAATATATGTTTAATGTATGTATACGTCAACATTTTCTTCTCTAAATATGTCTATTGTATGTATACGTAATACGGCAATGTTCAAATTAATATCCCTCCTGTGCACTCAAGTATACTCGTACATGTTTAGTACAGTGCACCCCCCGAGGCTAAAACTATGAACACTATTTAAAGTCAAATTAAGATCTAAATTTGAGATTTTATGATTTCCTAATGTAGTTGAAATTATCCCAAATTTGCTATTTTTTGTCACCATTTAGTGGAATTTGATACCTCTCATATGAACTCAAGGCCAATATCTCACTACGGTTCTGGCAAATGTTTTTTTTGCATACTCTCAAGACTTGGTGAAAGTTGGAGGATTGCCAAATCTAGCAATCAACCCACCGATCTTGTTCTCTATTTTTGTTATAATCTGAGTATATATAAGTAAGAGTGAGCCCAAATTTGGTCTTTATAATCCTTAACATGATGTACCAAATTTGGTCTAATACTGTAGTAGGTAATCTAATAGTAGGATTATAAAGCCCAAATTTGGTATTTGGTACATCATGTTAAGGATTATGAAAAGATTTATGAACACCCCATTTTATATAAAATACAAAAAAAAATATTATGCATTTACAAAGTCTAGTTTAACCACAAGTTAAGTACCCTCAACTATGTACAATGACAAGATTGAAAGTTCAAACTATAATGGTGGATAACCTAGAGGGAAAAAACAATCCATGTACTCACTAGGGGTTATTCAATTAAAATATTTAAATCTCGACACTATAAATTCAAATTCTTTTGGACACTCTTTTGATGCACTGTTAAACATTTGTTTTGTTATATGAACTTTGACTCTCTTTCCATTGCTCTTCAAAATAATACATCACATTCACGACTCTGTTCGAACCTATTTTTGACATTAAATCATTTAACTGGTACGATATTGTGACCAATCTATGTAAAAGGACTTTGACATGCTCAAGTATTCTTTCCTTTTTCTCGCACAGACAGAAGCACAGAAATTCCCAAACATATCTTAAATATAGATTAAAAATGAGCTCAAGTACATTTTTTTTGATAAGGACACACAGTTAATTTATCATTGATGGATCAAAGGATATTCATCTTGTTTAAAAGCTCCACAAAACGAAGCTCGAATCTTAGACAGTCTCTTTGTCCACACCAATTCACGGGTAATTATGATCGTGAATTGGAGTATTATTATGCAATTGAAAACTATGTATGTATCAAGTGAACGGTGATCGAGATTGGAAGCTCAAAGCACCGGGATCTAACACTTGCTGCCAAGCTGTATATATATTGTACTCGCATCGTCAGAGCAAATATCAAAGATATACAAGTTACATATATTTCTTCATCGTTAATTCTTCTACCATATAACTTAATGTAGTTTGCAATTGCAGCTGCGAACTCACAGGCCCAGTTGATGGCAAACAAGACCATGTCAGTTTGCATTGATGTGAGAATTCGCAGTGCGTTGAGTCTCCTGACGGATGACGCGGAGCAGCAACTCCTTCAGAGCCTCGTCCTCTTCACTCTCTGGCAGAGCCTCCGGGTGCGCCACCGAACGGTACTTCTGCAATAATTCTCACATACTTAGGACTCCATCATTTTTAAAGCTGGCACATATATGTGGCCTCTCCATAGGCTCAGTATTGGACCCTCGTGTAATGGAATCTTCACTTTGTTCCCGAAATAAAAAACAAAAAGTAGAAAAATCTGTTTCTGCATTCGATACCACAATTGGGCCACCTGATGACCTGAAAATATATGTAGTTCTCTTGTACATGATTTCCCTCTCCAAAAAATATGATAGAATATTCTGACGTTCTATGATAAAAGGAGGCATTCTGTGTCGATAGTACAGATTCTCAGAGACCATGATTGCGTTTCTTACCTCCACGACCAAGTTTGCGAATAAAATGTTATTGCGACACACAATGTTGCCGCCCACAGGGCCTACACCCTTCAATTTAAGCACGGCAAGTAGGTCTCTGATCGGGAGACCCGGCCGATTCATGCAAGCAATATTTAATTTCAGATCCTCTTTCTCTCGCAGCACTTCCACCTGTAAGTAAGTTGCACAATTCATCACCGCTTCAGCAGGTCAGTCGCTATAATTGTCGATGTAAGGCCTCCAGCAATGCCATTAACCCCTAAAGGACCAACCTAGATTCATGGTTTTAAAATGAGAAATTCAATTGATCATATTGCGGAAGATATAATTCAGATGGGACCAAATTTTATATCAACAGAATCACTGAAGGACATTGCATCATATGTTGGTGAAAAAACAAATAAATTTGAACCTAAGGAAGTCCACATATAGCCTACTCAAAATTGCTGAGACAAACATAAGCCCCAATTAATTTTGGGCTTCTTGGCCCTTTAGCTACCCTGGGTTAACCACGCGAAATGCATAACTCAGTTGCTCGGTTAGATCAAATCGGTTATTATAAGGTTTCATTTAATAGTACAGGAGCTCTTATACTGGCTGTGTGAGGAACGCACCAAGGGATTGTCGTGCGAAATGTCCGCGATTGAGCTCATTCCGGGTATTTGCATACCAGAAGGAATAATTCCCTCAGACGGCGGCATCATCACAGGTGGGTTGCGCTCATCTCCGAGGCAAGACCGTCGGTTTGATTGTCTATACACCGATGAAGTTCCCTGGCATGCTTACCGGCCAGCTTCATGACAGAGTGCCTCGCTCTCTGTATTAATTATTCACATTCGAAATTTAGAACCAAATTTGCAGATTAAAGAATAGCACTCAACCATGCATGAAATACTCAATCCTGTGCAGTCAATGCAACTATCTAAATTATAGTAAGTCACGACTTTGACGTGTACAATCAAAACCATGCTCGGAACCCTCCATTGATACAACATGAAGCATCTGAAACTGAAATTAAATATGTACGAACGGGGTCAAAATTACTTGATCTTCAGCCTGATATTTACAGATTTCTAAAGCAAGACATACCTTTCCAGGGGGCGGTAGAATTGCGCGCAAGGTCTCGAGACAGATGTCGAGCTCGGCGTTGGCGAGTCGACGCGTTGCGCGCCTCTCGTCGTCTAGGACGCCATGCCTTCGCTTCCCTTCGTTTCCAGATTCTAGTGACATATCTGAAAAATCCTCATCGACGTCTGTAATTATATCTTGCACGTGCTCCTGAGCACCCTGCCGCGAGTTGGAGGAGCTTCCCGTTTCAAAAGACATGATCGTAGCCTGTAGGTCTGAATGAGTTGCCTGCAAAATTCAGTGTCGCACGTGACCTCAGGCATGCATCAGAAATTTTCAAATAACAAAGACTTCAATAATTAAGATCGATTGATAGTCACGCAGTGGTGAATGTAGGCCCTAATTATTAAATTCGAAATCCTCAATTTTCGATGTGATTTTGCCTGATCCCTGCAGATCCGCGGTGAGTACAAATTATGGAAAAAATCTACGTATGTTTGACAATTAAGAACCAAGTAACGGTAAGCTCAGAGATTATATATGTTGTCAACGAATCCTTTGGAATATGCATTCTTAGACTCAAATGTGAACTACGATCCTACCTTTCGATTGAGTGTATGAAGATGAAACCAAGCTCTTTGATAAACTTTCACCAGTTCTCTCTGAGGCTGAAATCAAGGACAAGTTACACTTTGTTAGTAAGATATCGATACAATCATCAAAGTCAAGCAATTGCATGATCTAGTTCCAGTGGACGTTCCAGTAATAAAAGTTTACAGAAACAGCTGCTCAAGACAATTTTCTAAGATAAAATGACAAACATCTCACAGAATGCTTATATGGTACTGAACAAATACGTACCTCTAGTGACAAGCTCAATTCCACCAACTGACTGCACAGAGAAGGATGCAAATACACAACTCAAAGGTGCTCAATTTGTACTCCTCGTGGCCTCGAGCGGTCCGTGTCTACTACACTTACTTTACACTAAACATGAGAAAATTGAGTTTCCTTCAACAAGTTGCCACTGACATTGACTTACAAGCCTATCAAAAAATGATAGAGTAGGACCCAGAAAATGAAACACGTTAGAATGCACATACCGGCCGGATCCAAAACCAGATTCCTAAGCAATCCTCACCGTTGATAAAAATTGAGAGGATCGACGTTTCTAGTCCTTGCAACCAGAAAATCCGTTTCAATCACTAGCGAATTAAATGTGTATTTTATTGACGGATGCAAATTCACAGCTCAAAGGTGCTCTTAAAAGATTTAAAATAAAATACGCTAATTAAAAAATTCAACCGTCAATTTGCCAGTGGCTACCAGAACCTCCTAGCACTGGTTACTATCACTTGAATTTCTTTCATTTAATGTGCCATTTGCATTGTTTCTCGTTTGCGTGTAGAAGGCTGAAGAGATCTGCTGCTAGGCCATAGGACAGTGATGACTGCATGTGAGACGGTTTGTAGAGTGATTTTTAAAAAATATTTTAGAAATCTTGCTACACCAATTAATTACCTTTTCATTTCTGATAAGGGACCGTGAATGAAACACACATTTGATTCGCTATTAACTGACACGGATTTCCGGTTGCAAGGACTAGAATCGTCGATCCTCTCAGTTCTTATCAACTGTGAGGATTGCTAAGAAATCTGGTTTTGGATCCGGTATGTACATTCTAACGTGTTACATTTCCTGGGTCCTACTCTATCATTGTTTTTATAGGTTTGTAAGTCAATGTCAGTGGCAACTTGTTGAAGAAAACTCAATTTTCTCATGTTTAGTGTACAGTAATTGTAGTAGACAGGGACCGCTCGAGGCCACAACGAGTACAAAATGAGCACCTTTGAGCTGTGAATTTGCATCCTTCTCAATTTTATTGACGGATCCATTATTTGCATTGAAAATGTGAGTGTGCACGCATACAAGTGTGACGTGCAAACCATCATGCCTACAAATATAGGCCCAATGGTCCATCTCATGTGAGTCGGAAAGCAAAGCCATGCTCCCCATCTTGAAACCTGCACCTCGGTCCTCTTTGTCAAATTAAAAAAGCCCGACTGACACAGGCTAATCACAATTTCAAGAGAAAACCAAATCATGAATCATGGGGCATGCATACCCAGTGGGATGTTGATCGATTAATCGAATTATGGGTTTGGCGAGAAATTGAGCAGAACGTGGAATGATGGTGAATTGTATATAAGATTAGCCTGCAAGAATTCCTCCAGAACGATAGAGATATAAAATTTGGTCCTGCCTGGCACCTAAATTTATCTTTTCACAATATGATCTATAATTGAATAATTAGCCAATTTAAAACCACGAATCCCTGGTCCTTTAGGGGCTAATAATTAGCCATATATGGTGAGATCTCAAACTGTTCATAGGGCATAGTGCTCGTGTACCTGATGGAGGCCCCATGGTCGGTCCCTCTCGTGTGAATAGACAGTACGTACGCATGAGAAGAAGCAGTCTGTGAGACCTTGCAGGTTAAGTTACGTTGCCGCTGCTGAACTTCCTTCTCGTCTCCTCTCCGCGTTCCTTGTACGCATTTCCAGAGCTTACCTCATGCAGTCACGGCCAGACAAAACCCTCGTGTTAATTGGTTCCCTCTCTCTTGATTAATTAATGTGGCCCCCAGGCATGAACTCGACGTCTTCTTCCACAGTGCGCCCATGTCGCCCTCCGCCATGAATGATTCACCACAACAAGCAACTTACCTTGAGCTGCTCTCCCATGCTCCGTTCCATGACTCACGTTACTGTGAACCGCACCTCTTGCGCAAGAGCATGCTTAGTCATATAACCAATCTGAATATGCTGCAAACTTCCCTTTCCAAAACGGTGAAAAGCCTCGTTTTATTTTTTAAGAACTGCACAAGTTCCGTTTCAAACGGTAACATACAACGGCTAAGGCATTAGAGAGGGAAAGATCCACTTTGAAAAGCAGTATTACACTAGAACGGAGCTTAATGCAAGTAATAGCACCCACGGTATATTCAACACAAGGTATTGGTATATATAAAGGCCCTTGGTAGTATTATTTTGGTGTCTACTCACAATTTTCTTTTCTTCAAAGTCTAAACTCAAAAAACAATCATTCTAAAAGAATCAAGAGTCTATAAAGGAAAGAGCGGCGAGAGAAGAATGAAGATAGCCGCAATGGAAACCTTGACACTTAAATGAATGAACCAGTTAAAACACTAAAACTCTAAGTTCAAACATTTAAGAGCAGAACCTAATAGACAAACTGCATGTGTTGAAAACCTCAAATTCACGAAATTGGAAGCAACATCATCATGGAGGAGCACGCAACAAAAGCTCTAACTAAAGGTTTCCTCACATACTCCAGAGGTGGGAAAATATAGCCCTAGAAAACAAGAGTGAATAGGAATCACTCGCAGAATCACTCCAGCAATCATTGGTTTGCACAAAATCCAGAGAAAGCTCTTTGCGGATATTAGTATGGATCAAGAGGGTTAGAGGTGAGCACAAAAATCACATAAATTAAGCTCTATGTTGATATTGGTATGGAACAAAAAATGTATGGAACAAGAAAGGTATGAAACAAAAAGGGTATGGAACAAGAACGGCCGATAGTGTTGTGACCTGAACAGCAGAAGAAAGACAGTGTATTGGACAAACAATGTTGAGCGGAATAAGAAGGGCCGTTTGAGCAATATGGTTGAGAGGCATAAATGAAGAGACAATGTTCAAAGGTACAAAAATACGCGTTGGGGGCGACACTGTTGATAGGCGTAACACATTGATTGAGGGAGGCAGTGTTAAGAGGTACAAGAATGTGAACTGGAGATTCCGACATTAGTGAATACACGCAACAACGACACACCTACAGGACCCACTCATTAAATCTCTATAACTATACGTAGTACATCTAGATATTAGTATACCAAGCTACATTCTTAGGTCCTAACTTTAAGCTATTCCAATAGTTGCAAATCAAAAACTTAAAGTGTTCCCTATCTCACTTTCATAAAATAAGATTTTATAATCAAATAACTTAATTTTGATTTCTCAATGTGATTTTGGCTTTTGTAACATAATATCAGAGTAGGCTATTTCATCTTGCAAGGTGAAGGTGGAGTTTGTTCACTTTCATCTTCCATATTTTGAAATATTTACAGAACCAACTAAATAAAAGTTAAGAAATTAATGATGTAATTTTGACATTATAATCTTCTCACAATTTGACAATACATCAAACTTAAGAAATGTCACAAGATTTGATGGGAACTAATTTCAAGTTTGGAAGCTTAATTTAAAATTAGTTTTAAAATCTAAGAAGTTATTAAAAGTAGTTAAAAATACATGACATGTTTTACTTTTAACACCACCAGCAAATGCATAAAGAATAATTACCCACGCTCTAGTCACAAGTCCTAGTATTAAGGAGGAATGGTAAGATAAAGACACTAATGGACGCCTACTTAATATAATTGGCTTTCCATTTTCTTTGCACAACCTATACATTAGTCCGATGAGGAAACAAGGAAAAAATCAAACCCAATCTAGAAATATATTTAATGTTGATTTTTGGAGTATGTTCCAAAAATCATAGGTTACTGTTTATAAGTCCAATCAAACAAATCAATTATAATAATATCCCACTAATGTAATATTCCAAGAAGATCATTCAAAGTATCGAAATTTGAAAACAATGAATTATTCACATGATGATGACTGGATGTCATTATTATCATTTTTATTACAATCATCTCTTACTTTTGACAATTTAGCACATGTTAAGAATCAACTTGAGAATCTTGGATCCATTCCTATTCTATATTTTGTATGTGCACCACATATACTTATGCAACATCAAATCCAAGATTATAAGTATATCCAAATTATAACCTTGTGAAGTCTCAACCGGTTATATCTACATCTATAGATATAACCATTTCAAATACCACAAAATATAATAGGTCTCTAGTAGTGAAAGATATATTTTACAATTTACATTAAAATTGTATAAGTCTGACTAGTAGTATAAAGATTTTCACAGCAAAAAGGATTATACTATTATGAGACTTTCTCTCTTGTTCTTAAATCTTCATCAATGGGAGTATTCTTGGCTTATTCAACACATTTTGGAATACATATCCATCAAATGGATGTTTGCACAATGGATTTCTTTAATGGACATTTGATAAAAGAAGTATTAAGCATGTCTTTACTAAAAGGCCTTTATGTTTGTGATGAACAAAATCTCCATTGAAAACTACAGAAATAATTATATGGCAAAAAAGAGTCATCAAGGGTTTGGAACGAGCATAATTTGGAACATAATTTGGCTTGGTTTCATCTGTTAAAATGGTGGAAGGCCCACATTAAAAAGCCAAGCAAGTTTCTTAAACAATAGGGCTTGCTTTCCTCCACAGAAATCTAATTGCATGAAATAGCATTACCACAACCAGCCATTCATAGTGGTGTAGTGCATTGTTATTGGTAAGAGGGAAATGCACTAGAACATAGAACGTGGGTTTGAATGTCAAATGTGAGGAACTTACCCTGCGCTTTTAATGTCGGGTTACACACCTACTATCGTGTATAATTTGATATTTCATCTCTTGAGTTATCACACTTGCCATGAAATATTGCGTTACATATTCATGCAAGTGCATAAACCAATACATATGGCTACGAAGTATCTTGCAACTAGCCAACTACCCCCATTCAATTGTGGACTCAATTGTAGAGCGTGCAATACAAACTCTAAAAGAGAGACGAACTCACCATTAGTATGCTTGTCGAATAGGAGATAAGGCTAACTAAAGGGACTTTGCTTCCAAAAGATTACAAATGGCTTGCAAAAAAATATAGGGTCCAAATAAATTTTGGAGGGTAATTTCTATAAATGAATTACATTAATGTAAGATGCTGAAAATTGATTAGAAGAATAAATATGAGAATGTTCTTGTAATACTACTAATTATAGTGTGAATTACTTTTATTTTTAAGGGTACTTTTAAAACCCCATTTTTCACACGTGATACAAAAAAAGTACAAAGAGTGACCTCCCCGAGGATAAAGTTTTCGTGTGCAATTGACTCAGTTTTTAAGTATAACACTTGTTTAGTTAAAAGTGCACGTGCTATATAAAAAATGCACATGCTGAAATTTTGTACCTTTGAAAAAAGTATAGTCATATTTTACCTGTAAAGTGCCAAAATTGAATGTACATTAGATAAAAAGATATGTAGTGCGAATTTTAAAGGGGATGGGTATGTTCCTACCACCCTCTCCTTGAAATTAAAAGAAATGTAGTGCGAATTTTAGAGGGGGGTGAGTTTGCTCTCACCCCTCCACTTAAAATTAAAAAAAGTGTAGTGCGAATTTTAAAGGGGGGTGGATTTGCTCCCACCTCCCTCTCTTTTTAATTAAAAAAAAATGCAATGCATATGGCACTAAAAAATAGTGCACATGACTATGTGCACTTTTAACAAAAGAAATGTTGTATGCTCACAACTTTGAGATCCATTGTTGTACACAAAAGGTTTATCGCACATGGGAAAGGTGAGGCTAAAACTACTTCTAAGTACTAGAGGGACGTACAACATGGAGCTAATGTAGTGAAGTTACTATTGAAAGATCTTTGAGATAGAAGATACACAATCACCATGCATAATATTTTTTACTAGTGTAAAGCTCTTTTATTGGGTATTTGTAGTCAAAAGGCACATATCTCAAGGCACATATACAACATGGACAATTAGAGTTAATAGAGTGGATTTCTCTAAGAAACTTACTAACAAGACTCCATTACAAACTTGACAAATCATGTTTTTGCAATGATTTACATATGTTGTTGAGATGAACAGGGGTGATTACGTTCAACATACGTTTTACATATGCTTATTGTAAAAAAAGGTACGAAGTACAAATTACAAACATGTAATACAATTTTATCAAGATGTGTTTTTTTCATGTTTGTAATATGTTGTTCGTACGTTTTTTATACTATAAACATACGTAAAATCTATGTCGAACGTAATCACCCAAGTTCATCTCAATAACATACGTAAAAAATTGCAAAAACATGACTTGCCAAGTTTGTGATATCATTGTTCAAAAAGAATCCTCGCGGCACTTTCAAGTAGAGGATTCATGATGAAAGTAATTTTGCTCTTGTCCAATGGATGGACAAGAAACATGTCCTCATACATCTCACTCTATAGTCTATACTTATTAGAGAAGGTGAGAAACTCATATACGGAGTATTTTGCAAGAAGCAGGTAGGTGCCCTCCCCTCAAAGATCATATTATTAAATTACCTCATAGACTTGTAATTTTTGATTGGAATAGCAAAGGTTGTAACTATCCGGAATTGCCTCTTGTTTGCGTGAAAATGGCTGTTCTCTTTTAAATGTTAAAGAATATATTTATGAACATCATGCTTTATATAAATTACAACAAACATTAGTATTATGCACATACATAGTCTAGTTTTACGACAAGTTAAGTACCCTCACCTATGTACAATGACAAGATTGAAAGTTCAAACTATAGTGGTGGATGGCCAAGAGGAAAAAACTATCCTTACATGTAGGGGTTTTAAGTCTTAAAAAATTCAAACTTTGACACTCTATTGACCTTTTTTATGGCACTCTTTTGACGATGTTTTGGACATTATTTTGCTTATTATATGATATTCAATACTCTTTTCAATGCTCTTCTTATATATCACAATTAATGCTCTTACTATTTGACATGAAAGTATTGAAAAAGGATTCCACACTTTTTTTGTCACTTTAGTAATAGAAAATTGTCAAAAGAAGTGTAAAAATAACTCTTTTGTTTGTTAGTGGGGGGCCTTTTAATGGTATGCTTGAGTGAAAAAGTAGTCCAATTGAAAGTGATGAATTTTTGAGTAAATGGACTTTGGAAAATTCTAGATAATTTATTGTAAAGGATGTATGTAGGAGATTTTGAAGGTTTAGGGGTATGAAGGATATCTACACAATGATATTTTGGTTGGGTTTATTTTTGGGTTACTGTTTTGCTACGACCATATTAGTAAAAATTAGGATGTAGTGTTTCAACTAAATGTAGTGTAGAATGAATTGTATATAATTGGAATTTCACTATTAAATGTTTTTAGGTGATCTAATGTGATTAGATGTTGAATAATTACAAAGTTGTTTTCTAAAATTAAAATCCTTCCATTCCATGATATTTAATAAGCCTCAAAAATTTAAGAATGAAAAAATGTGCAAGATCATGAAACTCATGTGAAGGGTTTGTGATATTGAATTACATAAAATTTAGTGATTTAGTGAAACATGAGATTTTATCCTAAAAATAGTGTGGAAAGGGTAAACTATCATTTTTTTCCGCAAACAAGTTTTTTACATTTTTATTAAAAATAAAAATAAAATATTGAATGCATCAAAGGTGAATAATTTTGAAAAACAACTTTGATGGACATCATAATTAAATGAGAATAAAGATGTAATTGAAAATGTTTTCTAATTAAAGACATTTTACCATTACATTCACTACATTCACTACTTCAAAAAGTAGTACTTGATTTTAAGGTCAAAGAGTCATCGATACTATGAGGACGCCCAAGAGGGGACTTAAATTTTTTAAAAAGAGCTAAAATTTCATTTCAAGGTTGAGTTTAGTCCTTAAACCCTAGCCAGGACCTTAGCCGGGACCCTAGCCTACAATTTTTTTTCTTGATCAGCGTTTTGCATTACATTTGGTTAAAGTGCCTTTACTTAAGTGCTTGGTTTTAAGTTTTTGAAACATCCAATAAATGTGCCATTTTGTGATGTCTAAAGTGACTATTAGTAACCAAAGGTGGGATTGTCCATTATTGGTACCTTTTTAATTGGAAGATCTATTGTTTGTTTGAATAGGACGTTTGTATGGTCTCGGGGGGTGTAGTGTACTAAACATGTACGAGTATACATGAGTGCACAGAAGGGATATTAATTTGAACACTACCATATTACGTATACATACAATAAACACATTTAGAGCTAAAAATATTCACGTATACTTACACTAAACATATATTTAAAACGGAATACATTTGTATACAAAGGTATTTTAGACATACAACCTCTTGTATACAGGGGATTTTAGAAGGGGTCATGAACCCACGTGATTCTCAAACATAATGTAGAGTGCACCCCCCGAGTGTATGGTATGGTTCCCTATTCCACTAACTCCATTTGGTGAACTAACTACATTTTGGAGCACATTTGTGCAATTTGAGCATTTTGACTAAAAATTTAGCTTTCAAACTAATTTGAAAATTATGTAGCAATGATTCAATGAAAAGTGAGTGAACCAATTTCTAAATTTATGTACATGTTATCCAAAAAAATAAAATTTCAGAATATTAAAATGATTTTATGTTGAAGGTTTTGAATATCAAAACTCACATTTTAATAACAATTTTGCCAATTTATGATCAAACTTTGAACATAAATATAGATCATATTTGATTCTATATTAAAAAATATAAATATAAGCCAATTTGCATAATTTCACTCTTAAGTACATTCAAAAATGAAATCCATTAAAAAAATTAATAGAGAAATAATTCATCGTTCCCAAAAATAACACTCTTCAAATCTGAGACTCTAATTAATTCAAAAAGAATTGAAAAAATTGGAAGATATTTTTCAGTTTACAAAAACAGCTGAGACAATTTTCGAAGATAAAATGACAAACATCTCACAAAATGCTTATATGGTACTCTACAGATACCTCTAGTGACAAGCTCAATTCCACCAACTGACTGCACAGAGAAGGATGCAAATTCACAGCTCAAAGCAGTGATCTCAAAACTGGCTAAAATCAGCTGGATTTCTACCCAAAAAAAATGGGGTTGCTAAACATACAAAGCAAGAAAATGATTCTTTTTTTGAAATGTAACAAGAATGCTCATCATGATAGAAATATGTAGCAACTTCATGAGGTAATATCCACAGATATCATCATGGTATCACCTTAATATCTCAAGGGTATTGTCGGATATATAGAGGCATCGTGAGTATTGTATGCACTGGGTAGCAAAAGTAGATACCGATTATATGGGAGGTCGAATAATGTTCTAAATGTTATAAAGTGGTTCTGAAATCACTGGCTCAAAGGTGCTCATTTTGTACTCCTTGTGGCCTCGAGCGGTCCCTGTCTACTACAATTACTGTACACTAAATTTGAGAAAATTGAGTTTTCTTCAACAAGTTACCAGTGACACTGACTTACAAGCCTACCAAAAAACGATGGAGTAGGACCCAGAAAATGAAACACGTTAGAATGTACATACCAGATCCAAAACCAGATTCCTTAGCAATCCTGATAGTTGATAAAAATTGAGAGGATCGACGATTCTAGTCCTTGCAAGCGGAAATCCGTGTCAGGTGATAGCGAATTAAATGTGTATTTTATTCACGGTCCCTTATCAGAAATGAAAAGGTAATTAATTGGTGTAGCAAGATTTCTAAAACATTTCCAAAAACCACTGGGCAGACCGTCTCACATGCAGTCATCACTGTCCTATGGCCTTGCATCAGATTTCTTCCGCCTTCTACACGCAACAATGCAAATGGCACATTAAATGAAAGAAACTCAAGTGCAGTGATCTCAAAACTGGCTAATATTAGCTGGATTTCTACCAAAAAAATGAGGCTGCTAAACATACAGAGAAAGAAAATGAAAAAAAAATGAAAATGTAGCGAGAATGCTCATCATGTTAAAAATATGTAGCAAGGGTATCATTATGGTATCACCATGGTATCACCTTAATATATCAAGGGTATTGCTGGATATTATAGAGGTATTGTGAGTAGTACATTCACAAGGTAGCAAAAGTATCTACCATTTATGTGGGAGGTAGCACCCTGTGCTAAATGTCATAAAGTAGTTCTGAGAGCACTGCTCAAGTGATAGTAACCAGTGCCAGGAGGTTCTGGTGCCACTGGCAAATTGACAATTGAATTTTTGAATTTGCATACGGTATTTCTTCTGCTCCAATTATGTAGACACCACGTCCTTCAGCCTAGAAACTCAATTTCATATTTGTTCAACCAAGAAGCATATTACTTCAAGGGAACAAAGCTTGATGTAGAACAGCATGCTACAAGTTACTCTCAAACGAATTCATCTAGAATCAATATTTCACATGCGATGCACAACATAACATCATTGCCATCACCAAAAAGTAGAAAAATTAAATTATAAAGAAAATCAACATGCCTATTAACCAGAAAAATCACCAATCCTACAAACATGCAATGGAACTCAAGCATGCATTGAAAATGTGAGTGTGCACGCGTAAGAGTGGGATTTACAAGGTTAGCCATCATGCGTTAGTACAAATATAGGCCCAGGTGGCAATGGTCCATCTCACGTGAGTCGTAAAGCTAAGTCATGCTCCCCATCTTGAAACCTGCACCTCATCTTTGTCAAATTAAAAGAGCGTGACCAACACCTGATCACAATTTCAAGAGAAAACAGAATCAATTTTAAACTTTTGAGACAAGTTGCCTATAATTTCAGCAACTAATTTGAAACAATTCAAACATGTTTTTGGCTTTCTAATTATAGATTATCCTTGAGTCCAGAAGAATCTTCCATCTATAGTCAAAAAGTCAATAATTACAAATATAAGATCAATCAAGAAATCAATGAAATTTTAAAAATCAAAGATTAAATTGAGACTGTGAAAAGTCTCAATTTTATGAACACAGCCATTTATTGAGTTTCTCAATTTAAAACCATGAATCCTTGGTCCTTCTTTAGGGGTAAATAGCCATCTTGGGTATGCAACTCTTGTATTATATACAGGGGTCATCGGCATTAAAACAGCTTAGAGGACGGTTTTTGTTAAAATTATATCAAATTGAAAAGACCAAAAAGCTAGGTGAAGACCAAGTTAAGAGAAAATTAATGTAGAAAATGCTGAATAGCATACATTTTAGAAAAAAACTTACAATATTAATATATGAAGAATTGAAACATCTATACATGTATAGTTTCTAAAAATGCATACAAAGAAATTGGGTCTTACTAGTTAAAATTAAACTTTTGTTATAAAGCCCCAAAAGTTGCCTAGCTCAGCCTATAGTACATATATTAAAAAAACTCATATAATTAGGTTTTAAATGCTATTATTGTCCTCAAAAATATTTGTTTCATGTACATAAGTACGTTTTTGGATTCTTTATTAAAAGGGCTACAAGATTATTCTACATTAAAACAAATTATATCCTTTAAGTTTGGATTAAAACGCATTATAAGTGATAATAATTAGGGCCATATAATATAGAAGTTGCATATCCGGGATAGCCATGCATGCAGAAATCTCAAACAGTTCACTCTATAGAGAGCATAGTGCTCGTGTACTATACCTGATGGACGCCGGCCCCGTATTCAGTCCCTCTCGTGTGAGTCGTACGTACGCAAAAGATTCTAAGGAGCAGATTATGCCGGTTACGTTGCTACTACTTCCTTCTCGTCTTCTCTCCGCGTTGCTTGTACGCAACCATTTACAGAGCTTACCATCATGGATATACCGCACTGCAGTCACGGCCAGATGCTTGCTTGCAAGAGCGCAAAACCCTATATACGACTCACACGAGAGGGACCATATGGCCTCCATCATTCAGGTACACGAACACTACGTAGAGTGAACAGTTTGAGATAGACTCAGCATGGCAATTAACCCCTAGAGGACCAAGGATTTAAATTGACAAATTCAATTATAGATCATATTGTGAATATATATATAAATTTAGATGCCAGGACCAAATTTTATATATATATCGTTCACTGGAATTAGTGAAGTATTCCTGTAGGCTAATCTTAATACATACAATTCACCATCCATGTTGTGCTCAATTTCACCATAAATGAATCCTTGGTCCTTTAGGGGTTAATTGCCATGCTGAGTCTATCTCAAACTGTTCACTCTACATAGTGCTCGTGAACCTGAATGATGGAGGCTATGTGGTCCCTCTTGTGCGAGTCGTATATAGGGTTTTGCACACTTTGCAAGCAAGCATCTGGCCGTGACTGCAGCGAGGTATATCCATGATGGTAAGCTTTGTAAATGGCTGCGTACAAGCAACGCAAAGAGAAGACGAGAAGGAAGCAATAGCAACGTACCCTACACGGTCAGCTCGTTCTCGTGTTAGTTGCCTCTCGATCGATGTGGCCCCCATGAACTCGACGTCTTCTTCCACAGTGTGCCGATGTCGCCCTCCGCCATGACTACAACAAGCAAGCTTGAGCTGCTCTCCGATGCTCCGTTCCATGACTCACGTTTGTTTTTCTTTTTAACACCTGGACAAGCTCCATTGCAAAGGGTAACATACAACACTCAAGGCGCTAGAGAGGAAAAGGCCCACAGTTTGAAAAGCAGTATCGTACTAGAACGAAGTCCATTGAAAGTAACTTCACCTACGGTCCATTCAAAACAAAGTATCGATACATACAAAGGGCCTTGGTAGTCTTATTTTGTTTTCTCCTCACAATTTTCTTCTCCTTGGAAGTCCAAACTCCAAAAAAATAAAATCCTAAAAGAATCAAGAGTTTGTAAACCGAAAAGTAGTGAGAGAAGAAATGAAGATAGCCACAACGGGAACTTTGACGCTGAGATGATTCAACCAATTCCAACACTAAAACCTGAAGTCTAAATATCCGAAACCAGAACCTAGTAGACAAATTGTGCTGAAAACATGAAATCTAGCAAATTTAAACGAGGGCAAATAACAACCAAACAAGCATCCAAGTAAGAGCCCTCACGGCGTGGTCACCCACGGAAAGACTACACGTGAGACTACACGACCTCAAGAGTCCTCACGGCAAGGTCACCCAAAGAAAGACCACACATCCTCAAGAAAGAGAGCCACGAGACTAAGAGGGGAGATGAAACAAAACAAACAGCCGAAGAAAAACCTACCCAATCAACAACCAAGAGGACCCTTTAAGGTAGACGACCTGTTTCCGATCACCTTAAGCAATTCAACACACTTCCGGTGTAGTAATAAATAGGCAAATAATTTTGCAGTGTAGGGAAATAGATTTGAAGAAGGTCACATATTTTTGAACAAATTTTGGGGCAGTATTGAATTTACTACAAATTTTCAAAGTGAAGATTCTCTCCAACCCGTTCTCGCAACATAGGCTGACCTATTTCCAAGAACTGCAAAACTAAATTTGGAGAACACATGATATCATACTAACTCGGTAACAAGTTTCCATTCTTGGTGCCAACCATTCCATATTAAGAAGAAACATGTTTCCATCACCGTTTACAAATGAATTCGAAAATAATGCAGGCTAGTTCACGGAAATAGGTCTCCCTATAGTGCGTGATTGGGGGCCTGATCGGAAACAGGTCGTCTACCTTAAAAGGGCAAAAAGCAACAACGTAGGCGTCCAAATAAAAGCCCTCAACAGCTGAGAGTGAAAGGACCCCTTAACCCCTAACTGCCCAACCATGCATATTTTGCATGATGTACAGATTTCATATGTAGTTTCTGATCCGTAATGCACTTTTTGTAGTATGGTTTTTTTACTGAATTTTTTATGGAAAGTTAGCTTCATGTATGTGTGATCCAATCAAAAAGGAAACAATTTGTGAAAAAAATTATGCCTCATTTTGTGTTGTAGTGTTTCACCCAAAATTTTGAAGATTTTAGTCTAAAAGTGTTCTTGAAAAAATAAACTCATAAAATCAAGCATTCAAAAAATCTCCAAAAATCACTACACCTAGAGCACAACATTGCAACCCATCACAACAAATTTCATCCACAAATTGTCAATATCTTATTTGTAATAAAATAAAAAAATTATTTTTTATTTTATGTTTCAAAATTTATAGAAAAATATTAGTGATAGCAATCATAAATCTAACCGTATGGATAGAATCTAAAATTCAAAATGTATGACTTTTATTCATACATCAAGTTCCAAATATTCATGTTAGTTGCATTTTATAATGCATCTTTGCAAAAATGCCCAAACTGGACATAGGTGAGGACGTTTAGGGGTTAATGTCTAAACTCAACATGGGAGACGAATAGACATACTGTACTATATTAGTAAAGGTGTTGTTTTCTAAACATGATGGATCTAGTCCCTTCTTGAAAGGGGCAAGTACACGAGGGAGCTATAGTACTGAAGTCACTAATAAAAGATTTTTCCTATAGAGGACACACAATCAATAAATTTTTACTATCAATTAGGTATGCAACATGAACAATTACATGCAATAGAGCTAATAGAGTCAGTGTATCTTGTTAACTAAGGATTTAACTAACAAGACATTATTCAAAATGATCCCTTGTGGCACTTTCAACTAGAGGATTCATGATGAGGGCAAACTTGCTCTAGAACCATGTCGTCATACTCTCATCGTGAACATTCTTTACCAATTAGAGAAAATGAGAAACGTACATTTTGCAAGAAGAAGGTCGAATTGATTGGAAGGATGTACAAATGAATACTGTTCTAGTACTCTATGAGTACATTCTGGACATGAGAGCCTGTGTAACTGTGGCTAACCAACTTAGGGAAATTTACTCTTGTTTCGACAAAAGCCACAAATAGAGACATAAGTTGTTGTATTTCTTACAAGACACTATTGTAGTGGCCGTGTACCTTATCCACATGCTCTTTTGTTCACACTTTGATTTCTATTGTTTCCTAATCCATGTCCCACCAAGGGCTATGAACCTTGATGTAGCAACTCCCTAGGCACATACTCTAGCACCCACATTTTGTAGAAATAACTTGGTCTTTTTCACATACATTATACAATAAAGCATGTGGTTTCACTTCTAAGGACCTTGGAGTATTGGCATATTCTTTGTGAAAGTGGAAACATAGTCTTTCCTTCCCACCCATCCATCAATATGGTAGCCATCACTATCTGAATATTTAGGTGGGATAGGGTTTTTAGATTTGAAAAGTGCCAACAAAAGGGCATGTGGATAAGGTACACGTTCACTACAATTGTGTCTAGTAAGAAATTCAACAACTTATGTCACTATTTGTGGCTTTTCTCCAAACAAGAATAAATTTCCCTTGGCTGGTTGGCCACATTTACACCTCTCATGTTTCGAGTGTACTCAGAGAATAAGAGTTAATAATGGGATGAAAGTATATGACTACATGCTTCTTATCCATCCATAGGACAAGACTGAGCAAGTTTGCGTCATCATGAATCTTCTAATGGAAAGTGCCACAAGGGTTCATTTTGAATAATGTCTTGTTAGTTAAATCGTTAACAAGATACACTCTATTAGCCCTATTGCATGTAATTGTCCATGTTTCATGATTATATAGCCTTTGATTCCAAATACCTAATTGATAGTAAAAATTTATTGATTGCTTGTTCTCTATACCAAAGATCTTTTATCTGTGACTTCATTACAATGGCTCTCTCTAGTACCTGCCCCTTCAAGAAGGGACTATCCATCATGTTTAGAAAACAACTCTTTTACTAATATTACACAATTTGTTTATTGGTCTCTCCTATTAGTCATTGACTAATTAAGGGGTCCTTCCCGTTTTGGATGTTGACTAGGTTGGTTTTTCTTCCATGGTCTGGTTTTTTTCTCTCCCCTCTTAGTCCATGCACCTAGATAAGAATTGGAACAAACCAATTACCAAATAAACCTATCATCGCAGGCATAACATTAGTGGCTTTTCTTGTTGAGGTCGTACAGTATTGCCTTTAGTGAGGCCTCGCCGTGAGGGTTTTTATATGAACGCCTGCATAGTTGTCATTTGCCGTCTTTCTAATTCCTTGGATTTCAGGTTTTGAGCATAGTTTGTCTATTGGGTTTTGATTTCAAATGTTTGAACTTATGGTTTTAGTGTTCTAACTGGTTCATTCGTCTGAGCACTTGTCAAGGTTTTCAGTTGTGGCTGTCTGAATGTCCAACGTTTTTGTTGCAGTTGTTTGAGTGTCAAGGTTTTCAGCTGTGGGTATCTTCATTCTTTTCTTGCCGTTCTCTCGTTTACATACTCTTAATTCTTTTAGGATTTTTTTTTTTGAGTTTGGACTTTGGAGAAAATTAAAATTGTGAAGAGAAAACAAAATAAGACTACGAGGGGCCTTTGTATAATTATATGAATACCTTGTTTTGAATGTACAATAGGTGTTGTTGCTTGCAATGGGCTATATTCTAATATGATTTTGTTTGGTTTTTCAAAGTGGACCATTTCCTCTCTAGTACCTTGGTTGTTGTATGTTACCCTTTGCAATGGAAGTTGTCCGGTAGTTCAAAGAAAAAACAAGGGGACTTTCCACCATTTTGAAAGGCAAAGCAACATATTTAGATTGGCTATATGACTAAGCATGAAGGTCACAACAACGTGAGTCATAGAACGGAGCATGGGAGAGCATCTCAAGGTTGCTTAACCCCTAAAGTACCAAGAAGCCCAAATTGAGATCCATAGTTTCCTAACAATTTTGAGTACGTAGGTCTTATTTGGACTTTCTCTTGTTCAAATTTAATATATGTTTTTTATCAACACATGCAAATGAATGAGCTTTAGTAGTTCTGTTGATATAAAATTTGGTTCCATTTGAATTGTATTTTTCACAATATGATCGATTGAATTTGTCATTTTTAAACCTGTGAATCCTTGGTCCTTTAGGGGTTAATGTGGTCAATCATTTATGGTGGAGGGCGACATCGGCGCGCTGTGGACGAACACGTTGAGTTCATGGGGCAATACGTACATCGAGAGGCAACCAATTGACACAAGGGTTTTGCACACTTGCATGCATCTGGCTGTGACTGCAGGTATATCCATGTAAGCTTTGGAAATGCGTACAAGCAACGTGGAGAGGAGACTGAGGAGAAGGAAGCAGCAGCAACGTAACCTGCACGGTCTGCTCCTTGGAATCTCTTGTGTACGTACTGTTCGATCACACGAGAGGGACCGACCACGGGGCTGGCCTCCATCAGGTATAGTACACGAGCACTCACTGGAAACTTTGATCAGTTTAGCCCCCTCTTTAGCCCTCCTTAACACTATGTGAAAAATGAGGAGGGGCTAAATTTTTGTACGTTTAGCCCCCTTTTTGTACCACTAACCAGGGCTAAAACACAAATTAACCGGGGCTAAAAAGGATGGTCGATCAGGAATGCAAAGAGATTCGAGTTTAGCCGGGGCTAAACGTTGTGGTTTAGCCCCCATAGTCCTTTTAGCCCCCACAGTCCTTTTAGCCCCGGGGCTAAAAGTTTGAAAGCTTCCAGTGACTATGTAGACTGAGTGAACAGTTTGAGATCTCTATCAGCATGGCTATTAGCCCCTAAAGGACCAAGGATAATTCATGAATGGTATTAAATTGACAAATTCAATTATAGATCATATGATTGTGAAAATATAAATTTAGATGCCAGGCAGGACCATATTATTTATATATATATATATATATATATATATATATATATATATATATATATATATATATATATTTTATTTTTATTTTTTATTTTTTTGTTCAGTGAGGAATTCTTGCAGGTGAACTAATCTTACTAACACACCGGTATAATTCACCATCCACGTTGTGCTCAAATTCTCACCAAACCCATTCGATCGATCGATCAATCTCCCACTGGGTATGCATGCCCCATGATTCATTCGGTTTTCTCTTGAAAATGTGATCAGGTGTCAGTTGGGTTGTTTTAATTTGACAAAGATGAGCCTGAGTGTGCAGGTTTCAAGATGGGGAGCTAGCATGGATTGCTTTACGACTCACACAGGATGGACCACTGGGCCTATATTTGTACGCATGATGACTTGGAAATCACACTCGTACCCGTGCACACTCACATGCTTCCATCGCATATTCGCAGGATTGGTGATTTTTCTGGTTTATGTGCATGCTGAATTTATTTATAATTTATTTTTCTACTTTTTGGCGATGGCGATGGTGTTATGTTGAGCATCGCATGTGAAATTTTGATTCTAGATTCGTTTGTACTAGGTTTTCTGTAGCATATATGATGTTCTACATATATAAATCTTGAAGTAATAAGTTTCTTGGTTGGACGAATATGCGATGGATACATGGATTGAAAATGTGAGTGCGCGCGTACGAGTGTGATTTGCAAGCCACTGTGCGTACAAATACATGCCCCGTGGTCCCTCCCGTGTGAGTTTCTAGGTTGAAGGACGTGGTGTTGGAGCATCTGTCTACTTGGAATAGAAGAAGAAATTCAAAAATTCAAAAATTCAATTGTCAATTTGCCAGTGGCTACCAGAACCTCCTGGCAGTACTGGTTACTATCACTTGAGTTTCTTTAATTTAATGTGCCATTTGTATTGTTTCTTGCTTGCGTGTAGAAGGCTGAAGAAATCTGCTGCAACTTGGCCATAAGACAGTGATGACTGCATGTGAGACGGTCTGTAGAGTGATTTTTGGAGAAATCTTAATTTGCTACACCAATTAATTACCTTTTCATTTCTGATAAGGGACCGTGAATAAAATACACATTTAATTCGCTTTTAACTGAAACGGATTTCCGGTTGCAAGGATCAGAATCGTCAATCCTCTCAGTTTTTATCAACTGTGAGGATTGCTAAGGAATCTGGTTTTGGATCCGGTATGTACATTCTAACGTGTTACATTTCCTGGGTCCTACTCTATCGTTGTTTTGATAGGTTTGTAAGTCAATGTCAGTGGCAACTTGTTGAAGAAAACTCAATTTTCTCACGTTTAGTGTACAGTAATTGTAGTAGACAGGGACCGCTCGAGGCCACAAGGAGTACAAAATGAGCACCTTTGAGCTGTGAATTTGCATCCTTCTCTGTGCAGTCAGTTGGTGGAATTCAGCTTGTCACGTACTAGAGGTATTTGCACAGACTTACCATGTAAGCATTCTGTGAGGTGTTTGTCATTTTATCTTAGAAAATTATCTCTGCTGTTTCTGTAAACTTTACTGGAACTAGATCATGCAATAAATTGCTTGACTTTGATGATTGTATCGATATCTAACTAACAAAATGTAACTTGTCCATTGATCGATTTCAGCCTCAGGGAGAACTGGAGAGAGCTGCTTGGTTTCATCTTCACACACTCAATCGAAAGGTAGGACCGCAGTTCGACACATGTATTTGAGTCTAAAGAATGCATATTCTCAGGAAGGATTCGTTGACAATATCTATAATCTCTGAGCTCACCGTTACTTGGTTCTTAAATGTCAAATATATGTAGGTTTTTTCTATATATAATTTGTACTCACCGTGGACCTGCAGGGATCAGGTACTAATTAAATCGAGAATGAGGATTTCGAATTTAGGGCCTCCATTCACCACTGCGTGACTATCAATCTCGAGATCTTATTGAAGTCTTTGTTGTTTGAAATTTTCTGATGTCTGAGGTCACACGTGTGCGACACTGAATTTTGCAGGCAACTCATTCAGACCTACACTCAGGCTACGATGGCTTTTGAAACGGGAAGCTCTTCCAACTCACGGCAGGGTGCTCAGGAGCACGTGCAAGATGTAATTACAGACGGCGAAGTGGGTAACTTCTCAGATATGTCACTAGAATCATCAGGAAACGAGGGGCAGCGAAGGCATGGCGTCGTAGATGACGAGAGGCGCGCAAGGCGTCGACTCGCGAACGCGGAGCTCGACATTTGTCTCGAGACCTTGCGCGCAATTCTACCGCCCTCTGGAAAGGTACGTCTGGCTTTAGAAATCTACTGTAAATATTAGACTGCATGAAAATCAAGTAATTTTGACCCCGGGCGTTCGTACATAATTTCAGTTTCAGATGCTCTATGCTGTACATATGGAGGGTTCCGAGCATGGTTTTGATTGTGTCAAATTCGTGACTAAAATTTAGATGTGGTCTAGTTGTATTGACTGCACAGAATTGAGTATTTCATGCATGAGTGTTATTCATCAATCTGCAAGTTTGGTTCTAAATTTCGAATCTGAATATTGAAAACAGAGAGACAGTTACTCTATCATGAAGCTGGCCAGTTTGCATGCAAGGGAACTTCATCGGTGTATAGACGATAAAACTGACGGTCGTGCCTCGGAGATGAGCAGTACTCCTGTCATGATGCCACCGTCCGAGGGAATTATTCCTTCTGGGATGCAAATACCAGGAATGAGCTCAATCGAGGACATTTCGCACGACAATCCCTTGGTAAGTCTATCGTCACTAATTAAGCCAGTATAGCTCCTGTAAGTCTATTAAATGAAACCTTAATAACCTATTTGATCTGACCGAGCAACGAAGTTATGCATTTCGCGTGGTTAACCCAGGCTAAAGGACCAAGAAGCCCAAAATTAACTGGGCCTCAAGTTTCTCTCAGCAATTTTGAGTAGGTTATATGTGGAAAAACTTTGGTTCAGATTTTTATGTTTTTCCACCAACATATATGCAATGTTCTTCACTGATGATTCCGTTGATATAAGATTTGGTCCCATATGAATCATATGTTCCGCAATATGATCAATTACTGAATTTGTCATCTAACAACCATGAGTCCAGGTTGGTCTTTTACGGGTTAATGGCACAATTATAGCGACTGACCTGAACCGGTGATGAATTGTGCAACTTAATTACAGGTGGAAGTGCTGAGAGAGAAAGAAGATCTGAAATTAAATATTGCTTGCATGAATCGGCCGGGTCTCCTCAGAGACCTACTTGCCTTGCTTAAAGTGAAGGGTTTAGACCCTGTGGGCAACATGGTGTGTCGCAATAATATTTTATTCGCAAACTTGGTCCTGGAGGTAAGAAACGCAATGGTCTCTCATGAGCATATATATATTCTATCAACATAGACTGCCTCCTATTAATCAAAATATTGTATCATATTGTTTGGAGAGGGAAATTACAACCTCTTGTAGCTTTCCAATTGTGGTATCGAATGCAGCAACAGATTTTTCTAATTTTTTATTTTTATTTCTCACTGGAACAAATGGGAGATTCCATTGCAGCAGATTTTTGATACGAGTCTCTTATAGACAGGCCACATGAGCCATCTTGATTTAAATGTAATCCTAAATAATGTGAAAATGTCAACTGAGAATTGTTGCAGAAGTACCGTTTGATGGCGCACCCGGAGGCTCTGCCAGAGAGTGAAGAGGACGAGGCTCTGAAGGAGTTGCTGCTCCGCATCATCCGTCAGGAGACTCAACACACTGCGAATTCTCACATGATCAACGCAAACTGACTGACTTGGTCTTAGAACTTGTTTGCCATCAATTGGGCCTGTGAGTTCGCAGCTGCAATTGCAAGCTACATTATATGGTAGAAGAATTAATGATGAAGAAATATAATTATGTAACTTACTTGTATATCTTTGATATTTGCTCTGACGATGCGAGTACAATATATATTCAGGGCAGCAAGTGTTAGATCCCGGTGCTTTGAGCTTCCAATCTCTATCACCGTCCACTTGATACATAGTTAGTTTTCAATTGCATAATATCACTCCAATTCACGATCATAATTACCCGTGAATTAGTGTGGACAAAGACACTGTCTAAGATTCTAGCTAGTACGTTTTGTGGAGCTATTCTACGAGACGACCATACTTAAGTTTGATCGATCAATGATATCGTATCTATATTTAGTGACAATTCTTTGGTCAAATATTATAATAAAAAGTAATTATCAGCTTACTCTCTGAAACCCTTAAGTCTGCATAGCCACAGATGGCTTGGGGAGTGATTGCTGGTACCGAATCTCTTGCTGCGGTTTGTTGCTTTGGCCATTGGCTCATTACTGTCGTATGAAGGTGAGTTTGGTTTAGGGTTTAGGGTTTAGGTGAATTTACGGTTTGGGGTTTGTCGTGAAATTTGACTGCAGTGAGTTTTGTGTGAGTTTTTGTACTGCAATTGTGCACACAACAGAAGTGTGTAACTTTGACAGCAAACAGAGGTCCACGAGCTTATGTTTTCTTCATCTCTCCGTTTGATGTAGTAATTGGTTTTGTATGCCTCACCATAGTTTTGTTCTCTCCGATGGCTCGATAATGTTTTGTGCAGGTTTTGTGATAGAGATTTGATTTTCGCAACAATTTTTGCAATGAACTGAATTGGTTTGCATTGCGTAAACTCTACTCCGGAAGTTCGTAAGGGGGGAAAAGAATAACGCGACGCACTAGAGAGGGCATGAAGGTGAGGCTGGAAAACGATTCCCGCAGCTGTACGATTCACTCGGAAAAGGAGCTTCTGTATATATATATGCAATTACAGTCATCATTGTCAACGAGCGTGCCACTTAACAAGCACAGGTGTCACGCACCAGTTGGGCTGTCTACAGCCGGGAGCTGTGCGTCGGGCCCGAGTGATCTGGAGTTCGATTCCTATCGATGTCGTACTCGTGTCTTGTACTGCGCTTAAGTCGGAGGTGGCGCACCGTCAGACCGTACTCTGTAAAGGACAGGCCATTTTGTTGCAGAGTGTTTTGCATTGGCATTCTTTTTTTCAAGAACAAAATCACAATCCGTTTTCCACGATGCCGGCGGCATCGTGTGTTCTCATCAAGCAAGCGACTGAAGCTTCGGTTACTACGACTGCCTGTCATCGCGGATCATTCAAGCAGCTGCAATGCTGCGGTGCGATGGGCCGTCAACACCACGCTCTGGACCCCCTCCCACGCGCATTTCATTGCCACTTTGGCGCTTCTCCTGCCTCCCTCCGACTGGCCCTCCGTATTACGGTACGTTCTGTCCATTCCGTTCCATGGATATACCAATTTTTGGGCTAATTCCCCTTTCACCAGTTTTCCTCTTGAATTTCGGCCTGAACGAATGTGTATGCTGGAAGATCTATAACCCTGATTGCTGATCATAGTTTCATTCATTCTTTGGCTCAGATTTTCAAGTCAGGGTGATCGGATCAAAGCCTTTGTGAGCAGATTGATGCAGCGGAAGCTGCTCCACGATACCCTAGGTCTTAGCTACGAGGCTCTCTGCATTGAGGGCACCCCCCAAGGCAAGCCTTACGTGGTCTCTCTCTCTTTCGCACCCCCTGTTTTCTGATTTGAAGGTTTAGGGTTTAGTGTTTTTAATTTTTTGACAAACACGTTCAATGTTCTTGGTGATCAATAAAGTTCGGAGTATATCCTTCACAATATGATTGGTCATTTTAAATTCATGGAGTAAATTATTTTATTCTGGATTTTCTGTTTAGGGTTTATGCAAGTCTGGATTTTTGTAAAATGGTTGCAGGCGAATCAGTCTCGAAGTATGAGGTTTCCAGATCTCAGTTTCAATGTGAGCCATCATGGGGACTACGTGGTAATAGTTTCGGATCTCGTAACACCAGTGGGCGTGGATATCATTACACACGATAAACATTTAGATTTGCATCCCGAGGAACTGTTTTCACTCCATGCTACGTCCTTTACTCACTTCGAATGGAAAACTATCCGCAGTGGAGGACCTGATGCATGTGGTATTCTTGATCAATTTTACAGTTTAGTGGAATTTTTTTTCATTCACTTCTTTTGCATAATGTCTTGTAATGGTACAACACCTTTTGATAACAGTGCCAACTAATTTTTTTTCAGAACTAAGTCATGCTAAATCAACCAAAATAAAGCTGTGACATATTTTCACATGTGAAGACAATGGCTTATTGGCTTGAGGAGCTTTCACTCGTTGAAATTGACTTCACCTTTGGTGTCAGGATTCTTTTTTAGGCTGCTCAACAAGGATTCTCTAGACATTGTTTCAATTAGTAGGGTGCATTGCAATACTTGTCAGGGTTTTGGTGTCAGGATTCTTTTTTAGGCTGCTCAACAAGGATTCTCTAGACATTGTTTCAATTAGTAGGGTGCATTACAATACTTGTCAGGGTAGACTTGACGTTTCTGTCTGTGCTGATGGCCATGGTGTGAGTATTGTCCATACCAGTTCTAACAGTTATGTTCACAGGCATTGGTGCATGAAGGAAGCATATATCAAAGCCTTGGGGATTGGACTAAGCTTTGAACTCCGCCGAGCTGAGTTTCACTACCACGAAGACCTAATCCGGGGTGATGTTTTATCTTAAAACTCAAAGGTTATTGCTTGCACTCACTTGGGGCTCAAGGGTTGGCAATTAAACTATTTGGAATTTAAAGTTTGAGTAAATACACATGTTTGAGATTGACCCCTAACTAACTCGTTAATTGAACGTTCGTTCCTAAAAGATAATTGAAATTAAAAAGGGAAAAACATGATGTATATCGAAAAGTTAATTCACATTTGTAATGAAAATATCAAATGAAAGGTCAAAATCTATAATAGCAATCCTAATGTTGAAGTGTCATAGGTAGTTTGTCTCTTTTTGCCTTGGGACATTAATAGGCCTTGTCAAAATCTATATCATGTGATCAAACTGTGTTAAAAAAACATCAAGCAAGGACTAAGCATTTTGTCAACATTGTGCCTCCTAAACTATAAGTGAACTATTTCCTAGCTAGTATTAATTGTGTGCACATGATCCAAAGTATCAAAAAAAATGTACTTGAGCTCATTTGTAATCTATGTTTAAGCTATGTTTGTGAACTTCTGTGCTTCTATCTGTGCAAGAAAAAGTAAAGATTAAATACTTGAGCATGTCAAAGGAGTGGAATTACATTGTGTAATTTACTTCTTGTATTAGAGTTCACAAGTTTAATGGTCATTGAGGATATAAAGTAAATGACCCTAGTAACTATTTGTGTCACTTTTTCCATCAAGATACTAGGATTCCTTCATAAGCTTTGAATAAGAGGCTCTCATTTTCTATGCCAAGTGCCCATGTTCTCAATTAATTTTGCTTTAATATTGTAAATTTAATCTTGTGCTGCCAAGTATCCATTGATTTCATTTCTCTCACTTGTTTACATGGGGATCTCATGATAATCACTACAGTAGAAATATGTTTGAGATTAATTTTGGAGCCATAATGATCAATCACAAAAATGACTCAAACAACCACATGACTCAACTAGGCTCATTACACGTCACCTGGATCATCTTGCTTTTAATAAAATTGAGTGGGGGTAGTTGGCGAGGAGCAAGAAACTCCATAAACTCTTCCGTAGGTTTGTTTGCATTGATGTATTAGATTGTGGTTGGCTAGACACTCACATGTTATTTTACATAACTTTGGGTTTTCCACCATAATCTTAGTTTTCCACATGCAAGTGTTGCAAAACAAGACCTTTTACTATTTAAGGTCAAAAACGTGTAAGTGCATAGAAGAAGAAATGTCCCATATCCATACACACTTTGTTAGTTTTGCACTCCAAAGTGTTTGTAAAGTACAAATGTAAGTGATGTTTTACCTTTTTATTCCAATTTGTAAAAAATAAAGTCAAGTTTACTTAGAGCTTGATAAAAAAGATGACACTTAAATTAGTAAATGTTGATTTAGAGGGTAGGCAACTTGAATTTACGGTAAAAAGTTATGTATAATAACCAATGAGTGTCCAACCAACCATATTCCACCACATCAATAAGAAAGTGGCCATAATAGGTTATGGGACAAAGTGTTTATAAAGTACAAATGTAAGTTAGTGTTGTTTTCTTTTGACTGGTTCTAAAAGTTAGGGAATAAAATTTTAATATAATAAATAAACGTTAGATATTTAAATATATTAAAATAATTAGCCTACTTTGGTTCCTAAAGTTACAATATTTATATGTTTTGTTCAGTTTTATTTACATGTTTCAACAATTAACATGATATTAACTTTAGTACAAATTTAAAATAATTATTATTATACAACGCACTAGAACGCCCTTGTTTACAATGTTTTATTCTTATAGCAACACATGTGATACTAGATAATAAAGAATTTAAAATAATTAAGTTTTTGTAGTTGGTCAATCCTACGAAAAGCCAATGATATTGTTTAGAATTGGTGATTTCCTATTTTAAAATTCCTATAATTAGTAAGTCAATTAAAATTTTATTACTACCTATATAAAAAAAAATTAGATAGAAACTATCACTACCTGTGTAGAATTTTGAATTTAAAAGAATTTTCAATACTTAATTATGCAAATTTTTCTTAGCTAAAAACTTATCATTATTTATTTACTTAATATATAAAATGTCTATAGTCAAAAAATTGTCACTATCTATGCCGCATATAAATTGTCAATGACTCATTCAGAGGATCCACACACATCTCCTCAATGCAACTAGAAACAAAATTCAATATTTGCGAAACCTCCATCAAACATACATTCAAAGCAATAAATACCATTGCTATACAGTATGCCGGATCTATCCTTTTACATAAAAGACGTATAGAGAATAATCAAACAATACCAACAGACGTAGTACATTAAAAGAGGGGGGAGGGGGTAGTGGTGAAAACCACTTCTAGCCACTCTTCAAATTCACTAGCTCAGCTTGTCTCAAGGGATAGGTGGGGCCGGTTGGTTGGTACAACTTTCCTGCCATAATAACTCACTAGCAGTACCAAGCCATGTGTATCACACCACTGCTCAACGAGCCCAACTGGTTTCCAACCCGGACCACATAATCGTGATACAACGCTCTTCACCAACCAACCAAAGAACTCATGACTTGGTGATAAAACATCACACTAAACATACCTTTATACAAACCAGCACTCAACCATCACTACTTCGTTATTTCCCTTGTTACTTTGTTTTGGTCACTATAGTGTCCATCCTCGAAAGGGGAGTCAGAGTAGTATTGTTCCAAGGTCCCTTTGTCCGGTGGGCATCGGGTCATTGACATTACGAACGGACACTTTATTCATGCCGGCCCTCTCTTTAGGGCTGGTGTTTCTATCTATCTCAATGACTCATGTAGAATGTCATTCTCTGTCACTACTTATGTCACAAAACAAACCCAATAACAACCTATTAGTACATAGGTAACTTTTTTTTAATTGCGGGATAATTATTATGTATATAAAACCATATCATTTAAGAAAATGTCATTAGTTATGTAAAATGACGCATAAAGATTGTCCCTATTTATGTAGAATATCAATTTAGAAGTAGTCACTATCAAAACAATCACTTTAAATATAAGATTTTATTTATATAGAATGAAATTCTATTTATATGTTGAATATTAATTTCAAAGTTGTCACTACCATCAATTTAAAATCAATCGCTACTCATGTCAATTGTTATTTCCAATCAACTCCAAATCTAATTATACTAATGAATTTTACTGATATTTTATAAACTGTAGAATTTGACAACAATGGTTCTCAACAATCGTGAAAATTTTGTTATAGAATTATATAAAAATAAAGTAAATTAGTATTTCTATTACAATCTATAATAACCACGGCAACTACATTCTATCATATCCAAAATCAAATCCTATATCAAATTTTTAGATTGAGCAAATTATTTTTATCTTTAATTTCATTTACATTGATGTGTAATTTTACAAATAGTCAATCCCAACTCAATTTTCTAATATAACATTACAAAGATTTTCAAATTTTTATTTTTATTTTTTAAATTAGTTTTCATAGATTTTTTTCATGGTTTCTTTTACTTTTTTCTATATAATAAAAGATTTCTAACATTGATCTCATTTTGATTGAATTATTATTACTATTTTTTTAAATGAAATTTGAAATTCATAAGTAGAAATAAAAATTTGAGAAATTTTTTTTGTGTCCAAATAAGGTGCCCAAAAAGAAATTGTAAATCAAATGGAATGTTTGGTTGTTTAGAGGTTAATGTCACACCAGAATGCACATGAATAGATGCAATTTCTGAAAACATTGCGATAACACAATGTTGTATGTAAAAAGTGACATTAACCTCTAAAGGACTGTTGCCCGGGGAGGTCACTTCCAAATATTACGTAACAACGTGCGAACAAAGATAGGGTCCAAATAAATCTTTGAAGATAATTTTTATAAATGATTTACATTAATATAGGATGTTCACAATTCATTACAAGAATAAAAATGAGAATATTCTTTAAATCTTACTAATTATAGTAAAAATTATTTTTAAATTTTAGGGTGCTTTTAAATACCCTTTGTTCACACGTGATACTCAAATGATACAAAGAGTGACCTCCCTGAGGACTGTTGTCTTAGTGTTATAATATTTGCAATTAGAGAAAGTAATGTTCCCTCCATCATTTTTTTGCATTTTGAAGTTTACAATAGATAAACCAATTTTAACTAATGATGCTAAATTTTAAAATTTAAAATTTAAAATTGTAATTCATACAATTTTTTAAAGATTAATGCTTTTAAATTCATTAAAAAATATTTAAAGTTTTTTTTGGAAGTTTGACCGTATAGGTAATTTGTCGAGATGATGCCTTGAATTTTGTCTATTGAACCAAACTTCATCAAACATATGGAAGGCACATACTGTAACACATCTATGTTTTGTTCAATATCCCTAGAACTTTTAGGGATTAAGCACCGTTCAAAGTACAGTTTTATCTACAATATAATACAATTTCAAGTGATCCAATCACACTATATATGCACGGTATATAGTTAATGCACCAATCACAACTCTCACTTATTTAGAATATAAGACAAGGATTCATCACATACGCAATCAAGTACAATAATCTACTTGAATATAGTCTTAGAGGGTGGTTTGAAGTACTCTCCAAACTCTCCAAATGTCTGCTTGCCCACTATGTACTTGCTCACTATGTTATTTTAAGATGCTTATTATCCAAAATATTGGGTGTCAAATAGTTTGGAGGTCTCTATTGAGAACACTCGTAGTCTTCAATACATTAAAAAACAATTAAAGTAAAAAGTTACAACGAGATGATGTAAAACATGATGTAAATTTTATAGAAATTGCAATGAAGTTTTTACCTAAAACAAAAAGAGTAGCATTGGCTTCTAAGGAGAAGTATAAAGTCAAATATAGCAAGTGCCAAATCTAAACTAGAATATGTACTACAGTAAATGAGTTGCTGTTGGTGACAGAGGTCCCTATAGGGATGAGGTTCCTAATAATTTAATTTTAGCATCCTCTACCTCATGTTCAACAGACTCAGAAAATCCCTCCACTTGCCTTATTTTGAATGCTCTGAAGAGGCTTCTGAAAGGAGCATGACTATGGTCAGAATCGCAATGGCAGCAGTTTCAACTCTCAATCGCCGTTGGCCTAACCCCACAGGTACTGCCCCTGCATCAACCAGCCTCTCAATCTCCTCTGCTGTGAAATCTGCACAAGAAAAACTCCAGGTTCATTCAACCCTAAACCCTAAAACCCTGAACCCTGAACAGAAATTCTCCAAAACTACTACACAACCTCACACAAACGTCAGTGGCAAGTCTTTGATGAAATAGATACACATTATTTTATGATATCAGAACTTGCTCTTTCTCTTATTCATCAGCACACATACATAACATTACTACCCAGTCCTTTGCCTCCACCAAAACAGCGGCCCTGCCACTTTAACCCCTAAACGTCTGAACGTGCCTTTGCAGCCAGTAGAATATGTTGTATTTTGATTGTATTTTGATTGTATTCTGGAATGAATCCACACCTCTAATGGGTTTGAGGTCAAAAGAGAAGTTGAAATTTAGATCAATGCGGTTCTAACGAGCTACTGAGATCCCAATTTAGAGTTTCTTGTTGGTAGAAAATCCCAGTTATACGACAGCGTATATACTATCCCCATGGGACGTTTAGGGGTTAACTCTTAAAGAACCAAGAAGCCTGAATTGGGCCTCCTGTTTTTGTTACCATTTTTGAGTAACTTTTCTGAGTTCATATTTATTGTTATTTGACCATCACATGCAATTCCAACTATAAAAATATGGTCCCCTTATCGCAATATGATTGTTTAAATTTGTCTATTTGGTAACCGAAAATGCTTAGTCCTTTAGGGTTTAAATTGAATCCCTCATGGGAGGGATATTCCATCCTCTAATGAGGGGAATAAAGTATCCCCACAAAGATCAACCCTCTCAAGGTTGAAATAATATTCCCCCTTTGTGTGAATGGAGGAAATCTTTACGTTAACGAATGTTATGTAATGTTCACTGACCTCCTTCAGGACCAATCAACAATAGACCTCCTTCTGGCCTCTCTGGCCTTTGTAACAATGCTTGAACTAACGGAGGTGCACCTGCTGCAGCAAGAAACGCTACCTCCGCCTTCCTCACCTGCACATCAAAACTGCATAAGACAGTGTTGCATTATAGGGTAGCTGGTTATAGAGTAGCTGACCTTATTATTGCTCACAACTATCACAGTGCCCCTATTTCAAAAAAAATTCACAACCTCAAAAATCAAGTTAACTTCCAGTCATTCAACAAAGTGTTACTTTTATAAGTGAAATTGTCTCCTTTTGCACATGGGTCAAAAAGGGTGTTCGATTTCATTGTTCCTATTATTGTTCATAATTGATTTTGGTGAGTAGTCATAGGAACGTGGAGTTTTGTTGCCGGTCCCTATTACTGCTCCTAATTGATTTGGTGAGTGGGAGTCAAAAACTACAGCAGCTCTTGAATGGAAGCCTAACCTGGCACAAAAACAGAAAGCACAACTGGAATTATTCTGGCACTTACTTCTGCCAGCAAAGAGTCCAGTCGAGTAGGTTCACGCACATCCAAAGTGTGCAATCTCTGGCCTGCACCACCGGAAGAAGCAAGAGGAATTTGGGACTGCTTGAAAAATGATACTCTTGAGAAATGGCAATTTAATGAGAAAAGCCAAGCCATGAATGAAAACGTAAATCGTACTATCTCTACCACCTGTAAAGGTTACTAGAACAACCAATTGTACAAGGATTGCACTTTAAGTTCCATGCTTACACAAGCACAGAACTTGGAGAAAGTGAAAAGAGATCGTACATTGCTTAGTGGCAGCCATGCTAATACGTTGCCACCGATCATTGCGTTGCTCAGCAACAGTAGCTGATCTTTGAGTGAGCAGTGGAGTAAGAGTTTGAGCGCCCAATTCCTTAAATCCACAGATGAATTTGTCAGCAACACAGGTCTCAAGCATAAGAATAACAACTGAAATTACGAGACGTACAAAATGAACCTAGAAACTTTAACCAGGAAATGAGCAAGTGCATTCACCAAACACGACTTGGACTCTGACTTAAGTTTTCCGACACATTATCCAGTAGCAACATACCGTGCATTTTTCCACAAGCCAATCTGCACGGCCGCCCTTCAAATTACCTGTCGATGCAACACACTGGGCGATCAAAAATTGAAAATGAACAAATCTTGTAGAGCTGAAATTATATCTATTGCAAGTAAACAGACTAGAACAAAGCCCATTGCAATGCAATAGTACCATGCTTGGATTGGTTTTTCCCCACTTTGGAATACCGAAATTGTGAAGTATAGTACCTTCATTTTATTGGATGAAAAATTGTATGGATGAGAACGTGACCATCAATTTGAATAAATTCGTGACACATTTCTTAAGACATTAGATTAAGACCAGTCTTACTGAAATTAAGTTAGGAGATTCCCAAGGAAGCCAAGTACTTATGTCTGAGAAAGTATTCCCATCTGGTTGATGAAATCAGATAAAATTGGACAAGTAAAGCTAAGAGCAGCTGAAACTGGAGATATACCAAAAGCGGCAGCCACATGCCAGTTGGGCCCTGTTTGTGGAAGTGTTTGACTGCCTGTCATTGCTGACACTTCGGCGCAGTTCTTTGTCACCCGCAGTAAAGTACCTTCCACTATTCCTCCGCTTCCATCAAAAAGCTCAATCCTGTAATCACCTCCTCAAGCAATAAGAAAAAGAGATACCAAACTCCGAAATAGAGCAACAACAAGACAGCTATCCTAAATCAATCAGGGATGGTACAAGGATTGATCGCTTTCAAATGATCATCTTGTGAAAATAACAGAATTCAAATCTTATACAACCAAGAAAATTCCATGTGTTGGTCAGAAAAGAAATACAATTGGACAAAAGAAAGTGAGGTTATGACCTACTCAAAACTGCCAAAAAAACCATAAGGAACTTATTGGTTACATGTTTTCACAGTGCAGGAGATCCTAGAAACAGATCCCTCGAGAACAAGATCAGAAGCTGCTTGTGATGGAAAATTTGTTGCTCAATGAAATTATACCTATCGTTAACATTCAACCTAAGAACGCGTGTCATGTGCCAAAACTCGTCCCCCTCAACTCGGACGATCATCCCCTACACAAAAAAAAATAAAATGCCAGATTCGTAACGAGTGTCTTGTAAATGAAAATGAATCGATTGGGACTAGTAAAATTTCTCAACACTCATGAAGAATGCACCATTTGTGGAATCCATAAGAGAATGTTATTACCTTCGCAGCTGGGAGTGAAGTAACATGGAATCGTGGAAGACCACCTCTAGATTGGTCCACTACCACTTCCCCTCCTTCGGTTTCCGAATGCAAGCCCTGAGCCTAAATCCCTTTCAAAATTAGTACTCCCTCCGTCCCAAAGTTATTGTCATGTTTGAAAGTCATGTTTGAAAGTGCTTTTTTAAGTAGGTAAACAAAAAACTTCCTTGTGGCTAATTTTATTTAGGTTGCAATGAACACATGCAATGTTCTTCAATCATCCTAGTGACATAATTTGGAACCTTTTTTAATCATGTTTCTTACAATATGATCAATGAAATTGGATCAAAGAAATACCAAGCAAACAAGTTGGACAATAACTTTGGGACGGAGGGAGTACCAACAATTCACATTGACATTAGTACTTGCAACCGTTGTTCTTATGAATCACACGAATTTATGCATTACTCTTCCAGCTTGCTGCGCTGTATGCTTCTGAGAATTCTAGGGTTTAGGGTTTAGGGTACAGGCAAGCATTACTAGTATCAATGAAGAGCAATGTCTTCCGAGAATTTTAAGGTTTAGGCTCACAAACGACATAGGCTAGGGTAAATGAAGAGCAGTTTTGGATTGCAAGGCTAAATGCTTCTGAGTATTCTAGGGTTTAGGGTTTAGGGTCACGTGAACGAAACAGGCAAGCATTACGAAGAGCAATTTCGGTTTGCTAGGCTTAGGGTTTTAGGGTTTAAGCCATAGGCTAGAATTACAAGTGAAAATGAAGAGAAATGTCGGTTTTCTGTGAGCTAGAGCATCGAGAAGACTGTTACGTAAACATTTCTGGATTAAACCCACGTCGCTAAAAGGTAGAATCTCAAAGCAGATTACGATACCGGTGAGTTTACCTTCGCAAATGCTGTTGTGATGTGACTTGCATTGCCGCATTGAGCAGTGGTTCGGAGGAGTGAAGACGGAGTTGGCCATTTCACGTACAACTTGAGCAGACTGGCGGTTGTAAATGTAGACGTTACCATTCCTGTAGACGTTGATCTTGACCCACAAAATTACGAACTGTGATTCTAAGACTTTCTAATAATTCTAGAGCTAGAAAATGCACTTAGAATTTAAGTTTTCAGAGTAATCTAGAAACTATTGGCTCCGAGCTCTTTGCGAAACCGATCAAACACAACTGGGTCTAGAAATCCAAAACCCTTGAAAATCAATCTGCATTCGGATTCACTCACACCTGGTCCACATTCTGACAGCCTCCAACTTAGTGAAGATTTATGAAAATAGTGGATTTTAAGGTATTCTTTCTTAACCCATGAAAGACCAGGAAGCCCAATTGGGCCTCATGTTTTTTTTTCAGTTTTGAATAGGTCCTATGTAGGCTTCCTTTTATTCAAATTTGTTTGTCTCTCCATCAACACATGCAATTTTCTTCGCTGATTCCGATCATATAAAATTTGTACCCATTTGAATTATATTTTTTAGAATATGATCGATTAAACTTGTCATTTTAAAACCATGAATCCTTGGTCTTTGAGGGAATAGGTGACGGAACTAGCTCTGTTTCTATGTCCAAAGAGTGCAAGTGTTATGTTATTGCATAAAGGACCAACGACTCATGGTTTTAAAATGACAAATCCAATCAATTATGAAAAATATACTTCTGAGATTAGACCAAATTTTATATCATTGGAATCAGTGAAAGATATTTGAAATAAATACCAAAAAAACAAATAAATTTGAACTAAAGGGAGTCTACATAGGACTTATTCAAAAATGCTAAAAAAACATGAGGCCTAATTTGGGATTCTTGATCCTTAAATTCAAGGCCCGGTGATTTGAAATGGAATTCACATTAGATGTTACTACACTCTTGTGATATAAAAGAGTTCTAAAGGTGTTCTATCACCTCGTTAGTAACGAGTGTAAATGAGTTCAAAACTTTTCATGTGCAAAGTGTTCAATCACATGTATACACAACACCATATATTGTGATATTGGAATGTGAATTTGGTATGTTGATACAAAAATGAGGATCTATTTTTTTTTAATTCTGACTTCGTAAGTGAAAATTATGGAAAGAAAGAGGTTTTTTTGGGGGGAGAATGGATAGTGAAGGCACGGCTTAAAATAAACCTTAGAATTTTATTTTATTTTGCATCTTTAACCAAACGATCTTGCTTTAAACTACCAAAAGAATGCATGGTAAAACTTTTACAGTAAAAATTGCAAGTTTATAGCCTTTGAAGTGAAAAGATGAAATTACAATCTTTACTCACATTTTTTGACCGTCTTGGCATGGAGACATGGGAAAAATTGTTAAGTTAGTCAAAAAAATTATTTAGTTTAAAAAAAAATGTTCAAATTGGTATTAGCTCTCAAGTGCAAAAAAAAATTCATAAGAAAATGAATGGAAAGAGGAGAAAATGATACTTAAAACTAAAAATAACCCATGATCCTTTAGGGGTTGAATTTCAAATTTTTATACAAAATTATTGATGATAGCAATCATAGATCATTCTAACCGTTTGAATAGAATCTAAAATTCACAATGTACAACTTTTATTCATACATCAAATTCAAAATAACTTTGATTCATAACTTTGATTCATACATCAAATTCAAAATAGCCCTCTAAATTGCATTTTATATAGCATCTCCAAATATGGAGAGGGTTGTGCGCATTTAGGGGTTAAATAAGGTAGGATGTTCTAAAACCACCACCTCCCCCAATTATGACATGTAGACTTTTCTTGGGGCCACCACAGTTGAGATCCAAAACCACCAATTTCACTATTCAAGTAGACCAATGGCACGCCAAGCATTACGAAGAAATAGTTGGTGGTTTTGAGTATCGTTATGAGTGAAAGTTAGTACCACATGTTGTGAACATGGGAAAACCTATAGGTTTGATTTGGGTCACAAGTTACTTTCCACTTTGGAATTTTGTATAAAATTGACAAATGCGAATTAGAAGTTGCAAATTTTTGCAATCCTCATCAAAACCTATTTCGAATGTGGTCATATTTTTTGTTCAAATTTAGCACTGCCAAAAATAGGCCAGATTGCTTAAGTTGGTGGTTTTAGGACAATCAACCGATAGATAAATGGGTGACGTGCCAACCCACGGGGAAGGGACTCCACGGAAATGGGTTCCCTACCGCAGTGGAGGACTGTCCCACAACAAGTAAGCTGGGGGCTGCTTCCTATGACCACTCAGTCACACTATTCTCCTTTTGCTTTGCTTGCTCGTCTTGAGCTCCGTTGCAATTGAATGCGTAGAATTGGTGAGAGATGGAGGAAGAGAATGCTCGAAAGGGGTCGCTGCAGGGGCACGAATCGCTCTATCGCTTGTTGGCTTCCGAGCTTCCACCGCATCTCTTCCAGGTTAGCGCCGTTTTATCAGTCTCACATGATCACAGCTCTTTGCTTTCTGTAAGTTACTTGGAGTGGGATCTGGGTTGTGGGTTTTCGCTCTTCGACAGATTTTTGATCCAATTAGGGTTTGATGATTGCGCAGGAAGTGAGCCGCGTGTTGTACGGGTGCAACCGAGGGCGCGTCGTGACACCGGTCCCGGCAGGCGACGCTCCCAAGGAAGCGAATTTCGATCTGCAAGTACGTTTGCATCCAAGCCTCCCTTTCTAGCTTTTGAGGGGATTTGTATTGGAACTAACCAGTCCTGTTTTTTTAGGCTATCAAAATCTAAATTGTACCAGAATTTTATCCTTGGTGACAATTCCTCAATGATTGTAGCTAGATATTCAAAGTAGAAATATTCAATGGAAATAGATAACTTTTCGCATCTGTATAAATGTCTACACATGTCGCCTTGAATGCATCCCTTGTTTGTCGCTAGATTAATGGAATATATTGAGGATGTTGTTGAACAACTTTGCATACTAGTTCAATGAGCATTCAAAATCATTCAATGTTGCTTATCTGGCCCAATGTCTCGTAATTTTTTTATTAGAGCTTCACCAATTTGTTCATGTATTTCTTAATTGCTTCTTACTAATAAAATTGTCGTCATTCAAATGCACTCTTTAGAATTTTTAGATCGCTTAGTATGACATGAATCTAACTAAACTCAGATCGATGTAACCAGCTAATTTAACCCAAAAGATTACAAAGTTGCCACAACAGCACTGATGTTTTAAAGATATTGGAGTCATGTGGGCATTATCTCAAAAACCAGAAAAGAAGGCCTGGAACTAACGTCTTCGTGGATTTGCTAGACATTCGAGTTCAGCGCCGATCCAGAGCAGATGCGAGCGGCGAGACTTGTGTCCGTTGGCTTGATCCAGAATGCAATCGTGTTGCCAACAACTTCACCGTTCTTGGAGCAGAAACATGCCATCATGGAAAGAATCGGTCGTCTTGTCGACGTCGCTGGAGAGGCTGGCGTGAACATCCTCTGTCTGCAGGTAGGCTCCACTCTTAACCCCTAAAGAGGTTCATGTTTATGAAATGAAAATAATAAAGTTCCGATGGGGCCACATTTTGCATCAATTCCATGTGTTGGTCAAATAAATAAAATTGGACAAGAGAACGTTCCAAAACTGCTACAATAACATGAGATTCAATTTTCGCAAAGCCGCAGATGTGACATGTATGACCCTGTGCTTATCTGTACATAACGTTCTTGAGGAGCTCTCTCAACACTTGGAACTTTTCATAAAAGAATCTGGGATTCCAATCTTGAGCTCATGACAGTTCTCACTTTAGCTCCATGTGATAATTCTCTGCAGTATTTTTTTTCAATTTGAGTCAGGGTGAGTTGTCTTTAATGTTGGACCAAGGATTCATCGTTTCAAAATGACAAATTCAGTCAATCATATTGTAAAAACTATAATTCAGATGGAGTCAAAGTTTTATATCACTGGAATCAGTGAAGAACATGTATGTGTTGGTCAAAACGGAAATAGATTTGAACTAAAGTTCACATAGGACATGCTCAAAAATGCTAAAAGAACATGAGGCCCAATCTGGGCTTCTTGGTCGTTTAGGGGTTAAGTATGTTTCAAGGCTCTCAAAGAAGCAAGGAATTGGTGGACAGGAAGCCTGGACCATGCCCTTTGCGTTTTGCACGCGTGAGAAGAGCTGGTGCGAGTTCGCAGAGAGCGCGGAGACTGGAGAGTCCACCACATTCCTGCAAGCACTGGCACAGAAGCACAACATGGTGATCGTGAGCCCGATCTTGGAGCGAGACGAGGCCCATGGGAGTACTTTGTGGAACACGGCTGTCATCATTGGCAACCATGGAAACGTTATTGGAAAGCACCGAAAGGTATGGATATTATCCGAGCCACTTCTCACTAATGCAGTTTTGGTAGTGTTTTTGGCTACAGTGACTGAAACCACTGTTGAATTGACTATACTTTGGATAGGACTTCCTTGCCTTCCATACCCTATAGAACACTGCTTTTGCCTTTATTGTTTATTCTATGGAGGACCTGGAGGATGAGGAAATCCAACATACGAGAGGGTTTCTTTCTTTAGGCTCAATGCTTTAGAATCCTATAGCATTACACGGCAGGTCCTCTTGTTTGTACATACATGAGGAGATACTCTGCAAAGATAAATCATAAACCCTATGGAGTGGAGTGGATAGAGTGATGGAATGGTTGTGGAGGGATCCTGCTTAGAGTCTCATAAAAAAATTATGAAAAAAAGGGGTTCCCTAGGGGTTGATTTGATAGACCTTTGGTTTACATAAATGCACTATACTTTGGATAGGTTTTTATACCCTATAGAAGGGGCCGGGTGTGCATGGCGGGTCCTGTTCCTTGTTGTGATTGTGTGTCTTGTTGTTGTGATTTTGTGGCTTGGATGACAGAACCATATTCCACGCGTAGGAGACTTCAATGAGAGCACCTACTATATGGAAGGCAACACTGGGCACCCTGTGTTTGAAACGGAATTCGGCAAGATTGCAGTGAACATCTGTTACGGGAGACATCATCCTATGAACTGGCAAGCTTTTGGCATGAATGGAGCCGAGATTGTCTTTAACCCCTCTGCCACTGTGGGTGACCTCAGTGAACCTATGTGGCCAATTGAGGTGCGTGAAAACTCATTTACATTCTTACATCTCGTAATTAGGCTTGGGCATTTGCTCATATAGATGATGCCATTTTCATTGTTACAGTACTAGCTGTTATTATAAGATCTGCTTGTCTTGGAACTATAAATAATGATCGAAATCAAACTGTGAGCTTATCCCAGTTCTCTTCAATTATTAGACTAATTCTGCTGCCAAAGAATAAGAGTCGTAGATGTTCAGCTTTGGGCATTTGCTCATATAGATGATGCCATTTTCATTGTTACAGTACTAGCTGTCATTATAAGATCTGCTTGTCTTGGAATTAAAAATAATGATCGAAATCAAACTGTGAGCTTATCCCATTTCTCTTCAATTATTAGACTGATTCTGCTGCGAAAGCATGAGAGTCGTAGATGTTCAGCTTTGGGCATTTGCTCATATAATCTATACTATTGACGGTGCCATTTTCTTTGTTGTAGTACCACTTGTTATTATACGATTTTCTTGTCTTGGTCTAGAACTTGAAACTAAATCTTAACGGTTAAAATCAATCCGTGAGCCAATCCTAGTTCTCTTCATTTTGATAGACAAAGAATGAGAGTCTTAGATTTGGTTGCCTGGTTGAGCACAGGCACGAAATGCGGCCATTGCCAACAGTTACTTTGTGGGAGCCATCAACCGTGTGGGAACGGAGGTATTTCCACGTGAGTTCACGTCTGGCGATGGGAAGCCAGCTCACAAGGATTTTGGCCACTTTTACGGCTCCAGCTTCGTGGCAGCGCCGGATGCATCCTGCAGCCCAAGCTTGTCTCGGTGTCGTGATGGTTTACTGGTTGCAAAGCTGGACCTCAATTTATGCCAGCAGCTGAAGGACAAGTGGGGATTCAGGTTGACGGCGCGGTATGAGATGTATGCAGATTTCTTCAGGGATTATGTAAGGCATGATTTCAAACCTCAAGTGATTCGTGACCCATTTTTGGATGGACAGTCATCTGCCAAAAGCAATGGATCCGTGTAGATTCTCTCTTGTGCATAAATTGTGATCTAGCTATACTCTTGGTGTAGAATATGTGAATAGTTAGCCACCTCCTTCCATGAGCGTGTGAACGTTTCAGTGTAATGGCTGCTTCAATCTAGAATCCAGCATTCTGTGTAAGCCTCAGGCAGTTGTTAGAACAAAAAGAAATCTCCTCTCAGCATCTTCGAAATTTTTTAGAGCAAACTATATTGACAGGAATGACTCAGTCAAAGTTTCTCAATCACTACGTGGCAGTTTCAAACCCAAGCTTTCTGCTTATCGAGATAAGGTATGTGAGCTTAAAAGCGTCATTTGAGCTCGGTTCCTATTCTTTGATCATCTTAATTGTTGTTGGATCTTGTTGGCAATTGAAACACAATTTTCATCTATTCTTTGGCAATCTTATTACATTAGAAAAAAGTTCAAGACTTTAGAAATGCATATTATAATTCATAGTTATGTAGATATATAAAGGATTTAGGGCAACTGTATTTGTACTCTTATCACAATAGCAGATAAAACTCTTGTAAATAGTATGTCAAGTCCAGTAGGAAGTTGGGTTTACTATCCCTAAAGTTGAGGGCGAGTCGGAACTCTAAGGAGAGAATTGGGTAGAGTTTCATATCAAATACAAACCCGTAGATTGGATTCATTCGTCTCCAGCGGGAGCTCAATCCTAGTGGCAATATTGACATTATTAGTACCATTTGAGTACACTTTCATTTGCTAGTCCTTCACTATATTTAGTATATTACTAACACAGCCGATGTGCTGATTTCATTTACGTTATGCATACAAAACTAGTAAAAACCAATCAGTACGCAAACTAATAATAAATCTGTGACTACATATTGGACGGTTTTAGATCATTGGGCCAGCGTTAATTTTTTGGGGCTTAGGCCATGCTTTGTAGGCAAATATGGCACTGAGCAAGAAATATATGATTTCGAGGAAATTCCGACAAAGGCACAAGATGCTTTGTAGGCAAATTTGGCAGTGGCCACAGACTCAAGTGCTAAGAAAATCATGAGGTCCGAAAGATGCAATCACGTGTTCAATACAGTTTCACTGGATTCTCTGAAACCATCGTATCAAAGACCACAGTAGCTCTGGTGACAATCTAGACTTTCTAAGTCTAAGCAAATCACAGCAGAAACTATGAAGCTAGATCGAGATTCAAGAGATTCCTAGAATTTAGAAGTGCTTGAAATCAATGTTGGAAGTTTGTGCAAGCTTCAAAGGTACGTCTGGCCTGTAGAATGGATCATATCGATTGAGAAAAGACATGAATTTCTGAGCAAATGGAAGTACCAGCAATCACTCGATTCAAGTCAATGAGCTTCCAGATTATTGAGATTTCTAAGGTTTGTACGAAAGTCACGACTGGCATTAAATTAATTAGTGTAAATCAAGAGCAATCTCGAAAGGCTCCTGACTGTAATGAAGATTGTTCTTGTGAGCATTTCTTGACCGTCAAAAGTACAGGTAGTAGACAATGTGAGATATTGAAGCAGAAAGTTATTCTTACTCTGGGCTTGGGAGATTAGTTCTCACCCGAATTTTGGAGAACTCTGTGAGATTTTTGCTTTCAGTGAATTGCTTTGCTGAGCTAAGGTAGACATACCTTAAACCACCACGACACCTAAAACCACCAACTTCTACACCCCTTTATCATTTCAGGAAGGAAATGTAGGCTTTCATTACATGACTTATGCATCAATTGCTCAAAAGTTATGTACCGACAACTTACATTTCCTCCGTGAAATGAAAGAAAGGGTGTAGAAGTTGGTGGTTTTGGGTGTTGTGGTGGTTTAAGGTACGCCTACCTTAGAACCTTTTGTCAAAGGTCAAAGTTAACCCGCTTCCACGTGACCTTTCAATTGGTGAAGAGGCTAAACTAAGAAATTCTGCAAATGTATATGTAATTAGAGTTTTTCGCAAAGTCACTCAAAAGGATGAGTGGACCTTAGTTTGAGTGAACAATACGGGTAAAATCCTCCAAAAAGAGTGTATTGGAGTCTTCAAAAAAAAAGTGGGGATGCAAAGTTTGAAAGCACTGAAAATGGTGCCCAATAACTTTAACCCTTTGTTTTTGGTGTTCCAAATTAAATGCAATAAAGCTCATTGAGAGAGCCTAACTAAAGTATGATGTTGTGTGGCTACCCTAAATTTGCAGCTGACAACCTTAATCAAGCTCCTTTAGTCTAAATTCACCCTGCCTGGGTTGGCAGACTAGCTCATACCCTCGGTAACCTAAATAAATTTGGCACAACCAAGCTCACCCCGAGTTCACTTATGCTCATTTCTTTTATTTGGTCCACTTTATGTTCCTCAAGAATTTCCTTGAATTCAAGCTCTAATGGCTAATGCTCCATTGAGTTTGTGGAAAATGCTATTATGTAACTAGGGCTCTACAACCGTTAGTTGAGCAGAACTTTGACAACTCTATGGCTATTTGGTTGTTAAAGCTTACCTTTAACAACTTAGCTTAGCCTTTAAAGGGTTGATGGGGATAGTAGAAACGTTGGCATATATTTGGCATTTGTTGTAAATAGAAAGTTTTAAATTTTGACTCCAATAGTGCATTAATTTCATGTCAATGCAAATTTTAACTCTACTTTTGATCTTAAACCCATAATTACGAGGTGTAGAACCATGTCAAATACAATGGAATATTGTTGTATAATACTAGTCGGAAAAGGCTCTTTGAACCTATAAGGGTTAATATTGGGTTGAAAAACGTTTATACTGGCCAACATTGTTGTGGCATTGTAGCACTGTGGCACTTTTCGAGAAACAACCTCAATTGTCCCAACTTCAACTTCTGTTCATTCTGATAACTTTGATTGCTTGCCAATAATTCCACAATCTCCCAAATGAAGCGCAAGTTTGGAATTTAGATGGTTTATTCAGTAGCTTTCTAACACACCAATCCTTTCTTGGTTTGGTTGAGAAAAACTATTTTTTTCTCAAATATTCCTTTTTGAAAAAGCCTGTAGGGCTTTTTTGACGTTTAAGGGTTAGCATTGTGACAAACAAAATGTCGTAATTTGACTATTTTCAAGATATTTAAAAAAGAAGAAGTCTACGTTCTATATAAATGGCCAAATACCAAGATAACATATAGCACGGATTTTTGCTTAACCCTAAGCGTCCACACTACATTTACTCAGTTAGACCTCATCAATTTCTCACATTCTATAATATACAATATTTTTTGGGTATTTTTCTTAGATATATGATTTTTAAACATATTTATTCTAGTTTTTTTCATAATTGTGTAAATAAAAATGAATATTAAAAATGAATATTACAAGACTTTTCAAACTTAAGCTTTTTACTTGTAAAAATCATAGTAACTACAAAAAGCTTAAAACAATATGACAATTTAAGGAAAATTTCAATAATAGTGGTGAATGTCCAACAAATTGTAGGGGCATGCTTTTTGAGCTTACATGAAAAGAAATTCAATAGAAAACTTTTCTGAAGTGTATATTGGAATTTTAGGGTTCTGAATCTTAAAATGTTGTAAAAAGCGTAATTTTAACAATTTTGAAGAATAGTAAATTGGACTAGAAAGTAGAAGATAACCTCCATACTTTCTTAATTGGGACCATTTTCATTTGAAATTAGGAATTAAGTGAAAATCAATGTTTGAGTGAAAAACGGCCAAGTTTGGCCATATTGGGCTTTTTAGATGCTTAAGTTACTTAATGACATCTAGAAGGGATCACTGCAAGATAAATGAACTAAAGGATATATCCTTTTCCAATGAACCCGAGGACACTCTACTATTTTTTTTGACATTTAGGGTTAGAAAAATTAGGATTTTGACGAGAATATCATATAATACTCCATGATAATAATTTAGTAATATTGGTATGAGAGACCAAATGTTGTGAATAAAGAGTCTACCAGTGGGAGTAGTCCGTCTATCTATACCTTCACGCATAGGTAACAACTAACAAGCTCTATCCTTAAAAAGTTATGTAAATATGTATCTTGCAAAGAAAGTGTAAGTTTCTATTATTTTGTATGATAAACAATCATCAATTAATATGCCATTATTTTATCAATGCAAAATTTTATAGTCATAAATCTTATACCATTTTGAGTATATTAGAATTATGCTAGTGCGAAGATCTGCATTTCAAGATCTACACGTGGAGACTAGAGACAGTATCAAAAATATTCAGTCCTGAAGAATAAAATTTCAGCCTATTTATACTCATCCGATTCTAGCAATCTCTCCGTTGAATGTCCGATACTAAAATCTTGGACTAGACTTCGTGATTGTTGAAGATCTTGCACATACCATTTTGCAATGTCCAACTCTAATTCATCTGACTCTAATCCAATGTCACTTGTGCATAACATTCAGTAAGGTAAGACGTCCTAAAATCACCACCTCCCCCAATTATGACATGTAGAGCTTTCTTGGGGCCACCGTATAGTTGAGACTCAAAACCACCAATTTCATTATTCAAGTAGACCAATGGCATGCCAAGCATTGTGAAGAAATAGTTGGTGGTTTTGGGTTAGCTCATGAGCAGAATCTAGGAACAACAAAGTATGAACTTAGGAAATTGGTATGTGATGTATGGTTCAGAGATTTCTTTCTACTTTGAAATTTTGTATAAAATTGACAAATGCAAATTAGATGTTGTGAATTTTTGCAATCCTCATCAAATTCAACCTATTTCAAATGCGGTCATGATTGTATTGTTTTTTTTAAATTTAGCACTGCCAAAAATAGGCCAAATTGCTTATGTTGGTGGTTTTAGGACAATCAACCATAGTATTGTTGGGTGTAAAATATTCCACACCATCCACTGTAGAGTCAAGGCAGAGACAATGCATGTTACGGAGAACCTCTTTACACTAGAGGCAAGTTGTGAGGAGAGAATTTCTCATTGGGTGAAATTTCTCTCACGTCTTCTCGCCTCTAGAGTGAAGAGGCCCTGAATGTTATGTGGTATTAGAATCAAAACAATATATATAATTGTGAAGAATGTTCTTTTAAGTCTTAACTTAGTACCCTTGGTGCACTGCTTTCCATTCGGTTCAATTGCTGGAATTCATGCGCAAAAATATAGCATCCCAAGTCTAACTATACTAATAAAAGTATTAATTATGTTCAAATCTACTTAAGTAGTTAAGTCTCTCCCTAGGTTAACTTGTCATATTGGGCGGTTTAGGATCATGAGGTGTGCACGCCCTTATGGCGCAGATGGGTGGACATCTTAGTTCAATTGCTCTATTTAAAAGTCCGCTGGATTCTTCAAACATTTGGGGAATATACATGAAATATTTCATGAACATACTTGAATGTGTTCGAATATTTATACATGAGCGTGCCGGACAAATTTCTCATGATTTATGCTGCCTCTTGTAGTTCCAATGTTGCAGTGAAAATGCTTAAACCAAGCAACAACAATTGATCATTTGACTAAAGCCCTCACATATATGCACAAACGCAAACTGTCTGATAAATTATTTCCAAACTTGTGGAATCACGAAACAATCATGAAGAAACGTCATCACTTAGCTTGCACTTCTTACAAGAAAGTCTGCGAACTTCTAACACACGCACACTGTCATACTACTTTGTGCCGAAGGCAAACAAATACATGTACGTTTCACTAATTTAACACCAACAACGTACAATTGAATGATCATTCGATTGAAATCCTCACGTACATGTGCAAGCACAAACTAATTCATTCTTTTCGAAATCATACAATCATACGGTCCTCATCACTAGTCCAGGTTGTACTTCTTACAACAAGGTGACTCTGCAAACTTCTAACATACATTGTCAATCATGCACTCCGACCTATCTACAAGATTGTCCCAAGGACACACGTCTATGCATGCTTTCACTAAACAAGCAACAAAATATGAATGAAGTCCTCACATGTGCAAGATTAAACTGAATCATTATGATTAAATTTCCAAAATTGCAGAATTACCAAATGTTCATCCATGCGAGAAATATCATCACTGAAACAGTCTGCAAACTTCTAACACATTGTCTAAAGCTGCCAACCTATCCATAATTTTCCTGGCGATCGACAATCGATCAGATCGGAGAACTACGTACCTGACATGGCAGTCTATCAAACAACATAATTAGAAGGGCACTAAAGAACTCTACTGTAGCTAGATTGCAATGGACTCTAGATTCCAGAAGAATCGAATCCCGGGATTGCATGCCGAAGATCTACAGAGGGACGCTGCGGAGAAGAGTAACCTCCATGTTGAATCCGGGGCCCAAGCCTACGAGGAGTCCCCACTTGCAGCCCGCACCCGTGGTGGCAGCGTCCACGGACTTGGACCACTTGCGCATCTGGTCCAACACGAACAAACAAGTCGGGCTGGACATGTTGCCGAAGTCCCGCAGCACATCCCAACTGGGCTGCAGCTGACCTTTCTGCAGACCGAAAACCTGATTTTGCAACACATGACATGCATTTGTTAACTACCAAGACAATAAAATCCAGCTAATTGTTTACAATATTACTTTCATCTTGTACTATATATGTGTTTTATATACATGTTGGAAACATTGACATATCACTTTCCTCTCTAGTTACAATTTAAATCAAACATCACATTGAAGATGCCTTGAAAAAAGCACTGATGACAACTTCTAAAGGTGGTACGTGTTTAGGAGAATGAACCCGCAATTATGTTTTTTTTCTCGTGTAAGTGATAATAATAATAATAATAATAATAATATTGTTGCTGTGAGCTTTATACTCCTATGTACAATTCTAATTCTCTGTCAATTGGTGAATATCATCATGTTACGGGTACGTTCGAACTTCCAAGTTACAGTAAGACAGTATTCTCTAGTTCTCCAGATGTTTCATTAGTGGATATCGATCATGATTCTGTATTAATATAGCATACATTAAGAGAACAGAATGGCAAAATAGTGATCAGAGAATGAAGCCCAGTCAATACAAACCTCTTCGACGACTTCGAGAATCTTGTACGCGCCGGGGTGCACCACCCAGAACATGTCGGTGACGCGCGGCGTGCCCACGAGGTCACGCGCGGCGGACGTGAGCACGCCCAGGTGCTTGGCGACCAGCCCGGGGACAACAGCCTTCTGCAGGAATTGCAGCAGGCCGGACTCCGACATGTTGGCCGTGATGGCGTCCGCGGTCTCAGGGACCGCCATCTGGGCGGACCAGTGGAGCTCGAAGATGGGGCGCTCGGGCGCGACGGGATCCGCTCCCAGAATGAGCGCGGCCGCGCCGTCGGCCAGCGTGACGTGCGCCAGGAACCCGTCCACTTTGTACAGCGTGTCCTCGATGGGTTTGCGGAAGTTCATCACCGTGTTGGCTTCCGCCGCGATGAGCAGCACGCGCGCGTTCTGCGCGCTCTCGGCCAGGATGCGGCCCACGCGCACCACGGCGCCGCCGCCCCAGCAGCCCGTCTGGTTCATGCAGATGCGCTGCACGGTCGGCGCCAGGTTCAGCCTCCGCGCGATCGCCAGGTCGATCCCCGGGATGCCTGTGGCGCTCGTGGTGGCCACCACCAGGTGCGTGATGGCGGACAACGGCCTCCCCCACTCCGCCACCGCGACCCGCGTCGCCTCCGCTGCGAGCTCCGGTAGCACCTTGTTGGCGATCGTCACTCGCGTCGTCAGACTTGCGTCGCTGTAGCTTGCGAACTCCGGGTGTTTCTTTACGAGCTCCGGGGTCACGTATGTGTGGCGCTTGTCTATGCACGACTCGTCACCTGCATTTGCGAATCCAAAGATCCAAGGTTGTCAAAACCATAATTTGTTGCTCTAGAAAGTCGATCGATCGCTGATACCAACAGAACATTGGCCGGCAATTAAATGCAATCGAGATTATCGAAAAGCAAGAAAAGCATTCCAAAGACAAAGGATTGCTGGAAGTTACCTATATGACTGAATTGAAACAGGGACTTAAACAAAATCACTGCCAGAAACGCTCTGAAACTCTAAATTCTAAATAGACGACCGGATCACGTGCTGTTACCAATGAAACAGTGACTATGCAATTGCAAAGAAGCACATTGTCGAAAAGCAAGAAAGAATTCAACATGCATAGACCTCTGGATCGCTGCTACCAAAGAAAAAGCGGACACATGTGTTTGCATAATGCAAGATAATTGCCACAACGCCAGAGAAAAGCTCTGAAACTCTAAACAGACGACCGATCGCTGTTATGAATGATTTAACGGTGACCATATATGCATTTAATTTGCAGAGAAACAGATTGTCGAAAATAAGCAAGAATTAAAGCACAAAGTCTCTAAAAAGACGATGGATCGCTGTCACCAATGAAACAGCGATCCATGGCACTTCTACGTACATGCTTCCGCAAAAAGCAAGATCATTGCTAAAACGCCAGTTCTAAACGCTCTGAAACTCTAAAAAGTCGACCGATTGCTGAACATTGCCAATGAAACAGTGACCACGCAATCGAGATAATTGAAAAGCATTGAAAAGACGATGAACAATTGCTGTAACTGAATCGAAACAGGGACTTACACATGCGCTTGAACTTGGCCTTGAGTGACTCGTTGTCGCTGACACCGCACATTTCGAAAAGCTCGTCATGGTAAGTGCGCTGCACGATGATGTCCGCCGGGTTCGCCGTGCCGATGGCCAACACACACGCTGGCCCCTCGGGAAGCGCGACAATGCGCGGGTGCGGCGCCTGCACAGTAACCTCGGCCATGATCGATGAACAAATCACAGCAGAAAAGCAACCAACACGAACTCAAGGCGCTCTGGAGCTAGCACGAAGCTGATCGAGAGCGAGAAATGCGAATTGAAGATGGTCCGACGGGGTTTTATGTGCAGCCAAAATAATGGGTCTGGCCGGCTACCTCACTCCCGAGACGACAGATCAGCCACCGTTGTCGATGAGGCAACTGGGAGTGACTGTGAGTTCTGTTTAATGAAGTGTCTGGGTAGGTGGACTGATGGCTGACTTGAGCGGCGGAGGCTGCTTTGTTTGAACTTGGACGTGAAGTTTTGTGTAGAAAGAACATTCCTCCGGTGACGTGAAGAATTGACATGAGCTTCACGGTTGGCGTCTGGCAGTCCGGTCAACCCCGTCCAAGAGGCGTCAATCAATGCATTTTATAGAGTAATGGAATGCTGAGCCGCCGGGGAAAGTCAAAGGCTAGATTCGGTCCATGTCCGTTGACCAGGATATTTCACCGTTATCAGGGATCTGTTTCTGTGGAAGCATATTTTCTTCAAACGGTATATTTTCTCTCCTGCTGGGGTTGCAAATCATTCCTATTCCAATTGCCCACTGGATCTATGCTAATTGTAGATTTCAAAAAGTTCCAATATGGTGGAATAGTCCCAGGCAACTAAACGAATATTGCCATTCCTCCTTTTATCTTATATAATGTAGGTGCAGGGCAGCTTCACCCCTCCTCGGATGAATAATTAATGTATTTCTAAATAGAGATTTTGCTAAATGGAATATTCTTTGAAATATGTAATTTTCCCTTGTAACAGTTTTCTTTTCTTTTGAAAAATAATTTCTCCAAAATTTTCATCCATAAATTATTAGAATTCTTTTTTGGTTGAGGTGCCCTACACCAATGGTAGTATTGGTGCGGCCCTATGCCGTGATTTAGCTATGCTTTCTATTTTATTTTATAATGATTTCTTCATAATTTCATTCAATTAAATTTTTTAATTTGATTAAAAATCCATAAATTTCACACTCTAGATTCAACAACTATGAAACAACTTTAGTGCACTCCTTCTCATCAAGGGTCTTTTTGGACGATGTCATGGATGACATCAAAAACTTCCATATTCTATTTTTCATAGTTTAATTTGATTTTTGATGAAAAATTTTGATTACTAATCCATAACTTTCACGTTGTGGGTCCAAAACAAAAATAACGACTTCACTGCACTCCTCATTTAAAACTTTAATTCCAAAAATCCCGAACATGTTTCTGACTAGCACATGGTCTGGGAGATCTCAACGTTACGTAGAAAACAAAGCACACTACTTTTGTTAACCTCTAAACACCAGAAGGGGATCCCCTAGTCATCCAAGACTACCTCATTTTGGTTATTTCGTTGACGATACCTAAATGCTTTTCGAATCATTTTTTCCCATTTCAATTGTAGAATCGTTTACTCCTAGGCCTTATAAACCATCCCTCAAATCTTCAAAACATTTGATTTTGTGAATGTCAAGATAATAGCAAATCTCTGGGAGGTCACTTCCGAATATTACGTAACAACGTGCAAACAAAGATAGGGTCCAAATAAATCTTTGAAGGAAAATTAATAAATGATTTACATTAATATAGAATGCTCAAAATGGATTACAAGAATTAAATGAGAATATTCTCATAATACCACTAATAACAATAATAATTACTTCTAATTTTTTTAGATAATTTTAAATACCTTTTGTTCACACATGATACTCAAAAGACACAAAGAGTGATCTCCCTGAGTAGCAAATGAAGTTGAGATTTTGAAATTTCAAGCCTTGAGAAATCCAAGCATCCGCTTGCTGTAATAGGCTTCTGTAAATAAGGTTGAAATGATGTGTCATTTTAAACCATCTTGAAGATGAAATAGTTGATGAAATGCAAGATTCAATTTGACAAGATGTTCGACTCATTAGCATGTTTTAAAGACCTTGTATTAGGTAGGTGTATGAAGAAAAACAAAAGATTTTGGTCAAATTAGATAATCTCTTCAATTTTTGTCCAAAGGGTACATTTTACATTAACATCCAATTCCTTGTTTTTGCACTTGGCCATGTAATCATGCATTTGGCTTCCGGGCACACTAAAAATTTAGACTAGTAATTATGTTTTCTCCATTTTTTCTATATAACTTTTTCTTCTCCATTTCTTTAAGGCTACAATGGATTCAAAAATTATGTAATTTTTATTCATCATGAAAAAGACGACACCCTATTTTTTTATCTATGATAGTTGTTTAAATTTTTAAATTAGACTTCTCGGGACTAGTCCTACAATCCGTCTTATTGCAATCTACAATCTAGTCTCTATTGGTTGAATAGAGAAGAATAAGGAGGAATAATTTTAGATCTTGGGATCATGGCAACTATCCATTCCAACCATTGTTTTAGTTCATGGCCTTTTTGGGCTACATGGACACTTCATGATCCTAAAGAGGGTTAAAAATTAAATATATGGAAGTTAAATTTTTTACTTAACATACATCATGGTAATCGGATTTTAACGCACATTTTGTTAAAAATAGACTACCAAACTGAAAAAGTGATGGGGACCAAGTGTTGCCCTCCTCAATAGAGATAGGTCCTCAATTTTTTTATAGTGCTTAGTCTAGTAGTCCAATTCTAACAAAATGTGTGTTTTTTGTATAAAAAATTACAAAACTATGATCATCATAACAGTCTTAGGAAGCCCCATTGGTCACCCTTGGGAATCAACATTTCAAGGCACAATAGTTGTAGGAATTGTAATCTTTTGGAGAGTCAAAACCATCTTTAGCTAAAGACAACTTGACAACTCAACAAATTTATGTTCTTTTAATAGTTTCTGCATGTTTCACATCATCAATTCCTTGTTCATATGTTGATTCTCTGCACAAGAAAAAGAGCTAAAGAATGTTATGGTTGTTGCCAGATTTCCTACCATCGCATGTGTAATAGTGTGAGTCCGACTCCAACAAATAAATGCCACAGAAAACACTGGTTCCGACAATGCACACCTCGGCAGAGTGAGGATGCCCTAACAAAGTTCAAGCTGCACGGAATGAATTCAATTGAGTCAGAAGGTGCAAAAAATCCGCCCCATGAAAACCCTCAGAAACCGAGATTTGAATTGGAGTTGAAGGTTTTGTGGAATGAACCCACAATTCCAGCACCTGGTACATGCCCCACGAAACCGCCCTGACTGGTTTCTATTCACACAGTCCTTTTAATCATCTAGCCAGCCAATTTTTTTGTTTTCCGTTAGTAGAGCGACATGCACCTTGGAATGTACCCAGGCACTACGGAATAAATGGATAGAATCATTGATTTCACATATATGTATAGTTCATTCATAAAATTATCTATTATAGTTCATCCATAAAATCACTTGGTACTTTCGTCCAAATATCGACAATTATGGAATTATTTTGAGAAGAATTTGGAAATTTCATCCACTCTTTTGCCCATTTTTCTAGTGTAAAAATAAGTACGTGCCAAGTACTCCCAAAATCAAGTAAGATTTGCCATTCCAGAAAACAATTGGCTGCATTTAGCCTCATTTCCAATAACTTTGTCAAACTCTCTATAGCATTGAAATCACATGTCTTCAATACTCATTGATTTCCAAATAGGTGGTGGTAGACAATCATACTACTCAGAAGCAATGACAAGAAACCATAAACACTGAATCAAGCACCTTCACAGTTTCTCTGCCCATTACAATCAGGCGGTGGACGATAACACTCAAAAGCAATGCCAAATATACATTGATAACAAACAATTATGCCTCTGCAGCTTTCGTATTACAATTGGAGATAACATCCGTTACTGCCGAAAAAAAAAAACCGAAAGCCTTGTGATCGAAAACTGACACTCAACCACGATGTACAGTTGGAAAACAACATCGCAGGATTGCACGAGACTTACAATCACAAAGAATCGTCGGACACCAAAAAAAATGAAAAATCCGTGAGCTCACAAAGCTAGCAGTATTTCTAGCATTGGATCGATCATCGAGCTCAAGCAAGCGGCATGGCCTTGAGCACGGAGCATTCCATGGTGAGCCCGGGTCCGATTCCAATGAGCAACCCAAACTGCTTGCCCTCGCCGGTAGTCGCCGCCTTCGATTCCTTAGAGGTCTTCCGAACTCGATCCAACACGAACAGCACGCACGCGCTCGCCATGTTGCCGTACTCACGAAGAATCTCCCGACTAGCTTTCAGTTTCGCCGGCTCCAGCTCCAACTGATTCTCGATCTGGTTGAGGATCGCCACGCCGCCGGGATGCACAGCCCAGAAAAGCTCGTTGCAGGCGGTGTTGTCCGCTTGCGCCCGCGCGTCCGTCACGAACTCCTCGATGCTCTGGGAGACCAGGCGCGGGATGTCAGGCTTGAGGTGGTAGTACATGCCAGCCTCCATCAGATGCCCGTCGATGGCGCCCATGCTGTCTGGGACCACCATTTCCCCGGACCACAGGATTTCGAAGCAGGGGCGCTCGGATGGGAGCGGATCCGCGCCCACGATGGCGGCCGCGGCGCCGTCGCCGAACAGCCCCTGCCCGACTAGCCCGTCCAGATACTCCTCGCTGGGTGCGCGGAAGAAAATCGTGGTGCACTCGCTGGACAGCACCAGCACTCGCGCGCCCGCGTTATTCTCCGCGATGTCCTTCGCCACGCGCAGCAGCGCCGCGCCGCCCCAGCACCCCGTCTGGTACATCATGACGCGCCGCAGCTTGGGCGACAGCCCCAGGGTGTTCGCCACCATGAGGTCCATCCCGGGCATGTTCACCACGCTGGTGGTGGCCATGACGATGTGCGTGATACTCCCCTTCTCCTGCCCCCACTCCTGCAGCGCGTTCGTCGCGGCTTCCACGGCCAGCTTCGGGATCCACTCCATGAGAATCTCATGGCGGTCGTTCATGCTGGCGTCCATGAACGTCGCCAGCGACGGGTACTGCTCCAGAAGCTCCTTGCGCACCACCATGTGGCGCTTGTCGATCTGCATCTTGTCGCAGATGCGCTTGAACTTCGCCTTCAGCTCCGTCTTGTGGCTGCAGTTCGTCTCGTCGAAGTAGTACTCCGGGTACGTGCTCTGCTCGTGGATGAAGGGCGGCACCGCCGTGCCCAGCGCTAGAATCGTCGCTGGCCCTTCCGGCCGACGCCGCTGCACAGCGCGCGCACCATTCTCTACTGCAGGCGCCATCGATCTCTCCAACTGCAAAGAGCAAATGAATCAGAGCCAACCTAAACTCGAAAACAAACGCTAAAAGCAATCCAGGCTCTAAGAAAAATGGAATCCCAGAGGCGTGGGCGCGCTCCAACTCCAAAAAGCAAATGAACTCGAGCCAACCCAAACCCGAAAACAGAAGAATTCCACGCTAGAAGCAATCCAAGAGCCCTCTAAACAGAAATGTATCCCAAGAGCGAGCCTGAGGAAACCGAGGATCTACACAATTATGAAGGTGATGAGATCGGATACAATATAATGAGGCAAGCTGCGACGAAGCTCCGAGGGCATCTGGCAGCGGCAGAGAAAGAATTGTGTGGAGCAATTGGCGCCGGAAGACTGGTCACAGTCAACTTATGTGGAGACGACGGAGACGGTCCTGGCTGGTTGCGCAAAGAGTGCGGCGCTGCCGAGACGACGACTGTGATTGACGAACTTAATTGACGGACGGATGAACGTTTTCTGTTCGTCTCCCTGGTGGCCTTTCATCCATTCGGAGAATCAATCACCTCGAGATTCTTCGGGCCTTTTCACACTATGGCAAAAGGTTGAGAGGCCGTCTATTTCCACCAATCAAATTGCAAGAAACCATGAGTTTGGCCTCTCGACCCTCCACACTAGAGGCCAAAGTCCAACGACCGTCGCTCTTCAAAATGCCTACGTGGCAGTACTTTTTTACCAAGGCGACGGCCTCTCGAAAGGAAGTTTGGGTCGGACGGGAATGGAAACCCAAACTATGGTTGAGAGACCATCGATTTCTTTTCATAAAAAAAATGAAAACTATATTTTATTGTTTTTTTTCAGTAGATTTCTTTAGACTGTTTATCAACAAAGTTTGGACTCTCAATCCCACGGCCTCTCAACTTGGACGGCCATAGTGTGAAGCGGCCCTTACTAGCAGGTCCGGTACGTTTGTGTCAAATATTTAATTAAAGTGGGAAATAAAGTTTGATTCGGCACTAAAATAAAATTATTAAAAAAAAATCATTTTATTTTTTAAAATTTAGAAAATTAATGAAACTTGGCACTCACCATTGTAACCAAGTCGTATTTCAAAGAATTATGGAAGTGAATAATATTTTATAAGCGTGAGTTATGGAAAAGTAAAGCTTTGAGTTTTATACAAAATGCGTTGCACTAGTGGCAACAACACATGTGGAAATGTGGATACTTACAAACTCCTCTCACTTTTTGTATACATTAGTTAAACTTCTCTTAGAAACAAGTGCATAACTCAAAATAATATAAAAACTTCAAATGAAAAACATCTTTTTGGAGGCAAAAGATCACTTGATTGTGTAACTTTTAATAGTTTAAAATAAAATAAAATAAATAAGTTAGTCTACTATGCACAACTGAATCTCAAGATTTTAATTACGACATGTTTTCTAATCATTCAATTCATGCATACTTAGCCTTCAGACACTCTATTTTGTCTATATCTCATGCATAAAAAGTTCAAATCACAAAAATAAAATTAGAGGGTGAAACTAGCTTGACTTGATGACTTCTTCTTTTTTCACTCAGTGAACATTGTTCAAAATAAGATCAATTGTTAAGTTCAATTGTTTTCAAGAAACTACTCGCGTATTTGCAAAATAGGTTTGCGGGGTCAGATTGATAGGTTAAAAGGTTTGAAAGAAAATGTTATTTTTGGTGGAATAGTTCCTGCACGTACTGGATGTCAAGAAGTTATTTGGCGAATGACTTTGGAAAAACAAATATATATATATATATATATATATATATATATATATATATATATATATATATATATATATATATATATATATATATATATATATATATATATAATTGTGCTACAAAGTGTGTCATATAGTGTCATGAAAATTCACACAAGCTTGCAGATTTTTCTTATCCTATATCATTAGTGCGAGTGACGTAGAATTAACTGTTTGATTATAAAACCAACTCTTTTCTCTACTACACTAATTCACTCTTGATAATCCCAAAAAAAGTAAGAAATATGAAGATTCATTTGGTAGTTTTCTACACTTAGTCAATTTCGAAAATCAAATTGCTTATAATATCTTTTAAAAATATGCAACAAAAATTACTTATAATTTTCAAGTAAATGGATTCAAATTCTAGAAATATTTAGTGTCAAACTTGCTATTCATTTATTATATAATGTACAGTGGAATACACTCGGGGGGTTCACTGGTGAAAATTTTAGAAACAACGTGCGATAAAAAATAGGGTCCAATATATTCATTGTAGATAAATTTTGTAAAAAATGTACATGTAAAATAGGGGATTTAAAAAAAATGAAACATGTTTACATGTAAAATACCATCACATATAATATTCTCAAGCTTTTTACATGTAAAATACCATCACCTTATAATATTTTTTGCAAGGTAAATAACCCCCCAAATAAATAGGTCATTATCGCACGTGTATGCAAAATATACAAGGGAGTGCCCTCCCCGAGGGAATACACATGCATGCTCTCCATGACAATTCCGCCCCTGAATCATACAACAATCACTTTGGCACTAGCCAACCTAGTCAATAATTGTATAACATACGCATATTGTCATAAATGCTCCCCACAACGGTTCCACCGTTGAACCAGCTGTACCGGGCTTCAATACATGCCAATCTAGACTACTGGAACAGTCCTATCGTGTCGAATAACAGGATTGACCTATTTAATATATTGTTTTACGCACATTGGTATACACACTCTCCACGACTATTTTGTAGCTAGAACAATCATGCAGGAGTCACTAATTGGTCTGGACTGACTTAAGAAATCAATAGCGTATATGCATGTATAATGGACTCGTCCAAAAATATACCTATTTGTTTGAAAACAAGTGACATTGATTTGACATTTCTTCATTGTTAGGAATCCTAGCTTTATCCAAAAAAAATCAAGATTTTATTCGCAAAATGCTAAATATGTGTTTTGAAAAGGCTATAATTGGTAGTAAGCATTCACGTTTTAGTATTTGGCACGCGGGAGGCTAATTAAATAGTCGTTTTAACTCCTACAGGGTCTAAAGTTCATATTTTGGAAGTATTTGGGATAATTGCAACTTTGAAGACTTGTATATTTTGCATCCAATTTTCGATTTCAAAAAAACTTATTGGATTAGATGCGTTTACAAGTGTAGATTTTGTGATGTAGTTTCCAAATCAATCAAAGTTGTGATGAGATCTTAGGAGAACACAAAACGTTTAATTTGAATTCACTAAAGTCTATTTGTTGCACATTTGGATGGCTACAACTTAGCCTCTAAACATCAAACCGTTCAGAAGTGGACGACTAACAAATTCAAACCCTTCTCCTTGGGAAGGTCACTTCCAAATATTAAAAAAAACATGCGAACAATTGATTTTCAACCCCCTATATACTTTTTTTATACAGTTTGATTTAACTCCAAATTTTTAAGTCTGGTCTCGTAGTCATTGTATCTTTTATTTTAGAAAACTCTTATTTCAATTAAATTCAAAACCAATTCTAAATACACAATTAAAACTAACTCTAAAATACAAAAAATAGTTGCATAGTGTATTTAATATTTACTTCAAAAATTTGTAAAAAATTAATTTGAATAAAGAAAATTCTCAAAAATTCACAATATAAACTTTCAACATAAAGAAACATCCTATGATTTTTTCAATTTTTTTGATTGATTATTTACAATGTAATAAAGGGGGTCAAAGATTTAATTGCACATGATACACATAAAATACATTGAGTGAACTCCCCGAGTCCTTCTCACGTTCCCATCAATGCTTGAATAAAAGTCATCCAATTTTTTGGAGATTCTTCACCAATTTGTTGACCTCTCTAATGGTTGGATTTAGTCATACTTTATTACATATTTTTCTAAAATTAAAAATGTAGAAGTATGTCAAGTTGTTCACCAAACCAAAATTGCATTGACTGTAGTTCAAAAGTGGCCTTACAGAAATGAGGTCATAGATTCAAAAAACAAACAAAATTCAAAGAATCACTACATTTAAGAGTATCTCATTTTAAACTCATTCCAACATATTTTTCTCAAAAAATATTAAAATTTTGTTTATAATCAGATTTAGAAGGATTTTTTTATTCTAACTTTCAAAATTTTAAATAAATATTGGTAATAGTATTAGTGAATCAAACCGTAGGGTGGACTCTAAAATTCAAAGTCTAAAACTATCGGTTGTATATCAATTCCAAAATATTCTTCTACATAGTATTTTTGGATGCTTTTTCTGAAATTGTCAATTCCAGGGATACCTTGGTACGTTTAGGGGTTAAGGGGCTTGTTTCTCCTTCATTAAATGTTCGTTTTCAATAAACCTTGTTGGGTTATATTTCCCTTGAAATCTAGTTATTATGATAAAAATTTCATGTCAATCCAAATTGTTCTATATCTTTGGAAATATTTTTAAGGCACAAGTTAATTTTGGACACTTAAGTTCTCTTTTTGCCGAGTTTAATGGATTAGTTTTTGGGCTACATTTGACATTTCAAAGCCATTTTTGGACATATCAAAGATATTTATTAAAAAAAATTATATCAATGTGTTTATGTGATGATTTTTAACCACTTTGCAGTTTAAAGTTTTTCATTGAGTTGGTTTAGAAATAGAATTTCACCTCTAGTGTTTTGCTAGAATCTCAGCGATATTTTTCAACATTTAAACATCACGATCTTGCAGTCTACATAGCCAAATGACTCCAAAATTGATTCACGTCATTTACAACATGTACACTACAAGATTGTATGATTGAGATTTCTATACTTCATTATTTTACATTTGGATTTATAACAATAAAAAAGAAATGATGTTCTCAAACCCTTAAATCTAGCAATGCTTACGAGTTAACTACTAGCTTTTGGAGGTTTTATTTTGTGCAATTTCAAAGTGGGTCCAGTGATAATGGGTTGGTTATTTTCTATTTTTATTTTATTTAGAAGAATTGACATGGTGTGGCAGATGGCAGTATGGTTTTCCTATCTTTAAAGGTCTTTTTGACGAATGTGTCTAGTATGTAGGATTTTCCGCAATAATTTTCATTGAGTGGATGTGTGTGGTAGACTGGTAGCTCAAAGTCATAATTATGTTTCTTCCCGTTGTTGATGCCATAGGGTCCAAGAGTCATAAATGTTGTCATAAAAGTCCAAAAGTCATAATTGTGTTTCTTCCAGTCTAAAAGATATAAGCATGTTTCTTCACATTCTTTTAGGGCATGAATCCAAAAGTCGTATAGTGTTTTTATTTGAGTTAGGGTTGGTGGGAGAGTTAGGATTAGTGGTCGTAGCCGCCAAGGGTTAGAATTGTTGAAAGGGTATTTAACGGGACTCTTAGTCTTTTTGGATCCTTTTCTCTCGGCAAATGGCAAAAACATCATTAAAACAATGTTGAAGCGTTATGCTTTGCAAATTTCTCACATATACAATTTTATCTCTTTGAAAATGATTTTATATTCTTTGAAATTGTCTTTTTGGTAATTATATTTCAACACAAAGTCTTACTAGGGCACCGCTTCTCTCCACACTGCTAGTACAGAAATACCAATTTATATATGGTGTTAATAAGTATTAATTCTTTTTATTCAAAATTATAATTATAAACATGAATTACCACTTTATAAATTATCGCTTTTCTTCTCTCCACACATAAAAGGCTATGAAATTGAAAATACCTGAAAAGCTAAGTTACTTCACATAAAAAATTTGGGATATCAAGGATATCCAGACAATGATATTTTGGTTGGATTTATTTTTGAGTTAGTGCTTTGTTACAACTATTTTAGTAAAAAATAAAATGCAATGTTTCAACTAAATGTAGTGTAAAATGGACCATATATAATTAGACACTTCATTATTAAAAAAATTAGGTGGTCTAATGTGATTAGATGTTGAATAGTTATGAAGTTATTTTTGTAAATTATAATCCTTCCATTCCATGATATTTAATAAGTCTCAAAAACTTAACAATGGGAAAAAGTACAAGATCATGAAACTCATATGAAGGATTTGTTTCTTAACCCTTAAACGCTCAAACGACCATTTCGTGGTCTCTGCCCGAGACTAATGGGCTGCCCGGAACAAAGAAATATTTTTTTGAAAAAATAAAAAATATTTTGAAATACTACATGTATCAAGTCTATTTTCCAAAGCAATTTGAATTATGTCAATCGAAGTTACACGCCACCCGAGAGAATTTATCGAAAAGGATCACCTAAGCATTGTCTTAATGTTGTAATATTTGCAATTGGAGAAAGTAATGATGTAACCAACTTCAACCAATGATGCTAATTAAAAAATTTAACTCTAAAGGTGAAAAATATTATTTAAACCAAATTTCAAAGGTAAATGCTTTTAAATTCATTAAAAAAGTATCTAAAGTTATTTTTGGAAGTTTGATTGTACAAATAATTTGTAGATATGATGGCCTTGCAATGTCAAAAAGTAGCCCAAAAAGTGACCCATTTGAACCAAAAAGCAAAAAGTGTCCAAACTAGACCCGCGCACTAAAACGACTCTCAAACATTCATAACAAAATGGTTTGACATGAAAATTTTACCATGATAACTAGACTTCAAGGAAAATTCAACCCAACAAGTTATATTGAAAACAGACTTGGGATGAAGGGGATACAAGTCCCTAAAGTTGTTGCCATCAAAATTAACAGAAACTGTCCAAAAATGAATACCTACTTTCAAATGATCACCAAAAATTCAATCTATCTTGGATTGATTTGAAATTATTACCACACTCCATACATCATTTAGTTTGTTTTTATAAAATTCATTAAAATCAGACACTTTTTGCAAAAGTTATAGCTCTTTGAAGGTGAATGTCCCCCAAAAACGTCCAAAATATGGATGTTGGGACGGTTAGGGGTTAATTGGTACTAAGTCGTAAGTAAGAAAATCTTTAAAAAAAAAATATGCCATGTAAGTGTAGTAGCATTAGTTGATTGAAAAGGTGTTACTATTAAAAAGAAGAATGCTATTGATGACATTATTCAACTACGGAAACTTGTCGCTCTTCATGTTCACAATCTACACAATGTTAGTTACTTGTATACCAAATTTGAGAAGTAGGAGAAATTTTGGGCAGGTTTCATTTTTCTCACACATCCTCACTTCAAAAGTGTATATCTTCTAATCTATATTGTCAACGATTGTGGAAAAACTTTGTGCACATTCCTTTGGTTTTAAAGGACAAGTTTCTACAATTGAATTGTGAAAAATGATTTTTTATTTTTATTTTTTAAATTGTGCCCAAAGGATTAGAAATGAAAGCATTGTTACATAGTGTTTTTTGAGCAAAATAGTTTTGGTTCTTTAGGGGTTAGATGCATGTATCGTTGTTCATGAAAGAATAGAAATAGTTGAACAAGTTGATTCAAACATGTTAACCCTTTAACACGCCAATGTCTACTATGTGAACGACGCACATATTGGAACTACTTGATTCTCATCCAAATTGAACAGTTTTCATCCACCAAAATTTCTCTTGGTTCTTGAGCAAGTTGACTATCCTTTGTATGGTTTGGATTTTCAAAATAGTTTATTATGATTTAAAAATAAATAAAAACAGAATTGGTTTATGTCTAGTTTCATTCTTAGTTCAAAAAATGGGACCATTATTGATTCTAGAAAATCAAATATGATTTTCTAAAATAAGTAGAATCAATAATGGAAACCTACCATCTCATAGTGCATGTTGTTCCAATTTCATTACCATATTTTTAATTTTTTTTGTGCCAATTTAAGATTCTAAATTGAATTTCAAGAGAAAATCTTGAAAAATTAATTATAAAATATTAAATAAAATAAGAATAAATTCAACCATACAAATGTGATCTTCACATTGACATTTACAATTTTTACCATCAACCCGATTTTTGATTTTCATCAAAAAAAATTATAACGCTTCTTTAATGTTGAATCGGGACGTTAAATGATTAATGATGTAAGGGGCAATTCCTCACATTTTGCTATATCCTGTAAAGGGCAATATTTTTTTGGGACTCAATAGGAGAGGCAATTTATAATCTTATAATTAGCAGTAAGTACAAATTACGTTCAGCCATTCCAATGAGACCATTCCAGGATACATTTCTCCTCTAATGTAATTATGATGATTCAACTTGTGCTAATTTTTTTTTTATTTAATCAATTTTTGGCTAGTTTTCCCACATTTATGAATCTTAAGGTCAAAAATAATTTGAAGGTCAATATCCACCCCGTAGACCATCTAATTTATATGAAATTTCCAACAAGCTATATCAATCCAATTCAACATAGCATCTTATTTGATGTATTAACTATAATTAGACATAATAAAAATAGCAGAAATCAAAATTGCAGTGACAAACTGTTGTGTTACAAACTGATAAATTTTTTGTGTAGTAGCTATATTCAAGCTATAATAATGAATGTATAAGTATTGGATACCGTCGGTACCTAAGAGCAGGGTCAGCCTAAAGAATTAAAAATAAAAATAAAAAATTTGAAAATTTTAGTGTCGAAAAAATGTTGGAGAATATTGTTGAAACAGTCACTTCAAGTTTTTGACACTAAATTATCAAATGAATTGTCGGAAAGAGCGTAAAAACCAACACACTTTATTGGTAGTGTGTGAAAAACACTTATAAATGTGTAACAAAATTTTAGTCTTACTCAAATCGACATAAAAAAAAAAAGTTGTAATAAAGTAGGATGATAAAAAACCATGTACCTATGCAAATTTGTGCCCTAAAAATTCTAGACAACAAATAGATATGCAGAATGTACAACTCCAAGACATCAAAATTAAAACCCAATCTTAGAACATCTACCTATTAAAATTTTGAACTCTAATAACTTTTGCATACAATTATGAAATAAAATAATTTTACTTGAGTTTCCAGTGAAATTCCCTACTTCCAATAAAAATTTCAATTTGGCTTCCACAACCAATTTCGAAATTGCAGGTGATATGACCTCAGTAATCTTACATGTAAATTTGTGATATTGATGTTTTTCAACACATCAAGTATGAAGGGCATCAAATTGTTGTGGTTTGACTGATGTTGCAGTTCGTTGGAGCGGTGACTGGATTGGGTTGCTAAATGACAACACATTGTTGGGTAATTGACCTGGTATATTGCCGCATGTTGTATGAGCATATAATAGGGGTTGTCACACCTCGTTGGAGAAGTTTGATTCCTTGGAGATTGAGAATCTTGGGAGAGAAATGTGGAACCAATCATGGGCATTTTCCATGAAGAAGGTGTGACTCCCCTTAACGTCGTGTGTAGAATGAGACTAGACACAACTTGTTAATCTTTTCCACGACTTCTCAATCTTCAGAAAATGTATCTTCCAGAATTCAAGGAGAACATGTCACGTATGCATTCTTTGAAGATTGAGAATGGGAAGAAAGAGGTGTAACACCCCCTTATGCTTGCATGCCATACTTGTGTGTACATCCTTTACATGGAAATAATGTGTTCCTATGAATGTGGCCATGAATATTCAAAGCACATAACATTCTTAACCCTTTCAGGCGCCTGCGTCCAATATTTGGACGCTGAATGGATTTTGACTGTTCGAATTCTATCCAAACTGGACATTTTTCATCCACCAAAATTTCTCATGATTCTTGTGCAAGTTGACTATCCTTTGAATGGTTTTGATTTTCAAAATAGGTTATTATGATTTTTGGAAAAATAACACAAGTGGTTTATGTCAAGTTTCATTCTTAGTTCAAAAAGCGAGACCTTAAAGATGATTTTTCAAAATAAGTAGAATCAAATAATAGAAACCATACCATCTCGTAGTGCATGTTATTCCAATTTCATCACAATTTTTTTATTTTAAATTTCGTTAATTCATGGTTTTTAATTGATTTTCAAGAGAAAACCTTGCAAAATTAACAAAAAAATATTAAAGAAATATATGATAAATCCAACCGTACAGATGTGATCTTCACATTGACATTTACAACTTCTCTTTGTACATCAACTCCATTTTCGACTTTCATCAAACATTTTATAACGAATTTCTGAAAACAGTGTTGAACTGGGACGTTAAAGGGTTAAACAACAGGGTATTGCACCACCTATTGTTTGGTTATCTTTTAACTAATACAATAATTTTCCTTGGAACATGCAGTGAAAGATGACACTTGCCATTATATGAGAGAATTTAGTAGGAGTCAAGCAAGTAAGACAAACTTGTTACGTGAAAACAAAGAGCATCTAAGAGCATCCAAGAGCATTGGAAAAAATCTTAGAAACTTTAGTAGGGGTACAAAGTGTAGGGCTTAAGAATGTTATGACCTTCCATGGTCCAAATGCTTTGAAATTTTTTGTAATGGATGCATTTCAAGAGTACAAAAATCCATTCCGTTGACACCAAAACCAAACTACATGTGGATCTCAAGTTATTCAACAAAACACTCAGGCCATGACCATTCACTGTACTAATGCAAAGCCTCCTTTGCCCCGTTCAATCCAGAGCCAACAAACTTTGACATTCATTCCACAATATAAGGCTACTAAGCATATGTACAAGGACACGGTTATAAGGGTAAAGCATTTAAGGTAGGAAAACCAAAAACGGTGAAAATAAGGTGATTTGACCAGAAGGAATGGAGTTAGAAATTATGTGAAATTTTTTTGAGATGAAGAAGAAGAAATGATGAAGAATGCAAGTTGTTTCGTATTTTTATTCCCCGTAAATAATTATCTACAATTTCTCAAAGTGGGAAGTTTGTCAAACCCCCTTCTTGTATACTAGACTCTTCCTTTTCTACACATGAAAGCACCTAAAACGGTTAACTAATATCACAGAAAACCGCACACAAGATTCCAAGAAAATTAGTAATTTTTAGTAAATCTTCAGTAATCCTCGTCATGCAAAATTCTCCATTTTCGGTCTACCACCTCCCTGCTTTTAAAAAACTCTAGTGCACGCCTTGAGGGCATTAACCGTTTTTGGTTTTCCTACCTTAGGGGTAGACAACCATTGGACATCATATGGAAGCACAAGGCTCTCTTCAAAAGAGGGGAATTTTTAGTTTCTATTTTAAACGATACAAGTAATAAACAAGTAAAAATCTTGGATATAAGCAGTAGGACAAGGAACTGGACAGGAATTGCACGTTACAAGGATCGAGATCAATTTGAGCTAATCACTTCCCATTAATAGCATGGCGAAATTGAAATGGATAAAATATGTATACATCTTGGAGCACTAGGTTCCCCAGTAGCAACTAAAAGAATGAATGGAATGGTAATCTCTAGGTGGGAAATTGATGCCAAGGGCATCTACAACTTTGAATAAAGCATCGCTCATTATCATGTCAAAAACCTCCAGTAATGAAATCACGACCATGCCTCAACTACATACCGACCCTTGCGCTCAAGATCTCTCAAATACCTTGATACCGACTCCTGAGGCCATCCTGTTTCCTTCGCAATAACGTCCTCAAAAGCTGACAATACATCAGCTGGCATCTTATTGGCAGAGCCTGCAACATAAATAGCTGCTCCTGATTGGATCATCTGCAAAACTTTGTTCCCCTGCATACACAAAATCACTACATCAGAGAAAGCACAGACAAGGTCATATAAACCTGAATTGATTCGTACAGTTGAGCTTCAAGTTTGCCGCATGCGTGGAAATCCAAAGGCCAGTATACCAGAAGTGTTCACAGCAATCCAGCGATTCCCCAGCAAAAGAAAAGATTGAAAACTGAAAGCCGTAGACTACAAAGCCATGTGTTCCACTACAAACCTGTTCAGCAGTAATTCAGTCCATCAAAATAAAACAAGCACCATGTAACGCATACACATGGGTAAGCAAAATCTGCTGAGGGTGGTACCTGCTCAAGAATTTTATGCTGCACGTACACCTTCTCGGGTTGATCCCTAGAAAAAGCAACAAAAACGTCTCCACCAACTTCGACTGACAGGACGTTTTGGCCTGCTGACCATGCTTTCCAATCTGCTTCATACAAGAAGTCCTTGGACTTGTTCCGACAGCCAAAGAAGAACAGAATCGGCGCTACCACCTCTCCAGTATTTGCGAGTGCTATTCGCTCTTGAATAAAAGAACGGAAGGGAGCACAGCCGGTTCCAGGTCCAACGAGAATCAGTGGCACGGAGGGAGACGGCAGAGATATAGCACCCTTGGTAAACCAAACAGGTAGGAATACCTTCCCATTCTTGGGATCCAGTGAGGCAAGCCACGAAGAGCAAAGACCTCTTCGTTTCCTCTTGAATGGCGTCGTCCACTCAACCACAGCTACTGTCAAGTGAGCCTCGTTTGGATGTGCCAGAGGGGATGAGGAGATCGAGAACGAACGTTGTTGAAGTCGAGGTACAGTTTGCAGAAGCCATTCAAATGGTAACTGCAAATGACACCACTTGCTTAGAGGTGATGCTCATAAATGTCTACCACGGCACTCAAAAAGCCCGTGTCAAGACACGTCAGCCCATTGCTACAATTATATTCTTTGAGACAAGCAGAGACTGATGAAAGAAAAAAAGTAATAACTCAAAGCCGTAATATAATACACATAATAAAGTATACATAATGGTGCACAATCATGCCCAACAAGATACCTGCAACCAGATCCTAGCAAATAGTGTCCAGAGTTTCAAGACCAGCTCACCTGAACAGATGGAAAGTCTTCCAATACTTCAAGGACCGTCCGTCGTTCTCTTTGGTTGTAGAGATACAGATCATCACGACCTTCCGGGGTTGCAAAATACTGCAGTCTCTCTTTCTCATGTTCAGCCGTAGCAAAATGACTCATAACCTCAAAGAAATATCGGCGGGGAGAAGCAGAATCAATGTCCATGAGAGCCTCGACTATTGTCCTTACAGGAACCGCTGTTTTCTTGCACACGGATTCGACGTCCTCAGTTTGTGTGATGGTGCAAACAGCACCCTCTGTGGGTTCCACCGTGACAAAGACGTCTCCGTCAAGGCCACACCGAATCAAAAATTTATCAACGGAGACTTGGTTTTGGCTCGGCAACAACGTCAAGATATCCCCAGGTACATACCGAGCTCCCTATGCACCCAACCCCAAAAGAACTTCGTAAGCAACATGAATCATCTCGGAAGACTAAAAAAATTCGCCGAATGAAGACACAACAGATACCGTATGAATAACAACTTCCCATAGTGGCCCAAGCTAGAACCAAGAGCCAAAGCTACAATATTACCAATATTGTATGCTTCGTATCAAACTCAAACTCAATCTCATTAGAACCCCGATTCAATCCAAAATATTCAATTCTTACCGAGCTTCCCAAATCCAGTTCAATGTGCCGAACGTCTTGCTCATGACCCTCACTGGTAATCCGAGAATTTGTCACCAGCTTGGCAAAAACGGGCATGATCGGAGGACCATACCCGGTGCTGATACTGTTGTGCTCTCTTGCGCTTCCAAAAGGGTTACCCGCAGCATCTACCATGGCCCGTGCTCTGCCATGTTCGACCCATCTGCCCGAGTCGTAGTTTATTATAAAAACGAAGAGAGAATAAGACAGCTCACTAACCCTCCCGTTGCTTTGTTTCAAAATAGTCCTCAACATGCATACCACATACTAGAACTAAAATCGAATTAAAAAACGTATAAAGCCTATTGTAAACAGCGCACTTGCTCTACGAGTACAGTTACATGAAAAGAATATGGCCGAAGACTTCTTCCCAAACGGAACAGAGATACAATCGTGCTCACCTTTCTACAATATCCATCTTCAGGCTTTCAGGTAAAGCCGCCAGCTTCGCCTCTGGCGCTGAGGGATGATGAAAGGTAACTCGGTACTTAGGAGGGTCCAGTATAGTGATACCTGCATACCATAAAAGATAGATTTCAGCATATAATGATCAAGCATTGCGTCCAAAGAATGGCATAATAAGCACGATGAAACAAAAAGTACAGATCTCAGCATCATGAAACCATCTTGCAAGCCATGTACAACTAAGGCAAATGCATGAACTTCAACAGACAAGCATCAATCACAACGAAACAGACCTGTTTCATCGGGTCTGGGGTCTTCAAGGCCAGGTGGGAGAGGAACATGCTGGCGTAAAGCAACCCACAAGGAAGCTAGCCAGGGGTCCAAGCCTGCCTCAAAACCAGAAGGGTGTTGATCATCCCCCAATCCTCTGGGCACTACCGGCGTCCCGCCCAAATCCAACAGCCTCCGATCAAGCTTCTTCCCAGTGACGTTATACTTCTGGTAGCCGGAGTCGCCCAGCCCAAACACAGTAAACAGCGTTGATGCCAACCAGCTACGGCCCAGGCTCTTGCGAAGCAGAGACCTCCAAAAGGCTCTCATGGACTCGGGCGGGTCGCCCTGGCCTGTTGTCGACACCACAAACACGACAAAACGCTCCTGAGGCAGGTCGCTGGGGTCATACAAATGCATGGACTCCACCACGGGCTGGAAATGGTGGCGAGCAGCCTCCCGACCCACGCGCTCCGCCACGTCCTGCGCATTCCCCGTCTGCGTGGCGTACAGAATCAGAAGCTTCTGCCGCTCCCCCATCTCGAACCAGCTCCCTAATTACTGCATCCGCCAAAAAAAAACAGCACTAAAAGTCAACCTACAAGGCTCAACAAATACTGGCATCACTTAAACTTTCTAGCCTACGAGGTGACAACACTTGCTTCAGTTTCCGTAAGCAAAATAATACAAACTGTAACTAAGCTTGTTGTAGGCATACCAAATTAAGAACAAGAATTGAACTGTGACAAGATATAAGGAGATATACTAGAGAGAACGGAGAAGGGCAAGTCCAGTGCGAATGGGACGCCGTTGTAGGCAAACGAGTTCAAGCATGTAACAGGGCGTCGTTCAAAAATGGAACGCCGGGAGGACTTTCCGCAGTACAATCGCGCGTTTTAATTCACTGAAGAGAAAAAAAATGGCTGTAAGGCTTAACGGACCCCTCGGCTTGCTCCAAGAGTGCTAAAGCTTTCAACCCTAACGCCATAGCCGAGGAAACAATGTCCAAGCTCAAAACGAACCGCACGTGAATTGAATTGTGAGAACACGATTCAACCAGTAAGTTGATCAAGACTCTGAGGGGTAGGAGTAGAAGGCGAATAATATTTTTCCTTCACAGGAAAATAGAAATCATGAAGAATGCAAATTTTCCCATAATTTTATTCTTAAAACTGAAATGTCAGGCATATTTTATCTGCACATTTTAGCGTGCAGGAATTCAGCGTCGTTGCAGATTAGAAGGAAAATGTTCGAGCCTCTGCATGCAAAGCTTCCTTAGACAAATGGAGAATTGTGTATTCATGCACCAACCAGAGCAAGGCGTGAATAGCTGGTACGCATAGAGTCATCTGTTGCATCATAATTAACGCCAAGCACTTTGTAATAATCCTGGAATAATCAACACAAACTCAGTATGTCAACTGAGACCCTCAACCACCTTCTAATCTTCTCTCAAAAAGTGCATTAAATTTAACTCCACCTAAACCCTTGGAAACGGTCATCGTTCATTGGTGCAAAATACCAAAGACCGAGTAATTTTGAAGAGAAAATTGTTGTAACGCATGAAGCAAAAAATTAGGCAGAGAAAGAACCAACACATTGGAATTGAACTCTACGCTCCTGTCACAAAACCCTAATTGGCCGCAAGAGCAATCTCTAAACCCTCCGTTTGAGGGCAAGGATCAAACCAGGCACAACTTTTTTTTTGTGACGAGCATAGCAACCACGATGCAAATGACGCTTCTTTTTTTCTTTTATCTTTAGTTTTCTCGGGTAAAACCCTCTCGACGGAATTCGTATAAAAACTCCCAAGTTGGTAAAGCATGTTTCCAGTTAATTTTACGACTCTAATCCAACGCAAAAAGTGTAGTCAGAGCACCAAACCCTCAAATTCGAAAAATCCCTAGAGCAAGAAATAAATCAATCGAAGCGAGAAAAAAAAACAATTGGTGAGTAGAAACATTTGGCACCAGAGCTACGTCAAAACTCCAGGTTGATAAGGTCCATCTCCGGTTCATTCCAGAACTTTGAATCGACGCAATAAGCATTTGACAGAGCACCAAACCCTCTAAACAACGAGCTTGATTAAAAAAACGGTCTCCAATCCACAAGACAGACACAACCGCATGACGCTGCTCTAAATTAAGCTCGCCGCAAATGCAGAAAGTAGAGAGCATGAACGCACCAATCGTCACACCAAAAAAAAGTCACAATCGCCACACCATCGTCACAAAAAAAACGTTCACAGCTCCCTCGATCTGTATCTGAAAAAAGTTGAAATACAAAAAGCTCTCTCACTACAGTACTGCGTTTGTTTCTGTCAGAGTTTTTCAATTGCATGTATGTAAGAGCACCAAGTGACGGAGGACAAAGCGAAATACACGCACAACATGTGTGACCACGTTGCGACGCGCACACAACACACGACGCAGTCATCGCTTATTCGCCCTGCGTGCTGCAGGTTTTCCTTCTCAGCCTCGTGATATCCCGGCCCTGATACCCTGGAGCTGATACCCTGGCTCGAACAGAACCTCTTGGAGCATAACCTCTCAGATAATAGACAACGGGTTCATTATTCGACCTCCTTTGATTCTTCTCTAACAAAATTGAGAGCGGGTAAATAGCGACCTTGGTTTGGAGAAGTGTAAAGTCCATCCTCTAATTCAAAGCAGGACATGAAATTTGTTTATTCTCTCTACAAAGAGTGGGCACGGGCCTCTCGTGGGGACTCTCCTTTAAATGGGCACAAGCGTTATCTAGCAGTTTCCATAGCCGACACCTAGTGTTTACTCCACGTAACTGTAAGGTGGTGATCCAAACAAAGGTAAGGTAGCACACCTATTTGTGTCACTTACTTGCCCTTGCACAAACATTAGAGCTAATAAAAAAGAAGTGCATCTAACCTCCCTTTTTGCTTTACTTCTAACCTCTTTATTGAACTGTACTTGGGTTGAATAGTGTTGTGTCATAGATTCTCTTATTGTGGGCCATGAACTTGGAGCTTTGGTGGAAGGTGTGAGAGCCAGAGCGAGGTATAGATAATAATGATAGTGCCTTATTTTAGATTACCTCTCAACTCGTCATAAACTAGTTTTTATTTATTTAGACTTCAATATGAGTTCAAGAGGAATTTAACACGAGTTTGCCAAAACTTTTTTTTTTGGGTTGACTTTTTGGTGTTCATTAATATTAAAAATTGTTTGACATTGTTGCCATTTTGAATTGAAAATTTGACTTTTAGCATAATGTGACAATAGTTAACTCTTAAGTGACCAAACGACCATTTTATGATTGCTGCCTTTTTATTTAAGGGTTGTCCAAGATGAAAAAACAAATATATATATTTTTAAATCAAATAGAAAATGAAGTCTATTTTCCAATTCAATTTGAGTCATGTCAATCCAAGTAAAATCCACCAAGGGGAATTTTGTCAAAGGCAAAGACCTCGATATTGTCCTAGTGTTATAAAATTTACAATGTCATGAAACTAATGATATTCTCTCCTTTGAAAAAATTGCTTTTATATTTTAGGGTAGAATGTCTGGTTTTAACCAATCATACCACATTTCGAATTCTAAATATAAAATTTTGATTTTGGTAAATATTAATTGGCAAATTCTTCTAAATTCATTAAATGCGTATCTAAAACATTTTTTGAAAGTTTGATAGTATAGATAATTACTAAAACTCATGCATTTCATTTTATCTTTTGAACCAAAGTTACAAAAGTAAAATTTTATAACACATTTAGGGTTTTCCCTTACCCCCTCTGTCATTTTAAGGGTTAACCCCTAGTAAGTGCCTAGTACGTGTTCATAAAATGAACAATGTACAAAATCACTTCACTACTACTTATCCGAGATTATGTTTTTTCAAATAATAATTTTCTTTTACGTGAATTTTTTAAGTAGGCGGTTGCCTTATTGTAAGTGAAATCTAATTAGGAAAAAAAATTGAAAATGAATTTACTAGATCCTTCAATTCTCTGTGAGCTTCCATTTCAACAAAAGAAGTAATTTAAAGTTTTGAGGTGTGTGAAATGTAAAATATCAAGACATGGTGGATCCTATATCTCTTTAGAGCTCAACATTTGCCTTTAAGAGTATTAGTGCCACCGTTAAGTGGTTGAGCACTATACTTAAACAAGCGGCTAATTGCATAGTTTCTCTCTTACAATTTACTCCAAATTTACTTTTGCAGCTTATTGTTATTGTCCAGCCGTGCAACTCCTAAAAATAAAGCGTTTTCGTAATCTCTCCTTTTGTGGGGCAGATAATATATATTGATATGTTTTAAAATAACTCTACTTGTACTAAACCTTCTTGTCACTCATACATATTCATTTCTTTTTTAGTACTATGTAAGGGTTTTATTCCTTTTTGTCTAAGGGTATTCACAATTCAAACTGGAAGAGCTACTTGATTTTTTTTTGCCAGTTCAAGATGGCACAGCCTCTGAAAACTCTTGGTTTTCAGTACTGAAATCTTGTTAAGAAGGTAGCAGACCTTTTAATGAGATTTCAGTGGCTGTTTTACAAAATGCCTTCCAAACCTTATCCTAAGTTATAGAAGGCCTTTTTGAAATTTCGGAGAAGAGCACCTTTGATGGGAGTGAACCAACGATTAGAGAAAAATGTGGATTCAAGAGGCTCCATATAAGAGACCCCGCTGCCTGTTGGGGCACATGACATTATATAAAAATAATAATTAATTAAATTAAATTAAATTAAAATTAAAATTAAAAACAATAACACTATGTTGGGCCATGCCCTAGCGACTACGGGGCGGGGGAGGGGTTTGTGTGTTTTTTTTTGTTTTTTTTTGTTTTTCTTCATTTTCATGGTGGAAAAGCTATGGTGGCATAGTCTATGAACTCCATCATGGCAGCATGTAGTTGGACATGTTCATGGGTACAATGACCAAAAAAATGAGGGTTTTAGGGCGTTTTGAATCCTCATTTCTTCTTTACTGAATGCTTTTTGTGGGGCATGGGAAAAGGAGTTCACAGTGCACAAGCTATTGGATTTCATAGACATTCACATGGACAGAGAAAATCATCCAATATTGGAAATCTTGCCTGTGTGAATACCTTTATTGGTATGCATACTACTAACTAAGTTACTAGCGATTACAACATAGTCGATTTTCTAGATTAGCAAAAAAAATCATATAAAGAGAAGCCCAATTCTTTAGGAATATTTTTGATATAATTTTTTTCTGTCAGGTGAAAATGAGAATTTTGAAAAACACTCACAGAATTTGGCATTTGATGAAAGAGATTTTTCATTTAAAAAATATTAATTTGGTGTGACATGTTGACTTTGACGGCCGAATACGATATTTGAGTCCAAACAAAGGAGTGTGAGTTGGTTCTCTTCTCTTTCTTTGAGAAACGCATACCAACATATTACTTGCAATGTTCATGTACACTACCAATAGTAGAAATACCACCCACATAGAGTAGCAAAAAGATCCATGAGAAGACCACACTGTATAATGAACTACATGCTACTATTGTGGGTCAATTTCAGCATTCTTTTCTTATCTATGCGGGTCCGGGAAGTGTTATTGCTACTACTATAGTGAACGGCGTGTTTAGTGTCCGAAGAGAATTGATGTTTTTTATCACAATTTGTTCAAAGGTGAAGAGAAATAGTGTCTCTTGACACTACATAGGAGGAGTTTCCCACTTCATGAGAGGCCCTCTTGCAAGGCCTCTCCCTACGCAATCCTCCTTGTGTAATCCTACATAATTTTGACAGCATTCTCCTACACACAAAAATAAAAAAGATTTGCTAGATGCAGAATGAGTTAGATCTATGTAGAATGAGTTAGATCTATGTAGCCTTGGCATCAAGGTCTCGGGTACGATCCGCTCACGGAGCATTGGTGTGCGGTGGCCCTCTCACTTGTAGGGTTGGATAACCTATTACCACCAACTTAAGCAATCTGGCCTATTTTTGGCAGTGCTAGATTCCCAAAAAAAATATGACTGCATTCGAAATAGGTTTTGATGAGGATTGCAAAAATTTGCAACATCTAATTCGCATTTGTCAATTTTATACAAAATTTCAAAGTGGAAAGTAACCTTTTACCCATACATCACATACCAATTTCCTAAGTTCACACTTTGTTGTTCCTAGATCCGCTCATGAGTTAACCCAAAACCACCAGCTATTTCTTCGCAATTCTTGGCATGCCATTGGTCTACTTGAATAGTGAAATTGGTGGTTTTGGGTCTCAATTGTGGTGGCTCCAAGAAAGTTGTACCTGTCATAAATGGGGGAGGTGGTGGTAATAGGTTATCCAACCCTACTGCGGGCGAGATTTCGTGAGGCGTGAGTTGTGAGGTATCTCATACTTTTTTTGGCCGGCATATGGGGGCATTCCACGAAGTGAGACCCTTGCAATTCCTGTACTCCTCAATCCAGAATATTGTGCCGGTTATATCCTTAACTGCACTCCCCAAAAGTTACATGTGCCGACACTGTAACCGGTGCCAGAAACAAAGGAGCAGGAGCTTGTAGGGAACCGCATGCAAGAGCTTGGGGGGGGGCTTGTATCTTGAGCTGCCCTTGATGGGTAGGCTCTCGACACCTCGGGCCTTTCCATTGAGGGAAGCCCTTGATTAAGGGCCTCCCCCTTTACATAATTTACCCCAGGTGATACCCCTCCGTAGATCCATGTTGGTAAACTTTGGAATAAGGCAGAAGCATCAGAACCTATGCAAGCACATGTTTCAACTTCGCAAGTTCCAAATCAAATTACCACAACCATTCGTTGTAGCAGTTTGATGATCAACTATGATGCCAAACTAACTGGACTAGAAATGAAAAACGAGTATTGGTTCCCCTACTAACATCAATGGTAGTCTTGGCATATTAAGTTTGAAAATTCGGAACAAATCATACGTTTTGACAACATTAAATAAAAATTGGGCTTGATTACTAACCCTTAACCCCTAACTGCCCAACTACACATATTTTGCATGATGTACGGATTTGAAGTCCATTTTCTCATCCATCATGCACATTTGCAGCCTGGATTTTTTATTGAAACTTTTATGCAAAGTTGGCTCCGTGCATATGTGATCCGATTAGAAAGGGGATGATTTGTGAAATTTTTATGCCTCATTTCATGTTGTAGTGTTCCACCCAAAATTTCAAAGATTTTAGTCTAGAAGTGCACTTGAAAAAGTCAACTACTAAAATTAAGGAACCCAAAAATCTCCAAAAATCACTACAATTAGAGTAATACATTTCAACCCATCACAACAAATTTTATTATTAGATTGTCAATATCTTATTCGTAATCATATTACAAAAGAGTGTTGAATTTTAAGTTTGAAATTTAATACACAAATATTGGTGATAGCAATCGCAAATCTAACCATATGGATAGAATCTAAAATTCATAATGTGCAACTTTTGTTCATTCATCAACTTGAACATATTCCTTTTAGTTGCATTTTATAATGCATCTTTAGAAAACTGCCAAATCTGAAAAAGGGTGAGAACGTTTAGGGGTTAACCGTCCTAATGTTCATATTTTGAACGTTTTTGGAGGTACTTTTACCTGTAAAGAGCTGCAATTTTTGCAAAATAAGTTCGATTTCAATGAAATTTTAGAAATATTGACCACATGATCCATACCTTTGAGTGGTAAGACTGTTAGATCAATTCAAGATGTATTGATTTTTTGGTGATCATTTGAAAGTAGGGGTCTTTTCTTTGAACAGTTTTTGTGCATTTTGATAGCTCCAACTTTGGGGGCTTGTATCTCCTTCATTCAACGTTCATTTTCTGAATCAATTAAAAATAATAATTATTGGATTGGATTTCCCTTGAAGTCTATTTATCATAATTAAATTTTCATGTCAATCTGTGTTGTTCTGAATGTTTGGAAGTCATTTTAGTGCACGGGTCTATTTTGGATACTTTTGCTTTTTAGGTCAAATGAGTCATTATTCGGGCTACTTTTTGACATTGCAAGGCCATTTTAGGGCACATTAAGTTTTTCATGAGAGTTTTCGGTACCAATTTGTTAATATGATGATTTTGAGCTTCTTTATAGTTCAAAGTCTTATCATTTGAGTAATTTTGAAAACAAATTTCACCTCTAACCGTGTTGCTTGGAAAATTTCAACACCCTTTTTTAACACTAAAACACTATGATCTTGCAATCAATATGGCCAAATGACTCCAAATTTGATTCACATCATCTACAACATGTATATTACACTCAGGGAGGTCACTCTTAGTATCTTTTGAGTATCATGTGTAAACAAAGGATATTTAAAAGTGCTTTAATTTTTCATTACTATAATTAGTAATAACGTTGTAATATCCTCATTTTAATTCTTGTAATCAATTATGAGCATCCTATATTAATATAAATCATTTATAAAATTTACCTTCAAATTTTTTCCTTGGATCCTATCTTTGTTTGCACGTTGTTAGGTAATTTTTGGAAGTGACTTCCTCAAGATATTACAAGATTGTATAGTTGAGATTTCCATACCTCAGTTACATTTAGACCTATAACACATCAAAAGCAATGATGGTTTTAAGTCCAAAAAAGCTAGGGATGCTTAGGATTAAACCCAAAATTTTATTGAAAACCATGGCTCTAAATAGGTCGAAATCCTTAAACTACCAAGTATCGGTGCCTCTACCTTATACCTAGTTTTAATTTATATTGTAGAAGTAGCTTGGAATTCACACCGAGAATTCACATACTGAGATATGTATATCCAAAAACTGATTCCCTAATAGAAATGACAGGCAAGAGGTTGATAAGCACCCCGTGATAAGCACCCATGAGGCCATGACGAGCACAAATGGAAACTTTGGACTCTTATGCAACTAGTTGTATCATGTAGTCAAGTTGCATTTTCTAGATGTTCATTGTAGCCTTCTCAATCTATGTTGTGCTCAGATTTTTGGTTGATCCAAATATTATCTCTTATTTAGAGTTATTTGTAAAGTCCATCAAAGTTTGAAAAAGATGTCGTGAATTTTGCTTTAATACATTCTTATTGTTCACTTCAAATAGTCAAAAGATATGAAAGAGCTTGGTGGTCTATTGTTATTAGGTGTGGAAGAGATTAGTGATTTTCAAATTCATGAAAAAACTTTTTTGCAACCAAGAAAGGAGCTCAAAAAAAATTCTTTGAGTTCAGAGACTCCAAGCTCTTCCACACTTAATAAAGATTCTAATTAGAGACAACCAAGCTCTTTTATGCCTTTTAACTATTTGGAGTGAGTAAGTAAGAATATATTGAAGAAAAGTTCATTGTATCTTCTTCAAACTTTGATGGACTTTGATTTTCTCATTTATAAGTTGAACGTTTTTAATGCCATTTGATGAGGCCTCCACTTTGATTTTCAAAGAGGAAGACATCAGTTCCTTGTCCAAAAACCCTCAATTTAAGTGGATTCATAATAAGTGCTAATATATAGGTGCACTGTATACCTTAATGAAGACATCATGCCAAACCACCTTTTTTACTTTAGACTAAAGGTCTATTTGACCTTTAAAGGACATATGCTTTTCTAATACCACACCCAAAATCTCTTTTAAATTCCATTTTAAGCATGATTCTGTTTTTAATTTACTTTGTCTCTATTTTAAAGAAGTATAGATCTCTTTAAGGTGCTCGGTTTGGCATTCTAAAAACCCCATTTGGTGCAATGGAGTAGAAGTTATAAGAAAGATTCTTCCAAAATAAAACCAAGCCCGTGGGGCTTGCATTGTCCTTTAAGGGTTAACCCCTAACTATCCAACCATGCACTTTTTGCTTGATGGACAAAAGCAATCTCTATTTCTCATCTTTCATGCATTTTTTGCATTGTGGATATTTTACTTGATTTTTTTTATGGGAAGTTAGCTTCATGCATGTGTGATCCAATTGAAAAGGGGATGAATTTGTGAAATTTGTCAGTAATTAAATTATTAGTGATTCACCAAAAAAAAAATTAAAAGATTTTAGTGTAAATGTGCTCTTCAAAAAATGAACTCATCAAATTAAGCAACCAGAAAATCTCCAAAAACCACTACACTTAGAGTATTACATTTCAATAAATCACAACAAATTTCAATCATAGACTGTTAATATCTTTTTTGTAATCAAATTACATAAGGTTTTCAAATTTAAGTTTCAGATTTTATAGAAATTATTGATGATAGCAATTGCAAATTTAACAATATGGATAGAATCTAAAATTCATAATGTGAAAATTTTATTCATACATCAAGTTCAAAAATATCCTTCTTGGTTGCATTTTATAATGCATCTTTGCAAAACTGCTCAATTTGGGGAGAGATGAGGACGTTTAAGGGTTAAACTAGTAGAAGAATCATAAAAGAGGCACATAGTCTTCTCCCACCATGAACCTAAGATTGTTCATTCTCACTTCAACCCGTCACAATGAGACAATAGACTTGATTTTGATCTTTAGTATTTTACTCAATTTTTTGTTACTTCCTAAAAGCCCGAGGGGTATTGGCCAAAACATAGATGTGTTATAATATGTGTTGTCTATATGTTTGATGAATTTTGATTCAATAAACAAAGTCTAGGGCATCATCTCTACAAATTATTCATACAGTCAAACTTTCAAAAAACCTTTAATTTTTTTTAATGAATTTAAAAGCATTAACCTTTGAAAAAATTTATAAATGATAATTTTTACTTTTAGAATTAAAATTTTTAGCTTGATTAATTTTTAAAAATTCTATTTTAAATTTAAGAAAAAAAAATGATGGAGGAAACATCATTATATTCTCCAAATAGAATTTTTTTATAACATTAAAACAATGCTGAAGTGATCCACCTTGCAAAATTCTAAATGGTGGCATTTAACTCGGATTGATACAATTCAGATTGTGTTGGAAAGTAGACTTGATTTAGTATTCTAAAATATATATAATTTTTTCAAAAACTTATTTTTTAATTTTGGGCAGCTCGTTTAAAACAAGCAACGACAAAAAAAAAAATGGTCTCTTTGGAGTTTAGAGGTTAAATCAAGCAAAAAAAATTACTTAATCTTAGAGAATTATGAGAATTGTGAAAAGGAGGTAAAGCATGTGCCTCACCCCTTTGAGTATAAGTAAAAGAGTATTTGTGACAAGGGGTGAAGCATGTGTAGATCACCCCCTTAAAGTTGAACTGAAACTTTAGGACATAATGAAAAACAATCGTGACAGAAGGTGAAGCGTGCTTCACCTTTAATTGAGAAGAAGTTGTAATATTTGGGTGTTAGGCGAATCTCTTATCTACATTTCACTTTCTTAAAGACCAAATCGAAAACACTTCTAATGAAGGGATGTGGTGTATTTCACAGCGCTTGAATATTAGATGGAAATTTTCATGAAAAAGAGGTGATTAGATCAAGTAGGTAGCTAGATGGTTTGTCAACGATTGATGAGAGACTATGAATTATTTTTCACGTAAGTATAGAAAAGTGTGAGCTTCAGAAGAAGAAAAACCTTTGTTTTCATACAAAGTGAACTACACTATTGCCAAGATGCATGTAAGATATATAGAATCTCATCATTGGTTAACTTTTAACCCCTAAGTGACCAAATGACCATTTTATGATTGTTGCCCTCTTTTTGCGGGCTTCCCAAAGATGAAATAATTTTTTATAAAAAAATAAAAATTATTTTTAAATAGGAAATCAAGTTTACTTTTCAACCCAATTTGAATCATGTCACTCCTAGTTGAACTCCACCGAGGAGAATTTTCCTAAGACAAAGACCTCAACATTGTTCTAGTCTTATAAATATTCTATTTTGGGAAACTGATGATGTTTTCTTGTTTGAAATTTTAAAATAAATAAAATTTAGAATAGAATATCTAGTTTTCACCAATCATATTGCATTTCAAATTCTAAAATCAAAATTTGTAATTTTGATGAATATTAAATGATAAACTCTCCTAAATTCATAGAATGGGTATTTAAAATATTTTTCAATTTTTTTCCCAAATGGACAAGACTTACTAAACATCATACTTCTCATTTTTCTCTTTTGGACCAAACTTCATCAAAGTTGCAGAAGTAACATTTTAAAACACATCTAGGTTTTGCCCTTATTCCCTTTTTCATTTAGGGATTAAAAGTCCAAATAGCATGTTGTGACCAATATTATACAACAATATTTCATTGTATTTAGAATGATCAAAAGTGAAGTTGAATTCATGTCGAAGTAGTTTTAACACGGGGAGGTTACATACTACATACTTTTGTAAACCACGTGCGTTCGGGGGTCAATTATAGGTGGGCTATTTATCTAATTTTTAAAAATAATTTGCACCCTATTAGTAGATAAAATGGTACTTTGAGTTATTTTTCAAGACCCTATAGGTAAATATAATTTCCACCATTAAGTTATTTTATAGGCCCTATTTTATTTATAAACTAGACTATTTATCAAAATCCTAGAATTTCAGCACAAATTAAACTTAATCGGACATAAAAACCCGACAACAATAGTATAATACATGGACGTAACTTTCAAAGAATAACGACTGTGCTTAGTGCCTAAAATGTTCAAAATGTATGTTTAAGTGAGAAATGCATGTTGTGAGAGGAAGCATGCGGCACTACCACCCTGCCCTAGCCTCGTGAATTTCATTGGTCACCTAATGCTAAAATTCATCATGAGGAGACTTTCCCATGAAGGCAAATAATTCAACCTGCATTTGTTATTCATTCCTAACCATTGGCTAACTTCGACGATTTTTAGTCAATTAAGGCAATTCTCATTCAATCCAAGGATTTTCATTAGAACTCACATAAATTCTTTGTTTCTCTAAATATTTGAGACCCTACTTTATTACTAAAAATAGAATACTACCTATGCTTTTCACCTACCCTATTTTAGAAATAATACCGTATAGGCCATTTCAGTCAGGCTATGGTATTTCTAAAATTTGTATAAATTTTTGCTCTAATGAATTAAATGTACCCTATATTTTTTCTCACGTGGTTTAATAAAATTTTCACAGTGACCTCCCTGGGAGTTTTAATGAGCCATTAGGGTCTCAATTTGGAACATTCTACTAACAACGAATGCCAAAAATACACCAACGTATCTTCTATCCCCAAGGGACCTTTAACCCCTAACTGCTTGAGCGACGAAATATGGTCGTCCGAAAATTTCAGCTTAAATCTGCGAGGGCAATTTAATTCCTTTGACCGGTTTAAATTCTATTATGGGCAACACTAAACGTTAAATTTTAGATTTTTAAATTTTCAACGAAAAAAAGGTAGATTTTTTATTTAAAAGAGAGAATCAAAGGCACTTAGTTATGTCTCAACTCCCAACTGCCTAACCGACCATATTTGGTCCATCAAAATTTCAAGATTATCAAAATTTCAGCCAATTTTGAATGTCCATATCTTATGCAAAATAACAATTTTTGAGCGTGATTTTTTTTTAACTTGTAGATATTCAAATTGATCAACCTTTTCAAAAAAAGGACTTTAAAAAATATTTATTGATATCCCCTAAAGCCCTCAAAGTGACAATATTTCAAATTGTCATAAGTTTGAAAGTTTCCTCGGAATGAAATCTTTAGATTTTTTATCAAATAAGATTAGCTCTAACATGAACAAGGTAACCAACATATAAAACCAATGTTTTCAACCTATCATACTTGATTCCAAGTCAAAATGACTAAACATGCATTTTTTATGAATTTTCAAATATAATACTAATAATTTTATTATTAAATAATTCATAGCATTTTTCCAAAATTAAATTGTATGGATGTTGTCTTGTTGTTATGCATGCTCTACATATATTTAAGGTTTGTAAGTCATAAAAGTTGAGTATGATGAACATTACAATACGTTTAGTTTTTTAAAAAAACCCTTGGGCATTTAGGGGTTACGGGTTAAACATCTTCTACATGATTGTGCATGACTTAAGCAAAATGACTTTAAATAACAAAATTCTTTTTAGAGGTGAAATGTCACTTGATTGCGCAATTGTTTTTAGAGCATCCTCACCGATTGGCCCTTGGCCTGACTCGCGACAGGAGTTTAGGAGGGCTCGTGAAATTGAATGCGGCTCGCCAAATCCGCTGTCCCTCACCCATACGCGCCGAATGAGGCCGCGACAAGCTGTGGCTGACTCCCCGGCCGGAATCTTTGATGACAGCTCGACAGGCCAGCGGAATCGGGAGGACGTGGACGGCCGGTGACGTGGCCGCGGGCTGAGGTGGCCGACGGGCGGGCGAGCCCCTGATCAGTGTCGACAAAAAGTGCGACAAAATCCCTGATCAGGCCCTTGCCCAGACTGTGAGCTTGTCCAACTAGGAGCTCGGTTTTGGCCCATTTTTTTTGCCTTCGTTTTTGCCTTCGTGTTTTGGCCCATATGTTGTCGTTGTTTAGGGTTTTGTGTACAGCTAGTATGGAACAATGGCGGCAACGCCTTATTGCCTCGCGTGCGCTTTTTTTGAAGGGATGATGAGGAAGACGATTTCAATGTGAATTGGTTTTGGGGGTTAGGGTTTCCGGGACGTGAGATACTGCGCCATGTTCGAGGATCATGTCCCGGTAAATCGCCAAACCTTGAGAGACAGCGACACGATATGCACCTTCGCATGATGTGTGATTACTTTGCAGATGAACCAGTGTATGGACCACAATTTTTTCGACGTCGCCACTGCATGCGATGGTCTTTGTATTTGACAATCCTAGATAGGGTTTGCGCTAGATATTCTTTGACATTCTTTGGCAATATTTTTTGACAATATTCACCTTAATGTCCATATCTCATTTGTAATCAAATGAAAAAAGAATTTCGAAGTTGAAGTTTCAAATTTTATAACAAAATATTAGCGGTATTAGAGTCACAGTTCTAACCATATCGCTTAGTAAAAATTCACAATGTGTTCAAAATTCAAAATTAATAATATTTTATAACTAAGTTCACAACTTAATTCAAAATTCATAACCTTTTAATTTTCGAATGATACATACGATACATATAACAAATTTGCTAATAGTTCAATTCCAAATGATTAAATTTGGAAGTTACAAGCAGTGATGTTTTGAAATTCCTTCATTGAACATTTGGGCCAACAAGATGTGCCAATTTGGCATGAATTTAAAAAGTGTGATTACAATCACAATCACTCATAAAAACAATTTAAGCTATACAAGTCTAGGCCCAAAATTGTTTCAAACTCTATGGTATTGTGTGAATTGTCATTTTCTCTAATGACATTCCATGTGGTGGGCATTCCCAGTCCAAAATGTTCAATGTCCTCCCATCGCTCGCTACGACCTTGGGTTTCCTCATATTGAGAATTCCAATGACCACTCACACTACTAACCAATTGGGTAGCTAAAACTTCAATGTTACGGGGATCCCGCTCAAACGAAACATCCCTTGCATGCATGATACAAAAAACACGCCCTCAAGGTTCACTAACAAAACAATATGAAACCACAATGGAACCACATTGGCACAAAAATTGGGCAAAAAAAAGGCACATAAAATGTGGCGCAAAATGACACAAAAAAACACACAAAATGGCACAAAAAGACACAAACAAATTGGTACAAAATGGCATAATAAATAGGACCAAAAGACACAAACAAATGGCACAAAAAAATTGGCACGAAGGAGCACCAAAAAATGGCACCCCAGGCACACAATGGCACAAAATGGCACCAAAAAAAAGGAAGAAAAATGGCACAAAAAATTGGCCCCAAATTGGCACTAAAACATGGCAAAAAATAGCACAAATTAGGCCTTCAAAGGTGGCCAAGGCACCCACAGCCATGGTTGTGGCGGCCACTGCTGCAGCCACAGTCATCGTTGTGGCGGTTCACCCAAACACATAACAAAAAAAAAAAAAAAAAAAACTACAATGAAAAAAAAAACCACATAACACCACATAACACCAAAAAAAGAACACAGAAGAATATAAAAAAAAAAAAAAAAAACCACATAATACCACATAACAAAAAAAAAATGAAAAAAAAACAATACCAAAAAAAACAAAATAACTCAACAAATTGCAACAACTCAAGGGCAAAAAATGCAACAAAAAAAAGAGTCACCTCACAATCTTCACTTTCATTGCCCGTGGAATCGTGTATTTGGACAACCTCTTTCTCCAACAGTGGCACAAAATTCTCCTCACGTTGGCCAATGTTTTCAACGTCATATTCTTCATCATAACCGCTCTCCACAAAGCGTGACCGCGCCTCCCTCATTTGCCAAAGGGTTTCTTCCTCTTCACGTGCCGCCCTCGCCGCGGCTTCACGTTCGCGTGTTGCCTCCGCCATGTCCGCGGACTCTCGCTCTTGTTGCTCCCGTCTTTCTACGGCCGCGGAATCCGCCCTCCGTCGCCGCATTTTAACCAACTCCTCTTGTCGTAGTAGGCTCAAATACTCTTGAGCGTCGGACGTCGTGACTTGGTCCATCGGTGTGGTAAAGAGCATGAGCATGTTGTGGTACTCGAGCGAAGCCGCCTTGCGAAGAATCGCTTCCGCCATCTTGTCGGGCGCTTTAGCTTGGACCAACGCCGCTTTGTCTTGGATTTTGTCACTATGCAATGTCTCTTTTGCCGCCTTTGTGCCACCGGGCCTCAATGTGAATGGCGTGCTCGTAGCCGCGTCACCTGCAATTTCCACACTACTCACAGCCTTCTCGGTGCCTATTAGTGAACCCGATTGCGAACTGCTGGGAGTTGTTTGCCGCGAGGTGGTCACGCCGTCAGTCCATCGGGGAAATCCTTCACCAACTCCCAGCAATGCTCAAACATAAAATCAATATTCTTCGCGCTCTTAGTACGGTATAAATCCTTAGCCATGTGAATCATGTCTGATTATTTCGTGCCACTTTTATTTAAACGCTTCAACTGATTATAAGCCCCAATGAATTTTGATACATCGTGTTTTATTAAACCCCATTTGGACTCCAACGATCTGGCGCCCCTATGCCCTCCCGGTCTACTTTGCTTATAATGCACAAAAATTCTTTCCCAAAATGCATTACCCTTTTGTTGATTTCCGCAAATTGGATCTTGCGAAATTGCCAAAACACTCCTAGTTAATTGACGCTCTTCTTTTGGAACAAATTTTTTTCCTTTTATTGACTGGGAGGGCAATGCGCCACGACCACGAGAAAATTCCGGAATTGGGGAATTTTGACCTAAGTGGTGAAGATCACTTACCTGAGATCGAGGGTCGCTGCAATCGGCCCCTGCCGCAGCTTCCCAGTCGCCATGCGCTCCCGGCTGCTGGAGTGATCCTGGCGCTTCCCAATCGCTGGAGTCATCGCGGCGCACTCCTGGCTGCTGGACTGATCCCGGTTGCAGGTGACCAGCGGCTCGATCAACCACCGCTGCCCTGCCACGATCGTGCCCTCCGCGCTGCGACGCCGAACCGCCGGCCAGACGCGGCGCACGCCTCCCACGCCGAATGCCGTCTTCCCGACCCTCGTCCATCTCAGCGCTGTGGTCTATCGGTGGTTGCGACGCTGGGATCTTTCCGAAAATAGAGAGCGACCGGTTCTCCCGACCCGCCCCGCATCGCCGACGACTCCACCACGTCCTCATCCACGTAGCACCGCCAACCCACGTCCACGCCCTGCCATCGCAAAAAACACCAAAATCTAATCCACAAATGAAAATAGGCAAAAATCTGCCTTGCAATTCTGCGTTAAAACGGCGCGTTCAATACTTGAGAGACTCTGGAATTTGGCGAGCGAAAGCTCGAATTTGAAGAGGCCACGGCAGCGCGGGCCGTTCATCGCGCCGCGGTGAAGGACTGCAGCTAGCCCGGGCCCGCCAAAGCACCTCGCGGCCACGCGAAAGGCCAACTGGTGAAGATGCTCTTAGATAGACAAAACTCTAAATAAATTTATCTACTATGGAATTTTGAGCTCTAAAACTCTTCTAACAAGACATTGTTACTTTCTAAATATTCTACACCTCCTTCACAATCTTTTATTGAGATATTTCTATTTCTAATGTATAAAAGCTTTAAATCACAAAATTATTTTTGAAGGTAAAAGGCAATTAAATTTATTAAAGCTTTTTGGTATTTTTTGCTCCCATTTAGATCATATGATATTTATAATTGAGCATCAAAGTCTAATGAGGATATAGTTTGGTACAAGTGCCTGGACATAGTCTTGCAAGTTCTTCTTCTTCATTTTATATGGAGATAAATTAGGTTAAATTTGATCACCAAACTAGCTCTTTTTCCCCTTTAGATTGCACTTATCAAAAACAATGTCAATAGTTTTAAATTTTAAATTTTTTATTTTTTTGATATTTCATAATTAGTTAATTAATTTTTATTTTGACATTTCAACAATTTAAACATATAATTTTTGCTCATTTTTTGGCAAGAGTTACCATTTGTGTGAGTTGAGTAAAGCACCCACACTTATGCGCAGTGAAATTACATATCTATATTTGAAGAGTCCTTCAACTTAAAGTTCCCCAACTTCACATACTAAAATGTTTTTCAAATAGTTCATGCACCAATCACAAGAAGAATGTAAAATATATTCAACTAAATTTAGATTTAAAAGGCCTTTCTTTTGACATAGGAGGATTATAACATTGAAGAAATCATTTGGAAAAGCCCTCATAGCATCTCCATCAACAACTGCAAATTGTACTCCAAAGGTCATTCAAAAATTATAAGGCTGGCAGTTCACTACGCATGGATTGTGCATCTCCACTCCTACACTCTAGAGATGACTCGCTGAAATTAATCTATTATACAATGAAGAAGGGTGTTTTTTGTGTGTTTGTCCGCGCATGACATTTTACACATGGAATAAGTGGTTATTTGACTAAGTTCTAGAGTGAAACCTGCTTGGTTACATAACAACAAATGGTTACATAACAAATAAGTGGTTACATAACAACAAATGGTTGTCACGATGGTTGTGTGATCCCATTTCACTACCAAGCCTACTTAGAGCTTTTGATATTTACCGAAATACTTAAATGAACGAACTAAAGCCGAGTTCTGTGCAAATGGTTGAACGCTCTGATAACGAAGAAGACGAGCTCCTCCCTGTGCAAAGACCTAAATGAACTGAGGCTGTGGTAGCAAAGAAGCAGAGTGATGAGCGATTGTGGAAATGTTTGTGCTGTGTGATTTTGGAGTTTGTGTTGCCAAGTTATCCGGGAAGCTTATCATACTTTTGTGTGAGTACAAGAGTGAGAGATTAGCAAAGAGTGAATGAGGGGCGTCGTTTGCCAGTTCTGTGCAAATGCTTGAAGCTGTGGTAACAAAGAAGACGAGCTCCTCCATGTGCGAAGACCGAAATGCTTAAATGTACGAACTGAAGGCTGTGGTAGCAACAAATAACGTGCAATTGTGGAAATGTTTGTGCTGTGTGATTTTGGAGCTTGTGTTGCCGGGAAGATTATCACAGTTTCGTGTGAGAAGAAGAGTGAGAGATTAGAAAAGAGAGAATGCGGGAGTGATGCTATCGGCTTTCGAATTCGTTGCCTGCTGCCTGCCGCCTGCCGCCCGCTTGGATTCATTTCTACAATGTATGAGTGGAAATTGATTTCTGGATCATGGCTGCTACAGGTTACAATTCCTCTTTCTATTACGTAGGATATTCTAATTCAATTTACACAAATTTCAAAATTATAAAATAAATCCTCAAAAAAAAACACTATCTTTAAGAATAAATTTCATTTATTATATAGAATTGTAGACACTCAAGAAGAAAGAATTCTATGATGTCAATTTTACTTTGTTAAAATTTTAAAAAATAACAACAAATGGTTGTCACGATGGTTGTGTGATCCCATCTCACTACCAAGCCTACTTAGAGCTTTTGATATTTATTTTGAAATTTTTATGTGCCGGTGGCCGGCACGGGTCAAGCTAGTCATTTACATTTGAAGAGCCCTTGCACTTACGCTCCCCCACCCTTGCACACTCCTCACACATCAAAAGTGCACATCAAGTAGTCAATGGACCAATCAAAAGTAGAATGTGGGGATATAGTCAAACTAAATACGGTAGTGATTTGAAGAGCCATTTCTTAACACACTAAGATTGAGAGTCTAAAGGCATTTTTGAAGGGCCCTTGGCACTTTTCATTTAGTTCTGGAGTGTGAGAGACTCTCGGAGGGCAACGGTGGAGCTGCCTCTTACACCATTCTTGAACCCCCGTCTCTAAATCCCCCAGTGGTCTTGAATGCGGGGCACTGTTCATCCACCCCTCCTTTTTCATTTTGGGCACCTTCGGTTTTTTTTTGGCAATTATTTTTGCAAATATGTGGCCTACGGCCTCAATTTAACCCGGGGGACCTATTTGGGAACAAAAAACCATTGGAGGGGGTTGTTTTTAAAGGTGGACCCTGAACCGGACAAAAATAGGGGGCACTTTTGTCCCCATTCATTCAAGACCACCGGGGATTTAGAGAAATCCTTCTTGAACGACACACTCAAAGAAATTATAAACAGGATACGTGTTAAAATAAGAGCCCGGCTGATTGCCAGGGTGAAACAAAATACAACAGCAAAGTGCCCAACAGGGCAAAGAAAACGGCCCATGCGCATCATTTTTCCAGAGGTTACACCATCATTTTTCCAGAGGTTACACTATCATTTTTCCAGAGGTCCTTTTCTTTTCTTTCTTCCACAGATTACACTATCCAGAGTGTTGGCGGAAATGGTCTCGGCATTGTACAGTGTGGTGGACGCTCTTACACATGGCAGCAAGGCGCTTGCAAAGGGTAGAAAATGTAGGCCTGTTTTGGGGCGCTAGACACCAACACTCTTTCAGCAGGTCCTCGAGGGCTTTACCCACATTGATGGAGTCCAGTTTCGGCGGAATGCCAATCTTCACCAATTCTTTTGCCAAGGAGGGATGGACATCGTGGTAGGGCACTTTGCCAGTGATGATCTCATAGCACAGGATGCCGAAACTGTAGACATCGGCACGCATCGGGTCATAGGGCACGGGTTTAGTCGACTCCATACTCACAATCACTTCGGGAGCTCGCCAGAACCCCACCGATGGCTTGCTCTCGATCCGACTCTCCGAGTGCGACAATCCAAAGTCCGCAAGCTTCACCACCAAAGGATGTGCAGAAGGCGCATCGGCCTTAGTGTTTCGCACCATAATGTTTGAGCACTTGAGATCGCGATGTGCCACTCCTCGTGAGTGCAAGAAATCCATCCCGAGCGCCAGTTTCGAGATGATCTGAACCGCTTCGGCTTCCGAGAATGGCTTCGGAGTTGACTTCATCTTCTCGTCCATAAACTCCCGAAGAGAACTCTCCATCAACTCCATCACGATGGCACACCGGTTGGCTCTGGCCATGCCGGAGAATCCCACCAGTCTCACCACATGCGGGTGCAGGAGCGTCATCATAATGCCCACTTCGTGACGCAGCGTCGACAGATGGTCGGATTTCAGCCACTTCACCGTGACCTTGCCACCCATCCAGCTCGCTACAAAGACATCCTTGCCAAGTTTCCGTATCGGTTTCAGATTCGCGGGATCGATCTGCAGGTAATGAGGAAGATCCTTCGCCGCATCGTCGGTTCCTGATCCCATCTCATCCTTGAAACTCCACTCTTCATCTTCGGGTTCGTCTGGAACGCTGGGGTTTCCGAAGCCGAAGCACGCAGAGAGCGATTGAGCATAGTGAGTTTTCAATTTCCCTAAGGCGTGAGTAATTTTCTTGAAGCTGGGTCGATCCTCAGGATTGGCAGCCCAACAGTTTTGTATGAGCTTTTTCAAGTCGTCCCTCGTATGTACAGGCAGCGACGGCCTGTCGCCTGCGAGGATCTTCTCCTTGACAACGGCGTCGCCACGGATGCCGTCGAAGGGTTTACATCCAGTGAGAATTTCGTAGCACACCATGCCGAAGCTATACACATCGGCTTTCTTGAGCACCACATCGGCATTGCAATATGTCCGTTTTCGAGTGCCAAAATTTGCCACAACAATTCCATGGGTAGAACCATTGTGTTGCTCGAGCACCTCATCGGCAGGTTGCTCCACATCGTAATGGCCGAAAACTTCCGGAGCCATCCAGCGTTCACGATGCATATTAGGCTTGTACATGGCGTTCCTGGGGGTCTGCCCAAGCTCCCTGGAGCAATGAAAATCCGACACTTTCACATCGATGTGACCACCGACTTGTTTTACTAACACGTTACTGCACATGAGATCGCCGTGGACGTAACCCATCTCGTGCAAGTAGAGCATCCCCTTCGCGATCTGCGTGATGGTGTCTATCTCTACAGCGTGGCTGAAAGGGCGCCGGTTAAAACTCCCGAGGATTGACTGGCTTTTTTCAATGTGACCGTCTATAAGCTCTCGAAGATCGCAGTCCATCTTCTCGTACAGGACGTAGGTCCTCTCCTCGTTCTGTGCGCAGCCGATGAGCTGGATGATGTGCGGGTGTCGAAGCTTCACGAGCGAGGCCAGTTCTTTCTGCAACTCCTCTGTGTTCCAATGCAGTGCAGAAGACTTGAACACTTTGATGGCGTAGTCGCAGCCATTCCACCTGCCATTGTGCACCAACGCCTGCCCTTCCAAATGCGCATCTCCTTTATTCAGCGTGGCCGGTAAGGCTTTGATGGGGTCTCCCAACTCGATTGCCGAGAATGGTATGTGCAGGTAGCTCAGGTCGTCTGCAGGCGCCTTTGAATCTGCATTAACGCAGAGTGGCACAACCATTAAGTTACTACTTCTTCACTCTGTGTATGAAGGCCTAAAGTGATGACTCTGGACAAATATTATGTTCACAAGTATAAAATTGACTACACTAAGGTTGACCGGTCGGGCACTTGCTACACTTGCTTGACAAATGTAGCACAGAGTGTATGATCGATCCTAAAGGTATGTTTGCACTTGATGTGAAGAGTGGTATTAGCGAGATGAATCTCAAGACCCACTCCAAACACCAAGTGAGAACAATCATTTGGAATAGTGAATGGATTGTCAAAAGAAAAGAAAAGAAAAAATGGCTACGCCACTGTCCTACTAAAAAACCCATGTTTTCCTTTCTACATTACAAAGAAAAACATGAGTTTTAAGTAGGATAGAGAGCGTATTCACTAGTAGTATTCAATAGTAGAAGTATTGTCAAATGCGACCTGTTTTTAATGATTAAATTTCATTGTCACATGACTCAAAATCACAATCTCAGTCCTTATGTTTACAGTGACTCAAAATCACAATTTCAGTCACTAAGGACAAGTCAGTCATTTAAAACAAGTCACATTTGATTGGATTTCTACTAGTGATTGTAAGGAATCTCACCTTGGGAACATTCGCGCACAACGAACTGAGGAGCTCCAAGCAGCTTAAGGTTGTCCAGGTTCTTCCGCAACCAGGCTCGAACTGCGTTCCATTGGGCCATTTTCTGACGTATGAGAGCCCACTTTTCGTTTTCAATGGCCTGCATCTTCTCGCGATGCCTTTGCTCGTCCTCGGCCCGGCTTTGCAAAGCACACATCAGAGCGACTTCGATCTGTTTGTTGACGAACGAACCTATCGTCGCAATTAGGTCATCATCCTCACCAAATGCAGAGGCAGCAGATCTCTTTCTGCTCGGCTCTGTTTGTGGGACATGGTTAATATCTGATGTAACCTCAGCTTGAGATTCAATTGATGCCGCTGATTCTCCGCTCCAACCTTCATCCTCACTGGGTATGCCAGATTCTTCGGTTTCTGAGTCCGATTCATCACATAGCAACTCACCCGAATCTGCAGAGGAAGGAAGATCTGCATACATCTGCTCTTCCATCGCTTCAATTCCGCATTCCGCATTTACGATGGCCGATACCTCATTCTTTACGTCTCCATCCTCTTCATCATGCTTCTTCAGAATCGCCCTCTCAACTAAGTTGCTAAAGATCCTCTTCCCCGCCATGCCTCCCACTTCTTGTAAGCCAACAAATGGAAGTGAACGAGATGACGGAACCTCGGCTTGAGATTCAAGTGACGCCGCTGAATCGCCTTCATCAATCCACCAAGTCTCACAGTTTGTGAGTTTTCAAGAGCTAAATCACACACAATGAAACACAACATGCTGCATACAAATTGGAAGGATTATTCACATTAAAGGGACAGAGCAGTGATGGCGTCGTACCCATGATTGCTTGAGCAGGTTCTCCTTTCAGCTTGGTGTCGACATTCACTTCAATATCATATTTTGCTTGGCTTCGATGCTCATTGGTTCCATCACCTGGCACATCCTCTTCGTCCAGATCCTCCAGAGGATAGAAACCCACGGGATCACCCACACTTGGAAACACCTGCATGTGAATGAAAAACAGAGTGTCAAAAAAAATTGAACAGCAACAAAACTAAAAAAAACAGGAGAATTAAGTTGAGTGCTCTTAAACTCTGCTGGTACGGTCTACCTTGAGAGGTGAAGATCAACCGAATTTCTCTATGGTAACTACATGGATAGTCTCAAGTTATGTGTTCGTATTTTGTATGCACATCTTAATTAAAGAAAAATGATCGATCAACAGAGCCCTAAACAGTTGCTCGTGTATTTGATCTCAAAATAGTCTCAAAAAGAGAAGAGTGACGAGCACCTGCCTGTCTATCTCTAGTCATCTGCTTCGGATTTGCCTCCAGTTTCAATATTTCATGCATCACTTCATACGTCTTGCGATCAAATATCTGTGCGATATTCATATTCCCACAAGCCATACCCCTGTCGTTCTCACTCTGTTCCCAAAACTGACCGTCACGTGCAAATGGTTCAATCGTGATGAATTGCTTCCTGAGGGTGTCCGATAGGTCCCGGCAATTTTCATGCTCGATATAAGATCCCTCAGACAAAAAGGATTCAGAAACAAAACTAGCCCAGCCGCCCGGGCGCTTACATTTTTTTACATTCTGCAGGTAATGTAGCTTTTTCTCCAGCAAGGAGCGCTTTTCTACAGGATTAGATTTTCGACGGGTTCGCAGATGCCTAAGAGGCTCAACAGCAGAACCTACAGCCTCAGTATTGGAATCCTCATTTCCCATGCCAGCTGGAACCAAACTTCCGTGAGATTGCCTGCCGAATCAGTGCCCGACAAAACGTTAGCTCCATCAGAATTGTGAAATTGTGTGAGGTAACCAGGACAAACTTGGAAAAAGCAGTAGTAACTTAGCAAGTTCAAAAAGGTGCTTGGGTAGGGGAGTAGAAGAATACCCTGGAGTGGATGTGCACCAATCCGGATCAATAATAACCTGCACCGTTATGATATCCACAATCAACACCGGGACATTGAACATGGTCATATTGTTAAAATGGCTTGTTTCAAAGTGCCAAAATTGTGACATTCAAGTGCCTAAAACCAAGACCTTCCGGTGCCCAGCTAAAGCTCAAAAACTACTCCAAACCGGAACATATCTGAGGTTTTAATCGAGCCACTGGAACTGTGCTAATCTCACTGAAATCCACCATTTTAAGAGACACGAAGTTCAGAGAGGCCCAAAGAGGGCTTTTGGGTCCAAAAAGTTATATTTTGAGCTCCATTATGATGATTTTAGGAAAAAAATCAAATAATCACTCTCCTCCAAAATTTCCCAATCCCTCTATTGGAGTTGTTTATTTCTTAAAATAATCAATACTTAGTGAGACATACACATCAACAATTGATCAAATTAACTTATTTGATCAATTAAGGTAATAAATTGCATGCATTTCTTTGTTTTGGTGCACATTGTAATGCACCAAAATGCAAATCTCTAAGGAATAAAAGGAAAGTTGTGAAAGTCATCCTCAAAAATGAGAAAACTGCATGTCAAAGAAGGATTAAGTAATTTGAGGGCACTGAAAGCTTTACTGGCAACATACCTAACAGCAGCAAGTAAAGATTCAGAACCAACTCCAGAACCAACTACACAGAGTGAACCAATAGCACGCATGTATATGGTAGCTAGTACGTACGCACACATGACACTAATGGCAAAGTGCAAACAAGGATGACATCACATAGTATATATCAACTTCGTGAAACTGGTCCAATCCAACAGAGCACATTTCAGTGGCCGATAGTACACTAAAAATTTATGACTTAGGATTAAATGCCATTTTGGTCTGTGGTACCTGTTGCAGAGTTGCAGACGGGATGACACATGGGCCAGCACCAACTTGGTTCGAGGCATTTGCAGGAAGTGCAGATGGTTCGTCCTCTTCGAACCTGAGAAACAGCATCGCGTATGTTGGCTCTGTACGATGAATACTAAAGCCCACCTGCACACAACATCACGCCGACATACATGCATGCTTAGTCTGATGCTTAAAACAATATATTTATAAAAGGAATCTGAGCACTCTAGTTTTCAACATGGACAGATCTTTGAACTTGAACGCAAATGTAAAGCTTAAGAACTATATCAATGACAGAGGCTTGTTCTTGCATGCATGCATAACCTGTTCAATTCTCACTATGTAAGAGGAGAGACTTTACCACGTATGCGGGACTCAAGAGTTTGTCGTAGTACGTACTTGGCAGCTTTAACCATATAACTTTCTTTTTCTGCCAGGAAAGGGTACATCGATATGAAAACGAAAGAAACAACTCGATCAAGCCCAGTTTGACCTAACAGAAATGACTGACAAAAACGTGACCATACACAAGTAACAAATGCGTCTGAGAAAATTCGGCAAGAATTTTTCAAAATACCTGGCTCCTCCAATATCTCTCACAATCAAGCAGAGATATAACGACGGTGTAGGCGTCTGCCGAGCTGGGCAAGTTGTCGACATTCACAACAACGCCGCCATTCTCAACTTCCTCAGTCGGCCAGGAACTGGCCAATTCATCGACCATTCCTATTTTATGGATCAATTGATTTAACCACCCTAAGTTCGGATCGATTTTTGTCCTTTCCATCAAATCGCTGCCAAAGTTAGCTCCGCGCTAGCAGTGCACTAAAACAAGTCGACGCTCAAGAAGGTAGTAACTTAGGAAGCGTGCAAATCAAAGTAGAGATGAAGCAGAACGCTGGAGCAAGTGTCGGCTCACCGCGTGCTTGCTTCCAGCGTTCTGCTTCAGAAATCTCAGCCTGCGCTGAAAGGAACTGGGAACCGTACTCAACTCTCTACCGGATGGCAATGGAGATCAGGAATTGCTTGGCAGCGTGACTAATGCGAAACCAAAAAGCTTCTCTTCGCGTTCAAATGGAACCTGTGTTTCGCAGTCAAGAGCCTGGTTTCTAAGGGCTCCTCTCCGGAAGAGAACCCGCCAGAATAAAAACTGCCCGACTAAGGAGCCGTGTTGCAAGCCCGCCCGCAGGCACTCCGGTAGCGAATGGAATCTCCGGTAGCGAACAGAATCTCCGATAAAGCCAGCCTCAGAATGCTACTTCTTAACAGGCGGTACAGACATCCATTTATTTTAAAATAATGGATACCCCCACGTGCCATCAGCAGAATGGTCAAATATCCGTCCAAACAATTTTTTAATCGAAGTTTGTGTGACTTGCTACCGGAGCCGATATCGTTTACACTACTTTTATTACTTTAAGTTAGTCATGAAACCATTTCCGAAATCGAAGCCGCTTACCCCCGCATCCACCAAACAGAGGGTTCCATTTGAACGCGAAGAGAAGCTTTTTGGTTTCGCATTAGTCACGCTGTCAAGCAATTCCTGATCTCCATTGCCATCCGGTAGAGAGTTAAGCACGGCTCCCAGTTCCTTTCAGCGAAGGCTGAGACTTCTTGATGGTCCGCTGGAAGCAAGCTCGCGGTGCGCCGACACTTGCTCCAGCGTTCGGCTTCATTCTCTACTTTGATTTGCACGCTTCCTAAGTTACTACCTCCTTGAGCTTTGACTAGTTTTAGTGCACTGCTAGCGCGCAGCTAACTTTGGCAGCGATTCGATGGCAAGGATACTAGGGATGGTCGATGAATTGGCCAGTTCCTGGCCGACTGAGGAAGTTGAGAATGGCGGCGTTGTTGTGAATGTCGACAACTTGCCCAGCTCGGCAGACGCCTCCACCGTCGTTACATCTCTGTTTATGGCTGAGAGATATTGGAGAAGCCAGGTATTTTTCAAAAAAAATCAAATTTTTCAAATACGGAGGAAACATACATGATGAATTTTCTTAGACGCATTTGTTACTTGTGTATGGTCACGTTTTTGTCAGTCATTTCTGTTAGGTCAAACTGGGCTTGATCGAGTTGTTTCTTTCGTTTTCGTATCGATGTATCCTTTCCTGGCAGAAAAAGAAAGTTATGTGGTTAAAGCTGCCAAGGACGTACTACGGCAAACTCTTGCGTCCCGCACACGTGGTAAAGTCTCTCCTCTTACATAGTGAGAATTGAACAGGTTATGCATGCATGCAAGAACAAGCCTGTCATTGATATAGTTCTTAAACTTTACATTTACGTTCAAATTCAAAGATCCGTCCACGTTAGAAATTAGAGTGCTCAGATTCCTTTAAAAAAATTATTGTTTTAAGCATCAGACTAAGCATGCATGTATGTCGGCGTGATGTTGTGTGCAGGTGGGCTTTCGTATGCAGCATACGGAGGAAACATACACGATGCTATTTCTTAGGCTCGAAGGGGACGAACCGTCTGCACTTCCTACAAATGCCTGGAACCAAGTTGGTGCTGGCCCATGTGTCGGCCCGTCTGCAACTCTGCAACAGGTACCACAGACCAAAATGGCATTTAATCCTAAGTCATAAATTTTTGGTGTACTATCGGCCACTGAAATGTGCTCTGTTGCATTGGACCAGTTTCACGACGTTGATATATACTATGTGATGTCATCCTTGTTTGCACTTTGCCATTAGTGTCATGTGTGCGTACTTACTAGCTACCATATACATGGGTGCAGTTGGTTTGCTCTCTGTGTAGTTGGATCTTCACTTGCTGCTGTTAGGTTGTTTGCCAGTGAAACCTCAATGCCCTCAAATTACTTAACCCTTAACCCTTCAACGTCCGATTTTATAACACTGCAGTTTTTCTCATTTTTAGGGTCATTTTCACAATTTTGCTTTCATTCTTGAGTTTTTTTGTTTAATTTATTTTATTATATATATAGTATTTTTATTTTTATTTTTATAATGTACACTAAAATGAAGAAAAGTATGCAAGTTATCACCTTAATTAATCAAATTAGCTAATTTTTTCATTGTTACAAAGTGGGTCAAAAAATGCATTTGAGATCATTTTTGAGTTTGTTCTCAATTTGGATGATAGAATGAACTTAAAATTAGGAATTTATAGGACCAAAAAAAAGAAATATTCATTTGACATGATACTTTGGAAACTAAAGGACATGCTTGAACAAAACCTGATGGGATTATGCATGGTCAAAGTTTAGTTGCCTTCAGGGTGTGCAAAAAAAATCGATGTGTATATTTCACTTAGTACTGATTATTTTAAGAAATAATCAACTCCAAGAAATGAATTGGGAAATTTTGGTGGGGTGTGATTTTTTAGTTTTTTTTTTTTTTTTTTTTTTGCTGAAAACATCATTTTGGAACTCAAAATACCAATTTTTAGACCCGAAAGCTCTCTTTGAGCCACTCTGACCTTTTAAGAGTTAACTTCATGTTTGTTAAAATGGTGGATTTAAGTGAGATTAGTACAGTTCTAGCGGCTCAACTGAAACCTCAGATCTGTTTCAGTTGGGAGTAGTTTTCTGAGTTTTAGCTGAATTTTAGTTTACTTAGTTTTGGCACTTGAATGTCACAATTTTGACACTGAAACGCATGGTTTTGACAAATATGACCATGTTGAATGTCCCTGTGTTGATTGTGGATATCATAACGGTGTGAATCTCATAACGGTGCAGGTTTTTGATCCAGGTTGGTGCACATCCACTCCAGGGTATCCTTCTACTCCACCCAAACACCTAAAGTTCTGAACTTGCTAAATTACTGAAGTACTGCTTTTTCCAAGTTTTTCCTAGTTAACCCTTTGGAGCCCTGGGTGGTTCTAGAGAAACCGTGCAGTTTTTTTTTGCGATTTTAAAAAAAAAATTTAAAAATCCCTCTGTTGAAATTTAGTGGTACTATTAATAGTAGTCAGTTGTGTAAATGTAAGTATAGTTTAATTGAACAAGTGTTGCTTAAATCTTGGTAAGATTGGACCGTTGGATTGAAAATTTATAGTATGTCTTTGAATCGTATTAAGAATGAGATTTTGGAGGGTGTGTGACTTCAAAGTTGAATTCTAGAATAATTTGGTTAAATTTTCAAAAATGAAAGTGAAGTTGTTCAACAATGACCTATGTCAACACCTCTCCATGGCAATCTTTCATGTTAAGAACAGACACACATAATTGTTGTGAATTTTATGAGTGAGATTGTCTTATCCATATACAATTTAGGACAAAAATTTATATGTTTAAATATGAAAAGGGTTGGTACATTGATCAAGATTAGAATACATACACTAATGGAACTTGAACAAAAGAACACAATCCAAAAAATAGAAAACAAGATAACAAACTTCCAAACACAAGAAATACAACATAGTACATGTGTTGTATTTGTGAGTATTTGTTGAATTTTGATGTTTTGTACATAGGTATTCTGGAGAAGTTCAGTTGGACCCTTCCCTCAACTTCGCCAAATACACGGTCCTGCCATCTCCAGACCCGGATCTTTTCAAGGACTGTCTGATGGCGGGCGATGGAGGTCTGTTTTGCATCAATGTTGGAAAATCCACGGGTCCAGAACAGCTGGTGGTGTGCAACCCGCTGACTCATCAGGTGAAAGTCCTACCGCCTCTGAAGTATTCCAGGCAGCCTGTGCTCATGCATCTGAGGGTGGTGGATGGTAGCGGAAACTACAAGATACTGGTGGCTGGGAGTGCTGCGATCGGCACTGAAGATGTGTCCCTGAAGACCGAAGAATACGATTCCAAAACAGGTAAGTGGGAGTGTCCAGAAAATTCAGACCTGCCATGCCCGGCGTTCGGTCTGAACGAATACCAGAACGGTGTTTACGTGAATGTTTCCGGCAGAGAGCTGCTTTTGTGCGTGGCCATCATGGGCGCACGCGGTAGAGGCGTGCTGGTGTATGACCTGAAGGAGCAGAAATGGGTGCAAGGCCCGACAAGGTTCCACATTCCGCTGGTGAGGAGTGAAGCCAACATTGGGTACCTCGCCACCACCCAAATCGTGGATTGTGGCGGATCGGTGTTCGTGTTCAGCGAGCAGGAGTGCGGGAGAGAAGTGTACTTCGTGATTCACAGACTGAACGTGGACGGTTCCGAAGAGCAAGCATGGGAGGAGATCATGCGGCGCAAGAGGCCTGGTGGACGAGGACTACTGGTGTACCCGGAGTTCACGTGCGTGGCGGTAAGTGAGCACGAATTAGGCATATTCAATACGGTAGAGCACACGCTGGAAATCATCGATCTGACGAATCCCACAGACGTTTTAAGACCCAATCAAACAAGGAGAAGAGCACGTACTCCTGACAGAAACCCTGCTCGGCATACGAAGAGAAGCCGTGGTAAAAATTGGACTTATGCCCAGAAGCTCTTCTTGTTGAAATATAGGCTACTTTACCAGGAGCATCTAAAACGCACAACATGTAAGCCCCTGGATAGCACTAGGTGGTTTGATTTCGTTTCCAAATGTTATTTGGCTGAGCATGGTACCAGTATCGAGCCTGGTAAATGGCAGGAACTAATGGAAACCGTCCGGAAGCAATTCAATGCGATTCGTGCGTATGAAGAGATGGTCCAGTCAGGAACGACTGCATGTGTCAGTTTTTGGAAACCGCTGAATAAGGACGACAGGAGTTTGGCTTGCAGAAATGGGCATAAGAAACTCCCACGGATATTTGATCACGAGATGTATCGATTGGTGGAAACAATAGATCAGATCCCTGGAGCAGACCGGCAGGAGACTAGAGATGGACAGGCAGGTGCTCTTGGCGAATCGTCATCTCAAGCCATGACTGCAACAATTTCTGACCCAGCAGGCCCTTCGGCTGGCAACAGACCCTCTTCTTTTCCTCACGAGGGCCAGGGTATTTCACCCCATCCTCAGGGAAGCCAACAACTGGAAGGCGAAAAATTCGACCCGCCTGTCGATCCCCTGCATCAGAGATCTACTGCCTCTGCGTTTGATGAGGATCCGCTGTTTGCGAAGATTGCTCCATTTGTGAACAGAAGTATTGATAATGCAATTCAGTTAGCTATGCAAAAACTGCGGGAGGACGACGAGAAGCGTCGAGAGCAGGAGGCCACTCGAGCAGCTGATGAGTTGAATGCGTTACGGGGCGAATTCCCAGATGCGGTAGGTGATCAATCTGACAAATTTTACTTTGACCACAGATGAAACGCTAGTCTGTTTTTTTTCTTGCAACGGGGTAAGTTCTGTAGTACTGGGGACCTTCCGCTGGGAAATATGTTCCTGTGACAGACATCCTCCACATATTCTACACACAAGGTCCTCAGTACTACATCACCCTTCATTGCAACATTAAGCGAGACATGGTTTCTAATTAAACGATCTTTTGTCTTCCTTCCGTGCAGACAATTCCTTTGGATCTGGAGTGGCTTTCGAAGGATAATGATTGGCTTTGAGCACAGGGAACCTTTCCCAATTCACTGAGAAGTAAACATTACTGCCAAACTGCTGTTTGCAACAAGTCTTGCAAGTGGTTGTTTGTTTTTTTGTTTTGAAACCAAGTCTTGCAAGTGGTTGTTTGATTTAGCAAGTGATTAGAGCATCTGCACCCCAACGCGCCAAGAGTTTGACACACGCAATAAGTGGATGATAAATGCTAAGGGCCCTTCAAAATGCCTTTTGGCCTTCAACTTTGGCGTGTCAAGAAATGGCCCTCCAAATCTATGTTTAGTTGATTGAATCTGACATTCTACTTGATTGGTGCATTGACTATTTGACGTGCACTTTTGGTGCTTGAGGGGCATTTAAGGGTGGGGGGTATGATTTCAAGGGCTTTTCAAATATAGATGAATAATTTTAGCAAGTCACATGTAGCGAGCATGGGTGCAGATGCTCTTACCAAGAATTTACCATCATTCTTGTACCCATATTGCTTGGTACTATGATGAAGATTCTTTGTGGAGGATTTCATGGCGTTAACCCTGGGGCTAATCTCCTTGTGAATACCTTAACCCTTAAACGACATTTCAGGTCCTGGGTGGGCAGCCCGAGCATCTTTGAAAGAATAAGGGTTATATATTTAGGCCGGGCATGGGTGTATGACCAATCACAACAAAGGAACAAGCACATGAGGAATAAATTGAGTACTTGGACAAGAATCAAATGATCCTCCAAAACCTTTGATCTAGATATTGCAAACAAGCACGGAAGAATTTGTTGTAACAATTGAGCACATCATATGCCTCACCTTGTTGTGCATCCAATGATCTATGTGTGGTTCGAAGGAGATAAGTAGTGTTCCTGCTAGAAGCAAGATTCCTTGGAAATAAAGCCCGTCGGGCTTGCTGTGTCGTTTAAGGGTTAATTGAGACAAGGGGAACATTTTTGGGGACCAATTGAGTTAACCAAAAAGAAACCCATCTAACCTCTCTTTTTGCTCAACTTCTAACCTCTTTTTTGAGCTATTCTTGGGTTGAATAGTATCCTGTCTTAACTTGTCCCCTTGTGGGCCATGGGCTTGGAGCTTTGGTAGAAGGTGTGGGAGTCATTGCAAGGTGTAGAGAACAATGACAATGACTTGCTTTAGATTGTCTCCCAACTCATCATGAACTAGTTTTTGGTCTATTTATATTTCAATATGAGTTCAAGAGGAATGCAACACGAGTTTGCTAAAACTTTCCTCTTTGAGCTGACTTTTCGGTTAACTCTAGTGCCCATGTAAAAAGGGAGGCTCCGAGTTGAGAAACCCAGTGCTAGGGACTATGAGGGGGCTCACGCATGCAGTGTTAGTGAACGACTTCAGCCCCTGTGCTCACTACTAACTCCATTGAAACCCTCAGCCGGTGTCTGAGGTGCCGAATCCTGGACTCGCAGTAATTGTTGATCATGACTGCTAGGTGAAAAACGAACCTAATCTTGGATGTAGAGCAGAATCTAATCGTATATGAGCGGAATCCGTCCATCCCGGCTGAGGGTTACGTAAGGTAACCGGCGAGAACAGGCTGGTTGCCGCGACTCGCCATTTCTTGGTAACCGGCCTGTTCTTGCCGGTTACCTAATACATAAGCTGCACTCAATTGAGGCACCGCTTGTAATTTATGACTTGAAGTTCTGAACCAGAACACTGTGCAAAAACGAAAAGAAAATCCAATGATGCATGACTGAGACTATGCCAACCGTACTCTGTCTCTGAAAATAAGATTTCTGAAGGTTGAAGCAATTTAAGAACTGCAAAATCCTGTGACCTAAGGTTTAGATAGTTCCAAGTTTCTCGTATGTGTTACGAGTAAGAGGCATAACTGATTTCCAAGAGGGAATCTAATGAATACACCACATGGCCACAAATACCCTGTGAAAGCGTATTCTGGCTGGGATGATGCAGATTTACAAACCACCGGCTCCACCGGAGATACAACATCTACACTCCACACCACATTTAACAATAATCGTGACAAATTTTTAAAAATCCCACCAAACCCTAAACTCCATAATATTCCAGGATCTCCTCCCGTCAAAAAAGTCACATTTCCTGAGCATGCTTGTCCAGGAGGCACACATAAGTCAGATGTTGGTTCAATCCAGTTAGACGCAGCTGTTTCGACTAACTTCAAACTACGATCGATCCTGAAACGGCATTAAACCTACTCCCGTTTCAATTCAACTAAGAAAACATTACAAACGAATGAGCCTTCATCGAGCGAACGAAGTTGTCATTGGTTGCGAGAAGTGATACCACTGCGGAGCACAAGGAAGACACAACCGCAAGCCCTGCCTCGAGAGGGAAGCCCTAAAGCACTTCATTCCTCGCGCTTCCACGCACATGGTCACACGCATCCACTCAACCTCAAATATCTTTGCGGAACATCATCAGGCTCACGAAGACCACGTCTCACCCACACCGCTTCACTGTCCTCGCAGACAATGCTCGCACCTGGCACGTAGAGTGGGACGTCGTCACGGAAGAAGCATCCAGATCCAACGGCACAGAGGGAGATCCGATACGCCGGCATTCAGATTGAAAACTAGAAAAAATCATGTGCGCGTCCAGCTTAGCGGACGCACATCAGAGAGAGTTTGCTTGGGGACATGAGTGTCCACATTGGCCGTAGCTGCGTCACCGCCTCCCTCCGCCATAGCCAGACCTGGAGCTTCCTTCGCTACACTCCCTCGCAGGGCAGTTGATAAGCACAGGAGCAGAGGTTTTAGGGTTTGGGAGTTATCGAGACTAATTACTGTAATTAGTCTAATTGCCACCAAAGCCTGCTATTACTGTGGCGAGTGATTTATTCGTTGGCGAAAAATCGCTAAACTTAGGTTTAAAAAAAAAGAATATTTGACTAATTTTGACCAAAAAACTCCCTAAGAATTTGCCTGAATATTACAATTTTTTTGGAATTTCTAGTATTTGCAGCCAGATTCTCAATTCATCATGATATCATGCAAGTGAGTGTTTTATTGAAATTACAAGTTTTGTGGGCATTACCATGGTGCAACAATTTAAAAAAATTTAGATACACGAATGATTTTCATTTGCTGTAATGCTCTTCATTGTAATAAGCACCTTTGGTAAGAAAATCAGAAATTTTTAGAATATATTGTACTCCTTAAGTCTCACAAAAAGACCATGATATTGCTAAAACTTATGGATTAAGTGTTGTTTTCACTGAAGTCCATGGATTGAAGTTAATCCCATGAATACAACGGAGTATATTGACTATGATGCAAATCCATGAATTAAGTAAGTACAAAGGGAGTATTTTGAGTGCTAGAAAGTGTATACATGACCAAAATCCATGACAATAATCCATGATCAGCATATACAAAATCCATAGATTAAGCTGCCAAATTGTTTACAATGTCAAGAAGCAATTGTATAGTGCACGCGAAACTTAATTACCAGTGATGAATGAGTATAGTTAGAAATCATGGTTTTATTTTGGGACAAAATCTAAGTCAGTATTATGTTCTTTTGTGGGAAGAAAGGAGTAACTGAAATGAATTTTCTTTACAATCACTTCAAAAAATCATAGTAATTTCAATTTTTCACCAAAATTTATGAAAAAATCATGATTTGTAATAGACACATGACATTATTTACTATAGATAAAAAGTTTGATTTTATTGCATTTTTAGTGGTAAAATTGAGTGTCACATATAAAGCATGATTCCATGGTTGTAAACAATTGCATTGACTTGTCAAACTTTGCATTGTACCGGTATTACAATTACCCCCATTTAATTGGATGTGTCCAAGTGCAAGCTTTCAGTTACAAAATAGAAGCGAATCTAGGGTTGGATACCCTATTACCACCACCTCCCCCAATTATGACATGTACAATTTTCTTGGAGCCACCACAATTGGGACCCAAAACCACCAATTTCACTATTCAAGTAGACCAATGGCATACCAAGAATTGCGAAGAAATAGCTGGTGGTTTTGGGTTAGCTCATGAGCGGATTTAGGAACAACAAAGTGTGAACTTAGGAAATTGGTATGTGATGTATGGGTAAAAGGTTACTTTCTACTTTGGAATTTTGTATAAAATTGAAAAATGCGAATTAGATGTTGCAAATTTTTGCAATCCTCATCAAAACCTATTTCGAATGCAGTCATATTTTTTGGGGGGAATTTAGCACTGCCAAAAATAGGCCAGATTGCTTAAGTTGGTGGTAATAGGTTATCCAACCTTATTCCAACTCAAATACTTTGGAGACAAGATGTTCGCAATGAAATCAGAAAGAAATAATGAAATCTCACAGGAGAAATCATAAGCTCTAACACCTCTAAGAGCATCTGCACCCAAACGCGCCAAGAATCAGACACATGCAATAAGTGGATGATAAATGTTGCGGGCCTTACAAAAATGCCTCTTGGCCCTGAACTTTGGCGAGTCAAGATATGGCCCTCCAAATCTATGTTTAGTTGACCGAATCTGACATTCTACTTGTGATTGGTACATTGACTATTTGACGTGCACTTTTGGTGCTTGAGGGGCGTTCAAGGGTGGCGGAGTATGATTTCTAGGGCTCTTCAAATATAGATGAATAATTTTAGCGAGTCACCTTTAGCGAGCATGGGTACAGATGCTCTAATCTATACATTAGCAAAAACCTCTTATATAACTTATGCATCTCAAAAAAGGTATTGTACATCAGAAAAGTTGGACTAGACTATTTTGGTGCCATTTTGACACCAAAGACCGCATACATGACATTTTAATGTCATTTTATTCATACTAGGTTAGTATGGAGGTTGGCACCAAATTATCTTAATTGCATTTCAATGCACTATCATGGCACCATGTTCATATGCGTTGAAGTTCATAATGTAGTACCATAGCAGGTTTGCCAAAATAAACAAATAAATAAAAAGGTAAAAACCTGAAAATTATAAAGAAATTTAAATAATTAAAACTTAATTATCGAAAGCTTTAATTGCTATTCTTGAGCCATTTCGGACCATTTTGGTGACCATTTTGGACCACTTCTTTCGCTAAAATACGCAAATTAAGAAAATCCTTGTTTTGGAAACAAACCCTATTTTTCAAAAGACTTTAAATATTTGTTCGTGGGGTGGCAACCCTGTTACAGTACTACAATATATTTTATACCTAAAATTTTAAATGTTTAGTTTCATACTTAAAGTTTTAAATATTTCATACCGGAGATATTAAAATTTTAGGTATGAAAATAACGGAGATTCCTGAATATCGGAGATTCCTAAACTATATTTCATACCTAAAATTTTCTTACAAGGGAAAATCCCATAAACTAAACATTTAAAAGGTTGTGCTTGGGCTTTTAAAAAAATTAAAGTGGAACTATTCTTAGATGATAAACATATAAATCCAATAATTAAAATGAACCAAATTTTCTTAAAAGAATTCTAGTTTATATGAATCTTGAAAGCAAAAAGTTAGTTATACTCCACTTATAACATATAGGTGATCTTTCTAGTACAAAAGGTATAATAAATTGCATTTTATACGTCCCAATTCCACCTATTTGCAGAACCCTTTGATTGGATAACAAATGGTCAAATTCTAGATTCCTTGAGTAGCACTTGTTGAAGGCACTTCCAAGACCAGAAGGTGGTGGACAATTATATATCATTTTGCCTTAGTTGAGAAAAAATGCCACTAAAGTACATTGTCCTTAACCCACCAACTTAAGAAATTTGACTTATTTCCAACAATGTTATTTTTGGAATGATATTTTTTCCCTTGTAAGAAAATAAGGTTCATGAGGAATGCACATATTTCCATGATTTTGTTCTCAATGTTCAAATTAATACAATTTTTCAGAGTGAAAAATACTTTGTGACCCATTATCAATATATAGGGTTCCTCCATATCCACAAACACTATGCATTACTAATTTCCACTCAAGACGATAGACTAAACCACCAACTAATTATGCTTCCAAAGCTTGACATGCCATTGGTTGGTTTGTGGTGGATTGGGCTTAACTTCTAAGCATCTAAAACGTCCAATATGGCCATCTACATCACTGAACTTTGCAACAGTGGCATTTTCTCATTTTACCTCAATGTTTTGACTACAATACATCATTTTAAAGCTCTTGTGCTACACTACAAGATCAATAGTGTCAATCGTGTCAAACTGGACTCATCTTCATACAAATAGATGATTTCCTACATTACAAAAAACTCATAGTGGACACTTAAGAGTTAAGAAAGTTTACACTGTGGTTCTAGGGGTGTGACTATAGAGTCTACCCTCGAAAGACGGCATCAAGGGTAGCCAACATCCACATGGTCCTGGTGACCATGCTGATAGCCCTACCCCCAACAGATTCTTCATTCACAGTGCCCTCCGGGCCAGAGTTTTTTTCTCTCTCTCTCTCTCTCTCTCTCTCTCTCGTTCTAGGGGTAAGTTAGTAGTGGTTTACAAACAATCTACCTTGAGTTCCTTCCTCACAATGCCTTTATAAAGGTCGTAGCAAGGAGTTGATATGGGAAATACTATAGTACCATACTCGGGTCGCCACTCCTATAAGGTTCATTCCTCACAAAATGAATTTCTTGATTTTTGTTTTTGAGCAACTGAATGATTAAAAATGGCCCAAAATAGCTTAGAGATAGGAAAATACAGCTAAAAATAATTTTATTCTATCTTCGTTTTTGTGTCCTCATAATTTACATTTTTTGAATTATTTTTTGGCGACCCAGCTATGGAACAACGGTACCCAATGACCTCCTGCCACGTGGTCTGCCACGTGTAGGGGACTCCGACCTGGACCTGGAGCTCGGTTGGGCCTTCGTTAGGGTTTCCGCTTCCTCCATTCCCACCACGAACGCTTCCACGACGAAGGCGACGACGACGTTGAGCGTGAAGGCCACGGCCACGGCCCAGAAGCTGATGAAGAAAACGCGCGACCACGGCGAGTGCGTGACGACGGCGTACGCGTCCATGATGACGTACCAGTTGTTGACAATGCACAAGTTGAAGGACGTGACCATGGCCGATGCGTAGTCGTTGTAGTTGAAGGCGTGGAGGCGGCCAGCGGCGTAGTCCGTGTCTTCCAGCAGCACGTTGCCCATGTACACCTTCCCTCCGAACAACTGCACTCCCAGCAGCGAAAACAGCGTGCACACCGTGAACTGCAGCGCCAGAATCGGAGCTGTGGCTGGAATCGAGTGGATCAACGTCTGCGCCATCCGGTGCCACCGTGACACCACGCCTATGAAACAGCAAATCCGAAGGCCTCGTACCAGCAACAGCATGGACACCCTGCACTCACACTCTGGTTACATGAAGCCACCACTTCTCTCTCTCTCTCTTTGCACAAGGAGCAGCGAAAGTATACTTGAGCTTTTATGACAATCACATTTTACTGTAAGATCTTCAGCACCGACTAAGTAGCTAACTGGAATTAGTTCCGAAATGGACTTGCTACGAAGGACAAAAGTGCTCTCCAAGTGATTCTCCCTTCTTGCCCTGGAATGAAAATGTGAAGTGAACAGGGATCGACATTCTAGGGTTTTAGGGTTTTTGAAGCTCTCGTTGGTTGGAAAATTTGTCTTCCACGGGTTCTTAGTAAGAGGGCCTTACCAGTGCTGCTCAGCCCGGTGGAAGTAGACTGCAGTTTGAATGATTGTCGTTAAACATGTCAAGAGGAAGTCAAATTGATTCAAGGATATGCGCCAATACTTCGTCCAGCCGTGTACACTTATTTTGATCAACACGTCCATCACAAACGCAAATCCTGGAATGCACAAGAGTATCAGTGATGTATGTTCCAATATCACCCTGTGATTGATTGTAACTTGACTAAAGATTCCGACACATGAAATACAGAATTGTTCTATACCTAATGCAATCTCAGGAATTGCCAATTTGTCCTTGATATAGTTGGAGGTCACCTGGAACACACACACCAAAAAAAAAATACTCTCAGGCCACAAGGTTCCTTGAAAGATCTTTAAAGTACATTGATCATTTTACCTTCTTTTTAAGTGCCTGAAAGTGGCTGTTTCCATATTAACCCCAGGATTCATGGTTTTAAAATGACAAATTCAATTGATCATATCTTGAAATGTATAATCCAGATGGAACCAAATTTTATTGAAGAACATTGGTCAAAACACAAATAAATTGAAATAAAGGAAGTTTACATGGGACATACTCAAAAATGCTAAAAAAAAACATGAGGCCCAATTTGGGCTTCTTGGTCCTATAGGGTTTAAAATGAATCATTTCAAAAGCTTCAAGGAAAGTATCACAATAGAAAGAGGACATTATGGCCTACATTTGTTGGAAAGTCACTATAGCTTCAAAAGTGGACTTTTCTATATTTGTAAGGATTAAAGCAGTAAGAAGAATATCAACATACCTGACTCTCATATACTGCGACCACTACCGAAGTCAAAGTAAGAAACCAAATTATCAGGTCATAGACTGGTTCTGCAAAGATCTTGAATTCAGTGATGACGTGCAGAATGTCTCCAGCTCTGCTTCGCTGTCGTTCCATTTCCACAGCGTCAATCCGATTCTGTTGCCGTGCTCTCAAGCATTGTTGGCGTGCTGTAGTCCGCTTCTCAACCTCATGCGCCATCTTCATCATCCATTCCACCACAGTATTACTCCCTAAACAAAATACTCAAAACAAAGGAAACAGGTCTTTCTTTCCTTCCAACAGGTTTAGGGTTTAGGGAAACAAGTGACTTGCAACCCTATTATCCATACCTGAGCTTTGTAGTTGCTGTAGTTGACCGTACTGACGAGATTCATGAGGAAAAACAAGCCAACCAGCAGGTACGTGAAGAAGAAAAAAAATGCCCGGCGGTCTGCAGTGTAGGCGTCAGCCCAGACGTTTGGGTTGTTGGCAGTTGTAAGGAGAACAAATAAATTGAGCAAAGAAGTCCGGTAGTCTTCATACTCAGAGATGTCATACTCACGAAATATCGAGGTCGCAATATAAGCTGAGACCAGGATAAACAAAGCCAACAATACCTGGAATGTTTCCACTTCAATATTCAACAAACAGGAGCAAGCATTACGTAACAACTAGAAGGAATGACTGTTTGCTCTATCAAGGTGTTGTGGCAAAGAGCGTACAGCAATGTCAGCGCAAGTGTGAACAACGCGTATTGTCGCGCTGAAGCAAATTTGTAAACCCCTGCCAGAAACAAAAAAATCACACGTGTTACATTTAAATGCAACAGAACCAAAGCGATCCTCGAAGAATACACAACAAAAAAGAAGTTAAAACTAGCGACTGAGCTATGACGTTCAAATAAATTTTGAACAGCAGTAGGAAAACCCACCTTCTAGAGGTAATTTAGAAAGCCGAGCTGCGTTACCATTAGCAGGGTTTATGTTAGAATCGACCTATATCCCTAAAAGACCAAGGATTCATGGTTTCTAGATGACAAATTCAATTGATAAAAAGGAAATCTAGATGGGACCAAATGTTATATCACCGGAATCAGTAAAGAACATTGCATGTGTGTAAATTTAAGCAAAAGGAAGTCCACATAGGACAGACTCAAAATAGGTTAGGTTTTCAGGTTTTCAGGTTAGCAGCAGCTAGGTTTTCTGGAATACCTCCTGGGGGGTGGATTTTCGTAATCAGTATCAAGAAAAATCTCTTGAAAATAGAGCTGCTTTAGCATATTGAAGGGAAAGTAAAGGAAATGGTAATAATGGCTGGATCATAGAAGAAAATTCGATCAAAAGAGTATTTACCTCGTGAAGACGATTGGTACAAGTACACGTAAGTACATGGACAGTTGAAAGGCTTCTACCACTCCTGCAGCAGCGGCCGCTGCACTGAGGATTAACGCAGTTAACAATACCACCTGATAGAGTAGACCAAGATCAACAGAGTCTGACTGAATACGCAGAACGAAATCATCCATCACAACAAGGATTTCGCCGGTTTCAAACGCTTGAGCTGGACCAGTGAGTCAATGTTCATATTCTTAGAATTTTGCTCCCAAGCTTATGCGTGAGGGAAAGGAACTTTCAACAGGAACTCACCTTGATGACTGCTGCATCATCTTTCCAGAAACTTGAACCCGTGTAGTAATATTGCAACGCGACTGAACAAGTGAGCATTATTACACACAAAGTCTGCAGAGAACAATCAATTAGTATAAGCAACATTAGGCAAAAAGTTTACAGAACACAACCTTGTAATCAGAGCAGCTATTTTAGACTTGAGTGTGAGAACATATTTGAATGTCAGACATGGCCCGTGTAGAATTCTAAAGCCAATTGCAAGTGTGCATAAAGCAAGAATAGAAAACCCCCAGCGGTATTGTAGAAAACGTAGATCCATTGAACCCTGCTAATTGTAAATTTCCTAAAGAACCTCTGAGTGAAGGTAAGACTTCCAACAAGCAAAGGAATAATGAGTAACATATATGTTGTAAGTTATACCTGAACTAGCAGTGATTGCCATCGTTCAATATAGGGGAGGCCGCTCAGTTGGTACGTATTTGGGTCTCCACAAGGATATGGCAGCTCTCCCTGACACCATACTGGGATCTGCAAAGCTCCACGACAATTTTAGGGCAAGAATCAGTCCACTTGCAACGAATGACACAAAGTTAGGGTTACCTGCTGTGCATGCAAAGAACAGTTTCTTATTCATAGAGATCTTCGGTTCTTAACAGAAGCTTCCACCTCTCTGCAAGCATACATTCAAACTCCTAGACATCAATAACCCACATAACTTCTAAAAGACCAAGGACTCATGGTTTCAAAATGACGTGAAAAATGAAATTCCCAAATCAGTGAAGAACATTGCATGTGTTTGTAAAATAATAAACAAAAGAAAGACTGCTGGAAAAACTCCATTGGGGCTTAGGAATAGATCGTCATTTACCTCAAAAAAGGGCAAAGCCACGAGTGCAAGTATGCAGATTACATGCACAGGCGAATGCGGCAAAGAATCATTCCCACCACTGGCGCCCGCAACATCGACTTTTCCTTCGGATTCAACGATGATGCCAGAATCTCTAAGCAACGGGCGTTGAAGGCCATCCTCATCCTTCCCTCTCTCGTCCCAATTCATCTTCAAATTGCACTATTCAAAAAACTCCTGATGGGGATCATCCACTCTGCAATCCAGCTCAAAAACAGAGAACAAAAACATACCACCCCAACATCAATCATACAGCCTGACACTCACAATCGAATTGAAACATCTACCAGTAAGGCTTTGACCTTTCATGACTTCTGCATACTTTTGTAATCGTTTGCCGACACAGGAGATGCAAGCTAAGAAATTGAGCGAGCTCAACAGAAGACGCGGCAACTGTGAGTGTCGTTACAACAGAACGAATGCCAACCTCGTCAGAGCGCAGAGATGATTGTGTAATCTGATGAGTTGCAGCTGTTTCATGCTTCTGTGCGAGTGATGGAACCCAGAGATTGATACTTTATCAGAAACCCAGTTGATTTCATTGATGCTTGAAGCGCAAACTGAACAGTGGAAAGGACCCGCAACTTGAAGCAGGGGACAACGCGAAAGGCGTGCGCGGGCATCCTCGCCGTTGCCTTCCCGTGGCCACGATTGCCTGCTCCGAACCGACCACCAGGTCAGCCTTAATTGAATGAGAATTTGCTCAAATGGATGAAAACATGTCAACATGGATGAATATTTTGTAAATAAATACTGTTGATGAGAAAGGAGCGAGTTTTGTCCAAATTCGGATCTTTCTGAAACTAACTTTACTTTTTGGCTATATTTCCCAGCTAAGAAAAGGTGGTTGACTACCCTCCATTGTCTACAAGATGTACAGTAATAGAACCCTGTGGCCGGCGAAGGGAGCAAACTAAGATGGTTCAAAGATTTTACAGAATTTCATTTTTTGGTGATCTAGTGATCACTTATTGGTTACCATGCACTAAGAGATTAACCCTTAAACGTCCCACGGGGATAGTAGATACGTTTTCGTATAATTGGCATTTGCTACTAGCAAGAAGTTCTGAATTGAGATCTCAATAGCTCACTAGAACAACTTTGATCTTAATTTCAACTTCTTTATTAAACTCAAACCCATTTGAGGTGTCAATCCATTCCAAATACAAGAAATATACATGATATTCTACTAGCCGCAAAGGCATTTTCAGACGTTTAGGGGTTAAACAATATTTGGGTTTTAGAAATAGGACACTAAATACGCCATTCAACGTAGCTTTCATACCCACTGCCTTTTCTTCATGCACTTTGCTCATCATCTTGAGCCTCCATCTGTTCACTTAGCTACTTATGAAGTACTATTGGGTGTAGAGCCAAGGCAGATTTCACGGGACCTGTTGAAAATTAACATGAAAATTCTCGTGGTGGCGTAACTTACTTGATAGAAACTCTGTATATTAACCTCTAAAGGACTGCCGTGAGTGGCTGTCTGGCCAAATGGATGAACGTTGTTCATCCATTCTCGAAACCGGAATTACTGTAGCCCACACTGTCCCGCTCAAACTCAAAGGAAGGACGACAACGAAGAGAATTGTGAGTGAGGACGAGCTCAAGTGCCGTGAGTGAAGGCTCGATCACTCGCATTCCTTCGATCCATGGCTACCGGAGCTCCCAAATCTTTTCAGTTCACGAATTGAACTGCCTTCACACACAATTAATCAGACACGATGCGCATCGTATGCTGGAACGTGAATGGGCTGTACATCACCCTCAAGGATGCCGCTGCTCGTTACACCTCCGCCTCCCGTTACTTCTCCGACATTCTCAATGCCGACATCGTCTGCTTCCAGGTTTCATACGAACCCATCAATTCATTCAGTCACGTGCTTTTCTGGTAATACCTTAATCCCTAAGCGTCCGCTGTGTATTTTCTGTAGTGTAGGAAAATTGGACCCCTGCTGCAAATTATCTGTTCACGTGAAATGACTTCAGTTTGACACGATCAATCGCTCTTGATCTTGTAGTAGTATAGAACAAGAGCTTTAAAATGATGTATTGCAATCAGAAATCCGAGGTAAAATGAGAGAATGCCACCGTGATGCAGATGGCCATATTGGGCGTTTTAGGCCCTGTGTAATTTCATTGCTATGAAGGGCCGCAAATGCATTCTTGTTTCACAGCATGTGACTTTTAGGTCTTTTGCAAATGTTGCATAGCATACATGAACGTTGTCATTCGATAGCTCTGAGTAGTGGTCGCCTTTTCGCAGGAGGCCAAGATTCAGGAAGAGAAATTGGAGAAATGGATGGCATGTGTGGAGGGCTACGACTCTCATTGGGCCTTCAGCCAACAGAAGAAAGGGTACAGCGGTGAGAAAATGCCTAAACCCTAAACCCTGCGTTGACTTAGACGATTTAGGGCATCAATCTTTGTTCAAGCCTTCTTTGAAAGATATTAGGTAGTGGTACTCCTTATGGTACTCTAAAACTAAACCCTAAACCCTAAACCCTGCAGTAACTTATACGATTTACATCATTAATCTTTCGTTAGTAAGATATTTGGTTGTGGTACTCCTTTTGGCTAGTTTGTTCTATATATGATCAAGAGGAAGAAATTTATTATATACTTTGAATATAGAACTGATGCTTAGCAGATGAAGATCTCAATCCCGGCTTCAGGTGCTCTTTTGAAGAACCTCATAAATCACGGTTTGAGAGAAGGCCGGAATGGCTGGCATTTAGGGTTTCCCTTAGAGGTTAATCTCAGTGACCTTCGGTTTTTATAAATACACTAAGGTCTGAAGTTCTGTTCTCTGTTTTGCCGAAAGGACTGTTGCTGAGTTGAAGAATGTCTGACACAACAATGGTTGCCAGGAGTGGTGACATATGTGAAAGGAGAATAGACACCTCTAGATGCAAAGGCAGATTGGATGGGAGACAACAACAGTTTCTCATCTGAGGGCTTGTGCAACGAAGGACGGCTCATGTGCACAGACCACGGGAGCTTCGTGCTTTTGAATGTGTATTGTCCCAACGCCGGTGACCATGACGAAGGTCGTCCTCGTTTGGATTTCAAACTGCGTTACTTGAAAGCTCTCGAACAGACTTGTAAGTTGTATTACATCTTTTTTTTTAGAAAAGACTATTAACAAAGCCAGTGTTGTTGTTTCCAGATTCATTTCAGCATCTAACGGTTTCTGTGCGAGTTTTTTACGCAGGTGACGAGCTGGTGAGATCCGGCAAACATGTAATCATAGTGGGGGATTTTAATATTGCACATAAGGACATCGATGTTCATGAACGATGGAAGGTTGAAGAATGTTACACTCTAGGTGTGTAACTAGGTATCGTTTTCTTAATACTGCTGTACTTTAGAGAACAACATTGTGGAGTGCTTTTATGGACCAAGGATTCATGGTTTTATAACGACCAATCCAATTGATCGTATTGTGAAAAATATTATTCAAAATTTAAATGAGTGACGAACATGCTAAAACCAACATGTGGGCTTCTTTGTCCTTTTAGCAGTGAAGAATCATTATATAATGAACCCATACAGTTTTTTTAATAGATTTGATCCAAAAGTATTCTCTTGAGTTTAATCAGACTAATGAAGAACTAATGACGAATTTTGCAGTGTCTTAATCTGCTTCCGTTACATGCTGAAAGCGACCATTTACAAAACCTCAGCTTCTCATGTTTACTTATGTGTTCTGTTGTGATGTGTGTTTGGAATTGCAGAGGAGAGAGAGTGGATTGATGGCTTCTTGTCGAAGTACGTTGATTTATATCGGCACTTCCATCCAGACGACAGAAACGTTTTCTCTGTCTGGAATCAGAAAACCGAAGCAAGAATTCACAACGAAGGATTACGGTGAGAGTGAACTCCTTTCGCTTGCACAGATATAGTTGGGACTTCATCTTTTCCCTTGTACTTTCTGTATGAGCATCAAAACCATATTCTAGAATAAAGCTCTCTAATTGGCATCCTCTGCACTGAGCTGTATGCATAAGGGCCACTACACACTATGCCTAATTGTTGAGAGGACAAAGGATTCTAGCAATTTGATTGGTGGTGAGCAACCCTTCACACTAGAAGCCAACATCCAGAGGTCAGTTTGCTCAAAAGTGCCTGCATGGCAACACTTTTTGGCAAGGAATTGTCGACTTGACAAAGAATTGGACTGAACCGAGTATGGAAACCCAAATTTTGATCGAGTGGACATTCATTCTTTTTCATTAAAATATTCATAATTTGAAAAAAAATATGGCAAAAATATGGCCTTTGGCAGGTCATGTAGATTTGTCCTTTGGGCCTTACACTATGAGTAGCCAAAGGCCATATTTAGTATATTTTAACGAAATTTTACATTGTCCTCTTGACCAATTTTAAGTGGAGTTGTCCAAGGTTCACTCAACCAAACAACCATAACGTGAATTGGTCCTAAGTATGTTACTCCGTATTTTTCCAGGTAGAGCTACTAGAATAGTGTTCTATCACACTTTCATCAAGTTGTAACCCAAACTTAAAATAGAAAGTCAACTTTGTGAATTAATAGTTGATTATAGTAATTTCCAAAACACATTTCTGTTATTGGTTGTTACTTTCGTAAATGATGTATCTCTAGTTGTATAGATATGGCAATGGTCTTTAATGGTCATTTGAGGTCAGGGGTTTACTTTTTTGGTTTGTATTGATTCAAGAATGTTTTTTGGTTCAGGATAGACTATGCGATTTGTGACAAAGGCTTTGTGACGGAGGTTTTGGAGGCTGATATTGTCAAAATGGTGCCAAAGCAATGGAGTGATCATGCTGCTGTAGTGGTCGTGCTTAAAGAGCAACCGAGCTTACCACCCCATCCAGCTCCAGCTCTGAGCTCTCGCAACATGAAACGGTTTAATGAAGATCCTCGACAGAAGAAGCTCACTGCCCTATTTAACAAGGGTCCCAAACGTCCAACTGCTGCTGTTGCAGAACAAAAACCCGAAGGTTTGCCTTCGAAACTCTTCCTTGACACTCTGAATGAAATCATGTTGTACCAGGAACTTTAACCATCGTCTAAGATGTAAATTGCCTTTAGTATTCTCACATTGCTCTAAGAAAGTTTTGTTCGTGAATTTGTGAACTCGCAGTTCCATTCCAATCGAAGTAGACTGGTCTCTTAGCCTTGAAAGCGTCATCACTACAGGACCAAAGATTCATGGTTTTAAAATGACAAATTCAATCAATCATATTGTGAAAAATATAATTCAAATGAGGCCAAATTTTGTTCGAAACTGCTTAAAAAAACATGAGGCCCAATTTGGGTTTCTTGGACCTTTAGGGGTTAAAGGACCTTGCGATTGCAAAAAAAACTTAGACATTATACTGTAATCTGTGACTTCTATAAGTGATGAAGTTTTCTGTAAATGAGAAATGTGAGATATTGTGATTAGAAATTATCTGTTTGGTCAAAGCTGAAAAAAAGACAGAAATCATTGCCATGAACATGAAAATTTTCTCCAAATAGTATATATTTAACAGAATGAAATTGAACAATTTGCAATCTTTTCCACATTGATTTTAGATTTGAATTGTCTCATTTTGTACTGAACATTAATTTTAAGAACAACCAAAAAATATTTGAAAATTGATAAAAACTTGCAACCATATCACGGTTGTTGTGGACCTTTAGGGATTGATAAAAGTTGAGCTGCGTTTGGTATTGAAAGTTGTCTTGCTTGTTGATTTTACGGTGTCTTCATCAGTAAAGGAAAATTCAAAACCGGAGCTTGCAGAAGTCGTAAACAGCACTGAAAAGGACATCACCAAAGAACCAGACCTTCCTGCCGGCGAAGAACATCCAAATTTGGTGGAGCCAGAACTTTCAACAAAGTCTAAATCTGACGAGGAGGTACATATTGCCAACACCACTGAAAATGCAAGCAATACTAAGAATTCTGTGTCGCCGAACAAAGGAAAAGGAAAATCTCTGGTTGGTAAGAGGAAAGGTGAAGCTGACACCAAAGGGGCTAACACCAAGCAACGCAGCGTCTCTTCCTTCTTCAAGGCAGCAGATGCCAAGTGAGCCGTTTCTAAGCGAATACTTTAACCCTTAAAGGTCCCATGGGGACGGCGTATATTTGGCATTTGTTGTAAGTAAGAAGCTCCAAATTGGGACCCCAACACCTCATTAGAATCATGGCAGCATGAATTTCAGCTTCACTTTTGATTTTAGACCATTGGAGGTGAGGAACTATTCTAAATACAACAAAATACTGGTCAGAACGGGCTCTCTGGACTTTAAGGGTTAATGAGATGAATGTGGATCTTTTTGTAGAGGATTCAATGTTTGATTAAATTTGACAATGAACTTGCACTACAGTACAGAATCAAGATGGTTGGAAGGCCACTTTAGATCACTTCTCATTCTCTATGGAGTGGCCAATTTTGGGATGCAGGCTTTATAGGTAAAAGAACTTAGTCAGCTGAGCTCGGTTAGTGAATAGACCCTTCAGCTTCAGCTCTATTTTAGTTGATGCTCCTCAATGGAGTTTTTGGTGGCGCTGTTGCTTACTACAATTCTGACCAGGAAGTGAAGGTCAGGCTTTTTCTATCGACTAATCTCTTCAACTGGAAATTCGGACATTAAATTTCTAGCTGGCTGGCTGCGTTACGGTAAACTAGTTGATTTTTTTTTTCATTAGTCGGTTCCAAAATTTTAAGGATGAACCTTTCACGTTCGTCTTTTCTATACCGTATCCTTTGCTTTGTGGCCGTATAGTATATTCTATATTCAGTGGTATTTCATCAAAATAATAACGACCAAACAGTTTTCACAGTACAAATTAAAACTAACAATCATGATAATGTGTATATATCACAATTCATTTATTAAACCACAATTGAACAATTATAAGACTAAATACGGGTTGTAGAAAGGAACTCCAAGGGCCTTTAAAGGGTTAATGTTCAAGAGATTTTTCAATAGTTGCAGAAGTTTTCCTTTTGAAAATAAATTAAATATTTAAGACAATGATGCCCATTCTAGAATTTGGTAAGGTAGAAGAATCTTATTCCGTTGCAAGTCCTAGTGCCAATCAATAAAAAGTGCACCAAAATCATTCCTTTAAGAATGTAAATCCAAATGCATTAACCAATTGATTTGAGTTCTTATTTTTGTATCATGTTTAGGCTCTTTGCATGATCACAATTTTATGACCTTAGAGGATTAAGGTGAGTGTGCCATAAATCGATTCCGACCATAAAGAGACACCTATAATTATTTCATCAACGATACTCCATTGTGCTATAAACCAACAATCAATGAAATAGTTTAGTGATTGTTGACTTTAAAGCATTACTTGGATTCACCTTGTTTGTGGAAACTATCTTTATTTTAAGTTTCTTTATAATCCTTCACTGTCAATTTCAGCCCATATCTATTGCCACAAATAGGCAACCTTGGACTTTGAAAATTCATAACTTATTCAATATAACTTCAAAAATTATGATTCAACTTGGGACAAATTTGTAATCAATTTTCTAATATATTCAAATTATCACAATGCATCTCAAATTACTAAAACTAGGTGTATTGTTTATAGTGTTCGTTTATGGCCCACTCACTTTAGATATAGAGTCCAAATCAAGTTTATTTTTAGCATGTTTGAACAAATATATTATCAATTTTATAAACTTTTGCAAAATGTAATCAATTCGAACTTCATATACTTTCTCAAAATTCTGAATAAATTAGAGTTACTCGTAAAGTCAAGGAGGGGTAGCCCCGCTGCAGCACTGAGTTTTCAAGCTTCAATTAGAAATCGCAAAGACTGTTAGTCACAAGGAACCAAACATTTGCTTTAGGCAAGCATGTGGGTTGGTGTGGAGGCATGTGTAGATTCCGTGGTGGAAACTTGAGTGTGCATTGGTGAAGCTTCTCTAGCTTTGGGAAGGTACCATGTTCGAATCTCCCTGACAACACAGTACATTTTGATTGGTCAAAAAAAATGCAGCCAAACCTTGTTTTAGCCGCCTTTCAAGCTAAAATACCAATTCTACCTTGTTTTTCCTCTTGTGGAATTTTTTTGCTCGACTTTACGGATAACTTTATTATATCAATATTAATGGCTGATTATTTTTAAAATTCAGAACAAGGTCCCTCTGCTTTATTGAACCTGATCTCAGCTAAGTATGATCAAATTTTCAAATAGATAAGAGGTTTAATTTTCACTAGAATTTAGCTTTCCTTTGAAATTTCCTGAGGTATATCAGTCCATGTTGTAGGACATAAGGCAGAATTTAGTACTTCCAGCAATCTGATAAACTACTACGGTATATTGCATCCTTTTGCAATTTTTCAGTAAGAGCTACTGCAAATAGCATTTTTTTTATTTTTTTTATTTTTATTTTTTTGTTTTGGCTTCTTGGAACTAGACTCCAATGTCGCAGCACAATCACAATGGTCTAAATCTTGAGTGACCACCCTCCACTGCATGCATGGTGCAATGCTACAATGCAAAAAAAAAAAACCCTGGCACATAGTTGTGACAATAAATTTCTAAGAAAATAATTGCATATTAGAATTATTCTTAAAATCAAAAATTTGAAACTATGTGCTTGAAATTTCATTTCATGTTAGTTTCTTATTGATTCATGTTCAAAACCATTGAAACTTTGATGGCTGAAATCTTGAAATCAAAGTGGGGTTCCAAACTTTGTGTTAAAAGGATAAATCTATTGTTCAGTACCGTAAACAAAACATTTGATAGCTGATAGTAAAATTCTACTCAAATCTACGTGTCTCAACAGGAACCTGATTCAATCTGCAAATGCAGACGAAGAGATACCTGTTATAAAACATAAAACACCCAGCCAGTCACTATTCACACCTCTGAGTTTACATTGCTCACCTGGTTCGGATTGACAAAAACTTAACGTCTAAACTTAGCAGCATGGGCTCCCGGTAAGCTAAGCAGAAGTCACATCATTTATACGATGAAGATACATGCACAAAATCTCCGGGCCAGCCCACTCAAAATCTATTTAACAGAACTTCGACAACTCTTGTGACAACTCTAAAAGATTCATATTGCATGCATTCCTGTGGAAAAGAACTGGGATTTGAAGAATAGAATCACAAAAACTCACGATACAAATATGTCATCCAACTCCAACAAAACCACCACAAGCAACATTTCCCTATTCGTGCTACACTGGTGAAAAGTAAGTAGTCCTAGAACAAAGCAATTGTTGCCTCTCCCATTGATGAACTGCCACAGTGCTGCATCCATTCCAGTCTTACACAATTGAACAAGCTCCCATGCAGGTGTCTGTAAATCAAAGATGCATCATTATGCAAGCAAGTTCGATTGACTGTACTATGTGCAGATCAAATTTTACAACCTCCTCAACCACTTTAGTAACTCGAGCCAAAAATGTCTGACTCAAGCTGTGTATCTGGACAAACTCCCACGACAGTTACATTCTAAACATGAATAGCGGAGTAGGATTAACGTGCATTCTAGAGTACAAAAAACTTCATAAAAGATATACGCAGCCCCACTACGACTGCTTCTCGCATATAACCTGTAACATGAATAATACCTACCAAAACGAGAAAATTTCACGTGAGTGAGGTAATTTTCAAGTAAAATGGTGCCAACAACCATTATGACTATTTCTGGTTGAAACTCAGTACAATTGGAGTGCTAAAATCTACCTTAACCGGCTGAAACTCATAATGTCATCGTCTTCCAGCAGATTGAAGAGCCATTTTAAGCTTGGAATTTGCGAGCTCCTGTCAGAAAGATTGAGGAGAGTAGTAAGTCGCATGAATTAAGTAAAATCAAGAAACCTGCGTAATGATAACAAGAATATAAGTTGCGCTTGTAAGAAACACTAGAATACCGCTGAAAATCACAATGGCACTGGATATAAAGTCCTTGCAAACGAGGAAAAGACTTCAAACCTGCTCAAAAATGACTTCATTCCCTTCACAGACTTGCTTTGCCAACACGTCAAGCTTCCTTAGCATGGTCCTGTACAAAGTCTCGAGCTCCCTGACGCTGCCTCCCTCTCCTTCTGTTCTTATTAAACTGTGTAATCTATCTACTGAGAAATCTTGAGAGTACATATCCAGAAGAGCTTGGTCCGTCTCTTGAACCCCTTCCATTTGTACATCCGCATTGTGGGGAGTCATACTCAGTCTTCTTAAACCTTCATCGGAGCTCTCATCATCCAATGCGGAAGACTTCATAAACCACGGAAACGGTGCCACAGGCGCAAATGAATCATACAACCGAGTTACCAACGCAGGACCAATATTTACAATCCTGACCGAGCGAGATTCGAAACACCCAGCTCCTGAAAGTTTGGTTCGGTACTGATATGCACGGTATTCATGGGTGTGTATCGAATTCGCATCAGTCGACTCCGTGAAGAGGAAAAAAATACAAGGAGAAGAAGAAGGGATTCCAATGAGCTTCGATACCGCAGAAGGATTTCTGCTTCCCACCATAACTTGGCCATTCCCCTCCCCAGGAAGTGCATTAGAAGAGTTCAGTGTACGAGAATCCTTTACTTTTCCATCCCTAAGGTCTTCGGAACTCACAGCGGTGTCTTCAGGTACACGAAATTGTGTGCTTCGCAAGTTGGATGTAACAGTAAATTCTCGCATAGAGGGTCTCATTACTGATCCCCTTCGCCCAACAAACCAACCAATGGGAGGATCTCCGCCCCTGGCTTCTCTCTCACCAATCATTTGAGCAAACTTCACTACATCGATGTTTCCAGTCGCGTCATAAAAGCTGGTCACCCCGCCAGAACAGAAATGGCCAGTCACAACAGCGGATATGTCGTGAGAGGTTTGTGGCCCTACATCGTCGTCCACCATTGTTGACGTTGTATTGCGTTCAACATGACCAAACAAAACACCATCACAATCTCCTGACGACGAGTTCACTGCTTGCATCAAAGCTGCAAGAGCGGCACCAGACACTGCAACCCGCTCAACTGGTGCATCTCCATCGGGTGTGGGCCTGCCGCGCGCCATACCCTAGCTTGCGCTATGAGTCCCGCAAACTGCTCTCTCTAACATCAACCAGGAAACACAGTGTGTCAGCTCCGCGTCAGGACTCTAACTTTTCTTCTCGGCGAAACTCCAGTACGATTATAATATCTCACAGGATCGGAAACAAAATGGCATCCCCCTGCACATTTAATACAGCACAACAGTATCAAATATGAACCTTAGCATTATGACGTGACTTATAACAAGTTGCAATTGGTATTAGAAGAGAACTATAAACCAGTGCCAAACCCTAGATTCCAAGAAAATCCAGAACTCCCGAAAACTCGCAAACGAAAAAGAAACGCCCTCTTCACCCTCCAAAGTACCAGCTGCATCTCGAGTACCAACAACAGTACTGAAACGTACGATACACCAACTCTTGCTCTAAACCACCAAATACTAATTACCGAGCAAGCAAAAACCTAAGCATTATGACATGACTTTGTAATAATAAATTGTAATTTCGAAAGAGTTTTGTAAACCAATTGCCAAACCCTAGATTCTAAGAAAAAATTCAACTCCCTGAATGACTATCGTGCACGAGAACAAACCTCAACAGTAGTACTGGAGTACGTACAACAGTACTGAAACGTACCATACACTTACATAAACCAAATGAGGATAGCTAATTTCAAGAAGAGGAGAATTATCCTTAAGGCTCTAAACCTCAGTAATCTAACTATCGTTAACATGGATATTTCTCCAACTCTTAACTAAACCACCAAATGCTATTTACAAAAAACGAGAAGAGAAATTCATTCATCAATTACAAATCACCGCATTACCAAACAAAATTAAGCTCAATTAACATAAAAATTACCCGACGCCCGATGAACTGAACGACGCGGAGCAGTAATGAAACGAAGAGCCCAAAAATTTCTTTACCACAAGATGAACGAAGACGAAGGGATTGAATCGAACGCGATGGTATCTCCGATTGCATGCAATGAAGCGAGCGATTTATGAGGAGCCAGCTACACTCGCACTCAATGACGGAGCTGGACAGTGACGATCAAAGAAGAAGAACTCGCATCGTTTACAGGGCGGGGTGTTCGTTTGTAAACCCTAATTTCTCACGGTCCCGGAGTTCGTCCAGCTCGGTCTTGGGTCGGAGCTCGGTCTTGGGTCCGAGACAACGACACCGGTCTGATTCCGCGAAAATGACATAATTCCAATTGCATGAACTAAAAATAGAATATTAACTTTAAACATCAATTTTTTATACCTCAATATTTAATGATTGAGTATATTTACAACGTTTAATATCATAAAGTTTTTTTTAATAATTTTATATTAATTGTTTATATTTAGAAGTTTCTAAATGGTTTATTTGAAGTCTTACATATGCAAAAATTAGCATTTTTGTTCATTTAAATCTTTAAGGGTTAACCCTAATTTCTCACGGTCCCGGAGTTTGTCCAGCTCGGTCTTAGGTCCGAGATAACGACACCGCGTTCTGAATCCACGAAAATGATATAATTCCAATTGTATGAACTAAAAATAGAATATGAACTTTAAACATGAATTTTTTAATATTTAATGATATTTTTATTTCTTTTTTAATTTTTTTTAATTAATTAATTTTTCAATATTTAATGATATAAATTTCTTGAGTATATCTACAAAATTTAATATTGTAAACTTTTTTATAATAATTGTATATTAACTTCTGAAGTGATTAATATATAAATTTATAAAAATTTATAAAAAGCATTACAATATATAAATATATATAATTAAATTAAAAAAATCTTATCTTTCATTTAAAGAGTCATAGTGTAAGTATTAAATTCAAAAGTGTAAACATGAGAGTTGTAGTGCTATACATGACATGATTTGAAAAAAATAAAAATAAATTACAACATACATATATAATAATAGTTCAAAGTGCTTCTATCTAGGTAATATTACAATTTTTTGTAAAATAGTAATATAAATATTTTTTATATGACATTGCAAAAGCGCTTTGTTTTGTATACATGAGATATTTTGCAAGGCATGTTCATATTTTTCAGTTGGAATTGATTCTAATCTAAAATTGAACATCACATGTTCTTACTTGAAATAAGGTGAAGAACACAGACCACAACCCGACTAAAACCACCATTACTTTTAAATGGCAAAGGAACAATGTAAATTACACTGGGAACCACAACAACCCACTTGTTGAAGGTATTTTTTACTTTTTTGTATTGTATGTAAGCGATTGGTGCCCATTTGCATTTTACATTGCCGCATCGGCCACAACTGTCCACTCTACAAGTAGCTCTGCTTGCAAATTGGATGGCGTCCCCTTTACAATAGAGTTAACTGAAAAGTCAGTCCAAAGAGGAAAGTTTTAGCAAACTCGTGTTGAATTCCTCTTGAACTCATATTGAAATAGAAATAGACCAAAAACTAGTCTATAATAAGTTAGGAGACAATCTAAAGCAAGCCACTCTCATTATTCTCCACACCTTGCAATGACTCCCATACCTTCTACCAAAGCTCCAAGCCCATGGCCCACAAGGGAACAATCTATGACAAGACACTATTCAACTCAAGTGATAGTTCAAGAAAACATTAGAAGATAAATGAACCCTCAAAGGGGTTTTTTCGATGTTGGGCAAAAATTTAGTTTTTCTATTGGAATTATTTTTAAAATAAATATATTTAAGAAATAAATAACATGTTAACAAAATCAAATGAAAATATTATTTTAAAATTTTAGAAAATGTTTAAAAAATGTTCAAAGATTTTTTCGAACAATTTTTTATATAAAAATATTTTTAAATATTTTTAAATTAATTTTTTAAAATATTTAAATATCTGATTTGAAATGTCAAACTTGTTGTTTGGATTACGTACAGGAACAGATAATATTCGAGATTATAGTGGATTAATTTTAAAAGATCCTTTATTAGCATTTTCTCTTTCTTTATGTTTCGCAAACTTATACTACGTAATTCATGTTGTTTCTTCAACTCGGACTGCGCTATAAGCAAGCTGCTCAATAAAAACACCTTGTTTACCATCTTGCTTGTTTTTCTGTGGACATTTGTGTTTGTAATTTGGTTGAAATAAAGTTCTACCTCGAAAGGTTTTATATCATCAAATTCACTAGTCTTTTTTGATGTAAAACTTTTTTATTAAATTAACTCCTATTAAAATTTAAAAAAATTATGTTTTATTACACTGTTTTTTTCAAGCCAATTTTAACCATACGCCACATCAGATTTTGTTATTTTAATAAATTTTTATTAATAAAATATTGTTTGAACAATTTAAAAAGTTAAAATAAAAATAAAAACTCAAGGCCTCTTAGAGGGCTCAAATTTCTTGTAATGAGGTTAAAAGTAGAACAAAAAGGGAGGTTAGATGGGGTTCTTCTCGGTAACTCAAATGATTGCACTTTACTAGTACTACATATTGACATATGTGGGTTAGTGTGTTATCAACTAAGTCAATAATTTTATTTACTATAAATAAATGTGGAAATTAGAAATTAAGAAGGAAGCAAAGAAAATTCAAAAAAATTGACGACAAAAGATTCCAAAATTAAAAAAAACAACAATAAACAAAGAATGTTATGGAGACAACAAAGACAAAGAAAGTGATATAAAATTATTTTAATTTGTTTCATACGCAAAAAAATATCCACCTAATACAATTGTTACTAGAAATAAAATTAGACAAGGTGAGAAAAATGGAATAAAATTGGTACAAATTGTGTAAAAAAGTATCGTTTCGGTAATTTTTTATAAGGATACGATTCTAAAGGGTCAAATACTGTTATGTCACATCTCCACCATCAACTCTGAATTGCATTCCAAAGGTCACCCAAAAATTACACGACCTACCATCTAACTCTCCACCAACATCATCCAATTAGACTCTAAAAACAATAAGTAATTTACACTAATTACCCCATTTAGCCCCTAAATGACAGAGGGGGTAAGGGCAAAACCTAAATGTGTTATAAAATGTTGCTTCTACAATTTCAATGAAGTTTGGTCCAAAAGAGAAAATGAGAAGCACGATGTTTAATAATTATCCGTACGGTCAAACTTTCAAAAAATGTTTTAGATACTCATTAAACAAATTTAGAAGCATTTATCGTTGAATATTCACCAAAATTACAAATTTTATTTTTAGAATTTGAAATTTGGTATGATTGGTTGAAACTAGACATTCTATTCTAAAGTTCAAAAAAGAATTTTTTTAGAAAGAGGGAACATCATTACTTTCCCGAAATAGTAAGTTTTGTAACACTAGGACAATGTTGAGGTGTTTGTCTTTGAAAATTTCTCCTTGATGGAGTTTAATTTGGATTGACATGATTCAAATTGGGTTGAAAAGTAGACTTGATTTCCTATTTGAAAATATTTTTTATTTTCTAAAAAAGTTTTTTTTAATCTCGGGCAGCCTGTAAAAAAAGGGCAGCGACCATAAAATGGTTGATCGGTCACTTAGGGGTTAGTGCGTGTGGTACACAACAAGAGAACTATCCAACTCTGAATTTCAGCCTCTTTAGCAAAATTTCCATATATGTGAAGATTTAATAGCCAAATTTGACGAAATCTTCTAGAATCCTCAATACATTTGTAACAAGTTCCTATATATATCGTAGTATACATTTGCCTAATTTCACCATATTCGAGATAAATTTGGCTAATTTCACCATAACTGGGAGAAGCCATTTGGCTAGGAAGAAGTGGCTAATTTCTCAAAAATGAGTAAAAATTAGCATCAAGTTTTTGGGCAGCCATTTGCCTAACAAATTAGCACAAAACATTTTAACTGCTATTCAGAGTATCATGCTCTTTTATGAAGCTTCATCTTCTCAAGTCCACGTGTTGCAAGCTGAGCTTGCAGTGACCTTCACCTCCACAGCTTCAGTTCTCCCAAGCCCGAGTTGATTTGCAAAGCTTGAATGGCGATGGCGATGGCGATGGCGTCGTCCCTGAGCTCGTCGTCGTTGCGCCTGCCCTCTCAACCCCAGCGCTTCTCCGCAGCGTCCTCTCCGAGCCGATGGACTGGTGGGGCTTTCTCACGGTCGCGCTTGAATGCAGCGCTTCGAACCAACTCCGGAGCATTGGGAAGCAGCGAATTAGGGTTTTCGGCATTCACCAAGACATCCTCTCTGTTTCTGCGATCCGAATCTGTTTCTAGGCACCCGCGTGGTCTGGACGTGGTCGCGCAGGCGGGGCGGGGCGACAGCGTGAACGCCGCGGAGCGCGTGATCGCCGCATTGGGCTACCTCCTGCCCCTGTTCGACGGCATTCAGTACGGGCGCTACTTTTTCCTGCAATTCCCCGTGGCCGAGCGTCTCATAGCGCCGCTGTTCCCGCTGCTGTCGACGTACAAGAGCCTCCCGTTCTCCAATTTCATCGCCTTCTTCGGGCTCTACTTGGCCGTGGTCCGAAACCCTAATTTCAGCCGCTACGTGCGCTTCAACGCCATGCAGGCCGTGGTGTTGGATGTGCTGCTCATCTTCCCCACCCTAGTGGAACGCACGTTCACGCCTCGTGGCGGAATTGGCTTCGAGCTCCTCGTCGTCTTTTACAACTCTGTGTTCTTGTTCTTGGTCGCCTGCTTCGTCTTTGGTATAGTGTCGTGTCTTCTTGGTAAGACCCCCAGGCTGCCCTTAGTTGCGGAGGCTGCAGACCAACAAGTGTAGAGCTTCCAATTCCTTGCACGATTTCTAGTAAAATTTCCATTCACTCCTACTTGTGTACAGTACAAAGCCTTGGTTTCTTCCTTGTTCATTCTGAAGTGATCAGTTAGGTGAGCGAATTTCACTGCCAGCCATGACTTTTGTGTAAGTAAGGTCTCTTCTTTTGGTCCCAAGTAGGCAGATTAGGCAGAGGGGAAGTCCATGAACGACACATGCTGTCAGACACTTGTTCACATTTATTTGGTTTTTTTGCAGTAAGTTTGCCATTGGTATGCTTGTGGTTATAGATTTGTTACGATCAAACTTTTAGCCAATTTCTGTTATTAATAGTTTGCACTCGTGTACAGATACTTGAATACCTTTGAACCTTGTATTCAATTAGCTGAATTTACATGGAGAAGTTTGTGTACATGGTGATCACTTTTGCAACAAGTCCTATCAGCTTGTCAAGTTGTTATGTGTTGGTGCTCTCAGCTATTGCCATTCATGGCTGAGTTGGAATAACAGCTAGAAGTTGATTTATCACCCCAGAGAGTCATTGTCAAGCTTTTCAGTTTGTAATGGCGACTGTTTCCAGATTATGGGGAACGGTTTCTGCATGACCTCAATTGATGTGCAGGGTAGACCACTCCACTCACCAATGCATGAGTATTGTGTATAAGGATGCAATGCTGAATTTCCCTTGTCCTGGGAATACATTGGTGGGGCCATGAGATGGAATGGCTCAGCGTACTGTACGTAAAGAATTCAGAAATTGAGATGAGTTTAGTAGGCCTTGTTTCAAAGGTGATCACCATTTACATTGACTTGTCTTAATTGAATACAAGGTTCAAAGGTATTTGAATATTTGTAACAATGTGCAAACTATCCATGACAGGGAGCCTATAGAATCACTTACATTACTTGTCCAATCATACTAGCACTACTTGTCCAATCATACATACACTAGTACCAGTTTGCAGATAAAATAGGATTTGTGATCCCTTTGAATCAGTTCAATATAATTACGTATACAAGGAAAAGTACTTTTACAGTTTAACCCCTAAACGTCCTCACCTATGTCCAATTTGGGCAGTTTTGCAAAGATGCATTATAAAATGCAACTAATATGAATATTTGAAACTTGATGTACAAACAAAAGTTATACATTTTGAAATTTAGATTCAATCTATACGGTTAGATCTTTGATTGCTATCACTAATATTTTTCTATAAATTTTGAAACATAAAATAAAAAAATATTTTGTAATTCGATTACGAATAAGATATTGAGAGTATGGGGATGAAATTTGTTGTGATGGCTTATAATATAGTACTCTAGGTGTAGTGATTTTTGGAGATTTTTTGGATGCTTGATTTTATGAGTTTATTTTTTTAAGAACACTTTTGGACTAAAATCTTCAAACTTTTGGGTGAAAGACTGCAACACGAAATGAGGCATAATTTTTTCAGAAATTGTTTTCTTTTCGATTGGATCACACATCACATGAAGCTAACTTCCCATAAAAATTTCAATAAAAAAATCACACTACAAAAAGTGCATGACGGATGAGAAACTACGGATGAAATCTGTACATCAAGCAAAATATGCATGGTTGGGCGGTTAGGGGTTAACCCTAAACGTCCAGCCGTCCAGAAAGCGGACGATGTACAAAATGCGCTTTTCTTCTGTCATTGACTTTTTGCAGTGTGGAATTTTTACTATATATTTTATGGGAATTTAGCTTCATGCATATGTGATCCGATTAAAAAGGGGATGATTTTTGAATTTTTATGCTTCATTTCATGTTGTAGTGATTCACCTAAAATTTTGAAGATTTTAGTGTAAAAGTGCTCTTAAAAAAGTCAACTCATAAAATTAAACAACAAAAAAATCTTCAAAAATCACTACACTTAAAGCATTACATTTCAACCAATCACAACAAATTTCATGTACATATTGTCAATATCTTATTTGTAATCAAATTACTAAGAATTTTGAATGTTAAGTTTCAAATTTTATACAACAATATTGGTGACAACAATCACATTTCTAACCATTTGGATAGATTCAAAATTCATAACGTACAATTTTTATTCATATATGAAGTTCAAAATGCATTTTGCAGAGATGCATCTTAAAATGCAACCCAGAGGGATATTTTGAATGTGATGTATGAATAAAAGTTGTACATTATGAATTTTAGATTCTATTCATACGGTTATATCTATGATTGTTGTCACCAATATTTTTGTATAAAATTTGAAACTTCAAATTCAAAATTATTTTGTAATTTGATTATGAATAAGATATTGACAATTTGTACACAAAATTTGTTGTGATTGGTTGGAATGTAATACTCCAAGTGCAATGATTTTTGGAGATTTCTTGATTGCTTAATTTCATGAGCTAACTTTTTTAAGACCACTTTTACATTGAAATCTTTTAATTTTGGGTGAATCCTTACAACATGAAATGAGGCATAAAAATTTCACAAGTCATTCCCTTTCTAATTGGATCACACATGCATGAAGCTAATTTCCCATAAAATATACAATAGTAAATCCACACTGCAAAAAGTAAACGACGGATGAGAAAACTTTGTATGACTTTGTACATCATCCACTTTCTGGATGGTTGAGCGTTTCCGGATTAAAGTCACTTTGTACTGACTCTCATAGCAAAAGCTGCATCATCGACAATGATCTCAAAACCACTTTATGACATTTAGAACATTGTGCGACCTCCCACAAAAATGGTATCCACTTTCGCTACCCGGTTTATACAATACTCACAATACCTCTATAATATCTGGCAATACCTTTCATATATTAAGGTGATACCATGATGATATCTGCAGTTATCACCTCATGAAGTTGCTACTTATTTATATCATGAACATTTCAGCCCCATTTTAGCCAGTTTTGAGATCACTGATCATCAGCAAAGTAAAAGTATTTTCCTCTCATCACACCCCAAAAGAACTACAGTTCTGCCAACTTCAATCTTCAGTCTGCCACAACTGAAAGCAACAGCTGCTAGCACTATTTAGAAATTCTGCCATTACATCTTGACATAACGACTGAATCCTCTCACACAAGCTAGAAAATCAAGCTCTTTAGCTTCAGAGCTCAAGGAAAAGTTTTACAGTACCCGCATTGTTTTGTCCTTCGTGATATGAAGAACTCAACTGTCACGAGTGCTGGATCTTTTGATGTATACAGTGTCTTCAAGTAAACCATAGAAAAATTTCCACAAAGCATGTGGTAGTAACGTCTCCGGGTGTTCTGGTGAGCAGAACACCAGAACATCTTCATTTCCGGACATACTATATCTGCCTTGAATGAAAAAGATTACTTCAATCAATGTCGTACAAAAATGATATTGTCTGTACCTAACCCTAGAAAAGAATCAGTCAAGGAGGGCTGCTTAAAAATCCTCCTTACAGAGCTCTAGAGAGCCTTCCTGTTGGTCCTCATTACCGTCTGGTCCAATGCCGCATATTCCTATGTTAGCCTATCAGAATACTAATCTGCTTCTAAACCCTAACCCTAAGCTGTAACTGTACCGAAGGGCAAGGTCTCATACATGTAAGTGGACATGGAGCTCACTGCAGCAATGGTGCTTGCAACGCCACAGCTGCTGTTCAACTTGGCCAGCTTGGAGGCTCCCCGCAAATCTGCAAACATCTTTCGCTTGTTGGCCAGGGAGCCAGAGACCTCCTGATTCGTGACGTGGAAGTAATCTGTCAGAGACTCAAGTCCCACATCATGGAAGTAGGCTTCCATTGCTTCCTGCAGCATTCTGAGCTTCCACTCCAAAGACTGATCTGGGAAGACTTGCCGTACTTGCACCAGCATCTTCTCCTTGATGGCCTTGAACACATCCACCTGGTTTCGCAGCGCCACTACGAACGCCTCCTCTTCCGTTGCAAACGTACCCACAACCTTGGTCTGCTCTTGCGATTCATGAATTACTTGAAACATCTTCTTGCAGGCATCAGGGGTTGCACTCCCAGGAGCCATACGATCAAGCAAATGTGATGACACCCAATACACGCAAACTTTGATTGATTCCTCGTCAAGAACACGCACACCTAAAAAGAAAGAAGAAAAATCGATCTCAGTAAGAGGACCACAATGGACAGAGCAGTGTAACAAGTATGAGGAAAGTATTTCATAACAAAGAACGCATTGTCAACCGCATGATTTACCACTAGAAAAAAGCACAAACAAGAACTCCATCAGTAAGGTTTTCAAGCTCATACATCATTCAAAGAAAAGTTTCAGAACACCACATCGCCAGAACTGCTTCAAATTCAAACAATGTGCCTTCTGTTTTGAATCTTCTACCGATCGGAGACGCGAAGAATGAGTGAGTTTGAATCCAACACGTACCCGGAGAGCTTTCTCGCCGATTGCGGAGACAGCTTGAGTACCAAGTTTCCAAACCAAGGTTATATTTGAGCTACTGTAAGCGTCTGTGGATGGCTATGGAGCCGGGGTTGGCGCAACGGCTATGAATGTGGGAGGAAGGGACAAGGAAGGTGGGTGGAGCGGGAAAACTAGAGGCTGGGAGTGGGACCCGGGGTAATCTTTCGGCTTTTAGGGTTTTACCCACATTTGCTCATTATGTACTCAAACCCTAATTCTCTGCTACTTCTCCTTATCATCGGACAACCTCTGTCGTGGTCGATCCCTGCACTCCAGCAATCACCATGCAGAACGAAGAGGGTGATAATGTGGATCTCTACATCCCCAGAAAGTGGTATGTGTTTTTTTACGCGCCCGAATTTCGTGGATTAAGTCCGGGTGACAGTGTTTAGGGTTTGGATTCTTCTTGGAGGGTTTAGGGTACAATACGAGCGTTACGCGGAGGCGAGGGTTTTACGAATTGCGCGAGATGCTGAAGATGGTTTAGGGTTTTTTGCGTGGGTTTCCGGAAACTTTTTGTGTTGCAGCAATTGGTTAGGCTATTTGTTTCATTTTCTTGATTGTCTGTGTGAGTGCAGCTCTTCGACCAACAGGTTGATCACTTCGAAGGATGTTGCGTCAGTCCAGCTGAATGTGGGCCACGTTGATGAGAACGGTGTGTACACCGGGCAGTTCACCACGTTTGCCTTGTGTGGCTTCGTTCGCGCTCAGGTATGATGTTCATTGCTGAATTTCCCTTTCTCGTGTGTTTAGTCGATAAACACAGTGGTTGTTTGAGTTTGGTTTCTGTGCAAATGCTATTCACTGCTAATTTTTAGGGCAGGAGGACTGTGACGTTCGGAGCAGTGCTGCCTTCTGGGCTCAATTGGGTTCAGAGTTTAGGGTTTTCACTTTTCTCCGTTATGCCTTCTGGGCTGACTTGGGTTTTAGGGTTTAGGGTTTGCACTTTTCTCCGTTATCCCTTCTGGGCTGACTTGGGTTTAGGGGGTTCCCTTCTGCCTGCTGGGCTCAAGGATTAGGGTTTAGGGTTTGCATTTCTCCAGGCAAGATTTGAGGACAAGCAAAAAAGTCGAGTTCATGGACAAGATGTTAAAATTATTAGGCAAAGTTAGTCTAAGTCAAAGCAAAGTGTGGTTGTCCAATTGACCATTTTGTGGGTTAATGGTTTTTTGAGCACTCTAAAGATGAATGCTTTAGAGGACAAGATTACCTTCCATGGGCTTTTTTGTCATCTTTTATTGTCAAATTTCTTCTTTTCATTTTGTGGCCTATGAGTCAGAGTGTAAAGCCTTTAAGGATGAGCTTCAAACTTTCAACTACAGCAGTCACATTGCTGAATTTTTTGAAATATGAGTGAAGTGTCTTTCCCTTTACTACCCAAGGCCTTAAAAGCGTGACATTGTTCAATCCGTAAATGCACAAGTATTTGGATAAAATTTTAATGTGGTATAATATACCACTTTTACAACTTTTTGGAAGTAGATGTCTAAAAAAGATGTTAATCATGATCATTTGTTCAGGTGAATTTGAAAATAACATTATATGTAGTTTCTAGTTGTACATACGAACTTCATTTTAGATTTAGAAATACCATATGTAATTTCATAGAACCTTCCAAATGTATGAAAACAAGGTTTAAAGGGATGGATGGGACATAAACTAGAATACGCGAGACTTGTTGTATAAAAACCAGGGTTGTAGGTTCATCCAATTGTTTGATATTTTGCAGGGAGACGCAGATAGTGCTCTTGACAGGTTGTGGGCAAAGACGAAGGCTGAGCTTGGCCAGTAAACTGTGCAATTCTAGCTGTACTATGTAGCTAGCAACTCTAGCCTTGTCAATCTTAACTAACTTTCCAATTCATTAACATAGAAAATGCAAGCACAGTGGTGACAGTTTATAATCCTTGCGATTGTGTGAGCTGATCTCTGATGCTGCTGTGCCTGTTGCTCATTCTGCTCAGTTTTTGTCCTTTTAGTTTAATTTTGTTATGACCACTCAATATTGTTTGTATGGATGTTATAGTGACTACTTTGCTGGCTGTCTGTCTCACTATTGGGTGCTCACTCTTCTTGGGGCCGCTTCACATTATGGCTGACGGAGTCGAGAGGCTGTGGGATTGAGTGGCCAAACTTTGTTGAGAGTCCAAAGAAATGAGCTGAAAATAGGCAATCAAATATAGTTTAGATTTTTTGTGAATAATTCGACGGTCTCTCAAACTTCCTTCTAGAGTCTGTCAACCTTAAATAAAAAGTGTTGTCATGTAGGCATTTTGAAAGGCGATGGCCTTTGAACTTTGGCCTCTAGTGTGAAGGGTCAAGAGGCCAAATTCTTGGTTCATGAATAGAACCATAGGCTTGAGGGAACTTGTGAGAACTTTCCTCTAGCATTGGGGAGGTCATAGTTTCCACTCCTATGGACGGTGCAAGGTCTTGCTTTAGATTATTCTTCAACTCACCACAGACTAGTTTTTCCATCTTTTTGAATTGAACAAGTCTAAGGTGAGTATGAGATGAGTTTCTACTTCAAGACACTCTTCTCAATGAACTCCTAAACGCCCTCACCTCTCTCCAAATTCGGCAGTTTTGCAACGTAGTGGGATATTTTGAACTTGATGTATGAATAAAAGTTGTACACTATCATTTTTAGATTCTATCCATACAACTAGATCTGCGATTGCTATCACCAATATTTTTGTCTAAAATTTGAAACTCAAAATTCAAAATTCTTTTGGAATTTGATTACGTATAAGATATCAACAGTTTGTACATGAAATTTGTTGTGATTGGTTGAAATGTAATACTTTAAGTGTAGTGATTTTGGAGATTTTTTGGTTGCTTAACCCTTTAACGTCCCGATTCAACACTGTTTTCAAAGATTTGTTATAAAATGGTTGATGAAAAACGAAAATGGAGTTGATGTACAAAACAAAGTTGCAAATGTCAATGTGTAGATAACATCCGTACGGTTGGATTCATCATATTTATTATTAATATTTTTAAAGTAATTTTGTAAAGTTTTCTCTTGAAATTCAATTAAAAATCCAAAATTAACACAAAAAGATTTAAAAATATTGTAATGAAATTAGAATGACATGCACTACGAGACGGTATGGTTTCTATCATTTGATTCTACTTACTATGGAAAATCATATTTAAGGTCTTTCTTTTTGAACTAAGATTGAAACTTGACATTAATCACTTTTGTAATTTTTCAAAAATTCACATTATCTTATTTGGAAGATCCATACCGTACAAATGGTATTCAACTAGCACAAGAATGAAAAAAAAAAATGGATGAAAACCATCCGGTACCTACAGAAATCGAGCTGCTCAAATTCATCCGGCGTCCAGATTCTGGACGCCGGCGCACTAAAGGGTTAATTCAATGAGTTGACTTTTTTAGGAGCACTTTTACAATAAAATGTTCAAAATTTTGGATGAATCACTATGACAAGAAATGAGGCATAGAAATTTCACAACCATCCCCTTCTAATTGGATCACACATGCATGAAGCTAACTTTTCATGAAATATACAATAAAAAATCTACACTACAAAAAGTCGTTGATGGATGAGAAATTTATGTTTGGTTCTATCCATCGTTCACATTTTGGACGGTTAGACGTGTAGGGGTTAATTCTAATATATAGTGAAATTTTAGGGTTTTAAGCTTTAAAATGTCGTAAAAAATGCAATTTTAACAATTTTTGAAGATTGGTACATTGGAATTGAAAGTAGAGGATAGCCACCACACTTTATTAAGGTAGGATGTCCTAAAACCACCAACTTAAGAAATATGGCTTCATTTTTTTAAAGTTATTCATGAGAAATATTTTTCGGTCATTTGGAAGAAGATTTCTCAGGGAATGTACAAATTTTCGCAATTTAATTTCCAACATTCAAATTGATACAAATTTTTGAAGTGAAAAGAACTTCGCCACCCAAATTAGACCTCTAGGTTTTCCCAGGTCCATACCATGTGGTACTCATTTTCACTCACAATGATACCCAAAACCACCAACTATTTCTTCACAATGCTTGGTCTACTTGAATAATGAAATTGGCAATTTTGAGTCTCAATAGTGGTGGTTTTGAGTCTCAATTGTGGTGGCCCCAAGAAAGGTCTACATGTCATAATTGGGGAGTTGGTGGTTTTAGGACATCCTACCTTAGGGTTGGATAACCTATTACCACCAACTTAAGCAATCTAGCCTATTTTTGGCAGTGCTAGATTCCCAAAAAAAATATGATTGCATTCGAAATAGGTTTTGATGAGGATTGCAAAAATTTGCAACATCTAATTCGCATTTGTCAATTTTATACAAAATTTCAAAGTGGAAAGTAACCTTTTACCCATACATCACATACCAATTTCCTAAGTTCACACTTTGTTGTTCCTAGATCCGCTCATGAGCTAACCCAAAACCACCAACTATTTCTTCGCAATTCTTGGCATGCCATTCGTCTACTTGAATAGTGAAATTGGTGGTTTTGGGTCTCAATTGTGGTGGCTCCAAGAAAGTTGTACCTGTCATAAATGGGGGAGGTGGTGGTAATAGGTTATCCAACCCTAGTTGGGACCATTTTCATTTGAAATTAGGAACTACGTGAAAATCAGCGTTTGACTGAGACAATCAAATATGCCACCACAGGCGTTAATAGTGCAAGTTATCCTTTGGACGGGTGCACATAATACAAACCACAAGACGAGATACTTGCTACCAGCAAATCCAGACAGTTTCTGAGAGTAGTGTAGCTTAAATTAGAAGTTGGAATATTACAAGTTCTATGGTAGGTGTATTCCAGAAGGTCCAGTGTTTGCAGCACCATGTTGGGCTCTTTGAGATTCATCTTTGTAGAGAACTTTGAGAGCCTTCTTGGCCGCCCTAGCGTCCCTTCTCTCTTCCTTCACTGCTGCCTGTACCAACAAACACAGCATTATCAGGAATCCATGCACTGCATCGGGCTTCAGCTCAAAACACAAGGAAAGCCTTCAAGAACAAAAGCAGTAGGGGACGAATGCATAAAAACAGGGGGGGAATGGGACATACTTTTCGAGCTTTCCGCTGCTCTGGAGTTTCTCCAGCACGGGATACAACAGGTTTTGGCTTAGTTTCAGAGTCCACTAAATTCTTCAGCTGCTTGGCTTTCTCTGCTTGAGGTCGCAGAGGAAGGAAATCTGTGGGTAAGCTCTGCTTCCCTCGAAGCTTGATGATTCCGCCACTTGCTTCTTTATCCTCTAGCACCTTCCCCAAAGAAGGAGCCTTACGCCGGGGCTTACTTGGAGCAGAAATCTTACCAGGGTGGTTATCCAAATTTGATAGTGTTGACACCACCGTCTCACAATCCCAATTGCTACGCTCGTCTTCACTCTCTACCTCTATAATCACTAACCCGTCGTCCTCTGACTCAGCACTAACTGCATTTTCCTCAACTTGGGACCTATGTTCCGCAATTAACCTACTTTCGTTAACTTTAGCCGAAGTACTGTCTCCTTTCTTCGACACACCCAAGGCTCCAGAGCTTCCAGCAGTTTCCCTTTCAATCTCAGCAGGAGTCATATACTTATCACCAAAAACCTTGGGGTCGCTCAGAAACTCAGACAGCACGTCATCAAACTGAGAGATGTCGGCGTGACCTCTGGCTTCTGGGTCCAACTCTTCATCAAACTCGTCTTCATCGTCATCGTACTCTCGTAGCGCAAGCTGTATGCATCAATTACAATAACGTAAGCCAAGAATACCTGCCATATTGAAGAAGGTATACAACTTGTACTCCAGCACCTACAATGATTCAGCTTGAGTGGAGAACAACAATTGACCAACAAAACCTCCCCAGCTCCTAATGATCTGAAATTACTTTGTTTGCATTTAACCCCTAAGAACCAGTTTAAGCCTCATGGCTTTTCAAGCAGTTTTGAGGACGTCGTATAAAAACTTTCTTTCATCTGATTTTATTTGTTTTTGACCAATATAGTTTACCCTCCATACAATAATACTCGATATTATTGTTTCAAACAATATCACAAGTGACTAACAAGTCATTTCTGTGACTAATCCATGAGTGCCACCTTGAAGTTAGAGCTCCCCAAACATGTCATAATAGAGAAGGACAAATGCACATGCAATGGTCTCCATCGATACAAAATTTGATCCCATCTGAATTATAGTTTCTAAATATGATCAGTTTAAAACCACAAATCTGATGAATCTCAGGAATGACCCACCTTTTCAAATTGCTCGTCCAGCAGTCGACTGGGCCTTGGTCGATCAGTCCCAGCTACTGAATGGACGTCCGCATCCTCGTCTGAGAACTCCTCTTCGTCTTCGTCCTCTTCAAGTACGCTGCTCTCAAGCCTGAAATTTCTATTTCTCAGGGCTGTGATATCCGGAGCTTGAAACTCCTGAGAGGTCGAGCCCTCTGGATTGTTGTTGGCAAACACTACGAAGTCATCCTCAAGTTCATCAGCAGAATCGAATTCCGAACCCTCACTGTTATCAAGTACAGCAGCCACTTCAGGGTCCAATCCGTGCTCCACATATGCAGGGCGCTTCACCATGTGAGTGCTCGACCCCACAGTCTCAATGATCTTCTTGTCGTTGGGTTCTTCAACTAGTTGCACTGCTACCTTCGAAGCATCAAAGACCTGTCACCAAAGGCACAATCAACACCTTTCGAAAACCGAACAATCAAACATGACCTTACTGACGACAACTCGATTATTCAAAGTTCATGCACAAAAAGAGCGACCTGCTAATGCATCCTGAGTTTCTCCAAAGCTCGTTGGAAAGTATGGCAGAGGATACTAAAACCGTTAGGAACCTGATCCCGTCTCCTATACTGATCCACATCAACTCATCTATCCATACACTTGCTATCTATCTATCGACTAGCAAGTGGTGTAAGCATGACTTGACTATATGTATATGGCCACTAATCTTTGAATGGAAATGGGATTTTCTACTATCCCTCCAATAGTGGTCTCCAACCTCCCACTTTGAAATTGCATAAAAAAGAGATAAAAACTTGACATCAGTAAGTTTGGCTCGTGTATCCAAAGTGATCTCTCCACAGCTCTGGTGATCTCCCTACATATTTTACAACACTAAATAGTACCTTCCACCTTAGACTACCAACATTCCAAAGACATCTCAAGGTGTCAACTACAAATTTTTCTCGAAGCGATACCCGCTCATATAAAGTCCATAGACAGACAATGATCCACTGGAGGCAGTTATCTAGAAATGAAGAGCTATTGGTAGGTGTGAAGAGGCTCCTTAAACCCCAGAGAGAAGCGTAACCAGCCAGAAACCCTTCTTCGGAATCTTGAACTAAAAAAATCGAAAATGAAAACACAATTCAAGTTTCCAGTAAAACACGACGGAATGTTGTGACGACTGTATTTCTCGTCTCTAGTTCATAATCACACAATTCAATAAAGGACTAAAGGTATCTGCAACTCGGTCAAGCAACTATGCTACAAGAGGCTATGTTCTTATACCTCTGTCTTGCTTTTTTAAGTAGAATCCTCCTCAAACTTTCTCACATTCACTGAAGGAAAACCACTCTGTTCGTCTATTTGTGTTGCTTTGTGATCACTATGTATCAATGTCTTACATTTGAAAAATTGATACAAAGCAAAGGAGGAATTCACGAGGCGTACCTTCACGTCTGCGCGAAGTCGTTCGGGCTTGGGACGGGAGGTGGGCACAAACGATCCGCCCACGCCCGACACGCCGATTTTGCGCATGTGCTGCATGTAATCGTACCCGTCATCGGGAAACCCTAATTCGACGAGCTCCTGCCTCACGTGGTCCGGAAGCGGCCCCTTGTGCGCAGCCCTGGAAGCCGTGGACCTCAGAGAGGACCTTGACACCACGGACCTCCGGGACCGCACTGATTTTACCTCGTCGTCCTCGTCCGCGTCCGCGAACACCGACGACTCGTCCTCCTCCTCGCCCTCGTCGGTCTCGTACCCGTAGTCGGGATTGCTGCGAGGATCCTCCTCGGAGAATCCCGGCACCGGCTTGAACCCGCCGTCCACGCGAGTGAAGACACGAGCCGCGACGTCGTCGTCCGCGCCCTCCGTGTCTCTGTGCATCAGCACAAACGTCGCGGATTTCTTCTTGTCCAAAAACTTCTTCTTCCCCATTGCGATTCCGTGGCTTTAGTGCACCGCCTACAACAATTAGAGCCCTTTGCCAGTTAGCTGGAATAGACTGAGGCTCGCAATTGTGCAGTAAGCGTCGCGGAAAACGCAACAATTATAAGCGTTATGGCGTCGCTTCGAACAGACAAGTGCGCACGGAAATTGACAAGAGTGCAAAGAACAAGGCAATCATACCGAGGGGATGAGAATTGCGAGAGTATGGAAGTTGAGCAACGGCGATGGTGATGCGGGGCGAGGAGTTTCGAATGCAACAACAACGAAACCGGAAGAGTTTGGGGTTTTGCTAAAACCCTAACCCTAATCTGTTCCAGGGTTTTTCTAAGAGGGGAGGATTACCCATACTAAATAGAACGAATACGCCCCTCCTTATTATCACCTTCTATGATACCCTTGTAGAATATTCAATCAACATTCTTTTTCTGCTCCGTTTGATTCATTAGTGCCACCTCATAACATTCACCCATGGTATATATACATATATGATGGCATAGTCCCAGTGCTTTTTTGACAACTAAAACCCCTATGAGAGGGGAAGGGAGCTCGAGATTTATCCAGAGATTTTTACAATTAAAAAAGTTTACAAACACTACAAGAAAGACTGTGTCCTAATTGACAAAGAGTTGACAAAAACTTGTCAACTGGCTTGTCAATTAGGGCACCTTGATTCGGTCACTTTGTTGACAGAGTTCTGTAGGTTCGACTGTCAAATCGGACACGGATACACGTCAGACTCAATGTCGCAAATCTTGTTGGCCACGCTGGTTCCAGCCAGCCATGTCAGCACTGAAATTTACGGCAGTGTGGTGAAACCAGCTGGCAAAAATCTGTCACTAACGTTCGAGGAAGGTTCGTGGTTTCTGTAGGTAGACGTGAATTAACCGAGTAAGTAATTATGTAGAATCTCCGTGGTTTATGTTTACAACACCGAATTTATTGCACGAGTGTTTCCAGGAATATTTTTCGCATCGTATCTGCTGGTTACAGGTGTTGATATCACCACTTCAAACGCATTTCTGGGCCCACTTCGAATAGCAAGCTACTGTGGACGTGGATATTTTTAGACCAATCAGATGCTCATACTATGTAATACCTGGCATTTACATACATTTTTACGATTATAGTAATGTTTTATAGGGTTCTGTTCACACCATTACAGTATTACAAGTCTGGGTTCAGGGTTTTATCATCCCTCTCTCTCAACATACATACATATGTATGTTACACTTTCAGCATTGTTTTCAATTTGTAAACCTGTACAAGACATGCATAAGTATGTTTGCTGCATGCTAATTTACTTAAGCCTCACACATTATGTATAAGCCAAAACTATAGTTAGATTGTAACACCTCTAAATCCCTGCACATGACGTTCATATGCACTCCAGCAAATGGGACTGTGTGACCGTCTGTCGCCATCTCTGATACAATTGTCAGTACGTCTGAACTAATGAGAAGCGATGTGAATTAATTTCGCTTGGCTTTCATCTTTGCACGCGCTGCCTTTATCATTGGTCGAGTGCTCCTAGTCCAGCCACGTGTTCTTCACACTGCGAAACACAATCCATGCATGCTCAACAATACTACATTGAATGGAAACAGGCCATTCCATAACTGCACTTTCATCACAAATGGAACAATTCAATTGCCTAAGTGAGCTATCAATTGCACACCCACATCCGAATGTGTACAATGGACTCACTTTTTTGGAATAAAACATATATGGCTATCCGTGTGTCGGCAATTTGCAACATTGGATATTCCTGAACAAGACCGCAGTGCTCTACGTCACAGTACATGGTGTGTGACGGACATCTACTACTCTAAATATTGCATACCCCTCTGTCCTCATTCTCTCCTCATCTCACACACCTGATTGGGCTGTGACATCTTTGCCTGCTATCCTGACTGCACGGCAAGTCCCTGTTCATACAATACATGTTAAAATAACATGGAAGCACCGTATGACAGCTTGTCAAAGCGTTCTCATACTCTTCAAACCTATAGTACTGTTTCCATTTCTCTATGTTCATTATCTTATGGTATTTAGTCCAGATCTCTTATACGTGGAGGTGGTTAAAGGCCACCTTTGAGGTTTAGGTTTGACCACAACTTCGTTCATGGATTCAGCTCGAAATACGGAAAATCAACTGTATGCAATGACTCACCTGTTTAGATGGCACATTCGCCTCCGCAGCTACTGCTACCGCTGTGTGACCCTGCATACCTTATTGTCTTTAGTAATATTAATACTCATGCACGCTTAATACCTTTACGTCATTCTTGTTCTAACACCTAGCGTAGTACATAGATACAAAATATTACTCTGATTGTCATGTACTTATTTCTAACTAGCTATCTACATGTACTGTAGAAACATTAGCGACCACTGGAAACAGTATCAGAATCAACAACCTCTTCGCCTTAAGAACGCACTACCATCTCTACATGTTCCTTCACATTCTTTGCAACTGTAGGCTGCATAATTTTCGACCTCTGTCTGCACTGCTATTTGTTTGGTTATAGTTTACTCCCTCTATCCAAAAGTTAATGTCTAACTTGTGCGCTTGGTATTTCTTTGAGCAAATTTCATTGATCATATTGTAAGAAACCTGATTATAAATGGTTCGACAGTATGATAGTACAATGATTGAAGAACATTGAATGTGTTCATTGCAACCCACGTAAAATCTGCCGGAAGGAAGTATTTTTTTGACCTGCTTGAAAAAGCATATTCTAACATGCCTTTCAAACGTGACAATAACTTTGGGACGGAGGGAGTACTGTTTTAACGTCATGGATGTCTTTCCATATTCAACCCTAGTCGGGAAAGAATAAGCACACAATGTATACTTCTTGTACATTAAGGTTGTTATCAACTTTACATAACTATTACAATCCACATTCTTTTTTAAAATTCAGTTCTATTCATGAACTATTTTGGAATTGGCATATTACATCCCCATATATGAAACTTTTACGCAGTTACGTCTACCAATTCCTTATCCCGAGCCATGCTGATGTCCTCTGATCTTCTCAGGTAACATTCATTCTCATGAGAACTAAATCATGCAATGTCCCCCCATTCTAGTTTTGTTAAATGAGTCGAATCACTGACCTGTTTTGATGGCACATTAACCTTAGCCGTTCGTGCCCCCGTTGCTTCACCCTGCAATTCACTTTCACTATTTCATTTTAATACTCATGAGCGCATAATACTCTCACATCAATTCAGTCGAAACACTGACACTGTTGCACATACATCGAAGCTTTGCACTGCACTAATTCTGTGCTTAATTACAACCTAGCAACCACTGCCATCATAGCGCACTCATGAAGCACATCCATCACGTAAACCATTTCACCTCGCTTTGATGTTGCACTGGCATTAGTACTTGTTCCATTTCCTTCTCAGCGACTGCAGGAGGAAGACATTGCGTTAAAGCTTCAGGAACTCCTCCAAGTGCCGATGATTGACGCCGTTCAAGTTCTGCGATTCTTTCCAACAATTCCATCACAAACGGGTTAGATGCAAGTTCTTTCTCTGACACAGCCTGTAAACCCCCCAGTTCAGTACTCATAGTGGTCACTGTTGCGTTCCAGTGACTGTTCTCTTCAATTTGAACTTGAGAATCACATGGTGCTATAGCAACTCCAGTGTCCTCTTGATCACTGGTATCTTCGTACGTGTTTCCAAATGCGTCTGTTATTCGTGCTACCTCAAAAGACAGTGGCGATGAAGTATCACTGCCATGCATGATGTTGTCTTGTACTTTGGGTTTTTTTGAACGGCCCCCATATCCTTTGTTCCTCGCCATCTCAAGCCGTAGTTCATCGGGATCGGGGGATCTATTCCAACGCTTCCTCAGTCTCTCTCGTACACCGACCTCCCCAGAGGGTCCAGTTCTCCCAAAGTTCACTCTGCTTGCATTTGCCTTGCTGCACATTTCGGCCTTTCTTTGTGTTGCTGGATTGTTTAACTCCTTCTTCAGTGAGCGCCAGCTGCGGTCGGACACATCATCAGGTTTTGGCTCTTGATTTCTAATTTTCTTCCATAAGTCTGACCGCCTTAGTGACACTCCCCGTGCTATCACAGCTTTGATAACCTCAAACTTGATTGGATGGCTGTATTCCCACGTGTGTTGGATCCACTCAACAATTTCGAGAACGACATCACGAGGTTGCATATTGATTGCTGCTATGGCTGGATCCAATTTTCTGGATAGCAGCATCACCTCCTTTCGCCATGCATTTACCCCAACGCTATAAGGCTTACCCGTGAACTCATCCACCAATAGATAGTTTCTTGGCAAACCTTCACGACGACGCCTGTCCCCTTCTTTGTCTCACGCTAGCTTTGCGTGCCTCCTATCTTTCCTTTTTTCTGCTTCAGTTTCGCATTCAAAATTGTGAGGAACCATGTCCTGTACAGCTTCATATGCCTCCTCTTTTTGGTCCTCACCTTCTTCTTGTTCTTGCTCATACTCCGATGCACTGTCGTCACCACTATCCGTGTCATTCTCCTCGTTGTAGAAAGAGTAAGTCTCAAGTTGTGGCTGCTGAGATGAATGGGACCTTCGAACTCTCCCTTGCACATTCCCCTCCTTTGCGTTCCCAGAATCCTGTAATCATAAATTTTATTAACATTTCGGATTTCTACAGTCCTGGAACAATTACAATTTTATAACCGCAATATCAGACACGTCAATGCCTTTGACTCCATACGAACAGGAATGACATCAGCACCAAAACAATCGATATGGAACTGTCATACAATTCTCTATACTAGTACATAACATCTTAAGAGTTCACTTTACTATGCAATAGGTGGTCAGCAGCTACAGTTCATAACATTGACTTCCAAATCAAAGTCCACGTCTTCAAGAACTAGATATCTGACTAACAAATTTGAGATAAAGGCATTTTGTATGCAAGACCTGAACGCCACGTATTATGAGTTCTAATTGCATCCCTTAAATGAATTTCTATCTTACAATACCACAACATTATTTTAACACGCAAATGTAAGAATATCGCAGAACCTGAACATTCACTCTTGCAGCGCTTGTAGTAGGAGACTTCCTTCGAGAGTTTGGTATAGACGGACTTTTTCGTGTACCGCAAGACGGACTGACTGGTCGTACTTCGTCATTTTGACGCATTGGAGTACTAGGGGGTGAACTTTGATCTCCTTGTCGACTTGAAACGGGCCTACTTCGCTGCAACGTTCTAGCGTTCATATCTGCATCTCTTTGTTGTTGCACTGTGTGCATTTTTCTCCTCGACATATCTTTGGCGTGAGATACTGAGCCACTTGCCATTGCTGCATGTTCCCCCAACAGATCTTCTTGTACTGGTCGGGCTTGGCCGTTTGGATTCAGAATCCACAGCATTCCTTCCAATACAGCAAAATTATTTATAGTACTCATTCATATTCACAGTACTGGTATAGAAAGTAACATATATTTCAACTGCTGTCACTGTATTTTGATTCACTAGTAATGGTCAGTATGCGTCTATTCTGTACATCACGCTATTATTTCTCCTAACACCAATTACAATTCATTTATCCATTACAACGTTGCATGGTTCAGGATCGGTTTTGCTCTTCATAACTGACACATGTATTGTACTGTACCTAGTCAAAAGCCTGACCATCAAAACAATGACTTTTTCAACACACTGACCTATCCAAATTATTGACCTTCCTCATTCCGTCCACTGCCATAACGCATATACAATGACAACTTTCATATAACGATTTATCTGCCTCCATGTCATTAATTGTAAAGATATGTTTGCCTTACCTTGGGGCGGTGTCTTCTTATGCTGTGTTCCAGTAACATCACGTACATGTGTTGTTGACTCTATTTGGTCTTCTACTATCTCCCTTGGTGGCGGCATGCGAGATATACGCTCAGATACCATGTTTGATGTCTGTTCAGGGGCCCTTTCATGTACAGCACATACTGGAAGCCTTCCGTTCGATCTTGTATTCGGATGTTGACGAGGAGCTTTGAATCGTGATGGAGGATTTCTAGATGGTACTTCTCCAGCACTTGCAGCCAAATTTCCACCTCTTTCAGACTGTGCTGCACTAGTGCTCCCAGCATGCACAAATTCCACAAGCCTTGTGTTCTGAATTGATGCATCTGCCTCTCTTTGTCCATCTGTAACTCTTCTTTTCTGCTTATTCTTTCTGCCCTTGGATGTCGAAGCATCATCATCACCAAATGCTTCTCGTCTTGACGGCACCGGTTCCTTCCATTGCACAAATGTTTCATTTGCTTTATGAGAAGTAGCAGGTGGAACTATGTCCTGCAAACATGACCAAAAAAATGTGAATTTGTTATCTCATACTTTAAGGTTTTTCCATGTCACTGTGGTGCAAAAAATCTTGGTATAGCCTTAGCAGTAATAAAAACGTATACATTACATACACTGCAGTGGGGTACTGCATTGAATATTCTATTCACAGTTACATATACTTACATGTATGTGAGTGTACTGAGCAATGTTCGAATGAACAAAGACGGGAAACAAGTGATGAACCACGTCTTTCAACATGGAATCCAATGAACATAACTACTTCTCAGAGTTCCTAGAAAATGAGAAACAATAAGAGATGACTGACCATTCACAAATCACTTAGTACAAGTCATGGTTTTCAATGCCATTATGCCATTCGGCTATTCAGATTTCAACTTTCAAGAAAGTTATCTATCTTACAGGAGTCAAATTTCTGCTTCAATGAACAATTATAAATTTAGAGCACTTGTATTGTGCTTCTGAAGTGCGAGACATGATAACCAAGTATTAATTTTCTAGTAATTGCCATACTGCCACTTCCATATATCATATCCATGGAATGAATCATTCATGCTGGCTCACATTTTGGTTGAAGCCTAAGTGCCCCATAGTGCGTTTTGGTCCTCTGGATCCTATAAAGCTTCAATTATGTACATTACTAATACGTACATTGGAGATATCCGCAAACCAAATGAAAATAACGACAACACTTCATATTTCAGAATGGGACGTGGTGCGATTTTCTCTTCTCAAACTACAGGTACCTTGTATGTAACTTAACGTGACTATGGTCGGCATCTTCGCACTGACGCCAAAAAGATTTTATTGTCCTAATTATAGAAACTGCGTATTGAAGTGTACGGCATGTGTTTTCACACTTCTTTGGCAAAATAACTGTTCCAAACTAGATTTAAAATGTACATCTGATTCATACTTCTCTTGAGAAATTTTGGTTCACCAATTCATGTGCAGAGATATAGTTTTCCCATTCTTCAATTAGTATACAGTATCCCAAATTCAGTAATGTGGTATTCATACAGTAGAAGAATCTCAGCTCGGTTCAACTGGACTACCGTGACTCTGTCTCTATATACACAATTTCAAATACGCAATCCATGTTATTCATTGTGATAAACAAGTTATACAATGGAACAAATGCCTTACCTCAGAGTGCTCCTCTGTTGAGCTTGAGTCCTCTGTAGTGCTGGTATCGGCTGCCTGCCAACTCTCTTCTGGATCAGTGTTGTCCTCAATAGAATCGTACTCCTCCTCGCTTAATTCTTCTTCTGACTGACCGTTTGGAGTACCGCTTTGGTCCTCTTCTTCGCTACTGTTGGAAGACTCGCAGTTGTTGCTCTCAGAGTTGTTTATGTTGTATTCCTCACCACTGCTTGATGCAGTACTCCTGTTACCACAAGTACTGCCGTCCAACTTCAAGTCTTCACTCCCAGCACAACTTTCAGTCGTCCACCTAGATGCCTGTGACGAAGTCTTGATTTCCCCGGTGTCTAGCGCAATTTTAGCCTCCTCGGGAGCTTTAGCGTTTTGCACTGTGTACTTGCGGTGTAGGGGGTGTTACGTTGGTCATCAACAAACAATTAGCAAATTTGCTATGTACTTAGCATGTACAAGCCGTGCAATGCATATTCAGCCGCATCACCAGCGCTTAGTTTACCCGTCGCTCGCAGTGGCTCCTACACCGCTAGTACTTTAGAAATACTTCACAACTCTTCTTCACGAATGCGTTCATAATAGAAATATATAGAATGCATGTCATAAGAACAGCAAAAAAGTTGACGTAACCCTCGCCGGCATAGAAATTTGCAAGAAGTCCCCTCAATTGACAGAAGGCATGCATAGACAGTGGGGGGAAATGACAGAAACCTAGACGGGATGTACAAACAAGAAAGTTTGTGCCTCGCCGTTTGCAAGCGCACTTTTTCATCCAATAAACCCTAACATCCACATCAATGTAAACTGACGTAGCTCCAGAGCCCTGTCCACTTGAAGCTCTGAAACCATAGTTTCTATTTGCAGTCTTCGCATAGAACTGCGCGATGAAAACAACCTCCATGCTAGAACGGCCTCATTTTCCGCAAAAGGATTTGTCGTGTACTGGCGAATGCGGTGGGGATTATCCTCTCCTAGAGGTGCTGTAAAACTCTCAATTTAGCATACTACGACGTCAGCATTGCATTTTCTCCGCCGCACCTGCAGAATGTCAAAATACTATTCCTCCACGACTGCCAAGATAAGCGAGAATGGCGCAAGGTGTTTGTACTTACAGCCAATTCTCTACTCCCGTTTTCTTACGAAGTAACTTGTCGTTCTCAAGAATTGTTGCATATCTCTTCAACTCGTAGGGGGGGACCTTCATGCTAATACCTACAACTTCTGTTTCAGGGTGCAGATGCGCTTGGTTTCCACAGTTCGACGTCGTGTTCGGCCAAGACTACGCTCTTCTGTACTGTGCACACTATTCTACACTATCGACTTTGGTGGCGGCAGAAGAAAATAGTGTGTGTCGTATTCGTAGCAACGACAATGTGCGAGAAAAACTGAGAACTCAACATCGGGAGAGCTGGGGAGACTTCTGCAACTGTGCATTTTTTGTTGGTAAGCCCCTGAATTGTAAACCCTGCTGTGACCCACCGTGAAGGTCACTCCTTCTACCCATTTAGATCATTTATTGCGTCCATAAATACGGCAGTCACGTTCACTTTGAACGTCTTGTCATTCACACCAACCGCCGCAATTGTTACCCATGAGTTTGAGATTTCCAAACCCTATGTAATCCACTCACTGTCTCGTCGCCCTTCACGCACGCATCATTCAGAGTGGATACTGTTGTGAACTCCTGGATTCTAATTTATTGCTATTATAGCATTTGGTCATGAAAATATGAAATGTAACAGAAATTGCGAATTGTAATAATCTTTCCATGATTCTGAGACTGGGCGCCATGTTTTCTGGAGTTCGTTTAGTTCTTCAACTATCTTCCAGTCCTTCAAATGATTTTTGGGTTAGGAAGTTTCTGTGTTTCCTGCTTTCACATATTCAATGAAAACTATACAGTGCCATGCATGCTATTCTCCACGTTACTCTCTGTTATTCATTGAACGTAGACAACTTGTTAGACATAGTAGACACTTCCATTGATACACATGATTTGTGTTGTTAGTGTTACTGTCTAATACTTATATACAAAAACAAATATATATATGTATATATGTATACTAAACAGTTCAATCATTACAAAAAATTTGTGCGAGTGGATGAGAAAGTTGTTTGTGTGAAGAAATGATGTCAAATAATTTGACTGATTCCCTGTAATGATCGTTTAGTGTAATATGTTGCGTGGCATTGAGTGTCGTCATTGTTCACAGGGAGATTGACATTCTTCTTGACATGCATGGCAGTGGACCGTGAAGTTAACTTCACTAGTCACGCACGTGAGAAGTGAAATGCAGTAGACCAAATCCGGTCTGTGAAGGTTGGCAATGACCGTTGAGAACCATTTGTTTGCCCTCCATTGAGTATCGTGATAGTTTTCTCTGTCATATGGCTAAAGAATCCAGGTCCGACTTTGACAACGGTATTGACATATACTTCTGAAAAGTATTCAAGATGATGAGACCACATATAAATTTCACATGAATCAATTAATACGTTTGCCTTATTAATGAAAGGGTAATAGCCAGTGAACAAAAAGAACATACTGTTGGCAATACCCAGAACTGCTGAAATGTAAATGTGATTGAAGATGTAATTACTCGTGAAAATCTGATTTTTCCTAACATCGATGTAGAGAGGGAGTGCAGGACGCGGCAGGGAAGCTTAGTGGACATACTGCTTGCAAGGAGGATTCTAGCTACAGAAAGTACGTTTTCTATACTTTTATATTGCTATTTGAAACACATACATTATTCCCGTATGCTTGCTATTGTGTGAGACTGGCATTGTAAAGATAGACAGGCTTTTGTATCAATTTGCTTTGACAGTTTTTACGGTGTCATGCTAATTGCGATGAATCTTGTATGTTAAACCATGAATGCATATAAATTACCGTGAAAGTATTAAATACAGAAATTGATGAATTTCGTATTTCAGATACACATTTCACTTTGATACTGCATACAATACAAGAACAAATCTTAGCATAGCATATGAAATAGAAAGATCGAATTCTGTTTGCGTACATTGTATGACGTCCTTCGAACGGAATATGTGAAATTTTCCGTTTCCAGAGTTCACTATGTTGCAGTCTTTCATGCCAGATCAATATTGCTGTGGCGCAGGTGTTGGTAACGTGAAGTTCGATACATTAACAAAGAAGTCAGCGTTTAAACTCACCCTACTAAAGGTGTACACATACAAATAACGGTTTTTGGTTTTCGTATTGCAGTGTCAATTTTCTTAATCCTGCAGTATGGTGTCCAGCAGAAGTAGCCTTAGCATTTTCGTCATGTATTAGATTTATTCCATTTGATTTGCACATGTTCTAGGGTATTCTCCGAATTTCTGACAATTGTGAAGTCTCTAAATTGTGACTTTGTTTTCAGATTATACCTTGCACTTCTTGAAATTCGGTACCACAGGGGTCACTGCTGCTCACTCCCAGGTGCAAACTGAAACTTTTTCTACCTACTTTCTTCATAGCACAACATGGCTACCTGTGCCAACACTGAGCTCGAGCCTCTATATGTATTATATAGGTTTACGTCGTGCCCATTGGTCACCCGTATGTATATGTCTGGAAATCATAGGCACGTGTGTGATGACTGTAAGTGCATCCGCTGTGTAGTGCAACGTTGGGTAAGAACTCCTACGTGCAACTGTAAGCTTCCTCACCCCCGGAAAGGGTTGACATTGGACGCTAGAATTAGAATGAAACGACTTGCATGTCGACATGAACCTCAGTCAGTACCTGTATTCCCTCATGAGTGGTGCTTTTGTAGCAATCCTGAGAAGCGGGAAATTCAGTTGCGATTGGCAAATCCCAATCGTAGTTACGCAAGTGACTCAGATGAATATGATCCTAGTTACTTATATGGAAGGGACTCTTCTGAAGAATCTGAGTGTGAAGTTCGTTCAGATTCCCAGGTGACGAGTTTTAGAGATTTGAGGCCCCCCCCGAGGAGAAGTTCCTCGACCTGAGTGTTATTCCTGCATTATATTTGAATATTTGATGTTTCAGCAAGAACCATCTGAAGCACAGACGTACAAAGCGTGAGGTTACGGTGCTTCACATCTATAATTCTTTCAAAATGATATGTGTACAATGATTGCAATTGTGAAGACTTTGAATTTCTCATAGTTCATACAGTTCTTGTACTTCTCCTCTCATTGCAAGTAAATGTATTGAACCTGCAGACGTAGAACTGAAAAGCAAGGATTACATGTGGCACGTATTGTGATGTATGAGATTTAGTCGATTTAGTGATGTATGAGATTTAGTCGAATTCGTGATGTATGAGATTTAGTCGATTTTATTATGAAGTTAGGGTGCTCTGTCAATACCTAGGTGCGTTGCTACAATGCACTTACTACAGTACAGAATTAGGGCATACGAAGAATTTATTTATCTTTTTTGGCATTGTTGTAATGCCACATCATATATTTCGTATAAATCTCTTGTGCTAATTGTCTACATTACAACTTGAGCACATGTGAGGTGTGCTGAAATTGAGCATAGAATATTCTGAACGCACATTACTGGGCTTGCAGAGAGAAACTAATGTGATTAGACTGTGCCCATTTAATTTCTTGATTATGTACTACTTATATGAATCTGATGGTATGTGAACTCCAACTTAGTAGTGTTCTCTGTACTATAAATACTGCAGGGAGCAATACAATGAGGCCAGATCGCCTTGGAGAGGCCTACTACATCGAGAGGGCTTTGGCGGCTAGACAAGGCATTTCGCGCTATCTATGTGGATGCGAAAAATGCCATGGCTTTAAGACACAGTCCGTGCAGAGAGTTGAAACTCACCATCGAAAATACGGACGGGACATCATACTGGAAGAACCCCTTTTGGTGAGCTAAGTCGAGCCCTTCAAAACATTCTGTACTAAATTTATAAATGAACGACACGTTTTATGTTCTAGTTTTCAATATTTAACCCTTTGAACACCGCGAATCCAAATAGTGAATATATGTTGCTCAAAGCCAGTCTCAGAATTATCATTTTTGCTATTGCTTTCACTTGAGAAATGAAGATCATCGAGTCCACTTTTTCACATCGCTCTGCAGAATCTTATCAATTTCTGGTGGCAAATATTTTGTTTCTGCTCCGAGCTACGTAATTGAAGGTTTTACTTTTTGTGCATATGATGTTCAGAATATGAATTTGACACTGACAATTAAAAAAATCGTAGAATAATGTTTCATAGGATTCAGTATTAGGTTTTGCACTTGCTCTAGAAATTTAATAATTTCTGAAGATTTGATGTAATTGAGATGAATTTCTAGAAGTATGTGATATAAAACTTTTTAAAATTTTAAATATATAAAAAACAAATGGAAAATTTTAGGACTAGTAAGAAACATACATTTTAATGCATGAAAAAAATTTACAAATATATATACGAACGAATATAGAAAGTAAACTCTGTATAAAAGTGCAATTTTACTATTGCAGAGAGGAATGGGACTTGAAAGGGTTAACGAAAAATGTATATTGAACAATTGAAGAGCATCATAAAACATTGTAACCATTAAGAAGTCATACACTAATATGCAGAAGTCATTACTTCTTCCAAGTAGTAAAGTACTCTATGTTATTGAGCGTGCTCCTCCAATTCAAAGGGGCAACATAGAATTCTAGTTTCATTATTGAATCGATTTTTTGAATCGTTGTTTGGTTCACGGCAGTCCGTTTTCTGTGATCATAACATTCTGGCACTCAAAGTTCCTAGCTCAAAGACACGTAGAGAACTGAATGTATGAAGTATTACACAAGTACGTACAATTGTTGATGTTGTTCTAGGTGTATACTACTTTCAGCCCTTGCCACTGATTTTCATGTTGCACACGGGTATTTCAGAGAAATCCGAATGATCCATTCCAGCGTAGGGAGGAGCACCTTCCAGTACCTGGTGATGCAACGACACACGAAGATGGGGACATAAACGAGGAAGAGGAGTTTTTAGATGCAGAGGATTACAATGCATTTGAACCAGCACCTCTAAACACAAACATCAACTTTGAAGAAATGGCGGAGAATTACTTTGCAAGGGTGGACGAAATTCACCAAGACTTTGAAGAGGAGGATGAAGTTGTGGATTTTGAGGATTTGTCAGACGAGGAAGAGGAGCCAGACGAAACACCGATTCTTGAGTCTATACTTCGACAATCTATGGAGCCATTGTTCCCTGGTTCGCGAATCACCAGGTTACAATTTAGCGTTATTCTCATGTCGTTGTGCACGTTGTTCTCAATCAGCCATCATTGCTTGGACGAGATTCTTACATTTCTAAAATTTGATGTGTTACCCGTAAACAATAATTGTCCTAAATCTTCTTATGAAATGAAGGCAGTGCTAATGAAGCTAGGGTTGTCTCATGAAACAATACACTGCTGTGAGTGTGGGAAAACATTGTATTGGAAAGAGAAATCACATTTACAAGAATGTCCGTACTGTCAGAAATCAAGGTACATAGCAGGATCCAATACAGTTCCTGTTAGAGTGCTACGTTATTTCTCTCTTATAAGAAGATTGTGGAGAATGTTCCGTTGTCCAGAAATAGCGAAGCATATGCGTTGGCATAGTGCAAATCACTCGGTAGATAATAAAATGAGGTCGGTAGTAGATAGTGAACAGTGGCAGTTCATTGATGAAGAATTCCCGAGCTTTAGCAGGCAGGAAAGGAACATTAGGATGGGGCTAGCTTTAGACGGTGTGAATCCGCATAGCCTGCAGTCATCGAGACATTCTGTTTGGCCTGTGATGATAGTATTATATAACCTTCCTGCCTATCTACTAACTAAGAGGTTTTTTATTAGTTTAAGTATGATAATACCGGGTCCTACATCTCCAAGTGAAGAAACCATAGACGTATACTTGCAACCACTTGTACACGAGATGAAAAAGCTTTGGGTGGGAGTAAAAGCGGTTGACATGTCAGAGCCGGTAGAAAGGAATCGAAACTTTAAATTACGTGGCATGCTAATTTGGACAATTCACGATTATCCTGCCTATACTTTGATTTCTGGTCAATCTGGAAAGGGTTACGCCGGTTGTCCCATTTGCGGGGAGGGAACTTGTGCGGATTATTCCATACATGCACGCAAGACACTGTTTCTTGGGCATAGGAGGTGGCTAAGGCACAACCACCGCTGGAGGGCGGCTCGTACAGCTTTTAATGGCCGCTCAAACCACGACCCTAAACCTCCCAGACAAACTGGTCTAACAGTGAGGGAAAGAGGTGCATTGCGAGAGTCTTTTTTGCAACTCGGTGGACGTAAGAACTCTAAACATGATCCCATAAAGAAGACTGGTGTGAAGAGAGTGAGCATTTTGTTTCAACTACCTTATTGGGAGGTAATTTTCTATCTACTCTTGATCTTTTGTGCAGTTCATATGGTAAGTCAGAAGTGTATAGGCTGGAATATTTATGTGTGGACAAAATGTATACAATGTACTCCCTCTTCATCCCTGAAGCTCTAACTGTCATAGCTAAAAAAATTGGTTGGTCGGGTAAGTTCCCATGTTGTCAATGAGTATTTATATTTTTTGAAATAAATCAAGAGACTATTATAGTGGAAGGTTATAGCAAGAAGGGATTATATAAGAAGCATGGGCAATGTTGGTTGCGAGTAAAATGAACTTCAAATATTATAATATGTCGATTGTAACTGTAAGTTCTGGTTTAAGAGTAGCAACAGAGTGCATGTTCACATTTTCATGTAGTTAGGGCCGCTTTATAGTATGGCCGTCCAAGTGGACAGGCCGTGGGATGGAGAGTCCAAACGTTGTTGAGAGTGCAAATAAATATACTGAAAATATGTATAAAATATAGTTGTAAATTTCCTTTTTAAAAAGAAATCGAATGCATTAGGATGAGAGTGATAGGTATTGCAAAATGCATGCATGACTGAATCTTCCTCTTAAAGGGCCGTCACCGTGGGAAAAAAGTGTATGCATGTCAGCATTTTGACGGTCCATGGCATATGGACTGTGGGATCTAGTGTGAAGGCTAGTGAGGCCGAAACCATAATTTTTTGCTTTTTCAATGGCGGAAATGGACGGCCTCTTAACGGTTGGCCATAGTGAGAAGCGGCCCGTAGACCGTACAAAGTGCTAGATTAAAGCGTTTCAAGAAAGAATATTAATTTGATGTCTTTTTATTATAAATTGACCGTCTTTGAAGACATTGGAAAATTTGTTACATTGGATTAAAATAATATTAAATTTTATTAAAATGTACGATGTGGTATTGTCTATGAAGAGGATAACATTCTTGCACAAGCAAATTAATACAAAAAGGTGAAACAAATAATAAAAACAGGAAGAACCGCGTTCCAATACGGGGTAAAAGGACGTTGCAGTGATGCTGTGGAAGATGTATCCTTGGTTTTTGATATTCTGGGAATGGGTTTCATACATCAAATGTAATTGGAATCCTACAATTCCCAGTGGCCCTGTGACAAGCAATAACTGATATGTTATGGAGTAAGGACAGAATAAGTGGTCTGTCATGTGCACTAGCCGGATATTCTGAAAAGCAATTCTACAACGTATCTGGGATTCTAAAATATATTTTCTGTAGATTTCAGTGGTAGAGTATATGTTGTAATTCCTATTGAAGCACGTACTAACAAGGAAGTCGCAATTGTTGTATTCACATGTTTTCTGTCCTTGACATGGTTTTTTTAAATGTGACAGAAACTTCCAGTACGCCACACCTTAGACGCAATGCACTGTGAGAAAAACATTTGCGAGAATTTGTTACGAACTCTTTTCGGCGAGACAGATGGTGTGAAATGCAGGGAAGACATGCGAGCTCAAGGAATCCGGAACCATCTGCACTTGCAGCGGAATCCCGATGGTCATACCTATTTCAAACCGGACGCACTTATGTTTTGACCAAAGAGGAAAGACTAGAGTTTCTTAGTATTTTGAGGGAGCTAAAATTTCCATCGCATTATGTAGGACCCTTACGCCAAATAATTCAGGATGGGAAGTTATGTGGTCTAAAAACTCACGATTTTCATATATTGCTCCAACAGGTCATACCAGTGTGCTTGCGAAACATAGGTAATGTTCAAGTCGTTGGAGCCGTCATGCGAGTGAGTCGGTTGTTTAGAAAAAATTGTGCAAAGGCGGTTGATGTAGATAAGAAAGTGGAACTACTCGATGATGTTGCTGAGACCATTTGCTCTTTAGAGAAAGAACTACCACCATCAGCGTTCGTGATTATGATGCACCTCCCCATACACTTGGTGGAAGAGCTATTCCTTTGTGGCCCAGTGCATACGCGTTGGATGTACCCATTTGAGAGGTATATGAAGGGGTTAAAAGGATTTGTGAAAAACAAAGCCAAACCTGAAGGAAGTATGGCGAATGGTTATTTGAGGGAAGAATCAATTGGCTTCTTCAATGAATTCCTATCAGAGTATACTCCAACAACAAAGCGTGCATGGGACGATAAAGAGGAGCCAGCGATGTATGATGAGATATTAGAAGGTGCAAAAAGGGACCGACCAATGACACCAGAATTCATGAAGTTCATACATGGCTTTGTCTTAAACAACACAGAGCACATGGATTCCTACCGAAGGTATGCTTTCTCTATCTCGAATAACACTAAATATAATGATTTATTTCTTTTGCATTTACTGTTGTATGCACAGTAAAGGATATGAACCGGAATAACTATATTTAGCATACATGGTTGGGTAGTATTTAATACGTAACCCTATCAGTCCCCATAAACCAAAAACTTAATTGGTTTTTGAACAGTTTTGAGTCGATTGTATGTGACGTTTTTATAGTTTTTTTGTTATTCTTTGTGGTTAACACGTGCAATGATCTGTACTTATTCTGGTCATGTAGAACTTGGTCCTCTCTGGATTGTACTTTGCAGAATATGAATGATTTGTATTGTCGATTTAAAACCAGGGATTTGTGGTCAATAAAGGGTTACTCTGTTAAAGATGTAGCAAATAAGGCAGACCGCAATGGAGAAGTCGGGGTGCATGACCGAGAGATATCGTACAGAGTGGACAAGTTCTCTATACATTTGGTGAATTCTGTCCAAACGTATCATATCATGTAGTTAAGCTTTGAAAAACCCATGTAGACGTCATCCAATTTAGATCCTCCGGACAGCACCGTATGTGTAAAAAAGAAACACAACAATGATGTCAGGATGAATATGCATAGTACTGACTCCCAATTTGTTGGATACGGAAATAACAGTGGCTTGCGACTGTCAGGAAATATGAGGCGTATAAAACTGAACGTGATATCGAAAGAGAGCAATTCCGACGAGGACAACGTCGACGGGGTAGGAGAACCAGGTTTGCATTTCCACCAAATCTCCGACCATTACCCGAGTTCGCAGTGTGGATTGAAGAGGAGGTACGACGTGAGCAACAAGCTGGAGTTCCAGTAGATCCGAAGGTAGTGGACACAGCAAGAGGTCCATTGCATATGGCAGCAGCATATAAATCGATGTATGCATTTGGCAACCATTATCGAGTTCTAAGCTCAGAAAGACCATACAAAACATGTGATAGTGGAGTTGCAGCTACATTTAGACAAGTGTGTAGAAATAGTACTCGAGATGGTAACCAAATTCATGCGGATGTAGAATATGTTGGACACATAGAAGAGATCTTAGAACTAAACTATAGACGTCATTGCTTAGTAGTTTTAGTGTGTGACTTTGTGAAGGCCAATTACAATGGGGAAAATGCAACGTACAATAAGAAAAGATAAATGGGGATTCACATTAGCAAACTACGATAGAAGATATGGTAGAGTGTGCAGCGATAGTTTTGCTTTTCCAAGGCATTGTGAGCAAGTGTTCTATTCAAATGCTAGAGAGTCTCCGGGTTGGAGAGTGGTGTTGAGGAAAGAGGTGAGAGGAAAATGGGTCATTCCAAACAATGGAAGCGATGACGAGGCCGACATGTTTCATATGGGCCGCGACGAAGATTTCGAGGGGTTGCGCCCTGATCGGGAAGTTGGGGAGCACGTGGTAGAACCAGCTGCAACAGGGGAGATTGTCGTACTGGAACCGGTGATTAGAGCGAATAGAGGAAGACAGGGAGGACGCGGGGGTCGTGGTGGTAGAGGAGGTGGCAGAAGGGGCACTCGTGGGAGACGTGGAGGTCGTGTCGGGGCTCACAGACCTCAAGCAGAAGAGGCAGAAGCAAGTTCTGGTAGTGATGAGGATGAGGAAGCGGAAGAAGAACGCTTGTTGAGGGGAAATGTTTGCTCCACCACAGAAGTCCGCAGAAGGGCAAGATCTCGTGGTGATCAACGTCAATGCAGGAACATACGACGGAGGCAAGAGTCAGAGGAACACAGTGTAAGCGACGAATCTACCAGTTCGGAGGACGAATGGAGTTCTGCTGACAGTGCATCTTCTGAAGCTGCTTGCACCTTTTCAGAGCACACTGAAGAGGACCAGGTGAGGAAACCAGCGGACTCTGCAACATAGCAAGTTTTGAGCTTCCGATAAGTCTGATCGTCACTAGGCTTCAAGTCATGCGAACTTGAAAGAAAAATGTAGTAAATAAATTATTATTTTTCCCCATGTGTTGGATTTCAGGTTCCTAATTAACAGTAAAGATTGCCATATGTTAACACTGTAGGTATGTGAAATGTTTTGCTACAGTAGGTAATTGTTGATACATTTTTTCATAGTTCAATAACTATAAACAGTATGGAATTAATAGTGTCAAGGCATGGGAAGTTGGACTAGTGCCGAAGCTGCCACTTTGAGTGTAACGTACAAAACTGAATAGTAGTAATTGACAACGATTTCTAGATCATAATGACGAAGTAGTATGGGACACAGTAATCGTGTAGTCACTGATGTCTATAAACTTTATATCAAACTACATAGCAGCACTAAAACTGAACTGTTGGGTTGATGAAGTGAACGGAGTAACGGAAGGTTAATGAAAGTCATGCATGACGTTATGAAGAATGAGAATCAACTTTTACAAGTGCTACGAGTTCCAAAAGCAGTCACTACAGTAAGATCTTCCTCGCTGGAAGCTGCAGCAGTGGTCAATTACAAAGGTAAGCATTAACCAACCCTAAAGCATTTAAGGTCTTGCTTCAGAAGTGTTTTTAAATATTCGTATGAAATGGTTGATGAATAAACGACAATGGAGTTGATATGGAAGGTGAAGTTGTGGATGTGAATGTGAAGATAACATCTGGACAGTTGGATACATCATATGTACTATAATTATTATTTTTAAGTGAATTTGCAAAGTTTTCTCCAGAAATGCAATTAAAACTCCAAAATAAACACGAAATTTTTTTAAAATTTTGTATTGAAATTGGATTAAAATGCAGTAGAAGAGGGTATAGGTTCTATTATTTGATGCTATTTATTATGGAAAAGTATGTGTAAGGTCTAACTTTATGAACTGAGATTAAAACTTGACAGAAATAACTGTTGTAATTTTCCAGAAATTCACATTATCTTAATTTGAAAATCCATATGTAACAAGTGGTAGTCAAGTAGCACAAGAACGAAGAGTTTTTTGGATAGTCAAAAAACATCACAGAATGTGTCGAAGGGATGCGTCACACATCATCCAGCGTCTAGATTGCTGGCGCTTCACAGGGTTAAGTTCATAGTTCCGTAACAATATTATTAGGTTTTGTATTAATGTTGTACGTTCATGACTTTCTGAAGTATTCCTTGTTTACAGAAGCTGGTATTCACTGTTGTGGCACTTTTTGAAAGCGTTCGTGAAGACGGGAAGCTATACCAATCAACCGACATACTGAAGTGGGTAGTAGAGGCGTAAAAGCCACATCTTTTAGCTTTTTGAAACAGCTTTGTCACCATATAACAGTGTTTTACATGTCAAGCTATAGTTGCAGCCTTCATTCTATGCGTACTTATGATCATCTTATCATGTTGGTGGAATGATTAAGAGTCATATTCATGTTTTTTTCTTTTCTGAGGAGATTTATCGAACCGCTCATCTTTGGTACTGGAAAATAGGACTACAACATACCCCATTTCCATTGGAAAGTGTTGTTGTATGTAGAACGGTGCCATCCATTGCTGTCTTGTAGTGTGTTAGGAAAAAAATAAATTACACACTGCTTTTTTTAGAGTGAATTCATTTGTATTTTCGCCTTCGCAGAAACTATGTTTAAGCGCATTTCCAGGGTCAACAACAATGGCGCACAAACCCTCTGCACGGATTTATATGGTACTCAATTTGCAATCAATCTTAATCTATGAATGGGATGTTATTCGTGTTTTTGCTGAAAAAGTAGTTGTGAAATTATTGAGCATACTCTATGGTTTGCTAACTGAAAATGGTGATGTATGTTGAGTTGTTAACTTTCTGTCAATAAGGGAGTCCAGGTTAATGTGCTTATTATACAGCAAGTAGATGAATGTCGTTCATAGTGTAAATTCCTTACATTCTGTTAGTGAAATTGAAGTTTACTGACGCAGCATGGTCAACCACAGTATTGCACAGTGAAACCAACAAAGGTAAAAAAATCTACCCTTGTTACCCTCTGTAAGAGATAGAGAGAGCGCCTCTTGACACCTGTCCTCTTCTACTCGGATACGCTAAGTACAGCGGAATCTGGTAATTTACTATAGAGAAGGAGTTCCACGTATGAAGCCTTGAACCAAGCAGTAAGAAATTCCCACTTATTTCCAGGCAATTTGGCGAGTCCACGGTGTAAAGTAACGCGCAAGTTGACAGGAAGTTGACGTACGCAGCCTTGAACCAAGCGGTAAGAAAGTCCCACTCATTTCCAGGCAATTCGGCAAGTACACGCTGTAAAGTAACTCGACAGTTGACAGGAAGTTGACAGGAAGTTGACAAGAATAATAATATTGTCCAAAATGACAGGAAAGTACATAGAAAATGTTCAATTTGTCATCTCGGACATTTCTCTGTCAACTTTGTGTCATTTAGATACAGATTTCCTTGTAGTGAAATAAATAAAAATTTATAAACTTTATAATATAAAAATAAAAGGTTATGGTTGATTGTAAACAAATTTGGTTCATTATAAAGAGGTATAAAAACAAAAGGTTGTGGTTATGACTAATTCTAAATGGAACTGGCTGATCCACCCATGCATATATATAAATATACAAATAATTATTTTTTGGCAACATTCTAAATAAATATAGAGAAATTTGTTACACGGGGATGTACAAGTACACAAGGAGAATATAGGACATTTGCAACATGGAGAACATCTGGGCCAACAACAAGGCCTACACTAGTGGATTTGAAATGAGATACTCTTAATGTGGTAATTTTTGGAAATTTTTCACGGTGCTAATTAAACCTATGACTCATTTTTGCAAGCCATTTTTGAACTACAGTCAATGCCATTTTGGCTTGGTCAACAACCTGATATACTTCTACATTTGTAATTTTAGAAAAAAATGTATTCTAACCCTATAATGTTCCAATTCAACACTGATTTCAAAGACATGTTATAAAATGTTTAATGAATAACAAAAATGGAGTTGATGTACAAAAACTCAGTTGTAAATGTTGATGTGAAGATAAAGATCACATTTGTATAGTTGAATTCATCATATTTTTTTGTTAATATTTTTAAATTAAATTCGCAAGATTTTCTCTCTAAATTCAATTAAAAATCCCAAGTCAACACAATATTTTTTTTAAATATTGTAATGAAATTGGAATAACATGCACTATGAGATGGTTTGATTTCCATTATTTGATTCTACTTATTTTGGAAAATCATGTTTAAAGTCTCACTTTTTGAACTAAGAAAGAAACTTGACATAAACCAATTGCGTTGTTTTAAAAAAGTCACAATATATTATTTTGAAGATCCATACTATATAAATGATAGTTAACTAGCACAAGAACCAAGAGAAATTTGGATGAATTAAATTTTTTTACAAGATGTAATGTTGAAAAAGGTTGCAATTTGTTTATCATTCATTATATGGACAAAGGCGTGTTAACCCTTAAAGGTCCAGAGAGCACTTTCCGGCCAATATTATACACCAATATTATGTTGTATTTGGCATGGTTCCACATCTCATGTGGGTTTAAGATCAAAAGTGAAGTTCAAATTCACGTCGATATGAATATTGTAATGAGCTATTGGAATCTCAATTTGGAACTTTCATTTACAGCAAATGTCAAATATACAACAATGCATCTAGTATCCCCATCAGTCTTTTAACCTTTGAACATCCCACGGGGATAGTATATACAAAGTTGTATGATTGGGATTTGCTACCAATAAGAAAATCTAAATTGATATCTCAATAACTCACTAGAACCACATTGATCTACATTCCAACTTCTTTTTTGAACTGAAATTCATTTAATGTGTGGATCCATTCCTAATACAACCAAAATATATTGTATTCTACTCGTTATAAAGGCACATTCAGACGTTTAGGGGTTAAAGGTGAAAGGTTTAAGATCTCACTTTTTGAACTAAGAATGAATCTTGATATAAACTAATTCTGTTATTTAAAAAAATCACAATATCTCATTTTGAAAATCCATACTATACCAATGATAGTCAACTAAAAGAATTTGGATGCATGAAAAACTATACATGACGCCAATAGTAAAGAAAAAGGTTACAATCTGTTCGTTGTCCATTATATGGACACCATCTGATGATACATGTTAACCCCTAAATGTTCTCACCTATTTTGAAAAAGTCAAATCACTACAATTTGCATACTTGAAATATCACATTGGATGATTTATAATTTTTCATTGATAGTCATCAACACTATGAAGGTATGACGAAAATTTCAACATGATTGGAAGATATTTTGAATATTTACAAATTTTATTATGTAAACAAGATAAAAATTCAAAATAAATATATTTTTGTCAAATTTAATATCCAATTTTTTATTTAAGGTAGATAAAAGTTACATTTACAAGTAGTAAATATATGAAAGTGAAAAAAATAAAAGAGACCTATGATTGGAGCATTCTTAGAAAGCCCTTTGTATTTTGGACACTCAAATTTCAAATTTCTCAACGGTGGAAAAACTTCAAATGAATTCTATTTTCCAATCCCGACGGTAAAAGGATGTATCATAACTTAACTTAAACATCTAATGAAAACACCAAGTACAATAAAGCTAAAACACTTGATTTTTTGGACGTTTGACAAAAAATCAAGTATAATATGGTTGATTGGGCACTTAGGGGTTAAGAACCAACCTAAAAGTTATTAACCGGGCTAGTCCCGGTATTCAATTCTAATCCCGGATAGTAGTACTGACTACCGAGGAAAACGATTAGTTTCCTCATCATTAGTTACATTCATTAAATAGTTAGTTGTAGATTAGTTATTGCCCACTGAGGCGCCTCGGTGGAAGGGACTTATCAGGTACATAAACAAGTACCATGCCCTGCTTGAGTTAAGGAAAACTACTCCCCATCATTGTGTCTAGGTACTCTTGTATACTTGTTTTGGGATTGTTTGTGTATGCTTTTGCTTTTAGTTGCATTTGCTTTGTGTTTACCTCAACAATAGCAATATCACTACCTAAGATGTGTGTACAAAATTCCACGGTGTAGGGTTCAGAGACCCTACGACCGTGCGAGAGTAAAAATTAGGGTTAGGGTTGCGAGTTCGAATTCTCTTGGAGGCTATGGCGCATTCATGCATTTGATATGTGCTAGTGTGATCGAGTTGCAGAAGCGGAATTTTCCGGCGTAGAGATGGCGCAGAGAGAGCGGCGATTGAAGCCCAACATTTTGATCACGGGCACACCAGGAACGGGGAAGACCTCGACCTGCTCGTTGCTGGCGGACGCGACGGGGATCAAGCACATCAACGTCGGGGATTTGGTGAAGTCGAAGTCGCTTCACGACGGCTGGGACGATGAGCTCGAGTGCTTCATCCTGAACGATGATTTGGTGAGAATCTCGGCCTTCGCGTATAGTTTGTTTGTTTGTTTGTTTTTTTCTTGAAACAAAGGACTTCATTGCAAAGAATTTAAAAACAAAAACCGCCCCAGCCACAAGTGGCATCCTTCGTGTATTGTTGGGAGCTTTTTTTTTGGTTTCGATGATTTAGTGAGAATCTCGGGCTCGGTGTAACATTGTTCGGAGCTTTTTGTGTTTCTTTTTTTGAGGATTTTGGTGTAACTTTCAAATTGAATGCTTGACAAGCAGCTTATCGATGAGATGGAGGAAATGGTGAAAGAAGGTGGCAATCTTGTCGACTACCACAGCTGCGATATTTTTCCGGAACGTTGGTTTGACGCTGTCGTGGTTTTGCAAACTGACAACGGTGTGCTCTACGAACGCCTCACCAACAGGTCAGTGTGTTTACTTGACCTAATTTAAAAGGGACTTTCGTAGATTTCGGAGATGTTTTGCTGCCCACTCTTTCATTTTCGGCTTTTGTTGTTCAATACATTACCCGAATACGTTTTTATCAGGATGGCATAGAATTGCAGCCATGAGCTTCTCTGTAGCAACGTTAACCCTTAATGGACGCAGAGAACCCCACGGGATTTTGTGTATTTTGGGAAAAATATTCTCATACTCTGTTGAACCAAATTCTTTTCCATTGAACCAAATTTTATTCCGTTGAACCAAAAGCCTATTCCGTTGAACCAAATGAGGTGTTTTTGAAATGCGAAACCCAAACAAATTTGAGGGCTCTATACTTCTTGGGACACATGTAGTATCGGGAACCTCACCTCTGCAAAGAACCAAAGTAAATGAAAAAGAGAATCATGCTTAAAGGGAGTTTAAAAGAGATTTTGGGTGTGAGAATCAGGAAAGCCATGTCAAGTTAAGTGTTGCTTCTCCTGAACTCTTTTAGTTGTACATCTCCAAAGATAGATCCGTAGAGTTTATTAATGATAGGGTATTGTTAATCTGTTAGATTAAGTTTAAGATAATGTTAATTTTTTTGTCGAAGTTAATGTTGACCCAAAAGCTACCAATGTAGATTCAAGTTAATGTCAAAAGGAGTCAAAGTGCAAGTATTTGTCCCAGCTTTTGTGCACTTTTGCAATAAGCTTTTGTAATAAGATTTACGTCTAACAAGGATAGCTTGCGTCTCCTAAAAGGGTGGTGTCAGAACCCCGTGATTTCAATTTGTGAATTGAAGGCAACCATTTTGGTGAGTCTTGCAATGACACCCCCTAACGAATGACACAAACATTAAGTCAACACCATTTGCGTTACACTAACTTTAACTGATTCTGAGGACTATATGAATCTAATACATTAAGAGCTTTGTTAATAATAAGCGGCCTGTCAACTTGCATTAAGGTTTCTATGTGCGTTGAGTTCCGTAAATGCTACGAAGCTTTGCAATGATACTGATTTCCCTTTCTCTTAACCTTTTGTTGAAATGTTGGATGGGCAGAGGTTACACGGGTCCCAAACTTCAAAACAATATGGAATGTGAAATATTTCAAGTACTGTTGGAGGAGGCGCGTGAAAGTTATCCACAAGAATTAGTGCGAGCCTTGCCCAGTAACACGATTGAAGACATGAGCAACAACGTGGAGATTCTTGGGAACTGGATCAGAGCGTGGTCACCACCTGCATCATCTTAACTCAAGCCCCCCCGAGCTTACTGTACATTATTTAGCGATTCATAACCGTAAGTTTAGAATATCTGAGCTCAGGCTTAACAGTGAGTATTTAAACCGTAAGTTTAGAATATCTGAGCTCAGGCTTAGAATATCTCCTTAACATCATTCTTCAGTGAGTATTTTTCCACTTGGTGCAGATTGTGGACCCTTGTTTGCACCTGCAGAATTAGCAATTTTGGATAGAAATTACTGTCTGTCAGTAGGAAACTAACTAATTATGTGGCCTGTGGAGGAGAGCTGCCGTTAACTGAACTCAGGCTTTCTGAACTGGAACCTCAAGTTTGTACTCGAAGTTGAGGAGCCAAAAGGACAATGGGGCAATGAAAGACCGTTCATCATCTGCTAGAGCTCATTCAGCTCTGGGCAGTTTTATTCAATCAAACTTGGAAGCTTTGGACGGTGCCATTACAGCGTTGCTTTGCTCACCAACTTGCTTTTCATAGCTCTCTGAATTTCACAATCGTCTTTATGTGCCAGTTCAGTAATATTCGATACCGTTTTTGCTTATAATCGAACTCAATTATGCCAGTTCAGTAATATTCGATACCGTTTTTGCTTATAATCGAAAACAATTATGCCAGTTCAGTAATACTCTCAACGTTTTGAGATGGATGCCTAACCCTTTATCGTCCCGATTCAACACTGATTTCGAACATGCGTTATAAAATGATTGATGAATAACAAAAGTGGAGTTAACTTACAAAGCGAAGTTGTAAATGTCAATGTGAAGTGTAGTTGGATATATATATATATTTGTAAGGTTTTTGATTAAAATCTCAAATTAACAATTTAAAAAAATAATGTTTGTAATGATTCTGGAATTACATGCACTATGAGATGGTATGATTTCTATTATTCGATTCTACTTATTTTGGAAAACCATATTGGACGTTTTGATTTTTTTTTAAATGGAACTTGACATAAACTATTTCAATTATCTTAAATAGAAAATCACAATATTTTATTTTTGAAGATCCATATTGTACAAATGATAGTCAACTAGCTCACAAGAACCAAGAGAAATTTGGATGGATGAAAATTTGGAATCAAATTGTCAACCAAATGAAACTAATATAGACTTGAACCATCCGTCAATTTTCAAAATGACATTGTGACTATTTTCTTTATCACAGTCTACCGGTCTCTATGCAATGAAACTCCATAATATAATGATAGTATTGTCTCGAGCAACATACATGTAACAAGTCATTTTTGTGACTATCTATGTTTTAACACCTTGAAGTTAGGACTTCCCAAACATATCATAATAGAAAGGGACAATTGTATGTCAGTGCATCAATATTTGATTTGCAAATGGGACTTATGTATAAGTTGCCTTGGTACAGGAAGGGTGAAGTAAACCCCACACTAGTTCCAAAGGTATAAACATTAACCCCTAAACGTCACAGCGTCCAGAAACTGGATCATGAACGGATTCAAAGTCCTGTAACTTTTTCATGCAATGTGGATGACTTTCATCCAAGTCACCTTTGCAAGCCTATTAAGTTCTCTACCAATGAGAGTAAGTCTTTTGTGATGGGGAGAGGTCCATAATATTGGAGAGGCCTCCAAATGCAAATATGTCAAATTTGTTGGGTAGATTTCATGCATGCAATGGTCCTTTCATGTACACTTATTGTACATTTGAGTCATGCTAAAATCTATTTTTCAGGCTAACATCTACTTGCGTTCAAAGGATCGGTACGTTAAAGGGTTAAAACAAAAACTTTTCCCTGGCTATTTTTGGACATGGTGGGTTGTCATGGACAAAATTCAGGGTTGCAGACCTCGAACATAAAATTCAAATTTCTAGAAAAGCACCTAGGCCCCAAAATGAGAAAACGAGAAAAATGATTACTAAGGTAACTATATCTAAAAGCGACCATTTCCTTTAAAGCGTGCATAGCTCAATCTTCCACGATAAGTAGATTCTGACACCTTACTGTTGATGAGATTGTGCACAATTTGAACATCAGAGTTTAGGGTCGCTTTAAGGTCAACCTATAGTCAACACTTTGAAAATACATAATTTATTCATACGGTATCCAAATAATGCATGCTAAAGTGCATTGGAATCCTTTTGAACTTGCTAATGAGACCCACTAAAAAGATAGTTTCTTTTTTATGTGTGTAAAGAGGTCCCAACTATGGTGGGGGATCGTTGGACCTTGTTGTATGGGTACGTCAAAGCCCTTTGGGGGGATACCATGTCCGGTATCTTCAAGGCACTAGTGGCTAGCTAGGTAGTAGCATAGTGTGTCACTATAGTGTCCATTCTCAAAAGGGGAGAGTAGTATTGTCCCAATTTCCCCTTGTCCGGTGGGCATCGGATCATTGGCATTACGAACATACACTTCATTCACGCCGGCCCCTTGCTAAAAAGGGACTGGAGTTTCTATCTATCTGTGTAAAGAGGCTCAATTGGTAAGGTGAACGCCTCAAGGTATAGTTACCTTACGAGTGTGGGAGTTGCTCCAACCTTGGCTTATATTACACATGTATATACTTTGTGGAGATTTTAACAGAGACATTGCCTTAATTGGCAGACAGAACGAAAACACCACCACTTCTCCCCAACTAGATGATCAAGAATGGAGAGATTTTACAAATAGCCTACAATTAACATATATACCTTCCGATAGCTCATTTTCGCGCCAAGGAGGCCCAAATTTTAGTCAAACCAGCCTCATTGATGGATATTATATCAAAACCCCCAACAATAATTTATATACATCCTCCATAAACCACAACCATACCTTAAACTTTGATCACTCTCCAGTCACTCTCTTTATCCCACCAAATACCCTTCTTGCTAAACCTATCCCCCCAAAAACCAACCCACCATCCAGACTCCTCAACCCCATCCCTCCCGAAAACATTGAAAATTTCAAAAGCATATTCTATACAGATAATGCCCTTCAAATTAATGAGCTCACCACCCTTCTCACAAACAACCACATTACAAACTAACAATGGCAATACGCATGCCAAACCTATGAGTACATCATACAACAAATTTCTGATAAAATATACCAAACATGGAGCGCCCCACCTCTACCACACCTCACAAACCAAACATCCCAACAAGGAGGCTTCCTACCAAGAAAACTACAAAAGGCATGAAAAAACCATCTCTCAACATACCACCTCCTTCGTAAAAAAATATACATAATAAATCACAACCCCAATTGGCACACACATCCAATTCTACACAAACTAAGCACACACCCCCATGCTAACATCCCACCACCACCACCTCCTAACATTGCCCCGCAACAATGGATCAATACATTAGCAGACCTTGTAAAAACAACAAAAACACAAGCCAGAAACATCACCACTAAATACACGCAATCATGTGTTAAAAAAACCATCTCGAAATACAAAAAAATTTATGACAAAAGCCCAAAAAAAATAAACAAAAGAGTATTCAAAAACCAGGAAACACCCCCACTTGACTGCATAGCTGACAGAAATAACAACCTTCTTACCAACCCTGAAAATATAGCAAACGAAATACATATCCAACAATCCATCTCTAACCGCCCCACAGTCCCCACCTGTCACTATCAACCAGACCATCCCTCCCATTGCACTTGCGGCGTTAGACAATATCCCTGGCACGACCTTGATGGCTTCGTTATTGAAAAAAGAGGTAACCCACTCCAACCACTACACGAATACTTTGATCAAGAAACATATGACATTTTCCTTAAAAATCTTGCAAGTAACAAAACCCCGGGCCCAGATAAGATCCCAAACATAATCCTTAAAAACATGCATGAAAGCTTCCATAGACTACTTTTTCTATTTTTCTTACACTGCTATAAACAAAAACAAATCCCAACCTCTTGGAAGATTAGCCACACTATACTAATATACAAAAAAGGAGATCCCTTTCAACTCCCCAACCAGAGACATATTGCACTAGCAAATACTATGTACAAACTATTCACCAACACTCTTATACTAATTCTCTTTGTATATGGTGAGAGATATCAAATCCTTCATGACAGTCAGGAAGGCTTTCATACCGAACGCAGTACATCCAGACAACTACAAATCCTCATTGCAGCTCTGGAAGACGCCAGATTTACAAACCAAGATATATTCCTATTATACATTGACTTTAAAAATGCATTTGTTCCATTGGACCATCCCCGATTGTTAACCATTATTAAAGATTTAGGATACCCCGAAGACTCAGTCAACTTAATAGGGAATATATACTCCGACTCCCACACCATCTACACAGGAGAATATTTTGGAAAAATTCAACCCATACCAATTCAACGTGGCACCATTCAAGGAAATACCTTAAGCCCATATTTATTCATAATATTCCTTGAACCACTACTTAGATGGCTTCAAAGAGGCCCTCACGGATATACCTTTGGAACATCGAAACTGACTATCACCTTTGCAGCCTATGCAGATGACCTTGCTGCAATTTCAAACAACCTTCATTCACTCCAAACGCAACTTACAAAACTAGACAAATTTTGTGAATGGGCTGGCATGGACCTCGGAGTATCTAAATGTGCCATCACCGGTTGTTCCAACAAATCTAAAACCAACCCCACGAAATTTAAACAAAACATAAAAAACCATAACATACAATACCGCAACCAGCCAATCCCCATTTTCCACCAACACGAACCATATGTATATCTTGGCATACAATTAGTCCCTTCCTTAAAATGGAACATCCAAACACATATTGCCACAAAAAAAACTTACAGAACAATGTCAACAACTAGCACAATGCCCGGCCACAATCAAACAAAGAATAAGTATGGTAGACACGGTCCTACGTGCTGGAATCATTTACAACTTCTACACGATCCCATACTCCCTACCAACAATTAAAAAACTAGACAAAAAAATTATAGGCATCCAAAAAACCATCTGTGGACTACCAAAATGCACCGCCAATGTCATAGCACAACTACCCCATGACCTCTTTGGACTTGAAGCCTTCTCCCTCAAAAATGCATATTTAAGATGTATTGGCGAACAACTCCAAAACGCACTCAATGACCCCGGTAGATTAGGAACAATCTACAGAGGTCTCACGCAACATATCCAAATACGGTGGTGCAAAAGATATTCCTCGTATCAAACCACAAGACTGCCTTCGCTCCCCCATTACTCGCACACTTTACCTCCTCAAAAAAGCTGGGAACATGCACCTCAAAAGCACTCTTGAAAATTTTCAACTCCATGCAACATAACTAGAAACACAATGGATGCTACAAGCTCGGATAGAACTCCCAGACCTCAACCCCACATTATCTCTTAAACTCCTACACAAATTACTACAAAACAACATTTACGAAATTAAACATATAACTCTCCCTAATGGCACCACTCTCATGCCCCGAGAAGATTTTAAACTCTACTATCTAACCCCCACCAAATTAGAAAAAAGTGCTTTAAACCTAGCTATGCAACTTTTTTGCTACCCTGGCTGCTCTCCAGACTGCCCACCTCAATGTCCCACACACCCTCCAATTTGCACACTCCAAGCTCGATACATATCAGACAACCAAGCTATTGTTCCCCGACACTTATCAATCCCAGCTCTACCTGCAATTCCACTAATACCACCATTATTAAAACCACCACTTATAATCAGAAAAAATCCACTACAATTCCCCATCCACACTATTATATCCCATAAAACAGTTAAAACAAAAGACACATATAACATCCTCAAAACATATATAACCTACCAATGCCAATGGATTACACCAAATCAAATAACGTATACCCAATGGATGTCCCAAAGAAACCTCTTCCCATACAACTACCCCACTGTCATTTCCCACAATATCACCCTCCTCACCGCCTACCACACAAAACAACAACATATACATTACACAAACATATTAAAAAATCACTTTACACTAGTACAAATAAGAGACTCTCGTTTCATCCCTTCTCCCACATACATCCCACATGCACATATATCGATACGTGAACACAACCCTGACAAAGATATCCACACCACCAAATCCACCATCCACATACAGAATGACCAAGCCCACATTTATGAAGACACATGGCGCTATCTCATTACCCTCTCCACTACACGGCTACACTGACTATGGCAACAATACAACAAAACCATATTCACAAACCAAAATCTTGTCCCACCTCCACAATCATTTGAAACCGAAATTTCCTCGCTAGTCCAACGTTACAAATACACATCCTCCAACAAAAAACCACACAAACCTTCCCACCATACACTTCCCACTACTCTTTTAGACACACTCACATCCACCCTCAACATCACCCACTCCTACTTCTCATCGCCACTCACATGTTCTATCTCAATATCACAATTTTACTCCCAATTCCCACGAGACAAAATATTTGGAGCACTAGGCACAACCTTTCAATATAAATGGAAGGGTATTGGATATGCACACCCAAACACTGAAGACCTAGCTCAACAAGCAATACATTGGGCCCGATTAGCAACTAAACACGACCCCCAAACTGTTACCATACTCACCATACCAGATATTAACTGGTACCATAACTCCTCCCCATATCTAGGACCTTTCCCCGACACTCATGTCATCACCCACTTTGCTGCCGATACTATTACTTACGATGAACCAACACTTCCACTCGGAAAAAAACCATCATCTGAACCACTTGCCATCCATATTCTTTGTATTCATCATCGCAACCACCCAATATATAGTAACACCCAAATTGAAATACTCAAATCCCAAAATGAAACACTCTGCATTCCACATTACCAAACACAAACAGATTCACGAACGCCACCGAACACACCAGTCAATAAAAACACCCAATGGAACACACTCATATATCCATGTGACTACATTCCCCAAAACACCTACACACCTCCACTACCACATTTTTCAACAGAGGTACAACTGAACTTTCCACCTTCATACAACTACTATACGGATGGCTCTTTTATAGCCCTAAATTACATGTAGACGGATTTTGGATTCGAGAAAGAGCAGGATATAGCATCTACCATGCCACTAAACAAGATATACAAATATCCAAATGCCTCCCTGGATTACAAACCTGCTTTCGAGCAAAACTCATTGCCATACACAAAACACTCAAAATAATTACCACAAAATACCCCAACAAACCTGCCCACATATTCACAGATTGCCTTAACTGCCTATACCTCCTTAACACACAGATCAAACATCCAACTCTACACAGAAATCATCCAGACCAAACCATTCTAGCCTCTATAGTTGAAATGCTACTAAGTAGAACACAACCAACCTCAATTAACAAAATCAAAGCACATGCCAACATATCTGGAAACGAACAAGCTGGCAAATTAGCAAAAAATGGCACAAACAAAGAATATAAATTTGCCTCTAAACTCCATGAATTTGTACACACAACCCCCTTCTATTACCAAAAAGACACTTGGCCTAGCCCTGCCTATAGACCAGACAAAGGACCAATTAGATGACTAAACTCTTACATCACAAAACAAGATTGAAAGAAGAACTTAGAAATAATGGCTCAGCAATTCCCAAACATTAATAAATGGACCACAAACCCAAGCATAGACAATGACCTTTCTAACGAATTTTGGACTAACTATGCTATCACAGACTCACAAAAAACTGCCATACTAAAATTCCAAACTGGACAATACATGGGAAATGCTAGAAAACAATTATTCTTTGGCATAGTAAGATTTCCCGCAAAAACATGCACCATCTGTAAGTCCCAAGATTCCGACACTTGGCTCCATGTACTCCTCAAATGCAACCAACATCACATTCACGCTCTTAGAACAAAAAGGCATAACAAAGTAGTATGGACACTTCGTAAACTAATTATATCCAATAAACAATCCAGATGCTACATACGCATGAATGCAGGAACATTTAACAACTCTCCAGAAAATACAGTACCAAATTGGCTCCTTCCGTGTGTTTACACAACCCAACGATGTCACTGCAATGCTCGACTCAAACCTGATTTACTATGCATTAAAGGACTCCCACACCAACATGACCCACCGCTACAACCCTCTAATGAACTCACTGTTCAATTTATCGAATTCACATATACAAATGACAGATTCTCGCCAAATACCATAACTAATAAAAAGAACAAATATCAACCTCTACTCAACGTCATCACTGCACAAGGGTGGAAAGTTGAGCCTCTAATAGTCATCACAGCTGGAGCCCGAGGCACAACACATGCCCCCTCCATGGACTTCCTCAAAGAAAAATTCAAAATCCCTGAAGCCGCCTTCAAACAGACGTTCAAAGAAATAAACACTATTGCCATACACCATGCCGGATCCATCTTATTGCATAATCGAAAATTAGAAAACCACTGACCCTTGCCACCCGAATAAAACCCATACATGAAAAAGAGGCATAAAAGTCACTTCTTAAAAACGTCAAGAAAAAACTCCCAAATTATCATTTCAAAATTTCAAATACAAATAGCCGATCTGGCCTTTCTAAACTAGCATTAATTCAAAACCAAATCTAAATACGTATCGTCTACCAGATCAAAGTATAAAGTGAATTTGGAAAACAACGCTATTCCATCTGTAAAAACTTGAAAATATGCTTGATATTGCTTACAATATAATCAACCCGATCAGATCTTACCATATATTTCACCGACCTCTTCAACCAACGATGATGGCCTAGACTACCCCTGATCGGATCAGACATACAACAAAAATATTGATCCTTATTTAAAGTCGTAATAAGTCAAAGATTTGACGCATTGTGACTACAACATATTCAAGTTGTCTTTCACGAGGTAAATGCGTCATAGGACCTTGAAGCCATCGGTAATGATCAACACCTTTCACTTGAAACCATGCATGAATCTCCGTATCTTCGTTGTGGAAACGACCTGCAAAGATTGCTTCTGTTCGACTCTCAGAGACAGGCTTCACTTCAAAAACAACTACCAATGATGTAATCCTTGGAATCCTTTGACGTCTTCTCGGTTCATTTGGTTCTTCTTCTCGTATTCGTCGACGCGAGCTACCTGGCCTCCTCTCTAACTCTTCAGAACGTTGTGGGAATTGTGGTTCTTCAGAAGATGGCTCCTCTGACCCATGTCTTTGCAAGTCTCTGAATACCCGAAGATTAGACATTGCAAACAAATTTATGCTACCACGTAGTAAAACAACTATAGAGAAGTGATGGTCCTAGCAGGGTTCGTCTCCTTTTTATATTGAAACTTTATTGCTAAGAAGTTTTATCTATAAACTAGAAAGGGTTTAGGTTTCTGAGGATATTATAACTAAAACTCATGTATCCCTTTCAGCGCATTGATTAGATTTACTGTCGGCCCTCACGCTATAACCGCTCCAATGCACTAAACATTCTAACTTTCCCCACTTGCGCCGCGAATCTAGTACCCTTTCTACCTTGTATTCCTCATGATCATTGATTTTAGTACGAGGTCGCAGATTAAACACTCTTCCATTTAAACTCCCTATTAATATCTTCTTATAGTAAGCGGTATCAAATCTCATTAGAATGTTAATACTATAAATTTTCACATAATGTATGCATTTGTAACGTGACAATGTCATGCTAAAGCTACTCAGAAGCGTCACCTTAAAGTTTCACACAAAAGTAATAAAAATTTTCACGAATACTAAATATATACTTTACATGATGACCGTTCTCACACCACGACAACAATAATAAACCAATACACACGTATCTCAAAATATTAGATGTAAACAAATGATTCCTCATATCTCTTGCCGATGATAACTCAACAACAACACCAAGTCACTCATATCACATAAATATTCACATGCCCCCAAGTATAACTAAAACAAACCACTGCAACATATCACTTCCCAAAAATAACCAACTTTTAAGTAGTGACTTAAAGACCATACTCTTACACCTACATTTATATCCCCAATCCCCTAAAAGCCAAATAAGATTAATTATTTGATTCACTAGGGCTTCGCTGCTCTTCGCATTACCAGTGACGATCGATATCTTATGATACATTGGTACATATATTGGTATATATGATATTATATAATACATTTAATAGTGGTATGTATATAAATAATAGCAGCGATGCGTAGCAAGTCACGGCAAGCCACAACCAACAATCCATTCCAGAACTGCAAAGGAGAAAACATACTACGTTTAGACACTACTACAATCAACGAAGATATGGCATAGAGATTCTTCTTCAAAATCCGATTTGAATGTTCAATTGTTTCAGGTTTAGCCAATTCTTTATCAACTGCCTCATAATCTATAACCATACTATACAACCCGAATGATGCACAACTTCCCTACATTGGAAAAGTACTACAATCTTTTGAATTCAAATGATATATTATGATACATTCAAAAGTAGAAACCATGAAATTGTTATATTAATTTATATTGATGTATAAATGAAGGTGTAAAATATTGGCACTAATAAGTACAAGCATAGTTTTTCTTCTTTGACATATATTAGATGCCAATTGGAATCTATTGAACATGACAACATACACCTCCTTTAAAAAAATTAAACAATAGCTACTCCGACTTTGATTTGAAGACCTTTGAGCCAAAACTTATGGCTAAATTCTCAACTGTCTAGATTGGATTCTATCTTCATGCAATTGGAAATGAAATGATGCCAATGTGCAGTTTAGTTTTCTGCACCTATTTCTTTTTTCATTCAGACAGATTTTCACTTGTCTGAAGTACCTTTGGACTCAGAAAGCACTATTTTTCTTCAGTGGTCAGCACATAAGCTCCTCCTTCCATGCAACTGTCATAGTGCACAAACTCGTTCCATTCTTATAAATCAGAAATTGAGAAAAATTATCCCATCGATTGGTACATCAATTCCCATTGCCGCCCTACCCAGATCAGAAATTCAAATTTGCAAAAAGAAGCTACAATTCTTCCCCCTCCGTACTTGTACGTACCCGATATTTAATTCCATTCACACTCATACGAGTCAGGTAGACCAAGAGGTCACCTGCATACAGAGAAAAGAACATAAAGCAAACCATCAACAAACAAACTAAAATATTCTCTGAATGCAAGTTACGTCTAAATGTCCGTAACTTAAAACTAATGTGACTGCATCAAACAATCCGCCTCTCACATTTCCAATTAAAACTAATGTGACTGCATCCATTGCATGTGGCCTCTGCCACCAATCGTACTGAGAAAGTCATTATCTAAACAATAGCACCAGTGATTTTTCTTGTTGCTAATTTTAGCCAACTTGCTACATAAAATTTGGGCAGGCTGACTGATACAAAGGATTTTTGAAAAAATAAATAAAAATGAATAATAGCAAGCTTTTCTACGGTACCAAGGATCCCAAACATTTCAATGTAAAAACAACACAAAAGGGAATGTGCACACTTGTTAATTTCCAAATTGAACGCCTCGCCTTTGATGGAAAAACTGTTATAATAATAGTGAACAACACAGCGTCCTGGCTGCCAAAAAAATAAGAACTCTGAAACCACCCCGAATCGCAGTAATGTATAATCAAACATGACTGCTCAAAGCAAAGGATGAACTTGGACAAGTATTCTTTGCTCTTTGGCAACGACCACAACATTACTCTAGATATATCTTGTTCTCAATAGCACCTCAAAAACCAGCAACAACACAATGCTTGAAAACCAACTCACAGAGAAAAACTGAATGTAAACAAATGTGATATTCCCTGGAAATTCAAAGCCCTACAGCATCTTCATTTCCAAAACGGCTAAAAAGAAACTCCACAAATTTCCGAATGAAAAATATCAATAAAACCAAAGTGCTCTCAAACCCTAGATATTTGGTTCACATAGACATCAATTTCGTACAACACAGGTAAACATGCCATCTGCGCCTGGCTAACTACGATTTCCGTTCAAGGGGATTTTCCTTTTAGATAAACAACCAAAAGTTCTAATAAAATTAGGGCTCGTCATACGAAATTCCGGAGAAATCCAAAAAGCTCAACAAAAAACTCCAAAAAACCGGTTTTTTAAGTCACAAATCGAAGAAAATAACTCACTTCTGTGTAGCCAAATGGAATCACCGGCAGGAAAAATCCTCCCCTGCAACAGCGATGACCAAAACGGCCGTCGACGACGTGGTTCCAACGCAATTATGAAGCGCAAGGTAAATCCTAAATCCTGGCCGGAGCAGACCCGCTACCGAAGCAATAGAAGGCCCAGCTCCCACGATCTCATTTTTGTTTATCCCACATGCTTTGTTGGCAGCAGCTGCATTGTGTCTGTATAAATACGACAGTGATTGTTGGTCGGGGAGCGGATGTGCATCTCGAGTCATCCGGCCGCGGCCCGAGCCTAGAAGAATTGACGCTCGAGCATCCTCTGACGCGAGGCAGTTAGAACGCCCACTGTAAGTCACGTGTGACGAGACGAAATAGAACAGTCATAGTGATGAAATAGAATTGTCGTGACGACGAACCTACCGTCCAATGCAGGCTAAACCAGCTCTGACTTTCGTCGTCACTGGAATTAAACAATACTGCCATACATCATGCCGGATTTCCCTAATATAGAAATCAAAAATAGTTAACCACCGGTAAAAACCCATACATGGGAAAGCGGCTTAAAGCTACTTTTTAAAATCTTGTCTCAGGTAGTAGGATAGGGCTCGTTGGTGGTACAACTCTCTTGCCTGTGAATAACTCACTAGCAGTGTCAAGCCATCTTATCACATTACTGCTCCAACGAGCCCTCACAGGAATCGAACCCGGACCATATAACTATGATACATCATCCCCTCCACCAAACCACTGGACAGATGACTTGACGACCACCAACCCAATTGCTACCATTTAAACATCCAAAGATTTTATTTTATTTAGTCACGAGTCAGTTGTTAGTAGTTCTACAAGTGTTTATTCCCGAAAGGGGTGAGTAGTTTGGTCTTAGTGGTCCTTTGTCTCGTGGGCATTGGCTCATTAACCAAATGAAGAGACACTATATTCACACCGGCCCTATAAAGGGACCGGAGTTTCTATCTATCTATCTATCTGTGGGGGTTGGTTCGCCTTCTCCCTTGGTACGCACGCACGCACGCACTCCAGGACGGTTCCCAAGGTGGAACTGTTGTGCCGGACCAACCTAGCGATGTCACTGAATCGGCATGCAATTTGCAACGGCGCCAGAAGATCGATCACTGGGAGGCAACAAGCGAGGCGGGCGAGTTCACCACAGCGCAGTTGAGCCGGATCTCGCCTTGATCGCCCGTGAGGGGCTGGATGTTGCCCATCTTGATGGTGCTCAGCGCGAACTGCAGGTCGAAAGCGAACGGCGTGAAAGCGAACTCCGCCACCAGCGGCGTGTTGATGAGGCCCGGCGTGCTCCACAGAACCTGGTCGCTGCGCAGAATGCCCTCGCCCCGGAGCAGATTCTGGTAGTACTTGTTGTCGAACGTGTCCGGCGTCGTGAGGTCCAAGTTCGTCACTTTGAATGGGTCCACATTTGGTGGACAAACCTTGGCGTTGTTCTCACGGAACAGAGCGTTCGTGTCGTTGTCAGTCAAGAACAGCTGCACGATCCTGCATGACACTCTACCGATTGTGTGCGCACCTGCACGTCGATAACCAAACTGCACTGTCTGAGATCGATCGAAACTCACTGACGTTTTTTATGACACTTTTGTAACAAACTGAATACTCTCTAAAAAACGAACTTTAGAATAAAAAGTGACCGAGTAGCGTTTTTTTCCGTCCTGGAAGTGTCATAAAAGTGTTTAAATATGCACGTCCTGTAGTAGTGGCCGGTCCCTTAGCTTTACTACATGCACATGAATTAATTAATGCTATGAAGTCAGGTAACGTGAAAGTAGAGTCCTCAATTTCTAATCCTAATATCATGCCATAGCTGCCGAACCTGAGAGAGCAACGAGATCCACTTCATTCAGGCCCACTGCTTCGAATTTCTGCTTCAATTCAGGGTAGAGTAAAGTTGGCCCAGGCAGAAATGCGTCGGCAGCTGATATGTTCGCCGTGAGGCTGTCCCGGCGGCCGAAGAACACTGGATACCCGGGAGACAACCCAACCTTCAAGACAAAATTCACCCACACAGAGACTGAGCTAGTAAACCTCATGCATGAACTCGTCAACTGGATCTGCAAGGTGTAACTTGTATTCTCAATTACAAAAATGCATCGTGATTTCTATTCAAACCAAGTGCAACGAACTAGGTTCACATGTAGGGAGAGATAAAGACATAATTCCCACTGTATGGGAGTTTCGTATGGGAAGTGGGACAAAAACCCCACAATTGTAACTTTCCTGGCATGATTGACATAGCGTATTTTTGATCTGGGGAAAGTTACTGTAATCGTGGGAAAGTTATCCGCGTTTCCCGTATAAGAATCTTGTTTTTATCTCCCTGCACGGTCGGGTTATACTTTTGCAATTCATCCTCTTTAATTCTGCCTCTTGAACATGATATGAACTGATTGTCAAAGATGATGTACGATGGTAAGAGCTCATGAAGGGCGTCCTAGTGGATAAATATGATTGTGTGTACCTCAACAGCCGAGTCACGGGACGCGATGGCCAGAATATCAGCGCACGAAACGGTTTGCGGGCAAGCGGCCTCCAGCGCCGCTTTGATGGTGTCGATCACGTCGAAGCCTCTTGCGGAGTTGTTATTTGCCAGCGAAAACTTCTCCGAAGTCATAGTAGCTGTGCTGTTCAGCAGGAGAGACCCGTCGCATCCCTACCACATCGCATGCAAGCTGGTGTTGATCATTTTGATCCTCTAATTTCCATTAACAGGCCATGGCACAGTCATACAAGTTATTAACCATCACTGTCGCAATCGCCCATATACAGTACTACTAGGTTCATACACTGATTGCTACGTAAGTTACGGGAGTACCTATAAATACATCACGGTTTCTAAAGGTTGCTTCCCTACTTTAAACGTCCCATGGGGATGGTGTATATGTTGTTGTATGATTGAGATTTGCTACCAACAAGAAACTCTAAATTGGGATCTTAATTGGGATCTTAATGTAAATTTCAACTTCTCTTTTGCACCCAAACCCATAAAAGGTGTGGATCCATTCCAAATACAACCAAAATACACCGTATTCTACTGGTCGCCACGGCACGTATAGGGATCTGTCTAAATCCCCCCATCGAGCGTGGCTCGGAGGCCAGGTTCGGGAGGGGGTGGCAGGGGTGGGGTAAAACCTGCCCCCTGTTTTTAAGTTGAGTGGGCCTTACTTGATCTCATAGAGTGCTTCCTAGTGTATATTGGGGCCGCAGGCCCCAAATTTAGCAAAAACAAAACCAAAAAAAGTCCCCAAGGGGTCAAAACGGGGAGGGCCAGAAAAAAGAACCCCACCGAGCCTGGCATCCGAGCCATGCTCGATGGGGAGAAATAAAGAGACCCCACGTATAGGGGTTAGAAAACGTAGTGCTCACAGCCAGTGTATGGGGCCTAGTAGTGATCTGTTGTAGCTGGCATGGTAGACAGTCACTTACATTGACGAAGCAGTCGTGGAAATGGAGGCGAACTAAGGACGCGGCCATTCTCTTCTCGGCAGCCACCGCCTTCCGAATCTCCGCCTTGACGATATCGTAAATCTGGGGACACGTCTGGTCGTAGAAGTGAGGCGAGAGCCAGCTTGCTTCAGCTCCAATGCTTCCCACCGCCAGCACTGCCATCAGGCACAACCCAAGCGGGGCGACCACCGCATCTCTGCCACAGCTGGCACCCATGGCTCCCTCGCTCTAACAACTTACACTCGTGACAGTTTCGGTACGTGCTCGATCAGGCGTGTGTCGACATGAAGTTGTTAACCCTTAAACGTCAAGGGCTCTTATAAGTACACTGAAATGGTGACTTGGACGCTTAAGGGTTAACTTACAGACACGGATGGTTCATAGTACATAAGCTCGAGAGTCTGTCACTTTTCAAAAGCTACTCCCGTGGGGTGCTCGGATTCAGCAGCCTACCTTCGGAAGTGCACAATCCGGGAACGCAACGTCCCCTGTTGACGTTCATGTCATGGCCCATTCACACCAGTCACCCAACGGGAGTGCGACAGAGAATCTGCATGCATTCGTTAAGTAAGTTTTCGGTAGTTACAGTTGGTAGTTACAGTGTGCTCTTGTAAAATTTAATTTTTCAACCTGACGCATACAAGAAGCTGCTCCAACGCATTTTGAGTGCCGCAAGAAATTTGCGCTCCACTAATGTACATGCGTTGACCGAAAGTAGGAAGAGACAAATCAAACACTGCTATGACACCGCAAGAAATTGTGTATTATTTTTGAAATTTACCTTGCAGCATTCGAGGAATGCAACTCAAGTGTTGGAGCTTCTTGGTGTGAATGGGCCATTATGGGGCAAATGCTTTTAGGGGTCGGCTGGCCCATGCATATCGTACTTTGAAATCATGAGTACATGTAGATTTTGGAATATGAATTCTTTTGTCACCAAATAATATTGTGCCTAACTTACCCATTTCAAGATTGTGCGCTCTCTTTTCTTGGTTCCAAATAGCTAGAGTGTGGAACAAACTTAATTTCAATAGATCTCAACAGAGGTATTCTCATGTCTATAATTAATAGTAATTCAAGCTGGAGAGCCAATTTCACAGGATAAACCTTATTTGTATTCAATGTCTTCAGGAGAATTTTGACTTCGAAATGATGATTTGGAATTAATTATCAACTGCTAGGTTTGGAGTTACAACACTACTGTAGTGACTTAACTCGAGAGTAGAGAGCTAACTGTAACCGTATTGTACCTCATGGCCCATTTACACCAGTCACCTAACGTGATGGTGACAGAAAATTTGCTTTTGTTAAGTTACCCAAAATGCGTTGGAGCAGCTTCTTGTATGCGTCAGGTTCAACAGATTTTGGGTGCTTACTCCAACTCATTTTGGATAACTGGACCAATGCAAATTCTCTGTCCCAGTCACATTGGGTGACTGTCTGGTGTAAATATGCCATGAGGTATAGTAGGGTTACAGTCAGCTCTCCACTCTCAAGATAAGTAACCACAGTAATGTTGTGATCCCAAACCTAGTAGTCCATAATTAATTCCGCAAATCATCATTTCCACGTCAAAGTTCTCCTGAAGACCTTGAATACAAATAAGGGGTTATCCTTTGAAATTGGCTTTCTCTCCACGCTCAATTTACCGTTAATTACAGACACAAGAATCCCTCGCTGTTGAGATCTACTGAAATTAAGTTCCTTCCACACTCTGACTGTTTGGAACTAGGGAAATAGAGCGCAAGATTTTGAAATGGGTAAGTTAGGCACAATATTATTCGGTGACAAAGGAATTCATGAACCCCAGAAGAGCCTCTTACTCCAAAGTTTGAAATGCCGTCTCAATTTCTTGATACTGTGGCAGGTTTGGTATTTCCGATGCCCAGCTAGTCTTCCTAGTTGACTCTGATTCCATCAGATCGACACCTGCGGTTGTCTGCAACGAAAAAGTCAAAAAATAAATTGAAAATTTCTCACGTGCAGATCATTTGATTGACTCGAGGTCTGCTGCGGCTCTGATATTGAATAAAGGGCAACTTGTACGTGAAGGAATTGATATCATGCAAGAGCTCCTTACCTCTAGGGTTGGATAACCTATTACCACCACCTCCCCCATTTATGACAGGTACAACTTTCTTGGAGCCACCACAATTGAGACCCAAAACCACCAATTTCACTATTCAAGTAGACCAATGGCATGCCAAGAATTGCGAAGAAATAGCTGGTGGTTTTGGGTTAGCTCATGAGCAGATCTAGGAACAACAAAGTGTGAACTTAGGAAATTGGTATGTGATGTATGGGTAAAAGGTTACTTTCCACTTTGAAATTTTGTATAAAATTGACAAATGCGAATTAGATGTTGCAAATTTTTGCAATCCTCATCAAAACCTATTTCGAATGCAGTCATATTTTTTTGGGGAATCTAGCACTGCCAAAAATAGGCCAGATTGCTTAAGTTGGTGGTAATAGGTTATCCAACCTTAATGAGAATGATCGATATTATCAAGAGTGGGCGCCATCAGCTCTAATCACTAACTGGACATTGCTCACGACCGCCCAGGCCATTCTCGGCTGGGTGTTATGTAACTGAACTGTAAGTTACTCTTGCAATGAAAACAAGTTTTCAAAAAAAGAGAAAGGGAAGGAACGAGTGCCGTGGCCATCCGTCATTATGCCACAGTCAGTGATCATATATATATATATGTATATATGGTGCATCTAGCTTCTACAATTGCACTAACTACTAAACCCCTAAATATCCCATCATCCAGAAACTAGATCACGAACAGATTTGAAGCTTTGTAACTTTCTCATACAACCTTGGATGTTTTTCATCCAAGTCACCTTTGAAAGCCTATTAAATTCTCTACCAATTACAATAAATCTCTTGTGATGGGGAGCTATTGATAATATTGGAGAGGCCTCCAACTGCAAGTATGTCTAATTTGTTGGGTAGATTTTATGCTTGCAATGGTTTCCTCATGTACATCTGAGCCATGCTAATATCTACTTTTGAGGCTAGAATCTACTTCTTTTCAAAGGGTTGGTACGTTTAGTATAGAAATTGATTGATTGGCGTGGTGTGCATAGATATTTGGTCCTCCGTCGGTGTGGTCCAAGGGAAGGAGATGATATTTATGTAAGTGAGCAGAAGGCACGCAGTGGCTCAATCGCCTACGCAAACTATGCAGGGCCCAGGGGAAAATTTATGATAATGGGAGTCTCCGCAATCACCTCCCCTGAAGTTGAAGGGTCAAAAACGTCATTGCTGGATTGATTGACGATTGTGCAAATCACTTGGCCTAATCGGAGGAGTTGTTGTTTGACTTTGGAAGCAGTGATCCATTGGTTTTTATCACTGAATGGATCCAAGGAAAGCTTGCATGTACCGTAGTAACTTACTGTGCATGAGCATGCAATGCATTGAATGATAGAAACTTGTAAGCACTTTTTTCAAGGTACAATATAATTTTTTTAGCATTTGCAATTGAAAATGATGTTTTTACAAGATTTTATTTATTTATTTATTTATTGGATAAACCATGTAATTGCTATAATTTTTAAAAAAGGAGTTGTCTATACCACTTAACCTTTAAGGCCCAGAGAGCCCTTTTCGACAATCCGACCAGTATAATACACCAATACAGTCCACTGTATTTGGCATAGTTCCACGCCTCCTATGGGTTTAACCCCTAAACATTCCGGCGTTCAGAAACTAGATCACGAACAAATTCAAAGCCTTGCAACTTTCTCAAACATTTTTGGATGATTTTCATCCAAGTCACCTTTGCAAGCCTATTAAATTCTCTAACAATTAAAGTAAATCTCTTGTGATGGGGAGATGTTGAAAATATTGGAGAGGCCTTCAAATGCAAGTATGTGAAATTTGTTGGATAGATTTCATGCATGCAATAGTCCTCTCATGTACACCTATTGTACATATGAGTCATGCTAATATCTATTTTTGAGGCTAGCATCTACTTGTGTTCTGAGGATTCGTACGTTTAAGGGTTAAGATCAAAACTGCAGTTAAAATTCACGTCAACATGATTTTAATGAGCTATTGTGGTCTTAATTTGGAACTTTCTATTGACAACAAATGTCAAATATACATCAAACTAAATAGTAATCCCCATCAACTCTTTAAGGGTTAAACCATCTCAAAAAGTTGTCTAAAAATCTACCCTTCCAAAATTTTATATTCAACCAATGAGAGTTAACCCTTAAGCGCGCAAGGAGCCTCGTGGGCCCATGTTTGATAGTTTTTCAATCAAATGTTAATTTTCACCTAGTTCTTAATTTCAAATGAAACTGGCTCCAACTAGAAATGTGTGGGAGTTGTCTTCTACTATCTAGTCCAAATTACGGTTCTTCAAAATTGTTCAAATTGCGTTTCTTATAGTACTTTAAAGCTCACAACCCTAAAATTCTATTATACAATGTAGAAAAAGTTTTTCAATCGAATTTCTTTTTATGTAAGCTGAAGAAGCATGCAACCTTCACCTTGTTGTTCATCACTATTATTTACATTTATTTTTAAAAAATCATACTATTTTAGGTATTTTTGTAATGACTATGACTATCACAGGAGAAAAACTTTGAAAAATATTATAAAATTCATTTTCATCTGAATAATTATGAAAAAAACCAGTGCAAATCGATTTAGGGATATATTAGAGTTATCCTTAAAGTCACCGTGTGTTTGAATAAGATGCCGTGAATTTTGCTATAATGTATTGTTATTTGTGCACCCCAAATAGTTAAAAGATAGGGAAAAGCTTGGTGGTCTATCATTGTTAGGTGTGTAAGAGCTTGGTGGTCTCTAAACTCAAGGGAAACTAGTTTAGCCGTCTTTCTTGACGGCTAAACTAGTTTTCCATGAGTTTGAAAACCACCAAGCTCTTACACACCTAATAATGATAGACCACCAAGCTTTTCCCTACCTTTTAACTATTTGGGGTGCACAAATAACAATACATTATAGCAAAATTCACGGCATCTTATTCAAACACACGGTGACTTTAAGGATAACTCTATTATATGAGAAAAATACCAAAAGGGTATAATAAATTTTAAAATGTGACAAATTGATGAGGTTTGACTTGATAAATGTAATGTGAACGTTTAAGGGTTAAAGTGAAAGGAAATGGTTCTAAAAAGTACTGTAATATACTATAGTAATTATTATCGATTTATCATACCAGCTCCAACTTGAAATACCGACAATGGTCTCAATGAAGGCTGGAAAAGTGACTGGCAAATCATTTCTCTAAAAGTGGGACTTTAAATGTAATAGTCTAGATCTGATCTCATAATATTCTAGATGAATTGGGACCACTGTCTCTTTTCCTCTTTTATTATCCCTTTTACGTCCCCATTCAACACTGATTTCAAAATGCGTTATAAAATGTTTGATGAATAAAAAAATGGAGTTGACGTACAAAGCTAAGTTGTAAATGTCAATGTGAAGATTACAGCTGTATGGTTGGATTTGTCATATTTTTTTATTAATAAAGTTTTCAAGAATTTTCAAGAATTTATTTTATATTCAATTTAAACTCCCAAATTAACCAAAATAAAATAAAAATTATTGTAATGAATTTGGAGTAACATGCACTATGAGATGGTATGGCTTCCATTATTTGATTCTATTTATTTTGGAAAATCATAGAGTGTAAGGTCTCACTTTTTGAAATAAGAATGAAATTTGACATAAACCAATTCTGTTATTTTTAAAGAAATCACAACTTATGTTATTTTGAAGATTCATAGGGCAATGGTCTAATACAGGTACCCCGAAAAGCCATTCTAACTCTAAAATTAGCTCCTATGACAACTTTGAATGATCCCTTTTTACAACAAAATAAAAATGAATCGATTGAATGTGGTTTTGATTTTCTACACTCATAAAGTACACAAGAAAAAATTCACATAAACATTTAATAGTTTTAAAGATTTTGAAAGTTACCTTTTTTACTAAAAATCAAAATTTGTCCCAACTACTTAAAAAAATCCAAAACATGTGTTTAAAATATCCAATGACCTCATTTTGGTACAAATTTTTGATACAAAGTACATCTAGATATGTGTTATTTGAAATGATTAATTTGAAAAATTAAAAATGCTATATATTTTGTACTACAATGCCTGAAAATGGTGATTTTTGGCAAATTTTTCCACCAATCTAGCATAAAAGCATGAAAATTACTTTATTCAATTAAAAATTTGGACTTGAGTTATAGTATTTCATGTCATTTAGATGTAGATATATATAAATCTTATTTACAAGAGAATAATGGAGAAAAAGTGGATTTTCTCCACCAAATTTGAAATGGATTGATCCAGCTTTGGAAAGGTGATGAAAAAGAGAGGCTAAATTTAGGAAATACACCTAAATTAAACAACTATGGAAAAATCCACAATCAAATGAAGAAAACAAGGGAACAAGGAGCTATGATTGGAGAACAATTGTAGGGAGAGTGAAAAAAATTATTTTTCAAAAAAAGCATAAAAACACTAGCTAGCGTAAAAGGCATGTTGGTGTTTTTTTTCCTAGCTGCTGTAGACTTTTGAAGATGTTCCTCGAGTTGCCCTCCAAGGACCCTCTTGACATTTAAGGGTTAAATTAAATGAATCATAGCTAAAACATTTTTCCTAGGTATTATTTGCAAATGTAACTATAGCAGCTACCGATAAGTTAGGGTTCTAAGCAACAACACTGAGTGACTTAAGAACTGACTACATCTCCTAAGGTGGACATACCTAAAACTTCCTAAGAATTCATTCCGCACCCTATCAATGACCCCAATTGACCCGAATTCCACCTTGGGATTGATTCAAATCCACTTTACTTCCAGTGAACACTAAATGCAGTAAATGATAGGTAGAATTGGTTTTAAATAGAGTGGTTTTAGGTACTTCAATGAATGACAATGAGATCACAAAGTTGTATTAAGCAATTAACTCATAAATGCCTACAGGTGTTGGGCAATATCTAAAAGTATTATAAAATGAGGCTTTTTTAATTGTTTTAAGCTTCAACTCTAAAAAGCATGTGTAAGACATCCTTATTAGAAAACACATGTATGGTTGAATTTGAAACACAGTCCTGTATACTTTTAAAATGAATTTACTAGATACTTTGAAGACTTACTAAAATTTTAATTCTAATACTCCCATCTTGTAATTTATTATGCTTCAACAATAATGAAGTTGTTCACATAAGTTTTATTATGGTTCAATAGAGGTGTTTTTGAGATCTCTTTGTAAGCAATCAAAAAAATAATTATAGGTTGAAATATTGCACATTATGCAAAAGATGATTCAATGTTGTACATTATGCACTTTTGGAGTTTTGGCCAATCATCCCATAATTCATAAGAAAATGAGTATTTCTGTATTTTTCATACAATTAAAAAATAATATTTCTTTGAATCAAATTTAAACATATTTTGACATTATTATTTAATCCAATTGTATGGATGTCATGAAAAACTCATCATCTACAGCTTTCATTGTATGTCAACTTCAAAGGATTTAGTGCACATTCAACAGCTCAAAACTTTTAAATTTATTTTGTCGAGATGGAATGTCATATGAAATGGAAGAACTTAGTAAATTAAAATTTAAAGTCAAACACCTAAAATAATTTTAAAATTCACCAAAAATAATCATTCTATTTTTGAAAAGTAAGACTTGTAATGATTGATTATAATAGTACTAGTGGGACCGGTGCCGTTGAGCACATTGACAACCACTTATTTCTGAGCTTGGGTTGTCTCCTCCACGGATTCCTGCGCTGAGCGGTCGAGTGAGACAAAGCGAGCTGTATTGTATAATAGATTAGATAAGAGTATACATTGAAATTTGTATAAAGTACCAATTTTGTGTCAATTTAGATCAATTTTTGCATTGGTGAGTAGAAGAAGCGACAATATTTTTTTTAGGACATTGTACACTTAGAGCTCATTGTTATCACATTTTCCAATATCATATTCCAGCATTTGTAGAAAATATTGCTATTGTGTACACATGTGATTGAACACTTTACACTTTTCATATACCAAGTTTTGAACTCATGTTTCATTAGTTATCAAAGATGAGATACAATTTATGAATTTTGAATGTAGTATACCTTTTGTTGTGGTCGGTTTTGACATTAATTAATTACTTCATGTTCCAAAGTGCTACATGCCATCTTGTGATTGGTTATGGGTGACGCGAACTTCTCAAAATCTGATGTGGAAATTCAATTTCGACACCTGGCTGTCCGAAACCGGCCACAACGTATAGTAAATTTAAAAAGTTTTATTTTATTTTATTTTTTGAAACATACAATAAGTTTGAGGTTTGAACCTTTTACTTAGAAGCACCACGCACATGCAACTACAAGTTGCAGCCCGTTGGGGCAACTTTCATCGATGAAGAGACAAATGCAATCGTAAGAGTGGGTCACTAAGGTAGGTGGCTCAGAAACCGCTCAAATTTCAAAATTGGCAGGTTCATTGGGGAGTTATTACGGGAATCAATCTTGGAAGATGTGCAAAGTATTTAGGAAATTGGACCAATTGGAATAATTAATTTTGACTTAATATTGAATTAGTTATGAATTTTGGAAGGGGAACTTATAGGTGACTGTACCCAAAACCACTCACCCTAAAATGTACACCACGATTACATAGAAATTTGAGGTTGGAAGCTATAATGTACCTCCTGCTTGGATAGGTCTAGTGAGTGGTTTATGGTGCTGTGCGGGTTTTGAGCCACCTACCTTATTTTCAGCACGACAAGGATTACCCCCTTCGCAGCTGAGTCAGGGTTGTGATAGCCGTGCACCACTACTGCAAGCCAAGTTTTTGACACATTGGGAGGGCATCTGCATCTCGCAGTTCTTTCAACGAGAACACTACTCACAATGTACACGCTTTATACCTGTAATGTGGCTGCAGGCCAGTTATTGAGGCCGATCCGCCGATGTGCGTGGTGCTAGAGTAACTGGACAAGTTTTGCCACTCTACTAGCAAAGGCGTGGCTTCTTACTCAAAACAATGTCATAGTTCATTGTATACACTTGTTCTACGAGACGAATTGCACTCACCAAGTCTTGGGCCCGGGCAGTGAGTGCAAAGTGGTGCCGTTTGACTCACCTACAGTGGTTACCGCTTTACCAATTGGCGCTTTAAACCAACAACTAGCATTTTCTTCAATCAATGTTGCAATGATGTTGGTTTTAGCATGAGTTACAGTTGGTAATGGCTTCTCTCTTGTTGATTTTAGTATATGTAAGTGTGGTTATAGATTTGTTGTTGTCGGTTTAAGCATTTTTAGTGTGTGCAATACAAATCTTCTTTAGACAGAAACAACTCTACCTATGTGACGTGAATGGCATGGGATGTGTCATGCTTCAACTTTGAAAATTTATAACTAACTCATTGTTCATTCAAAAATTATGTTTCAACGTGTGCTGAAATCTATTTCTTCTTGCCTAATTATAAATAAATAAAAATTAAATTAAATAATATTAATGTCTAACATATGTATTTCTTATTCAGTTGGGAATGGGGTAACCACCTTACCAAGTGAAACCCTTCTCCTTGTTGTGTGCCCCTACATTTCCGTCCAGAGCAACTTCTGTCCACTTTGTTTCCCGGAAACGATGGTTTCGGAATGAGGATATTTCTGAACATCGACAACAATGCCCCTCCACTAAGGCCCTCTTTACACTAGAGGCGAGGGGCCGTGAGAAAAGAAATTTCAGCCAATGGGATGCGTAGAAATCGAGAAGACCAAGGAAGGTCACTTTACACTCGAAATTTTCGGCCCAAGGGACAAAACGAGGTGAAAATGACATGGACAGCACTTTTGTCCTTGGTGGCAGCAAAAAGGCACATTTTTGAAGACCCCCGGATTTTGCGTCAGGCCCACCTTTGGAGGTGGGCTTGACGCAAAATCCGGGGCTGTGTGGCCAAAATTCTCACAGCCAATCATTTTCATTTTTTAAATAACTTTTAAGAACGGCCACTTTTACTGACGGCCATTTTTTTGACCCGTTTTCTACCCAACAACTATTACTATGCATTCCCGATTTTCGTCCTTTAAAATTACAAGTCATTAGTGCATTCATATACAAGCTTATGATAGTGAAAACATCCTCAAAATGTCAAAAAACAACCGGAAGGGCGTCATTTGAGGCCTTAAAGAATGAGGACAGCATAGTAAGGGGCCGGTAAACCCATATTGTTTGTCAAGACTCGTGTCTGCTGGGTATAAGCCCAGCCCCCCCCCCCCCCCCCCCCCCCCTCCAAAAAAAAAAAAAAAAAAAAAAAAACAGATTGTAGAGTAGGTCTTGGGGTCGAAATGAGAAGTAGTGGGGTAGAAAGGAGAGGGGTATTAAAAAAATCAGCACATTATTTTGTGGCCCCTTCTCACTTTACACTATATCCAAAGGACGTCAAATTCAAAGTTCGGCTTCTCAAGAATGTGCAATGGCCCTTGGCCGGTTTTCTCCACGACTTCTCGTTTCTAGTGTAAAGAGGGCCTAACCCCTAAAGGACCATAAGAGCAAGCCCAGCAGTACCAGAGAAAAAAGGTCCGCCAAGCATCCATTTGAAGGCCATTTTTAATATGGAGGAATATATTACATGAAGTACCTCAACAACATTCTTGAAGCGAACACCAAGGTAACTTATAAAACGAAGATTTTATATAAAGTTCCTTGATGACCTTGAAGCACGGGCCGGTGAATAGTCTTCAAGCTCGTTATTTAATTATTGATTGAGCATCTTTGCTTGCTTGGTGTGAGAAATTTGCTTGCGCCAAAGCTTCTCTGGATGGCGGGGAAACCTCAAACTTTGGCTCCAAAAACTATTATTTAGCGTTGGTGGGTAGTTGCTGGGCCAAACTTCGAAGCAAGTGGAGATAACTACACCAAATCTTGGTGTTGGTCCCTCCAAAACACATGTTGCTGGACATGCTCTAAAGCCACCAGGTGGCTCCTGTTTTTGCAGTGATTTTGAGTCGGTTTTATGTAAATTCTTTTTTGATATTTTAATTTTAATTTTTAATTCAACATATGTAATATTCTTCACTGATTCTAGTGATATAAAATTTGATCCCATTCAAATTATAAGTCTCACAATATGGTTGTTCAAACTTGTCATTTTAAAACTATGAATCCTTGGTCCTTTAACCCCTAAAGGTTTGAACGTGCCTTTGCGGCCAGTAGAATACGCCGTATTTTGGTTGTATTTGAAATGAATTCACACCTTCAATGAGTTTGAGTTCAAAAAAGAAGTTGAAATTTAAATCGATGTGGTTCTAATGAGCTACTGAGATCTTCATTTAGAGTTTCTTGTCAGTAGCAAATCCCAATTATACGACAGCGTATATACTATCCCCATGGGACGTTTAGGGGTTGGGACGTTTAGGGGTTAAGGGCTAAAATACCGTACTTCCAAAATCAGGATTACGTGTGGACGTAAAGTAAATATTACCAGACTTGAGTGGTGTCGGCATTGACTGCGGCGCAATCGCCACAGTCTCCTGTCTAATTAAACAGCCTGCCGTGCCGCTGTAACGTAGCACTTAATTAAGAGCTCAAGGCGGCTTGTCAGTAACTTAGTAGTACCATTGAAGGTACAACTCGTTTAGCACCGCGATTTTGGCCGGGACGTCGAGTTCTGATACAAACTTACCAACAACTTGCAACCCATTTCAAAGATCTCAACTGCGTCGAAACAGTAATCACACACACAAGCTCACATTGCTATGGCTACCCTCAAAACTTCAAGGCTCCTTGCAACTCATAGAGCTAAAATAAGAACATAGCTAGCTCCTGAACTTCTGCTCTTCATGTACCTGGAATTCGTACGTAGGCAACCACAACCTTGTTGCTCTTTCCCCTACACCAGAAGTTGCAATGTTGGTATGTAAAGCAAGCAGTTGTCAAAGTTCAGTAGAGTCGTGCATGATAGGAGATACTATTTGTGTCACTTAATGTGCTTTTTGGGGAGATCAGTATAGAGCTCAAATTTTTATGAATTTTCTCATGCAATTTGGGAGGTTGTAATGCATTGTAAGTGACAACCAAAAACCTAATGTCCAGTCAAAGATATTGATGGCCTCAGCCAAGCTAGTAACACCCAACTTGCTGATTGAAGACCAACCAAGTGTATAAATAGATGAGTTGTTGGTGCTAACGGCAAGGAAATAGTATCAGGCCCCTAACGGGTTTTAGGGTTGCGCAATTAATTGTACTGCAATGGAGTTAGGTCGGATGCTGAACGTGTCTAGGCAGAGAGGTTTGTTGTAGCTAGATGCGATTTCATGTGTTAGTTGGCACTGGCATTTTTGGTGTTTTCTGAAGGATTTTTTGGTATCCTCTGTGATTGTCTGCAACGATGCTATTTTTTTTAACCAGATGCTAGCTATGATGCTGCTGCAGACAGTTTTGTGTGAGATTCCGCTTGATTTGAATCATTGCAAAAAACCTACCATGAGCTGGTAAGTCCTCAATCATTCACAGGGTTATCAAAGATGGCATAGTTAAATTGTTGTCATGGCAGCTTCCCACATTCTGCTGTTCTCACATGGACGATGCAAAAATTGAATGTTTGAAAAAAATTGAATACGGTAGCGCTCGTGCTCAATATCAGTTAACTTGTTTTGATTGCGCAGGCCAAATTTGTGGAAGCATCCAGAGTTGTAAAATCCAGAACTCTAGAGGATATTCCAAAGCCAGCCAGCCAGCAGCAATATGACGAGGCCGCAGACCATCATTCTGTGTATCTTTGCTGTGCTTCTTCAGTGGAGCATTGTGTCTGCACACCTTGTTCCTCCGAAAGGATACAGGTAACCATCTGTTGCAAGGTATTCACAGTTATTCTCTAGAGTTTTATCAGACATAATGGCAAGCTAACACTAGTAGCAGACCTGTCGTTTTTCATTCCTCACTTTGTAGGAACTGTGAACAGTGCTGGAATATTATGCCTATATTTCTATCTTCTTGTGACCAAAACTACTCACCAACATTGACACAACCCATGTGCCTGGCGCTGTTTCATTCCTTTTTCATTTGTAGTAAGTGAAAAGCGACACATTTCCTACTAGTGTAAGAGTATCCAGACCTGTACTTTTTATGTTGATCGAATTAAGGAGAAAGACAATGACGGTCACTGCAACAGTGACATGGTTGCTTCTTAACACTTCAGGGGTTTGGCATCGTGATCTCCATTATACGAAATATATGCATAGTTGAGGTTACAGTGAGTGAGTCGTCAATTGAGGAAAGTTGCGGTAATTGTTGCAGCGTGGGATTCACGGGGACGGCTCGAAAAGGATGGCAGAAATATGTTTGCAGACGCGGTGCTTGGATTCGGAGTGGTTCATCTGCAAATGTGAATGCTCCAGACGGCTCACAACTGGGAACCTACTGGTCTGTTTACGACCCAAAGACGCGGGCTCTCTCTTACATCTGGAACATCATCAACACAGCCGGCGATGCCACTGAGTCTGGAAATGCCATCTCTGGTTTGCAAGGTGGCTGACTACTGACAGGATGTCCAATTGCTTTAATTGTTTAATTTTGTTTCTTTAGATTTGGTTAATCTCCAAAGAGTTGCTTGCCCTGATTTTGAAGCTGGTGTGGAAAAGTCTCAGAGCATGGCCACTGGCTTGTCTCATGCATTATAAAGAGGGTTTTTTTGGAGTGTCGTTGATTATGGAGGCTTTTTTTAAATGTAGTGAGAGCTTCCACACATCATTTAGGAGAAAAATTATTTCAAGAGTACTTCATTGAGGCTTGGTACAAATTCAGTTGGTGAAGGTCACGCATCATGACCCAAGGTTAGCTCATTCTCTACAGTTACTCACCCTCACTGTAGGGCAAATTGGTGGCCATGCTCTAAGGGAATTGACTCATAAAGCTAGCCATTCTTAATTGTAAATACAACCCACTAAAGAATCTGATTTAGAACATATGCAATCAATGACATTCAAGTGAGCAAACTTACGCTCATGCATGCCAGTCAAAACTGCAATTTGAGACCGTCTAGAAGTATGATCTATTAGCAATGTCTCAAAATTTTCCAACTTACTCTCAAGGTCTAGAATCAATGATTGAAAATTGGACTGTGCAAAAACACAAACTAATCTTTAAGATATTAGATTTTGCAGATGAGGTACCAAAACTAAATTTTGAATTCTAAATCAAGAATGCCATAATTTGCATTGGCATAATGCCAGGTAATGGTAATAAATCAAGGTATCTTTGATTGCCATGAAGTCGATCTTAGTCCAAATTTCGAGAGTTCTGTTTTCTAACAGAATATGTAATGCTTGTGCTGCAGCCTCAGCGGTGCGATCGACGCAAGCATCGTCATCAGCAGTCTCCGAGTATCTGGCCATTGTGAAAGCACATCGTGGTGGCGGAGATGCAGAGCAGGTTGCGTTCGTATCGCTGACAGGAACGAGAGGTGGAGTGTCGCCAAGCAAAGCTTTGTGTTCGTGCGATGGTGCAACAGCAGGCGTCCCATTCACAGGGAAGTTCACATTTTACACGCAAGATCTGGTGCCTCCTCTGGTGCCTGCGTCGCTGACGCCCAAAAAGGGATCCACGTTCCTGCAAGTGGTGTTTCTGGAAGGAAAGATGAAGTACAAGTACGCGGGCGGGAAGTGGAGCTCCCTGGGGTTCCTTGCAACCATGGCTGATGTTGCTGGCGGTACTGCGCTTGGAAGTGTCGGCACGGTTGCCGTGCCTGATCGCCATGGCAGCAACGTGCACTGGCATTTCAAGGACCCCAATGGCTTTTGGCTCTCCGGGCAACTGTGTTCCAAGCCCGTTCAAATGTCTGCTGATGGCTTCCCCTGGCAATTGATCAAAATCACCTCCTCCGGTGGCACAGTGTGAGTACTTTCGCTCTCCATGTCTTCATTAACCCTTGAATGGCCCCAAAGCCCTTTGCGGCCAATATGTTATGTATCTGATGGTATTTGATCAAAATGACAATGACCAAGTACAAGTAAAATTAACAATCATCATAATATGTATATAGCAATATATCACTATTCGTATATTAAACCACAATCGGACAATTGTAAGGCTAAATATAGTTTGTAGAGAAAGACCCCAAGAGCCTCCTCTGGTGGCACAGTGTGAGTACTTTTGCTCTCCATGTCTTCATTAAAGTTGTTCAAAAATCATTCATGACATGGAGAGCATGCTGAACTTATACTTGCAAACACCTTGTTCATTAGTAAAAAAGGTGGTGCTTCCCATGGACATGCCCAAGCAAAATCATTGTGCATATGTGGAAATGGGCATTACTTGCCTAGGCATCTCCCTTGACATGCCACCTTTTCTACTAGTGGTTGCAATGCACCAACATTGCATTGGGAATGTGGGAATCAATTGGGAACATAAAAGGAACATGGGAACTTCAAGAACATAAAAAGAAACTTGGGAACATGATGGGAACATTAAGGGGGAACCTTTGGGGAACATCATGGGAGCTGTGGAGTACGATTTGAGAACATGATGAAAAATTGAATGAAAGGGATGGATGTGAAATGTGGATGATTTCGTGACATGGTATCGTGACGGATACCAAACATGGTAGTGATATGGCATCGTGAGGCTATATATAAGAGATGATCTCATGATTTTATCCTTTGATATTGTGGTATTCCATTCCTAGGAGCATACATTGTATGCTATGATTGTTAGGAATAAGGGTATGTTCTCTCACTAACCTTGATGTTTTAGGAATGAATTTAGGTATAGCTTTGGACTTGATTCAGTTCGCTAATATTTATGCTCTCAACGTTTCATCTCATTTTACAATTGGGCTTTACTTTCACGTTACTTAGTCCATTTTAATTCCCTTAGTTGATCACATTGAGTCATGACCAAGTACATAAAAGTGGTGTGTTTCAAAGTGGTGGCGTTCAAGTACACAGAGAGAGAGAAAGAAAGAAAAAAAAAAGGGGATTGGTATAAATCTTAGGTTCCAGATACCATTCTCAAAAAGTGTCTTTTTTAAAAAATACGCATTATTGATTAAATTGGCCAATCCTTTCTAGTGTAACCTGTAACTTGTTACACTAGAAATTTAAATCAAAATAGTTTAATCAATATGGCGTTTAAACCATTTAAATCAATTTGATGTTAGTCTCATTCATACACTAGAAGAAAAGAGGAACTTGTACACTGAGCATGTTCACTCATATGTGACCAAATTCACTCAAATGTGGCCAAATTCACTCAGAATCCCACTCCAGGTTGAGTGAATAAGTCCCTTTTTTCTTCTACTGTATATAGGTCATTACTTATTGTGTTTCCCAGGTAAGTTAGTACTGACGGGATTGCAAAATTTTCCACATTAGTAACATTCATTTGTGGTGTTATGGCAGATCGCCGCTTGGACCGTATAAGTTTGCACTCATGGCAGGCACCTTGGGAGGACAGATGCCAAGAATTGCTGCCACAACTGACGGCACGGAATGGAGCTCTTGCTTCACAGCACAATGTTACCTCTACGTAGATTAATTAATGAAATTAACTCTCAAGGCTAAATTATTATTCTCTATCCTTGGATCATGATAACCCATGGCCGTAGTTAATTAGCAGGTTAGCAGCAGCACCTCCATGTGCAATGTTCTTTTAAGTTGTTCAAAGCAGTAACTAATCCTAAAGTTTGGTAAGCCTCTCCAAATGCTTGAATGAGCTCTCAGGATGGAGGTATTAGCTGAGCACGAAATAACGGTACTTTAGCTTCCAGAACCAGCCAAATGACCACAGGAGTAAGTGACTGTATATCACTGTTATGTATCGTATCATTTTCTGTGAAATTTGAGTGACTGTATATCACTGTTATATATCGTATCATTTTTTGTGAAATTTGAGTTAACCGAAAAGAAGCCCATCTAACCTCCTTTTTGCTCTACTTCTAACCTCTTTCTTGAGCTAAACTTGGGTTGAATAGTGTTGTATCATAGATTGTCCCCTTGTGGAACATGGGCTTGGAGCTTTGGTAGGTGTGTGAGTCATTGCGAGGTGTGGAGAATAATGACAGTGGCTTGTTATAGATTGTCTCCCAACTCATCATAAAACCAACGTCAGTCGTCTTTTTCCTTGTGGAAGGCATTTTTCTATGTGTTAGGTAGCAATAGAATTGGTATAGTTGAGAAGGGAGGAAAATTCACTCTTGGAGCATGTCCAATAGTTGTTCATTATGCACCAAGTTCACATTCAAAATGGTGTGTGAGAAGTCAAAGCTTTTGTAGCAATAACTACTAAGCGTGCACGGAATGGAGTGTATTAACCAATTACATACTATTACTTTTGTCACTATTTGGGACAATCATAATGGTAAAGAATAAATTCACTAAACTTAACTTTATAAAGTATAAACATGATATCATCATAGAATAAAATTATCCGAAAACAAAACTAGTTTTGAGTGGAGTTCAAGTGAAATTCTCTTTCTCATTAGGAGAAAAATGGGGTCCCAAAGGGGCCCTCTAAGCTTGCCCGTGTTAGGTGAACCGGCTGCCCAAGCACCATTTTCTATGTAAACTCATTGGTGCAGTCGCTGCCCGTTGACAACGTCGGAAGCCGCAGTGTTGGCAGTGTTGGCAGCGTCGATTGGCGCGACGCACGGAACTGCTCTACTGGCAGCCACGGTGGCACCATTGGTGCCCTCTTGTAAAGTGCACGGTTTGGCCTAAATTTTTCAGCACGTGCCAAAGGCCAAGGCCCCTTTGTGACTACAGATTTCTCCTAAAGATAATTACAATTTCTGACAAGCAATGTCAACGAATAGTTTCTATGGTCGGGACTCTTGGCTTAAAGGAAAATGTGGGAACTTTCTTCCAGCATTGGGGAGGTCACGAGTTCCACACTCCATAGTGGTACAGGGCTTTGCTTTAGATAATTCTCCAACTCACCATAGACCAGTTTTACAGTCTTTTTGAACTCAAAACGAGATTTAGGTGAGTTTAAGGTTTCTTTCCTCTTTGAGACACTCTTTTCAGTTAACTCTAATAGAACAAAGTGTTTGATGAAAGAACCACTCTTGCTATATTGACAATATTTGGTGAGCAAAAATCAAACTCCATACGATAAGACGTGTATTTTTTCATCAAAAAATAGGGTTGGTGAGTGAAAAAAAGATGTTGGGTGGGTAGCATGCCTAGCAGTAGGTGCTATTAAGGGACCAACGCCAATATTTGGTGTAACCAGCTCCAGTTGCTTCAAAGTCTCGCCCAAAAACTACCCACTAATGCCAAAAAATAGTATTTGGGACCAAAGTTTGACTTTTCCCCGCTTTCTACAGGAGTTTCGGTGCAAACAGATTACTCACTCCAAGCAAGCATTTTTGCTCAATCAACAATCAGACAATGAGCTTGAAGACTATTCACCGGCCCATGTTGCAAGGCCATTAACCCCTAAATGACGAAGGGGGTAAGGGCAAAACATAAATGTGTTATAAAAAATTACTTCTTCAACTTTGATGAAGTTTGGTCCAAAAGAGAAAATGAGGAGCTTGATGTTTAGTAATTATCCATACGGTCAAATTTCAAAAAATAGCTTTTTATCTTCTTATGATGAATTTAGAAGCATTTAACTTCAAATATTTATCGGAATTACAAATTTTATTTTTAGAATTTGAAATTTTGTATGATTTGTAAAAACTAGACATTCTATTCTAAAATAAAAAATTGCAAATTTTTCAACGGAGAGAACATCATTTCTTTCCCCAAATAGTAAGTTTTTTCACACTAGCCAATGTAGAAGTGTTTTTGTTTGAAAATTTCTCCCGGGTGGAGTTTAACTCGGATTGACATGATTCAAAGTGGGTTGGAAAGTAGGCTTGATTCCCTATTTAAAAATATTTTTTATTTTCTATAATAATATTTTTTTCTATTTTGGGCAACCCATAAAAAAAGGGCAGAGACCATAAAATGGTTGATCCGTCACTTAGGGGTTAACCCTTTAGTGCCCAGGGTACTGTAGTTGGGAGCTCTCAATTTCAGTGGGTTTTTCCACTATGATTGAGATTACCAGAAATAGAATATATCAAATTAGAAAGTAGCCGTACAATTCTATTCTCAACTCAAGAGCACACATTTTATTAAAATTTGAGAATCATCCAACGGTGGGATCGGAAGATTATAGTATGTATTTGAACTGTATAATGCACGCTCAAAAATGAGATTTTGGAGGGTGTGTGACTTTAGATTTAAATAGAATGTGAGTTAAATTTTCAAAAATGAAAGTAAAGAAGTTCAGCTATGCCCTACGCCAACACCTCTCCGTTGCAATCTTTCATATCAAAAATAGACTCACACATAATTATTGTGAATTTTATAAGTGAAAGTAACTTATCCATATACGGTTTAGGCAAAAATTTATACGTTGAAAATTGACACGAGTGGCTACATTAGTCAAGATCGGATTACACACACTAATGGAAGATGAAGAAGAGAACACAATACCAAAAAACAAAACAAGATAACAAACTTCCAAACACAAGAAATACTTCATAATACATGTGTTGTATTTGTAAGTATTCACTGTATTTTCAAGTATTTGCAGTATTTTTGCGCTTTGTTGATAGGTTTTTTGATAGTTGTACAATTCTAAATTGAAATTCTCTTTTTCTGGAAGATGTATAATGTATGTGGCATAATCTGAACTTCAAAACTGAAGTTCCAATTCTTCACGGATTCTTTGCTATTTGCATTTCGGACGTTGCAGTGACCATAATGTGGTCAGCTGGGCACTAAAGGGTTAAGTTATTTTCATAAAATCTTCTTTTAGTGCGTTGCCTAAGTTGTGTTTGCACAAGGAGTTCTGCTAGGATACTTCAAGTCTAACATTCTTTTAACCCTTTGACGCGCTTGCATCTATATAATAAATGACGAGCAAATTGTAACCATTTTTTTTACAACATCCAGTACATTTTTTCATCCATCCATCATTTTCTTGGTTCTTAAACCAGTTGACTATCATTCTTACAGTACAGATCTTCAAAACAAGATATTATGGTCTTTGTTAAATAAATAAAAATTAGTTTACGTCAAGTTTTATTCTTAGTTCAAAATGTCAGGCCTTAACCCCTAAAAGAGGTTGCATGCCAAAAAGAGTTTCAAGTGTTCTTCCAGAGGGTATTTCACCACAAGGACTATGGTATTGATAGAAACTGCGTATATGAAAAATGGAATTTGGGATGGGATCTAAATATACAAAATATTATTTAATAATATGTGACGCAAAAAATATATATATATATATATATATATATATATATATATATATATATATATAGCTACTCATAGGGCGTTTTCTACATATTTTGAGTTGTGTATTGGGAAAATCCATAATTGTTTTATGATCCCACAACGGATGGAAGTGCTCTTGAAAATCACCATATGCATAGTGCATGGATACGCACCTCCTCAAAAAATCGCTCCTTCAAATTCACACTTTTACATCCCTTAGCATCACTTGTATGTTGATACTACCAACGTATAAAATACCCCAACATCCTTTAGGAGTTAAACATGATTTTTCAAAATAAGTGAACCAAATAATGGAAATCATACCATCTTGCAGGGCATGTTATTCTAAATTCATTACAACAAAAAAATTATTTTTATTTTGAGAATTTGGGATTTGCAATTGAATTTCAAAAGAAAAGCTTGAAAATCTAATTACAATTTATTAATAAAAAAAATATGATAAATCCAGTTGCACAAATATGATCTTTACATTGACATTAACAACTTAGCTTTGTACATCAACTCCATTTTTGTTATTCATCAAACATTTTCAAATGCATTTTCAAAATCAACGTTCGGATTATGTTAAAAATAACCCTCAAATTAATGCTTTTGGACATCTTTGGTCTGGAGTTGTTGGGCTTGCTCTAAGAGCATCCGCACCCATGCCCTTCAAGAGTCTAACACACGCAATAAGTGGATGAAAAATGCTAAGGGCCCTTCAAAAATTTCCCCTGGCCCTCAATCTTAGCGTGTTAAGAAATGGCCCTTCAAATTTAAGTTTAGTTGACTATAGAGAAATTCGTAAAGTCCTGAAATCTCAAGGTTCCGGTACTGCGTCAATAAAGATTCTGGCTGACAGGACATTAAAAGTAAGAGTGTTGAGCTCCAAAAATAAAAACCGGATGAGTTATATTTTCGGTAAGTAAAGTAGGGTGAATGAGTTTGCTCCCGTGTCAAGGCGCGCCACCGAGTATGCCGCCCGAGCCCGCCCATTAATGCACCACATGGTTGAATAATAGTGGCCGCCAAGGTTTGAACCTTAGACCTCATGGCCCCACAAGAGCCTTATGCTTCCTATTCCTAAGCCGGCACACCACTCTTGGGCTTGTGAGAGGAAATTTTCGGATATCTCAATTATACTTGATACATGATGCATCTCTGGATCACTGATCCAGAGAGTTTGCGAATTTCTCTTATATCTAACATTCTACTTGTGATTGGTCCATTGACTATTTGATGTGCACTTTTGGTGCTTGAGAGGCATTCAAGGGTGGAAGAGTGTCATTTCAAGGGCTCTACAAATAGAGATGAATAATTTTAGCGAGTCACCTGTAGCGAGCATGGGTGCAGATGCTCTAAAGTCTCTAAACGTGTAGAGAATTCAAACCTGCCATGATAATGAAGTTCTTCATTCATTTGAAATCCGGCATGCAACAATCATCCGGGATGACACCGAGCACCCAAAGTCAACCCCGCCTTTCAGTTGTGAAGAAAAGGAGCGCGCGCACCATGCACCCGAACGCTCTAAAGATCTTGCGTCACTTTTCCCCAAAACAAATGAAAAACAAAACAAAGTAAAGATAGCTCCGATGCGAATCATAAACCACAATTCAACCAAAGGCAGAGTGATATTAATAGTTGGCGCTAATACCTCGGAAAACAAGGCGCGTTGACGTTGCCGAATCCCTGGCTTGGGAACGTGTCTGGAGGATTACCCACGTCAGTGAACTTGCTATGAAAAGCTCCGCTCGATCGTTTCAGTTATTACCGGACTCGCATTGTCAACCATGTCAACAACTGAACGCAGGTAATCAGTTTTGAAGCTTCTTTTATTATTGGCAACATCATCGAGCTCTCCGGACTGGTTGACACGGATCGTACAGGTTTGTAAATAGCATTCTTCGGATTGTAACTCTTTATTAGCTTGTTTTCGGGAAGGTATAATGGAAGTGTGACTGTACAGTAGCTAGTAGGCTCATGCATTCAAACCGTTGCAGCGTCCTCTTTTTGTGCACTTTTGGAGAAAATGCGGGAGCTAGCATTAGTGTCTCGAGAGGTTTAGATGACGGGATGCAGTGAAACTCTTTCAAACGTTTCTTTCTTGTGCGCGTGCCGACCGAGGGCTATTGCGAAAGATCTTCCAAGTTATGCAGTGGTAAGCTTCACGTAATCTTCTATAGCGTGCCATATCTTCATGAAATGACAGTCATATTCGTTAGAATGGCGGGTTTCAGAGCCCCAACGTTGTGACTTTAAGCTCTAGAAACTGTCGATCAGTTTCAGTTCCGTCACTCTCACTGAAATCCACCATTTTAATGTTTTGAAGTATTTGCAACATTGGGTAATAACAGAGTATGTACGTGTGTGTTACAGATCAATTGTTGAAGTTTCTGGAGAGGATTTGAAACGGTCTCGGAGCAATGTCGAGACAGACGGTTCTTTTGTGTATCTTGGCGACGCTGTCATGGAGCGCTGTCACCGCCAACGTCCTTGTCCCTCCGACAGGATACAGGTGCTTTACCTTCCCTCTCGAACTTAATATTCTGCATTGTGAGTGGTACATTATGTGATTTTTGGGATGATTGTACAGAGCATGATCCGGGCATTGTGTTAAGAACTAGAGTTTGTTCGATTTCCTGCAGCGTTGGGTTCACGGGGACGATTCGGAAAGGAGTGCAGAAATATGTGTGTAAACGAGGCTCTTGGACGAAGACAGGCTCTTCAGCGGTGGTCTATACCCCAGGCGGTGCGAAGCTTGGCACATACTGGTCTGTGTATGACCCGAAAGACCGGTCCATAGCTTATTACTGGAGCATCATCAACTCTGGTGGAGAGTCTTACGAGTCTGGAACTGCCCACAGTGGTCTTCAAGGTAAAACCTTCTTGATCTCAATGGAGCCCATTTCTTTTGTATTCATTGGATCTGAAGAGACTTATCTCATACACAAGTGGGAGCAGATGGTGTACGAACGACATTATTCTTGAATACAGTAGAGCATCGTTTTGATGTATCGCAATGACATTTGAAATTACTCTCCTCACTAGTGATATATTTATCCTTTCTTAGTGTTATAATGTCTTTCTTCTGAGACCTTAGATTTAGCATGCTTGAATGAGATTTAACTTATGTCCAGTAATGTGAAAGTTGAGGCATCTTGTGGAAATAACATTTGGCAACAACATTTGGGGAATGGTCTGATATGGGTACTATTTTTACGTGACACACTTAGTGTACTTATATCTAACGCATTTTTTGTGCTATAAATTCCGTTTTTAACACCATGTATATAGTAGCAGCCATGGTGCTTGCAACACCCTCTAATTTTTGTAATTTTCCAATATGTTTTTCTTACCAAGAAGATATTTCTCAAAATTCACACTATTTTTGGAGGGGGTACCCATATTAGGCCATCACACATTTGCCCTTGAGTATAGCATGTTATTTCTTTCACAACTCAATCCTATTGTACTTTTGATCACCATATGCAGTTATAATGCAAAAGTGTCCATGCCAGAAATTGGCTGTCCTCCACATACCTGTCTAGAACCTCAAATCTATAACCTGAGTCAGGACTTGTATTTAGAAATTTTTGCGCATGAATGTCACTCTGAAACAGGCCATTGAGAGCTAGCACGAGGTACTTGAAAGTCACACTGAGATTTTCCAAAATGACAATTTATGTGATGGATGAAATTTGGTGCAGCCTCGCCGTTGACCAGCGTGCAAGTGAAGGCATCGGCTTGTGAAGAGTACTTGGCGCTCGTGAAGGTCCATCGCGGTGCAGGCGATGCGGACCAGGTTGCGTTCGTGTCGATGACTGCAACGTTGGGAGGCTTGGCGCCCAGCCGGGCGCTGTGTACCTGCGACGGGGCCACATCAGGCGTCCCATTCACAGGCAAGCAGTGGTTTTTTTTTTTTGGCTAATTTTACCCCAACTGCTACAATAATTTTGAGCTGGCTAATTGAATCAGTGTTCGGGATAATTTTTTGAGCCAACCAGTCTATTTCTATTATTTTCCCAAATCAATCGGTTTGTTAAGAATATGCCCTGTATATTTCGTCTATTAATAGTAATTTTAAGTCATTTAGTCTGCTATTCTTGAGATTCAATAAGTTATTTTGAAAAAAAAACCGGCTGACTTGTAACTAACTGCCGGTTCCTCCAAACAATGAATTGAAGCAAAGAATTTTTGACAGAAAAGAAAAAGGAGTAATAGCTAGATTTCCTACCTGGAGTCAAGATATGAAGTCTCTTCAGTTAAACCTAGATACCACCCCAATATTGCCTAAGTAGCACCTAGGTAGCACATGTGTATTACCCTGACATTACTCTTATATACATTACTCTTATATACATATACATATGAAAGAGGAGCCTGGATTTGCTCATCAAGCCATGGAAAAGTAGCAAAAATGCTAAACTGTCTGTTGACAAAAAAAAATCACTGCAGGAAAGTTCACGTTCTACACGCAAGACCAGCAGCCGCCCGCGGTGCCTGCCACCATCACACCCCCGGGAACCTTTGTGCAGACGCTGTTCTTGCAAGGCAAGAGGATGTACAAGTTTGGCAACGGCAAGTGGAACTACATGGGGTTCTTCGCCACCATGGCAGACGTCGCCGGTGGCACAACTCTGGGGAAGGTGGGCACGTGCACCAAGCCTGACAGGTTCGGCAGCAATCTGTTATGGCAGTTCAACGCACCCAACGCCAACTCGCTCATGGGCCATCTCACCAACTCCGTGCGCATGTACGCCGATGGTTGCCCCTGGCAATTGCTCAAGATCACCTCCCATGCCGGCTACCAGTAAGTCTTCTCTCTCCCATAGCCATAGGTCTCTGCTTTTCTAGAGATGTCAACATTTGGTACATCCTCATTTTGCTCCGTACTCTGCAGACATTGCCTGTACCATATTGTTTTTTGAATAGGTGTATGTTGTACAACTTCATTCGTTTTGTACACAACAAAGATTGTCTACATTAGTATGTTTGTTATGTTTCTGATGAGATGACATCAGTAAACTTGGGGCAGATAAATGTAGTGTGATTTTCATATGAAAATCATGCAACATCATTCTGACATGGATCTCATGCAAAGCTCATGCACTTTGTAACATGAGGTCCATGTTGCACTGGCAAACACAGGGAACTCTCATAGTTTGACCCCAAGGCCAAACTTGGGGTGGGCAGTAAAAATGAGGAATTTTTACCCCGGGATGGTTTTTTCTGCCCCCATGCATGTCAAAAGCACCATGGTTTTATCCCGGTAAATCATGTTTTATGTTGGTAAAAGTTCCAAAAAGGGAGTCAAAGTTTAACCCTCAACTCCCAATCTACACTTTTGGACACAATGCTAAGTGGGGTAAAAAAATGAGGCCAAATTATCCACTTTTTACCAGGCGAAAATGTTTGGGACCCTGCGAAACATTAATTATTTTTTTCTTCTTTTTTTGACACAAAGGAACTAATCACTAATTATTTGAATGATCTATGTCATTTTAACACATATATCATACCATCATTCCATTGTTAACTCTAGCAACCATAAGTTTTGTGTGATTTCAATATCGAGGTCCATGCTAGTTTCATACCATTTTCACATTAGAATGATGCCCCCTTGTTTTTTCTGATGTGATAGCTTTCATGCTAATACCTTCTTTGCCTTCTGGCAGATCCCCATTGGGAACGTACAAATATGTATTGATTGGTGCTACCTATGGAGGAAATCCACCGGCAGTTGCTCCGAGAATCAATGGCATGGAATGGGGCTCTATCTTCACGGCTCAATGCTACTTGTACACTTAAGTACCTTACGTGGCTATCAAATTCAAATGTGAATGCCTTTCTCCTATTTTCAATGACTAGAAAAGGAAGAGTGGCGACATCAATAAAATTTTCAACATCTGTGTAGGATCAGTGAGCCTCCGTGGCTTTTTCGAGCTGGATGGCCATTGGCATGGAGCTATTTAACAAGGAAGCAGTCAGTGGGATGGGATTTTATAGGAGCTAATAACATGCAGGGGTGTTACATATATATAATACATTTTTCTTAATAAATAATGTAGGTGTGTTGTTGCAATAACAAGTGGCCATAGTTTGTATGTACTTATTTTACGATAGGGCTTGGCGATAGTGTAGAACTTTCAAGGTTTTGGTCTGGGAGCTCAGTTACTGTAATCAACTGATTATAAAAGCTATGTTTGGTTGAACTGGTGCTCAGTTAAGCTGGGTACAGTGCAATATTGAGCCCTTCGATTTTTTTCAATAAAACATCATTCTGATTCTTTCACTTAACCCCTAAACGTCCCAGCGTCCAGAAACTGGATGACAGACAGATTTGAAGCCTTGTAACTTTCTCATACAACCTTGGATAATTTTCGTCCAAGTCACCTTTGAAAGCCTATTAAATTCTCTACCAATTACAAAAATATCTTGTGATGGGAAATTATTGATAATATTGGAGAGGCCTACAACTACAAGTATGTCAAATTTGTTGGGTAGATTTTATGCTTGCAATGGTCTTCTCATGTACACCTCTTGTACATCTGAGCCATGCTAATATCTGCTTTTGAGGCTAAAACCTACTTTATTTCCAAGGGTTGGTACGTATAGGGGTTAAGGTAGAGGGCTCCAAAATCAACAAGGTTCTAATTCCAAGAGAACCTAGATACAATAATCATCCTAAAACCTAAATCTAAGTAGATCATAGATAACTTATCATTTTGGTCAACATCCAATAAGAGCTCTATGATGTGCCTAGATTTGTGTTCTAAAATAAATGCATGGTTTAGATTCTCTTGGAATTAGAACTCTGTTGGTTTTGGAGCCCTCTACCTTAGTTGCATAGTAGAGTTATCTGAGGATGGAGCTGGTTTTCAAATGGAATTCTCTTCCTATAATTATAATTTCTAACAACCATTGTTCATGAATAGTTTCCATGGTTGGGGCTCTTGACTTGAGGGAACGTGTGGAAACTCTCACTCTCTTTTAGCATTGATGACACCCCATGGTCATGCAAGGCCTTGCTTTAGATTATTCTCCAAGTCACTATAGACTAGTTTTGTAGTCTTTTTGAACTCAAAACAAGGTTTCTTTCCACTTTGAGACATTCATTTTGATTAACTCTTGTGTCTTGAAGCATTAGTTGTACTTCTCTTAGGCTTCAACATGGATTCAAGTACAATACAAAGATTGGGTAAGTTATGTAATTGCTACGAATTTTTAAAGTCAAAGTTCCCTACTCCACTTAACCCCTAAACGTTCAACCATCTAGAAAGTGAATGATGTACACAGTCCAACATAGTTTTCTCATTTGTCATTAACTTTACGCAGCTTGGATTTTTTACTATATATTTTATGGGAAGTTAGCTTCATGCATGTGTGATCCAAAAAAAAGGAGATGATTCGCGAAATTTTTATGCCTCATTTCATGTTGTAGTGATTCATCCAAAATTTTGAAGATTTCAGTGTAAAAGTGCTCTTCAAAAAGTCAACTCATATAATTGAGCAACCAAAAAATCTTCAAAATCATTACACTTAGAGTAATACATTTCAATGAATACAACAACTTTCATGTACAAATTGTCTATATTTTATTCATAATCAAATTAATACAATAGAATTTTCAATTTCAAATTTCAAATTTTATACAAAAATATAAGTGCCATCAATCATAGATCTAGATAACCGTTTGGATAGAATCTAAAATTCATGATGTACAACTTTTATTCTTATATCAAGTTCAAAATATCCATGAGGGTTGCATTTTATGATGCATTTTTGCAAAACTGCCAAATTTGGAGAAGGGTGGGGACGTCTAGAGTTGATGTACAAAGCTAAGTTATGAATGTCAATGTGAAGATCACATCTGTACGGTTGGATTTATCATATTTTTTTATTAATAAATTGTAATTAAAATTTCAAGATTTTCTTTTGAGTTTCAATTAAAAATCCTAAAGTAACAACAACAAAATTAAAATTTATTGTGATAAATTTGGAATAACATGCACTATGAGATAGTATGATTTCCATTTTTTGAATTTACTTATTTTGGAAAATCATATGTAAGGGCTCACTCTTTGAACTAAAAATGAAACTTGACATAAACCAACTGTGTTATTTTAAAATAATTCACAATGTTTTATTTTGAAGATCCATACCGTTCAAATGACAGTCAACTAGCACAAGAACCAAGAGAAATTTGGATGGATGAAAATTGTCCCTGTATGTAGTCAAGAGAATAATCTAAATGTGTTCATCAGCTACTATGTGGACATAGGCACGTCAAAGGGCTATCCAAGAGTTAAGAAAGAGAATAAATCCGAAAGCACCTTGTAAGACAATTCAAGAGCAAGTCCACAGTGCAAGAATGAAACTCAAAACATAGTCAAAGATGCACATGTTGAGTTTTATTCTCTATTTTGTTCAATTTTTTAATTTAGTCACTTTGGATCACAAACTCATAAGACAAACGTCTAGTAACTTTGAAAGGTTAAAACATAAGGATATGCAATTTTGCAATCAGTTTAACCCTTTAACGTCCAGATCCACCACCAATTTTAATGATGTGTTATAAAATGTTTGATGAATCACAAAAATGGAGTTGATATATATTAAAAAAAAGTTGTAAACCTCAATCTATACAACTGGATTTATCGTATATTTACTAATAGTTTTTAATTAATCTTGCAAATTTTTCTTTTGAAAATTCACCTTAAAATCCCAAATTAACAAATTTTTATTAAAAAAATTATAATGAATTTGAAATAATATGCACTAGGAGATGGTGTAATTTCCATTGTTTGATTCTACATATTTTGGAAAATCATTGTTAAGGTCTCACTTTTTGAACTTGACATGAACCAATTTTTCATTTAAAAAATAAATCACAATATCTTATTTCGAAGATTCATACCGTACAATGGTAGTCAACTAGCACAAGAACCAAGGAAATTTTTGATGGATGAAAAATTATACACAATGTAGTCAAGAGAAGGCTTACAATATGTTCATCTTTCATTATATGACACACGTGCGTCAAAGGGTTAATGGGATAGGTTACAATCTCTTCATAAAAAAAAATTAAAATTACGTGAAAATTGAATGAACTTTAAACCTTTATATTCCCAAATCTAAAACTCCAATTTCAAATTTCATTTCATTTTGAATCTGTGAGAATGCAATTAGTTGAACAAGATCAGCTAAACTTATTAAACTGTCAAATACATTGACTTGTGAGGGGTCAAAGCAAGAACCCATAATGAAATCATGAATGGGACTTACATGGTACTAAATTCACTTGAGGGAAACACATGCGAATGGAACATGAAACCTTGACATTTGATTCTTAGAGCATTTGCATCCTTCTCCCTCAATTCACGTCTTGACGATTATCATCACATTCAAAATTTGGTGTCACAAGCTATCATCTCCACATCTCAACATTGTCTTAGTGTTATAAAATTTGCTATTTGGAGAAAGTAATGATGTTACCTCCATCATTTCTTTTGCTTTTGTGAAGTTTACAATAGATAAGCCAACTTTAACCAATCATGCTAAATTTTAAACTCTAAAAGTGAAAATTATAATTCATACATATTTTCAAAGGTTAATGCTTTTGAATTCACTAAAAATATATCTAAAGTTATTTTTGAAAGTTTGACCGCAAGGATAATTTGTAGAGATGATGCCGTACAATTTGTCTATTGAACCAAACTTCATCAAACACATGAAAGGCACATATTATAACAAATCCATGTTTTGCCCAATACCCCTCAAGCTTTTAGGGTTAAAAAATAACCCCTCAGGCTTTTAGGGTTAAAAAATAACCCCTCGGGCTTTTAGGGTTAAAAGATAACTCCTCAGGCTTTTAGGGTTAAAAGATAACTATTTTGTACAGGAACATGCATGACACTGATTCATGACCAATGCCTACTTTTTTTCTGTAACTTTTGGTTCCTCCCACTAAGGTCGTGGCACCTATACCCGACCGGGCATCCATAACCAACCCGTAGAGTATGCCAAAATCCGCTCACGGGTATGAGCTGTGGCCAGCTTCAAACGTGTCAGCTGTGATTTCGCAGCTTGGGATTAAAATAAGTAGATCATGGTTGTATGTTTGGTGCATTTCTCGTTTTAGAAGTCGGACGTGCTTGAAATCAGTGAGTGTGTGGTTGGTAATGGGGCACTATGACAGCCGGCAATGGATAGATGGACTCGCTGAAATTGGTGACTGCAATTTTGGTTTGTACACATGGTGATTAACCACATCTCATGCTTAACTTGACGGATTCTAGACATTTCTTGAATGCATTCAAACCTGAGTGATCTAAGTTACAAGAATGTTATAAAAACATACATTTTCAATGCGAATCCACCATCAATGTTCTTCATTCGCAATTCCTCACTAAATTACTCAATTCACTAGTCACTCTCATGGTGTCTCTAGTTCGCACTTCACTACTCTCTCATTCACTTTGACTCCATCCGATCATTCTTGGCTCATTCACAGTGTCTCTACTTGCTCATTCTTGGTTCATTCATAGTGTCTCTAGTTCGATCATGGCATCTGAAGTGGGCAGGGGGAGAGGCTGTAGGCATCACTCACTTCATGAGTTCCATAGTTTTCCCGTGCATGACAATGAAGCTCAGTTTCCGAACGACCTGTACTTTGGAAAATCCTCATAATACAGTGACTGCAGTGACGATTATGATAAGCCGATCGGAACACAAGTGCCGATGGATTATACAGAGCTGGAATTGCTGCATCAACATCGCCGAAGTCACCATATCCCGATTCTAGAGCGACAGGAGGTTCCGGCAGTGAGTCAATTGCAGCAGGAGGTGCGCAGGGAGCTGCAGCACGGACTGCGCAAGGAGCTGCGGCAGCAGGTTCCGGTGCAAGAAGGAGCAGGAGAGGCCGAGGCAATGGCCTGAATCCAGCAGCGGCCGTGAAGGTGTATACTAACCCACAGCATGACAATAGAAGAAGGACGAGCCAACGAAGCAGGCGCCAAGCTCACGATCTGCAATCCCAACTCAGGGGTCTTCTTCACAACTCCACATGTATGGATCCCTCAACTGATCCCTCATCTTCCCAACGAATCCTCCACAATTTAAGAATGAGAAACGCGGGTGTACAAAGTCGAAGGCATAATTCGCTGCATGCACGACGCTAGACGGGATTATGGACAGATGAGCAACTACGAGGGGCGTTAGCAGCTGTGGATGATGGAATGACCATGAGAAAAGCAACCGCTACTTACGATATACCATATTCGAGTTTTAGAGAATGGTGCTACGACATTTGCATCTCAAGGAAGAAAGGACCCCTCACTGTATTAAAACCGTCTGAGGAAGAGGAGCTGGTGAATTACCTCATCCAAATGTGTGACCGAGGCCACGGTTTGACTCCATCCGCGCTTCGAATGAAGGTGTACGAGATCACGCAATCTAGATGGACACCTTTCCGGAATGGGATCCCCGGCAATGGCTGGATGCGTTGGTGGAAGAGAAGGCACTCCAACCTCACTCTGCGAGTATCACAACCATTGGAATCAGCACGCGCAAGAGGACTATATGAAGAGAATGTAAGAAGTTTCTATGAGAACCTACAACACTTATATTCCTTAAACCAATACTCACCTGACAGAATTTGGAACTGCGACGAATCAGGGGCACAAGCGGCAAGAATGGCGGGGCGATAGTGATTGTGACAAGGGGGCACGTAGTGTTCATAGCATTGTGCCAAATCAACGAGAATGGTTGTTTGTTCTAGTGTGCATCAATGCGTCAGGAACATCTATCCGATCTTTCTACATTTTTCGTGGCAGGCGTTTTCGACAAAACTATATTGAAAAATGTGAGCCGGGAGCGACAATGGCTATGCAACAAAGAGCATGGACGACATCTTACCTCTTCTCAGCTTGGATATCGCATTTCATCGCTAGTATGAGGAGGGTAGGTGCTATCTCCCCTGAACACCGACACTTGTTAACCCTTGAGGGCATAATAGTCACGTTAAGTTGGATGTGGTACGAGAAGCATACGCTGCAAGCTTAGATTTGTTGACTCTTCCTGCACATACGTCACATGCGCTTCATCCATTAGATGTGTCAGTTTTTAAGCCTTTCAAGCAACATTTTAGGGAATACCGTGATTTTTGGAATAGTAGATACCTAACGAAGGAGCTTCCAAAGAGATTTTGACACAGTGGGTCTCATTAGCGCTACGGAAAACATTATCTTCTAGCAACATAAAAAAGGGATTTAGTGCTACTGGACTTTTTCCATTAAATTCCCACGCTGTAGATTCACAGCTACTTCCATCTGAGGTTTTTCAATCCCGAGATGAAGAGCCAGAATCTGGACATGGAGAGGACGACGGATGCGTGGGGGAAAGCAGCGGAAATGAGGCAAATTTAGCCGCAGCAGGGGATGATTCACAAGCAACATGCACGGCAAAGGAAGGTAACGACAATCTCTTCCCTGAAACGCACAATGCTGATCTTGAGGCCGATTTCGCCGAGGTCCCAGACAGCAACGCAGAGCATTTTTTTGTCGACACGGACCCATCGACTGCAGACGAAGTGGTTGGATTAGAGGCAGACCTCGATGGCGTGGAATCAATCACTTCTTTTTAACCCTGCCAACAGTAGCTCCGCGAGTCACTGCACGGAATCGCGACCCAATCATGGACTTCAGCAAAAGCATTATGCTAACCTCAGATCAATACATCTCGGCAGCCGCCCAGTTGCAAGAAGCCAAAGCAGCTGCAGCAAGGCAAAAAGAAATTGCACGACAAGAAAAAGAAGAACGCAGAAAACTGAAGGAAGCAAATTGAGCGTGAGGAAGACCGAAAGGCAAAAGAGGTCCGGGCTGCAAAGTTGGCAGAGGCGCGCGCACAAAAGCAGGCTGAATGCAAAGAAGCCCGCGCGATGAGGGAAGCTCGCGCCGCGGAGGCTGCTCATACGCGCGCAGTGAAGGCTGCAGAAAAAGAACACGCACAACGACTCAAAGCAGAGCGCGCAATACAGTTGGCGGAGGCACGGGCTCGGAGAGAAGCGGAGAGAGCTTGGAGAGCTTCCGAAATGCTTGCGATGGCAACAGAGAGCGTACAGGGGCAACAAATCCCTCGACGAAGGCTGAGCCGCCTTTACCTCACCCAATCTGCAGCCTCAAACCTTGACGATTTCGATGAGCATCCACACCTCACGTCCCCGATTGCGCAGCCACACGTCGCGTCCCCGATTCCGCAACCACACATCGCCGCGCCGATCCCGCAGCAGCCACACCTTGTGGCGATCCAGCTCCGATTCCCAGGGTTTGTCACCCATGTTCCGTCTACGATGCAATCGGCAACATCGCAAGTCTAGCACCATCGCACAATACCAATTCGACCGTTGCCACTAATGCCACAAGCGCAGCCCATCTCTGACGAAGCAAGATTTTCCAATGGCGTTCAAGTTTTGGATGGAAATGACCGGATGCGTTTCCAATGACCGTTGGGCAAGGGCCTTTTTTTTCTTACAGTTTGGAACACACTTTCAGTGGGTTGGGTGCAAAAACCACCTCTTAGCGATTACAGTATTGGAGATGGTCGACTTTTAGTCAAGTGATGGTGTTTGCATTAATGGAATAGTAGTAGTATTCTTTAACCGTTTGAAAAAATTAGTGAACAAAAGTTAGTCTCTTCATTATCGGTTTTAGGTAAACCTACATATTAGTTAAGTGTATTAGTAACATTTTGGCTTTCAAAATTCATTGTAATTTACATATTGGAGTAAACATAAAAATTGAAGTTGCATTCCTCATAACATTTATTTCTCTTTGAAGGAAAAATCACCCTCCAGTAAAACACCTCCCATTTTGGTGGGAATTCTCTTCAATGGTCGGTTTTAGGTGCCTCGACCTTAAAGATGAGCTCAAGATTGTGCACAAGAACGCTTTTGGTACCACCCTGAGATGAGCTCAAGCTTGTGCTGCACAAGAACAATTCTGGTACCTCCCACCTGATATGACCTCAAGTTTATAGTGCACAAAAACATTCTGGATTCCTTTACCAAGGGTGGATGTTCGAGGCAGCTCCTCAAAAATGTTATGCAACTTATAAGACTAAGCAACCAGGGAGATATCAGGCAGTGAATGTGCCCTCCATGAGCAGCAACAGCCCTTCAGCAACTCTACCTAAAAGTCGAACTAGAGGATACCAAATTAACATTTGGACGATTGTAATTCCCCTGAATGACCGTGACAAAGGTGTAACTCCTACTAAAAGCCAGAAACACATACGTGACAGATTTTCCTCTCTAAGCGAAAAACAGTGCCTCCAGGATCTCAGTCTGTGTTAAACCCTGACCATTATATAGAATTTATGCCTTGTATTTCCAAGGCCTCGACACCAAGTACCAAAACTCATTCATGCAGGGGTTTAAATTCAAAGATTTGGACAAAAATTCAAATTCCACTCTAATACTACAGATCTACGAGAATCTAATAAATGCTCAATCAGTACAATCACCAAGGCATTCATTGTTTAGTATTGCGGGCGGAAATACTGCGGTGGAGGTCCTCCTTGAAACTGCGGAGGATACGGCTGGTACGAGTGTGGAGGAGGTCCTCCCTGTGGATGTGCGTAACCTGGAGGAGGGGGACCCCTGAAGTGCTGGTGTTGAAAATGAGGTGGTGGTGGCCCTTGCTGCGAATTGTATGAGCCATAAGGAGGAGGAGGACCCATGGGTGGTCCCCCGTACTGCCCAGGCTGCGGACGCTGCTCCGAACTTGAACCAGGCTCTCCTTGCTCTGCACCACTTGAACTGTCTGATTGTTTTTTCATGATCGCCCCCATGCGCTGCGGATCCATGGACGGATAAAATGGTCGGTCCGTTGACAGAGTAGGCGGAGGAAGGTTGAAGTAATTGGAGCCGGGTGGTTGTTCATGGCCAGGATGTGGCGGATGTTGCTGCTGTTGCTGAGACACAAGAGCTCGAGGGAGCATTCCCCCATGTGATAGGATTCCACCCCCTGGATTGGTCTTTCCATCTTCATCCTTTTCACCTACAGCTTCCAGGTCAGCCTTTGCCACTTGTGGCCTACCCCACATGAGCTTCAATCTCAAGCCATTGATGACCAGTTTGTTCGCCAGATGATCAGCAGCTTTCTCAGCTCCCTCCCGGGTGGTGTAGGTGACAAATGCACACGCACGTTGAGGGACCATCCGAATGGATTCAATTTCTCCGTAGCTGTAAAACTGATCTTTCAGATCCTCTTCCGTAACTCTGTCAACCAAGCCCCCGACGTAAAGGGTCTTGATGCTCATATCCTCAGGGGCTGCCAGTGAAGGCATCTCCCCAGCCTTCCTGAGCAATTTCGCTGCCACTGGATCATTCACACTGCACAGGAAAAAGAACGTACTCTTAGTCAACTGCAACTTATAACAAACACACACACACACACACACACACACACACACACACACGTGTATATATATATATATATATATATATATATATATATAAACACAGCTTATTGTCTTCCTCCGAAAGTGTTCATGTAACAACATAGGTGATGAACAATGATTTGACAACATTCCCAAAATCTGCAAGCACATGATTGTAAGCCACTTTGAAACTTGGAAACTAAAGATATTTAAATACTGTGTTCACACCCAGTTACATTCAGGGCTGGTAAAGGTACTTCAAACTCAGTCAAAGTAGAGATACCATTCTGTGCATCTCAACCCTGACAGACTAATAGTCTAGGTTGCAAGGACAAAGAAATACGTTTCTAATAATCCAAAATATTCATGTAACTCGTATTTCATCACCATCATAAACTAATTCACGATAATACAATACATATCAAGTACATACTTTCTGGTGCCAATTCAAAATACAACATACCCGTAGTAGCGATCTTTGATATTCTGCTGAGAAAGTTCGCCTGTCACTGGCATTTCATGTCGGTATGGGCACTCGGCTCCTCGTGTGCACTCTCCCCTAACATAAAAACTACAAATATGTGCACGATTCCTCTTATAGTACGGAGTAGTACGCTGCAGCTTCAAGATAGTGTCATTTGGACGAGCTTTGCCAAACGAAGACTCGTAATCCAAACCGGCTTTGGCCTGCAAAAGTCAAACAGATGTATGTAACACACGAAGTCATCACAACAAAATGCTCCACTGTCTAATCGATGTCAAATACATGGAAGTCCATCATGTTTACCCATTCTGAACAACTAGTCAAAGAAACGTAGGATCCTAACTTCATCTCAACTAGTTGACAAGCAAAATGAGCAGAAATTTCAAGGTCACAGCAATACCTTTCGGTCCTGCTCCTCCGCGAAGAACTCCCTGTTTACATCGCTCTTGGGAATCGATTCGCTTGTATTGATACCAAGGGCGGTGTCTCTCACTTGAACCGGCAGCCCGTACTCAAGATCAAGTAAGCAAACCTGACAGACATTCTTCAACTTGCTACAAGTTTGACACACTTCGGTCTTCTTGTACCGTGCATCCCGTCCGGGCCTCCACCGAAACACAGTGAAAGGACGTGTACAGATTTTGCACTCTTTGTCGAAATTAGCCTTCGTCTACATCCACCAACACTTGAACTAAGTGCACAAACAAGATAACAACAAAACCCTAAAGCGGCATTCCAGCATCTCCTTAAACCCTAAGAAACAAGCAAACACGAGCGACATTCTAGCGTAAAACCCTACAACAGTGTTTAGAGCAACTTCCTAACCCCAGAGAAAGGTCGTGCACATCCAAAAATACTTCAACAAGTACACAAACAAGAAAACCCGGACAGCAGCAAAACCCTAGAAGCGGCTTCCCAGCACCTTTAACCCCTAAGAGAGAACGAGCAACCTAATACACTGATAAAACCCTAAAGCGGTATTGTAGCAACTTCTGAACCCCGACAAGAAGAAACGAAAAGCATACCATTCGGACGTAAGGGTTGTCGCCAAGACAAGACTCGCAGATGATGGGAAAATCCGAGCGCTCCCACCCATCCGCTTCCACATCGCGCATCATCTCGTCTCAGTCGGTAATTCTTCAATTCACAGCGAGGTGCTTCGGGCTTCCGACGGCTCGAACACGAAAGAAAACGAGAAAACTAGGGAAACAGACACGATAAGTGGAACAGGGTACAAGCAAACATGCTGCTCCTAGCTTGCCTGGCCATCTCCAAAGTGACAGCAACGAAAATTCCACTGCCGCAGTCTCAAAATCGGAACCCTCAAACACCTTCCGCAAGCCTACGATTGTTGTCGATCGCTGACGCGACGAAGAGATGCCAATCCATAACACAACACAACGTCAAGCCCGCGCGGTTCGAACTTCGAAAGGTCTGGCAAACCACGCTCAAAACCGTTGGACGCCTACTACTGGTCGGCTTAACTACCACGCTCCCCTCTCCCGACTACCGGTCGTCGTCGTATCGCATTCTGCATTCCCAAAAGCCGTACACGTGGACAAGACGAATTATATATGCATACGAGCAGGGACAAAGTTCTAGCCCGTCCACGCCAAAAAACCTTGAATTGAAAGGAAAAAAAATTGCAACCCGTCCCAAAACCGGTGATTTTAAAATCAACCCGTTCATGGAAAAGTTGAAAAAAAAACAACCCGTCCCAAAACCGGTTGCAAATTGAAAATACCCCTCCCTTAATGTTTAGAAAAAAGGACATTATGGTCATTATGGTCATTCCTGTGAGCACTGCAATATGTGAGAGGGGTTTTTCTAAACAAAACCTCATCAAAAGTCATCTACGTACTAGCATGAAGTTGGAGACTTTAGATGCTTTGATGCGCATTTCATGTGCAAATATTCCAGTTGAAAACATCAATTGGAATGCAGTGATGCTTGTTTGGAGAAACATGAAGGATAGGAGAATTCATCCACTTGTTTGAAGGGTAAGTTCTTTTTTTTTTATAAATTTTTGAACATGCTTATATAAAATATTAATTATTCAATTTCTAAGTGTACAGTACCTTCAATTATAATCTTTGACATTGTGTTACAAAGGTTCTAAATATTGTAGTTGATGAATCATTATGTGCAGGTGAATCGAGCTCTTGAAGATTGGTATTTTGATTAGGTTTTAGTGGTTTAACTCCATTATGCTTACATTCACATGTCATATATGACATAATGTAATTGATATTTGCACCATTTATTTTTTTGGGTAATTTTACAATAAAAATATATATTTTTAGAACCCGTCCAAAGTGAATTTAACCCGTTCAAAAACCGGTTCATTTTTTTAGAACCCGTCCACTGGAAATGGTTTTTTTTTCTGAACATGTCCCTAGACATGTTAGGGACCTTGTGAAAAATCACCACTGCATACGAGGCGCACTTTTCTCTCAATACAAGTAACTTTTCAATTTGTTTGACAATTTAGTATTATTTTTTTTAATTTTAAAGTTAACCCTTAAGCGTGCCCCGTGGGGTCATGTTTGATCAATTTTTAGTCAAACGTTAACTTTCAAATTTTTAATTTCGAATGAAAACGGTCCCTAGTAAGAAAGTATAGGAGTTATTTTCTATTTTCTAATTCAATTTATTTTACTTCAAAATTATTAAAATTGCATTTATTATAGTACTTTAAATCTCAAAACCCTAAAATTCCAATATACACCACAAAAAATTAAATTAAATCAAATTTCTTTTCATGTAAGCTCGAGACGCATGCCACATACACCTTTTTGTTCATCACTATTATTTACATTTTTCGTTAAAATCTCATACTATTTTAAACACTTTGTAATTACTATGACTGCTACAAGAAAAGCTTTGAAAAATCCTATAAAATTTAGTATCATTGAAATAATTGAACAAAATTAGTGAAAATTGGATTAACAATAAACTATATGAGAATATATCATTTTTAATATTTTTCTACATAGTAAATTGCGTCTTCTATTTAACTTAAATTTTCCATAATTAAACATGCTAATTAAAAATTTGTATGATTTATTGAATTTATTTATTACATTAAAACTTAAATAGTATGAAATTCCTATGAAAGATGGGAATGTTACTTAGTGTTTAATATAATCATGTTGTAAGTAAAATTCTTCTTTGTTGATCATTTGAGTAGATCAGTGGACTCAGTGTATAAGCTTTTATGAAAAAACATATATTCTTTACATTTTGGTACGGGCACAAAAATCATGAGGCCTAAATCTTTAGGGCATCTGTAGCAAGGTATATTTTAAAAGGACGAGTTGTTCGCTCGCTTGTTTGGCAAGTTGTATAAAAGAAATTTAGTTCATTTGTTTTCACTTTGGCCATTAATATTTGGAGATTTATAAATGCCAAGTCGTTTAACCATTCCAGTGAAAATTACATCAAAGATAATTTAACAAACGTTGGGTGGAAATAGGGATCCTATGTTGCAATGTTTCGTTGTGGCAAGCAAACACTATTCCATGAGCTATTTTTGGAATTGTCAACATATGCCGAAATGGAACAATCAACATGAATTGACCTTCAATGGTTCCTTTAGGTTGGGCACTACTTTGAAGCACTAATGCGAGTGGATCAATAACCGACACTGGCAATAAAGAGACTCCTATAATTACTTCATCAATGACACTCCAGTGTGCCAAAAATCAACATTTAGTTAAATAGTTAACTGATTTTTGACTTTGAAGCATTGTTTGAACTCATCTCATTTTCAGGAACTATATTTATTATAAGTTTCTTTATGATCCTTCAAAACATATTCATTGTCAATTTCAACCCATGTTTATTGTCACAAATAAACAACCTATTCATGACTTATTCAATATAACTTTAAAATTTATAATTCAGCTTGAGTTAAATTTAGAATCAATTTCAAACCCATTAAAACTTTCAAAGTGCACCTCATATTACTATAAATAGGCACAATGTTTAAAATGTCAGTTTATGACCCACTCACCTTGCTTTAAAGAGCAACTAGTTATTCTCGCTTAGAAGTAATCTTTAAAATAACCTTTTAACCCCTAATAGTCCCACCATCATTTTGTGGTCAATGTCTATCTTACCTTGCCATCTTATTAGTTAATTCCATTGTGGAATTGCAAACAAATCTTATTTTTCTAATATTCAAGTTTAAACATATAGTAAATTGGATTAACTTGGTATAAGTGTATTGCAAATTGAAGTTGCTACTACCCACGAAATTATGAAGTAAAAAATATACAATATACAATACTTTTGAAGTGTTCAAGATTTTATTTTAGGAAGAAAAAATAGTGTTTTCATGATCAAATCTTTGACCTTTCCTTACTAATCAGTTGAAGACGAAATTTGAACCAATTATAAAAAAGTTCATATGTTTAAAATAAAAATTGACTTTTTGATAAATGATCACACTTAACCCCTAAACGTTAGAACATTCAGAAAGTGAACGATTAATAGATTCAAACCTTTCTCACGTTCTCATCAATGCTTGAATGAAAGTCATTCAATTTTTTGGAGATTCTTCACCTAGTTGTTGTCCTATCTATTGGTTGGATTTAGTCATACTTTATTACATATTTTTCTAAAATCCCAAATGCAGAAGTATGTCAAGTCGTTGACCAAGCAAAATTGCATTGACTGTAATTCAGAAGTAGCCTTGCAAAAAACGAGGTCATAGATTTAAGAAACACAAAAATTTCAAAGAATCACCACGTTTAACCCCTAAACATTCTTAACCTTTTCAGATCTGGCAGTTTTCTAAATATGCATTATAGAATGCAACTACTAGGAGTGGTATTCTCAAATTGATGAATGAATAAAAGTTGTACATTATGTGTTTTAGATTCTATCCATTCGGTTAGATTTGCGATTGCAATCACTAATATTTGTGTATTCAATTTCAAACTTAAAATTTAACGCTCTTTTGTAATATAATTACAAATAAAATACTGACAATCTAATAATGAAATTTTTGGGATGGATTGAAATGTAATACTCTAAGTGTAGTAATTTTTGGATATTTTTAGTAGCTTAATTTTAGTAGTTGACTTTTTCAAAATCACTTTTAGACTAAAATCTTCAAAATTTTGGGTGAAACACTACAACATGAAAAGAGGCATACAAATTTCACAAATCATCCCCTTTCTAATCGGATCACACATGCACGGAGCTAACTTCCCATAAAAGTTTCAATGAAAAATCCACGCTGCCAAAAGTGCATGATGGATGAGAAAACGGACTTCAAATCCGTACATCATGCAAAACATGCATGGTTGGGCGGTTAGGGGTTAAGAGTATCTCATTTCAAATTCACTCCAACAAATTTTACTCAAAAAATATAAAAAAAGTTGTTTGTAATCGAATTTAGTAGGAATTTTTAATTTTAACTTTCAAATTTTATAATTTAATATTGGTGATAATATTAGTGAATCAAACCATACATATGGAATCTAAAATTCAATATCCATGACTTTCATTTGTATACCAATTGTAAAATATTCTTCTAAATAGTAGTTTATGATGTTTTCTCTCAAATCTTCAATTCTAGGGACACCCTGGTACGTTCAAGGGTTAATCCCTAAATACCTACAACCCTCTCCAAGTTGGGCTATTTTGCAAAGATGCACTATAAAATGCAATTAAGAGAGATAATTTGAACTTGATGTATGAATGGGTGTTTTCACACCAGGGTGTCATAATTCTTGACAAAAAAAAAATTATACTGTTGTAAAGCTAAAATACCTCAAACAATCCCAAACAGATCCTTATTCATGATAATTTTGAAAACAAAAAAATGTCAAAAAAAACTATGCCTACTTAGGACAAATTACCACTTGCCACTGGATTCTAGCCTGGAGACTAACATAGAATTGGTGAGACTCCAACTCAAATCCTCCTTCTAACATAAAATCCAATATAAAAAATATGTAGTCATTTTCAATTCACGTGTTTCTTTTCAATTACTTTACTCATGTAACGATGTAAATCCCTATGTGAACCCTTAACCCCTAAGTGATGGAAAGAACATTTTATGTTGTTGTCCTTTTTTTATGAGTTGTACAAGATGAAAAAAATTATTAAAAAATAAAAATATTTTCTAATTGGAAATGAAGTCAAATTTCCAACCCAATTTGAATCATGTCAATTCAAGCTAAACTCCACCGAGGATACTTTTTAAAAAACAAACACTTCTAAGTCGTCGAGTGTTACAAAAGTTACTACTTGGTGAAAGTAATGATGTATTTTCCTTTAAAAAACTGGCATTTCAAATTTTAGGATAGTATGACTAGTTTTAACCAATCATTCCAAATTTAAAATTCTAAAATTATAATTTTTAATTTAAAAAGAATTGAAGTCCAATGCTTCTAAATTCATTACGTGAAGATCTAAAACTATTTAAGGAAATTTAATCTTATGGATACTTTTAAAACATCAAGATTTTCATTTTTCTCCTAAACCAAACTTCAACAAAGATAAAGAGGTCGCATATTATAACACATCTACATTTTGTCCAATATCCCTCCATCGTTTAGGAGCTAAACATTGTCATTTTTTAAATTAGAGAATAAGGTGCGTTTTTGAGTTTGAACTTCAAAATATAAAAGCAATCTACATTTAAAAAATGTAAATACATATAATTCTTGTCATGGATGATGCTTAAAAATACTCATAAACACAAATATCCATTATTTTAAAATCATGGTCAAAGTGGATTGAAAACTAAACAAAATCAAGCCCAATAGATTGAAATTCATGTTTTAACACTTTAGTATATAGATGCCCACATTCTTGTCATTGATGTGTCAAAAAACACAAATGACGAAAAATCCAACAATAATTGGATTTTGAATTGTAAAGTATAAAATTTGAGATTCCTAATCCACATCTTCTTAAAAAGAACATTTTAATTTGGAGCAATTCAACTATCAATGTATATCTATGAAAAAGCGTTAAAATATTGCAATTAAGTTTTGAAAATATAGAAAAGACTTACAAATACAACACATGTACTATGCAACATTTCTTGTGTTTGGAAGTTGGTTATCTTGTCTTATTTATTTAAAACCTCCTGTCATAAGGGAGTGAAGCCTACACTTTAATACTTTGTTTTGGTTACTATAGTGTCCATCCTCGCAAGGGGAGAGTAGTATTGTCCCAATGTCCCTTTGTCCCGTGGGCATCGGGTCATTGACATTATGAACAGACACTTTATTCACGCCGGCCCTTTCTATAGGGTTGGTGTTTCTATCTATCTATCTTATTTATTTACATTGCAATCTCTTGTTCATGTTCCATTAGTGAATATACTTTGATCTAAATCAATGTACCAACTCCTTTCATAATCAATGTACCAACTTACCTATAAATTTTTGTCCAAAATCATGTATGGATAAGTCACTCTCAATTATAAAATTCACAATAATTATGTGTAGGTCCATTCTTAACCTCTAAAAAACCACAACTATGTTTTCTCTCCAAACACTCCAAAGCTGCCTAAAAGTACCCCTTCCTATAAAAAGGAAGATAGTTTTTTGATCTAAAACCTTTTTGACCAATCAAACCGTAGGATATTTCAACCATTACAACTAGAATTTCCTAGCACCTACAAAATTTCAATTGTTTAAAGTTTCTTCAACGGTATGATTCTAAACTACAAAGTTCGTTGTAGTTTCTTTTTCCTGGTCCGCTCCTCGAGGTTGAAACTTTCTAAAAATGCCCAAAATGCAAAGTTTAGTCACAAATTCGGTCAAATGAATTTGGCAATTGTGTATATGAGGGTGTTAGATCATTGTGTGCAAAATTGAGATGCATAGCTCATTGTATGATATTTTTTAGTAGTTGAGTGCAATTAGGTATTTCACCTTTGCATGATTGTATTCTTTGTATCTATACACCAACTAAGTACGCAAATTACCATCCCAACTTCATTACAAGGAGAAAAATCACCACAGAAAATCTCAAAAATCAAGGATCAATACGGATTCTACACTTAGCTCACAACAATAAAAAAATTAGCTTTAGTCCTTTGGGGATTAACATCAAATACTGCAGCATGGAGATGTTGACATATGCCATTGCTAAACATCTTCAATTTTATTTTTGAAAAGACAACCCAAATCTCATCTAACTTCAACGTCATACACCATCCAAACTCTCCTTTTTTAACTAGGCATTATGCACTCGGTTATGCAAGTCAAAGGCATACTATGATCTTTGAATCCAACGGTTCGATCTTCACAAGGTATAACTGGCATTTGATTAATGAACTCCAAATCGCTCGAGTGGGTCTATATATCCAAAATTGACTCATTTCGGTCAACTTCTTTGAAAATCTCTAAATGCTTTTCAAAAACCTATCCCCCGAACCTATCTTCATATTCAAAGTGCAAAATATTGTATTCCTACGCTTTGCAAACCACCTTTTAAAATTTCAAAGCATTTAACCGTGCGGATGTCATGAATATAGTTAATGAAGTAAGGGTTTTCAAATCTTAAATTCTAAAAATCCGGGAGCCTTGCTTTAAACAACTCCAAACTCTAAAAACATATTGAAATGGTGGCCATTTCAACCATCCTCGATAGTAATTAGCTAAAAAAAAGTAGAGACAGACTTTGACATTTTAATCGGCCAAAAGGCATAGATCCATCAAATAGTCCCAATAAAATCATTATTGATGATGGTATTCAAACTAATGAAATGGAGAAAAGCAATTGCGCCTAGGTAAAAGGACAAAATTGCTCAGCAAAATTGAGAAAACCAAGCCCCATATACTCGTGTTCACGTCATCAAAGGTAAAAATGTCTCCAAGTGATTTGCATCCTTCCATGGTTCCTTTCTACCGAGAATCCACATTTGACTAAGGTTGGATGTTCTAAACCCACTACCTTCCCAATTATGACATGTTGTGCTTTTTTGGAGCCACTAGAGTTGAGCCTCAAAACCCTCGATATCACTATTCAAGTAAACCAATGGATGACGAGGACGACAGGAGTGACGATAGAGCTGAACGAGGACGAGCCGGGACGCCAGCCAGTCACGCCACTCACTTGTCCCACGCATATGTAGCTGCAAGCTGCAGCCTTCGTTGATGAAGATACACGTGGAAGGTTAAGAATGGCTCGCTATTTTTGGCAAGTTATTGAATATTGCCTTAGGAGCTCAACTAGGGCTGTAATAGACCTGAACAATGATTACAAATGGCTGCAAGGGTTTTGACCACCTGGGAGCGCAACAACATCTTGCAGGATCTCGCCAATCTCTCGACGAGAACATTGTGGCATTTATACCGGTGCCCCATCAACAACCGGCGGTTGAGGTCAATGTGCGTGAGCCTACTTAGGCCAGACAAGCCAGGAGGGCAGTACAGTCCACCCTCGATAAATGTTACACTCATAAACGTTAACTCATTATATTTGTTAGCAAAATCGTACTCCCCTTGTATTGCTAACTAGAATGTTGACTATGTTAAATGTTAACAATGTTAAATGTTAACAATAATTTATTCCCCTCTTTTGTTAATTTCCCCCTTATAAATGTTAACCTACGAAATACATCCATTACTGTGATCAAATTATTCCTCTGGACTATATTGTGGAGGGTACCGTATGAAGGTTCAGAAGGTCTTTATATTTGTTAAACATTCAAAAAGCTCCCTTTATAACTGTTACAACGTTAACTCACTATAAATGTTAGGAAAATTTTACTCCAGAGCCTAACATTTATAGAGGGTGGACAGTAGTCTAGGCCAATGATCTCAGAACCACTTTATGACATTTAGAACATTTCGACCTCCCACATAAATGGTATCTACTTTTGCTACCCAATGCATACAATACTCACGATACCTCTATAATATCCGGCAATACCCTTGATATATTAAGGTGATACCATGATCATATCCGCGGCTATCACCTCATGAAGTTGCTACATATTTACATCATGATGAGCATTCTCACTATATCTCAATTTTTTTTTCATTTTCTTTCTATGTATGTTTAGCAGCCCCATTTTTTTGGGTAGAAATCCAGCTAATTTTAGCCAGTTTTGAGATCACTGGTCTAGGCAGTCCAAGGAGCCAGAGAGAGCAGGCAGGGTGCAGACTGCGTAGCACTGACCTTCCTCGCTTCCTTGAGGCGTGGCGAGGCAAGGCAAAGCAAGTGAGGCCAGCTCAGGTCAGGGGCAGGGACGATACGAAAGAGCCCAACGACTGACTGACTCACTCACTGCGCTCTGAGGGGGGGAACAACAACAACAACCCAAACTCACTCACTCACAGCCCCTCCCTTCCCTCCCCTTGCCTTCCATGGCTATGGCGATCCCCCATGGCCATGTCCACCTCTCTCTAGTCTTTCCCTAGTCCTCCCCCCCCATCTCCTCTCTTCTCCTCTTCCCCGCCCTCGTCGGCTGCTGGTGCTGCCATTGCGTGCGTCTTTTTTGGCGTCCTTGTCGTGTCGTTTCGTGCCTCTTTTCCGCTCCCCTGGGGTTTGCTGTTTGTTTGCCGCTCGCCCGCTCGCCCGCTCGCCCGCCGTGGGAGCGTTATGGTTTTGGAGTGTGCGAGGACTTGAGGTTGGAAGCGGCGGTGGCGCAGCATTAAGAGTTAAGAGGCGTTGGCCTGGCCTGGCGCGGAGTGAGGGCTCGTCTTTGTGGAGCGGCATGTGCGAGGTGCAAGGGGTGGTGTCTCTTGGCAGCGGCCTTTGATAAGGTCGGGTTTGACGAGTTTGGTGCTGTTTGTTGAGATCTCGCGGGCTGGTTTGGAAAGGATCTGTGGAGTGCACTCGAGGTATGCCATTGGTGGCGACGGAAGCTGTGGAAGGGAGAGGATATGAGGCATGGATGGGGAATGGCGGGCAGAGGAGACGGTGCTGCGGGGAGCATGTGAGCATGCGATAGGTTGCCCGAGACAGGTGTTGGCGCCGGCGCTCATGCTATGCATGTGATGCACCTTGGCTTCGCGAGGGTTGCTCAAAATGTAAGCTTTTCTTCTCGACGTAAGTAGGATGCTGACATTGACTGCTGACTCAAATTTGCTGCACGCATTTGACACGTCCGGTCCCGGCGAACTTCTTGTCTCGACGGACATCATTCGCGATGTCATTGCGGGACGGCACATGTGCGAAATTGCTTCCGACAGATGTGGCCTGTAATTTCTTAGCCGAGGAGTTACCCGTGTGGCGTTACATTGGCGGCATATGTTCGTAATGTTCGCGAGTCGCGGTATTTTTTGGTCACGTTGGACTTGTGAACTGATTGTTCGTCCGGACTTTTCGAGTGGTTAAGCCAACAATCGACGTGAATGCAATAGCACGGCCATCACCTAATTTCCGAAGAACTGGAGAGCCGAAACGGGTGCAGTCGATAGCGGTCACAGTTTCAGCGGGATTTTGAGGCCTGGACGTTGTTGTCGATTGGTTGGATGAATGCATTTGCCGAGCGAGTGTGTGTTGTTGGCTTTGGGAGTGGAGATCGCCCGGCATTCGGAGAAGTGGAATCTAATGTGTTATTTGTTGGTGGAATTGCAGCCGTAAAGGCCATTGTTTGCAGCGGCGCGCAGCTCGTTTGAATTTAGCTTGAAGCTCCGGCGGACACTCGGGAAAGGATAGAGAAGTAGGGATTTACCTCTGGGGACTGTGAGCCTCGTATGGCATCTGCAACCGCCGCTGCCGCCAGTAGCCTAAATATGATAGGAGGTGGAGGAGCTGCCCAAACCAAAGCTGGTTCTAGCGGCGTGGAATCGTTACCGAAAGAAATGCACGACATGAAGCTGCGGGATGATAAAGTGGACCACAGTGATGACAAGGTATGTAAAAGCGCCTCTTTTGTGTCGTGGCGATGGCGCAAATTTATGCGCTGTGCAAGTGCGGGCAGGAAGCATCATTATTATTGTTTATTTCTGTGAGCACTGTGGAGGATGTTTGTAATTTTTTTGCCAATGCAGTTATCTTTTGTCGACAGTCAACGTCTGTTGCCTTGGGTGGATAGGATTAGTTTATATCGTTTGTGACCGGTCTTTGTGGGCTTGGCACACCGGAATGCTGGAAATTTGCAGGAGATCGAGGCAACAGTAGTGGATGGGAATGGCACTGAGACAGGCCACATCATTGCTACGACCATTGGAGGGCGAAATGGCCAACCAAAGCAGGTATTTTGATGAGACTTTCAGACGATATGACTCCAGTGCATCGGGCAAATTGGTTGGGGCGAGTCCCTCCACATTTTTCGTGGATGGAAGTGGAGCACGGGTTACTGTTTAGTGTGTGGATTTTCTTTGTCATGGTTGGGAGGAGTGCAGAGCATTGTTGACTTCATGGTGATTCTTGTTCTGTTCTTTTGATGGGGTGGTCTTCCATGTAGCAAGGTTGAAACAGAGCAGTGCACCTATCAATGTGTTCTGTAGGGTGTACAGCTTTGTAATGGTTTGATTGTATGGGACATTGTCGGGAGTAAGCTTGAGGAGTACTGGACTGATCTTTGATTGGTGGTCGGATTGGTTTGAATCCTGCAGACTATCAGCTATTCAGCAGAACGTGTTGTTGGCACAGGATCATTTGGGATTGTCTTCCAGGTAATTACAATCTTGAGTGCGTTCAGTATCCGATGCAAACGAATTCTGTACTGGGTACAGGTTTGCGGAAGGTGTTGGTATTTGAAAGGGGAGGTGTGGTGGTTTTGTAAGTGAGGGATTCTGCTTACATGGAGGGGATATGGAGCCCGGGGTTGTATTGTACACGTGATACCTGCAGCTAACCCGTCGGTGTTACAATGGTTCTGGTAGAGTCCACAACGTTGCTAACCGCAGTGGTGACCCGTGGTGCCAGGCCAAATGCATCGAGACTGGGGAGACGGTGGCCATCAAAAAGGTTCTCCAGGATAAGAGATACAAGAATCGAGAGCTGCAAATCATGCGACTGTTGGACCACCCGAACATCGTAGCTCTGAAGCACTGCTTCTTCTCCACTACCGATAAAGACGAACTGTATTTGAACTTGGTTTTGGAGTACGTGCCTGAAACTGTGTATCGTATTGCAAAGCACTACAATCGCATGAATCAGCGAGTGCCCCTCGTGTATGTGAAACTGTACACTTATCAGATATGCCGCTCCCTGGCTTACATTCATAGCGGCATCGGTGTGTGTCACCGAGACATCAAGCCGCAGAACCTGCTGGTATGCCTGTTTTCCATACCTTGTTATATACAGTGCACGATTTTTTTGTACAGGATTGGCTAGTGGTGTTGCCTGAGAATGGTGGTGTAACGAGTTTTGGCTCCTTGTTCAGGTGAACCCTCACACACATCAGCTGAAACTGTGCGACTTTGGAAGTGCCAAAGTTCTGGTAAGAAGCAGATCCTCTTGATGCTTTGGACTGTTTGCAGAGCACAAATTGGGAGCCTTTGTTGTTGATGAGGTTTCTTTCCGTGTTTTCAGAGGTGGTAATATTTAGTTTTTATTTTCTTTGTTCTGGTGTTTGCTCTCATTTTTTAGAGCATGTTTAGGGTCTTTTTGGGGTTTGCACGTCGAGGATGGTGACCATTGAGCCAGGAGGAGGCAAGTAAGTGCGTTTGGCTGAGATGAACCTGTTGTGCAGGTGAAAGGGGAGCCTAATATCTCCTATATTTGTTCGCGGTATTACCGCGCTCCTGAGCTGATTTTTGGAGCAACCGAGTACACTACCGCTATTGATATATGGTCGATGGGTTGTGTCATGGCCGAACTTCTCCTTGGACAGGTGCACAGTGAGCTCTCTTATTGTTTTTGGAGGTGATGAAGACTTGCGGTGGACTCTGGTTTTAGTGTCTATATTTTGTCCGAGTCACTAGCAGCAGCGTTGACGGCATTAGTTTCTGGTGCAAGTCAGAGGCGAAATGCATCAAGTTTGGCTGCGTCTTGTTGTGCTGTGTTCTGGATTTTGACGAGGCCTTTCTGATTTTCTTGCAGCCTTTGTTTCCTGGAGAAAGTGGAGTTGATCAGCTGGTGGAAATCATCAAGGTAGGACGCCAAGTGGTTTCTTTTGGAAAGTGCCCGTGTGCTGGTGGATGGATACGGCACTGGATTTGACGATGCTCGTGTGGAAGGATTCTGCATGTGTTTTGGTTGTGTGGTGTTTAGCTGTTGACCACTGCAAGGTTGGGAGGAGGACTCTTACCAAATGGTGTGCTGTGTGATAGGTACTGGGGACCCCAACTCGTGAGGAGATCAAGTGTATGAATCCCAACTACACGGAATTCAAGTTTCCTCAAATCAAGGCTCACCCGTGGCATAAGGTATACTTGGTCTGTGTGTGCTTTGTTTGCTTCTTTGGCCGTTCCTGTTCCTATTCCCGTGCAGTGGGAGGTCCCATATATCTGACTGGAGGATATGTGGCACATGTCCTTTTCATTTAACAAAGAATTGATACTTTACATCCTTTTTCCCTGGTAGTTGGATTCCCTCCCCACTGTGATTGCAGGAATCAATTGTCCGTTCACCCCCGATTGACGTGGAACTGGTTTGATGTTGCGATGATAGGTTTTCCACAAGCGCATGCCGCCCGAAGCAGTGGACCTGGTTTCCAGGCTCCTTCAGTATTCTCCAAATCTTCGGTGCAATGCAGTAAGTGACTGTTTGGTGTGGGGTCTTTGTTGAACTCGTGTGCAGAGTTGTGATGAAGGTGGAGTGCGAGGTTTGTGTAGTGCTGTTGAGAGCTATGATTGGTAGAGTGATATTGTAGTTTTACAGACGGTTTCTATGATCCCGCTGACTTGGTGCGCTGCATGGGAATGAACCGTTTGCAGTTGGAAGCTTGCGTGCATCCATTCTTTGATGAACTACGAGACCCCAACTGCCGCCTGCCCAACGGCCGGCCACTTCCCCCTCTATTCAACTTCAAACCTCAAGGTGGGTCATCTGCCCTAGTCCAGCGCAAAGTGTTTGACGATGAAAATGCCGTTTGTCCTCTTCTGGCGCGGTTGGTGTCGGTTGTCGAGGGTCAGCATTTCATGGTTTCCAGTGTGGCTTCGGTAAATTGGTCGCGGTTTAACGCGTGAATGTGTGGTGACGGTGCAGAGTTGAAAGGTGCGACACCCGATATCCTGCAGCGTTTGATACCCGAGCACGCAAGGAAGCAAAACCCGATGCTTGCGCTGTGAGCGGTGCCTCGAGTGCCGATGGAAAACTCTACTTTTTCAAAAGTTTCCCCTCCTTTGAGGACTGGTCAGCTTTGTTGAAGGGCATCATGGACTCTCTCCTTTCTGTCTAATTTGATCACGTTCAGTCACCCAGTCTGATCCGGACCCCTGCTTTTGGTCTCTTTTATCCAAGGGGAACTTAGAAGATGTTTAGCATGTTCCCGTTGTCAGGAAAGGTTGTCCTGTGCTAGTAAAGGCTTGCTGTCACGAGGCTGGTGAACCTTCGGACTCTTGAAATGCGGGAGTTTGCAAAAGCTTCCCGATGTGGGTTCTTTGGTGTACCTATGGGAGGGCTCTCTGTGCATGTATATTTATGAGAAATCTGCATCTACGCGTATCCTCACGAGTCTGAGCGTGCACCCTAAACCCTAAATTCAAAGGGCAGCGAGCTGAGATATTATTACGCTAGTGAGCCTCAGTTGGGCTGTTACATATAGGGGCCTTCTGGGTGTTAGGAAGTGTAACGGAATCCGATGTGGGGATGAATCCAATGTAATCTTCTTGCGAAATTCAAGTGCGTTTATCCAATTTTCCCAATCCCTTGTCGGTCGCTGGTCAAAGCGGCCACAATCTGTATAGTACTGGATTCCTGGCCTATTCGAGGAGAGGGTCCTGCAGAGCTACGCTTTTAGGCCTATCCAGTGTGTGGGTGGCTTTATTTCGAGCGACTGGTTTGTTGCAGCAATCACGTGGCATCCACCCACTTAGAATCCAATGATAACGCTGTTCACTCTCATGCTTGAATGACAGGTTGGAATCCAATGATATCACTGCTCACACTCGTATGAATGCTTCGATGAGAGGTACAACTGTAGGGCTAGGCAGCCATTTTCCATCCGTTCATGGGCTGAAGCAGCTGGCACTCATAAAACCTTCTTTTGGCGTGTTGGTGGCTACAGTTAATGCCGGTGATGAAGGATCTTAATTTTCAGAGTCTTGGTTTTTGTCCTCCCGTGTTCTGGCATTTTTGATGGTTGTGAGAATTCCACATATGGCACCAACTTCACATTTCTAAAGAGTCCAATGCAGCAAGTATTGGAAGGCAAAATCCATCAGATGGCAAAGGGAAGATACAAATGATATTTTGTTATGTAGGTGATAATGCAGAGATGCGGATCTACTACCACTGACTGGTAGAGAATCAAGTCTTAAATTTACTGAGAAGGCCTCACGGCTTGCCATGTCTAGAACAATGTAATCGGAGTACCAAGGTTTATTTATGAGCTAGCCGAATTTTTTTGGAGATTTTTGAACGAGTTCACAATGATTGGGGTGAAGTACCAATGTAAAATTGTTGAGGTCGGAAATTGACCAGTTTAAGGGAGAATAGACCAGCAATATGGCGGGTTAAGGCATCATGGTTTGGTTTGGGATTTTTACCTAGAGTAATTTTTTATTTTACACAAGTAGTGGAAGGGACTAGGGACAGGGTGGAAAATTTTACTAGGGTAATATTAGTCATAAGGTCAAAAATCATGGAGGCTAATTAATAGTTCGTTCCTTAACTTTTGTTGTTGTCAATGGCCAATTAGTGTTTGAGGCTCTAAGGAGCCTGAGACTCTCCCACGAGTATAAGAAGAGTTTGAGCCCCTTGGATAAGGTTCCCCGCTTCTCCATTGGAGTTTCTTTCTCTACCCCATCCTACTCTGAGCTTTCGCTTCTACTCTTGTGTTTTCAATTTGTGTTTTCAAGCTTAGTGATGTTTTCAAGCTCCGTGCTTGGCTTTGAGCTATGTGGATGGCTTCATGCTGGTATAAAGATTAGGGTCATGACCTTTTGTTGTTGGCTATCAGTGTGTAATTCAAACTCCAAGCACTTTAGCGAAACAGAAGCGAAAATGGCCTTCGATCAACCTCTTTTGGTTACACCTTAACCTCTTGTTTTTTTGTTTTGTTTCAAACTTGTCTTGTCCTTCATACCACTGTAACTTGTTTATTGTAAGAGCTTTTTTTAAAATCGATAATATCAAGTATCGACAATTTGAACACAAAGAGTTTGAAGAAAAAAGTCACTAAATTTTTTTGGTTTCTTTAAAACGACCCTAGCACTAAAGGATTAAGACAATGCACAAACGCTCACAAAGAAATTTTCAACACATGCCTAACTCTGGCACTTGAATTTTAGTTTATTGGCTCTAACCGTAGGGAAGAGCCATTGCATAAACACTCGTTTTTTTGGGGTTAAATACCGTTGCAGCAAATATATTCCGTCCATGATTCCACTGAAAATGCATTCTCATCCTTCATCATTTTTTGTCCTTCACCTATTCTATTCCGGTCAGAGCTCCTCCGAGAGCTGCTCGTAGTGTAGCTGCTTGTTTATACAATAGGAATTGTGCACATACACACACGAAGACGGTTCCACATAAAGATCTGTCCTACCAGAGTTCCAAAAGGGCCAAACACATATCTGAAAATTATTTCCTGTAGCATTGTAAATATGAACCCAATACAACATAGAACAAGATCCAATAAATCTCCTTGTTGATTTCAGAATAGTAAACATACTCAGCAACTGAAAGCCAACTGGAAGGAAAACATATGTCAATAGAGTTAACCAAAAAGTTAGCGCAAAGAGGAAAGTTTGAGAAACTTGTGTTGAGTTCTTAAACTCATTTTAAAATATAAATAGACCAAAAACTAATTTATAACCAGTTGAGAGACAATTTAAAACAAAGAATTGTCATTATTCTCCGTATCTCACTCCGGCCCATGGTCAACAAAGGAACAATTTATGACACCGCAATATTCAATCCAAATATAGTTCTATAGAGAAGTTAGAAGAAGAGCGAAAAGGGAGGTTGGATGCACTTCTTTTCGGTTAACTTTGCTAATATTTGGAGTTCGCATTTGCCTCCAAAATTTTGAAGAGTCATTAACCCTTTAGTGCCCAAGTAACCGCTAAGTGGTCATTAGATCCCCTAAAATTGAAATGTTGTAAAATCTGTGAACCATCTCATCTCAGTCCGGCATCTGAAGTTTAGATGTATAACTTTTGATTCTACAAATGATGCAAAAATAAAATTTGGAATCTGACTTTCTTAGACATCCAGACACCTATGTAGAAAACACTTAAATATTGTAAATACCTCAAAATAAAGCAAATACTACAAATACAACACATGTACTATGTGGTATTTCTTGTGTTTTGAAGTTCGATCGTTATCTTGTATTTATTTATTTTGGACTGTGTTTTCTTGTTCATGTTCCATTCGTGTATGTATTTTGATCTTGATCAATGTACCATCTCATTTCTTATTTTTATGTATAAGTTTTGTCCTAAACCGTACATGGATGAATCACTCTCGCTTATAAGATTCACAAAAATTATACATGAGTCCATTCTTGACATGAAGTATTGCAATGGGGAGGTGTTGCACAAGAGCTTCACTTTCATTTTTGAAATTTAACCCAAATTCTATTTAACCTTAAAGTCACACCCCCCAAAATCTCATTTTTGAATGTGCATCATACAATTCAAAGGCATACTATAAACTTGAAATCCCACGGGCCGATCTTACTAAGATTTAACCAAAACTTGTTTCATTAAGCTATACTTACATTTATACAATTGAATATTATTAATAGTACCCCTAATTTCAACAGAGAAAGTTGTAAAAAAACATCACCCAAAAAACTCTTCAGAACCACCCAGGGCACAAAAGGGTTAAGGTAGGAATCCGTGTCTATAAATTATCGGAATTGGGTACATTGTTGGTTTTGGGTGCTCCTACCTTATATTACACCCAGACTAAAGAAAATAAAAGTATGAAAACACTTTGCTTGTCTGATGCTTAAACCCTCAATGCCGAAGAGACCAAAAAATGGCACATGCATGAACTGGACTGTAGAATTCCAATGTTGCGTGGATGATTTCCATCCAGTTCTTTATGAGAAGGACTTTTGCTTGATGATGCCACCTCTTCAAGTTAAATTCAAATCATTCAAGCTATTTTTAGATTTTACATGGATCCCAACTACAAAAAGAATCGTAAAAACGGTTCACCGTGCAATGTATTTTGAATGTTTTTGCTTGTTCTACTTAACCCTTTAAGGTCCTGATTCAACACTGTTTTCAAAGATTTGTTATAAAATGTTTGATAAAAAACTGAAATGGAGTTGATGTACAAAGCAAAGTTATAGATGTCAATGTGAAGATAACATCTATACGGCTGGATTCATAATATTTTTTATTAATATTTTTTAATTAATTTTGCAAGGTTTTCTCTTGAAATTCAATTAAAAATCCAAAATTAACATTAAAATTTTAAAAAATATTGTAATGAAATTGGAATAACATACACTACAAGATGGTACGGTTTTCACTATTTGATTCTTTTTATTATGGAAAATCATGTTTAAGGTCTCACTTTTTGAACTAAAAATGAAACTTGACATAAATCACTTTTACTATTTTTCAAAAACTCTCAATATCTTATCTTGAAGATCCGCACCGTACAAATGGTAATCAACTAGCACAAGATTTTTTTTAAAATTGAATGGATGAAAAACATCCCTGTGCGTGGTGAAGGGACGCATCCTGAAATCATCCATCGTCCAGATTCTAGACACAGGCACGTCCAAGGGTTAAACTAAATTTAGGCCATGAAAATGAATTCCACTGCATTTGAGCTTAGTCAACAAAATGAAGTTTGCCAAGTCTAATTTCTACTCCACTTCGAATTTTTGGAAAAGTTCGAGAATTGAGTGTTTTATTGTAGTTACAAGTTTGGTATGTATCACCAAGGTGTAGCAAAATTTCTAAATTTAGACACAAAGATTTTCATCGACTAAACTTTTCTTCATTGTAATTTGAACCTTAAGTAAAAAAATCACAATTTTCTAGTAGATTTTGTAATTGATATAGATTTTCTTTGCAATCACTTCAAAAAACCATAGTAATTTCAAAATTTTACCAAAATTTATGAAAAATTCATAATTTGAAAAATTCATGATTTGTAGTAGACATGTGACTTCATCTACTAAAAATACAAATTTGAATTTTTGTGTTATTTTTAGAAGGAAAAACTGAGTGTGACAGATAAAACATGATTCCATGGTCATAGGCCCAACCTTTAGGGGTTAAGAGAAAAACATTCATCAAAACCAAAAAGATGACAAGGAGTACAACAGACTGGACTACTCTGATATGACTCACTTGACCCAATGAGATGGCGTATTCCCATGACAGGCAACTCGAACATAAAACAGTACGAAGACTAAACTTATGCATCATCTTGACCTTCACAGACACCAACCATTCGCATGATTGCTGTAATATACATTCCTCCCACCTATCACCTCGTCTTCACAGCATCGTAATTCATGCACAAACATGCGCATTGTCATTGTCAGCTGGCTCTTCTGAGAACGCTCATCCAAAGTCGAGCTATCCCTCACACCTCACTGATAGAAAACTGGACCTTCGATGGGCTCAGCGGCTGTCTCCATTGACGAGGGCGTGTCCCACCAGTGAGAAACATATGCAAACAACAATGAATCAACTGCCTATACCGAATAGAGCCGTTACAAACACTCCTATATCAGGGGACTGGTCTCTCTGGTTATTTGCACGATTGCAATCTCGAGACACCTTTGCACTATCTAATCGCACATATAAAACGTTAACCTTCACCATTTGGGAGCCACTTCCAACCTTAAAGCCACCACAATCTATATGCACCGAGGGAAGTGAGTGCCACCAACATATCCACCGGCCATTGATCTTCGCACACTTTGTTCAAACTGACGAGGATTATCCCTCAACACTTCTGCCGCTTCGTGATTGAGGGGATCATCTGGATTGGGATCCTGCAAAAAAATCATTTATTAGACACCACCAATACTATCCGTATTATCCTCAAAGTCACGCAGAGAGCTGGAACATGCAGGAGCCATGAAAATCAAGTGACAACCAAGTGACATGATGTTTATCATGCAAGTTCCCATGAAACTGTGCAGCCAAACAGCATATTGTCACAAGCAACAGTGGACACCCAACCTCACGACCTTCACTTTCCTTTACATCCTCAACTGATCATAAAACCACTCATCCATGTGCACGACCTTAGGTTCAAAACCAGCCGCCAAATGAAGGAAACCCTAAAAGACTTCTTGCTACATCTTTCAACTACGTACAATTCTTGCACACATACGAACCAGGCGAGAAAAGTAAATCCACCACCAAGCACTACAAACAGACAGCCACCTCATGAGGAAAAATCTAACTACAGACCATTAGGCTGTCAACTGGTGTAACAGGGTATGCCACAAACGCTTTGCATAAAAAGAACATATATATATATATATATATATATATATATATATATATCCACTGTGCATGTACAAACTGCTACAAGAGTCTTGATCAACTAGCACATGCATAACATTAACATCTGAAAATCATTACATGTCTCTTTCTGCTCGCAAAGACAAGTTTCATATACACAGCAAACGAGATAAAGAGCGCATACCAAGAAAAGATACTGAAGGCCATAAATGATGGAGTTGATGCTTAGAACAGGCTTCCAATCCTCGCGGAGAATATTCAAACACACATTGCCCTCCAGATCTATATTAGGATGGTATACCTGCGCCGTTGTAATTGCCCAACATCAGAATGACCTTTCCAGGAAAATATCAAGTGTCCTACGTGATGCCCACCTCTGTTCGCTTCTAGAGAACAGGAAGAAGATGACACAAACAAAGGAGCAAATAGGTTCCCTTCTGTTCACATAATGCCTTACCTTGGTCTTGCACTTCACTTTGGGAGCTTCGTGAGGGTACACCTGTGAGATTGAGAAACTGAAGACGAATGTACCACCTCTGCAAAAGCATACCAGTCCCAACACACGCATGAGCGGACCCAGTACAACAGAGCAATCGGCACCGTGCAAGAATCAGTAGAGAGCGAGAAAATCACGGAGAAAACGGTACATGAACTCACTGGTAGTAACCTTCATCTGGTCGGATGGTGATCTCAAAGCTGAGAAGATTGTCCTTGCCATTCGGGAAGTGTATAGCGGTGGTCTTGGCCAAATTCAACTCACTTATATCTGCAACATCGACTCATACTTGTTAAACCCTGAACGACACCAAATTGTAAACGAATCAAAACGAAAGAAACTCGGGGGCCAGGGACTGGATGCACAGTGACAATTCGACGGGAACCGACGCGAGCTCTCGTCAAATGAGATCAAGTCCGGAAGCAAATAAATGACACAACAACGTCAACGAAACCATTCACCAAAATCGATACGCACAGCATAGCCGCTAACCCTAAGTCAGTATCAAATGCTACGGAAGAGAATTCCTCAACGGAAGTGAAATGAGAACAGGAACGTGAGGAACAGGACCTTTCTGGACCCGCAATTCACCAGCGCTTTGCTTCTTGATAGGGCGGCCATTGTTATTCCGAGCATCTTCTTTTTGCTTCTGCTTAACACTAAATAGCTTAATCATCGTGAGCCTGCGTTCTCCCCTCGCTCCTTCTGCAAAACTCAACAACACTAACGTTCAATATACGTAAATTCAGCTTTCTAACCCTCCTAGAGACCAAGACTCACAACAGACAAAAAAACCACGACAACTCTTCATGGAACATCCGATCCAATCTTCGCAAATCCAACTCAGCTCCAAGCTCGATCCGGGCATATCACCACTTCCATTCACGCGCCAATTCCTTGTAAGCTGAGAAGGAAAAACAGTGAAATTCGCTCCCACACCGCGTCCGATCACGTCGGCTACCTCACGGCTGACTAAATGCCATTCCGCAAACCAGCCACGCGCATATGTATATACACCGAAATCTCCCCGGCAACGAGCGAATTCCCACCGCCTCACACGAATCGTGAGGCACCAAATACGAAACCACACCACGCACAAGGCCTACGACGCAGGGGGACGCAGGATGCCTTGAATTGCCCTGCGAGCGGCACACAACATGCCAAGGGGGGAATCTGTCGGGAAGAGGAGAGGGGAGAAGTTGGGTCACATACCTGAGAGGAAGGAGGTGGAGGGCCGCAAAGACGACGGGCAGCGGAGCTGCAGGCGAGGCGAGGGCAGAAGCACGAGACGAGAACAAAACAGAGAGAGCCAGAGAGCAAGAGAGAGAACAATTGCTGCACAAATGGATGCAAGTCGCAAGCAGGCAACAGCCCAACACGCGACGAGGGAGCGAGCATTTCTAGGGCTTTCGAACATTGACGACGACGACGACGACGACGACGGAGTCAGACGAAGACGGCGACGGGGCGGCAATGACCCACGTTTCGTCCGCCCGTCCGTCCGTCCGTCGCTCTGCCGGCGCGCGCGGGCCGGGTGATGCAGCAGTCACGCCGTGAGTGCCTTTTGATTTGCTGCACTTTCGTTTCACCTTCCCTCCATATGAATTACTTTCTTTGGGCACTACGTGGACGAGAACTTCAAATGTCGAGTTGACATGGCAAATCTATTATACAATATAGCTCGCTTTGTCTCACTCGACCGTTCTAAGCCCGGAATCTGTCGAGGAGACAACCCAAGCTCAATGTGCTCAACGGCACGGGTCCCACTAGTCTATTATACAATACAGCTCGGTTTGTCTCACTCGACCATTCCGCGCTGGAATCTGTCGAGGAAACAACCCAAGCTCAATGTGCTCAACGGCGCGGGTCCCACTATATTATACAATATAGCTTAGTTTGTTTCACTCGACCATTCCGCGCTAGAATTTGTCGAGGAGACAACCCAAGCTCAATGTGCTCAACGGCACGGGTCCCACTAGTATAGAATATAAAGAACTCCAGACCTTTAATAGAAACCGGCGTGAATAAAGTGTCTGTTCATCCTAGCTTTAGTACGATGTCCACAGGACAAAGTACCATTTCATGGTAAATATGGAATACTTTTTACACTAGGATTTTGAGGTGTGGCATATGCGATTTGGGGACGGCGGGTTTCGTTTTTTCGGGTTTAGGGTTTGTTTTCTCGGATTGCGGTTTTTCGTGGTTTAGACCACATGTGGCCCGTTTGCTCGTCCATTTTGGGCAGCGAAGAATCGTTTTTCCGCGTTTCAAGCAGCGGATCCACGGCCACAGGCGCTTTAGGGTTTGAAGTTTGGGACGGGTGATTGCATGGCCTCATGCCCCATGCTGAACCGTGAAGACCCCACCGGGGTTAAGAAGCGCAAAGCGCGAAACAAAACAACAGGGCAAGCCCCTGGACCGACCTCAAAGGCCGGGAACAGACAGCCAACGGCCAAGGCCTACCTGTCCACTAACCAGAAGCAAAACCCCGTCAGAACGCGAACAAAGATGCCCCATGCTGAACCAGATCAGGTTCGATGTATAGACAATAACGAAGGGAACGGATGGAGTGTTGACGGAGTGCGGATGAACCGTCAGTCGGTCGACATAGGGGGGCGGCGTGGACAGAACAGTGAGGGACAGAGGAGGTGTGGACGGACGTGTGTTTTGTAAACGGTGAAACATGCAAATATTAATTCCTTCAGTTTGACAATATTTCGTTTCACATGTGTTACACAAGCCTTGGCTATAGCGCACAAAGGAGTCTAGTGGGCAGCAAAAAATATTTAAATTCCTTGGCAACAAATGATGACAGTCATGGTTCCACAAGTTGTACGTAAATTGTAAACTTAAGAAGATGAGTTTACATTGCACTAAATGGTATAAACCTATATGTTTAGAATTAATCTGCTATTGGCTCTCTCACTACTGCGTCGACAATCTCACTCTTATATATCACAATGCCACACATACAATGTGTATCAGTGATGTATTCAGAGGACTTGGCAATCCAAACATTACCCTATGATTAGTAATCACCATAACTAAATTCTTTTCAAATCCATCAATAAGAATAAATGATTTCATTGTAATACACAACATTTTTGACGTGTTCTAGCAATACATACATCTACATCTGAAGTTATCATATGTCATTGGAACATTACAATACATTTATTTTTTCTAACTCAAACACTATATCTCCCTAAAATTAAATAGTGTCCGGGTTGAGAAATAGTACTAAACAGTCCATTTAGTGTACCGTATAAGCTCAACGAAATGCATGAATAAATGATTTGTTAGTAATATTGTTTGTATAAGGGATGGGGTCGATGACTGGATCTTATCCCTTGAATGTTTGGATCTCTTATGGATGTCGAAAGATAGAAAAGATCACCTCAAATGATGTGCACTTGGGAGGCCTCTATCTGAGGGTAAGGAAAAAAAGAGCAGGGAAAGGAAGAGAAAGTGCACCATTGCCAAGAAATCAAAAACCACATGTGTGATCTCATGAAGAGCTCTTCCCTAGATAGATAGATAGAAACACCAACCCAAAGAAATTCTAAATGGATGCAGCACCGGGACTTCCCGGGAGGTCACCCATCCCAGTACTATTCCGGCCCAAAGGCGCTTAACTTCAGAGTTCTGATGGGATCTGGTGTAGTAGCCTTGGTATGACCGCATCACTGCTCTTCGCTACTCAAACGTAAATTAAGATCAAGCTAGTTTGTTTTTCTGGAAGGCTGCAACTCAGGCTTTTCCAGAGAATGAAGACGATGTCGAGGCTGAGCCGGTGGTTGGCAATGCCGTTGTGGACTCTTCCCTTTCTTTTCTTGACCTGTGAGTTTTGCCTCGAAACTCAATGCGCACGAATTGAACACTGTAAGGTTGTTAATTCGAACTCAACGATACAAACTGAGCCTCTTAACCCCTAAACGTCCTCACCTATGTCCGATTTGGGCAGTTTTGCAAAGATGCATTATAAAATGCAACTAACATGAATACTTGAAACTTGATGTATGAATAAAAGTTATACATTTTGAAATTTGGATTCAATCTATACGGTTAGATCTTTGATTGCTATCACTAGCATTTTTCTATAAATTTTGAAACATAAAATAAAAAATTATTTTGTAATTCAATTACGAATAAGATATTGACAGTATGGGGATGAAATTTGTTGTGATGGCTTATAATGTAGTACTCTAGGTGTAGTGATTTTTGGAGATTTTTTGGATGCTTGATTTTATGAGTTTATGTTTTCAAGAACAATTTTAGACTAAAATCTTCAAAATTTTGGGTGAAATACTGCAACACGAAATGAGGCATTATTTTTTCAAAAATTGTTTCCTATTTGATCGGATCATACATACATGAAGTTGTCTTCCCATAAAAAATTCAGTAAAAAAATCACACTACAAAAAGTGCATGACGGATGAGAAATTGCGGATGAAATCTGTACATCATGCAAAATATGCATGGTTGGGCAGTTAGGGGTTAAAACTTCTATCCAAAGTATTCCACATGGTGACATTTCTAAACCTCCTATGCAAACAATTTCATCGGCAATGTCACCGTTTGGAATACTTTTGATAGAAGCACTTCAAACAAAACGAAGCGTTCGCAGCGAGCGTATCCATTGCACACTACCAACAAGTCCTCCAGGAAACTGTAGTCAACAAAGACATCAACCTAAATTTATTGTCATCAGAGATCTAAGAAGACTTGTGCTCAATAGACTTAACCGAAAACAACCTCTCTTTTTGCTCTACTTCTAACCTCTATTTTTAGCTATACTTGGGAGGAATAGTGTCTTGTCATGGATTGTCCCCTTGTGGGCCACGGGCTTGGAGCTTTGTTGAAAGGTGTGGGAGCCATAGTTAGGTGTGGAAAATATTGGCAGGGCCTTGTTTTAGATTGTCTCCCAACTCGTCATAGCCAAATTTTTGGTCTATTTTTATTTCAATATGAGTTCAAGAGGAATTCAATATGAGTTTACCAAATCTTTCCTCTTTGGGCTGACTTTTCGGTTAACTCTAATTTGACAATCGATTGCAAGCTCTGTCTCCACAACGAAATTCAATGCTTCGTCTTGCCAAATAGATGGTTTAGGGTTTACAATTGCCCATTGGATGAAATGCATCCATGGATGAACTACTGTAATCGTTGTGACTTGAATTCATCTATGTTCAAGTCACCTCCTCGAAGTTTTAGGGATTATGAGCTCTCATCGAGCTCTGGCTATGGTGGAGGACCTCTCAGCAAATTCAAGCATCGTGAAAGAGGTAAGCGCGTCTTCTGTTAAGTGTTCCTTCTTTCTGCGTTCAATTTAGACATATATTTTTTTATTTGCGATGCGTCACGGAGGGTTTGAATCTTGGATTTACCTCTGAAGCTGGAATCTCGAAATGCTATTTTCGTGTAGATTTTTTGGTACTCTGATACAAAGAAAAAACATTTCAAATATTTTTTCCGCATTTTAATGCGAATTTTGCAACTGTGAGAGGGTAAAGTTGAATGTTGCTTGATTCAGGGAGTCGTTGCAATGAACTGGACAGTTTTAGAATGTGGCTCATATTAAGCAGCCGATTTTCTTGAAAATTTTCATATGATATGTTGTGTATCAATTGCTCACATCTCTGGATCACGCAATGCGGCACTTGTGCAGGACGGTATCTTTTGGAGCTTTGCATGCAGTGCAGCTGATGTGTGAGGTAACCAATCCTGTAAGCTACACTTTTCCTGATCCCGCCATTATGTATGTATTTTTCAAATTAACGCATTAGAATCAAAATTGCAAGTAGTTTCATATTTTTCTGATACTTCAATCATATCCTATACATAACATTTGAAAACTTTACACCATGTTATCACCTACCTCACCTGTCCAAATTGCTTTCAGTAAAAAATAAAATAAAATAATCAAAAGACTAAAGAATGAATGTTACATGAATTTGTCCAAGTATGTGCTATTCTGGAAGATATGACAGGTCACATACAAAGAGGTGAAGTCTTTACCAACAATGAATCACTACACGATGTTCATTTGCAACATTTGACATACCTGTATGCGAACACTACAACAAACCATGTCTTTTGTGACTAACTGATCTAACTCCAGAAGTTGAAGAAAGACAACAATGAACATAAGCATAGAACCTAATGTTGACAATAGTCTATCCCTTAATTGGACAACTTTGAAGCATGAAATGTTTCAACTCTTCAAATTCCATTGGTTATTTTTGAAAGCTGGTGACACTTTTGAAGACTATGTGCTTCCTTTTCCTTTTCCTTTTTGCTAAATCTAGCTAACTATGGGAGTTGCATTTGGATGGTGTCTCTTTTAGATATACTTACTCTAGAGCATTGTTGCCGTATGCAGGTCCATATCTACAATGTTGTGGAACATGCCGAGGGTATCTATGAAAGCCGGTTTTATCACTCAAATGTGAGCGAGTCTAGCACTTGGAATGGACGGAAACAAGGAATGAATGGCCTGTACATCTGTCAAAGACCACGTCCGATGAATTATAAAGAAAGAGATGAGAAATCATCTCTTTCTATTTGGGATAGAGCCAGTTGATTGACAGTTTCTTTGGATACATATTGTGATAGAATTAGACAAAGTAGTTGGTTCATTGAAATCCTTATGTTTAGTATATGCTTACTGCGTATAGGATCTTTTAGAAATCAATTTAGTGGTCATAGATTTTTGAATAGCTCACTCAAATTTCAAAAAATTGATTCGATCTGGCTTTTAGCACTTGCATTTGATCACGGCGGAGCGCTTGACCGCAACGCATAATGAAGGTTAGAATGGGACAAGGACCGACGTTGTCACGTCTTTTCTACTCCTTTCACAGGAGACGAGAACCTGATCTAGGTCTTGTCTCATCCAGCTTGAAATATCTCTTTGGAAGTTCCAGGCAAGTTTTTGGGCATCATGCTCACATCAGACCTCCGGTGGCTACAAAGAAGCCGTTCCGCAAAGATGCGCATGGCATCAAATGGAATGACCCGTATCACTGGATGTCAATTCCCGCTGCGAAAGCACAATTGACCGAGCATCTTCGCCGGGAGAATCAGTATGCAGATGCGGTGATGGCGGACACTCTACCCCTGCAACGGCACTTGGAGCTGGAGATGGCAGGCAGGATGAGCACGGAGCTTTCTACTCCTCCGGAGCGATGGGGCAGCTGGTACGGTCTTTCAGCTCAGCTCAAATGTGGCTTGCCATGTAAAACACTAGTTATCGCATTTTTTTTTGTGTATAGAGGTCGTGCCATATTTGCACATGTTACGTGCATTCTAAGTACTAAATCAGTGCGAAAACAATATTCATCAATAACCAACGATTTCAGTGTGGTTGTCGTGCATTTTGGATATCATATTCGTATGATTAAAGTACACAAACCATACGTTTTTAGTAAACATTGTAACAACATATTTTTTTGGTGCATGAAACTTGTGGTAATATGTGCAAATATAACATGAACCTATGAATTAACATTAATCGTGTTGTATTTGCATGAACCTATGAACCTTGTAAATTAGAGATGCGGCTTGTGTGTAGGCTCCTACTCTATTTTACTAAGAAGCATGGACGTACTTTCTGGAGTAAGGGCTCAGGCACACGTCGTCTTTGGTTGTTTTCAAGGTTCGTAAGATGTGTGCTTGTACTAACATGATTTTAATTGCACTTAACAGGTGGTATTATAGCAAGGTTCCAGAAGGAGGAGAGTTCCCAGTTTACTACCGGAAGCGTGCAGAAGGATCTGATGTGAAGGCTTTTATGATCGCGCATGAGGAGATTATGCTTGATCAGAATGCTATTGCTCGGCAGTTTGGTATTTTTCATTGAGTTGTGCATTCTGATGTTTCCAATCTACACATACTGGTCAATAAAAGCGTGACTCTAGAAAAAATGATTATCAGTTACAAACTTATTGCCGTTCGTCATCTGCACTTTCAGATCATTTTGGCACAGTGATGCAGAATGGGTACTGATAGAAGATATGGAAAACTGGACGCAGGTTATGCGCATTTAGGGATGTGCAAGCTGTCAGCAGACCATAAATTACTGGCTTATACTCTGGATAAGAATGGTTCCGAGGAATTTACACTATTTGTGAAGGATTTGAGTACCGGGCAGGTGCTGAATCAGCACACAACAGAAGGGGTCGTGAGTGTTGAATGGGCTGAGCGAGAACCATGCTTATTTTACACTGTTATCGACAACTTGATGCGACCTTCCAAGTAAAATTCAGTTGTGTTGTTTTTAGTTACCTTCATTTGGCTGTGATATTCTAGCAAATGCATAGGTAGATATTCTATGCTGAGTTACGTGTGCGTCTCTTGACTTCTTATACGATGCCTGTTTGAATGTCAATCACAAAGCATTATGGCAAATAATTAAGCTTTTCAAAAGTGAGGAGAATGGTACATTATCTTTCAGTGTGTAAACTTCCGAGTCCAGCATTATGAACTGCTATTTCCTGCGTTGAATGTGAAAGGCGTGTTTGGTTTTTATCTATTTGTGACGATTTGCCAAAGTTTTTGTATCACTATGTCCCACATCTTTTTCGCAATATGTGTCTACACAAATTGTAATAGATATTGGTGTGATACTTCAGGGTATATTGTCGCACCTTGGACTCCGCTACTGACAGCAAATTGGTGCTTGAGGAAAATGACGCTAGTAGGTTTGTGGATATTGCAAGAACCAAGGACTGGCGTTTTTTGACACTTAACATCAACTCCAAGACATCATCAGAGGTAGGTTTTGACCTGAATTATGTTTGATTTTTGGATGACTAGAGCGGTACACTAAATAGGTAGATTAGTGTTAGATAATTATAAGATTTGAAAATATTATAGATTTTTACTCTCGACAAAAAAAATCACCAAAGACATTGATTCCAATACTATTGAAAGATCCCCATCTTGACCAATATAGAGGGTAAAAAAATTGATCAACAGTAAAAACTTACAACATGTTTATGCAAATTAGTGTATCTAACACTAATCTACCTATTTAGTGTAGTGGTTTACAGCCCCTCACTGCTTGCTTTTTTTTTTTCCCATCAGTTTTGAATGATCACTAGCTTGTTACTTTGTCAGTAGTAAATGTTTTCAGCAGCCATACACGAAAACAAGTCATGCAGGTCTATCTTGTGGATGCAAGAAATCCTGGTGGAGATGTACGCATAGTGGAGCCTCGCAGGTCAGAAGTCGAGTATTTTGTGGAGCACCATGATGGATTTCTCTACATTCTTACTAATGCAGGGCCTTCCCCCAATTATCGATTGGTGCGATGTCCGGTTGAAACACCTGCTTCAAAGCACTGGGAGGTATACCGAACTGCCAGACATAGCCAACTTCAATCTTGCCGGCATTCTTCTAGTTGAAGAAATGTGTGCATAATGTGTATCACGACTTTACTTTCGTCACAACTGCTGATTCTTGTCATTGTGAATATTGGGCTGTTCAGTAAATCCAAGTATCTTATAAATGCAGGAAATCGTTGGGGTGGAGGAGAATGTGGCCATAGTCGACATGGATGTATTTCACAAACACTTGGTCCTATATTTGCGAAGAGCAGGCCTGCCGTGTGTGCAAATTCTGGATCTGCCTCTTGAAAACGCCATGTGTGGTGTAAGTTTAACACATTTTTAATTCAGCACACCAAGTAGGAGAATAGCGTATTCTTTATCAGGGCAGCTGAATTTTGTACATTTCCCACATAATTCTTGCTCAGACCAAATACGTGATACCACATTGATGTGGCGGGTTTTGAAATGCAGGAAAGTGCTGGAAGGGAGCTTTCCCTTCCACAACAAGTTTGCAACACCGTCCCTGGTGCTAATCAAGACTTCTTCTCACCATCGCTCCGACTCACAATTAACTCTCCGCTGGTTCGTTTCTTTGTACTTCTGAATTTTCGAACAGGATTATTTTATGCACTTTCTGAATTGATAGGTTTGCTCTATACTCCATCGTTTTATTGATTATTTTTTCAAATGAGGGGCATCGGTATCCATGTGGTTTGAATGTCTACATTGTCTGATATGCAGATGCCTGAGGCAACATTCGACTATGATCTTGCCACTGGGAAACCGACTCTTTTGCAGCAACATCAACCTGCACTTCAGCCCTCTGCTCAAGACAGTCGAGCTTGTGTTGAAGACCCGGAAAGTACTGAATCAAGTACGACTCATCTTTCTTCTCTATATGTGTGTAAACAGGTGATGGCAACTTCATCTGATGGAGTCCATGTTCCACTTACTATAGTCCATTCCAGCAAACTTGTCAAGGACGGGACTTCTCCCGCACTGCTTTTTGGCTATGGAGCTTATGGCCAGATGCTTGAGACAGAGTGGTGCAGTGACCGATTGAGTCTTCTTGATCGTGGTTGGGTTTTGGCCTTTTCGCATGTAAGGTAAGTACAGTCAAACCATTCAAATTTATGATTGTGTGCTTGCTCAACAATTTTCAATCATAGTAAAAAAATTAATTAAGTTAATGTACAACTTCATAAGTTACCTTCAAAATTACCAAGGTGTGAGCGGAAATCGGCCATCCATTGTAAACGAAAAAGAGTATGCGAACGTGAGCGAGAAGCGAAACAAATCACTTCGCTCCTGCTTCCGCTCACGCAGCGTAAATGATCCTTGTAACGTTTGTGGATGACAGTGTCATTGAGTCATCAAAGATATTGAAATCACACGCCATGTAACTGGAAGCCCTAGTGACAAGAAAGCCTGGGGTTCTTAGCATACAGATTGTACTCTGGAGGTCTTTTCTAATCTAATTCATTTCATCACAGGGGCGGTGGAGAATTTGGTAGGGTCTGGCACCATGCTGGAAGACTGACGAAGAAGTGTAACTCTTTCCAAGATTTCATTGCGTCTGCCAATTACCTTGTAGAGCATGGTTACGCTCATCCAAGAAAGTTGGCTGCATGGGGAATCAGTGCTGGGGGCCTGCTGGTTGGTGCCACTATCAACATGGTCCCTGACCTATTTCGCGCTGCCATACTTGAGGTTCGCACATTTTGTGATTGTCTAGGATTAAATTCGATCTTTCCAGTATGCAATGATTTCGTTTAAAAATCCTCACAAAGGATCCTCATAGTTCTGTTTGATAGCACCTTCCCTTTTTATCAATAATGTCCAATTCTTTATTTCAATGGAAGCATTTAGACTCAACCTGGTAGCAAAAGTAGTGGTTTGAATATCCAACAAATACGTGTCTTGCAGGTACCATTTGTGGATATTTGCAATACAATGCTGGATCCCACCTTACCTTTGACAATAGCTGAGTATGATGAATGGGGTAATCCTGAGGACCCCACCTATTTCAAGCACATCCGTGAATATTCACCTTATGACACAGTGAAGGAGCAAACCACCTATCCAGCATTACTCATTTCAGCGTCTTTGCACGACACGAGGTAAATTTTTTTATTGCATTCATTTTCTATGTTTCTTTATCAGAACCGGATTTTCGGATCCAGTATGCAGTACTTAGTCGTGATTTCACTTGAGCAGAGTAGGGTACTGGGAAGCAGCAAAATGGGTTGCAAAGGTTCGGGATTCTTCAATTTGGGATGAAGACAGGCCTGTGATTTTGAAGACCAGCATGAACACTGGCCACTTCGGTGAAAAAGGCCGGTACCAGCACTTGAGAACTACAGCACTGCAATATGCCTTCTTGATGAAGATGATGGATAATTGAACCGTAGCCCTGGCTATAAGTGAGACCATATGGCATCGTCATACAGTTGTCCCTCTCTATTATGACATGTTTGGTGGCAGGCATGGATTAGTCACAGAAATGACTTATATATTCCTTTTGAAACAATAATATCGTCATATTATAGTGTCATATTATGGAGGGTAGACTGTATAGTTGACGCTTACAGCTGACAACTCACATGCCCAAAGGGTCTATTTATGGCTTTCGAATTGTTTACTTATGTACCGGTATGGTGTTGTTCAGTACTTAATGCTTTTGGGGATGGCTTGCTAAGGGTCTCCTACATGGTGGGCTCAAAAGTTCCTTATAATCTACGAAAATTTGCAGTCAGGTCGCCTGTATAACGTGGGAGTAAATAATAAAGGCTGCATTAGTGCACCAAAATAACCATATACTGTGGGTAGGTGAATGGCATGGGTACATTCATCCATTTGGACGAATTGTCATCCAATTTAGATGAATTTTACCATAGTATTTTGAAAAATGATTACTAGTAGAGCCTCTTGTAAATATTGTGGGCCACAGTATATGGTGATTTTCGTGTAGCTAAAATGTGGATGACTATGAAGTTTCACTTAGAGGTCAGAGTTTTAGTATGAGCAACATCTTTTCTATTTGTTGTGATGGACACTCACGAGGCCAAACCCCTAAATGCCTACAGCCCTCTTCAGATCAGCGTTCTTTTTTCTGGCGACAAGAAGTTGCTGGCAGATGCTTGGAAGCAGCTGCGAAGGAGCTGCGAGCAACTTCTTGTCGCCAGAAAAAAGAACCCTGCTTCAGATTTACTTCTCCACATTTAGAGAATTGCAAAGATGCATTATAAAATGCAACTAAAAGAGATATTTTTGAACTTGATGCATGAATAAAAGTTGCACATTTTGAATTTCTAATTCTATCCATGCAATTAGATTTATGATTGCTATCACCAATATTTTTGTATAAATTTGAAACTCAAATTCAATTTTAATTTTTTTGTAATTCGGTTACGAATAAGATATTGATAATATGTGGATGAAATCTATTACGATTGATTGGAAAGTGTAGTGATTTTTGGAGATTTTTTGGTTGCTTAATTTTATAAGTTGCGTTTTTCAAAAGCACTTTTAATTCGTTTTGAATTAAGATCTTAGAAATTCTTGGTGAATCACTGCAATATGAAATGAGGCATAATTTCTTTTTTCAAATCATCCCCTTAATTGTATGAAGCTAATTTTCTATAAAATCTATAGTAAAGAATTTGCATTGATGAAAGTGCACGATGGATGAAAATCATGGATGAAATTTGTACATTGTTCAAAAAATGGATGCCTAGATTGTTGAGGGTTCGTGGTTTTAAAATGACAAATTCAATTGATTATCTTGCAAAACTTTTAATCCAGATTAGACAAAAATTTATATCACCAAAATCAATGAAGAATATTTCATGTGTTAATTAGAAACAAAATATTTGAACAAAAGAAACTCCATATAAGACCTACTCAAAATGCTTAAAAAAACAAGACAGTTCAAGCTTCTTAGTCTTTAAGGGATAGGGTGACTACAGCTCCAAAAGACACTTGGTCAAGGTTCAACAATTGCGATCTTCTCTTTCATAAAGTTCATATATGTAAACTTCGGTCCTCTCCATTCGTAATGTCAATGACTCGGTGCCCACCGAACAGAGTCACTGGAACAAAACTACTTTCCCCTTCCAGAAATAGGCACTATAGTAACATCAAACAAATAGAAGTAACCAAGGGTGAAGGTTTGAGGACTTGTTATGAGTATGAGGTATGTTTTGTTTTTAGTCATGAATTCATTGGTTGACGGGTGATGTAATGTATTTGTATGGTCTGGTTCTAATGGCCCTCTGTTTAGTGGGTATTAGGTCATTGACATTATGAACGGACATTTTATTCATGCCAGCCTCAAATCATCACGTACACTGATTACCCCATTTTATTACTGCATGTGATGTTGATTCCCAATGCGCACACTATTTTTTCAAGTCTTAAAATTAGTGAGAACTAAATTTTTTAATAAGTGGCTGAAATCTTCATGTCACTCTAATTTTACATCATAATGATTTTTAATATCACTATCACTAATTTCCCACACGCGCTATAAACCCTCCCTCCCTAAATGGGATAATGGGATATTTAGTGTACTGACAAAGTCAATAATCTCCTTGCAAAATACACTATCCAAAATTAGTGAGTGAAGATCCAACTTAAACAACATATTTATTATTAAAAAAAAATCAATAAATAAATAAATGTCAATTCATTGAAAAATAAATAAAGAATGTGAGAAAGTAGTAAAATCAACATTCTTACAAATGCGAAGTCCTTTCTTAGTTCCCTTTTAAAAAATCATTGCCTTACTGCTAAAATAGTGCTTTTTATTTTTTTTATTTTTTTCACTTTTGATGCCAAATTCTTATCAATAAAATAGACTTCTAAAGGATTGACTCCTGATCATCACAGTGTCTAGCTTCTGAATGATTGAAAATTTTAAATTCACCCTATGTTCTCATCATTGGTTGAATGAAAATTAGAGATACTTCATCAAGTTGTTGTCCTATCTAATAGTTCAATTTAGTGATACTTGAGTACATATTTTTCTAAAATTACAAATGTAGAAGTATGTCAAGTTGTTGACCAAACCAAAATTGCATTGACTATAGTTCCAAAGTGGCCTTGCAAAAATATGGTCATAGGTTTAACCCTTAAAGGACCGCGGGTTTTTCATGTTTTTGAGCATCATTTTTCACCTCTTTCTCTTCATTTTCTTATGAATTTTTTTTCTCTTCATAGAAAATACCAAATTAAACATTTATATAAAATTTGAGAATTTTTTGGATCAATTCAACAAATTTTCCCATGTCTTCAAAGACGGTAAAAAAATTATCAAAAAAGACTGCAATTTCATCTTCTCATTTCAAATGTTATCCGGTAATCTTGCAATATGTACAGCCAAGTTCTATGAAAATTTTACAATGCAATCTCTTGGTAATTCAAAACAAGATCATACAATTAAAGTTGAAAAATAATAACTTTGGAGATTTATTTTGAGCCTTGCCCGCACTGTCAATTCTCCCCCCCCCCCCCCCCCAAAAAAAATACCCCTTTTTACTGTACCTAAAAAGTCATGATTAAAAATTTAAACAATTCCCATTTTTGTATTGATATACCAAATTCACAAAATTTATTTCAAAAAATTAAAAAAAAAATTGACACCGTGGGAACCTACCCGAACATTGAAATGTCCTAGTTTGAACACTTGGTTCATCCTTTAGGGGATAAGGAGCACAAAAATTTCAAAGAAACACCATGTTTAAGAGTATCTCATTTCAAATTCATTCCAACAAATTTTACTCAAAAACCGTTACGGTTTTTTGGTAATCAAATATAGAAAGAATTTTTAATTTTAACTTTCAAATTTTATAACTAAATAGTGGTGATAGTATTGGTGAATTGAACCGTACAGATAGAATTTAAATTTCAAAATCTATAACTTTTATTTGTATATATCAATTCCAAAATATTTTGCTAAAGAGTACTTTATGATGATTTTTCTCAAATCATCAATTCCAGGGACACCCTGGTACAAGTCTTATGTCATGATAGGGCCTGATCACTCTGGATCCCAAGCTTCTAAATTCCGATCTAAGTTAACTGCAGTTAAAATCCACAGTACTACTGTACAACTCCATGTGCCTCACTAATTACACTATTTCAAGATTTATTTATTGTTTATTACTTATTATTCATTTATTCATATTGCACCATCTTTAGCCTCTCTTTGGAACACTTTACCACTATTCTCAAGTTATGGCCATTTTTTCTGAATCATTGTACCAAATATCCACACTAGTAGAAAAGGTGGCATTCCCCATGGACATGCCCATGCAAAATTACTGTGCATGCGTGGAATTGGACACTACTTGCCTAGGCATCTTCCTAGGCAGTGCCACCTTTTCTACTTGTACCATATCATTGTAAGTTCACGTAATCTTTAATTAAAGATTGGGTGGTGAAATATTGTATTTAATGTTAAAGCTTTTGCAGTGCTAGTGTTGAAAAGGGTGGACTCCTGTAATTGCCAAGAACCTTTTGTTTGGAAGAGAATTGATGTGGTTGCAATTTGCGAAGCTTTTGGGCCCGTCTTGCATTAACCTTTAAAAGGCCTTTGGAATCCCTCTCTACAATCTATATTTAGACTTATAATTGTTCAATTGTGGTTTGATATATGAATTGTGATGTGTTGTCATAAACATATTTTCGTCATTATAAATTTTACTTTGTACTAAAAAGTGTTTGGTCATCGTTATTTTGAACAAATGCCGTCGAATACTCAAATATACTATAGAGCCACAAAGGGCTTTTGAGTCATTTAACCGTTAAAGGTCCAGATTGGCCATTCCGGCAAGCATTATACGGCCGTATTTCATTGTATTTGATATTTTTCTACACCTTCTACGAGTTTCATATCAAAATCAAAATTAAAATTCATGTCTACATGGTCTTAAAAGCTATTGGGATCTCAATTTGGAACTTTCTACTTACAACAAATATTAAATATACGACAACGTATCTACTATGCCCTAAATCCTTTAAGGGTTAAGGGTTAAGGTAGGCATACTCATTCCCATACATTTGACAATTATACTCTCATGTACCACAAGTGTACATTTGTGTTTTAGAATATAAGGTATGACTAACTCTTCACTTTGAAATTTCATGAAAATTTCATGAAAATTTTAAAGTAAAATAAGATCACTTCTATTCACAAATATTATTTGTCAATTATCCAAAGATATTAAAAATAAATGTTTGGTCATAAAAAAAATTCAAGAACCATAGCTTAGATGAGCGGATTTAGGTGTCATGAGACTCCTTGTGTGAATGAGTCTCGGTGCTTCACATTTTCTTTTATATATATATATATATATATAAAAGAATGATGAATCCCAACTTAGAGATGTTATCTTCACATTGACATTTACAACTTTGCTTTGTAAGATGCGTGAGCCACAAACCGACACTTTAAGCACTGTGTGACTGTTTATATTAATCTGACGTGCAATGTAGTAGTTTGAATGAATTAGCAAATTGATTCTTAATTTAATCCAAGTCGAATCATAATTTTTTGAAGCTATATTGAATAAGTTATGAATTTTCAAAGTTTAAGGTTTAGGCTACCTATTTGTGGCAATACACTTGGACTGAAATTGGCAGAGAAGTTGTCTTGAAGAATCACCAAAAACCTTAAATAGTCATTCAAAGTCAACAATCACTGTCTAAACTATATTGGTGATTGTTGGATTTTGGCATAGTGAAATGTTTTTCATCAAATATTTTATAACAAATCTTTGAAAAAAATGTTGAATCGGGATGATAAAGGATTAAGCGCCCAAACTAAAGTTACTTCATCAAACCTCATCAATTTCCATATTTAAAAGTATGCAATTTATATTTTTGGTATTTTCCTCAATCATATAAGTTATTGTTGAACCGATTTATCCTAGTTTTTTTTATAGAGCCTTTATTGTTTGTTGATGAAAAAACATGGGTTCTAAAATGAAAGCCATATGTAGAAATTATTGACATTGGGTATTGTGTTAGAATTAAGTGCTTCTACCTTGGTAGCCAAAACCAAAACCTTGTGGCTATAGTGGCTAAGTATTTATTATTCTTTTGACTTTTTTTTTCATTTTGGTGCTATCAATATTCCTCATTATTTCTTCTTTTTTTTCCATAATCTTTTTTTGGAAAAATGAATTGTCAAAGGTTCAAAAAAAAATTCAAAGGTTTTCAACTTTCATTGTTTGAATTAACCCTTTCAGGCGCATGCATCCAAATATTGGACACTGAACATATTTTGACTGTTCAAATTCAATCCAAATTGGACAGTTTTTTTCCACCAAATTTTTTCATGATTCTTGTGCAAGTTGACTATCCTTTGGGCAGTTTTGATTTTCAAAATAGGTTATTATGATTTTTGGAAAAACAACACAAGTGGTTTATGTCAAGTTTCATTCTTAGTTCAAAAAGTGAGACCTTAAAGATGATTTTCCAAAATAAGTAGAATCAAATAATAGAAACCATACCATCTCGTAGTGCATGTTATTCCAATATCATCACAATTTTATTTTTTTTACAAATTCTGTTAATTCATGATTTTTAATTGATTTTCAAGAGACAACTTTGCAAAATCAATAAAATAAAATATGAAAGAAATATATGATAAATCCAACCGTATAGATGTGATCTTCACATTGACATTTACAACTTTTTGGTGTACATCAACTCCATTTTCGGTTTTCATCAAACATTTTATAACGAATCTTTGAAAATAGTGTTGAACTGGGATCTTAAAGGGTTAATGTTTGTCCCAACATCTTTTAACTTGTACAGTATAGAAAACTCATCCTAAAATAGCAATGGAGAAAATGAACCATGTCAAGGCAATTCAAGAATGTTCTGTTGAGGTGAACTTGGCGTCAACATGAATTTAGTTAAGAGTTTATTGGTTTGAAATAATACCCCATACTTCAATCATAATTAATTTTTGTGTCGCATCAGTCTCTTTCTTTCAAATTCTGATCAATAGCTGAATAGATACAGCATGTGAAACTTTCATTTCAAAAGAGAAATAAATTAGAGCATAAGCTACCTCACATCAGACATTTTGGAACCTCAAATACATTATTCATTTTATTTAGTGTCATTTGTGATTTAACCCCTAAAGGACCAAGAAGCCCAGATTTAGCCTCATGTTTTTTTTGAACTTTTTCCAGTAGATTACGTGCGAACTTTTTTTGGTTCAATTTTATTTTGTATGTTTTACCGACACATGCAATGTTATTCACTAATTCTGATGATATAAAATTTGGTTCAATCTAAATTAATCTTTTCACAATATGATTGATTGAATTCGTTATTTTTATACCATGAATCCTTGGTCCTTTTGGGAATGATGAACCACAAAAGAGCATGTCATGCAATAATCTACACTCAATTGGGGTATTAAAGGAACCCATACTAATCTATTGACATTTTACACTATATAAAATATTTACCATTACTATACAAAACACAGTAATTTTATTATTATTTGACACAAATAGTCAGACAATTTTATTTTTTATTTTTTATTTTTTTTCCACATGGTAATATTTTTACTACAAGGTGATTTATACAAAGGTAAGTCCCCTCTAATTTTTTAGTCCCTTTAACCCCTAAAAGACCATGAGGCCCCCACGAGGCTTTTAGAATTGGAAAGTGAACAAAGTCCAATTCTTGGACTTTGAATTGTAAGATAATCAACATAGAGACTATTAATAGCTCTTTTTGAGGTTTGAGTGTGTAGGTACTTCTTGATCGGAAATTCATGAAGTGTGCAATTTTTGGTGATTTTTTTGAGTTGCAAGGAGGCTATGTAGGCGTCACCTCAGATCCTAATATCTTCCTTCTTACACTTCCAATTTTTTACATGTTTAAAATGATGATCTCTACGCACAATAAAAATTTCAAAATTTTTGAAGCACTTTTGGACTATCTGATTTCAGCATATGCACAAAATACCTCGAACGAGTTCCATCAATCTTCTTAGCGGTGGCATTAGAGTTAACTGAAAAGAAGGCCATGGAACCTCCATTTTCAACCTTCTTTCAAGCGTTCTTTTGAGCTCCCTTGAGCTATGTTTGGGTTGAATAGTGTCGTGTCATAACTTGTTCCCTTGTGGGCCATGGGCTTGGAGCTTTGGTAGGAGGTGTGGAAGTCATTGCGAGGTGTGGAGAATAATGACAGTGGCTTCCTTTAGATTGTCTCCCAACTCACCTTGAACTAGTTTTCGGTCTATTTATATTTCAATATGAGTTCAAGAGGAGTTCAAGAGGAATTTGCTAAAACTTTTCTCTTTGAGCTGACTTTTTGGTTAACTCTATTTTCTCAAAAATTGTGCAATTTTGTTGATCCTTTTTTCATACAAAAACTAAGTAAGTCTTTTTTAGTTTCAATGGTGCCAATCATCAAAATCACCCCACACCTATGAGGAATTGAGCTTGTTACAAGAACTAGTAAAGAAAGGAAGAGCTAAATTCAACACCCGGTCCTTTAGGGGGTAAACACCCCTATTTAATGTACAAAATTTCACAATTTGTACCATATAATAGTAGTAATATCTTTCTCTGGAAAAAGGTGTTACAGTTATTACTGCTAGTGACGTTATTAACTGAAAAGTGATTATCAGGTACCTTTTGTACAGGCAGGGTTCATACAAGTACTGTGGTCCTTCACAAGAAAAAATGGACATACCCTAGCCATTACTTAATCACCACACTATCTAGCTATGGATTTGTCGGTCATAACTCATAACATTTAGTAGCCTCCATGCCCCTTCAGGAGTTCAGGCACTCCGCTCATCACTTTGAACCTCCACCCATTCATTTAGCTCCTGATGAACTACTATTGGGTGTGGAATATTTCACACCATCTACTGTAGAGCCAAAGCGTAGACAATGCATGCTATTGAATGTTATTGTTGGGTGATTATCCTTTTAGATGTTCAACAATATGAAGAAAGGAAAGGTCACCATCCATTGAAGCTGGCAATGATACTTTTCAGGCTATTGAAAGCCAAAAGCACCAAATCTTTTTTGGTGTGCATCAAACTTTTAACTCTTAAAAGTCCTAGGGGTTTTGGACAAAACATACGTGTGTTATAATATGTGCCTCCCATATGTTTGATGAAGATGGTACACTAGACAAAATGTACGGCATCATCTCTACAAATTATATGTACATTCAAACTTCCAAAAATAACTTTAAATCTCTTTTCAATGAATTTACAAGCATTAACCTTTGAAAATCCATATAAATTATGATTTTCACTTTTAGAGTTTAAAATTTAGCATGATTGGCTAAAGTTGGTTTATTTATCGTAAACTTTAAAACAACAAAAGTAATGATGGAGGAAACATCATTACTTTCTCCAACTAGCAAATTTTATAACACTAAGACAATGTTGAGGTGATTCACTTTGAAACATTCTCCCAATTGGAGTTTAATTTGGATTGACATAATTAAAATTGCGTTGGAAAGTAAACTTGATGTAGTATTTTAAAATATATATATTCTTTTTTCAAGAACATATTCTTTTTGTTCCAAGTAGCCCTATTAGATTCGGGCATCAACTAGAAAATGGTCGTTTGAGCATTTAGGGGTTAGCCCCTAACTGCCCAACTATGCATATTTTGCATGATGTACAAAAGTAAACTTCATTTTCTCATTCGTCATGCACATTTTTTAATGTAAATGTTTTGATGATTTTTTAATGGGAAGTTAGCTTCATGCATGTGTGATCCAATTAGAAAGGGGATGATCTGTGAAACCTTTATGCTTCATTTCATGTTGTAGTGTTTCCTAGAGTGTTTCACCAATTTTTTAAAAGATTTTAGTTTAAAAGTACTCTTGAAAAAGTCAACTACTCAACTCATGAAATTAAGCAACAAAAGTCACCAAATATCACCAAAAATCACTACATATAGAGTATTACATTTCAACCCACGACAAATTTCATCTATAGATTGTCAATATCTTATTTGTAATCTAATTACAAATAAAAAAGATTGAATTTTAAGTTTCAAATTTTATAGAAAAATATTGGTCATAACAATCGCACAAAACTGCCTAATCTGGACAAGGTGAGGACATTTAGGGATTAAGGAAAAATTTGAAGAAAAAAATGGATGAGGACACTAGATTGTTCCAATTTTTGAAATCACCAAATTTAAATGAAAGTCATCCAAATATGTGGATGAAAATATAGTTTTGTCCAAAATATAGATGAATATTAAAATATTTTGCAACACCATTTTATTTTATGTTGCTACTTTAGCACTTCTCCAAAAACCAAAAAAAAGAAATCCATGCATTGAAGGAAGGATTCAACATCCCATTGGCGATTTAACCCCTAAATGCCGCCTAGACCAGAATCTGGCTTATGAATGCAACACATTATTCAATTCCAACTGCTACATGGACAATTTTCATCCAACTCTTTTTGTGAAGGATTTTTGTTAGTCATGCCACCTCTTCAAGATAAATTCAGATGATGCAAGCTATTTTTGGATTTTATATGAGGTCCCAACTACAAAAAGAGTCGTAAATACGGTTCACCGTGTAGTGTGTTTTGGATTCTCATGTTCTTTCTACTTAAACTAAATTTATGCTATGAAAACAAGTTCTATTGCATTTGAGCGTAACTAACAAAAATAAGCTTACAAAGTCTAGTTTCTATTCCACCTTGAATTTTGGGAAAACTGAAAATTGAGTGTTTTATTCGAGTTATAAGTTCGACGTGTATTACCATGGTGTAGGAAAATTATCTACATTTAAATACACACAAAAGATTCTCATTTACTATAATGTTCTTCATTGTAATTTACACTTTAGGTAATAAATCAGAATTTTTGAGTGCATTTTGTAATTTTCTTTCAATTTACTTCAAAAAATCATTGTATTTTCAATTTTTTACCAATTTTTTTGAAAAATTCATGATTTATAGGTGACACATGGCTTCATCTACTAAAAAATTAAAATAGAATTCTTATCTTATTTACAGTGGCAAAATTAAGTGTGACAGATACAACGTGATTCCATGCAATGGTACCTGTGTCTGCATTTAGGAGTCCTTACGAACATTATTATTATTATTAATACAGGTTGGGTCATGTCAGCGCCACGGGCCCTCAAATTCTTTGAAACCAATCACACAAAATGAGTTGCTCATGCAGAGTTTGGTGGCCTGGGTTCTCGGCTGGATTACGTGCTCATGCATGTGGTCGTCCCCAGACTTGGACTTGCTTCAGGTGCATGCCATGCCATGCTTATGCCTAGCACACTCTTGCACTAATGTGTACTCTAAGGTAGGATGTCCGGAAACCATCACCTCCCCCAATTACCGTAGTTTACTAGCAGATTTGGCGGAAAATAATTCTAAAAGTAGATGCCTAAAATTTTGGGAAATTATTGGCATCTTTTGCCGAATATTATATAATTTATATTTCAAAATTGCCGAAAAGTGAGAATTTTTTAATTTTCACTAAGTTTTTACTTAGTTGGGAGGCTTGTGTGAATTTCAATGAAGGGAAAGGTGCTCCTTTTGTAATCAAGCCCACTTACATTAGTCCACAAAGAATATGGGTTAAGTAGCAAGACTCTAGGTGAGGCTTTTGAAAATGTGTTGTACACAGATTTTTGGAGTCCAATTGAGCATAGAAGATGAAGTTTTATAGGATTGTGTCTAACTAACAAAAGTTGAGAAATCAAGTCTTCTTCCACCTCCAACAAGTTTTGTGTCAAAATAAGTTTTTATGCAAAAGATATGGGCAAAACAGCACAACATTGTAAACGTCAATGTATCAAAATGCGTTCCTAACAGTTTTTCGAAGCTCATTTGTGCATAGAAGATCAACTTTTTTGGAATTTTGTTGGTCTAAGAAAAGTTTAGAAATCAAGTAATCTTTCACCTCCTACAAATTTTATGTCATTTGAAGACTTAATGCAAAAGTTATGCGTGTTATAAAAATAAAGACTAACTAGGTGGTTCACTTCAAAGTTCACATATCCCATATGCATTGTTGGATACAACTCCACTCCACTTGTATAAAGCACAGAGCATTCTTGCCTCTCAAGACTCAAATCTCGCATGTCAACCAATGTAAAAGAGTTGGAACTGACTACAAGCCGAAATTTGAGAAAATTAAAGGAAAAAACTGCCGAAATTATTAATTTACTATTTTGAAGTGCCGAACCTACTTTTTGAACTTTAATTAATTATTAGGCAGCAAGGTGCCGAACCTGCTAGTACACTACGGTATGACATGTAGACTTTTCTTGGGGCCACCATAGTTGAGACTCAAAACCACCAATTTCAGCGTTCAAGTAGACCAATGGCACTTCAAGCATTGCGAAGATATAGTTGGTGGTTTTGGGTACCATTATGAGTGAAAGTTAGTACCACATGGTGTGAACATGGAGAAACCTAAAGGTGTGATTCGGTCATAGGTTACTTCCCACTTTGGAATTTTGTATAAAATTAACAAATGCGAATTAGGTGTTGCAAATTTTTGCAATCCTCGTCTTTTGCCGTCATTTTTTTTTGAATTTTTCACTGCCAAAAATAGGCTAGATTGCTTAAGTTGGTGGTGCTAGGACAATTAACCTTACCCTCTCTAACAGCACTGCAAGGTTGTCTTACTCAAATACTATCCTAAAATCATGATTTAGTGTCCGGGACACTATTACTCAATATGGATTGTATTTGGGTCAACTATTGTACGATGTGCAGTAATATGGGTAGAGGGTGCGGAGACTGGACGAGTGAAGTTGCGGTATATTCCCTAAATACTTGCTAACATTAACTAAAATATTTCCTAAACACAAATCCAAAACCCTAACCCCCAAATTGCCATGTCGCATTGCTGATGGGATAGAATATTCTAAAAATATTCAACACCCTGTACCATGCAGTAGCCAGCTCTACACTATTTGACTTTTTGGAGATATAATGTCCTCGTAAAAAACTTTTTAGTGTAAAATTTAAAATGGTAAAAAATTCAAGCAAACCTTGTGGATGTAGTATTCTTGATAGTGTTCCAATGACAAATGGTACAATGAATAGGAGGTTTATCAAGCCTCCCTTTTAATGATTGTTCTAAATCTTACTAAAAGACTGTTCGTGTACCCTCCGGATTACTGCTCCCACATTCCTCAAAGTTAATGACTTAGATCTGTAATCAACCCCACTTTATTTTTTCAAATCTGACACCTGAACATACACAAAATGAACTGATATAAAACACCTACACTCCCAAACAACAGTTCTATCACTTTTACACACCAAAATGGACCCCCACAACACACACGAGATTAGATTTAGAACATAACATGTATGATTTTGCCCTTGTCTTTTAGGGGACTTAAACACTAGTCATAAAGCCTTAATGACAATGTACACTGACGCTATCATCGCCTCCTCAATTCTCCTTGCTAATTCAAAAAAACTTTGAACGTCTAATAACACACACTAAGACTAATATTCATGATAAGAAATCCATGCTTTCATGAATACAACTTTACGACTAAAAATGTCCTTAATGATTGAAAATTGTCCAATATGGCTCAAATCTCTTCTAGTGTAGTACTATTTCTGTCTTTCATCTCCAATTGTCTAAACACATAAAAATTGTGGGAACTCATATGATTATAATTTTCAACTCATGTAGAATTGTAGACATACATTACCTAATTGTTTTTAAATTTGACTTTTGATGTAGAATAGCACTAGCTACCTACATCCATATGACAACCAATAATTTGTTACAAAAGAATTTTAAATTTTAAATTTCAAATGTTATAGAAAAAAATTGGCGATAGCAATTACACATCTAACCGTATGGATAAAATCTAAAATTTAAAATGTACAACTCTTTTTCATTCATCAATTTAAAAATATCCCTCTTTGATGCATTTTATAATGCATCTTTGGAAACTGTTCAATTGAGAGAGGGGTGAGGACATTTAGGGGTTAACCCTTACACGTCAAAGCAAGCCCTATGGGCTTTTTATGAAAGATTAATCTCGGGAAAAAAAGTTGTTTTCCTCAACCTAAACAAGTGAGGATTGGTGTGTTGAAAAGCTACTAAAAAAACAAGTTAAATTCTTGACTTGTACTTCACTTGGGAGATTGTGAAATCATCCACAAGCAATTAAAGTAATTGATTCGAAAGGAGTTAAGGTTGGGTAGCTAAGGTCGTTTTTTAAAAAGTGTTGCGGTGCAAGAGTGCTGCACAACAATGACTAGCCAGCAAAGTTTTTTTCTTCTTCTTCTTCCAAAATTTAAATGCCTTCCGGGCTACCCCGCCGAGGCCCTCTTGACGTTCAAGGGTTCAACTACCCCTTTATTCACGAGAGTCTTAGGACCAACATTACTCTCTCAACATTGGACTGTGTGAACACATGAGAACTTTGGTAGAAAGCGATAAAAGACATCTGAATCAAGTATGTACTGCAAGATTCTAGACGTTTAGTGTAGAACCCAACCGTACGGTCTTGACAGAAATCCATGAAATGGGATGTGAAAAGGAAGACCAACAACCGAAAATAGTGAATGAAATGTGTAAGTTGAAAAGTTTGAATTTGAAATCAAGCTCACATGATGATCAGTAACTTAAGGGAGCTCCTTCTTTTCCCTTCCATGACATGAGCTGACCCCTGCACTTCATCAATTGAACTACTAACAGTAGTTAATCCCCATGCTGTGGCTGCACTCAAAGCATCATGATCATGTACTCAACGCTCTCTAATGACATCACTACTGGAGTCTCAACATCATGATCATAAACCCAACCCTCTCTAATGACACACTCATGATCAATTTGTCATGCTGTGTACACACCTGATTGGACAATGAACCTCCACATGTCAAGTTGAAGCCATGTCAACCCTCTCTAATGACACCCTGCGGGAGTCCCAATACCACCATCATACACGTAACCGTCACTTGTGACACACTGTGACAAGTGACAACTCTGTATGTCGTCATAACCAATCTGTTGTGCTGAACTTCCACATGTCAAATTGCAGTGTCATTAGAAAGCGTTGAATGAACTGATCCCAAAAAATACATAAAAAATAGAGCAACTTGGGTTGTCAGTTTCAGTAGGAAAGATCAACCATGGTTGGTAGAAAAAGCTCAAATGTGGGCCTGTGCAGTTTCAGAAGATGATGAGCAAGATGCTGAGGTCTGAGAGCCACAGAAGTTAACTTGAGAAGAGCAAACAGTGAACTGGTTATTAGAAAAACTTACATACAATTTCTTATTACTGTCGCTCTATATCTTGACAGTATCGAATGCACTGGAATTCTTATTCTATTGGCAATCAGTGTTTGCATCAGGAATAGAATTTATCACATACAATCACACTCTCCCCACGAATCATTGTACCCACTGCATAAAATGTGACGTGAGCCGCCATCACAATTGCTCAGCTCGTTTCCATTACTTGAAGAAGAAAGCAGAAGCGAATCACTCAGTGAACTCCACACGCAAAGCAAGTAAGAGAGGTGAGAGCTTTGTACAGATTACAGGGAGCGATCAATTGCTTGCAGGAGAGATTGAGTGGCTCTGCCATTTGTTGGTGCAGAGAGAGAGAGACCTGAGGAAGGAGCAGCAGCAGCAGAGATGGAGCTCATGAGCACTAACGAGGATAGCAAAGCAGAGTACATGCATGTCGTCGTGAGAGGTATGAACTTAAACTAACTTTTTCCTCCTCCAATCTGTTTTGTAACACCAGTTCCACACTTCTGGCTTAGAATGAAGTCAGCTAACTTGAATCCTAGCTCTGAAGACGCTCTTCTTCATTACATAGAATGTGTATTTTTTTTTTGGCACAAATGAAAGCAGACTTCCGTTGCAAAGCGAAGCTAAAGAGGGATTCAAAAACCCCAGCCACGCCACAGTATGAAAGTAACCAGCAGAGACCAACCCAACTCTCACTTCTCCTCCCTGTAGTTGTGCCATGAGCTCTCAGAGAGTGTTTCTGCAACATTTGTCTGCCGAACTGGCCAGTCAATCATCCCCCAATTTGCACTAGTAGGGTCTCACTATGATACTTTAGGCAGGTTGAGGCTCCCGCCCACGTTTGAATAAATTTGAATTAATCCTTAAGAAGGGATTGGCGCGCGCGCGCTTGAACTGTGAGGTTCATATTCTTCGGGAAAAGAGTTGAACCCGCGCGAACTTAAACTCTTAAGGCTGCACACAAATTTCCAGAAGAGACTGGGTTATCTGATTTCAAAGAAGACGTGTTTTTGAACTTGTGAAACTCAGAAGAGTGTTTGTTTGAATGTTGTTTGTGGTAAACAGCGCCGAGGTTGGCGGGGTTCCCCCTCAAGTGCTTCCAATGGCTCTTGGAGACGGGGCTTACAAGCTCTGTCATACTGCCCAAGATGAAGAAGGACAATCTAATCACTAAGGTCATGGCCGCTTACATGTGATGATTCCGATCAATTCCTCTGTAGATAGCTTTCAAATTTCTACTCTCCTTTTACATATGGTCGTGCAGATATCTTCGAGAAGGTGAACGTGGTGCCACGTTTTTAAAATATTGTTGCAGAGCAAGAGCGTTCCATGACAGTCTTGTGCTGCTGTGCAGACATTCTTGGAGTCCCAGTATGCAGAGCCACCCATGTACACACCGCAATATGCTTACGAACTTGGTATTGAAATCCTACTCAATCCATAAATCCCTACATTCAATTTCATTTCCCCTAGAACGAGTGCATTGAATCTCTATGGCTTGGTCCCTTAATTTTCTACAGTGCAATAAGCAACAATGAGAAATGTTGCCTCTATAGTAACATCCAACACCTTCAATTCAAGAATTTTCCTGTAGAAAAAGTGACTAAAGAAAAAGGACCATGCAAAGAGAGCTCAAGAATCTCTGCACACAGTATTTGAATCCCTGCACACTTTATTTGCAGCTAAGTTCGTTCCGGAAGAAAGGGTACAACAAGTAGAGCCAGGCACGGTGCCCACCGCGAGCGTACAATGTGCCGTTGAAGGCCTGCCGCTGCACGTCGCCAGAAACTCAAAGGAGAAACAAAGCTTTCGCCATTGGACCATTCGTGACTATGCCCAGGCTTACACTTCCGGGAGGCTCACTCCAACACAGGTAATCTTTTCTTAACCCCTAAGCGTCCACTGCGTATTTTCTGTAGTTGGAAGAAAATTGGAGCCCCTGCTGCAAATCATCTGTTTGTGTGAAAATGACTTCAGTTTGACACGATGGACGCTGTTGATCTTGTAGTATAGATCAAGAGCTTCAAAACGATGTATCGCAAAAAAACCGAGGTAAAATGAGAAAATGCCAAGTTCCGTGACGCAGATGACTTATATTGGGCGTTTTAGACGCTTAGGGGTTAATGCTGAAACCTCTCATTCAGGTTTATTTTTTTGTGTATCTAACATCTCACATATAGTGCAGGTGGCGGAGCGGTTTCTATCTGCAGTCGAGGAATCGAAGAAACTGGTCCCTGCAATGAACTTGTTCATAGCGGTGGACTCACGCAACGTGCTTGCACAAGCTGCCGCTGCAACTGAGCGTTACAAACAAGGTGCGTGGCTATGTCAATAGATTTGAGCATTTCCACCAGCACTCTGGATAGCTCTCTGGCTCTTGAAAACGATGGATACGGTGCATGGGTTAGTCAACAATTTTGAGGGCCTGTAACTCAGTTGAGGGCCCTCAAAACGACTCAAGCTAGTGTATCTTCTCTTCTGAATTACACGTCATGATTGCACAATCCATGTGTGGTGACTTATGAGTGGCTTACTTACTATTTCAAAGTCTTACTATTTCAAAGTCTTATTGGTGGGAAGTACATGGTATGCCCTGTAGTTTTTGGATGTAATTTTGGATGATCTTCTTAGCGCAATTCTTGTACTTGCCTCGCATGTTGCTTACTCTTGCAACCAACAACAAATTCATTTCTCGTTTGTATGTGTTGCAGGGAAGCCGTTGTCAGTTTTGGATGGAGTCCCAATTGCTGTCAAGGATGAAATAGACTGCTTACCTTATACGACTACTGGTACGAAACAATCCACCAGGTTGTGTCATAGTACTTTGAATTGACCTCCAAAGTACCAAGAATTCATGCAGTGATTTTGTTTTTTCAGAAGACAGTTTAGCATTTTTGCTACTTTTCCATGGCTTGAAGAGCAATCCAGGCTCCTTGGATGCTCTTTTCATATATACATATAGGTAATATCAGGGTAATACACATGTGCTTCCTAAGTGCTACTTAGGCAATACCTTGGTGATATCTAGGTTTAGAGAGGCTACACAACTTGACTTCATGTAGGAAATCTGGCTATTTTCCTTCTCTTCTCCCCTTTTTTTTTTTTTTTCCAAAAATCCTTTGCATCAATTAGCCAGCCCAAATTTTATGTAGCAATTTGGAACAAAAAAAGTCACTGGATTTATGGTTTGAAAATGACCAATAGTGAAATTAATAGAATGCGGATGGGGCCAAATTTGATATTGCATGTGTTGGTCAATAAAGAAGTAAATCGGACAAAATATGAGAGCCATTGTGGTCTTTTAGGGATTTGTTGAGGAAAAGACATGTTGTACAGGAGGGACGACATGGCTGGGAAAGGTGCGGCAGACGAAGGAGGATGCCGAAGCGGTGAAACGCTTGCGTTCCTGTGGAGCTGTAATGGTTGGGAAGACCAATATGCATGAACTGGGAATGGGCACCACTGGCATCAACCCACATTACGGGTACGGATCTCATGTTTTTCTTAGCAGTTTTGAGTAGGTCCTATGTGGATTTTGTTTTGTTAAATTTCTTTATTTTTTGACCAACACATGCAATGCTCTTCACTGATTCTAGTGATGTAAAATCTGGTCTCATCTGAATTATAATTCTCCCAATATGATCAATTGAATTTGACATTTTAAAACCATGAATCCTTGGTCCTTATTACTTCTTGGACAAAAACCGTTTATCGTCCCATTCTTAAGATTCAGAGATGCAGAACGGATGTAAAACAAGAGAGAACAATCGTAGTACTCCCTGAAACTGCCGTCAGACATTAATGCACGGTCATAGGTTTTCAAAGTGAGGTGTTATCTAGAGGCCACTGATGGTCCTACTTTTTTGTTGTGGCGCATGCAGGGCCAGCCGTAACCCACATAACAAGACAAAAGTGTCGGGAGGCTCATCAGGAGGATCAGCAGCAGCAGTGGCAGCTGGTCTTTGTCCAGCTGCTCTGGGTGTCGATGGAGGAGGTGCAGACCTATCTGATCTCTGCCTAATAAAACATACTGACCGTATTGATTTCATATACTTCTGAACTTAAATTAATTACCAAGTGTGTGAAAGATTTGTAAGAGTCCTGCTCAGTACTTTAATATCTCAACTGTTTGGGCTGTGGCTATATGACAGGCTCAGTGCGGATGCCCGCTGGTTTGTGTGGAGTGGTGGGCCTTAAGCCCACATTCGGCCGGACATCAAACGCTGGGTACAGTCTAACCTCCATAATATGACATGACGATATTACTGTTTCAAGCCAACTTATTTCTGTGACTAATCCATGCCTGCCACCTTGAGGTTAGGGCTTTCCAAAATGTCAGAATAGGGAGGACAAATTTAGTGCCTATTCAAAAACGACCCGCTTCAATCCACAACAAGAATAGCTACTTGTCATCAGTGTAACAAGTAGCAGCTATCAAGGATGCCTGCCTACCAAAGATATAAACGATAAAGATCAAAAAGACAAAAAGTTAGGGCTACCAAAACATGTCATAACAGAGAGTGACAACTGTATGTCCTTTCCCTTCTGGCCGGACAACTGAAGCTGTCCTTGGTCATAATTCCAGCTGCCTGAACACACAGTAGTATTAATGTACTTAATTGCAAAGTTGTTGTAAGCTTGGACTGATTTGCTGAAAATGTCTGAATTTCGAAGAGTGTAACTATCTTAGACACACTTCAAGTACCCATTTATTCATGATGATGTCTAGTGTCTGGGATCTATGACTTGCCCTAAATCTGTAATCTGATGATAGTATACTTGAGTGCTCCTGCAGTGTTTTGCCATTGAATTGGACGGTGGGCATGTTGGGTACACTTACGGCATCCGTGGAAGATGCACTCATCATGTAAGCTTTTTCAATCCAGTGGCATGGTTATCAATCCATTGTCCTAAATTTTGATACATTATCAACTAGAGCAAGTTTCGCTATACATCTACAAGTTCTTCACAGATTCACTGACTCATAACCATGTCACAATTTGCAAGTTTGTTAATATACATCTACATTTTCTTCACTGATTTTGTAGGTATGCAGCAATGCATGGGCCTCTTCCCGAGGACGACATAGTGTCCTTCCCGGTATGTTTGTGAATTTGTTTTTGAAAATTTGCATCAAAAGCATATACGTAAATATTTGATATAAAATTGTAGCACTCGCTTAGCCTAAATGGTTTTTTGCAGCCGCCAGCGAACTTGCCTCTCTTAAAGGAATCAGATCAGGAGATCACCAGCATTGCGAAACTGATGGGAGATTTGAAATTTGCCAAGTACTCAAAGGTAGGACGGTCTTGAGGACAAGGCGTTTCGGTTACTGATTGTGTAACTTCTTGTTTTGCTCTTATTTCGATCGCCAATGAAGAAGGCATACTATTAACGATATTGGTTCATTTTGCAGTGGTTTGATGATTCCGATGACCATGTTCGGAACGCTTGCTATCGAGCAGTGCAATTAGTGCAACAATCCTTCAATACCAAGGTGAATTTTTCTGCATTTCTAAGCTCTTTGGCATGTGTGCCTGCGTACTTACAATACAATGAAAAAACAAGGAAGACATCATTCTAGGTTAATATACTCATTGTTGATTTATTTTATGTCCGAGAAAAAGGCAGGAACACGTATTCTAAATACTCCTAAGCAAATGTTTCTGTGTATCACAGATAGTGGAAGTGACCATTCCCGAGCTTGAGGAGATGCGATTAGCACATTTTGTGACCATAGGCAGTGAATGTTACACTTCGCTTGGAGTTGACTACCGGAAATCGTAAGCCTTCCAGAACTGATCACCTATGTAGTGATGTTTGCTTACAAATCTCTTATATACATATACATGGACCTGTATATGTATAAATATATAAATATATACACACATACACAGGAATGTATATCTATTTAAGGTTAATATATACATATAATTAGGCTGTCCACCGTTCATCTGATTGTGATGTCTGCCTGTGACAGAGGGGTCAACGCATCCGGTGCAGACGTGCGCGTTGGGTTCTCCATTTATGATTCTTTTAATAATCGAGAATTCATAGCTGCACAACGGATGAGGTATCAATGGTTTGGAATTAAAGCCATCACATTATATGAAAACCAGACAGTTTCAGATATCACTAACTACGTAGCACTTTTCATTCTATTACTTCACAACTAAGTAAATTCGTCATTGAAGAGGACTGCACGCATAGTTGATAGTCGCTGAAAATCTGGAAGGAGTTCAAATTTGTACGCAATGATGATTCATCGTTTTATTCAGGTTTCGGCAGATGCAATATCATAATGAGATTTTCAAGAAGGCTGATATCATCATCACACCGACTACAGGGTGAGTTGATAATTAGCTTGAATTCTATCATTCAGCCTTACTCTTGGAAATCTTCGAGTGACAGATCCTCGTAATGTGAACTTTGAATTGGATACAGAACCAAAGATGAAATTAATACCTTCGTTGTAACGTGTTTTGCAGGGCGACTGCACCACCAGTTCGGAGCACTGCTGAAAGATGTGGTGAACTTGACTATGGTGTTGGAGGTAAAGCATCAATCCTCGTCTGTGTAATATTCATTTGTTGAAATCAGCTCTGGCAACTGCCTCAATTTAATAGATTTCTGCGGGTTTGAAACAGAGATATACATCACCGACGTAACTCGTAACTGATGCCAATACGAATTACCCTTGTTGTTTAGCATGTTCTCGGATTGATGAGCATCAACCTCAGGAAAGCTGCAAAAATATATATACATTGAATTCTAGCCAAAATCTTTAACATTTATAACTCTCTTGTGCAGCCAAGTTGATGCGATTTCAGATCGCTGGAAATTTTCTTGGGCTACCAGCTATTTCTGTCCCGGTACGTTTACTTTGGAATAGTTTTCTTAATACATTTGTACGTCGGTTAATATTTTTCCGGACAAGATAAGACATTTCAACCATATTTTAGAAATTGTTTCAATGAGATTGGTCAAAAGTTGGTGAGTTGTCCTCGAGTGTTTACACTTTGTCCGGACGGTCGTGGAGTAAGAATCTTAACAGCATACGATAAATTGTCATGAATGATTACATGGCAACACTTTTTCTGAGTGGTCACGTCCGCTAAGGGAATTACGGAGTACTTTAAATTCCATCAGACCACACAAAATGGTCTTATGGACAAGACCAATTGCCCTATTTATTTTTAATATCTTGCCATGAGCTCCAAATAACATATGGCCTCAACTTTTTGCTTCTCCTGAGAAGTGTAAACCGGCCGTTGAGTTTTTTAACATGGTTCTATTGTTGTGAACATCACATCTCTCGTTGGCATCGGCTTGTTATGGTACACAAAAAATTGTCCTCACCCTGGAAACTTAACGTGAATTCAAAGAGACTAATGCGAAGTTAGTGGATTGGGCTTTCAGATAGGGCATGATGAAGATGGCTTACCAATTGGGTTGCAACTTATCGGCCGTCCATGGTCAGAAGCTACACTGCTGCAAGTGGCAGCAGCTATTGAGGTTTGTACCCATTCTCCCTCTTTACTCATGTTGTGTTTTCAATTTGTAACAGAAACAAGGACAATGGTCCTCGTGATATCAATGTCATTCATTTGAAACAGGCGGTGAAATTATATGAGTGTAGCTAGCAGGCTTTGTTAATGGTTTGAATTTTGATGATCACAGAGACTGTGTTCTCCATTTCAACGGCAACCAGAGGTGTTGTACGACCTTCTCTTGTAGCACTTCCATGACAGTGAAACCATCAACCCCTTCTAGTGCCACTTGTTCTTTTGTACAGTTGTCCCTCTCTATTATGACATGTTTAGGAAGCCCTAACTTCAAGGTGGCAGGCATGGATTAGTCACAAAAATAAGTTATTTCTTGAATCAAGAATGCCATCATATTATGGAGTGTCATCTTATGAAGGGTAGACTGTACAGAAAGTCGTGTGGTACAAGGTGTACGTCGAACCTCCCAACGTACAATACAGATTGGCTACTGTAGAAGTTTCCCAGTTTTTGCCAACATTAATGGCTCTTCCTTTTCTGGCTTCAGAAATGTACTAAAAGATTTGCTTATATGATTCTTAAGAGATATTACTGGGCACACATATCTGTCAACATTGGCAGCAGTGCCCAAGCTCAATTGGCAACCAGCATAATATCACATAGGATTACCAGTGTGATGGCTCTATTGAAAGAGTCTCCTGCAGCGAACGCTCTTTTCCTATGAATATTTTCACATGCAGAATTTAACTTGTTGATCGAAGAAAAATTTGAAGGGTACTTAGCATTCTACAGCTAACATTAGCTGCAAGTCTTTCAAGTGCATGTGATTCTCTCCTAAAATTAATGACTACAAATCACTTGTGAATTAATTGGGGGCTTCAACTCATGAACAAAATTGGAGCTTGTAGACTGCAATTATATTTTCTCTTTTAATGTAAACACCAACTATTTTCACATTCTACATGCACTACTTTCCATGCAATGAAGGGAAAAAACAATGCACTAATTTCCATTGAGTAAAAAACACGCACTAGTTTTTATTTGTAAGAAAAGAATACAGTACAAAACATTTCAGCCCACACTAATTCGAATACATTGTAAATACTGGCCCTAGACAATTAGTGTCCTCCAAAAACAAGCTCTGTGTGAATTGTCTAAACTAAAAGCCAAAAATGTAGCACTGGTTCAGGACCGTCAGCAGAATCAAAGCAAAGGGATCCATCATTACCGGCGTTGCTCCTACAATGGCTGTTGTAGTGCAGAAGTACATTTGTGAGAAAATATGTTACCTTTTTCCTTTATATCTCGTACAGCGTGCTGGACAGTCGTGGAGTGGCTCTCAAAGTCAAAGGCGTTGACCTGAAACAGGGGTGATTTTACATTAAGTTTTTGCCCATCACACCTCCAGAAACCTTAAATGAAAATGAAAGGCAAAAAAAACAGATTTGAATACAACGAAAAAATGAGTGCAAAACCAACATACAGTGCAATTGTAGAAACAACATTCTTAACCTTAACCCCTAAACGTCCCAGCAACACGAACAGAATCAAACAGAATCAAAGGCTTGTAACTTTCTCATACAATCTCGCATGATTTTCATCCAAGTCACCTTTGCAAGCCTATTAAAAGTCTCTACTGATTAAAGTAACCTCTTGTGATGGGGAGATGTTGATAATATTGGAGAGGCCTCCAAATGCAAGTATTTTCTTGCGTCAATTTAAGAGTCCACATTCTTTGTGTTGCCTTCTTGCATTGACTTCCTATTCATTCATTATGTTGTCTTCCTACATTGATTTCTTAAGTTTTTCATCCCTTCCTATCAAGACGTTGTTCCAAAAGTTGCCATTGCGTTTCACCCCTTTCATTTCTCTATTTCCGTCTTAAATCTCAATTTGTTTTGCGAAGTGGACTCTCATTATGAAACGGAGGGAGTATCTATTTTTGAGGCTAGCATTTACGTGTGAATTCAAAGGGTCAGTACGTTTAGGGGTTAAAAATGAGAACTGTTGCCTCTACAGTAACACCCAAAACCTTCAATTTAAAGAATTTTCTTGTAGAGAAATGGACTAGAGGAAAAAGACCAGGCTAACTGCTACAGCTTGGTCCCCATTTCTGCAGTGCAATTGTAGAAGCAACATTGAGAAATGTGCCTCTATAGTAACACCCAACACCTTCGATTCAGAGACATTATACAACGTACAAATCTTGGAGGGGCAAGTCAACAAAACCAGATTGAGGTAAAATAATAACAAACTAAAAGGTTAAGAAAAACAACAACCAGATTAACCCTAAAGGACCAAGAAGCCCAAATTGCACCTCATGTTTTCTTTTTCTTTATAGCAGTCTTGAGTAGATCCTACATGGACTTCCTTTTATTCATATTTATTTATTTATTGATCAATAAATGCAATGTCATCACTGACATAAAGTTCGGTCTCATCTAAATCATGTTTTTCGCAATAATTGAATTCAACATTTTAAAACCAAGAATCCTTGGTCCTCTATATTTTTCACGATGAGTTTTCTTTTCTTTTCTTCCCAAAATTTAGTAGTCTGAAAAAGGCATACACAAAAAATAAAAATAAAAATATTTTTCACAAATATAATAAAAATTTGAGGGTGTTCCCAATGATTTTAAGCACCCATTTGTGCAAAAAATTAAAACCAAAAATCCTTAGTCCTTTATATTTTTCACAATGATTGAATTGGACATTTTAACCCCTAACCGCCCAACCATGCATATTTTGCTTGATGTACAGATTTCATCCGTAGTTTCTCATCCGTCATGCACTTTTTGTAGTGTGATTTTTTTACTGAATTTTTTATGGGAAGTTAGCTTCATGTATGTGTGATCCGATTGAAAAGGAAACAATTTCTGAAAAAATTATGCCTCATTTTGTGTTGCAGTGTTTCACCCAAAATTTTGAAGATTTTGGTCTAAAAGTGTTCTTGAAAAAAAAAATCATAAAATCAAGCATCCAAAAAATCTCCAAAAATCACTACACCTAGAGTACTACATCATAACTTATCACAACAAATTTCATCCACATATTTTCAAAATCTTATTTGTAATTGAATTACAAAATAATTTTTTATTTTATGTTTCAAAATTTGTAGAAAAAAATTAGTGATAGCAATCATTAATCTAACCATATAGATAGAATCTAAAATTCAAAATGTATAACTTTTATTCATACATCAAGTTCTAAATATTCATATTAATTGCATTTTATAATGCATCTTTGCAAAACTGCCTAAACTAGACATAGGTGAGGACGCTTAGGGGTTAAAACTAAGAATCCTTAGTCCTTGATATTTTTCACAATAATTGAATTGGACATTTGGAAACCAAGGATCCTTTCGTTAGTCCTGTAGGGGTTAAGGTCCTTTTGTGTGGAAATCACCAGTGACTGACCTGAAACAGAAGAGCCCGGCGGCTTCCTGGACGTGGATGTCGTGAGGAAGTTGGCCTTGGATGGGGCGCCAGTCGAAGCCTTGGACCAGGTAAGCCAAGCCCAGCTGCACCAAAATGACTCCCAGATTGGCGCCCGGGCATCCGCGGCGACCGTACCCGAAGGGCAAAAGCTTAAACGTGTCGATCTGTGAGGCTGCATCTGTGTCTACAAACCGCCTCGGATCGAACTGCAGCGGCTTCGGCCACACTTTGGCGTCCCGTCCAATTGCTGCATAGTCCAGCACCACACATGTGTTTCCAGGCACTTCGTAGTCGCCCACTGGAGTGGCCACCTTGTTCATGTGGGGCAGTGACATGGCCATTGCTGGGTGCAGTCGGAGTGTTTCTTTCACAATTGCCTGCAGTCATTCAAGTTTCCCTATCAGTACAGTTTGTACTTCTCCGGAGTTCCTCAAAACAATAACACATATGAGGTAGGAACACTTTTCACCCCTTAACCCTTGTGAGCAAGCGAGGACATATGTGTCCCTGAGCTTTGATTTTGAATTTGATGTACATCTGTTGTTTAGTTTGCAAAAAATCTGAAAAAAATCATGGCCACCAGAAACCCTTATAGGCATCACTTCTGCAAATTTTCAGATTGATTGCAAACTATAATCCCTTTATTAATTCAACCACTTCCTTTGTATCTCAACCGTATCCAGAAGATGAAAACCTCACAGGGGTTTACCCCGAAAGGACCAAGAATTCGTGGTTTTAAAATGTGAAATTCAATTGATCATATAGTGAAAAAAGTAATTTAGATGAGACCAAGATTTATATCACCAGAATCAAAGAAAAACAGTGCGTGTGTTCGTCAAGATATAAATAAATTTGAACGAAAAGAAGTCTACACAGGACCTACTCAAAAAAACATAAGACACAATTTGGGCTTCTTGGTCATTTCGGGGTTAAGGATCAAGGATTCATTGTTTTAAAATGACAAATGCAATCGATCATATTGTGAAAATCATATACTTCGGATGGGACCAAATTTATATCACCCCAATCAATCAATGAAGTACATTGCATGTGTTTGGTCAAAAACCAAATAAAATTTTGACAAAAAACAAAGTGCTGAAAACAATGAGGCTCAATTTGGGCTTCTTGGTCCTTTAGGGGTTAATAGATATAGAGTAGTTATGTTTGAAAAGCAACACTTGTACATAACACTTATCAGGAATGCAGACAATGAGGAAGATTCAAAACACGCACCTGGAAGAAAGAAAGCTGCGAAAATTCGGCCTCGTGTACGATGTGATACGGTCCAACAACCTCAGTCATTTCCATCTGAACTCTCTCAAGCAGCGCAGGGTGCCGAACAAGCTCTGTAAGAGCCCATTCCACAGTAGCAGTAATTGGATATATGCCTCCGACCAAAGAATCCTGCAATCAAGGAACTCAGCATCCGAAAATACTCATTATTATCACACTCTCCAGTATACCATTCCAGTATTTGCTATTGTGTCCTGTGATTCAAACTGTCCACATGTCAAGCTCTGAACTCTCATGTACATTGGTGATATAAAAAGAGTTCTCAGTGGAAGGAAAGTAAAAACCATTGAGAATCTGACCCACTCAAGATAGAGTGTAGTTTTTTTCATTTGGTGAAAAACTGTAAAAAACAACGAGGATTGAAATTTGAACATAATTTGTTGTCTTGCTTTTGCTTTTGAGGAAACAAATTTTGACCATCAGTATCGTACTTGCTCTTCCACTAAATGAGTCAAATAAACATTTTATCTTCAAGTCTTGGGAGGTCACTATGCAAAAAGTAGAAAACCACGTGAATTAAACTATAGGATCCTTTTTATTCATTGAACGAAAAAGCTTTACCTAATTATAAAAATTTGGATACTTTAAATTCAAGTTAGAAATAATTTGAGAACATTTTGTTAAAATATTCTAGAATATACCTTCAATATTCCATTTATGTGATAACCCCATTAAAATACCCAAGATGGTTACACTAAATACATGCTAGTGACCTCCCCAAGCTTCAAGTACATCTTGAGAGGATTTCATCGAACCTAGGTTAATCTTTTGATACTAATTCCAAGTGGTTCGTGTGCTATGAACACTTGGAAATTGGTATCATTTAACGAGGGAAAAAATAGATCCAAAAGAGTCAAGTAATATGGGACGGAGGGAGGGAGTATTAGTTAACCCCTAAAGGACCAAAGATTCGTGGTTTAAAAATGATAAATTCAATTGATCATATTGTGAAAAATATAGTTCAGACGAGACTAAATTTTATATCACTAGAATCAATGAGGAACAATACACATGTTGGTGAAAAAAAAATCAAATTTGAACTAAAGAAAGTCCACGTCAAACCTACTCAAAAACATGAGGCCCAATTTGAACTTCTTGGTCCTTTAGGGGTTAAAGAATGGAAAGAGTAGAGGGGTTAATTTGCAGAACTCCCACACTTTGAATGATTGCGTAACTCAACAATTTGGCACTTGATCTCTCCCCCATGAAAGCACACTCGTAGAGAATGGGTGCATAGTTACCAAGAGAATGCCCATGATGGCGTCGCTGGAGAGCTTCTGATCCTCGTCAAGAGACAGCAAAACATCCACAAGAGCTTCAGGCTCGGCATTCGTTTCCAAGCGGAGGGAACGATCATCAAGGATGACTTGGAAGTACTTCGTCAAGCGCACATGCAAGTCCTTCATCTGCTCGTCTCTCCCGCCCCAGGAGTTCAGTCCCGGAGTCAACTCGCGCAACGTCGTGTCCCCCGCCACGGCAACCACCTGGGCAATGGCAACTTTGAATGAGTCCTTCTTCAAGAGAAAATAACAAATGAACCGACCAAATGTGGTTTTGACTTCCTGAAGTACTCAAGACAATTGAGTTAACCGAAAAGAAGCCCATCTAACCTCCCTTTTTGCTCTACTTCTAACCTCTCTTTTTTGAGCTCTACTTGGGTTGAATAGTGTCGTGTCATGGCTTGTTCCCTTGTGGGCCATGGGCTTGGAGCTTTGGTAGAAGGTGTTGGAGTCATTGCGAGGTGTGGAGAATAATGACAGTGGCTTGCTTTAGATTGTCTCCCAACTCATCATGAACGAGTTTTTGGTCTATTTACATTTCAATATGAGTCCAAGAAGAATTCAACACGAGTTTGCTAAAACTTTCCTCTTTGAGCTGACTTTTCGGTTAACTCAAATTCCCACATTAGAATTGAAGCATTTTAAAGAGTTGAAGCAACCTCATCCAGCAACGTCGTCAACGTCTCCTTGGTGAAGTGAAGGCTGGTATTCTCCACATCCAAATGGCCTGTCCCCAGCAACATCGCGCACAAGCTGTTGCGCACGAAGGTCGTCACGGCGTCGCGAACGCAGATGGCCTCCCCTCGCTGCGATGCCTCGAACAGAGAGCGCAGCATGTTCGCCGCCTCGTGCTTGCGAATGGGTGCGTTCGAGGCGAAGCTTTCGGACGAGAAGAGGCGCGTGTCGCACAGCTTGCGCAAGTACCAGTGGTGCCGCCCTTCCGCAAAGGCTATGTCGGCCGATCCGAAGCCTAAGTACTTGCCCACTCCGCATCGCGGCCGAAAGAAAAACTCCGCATCGTGCGTTACCAGCACCTTTCATTGCATTTCCAACACATCAAGACGCTGAACAAGACGGTGAAGAACTCCATCAAGACGCTGAAGAATTTCATCAAGACGCTGAAGAACTACATCAAGACGCTGAAGAATTGCACCAAGACGCTGAAGAAGTGGTGACAATTGGAGTTCTAAGCCCTTAACCCCTGCGATCAAGCATATCATTCGGTTCCTTAACCCCCTAAGCGTCTAAAACGCCCCCAATATGGCCATCTGCATCACTGTGGCATTTTCTCATTTTACCTCGGTTTTCTGATTGCAATCAACATCATTTTAAAGCTCTTGTTCTACATTACAGGATCAACCGTGTCAAACTGAAGTCATTTTCACACAAACAGATGCTTTCCAGCAGGGGGTCCGATTTTCCTACACTACAGAAAATACACAAGTGGACGCTTAGGCGTTAAAACGCCCAATATGGCCATCGGCATCACTAAACTTTGCCACGGTGACATTTTCTCATTTTACCTCGGTTTTCTGATTGCAATACATCATTTTAAAGCTCTTGTTCTACACGACAAGATCAGTACTAAACTTTGCCACGGTGACATTTTCTCATTTTACCTCGGTTTTCTGATTGCAATACATCATTTTAAAGCTCTTGTTCTACACGACAAGATCAGTACTAAACTTTGCCACGGTGACATTTTCTCATTTTACCTCGGTTTTCTGATTGCAATACATCATTTTAAAGCTCTTGTTCTACACTACAAGATCAGTAGTGTCGATCGTGTCAAACTGAAATCATTTTTCACACAAACAGATGATTTACAGCAGGGGCTCCAATTATCCTACACTACAGAAAATACACAAGTGGATCCTTCTCGTGCAAAACGTGAAGAATTTAGAAAGGTCAGCATGATCATAGTTTTGGAAAAGACGGTGAAAATTATTCCGAAACTACTTGTGTGAGGTTCCGTTTTTCTCGTGGCAACGATGAAAATGAATTCTCATCATGTGCAGATAGGTTAAACACTGCAAGAAGGGAAGATTCTTCTTCACCTGTTTGGCGAATTCGCCGCTGGAAACGACCAAGACGTGGAGATCGGCGATTTGCAAAAGCATGATGGGGCCGTGCTTGGTTTCGAGAGCAGCGACGGTTTCCCTCAACTTGGACGAAGACCTGAGGCCCGCCGAAAGGAACAGATGTGGCAAGCTGCCGAGGTACGGCCATTGAAAAGGGCCCGGTGGCAGCTTGGCCATGCGCTCCCTCCGCTTGCCGGATTGCTCGAAATACACGACCGCGAAGAACACGAGCCCCGCCAGGATGTACAACGCCCGCCCCAGTCCCGCCGCGTTCCATGACCACGGATGCTGCAAGCTGTGCAATTGCGACGCCATCCAGGCGTCCCCCTCCGATCCCATCCTGGCTGGTCCGCGCGCGAATTCTACACCCAAAACCCTAAAACCCAAAACCCCAAAAATACCAAAACCAATTCTAAAAAGCTCTGGAGAACATCACACGGCCTTCGCTTTGATGCGACATTGTCGGCAACAGTGCGCGGAACGCAGAATCTCCGGGAAAGACAACAATTTTACGTAGAATGGGGATATCATGTGATCGGACGTTCAAGCAGATCGATGCTTGAATGTCGGTGATGATCGATCCAGTTGCAGTGAATCCATGTCGCCCCTCATTCGGCCCACGTGACGTTCTACAAAACTGGGCGTCAAGACTGGAGTTTGGTTTTGGATTACAAATCTCTGCTTGAATTTGAATATGAATGAAGAAAAAATAAAAAATAAAAAAATAATAAATATATATATATATATATATATATATATATATATATATATATATATATATATATAATAATAGTAAAATAGATAGAAAAAAACAGAGAGAAAAAAGGGAAAAAGAAAAGGAATCAAAAATTTGAAGAAGAAAAAGGCAAGGTTGGAATTTTGGTTTTACAAAAGAGTTAACCGAAAAGAAGCCCATCTAACTTTCCTTTTTGCTATACTTCTAACTTCTCTTTTGAGCTATATTTGGGTTGAATAGTGTCGTGTCATAAATTGTCCCCTTGTGGGCCATGCTTGGTAGAAGGTGTGGGAGTCGTGGAGAATAATGACAGTGGCTTGCTTTAGATTGTCTCCCAATTCATCATGAACTAGTTTTTGGTCTATTTATATTTCAATATGAGTTCAAGAAGAGTTCAAGAGGAGTTTGCTAAAACTTTCCTCCTTGAGCTGACTTTTCTGTTAACTCTAAAGTCTGGTGTTTTTTTAGGACACCACGTGTCCATGCTAATATCTACTTTTAAGGCTAGCATCCACTTCTGTTCAAAAGGACAGTACGTTTAGGGGTTAATCAAAAGCAATTTCAAAAATAAATTCAGCAGGAGTCCTAGAGCTACGGTCACGAGGGTGAAGATGCATTATTAGCTAATTTGCTAACATGTTGCAATAAAATGTTACGCTGACATGCACTGTAACAAAAGGTGGAGTACGGCAACTGCTTATGAATGTTATGCAGCCAATGAGTCGCGTCCTACAACTGGCCAAGTATGCATGGATCAATGGTTTGGTGCCACTCAAGAGTGATACTTCTCACTTGCGTAGAAGGCCACTGGCTTCCTGCCACATGCTTATGAGCTGGTCATGTATCTCAACAATTCGACGACATATGGCTGTCCGGACTTATCCAAAAGTGGAAGCAACCATGTGAAGAAAACTATCACTTGGTCTTCACCAAATAGGACTACACCAAAACCACCATATATTGTGGGTGCATGAATGGTGTGGGTACATTCATCCATTTTAACAAAATTTCATCCAATTTTGGATGAATGTTACCACAATTTTTTTGAAAGATTAATTATTAGTAAAGCTTCTCATAAATATCGTGGGTTACAGTATATGGCGTATCCATGTCATGCTAAATAATACTCCGTATTTGAGTAATTACGAAGGTAAGTCACCCTATTTATGCCACTATGTATATATCAATAGTGTACATATGAAAATTATAAGACATCTTTATATAGTGATCACAAAGTGGTCACATGACACAAATCAGGTGGTTTATCTTAACCCTTAAAATACATACCAAATTCCACGGACTTTTTGGTATTTGGGGAGAATCTTGCTCATAACTTCTCCTCCATTGAACCAAATGGGGTTTTTGAAATTCTAAACTCAACATATTTGAGGAATCTATACTTCTTTAGAATAGAACTAAAGTAAATTAAAAAGAGAATCATGCTTAAAATGTAGTTTAGAAGAGAAAGCAATGTCCATTAAGAGTTAAGTTCATCTTTAATCTCAATTCTACCTAGAAAAAAATTCAACTCACGTGGTGTTATGCTCAGGGTTTTTCTTGCATTGTAGCAATGCTCCATGCATGCAATGGAGAGTGGTCCCTCCAAATTTAAACCATTGTGAGTGTGCCACAACATTGGATTTTGGAACCATGGTGCCAGGGAAAAAAAAACTTGGTTATGGTCAGGTTTGACATTGATTAATCAGTTTTTGTCCAAAAGTGCCACATGTCACCATGTGATTGGTTAAGGATGCGATGGACCCCTCTGATGTGCTAATTCAATTTCAACACCAGGTTGTTTGAATCTGATCCTCACATACCTTATACCAGCTTGCAATGTTTGTCTCGGTTGTTAGAAGCACTCTCAAATTTCAATAGAATGTCAATCCAATGAATTCTAGGTTTACACAAATGTTGGCCTAGTAAGGTAACTATACCTTAGTCCCTAAAGGTTGGGCCTGTGACCATGGAATCATGTTTTATTTGTCACACTCAATTTTTCTAATAAAAATAATACAAGCATTCAAATTTATAGTTTTAATAGATGAAGTCATATGTCTACTACAAATCATGAATTTTTCATAAATTTTGGTGAAAATTTGAAATTACTATGGTTTTATGAAGTGATTGTAAAGAAAATTATATCAATTACAAAATGTACTAAATTTTTTACCTAAGGTGTAAATTACATTAAAGAAAAGTTTAGTTGATAAAAATCATTTGTGTATTTAAATTTAGAAATTGTGCTACACCTTGGTGATACCTACTGAACTTGTAACTACAATAAAAACACTCAATTTTTAGAGTTTTCCAAAAATTCAAAGTGAAGTTGAAACTAGACTTGGCAAGCTTCATTTTGTTTGTTGAGCTCAAATGCAATGGAACTCATTTTCATGGCCTAAATTTTGTTTAAGTAGAACAAGAAAAAAAAATTCAAAATACACTACACGGTAAACCGTTTTTACGGCTCTTTTTGTAGTTGAGACCCCATGTAAAATCTAAAAATAGCTTGAATGATTTGAATTTAACTTGAAGGGGTGGCATCACCAAGCCAAGCCCTTCACATAAAGAATTGGATGGAAATTATCCACGCAGCAGTTGGAATTGAACAGTCAACTTCAACCATAAACCATTTTTTGGTCTTGCCGGCAGTTAGGGGTTAAAGCATTCACCTTACCAATTGAGCCTATTTACACACATAAAATAGAAAAATATTTCCAGTGGGTCTTATTAGCATGTTCAAGAAGATTCCAACGCATTTTAGCATGCATTATTTGAACACTATATGAATAAGTTATAAATTTCCAAAGCGCCGACTATAGGTTGACCATAAAGCGAACCTAGACTCTGATGTTCAGATTGTGCACATTCTCATCAACAATAGCGTGTCAACATCTACTTATTATGGAAGATTGAGTTATGGACGCTTTAAGGAAATGTTCGCTTTTAGATATAGTTACCTTACGTATGACATCTTTCTATACTAAAACCATTAACCCCTAAAGGACCGGAGTGTTTTTCCTCCAAAAACACTCCAATGCTGCCATTTTTACTCCCCCATGCAAAGAATCCAAAAGAATGTTATTTTTTACCTTCTAACCGTAAGATCTTGTCCTAAATTATTTGAAAAACATACACAACAAATTTCGTTGATTTTGACCGCACGGATTGCAAGATAATTCTGTTTGATGGAAAAAAACACCCAAAAAAAACACATGCCCGAAAATTTCAGATGCGTTTGACCACAACTACATAAAAAAAACCTCACTACCGAAACTTGTTGCACTTCACTTTCACATTCTATATGATGTTACTTAGTTGTGTACCAATTTTCGTTGCGTTTGGAGATGTTTAGGATGTTGAATAACACCTTGCACTTGTTGGGGGTTTAAAAGTTCAGAAAAGACTATATGTTTTTGGAATTGCAAGATTTTCGACTTTCTTTATTTAAAATACAAATCCGAGCGGTGAAACACAAGTACATTCCACCCTCTACAAAATGGCGAAAAAAAATTTGAAAAAAAAATAAATCTCTACGTTTTAGAAGACATGTAGCATATTTTCTAAGAATTTTGGGGGTTAGGGGGGAAATAAAGGGTGGAGGAAGGGAATTGAAGTGCCAACCCATTCTAATGTTCATGACCTCACTAACTCTCAAGGTACACTACCACGTGGCAGTCCCTCATTGGACGATTTTTATTTTTTGTTTTTTATTTAAAAAAATGATTTTATTTTTCAAATTTTTAAATAATATTTTTAATTATGAAATTGTACTTTCAGTTAAAAATAATATTTTTCAGTTTAAAATAATTTTTTTAAAATTTTTTTAAATTTTTTTAAATTTTTTTAAAAATATTATTTTTAAAATTTTTTATGAGTTTGGGAAACGGGGTGGTCTTCTGCCCCCACAGTCCACCCCATTTTCCACACACCGCCCATCTTGTTGCCCCCCCTAAAATTCAACTATTTCTCTACTGCCCCGCTGCCCTTTCTCCCGAAAAAAACACATTTCCCCTCATAACTTTCACATACGGTGTCGGAATTCAAAAAAAAAAGAATCCCCATTTTCGTGGCACATTGGGGAATCTACTATTAAATTTCCTTCAAATTTTGATTAAAAATGTGTTCACCGGAACCTACCCGATTCTCTAAATGTCCTAGTTAGGACACTTGGTCCTTTAGGGGTTAACATTGGTTCATTCTAAATACCTGTTTGAGGTCCATTACTTCTCATAATGACTCATTCATTCATTTCATTTCACTCCACAAAAAATACGTACAACACCAGATGGTCGAACAAATGAGGAGGCAATGGAAAGGAAGCGTCTTACTTCCTGATCTAAAATGGTTTTGAGGTGGACAAAAATGTGCAGAAAAAGATAGACTACCTTGTCACCCTAACAACAAGCCTATTCTTCTTGCCAGCAGACAGAAGGAAAATCTTTTCATCTATGATATCCTCAGCTGCCATGGCCTGCCCTTCGTCATCCACCTTCTTGTTGTTTAAATACAGACCACCCTGTCCACAATGCAACTCCCCACCACTGAGTACAGTCTACCCTCCATACAAGGACACTTCATAAGATGACAATATTATTATTGTTTCAAGCAATACACATGTGATAAGTCATTTCTGTGACTAATCCATGCATGCCACCTTGAAGATGGGGCTTATTAAATTTCATCGATTCCCACCTTGGGAATTCTCTACCTTGTAGTTTCTCCATTCCCCTGGGTAGGCTAAAACTAAATTTGAAGTTGAGTAAATATACAAGAGTCACAAAGTCATAACAAACCGATAAGCAAAAATTCAGAACTTATTCAAATAGTATGCGAATACTATGTAATTTAGTGCATTGGAATCCTCTTCAAAATGAGAACAGGATCGACACAAGGGTTTAACACACTCAAGCCACAGGAATGGGGAAAATGGTGACAGAATGAGATACCTGCTTAATTAAACGGCGCGCCGCAGCTTTACTTTGAACCAGGCCTGTGCTGATAGTCACATCCACCAGAGAGGTGCCCACAACAGAGGAGTAAGAAACGGAGCAGGAAGGGACATCCTGAGCAATGGCCTCCAAGGCTTGCGAGTCCAGGTTGGTGTTAGTCCCGGGTGCCAAAGCTTGGGTGGCTTTGAGAGCCTCGGCTAAGCCTTGCTCTCCATGCACAAAGCGGGTGACTTCTTCAGCCAGCCTTTTCTGGGCTGCGTTTGGGGCGTAACCTGGCTGCCCCATGCTGGCCTCCAGGGCTTGGATTTCCTTCATGTCCACAAACGTGAGCCGCTTCATGAACTTGATGACGTCTGAGTCTGGGGTGGCAAACAAATGCTGGTAGAAATTGTAAGGAGACAGCGCTGAGGGGGAGAGCCAAATGGCACCGCTCTCCGACTTTCCGAACTTGCTCCCATCACTCTTGAGTAGCAGAGGAAATGTCAATCCATACGCCCCTTCTTGTTGCAGTAATCTTCGCACCAAATCTGTCCCTGCTGTGATGTTCCCCCACTGATCACTCCCTCCAATTTGTACATTCACGCCCTCCTCCTGTAGTCCACACCACAACCAGTGTTACATCAAAATAGAATAAAACCGTTTGTTTCTGTTTCCTGGTTATTAATTACACTGATTTTACACGCTTTTCTATGGTACACTCAGACCTCTTTAATCTAACATTCTCAAATACCTTGTCACACTCTCATTGATTGTAACACACTTGTCATTCATTCAAACTATTTGACTCATAAATCCTCTCTACAATGACATTCTCGAATATCTTGCCACACTATCATCGCTTGTAGCACAGTTATCTGATTTATAAATGGGACTGTTTTGACACGTTTTTCAATCATTCTATATTCAAACATTCAAACTATTTGACTCATACTATGACCATCACCTAGGCAGTTAGTTCGAGTGTATTTGCAGCTTAAAAATAAAGTCTTTAAAACAAAAACGGAATTAAAATATGGAATGAAACAGAAAATTTGATTATTGGATACAACCTCTCTCATATCAAAGAGTTTGTGGATCGTTACATGTAGATGTAACTAATTGCAACACTTACCCAAAATCTTACACATATTTGATTTTGAGAACATACACCACCTCAACATCAGAACTCATGTCGGTCTACCAATAAAATTTTGAACCCTATGGTATCCAATCCTAATGCATTCTCTAGTGTTTTGGAACCCTAACAAGAATGTTTCAAAATCTAGGAATTCTATTAATAGTAACTATAAACCCCTAAAGGACCAAGAAGCTTGAATTGTTAGCAGTTTAAGTGGACTTCATTTTGTTCAAATTCATTTGATTTTTTACCAATTAATACGATGTTTCCAGTGATATAAAATTTGGTCCCATCTGAATTATTGATTTTTCACACTATGATTGATTGAATTTGACATGTTAAAACCATGAATCCTTGGTCATTTAGGGGTTAAAGTGTCGATTTTAGAAGACATAAAAACTCCCAGATGAGGATGAAAATGAACAAAACCCCGTCTCCATCATACACATGGAAAACACTATCAGAGAGATTAACCCTGAAAGGACCAAGAATTCATGGTGATAAGATGAAAATTTCAATCAAACTTATTGTGCAAAATATGATTCATATGGGACCAAATTTTATATCATTGGAATCAGTGAAGAACATTGCATGTGTTGGTCAAAAAGAAAGATATTTGAACAAAAAGAAGTCTCAAAATTGAGGGGTTAAAGGGGGCTATTCGTATGAGTACCTTGAAGAGATGGACAAAGTCATAGCCCTGGAGCAACTGATAGGTGAACTCGGTGTAGCTCATGCCTTCCTCTGAGTGGAGGCGAGTTTTCACACTCTCCTTCGCCATCATCGTCCCAACTCGGGCATATTTCCCCACATCCCTCAAGAAGTCCAGTAAAGAGAATTCCTTCCACCAGTCGTAGTTGTTCAGAACGATGGCTTTCTCATCCACGTCTGAGTCCACCTACAATCAAACAAACAAACAGGGTACCACATATGAGGTCTAAAACTTTCAATCAACTAGAGATACTGCTTACATGAAAAACCTCAACTCAGATACTAATCCTACATTGACCCCTATTACCAACAGAAACTCAACAATTCATACACTTGGTTGGATTTGGTTTAAGAATGCTTCTCACTTAGCATGGTTGCATAACCCCACAAAGGACCAAGGATTCATGGTTTTAAATGACAAATTCAATCGATCATATTGTGAATAACATAATGTATGTACATGGGACCAAATACTATATCACTGGGTTCAGTAAAGAACATTGCATGTGTTGGTAAGAAAACAAATGAATTTGAACAAAAGGAATTTCACATAAGACCTACTCAAACTTGCTCAAAAGAAAACATGGGGCCCAATTCAGGCTTCTTGGTCCTTTAAGGGATAAGAAATTCATGGGTAGAGATAATGTTTTTGATCTACAGCCTGCCACTTTGAATGATTGCATATGAAATTCATAGGCAGTTATAAAAAAAAAATTGAACTACAAACTCCCACTTTGAATAATTGCATAATTGATGCATAATTGCATCAAAAACTGCATCGAAAACGTGCACACAAACTTGTTGGTTTCGTGACAACATTGGTTGATTTCAGATCTTCCAGAAGAACGGAGCAGTTGCAAAAGAAAGTAAGTACCTGCAATATTTTGGCAAGAATGTCGCCGATTCCTTTGCAGTTTCGGGAAATGGTTTCATCGTCCAGCACAGGCCTCTCTTTGCTCTTTCCAGATGGGTCTCCGACGCGACCAGTGGCGCCTCCAAGCAACGCAACTGGGATATGGCCACACCTACACCACCGAATCAGCACTTGTTCACCGCTCAAACTACGCAATCAATACTACTAACACAAGACTCCAAGGACTACTCAATAACCAATTCCATTAATCATATTGTGAAAATGAGAGAATTCAAATTTTGTACCACCAGAAACATTGCATATGTTGGTCAATAAAGAAATCAAATTGAGCATCCCCATGTAACCTACTCAATACTGATAAAAAAGAAAAGAAAAAACACACGTTAGGAATGCTTCATCTTTCTGTCAATAACCAATTCCATTAATCGTATTGTGAAAAAGAGAGAATTCGAATTTTACACCACCAGAAACATTGCATATGTTGGTCAATAAAGAAACCAAATTGAGCATCCCCATACTCAATACTGATAAAAAAGAAAAGAAAAAACACACATTAGGAATGCTTCATCTTTCTGTCAATAACCAATTCCATTAATCGTATTGTGAAAAAGAGAGAATTCGAATTTTATACCACCAGAAACATTGCATATGTTGGTCAATAAAGAAATCTAATTAAACATCTACTCAAAAATCATTAAAAAAACAGAAAAAAACACGTTAGGAGTGCTTCATCTTTTTGTGTTAAGATATCTTCAAGAGTAGGCGCTCCTCGCACAGTGACTCCATTTCCTTAAACCCTAAAACTCTGTACACAACGCTCAAGATAGGCGCTCCTCACCATCCATGGATTCACAGTGACTCAATTTCCTTAACCCCACACCACCTTAAACCCTAAAACTCTGTACACAACGATGCCAGGCTCCTCAAACCATACATCGATAGTAGCAACCTAAAACCGATAACAGGAATTGTCTTGGTTTCAAGGAGTCAGGAAGGGCAGAATAAGAAGCATAGTTTTGAGAAAAATTCACAACGAACTCTTCAAGTTGCACAAAACTCAGGGCGAGATGCCGCATTCTGTAAGGTCCTCAAACCCTAAAACTCTGTACACAACGATGCCAGACTCCTCAAACCATACACCGATAGTAGCAACCTTAAACCGATAATAGGAATTGTCTTGGTTTCAAGAAGGGCAGAATAAGAAGCATAGTTTTGAGAAAAATTCACAACTAATACAATAGAACTCTTCTCAAGTTGCACAAAACTCAGGGCGAGACGCCGCATTCTGTAAGGCTCCTCAAACCATACATGTATAGTAGCAACCTTGAAACGATAATAGGAATCAGAAAGGGCAGAATAAGAAGCATAATTTTGAGGAAAATGCAATAGAACCGTACATTTATAGTAGCAACCTTAAAACGATGATAGGAATCAGAAAGGGCAGAATAAGAAGCATAATTTTGAGGAAAATGCAAATAGAACTCTGCAACGTTCAGGAAATTTTTGAAAAGGAAGTGGCATGACACACCTTTGGAACCACGAGAGCACGATGATGCCGAGCAAGTTGCCGAGGTGGAGCGACTCCGCAGTGGGGTCGAAGCCGCAGTACACTTTGAGGCGCTGCGAGGTGCACGAGGCCCGAAGCTCGTCCGCGTTCGTCACGGACTCGATCAACCCGCGCTCCTCCAGAACCTCCACCACGTTGCGTTTCAATTGCACAGCCTCTCTCCGCGCAGCAGCAGCTGTCGTCGCGGAAACAACAGAGCACGACACCACCGCAAACCTCCGCACAAAAGCCCCAGCGGGGCGCTGCTGCACTCCGCCATTAGCAAACACACTGGAATGCCTGCCCGCAACAGCAAATGCTACCAGCGACGACCATCTCCGCAACAGCGGCCCGGGCAATGTATGCACGGAGGCCATTGCTTTCTATCACTCCACACACGAATTCCACCCACAATATAAATCCTCGGCACAAGAACTCTATCGCCGATACGGGCACGGTCATCGGTGACCGTTTCTATCTTTAGATTTTTCGTATCCAACTTGTTTGCTTGGTGTTTCTTTGAGGCAATTTTATTGATCATATTGTAAGAAACATGATTAAAAAAGGTTCCAAGTTATGTCACTAGAATGATTGAAGAACATTGCATGTGTTCATTGCAACCTAAATAAAATTAGACACAAGGAAATATTTTTTTGACCTACTTAAAAAAGCACTTTCAAACATGACAATAACTTTGGGACGGAGGGAGTATTTCTTTTCTTAGACTTTTGAAAACTCGCCGTCTCTGAATCGTTACAGTTAGTTTGTCTTTGGTAGAGAGGAGTTGGAGGTGCGGTGATGGCGAGGGCGATGGCAGTGAGGCTGCTTCTTCGACGATCGTTGCTCCCTCAAGTGCAGGTATTGTTGGTTTTTCGGGTTTAGGGTTTAGGGTTTAGGAGGTTTGGCAATTTTCTGATGGGGGTGGGCTCGCGCGGCGAATGCAGGAATCAGCTCCCTTTAGCTCGTTTCTAGGGTCGAATTCAAGCAATAGGTCGGAATGTGGAAATCGGCGGAGGTTCATGTATACTGACGTTGCTGCTGCTCGAGTGGGAAAACGTCCTGCAGGAATACCCGAATCTGAGGTACGTTCTGCAACAAAAAAAAAAAAAACATCCTCTCTACATTCTTTTGATTCCGGAAGCGCAACGTTTTCTTTGATTTACTCAAAACAAATTAGGTTTTGGAGTGATTGGCCATTCCGCTAAGAACTCTTTCTGCAATCACTTATCCATCACTTACAGTGAGTCTCAGCTTGTGTTCTCCAGATTGTCTCTCTCCTCTCAAAACGTTTTGGAAGCTTCGTCTCTGCTTGATTAGGGTTTTGTAGAGGTTTTTTCTCTCTACATTTTTTTGATTCCGGAAGCTCAATGATTTCTCTGCTTCGTAAGGGTGATTCACTCTAAAAAAATTAGGGTTTGGAGTGACTGGGTACGTAAGAAGGCCATTCCGCCAAGAACTCTCGTGTTCTCCAGGTTGTCTCCCTCTCAAAACGTTTTGGAAGCTTCGTTAGGGTTTTGTAGAGGCTCGGGCACTCGCCGTGAAAAAAAAATCATAACGTTTTCTTATGGTATGCGAATATTGCGTAATTTAGTGCGTTGGAATCCTCTTCAAAATGAGAACAAGATTCAAACATAAGTTAAAGAAACCTGTAAGAAAAACTTCAAAAATTCACAACTTATTCATATGGTATGCGAATACTGCGTAATTGAGTGCGTCGGAATCATCTTCAAATGGAGAACAAGATCCAAAACGTTTTAGAAGCTTCGTCTGTGCTTGATTAGGGTTTTGTAGAGGCTCGGGCACTCGCAGTGGAAAAAAATTCATAACTCATTCATATGGTATGCGAATATTGCGTAATTTAGTGCGTTGGAATCCTCTTCAAAATGAGAACAAGATCCAAACATAAGTTAAGAAACCTGTAAGAAAAACTTCAAAAATTCACTACTTATTCATATGGTATGCGAATACTGCGTGATTGAGTGCGTTGGAATCATCTTCAAATGGAGAACAAGATCCAAAACGTTTTGGAAGCTTCGTCTGTGCTTGATTAGGGTTTTTTAGAGGCTCGGGCACTCGCCGTGGAAAAAAAACCATAACTTATCCATATGGTATGCGAATATTGCGTAATTTAGTGCGTTGGAATCCTCTTCAAAATGAGAACAAGATCCAAACATAAGTTAAGAAACCTGTAAGAGAAACTTCAAAAATTCACAACTTATTCATATGGTATGCGAATACTGCGTGATTGAGTGCGTTGGAATCATCTTCAAATAGAGAACAAGATCCAAAACGTTTTGGAAGCTTTGATTAGGGTTTCATAGAGGCGCGGGCACTCACGATGTGGTGCAGGTGGATGCACTGGACGGGATCGAAGAGATGGCGGAGGGGGCAGGAGCAACAGCCCGCATGTCCATCGTGTTGAAGTCGTTCGAGAAAATCCATCCAGGCAAGCTCAACAACGTGAGCAAAGTGGGATTGCCCACGACGCGCATCCTCTTCACCTTCAACCGGTCCCCGCATGTGGACAAGAAGTCCCGAGAGCAGTTCGAGATGAAGACGCGCAAGACGCATCTGGTGATGGACATGGATGTGGGCAAACTGCGTGAGAAGTACAACCAGTTGAAGAATCACAACATGCTCGGCGTGCAGCTCAAAGTGAACTTCCATTACAAAACTCGCCTTGACATGAGCCGGATCCACCAGTCCCCGGATCAAAAGCAGATTGAAGCCACGCAATGAGAACAGAGTTTTATTTAACCCCTAAAGGAGTAAAGGACCCGGGGGTGTTGAGCTTAGCTCTTGTTTTCTTGACTAGTTCTTGTAGCAAGCTCAATTCCTCATTGGTGTGGGGTAGTTTTGACGATTGGCACTGTTGAAACTAAAGAAGACTTACGTAGGTTTTTTATGAAAAAAATATCAACAAAATCGCACAATTTTTGAGAAATTGCCACCGTTTTTAAAAGATTGAAGTAACTTGTTTGGGGTATTTTGTACACATGCTGAAATCGGATTGTTCAAAAGTGCTCCAAAAATTCTGAAATTTTTACTGTGAGTAGAAATCATCATTTTAAATATGTGCAGAAAATCTCAAGTAATTTGGAATTGTGAGGAGGAAGATATGAGGATCCGAAGTGATGCCTAGATACCCACCGTGCAACTCAAAAAAATCACCAAAAATCACTCACTTGATGAATTTCCGATCAAGAAGTACCTACAGATTTGGCTCTCAAAAAGAGATAGGGTCTCTTTGTTGCTCATCCTACAATTCAAAGCCCAAGAACCCGAATTTCCTCACTTTCTAATTCAAGAAGCCCCATGGGGGCCTTACGGTCCTTTAGGGGATAACCCTTAAACGTCCCATGGGGATGGTATATACGTTGTCGTATGATTGAGATTTTCTATCAACAAGAAACTCTAAATTGGGATCTCAATAGCTCATTAGAACTGCACTAATGTAAATTTCAACTTCTCTTCTGCACTCAAATCCATTATAGGTGTGGATCCATTCCAAATACAAACAAAATACACCGTATTCTACTGGTCGCCACAGCACGTTTAGACGTTTAGGGGTTAAGCTTCCTTTCATCTCTGCCTTCAAATCCTTACCGGCATCGTCAGGTATCTGACTTTGAAGCATTCATAGAGCAGGGCATGATATGTTGTCGAATTTTAATTGCTTTTTTGAAGAGTAGAAGAGGAAGAGAGACGCCCAGTCAACTGTATCGCCAGTGCTTCCTTAGTCAACTGATGTTTGTTAGCTTTGGTACACACATATTGATATAGCGAATGTTATTTTTTAAAAGGAACACATAAAATCAAGCATATCTCAAATTTTGGGCTCATGTATACCACAATTTACACTATGTGACTGGTCTGCTTATGGTGTACAGTCAGGTAGGAATTGCTTACGAATTTTAGTTGACAGGAAAAAACTGCTAAACTTTGGAATGCAAGAACTTGCTCAAAAATGAATGGATTTTGGAATTTCAAATTGCATTGGAATCACACTAAAGTCTACTTTATCACTAATACAAATACACATATGTAATTGAAAATCATACAATTGTTATGATGTTTTCTATATGCTACCTACCATTTAGTGCTGCCACCATTTGTGAAAATTACAACTTGTATTTAATGGTACATATTAAAAATGAACCTTCACAATTGCTTTAGACATACTTGATCCCACGCCGCTTGAACTACGTGTAGGGTTTCTTACTTATTCTGTCCTGAAATGCAAAAATCTTTGACTATCTCCCAAAGGTTTACTATAAAATGATAGATTAGTGTATAAAAGAAATCTAAATTTTTGTATGAATTTAAATTATTCTTGTTTCACTTATCATGAAGTTGAAGCACGCTTCATTGCGATTCCAATGCAATTTGCGGTTTCAAAATCGGTTCATTTTTGAGCATGCTAGAGCTTCCTAAAGATTGTTGAACTTTCTAGTGAAAAGTGTTGAAAAATTCGTAAGCAATTCCTACCTGTACTGTACAGTAGCTTCGTCATCGTTGTCCATTTGGGTGTAATTTTTCTCATGCCTTTAAGAATCTGACTTTCTTATGCTCAACCTCAGTTGCAGTGGCTGTCGGTAGTAGTACACCAGGAATACTCTGTCTGGCTCTTCTGTGTGAGACCTTTCCTTTGTGTTTTGCCCACAGCTCTTTGAGTACCACTAGTAGAAAAGGTGACACTACTGAGGGATATGCCCAAGCGAGTGGTGCCCAGTTCTCCGCATGCATAGCGATTTTTTTTGGGTGTCTCTCTTGGGAGCGCCACCTTTTCTACTAGTGTGTTGGGGAGTGTTACCTTTTCTACTACCGTAGTAGGAAGGCAGGGTCGGCACTTTCATGTCGAATAATTAATTAAAGTTTGAAAAGTAGGGGTCGGCACTTTCAAAAATAATTATTAAAAATTCGGCTATTAATAACTAACATTGAATTTTACTAGCGGCTACACGTTTTCCTTTGTTTTTTGTCTACAATTTTTGTTGACTTCATTTTTGTTGATTTCGACAAAATACTTGATAAATTTATTTATTTTTTCGGCATTTTTTTGGGGAATTATTTTCTGCCGACCCTGCCTTCCTACTACGGTAGTGTGTTGTGTTCGGCTCAACCTTGGCAATGGTGGAGGAAACCCTCAACCTTTTTTTGCTTTCATGCCATATTATGGAGAGCTTCAAGAGTTACTTAACCCCTAAACGTCCTAGCGTCTAGAAACTAGATCACGAACGGATTCAAAGCCTTGTAACTTTCATTCAAGTCACCTTTGCAAGCCTATTGAATTCTCACCAAGTAGAGTAAATCTTTTGTGATGGGGAGCTATTGATAATATTGGAGAGGCTTCCAAATTCAAGTATGTCAAATTTGTTGGGTAGATTTAAGGCATGCAATGGTCCTCTCATGTACACCTATTGTACATATGAGTCATGCTAATATCTATTTTTGAGGCTAGCATCTACTTGTGTGTAAAGGACCGGTACGTTTGGAGGTTAACCTATTCCGAGTTAATATACTCTCCATGCATTGGGTATGAGAGTAATATGGAATCTTTCTATGGCATTTGGTCTTTGGCCTTGGCTTGTGCCAACGTGGGAGCACCCAATTATGAGAGTGTACCCAATTTCGACAGAATCAAGGCATGGTAGTCATTCTAGACCTAAACATAGGTAGACCATAGATAGTTTATCATTTTGGTCAACATACAATAAGGGCTCTACGATGTGCCTAAATTTGCACTATTAAATGATTGCATGGTCTAAATATTATTGGAATTGAGTACACTGTTAGAATTGGGTGCTCCTACTTTATGTACCCTAGGCGGAGGGCAAATGTCGAGTAATTATTATTTTTCAAAACATAAGGGTTTGGAAATGGAGAATTTGAAAATATTCGTCAATATTCTCTTTTTCACCATACAAACAAAATTTGAAAAAAAGAATAGAGAAATTCGTAAAGTCGTGAAATCTCAGGCTTTCGGCACTGCGTCCGTCAAGATTCTGGTTCACGGGACAATAAAAGTAGGAGTGTCAGGTTCCAAAAATAAAAACTGGATGAGTTATATTTTTGGAAATTAAACTTGGATGACTGGGTTTGCTCCCATGTCAAGGCGCGTCACCGGGTATGACGTCGAAGCCCGTTTGTTAATAAACCACCTTAAATTTCATTAAATTTTTCAAGGCCGGCGTGAATAAAGTGTCTATTCGTAATGACAACTAGTGGGACCCGTGCCGTTGGGCACATTGAGCCACTTGTTTTTGAGCTTGGGTTGTCTCCTCGACGGATTCCATCGCGAAACGGTCGAGTGAGACAAAGCGAGCTGTATTGTATAATAGATGACCCAATGCCCACCACACAAAAGGCCATTGGTAAATGAATCATATTTTAGTATGCAGCAAGAGTAGCAAAGAAAACAAGGCAATGTTTTTTTTTTGAAGGTAAGCTCATGTATACAAAAATATGTTGCCCTAAATAGACTGTTGAAATTTGACCAAAATTGTTAGATAAGGGTGCCAGTAATGCAAGGATAATATCACCTACGTTTTGGATGAATGTACATGTTTTTGGATACATAAATCGTATTTCATCCACATTTTGTATGTTTCATCCAGATTCTGAATGTCAGTAGCTACATCATTTCATTAAAAATTGCAACTATAAAAAATAAAAATAAAAAATCACTGGAATGAGGTTCCAATCAAGAGAACAAGTGAGACAATTCATTTCCAATTCAAAATAAAAACTTCAGACAAATAGCCGATCATTTTTTCAAAACAACTACTACTTCAAGTTGAAATACAAAGAATATCAATGAACAACCGACTAAGAATAAAGAACAAAGAACTTCAAGCTGATTTGGCTCAATTTTTGCTCGACACTAGAGTTAACCGAAAAGAGTGGAAAGAAATTTTGAACTCATCGTAGACTCGTTTAGAGTTCAAAAAGATTACAAAACTAGTCTATAGTAAGAGATTCGGAGAATAATCTGAAGCAAGACCTTGCACTACAATGGGGTGTGGAACTCGTGACCCCTCCAAAATGTAAGAGAAAAGTTTCCACAAGGTTCCCCAAGCCAAGAGCCCCAATTAATGATGAAAACTATTCATGAACAATGCTTGTCAGGAATTATAACTACAGGAAAACTGAACTCTACTTGAACGCTGCTTGAAAACCAGTTCTGTTTTCGAATAACTTAACTGCCCAAAAAGAAACCTTTATTACATTATCAATAAGTTCTGTACGGTAAACAGCATGTATATGGTAAGGTGATCAATAATGGCTCAATTTTCAGCACAAGAAATCTATAGCAAAGTTAACAGTGCAAGCAATTTTCGTGCATGTGGAAAGTAAGTGGAAAGATAGAGCAAGTGGAATCATCATTTTTGGACTCTTTTGCAATTAGTTATGAATTCTTGAAGTTGTATTCATAGGTGTTTCTAAAATGGTGCCCTAAAATGACACCCTATAATGTATGCGCTCATTACATGGTACTGTTGAATTGAGAAGCTATTATGTACCTGTAAGTGAAGATTACTAGAGCTCCATTATTGGACCTGCTCCATTTTAGAGCACTCAACCGTATATGTACAAACAGTAGAATGATGATGATATGTACACCATGAACAAAAAAAATCCATCAATTGTGAAAATCAAAACCAATCGAGATAGTATAATTATGTGCACTTAGATGGCGGCGGCTGCGGGAGTGCCCAAATTGGGATCGTTCACTGCCCTTGTGCCAGGAGCGTTGGCGTACCCCTCCTGGGTAGCTGTGCCCGCATGCACCGCCAGCAAGTAGAGCAGCTCCGTTAGCGACAGAATGATCATAAATGCCTCCACTGTTTTCTGCACACATGCAAATTCATTTCACCATGTCAGCCAAATCTAGCGACCACCCACATCATTCAATCCTGACATGATGTTCACTCAAAACCTCTTTTTATTATGGCCTAGACTAAAAAACATGCTACACTGCCTAACACTAGTAGCAGAACTATCGTTTTTCATTCCTCACTTTGTGAAAACACTGAACAACGATGGAATATTGTGCCTAGATTTCTATCTTCTTGTGACCATCACGCAACCCATGTGCCTGGCGCGATTTCATTCCTTTTTCATTTATAGTAAGTGGAAAACAACACATTTCCTACTAGTGTAACTATAACACACTGACTGTCATCACTATACTATACCACACTTACAAACCATGTACATTCAAACTATGGCAAACTATATAAGCTTTAAAAAAAGTTAAGTTAACTACCATTCACTATGACACACTTACAAGTGACATGTTCAAATTATATCAAAATAACTACCATTCACTTGTTACACATTCAAACTATGTCAGATTTAATTAAACTATCATTCATTATAACGCACTTGTGACATGTTCAAATTATGTCACAGTAAAGAGGTTAAATTCACTATCAAACACGCACGCAAAGTTGATTCAAGCTGCATGCAGGGAGCTTTGCTCACATAATTCATAAATAATGATTATATATTATTTTTTTCATAAAGAGAATATCTTGTTTTTTGCTTGACTCTGCAGAATGATTACACAACGTTAAGATGATCTGTAAAGGCTACATGCTATTTTGTTTTAACAAAAAAAGGCTGAGGAGCGCTCCGGCCCGCAAGTTAAGGAACTTGTTAGACATTCAAAGTGTGATTCGAAGGTTGAGTGAACAATCATTCACTTAATTATCACACATTCAAATGATGTCATTGAAGTAAAATAGCGCGCATACAGTGTTTTTTTTGTTACGTTGGCAGTTGACAGGAGTTTAATAAGTGAAAGGTGAATTGTGCATACCAGTCTCTTGGTGCGGCCATAGCGAGGGTGAATCTCCTTGGAGGCGACGCCCATGGCCAACAAGGTGAGCAGCCACGCGATGAGCGACACGGCGCCGGCCGCGGCCAAGCTCTCCGTTCGCCACACATGCACGTGGTGCAGCCCCGCCAGCACCGACGCCAGCCCCACCATGCTCGCTATCAACGTCACCACGATGAACGTCGGCGTCACCACGTTCCCTGCAATACATCGATCATACATGCAACGTAACGTCACTCTCAGAGGACTTCATCGATCAGAAACTTACTGCGTGAATCTCCTTGTAACTACCGTGTGTACGTACATTCCGCAGAGCGACACACAGACTGGCATGCATATACATATAATTCCTGTGACAGGATTTGCTAGCAATCATTCCAACTCAATCGATATCGGGTCATCAATCAGAAACTGTCCGTGACTGTGTTGTGTTCCTCACAGTGACAAACACAGACTGGCCAGAACTAATTAATCCCACGCCTATATATACACGCAACTCTGATATTAATCAGAAACTGTGTGTATTCCTCAACTTATAGCAACAGGGTCGCGATTCCCTGTGCGATTTCCCTGCGAGTCTCACTTTTCCCACTGAGTCTTAATTAAAGCTGATTATTCATTGATCAGTTTAATGTTGACTTACCTGCTTGTAAAAGGAAAGCCTAACAAGTGTCAACTCTTCAATTGAGGCTCGGTGGGAAAAGTGAGACTAAAAGGGAAACGCACACAGGGAACCATTATGAGCTAGCTCCCTGTGTTACAAAACCACACAGACTGGAATTAATAATTCCACATGCATGCATGCAACTCGAGTACGTCATCGATCAGAAACTGTACGTGTGGGTTCCGCAAACAGAACGGACTGGAAGGATTTGCGAGCGAGCTCACCGGTGGTTCCGCCGTCCAAGTTGTGGTTGAGGATGGAGCCAATGAGCGCCGCAGCGATGAAGTAGAGGCAGAAGTTGAGCACCATGAGAGGGATCAGCATGGCTTTGCTGATTCCGAACGCCATCGTGATGGTTTTCTGCTGTGGATCGATCGAGCAGGCAAGCATGCAAGCACTTGATCGATGGAACTTTGTATGAGCAGGCTCTAGTATGATATATATAGAGAGAGCGAGAGATCAGTGGTCTGCTAGTTCGCAAGTAGAATTAAAGGCTGGCGTGGGGCTTGGGACGTTGGAAGAATGACGGAGGGAATGCCGCGTGTGGAGTTGCAATGTGGGAGTCAGACTGATAGAGTTGCGTGTAAGAATACGGTAAGTAAGCTAACCAGTTGTGAGAGTTCCGGAGGGCGCCCATGTGTCATCAGAATTCGGAAGTTTTTGGCTTAACTTACTTTGTCTAAGTTAGTTAACTCTCGTGCCAGACTGGCAGCTTCTATATTACAACACCACCGTGGCATTTTCAGCAAGTGGACGTGGATGCCACCACTGTCACATTTCGCTTCTACGGTGAGAAGGCATTTCCAGTAACCTCTACAGTGGATTCCAGCGATATTAAATTTGGTCCCATTTGAATTATATTTTTCACACTATGATTCAATTAAATTTGTCTTTTGAAAAAATCACACTATTTTTGGAGGGGTACTCATATCAAAAATGATTGACTTTCAAATTATATAATTATATAATTATATAATTATATAATTATATATATATATATATATATATATATATATATATATATATATAATCAAATTCAAGGTGTGCCTCTCTTTGGGTACATTGAATGGTGTCCTTAGTGTTTGGGGAGAATTGATGTTTTTTACTACAATTTGTTCAAAATATTGTCCCTACAAGTACATTGGAGTTTGCCACTTGTCATTCTCATTTTCATTGAGAGTGTCATGTTCTTTTCAAGTAATGAGAGTGACATGAGGTGGCATGCCATGCCATATATATGTGTGTGTTTATGTGTATATATATATATATATATATATATATATATATATATATATATATATATATATATATATATATATATATATATGTATATATATATTTGTTGTATATTTATGTATGTATATAGCCAAATTGAGTATTAGCTGAGTGTAAAAGAACCTTGACTAGACTAGTACAAGTTTCTAGGGACGGACAACCCCTATTTCAAAATGTGTTTCCCAAATCATACCCATATTTTCAAAAATTTGCTAAAACTCTGGGTGAGTTGTGGTGATTGGTATTCTACCTTCAGTCATCACCAGGCCATGACTTCTCTGCTTCAGCTCAACGTTCTCAAACCGCAGGACTCTATGTTTGATTGGTGCCAAGTACATGCATAATTTTACATTGAAAGCAGAAGTTAATTATTTAATGCTCCTCTAAATTACAGATTTGCAGCAACGAATACATTCATACTGAGTACATGTGGCCTGCTAAAGTAGCTCGGACTTGAAATGCAACTTCGAAGAGAATACTGAACCGTGATTTAGTGATGACGATGACCAAACCGTCTACAGCTTTAATTTGGAGATTGGATAAACAAATCAGTGATACATAACATATATCAAGAAGTAAAATTACCCCAAGGCCTTTGGGAGTCACGGATGTCATAAGTATTTGCGGATGAAGATCAGAAATAAATTAGGAAACCCTAGCGATTGCAACTGAAATTATGTGTCCTCCAACTAAAACGCAGTGGAGGCCGCATGTAAGTTCATCTTCACGTAATCTGATGGATTCGTACAAATCAAAACAAGCTATGAATCTCATCACTTTGAGCAAGTTACGCCAACGGGAACATAATTGATACAATGGCAATGCCTCTCTTCTATACATTCGTACCGTGACGGTTTAGGCAGATACCCAAAAAGGTCTCAATCCTAAAGCTCGCCAGTGTTACTTGGCTCAATGGTTTTGGGTCGCGCCATGTAACTAACCTACTGTTAGTAAAGATCTCGTAGCTGTTGATTTTCCCTACGAAGAGCCTTGATCTCCTCAACAAGCTCCTCCTGCTTTGCTACAAATGAATTCATCATGCTGCCCATTTCCATCTGCAGAAACGAAATTGATTTCAGAAAATAATGAGGACAAATTCAGACCGAAATTGAACATCGTACAATCGAAACGACAATCGTGCAACCGGAATTTGTTCAACCGAATGGCGAGATAATGAGCCAACACAAGTACATGATCATGACTCATTATTATCAGACCGTGGCAAGGAACTCAACCTGAATGGACCAGACGAGATATTACCAGGTGTACTGGTATTACACGGTTCTCAGTGGAATGAATGAATTAGAGTCATTATGAGAAGTAGTGGACCTCAAACGGGTATTTGAAATGAACCACTGTCTAAAGTTTCACTGTAGAAAGACGTCATACCAGTCCAACACTGGTTATTACCTGTTGAATATGAAACTGCCGAAGAAGCTCCAAATGCAAATTTTGGACCTCTTCATGAATTGCTCGTTGGACTGCACCAAGACTTTCTTCCAGGCCTCTTTGCACCAGCTGAAGAGCGAAACCAGTGGCTCCTATTCCGTGCTGCTGTTGCTGCTCAAGTGGCGATTGAGCTCTTTGCCCACTCCCTTGAGCATGGCCCTGCCACAAGTAGCAGCATGCACTGAGCGTAAATTTAAGAGCTTCTTTATGGGAAAATTCAAGCACGAACAACGGACTGGACTGCATTGCAGTGTAACAACATGCATTGTGATCTACTGGGCTCAAGGATGCATACGTTTGATGCAGGTGGAGTGGCCCCTATGGAACCGGCTGCATCTGATCTTGACACATAGCCATTCTCAAGATCTTTCTTTCCATCAGAGCTTCCTGAAACCCCACCCCTGTCCTCTCGTCTCTCCAAAATCGACTTCCTTTGCTTAGGTGATCCTGCATCCCCAGCAGATCCTGGAAATGCCCCAGGAAGAGATCGTGAAAAGCTTGAGTTAAGATCTCGTGCCTCGTAAGACATCAACTTCTTGTTTGCAGCTATAGTTGCTGCTTCAAAGTCACTCGCTGGCACTTGATGTGCCACACCATTTGTTAGAGGTACAGAAGAGTCTTGATCTAATGATCTCAGCGATGGAACATCACTCTTGGCAGAAGGAAGTTTGCTTTCTGCAGGAGTTGCCAGTGAATCAAATCGGGATGATGGAAGACCTGTAGTTGAAGCAAACCTGCACCAGGAAAGGACAATTCTGAATAAGAGAAACAATTCGGAATCCATGAGTAGTATGAAACTAATATGAGGTAAAAAGGATCCAATTGGCCATGAGCTACCATATGCATATCTGTAGGTCATACAAAAATCGATGACGACAGTTTAATAAGAAACGAGCATAGTAGAGAAGAAGCAATAGACAATTCCACTCTCTAATGCTCTGATAAGTCCGGACCATCCTAAGACCATAAATGCCTATCATGTAAAAAGCATCCTCCAAGCATACAGATCAGGACAAAAGTACAATGTGAACACACGAACCTGGACATGGTCGGTTGCCTTAAGCCACCCCTTTCCAAAGCTTCGCCACCCCAAGCCTCAGGAGGCGTTACAGACGGAGATCGATCTGACTTATTAGATATTCCTGGGGGAGGAGTAACTGATATAGAAGACCCAAGAGACATTCTTCCCTGTAAATCGTCCTGCCCATTAATTGCATACATTAGAATACTAGATCAATAACCCACCCAAAAAAAATGTCTACGTGAAATAGCCAACAAGAAAACACACGAGCACCAGCAGACATCCATGCAGCGCTGTAAAAGGAATAAGAACTGCTTGTTTCATTGTCAAGAGTACCTGAAGCATCTAACAATTAGATATTACAAAAGAACTTAACACTGAACCAAGGAAAATCTGCTCTTAGTTCTTAGAAAGAGCTTTTAGTGAAGTGATGCTACGTAGCTACGATGGTTGTGAGATGCACCTGCCGAGCTCCGAGAGAAGACCTGCGTGAAACACTTGAATCACGTGAGTCTCGTGACTCCCGTACGTCCTCTTTCCCTTCCTCAATGTTAGAGAACTGGCGAACTGAAGTGGTTCCCCAATTGCTTGTCCTTCTGATGTCCCCTCCAACAGCTGCCATATCCTTGTTAAATTCATCTCCAGCACCCCCTCCATCCCAATAACCTGAAATTGATGGTGTAATAGGTTGTACATCAACAAGAGGTGAAAAAACCTCCATGTCATCTTTCCCAGAGTTGAACGAATTTGTCCGAGGAGTTTGAAGTCTAGAGATTGGACCGTTTCCCCATGCTCGCATGGAAGAGTAAGGTGTAACATCTCCCCCTGCTGACTTTGGCCTCGAAGGCCCGCCAGCACCTGGAGGTTCCTGGTTTGAAAACGAACTTGGACGGTTGCTAGGTTTAGAGGGAAGAGCACCGGTTGTTGTCCGCCCTCTGGTGCCAGCAGGAAGAGGATCTGGCATGATAACTGATTCTTCGTTGCTATTACCTAGAAGAGCAGACTCAGCAGATCTTGAATCTCTGACAGTGATTGGATTCGACCGCTGCCAACTCAAGCTTGTCACAGCCTGCACAACGAGAAGGAAAAAGGTCCAAAATTTTTGAAATTCGAGAGTAGAGAAATTATTAACACCGCAGGCTACAGTAGGTTGAGATCTTCGAAAAGAAAAGTTCCAAGGCTGAGAAAGGGCACGTTAGCATCGCTTAAGTAAGAAAGCAAATATCCTTTCACACGAATTAGAAATGATGGAGAATCTGAAACAATGGAATAGTTTCTTTATCTGATCTTTATATAGAGAAAAAGTACACGAATCTGAATCCGTTACAATTCGGCCACAAAATGATCATGATCTTCCCCTCCACTTTAACTTCACAGAACAAGATTTCCCGATATCAAGACAAACATTCAAGCCTCTGCTTGATAATTAAGCCAGATTCATACAACCCTATGATTGCACCATATCATGTTTCTTCTCACCTCTGCAGCACTATAAGCTCGAAGGATTGTGAAGGGCTGAGGCCGACCACGTACATCATAAAACACAACCCGGCCACTGTTGGTACCAGCTGCTAGGGTGTTGCCATCATCCCTAAAAGCCAAAGACGCAAAAGGAGCTTCATATGGTACACAGTAAACAGGCTTTTTAACACCAGGGTCATATGTATATAACTTCTTGTCCAGTCCACCACTCACAATCATCTGGCAATACATATGGCATGAAATATTAGAAAGTATTGCACATAACCATTGCATCTGACCCAACATCTGATATTTCAATCAATACTGCTAAAAAGAGGCCTCTTCACATTTCCAAACTTGTGACTAGATACCAGACAAATCTCATTTCAAGCATAGAAACAGAGCACAGCTTTCCACCATGACAAAGTAACTAATGAATTTCCAAGTGAGAAGAGAAACTGTACGGAATTTAAACCACAACAAGTCAGGTCTACTGCCCATTATCGCAGACACCAGCCAGTATTTCGCTTAGACAACTTTCAGTTATTTTGGTGTGGTAAAAAGGTTGTGAGTGAACGAAGCTTGAAATGCGCTTTAGATTTTTCAGTCCGAGCGATTTCCCCGGCAATCACATTAGAGAATGTAGTCCCAGATTCGATGATTTCATGCAAGGTCGCAAAAACAGACCTTGTCAGACGTCGGTGAGAAGCAGAGCCCTGTAGTAGGTGCCGAGTGCTGCTTCAGCCAGGATAACTGCGGCAAACAAAGTTATTGTTAAAGAATACCAAGTATTCACTCGCTCTAGTGCAATATCAGTTCTCACAAGAGGTCTACAATTTGAGGAAAACAAGAGGTAGAACAACAAGCCCAAGTATCAAAATGTTACTCGAAACCACAAACTCATCTTCTGCTATGAAAGAATAACGGATTTCCAAAAAATAACAACACAGAAGGTAAATCAGGTACTCAGTTGAACTCAAGACATCTAAACTCAGCAAACACATTCCCATATTCAATTCGACTAAATATGCTTATGTGAAGAATTTCAAGCACGAAATCAGATAAAAGATTGAAGAGGAAAGACAAGAATTGACCTGCCTTGGGACTACGTGAAGTGGTGTCCCACAAATGGACAGTGCCGTCGTCACCAGCAGTCAGTAGCAGATGCCTACTCAATCGAGAGTACTCCATAACTCTGAGAACCTGCTCAAATGAAACCAACATGATGTTAAGGTGATCTTCGTTCATTTTGCAAAGACATGAGGTGTGTCAAGCTGCAACGTGTTCATACCTGATTATGAGGATCTTTGAGCTCTGCTGCTCTGGTTCCTGATGCAAGGTTGTGGATGATCAAATCACCCTTCATGCTGATGGAAGCCAAATTATCATCCCTACAGTTGTACATAACACCAGTGATAGTATCGGTGTGGCCCTTCAACCACTTGATACATCTCCTCCTTTGTAAATCCCATACACGGACAATCTTTCCAGTTCCACCTGAGCCAAGGTACCGGGAGCCTTTACTGCTAAAACAGATTCCCAAAATCGACTCCTGCAACAGAAACACAAGCAATCACTCCCCCAAGAGCCGATTTCTGTGCAACTGTCTATGCTGTAAGATAAAGCCTGCCAGCCAGTTCAAGGCTTATTACAAATTTACTCTCCTGGCGTGCCATAGCTTTTACAAAGTATCACATGTCAATGCCCCTTTTCATAAAGTATTACACATGCAATACTCAGAAATAGAACATGAAGGAAATATCATCCTCATCACTTACATCGATATTGTCATCAGCTTCTGCACGAGGTTGAGGTACGACTCCTACCGTCTGACCGTTTTTCATCCATAGCGAGATCTTGCAATCTTCTCCAGCACTTGCAACCACCAAATCTGCGTAACAGACACTTTAGAATTGGCCAAACCTACCACCGGAACCTCTTCACCTATGTCAAAGAGTCTGTGATACCAAGGTTTTCTCTACACTCAATGTGGTGAGATCAACAGATCAAGAAGATATCCTTCAAATAAAACCGGTACCTCCCTTAAAACAACAATGGCATACCATTTTTCAACCCAATCCTCTAGGTGATCCGCTTTCATCCTCTAGCTCACATCATAATGCGGTTTCAAATGTGGCAAAAGCAACCTTCTACAAGAATCTTGACATTAGTAGTGTGCATTAGCGATTGAAAGGCAACTTGACGCCTATTCTAGTGAGTTATCTGCTTATTGTGTATAAACTTCATGCTCAATACCATGCAATAAGAACTGCTCCGCAAGACATGCCACTAGCATGGTTGATTTCTACCGACAAGTCAACCTCGGTAGCAGGGAGATTAAAAGTCAAACCTACTTCCATACACACTGCGACGAATTGCCAAAACTTTCTCAACTGTATAGCGGAAAACTAAACCAGACACTGTTCTGAAATGACCAGGCACTAAAATAAATATCAGACCAATTCCTCTATCACATTAAGTAAGATTCATTTCAGTTAAGAAGACAATGAAATTCATGAACGTCCGTCATTACTGAATCTGCAGAGTCTCGTCTCTATACTGTGTCTCTTCGCACAGATTAATCCATTGAAGCCTCAGTCGATTCAAGACTGTACTGATTCACTATGCCGCCATTGCTAAAGGAGAATACTTGCCGTGATTGGTGATCCTTTCAAGAGAGTAATAGATTTCTCAATGCCTCATGCAATCCGTCCATCATTCATTCATCGTTGGTGAAACCTACGAGAAACACATTGCTAGCCTCTATTCTAAAGAAAAATCGTTGGTATATCCACAAAGAATCACAACTATGATTCACGATCAGAAGAACACTATCGAATTCATGTGTACTGTATGTATTTGCTTAAAGAAAACCAAAAGCGCATCTAAAATAGATTCTCTTGATCCACGCACTAACAAAGATTATTTTAAAAGCTATTTTTGAACTTACTGGTGTGGTTCCACCGCGCGCAATTGACTTGATAGCCCGGAGAGGGAGTGTATTGGAACGTGCACGGGTCGCCAGTCTCAATAGACACATCAAACAGCTTCACGGTTTCGCCTCCGCACGCTGCCAGCAACGACGTCCCCTGTTGTGCCATTCTTAAACTCCAAAACCTAATTATCCGTGCTTCGTAACCTCCACACTGTCCACATTTCGAACCTCACACCTAAACCTCAGCTCCATGTATTAGTTCGATCTCCTCCTCCATGTAGGCTTAACTTGCTCGCTCGTTCTTCTCCCACTTCCTCTGTCAAGTTACGCCTTCAACCCTAAATTTCACAAGTTTCTCGGTTCCGCACCGTCTTGAATGTCGTTTGCCTTGATGAGGTTCCCGACGCCATTACTGCGGTTCGGATTGATGGCAACAAAGTGAAGCCGGCTCCTCGATCTGTGCATTCACCACTGCATCGGTTGACAGTCTCAGGCGTGGATCTTGGCGCCAAGCTCTTCATCAGCGGAGCTCTGTCTGTCTCTCGGTGTCTGTCTTCTGACACTGAAGAATGGAACAGTCCGTAGTGTTGTTTTTCCAAAAAGTAAACGTCACCCTTTCTAAACTTTTCGGCTTGAATGCTTTTCGGGACCTTTTCTTTCTTTGCTTTCATTTGCAAGCTATTGACGGTTCAGTCCCTCTGCATTATGACATGTTTAGGAAGCCCTAACTTCAAGGTGACAAAGTGACATGCATGAATTAACCTCTAAACGTCCCAGCGTCCAGTTTCTGGACGTTTGTTGGTCAAACCCAATTTTGATCTTGAAGATGACTTTTGTTGCTAATACACCCAACTAAGAAAATGAAGTTTATTAAGTCTAGTTTGTACTCCACTTTTCAAATCTTAAAAATTTCAATTATTGAGTATTTTATTGCTTGTGCAAGCTTTGTAGCTCAAGGTTTGAATTACACTACATAGGATGTTCACCTTTCGAATTTCAAAATTTAAATAAAAAATTTCTATGGAAAACATATCATGTGATTCTCCATTGTAATTTGTACCCGCTCCCAAAAAAATATTAATTTTTTAAACCTTTTTTGTAATAATTTTTTTTTTTTAAGTATTTGACTTAAAAATTTGTTTAAAAGGCCGTATTTAATTATAAAAATCTGAAAATTTCAAGACTAATAGGAAACATTCAATTCCATGCATGAAAAATATTACAAAATATATTTTGATAAATCTTGAAGGCTAAATTGTGTAGTTTGACTTTCATACAAAGGAGTGGTACGTTTAAGGGTTAAGTTAAGTCACAGAAACTGCTTGTCACATGTATTGTTTGACATTTGAAACAATAATATCATCATATTATGGAGTGTCACATATTATGAAGGGTAGATTGTACTCGCATATGTTGTATTATAAAATACAATAATGAAATTAAATGTGTACATGCAATGAAATAGGACAATAGAATTAACCAAAAACATAAGTGGAGTTCAAGTGGAGTTTGCATCTTTATAAGAACAATCTTTAACAAGCATTGTTCATGAATAGTCCATTGGTTGGGTCTTTAGGCTTGAGGGAACATGTAGAAACTCTCTTTCAACAATGAAGGGGTCACAAGTTTCACTTCCTCGGGTAGTGCGGGGCCTTGCGTTAGATTATCCTCCAACTCACCATAAATGATGGAATAAATGTTGTTGTTTTTAAAATGAATGTGGAACAATTTCAAATAAATTATGGGATGCTATCTTTCAATTGATCAATGAACTTAGGTACACCAACCTATTGTCACAATGTTTCCAATTCCACCTTTATATTTTGGTCGTGAACGTTCCAAACCATAAATGTCTATTGTTAGTGCATGAGGGAAAATTTGGAAACATAGTGATCATAGATTAGTGTACCTTAGTGATGGGATTATGGGAACGTAGGTACAATAATCAAATCGTTTCACGATAAAAAAAACTCTAATTTCCATGATGACTCTACATGGTCACTACTTTCTTTGCAAGTCACTATCATCAACTTCTAATTTTCTCTTTCTAAGCTATTATAGGCCATTTTGGACCATTTTTAATCATCTTTTACTCAAAAACAAAAATTAATGATATGGATAAGTTAACACTAATTGCTTGCAATAAGTTACATTCTTTTTAGATAGCACAAAAGTGATCTTCACTATAATGATGAAGAATATTACATAAATAAAACATGTAAAATATGAAGGAAAATACTTTTATTCATCCCAAACTTTGTATATTCATCCATAAACTAGCAATACTATTTCAAAAATCGGGGGCTTCTAAAAGATTTCCCCTGACTCTAAATTCACCCCCTCTCCCCTTCTTCCTTCCTCTCGACGTCAATGTAAGCACTATTCACTCATGGGTACTTTAGGGTCTTTATATTTTGGGCACCTTAGGGTCTTTTTCTAGCATTTTTTGTTTTTTATTTTTTTTGCAAATTTGAAGCCTACGCCTTTATTTTAGTATAGGAGGACCCCTCATGGATTTTAAACTCCTGGGAGAGGGGTTTATTTTTTAAGGTGAGCTCCAACATGCACAAAATGGGGGACAGGTTTTGTCCTTTTGCATTAACCCTTAAACACTGTAGTATGATTGGGATTTGCTACCAACAAAAAACTCTAAATTGGGATCTCAAAAACTCACTAGAACCGCATTGATTGAAATTCCAACTCCTCTTTTGAACTCGAACCCATTAAAGGTGTGGATTCATTTCAAATACACCCAAAACACACCGTATTCTAATGGCCGCAAAGGCACATTCAGACATTTAGGAGTTAATGTTGAGGGAGAGATTTAGAGTCGGGAAAAGATTTCATACACCGAAATTGGAGAATCTCTTGTCAAGTATTCCTTCAAAAAATTGTATCACTTTCTAACGATAGATTGCCCCAAAAAATTATTAGTTACACCAACAGAACTGCAAAGAGAAAAACCATATTTTAGGGTTTGAATGCTTAAACTATCCTCAATGCAACACTCTATTGTTGGCCAATAAATCAAATAGGGTGGGGCTCTTGCTTCTGACACAACAGAATGAAGAGTATACTTGCCGCTCATAATCATTAAGTGTGTTACACAGTTGGAGCCATTTTCACTTCTTCCAACTAATCATAATTTATGCCATGACAGAACTCAACACATGCCCGGCTTCACAGGAAACCCTGACACCTTGGGCCAGTTCCAAATATCATCATTTGAACCACAGACAAGTCCTTTTCTTTGCCAAACAAAAGTCATCATGGTGCCATTTCCAAATGGATAAGAATGATATTGCCATCTCAAGATACACCATGATCACGGTCAATTCTGCTTCGTACCGTGTCAATAGAAGGGTCCAATAGACACACAGATTGAAGGTTATGACTTCTTCAAGTAAGCTTAGAACGTGAAAACACAAACCAGAACCAATTTCATAGAGAGATCAATCTACACCACCGACAGTACACCGATCTAGATTCACATTCTTTCTAATGCTGCCTGAAATACAGATCAAAGAAAGTTCAGAGGTTTTTGCTTTGCACAAGCACGATATACAAAATGTATCACATTAAAGTTATCATTTAACTCAAAATGCTTTGGACACCATTTTGATTTCAACAGTTTCGTACATGAATCAATAATAAAGTGACATGAAGTAAGATTTCATGAACAGGGTTCAAAACCTTTTGAGGTGAAGGATAACTCTATTGTCAGCCAAATTTACACTCGTACAATGTTCAGGTGGTGGAACCTTTCACATTTGGAGGTCAACATGGTAATCAGACGTTGTAAGTTCTGTAACTATTTTCAAAGTAAGTTCAAAAACAGACCCCGTGTTGTTGCTCAGCTGATGTAGCAGGAAGTGCTCATCCTTAAGAAAACATTTCAACTGTTGAAAGGAGACCCTTGATACCAATTTCAAAGCCTACAATGGATTATCCTACAGATACATAAAAGAAACACATAGAATTGTGCAGAAAACTTTGTCCAACGCAACTAACACAGTAGACAATGACATACTGTATCTGAAGCAAGCTAAGATGACCACCCCCAGATTCTAGGATCGTCAGGCTTTAGGGCGACCTTGGTCTGATGTTAAGATTTTATCTATTGTGGTCCGAACGTTGTTCGCAACCTTACCCAAATTATTGAAAACAGCAGATGCCACCAATCTAGACGTGCGAAAGAACCTGGTTGCAAACTCGTCCGGAGACAACCCTCCTCCGCCCAAGCCACCTATAGAGGATGGTGGTCTTGGCATCACATTAGGCCCATCTTCTCTAGCCGGTCGTTCCTGCACCATTTTGAATTACAAAACGAATCAGTTCTACTATGAATCCAGCTCTCCAATGGTTTCTTGACCAAAAATTGAACAATAATCAACTTCTACGATGGTGTTCTTGACCAAAAATGAATCACATAGTGAGCTTCTACGATGGTATTCTTGACCAAAAATCGAACATTAACTACGAACGCCGTTGTTCGCTACAAGCCAAAGCAGAAGGGAAAGTACTCTTCAACCAACACTGTGGAACTCAAATTCCAGAATCAAATCTATGATATCCACAAATGGAGGTAGAACTTGCTACTGACAAAGCTCGGTACAAATTCAAATGTATCATCTAACCAATATGATCAGTTCTAACATGAATAGAGCTCTCCAATGGTTGAACTCTTGACAAAAAATGGAATACATAGTGAACTTCTACGATGGTTTTCTTGACCAAAAATTGAACATTGACCTTTTAGTGCCCAGAAACCACATTGTGGTCGCTGATGTGTCGAAAACGCAAATAAAGAAAAAAACATGCACAATTGGATTTGAAATTTGTGATGTTCAGAGTTGAAGACTTGTAATATACATATTCTAGGAAAAAAAAAAAACCAATTTGAAGCTGTGCAACTATCAAGATACCTATGAACAAATCGCAAGAATACTGCGATACTTGAAAATACAGAAAATACTTGTAAATACAACACATGTACTACGCAGTATTTATTGTGTTTGGAAGTTTGTTATCTTGTTTTATTTTTTTGGACTAAGTTCTCTTGTTTCCGATCTTGATCAATGTACCAACTCCTTTCATATTTTAACATATAATTTTTTTTTGTCCTAAACCGTATATGAATAAGTCACTATCGCTTTTAAAATTCACAATAATAATGTGTGAGTCCATTCTTGACATGAAAGACTGCAACGGAGAGGTGTTGACATAGGTCATTGCAGAACCTCTTCACTTTTATTTTTGAAGATTTAACCCAAAATCTCATTTTTCAGTGTGCATTATACAGTTCAAAGACATACTATAATCTTCCAATCCAACGGTCCGATCTTACCAAGGTTTAACCAGCACTTGTTTGATTAAGCTATGCTTACATTTATACAGTTAAATATTATTAATAGTATTCATAATTTGAACACTCAGAGTTTTAAGAAAAAAATCACCAAAAAAACTCTAGTTTCTCCAGAACAACCCTGGGCACTAAAGAGTTAAGTATGAACGCCGTTGTTAGCTACAAGCCGAAGCAGAAGGGATAGTAATCTTCAACCAACACTGTGACACTCAAATTCGCTACTCAAATCAAACTTCTACTGACAACAAATTCAAATGCATCCGCATTACATGAGTAGCAATATCATTCTCCTTGTAAAAAAATAAATACAAGAATCAAACCCTAACGTACCAGGGGCTTGGGAGGCGCTGGATTGACGGAAGGAGATGAAGTCTCAGCGGGAACAGCTTGTCTTGAGGGCTTGTGATCAGACAGAAACTCCAGGCCAACGCAATACGGAAGCTCAATGGGGCCGTCGACGATGGTCTGCGTCGATTGAGTGGAGCTCACTTCCTTGTGAGCACTATAGCCTATGCAAGCGTACTTGAATTCTCTGAAACTCCGGGAGTTTTTCGCCACTTCGTTGTCCAGATCATTGTGGACCATGAACACTTCCGGTTCACTGCTCCGGCTAAGGCCCAGACAGACGGGGTTCCGCCCGTGTTCACGCATTATGCTCGAGTATAACAAACATCCTCTACAACTCCGGATGGTTTGTGAAATCTCGGTCTTCTCCGGAGCGCTTGCTCCTGACGAGCTGGCCTCCGCGGCTTCACTCGCCATTTCCGAAACCCTAACTCGAAAATTAGGTCAAAGCTGGTCCTTCATTCAACTAACTGGATCTCGCACCCCGAAGCATCAAAAGACAAACGCTCTTCGCGACAGCTTCCGAATAAGTTAACGAAAAGCTTCACTGTGAGTAACGAAAAAAAACACGAATCAGACGAACTCATCAACAAAATTAGGTCAAAATTCCTCCGGACTGGGAAAAAAACACGACCGTGAAAGCGAAAGAATACGGGTTTGGACGAAAAGAAACTTGAAAAAAAAGCCAACAGGAAGGGCACTTCGAATGCTTGGGAAGTTTTGAAACCTAGGGTTAACTTAGGTGGGTTCTCACCTACTCAAACGATGATACCAACGCTCCGTTCGGGATTCTCCGCACTGGCTTTGAATTGCGAATGCAACGGGGGCGTTGCGAAATTGCGTGGGAGTGCCGGGCGCCATCGAACCCTTCCTTCAAGTTGCGGTGTGCGTGACGGGCCTGTTTTCCTCAGAGCCAGGGTGTCACTGGTCGTGCCGGTAATGCTACCGGCTGTATCCGGTGACTTCGTATGCTGACGGTGTGGTGGCAAACGGTGGTCCGAGGTATGGCCATTGAAGTGAGCTCCCTCTCATGTACCATTCACACTATGAACCAGGGTTTCTTTTGGTTTTCGGGTCATCTAGCTTTAGGCAACAAAGCTCGCATGCAAGTGAATGAGGTGGCTTTTTGATCCCTTATTTTATTGTCTCTGCTCTTACAAGGCAGAAACCACAAAAACGCTGCGTTTTAGGAGTTAGTGAGGAGTTAGTGAATTAGTGAACAGTGACACTCTGAGTCAAACTGTCAGAAATCACCACAATATCTTTTTTACTTCTTGTTTTTTACATTTACTTTTTACCTTTTAACGATTTTTACCACAATGTTTTTACTTTCGCCTTCTCAATTTTTCCCTGAAAGTTTTAACCTATTCCTACAAGTTACATAGTTGGACAGTAAAAACATTTGTTTTTAAGACAGAGACTACGCGACTAGCCGCTTGTTTCATTTGAAAAACCTGGTACTTTCTTCATGCATTTGATTTATTTCATTCATTAAAAGAGAAACGAACCCTCCAAGGGACTTTTTCAATGTTTGGGCAAAAATCTAAATTTTAATTGAAATCGTTTTTTAAATAAAAATATTTTATAATATAAAATGTTAATAAAATAAAATAACACCATATTATTTAAAATTGTTAGAAAATTCTTTAAAAATGTTCAAATATTTTTTGAACAATTTTTAATATTAAAACTATATTAAAAACATTTAAATCATTTAATATCTAAATTTCCAATCTAATATGTCAAACTCATGCTACATCAAACTTTTGTTTTTATATTAATTAAAAAAAATTAATCCAAAAAGTTAAAATAAAAATAAATCCTCGAGGCCTCTCTTAGAGGGCTCAAATTTCTTGTAATGCAATGTATTGGCCTATTGCAAAACTCATCATACATCTTGTCTTTGTCATCTAAAATATTGGCCTTTTGCGAAACTCATCATCCATATTGTCTATTGCACGTCGCTCACAAAGCCCCCCCCCTCCGGCTTTCAACCAATACAATCCATTGCCTTGGTGGCTACACGAGGTGGCATTTTTTTCATTATGCTCCTATACGATGATTCTCCTATTGGATTTTTGTAGCAAACTAGTTCATTAAAAAAAACAAAAAAACCTTCCTATAGACCATGAAAATTGACCACTGACAATGCTTTAAAATCTATGATTGGCTAAAATAATTCTCCCGTCCAATAACAAATAAGTATCAATTTTTTTAAAGTGAAATGAGATTTGAGTTTGGCACAGCAAATCCAACGAATCTAGCACAACAATCCCCCAGCAAAATTGCCTTTGTGTTCAAATTTTTATAAGGTTGGAGTCGGGCACAATAGTTTCACTCGTGGAATCGTCTTTGTGTTCAAATTATTGTTAAGTTGGAGTCTGGCACAACAGTTCTACTAGTGGAACATCCTTGTGTTCAAATTTTTATAAGCAAAACGATCTTTACAAAAATTCTTGTGGTGGAATCATCTTCATGTGCATGTGTGTCGTGTGCATGTGTGTAGGTCTTTATATAATAGATCTGTGTCGTTTAAACTTACCATTATGAGGGCATGAGTTTGAAATCAAGGGTTTAATTGCAAAATAGATTTGCATTTTTCATATACAAATTTAGCAAGGGCCGTTTTAAGTCGTTATTGAAATTCATGTTTGAAAGAAAAAGAAGAAAAAAAAATACCAGGATTTAGTGATAATTCTATTATTGTCTTCAAATTCAAATTGTACAATGGTTACACTTAATAGTTCAATTAGTGTAATCTGAGAAGTAGTGTAGTTTACTTGTTTACAATACCATAGATGGAAGGGCAAATTCGATGGATATTTCTTTATTTTTTAAGTATGCGTAAATTTTTGGAAATTTAATTCTGTATGGAGAATATTTTCAAATATTGAAACTACCAAATATTTTATTTCTAAAAACATAAATATTTGACACAAATATACCAACATGTCAAAAAAGAGCAAATCACAATGCAATTCATTCAAATATGCATTCAAAATTTGAAATCTTCAAATGCCAAAGTACTCTAAGATAAACTCTTACAATTTGATTTTGATTAACCCTTTAACGTCCCCATTCAACAATATTTTCAAAAATTTGTTATAAAATATTTGATGAAAAACAAAATTGAATTTTTTTTTTTTTTGATTTTTTTAGTGGCCGCCATTTAGGGTTGAGGAGCACTCCACGGCCAAACAAAGTAAAAGAAAACACATTTCTTTAGTTATATAGTTAAATGAGATCATCGTATCATTCTAAATAAGATCTCCAACAGGAGTTACTGTACAAAACAAAATTGTAAATGTCAATATGAAGATCACATCTGTATGGTACGGTTGGATTCATCATATCTTTTAATGAAATGAAATGGATGAATATCATTACTATAGAAAAAATATACATCACATACACAGCCTCTTTGACCTCTTTTGAGGATCAAGCCATTGACTTTATCACAGTACCGGTACCCACTTTTTCAATGATTTTCCTCTCTTTTCATTTTTTTTTTCCAAAATTTCACCCAAGTGAGTCTCTTTATTTGACTGCCTTTTCATCACACCAAACTGATGTGAAGGCAGACATGGAAATAACAGAACCAAGTTTCAACATTTGTGAAGAAGTTTTGAATTTATTCTCACAAGGCGAGAGTAGTCTTGCACCAATGGTGAGCATTGAATCATTGTCAAGCCAAACAAACACTTGATTCAATCATGTCAAAAACATCCAGATTGAGATAGAGCTCAAGTTTGACTCAGGTGATTGCCCAGGTGATTGGCGAGGTGATTGGGCCATAAACCAACACTTTAAGCATTGTGCCTATGTATAGTAATATGAGGTGCAATGTGATAATTAGAATGGATTAGCAAATTGATTCTAAATCTACCCCAAGTTAAATCATAGTTTTTGAAATTATATTGAATAAGTTATGAATCTTCAAAGTCCAAGGTTTAGGTTGTCTATTTATGATAGTAAACTTGAGTTAAAATTGATAGTAAATATGCCTTGAAGGATCATAAAATAAATTTGAATAAACATAGATCCTACCAAAGAGGTGCCTCCAAGTAATGCTTCAAAGTCAACAATCACTAAATTATTTTAGTAATTGTTGATTTCAGAGTGGAATGCCATTCATGAAGTAATTATAAAAGTTGATTTAAGGTCAACATCGGTTGTTGGCCTACTCACCTTAGTGTTTAGTTTTATAACTTCCAAATGTAAACTACTAATTTGAGTTGTAATGGCCACACTCAAAGTACATGTCAATGTAATCGTGTGTTTTTACATGCCCCAATAATAATCATATCAAGCAATGTAGAATTGCTTACCATAACAACTCAGTGCAATTGCTTACTAAAGTAGTAATTTGACTAGAGTATTTTATAAAAATGGTATTCAAATCTATACATATCGAGGTTTCTAAAAACTAATAACTCGCAGTTAGTAATTGCCGGTTGGAAACTAGTTTTTCCCAAATCTTTTCCGTTGAACCTCGCAAGTGACACTGTCATCCAAATCAGGGTGATCCAAACAGCCACTTTGCTCTTCTGTGTGGTTGGGCCTTCATGCCGGTTTCGAAAGAGGACCGGAGTTTCTATTTATCTATCTAGAAATAACAATACAATTGTTCACTTGTCCACATCAATTTTAGTTATGTTTTTCAAAAGAGGAGGCATTAAGTGCGAACCTTAGCACCTCGCCACTTTTGTCTTTGAAATAGAGATGAGACAATTATCTCAACAAACTCTTTATTCACAGCAATTCATTAGTATTGTGATGTATGATTTTCAAATAATGTTAATATGTTAAAAAAATTTAAAATTAAAAACTCTGTTAAAAAAATTCTAAACTATTTGGAAGCAAGTTTGATTGTTTCAATCCTTTCTTAATTCTTTCATTGATTGAAATCAAAACACCAATCTCACTTTGGTTCTTTATAACACTGCGAACAAGGTTAGGAATATTATGAGAACATTCACATTTTTATTCTTGTAATCAATTTTGAGCATCGTGTATTAATGTAAATCATTTATAAAATTTATTTTCAAAGATTTATTTGGACCCTATCTTTGTTTGCACATTGTTACGTCGTATTTGCAAATGACCTCCTAGAGCTAATTTTGAAACTTAACAAGCTCCTTGCAGAGTTCAATGCATTGTATCAAATTACTATAAGAAACTTATGCTTCAAATGACGCATTTTAGGTGACATCAAGATGAGTTTTACAAGCGGAAACATGTAATTTTGTACCAAAAAGTTGATCAACCTTGCTTAAATTACAATGCTCTTTGTCAAAGGCTAGTAAACCAATATCATATTTTCTTTTCTGTTGGTTCTAATTTCATGACGCCCTTTGTTGTTCTTATAAGTACTCAAATCCAAAATTACATAGTAAGAATCATTAAAAATTTATTAAAAATAAAGTTCCAAAATAGATGTCTAAACCCAATTTTGTGAGCAAATTTGATAAACTAAATAATATTTGATATGAATAAAAATTCATATTCTTTAAATCCATTGTGCATATGAGGGTCTAAGGAAAAAAGCTTGAAAAAAATAAATATTCAATGCATTTTCATCTTGTTTTATACCAACTTTTCAATTTGGTTCAAAATTACTTTTTCAATTTTGACTACTTCAATGCCAATGGCCCTTTGCCCGAGGGGCACTGGCTCATTGTCAAAACGAACAGACACTTTATTCACGCTGGCCTCGAAAGAGGACCGGAGTTTCTATCTATCTACTTCAATGTCACTAAAATATATATAAAAAATTGTTGAAGATGATTTTTTCAAAAAAAATTATGAGACTTTGTTAAATAACATGTTTTTTTTAATTGGAAAAATAGGTTTACAAAGAATAACAAATTTAATACCATTTTTGACCTTGCATTGTTGTTTCTTTGTGGGGATCAATATTGATCCACTTACCATGCTTTCATTTAAATGATAAGAATAACATCAAACTCAACGTTTTAATGTAATTAACATTGAGATGTTTTAATATGATTGATTTGCTTTTAAATGAATCATTAAAAGCTTGTATTTCCTTTCCCACTTTTTGATTTCTTTGTCTTTTTTTCATATTTATCAAATATCAGTTTTATTTCTCTCATTTTATATTTACAATGTCCCTACATTAAACCATTACTCGAAAATGAATTGTGTTTCATTTTTATTTTTTGGATATGGTCTTGATGATATTTTTATTAATTGGTAAATGAATAATTGATGAATTAATTTACACAAATTATACTTGATTATAACTAGTGTTGAAGAAATTTTACAATCATACTAGTGAGGTTTGAAATGACAAGTGCAATAGGAATTAAACAATTTGAATAGAATGAAACATAATTGTGATTCAAAAGAAAAACATGTGAGAGTGTTGTTACCTTTTAAACATGTCATTTAAAAAAATTAAATGAACCCAAGCATTATAAACTTGGAATAACATCATATGCTTGTAACAATTTGTGTAGTAATATATAATTATTAAATATGATCTTCAAGACCCTATGAATCAATTGTAAAAATATATTCTATTTTTTTTAAATATAATCTTTAGGCATAGAATGTAAGGATGCAAAGACCTTTGAGAGACTTGAGACACTTATAGATCAAAGTACATTTTTAATTCTCAGTTTGCATGCTAAAGAGTTCAAAGCCACTTTAAAAATTAGTTAACACTTGAGTGTTTAAGTGGATAGATACATATATATATTTTTAGAACTATAAATCAAAATTATAGCTTATATCACTATTTTTTGTTGTGATGGTTTTAATTTCAAATGATAGTATCTTCTCTTTTTTAAGTTAAACTTTGATGAATTCAATTGATTATGCTTTTTTTTTTTTTCAAAGAGGGCACAACATTTCCTTTCTCAAAATATCATTAGTTTAATTCAAGGCCCAGTCTATAACCATAGAATCAAAATTTACATTTACATTCAATCTTTTCACATTAAAACTACATGACATTTTGGATGAATAAAGAGGAAATTTGTGGGCATAAGAATTCACATGTTCACATTTATTCGTGAATCTTATATATCTCTATGTCTCAGCCAAAATAGTCCCAATTCAATTTTCAAAAAATTCCAAACATTCAAGTTTAAATGGACAAGTTTAGGTGCTTCCACCTTAACCGTTAAAGGACTATGCGGCCTCCCATTGGTTTTTAGGCAAAAAAGAAAATTGTCCATTGAGCCCCAAAATGATGTTTTTGGCAAAAAAATAAAAATAAAGTATCCCTCTCCAAATTTCTCAACCCATGTGTTAGAACTGTTTATTTCTATAAGCAATTAAATTACGAGTATGTGAGATATACAGTCACATCAAAAAAATTGCATATCTTGGAATCAACTAGACTTTGACTGTGCATAATTCCACAAGGTTTTGTTCAATTATGGTTTTTTATTTTTGGGTGAAAAATGTGTCAAATAGATGTTTATTTGTTTTAGTCATTTCAGTTTTTAATTTTAAGTTCATCCCGTCATCCAAATTGAGGAAAAACCAAAAAATGGTCTCAAGAGCACTTTTATGTAGCTATGAACCAAATTTCTAATTTGATCATTCATGATAATAAAACACATACTTCATAGCATAATAGAGCAATGGGAGGCAACACCCTTTTGCAATGGGACCAAAGTTTAGTTACAATTAAAAATTAACTTTATGTGGCAATCACACAGTAACCCAAAAATTCATGGAATACAAATGGCATTCCTTCATTACTTAGCAAAGTGGATCTAAGTGAAGATTCTCTTTTGATTTAGTTTTCAAAAGGGTGCTCCATTGCATTGCTCTATTAATATGTTAATTATGTTTACTTCATTTTGGTGAACAATGTAATTTTATTTGTTTTTGAAATCTCAAAGTCACGGAAGAAAAGTTGTGAAAATTAAGTTAACTGAAATCAAAAGAGGTGATTTGACCCCCGAAGTATCAGGAAACCAGAATCTATGCCCTCTTATAGTGTAACCGAAATTGATGCAAATAGTGAACTCAACACCTTCCAACTTCATTTTTAAACATGAGCTCCAAGTTGTCAGAATCAACTAATCAAACCAATCACCTAATTATATCTCAAATTTGCCACGTGCCTTGCGATTATCTCAAATTGGATGTGGATCATCACCTCCAAGCTTTGGCTCTCTTTGAACTCACCTTAACTCTTAAACGTCCCATGGTGATACGCTATACGTTGTCATATAATTGAGATTTTCTACCAACAAGAAATTCTAAATCGGGATCATAACCCCTAAACGTCCCGACCTCCAGAAAATGGATCATGAATAGATTCAAAACCTTGCAACTTTCTCATACAATTTCTGATGACTTTCATCCAATTCACCTTTGTAAGAGTATTAAAGCCTCTACCAATTAGAATAGTTCTCTTGTGATGAGGAGTTGTTGATAGTTTTGAAGAGGCCTCCAGCTGCAAGTATGTCAATTTTATTAGGTAGATTTTATGCTTGCAATGGTCCTCTCATGTACACCTCATGTACATATGAGCCATGCTAACATCTATCTTTGAGGCTAGCATCTACTTGTGTCCAAAGGATTGGTACGTTTAGGGGTTAAGAGTTCATTAGAACCGCATTTATTTAAATTTCAACTTCTCTTCTCAAATCTAATCTATCAAAGGTGTAGATTCATTCCAAATACAGACAAAATACATTGTATTTTGTTGGCCGCCATGGCACGTTTAGACGTTTAAGCACTACAAGGAAATGGGTGTTTAAATGACTAGAAGTTGACAGTGAAATGTCCAAATTGACAAGTGCTGTTGAATGCATCTCTATTTTGTCATTTTGAATTTTTTTTGGAGTTACTGTCAACTTTTTGTCAACTTTTGCATAACCTTTACAGAGTGGACTCGGAAAGTTGGCTGTAAGTTAGAGTTTTTTTTTTTTTTACTTTTCACACGATTTTACAAATGTGAACCTTGATGTTTACAAGTTGTTTATGTCTTGCTATAGTGAACATATCCAATGAGAATATGACACGTGTCAACATTGTACAATGTACATATCTATACACAATGATAGCCACTGATTTCGACCTAGATGAAGCGGTTTCAAATAAGTTTTATTAATCCCTAAAGGCCCAACGAAGCCAAAACGGCTTGGTTTTCAATGTATTTTGACAACCTTGGGCCTTTAGGGGTTAACCGGTGTCCAACGAGGAACTACAAGGCGGCAAGAGACAAGAGCGGTGCAAGAGCGGCAGATGCGAGAAGATTGATAAGCAGACCACGGGGTGACAGAGATGAAGGGGCTGGTTCAAATTGTGAAGGGGTTGGTTCGAATTGTGAAGGGGTTGGTTCGAATTGTGAAGGGGCTTGTTCGAATTGTGTGAGGTAGGGTCGGTTTGGATCCATCGAGCACCACTCTTCACAGCAGGAACGAAACTAACCACTCTTCACAGCAACAAAAGGTTGAAAGAATTGAAACGGTGAGGTTACAATGACTCGCTCTTGATTCTCACTCACGTTTTGAAATTCTAAGTACGTGTGGAGCAGTGTTTTGTAAAAGGCAGAGATCGGGGGGAGCGCGGCCTTAACTTCTTTGAAGTTAGAAAAGTTGGACATGGGTTATTGAAGGCGATCAAGGTTTGCTACAGAAGGCGCATCACGTCCGCCCCCTCCTCCGCCACCTCCCGTACGGGCCGCTTCCACTCGTTGTGCAACAGCTCCGCCTTGTGGTCGTGCAACCCCAATAGCCTCAGTTCAAGCTCCGTCACCGACCACGCCATAGATTTCTTCAGCTCCCTGACGGGCCGGTCCGAGCTCACCACAGTGGTCACCACGCCCTCCGACGCCAATCGCCTTGCGAATTGCACGAAGGGGATGGCGTGCCCTGACGACGAGCTCGGAACCACTATCACATGTGGCGCCATCGCCAATTCTCCACAACGGTGTTCCTTGTCTCCCTCCCTGTGTGATATTAGGGAGGGAAGACATGGTGATATTATGGAGGGATCTCGTAAAAGAAAAATTCACAGCTCAAAAAGAAAATTTCACAGCTCAAAAAGAAAATTTCACAACTCAAAAAGAAGAATTCACATAATTAGGTGTAAATGGTGACATCGAAAAGCAAATCCAGCGTGGCACTGAGGTACGGCACTCGTGTGTCCGACGTGTATTCTTGTCCAAAATGACAGCCGAAGTGACAACAGACTGTCAATTATGTGACCAAATCAAGGTAGCCTAATTGGCAGGACGGTTGACAAAATTCTGTCAAGTTTTTGTCAATTAGGACACCCAGCTCCTTGTAGTGAAGTGTTAATCTCAGTTTTGCCTCCTTTGTGATGGCAAGACTAGTTCATACTCCTTTCTATTTTGGATTCTTTGGAAACCATACCAATTTGCTTGACCGCCTTAGATACGGGTCAAACTCACCTCACCTAACATGTATTTTCTCTTCTTTTCGGTTAACTCTAATAACCCTCAAAATGAAAAAAGTACTGTGTGGGATGAAGTGGACAGGTGTCAACCGCAGGTGCAGTTACAGAGCCGGCAAATATCATGAGAGTGCATGGCAAGGAAGTTGCAGGAAAGCATCTCACAGCAACCTTTGAGCATGTTCTCTTCTCAGGATCCAAGACTTCATTACCTTACTATGCACCAGGAGTGCATCCACTGTGCATCCCAGCAATTGTCACCCATCACCGTGCGAGCCACTAAGGTAATTAACCCCTAAATGTCCCGGCGTCTAGAAACTGGATTACGAACGGATTCAAAGCCTTGTAACTTTTTCATACAATCTCGGATGACTTTCGTTCAAATCACCTTGCCAAGCCTATTAAATTCTCTACCAGTTAGAGTAAATGTGTTGTGATGAAGAGATGTTGATAATATTGGAGAGGCCTTCAAACGCAATTATGTCAATTTTTTTGGGTAGATTCCATGCATGAAATGGTCCTCTCATGTACACCTATTGTACATCTCAGTCATGCTAGCATCTATTTTTGAGGCTAGCATCTACTTGTGTTCAAAGGATCAGTAGGTTTAGGAGTTAAAGCGTTTACCTTACCAACTGAACCAATTTACAAAATGGGACAACTGAAGTTCTAGGCATGGCTCTTGAAAAGATAACCACCTTCTCCTAGGGGTAAGACATGTTGTAGAAGGTGAAAATTGGAACACATAAAAAAATTGTTCATTTGATCCAGTTCAAAAAGGAGGACATCTTGAGCTGCTATGTTATGTTATGTTACAAATGAACATTTGGTGCAAATTTTTGTATGCATTTGAACACGATTGTGTAAATAGTTATTCAAAATCTAATTTCAATTTAGAAATTGTTAATTTACAAACATTTAGATAAGTGCAATTTTTTTTAGCTATTAGAGTTATCCGTAAAGTAAAAAGTGGGGGAGTACCTTGTTTGTTGGCTATATAGTGTTTTTTGTACTTGTTAGTCACAAGCCACCAATCACTTGCTTCGGATGAGCACGAAGGTTGTTGTGGGGGCACGAATAGATTCCCTTCTTGGAAACTTGAGTGTGGTGTGAAGGGAGCTTCTCTTGGATTAGTGAGGTGCAAAGTTTGACTTTCCTTTACAATGCAGAGCCAAAACTCATTTTTGCGGCCTTTCAAGCTAAAAAACTAGTTTTGTCTTGTCTTTCCTCTTTGGGAATGTTTTGCTCTACTTTATGGATAAGTCTATTAGCCTATCAACTTTGCAAATAAAGATGTGAGTATGGTTTTCCAGAATGACCTTAACCCCTAATTGCCCCCAATACCAAAAATTATGTTTTTGGATGAAGAACGAACAATAAACTTCATCCAATTCTTTTTTAAAAGGGTTTTCATTGGTCATACCACCTTGTCAAGTTAAATTTAGATCATTCAAGTTATTTTGGATTTTACATGGGGTCCAACTACAAATGAGTAGTTCAAATGATTTACCATGTAGTATAGTTTGGGTTCTTTTCTTTTCTTTTCTTGATTAAACTATATTTAGGCCATGAAAATGAGTTCTATTGCATTTGAGCTTAACTAAAAAAATGAAGCCTACCAAGTTTGATTTCCACTCCACTTTGATTTTTTGGAAAGTTCTAAAAATTGAGTATTTTTTTCGGTATTTTTATTGAAGCTACAAATTCAACATGTATTACTTTGGTGTATGATTTTTTAAAATTTAGACACATATATGATTTTCATCTTGTAATAATATTTTATTATTTTAATTTACATATATAGTAAAATAATCGGAATTTTTGAGTATATTTCATAATTGATTTGCATTTTCTTTCAAATTGCTTAAAAAAATCCTAGTAATTTCAAAAAAAATTATCAATATTTATGAAAAAATCATGAGTTGCAATGGACACATGGCTTCATCTATTAGAAATATAAATTTGAATTTTATCTTATTTATAGTGGAAAAATGGAGTGTGATAGGTAATACATGATTCTACAGTCATAGGCCTAAGGATTTAGGGATTAAACTATCTATTATACAGATGGAGGTGGATTCCCCTTAAGTGTGCGCATTAGCACTAACGAGGGTGGTGGTTCAATTTCAATCGGGTGCACGTCATGAGGCCTAATACCTCCTTTCTTGATAGGAATCTCATGCGTGACGGAGATTGCTCCTACGCCTCATGTTTATGGTGGGGGCGTTGCTTTAAGTTGGAAATGATTAGGAGCATTGGTTTTAATCCAAATACTGTAGGAAGAAAATTCCAAGAGAATCACCCGCGGAGGAGCACTAGAAACGTGCTCTCTTTGTTAACAATGTGATTTTTGTGATTTGTTATTGTGCAATGGAAATAAAGCATCCATTTGCTTTAAGAAAAAATAGAAAAAGTTGTGAGTATGGATATTTTCTACGTGTTTATACAATTCATTTTGAAAATTCATCACCAATATAGTTTTAAAAATGATTACAATGAAAATACATTAAATAAATCATCATAAATGGAGTTTTTGTTTTCTATGAGCGACATGAAGATTGCATAAGAACACAACATTAGACATGCATAGAAAATAAAAAGGTATCGAGGAGTGTCGCATTGCGAGCTTGTGAGGGGACATTCTAAAATGTAGTTTGAGAAGTCAACATTCTCTAATCCATGCCCATGTCATCGAGACTCTCGCCAAATTGAAACTTTGGGATTGTATTGTCACCCTTCAAAAAGACAAGGGACACTTCCTCACTCCTTAGCGCTACTAAAACTATAAAGGGACGTAAACACATTTAAAGAACGCAATCAGTTTGTTTGTTTTGTATGTTACGTTGAGATCTCCCGTTCCATGCGCCCTTTGACTGCATTTTTGATATCGTTTTTGAAAGCACTCTACGTCAAGGGTTTTAGTGACTTTTAAACCTACAATAAGAAAGTTATGAAATTTTAATCAAATCTTGTTGCCATAAACTGAATCAAATTAAGTTATTCCATGAAAGAAACGAAAAAGAATAGCTAAATCACGCAAAACATATTGACCAACAACACGTTTATTGGATTGGATTGGCTACATGTCATCCAAAACCGGGTTCAGAAATCTGTCCATCCATCCAGCACACGGTGATAGGGGAGGCGACCTTTATAAAATGCCAAAGGTGAAGGACAAACCAGCACAAGTCACCACAGCCAGCGAGCGGAGCGCCCACAGCCCCCCTGTGGCATGTGGCCCCTGCCTCTTCCCAACGCACAATGGGCATTTCACATTCATCCAGCACCCATCCTCATCCATCCACATCCATCCATCGTCCTCCCCTCAACCTCCGCGCTATAAGTTTGTCCGCGCTCGTCCCCCTCTAGATGCCGGAGCCTCATTCTTCTTCATTAGTTTCTCGATTGCCGAGCATTTGTTTTAATTCTGTTTTTTCAATCGCTCGCTACAGTAGCTATGGCAACCATCAAGTCCATCCACGCGCGCTCCATCTTCGACAGCCGTGGCAATCCCACTGTCGAGGTGAGGGTTTGATTTTCCTAGGGTTTGGTTTTTTTGTTTCCAGAATGTTCGTTGGAATTCTCTCTGAGTTCATGCGTTTCTGTGTGCAGGCTGATATTCATTTGTCTGATGGATCGTGGTACCGAGCAGCAGTGCCTAGCGGTGCCTCCACTGGTTAGTGGCTTTCCTTTTTCTTTTTCTCGTTCCCTTTTTGTGCCTAAACCACGTTCTTAACGACGAGTTTTCGTTTTTGAAGGTGTGTACGAGGCACTGGAGTTGCGGGATGGAGGAAAGGCGTATATGGGAAAGGGAGTGCAGAAGGTAGGTTCCTTTTTTTTATAATGTCGTTAGGATTTAAGGATCCATTGTGATAAATCAAGAATTCAGATGGGGTCAGTTTTTATTCTTTTGTTAATTGGGAAAATTGGAATGAGAGAATTTGATGTATTCTAACTGGCTTGCCTTTGTGATTGCAGGCTGTCAATAACGTGAACAAGATCATTGGCCCTGCTTTGGTTGGAAAGGTGAGGGTTACTTCTGTGGTTTCTAGAGTTTGGTGTAAGAAATGAAGTGAATTTTTTGAGTTGACAGGATTTTTTGTTTGCTTTGGCAGGATCCTACCGATCAAGCCGGAATTGATAACTTCATGGTGAAAGAGCTCGACGGAACAGAGAATGAGTGGGGATGGTGCAAGCAGAAGGTATCTATATTCAGGTTCTGATTGTATATGGTTTTGGAAGAGGCGATGAGTTCTGTTGTGTCACGATTTGATAGCAATCGCAGCCTTGAACCTTTTCGCCTGTTGTTTAATTTGTAATTTTCTGTGCAGTTGGGAGCTAATGCTATTTTGGCAGTATCATTGGCTGTCTGCAAGGCTGGTGCTGGAGTTCTCAAAACCCCACTTTACCAGGTTTTTTTTCCACCTTTGATTAATGCGCGTTCAAAACGTTTTAACCCTTGAGCGCCATGCACTAAAAATAGATTTGCGACTCAAGAAATTTATTATAAATAGGACTTCGAGATTATTCCAGGAAGTTTGGGATGAAAATCATAGGCGTGGATGAAAACATGGCTTGTATTTATCTTCATTCAGCGTTCCAAGACTAAATTACAACGGTTTATAAAGAAACTTTCTCTCTTCAGTTTTAATTGATCGAATAGAGTTTTCAAGTTGTAGTTTTTTTACTTGAAACCATACTTCTGTATTAGTGCTGACAAATTAGTTGATCTGTTCAGCACATTGCGAACTTGGCTGGCAACAAGGAGATCATCATGCCAGTCCCTGCTTTCAACGTGATCAATGGTGGTTCTCATGCTGGCAACAAGCTCGCCATGCAGGTTGGATTTCTTCACACGAGTCTGCAGTTGAATCCTCTTTCAAGAATCAGGGAGCTTTTAGGCCACTTTTCCTGGCACAGGTATTCGACATAAGATAATGTCTGGACTAATGTCATATGATAATCCTTGATCAGGAATTCATGATCTTGCCCACCGGTGCGTCTTCCTTCAAGGAAGCCATGTTGATCGGAACCGAGGTTTACCACAACCTGAAGGCTGTGATCAAGAAGAAGTACGGACAAGATGCCACCAATGTTGGTGATGAGGGTGGCTTTGCTCCCGCCATTCAGGTTTGCTACTAGCTTTTTTCATTGCCATGCATGATGCTTTTAAAAATAAAGGGCATTTCTGAGCCAGCCCCGGACTAGAAATTCCGCCTTTGATAAGTTGGTGTCAATTTCATGCTGCTCAATCAGTTATTTCAGTTGCCTGGAAAGTTCTGACCCCGAGTTTGATGTGGGAATTCACAGGACAACAAAGAAGGCCTGGAGTTGTTGAAGTCTGCCATTGCAAAGGCAGGCTACACAGACAAGGTGGTCATCGGTATGGACGTTGCGGCGTCTGAATTCTATAACGAGAGCGATAAGCTTTATGACTTGAACTTCAAGGAAGAAGTAAGTATGATTGAATTTTGGAAGTGTCTTACATTCTTTTCGTTCTAGTGCTTTCTGCTCAGTTTCAAGGAGTGACTACTTGTATCAAGTTCACACAGGCAATGTCCAACTGGTAGAATTTACTATCGTTACATTACCTAACCTGCATTATGTGCTAAAATTGTGTTCCTGAAGTCCTAAGTCATTAATGTGGTTGATTCTGACGATTTTCCTTGATTTTCACTCGTCAGAACAACGATGGAAGCGCAAAGCTAAAGGGAGATGACTTCATTAAGTTGTACGAGTCATTTGTGGGCGAGTACCCCATTCTTTCAATTGAGGATCCCTTTGACCAGGATGACTGGGCTCACTACTCCAAGATCACCGAGCTTATGGGTGAGAAGGTTCAAATCGTCGGTGACGATTTATTGGTCACCAACCCAAAGGTATTACCTCGTCCCTATTCATTTCTTTTTTGCACTAAACCTTATTAGGCACGGAGAGTGTGTCTAAAGCAGTCGATTGATCCACTTGCAAGAAGACTTGTGTATATGGACTGGATATTCAGCTGTCTCTCTGTGTTGCACGTGCAGCGTGTGGCATATGCTATCAAGGTGAAGGCCTGCAACGCTCTCCTATTGAAGGTGAACCAGATCGGATCAGTCACAGAGAGCATTGAGGCTGTGGTCATGGCCAAGCAAGCCGGTTGGGGCGTCATGACAAGCCACCGCAGTGGAGAGACCGAAGACAGCTTCATTGCGGATCTGGCCGTGGGTCTTTCCACAGGCCAAATCAAAACTGGAGCTCCCTGCCGATCCGAGAGATTGGCCAAGTACAACCAGCTGCTACGAATTGAGGAAGAGCTTGGCGACAAGGCAGTGTATGCTGGTCTCAAGTTCCGCACGCCTGCCAAGCCTTACTAGGGGTGCTCTCCAACCCTTTCTTTTAATTTTTGGGAAAAAGACAACTGAACATATGTCTGTAAGATTATGTGCTCTTTATACTGTACAGGGCATATTATCCGGCTGACTTTCGAAGAGTTTATCAATAATTTCACAGAATCTTGCAGAACACCGGCTCTGTATGTTTCCTCATGTGTCTTAGTGTCGTGTAGCTATGACATGGATTGGGATCATGCAAACCTAACATAGCGCTGCAGACGCTAGGCTTCTTTCAAATTTGCGGGGTGTAGTGGCCCCCATCACTCTGAACCAAGCTTTTAACCTCGGATAATTGAAGCCAAAGTCTTGCAGCGGTTTGATTGATAAAAGCAGCTGTTGGTTTCGTCGATCTTGTTTCTTTCTATGTACTGAATAAGCTACATGAGTGCCGTATCGCTTCCAAGTTTCCGATGGGCTTCCTGCAAATTTTTTCATTTATGTTGTGGAGTTTATACGCTGTCCTGGATAGTCTATCAAGCTGTTGCAGATTGTGATGTATGAGAATTCATATTACTACTCTGCTTATCACTTACATTCATAACATACTGAAGCTCTCTCCACATCTCCCCAATTCACACATGTATTTTAAAATGCTTGAAGTGCTGCAGATATAGCGTAGGGTTTCTAATATTTATTGTCTCTGCACCAGTAGGGAAACGCTTTGTTTTCAAGGAGATACATGGCTGAACACTTTAAACAAGTTGTAAAAGTAAATTGGTAATTACTAAGGCAGTGACTAGCTGCTTGTTTTAACCCTTTAACGCTCCAGCGTCCATATTCTGGACGCTGGATGATTTCTGACGCGTCCCTTCACCGCTTACGGTGATGTTTTTCATCCATCCAATTTTTTTCTAATTCTTGTGCTAGTTGACTACCATTTGTACGGTACGGATAATCAAAATAAGATATTGAGAATTTCTAAAAAATAGCAAAAGTGGTTTATGTCAAGTTTCATTCTTAGTTCAAAAAGTGAGACCTTAAACATGATTTTCCATAATAAGTAAAATCAAATAATGAAAACCATACCATCTTGTAGTGCATGTTATTCCGATTTCATTACAACTTTTTTTTAAATTTTAATGTTAATTTTGGATTTTAAATTGAATTTCAAGAGAAAACCTTGCAAAATTAATTAAAAATTATTAATCAAAATTATGATGAATCCAACCGTACGGATGTTATCGTCGCATTGACATTTATAACTTTGCTTTGTACATCAACTCTATTTTAAACTTTTATCGAACATTTTATAACGAATATTTGAAAACGTTGTTGAATCGGGACCTTAAAGGGTTAAAAAGCTTTAAAATGACATTACCAGGAAATAATTGATTTTTTCAACTTATCATTCTTTTATGAAACAATTGGATACTTTACTGTCTGTCCTTCTAGGGGAGAGAGTATAAGGTAGACGACCTGTTTCCGATCAGGCCTCCAATCACGCAGTATAGGGCTACCTATTTCCGTGAATAGGCCTACATTATTTTTGAATTCATTTGTAAACGGTGACAAGAACATGTTTCTTCTTAATATGGAATGGTTGGCACCAAGAATGGAAACTTGTGGCCGAGTTAGTATGATATCATGTGTTCTCGAAATCTAGTTTTATAGTTCTTGGAAATAGGTCAGCCTATATTGCGAGAACGGGTTGGAGAGAATCTTCACTTTGAAAATTTGTAGTAAATTGAATATTGCTCCAAAATTTGTTCAAAAATATGTAACCTTCTTCAAATCTATTTCCCTACATTGCAAAATTATTTGTCTATTCGTTACTCCACCGGAAGTATGCTCAATTGCTTAACGTGATCGGAAACAGGTCGTCTACCTTAGTAACTCATTGTTTTCGATGAGTTACATAATTGAACAATATAAACAAGCCATAAAAGTAAATTTAAGTAAACGTAGTCTAAATACTAAAGCAGAGACTACGCGACTAGCCGCTTGTTTCCATTTTACAACAACAGATTACAAACAACCTCACTGAGAATGAGGAGAGTGCATTTCCCCGTGGATCATTTTTTCGATATTTCTTCCTACAATAATTGGATTAGACCCAATGCTCCTAATCATTTCCAACTAAATGGTCAATAATGTCAAACTTGTAGCCATTAAATAAAGCATATTTGCTTTGGCTTTGGCCAGAACCCACCCAATGGATCCCATGTACACTATAAGGGCAGGCTTCCATGTGGGGATCGGTGTGGATGGCTGGTCCTCAAAAAGAGGAAGATCTACCGAAATGGGTGAAAACATGAGAAGACAAGAGTATATATTTCATTTGTACCGAAATGAGTGGAGCATGAGTGGTTCTTGAGACTTCAATTCTTGTCTTCTAGTGCCTTCCACCCAATCGATCTCCACATGGAAGGAGGCCCTTAGTGTCCAAGTATTTATCATATTGTGTTGACCAATTTATTATACTCCATCTGTTTCAATTTGATTGCAACAAATGAATAAAACAATAGTTTTGGTTTACGGCAATCAAACTGGAACAAAAGTAGTAAAAGTCTATGCTTCAATTAGTACAACATTTAAAATTGCAATCATAATGAAAAGAAATATTACTTTCATTGTAAATACAAGCTTGATGTATCACTGGAGTGTAACACTAGAACAAAAAGAAAAATAAGCAAAAGTGCAATTCATTGTTTGTTCCACTATTTGCATCCATGTTTTTCTAAAAAACGTGATTTTTTTAAAGTAGTTACGTCCTCATTCCCCTTGCTCTTCGTAGGTAGTATTCGTCGTGCATCACTACATTGTGTGCAAATCACATCGTGCGGTTAGGGTTCCACAAACTATGTTTACAATTCTCACACTTGGTTTAAGCAATAGTTTCAACTAACCTATCGGTGCATTAGGAGAAATCTGGGGTTCCAAAGGGGCCCTGTAAGACAACCTGTGTTAGGTGAACTAGCTGCCCAAACACCCCTCTCTTTGTAAAACCATTGGTGAAGGTCGCTACCCACTGACAATGTCCGAAACCGCAGTGCTGGCAGTGCGGGCAACGTCAATTGGCTTGATCCACGGAATTGCACTGCTGGCAGCGTCGTGGCACCATTGATGCCAGCGTGTAAAGCGCATGCTTTTCCCTCAAATTTTCAGCACGTGCCAAAACAGAAGGCCCTTTTGGGACCCCAAATTTCTCCTAATGGTACATTTACTCATCCACACAACTACCAAAACAAAAAGTAAAGTAACTTTCAAATATATACAAAATCTTAAGTAATGCCAATGAGGCCTCCTTAACTCGCCTCCTTCGCTATCGGTAAAGTCCTTTTATAATGGTGCACCCGAACTATCATCCATACAACTAATTTTTTTTTGTAATGTCAAATGAAAACACGCCACGAACATGTTACCTGCCTCTAAATCTCCCTCTACATTGTAGACATGCACATGTCGGTAGGAATTTGATCTAGAGGTGGTGTTAAACATTTTATGTGCTAACCCGTTGAACAAACTTCGCACAGAATCATCGTGGCAGCTCCTTGAGCTTTCCCACACAACATACATTTCAATCCATGTTGAATTATACTCAAGTTAGGATCGACAGTGTCATTCTACATGTGGCATATGATAAAGAACAAAATTTCGGGAATGATCCTTTTTCACCTGTCCATCTCGACCTTCCATCTCCAATACGCCGCTTGAGAGCATTTATTTAACTCGCAAAATGATTCTACATGTTGTCACGTCTAATGTGGTTGGTGCGGTTTGTTGCAAAGAGACATAATCATATGGAACAATCCTCCATAACTATGGCCGGTAGTTCCCTCTCCGAATAGTAGCTTATTGTAAAGTGTCACGATGCTATGCAATAGCAAGGTTATCAAATGCCATTGGCATAATGCGATGAAACAAAGCTTTTTGCGAATTACACACTTTAGTCTACATATCAGAGTCATCCATAGTTACTACTGCCCATGTATCAAGTAAAATAGAAGCTGACAAAATTGGTTCCCATTCATACAAAAGGAAATAAGGAGAAAATGTAGTTAAAGAAGCTTCCTTGCTAAATGATACGTCATAGCGAACGAAGGTAATTGCAAGTGTCAATCGATCTCCGTGATGTCCTTTTCGTAGCCCATATTTACTGAGAGCCTGCTTAACATTTTGCATTATACCTTCCACCGACCTATCTGCCTCAAGACGATCACAAGATCTAGTCCGGTGATCAATATAAGTCTCTTTCAATGAAGTCTTGAATTGACCCAAGTGCTCTCAGCCTTAGTTAGTTAACACTTCAATCGGTGCTCTAAATCAACTAAAAACCATATCAAGGAAAACATATGCTACTCCTTCACTGAATTTGTCAAGTAATGTCATCAATTCAAGTCATTTCAAAAAATGTTCAATCATCACCAACACATACTTGTTAAGTTGTTATGCCTCATAGTGATTGGTAGTCGCCTTGCAAAATCCACACTCCATCGGTATTTAATGCCTATAATTGACAATAGTTGCAAAATATGTGTTGATGCAGTAAACGATACACAAACCCTGTCGCACACTTTGCATCGGTATACGATACATTGTACCTCTGTCTACATATCAACCCACTAGTATTTGCTTTGCAATAAGCTGTAGGCCTTTTTTACATAAAAAATGACCAAGAACCACATGAATGTGAGGACAAGTTTTTGGTATTCTAGCGGTTTGGGAAGCACGTGTGACTCCCCATATGAGAGTTTCATGAATAATTGGTCCCTCCCTCACTCGAACCATTTCGCTTGTTGTAGAATCCTATTTATCTCTCCTAAAGTTATGTGGTGCATCAACTCTTTAACTCTCAAGTACTCTTACACCGGTCCATCCTTATAAATTTTTTTGGTGCTCCAAAATTCTCTTCTTCTTCCTTGTCATGGAAAGAACTGTTCATCAAATCTTTACTTGTCATCAACAAACTTAGGCACAACGATGAGTGCCACTACGTCACTTCTTCCTCCTCTATACCAACATGCCACCTTGCTCTCGTGGAGTCCTTTTGACTCGGGCATGGATTGTGGCTGAGTCTGTCTGCATCTTTTTAATTAGCCTAGCTTAGTTTACTACATTGAAATCGTATTTTTGCAAAATTAAGGCCCACCTTGCAAGCTTTTTGGTAAGTTTGTCAGGCTGTATAAACCCCTCAAGTGGTTGATGGTCTGTAACTAGAAGAAAGTTGTTACGATACAGATAACACCAAAAGTGCGCTATCGCCGATATTGTAACTAAATACTCTCCTTTATTTGAACTATGTTGGATCTCTTCATTATTGTTTAATTGACTATTACCTATTACTACAAACTCTTTGTCCTCATCGTCATCCACTTGATCGAGGACAACACCAATGCCCAACGAGCTCTGGTCTGTGTGCAAATAACAATCTTGCAAGATCATTGTCCATCACTTTATAAACCTCTGCAAAAGCATTATTTAACCAAAGCGGTAAAAAGTTCCATTGATACAATTAAGTTATCCGTAAAGTCTTGTGAAGAGAGGGTTTAGGGCTTGGATTTGATATAAGAGAGGACCAGTCCTAAAAGTGGGAGAGGTGTCGGAACCTAAAAAAAAACACAGGCAGGAAAGTTTTGAACCATCAAAAATGGTCATAAAAAATTTCTAGACCGGTCACCGATGTTCAAAACGCGCCGCTCACGTAGCCGACGCGAAATAGGCACTGATGCTGTTGGGATTCTGATCCTCTTTAAATTGGCTCAGACGCTGCTGGAATTCTGATCTAATGGAGAATCAACCACTCCCAAAAAAGGAGTGTTGTCAGTGATAAAATACAGCGAAAGAGTGGTGAGTTGAGTTATCCCAAAAAAGGAGTGTGGTCAATGACCAAATACAGCGAAGGAGTGTAGACCACAAACCAAATTTGATTAGACCAGCAGGAATTGAAGCGTTGGACTTTGCGTTTCATGAATTTTTGGGAGCACTGCACCCATAATTCTTCAAAACACAAGCTTAATTTTACGGATAACTCTATCATTTATGTATTTATCATTTATGTATTTATCATTTATGTATTTATCAATTCTCCAAAATTATATTTTATGTTTGTCAACCTTCCGCATTGGTAACTGATGATAGCCTGATCTTAAATTAACTGCGTTGCACATCTTTGCATGGCTAATTGACTCAAAAATCTCTTCAAGCGTTGATAACACATACTTGTTAGATCTCGTTTTATTGTTTAAGAGCCGACAATCCCCACACATGCTCTTCTATGTCGAATTGCTATATATGTTCTTAAAGAGCTTTATCAAACCATCATCCAATAGTTCCATTGTGCGATTCTTAATAAATCACTCACTAGATTTCAAGGTGTGAATTTAATTGTTATACTTTAAAGAGTTAAAAAGAAAAGTTAATTGTTGCAGGAAAAAATAATAATAATGCAATGAAAATAAATCCTATGTAATAACTATTACCATAGTTACTTAGAAAGATTAAAACTATAATAAATAAATATTAACTCAAAGAAATTCAAAATGATTGCTTTCCAAACAATAAACTCTTGGTGTACACAAAAAACTTAGGCATAAAGAATCTAGAAATTCATCACAATAATTTTAAAACAATAAATCAAAATATTTTTAAAGGTTGATTAGAATTGTTTAGTTTTATTACAAAAGATCAAGGAGAAATTAAACTTTTACGTTGTCAAACAGAATTGCCCGTGCACTTGCAAAATGTCATGGACATATGTTTTAGTATCAATTTTTCTTTCTGAATTGCTTAAAAACACTTCAAATTTCAAAAGATACAATAAAATAATTTAAAATAATAATAATAAAAAACCAAAAAAAGAAAAGAAAAGAAAAACGACCAATATTGTTAAAAAACAACACAATGGCATATATTGGTACCGGGGTTGATTTAAGTGAAGATGGAAGGATAGATTAGTAGAGATAGAGAGCCTCGGTGGAGATCAAAATGGTAGAAGACCGCCAAATGGCCTTCTATTGTTTTTGTTTATAACTCACTTTTTAATTTTTGTTTATTCCTTCTAATTTTTGTTATTAATTCTTTTAATGCTCAAAGACTACTTCCTAGTACTATCTGCACTAAATGCTCAAGAAGAAGAGACGGTTTTTTTCTAGATAAATTAAAGCAAGTTCAATGCACTCACACAATTGCCACCGAACTTGACTTTGAAGTACTACACTGACATTCTTAGAGAGGGTAGAAGAAAAAATAGAACTACCGGCAGTAGGAAGGAGAGAGTAGAGAGAGTGGTAAAGATAATCGTAGAGAATGAAGAAAAGAGTGATTTTTAAAGGCCTCCACGTGGTTAATTATATTTTTACGTAGAGAAGACACCAAGGCTTCGAGGAAGTTTTTCCAGGATTTTCTTCAAACACCTCATTGTCTAAAATACTATTACTCCTATCTCAAGATGCTAATTAGTTCAAGATAATTAGACACTTAATGCGCAAAGTTACATTTAATTTAATTTAATTTATTTATTTTAATGAATATTAGTGTGTTTACGTAAACAAATGGAAGTAATTGTAAAAAAAATGTGGGAATTTTTTTGGAAAGTGTAAACAAAGGTTTTTTTTTTTTTTTTTTTTTTTTTTTTTTTTTTTTTTTTTGCCTATTTTGATGTTTTTCTTGTAAAACTGTGAAAGTATAGCAAAAAAGTAGTTATATTGATATCTTTTTACGTAAAAAAGACAATGTTGTGAAAATTAATAATTTGATTAGCGACCGAGATAAAATTACTCTTAGTCGTGACTGCTTAAACGTCTTATGGATCCTATGTAACGGGAATGCACTCTAGGGTAAAAATGTAACTAAGAATAAGAGGTTAGAAGAAATTATGATTTATTACTATTTTAAGTAACTTATAATTAATTTAATAAATGGTAGAAGAAGGAGATAATAGAAGCCATTCTAAAAGGTTGATAATAGACTTTGAGAACACTCAATAAAGTTTTAAAGTAATTGCGTAATTACAATGTTTAAACGCAAATACTATAGACTATAAATATGATGAAAATTCATTGAAAATAAACACATGATGTTAAATTGGTCAATTTTTTTCACAACGACCTTTTGGTATCTTGATTAAGGTAGCTAAATTTGGTAATCACTAGAGTTAAGGAACCATAGTTTTTTTAAAAGTTAGGATTTTGCCATAACTCTGCAAAAATGTTAAAAAGACAACTAGGATCGCATAAGACCAACCGAGAGTCCGATTGGAGGTTTACAAAAGACGTTTTTCACTCAAAGAAGCCTGTGAAGATCAATGGTGAAATCAATTAGAGAAAAAGTTACATTTATCAACTGGTGATAAATCCTGCGGGCGGTAAAAAGCTAAAACGTGATAAAATTAGTGAATTTTTTTATTCTTAATTCGTAAATATTTTTTTAAGGACATTTTGGCATTCTGAATCCAACGGTAAAATTTGTTTGTCAATTCAAGTTATAATTAAAAAGTTACATTATATGTGTAGCAATAAATTTGGGTTGAGGATTAGTTGAGTTTTTTTCCTCAATTAACTTAATTAAGATTGAATTGCCCATCAAGAGCTTTTGGAAGTTATAACGTCCGTAGGATTGGGGTTCTGAAATCAATTTTTGTGTGATTGGTAGAATTATTGGTTGCGAACCGCGTTTTAACGCCGTATTGTTTAATATTTTAGAAGGATCATTTACTCTTTAAAATCACGAATTTGGTCATTTGCATTAGTGATTTGGTAATGTCGCAATCCTTTTCTTCTCTTTGCTTTCAATACATCTTTTTAGCAAGAGTTGTTGCGTTTTTTTGTGTTGTTGCAATACCTTCAATGAGGATTTATATGCAATTAGTGAATTTTTTTTTCATTCATGAGTTGTTGTATAAAAATCTAGTGAAGAGAATTTTTGAATTGACACCTCATTCCCCTTGCATGTGGTGCCATTGTAAATGTTGTTCTCATCTACTTTTTTTAATTTTTATGTACTAACCTATGATTTATGAGAAATTGTGAAGAGTACAAAGTGAAGTGTGAAGACCGGGTGTGTCTAGTTGTGTGTATTTGTTGATGTGTGTATGTGTGTATTATTTGTAAAAAAGATGCATTGTGATTAATAAGTGAAAGATTGTATGTGAGCGGAGAGCAGAGAGCAGAAATTAAAGAGTAGACTTTAGACATTTTCTAAGTCATTTTCAAGATTTGGGTTCATATAACCGTAGAATTCTTCATTTTTAATTTTTAATTTTTGGAAGAATTAGCATGTATAGTGGTAGAATATAAAAGAATTTAGCAGTAAAATATGGAATTAGAGATATTCATTCACGGACTTGAATCATTCTTGTTAGTTTGGAACATACAATATTTTGTTTAGGAGTGAATGGATTGATGTCTAGGAGTGAATGTTTAGGAGTGAAATAGGGTTGCATGATTTGACGATATTTAGTTTAATAGTGAATGAAGTGATGATGTAAATATACTAGCCATGGATGTTTAGGTTCGTATGAAGATCTCATTTTGAATTTTATCATTCTCACATATCAGATCACTAACTGATAATTTGTTCAAGTTTTTTATACAATCTTATACAATTTCATAATCAAAACAACATTATTCCACTAAACAATATACACAAATTTGGAGATTACACCAAATATATATGGTACACTATTACACTAATTGCAAATACACTCATTGCTCAAACAACGCCAAACACCATATAAGTAAGCACAACCTGCTATTAAGCTAAAACAATTAGCTCAAAGAAAATAACCAACAGTATATAGTACAAATGATAACCATAAAATTAGCCATTACACTGGCTATGCAAAATAGGGATATAATATAGTTTAGGGAAATACAATATCATTGAGGTCTATTCACTAATCGCCTCATGATCCAAATAAATCAAACTATTATTAATCACGCTGGTGCATTGCGTCATTGAGTCTTCCTCAAATTCACTAGCACTGGGTTGAGATTGAGACACACTTAGATCAAATCAACTTCTGCAGCAACATCTAAATATTTTAAAACTGTCACGGACATACATTAGAAGCTTCTAGAAGATTCCTTGAAGATTCTATAGAATATTCTTTAAAGATTCTTTTAGAAGGTTCTGGAAGATTCTTGGAATATTCTTAGTATATTCTAATAGATTCTAAGAAGCTGCTCGAGAAGCTTCCTGGTTAGTGGAAGTTGTTTGAGAAGCGTCCTAGTTCACAGAAGTAGCTCGAGAAGCTTCCTATCCAGTAGTATATATAAGAGTCGAGGCTGAAGGGTTCTTCAGTCTCGACAACGCATTTCTTAGAGCTCTAGCTCACTTCTCTTGGTGTTGTTTGTGTACTCATCTGATCAATCTAGTTCTTGCATGTTCTCTCTGAACTTCTTGTTTAGATTTATTGTGTGTATTTCCGTGTCCGTAACAGTTTGTCGAGACTGATTTCATCTTAATATCAGAGCTGGATCCTTCTTGCTTGAGAGCGGATCACCCCTCTTCTTGAAGGTATTCTAGCGCTTTAGAGGTTGCGGATTACTTTCCTCTAAACTGATATTTTCTCAATTTCAATATCAGAGCTTAGTTTTTCAAAGGCAGAGAGTGAACTACTCCTTCCTTTAAAGATACTTAAGCGTTCTAAGGGTTGCAGATTAGTCTCCCTTGGATTGGTATTAATTCCTTCTTTTTAGCAAAGCTAATAGAAAGGACTATTAACATCGATTTCAGAATCTTGCCTTCTTGATAGAGCGTGGATTACCCCTCTTCTTGAAAGCGTTCTTAGAGGTTGCGGATTACCCTCCTCTAAAGCTGAGATTTTTTAGTGTTTTATTTTCTCTTTTCTTCAAATTAGTTTTAGTAATTGATAGTGTTACCATCTTCTCCAAAGATTTAACAACTTTTTCTTTTCTAAATTTCAATCGATTTATCTCCTTAATATGGAAGTAAATCAGGCCATGGATAGTGCATCGCCACAAATAGAGAATAGAGTGGCAACTCTTGCAGATCTTCAAGCTCTTATGAATAGTGTGCGGGAGGAGATCGCATTTCTTCGCAATCCAAGTAAAGAGCCTCAAATTGATCCAATGACTGAAGAAGATAGACGAGAAATTCACGGTCTACAACAAGAGCTTGTTCGATTAAGAGAAGCAAGACATGTATCACCCACGACCCTAATAGACAATTCAAGGCCTAGTACAAAAGAACCAAAAGCAAGTATGCCAGACAAGTTTGATGGAACAAGAACCAATTTCCGAGGTTTTGTGCAACAAGTACGGCTTTATCTACGCCTATATCCTTCTCGTTATCCAGATGGATTTACTCAAGTTGCTTTCATAGGTACTCTTTTATCAGGAAATGCTCGCTCTTGGTTTGCTCCGCTATTGGAGAAGGATTCTCCAATACTCTATAACCTAGAGGCTTTCATGGAAAGATTTACTGCTGCATTTGGAGATAGCGATCGAGAAGGAGTGGCTGAAAGAAAGATACAAAATTTGCGACAAGGATCACGTTCTGCTGCAATCTATGCTGCAGAATTCTAACAACTTACATGTGATCTTGATTGGAACGATAAGGCGTTTATGACACGATTTCGATATGGACTGAGAGATGATGTCAAAAACTTGTTGATCACTATGCCTAAAGTGGATACTTTAGAAGAACTTATATCTCAGGCAATTATTTGTGACAACCGCCTTTTTGAATTACGACAAGAAAGACGATCAGGTTGGAGAAATGAGGGAGCATTTGCTGCATTTTCAAAAGGTCCAGAAAATCACTCCACAGGTCCTGAACCTATGCAAATTGATGCGGTACATTTCAAGCCCCTCACAGCTGAAGAAAAGAAGCGACGGTTTGAACAAAACTTGTGCTTATATTGTGGAGAGGCGGGCCATAAAGCTACAAATTGTTCGAAGAAATAGAAGACTCAAACAACAAGACTGAGGAGTACAAGCATACAGGAAAACGAGGACGCCCAGCCACAATAGGGACTGTGCGGCTGGACATCTCAACATCCAAAAATAATCCAGGTCCCTTCCTCTCAGCTCAACCTTCAGATTGTTTTATGGTACCTTTACATTTTGGTATTCAAGAACTTCAAGTTAATGCTTTATTAGACTCGGGTGCATCTGCTTGCTTCATAGATGAAGAATTTACCAAGCTTCACAATATTCCTCTTGTGAAGAAACCAAAGTCTGTCTATGTAGAGGTCATAGACGGACGACCATTGTCTTCGGGCAATGTTATCCATGAAACTAAACCGTTGAAGATACGTCTTGAAAACCATGAGAGCAACATTGTGTTTAATGTTATCAAGACCCCTTCATGTCCTGTCATTTTGGGACTATCTTGGCTTGATAGATATAATCCATTAATAGATTGGAAGTTGCGAAAAGTAACATTTCCAACAAACTCCTTGAAGGTGGAATCTGCCAAGACAATGTCTAGAAACAAACCTTTGTTTATAGGTGCAAGGGCTTTTATGAAGGAGGCCAAGCAAAATACACCTTTTGTCATCTTTGCTACTCCGATTCGTAAAAATGCGACTCCAACTTTCGTTATTCCAAAGCAGTATGAGGGATTCAAAGATGTCTTTGAAAAGAAAAATGCTGACATGCTACCAGAACATCGACCCTAGGACTGTGCTATAGATCTTCATGAAGGAATGCAACCACCTTTTGGCCCAATCTACAACTTGTCGCAAATAGAGTTGGCAGAATTGCGGAAGTATATTGACGAAAATCTAGCCAAGAATTTTATTCGTCACTCAAAGTCGTCAGCTGGGGCACCGATTTTGTTCGTGAAAAAGAAGGATGGCTCTCTGCGAATGTGCGTGGACTATCGAGGCCTCAATAAGATAACTAAGAAAAACCGTTATCCGTTACCTTTGATTTCTGGTCTCTTGGAGCAGCTCGGACGTGCAAAGATCTTTACGAAAATTGATCTTAGGGGAGCTTACAACCTCGTACGAATCAAGGAAGGAGACGAGTGGAAGACAACTTTCCGTACAAGGTATGGCCATTTTGAATATAACGTCATGCCTTTTGGCCTTACCAATGCTCCGGCTGTTTTCCAACATATGATGAATGACATTTTTCAGGAGCACCTTGACGACTTTGTTGTCATCTATCTGGATGACATTCTGATATTTTCGAAGAACGAAGAAGAACACAAGAAGCATGTTCGTTTGGTTCTTGAGAAACTACGAGAACGAGGACTCTACGCGAAGTTGGAAAAGTGTCTATTCCACCAAACAGAGATGGAATTTCTAGGGTTCGTTGCAACTACGGATGGCTTGAAGATGGACCCCAAGAAGGTGGAAGCAATTGTATCCTGGGAGGTTCCGAAGACAGTTAGAGACGTACAATGTTTTCTTGGCTTTGCTAACTTCTATCGGATCTTCATCAAAAATTATTCTCGAGTCGCTGCTCCACTCACTCGGTTGACTTGTAAGGACAAGCTCGAATGGGGACCTCAAGCAGAAAAGGCATTCCAAGATCTTAAAACGACGTTTACTACGGCTCCAATCTTGGTACACCCTGACTTTGCAAAGGCCTTCTATTTGGAAACTGATGCTTCGGATTTTGCTTTGGGAGCCGTACTTTCACAGATGGGCGAAGACAGTAAGCTCCATCCAGTTGCGTTTTATTCTCGGAAGTTCTCTGCCGCTGAAATCAACTACGAAATCCACGATAAGGAACTCCTTGCTATAGTGGATTCTTTCCAAGAGTGGCGACACTTTCTCGAAGGCGCTGCGCATCCGGTGACCGTATATACGGATCACAAGAATTTAGAGTACTTCATGTCGGCTCGAGTCCTGAATCGACGTCAAGCTCGGTGGAATATGTCGTTGTCGCGATTTGACTTTGTTATCACCTATCGGCCTGGAAAGCAACAAGGACTATCCGATGCATTATCGAGGAGATTGTATATGGCGCTTAAAGCTGGAGAAGCAGCGTTTGATCAACAATGCGCTACATTGTTGAAATCGGAGCATTTTAGAATTTGCACTGCTGTCGTACCAATTGATGTGGACTTCCTCAACCAGGTACGTACTGCGACAATTAAAGATTTTGTAGCTCTTGAGATCAAGAAGTGTGCCGATAATGACAAGTTCAAGGTAAAGGGAGATCTTTTGTATTTTGAAGAGCGACTGTATATTCCAAAGGGACCAACACGACTTCGAGTTCTCCAATCTCGCCACGACTTTCCAGCAGCAGGTCATTTTGGATACAACAAGACATTGGAGCTTATTTCGCGAGACTTTTGGTGGCCCCAAATGTGGAAGGATGTGAAGGAGTTTGTCCTCTCTTGTGATATTTGTTCAAGGTCCAAGAACCCTAGGCATCGCCCCTATGGACTTCTACAGCCATTGCCTATTCCGCATCGACCATGGTCTTCAGTTTCCATGGACTTCATTACGGACCTGCCGCCTTCAAACTCGTTCGACGACATCTTTGTTGTGGTGGATCGGCTCACAAAGATGGCGCACTTTATTCCTTGCAAGAAGACATCGTCAAGTGAGGACACAGCAAGATTCTTTCTTGATAATGTATATCGTTATCATGGTTTGCCAGATGATATTGTATCGGATTGAGGAACTCAGTTTGTTTCCAAGTTCTGGAGATCTCTTTTTGAGATATTGAAGGTGGATATCAAGCTTTCTTCGGCTTTTCATCCTCAAACCGACGGTCAGACAGAACGGGTGAATCAAGTCTTGGAGCAGTATCTACGTTGCACCATCAACTACCAGCAAGACGATTGGACCAAGTATCTACCGTTTGCCGAGTTTGCTTACAACAACACCCTTCATGCGTCGACTCAACAAACACCGTTTTTTGCCAATTATGGATACCATCCAAAGCTCGATTTGTTAAATCCAGTAGCAAATAACAACCCGGCAGCAGAAGGCTTTGCGAAGCAGCTGTCGGAACTTCAAGCTACGTTGAAACTTCAATTACGGACCGCCCAAGAATCTTACAAGAGGACCGCAGATAAATTCCGGAATGAGGCACCTACTTTCAAGATTGGAGATAAAGTATGGCTTCTCCGACGGAATATCAAGACTAAACGACCGTGTGATAAGCTGGACTACCGCAGATTAGGACCATTTGTCGTCCAGAAGCAAATCAATCCCGTGGCTTACCGTCTGGAGTTACCAGCCGTTATGAAGGTACATCCAGTCTTTCATGTCTCTTTATTGGAGCCTTATCGAGAATCATTTTTCCCTGGAAGAGTGCAAAGTCCGCCACCTAGCATTGAAATTGAGAACCACGAGGAATACGAGGTCGAAAAGGTGCTAGATTCACGACGAAGGTGGGGCAAGTTGGAGTATCTTGTTCATTGGTACGGCTACGATATTAATGAGCGAACGTGGGAGCCAGCCAAAAATCTTACAAATGCGCCGCAAAAAGTACAGGAATTTCATCAACGATATCCTGATAAACCAAAGCCATCTCGATGATAGCTTTTTTCTCAAGTTTCTTTAGACAAGAGTATAAAAGGAGGGGAGGACACTACCTAAAACTCATAGTTGATGTTTTTATTTTCTCTAAGATAGAATAGAGTTTTATTCAAGTAGTCATAGTTTGGTCTGCAGTCATGGATAGTCAAGAGATAGATAGTATACCAGTCGTGTCATCTCAACCAACGAACCCACGAAGGCGACCCCGAGATGAAGAACCGCCTGTACCACGACGACGACGAAGGATACCAAGCAACCGATCGCTGGTGATTGTATTCGAGGTAGAGCCTGCTTTCAATGGTCTACCAGAAGGCGTGTTTGCAGGACAATTTCACAATGAAGACACGGAAGTTCATGCTTGGTCAGAAGTGGAAGGCGTAGGCCACTACCGTTGGCTTCAAGGACCAATGAACCACCTACCTCGTGAACAACAATTGGAGTTCATTGCAGACGTCATGCGACAAATCTTCATTTTTTTACGATGGTATTGACCGGCGACAACATTGCTTCTCGGAGACCTCGAAGCTAGAAGGAGAGGTGATGTCACGGACATACATTAGAAGCTTCTAGAAGATTCCTTGAAGATTCTATAGAATATTCTTTAAAGATTCTTTTAGAAGGTTCTAGAAGATTCTTGGAATATTCTTAGTATATTCTAATAGATTCTAAGAAGCTGCTCGAGAAGCTTCCTGGTTAGTGGAAGTTGTTTGAGAAACGTCCTAGTTCACAGAAGTAGCTCGAGAAGCTTCCTATCCAGTAGTATATATAGGAGTCGAGGCTGAAGGGTTCTTCAGTCTCGACAACGTATTTCTTAGAGCTCTAGCTCACCTCTCTTGGTGTTGTTTGTGTACTCATCTGATCAATCTAGTTCTTGCATGTTCTCTCTGAACTTCTTGTTTAGATTTATTGTGTGTATTTCCGTGTCCGTAACAAAAACACGAAAGTCATACTTTGGGAGAGGAACTGATATAGGAGGTGGAGATGCTTGCAACTATGCAACATCTTCCGTATATGAAAGAAGTCTTTATCTCTTAGCCGGGGTTGGAAGAATCTAGAATGTAGTAACACAAGGAAAAGTTTAGACACAAGTGTTATAATATAAATCAAAATACAATAAAAATTTAAAATGAATAGAAAGAATACATGACACCTACTTACTGAGGGTCCTCCACACAACGGCGCTTCACTGCAACAACCTTCTTTGGCTTTTCTCCAGTTAGTACAGGAGCATGAGGAATTGGTGGAGCCTTTGAAAGAAATATCATGGACTTTAGAATAGCCTCAAATAGCTTCTTGTCACTCTCCATGCACAGAACGTGGCTACCAGTATTCTTGCAAGCATTGATGGAATTCCCTAAAAAGAACATGCCATAAACAGATAAGTACATATTAACTACATGAAAAACAACGAAAAATAATGAGGGTTTGCAAGGAAAGCAAAATATAATAATTCATACCAGTGTCTGCTGCTACATCGATGACAAGGTCTTCAATGGTGTTCAAAGTCATAACAAGGCAAGAGAAAAATTATTCATCCTTCTCCCTTGCGCCTCGCCAAGGACGAGCACCATTCCATAAAAGGTTGGTGCAGTGATTAATGAATGTGTCGTTGAAGCCCACGTTTACACTCTGGACAATCAACTCTGGTATATCACAAATGGAAAAGGTTAAAGTCCAAGTCATAGAGTCCTCGGGCCGAGACACCCGCTTAAGAAGAAAGATATTAAATCTGTTAGTTGTGGTATTGAAAACCCTTGCTGAACTCATGGGTAAATAGTTAACTCCTATCCACTCTTTGTAGATTGCAAATTCAAAAGAGTGAAAAAACGTCTCAATGTCCTTTAAAAACTCGTCATTGTCAAACTGAAAGAAAAGCAGCAGATATACAAATGTAGTGTATTGTGTAGGATATAGAGATTGAACATATGAGTGTCAAAGTGACGTAAGGAGGAGTTAACATACTTCAATTGATGTACCACATTCATTCAAAGATGGTACGTATACTCATTACTTTCATAGAAAGCATCTGCGTCATGGAATAATAGTGCAGCCATCGTGACTTGGAATTGTTTACTAATGCAGCCATCATGGTAAAATACTTCCATCAAAGTCAAGCTTTCTTCTTGGAGTACAAAGCTAGAAGAGCTTGTATACTGGATCCATCAACACTTTTTTTTGATTAAATAAACTATTACAACAAAACTTTATCATTCCATATATTCGATAATATATATCTAATGAAAAAAAACATTATATTTTTACAAAGTGCATAAAAGATTAAAGATAAATTTTTCGTCTTATACCACATGCAAGCAAGTGCCTCGCTTTTTTCAACTCGTATCAAAACGAGAATAGCTCTAAGTGCCACACGATTTAATTTTTTTTAATTTTCGTAAGCACAACCTCTTAGTTATAATCTTCATTACAAAATACTTGCGAGCTTCGTTGATTGACTCAGTACAAGGAACCTTGGTAAGAAATAAAACCAACCGCCATAAAAATGTCTTGAGTACACACCGTAAGTCGCACGAATTTGAATTGATCGTGTGCAATATCCAAGAGATTCTTTCTAGTCATGCGATTGAATGGATGTCTCATGGGTTTGAGCTTACCAGTACAAAGTTGTGCATATCACTTTAGCGCTCACACAATGTGAAGGCATTTTAATTCAAGAGTATCAACCTCATTTTCTATCTTACGTTCCAAAGTTGAAGCAATGTTATTTCATTCTCTCGGGGTATGCAACTACGGCCTCAAAGGTGCCTCAAGTATTGCGGAAACCCTCGCAAGTATTGCAAAAAGAGAACATTATTCCTAATTCATTTCCTCCTTCATTAACTCTCGATCATCAAAAAGCTTGAGTTGTTCTGCCACGTAAGCTGACTGCATTTCCGCCTATGTATATTGCCTCACCTGGAAAGTAGTTTTATATAGTATCCGCTTCTCTACGCATTCAAAGTGCAATGGCAATTTCTTAATTTCCACATAGCGCAACAACTTATCATTCTCATGAGAGACTTCGTACTTCCACGATTCAATTGAATAAATGACTAGATGCTCAAGGTCATCAGTTCTCTCTACCGATACACATCTCTACAGTAAAAATACATCAACACTTTAAAAAGACCCTATGGATAATAAATCAACGTGTGACGATTCCACCCCCATGATATACACTAGTATAAATTGTTATGCCCTTGATATATTCTATATGAAAGATTTAAAAAATAATAATTCTAATTTTAGCTATAAAATTTCATTTTCTCTATAAGTTATGGTTTTTGAGGTGTTCAATGTTTTTTTGATATTTTTGTATATTGTTACTATTTTCCGTCAGACTGGGCTAATTGTTAAAAAATCGCTAAAGAATGAGAATGTAAATTTTATCTCAAGTAACTTGCACGAGTGTAATGAACTAAAAATCCAATTTAAATTTGGATACCGGTATAGTAAAAAAATGAGGTCATTTTTTTGAAAAAAGTTATATTTTGTAAACTATGTTGTTTAAACATTTGTGAGAAAAATTGTTGAGAACGTTTAGCGATAGTATTTGTTAACGGTTGTTGTATATATGTATGTTTTTTGAGCTTTTAAAGTAGTAAAAATGTGGTTGATGATCATTCGGATTAGATGACATAATAATTTTCCATGACTTATGTGCTATTGTTGATGAATTATGTAGGCCTCCAAAGAGACATTTGAACAATTATTCACTTTGACCAAGCAAAAAGTTTTATGATCATAAAACAAGTTCGATGCACTATCATACGACACAAGAATCTAAAAAGAGACTTTTGAACGAGTGTATAATTTTATTTATTGCAAGATTATGCTTTATATCTCCATCTATTGATAAATGTTATTTACAATTTGACATAAGCTATTAAGCACAGAACGTCACAAGAATTTATGCACTAGATTTACTTTTTTAATGTTACAAGACTTCATGCACAAGACCAAGTTTATTAACATCATAAGACTTTAGGCATAGGATTGAAATTTTATAGTAAAGTATCTACTAGTGTTGTTGTAGAAAATGACCAATTGCTTTGTTCTCTTTAGTTCTCGTGTGTATGATTGCCGCAAATGATGAAAATGTAGTAAATTACTTTGTTTCAATCTCCTCATCTTCACCTCGCGGTGTCTAATCCACATGAAGGAGAAGCACCAAAAAGTCATATATCTATGATGACTGAATACATTATTTTTTGTAGCACCAATCTAGTAGTTTGGTGCATGTAAACATTTGAAAACCTCGACTTATAGAAGTAGAAAATTCTATCCTTCCTCACGCTAAATCCAGGGGTAATTTCACTCGAAAGGGTTAAACAACTGAGATAGGTGATAGGATGTGATAGTCCATCAGTTACCTAATTTATGTTCATTGAAATCAAATTTGCAAAAATTTATGAAATGTAGGTTGTAGATTGCGGAGCAAAAGCTTTGGATCATACTCTTTATAACAGATGTATTTAATCCACGCTTCTTTATTTTATACAAATGATACAAATAAAATGTCACAAACCTTCTTTGTATGTTTGTCTCCCTCGACAAGAACAAAAACGATTTAAATAATGATAACTGGTGACTAGGGTTTGTCTTGCTCCAATCTTCTATTATAGTCTCTTTGCAATGGGATTCAAAAACGATCCATTTGTAAATATGACTGTGTGGCACAACATGAACTAGAAACTATGCCATTAACTTTAACTAGTGGTGTTATCACTAGATAATCTAAATTGTTGACCAAAACCCACTCCACTCAATTGAATTGCATATAAAATCAATTCTTAGCATAAGTAACATCCCAGTAGATCACTAAAACTTGAGTCTTTAAAAGGTCCCAACTTTTGCTTAAAGTTTTATCATAGATTCTATGTACTAAACTAATTGCACTAATTGTATTCCTAAATCATGTATAGAGAAGTTCATCGTTTGAATGATGGAGACGTATGGAGCATTTTCTTTTGTACATGGTCTATACTCTATAGGTTAAGTTTATTGTTGGAATCAAATTAATCCATAAAGGATGAAGGATTTGTTATTTTAAAAATGACAAATGCAATCAATCATATTGTGAAAAATATAATTAAGATGTGGGTAGATTTTACATCACTAGAAGCAATTAAGAACATTGTATGTGCTTAGTCAAATACTAAATAAATTTTGAATTAAAAGTCTATATATAACCTATTCAAATTGTTGAAAATAATGAAGCTCAATTAGGGCTTCTTGGTCCTTTATGTGTTCAATTACTTTTCTTCATGCTATGAATAAGAAAGTAAAACTCCGTACATTGAATTTTTTTATATCTTGTCAAAAATCCTACTTTTAAAGTATGGCTAGCTAATTTTTTTTGGAGAGTTTTTGTGCAAACCTTACCTAATTTTTGGAATGGCTACTTTATACTAGATAATATGAACAAAATGTGGATGAAATTGCCGAAGTCCTCTCTATTCTTTTTAACACTGCCAATATTTGGATGAAAGGGCCTTATGATACATAATTATGTGGATGAACTCATACCCTTTTCACACTCTATATATATATATCTATATATACCATGCTCCAGCCTAACCCAAAAATGTCATTGTAATGCCCGCTTCAAACCGGACATCTTATGCGTCATAGGACTCCCCTACCAACACACACCCCCTCCCCTCCCTGACCCAAACTTCACTATTCAATTTATCGAATTCACATACTGCAATGACCGCTTCTCCCCCACTGCGGTTAGTAACAAACTCCAAAAATACCAACCCCTACTAGATGACTTCTCTTCCATTGGATGGAAAGTTGCACCACTTCTGCTTATTACCATTGGTGCTAGAGCCTCCACACACATTCCCTCCATAAAATCCCTTAAACAAACATTCAAAATTCCTAAATCCAAAATTAAATCTACACTCAATGATATTAATACCATCGCCATATACCATGCCATGTCTATTCTCCTATACAAACGCAAAATAGAAAATAACCAAACACTTCCTCTAGACTACGATCCTCCATGATCACAACAAAATATTTAGCATCCGACCATCATTAGTCGTTATGTCGTAATAAGTCCTATAGTGTCTAACCTTGAAAAAGGCGAGTAATCCTAACCCCAGATTCCTTTTCCTGTGGACTTGAAATCTAAGGTAGGATGAACAGACACTCCTATTCATGCCAGTTACTAGGATCGGAGTTCTTTATATATATATATATATATATATATATATATATATATATATATATATATATTTCCATTTTTTTCACTACCTAGCTACATTCCAGGGTGCCTAAAGGAAAAATGCTCCCCCACGCAACAAATGCCATTGGATGCAGTTGAGAGATCATTTGTTCTTTATTTGTAATGCCCGGCCCAAAGAAACACCCTTTTCTAAGCGCCCTAGTGATGCCTAGCCACCCATTGCACGCGTGTTTGGTGCCCGTGCCCTCTTCCTACGCATTAAAAGAATTCTAGCAAATGTACTATAATCTGAAATCTAGTTTAGGACATTGTAACCTAACTAGACAACTACTTTGACATTGTAGATAAGGTAAGTGATCTAACTTTGACCTTTATTTAAAACTAACCTTTACAAATTCTTACATGTAATGTACACCTTATGAACATGAGAGCCTAAGATCAATTTTGGATACACTTATAAACCCTAAAGGACCAAGGATTTAAAATGACAAATTCAATCAATCATAATTTAAAAAGACATAATTAAGATGAGATCAAATTTTGTATCACTAGAAATAGTGAAGAACATTTCACCTGCTAGTTCAAAAATGAATAAATTTGAACAAAAGGAGGTCCACATATGACCTACTCAAAAAAACACAAGGCTTAATTTGGGCTTCAGAAGATAATCAACACTTTGAAAATTCACAATTTACTCATTCAGTGTCCAAAAAATACATGCTAAGAGAATCAACAGTTCTTTTTCAATTTCCAACAAAATCCAACAGAAAGAAAAAAAATTAGATAATGGGATTCATGCCAAAATAATGCTTATTTGGACGATATTAGATCATGCCGTGCGACGCCGGAAGATAAAGAGAGATCCCCTGGAGCCCCTGCCTATCCTTACAAGCTCATCTAAGTAGAGAATGGCCAGCTTCACAGTGCTGTTGCCTCCATATTGCATCTTCAGCGACCCTAACTCCACTTGCGGCGGTTCGAACACAATCTCCACCCAATTCTTGTCCAAAGCTGTCAACTTTCCTGCACACACAATTCACCCACCACACGACTGTGAGCACCGTCAAAAAGAGCGTGCGTGCGTTCACCACTCTGCGTTACACAATAAAATAGGGGTTGCCTAGTTTTTTTTCAAGTTTATCAGTACGAGGAAACTGCTAGAGCAAGCGTCTGATTGACTCCATGTTAGTTAGAACACCAAAATAGTAGTCTAGTTAGTCAATACATATTCTAAGTATGTAGACACACAATACTAGGGGTGATGGCCTGATATGGTTCCCCCTCTTGAATTAGTGTGATTTTAGAAAAAAATCTTCTTGGTAAGGAAAAAATATTGAAAAATTACAAAAATTAGATGGTGTTGTAGATGGCATAGTAGGAACCGCATACACTTTGTTGTCTCTGCCCTTCCAGGGGAGAGACTACATAAAACACTTTGTTTTTAAGGAGAACAGTACAAACAAGGTATAAAAGTAAAATATAGGGTAAATTCTAAGGCAAAGACTACGCGACTAGTCGCTCGTTAAAAAACGGAATTTTCTAGCACCCATAAAATGAGTTACACACATTCACACATATGGTTACGCGTAACTGGGGTGGGTACCCAGTTCAGAATGAGATCTGTTCTTCTATGGTTGAGTGACGAGTCACACAGTAAACATGATTTCCATTAAACAATATGCACATTGTGTTTCTTAATGTTTCAGGCATGAGGTTTGCAAAGGGTGAATGGCATTCATGAGGTTTGCAAAGGAAGGGAAGAAGAGAATGAAGAGAGTGAGAGTGTTCCAGGGACTGACCTTGTAAAGTGACTTGGCCGTCGAGAACGCCCAAGGCAGCGAAGGCCACCTTGTTGGTGATGGCGTCCGGGGCGTCCACGCTCTGCACCATCTCTCTCGTTTTCAGCAATGCGCGCCCCAGCAGGCTGCGGTAGTACCCGCCTGGCGCCGTCGGATTGCTGCTGTACGCCACATCCCAGTCTGTATGGCATGGCAATCCCACCATGAACCAATTGCAAGCAAGCTTCGATCTCAAGCTCAACTATTGCACAGACTCAAGTAGCATCAATTCCAACACTTGCGACCAGAAATGACACCGCTCTTGATCTCGGGGTGCACTCTACACTATGTTTGAGAATCACGTGCGTTCATGACCCCCTCTGGAAACCCCCTTGTATACGAGGGATTATATATCTAAATTTTTTGTATAGATCTATTCCATCCTAAATATATGTTTAATGTATGTATACGTCAATATTTTCTTCACTAAATATGTCTATTATAAGTATACGTAAAACGGAAATATTCAAATTAATATCCCTCCTGTGCACTCACATATACTCGTACATGTTTAGTACAGTGCACCCCCCGAGCTCTTGATCTTGTAGTGTAGAACAAGAGCTTTGAAATGATGTATTGCAATCTGAAAACCGAGGTAAAATGAGAAAATAATGCCACCGTTGCAAAATTCGGCCATATTGGGCGTTTGGGGTTACATAACAGGAGACTAGCATTCAATTCAAAACTAGTGCTCAACACAGCGACGCTCATGCGGCAGAATGACACCATTTAGTAGCAGGGATCCAGATTGTTAGTATCTGCATGAATGAGAATTTAGGGTCTGTGATTAAAAACAGGAGACTAGCATTCAAGCACAGTCAATTCAAAACTAGTGCTTAATATTCACCGCATGCGGCAGAGTGATAGAATTTTCTAGTAGCGGAGATGAGTGAGAATGTAGGGTTTGGGGTTTGAGGAGCTTCAGATTGTTCTGTACCTCCAAACAACAAGGGACTGGAGAGAGGCTCCGGGATGCACAGGGTCTCCAACTTGACCACAATTTCATCAATGGCACGCTTCTCTGGCTCGCCAATTTGCGTGCCACGGTCGGTGCCCTCCACCTACAGCACATTCAATCGATACATAATAATTCTTCAGTAGCCTTGTTCATGTTCCCCTTAGCTCGAGAAAAATGTGCCAATTGCACACTACTAGAATTGAGCAAAAGGGAGATCATGGGCGTACTTACCAAGGAGAGGAGTGTGTCAACAAGAACAGACGGAGGAGCATTGACATCCACCGCAGCAGCTGCTTTCACCGCGCTCAGCCGTTGAGCTGCAACTCTGGAACTGCTGATTAGCTTTGCTCTTGGAAAACATTCCTTGGACAACATCTTCATTGCGCACGGACCCCCTCCCCGAGGCCGACCTCCGCGTTCATTTTTCAAATCCGCACAACGTTCCACGGAAACCCCGAACGACAAAGCCCCCGAACAACACACTGCCATGGTCAATCAATCCCTCCCCCTCGGAATCTCCGCCTCCACACACGTACAAACAGAACTCCTGCAATCTTTGAGCGCAGCGGTCCTTCTCACTTGATGTCCTTCTCACTTGATGGGTTGAAATCTACCGATTGGAAACATTTTGGTTCTTCATCTAGGTCTTTGTTTTGGTCTCTCCCACGAATGGGTCTGTGGCTATGGCGGAGGAAACGAAGAAACGGGAACGAGAGGAGGATGGGCTTCTGATGAGGACTGTCTCCCAGCACCATTTTCAACATGCTGGAAACTCACAGCGCTTGACGATCTCGTGTTCCGAGGTTTGCTCTGTTTGTTTGTTTGTTTGTTTGTTTTTTTTTTTTTTGGGTTATGGTGTGTCTGTGGTGAATTTTTTGAGAGTTTCAAGAGATCAATAAAATGTCTCTGTCAGGTTATGCAAGAGGAGTATGGGCTTTATGTGTGGCCATGCAGCATTGTGTTGGCTGAGTACATTTGGCAACATCGTCTTCGGTTTGCTGGCACTAGGGTTATCGAGGTACAAGTCACAACTACCTTGTTTTGCTGCAAAGTCGAGCTCTAAATCCCGTTCTGTAATTCTTTTCGTTCTTGAATGAAAGGCTCATTTCAAAGAAAATTTCTCTAAATCCTGTTCTGTAAGGAGAACTCCACATAACATTCTAGAAATCCCTCCCTCCGTATTGGCATGAAATCAAATCCCTGACACCTTGTTTTGCAAAGTTGAGCTCTAAATTCTGTTCTGTGATTTGTTGAATGAAATGTTTACTTCTCTAAATCCTGCTTCGTAAGACACCTTGTTTTACAAAGTTGAACTCAATTTGAACTGAAAGCTTCTCTCTAACAAATGAGCCATTCTCTTCACATTTGAGATGTCAGAGCTTTAACCCCTAAATGTCCCACGGGGATAGTATATACAATGTCGTATGATTAGGATATTCTATCAACAAGAAAATCTAAATTGGGATCTCAATAACTCACTAGAACCGCATTGATTTAAATTCCAACTTCTTTTTTGAACTGAAACCCATTAAAAGTGTGGATCCATTCCAAATACAAACCCATTAAAAGTGTGGATCCATTCCAAATACAACCAAAATACGGTGTATTTTATTGCCACAAAGGCACGTTTAGACGTTTAGGGGTTAATTTGATTTGTCCTCAAAAGGTACCATGTCATTACTACTCAAGAAAATAATGTGATGCACATGCCATGAATCATCATCTGTTCCTTTTCTTGAGAGATCCATGGCTGCTCCATTCAACACTTGTATGATTCTATTGTGTTTTTTCTTTTTCAACTAAGTCAGGGTTCTGCAGTTGGGTGCAGGTACCGCGCTGCCGGGCATAGTTGCTGCAAAAGTTGGTGCCTCAGTTGTGTTAACAGATCGGGAAGATCAGCCCCAGGTAATCGGTAATTAGCTTCAAATATCAATTGGTTGACATGACCCTTCAAAGGACCAAGAAGCCCTAATTGAGATTCATGTTTGTTTTAGCAGTTTTGAGTAGATCCTCCTTTTGCTCAAATTCATTCCGCATGCAAGGTTCTTCACTATGTAAAATTGTTGATTTTCACTATATGATTGATTGAATTTGTCATTTCAAAACCATGAATCCTTGATCCTTTACGGGATAAATGGTCGGTTTTGAACGTGTTTGTATTTTGATTTTAGGTTTTTGAGAACATGCAAACGACGTGCGATTTGAATCAAGTCAACTGTGAGGTACACCAGCCTACTCTGTTTTGAAATTTTCATGTGGTGTATTTGTAAGTATTTGTTGTATTTTGGTGTTTTGAACATAGGTATTTTGATAGTTGCACAAGTCCGCTGTCCTTGTGGAAGATTGCCACCACTATTTCTCTCTCACGCAAAGAAATCATATGATGCTTAGGCCCAAGCAAGTAAGAAGAAGTAGCTAAACAGATAATACTTTCCTTTACTTCTCTTTGATTCTTCTTAACTTTCCTTGATTGGTTCTTACTTCTCCATAAATGGAGAAGTAGCTACTTGACTCCAAAATCTTCACGCTTAAGACATTCTAGCTAACTCGCACTACTCGATCAATTAGCTAATTGCTCTTAACTAGCAGATGGGTATGAGTTAACTAAATAGTGTTACCTAATTGCTCTTACAGGGTTTAACCCCTAAGCGTACACTGTGTAATTTTTTTGACGTAGGAAAATTGGACCCCTGCTGCAAATCATCTATTGTGTGAAAATGACTTTAGTCTGACACTGTTGATCTTGTAGTATAGAACACGAGCTTTAAAATGATGTATTGCAATCAGAAAACCAACGAGGTAAACTGAGAAAATGCCACCGTTGCAAAGTTGGGCATTTTAGTCGCTTAGGGGTTAAACTAACCACTCTTAACATTTGTTAACTACTTCTTACTTGCTTGGTGCGGGCGGGGCCTTATGTGCTAGAAAACTCAACCCCCCAGAGGTGTTGTAGAAAACCTATTTGCGTTACAGTTGGCAAGGTTTAGGGTTTAAGAAATGCCTTAGAATGGCGATAGAATTGGCAGGGTTTAAGGTTTTCACCAGTTTATTCTCGGTTTTTGAACTCCAGTTTTGCAATGAAAAGCCGTTGAATGTTGATAGTTGTGCAGCTATGCCACTGATATGTTGAAGCTGTGATCTCAGATGCAAGGGTTAACGTGGGGCCAGTGGAATGAGAAATCTTTCGCTCTACGACACCCTGCCCAGATTGTACTCGGTGCAGACGTTCTATATGCCAGTCAAGGTGTGTTTGAGAGTGTTTGTTTCTCCTCAGTTTTCATTCTGTTTTTTTTTTAACTCGGTTTTTCTTTCATGCTACAAGTTCAAGCCAAGTATTGAGGTTCAGCTATTTATTTATTATTTACCTTTTTGCAGATTTTGATGACTTACTTGCCACCGTCAAGTTCTTGTTACAAGGAATGCCAGATTCTGTTTTCATCACCACATACCAACCACGCAGGTTTGATCCACTGAAGACAGTGTTTGTTTGTTTGTTTGTTTCATTTGGTGAAAAATTTGTATAAGATATTGAAGATCAGAATTTCAATTATGGAGGGGAGATTTAAAATCTTCTTTCACATTGTTTTACTTAATGGAACAAACAAACACGAGAGGATTTCAAAGAGCCTAAACTTATCCCTTTAACTCCTTGTAGTTTGTGCACCACGAACATGTGAAATTTGGTTTCATCTAATTTGGAACAAAGAAAAGGAAACATCTCAATGTGGGACTAATATATTTGTGAATGAAATGAACAAAGACAACTATACTAAAATTGTGATGTAGTGTCCAGGACACTTTCTCAACACGGGCACTATTTGACTTTTTGGGAGATATAGTGTCGGTCCTTGTAAAATTTAAAATGATTGAAAACTTCAAGTAAACCTTCTGGATGCAGGGTTCCAATGGCAACTTTATAATAAACATGTCAGTCTCATAATTACTGGAAGGGAACATGACACTCTCATTGGAAGTGGGAATGACAAATGGCAAACTCACTATAGGGACACTATTTCTCCTCACCTTTGAAGGAACTGTGGTAAAATTGACATAAATTCTCGGTGGACTCTAAAATTTTCACAATTTTGGTGGGGTTGCAGCGGGCACAGGTCCATTGAGTATCTGATGGCCAAGTGGGGTTTGCAGTGCACTCAGCTTCTGGACGCTGCAGACTTCCTCCCAGCACCCAAGCTGGCGGCCTTGAAGAATTCTGTGGAGCTTGTCGAGATGAGATCCCGAAATTGACATCCCTAGAAAACGTAGCTGTAATTACAATTGGCAAAGTGGTTTATGCAAGTGAAACTTCCTTGACACTCGTAGGAAATGTGTCGTTTTTCACTTACTATAAATGAAAAAGGAATAAATGAAAAAGGAATGAAACTGCGTCAGGCACATGGGCTGCGTCGATGTTGGTGAGTGGTTTTGGTCACTAGAAGACAGAAATCTAGGCACAATATTCCGTCACTGTTCACTATTCACTATTTCCACAAAGTGGGGAATGAAAAACGACAGTTCTGCTACTAGTGCTGCAATTGGCAAGGTTTAACCTTTCTAGAGCACCTCTAGGACTAGGTTCCTACTACTAACTCTAGTTAAGGTAAACCATCCTATTTGTGAGTGCTACTTTGTGATCACTTCTTTGTGATCACTTTGTGTCGGTGTCCTACATTTAACAATTTGATATTTACACTACTGACAGTAGTGGCACAAATAGGGTGGCTCACCTTAATTGTTTCCTCTGTACAATTACGTACATGGATGCCACCAATGCATTATAAATCTGTATTGATTGAACAAGAGCATCAACACAATTGTAAACAATTGTAAATTATGAATTTTGGATTTTATCCATACAGTTAAATTTGCGATTGCTATCACCAATATTTTTCTATAAAATTTGAAACTTAAAATTCAAAATTATTTTGTAATTTGATTACGAATGAGATATTGACATTTGTGGATGAAATTTGTTGTGATGTGTTGAAATGCAATACTCTAAGTGTAGTGGTTTTTGGAGATTTTTTGGTTGCTTAATTTTATGAGTTGACTTTTTCAAGAGCACTTTTAGACTAAAATCTTCGAATTTGTTTTTTTTTGTGAAACACCGTAACATGAAATGAGGCATAAAAGTTTCACGAATCATCAACTTTCTAATCGGATCACACATACATGAAGCTAACTTCCCATAGAAAATTTAGTAAAAAAAATTCACACTGCAAAAAGTACATGACGGATGAGAAAACAAAGTTAGTTTGCTTCTTTACTGTACATCATGCAAAATATGCATGCTTGGGCAAGTAGGGGTTAAAATATCTATTCATAGACGAGGACCTCCATTGTAGATATAGCATAACATTCAGTAGCCTCTGTGACTATTGCCTTCCTCTAACAGAATGATATGGAACTCCCCCATCATTTCATCCCCCAATGAAATGATGTGGGATATTCCACATCATATTAGTAGCTATGGGGGCAAGTGGCATTAAGCAAGAGCAATTAACCATGGTGAACAATAATCGAAAGCACTCATGCAGTCACAATTCAACAATGTCTTATAATTGTTTATTCGATTCAATAGCCCATTCAATTACAAATCACTGATCACTCCATATAAAGAGGTACGTGGATGAAACTAAAAGGCAGCCTTCTTGAAGGCCACTGAATGTTATGAGATATAGAAATGCCTAGTAAGGTAGAGGGCTCCAAAACCAACAGGGTTTTAATTCCAAGAGAATCTAGGCACAATAATCATCCCAGAACCTAGATCTAGGTAGACCATAGATAGCTTATCATTTTGGGTCACATTCAATAAAAGCTCTATGATGTGCCTAGATTTGTGTTCTAAAACAAGCGGCTAGTCGCATAGTCTCTACCTTAGTATTTACCTTAGATTTACTTTTACACCTCGTTAGTACTGTTTAGCCATGTAACTCCTTAAAAACGAAACATTTCTGTAGTCTCTCCCCTGGTGGGGCAGAGACAATAAATGCATGGTCTACATTCTCTTGGAATTAGAATCCTGTTGGTTTTGGAGCCCTCTACCTTAATGCAACATCAGAGCATTCCCACCCATGCACGCTAGGACTAACCCTCTCAAATTATTCATCTACATGCGAAGGGCCCTTGCACTCACACTCCCCCACCCTTGCACGCCCTTCACGTATCAAAAGTGCGCATCAAATAGTCAATGGACCAATCACAAGTAGAACGAGAGGAATAATCATCGAATAGTCAACTCAATAGTGATTTCAAGGCCCAATTTCTAACACGCTAGAATCCAGAGTCAAGAAGCATTTTGAAAGGCCCCTTGAAACTTTTCATCCACTTCTTGAGGTCAGAGACCCTCTGAGGCCATGGGTGGCCATGCTCTCAGGGTGATTGGTGTACATTTTTGAAACATTTGGGCCTTCACAATTCCGAACTGTATGAGACGGAGTTAATCTTATGAATATCGTAACACTCTAAAAACAATAATTATATGCTGTTGATCTCCGGTAAGAAAGTCAACCAAGTTTTTCGTACTTGCAGCGTCAAATGCAAAGTAACGCGGTTACCCAAAAAGCGAGTTTCATTAACTGAACTTATTTCTTAAATTGTTGAGTTCTTTGCCATTCTTAGGTTGACCTTCCTCTGATGATTCCTCCGATGATTCCTTCACCGTCCGTCCCTCCAGATGACGGAGGATTTGACTGAGTTTGTGTGCAGACATTTGATTAAGTTAACCTCCGTTGTTTCTCCTTTGCACAGGACAAGTGATGATGTTTTGTGTTATACACAGTGTCGTTGCCTCTAGTCACTCCATTTCTTGATTAGGGTTTCCAAAGCCTCCTGAAGCTCGATCTTTATTGGGAGAAGGATACCGACACGGTGTGCCTATTGAAATTGTTTGAGCTTCCAAAGGTTTAACTTTTGTCCTGATTTTTTTTGTATTGGGAGGAATTTATTTGTCGGTAAGGATACCAGCTTCTCCTATTTCTACTGAATTCTTTTGCGCTGGAAGGGATTTCACTTGAACGTAACCATTGTCCTCGTTTAATTGTGTAGGTGATAAATCTGAGCTGCCCACAATTTTGTTTGGGTACTTTTGCAAGAATGGAAGACATATTTGCAGCACATGGGATTTCCAAACTCGGGTTGATAACAGATGAATGTGATCCAGTGGAGAAACCTAGAACCATTCAAGTGCCCGGTGAGTCTCTCTCTCTTTCTTTAACCCTTAAACGTAAGCCCCATGGGCTTATTTAAAAGAGAATAATGAAGAAGAAAGTGGATTTTCTCAACCAAATCAAGCGAGGATTGGTGCGTTGGAAAGCTACTGAAAAAGTGATTTAGATTCCAAATTTGCGCCTCATTTGAGAGATTGTGGAATCATTGGTAAGCAATTAAAGTTATCAAATTGAATAGGTTTTGAGGTTGGGGCAGCTGAGGTGTCGTACTGGCCAGCAGTGCCCAGCAGAGCCATTTTTTCATTTTTTTCCGTTTTTTTTTTCCTTTGAAAATTTAGATGCCTTCTGGGCTGTCCCGCCCAGGCCCTCTTGACGTTTAAGGGTTAATCAGATTTTGTTGGTTTTTGTGTTTTTTTACCGACATAGATTAGAAATTAGCGGTGTAATGTTACTACTACTGTATGCTGAGCCATTGCATGGTTTTGAATCTTTAGCTGGGAAGCGAAAAAGTGGATGCCCACCATGTGAAGTTTATCATGACACGCCAGGTAAAATTAGTTTCCTCCCTCACAGATCATGCAATCTCTTTATAACCATTTGTTCAGAAACTCCCTATTTTGGATATTCTTGAATTCAAACCCTGAGAGGCTTTAAATGAAATATGAGATTTCTTTACTCATTTTTATTGTTGAATTTTTTTTCACTAGATCACTTCAGGTTCTTTTTGAGGGAGTAAAGTAGTTAAATTCATGGTATTAGGCTCAGTCAACGTTGTTCCTTTTACATAGAGTCTTACGAATTAAGTGTTTGATTTTCAAGTCAACTATTTGTCTGTAAATTAACTATCTAATTGACAAGATCTACCTAATCGAATTGGAAATCTTGATTCGAGGGGGTTACTTAACCCCTAAAGGACCAAGGATTCATGGTTTTAAAATGACAAGTTTAAGCAATCATATTGTGAAAATTATAATTTGAATGGGACCAAACTTTATATCACTGGAATTAGTGAAGAATATTACATATGTTGAATAAAAATTAAATTAAAAATTAACAAAAAAAGAATCTACATAAAACGTACTGAAAAATACAGGAGCCACCTGGTGGCCTTATGGTCCTTTAGGGGTTAAAATATGTTGAGATACAGTATGCCTTCTTGAAGCGTTAGGGTTGTGTGGCTAAGACGCCATATTGAACTTGTTTGCAGAAAATTTTGATTTTGCCAATAGTCGAAGCTGGTCAGGAGTTCCAAAACCATGCAAACCTCTTAATTTCGAGGTAACACCAGGTACCTACCGTTTTCAATCCTCCCATTTCCATGTAATTTGATTGCACCCTCTTTGTGCCCCTCATTTTCATTAGAATAAAATAAAATGCAAACTCATAGCAAGTGGAAACTTACAACACAAACTCATAGCAAGTGGAATCATATTTTTCCAACATCATATGTAATTCATTATCAAAGGTACCATCAAATCATATAAAAGTCCCATAATGCTCCGTGTTTGCATCTATAACTGCCACAAATCCACCCTAGTTTAAAAAGTGCATGTTTTTAACCCAAAATGGACACATACTTTGTGGAACAAATACACTGAGGGCCACTTCACACTATGGCCGAAGGTCGAGAGGCCGTCGATTTCCACCAATCAAATTGCAAGAAACCATGGGTTTGGCCCTCGACCCTTCACATTAGAGGCCAAAGTCCAACGGCCGTCATTCTCGAAAATGCCTACGTGGCAGTACTTTTTGACTAAGGTGACGCCCTCTCGAAAGGAAGCTTGGGTCGGACGGGAATGGAAACCCAAACTATAGTTGAGAGGCTGTCGATTTCTTTTCATAAAAAATGAAAACTATAATTTATTACCTATTTTCAGTAGATTTCTTTGGACTCTCAACAAAGTTTGGACTCTCAATCCCACGGCCTCTCAACTTGGACGGCCATAGTGTGAAGTGGCCCTAACTCTCACTTGTGTTTAACTACCGTTACTTGCAATGCAAATTGTACTGCCACACAATTTCTGACAGGTAAAAAAGTGACAACCTAGTAACCACTGGAGAATCACCTTGTTGTTGTTGTTGCAGGGCACTGGGATTTCATGACATGTGCTTCGGAAACGTACACAAAAGCATCGTCAAGTGATGTTGGTTCCAGAAAGAGCAACTCAACAACAAGTAATTCTAGCAGTTCAATGAAAGGCAATAATCAGAATAGTAATTCGACCACAAGTGAGAGCAAGCCAAGCCTGACCAGAATAGTAGGAGGACGACACCAAACCCAAATAGAGGAGGAAACAAAAGCAAGCAGAGGAGTTATTTTACAACCAGTGCTTGCAATCTACACATGGGAAGAAATTGAAGCCATGCGTAAAAGAGCCACGAACCTCGAAGGCATTGCATTGCTTGGGAAAGGTGGATTTGGCGATGTGTTCATGGGCATCTTGGCCAGCCAGAATGATAAACCAGTTGCAATCAAAATCCTTGATGAAAACTCTCATCAAGGCGACGCCGAGTTTCTCAATGAGGTAACTTTCATAACCCCCCCGGGTCCGGGTCCGGAGAGAAATTGAGCCAAATCAGCCAAATTTTTGTTATTTTACTTGAAATAGTAAATTTTGTTTTGGAAACGTTGCGTGTGGCAGTTTCAAATTGGTTCTAAGCAGTACAGTTACAACCCGTAATGTATTTTCCTATGCACACAATCTTCTTCGTAGTGTGTTCCAAATCTTTGTGGAGAATTCCTCATATTCTATAGTGTACTCTTCAAAATAAGACTCTACTAATGTGTGACATGTGTCGTGTGCTATGTTAGATAGGGGTACTCCATGGGATCACTACGTCCTGTAATGTGTGCATGCTACCACCTCGTTGCTTTGTGACTCAGAGGTAGCACGTCGTAGCAGAGCCCATGGAGTACTTTATTTAGTACATTGATTAGCTGTTGGTCTAAGGTTTTCATTTTGAATTGGCTATTTGAGAAATGAATTCGTTCAACGGTTGGTTTTCCTCATACGTTTTTGTTCTGGGTTATTAGAAACCTGCTTTCTTTGTAGGCAATGTTAAGTTTTAACCCGAGCTCAAACATAGAAAAGTCCGTTTTGGAAGCTAATAGTTGATTAGTTGCACACCAATTATGTGGTTTAAAAAAGAAAAATTGCATGATAAGGAGGTTGATGGTTGTCATTACCCTTCAATTCATCGCAAAAACTTCAAAAATTGCACGATAAGGGGGTTGACGATTGCCAAACCCATGAAATTCACAGTCGCATTTTTTGTGTCATGTGCACTTTTCACATTACATGTGCACTTTTAACAAAAATGGTGTTTTTGACCCCTAAAGGACCAAGAAGCCCAAATTGGGCCTCATGTTTTTGATAGCACTTTTAAATAGGTCCTATGTAGACTTCCTTTTATTCAAATTTATTCGTCCTTTGATCAACACATGCAATATCAGTGATATAAAATCTGGTCATATCTTAATTATATTTTTCACAATACTATCGATTGAATGAGTCATTTTAAAACTATGAATCATTTAGGGGTTAAGAGGAACTTCCAAAACTGATCGATTCTTGAGTTTCTAAATATGACGCTCTTCTTTCAATTCATTTTGTTACCTGTTTTTTTTTTTTTTTATGTAATTTTTGTTTCAACTCCTAAGCGACCACTTTTGTCCATGGTGTTGTCATTTATGAAAAAGCAGGTGTATCTGCTCTCAAGCGTGAATCATAAGAATTTGGTGAAACTATTGGGGTACTGCCAAGAAGGCAGCCATAGAGTTTTGGTTTACGAATATGCTGATCAAGGAAGTATAGGGGATCACATTCATGGTAAGAATTCACCACTTTCCTACTCATTTTCTTTCCTTTCTTTTTTAGCAACCTAACCCCAAAAGGACCAAGGATTAAAATGAAAAATTCATTCAATTACTGTATATTGTGAAAAACCAATAATTATTCCAATGGGACCAAATTTTATATCACCAAAATCAGTGAAGAACATTGTATGTGATAAAAAACAAATTTATTTGAACACAAGGAAATTCACATGGGGCCTACTCAAAACCTTAGGGAGTGCACTCTTCAAGTATTGTAAATATACACAAGAGGGGTATTGTTCAAAACAAGCATGTACAAAATGTATGTATGGGAGACATATTGCAATTGAGCGGGAAGTAGATATGCATGGGGCTTGAAATTAGTCCCTGTGTACATATGGAAGTGTATTTTGAGGTTGTGAGATTTGTACATATATTGCTTGATTTTAGCAAAAAAAAAAAAAAAAAAGTATACATGGGTGTTTCAATAAGGGATGCACGCATTTGATTCCTAACTTTAATGAATAGTGCACTTCCTAAGCTCAAAACCAGGATTGTTTTTTGGGCGATACAATTTAGAGGGGAATCACTGTGGCACTCCCTCCAACATACTGAAATATGAGGTGTATTGCCCCAAAAAAACCTGCTTAAAAAAACCATGAGGCCCAATTTGGGCTTTTTGGTGCTTTAGGGGATAAGGTTTAATCTTTTTCATTTGCATCAGGGGTATTCTGTTTACAAAATATTTCTTACAAGCTCATTTGTGAATGCAGGAACCGGGAAATTTCTTAAAGACTGGAGAACCCGACTCAAAGTTAGTTTGGAGTCTGCATATGGTATGTACTGACAGAAAATCAAAAGTTATTATTATTATTATTATTATTAATCGATTGTTTATTGAAATGCTTCAGTTAGAAAATTTTGATCAACTATTTACCTACTATTTTTAATTTGAATTGGCTATTTGGGAATGAATTGGCTCACTTGTAATCAGATCAATACCGGAGTCAGTCATCAGGATCAGAAAATTTTTTTTTTTTAAAAAAACTAGAAAAAGAGAAGCCCAAATCTTTTTTTTTCAAAAAAAATCTGTTTTGTACCACGAAGAAAAGGAATCTTGAAAAATGTTCACATGATTTGGCATTTGCTGAAAAGAAATTTTCCAAAAGAAAACAATTATTTGGTGATGACTCATTGATGAACCCCTAAATGTACCAATCCCTTGAACACAAGTAGATGCTAGCCTCAAAAATAGATACTAGCATGACTCAGATGTACAATAGGTGTACATGAGAGGACCATTGCATGCATGAAATCTACCCAACAAATTTGACATACTTGCATTTGGAGGCCTCTCCAATATTATCAACATCTCCCCATCACAAGAGATTTATTCTGATTGGTAGGAATTGAATAGACTTGCAAAGGTGACTTGGATGAAAGTCATCTAAGATTGTATGAGAAAGTTACAAGGCTTTGAATCCGTTCGTGATCCAGTTTTTGGACGTTGGGACGTTTAGGGGTTAATGTGTGTTCATTTTTTTTATGTGCAAGGTCTGGAGTATCTGCACACGGGGTGTTCGCAACGAATTATCCACCGCGATATCAAAAGCAGCAACATCCTTCTCACCAAAAACTTGGTGGCCAAAGTGGCGGATTTCGGTCTCTCCAAAATCGCACTTGAGGATGATGATGACTCTGATAACCCAGTCCAATTGAGCACCATGGTGAAGGGAACTCCTGGATATATTGACCCTTGGTAAGCATCTCTCCATTTCTAACCATTTTAAAATTTACAAATTCAATCAATCATATTGTGAAAAGTATAATTCAGATGGGACCAAATTTTATATCACCTGGTACATGTGTTGGTCTAAAAACAAAGAAATTTGAACAAAAGAAACTCCACAATTTAGGGACTTACTCAAAATTGCTAAAAAAAACATGAAGCCCAATTCGGGCTTCTTGATCCTTTACATGTTATCTTGAACATCTAAAGAATCCTTTCAGATGATGGATGTACTGGTTGAACTAATTGTCCCTCTCTATTATGACATGTTTGGGAAGCCCTACCTTCAAAGTGGATTATGGTATTCACAGAAATGACTTGTCACATGTGTATTGCTGGAAACAATAATATTGTCATATTATGGAGTGGAAACAATAATATTGTCATATTATGAAGTGTCATTGTATGGAGGGTAGACTGTAGAATGAATGGATTCGTGTGTTTGTAAATGGATCTCAACCATCAATTAACCCACATGTAAATAATAAATTGTTGCAGGTATTCTAAAACAGGAAAATTAGATGAGAAAAGTGACATCTACAGTTTTGGCGTAGTCCTTTTGGAAATGATTACAGGACGTAAACCGAATGATCCAAATGCAAATCCATTATTTATTGGAGACTGGGTAAGAAACCTTCTTTCCATGTCCTCGAAATTCTCAAAATCCTCAAAATTCTTGGAAATACAATGGTTCTTACAAGCCATTGTACCCATATCACTATATCATACTCATATTCAGTGAGTGGCTCTCACCCTCCCTAAATATCTATCACTTTTCATCAATTTTTCAAAGAATCTTCTGCTTTCAGTGGTAGGGTGCAGATGCTTGTAGCTGTCGCGCAATTTGCATTTGAATTGAAGAAGACAGTAAGTTAACAATTTGCTTGATTTGTATCCTCAAAAACATAATTATTGGATTTTTACAGAATAGAGTCCCATTTTGTATTGGTATTGTTATTATTATGTAGTATTGATTTTGTATACGTTTTGTATTTTGTGTCAGGTGAAGGCACAATGTGGGGGATTGAAGGGGGTGGTGGATTCAAAACTGGCTGGAGCATATAACGCGAAATCAATGAAGGAAGTGTACTCTCTGGCTTTGAAATGCATAGATGCCACTCCTAAAAACCGTCCTGATATTAGGATAGTAGTCAGCAAACTCCGAGCTGCGAAGGTGTTTGAAGATAACACTTCCCAGGCTTCCAAATGGAGCCTCAGATCTCTCTTGGGACAATCCTGATCAATTCTTGCAGCACCACCAAATTCTTGTACAAAATTGTTTATCTATGTATATGCATATGTGTATGTACATGGACTCAAAATACTGAGTCAATGTTTCAGTTTGTCAACTTTAGAGAGCAACATCTGGCATCCTAGAAGCTATGTAATTTTAGATTTTGAAGATATTTTTATGTAGATTCATGCCACATAACCCTAATCTCACTACAAGTGGTCAAATTTGAGGTAGAGAGAGCAGGAAGAAGTGGCCTTCATAGACTCGGTTGTTTGAGTAGTTTTGAAACAACTTGTGATGAGTGTAACTTTGTCAATTTTGATCATATTTTGGAATTTATCAATTTAATTTGTGTTTTTTCACTTAGATGTTGTTTATTACTTCATGATTTACAACTTTTGTATACAAAGTTTTTTCAATTTGTTCATCTGTTCTCATGGCATTGTAAATCTAATGAAACTAACTGAAACATTGACTCGGTATTTTGAGTCAGTGTATGTATGTATGTATTTATGTGTGTATGTGTGTAACGTCTCGACCCTTTGAACACAAGTAGATGCTAGCCTCAAAAATAGATATTAGCATGGTTGAGATGTACATGAGAGGAACGTTGCAAGCATAAAATTTACTCAACAAATTTGACATACTTGTAGTTGGAGGCCACTTCAATATTATCAACATCTCCCCATTACAAGAGATTGGTAGAGATTTTACTAGACTTGCATACGTAACTTGTCCAAAATTGTATGAAAAAGTTACAAGACTTTGAATTTGTTTGTGATCGAGTTGTTGGACATTGGGACGTTTTAGGGATTAAACTCAAAATCTAGTTTTTATATTGTGCTTTTCCTTGGACCTTCTATAAATAAATATATTTGTGTGTTCGTATTCCCATAAAATTCGTCTTTTCTTCCTCCCTTATAAAAATTACAATGAACTTTGATAAACAAATAAACAATGGTCATTTAGAAGTTAAAATTCTTATCGCCAACATCAACTTAGAAATAGTGCAACCTACACTGTTTAAAATAAGAAGTATACTCCCTATGTCCTATATTAAGTTTCTTGATTCCCTAGTAGATTTGTCTCATTAAAAGCTTCATGTTTGCTCAAACTTCTATTTCTATTGGCTTAGGGTCCACACCATAGTGCTCTAGGTCCACACCAGCACAGGAATTAAGTCATTTATTTTCAAGGAACATGAAGTTTAACTCTTAAATGTCCTTCCTAGCCCCTCGGGCTAGATTTCCAAAGAATCTTGCTTCAAGCAAATTAAAGCACTAGTCAACTCCTAACTAGACATAGATTATTGGATGCACAACAAGGTCAAACATCTGATGTGCTTAGTTACAACAATAGATTCTTTCATGTTTATTTACAATGTGTAAATCAAACGTATTGGAAGATCATTTGATTTTTGTTCAAGCTCTCAATTGATTCATCATATGCTTGTTTCTTTATTGTGTTTGGTCATGCACCCATGCCCCGCCTAAATATATATAATCCGTATTCTTTCAAAGATCCTCGAGCTGCCCACTAAGAACCCAAAGGTTAATATAGGACCGAGGAGTAGTTTTCATCTTAATTTAGAGATAGAATATTGAACCTAAAAACTCCCCAAAAGGTTCTCAAAATTACCTTTAAAAATTCTATTCGTTACCACCAATGAGAAGCCGAAAACTTAAAACACTCTTAGATATTCTACCCTTGTGTAAAGGTAGTTCAAATGTAGGTTCAAGCTACCTCTGCCATTATCCAGGCCAAAAAAAAGTGTCCCTTTCCATTTTGAGCCGATATAAGAATATGCGTTTAATTGACGAGTCGCAAGAGGTAAAGGATATTCTTGCTACAATTTGTGCTAGCTGGCGGGAGGGAGGGACCAGTTTGTAAGACCTTCAAGATTGACGAGAAACGACCCATTTGGTCCTTGAGCGTACAATATTGATAAAAACTGGAGGAAGAGTTCAGTTTTTTTCCATTTGGCCCACTTGGAGAAATTTGTGGCATGAAAAAGACAAGCGGTCCCTTGACATATGGTGCATCTCCCCCAACCCACCTGGTGAGAATTTACTCCCTTTGACGGACTTTTATTATTTTATTTTATTTTATTGGTATGTCAAATAGTAGACAGAGGTGATGTAGTACGCATCAGGAAAGTTCTTGTGGTGGCGTACTTGATAGAAACTGTATGAAAATCTTACCGCAATTTTTGTTATGTCGTCCCCTAAATATGTGCCTCACCCTATCACCGTGGTGAAAAACCGATGTAGATTGTATGCTATATTTCACCACCATTAATATTGAATTAAAAAATAAAATTCATATTTTTCTTACATGAGATCACATGTCAACTATAATCTTTAAAAAAAAATTCAAGATTATTAGCACATAACTGAAATTATTATGTTTTTTTGAACGAAGAAAAGTAAAGAAAATTCATGTCAATTACAAAATATATTAAAAGAATGTGAATTTTTTTCCAATTGTGTACATCATAATGAAAAACATTAGGTTATTTATCGTGCTTAAAAAATATTTCTAAAGTTGTAGATACAATGGAAAAACCTAAAATTGTGAAATTTCATTGAGTAATAGATCCTGATTTTACAATTGCTAAAAGGGTGAAAGCATGGTAAAGTGAACCACTTCTGATCTTTGTGAAGAAGCAACAATTCAGGGTCCAAAAATCTATTAAATTTTTATTTTTTTGTGAATTTTTTTTTGTGGATAAAATAAAAGATACAATGTTTAACAAAGTCTAATCAAAAAATTTGAAAAAATCATGTTCAATAAGTGTTTATGAGTGTTATAGTAAGGTTAAAGGGGTTAAAATTAGAAAAGTAGTTCTGACTGAATTGAAAAGTAGATATAAAACATGTTGAAATTTCATTAAATATTTATTTTTTTAAGAATTTTTTTTGTTGGAGCTGTTGCATGTACAATGAACTTATAGAATATAATTTATATTCATATTGAACATGATTCAATACATCAGATTTGCTCCCAAAATTTGTTTTAGACATTTATTTTCAAGCTTTACTTTTAGTAACCTTTTTTTAATATTTTAATTTGAAACTTTGGATTAAAGTACCTAATAGAACTATGGAGGGCTTTACCAAATTAGAACTTAAATATATGAATTTTCAGTTGTAATTTATGGCATTTGACTAAAAAATCTGTAATTTGAGCACTAAGGATGACTTTAATGGTTTAGTTTACCATGCTCTCACCCAGAAATCATTCAATGTTGGGAAACTTTCAAAATTTTCAAAATGAAGTGGAAACTAGAATTTGTAAGCTACATTTCATCAATTAAGCTTGAATTCAAAAAATATCATCTCAATAGTCAAAATTATATTTCAGTTGCAAAAAAAGATGAAATTGTGAATACACTACACAATATTGACCATTTTGGCTTTCATGAGGCACTAAAATTCATAATTATTTTAATTTGAACTTCTTCATATACCATTTGATTGATTTACCAACAATGTACAACATCAAAAAAGACAAATGAAAAAAAAAATTAAATAGATGAAAATTACAGATGATGAAAGAACAAAATTAAACAAATTTGGCCGTTTAGGGATTCAAGGGTTAACCCCTAAATGCTTGAACTAAAACTTTAGATTGTATGCAATATTTCACGACTATTATTGAATTAAAATTAATTTTCATATTTTTCCTACATGAGACCAAATATTAACCATAATCTCTAAAAATCAAAAAAATCAAAAAATCAAAATCATCAATGCAAAACCTAAATTATTATGATTTTTTGAAATATATATATTTCTTTTAAATTCATATCAATTACAAAATATATTAAGAATATATATGAAAAAATTACCAAATGTGTACATTACAGTGTAAAATATTATAATAGGTTGTTTATGTGCTGAAAAAACATTTCTAAATTTGGAAACACAATGGAAATAACTTGAAACCGTGGAACACCATGGATCTCCATGGAGAAGCTATGCTAATACACCTTGATTCTGAAATTGCTATAAACTATTCAATTTTAGAAATTTTCGATTCAAAATTTTTAAAATGGAATGGAAACTAGACTTCGTAAGCTACATTTGGTTAGTTAACTCCTAACCGCTTAACTATGCATATTTTGCATGATGTACAGATTTGAACTCCAATTTCTCATTCATCATGCACTTTTTGCAGTGTGATATTTTACCGAAACTTTTATGAGAAGTTAGCTTTCTACATGTATGATCCAATTAGAAAGGGGATGATTTGTGAAATTTTTATACTTCATTTCATGATGTAGTGTTCCGCCCAAAATTTCAAAGATTTTAGTCTAAAAGTGCTCTTGAAAAAGTCAACTACTAAGATTAAGCAACCACAAAATTTCAATCCATCCCAACAAATTTCAATATTAGATTATCAATATCTTATTCGTAATCATATTACAAAAGAGCTCTAAATTTTAAGTTTGAAAATTTATACACAAATATAGGTGATAGCAATCGCAAATCTAACCGTATGGATAGAATCTAAAATGCATAATGTACAACTTTTATTCATTCATCAAATTGAAAATATCCCTCTTAGTTGCATTTTATAATGCATCTTTGAAAAACTGCCAAATCTGAAAAGGGTGAGAATACTACAAAGGTAGATTTGCGATCGCTATAATATAACCAATATTTGCGTATTAAATTTAAAATTTAAAATTTGACACTCTTTTGCAATATGATTACAAATAAGATATTGACAATCTAATAATGAAATTTGTTGTGATGGGTTGAAATGTAATACTCTAAGTGTAGTGATTTTTGAAGATTTTTTGGTTGCTTGATTTTAGTAGTTGACTTTTTCAAAAGCACTTTTAAACAGAAACCTTCAAAAATTTGGGTGGAACACTACAACATGAAACGAAGCATAAAAATTTCCCAAATCATCCCCCTTCTAATCAGATCACACATGCACAAAGCTAACTTCCCATAAAAGTTTCAATAAAAAATCCACACTGCAAAAAGTGCATGATGGATGAGAAAATGGACTTCCAATCCGTATGTCATGCAAAATATGCATGGTTGGGCGGTTAGGGGTTAAGCTATAATTCAAAGAATGTCAACTCAATGGCCAAAAGTGTATTTCGACTGAAAAAAAGACGTTCAACCACATTTGGTCGTTCTAGCGTTTAGGGGTTAACAATATATCGTATTAACTTGTACAGTACCTGTATAACTTTGTCAATACAATAAAACAAACAAGCAGCTCTGCTACGAGGTGCTCTGACCAGAATAGAGCAGGGGAAGGACGAGAATGCATTTCAGTGAAATCATGGACGGAATATATTTGTTGCATTAATATTTAGCCAAAAAATGAGTGTCCTCGCAATGCCTCTTCCTTACGGTCAGTGGCAATAAATATATACTATAAGTACAATATAATGTCTAGTGTAATGTAGAATTACTGTATAGTTAGAATTACTTTATGGCCATAGTAAATGATCCCATACTGTTTCTATACTGAAAACCCTGATGACTGTACTGTACATGCAGTTGTGTCAACCTCTTGGTCGCCCTTGGGTGGACCCTGCCCAATTTGAATGGGAAAAAATAAAAAATAAAAAAATAAAACACATGAAAAACGAAAGAATCTTGTAGATGACTGGTAAGTTGGAAACTCGCCTGGACTTACATAAGACTAGCATGAAACAGGATTCCACATGATATCAGATACAATTTGTGGGGCCTCCATGTTCACATCACATTGCTTGTGGAATCGTTCAAGAGGACCCACCCTTAGCTCCTAATGACCCCCAAGGGTCTTGCACACATTGTAGACTAGCGAAAACACTAGCGAAAGGACTCACAAGAAGATCCCACATGACGAACTAGACTACTGACACTGATTATTGCCATTACTGTGAGACACACTAATTGTTCTTAAATGACTACATCTTTTTACGAAAGGTGAAACATTTTTACAAAATATGCTTATTTGGACATTCTACTAGACATCAGTAATACCAATATCTTCGACATTAGTAAAAACATTTGCCTTATGTAAAAATTTATAGCCTTGCGTAAATAGTTAGTGTGTCTCACAATAATGGCAATAATCGGTGTTTTTTTTGCGCATGCTTCTCTAGTCTATGTGGGCAGTATTTCTACTTCATTAAAACTGTGATTTAGTGTCTAGCGAGAATTGATGTTTATTACTACAGTTCGTTCAAAGGTGAGGAGAAATAGACTTGTCCCTACATTACATAGGAGTTTTCTTTTTGTCATTTCCACTTCCACTTTGAGCGCCATTTCTTTTTCAGGTGATAAGCGTGACATGAGTTGGCATGCCTTGTTTATTATAAAGTTGTCATTTGTCATTAATAAACTACATCCAAAAGGTTTACTTCAAGTTTTCATCATTTTAAATTTCATAGCAATTTGTTTTTGACATAGACACTACATCTATAAAAAGTCAAATAATGTCCTTGTTGAAAAATAGTATCTCGGACACTAAATTACAATTTTAATGTAGTAGAAATCCCTACATAGACTAATGAGAAGACTCGACGAGATGAACTATACTAGTTGTGGGTCTTTTTGGGCATGCTTTCTTTTTAGTTTGTGCAGGCGGTGTTTACACTAGTTTTAGGCTTGACCTGATTGTTGATCCAAAATTTATTGACAAGTAATCGAATCAATAATCTTACAGATAGTAGAGATGCATGAGACTCAACGATAAGGATGCATTTGAGCTGAATTGTGAACTTGAGGTCGAAATAAACCTTAGCTCAATTTCTTTGGGCTGGTCCAAAGTTTGTGTCATATAAACCTCTACATAGAATGAAGAGAAGTTTGGGTCAAGGCCTATTATAAAGTCCTTTTGAGAGTCCTTTGGCCCAATCTGCCAACTTTGAGCAATCTTATTGGTAAAAACTTATGAATTTTTGGTCAGACCAACAATCAAACTTTAATGTAAAGTGGACCTTAGATGTACTTTATAACTTTTTCGAAGTTCTAAAAAAAGATTTTGTTGTACATCAGAAACATACGTTACTTGTACAAATAAATTTGGATAAATATTTGTAAGATCAATTAAAGCATTTCACTTCGAATACTCATCAAAAATACAATTCATGTTTTTAGCATAAAATTCCATACAATATATTTGCTAAAATGAATTTGGTGACTTCATTCTATTCATCAAACCAAATTATCAAATTTTGTTGTGCATCATGAATAGAAATTATCTACATCGTCAAATTTGAAAAAAATTAAAATTATAGATATTTGTAAGATCGAGTTTAAAGCATTTTGTTTTTAAATTTTCATTAGAAATAAAAATTATGTTCTTTAGCTTGGGAGTTTATTTTATGATCAGTTAAAATTTCATTTTACATCTATTTGTAAGGAAAGGTGTAATATTTTATCATAAAAACATCATTGTTTTTTTCTAATAGGCAACTTTCGACAGTACAATAATGTTGTACACTTTGTGTTCCTTTCTTCATTTAAAAAATGTCTCAATTTCAGTTTGCATTACACCATATAAGAATAATACATTGCCAGTATACGATTCAATATTAAAAGTTGGAAAATAATTTTTTTCTTTTTTCAAAGGGAGACGATGACCACAAAATGATTGCATGAGTCATTAGAGATTATCCTCTAACCCCTAAGTGCCCAATCAATCATACTATGCTTGTTTTTTGTCATAGGCCCAACAAATTAAGTGTTTAAGTTGTATTGGAGTTGGAGTTTTCATTATATGTTTAAGTTAAGTTATGATATATCTTTTGACCATTGGAATTGGAGAATAGACTTCATTAAAAAAATTACACCGTCAAGAAAATTTGAAATTTGAGTGTTGTAAAAACACATGGCTTTTTAAGAATGCCCCAATCATGCGTCTCTTTTGATTTCTTTAATTTTATTTTATATTACTTGTAAACTTAACTCGTATCTAATTTAAATATAATTTTTGATAATAAATTTGAAAAAATATATATTTATTTAGAATCTTTATCTTGTTTACTTGAATTGCAAATATTTTAAATACTTTCCAATCATTTTGAAATTTTTGTCATACCTCCATAATGTTGATGACTATCTATGAAAATTTATAAATAATACAACGCAATATTTCAAGTATACGAGTTGTAATCTTTGACTTTTGCAAAACAAGTGAAAACCTTTAGGGGTTAAAGGACCGAGGGGTCTTAAGCTTAGCTCTTGTTTTCTTGATTAGCTCTTGTAACGAGCTCAATTCCTCATTGTTGTGGGGTAATTTTGACGATCTACACAATTGAAATTAAAGAAGGCTTACGTAGCTTTCGTATGAAAAAATGATCAACAAAATCGCACAATTTTCAAAAAAAATGGCACCGTTGAAAAGATTGATAGAACTCCTTCAAGATATTTTGTAAATATGATGAAATTAGATTGTTCAAAAGTGCTCCAAAAATTCTGAAAATTTTACCATACGTAGAGATCATCATTTTTAACATTTGAAAAAAAATTCATGTAATTTGGAGGTGTGAGGAGGAAGATATGAGGGTCTAAAGTGACGCCGAGATTGCCACCTTGAGCTCAATAAAATCACCAAAAATTGCACACTTCATGAATTTATGATCAAGAAGTACCCACGGATTTAGCTCTGAAAAAGAGCTAGGGTCTCTTTGTTGCTCACCCTACAATTCATGGCCCAACAATTCGAATTTCTTCACTTTTTAATTCCACAAGCCGCGTGTCAAATGATAACTACACTTTTTATGCGCTCCCTTGTGTTTGCCTCTGTAGTCTCCATGCAAAATATTATCGTTCATACAATGTCTAGTTCTTCATGTGGGATCTTCTCGTGGGTCTTTTTCTGTGGTCATAATTTCTACTATTGTAGTGGAAGCAACCAATCTATACTACTCACGGTAAAGTGACAAATTCAAAAAAAGTAAAAAGTAGAAAGTGAAAAGCAGCTCAATGAAGTCCATTTGACAACCCTAGCTCTTTCCATGTCTCCAGCTGTGTTGAAGAGTTCTTTGGAAAACAGACAAGAAACCAACGACATGAACGAGGCAAAATATGATCCACTTGTGAAAAAAGGAAAAAATAAAATATAGAGAGGAATATTAGAATTGGCTCGTACTATGGCACAAACAGTAACATGTAATATGAGGACTTTTGTCACCTACCAAGTCATGCTACTCATGCCTTCCATATGAGCTGCTCCTGCTTTTGCATCCCACTGTCCAACACCATCCATCTTCCTTCAAGTTTAGGGCTTGACGCTAATCTCACTACACTAAATAGGTAGATTAGTGTTAGATACACTAATTTACATAAACATGTTGTAAGTTTTTGCTGTTGACCAATTTTTTTACCCTCTATATTGGTCAAGATGGGGATCTTTTAATAGTATTGGAATCAATGTCTTTGGTAAATTTTTTTGTCGAGAGTAAAAATCTATAATATTTTCAAATCTTATAATTCTCTTACACTAATCTACCTATTTAGTGTAGTAGAAAAGGTGGCGCTTCCCACGGAGATGCCCAGACAAAATCACTATACATGCGTGGAATTGGCTACTACTTGCTTGGGCACCTCCCTCGGCAGTGTCACCTTTTCTACTAGTGTCTGGTCAAATTTTCGTAAGGACTAAAAATGTTTGTTGCACTAAGAGAAATGCCAACTTCATAGACAAGCAAAAAGATTCACCGTGAGATTACACATGATGAATTACACTAGTGATCCATTTTTGGCCTTGTAGGTGCCCTTAGCAACAATCACATGAGGACCCTAAATCCAACCACTTGTCATCCCCAAAGAATCTAAAACCGACCATTTGTCATTCAATTAGAGGCTTTCACAAGTGTGCGGACTTGGGGTGTGTAAGATGCAATTCATTACACTTTTGTGTTGGAATAAATACCACCTATATAACATAAGTAGAGTATGATTAACTTTAATTTCACTTTCAATCACAAAATTACATTTTAATTGAAAAAATATATGATTTTATCGCTTTTATGAGTTTTATCCACAAAATTTATTTATTTATTAGTCAAGAAATAGGCATTAATTCCTAAATGCCCGAGGGGGTAAAGGCAAAACCTTGATGTGTTATAAAATGTTACTTCAACAACTTTGATGAAGTTTAGTTGAAAAGAGAAAATGAGAAGCATAATGTTTAGTAATTATTCAAACGGTCAAACTTTCCAAAAATGTTTTAAATACTCATTTAATGAATTTAGAGGCATTTATCGTTAAATTTTCACAAAAACTACAAATCCTATTCTTAGAATTTGAAATTTAGTACGATTGGTTAAAACTAGATATTCTATTCTAAAATTAAATAATGTAGAATTTCCAAAGGAAAGAACATCATTACTTTCCTAGAATAATAAATTTCATAACATTAGAACATATTGATGTGCTTATCTTTGAAAATTTCTCCTTGGTTGAGTTTAACTTGGATTGATATGATTCAAATTGGATTGAAAAGTAGACTTGGTTCCCTATTTTTTATTTTTTTTTAAATTTTTATTTTTTTTTCAATTTTTATTCCAGGGAGCCCATCAAGTTGTTGTCCTATCTAATGGTTAGATTTAGTGATACTTGATTACATATTTTTTTTAAATTACAAATGTAGAAGTATGTCAAGTCATTGACCAAACCAAAATTGCTTTGACTATAGTTCAAAAGTGGCCTTGCAAAAATGAGGTCATAGATTTAAAAAACACAAAAATTTCAAAAAATCACCATGTTTAAGAGTATCTCATTTCAAATTCATTCCAAAAACATTTACTCAAAAATATTATTATTTTGTTTGTAATCAAATTTAGAAGGAATTTCAAATTTTAACTTTCAAATTTTATAATTAAATATTGGTGATAGTATTAGTGAATCAAACCGTACGGATGGAATCTAAAATTCAAAATCTAGAACTTCATTTGTATATCTGTTCCAAAACATCTTTCTAAATAGTACTTTATGATGATTTTTCTCAAATTGTCAATTCCAGAGACACCCTGGTACGTTTAGAGGTTAATGGATTACATAATTAACTTAGGGTTGGTTTACACCAAATAACTTAGGCTCCAACCCATAGATAGAAGAGGTACCTTGTTTTTGGATAAGAGCGTTGTAAACAGAGTACCGTTCTTGAAACAAGGGATTTATAAGTGAGTTGCAATCCAAAGTTTTGGTGTAAGCTCAAAGAGTTGAGTTATGCCTCATTATGCACTTGGGCTGAATTTTTTAATAAACTTATTCAAGTAAGCAAAAAACAAGCATTAAACTAATATAAATGATTGGTTGAAAAAAGTCTCGTTTAATTCTCTCCTTGCCTTTCGAAATAGGAAGCTCCATGACCTTCCTCAAAAATACTCTCCTGAAGCTTAGGAAATCACTATCCACTTCTGCCATTTAGAATTCCAACTAGATTTTTTCTTTGTAGATTGGAATTCAATATCTTCTTTGTAAGTTTTTCTTGGTGTAAACTCAAAAGCTATGTACAAAGGCTATTTGCCAATCATAATTCTTCATTTCTTTGAGCTCCAATCTAATGTTTTTTGGTGTAAAGCGGCCCTTAAGCATGACTATTTTTGAATCACAAAAAATAAATAAGGGCCGGAGCTGTTTTGTTTGTTTTGTGTTTTGTGATGGTACTTCATATCACTTTGACCATGGGATCAATGGGGGCATGCTTGGTGCTATTGGAAAGCCCTTAAAGAAGGGTTGTGTACAAAGAAAACTTTGTGCGATTCCAAGTTACTATGTGAAAGAAATTGATTTTTTAAAAATATTGTTTACAAAAATTACAATTTAGAAAAGGAAAAAAAATCAATATTGGAGAATTTTGGTACCACCAAAAAGCCCTCAAGTAGGTGGTGTGCACAAAGGTAACTTTATGCAATTCCAACCTACAAAGAAGATATTGAATTTCAAAGAATTTTTGACACTCAAAACTCCAAGTATTAGAAAAATAGCCAATGTTGGATATTCTTGGTATAGTCCAAAAGCATGCAAGGAGTATGCATGTAACAAGTTTTACACCAAATCAAATTCACGCATTAATATATTGTTAATAGTATGAAAATATCAAAATTGTCGCAACAAAACGTAATATAAATGTATTTATTTAACTATAGCCCGGGTAGGGCACTCATACATGTATTTAATAAGTCATTTGCGACAAAAGGGTATTTATCATGACGCTATTTATTTAAAAAATTGGAATTCTTTACACCCTATCAGTATAAGTAAATCTAAATTTTTTCATTTTAAATGACCCTATTTGTGTTTATAAAGTCGCAAGTGAACTAGTTTCTAGTACCCTATGTTCCTTTTAATTTTTATATTTGACCCCATGAATGACAAACATAGGACTCTTGAAAGTTTGTAGTAAAATTTCAATAAACCATGTTTAGACTCAAGACATTGAACAATGTACCAAAATATAAAAATTTGAAGCATTATTAGGACCTCCTGTTGTTCCAAAACAAACATCAAATCCTCGTCATCCAAATTTTTCATTTGGGAGTTTGGATTGAAAATGGATAGTTTTTCATCCATCGACTACCATAAAATGCATTGTATACCTCTGCCTCAATATTTTTTTCTCTACCTACTATTCCCAACCCTATTTTAGATTAAAATAATTAAATAGATTGATGCATTATATGGTATCATTATTTTTTTATACACACAACTTTGTATTCGAAGAGGTCCTTCATTATATCAAAGAATTGTATAAATTTTCTCACAAATGAATAAAAAAACACCCTACATTCTTTCTCACATGGTTTAATAAATTTTTGCGAGTGCCCTACCCGGGAACTATAGTTTTAAAATTATCATTTAATATTTTATTTCAATCAATTATATAGTTTTCCCCTTAGAGAATTCACTTAGTGTAAATAAAATATCCCCTTTGAAGGAAAAAGGATATTTTGAGATGAAAGGGGTATGAAATTATACAAATATTCCTAATTAATTCATCAAAAATTATAATATTACAATAATATTATAGGTGTATTTTCCAAAATTAATCTATTTTGAAATTACTCATTTTTAATTTTTTTTCAAATTTTACCTTGAATTCAATTAAATGACCCGTTTCCTTCTCCTCATGTGGTTTGTTAAAATTTTGATAGTGACTCCTTTAACCCCTAACTGCCCAACCATGCATATTTTGCATGATGCACGGATATGAACTCCGATTTCTCATCCATCATACATTTTTTGCAGTGTGAAATTTTTATTGAAATTTTTATGGGAAGTTAGCTTTGTACATGTGTGATCCGATTAGAAAAGGGACGATTTGTGAAATTTTTATGCCTCATTTTGTGTTGTAGTGTTCCACCCAAAATTTCGAAGATTTTAGTCTAAAAGTGCTTTTGAAAAAGTCAACTACTAAAAAAAGCAACCAAAAAATCTCCAAAAATCACTACACTTAGAGTATTACGTTTCAACCCATCCCAAAAAATCTCATTATTAGATTGTCAATATCTTATTTGCAATCATATTACAAAATAGTTCTAAATTTTAAAATTGAAAATTTATACACAAATATTGGTGATAGCAATCGCAAATCTAACGGTATGAATAGAATTTAAAATTCATAATGTACAACTTTTATTCATTCATCAAGTTGAAAATATCCCTCTTAATTGCACTTTATAATGCATCTTGAAAAAATTGCCAAATGTGAAAAGGGTGAGAACGTTTAGGGGTTAAGTAGTTTTTACTCCTAATAAATATGCATACATTTTTAGAGATTTATCAACTTTTATAATCGATCTTAAATTAATATATTATATTATAATTATATTATTGTATAAAGAGATTTTCACACCAACTGAAAACACATATCAACTTTTGAAAAACTCCAAAGTTCTTAGTAATGAGACCCATTTTGGATCATCTTCAATTAATGATTTTGTTTTTTTGTCATGATGTTATATATAAAAACAAAAATTACTTTTAAAATTTGATAAAAAATACTATTCAATTGATTTAAACAATAAAATATCACAAAATCAAACCTATGCAAAAGAAATAAGACCATCATATATACATAAATAATTTAGAATTATTTTGTCAATTGTTTAAGTTATTTTGATATTAATGTTCACAAATGCTATCAAAAAATAATTCTAATTATCATGAATGTTTTCAAACTCCAAATTGAAACTTTGGTGCAACATTAAAAAAATAAAAATAAAAATCTAACTATCAAATTTGCTATGTAGTTATAATTATTTTTATTATATCATAAGTACAAAGAAATATTGCATCTTAGACCCAAGTTTTAATTTGACCTTGGAAAGGGAATAAAATTTAAAAGGTTGGAGCGAATGAAAGCCAAATTTTCTCAAATTTCTTTAAAACTGGTATTGACTATAATGCACGCTGGGTTTGATTAAAAGGGAATGGAAATTATAGTCAACAACATAAAGCGACATTGGGTAGGGGTATCAAGGGGATCCATACTAATTTATTGACATTTCATACTATATGAATACCTACTATAACAGAAGAAGATATCATATTATTATCTCATTTTAGGACATGTATGCACTGCACTGATACTTAATTGCAAAGAGTCATGTCAATTTTATTGTACAGATACTTAATCCTCTTAAGTATTAGTGCACCTTTAGTATCAAATGTATTCATGTCAATACAATTACTACATAGATACATAATTAGTGTAGAGTCATCTTGTACACTCATGTTTACAACGAGGTAATTTTTACAATTTTTACAACGTAAGTCCCTTTAATTTTTTGGTCCCTTTAATACCCCTATTTAGTGTCCTACAATAAGTACTACTAATCATATACAAAAACGTATTAAGATTAAGGAAATTTGTAGCCAAAATTTATAAACAAGTTAGTAGAATGATTGATATGACACTTAACTTCAATACATTGAGTTTTCCACTATCACTTAGGGTGATCTACAATCATTCAATTTCAAAGATTTAAAAATATAAATCTAAAGTTTGAAAAAATAATTCTACAATTGACTAATTGTACAAGAGCTCTGCACTCACAACTTACTCATATTTTTGGAAAATTATAACAAGAACTTTAGAAACTCATAACTTATGCATGCATATATAAGTAATACATATCTAAGTGCTTTAGAGTCCTCTTGAAAATGAATTATAAAAAATTGTGGCTTTTGAAAAAACAAAAAACATAAGATCAAAAATTCACAATAACATCCGAATATCGCAATACATATTTTAGTGCATTCAAATCCTCTTCAAAATTAAAAAATAATTAAAAAGAAATTGGTGGCTTTTGGAGAAGCTATAAACAAAAATTCATAAATTCATAACATATTTATACATTATCCACATAAGTGCATTAGAATCCTTTTGAAAATGAAAACAAGATTTTACAAAAAAATAAAAATAAAAATAAAGTGGCTTTTGAAGAAGCTGTGAATACAATTTCAAAAATTCATAACATATTTATACAGTATCCAAATAATACATGCTTTAGTGCATTAGAATCCTGTGAAACAAGATTTTCAATTTCTTTGTCTATTTTATAATAATAAACACACATATTGAGTATCAAGAGAATGGAAAAAAACTACCTTTCATTATAATATCCAAATAGCACGTATTTTAATGTATTAGAATCCTGTTGAAAATGGAACCAAGATTTACAATTTCATTAGAGTTGTCCTTAAAGTGACCTTGTGTTTGAATAAGATGCCGTGAATTTTTCTTTAATGTACTCTTATTTGTTCACCCCAAATAGTTAAAAAGCATGGAAAAGCTTGGTGGTCTATCATTGTTAGGTGTGTAAGAGCTTGGTGGTCTTTAAACTCAAAGGAAACTAGTTTAGCCGTCAAGAAAGACGACTAAACTAGTTTTCCATGAGTTTGAAGACCACCAAGCTCTTACACACCTAATAATGAGAAACAAATAAGAGTACATTAATGCAAAATTCACGGTATCTTGTTCAAACACAAGGTCACTTTTAAGGATAACTCTATTGTCTATCAAATATTTTAACACACTCAACGAAAATAGAATAAGAAAACCACCTTACTTAATGGACTTGGTCAAAATCACTTTTGTATATTGAATAGTATGATTTAGATTTGACTCGTGTACCCTAAGATCTCTCCGCACTGTACATGTCACAAAAACCACACTCTTACATTTGTTAGAAGGATAGTATCGTCGTCATCACCAGCGTTCCATGACTCTCTCACTCTTTAGTTAAGTTTCGCACGCGTTGGATATGCGAAGCGTAGAAAACGTTGTGATTAGGGGAATCCAAATCAGTTGATCATGAATAATAATGGCGATGGCGGGGAATACAATTATAAGATTCATTGGAGAGAAGGGAAAAAAATGATTGTTTATTGGCTGGTTGGAGTAAAGTAATGATAAGCGACGGACACTGACTTGAGGAGGCTTGAGTAAGTTAACGCTGCAATCAGGGCGGCATATTCCATTTCTGCGGTGTTTTTTCTGTCTTTGTTGCTGTTCCGTTTGTGGTAAGGAAACTAAGGGAAGAAAGGGAGACAGAGCTGTTCCGTTTGTGGTAAGGAAAGTAAGGGAAGAGAGAAAGAGAAACAGTCAGAGAGAGTGTTTTTTGTTTGGTTGGAGGAGGGTGATCAGCCCGGAAATGAGGCGAGGAAGTGCCTGGCAGTCCCCGTCCACCGGGTCATCAGTAATCTCTTTGCTGGTGCAGGGCCGGGCGGGCGTTCTCCTTGCTGTAGTTGTTTCTGCTGTTGTCTTCTACCATGCCATGGGCCCTGTAGGCAAGTGGTGGCCCTGCCTGCCTTCCCCGGGGCCTTCTTTCAGTTCTTCTGCCCCACACGCAACTTGGTCAACACGGTGATGCTCTCTCCACCATACCTGATAATTATCTCACCATTTTTTTTGGCTCAGTCTCTCTCGCACCAGCACCTTTGATGCTTGCAACCATATACGCTTGGATGCTCATTCGCTTGTCGCTATCATCATCATCACTATCATCATCATCGTCGTCATCCCCGCCCGGGCATGGGCAATGGCAAGTTTCTGCACCGCTTTGAAAGATCACCGGCTCTTAGGCTTCCATCTGCCGTCCCTTGCTACCTCTCGATGTTCTTGGGCAACTTCTTTGACCTTAAGAGTGTGTGAATTCTTTAGCGGCGTTTGTTGAGTGTTTGATCAATTTCGACTGGACCGTCATTAGTCACGACGTATGGATGACCTTTGCGCGTTGCGCTTTGTTCATGACAGGACTTCTCAGCTCCTTCAACACATTGTCGCGTAGGTGCGTTGTTTTCTTGAAAATTACGTGTCGGAGTGGAACAATTAGTGCGGTTCTTGAGTGAGTGAAGGGAAGATTGTTTGAGTTTTAATTTTTAATTTTTAAAATTTTTGTTGTTGTTGCTGGTCTTGATCGTGTCAGAAACCTGCATTGTTGTGGAATACTGAAGTGAAGACGCTTAATTGGAGAGTTGAAGGTTGAGAGCAATTGCCTGGGAAGGAAAGAGAAGTAGACGTTCATCATGGCTTTTGCGTGGAGAATTGACTTGCCGGCTAGTTCTTTAGTGTGCGAGACAGACATTTAGTCGCTGTTTCTAGCATATATTTGGATAATTGTGTTTGACTTAGAACTTGAAACGATGGACGTTAATCGAGGACGCGCAACAACAGGAGCATTTTATATTTCGAATTGGATTGTCGCTACAGTTACATCGATGCACTTACAGGAATTCCGACGATGATGTGCAATTACTAGAGCCAACGTACTGCGTTTCTTTTCTTAAATTCTTGAATAATTAAAATTTGAGGTGCAGAACTGGTCGTCGATGGAAATTCTGCTGACCGTTTGTGTGCAGTTGGAAGTGTAGGCAAACGAAAGGGGAATTGATTTGGTGCGGGACTTCTTCCAGTAGCATCTAGTGTCATTTTCTGGGAAATTATGCTGAAAGACAGAAAGTAGGTCGGTGTTGAGAAGAGAAGCGCTCCTAAACGAGGAAGGCACATTGTTGAGATCGACGTCTGGTGAAACAATAAGCGCGAATTAAGCAGCCTACATCATTAAAACTAGCACTACATACGCCACGCGTGGTATTAGGAAGCAAGGAAGTCAGAGCTGGCGATCACTGCAACACAACCGGAGTCTCCGAGTCTCCTCAAGTCGAAGAAGACGAAGAGCATGGTGAGCATTTTTCTGGTGCAAACCACTAAACTTCATGCGAAACTTTACTTCTTTTCATCCAAGCACACTTTTGGTCGTCTGGATGATGGCTCTCGTCACCTCTGTAAAGTTGCCGAAAATGCCGGGAATCAAGCAAATTTTTGGATACTTGAAAATCTTTTCTGGCCGTTTTTGAGTGTAACATGTCACCAAACAGAAGTTGCATAATGTTTTCCAAAGCCCATTACCATGTGAAAGGAGAGATGTTCTTGTTGATATGCTAGAAAGCGGTTTGATTGAATTATCATATAAAGTAGGTAACATGTATGAGGATGCTAAAGGCTTGAGAGACAGAGACTTTACGCAAACGCAATCGTAACCTGCCAATGTATTCCATCAAAAGAACTTTAATTTGACTTGGTTTCAAGTCCAGAACCATCTGTAGTCGCAAAACCAGATAATAATAATTTGTATTCCTGAATCCTGTCTTGTTAGAACAACATAAAGGTCTATATACTCACTCTTCGAAAATGCGCTTTCAGCCTCGTCCAGCCGAATACATTGCTAATTGAGCTAATTTTTCTTTAGAGATTACTCAAGCTTCTACAAGAAGTTCATGAGAGAATCCGAAAAATGCTGTGGAATTAAATACGGAGAAACGGACAATCGTGATGTCTCATCCAATGTGCATCTAAATGTGCGTCATATATACATAGCTCGGTTGTAACACATGTTTTCTTTGAATAATGCAGGGAGGCCCGGTGATGGCGGAAGGGGACAGCAATCTTAGCGAGGGGCCATTGTGGTTGAAGCCGTTGCTGAAGGCGGATTTCTTCGCCACTTGCGCAGTACATGGAGTTTCTGCTAAGAGCGAGTGCAACCTATTTTGCTTTAATTGTATGGGTGATGGCATTTGTGCGTCTTGTGCAGCAGACCATAAGGATCACCACGTTGTTCAGGTATGGATTTTCAAGGCCTGTGCCAATCCCTCTAAGTAGTACTCCTTGCAATGTCCGGAGTGACATAGTTTACAGATCGAATTCGATTCATACTCCTGTTGCTTTGGTTGAATTGAAGGAATGGGGTTTACATTCAGTACAAGACATCCATAGTATGTCTAGGTGCACATTAGCTAAGTCAGAGCAATGTAGTAATACAGCATTCAATTACACAAAATTGAAGAAAGTCACATACATTTTGCGCCTTCAGAATCGGACTCTGCTGCTGCAGATATTTGTTTCACGAGACAGTACAGAAGATCGTGTAGAGACTAGATGATAGTCCAAAGAGGTTGCTGAGCACCATTTGTCACCTCTTCCCGTTCTGGAAACAGAAGTGATAGTAGAATACCTGGACTTTTTGCGCCCCAAATTATTAAGTTCTTTTTCCGGGGGATGCCTTCTTGGAACTTGACATTGTGCTTTATGGGAGACGAAGTGAGCCACGTTTGGAAGCTTGACCTACTCACATTATATTTGCATGCAATGATGTAGATTCGACGGTCTTCGTACCATGATGTTATTCGAGTTTCCGAAATTCAGAAGCTATTGGACATCTCAACGGTTCAGACCTACATTATCAACAGCGCCCGTGTGGTGTTCCTCAACGAACGGCCTCAGCCACGACCAGCCAAAGGCGTGACCAATACGTGCGAGACGTGCGAGCGAAGTCTTCTTGATACGTTTCGCTTCTGTTCCTTGGGATGTAAGGTACAGTTATTTTGTATCATGACGTCCTTGACTTTTCCTTTGCTTTTTATGATCAACAAAGGATTCAAATATAACTAGTCATTCGCCATCATGTCTAGGAGCGGACACGTTGTCCAGGAAAGGTGTCGTTCTTCGTACCACACATTGGCTCAGGATGTCACTTCCTAGTCGTTTGTAGCTATTCGACATACATCTGGATTCAGTTTAGTCAATTTTGTCCGGGCACTGGCAAAAGCCGCACTGGTTAGGGTCCGATCGATGAAACTCCCAGATGTCATAAGTTGTTGAAGGAACTTGGGACTCCAGCACCGCGTTCTGCTATTTCGGCAGTTCAGCAATATGATGATTGAAATTGCAATTGTGACGAGTTTACTTCAACGACCATAGCATAAAAGTCAGAAGTGAAGATACTGCTAGTGTGAACAGGTAGATAATTAATAGAGAAATACTGCATCTTCATTTGTTGTATGTGAGGAGAGTTGAAGGGTTGACACTTCGATGGGTTAATCTGTGATATGGCCAACTTAACCCTAAGGTGAATCTTGATATTATTCTGATGGATGTCAGGCTTGTGTGTTTTTGCCAGCTTGCAGGAATCAAAAGGCACAAGGAACTCTCATTCTTTCTACAACCAAAACCTCAAGGCGTAGGTAGCACGAACTCGCGTGGACCTTCGGACTCGGAAGACTCTTCCACTCAAAAGAAGGTTCCGCGGTCGAGGAAAGTTTCACAGCTACAAACCTCGCCTTTATCTCACACAAGCTTCGAGAGCTCCGAAACAGATCACGAAATGATGGAGGACGCGACTTTCAACAAGCGACGAGCATGGCATAATTACGGCGAGGCGGGACAGTCTTCACCAGGAGAGAGTTCAGAGCGGTATCGTGCCACTAGTTGCTGGCCTGTGCTCGTGGTCGATATGTCCCCCAGGACACCACCCCGTTCGAATTTGCTTCGAATTGCCAAGCGACGGAAGGGCATCCCTCACAGAGCTCCGCTTGGGGCTTGACATAATATTCACTTGTTCCATATGTAAATAAGGGGTGCACTATTGTATTATATGGAAAGAACTTGACATGCAGGGGGTCTCCCTCCCGATGCAGCCCTGGCATCAATGCATCATTGTGACAGCAGAAATAGAAAAAGTCAGAGAGTACAGCCTTCAGCAATTGGTGGCTATTGCACTGCAGTTCAAGAGCCAAAGACTATTCGGCCGATGTCAAGCCTCTCTTTGAAGTGCTTTACCTGTGTACGAATGCGCTCTGCCTCAAAATGGTTACAAGAAGCGTAGGCTTGAGTGCAGTGTCTGCAAACCTTAAGTGTATATATTAGCTCAAAGGGTGACACTGTTACTACTAGTTGTATCATGAATACTCTATGTGTACTGTCAACAATCAGGCAGCGAAACTGAAAAAGCTCAGATAGTCTTGTGAGTTGTCACCGTGGACCTAGCATCAAGCTTTGCACCAATGCATCGAGTGTAATTGGCTGACCCGTGGTTCTCTATGTTTCAGGAAGGTGCACCAATCACTTTGCCTGCTACCGAAATCAAGCAAAGGGTTTTGGAGAGTGTGTATCATATACAGAAAATAAAAAAACAGAGAGTTGTTGTGGTATACGCAAATTATGCCATTGTACAATTCTTCATGTACCTTAGTCGCTCTGTTCTCTGGATAAAATGCTGTTACCGTGAGAAAAGCTCATAATAGCATGCATGCCATACTATGGTATTATTAATCCAATAAAGTACCAATGTCTTTGTATAACACGTATTCCCATGATCAAAGTCTAAACTTCCCTCTTGCACACCAGTCACATGGTAATTCAGAGTCACAACTGAAAATCTGTGATGGGCAGGGTATTGATCCTAGGTTTCTAGAATGTATGCTTCTGTTGGATTTAAGGCTACATTTAAGGATCCTTTGACCAATCCCTGGGTAAACCAAGGTACCAATATGTACTTACAGGTTGTTAAGCTCCTACCAATATTAGTTATCAAGAACAATTCTATAATTGTTCTTGATAGCATGGGTGAAGAGTTAGTAGAGCTACTTCCAACAGACTCTTCATTCACAATTCTATACAAATTAAGGATAGCAATCACTATCTGCACCCATGTGACATAGTTAGTAGAACTACTTCCAACAGACTCTTCATTGATTCATTCGGACTAAGTTATTCTCACTGTACCCTCAAATCAATCATTTAGGGACCGTGAAGGACACACATATATACAGTGACTGCCAAAACTGAGTACGAACACAGCTTACTGAAATTTAACAAACAATGTAGGGAAATTGGATGTGTCAAAAATGAAACCATAAATTGCACAGGATTACCATTGCAATCAGTCATACTTCCATGGGGATTGAGGTCTATTACACACATGTATGCATGTTAAAAAAAAAGTAAAGTGAAGTTCACTCCAAAACTCAGTTTTGCTCACATTAGCTGGAACAAAGTTAAAAATTTGTCCACCTACCCTTAGCAACTATAACAGCTGCAATGCGCTTAAGCATGCTTTTATACAAGTTCTTACACTCACTGGGAGTAATTGAAGCCCAACAATCCTCAACACGCTCCCACAATTCTAACATTCCTTTGGGAGGTCTCTCATATTGGTTGAGTCGACGTTTTAAAGTTGCCCACAAATGTTCGATCGGATTCAAGTCTGGAGATTGCGCCGGCCACTTCAAAAGAGTGAATTCTTGCGAATTCAGCCAACGGCGCACACTCTTGGATGTATGCTTTGGGTCATTATCCTGTTGAAAAATCAAATTGGCAGGATCTAGATTGTATGTATGCAGTGTATGAACCAGTTCTCGCTCTAAAATTTCTCTATACATGTACTGATCCATTCTTCCCTCAATCCTACACATCATACCAAGGCCACTCGGAGTCATGCAACCCCACATCATCACTCCCCCACCTCCAAAGTTGACAGTTTGTTGCACCATTCCAGCACTTCTATTCTGTCCATCACGAAACCAACACCAACTGCGACCATCAGAGTAAAATCGGTTGATTTTTGTTTCATCAGAAAATACTACACAATCCCAATCATCATCAGTCCAATGGCAATGACGTCTAGCAAATTCTAATTGTCCTTTAATTTGAAGAAGTGTGAGCTTTGGTTTCTTTTGCTTCACTTCACATTTCAAACCTGCTTTTCGTAACATTCTCCTCACAGTACTATCACTCATACCAACATGAAGCTCCTCTCAAGTAATTTCCAACTTTGTGTGCAGTTTCTAAGCCACCTATAGTGATTTCTCTCACACAAGCCCTGCGATCAGCTGCACTGTACACCTATGGCCTGCCACCAAAACTGCGATTCACATCACTCAACTCACTCAAATGTTGCTTACGAAATTGTGCAACCCAACTTTGGGATACTTGTAAGTCTCTAGCAACATTTCTAGTACTTTCACCCCTCCTCAACTTTTCTAAAGTAGCTTCTTCTATCTGCTTTCTATCAACAACAGAGAGAGACCTTAATGAAACCATTTTGCTCAATTTGCATACATGATGTGCACTGAATAGGGACACAATTATAAATGTGAAGGCCAAGAACATGCCCATCCAAAAAAATAGACCCAGAAAACCACTTGTGCATGTCAAATTTGTAGCATTCACCGCGTAATCCAAGTGTGAGCATAACTGAGTTTTAGAGCTAATTTACTTTGATCTATATCTTTCTCAAATCATTTTGCATTGCTGGACTTGTAATTTGGTAGCCACATCATTTACTTGAATGTATACTTGTGCCGTCAACTGATTTGGCATTAAATGCAGTAAATTATAAAATATGAATGGCTAAAGGTAGACTAAGCTATTTCGTACTCAGTTTTGACAGTCACTGTATCTTTCTCAGAGACATGCAGGAGGTACATGAAAATCGGAACAATCCAGCGACGTGAAAAGTGAAAGTCCTCTTTGAGTTGAAGAGTCTATTCAGACACAAATTACGGCAGAAAGACGTCCAGAAAGAAGGACTTTGGAAAATCATTTCCAAAGAGGAAGGAGATTCTCCAGACCATCTATCTGGCTATATATATATTTTATTTATATGTAAACATTTGCATGATGCATCATAAACAGTACAAGTTGTTGATATAAGATTGGTGAGTAAACCAAATGATCCATGTTGTCTCTCCAATTGATAAAATTATGAACATGTGACGTGAGTGATGAGAATATCTATGGCACCGGCGGAACCTTCTGGATCGTACAGCCAACAAACAAGACTCACTCAGTGTTTGACCCAGCGCTAGAACTCTATCTGTTGGGTTACTATCATCCCACTTAAATGTCCTTCATGACCAGGCTGACGAGGAAACTAAGTTAGTTTAGATTTTCCTTCTTCCCTTCCCTAACCCCAAAAGGACCAAGGTTGGTTTTCCAAGTTCGTTCAGCTCAGTATGGAATGAGTGTTGGGATCCTCAAATTTTTGAGATTTTTCGTGGTAATTCTACTCTTTGTAACAAAAATGGAATGGTAATTTTTGTACATAGGTGATGTATAGATCAAAAGATACAATCATGCAAAGATGAAAAACCTAATTCCGGGCAGTTCCTGGAAATTTTCATTCAATGAGCCATGCACCTGAATTTTTGTACACGATGAGCTAACACCCTCATATACACAACTGCCAAATTCATTTTACCAAAGCTAAGACTAAACTTTGCAATTTGGGCATTTTCTGAAAGTTTCAAACTCAGGCAGCAAGCCAAAAAAGAAAGTGCAAACTTATAATCTTACTATAGAAGAACCTTGAATGGCTGAAAATTTGTAGGTTGTGACAGATTCAAGTTGGTTGAAATATCACACGGCTGAATTGGTCAAAAGGGTTTTAAATCAAAAACTGTTTGTCTTTCTATGAGAAGGAGTACTTTGGAATGCTTGGAGAGAAACATAGTTGTGGTCCTTTAGGGACTAAATTAAGCCACACTATTTGTGCCGCTATGTACATATGTATTGCCCTAATAATGATATTTAGGGTTTGTGACAGTAATATATAACATTCTTGACTTCACTAAAGCAAATCACCTTATTTGTGGCACAATGCAATATTCCCTCTGTTTTGAAATTAAAAAGCACCTTTAAGAACTCAAAGCACTTTTCTTTTTATTTCATAACAAAGAAAGTATTGGTAGTAGTATACATATCAAAATTTTAAATGTAAGACATTGATACATACCATAGTATCATAGCAGGTCGTCACCCCGCGAATGAATATTTAATATTATTATTTTTGAAATAAAGTTTGATCCTCAAAAAATGAATTCTTTATTCTCGTTTCTGAACCAAAAAATGATTAGAAATGGCCTGAAATTTTTTATAAATAGAAAAATGTAGCTAAAATTCATTTCTTCTATTTATTTATTTTTGTTCAAATTATTTTTGGTTTGTTACCCTTTTTTTTCTCTTTGAATTATTTTTTGGTGACCATGCTATGGTACTATGATAGTGATCACAAAGTGGTACAAATAGTCATATGGCACAAATAAGGTAGTTTAACTTAAATTATCGTACGTGACGAGAAAACTTACTTAGAGTAGATTTAGCTTTCGGGCGACTTTGGCCCCATGTGCCTGACCAGTCCAAAACGGTGATGTGATGGCCCATGAGCACTTGAATATTATTCATTTTTTTAACGTGGGTCCTTGGTTGCGTTTCTCCACACAAAAGGTGACATGGGAGAGGCGGGGTCAAATAGAAAAGCCATCCGAAACATTTGGGAGCGGCTGACCGGACCGGATCAGACCAAGGCAGAAAACAGGGAATGGGTCAAATTGTTTGGAACTGTAAAAGAGCCGTGATAATCATACGGCCCCTGTAGTTGAACGACTACAAACACGATTGTTCAGCGTCAACCAAAAATCATTCATTGGGAAGCGCGAAAGCCACAGACGATGGGCCTCCCTCGGCAACTGAAAGAGAGCCTGCCTGCCCGCCCGCCCACCCGCCTGCCCGGGAGGGAAGGGAAGGGAAGACTCCAAAACTCTCCCTCTCTCTTTCTCTCTTTGCTGAATGGCGACGATGATCATCATGTTGTTGTTGTTGGGACCACAAACAAATGGTAGGGGAAATGCCAGGTGGCGGTGAAACGTGGAGCCAAAGGCAAGCTTGCGTGCAGGAAAGCAGCACTGGAAATGGGACCTGATCATGTGGTTGGATGAGGTATTCCCGCGTCACCATCATCCACCCAATTTCCTCCCACCCCCTTTTTGGCCCATTTTTCATGAATCCATCACCACCATCACCATATAAGTTATGCTATTCCCCTCTTCTCGCCCGGCTTCCTTTCCATTTTCACCAGTTGGTGGTATTTTTAATTAATCACTTTTTATTTTTATGTATTTTTGAAACAAGAGGATGAAACTCCGGCAAAATATAGTTTGCTACACTGAAATCACCATATACTGTGGGTGAATGGTGTGGGTACATTCATCCATTCAGATAATATTTCATCCAATCAAACAGTTCTTCATCATATTTGGATGAATTTTACCACAACATTTTGAAAAATTAATTATTAGTAAAGACTCTCGTAAATACCATGGCCACAGTATATGGTGATGTTGGTGTAGCTGGGTTTCAGTGTGAAGAACCTATGGTACGCAAAGACATGCCACTTTCTTTCAAGAAATACATGGCCGCAACTAAATACACTTTCTTTCAAGAAAATACGTGGCTGCAATGAAATGCACTTACTTTCAGTTCATACGTGGCAGAGAAATGTACTTTCTTTCAATTAATAAGTGGCACTGAAATACACTTTCTGACAATCTTTTGCCATGTCTTTGTTAGCCCCAAAATGTCCTCACTGCTCTCCAATTTGGAGAATTTTAAAGATGTTTTACAAAATGTTACTAAGAGGGATATTTTGAACTTGATGTATGAATAAAAGTTGTACATTATGAATTTTGAATTCTATCCATATGGTTAAATATGCGATTGCTATCACCAATATTTCTGTATAAAATTTGAAACTTAAAATTCAAAATTCTTTTGAAATTTGATTACAAATAAGATATTGACAATCTTTGAATTAAATTTGTTGTGATTGGTTGAAATGTAATACGCAAACTGTAGTGATTTTTGAAGATTTTTTGTTTGCTTGATTTTATGAGTTTTTTAAGAGCACGTTTACACTGAAATCTTGGGTGAATCACTACAACATGAAATGAGGCATAAAATTTTCACAAATCATCCCCTTTTTAATCAGATCACACATGCATGAAGCCCGGCATGAAGTTAATTTCATATAAAATATAAAAATATATAGTAAAAAATTCACATCGCAAAAAGTCAATGACGGATGAGAATATTGTGTTTAATTTTGTATATCATCCACTTTCTGGACGGTTGGACCTTTAGGGGTTAATCCTTAAAGGTTCCCAATTTTCATTCAAAAATAGACACCCTGTCAAAGAAAGTGCAGTTCCAGTTTGAGAAATGAGATTCACAGAAATTCACTGATGAATTGTATTTATATTTGCAATGCCTAGGATTGGGCACTAGAATATTGGAAGAATTGACCCTCTAACTTACACAATTATAATGTTGGAAGTTTGCATTCAATGTTTTTTTGGGGAGGGGCACATTGACACCCATTGGGCCTTTAGGGGTTAAGAAAAAAACAGTGTATTTTATTGTGTAGTACATCTATTTTATAAAAAAGAAACTATACTATCTATTATCACTATTATATAACACACGCACTCAAACAAGGACAGTTTTGTTGCAAGAACTGTCGTGTCAAACTCTAGTATGAACCAACCTTGTCTATTTTATATTTCACATTGTACAGGCACACACATATATCAATCAGGCGACTAGAATTATCGTGCCAAACTTCGGCAAATAATGAAGACAGTTATGCCAGAGTTTGGCAATAATGTAGTAGCAAAATTGCCCTTGTTTGTCATGCCAAACTCCTAGTAATTTATAATATAGACCATACATACACACAAGTAAGGACGATTCCGCCACTAGAACTATTGTGTTAAACTATAATATGAATCAACCTAGTTTATTGTATAATACAGACTATGCAGGTGTACACGTAAAGACGGTTTGGCGATTAGAATTGTTGTGCCAAACTCCGCCATATGCTAATTTAGATTTTTATATACATATATATAGAGGGAGAGACCGTGCGCATATGCATACTACTATAGTTCTACCTCTAGAACTATCGTGTTACACTCTGGCATGGACCAACTTAAGGTAAGAGCACCAAAAACTAGCAATGTACCTAATGTCGACGGAATCTAGATAAGATAGTCATTCTAGAATGTAAATCTAAATAGACCATAGATAGCTTATCATTTGGATCGATATACAATAAAGGTTCTATGATGCGCCTAGATTTGTGTTCTAAAATGATTGCATGGTCTAAATTTTATTGGCATTAGGTATAGTGTTGGTTTTTGGTGCTTTTATCTTATCTATTATATAATAAAGATTGTACATGCATGCACGAGAGGGCGATTCCATTGTTGAATTTTTCTGCTACTCTCCAATACATGCCAACCTAATAAACCATAATTCTAGAGCCTTCACAAATTCAAACAACCACTCTTTAGTAACCATAACATTTTTCAGCCCTTGCTGAACCACCCTTTCTTCACAGTGCCGCTACAGTGTAAACTACTAATAAAATAATGCAACTCTTCAACTCTCTTTGCTTGGCCTAGGTGAAGTTATTTGTATATCTTCCAAAATACTTTTAATTTCAAGGCACTGTAGATGCAGATCCTTCTGATACCCTAGGTGCAACAATACCCCTTTAACCCCTAAGCTCCTGAGCGACCATTTTCTGGTCGCTGCCCGGAAAAACGGGCTGCCCGGAACAAAAAAACCTTTTTTTGAAAAAATAAAAAATATTTTAAAATACTACATCAAGTCTACTTTCCAACCCAATTTGAATTATGGCAATCCGAGTTAAACTCCACCCGGGAGAATTTTTCAAAGTAAATCACCTCAACATTGTCTTAGTGTTACAAAATTTGCTATTTGGGGAAAGTAATGATGATTCCTCCATCATTTCTCTTGCTTTTTTGAAGTTTACGATAGATAGCCCAACTTTAACCAATCGTACTAAATTTTAAACTCTGAAATTGAAAATTATAATTTATACAAATTTTCGAAGGTTAATGCTTTTAAATTCATTAAAAAATGATCTAAAGATTATTTTGGAAGTTTGACCGTATGGATAATTTGTAAAGATGATACTCTACATTTTGTTTATTGAACCAACCTTCATCAAACATATGGAAGGCACATATTATAACACATCTATGTTTTGTCCAATACCCCTCGGGCTTTTAGGGGTTAAAGAACGTTATGACCATGGGACAACCTGCACTTTGAATTCAAAATTGTTTTGGGCAAAATATTAAATTCTTTCATAATAAATAAATTAGTTAGAAAAAATTTGAATTGAATAAATTATCAATATAAAAGGATCTGTGAATTGTTTTGGAGTCCATAATTTGATTGAAGTCACTAGGGGGCATCAAAACGAGATGTTGAATCTAATTTTTCTAAACTCAAGAAGGGCCAATACTTTATGAAATGCCATCCAAGGAGATTAAATTTTGAGCCATTTTTGGATTTTGGAATTTATCTTTATTTCCTCATATCACCCACTAGTAAAAATGGTGGTCTTTAGGCACCAAGAAACAATGTCAAAGCACGGTGTCCAAGTCCCATATTGGTATTAACTTGGTGTTAATAATTCATGAACCTTGAGACCACACTGAAACGCTCTTTTTTTGCTGCCCATTCCAAGTTCTATTTTTCTACAACACTAAAATTCTGATTTAGTGTTTGAGACGTTGTTTCTCAACACAAACACTATTTGCCTTTTGCAAATACAATGTTCCTATAAATAATAAAATAATACAAAATTTAAAATGATAAAACTTTCAAGTACACCTCATAGCACTCTCATCATGTGGACGGAACATTGCACTCTCAATGGAAATGAGAATGACAGAGTGACAAACTCCTATGTAATATAGGGACATTGTTTCTCCTCACCTTTAAACGAACTCTAATAAAAAATCATCAATTTTTGCTAGACACTAAATCACAATTTTAGTGTACACTAAATAGTACGTTTACGTTGCTTGAAAAAATTAAGTTGCCTTACCCAAAAAAGTTGCCTCATGAGTCACCACTTGTACACATGGAGGTGCATGGATCTCCTCTTGAGATTAAAATTTTCTAATTTTAATACTAAAATTTATTTACTATAGTAATTATTGATGAAAATTATTGCATTCTTCTACAGTATTAATAACTATTTATATAGTGTAAAATATCAAAAAATTAGTGAGGGGCAACCTGAATGCACTATTTTGTGTAGCGACATCTTAGGTTGTTTGGTTGTTTTGTTTTTGAGACAACTCTCGGCTTCTTTGACCTTGTTGGTTTGTGCAAAGTGAAGATCGAGTCTTGGGGACATCAAAGCTTCAACCTTGACTTGTCCAAATATAAAATTAAATGGGGATTTGAAATGCGCAAAAAAATTCCAGTCTTGACTCCTACTTAAATCAATATGGTAATGTGGTTGTCTGTTTGCATAAGGGAAATAAATAGTTGGAGGAGGCCAGCATGCAAGAAAAGTGAGTAGGCATGTCATGACCCACATTTGGAGCCAATCCTAAGGCATAAAACAAGGTCAATAGAATCGACATGATTGAGTTCCATTCAATGGAATCATGCCACACTACAGTGGACATAGTTGGTCCCTGCAAAATGTACACAGGTCAAATATTTACTAAGATAAGTATAAATAAATAAAAACATAAAACAAAACCTTGCTTGTGGCAATGGCATGTTACTTATAGTTTGTCAAACTTATTTGTTGGCCGTTGAACAAAATTTGCAACAATGGGAATTGCACCAGAAGTACGAGTTCATTGAAAGGAGTAATCTAAGTTACAAATATATAGCAGTTCTACATGTGCAATTTCTGAATGAGTGCCAAGGGGCACAAAATAGGGGCATGTTTATTGAAGGTAGGGAAGATTGCACAAGGCACACACACACAAACACAAGGAATGCGTAGAAAGAGATAATCTTTACTCAAAGGCCTTCCACCTTAAGTAGTGTACACTAGGAGGTCACCATGGACAAACCATATGGGATAACTCATCACAAGGACACTCTAGAGATCAGCCCATGCCTAACCCCTCCTCCCACACACCATTATTTAGCACCCGTACGTCTTTAGCTTCTAGCAATACTACGTTGCATCAATTACCTCAATACTCCCACTTTGCGTAGAGCCAAAGCCTCTAAGTCCAAATGCTATTACTAATCGTTGGTGTCGGTCTCTACAAAGACCCTTTGTGAGCACATCCGCCACCATGTGCTCCGTTGGGCAATACTCCAAATGTATAACTCCCAATTCCAACTTCTCCCGAATGAAGTGGTATTGCACATCAATGTGCTTCGTGCGTGAATGATGTGTAGGGTTCTTTGCAAGTGAAATGCACCCTTGGTTGTCACACATAATCGTTGTAGCCTCACCTTGTGTGCAACCCACATCCACCATTAGTTGCCTCAACCAAATGGCCTCCTTCGTGGCATGGCTCGTAGCCATGTACTCGGCCTCCACCGTTGATGTCGCCGTCGTTTGTTGCCGCTTGCTATTCCACGACACCGCTCCCGATCCGACCTTGAACATGTAGCCCGTTGTCGATCTTCGATCGCTCGTGTCTCCTGCGTAGTCCGCGTCACAATAGCCGCTCAACACAATGTCTTTGCCTCCAAGACACAACTTCACATCGCTTGTGCCCCTCAAATAACGCATGATCCTCTTGACCGTCATCCAATGCATCGAGCCCGGTCTCGCCATGTGTTGACTCACCACGCTAATTGGATACGCAAGGTCGGGCCGTGTCGCAATCATCGCATACATCAACGACCCCACCGCTTGCTTGTATGGCACCTCCGCCATCGATTTAGCCTCCATCGCATACTCCTCCTCCGAAAGCTTGACGAGCTTGGAGTTTGCATCCAATGGTGTTGCCACGGGCTTACAATCCTCCATCCCGAATCTCTTGAGCACGTCCATCACATACTTGCCTTGACTCATGGTGATAGTGCGTGTAGCCCTATCACGCACAAACTCAACACCAAGACAAAAGTGCAATTCTCCAAGATCACTCATCTCGTACTCTCTCTCAAGCATGCCTTTTAATGCATTCATTAAACTCATGAGGCTTGCAAGAATGATCAAATCATCAACATATATGATCACAATCACCACATGTTGCCCCTCTTGCATGAAGTAGAGACTATGATCCGCAATGCTCCTAGTAAACCCGTGTGCAACCAAGAACGTGTCAATCTTTTGGTACCACGCTCTTGGAGATTGTTTCAACCCATACAATGATTTTTGCAACTTACAAACAAGGTGCTCATTACCTTGTTGCACAAACCCCTCAGGTTGCACCATGTAGATGTCCTCCTCCAAATCGCCATTCAAAAATGCGGTCTTCACATCCATTTGATGTATTTCCAAGTCCAAGGCCGCTCCAATGGCAAGAATGCATCGAATGGTGGTGAACTTGGCCACGGGAGCAAATGTCTCGTGAAAGTCCACCCCATGCACTTGCGCGAACCCCTTGGCTACTAATCTTGCCTTGTGACGCACAACAATACCCGAAACATCCCTCTTTGTCCGAAACACCCATTTGCAACCAATGGGGTTGCGATCCTTTGGAATGGGAGTTAATTGCCACGTACCGTTAGCAATTAGAGAGTCGTACTCCTCTTGCATGGCGCGCTCCCACTTGACCGCATCCTCACCTTGCATGGCTTCTCGAATGGTCAATGGACCATCCGATAATGCCACATTCGCATGCTCGTCCTCCACTTGAGGGAAGATGTGGTTCTTCCACCATTCTCCAGGTGGCTTGCGCGATCTCTCGGGGTACCGCCGCTCGCTTGAAGAAACTTGCTCCTCTTGCGTGCCCTTTGCGCCATTCTTGGCCTTTGAGCTCGATGGCGCTTCAACAACCTCCGTGTCGCCAGCTTCGTCATCACCGTCATCATCACCTACATCAACAACACTAGGAGACTTGGAGGGTGTGTCCACCAAAACGTCTCCACTACTCCCACTTGGACCAACCTCCAAAGGAGCCTCCATCGTAGACTCCTCACAAAATGTCACATCACGTGACCGAATGATCTTCCTCGTGTCCACCGACATGAGTCTATACGCCTTGGTACCTTCACAATACCCAAGAAACACACATTTCAAGGCCTTAGCCTCGAGTTTCGTCCTCCGTTCGTCGGGAACCTTCGCATATGCAATACATCCGAAGATGCGCATGTGTGCAACACATGGTTGCCTCCCACTCCACGCTTGCTCCGGCGTCATGCCTTCAACCGCGCTTGTTGGACACCGATTTCGTGTGTATACCGCATTCACCACCGCTTCCGCCCAAAGGTCTAACTTCAAGTTTTGAGCGTGCAACATGCTCCTCGCCATCTCTACAATGGTGCGATTTGCGCGCTCCGCAACTCCATTTTGTTGAGGCGTGTACGGGGCCGAAGTTTGGCGTGCGATGCCTTCATTCTTCAAAAGCTCGTCAAATTTCTTGGACATGTACTCGCCGCCATTGTCCGACCGAAACACCTTGATCTTCAACTCGGATTGGTTCTCCACCAATGTCTTGAACTCCTTGAACTTCTCAAAGCACTCACTCTTGGCTTTGATAGGGTAGAGCCATATCTTCCTTGAAAAATCATCGATGAAGGTCACAAAGTACTTGCAACCTCCCATCGATGTGGTCTTCATGGGGCCACACACATCCGAATGCACGATCTCCAAAACTTTTGTGGCCCGTGTCGCCCCTTCACCCGCAAATGGCAACCGTTGTTGCTTGCCTTCAACCTTCACACGTGAATGTAACCTTCACACGTGAATGTAGAAGCATCCACTTTCAATTGATGAAGATCCATACCGCTTACCATGCCGCGTAGTGTCTTCACACTCTTGATGTTCAAATGGCCAAGTCGACGATGCCACAACGCCAACTTGTCGTCCTTCAAGTTTGAATGCGCCAACGCCGCCGATTCCTTCGAATGCACCTTGGAGAACTTGATGTGGTACAAGCCCTCGTGTTCTTCAATGATGGCCACCTCATCTCGACTCGGTGACAACACATAACACCCCTTATCACTAAACTCTACTCTCAAGTGCTTTGCCACTAGTTGCCTCACCGATAGTAAATTTGCCGTTAGTTTGGGAACGTGGAGGACATCTTGGATAGTGATTGTCTTCACACGACCCCTCACCTCGGTGTCTACAACAATTTGGCCCTTGCCAACGGCCTCAAGCACCGTATCATCTCCCAAAATCACTCGCCTTGGATTAATGAGAGCATACGAATGAAAACAAGTTTTATGTGGTGACATGTGGCTTGTAGCCCCCGAATCAACAATCCAATCACTCGTACTTCCATTGCACGATACATTGCTTGCCATGTTTGCATACTCATCACCAACCTCAATCCAATCACTCATGCTTGCATCACCCTCGATACCATCACTCATGCTTGCATCACCCTCGATGCCATCGCTCATGCTTGCCTCATATCTAGCCGTAAATGCGTACTCATCATCGTCACGAGTTTTAGTGTTGTTTGCACTCTCCCCTTTCTCATCCCTCTTGCGTTTGAAGCAAAATTTGGCAATGTGGCCCTTCTTACCACAATAGAAGCACACCTTGTCGCTTGAGCTCCCACCGCCTCCATTCTTGGATTGCTTCGCCACGAGTGCCGCTCCATCTTCTCGAGACTCGTTTTCCTTTCGCCGCGAAAGCTCGTGCAACAACCGTGAGGTCACATAGTCCAATGTGAGCTCCGTAATGGGTCTTGACTCCATCGCCACGATGAGGTACTCGTATGATGATGGAAGGCTCTCCAAAAGTGTCATCACGATGTCACCATCCGTAACCGACACGTCGCAACCGTTGAGTTGATCCGCGAGAGCTTTGACCTTGTTGATGTGCGCCAACATGTCATCTTCTTCGCCCATCTTGATGGTGAAGAACTTGCGCCTCAAAAACAAAATGTTGGCCAATGTTTTCGCTTCGTGAATGTTGCAAAGCTTGGACCATGCTTCCGCGGGTGTCTTGCACGAACGAATGTGCGCAAGTTGCGAATCCGCGAGGTTGAGTGCCAAAATGGCAAATGCCTTCTTCTCCCTCCTTGTGTACGCTTGCATGATCCTAGGATCCGTAGAAGAGAAAGGAGGTTCCTCACTACCCTCGACAATCTCCCACAACTCCTTCTCGGCCATCACCATCTCCATTTTGAACTTCCACAAGTGGAAATTCACCCCATCGAACTTGTCCACGACCTTGGGACCCTCACCCTCAAAAGATGCCATGATCCTCACTTACGTATGCCTCCCCACACAAATGAAACCTCAAACTCAAACACACAACTTTGTTTTTGTGATTTTTTTTGCTTTGATATTGCACCTTTGTGCACCCAATGGGTTTAAAACAACCCCAAACACTAGATCAGCACTTTTGTGCTCCACACACGCCTCCCAACACTCAAATGTGAGAACCCTCACCCAAAAATGCAAAGAGGCTCACCAAAACCCCTCAAATCACTCAATGGAGCTCAAAACAACTCCAAATGCTTCAATACGACGCCTTAGTGTCCCCAAACACTCAATGCACGTCAATGACACCTTTGTGTCCTTCAAGAGCACTCACTCAATGCACATGAACTCACACAAGTCCCTCAAAACCCCAATCGCATTGAAATTGCTCAAAACCGCACCTTTGTGCACAAACTAGCTCCAAATGAAAATTTGAGCACCCCAAGAGCATGAAACACATGCAACACCTCAAAGCAAGTGCCTAATCACTAGGATCAGATGGTAGACCCTCCACGAGAGTCTTCACACCTCACAAATCACTTGCATTTACTCAAATGCTCACAATTGAACCAAACAAAGTTCCACTCGCAACGAAGAGATAGAAGAAAGAAAAGAAGGAGATCAAGGGAAGAAATTGACCAAAGAGAGTGCTCCAACATGTAACTTCAGCCCATGCACACCTCCAAGAAACACCAACGCTTCAACAAGCTCCAAAACCTCCAACAATGCTCCAAAACCGCCCGTTGCGCACCGACCTCAAAATACTTGCACAAATGCAATCTAATACTCATGAAACACACATGAGTGGGCCCATAACCTATTGAAGGTAGGGAAGATTGCACAAGGCACACACACACAAACACAAGGAATGCGTAGAAAGAGATAATCTTTACTCAAAGGCCTTCCACCTTAAGTAGTGTACACTAGGAGGTCACCATGGACAAACCATATGGGATAACTCATCACAAGGACACTCTAGAGATCAGCCCATGCCTAACCCCTCCTCCCACACACCATTATTTAGCACCCGTACGTCTTTGGCTTCTAGCAATACTACGTTGCATCAATTACCTCAATAATGTTTACACTAAAATTTATTATTGCAGAGTAAGCTGTGTAATGTCAATAGTTAACCCTAAAACGACATTTCAAGTCCTCAGTGGGCAGCCTGAGGACCCTAAAAGAATATGGTTTATATTTTTAACTCATACATGGGTGCATGATCAATCACAACAAAGAAACAAGCACACAAAGAAGTAATTGCGAACTTGAGCAAGAATCAAATGATTCTTCAATACCTTTTTATTTAAACATTGCAAACAAGCGTGGAAGAATTTGTTGTTGCAACTAAGCACATCAGATGCCTCACTTTGTTGTGCATCCAATGTTCCATGTCTTTTCGGAAGTAGTTGAGTAGTGCTCATGCTATAAGCAAGATTCCTTGGAAATCAAGCCTGAGGGGCTTAGAAAGATGTTTAAGGGTTCATTGAATGCACAACAAGGTGAGGCATCTGATGGACTTAATTGCAAGAACAAATTCTTTGCATGTTTGCAATGTCTAAATCAAAGGTATTGGAAGATCGTTCAATTCTTGCCCAAGTTCCTAATTGATTCTTTGTGTGCTTGTTTCTTTGTTGATTGATTTGATCATGCACCCATGCCCAACCTAAATATATAATCTATATTCTTTCTAATATGTCGTTTAACTCCTAAACGCTCAAACGCTCATTTTTTTGTCATTGCCCTAATCTAACGCGCTGCCTAGAACAAAAAAAACGTTTTTGAAAATAATTAAAATTAAAATTAAAATACTACATCAAGTTTGCTTTCCAACACAATCTGAATTATGTCAATTTAAGTTATACTACACTTGGGAGAATTTTTCAAAGTGAAACACCTCAACATTATCTTGGTGTTATAAAGGTTTCTATTTGGGGAAAGTAATGATGTTCCCTCCATCATTTCTTTTGCTTTTTTGAAGTTTACCATAAATAAACCAACTTTAACCAATTATGCTAAATTTCAAACTCTAAAAGTGAAATTAATAATTTATACAAATTTTCAAAGGTTAATGTTTTTAATTTCATTTAAAAAAAAAAGATCTAGAGATATTTTTGAAAGTTTGACCATACGGATAATTTGTACGGATGATGCCCTACATTTTTTTTTTAATTGAATTAAACTTCAATCAAACATATGGAAGCACTGGTAGAAAAAGTAGCACTCCCCAAGGACATGCGTAGGACTAGTAGAAAAGTAGCACTCCCCAGGGACATGCTTAGGCAAAATCACTATGCATACGTGGAATTGGGCACTACTTGCCTGGGCATTTCTCTCGGTAGTGCCACCTTTTCTACTAGTGAAGGCACTATTGAAGGTAGAGAAGATTGCACAAGGCACACACACACAAACACAAGGAATGCGTAGAAAGAGATGATCTTTACTCAAAGGCCTTCCACCTTAAGTAGTGTACACTAGGAGGTCACCATGGACAAACCATATGGGATAACTCATCACAAGGACACTCTAGAGATCAGCCCATGCCTAACCCCTCCTCCCACACACCATTATTTAGCACCCGTACGTCTTTGGCTTCTAGCAATACTACGTTGCATCAATTACCTCAATACTCCCACTTTGCGTAGAGCCAAAGCCTCTAAGTCCAAATGCTATTACTAATCGTTGGTGTCGGTCTCTACAAAGACCCTTTGTGAGCACATCCGCCACCATGTGCTCCGTTGGGCAATACTCCAAATGTATAACTCCCAATTCCAACTTCTCCCGAATGAAGTGGTATTGCACATCAATGTGCTTCGTGCGTGAATGATGTGTAGGGTTCTTTGCAAGTGAAATGCACCCTTGGTTGTCACACATAATCGTTGTAGCCTCACCTTGTGTGCAACCCACATCCACCATTAGTTGCCTCAACCAAATGGCCTCCTTCGTGGCATGGCTCGTAGCCATGTACTCGGCCTCCACCGTTGATGTCGCCGTCGTTTGTTGCCGCTTGCTATTCCACGACACCGCTCCCGATCCGACCTTGAACATGTAGCCCGTTGTCGATCTTCGATCGCTCGTGTCTCCCGCGTAGTCCGCGTCACAATAGCCGCTCAACACAATGTCTTTGCCTCCAAGACACAACTTCACATCGCTTGTGCCCCTCAAATAACGCATGATCCTCTTGACCGTCATCCAATGCATCGAGCCCGGTCTCGCCATGTGTTGACTCACCACGCTAATTGGATACGCAAGGTCGGGCCGTGTCGCAATCATCGCATACATCAACGACCCCACCGCTTGCTTGTATGGCACCTCCGCCATCGATTTAGCCTCCATCGCATACTCCTCCTCCGAAAGCTTGACGAGCTTGGAGTTTGCATCCAATGGTGTTGCCACGGGCTTACAATCCTCCATCCCGAATCTCTTGAGCACGTCCATCACATACTTGCCTTGACTCATGGTGATAGTGCGTGTAGCCCTATCACGCACAAACTCAACACCAAGACAAAAGTGCAATTCTCCAAGATCACTCATCTCGTACTCTCTCTCAAGCATGCCTTTTAATGCATTCATTAAACTCATGAGGCTTGCAAGAATGATCAAATCATCAACATATATGATCACAATCACCACATGTTGCCCCTCTTGCATGAAGTAGAGACTATGATCCGCAATGCTCCTAGTAAACCCGTGTGCAACCAAGAACGTGTCAATCTTTTGGTACCACGCTCTTGGAGATTGTTTCAACCCATACAATGATTTTTGCAACTTACAAACAAGGTGCTCATTACCTTGTTGCACAAACCCCTCAGGTTGCACCATGTAGATGTCCTCCTCCAAATCGCCATTCAAAAATGCGGTCTTCACATCCATTTGATGCATCTCCAAGTCCAAGGCCGCTCCAATGGCAAGAATGCATCGAATGGTGGTGAACTTGGCCACGGGAGCAAATGTCTCGTGAAAGTCCACCCCATGCACTTGCGCGAACCCCTTGGCTACTAATCTTGCCTTGTGACGCACAACAATACCCAAAACATCCCTCTTTGTCCGAAACACCCATTTGCAACCAATGGGGTTGCGATCCTTTGGAATGGGAGTTAATTGCCACGTACCGTTAGCAATTAGAGAGTCGTACTCCTCTTGCATGGCGCGCTCCCACTTGACCGCATCCTCACCTTGCATGGCTTCTCGAATGGTCAATGGACCATCCGATAATGCCACATTCGCATGCTCGTCCTCCACTTGAGGGAAGATGTGGTTCTTCCACCATTCTCCAGGTGGCTTGCGCGATCTCTCGGGGTACCGCCGCTCGCTTGAAGAAACTTGCTCCTCTTGCGTGCCCTTTGCGCCATTCTTGGCCTTTGAGCTCGATGGCGCTTCAACAACCTCCGTGTCGCCAGCTTCGTCATCACCGTCATCATCACCTACATCAACAACACTAGGAGACTTGGAGGGTGTGTCCACCAAAACGTCTCCACTACTCCCACTTGGACCAACCTCCAAAGGAGCCTCCATCGTAGACTCCTCACAAAATGTCACATCACGTGACCGAATGATCTTCCTCGTGTCCACCGACATGAGTCTATACGCCTTGGTACCTTCACAATACCCAAGAAACACACATTTCAAGGCCTTAGCCTCGAGTTTCGTCCTCCGTTCGTCGGGAACCTTCGCATATGCAATACATCCGAAGATGCGCATGTGTGCAACACATGGTTGCCTCCCACTCCACGCTTGCTCCGGCGTCATGCCTTCAACCGCGCTTGTTGGACACCGATTTCGTGTGTATACCGCATTCACCACCGCTTCCGCCCAAAGGTCTAACTTCAAGTTTTGAGCGTGCAACATGCTCCTCGCCATCTCTACAATGGTGCGATTTGCGCGCTCCGCAACTCCATTTTGTTGAGGCGTGTACGGGGCCGAAGTTTGGCGTGCGATGCCTTCATTCTTCAAAAGCTCGTCAAATTTCTTGGACATGTACTCGCCGCCATTGTCCGACCGAAACACCTTGATCTTCAACTCGGATTGGTTCTCCACCAATGTCTTGAACTCCTTGAACTTCTCAAAGCACTCACTCTTGGCTTTGATAGGGTAGAGCCATATCTTCCTTGAAAAATCATCGATGAAGGTCACAAAGTACTTGCAACCTCCCATCGATGTGGTCTTCATGGGGCCACACACATCCGAATGCACGATCTCCAAAACTTTTGTGGCCCGTGTCGCCCCTTCACCCGCAAATGGCAACCGTTGTTGCTTGCCTTCAACCTTCACACGTGAATGTAACCTTCACACGTGAATGTAGAAGCATCCACTTTCAATTGATGAAGATCCATACCGCTTACCATGCCGCGTAGTGTCTTCACACTCTTGATGTTCAAATGGCCAAGTCGACGATGCCACAACGCCAACTTGTCGTCCTTCAAGTTTGAATGCGCCAACGCCGCCGATTCCTTCGAATGCACCTTGGAGAACTTGATGTGGTACAAGCCCTCGTGTTCTTCAATGATGGCCACCTCATCTCGACTCGGTGACAACACATAACACCCCTTATCACTAAACTCTACTCTCAAGTGCTTTGCCACTAGTTGCCTCACCGATAGTAAATTTGCCGTTAGTTTGGGAACGTGGAGGACATCTTGGATAGTGATTGTCTTCACACGACCCCTCACCTCGGTGTCTACAACAATTTGGCCCTTGCCAACGGCCTCAAGCACCGTATCATCTCCCAAAATCACTCTCCTTGGATTAATGAGAGCATACGAATGAAAACAAGTTTTATGTGGTGACATGTGGCTTATAGCCCCCGAATCAACAATCCAATCACTCGTACTACCATTGCACGATACATTGCTTGCCATGTTTGCATACTCATCACCAACCTCAATCCAATCACTCATGCTTGCATCACCCTCGATACCATCACTCATGCTTGCATCACCCTCGATGCCATCGCTCATGCTTGCCTCATATCTAGCCGTAAATGCGTACTCATCATCGTCACGAGTTTTAGTGTTGTTTGCACTCTCCCCTTTCTCATCCCTCTTGCGTTTGAAGCAAAATTTGGCAATGTGGCCCTTCTTACCACAATAGAAGCACACCTTGTCGCTTGAGCTCCCACCGCCTCCATTCTTGGATTGCTTCGCCACGAGTGCCGCTCCATCTTCTCGAGACTCGTTTTCCTTTCGCCGCGAAAGCTCGTGCAACAACCGTGAGGTCACATAGTCCAATGTGAGCTCCGTAATGGGTCTTGACTCCATCGCCACGATGAGGTACTCGTATGATGATGGAAGGCTCTCCAAAAGTGTCATCACGATGTCACCATCCGTAACCGACACGTCGCAACCGTTGAGTTGATCCGCGAGAGCTTTGACCTTGTTGATGTGCGCCAACATGTCATCTTCTTCGCCCATCTTGATGGTGAAGAACTTGCGCCTCAAAAACAAAATGTTGGCCAATGTTTTCGCTTCGTGAATGTTGCAAAGCTTGGACCATGCTTCCGCGGGTGTCTTGCACGAACGAATGTGCGCAAGTTGCGAATCCGCGAGGTTGAGTGCCAAAATGGCAAATGCCTTCTTCTCCCTCCTTGTGTACGCTTGCATGATCCTAGGATCCGTAGAAGAGAAAGGAGGTTCCTCACTACCCTCGACAATCTCCCACAACTCCTTCTCGGCCATCACCATCTCCATTTTGAACTTCCACAAGTGGAAATTCACCCCATCGAACTTGTCCACGACCTTGGGACCCTCACCCTCAAAAGATGCCATGATCCTCACTTACGTATGCCTCCCCACACAAATGAAACCTCAAACTCAAACACACAACTTTGTTTTTGTGATTTTTTTTGCTTTGATATTGCACCTTTGTGCACCCAATGGGTTTAAAACAACCCCAAACACTAGATCAGCACTTTTGTGCTCCACACACGCCTCCCAACACTCAAATGTGAGAACCCTCACCCAAAAATGCAAAGAGGCTCACCAAAACCCCTCAAATCACTCAATGGAGCTCAAAACAACTCCAAATGCTTCAATACGACGCCTTAGTGTCCCCAAACACTCAATGCACGTCAATGACACCTTTGTGTCCTTCAAGAGCACTCACTCAATGCACATGAACTCACACAAGTCCCTCAAAACCCCAATCGCATTGAAATTGCTCAAAACCGCACCTTTGTGCACAAACTAGCTCCAAATGAAAATTTGAGCACCCCAAGAGCATGAAACACATGCAACACCTCAAAGCAAGTGCCTAATCACTAGGATCAGATGGTAGACCCTCCACGAGAGTCTTCACACCTCACAAATCACTTGCATTTACTCAAATGCTCACAATTGAACCAAACGAAGTTCCACTCGCAACGAAGAGATAGAAGAAAGAAAAGAAGGAGATCAAGGGAAGAGATTGACCAAAGAGAGTGCTCCAACATGTAACTTCAGCCCATGCACACCTCCAAGAAACACCAACGCTTCAACAAGCTCCAAAACCTCCAACAATGCTCCAAAACCGCCCGTTGCGCACCGACCTCAAAATACTTGCACAAATGCAATCTAATACTCATGAAACACACATGAGTGGGCCCATAACCTATTGAAGGTAGAGAAGATTGCACAAGGCACACACACACAAACACAAGGAATGCGTAGAAAGAGATGATCTTTACTCAAAGGCCTTCCACCTTAAGTAGTGTACACTAGGAGGTCACCATGGACAAACCATATGGGATAACTCATCACAAGGACACTCTAGAGATCAGCCCATGCCTAACCCCTCCTCCCACACACCATTATTTAGCACCCGTACGTCTTTGGCTTCTAGCAATACTACGTTGCATCAATTACCTCAATAGGCACATACTATGACACATCTATGTTTTGTCCAATACCCCTTGGGCTTTTAGGGGTCTTGGGCTTTTAGGGGTTGAAGGCTAAACCATGTTGCATGTAAAAAGTACACTCAGAAAATATCACCCCAAAAATGACCCATTGAGGGAATTACTTATTACTACTGTTGGAGAGGAGAAGTGCATATTAACTTGTCCCAGTTATCAAGCAAGAATACAGGCTCGCATTGAGCAAGAATACAAGAATATCCTGTATAATTATTTATCGTAAACAGGCTACTAACCGTGCACATTTGACTTTGATTTTGTTTTTTATGAGGTGGGTACCACAGTTTTCCAATTTTGGTATTTGAATTCAAATAATTGCTCACTTAATATTAGTGTTGAAAAGTAAAATGGAATTTTTTATTGAAAAGTCATGACCTTTTCATAGTTGTTTATACAAATGTATTGGGCATTGGAAATTAACTACATTAACTACTAACCGTGCACAATCAATGTTCATTCAACTTTAACTAGAGGCGTTACAAAAGAAGCTCTTTTTTTGACAGGCATGACTGTTGGACGCTGTTGGCTTTTAAGCCTCATTTCTTGTTTTTTCTCGACCTTATTTTCTGTTGGGCATTCTTTTTTTTCTTTCTTCTTCAATTCTGCTACCCTCTCCTTTTCCAGCTGCTTCCAGATTTTTTCATCCTTTTTGGCTTTTGCAAGGCTTGCTCTTCTCTGCTTCTTCTCCTCTTGCTTATTAAACTCATCTTCCAGTTCTTTTGCAACTCTTTGCCTCTCCAAAGTATATTTTTGTGAAGTTAAGCATTTTCTATGAGGATTCAATCTTCTGGGATTCTTAGGCTTTCTTCTCGAAGCTGTAGGGAATGAAGGAATCTTCAAGATGCTGGAGAGGTCTTCCTGTTGATGGACATTGGTCCTGTAACAACATACATAATCAAATATTTGAAAATCAATAATGCGTGTAAAAATTGAGAGGTTGAGATACTGACGTGAAGCAAAATCAAGTTTACATAATCAAATTGAAAATATTGTCTTACTTGTCATTGGAATTTGATGAGAAAATTGATCCACCTTGGAACATCAATATTGTTTGTTTGATGCTCATTCTCTTTGCATTTGCTTCTAAATCTTGAAATATAACATTTTTGAGCTCCCACTTCACTTTCCTTAACTGTTCAATCATAAAAAACGTTCAAAATTAACATGGAAGCTTTGCATACGTAAAATAATCAAGTGAGCATGGGAAGCATTGCACTATCTGAGCCTAACAAATAATCAAATGAACATGGGAAGCATTGCACTATTTGAGCCTAACAAACAATCAAGTAAACATGGGAAGCGTTGCACTATCTGAGCCTAACAAATAATTAAGTTAACCTCAATTAATTTATACAACTTACCAAGAAATTAATTAAAAGAAGTGTATACTTACTGTGTATTCACTGTTTTGACCCAAAGTAAAAGCTTCAGCAATGGTATCTAAAACAATCTCCATGTTTTTCAGCATATAGATGCCACAATCTGTTCCATTGCCTTCAGGCTGTTGAGGAACCTGCATTCTCACAATTTTGCACATAATCGTTGCAACTTTCACCAATCACCACATATGAAAAAAATCACCATAAGTGAAAAGAATCACCACAAGTGAAAAGAATCACCAAGAATCAGTACCTAAATGAACAAAAACTAAACATAGATTGTGGACAAGCCTACTCTAACTAGTGCTTTTTATATGTGATAGTACAAATTGCTACTCTATTGTATAAAGAAATTGCACAAGTTTAGTAATGGCTTACATCAATCACTTGGATCTGAAGCTCAAGGAGTTTCTTTCGTGGAATTTGTAAAGGCGCCATATTGTTTTGTCTGTCCCACTCTGAGCTCAAAAGACTGCAATACAAATAACATATCAATTGCACTAATATTTCGAGCATCTACACATCAATGAAAGGATAATGTTGATAAACTTGAAAAATACTTTAGAAATCTTACAATTTAACGTGTGCCATTAAATCCAAATGAGTTGTTGATTTCATTGAATTCAGATGGAGTAAACAAGCTATGGAGCTCCAAAGGTTACAGATAACAATCATGCTCCAATGTCCACTGCATTTCATGGAAGAACACAATATTAGTATCACTTATATATGAGTAAATTATTGAAATTTTGAATAACAGTCATGAAATTTCAAATGAAATGAAATGAAATATTACCTTAGTAGAATTGGCAAGAAGATATAGTCACAGTTGAAGATGTTGATACCTTTTATCCAACGTCCAATCTTTTCAAATCCATATATTCCATCCTCTTGATGAACAAGTACCAATTTTCTAAAGAAAAAGCTGTTGAAGAAATGAAAACCTTTCAAACACTCATATTTTCTTTCCTGGTATTTGAGATAGAAATCCACAAGAGTATCTGTTAACCATTGACCTTCATTAAGGGAATGAAAATCAATAGCCCTAATTACAACTGGATTAGGGTCATTTAATGGCCAAACAACTTCTTGAGCTGTTTTAGATGCCTCATTTGACACAACAATGGGATCCTCTTCAGAAAAGACATGATTGGTGTCTTCTTCCTTGAGCACCTCTTCAAGAATCATATTAATTACTTCGTCAACGTTTTTGTGCAACACCTGTTCAATATTGTCATTTGATTCTGAAATCGCTTGATCTTCAGGTCCTTTTTCATCCTTCACAGCTTCAAGTAAAATTGAACTTGTTGAATGAGGGATATTTGGTCCATAAAAGCTCTCCATGGCCTTCGAATTTATTGGAAAAATACCTGTTGTTTAGCAAACCCAATCTCAACCACATGTTAGTCATATATTTAATATATAATAAAAAAATTATTATTTTTGACATAAATTGAATGTGATTCAATTGCAAAAGTAACGAAGATGAAAATAGAATCGAGGAAGTACCTGTTGCCTTAAATCCTGCTATTATGGTAGATGATTGCAAAGCTTTTTTAAGAGCATTTGCAGCCATTCCAGCTAAGGTTGTTCTCAGCATGATGCCATTCGCCCAATTTGGATTCTTCAGTGCCATACTTGCTTTATCTTCTTGGAGATACTGTTTAAAAGGTTTAAAACATGATACATCCAATGGCTGCATTTTGTGTGAAGTATGTGACGGAATACTCATGATATCAATTCCCATTCTGATGCAAGTATCAAGTGCAGTAGCACTAACGTGGCTGCAATGTCCATCTAAAATAAGAAGATGCTTATTTTGTTTGCTGACTCCTCCAGGAACATTTGATTTAAAATGTTCAAGCCAGTCACAAAATATCTCATTCGTAATCCAACCATTTTCTTGAACGTTCATTGCTGCTCCAGGTCCACATAGCTCCACATAATTTTGAAGCAAATATTTTCCCTTGAATATATAGTAAGGAGGAATGTAAGTACCATGAGCACTGATGCACACAACGATAGTCAACCATTCCCTGTTGTCACCTGCTGGAATGTTCACATTTCTGGAACCCCTTTTTGCTACAACTTTTAGGGTACTATTTTTCCCTATTGCCTGGACCCCAGTTTCATCCATATTCCATATGTGAGATGCTTCATATCCATGAGAGGTAATCACAGTGGTTAATCCACTATAAAAATGTGAACATGATTTGTGGTTTAAGCCAACGCATCTCTTCATTTCTAAACCTTCACCAAGTCTTAACACCACATCTGGATGTCGGGACTTGAAACATTCCCACTAGGTTTGGCCAAGAAGGTCATCTTTGAAAGGATGTTGCCGTGGGAATCGTTGCACAATGTCTCTTACTGTATTCTTGAGGATAGGTAAGGTTACTGAAAATGCCATCTCTTGCATTTTAAAACACTAGGTTTTAAGTTCCCGTTCCTCTACCTCTGTTAGGTAGGGATCATGACCATGTCTTTTGGTCCTTGTCTTCCCTGACATCCAATCCCTAACAGATGAGGCAGGAATAGAGAAGAACTTGGATGCATTTCTAATTGATCTTTGTCCTGATTTAATACTCTGGATAGTAGTTTGCATCAATTCTTCAGTCCATTGGCCTCTAGTATAACCTTTTTGTACAACAAATTTTCTCTTTGAAATAGGTTTTTGTAAGGGCTTTGGTTTTGGTTTAGCTGAAGGCTTCAAACTGTACGATGCAACTTGAGGCTTTTGAGCTTGAACTCGGTTACGCTTTTGAGGACCTCTAGCCATGGCTACCACTCCATCCAGGCTACCACTGCACCGGAAACAACAATATGCAACTGTGACTTCACTACCAACCAGTTTGGAGTCCCTCACCTGCTACAACAAATTCCTCACGATTCAATTTCAATTTCTTTTGTCAATATTCCATCTCCTCCAAACATGATCAGAATTATGTCATCAGTTAGAATGCAAGCAACAAATGCAAGCAACAAAGGTACACAAGCTCATAGAGAAATACTCCTACTAATTTACAAGCTTTCGTAATTTATTTGTCTGTTCAAAAATTACAGATGTACGCAGCATATCATCACCTCATTAATTTGAGCGTCACAAGAGAAGATGAAGAGCTCGCAATTAAGACGAGGTCCAACAACGTTTTGAAGTAAGGATGAAGAGCTTAACATCGACTACACATCAAGATTTGTAACAAGAAACCAAGAAATGAGTTAATGTCAAACTGCTTAACCTCAAGTGGTGTAAGAAGATTTGTACCTTTCTACAAGTCTGCTTCAACAAGGCATTCGCAGAGAAAGGCTTAGGCGTCCACTGGTAGGTCACTATCCTCGACATTGGAATCGGCAAGCACCGAATCATAAACTACTTCAATGCCGTCGGCTGGCCACCAACCATCCCGTCTCACAGCGCGAGGATGTCGTCTCCACATTACACAAGCGCAAGACCGACCTCTTCATCAAGCTCCTCGAATCCGGAACCCTCCCCCTTCGCTCCAGCGTCGAGGCCCTAATCAATGAAGCGCTTGCCGCACTACTACACGTGCCACACTGTTACACTTGCCACACTGCTAACTTCAAACCCTTATCACACTGCTAACTTCTAACCCTTGCCACATGCTAACTTCTAACCCTTGCCACACTGCTAACTTCTAACCCTTGCTACACTGCTACCATCTCGTTCTCTCAAATGGATTCACAACATTGTCCAAAAAAACGCTCATGAGTGAGTATTAGTGACAATGAAGAGGTTGTGCATGAGTGTGACTAAGATTGGAGACATTGTCGAGAAGCAAGCTCATTGAGTCAAATGGCAATGGCGAGGAGTGCTCACAGCAATGGCGATGGCGAGGAGTGCTCACAGCAATGGCCATGGCGAGGAGCGCTCGCAGCAGAAGGAAGCAGAAGGAAGCAGAAGGAAGCGGGGGTTCAAGATTTGGACGGTGGAGATCACCTCTAAAAAATTGGAAGGATGAGATTAAAAGAGCACGGAGATTGAACGGTCGAGATTAAAAGAGCACGGAGATTGGACGGTCGAGATTAAAAGTGAACGGTGACAGCACGGTAAAGTGCACGGTGAGTGGCTCTGAGCGGTAAGTGGCCTATATACGATATATCAATCATATCCACTATCATGGAAATTCAAAGGGACGGGAACAACTGGATGTCTGTCAAAAAAGTGGGTGCAGCCCAAAATAAAAAAGCCTCTTTCAAAATGTCTACAAAGACCAAGGACGGTCAGTCCGTCAAGTCAGCTAATTGTTGCTGAGAATGGGTTCAAGATTTTATTTTATTTTAAAAGCCCAAGTATGTGACCAACAAGGTAAGCGGACGGCTTAGTTATTTGTGCCGCGATTTGGAAGTCACCCTATTTGCGCCACGATTCCAAAGCCACTTTCTTTGTGCCACGATTTAGAAGTCATTTTATTTGTGCCGCTATACGGAAGTCACTTTATTTGTGCTACTATATATATTAATAATAAAATGTACTTATCAAAATTTCACATGGCACAAATAGCTAGTAAGGGCGATCTTTACTAGTAGAAAGGGTGGTCTATGGGCACAAAGAAAGAGTGCGAGAGTATGGTGTCCAAGGCCCATATTACCACTCGTGAGCTGGTGCCGATGTGGGCCTTGGGTACCATACTCTAGCACTATTTCGCTTCATGCCCAAAGACCACCCTTTCTACTACATTCATTATAATATTTAATCCAAGTCACTCTAACTATTTACTCAAGGCTATACATTTTTACGCAAGGCAAATTTTTTTCTCAAGAATGAAGATTTTAGTACTACTCATATAGAAGAACATCCCTTAAACATACTTGGTAAAAATATTCATTCTTCGTAAAATAAAAATAATAAACATATAGTCATTATAAAACAATTAGTACATCTTGGATTAAATACTATGATAAATGTAGTGTTTACCTTAATAAGCACCAAGTACAATGAGAACTTTTTTAAAACACCCCGACTTTAATAACCAGCATACATGAGTTCAAAAGTTGACATTTGGAAAGTGTATAATCACATGTGTACAGTACAAAATAGCAAATAAAGAAACGTGATATGCAAGGGGTGTGATAGTAACAAGGTCAGAGTGTATTATGGGAGGGAGGGAGTACATGAGAATAATCCATCATCCTCAAAACATGGAAAAGTGATAACATGCTTAACATTGAAAACAGATTACATCAATTGTATAGAGAGGAAGCCTGCGTTGTGAAGGTTACGTTATTTGATTGATTAAGAAATTTAAAATCCTAAAATCTAAATTCTAAAATCAAAAAACATACTTTACATTTTTCTTCAAAGCATCAAACATTCACAGTTTCTCCTTCATTTTATTGGAATACGTGAATCCTGTGTTGAAATGTTTTTTTAACCCATTATTTTGCTGTAACATTGGCACTCCTCAGTCCTGTTCCACTATGTGTACCATGGATTAACGTCAAAAAAGCCCCACGGGCCTTTTCAAAAGGAATATTTGAGAAAAAAGTTTCATTTCTCAACCAAATCAAGCGAGACTTGTTGCGTTGGAAAGCTATTGAAAAAGCAATCTAGATTCCAAATTTTCGCCTCATTTGAGAGATTGTGGAATCATTGGTAAGCAATCAAAGTTATCAAATTGAACAAGTTTTGAGGTTGGGGCAGCTGAAGTTCAGCAGTGCCGCAGTGCTACAGTGCTAGCCAGCAGTGCACTGCAGAGCCGTTCTTGCAAAAAAAATTAAAAAAATATGTATTTTTATTTTTATTTTATTTTTGCAAAAAAATTTAGATTCTTTCCGGGCTGCCCTCTTGACGTTTAAGGGTTAACACCAAATTATATATAATTTTAAAAACTGCTCTCTTTAAAGGAACAACGATTTGGGTCAATTCAAAATTGGAGTGACTTTGTGACATCAACCCCAAAAGGATTGGAGGGTTTGAGTTATCTCTTGTTTTCTTGATTAGCTCTTGTAACAAGCTCAATTCCTTGTTGGTAGGTTTAATTTTTAAATTTTTTTTGAAATAAATGACGAACATTTCATTGCACGAAACGAACATCACAAGAACTAGATGGCACGCCACTAGCGAAGAAGAAAGTAGGTTTTAATTTTGACGATCAGCATTAATGAAATTATAGAAGACTTCCGTAGCTTTCATATGAAATAATGATCAACAAAATTGCACATTTTTTGAAAAAATGCCACCATTGAGAAGATTGATGAAACTCGATTGGGGTATTTTGTCCATATGTTGAAATTGGATTGTTAAAAAGTACTCCAAAAATATGAAATTTTTACCATGCATAGAGATCATCATTTTGAACATGTGCAAAACATTTCACATGATTTGAAGGTATCAGGAGGATATGAGGGTTTGAAGTCAAGATAGCTTCCCTAGAGATAAAAAAAATCACCAAAAATCGCACAATTCATGAATTTCTGATCAAGAAGTACCTATTGATTCAATTCCAAAAGAATTTAGGATCTCTTTGTTACTCACCTTACATTTCAAGGCCTAACAACTTCAATTCTATCATTATCTGGTTCTATAAGTTGCGTCATGGCTTTATGGTCCTTTAAGGGATTAAAAGAATTACTTGTAACATGTTTAGTATGGATTGGAAGGTTGTCAAAAGCTTTTTTTTTTGAACTAGAGAAAAACATTGAAGTATCATATATAAGAAGTTGTATACAAATGTAATAATAGAGATTTTAAGAGTGAAATGGATTTTAAACCACCTTTAAAAAAAAGCGGTTTAGAATTCTACAATCCTAATATCTTTTTTGATGTCACATTTATATGCAATACTTTATTAATGTGATGTTACAAAACTATGCATTATGAGGTGTATTATTAAGAGCATTTTAAATATGTAGCATATGAAACTAACACCTGCAAAACTAAACAATCTATTCTACATTCTAAAAACTATATATTTGTGTTGAAATTTTTATGTCTAAAATTATAGATAAAACTTTAACCTAAAAAATTAAATTATTTCTTCTAAAGAGATTTTCAAAATAACTACATACATAAAACATGATTATAATACATTAAATTATGGAAAAAAGCCCACTTCTTTAGAGATTAGAAAGTCCTAGGAACTCGGGTTGCCAATTATGAATATCAAATTGCATCTATAAAATTAAATTTACTTATACTAATATCATCATTATTTTAAAATTCTTATATATATATATATATATATATATATATATATATATATATATATATATATATATATATATATATTTATATATTTATATATTTATATATTTATATATATATTTATATATATTTATATATATATTTTTTAAATTTTTATTTTAAATTCAATTTTATTTAGTGAAAAGAAAAGAAAATCTAAAAATCGTTGAAAAGATTTTGTAATCATATAATATTATTTATGAGTTACTTTTTCAAAAAAATTGATAAGCTGATTTTGAGGATCATCACCCAAGCTTAAATGTTAAAGCTTTTTGATGAACATATTTTCACTACATGCTTCTAAAAAACTAACTGATATAGCTTTGAAAATCCATATCATTCAAAAGTTAATTAATTTTAAATTTCGGTGAACATTAATGGTAACAATTGAAATTCAAGAAGCACATAAGAGCCGCAAGGGATCAAAGCATTGTATAAAAGCTAGGAGTTATTTAATGTTTAAAGGAAAAAGAGAACAAGAAGTAGTATCTAAATCTCTTATCTAAAGGATGAAATGTCAGTGTTCTCATTTCAAAAGTCATTTTCACTTCCTTGATTCGTTTCAAAAAAAAGTATATAATTCAAGTTATTCCTCTTTGACTTACTATGTTCTTGTATTATGGGATGCACATAATATGAAACAAGCAATGAATGGTAGAAGATGTGTTAATATATAGAATATTGTAATACTTTGTGTCACAACTACCCAATTTGGACAAGGGTGAGAACGTTTAGGGATTCAGTGACCATGTCAATTAAACCATTGAAGAGTAGAAACAAAATTACATTTTGGACATATTGGATGAAATTCATCCAATCCATAAAACTCTAGCAGTCAGTCCTAAAAAAATATTCATTATCCAACTTGTAAATGTAAAGATTAATCGACTTGCGATTAATTGATTTGGGGTACTTTATAGTGTAAAGGGGTAAATGTTATTTGATGGGATTTTGGTCCCATAGTTGGTTTTTTGTACTTAAATCAGTTTATTAATTGAAGATGGGACAAAAGTCCACGTGTTTGCTCCAAGGCATCTTGGAAATTTACTAGAGAAACAAAAAAACCAAAACTACAAAAGTATTGGTTAGAGATGATCTTGAACTACCAAGGTGATGGTGGAGAGGTAGTATTCAAAATGAGTGGTAGGCGGTTCAATTTTTGGCTCTCCATTTGATTGAAAACCCTCGTCGTAGATTCTTGAAAGCAATTCGTGTCTCAAATAAATAAATAATAAAAAACAAACAAGAGAAGTAATTGCCACTAAGACGCAAGTTTCAATTTACGCACTTCACTATATAATCATGCATTTAGCCCCCATGTGCATTAAAAAAAATCTTAAAAAATCTCTAAAGAAAAACTATTTTTGTTTTTATACAATCCCTTACATTGGAAACAAACAATTCATTTTTTTCTATCCTTATCTATGTCTTTTATTTTTTATTTTTTTCTTTCTTGTCTTCTTCTTGTCTTCCTTTGTGTTTTTCTTCTTGTCTATTTCTTTTCTTCTATTATTTCTACATTCTTTTCTTTTTATTTTTGGCTCTTCTTGTGCAGCCACGCATCCCACACCCGCACCAAGTTTTTTTACTTTTTTTTTTTATGTAATTTTTATTTTTGTGTTAGGTTTTTGGTTCCTCGGTTGTTGGGTGCGCAACCGCGCACCCTATCTCTTCTCTCTCCTCTCCCTGTCCTTTCTTCATATAAAATATTTAAAAAATGAAATAAAAATAAAATAAAATAACATGTAGGGTAGGTGTAGCTGCTCGTTGTACCCTAAACAATGGCGGAAGAAAAAAATCAAAAAATTAAAAAAAATTAATTAATTCTTTTTTCTATTCTCGGACGTTGGATGCACGGCCGCACACCCTATTCCTTCCCTCTCCCTCTCCTCTCCCATATATATGAGGAGAGGGGAGGGAGAGGGAGAGGGGAAGGGGAGGAGAGGCAGGGATAAGGCACAGCCGCGCATCCAACGTCCAAAAATAGCAAAAAATCATTTTTATTTTTTATTTGTATTTACTATTTTAAAATTAAAATCCCGCTGTTGTTTAGAGTGCAGCTAGTAGCTGTATCCACCTTGGATATTTTTTTGTTTTTTCTTCTTTTGTTTTTTTTACATGAAGAGAAAGAAGGGAGAGGGAGAAAGAAGGAATAGGGTGCGCAGCCGCGCACCCAACAACCGAGAATATATATATTCAATGATTTTTTTGTTTCTTTGCCGCCGTTTAGGGTTTAGCTAATAGTTGTACCCATCTTGATTTATTTTTAAATTTTACTTTATTATTATTTGGTAGGATTAAGCGACACGAATCGTAAGCTAAACCCTAACAAAAAAAACCTCGGTGTGAGTGTCTGATTTGTGACTACACAAGAAGAGCCAAAAATGGAAAGAAATGATAACAAGGAAGACAAGAGGAAAGACAAAAGAAGGACAACAAAGAAGACAAGAGGAAGACAAAAAAGAAAACAAGAGAAAAGAAAAGATAAAAGAAAAGATATGTAGAAAAACAAGAGGTGTTTATGAAGATAGGAGTTTTACTAATGCAAATGAAATTGGAGCTCTCCACCCAACCGTAGAGGTATGATCAAGATATGATCAAGAGCCTCACCGCCGAGCTCTTATACAATGGTCTAAGTGACTTAGACCATTCACACCAAGTGTGAACACACGTAGTCAATTACTTACAAGACTACGGCTATTACCGCCAAAACGGCTATGACGATTATGACGGCTACTACGGAAACTACGGCTACGCCGCTTACAAGTTGTTAACTAACAACTTTGTCAAAGTACATAACTAACACATGTTCTAATAGGAATTATTAACACGGTAAATGTACTTCTAACACTCCCACTTAATGACATATTAGATACTAGTTCAATTTAATGATCCTCATTATTTCTTTGAACCGACTATGTTTCTCACGTGTAAGTCCTTTGGTCAAAACATCTGCAACCATATCCTAAGTCCCACAAAAAACTAAGTCAATCTTACCCTCTTCAATCTTCTCACGAACAAAATGATGATGAATTTCAACATGTTTCGTTCGAGCGTGGAATGTAGGATTCTTTGAAAGAGAGATGCAACTTTGATTGTCGCTGTAAATGGTCATCGGAACATCTTGCAGAAATCCAGTGTCTCTGAAAAATCGTTGAAGCCAAATTGCCTCTTTAGCAGCATGTGTAGCTGCCATATATTCGGCTTCGGTGGTTGATAAAGCAATTGTTGGTTGCTTCTTGCTGTTCCAACTGATAGCACCACCGTACAATAAGAATGTGTATCCGGTAGTGGATTTGCGAGTGTCAATGTCTCCCGCATAGTCCGCATCACAATATCCAACCACTTGTGAAATTGGACTCCCACCGTAGCTAAGTCCATGATCCATCGTACCCTTGAGGTAGCGAAAGATCCGTTTGACTGTAGTCCAATGTAATGGTCCCGGATTCGTCATGTATTGACTAACCACACCCACTGCATATGCAATATCAGCTCGAGTGCCAATCATTGCATAAACCAAACTACCCACCGCACTCTGATAAGGAATACTCACCATTGAGTTTATATCCTCACTAATTAGTGGAGCCATGTCCTTTGACAATTTACTGTTGGCGTCTAAAGGAGTAGCTAAAGATTTGCAGTCTTCCATACCGTATCGCTTCAGGATGGATTGAATGTACTTCGTCTGACTGATGTGAATCATGCGATGTGTCCGATCCCGAGTGATCTGCAGGCCCAAAATGTAGAAGATCTCTCCAAGATCCTTCATGTCAAACACTTTGGAAAGATCAACTTTGGTTTTCAAAAGAAAACTCAAGTCATTACAAACTCACGACATATAGTGCAATGATAAGATAAAGTGTTGCATTCCTCAACACATAAATGTTAGGATTTGCATGACTCTTCTTCAAACCAATCAATTCAAAGTATTGGTCAATTTTCTTGTACCAAGCCCTTGGTGATTGCTTGAGTCCATAGATGGTTTTAGAAAATTTACATACCATGTCTTCTTTGCCTTTGGATGAAAAACCTTTTGGCTGATCCATGTAAATTTCCTCTTCAAGGTCTCCATTTAGAAACGTCGTCTTGACATCCATTTGGTGAATTTCGGCATCGTCTATAGCAGCAAGTGCTACAAGAGTGCGAATTAAAGTCATCTTTGCAACTGGAGCAAAGATCTCGGTATAGTCTATACCTTCTTTTTGGAGGTATCCCAACGCTACGAGTCTCGCCTTGTAGCGCTCCACCGATCCATCCGCGTTGTACTTGATCTTGTAAATCCATTTGCAACCAATGGATTTGCGATCCTTTGGTAATAGCACAAGCTCCCAAGTCTTGTTGTCGATGAGACTTTGAAATTCTAATTCCATTGCCTCCTTTCATTTCGATGAATCATCCCTTCTCATAGCTTTAGATATGGTTAATGGCTCATCAATGCTTGTATGAAAAGCATGAGCTATACATACTGAATCTATGACTGTCGTGATAAGAATTGAAGCACTTGAAGTTGACTCCGCTTGTGCTCGTGCAATCTCTCGAGCTCGTGAACGAGTAATTCTAGGGGAAGGTGGAGTAGGAGAGATGGACTCTACTCTTGAGTTTGTGAAACTTTACGTGCCTCCGAACGAATTTGTTTGACAGAAAGTGGACGTTGACCAGTTGAACTAACTAAATCTCCCTTTTTTTCCTCACCTTCATTCTCCGATTCGGATGAAGAGTCCTCTGATTCAACAAAATTTTCAACTTTGATGATACGTTCTAGAGGTTCATTACTAATCTCAACTATCCCTTCCTTTTCCTTAGTTTCTCTCACCTCTACAAACTTGACATCCCTACTCTTGACAATTGTCTTCTTCTCAGGATTAAAAAGTCTGTAGCATTTGGATCCCTCATAATATCCCAAGAAAATACATTTAACACTCTTCAAGTCCAGTTTGGTACGTTTCTCATCTGAAACGTGAGCATATGCTTCACATCCAAAGACTCGAAAGTGTTCAACGGTTGGTTTCTTACCAGAACAAGCTTCTTGTGGAGTCTTGCCTTTCAAAGCTGATGTAGGTGCTCGATTAAGCACATATACTGCCATATTGATCGCCTCAGCCCAAAATACATTAGAAAGCCCTGCATGTTGAAGCATACACCGTGCACTTTCAACAAGTGTCCGGTTCTTGCGTTCTGCAACTCCATTCTGCTGCGGAGTGTAGGGCGTGCTAAACTGACGTTGAATGCCATGTTCTCGGCAAAAATCATTGAAAGCCTTTGATGTATACTCACCCCCGTTGTCAGACCGAAGTGTTTGGATTTGACACCCCGTCTCGTTCTCCACAAATGCCTTGAATTCTTTGAATTTATCAAGGACTTGCGACTTTTGTGTTAGAAAATACACAAAGGTTTTTCTGGTGAAATCATCAATGAAAAAGACAAAGTACTTAGCTCCTTCATGCGTCGGTGTTTTCATTGGTCCATTGACATCGCTATGTACCAATTCGAGGATGCGAGTAGCCCTCGTACCGCCATCTTTAGGAAATTTGTCTCGATGTTGTTTGCCATAAACACACCCTTCACAAAATTCAAGTTTTGAATTCTTACCCATGTCAAAATCACGCACAAGGTTGTCTTCTTTGAGTTTCTTCAAGTTGTTGATGCACAAGTGTCCATATCGTTGATGCCAAAGGTCGGCCTTCTCTAAGCCATGCTTCGCCAACGATAGATGTGCCTCCAATGATTTCTGCACCAATCCTTGCAACAAGTACAAAGTTCCCGAACGAACTGCAGAGAATGAAATGTCATCCTTCATGAACGTGAAGATATCTGCTACATCATCAAATGTGATGCGGTATCTTTGATCCCTCAACTTGCTCAAAGAAATAAGGTTTCTACGTAAACCTTCAACATGTAGGATGTCCTGTACATCTATACAATCACCATGTAGAAATTGAAAGGGGATCGAACCTTTCCCTTTGATAACCAAGTCTCTATCATCTCCTAAAGTGACAGTCCGACTTAGTCATAGGTTTTCGTACTTAGAAAACCATGCTCTACATCCGGTCATGTGCTGAGAAGCACCCGAGTCAAGGTACCACATGTCACTTGACACTGACGCAGATAAAGCAGCTACAAAAGCCGTGTCATCTTCTTCGGTTTTAACAGTATTAGCTTGGTTCTTTTGAAAACTTTTCTTCAGTTTTCCAGACTTAAAGTCTCTCTCTTTGGTCCGACACTCCTTTTCGTAATGTCCTTTCTTACCACAATATCTACACTTGGCATTCTTTTTGTGATCATGAGAGGATTTACTTTCACCATGGCTATGGTTGTACGACTTATCTTTTTTCGTTACCATGAGTGCCGCCTCCGAGGATGAACCGCTCCCTTGATGTCGCGATTCTTCTTGTTGTAACTGTGCAGTTACCATCTCCATTGTCAAAGCACTGGGTTCCTTTGTCCCGAGTGTCACCACCAGTGTCTGGTATGATTCCGGAAGACTCCCCAACACCGTCATAATCATCCAAAGGTCCGAAACCTTCTCCCCGATTGATGCAAGTTGCTCGGCAAGTTCCCGAACTTTGTTGATGTGGGCCGCGATGCTATCTCCTTCGCTCATCTTAATGGTGAAAAACTGTTGCAAAAGAAATAAAAGACTGGCCGCATTTTTGTGCTCATACAGAGTCTCTAAAGACTCCCAAGCCACAGCAAAGCTTTCGGCTTTGCTAACATTAAGAAGTTGTGAATCCTTCATGTGTAAGCAAATACATGACAATGCCCTCTCATCTAGATCCTCCCATTTCTCGACATCTTCTGGAGTCACTCCAGGTCCAAAAGGTTTTTGCACTCTTCCGGAAACAATTTTCCAGAGGCCCTTGTCTATAAGGATGAACTTAATTTTAAGTTTCCAAATGTGCCGATTTTCTCCGTCAAACTTCTCTATCATGCGGTACTCGGTAGCCATTTTTCAATGAAGGTACCAAAAATAGAAAAAAATATGGAAGAAAATAACAGAGGGATAGAAATGAAGTCTAGGTAAAACAAACTCCAAACTATGGGTAACTTTGGATATTTATAGGAATTCTAAAATATTTCCAAAATACCAAAAACACCGGATTGGGTGCGTGTAGGATTGTGCCACCGGCGTCCTCAAAAAATTTCAACTTCAAACTCCCAATTTTCTAGAAGTTACAGCAATCTGAATCAAGGCATGTCCAATAGAATTGAAAAAACTCACGCCTTTCTTGATTTCTTCACTCCCTGGAGTTGCTGGAGTTGCTAGAGTTGAAAATTGCCGCGTTCCCGTAGTGCCGTGTTCCCGATACGCGTTCCCGAGGGGCTGCCCGACAGTGTTTACTGCCCAACTGCAGCTACTACTGCCCGATTGCAACTGCTGCTCCCAATTGCAACTGTTGCGCCACTGCAACTGGTCTATGCAGCTGCAAATGGCTGCTCTTCTTGCTACTGCCACTATAAAAAATCGCACGTTGCTTCTTCAAGAGCTACCGAGGATTCTAAATTTTGGATTTAAGTTCTCAGAAGTAAAGTCGCACAAAATAACTCCCTCAAGTTGATCGATTGATCAAGTCCTCTAAAACAACCTCACAAGAAATCTTCTCAACCCGCGAAGGGCAAACATGAGCACCAAGCTCTGATACCATGTAGAAAAACAAGAGGTGTTTATGAAGATAGGAGTTTTACTAATGCAAATGAAATTGGAGCTCTCCACCCAACCGTAGAGGTATGATCAAGATATGATCAAGAGCCTCACCCCCGAGCTCTTATACAATGGTCTAAGTGACTTAGACCATTCACACCAAGTGTGAACACACGTAGTCAATTACTTACAAGACTACGGCTATTACCGCCATAACGGCTATTACCGCCAAAACGGCTATGACGATTATGACGGCTACTACGGCAACTACGGCTACGCCGCTTACAAGTTGTTAACTAACAACTTTGTCAAAGTACATAACTAACACATGTTCTAATAGGAATTATTAACACGGTAAATGTACTTCTAACAAGATAAAGATAAGGATAAAATAAAAATAAATGAATTGTTTGTATACAATGTAAGTGATTGTAGAAAGACAAAAATTGTTATTCTTTAAAGAAATTTTTAGTCAATTCTTTAAAACCAGATTTTCTCATGAAATGAACGTACTTGGCCAAGTGTATAAGTAGCAAATTTTTTGTTCACTATGGAATTGAATTAGTAACAATCCTAGGCATCCCACCAACAATACGGATTGTCAATTTTTGCACGAGTTTTTGCAGTAAGTTTTTGAGCAAGGAAGTGGATCATGTATTATTAAAATCAATAGCAATGCTTTTCGACTTCAATTTGCATGCTAAAGGCAAATTTTTTTTTGAAAGTCTCTGTGTTGTGAAGATGGATTATAAGATGCCAAAACTTCTAAACTGCAACATAAAGTCTTCTACCATAAACTTGCACTTTGACACCCCTAGTGTTTAGTGAATTATTTTTTATCCTCAGTTGTTGTAATGGCAACATGTGTCCAATGGTGGGCTTGCTAAACCTACTAGTATGGCAAGAAAAATTTAATTGAAAATGCTAAACTGGCCAATTTTTTTAATAGACTATCAAAACAATTTCCTAAAATTTACAAAATTTCAATACAATATTTACAATTTGCAAGATTTAGAAAAAGAATGTACTTATACTTGTCAATTATGTGAATGATACCTTGTATTATTGGCTAAGTATACACGTAAAAAAATGGGCTCTCTTTAAATTGTACTCAAATTTCTTTTATTCTTATAGTTGGACTACAATTTGGAAGAAAAAACTAAATTTACCAACATTTCAAAAATCATTAGTCTACAACAAACCCTATAACCAAACAAGATGATTGACATTCAAAATCAATTATACTTCCACATCATCTTTTTAAGTTTATGCTATAGATACCCTTGCAATGAGGGCATAAAAGCCCTAGTCTTGAGCATCCTATTTTTTATTTTATCCTTTCATCTTGATATTTAATTAATTAATGATAGATGAACCTCAAAACCCAAATTTTGAGTGAAAATTTGGTGTTATAGTTGTATGATAAGCACACAAAGATTTAATAAAAAGACTTTGACCTGGATTTCATTGAATAATATATATGTTAACACATTTTGAGTGTCTTACCCTCCAATGTGTATTTTGGGTAGCTGTGAAAGTTTACCATAAAAAGTATACAAAATTCATTTTTTGAAGTTGTCATACAAATGAAAGTTGTAGATGATGAACTTGGATGGCATCCATATAGTTTTATCAAGTATTTATGTTAAGATATATATACATTCTATTTTGGAAGATTTTGTCTATACAATTACGTTAAAAATACAAAATAAGTCATTATTTTATGAATTTTGAAGTGATTAGCCAAAAGAGTATAATCATCAACATTGAATTAAAATAATAGGATTATTATCTATTACCACGTCCTTTTATCACTTCTAGAAAGATCTCAAGACACCTTTACAAAACTATAATAGCACTCAAGTGAACAAATTCACCACTTTTGAAACATCATGATTTTAGCATTCATAATGAATTTCAACAATAATGTATCAAAAATGTAATTTTAGTGAATTTCTAATGCAAAACTTAAAAACTCAATTGAAAAAAATTCATTTATATTTTTTCAAACTTTACCACAAATGTCTTCTAATCAACATGCCTTACAATTATTTTTGAAAACAAAATTCAAAAACCACTTTTTAAATACAAATTTTTTGAGTACTTAGGAGTTAAATATGCCATATTTTGGTAAAGAGCTAGACAAATTTTGAATAATATTTAATTGAGAGGTGACAATTAGAGCATAATTGTAGTTGAAATTTACATCAACTCAATTTGGAGGGAAGTGAGTGTATGGGGATAGAGAGTGTAAGGTCCAAAATGTGCCAAATTCTAGTCAAATTTAGATAAAGTTTGAAAAAAAAAATAGATATAATTTAGCTTATTTGTGAGAAGGGGTAACATGAATTTTAGATGAATGTTAAAGGAGAGGTGAAAAATGAAAATTTAATTTTATTAAAATATGAAACAACTCAATTTTAAAGATGGGTGGTGGCAATGAGTCCTCAATATGCCAAAATATTGATTAAATTTCATTTTAAAAACATTATGTGGTTAAAAAAATTTAATTGATATTATTAATAAAAATGATTTTTTTGATAATGAATTATTAAAAAATAAAAAACAAAAATGATACGAAAAGGTATAAAATGATATCTTTTTTAAGGTAATACATCTTTTCAGAAAAACATATTACCAAAACATGAACCGACAACTCATATATTTGATTTTATGATGATTTATAAAATCTCATATTATTATAAAAAAATAAAATTAAACTCACTAATTCATGTCGAAGGCTCTTTTATTAATTTAACATGTTTCGAATATAGTCTGATGCAATAAAAAATATTTGCAAACTAAAGAAAAAAAATATTATTTACACAATTTTAATCCAATTAATTAATGAAAATTTCCAAAGTTTATAAATTTTTAATTTTATAAGTTCATCACATTTATCAATTTAAAATATCTACAAAATTTACAAGAAACTAAGTTTAATACATGCTTGAATCCAATGCCATAATGTCATGAAAATGTACAATTTTAATGAATTCTTGTATTGAAATAAATGATAGTTTAAATTTTATTGAATAAGTTCCTTTTCCTTTGTTTTTTATGAAATGAGAATTGTTCTTCAAGTTTGAAGGCCTTCATTTTTTACCTTCAAATAACAACTAACATGATAATATACAAGTTTAATTTTATTTTATAATAGTTGGTTATTTATTCAAACAACAATTTTTAAGATTAGAGTGACCATTTTATAGTTTTATTTTATTAAATAAATAAAATTGAATGTGAATAAATGGATGATGCATGTATTATGGAGACAGGATTTGGTGCATTGTTGACTCCAGAAGAAGAAGGGAGAAAGAATGAATTAATAATCAAATTGTCAAAAATAAATGTAAAAACATCAAAAAATGATGCTCAAATTACTAACAAAGAAAAAGATGAAGGAAATGAAACTCCAAGTAAGAGAGAAGATTTTAGTAAAGACAATGAAGATTGGAGCCCAACCGCAATTTCTTCCCTTTTGGATGCATGTAGTCACTATAATAAAAATACCACCCAATCTAGCAAATTGGATACGGATTGTGTGTGGAAAGAAATATCAAAAGAAGTTAGTGGACGATGTAAAAGTTCAAAGAAACCTAAAGATCTTGAACAATGCAAATTAAAAGTAAAAGTAATGCAAGGTAGATACAATCGAGAAAAGATGGCAAAAAAATTTAATCCAAATGAATGTAGTAGTTGGGAATGGTATAATACCATGAACTCATTTATTAGTGAAAATCCTCACTTCATGGCTAATGCAAATGCGAATGCTAAAAATACCAACCAAAGAGTTAGCATGAACAATGATGTTTTAAGCTCAAGAACAATATATGATATAAATGACAAACATGTTGAAAAGTCAGTTGTAGAACAAAATACATCAAGAAAATCACCTTCAAATGAAGGAAATGGAAAGCTTCTTGAAATTGATAAAAAGGAAGATTTTGATTTAAAGTTCTATGAGGATGAAAAATGTGTTCAATACACAAACCTTTCAACTCCAACAAGTCCTAAGAGCCCAAGGAGTTTTATGAAGGTAAAATGGAGAGATTCAACTCCACTACAAATGAGCCTCATGGATAAATTTAACGAAGATCAAATTTGTCAAGATAGTTTGTCAAATGCAAAGCCTTTAGATTCCCAAGATGGAAAAAAAAAAATTCTTACTTGTTAATGAAATCAAAGAAAAACTTTTGAATTGTGAACAAGGAACCTCAAATAATATTAGTACACTAGATAGAAAAGGTAAAGGTGCATTAAAAACTTTTGATTCATGTTCTGACAATTCCACCAATTGTTTTGGAAGTGATACGACGGATCAAGATAGCGCAACATCGAGTCCTATAGTTTTAAGGTCATCTCAAACTAAACGCATGTCAAATAAACTTGATGATATTGGTTCAAGTGATAAGGATGGTGAAAACCAACACATAGGTAGATTTAGCGTAACCGAGTTATCTAGATCTATTAATTGCAACTATAAGCGAATATGTGTTGAAAACATAACAAATGTAAAGCGTGGAAATGAAAATAAAGAGGTTTTTAAAGAAATCGTACCAAAAATAGATGAACCCAAATCGCACAGCATTGTTCAAAAAGCAAGAACACAAGATCAAAGTTTGGCTACAAACATTGTAAGAAATGAGGAACAAATGGCTATAAACATTGCAAGAGCCGACTTAGAAGCACATTCAGCTAAGATGTTTTCAAAAGGAAGCTCTTTAGCATCCTTAACATCACAAAGTAAATCTAGTTATTCTATAAAACAAAAAAAAAGATTACATATTTTTCCAAAATACAAATATACTCGAGGAAATCAATCATCTCGAGCTTTAATGACAACATTGATACGTGCTACAAATAACATACCACAATTTAAAAAGAGGGTGAGGCCTTTAAATCGGGCCTTTTTAGCACATGAGCCAAATATGGTTACTGCATTGATGACATTTGGAGCAATGATACAACAATTAGAAAAGAATCACATTGTTCTAATGGAAAGAATTTTAAACGAACAATCGAACATACTAAAGGATTTTGTAAAGACATTAAAATACAATCATCAAGTAAGAGAGGTAAATTACATTTAAATTTTTAAAAAAACATAAAGTATAAAAATATTACTATGAATTTATTTTTTATCCGCAAATAAATGGTAGCACAAAAATATACATTATATTTTATATTGGTCTTAGTATTAAAAAAATCAAATTTCCTATATTTTATTTTTTGCAGGCTACAATGGTAGGTTTGGTTGTGAGGTTTTTATTATCTATTTTTTTAATTGGAATAATTTTATTTGGAACATCCAAAACAACATCAAGTTGGATGCCAATGGGTTTTCAATCTAGTGGTTGGTATGGAAAAAACATTGATGACAATTTTTCTCAATTAGTATGGGTTGGATGTTTTTTAATTGTCCTTTTTACACAATTATTATGGACATCTTTCAAAAGAAGACCAATAACACCTATGCATTCTTAATATAAAGCTAACAATTGTATATATGTTTCGGTTGAATAAATCTATCATCATTTTGTCATTTTGTCTATCATCTTGTCTACTTACATAACTTACATAAAAATGACTCATTATTATGAAATTTCACTAATTTAAGCATTTACATGATATAAAAATAACTAATATGGCATATGTCATTGTCAAAGCTATAGCGGCACCACTTGTACTAAATTCCTTTTTTGATCACATGTCTATTTTTTAATTTTAGATGATGAAAATACTTTGAAATTCAAATTTTTGAACCTTGTAAGTTCAAATCTTGTGAAAACCTTTGTACACTTTCATCCTTTAAGAATTCTATTGTAAATATCATTAAATATTTGTTGATCCATTAGTTGTAAGACTCTACATATGAACACAAAATAAAAATACAAAAAACAGATAGCTATTTTATTGTTTGTTTGGCCATCATAAACTATCTTTTTACTAATAGTTTTTATCTTGGTTATTGTCTTTGTTGATAAACACTTTTACAAATTACATAAATTACAAAATATTGTTGAATAACATAAAATTCTTACTTAAAATATAGATTAGAAAGAAAAGCAATTTATATATGTCATCTAAAGAAGTTTAGTTTTCTTCATTTACATGAACTCAAATATGATATCTATGAACTAAAAAATTCAAATTCTACCAAAATTTCAACCACTTTCTATTAGATTATAAACAGAAAGTTGAAACTTAAAGGATAAAACTAAAATACACTCAGAACTCTTTCATGCCCTACTATGACCTAGTTAAGAACATGACATGTAGATTCTCCAATCACGTATGCAAAACATCAAATATTTCATAAAGATACCCTAAATATAAATATAATACTAGAGTGTTCAAAGTGTATTCTTCATTTATTGGATTGGTTCAACATTACCAAAATACATAAATAAATAAATTGTTAATTTTGACACTCTGTAGTGTGAAAAACAGAAATATCAAATTAAAAACAACACCTTGTGCAAATAAGAATTTTTTTCAATGAAACAATTGAATTCAAGCCTTTTGGGCGTTTACAATAGATTTTAATGCATTAATTAACTAGCTCAATGTTTTTATCCGTAGTTGTTGCTTTTAACTCTTAAACGTTGTTGCAGCCGATATAGTGGCACATGGATGTAACTGATCTGAAGTGAACTAAAGTATCATAGAGTAGATGAAGGAAATTTCATCCAATTTTTTTTGTGGAGGCTCTTCATTGATCATGCCACCACTTCGAGTTAAATTAAGGTCATTTAAGATATTTTTGAATTTCACATGAAGTCCCCAATTACACAAGGAGTCGTAAAAACGATTCACGAAATAGTGTATTTTGGATTTTCTATTTTTTTTCTAATTAAACTAAATTTATACTATAAAAATGAGTTTTATTGCACTTGAACTTAAGCTTTAAGCGTCCACACTAACATTTACCCGGTCAAACCTCAATCAATTTCTCACGTTTAAAATATAATATATTTCTTTGGTATTTTCTCATATAATTTATTGTAAAGCCGATTTACACTAACTTTTCATAATTAAATAAATTATAATTTTTTTCAAAGATTTCTCTTGTAATAGTTGTAGTACTTACAAAAATTTCTAAAATAGCATGAATTTTTTAGTAAAAATGTAAATAACACTGATGAACAACAAAATGTAGGTGGCATGGTTCTTGAGCTCACATAAAAAGAAATTTGATTTGATTGAAAAACTTTTTCTACAGTGTATATTGGAATTTTTGGGTTTTGAGCTTTTAACTATTGTAAAAAACACAATTTTAACAAATTTGAAGAACAATAAATTGGACTAAAAAGTAGAAGATAGCTCACACACTTTCCTCGATGGGACCATTTTCATTTGTAATTAGGAATTAGGTGAAAATCAATGTTTGACAAGAAAAACAATCAAACATGGCCCCAAGGGTTCCTTGCAAACTTTGGGATTGACTAAAAAATGAAGCTTACCAAGTTTTAGTTTCTACTCCACTTTAGATTTTGGGAAATCTACGAAAACTCAATGTTTTTTTAAAGTTAAAAGTTTATTGGTGTATCAATTTTTTTTAATTTAGATACATGTATGGTTTTTCATTTATTGATCTTTTCATCATTGTAATTTACACCTTTACTAAAAAACTTGGAAGAGGCTCGGCCTTCCTACTTAATTAATCTCACTACAATACTCGATCGCCTTCCTTGACTCTCATTTCTTCACATTCTTTTTTTATTTTTGTGGTTTTCTAATACTCCGCTCGACATATCTTGCAATGTCCTACAATAATAAGACATTGACATCGGAAATGTGTATCAGATCTGCATGATTGACCTATCAAATGTATAACCCCTCAAGGACCAAGGCTGATTTTTCAAGTTCGGTCAGCTCATTGTGGAATGAGTATTGATCCACAATTCTTGAGATTTTTTTGTGGTGATTCTACTCTTTGTTACAAAGATGGGATGGTAATTTGCGTATGTAGATGATGTATAGATCAAAAGATACAATCATGCAAAGGCAAAAAAACTAATTGCGGGCAACTCCTAAAAAATTTCATACAATGAGCTATGCATCCAAATTTTTGTACACAATGAGGTAACGCCCCGATATTCACAACTGCCAAATTCATTTTACCAGATCTGAGACTAAACTTTGCATTTTGGGCATTTTCAAAAAGTTTTAAACTTGGGCAACAAACCAAAAAAAAAATGCAACCAACTTTGAAGCTTATAATCTTACTATTGAAGAACCCTGAACGGTTGAATTTTTTAAGATTGTAATAAACTCAAGTTGGTTGAAATATTCTACGGTTGGATTGGTCAAAAAGATTTTAGATCAAAAACTATTTGTCTTTTTATGAGAAGGGGTACTTTGGAGTGTCTGGAGAGGAACATAGTTGTGGTCCTTTAGGGGATAAAGTTACATATTCACATGCAGCTAGAATAAGCAAAAATACATATCCGGTATCATTTCATCGAACTCATACACATACGTAGTCAAAAGTATTGTCTATGTTGTATACTCAGAGGCTCCAGATGAAGTACATTGCATACTCGAAATTGAAGAGTAAGATGCTTTTATATGCCCGACAAAATACGTGAGTGCATAAAAGCTATACCATTCTTTCAAGTACTCTTTCGATACTCTCCTTGACAAAAGGAACTGGCATTTGCCTGTGATGGATGTTAAATTTGCAATGTGCATCTTTTCAGGTTTGAGTCAGTTTATGCTGACTTTCTTAAAGTACTTGTGTAGGATGCAAACTTTCTGATATTTGTGTGAAGGAGTCGAGTTGCTAGATATACATCGAAGTGAATATTGATATCTCTTTAAAAAAAACTGTTGCAGATTGGGTGGTTGCAGCAACTACACATTGCAAATTTAACATTCTTCACAATGCATTGCAAATTTAACATCCTTCACAATGCTTTTGATTAGATATGAGGGGCCGGTTCGTTAGCACAACTTTCCTGCCTATGATAAACTCACTGGCAGCACTAAGTCATGTATATAAAACTACATGTATATCAAACTACTCCTCAAACAGACCCAATGGGAATCGAACTCGGAACACATAGTATGATACATAGCCCTCCACCAACCAACCGTAAAACTCATGACTTGGCAATCTTACAGCTTACCAAAAACCAACTCATACTCAAACAATTTCTCAACCAACAGCTTATGGTTACTGGTCACTAAAGTGTCTATTCTCGACAGAGGAGAGTAGTTTTGTTTCAATGGCCCTTTGTCCGATGGGCACTGGGTCATTAACATTACGAATACACTTTATTCATGCCAACCATAAAAAAGGCTGGAGTTTCTATCTATCTATCTACCTATCTATCTATGTGAAGAAATGGGAGTCAAAGAAAGCGATTGAGTACTATAGGGAGATTTAGAAAGACGAAGCCTCTTCCTTCAAGTCTTGAAAACCTCTTTCCTCAAGTCTTTCTAGCCGCGATTCCCACCCGCCCAACAGTCTCCACAGTCCGTGATCCACCCAAAATTTTGAAGATTTCAATGTTAAAATGCTCTAAAAAAAAGTCAACTCATAAAATAAAGCAACCAAAAATCTCCAAAAATCACTACACTTTCAATCATTACATTTCATCATTACATAAAAATCATTACGTTTCAATCACCAAAAATTTCACCCGTAGATTGTCAATTTTGAATTTCACGTCTCGGATTTTATACAAAATTATTGGTAATAGCAATCATAGATCTAACTATATGGATAAAATCTAAAATTCATAACGCACAACTTTTATTCATACATAAGTTCAAAATATCCCTCTAGGTTGCATTATAAAATGCATCTTTGCAAAACTGCCAAATTTGGAGAGGGCTCTAAGCATTTAGGGATTAAGAATTAAAGTAGGAACTATTATCTTAGTGACACACACAAAGCACAAGAAACACATTCGGGTCATTCCAAATACCCCCCCTCCAAGAAGCAAAAAAGGAATTTTTTTGGCAGCTGGTGCAAAATGGTAACTCATGAAAAAAGAAACGAGACTACTGGAGAAACAGTTGTAGCTGATCAAATCAAATGGATTCCGCTTCTAATTGAGAAGCAGATGTGACAGTCAACACAAATCCCAACGCTTTTTCACTCTAAACAAGAGAGCCCCGGATTTTACATCATCCTGGGGCACTTGGAACATTACTTGCACCTTACATTTCCTAGGCGCAGTCTTGGCGCCAGAGTCCTCCTTCCCTACCTGCAATATGCCACATGTGTTGAAATGGCTTCAGCTTCCGTATCATTACAAGTTTAACAAAATAATAAACCAATGGAAAGAATAGGTGCCCTCGACAACCACCACCCAAGGAACCTAAATCTGACCCTGTAATACCGCGCACAGCAGCTTAAATGGGAGGTTAAAGGGCAGTCTACCTTACACCTAGATTTTTGAGTGATAGGAATCAATGTTTTGAAAGTTACTATAATCAACTCTTAGTTTCCAAAGTGAAAGCTTTATTTTTAGAATTGAGTTAGTGAATGTATTAACCTATACTTTGAGAATGGAATAGAACTAGCCACATAGACAGAGCTAGAAACAATTTCTGAATGATGAGGATGGGTTGCACCATGAATGAAAGAAGTTTACCCAAAATGAACTCCACCAAAGGCGAACACCCGAGTCGTAGCCCAACTTGACCTTGAAGTCATCAGCTGGTTTGTATTTATATACAGAACTCCAAGTGGATGTCTCGAAGTTGTGAAAATAACTGTCACATGCACACTTCATTGTAAGGCAGCATCCACTGACACAGGTTTTAACTAACTCATACTATGCTTGAGAATGGCACCGCCTCTAAAAACTTGAACCAAACCTCCCTTTCCAAATAGGATGCACAAACACAACATTGATTTCACTAGTTCATATCGATAGCCTGCAGCAAAGAAAGTCGAAACACCAGGGAGACACAACAATACCTGAGCTTGTTTTTTGGTCCAAATTGACGCTTAGCTACAAGTGTTGGAGACAACTGAGGCCACGAGACTGATGGCACCAATGTCAACTCTTCATCCTACAGAGCCACGATAAATAAGAACAACCGATACTGTGTTCGTTTTCTTACCATCAGCGGCTAATGGAAAAGTTTACATAGAGCTAGAGGTAACATCCATTGAAGATGAACCTGCCCAAGCTAAGTTGCCAAGATGGTGGAAGCTACAACGGCTAACAATACTCAAAATATGTTCACACTTGGTACTAAAAGTGGTGTGAATCTAGTCCAAAGGTGTACCTAAGTTCATTCTTAAGTCCCTGGCTAACACTACTCTTAACACTAAGTGAGAACATACCTTAAGAGCAATGATATTGAATGTGGGTCTACAGATGCAGATCTTTACTTAAACACCAACACTTTAGTAATGCAAAGCCAGTAATGCAGGCATGAAAAATGAGCTTTCAAAGAAGGATCAAGTACCTTGAACGTATATTTTAAAGTCGCACTCTCATCAGAATAGCTTGCAACAACTTGACCATTAAACAAACTCCCACCAAGGAAGCCACTGAGCGCGATTGCCCGCTCCTCATCCAACTCAACCTCTTCGGCCTTCAATTGCCCAAGCGGGAACGTACAAACTACTTTTGGCTGCACCATAAATTAAAAAGCCATAAATACGGTTGCTCAGGAAGAACATGAAAATACTTTCGCCATTGCCAAAAAAAAAAATGTGATGTCACATACCAAAGTCGTAGCTGGAACGTCGTAGGAAATCTCCGTCTTGTACTGAAGGTTAGCTGTATGCGCCTGCAGCTTCACTTCGCCTTGCTGAGCCTGTCAATCAACATACCATCAAAATCAGACAGCCGGGTGTCGAAATTGAACGTCCACGTCAGATGTTGAAAGGTCCACGGCACCCTAAACCAATCACAGGACGACGTAGACAAAAATGAATTCATTTATATCGAAACTGACCATGACAAGAAAAACGTAGGGTACCTTCAAGAAAAACAATCTTCTATTTAAGGTACTGTGAGCTGCCACATACAACCCTTGAAGACGACTTCACCCCAACGATTCATGTTTTGAAAACGACCAATTCAATTCAACATATTGTGAAAAATATAATTCAGACAGGACCAAATTATGTATCACTAAAAACACTGCATGTGTTGTTGAAAAACAAATAAAAACAATCCAAAAAAATAGAGTTACCCGAAAAGTCAGCTCAAAGAGGAAAGTTTTAGCAAACTCCTCTTGAACTCCTCTTGAACTCATATTGAAATATACATAGACCAAAAACTAGTTCATGATGAGTTGGGAGACAATCTAAAGCAAGCCACTGTCATTATTCTCCACACCTCGCAACGACTCCCACACCTTCTACCAAACCTCCAAGCCCATGGCCCACAAGGAGACAATCTATGACACGACACTATTCAACCCAAGTATAGCTCGAAAGAGAGGTTAGAAGCAGAGCAAAAAGGGAGGTTAGATGGGCTTCTTTTCGGTTAACTCTAATGTCCCTATCAAAACTGCTAAAAAGAAGAGGGTTCGTTCCCTACCTTGATATCTCGCTGGTACTTGACTGACAAGTTGCGGCCGACGTCAGCATTCATGGTGACAAGGGCATTTCGGTCCTCATGGTCATACAGGACGGACAAGTATTTGGTGACGACGCCCAAGATAGGGTAGCGGAGGTCTCCGGATGGCTCTCTTTGAATGGAGCCTGTGAGCTTGGCAAGGCCATTGAACACGCGGGCTGACATCTTGTTGGCAAACATACTCCCTTCCGAATCATACTCGGTGGACAGCTTCAACGCAGGAAGCTTCTTCCACCAATTTTGATCATTTTGATGCTGCTGTATCGCCACCTGCGTTGACCCTCCCATTGTAGCCCAACCCTTCCCATTGTACATGTTCTTGTCAGCAGAATCAAAAGCCAGGATATGAGAGAACTCAAAACCTAAAAACTTTTATCATAGCGCTAAATATGTCAAACACCAAAACACATCTTTCGTTTTCTCCATGGCAATGGTGTCTAGAGTAATACACAGACTCAAAACGCTGGCCGACACTCTATGAATTAACAGAACGTGATAAAGCTATATATCTGGCCGCTTCCAGATCGAAATCAAATACCGTTGCAACTAAAGAAAATCAAAATAGAGAATAAATAATTTACAAGAAAAACTGGTAACAAATGTACCAATAAACCATGCCCAAAATTTTAACAACGGCTTTTCCTGATTCCCACACCCCAAATCTCTTTTAAGCATGAAGATTCTCTCACAAAAAAGGAAGCCCGTGGGGCTTAGTATGTCCTTTAAGGGTTAAGGTAAGCTAACCTATTTCTGCCTATTCCACTACGTACTAGTAGTGAACCTATCAAAATTTTAAACGTGAGACACAGAAACATAGTGATCTCAAAGTGGCACAAAGACGTAGGTTTATCTCATAGCTTCCAAAGTGAACATTCTATTTTTTTTATCTTGGATACTTGATATGTTAATTTAACTTGATAACCATTAATCCCTCACACACAAAGTGCACATTACCTGCTACAAAAAGAAAACTCACTTTTGTGCATCAGTAAGCTCTTTCCGTTTACTCAATCCTTCAAGCAAATCTCAACAACCGCCATGCCTCCAATGTGACCAAATAGAGACGAGAGCCTTGGGAGCTTCCTGAAACCCTAAAAGAGAGCTACCGAAATCTTTGGCAGCAGCAAACAATCGCTACTCGTACCCTAATGAACAAGTGGGTAAGCTCCAAAACCTGAATTAGATCCCGAAGCGCGCATCTACGACCAAACCCTCAAGGAGGGCACATCCGGGAGCTCGCTGTTCCCTCCAGGGTTAGCAATGCCGCATGAGGGGAATGGAAGGAAGGAAGGGGGGAAAGAACATACTATACCTGGACGATGAAATGCTGCTGGTCAGCTGGTGCTCGTTGCGGCTCCGTTTGTTTGAGAGGAGAAAGCGGAAGACTACTGGAGCATTGCAGGAAATCTGGGTGTGTACGATAGCGGGAGATAACGATATCTGTGTATCAGCACAGGGACAGCAGTGGAAGTTCAGTGGTAGAGCTTGCGATGATGATGCGGGGGAACAGTGCGTGCATTTGGCTGCCTTACAACACTCGAGGGCACTCTGCACTTGGCTATTTGACAGACTGATTGCAAGACCACAAGGACGAGAACGCCTTTTGTCTTTTTGCCTCGCCTTTTTGCTGCCACTTGGATACTCCCGTCTGGCCTTCCGTAGTCCTCTCCGTTACGCTCCTCGTTCCATTCACTGCCTCCAGGCAACTTTTACTTTTTACATTCACACACAAATTGCATTTTTGCAACCCACCGGGGTCTCATTTGCGATTCCCTCTGTGATTTCCCTACGAGTCTCACTTTTCCTACTGAGTCTTAACCCTTAATCCCTAAATGTCCCAGAGTCCAGAAACTGGATCACGAATGAATTCAAAGCCTTCACGTTCTCATCAATGCTTGGATGAAACTCATCCATTTTTTTGGAGATTCTTCACCAAGTTGTTGTCTTATTTAATGGCTGGATTTAGTCATACTAGAGTACATATTTTTCTAAAATTACAAATGTAGAAGTATGTCAAGTCGTTGACCAAGCCCAAATTGCATTGACTCTAGTTCAAAGTGGAATCGTGAAAAATGAGGTCATAAATTTAAGAAACACAAAAATTTCAAAGTATCACCACATTTAAGAGTATCTCATTTCAAACTCATTCCAACAAATTTTACTCAAAAAATATTGAAATTTAGTTTGTAATTCAATTTAGAAGCAATTTTTGATTTTAACTTTCAATTTTTATAATTAAATATTGGTGATTGTATTAGTGCATCAAACCGTACGGATGGAATCTAAAATTCAAGATTTAGAACTTTAATTTGTATATCAATTCCAAAATATTCTTCTGAATGGGAGTTTATAATGTTTTATCTCAAATTGTCAATTCCAAGGACACCCTGGTACGTTTAGGGGTTAAACGTCCCATGGGGATAGTTTATACGTTGTCGTATAATTGAGATTTGCTACCAACAAGAAACTCTGAATTGAATGGGATCTTAAGAGCTCATTAGAATTGCATTGATCTAAATTTCAACTTCTTTTTTGAACTCAAATCTATTAAAGGTGTGGATCCATTCCAAATACAAACAAAATACACCATATTCTACTGACTGCAACGGCACGTTCAGACATTTAGGGGGTTAAAGCTGATTATTCACCAGTTTAATGTTGACTCACTTGCTTGTAAAAGGAAAGTTTAACGCCTAAATGACAGAGGGGGTAAGGGCAAAACCTAAATGTGTTATAAAATGTTGCTTCTACAACTTTGATGAAGTTTGGTCTAAAAGCGAAAATGAGAAGCACGATGTTTAGTAATTATCCGTACGGTCAAACTTTCAAAAAAATGTTTTAAATACTCATTAAACAAATTTAGAAGCATTTATCGTTGAATATTCACCAAAATTACAAGTTTTATTGTTAGAATTTGAAATTTGGTATGATTCGTTAAAACTAGACATTCTATTCTAAAGTTCAAAAAAGCAAAAAATTTAGAAAGAGGGAATTTCTTGAAATAGTAAGTTTTGTAACACTAGGACAATGTTGATGTGTTTGTCTATGAAAATTTCTCCTTGATGGAGTTTAACTCCGATTGACATGATTCAAATTGGGTTGGAAAGTAGACTTGATTTCCTATTTGAAAATATTTTTTATTTTTAAATTTTTTTTTTTCATCTCGGGCAGCCCGTGAAAAAAGGGCAGCGACCATAAAATGGTTGATCGGTCACTTAGGAGTTAACAAGTGTCAACTCTTGAGGCTCGGTGGGAAAAGTGAGACTAAAAGGGAAACGAGCACACGGAAACCATTATGAGCTTCATGTGACCCGTGGCAAGTTTTTCAATCAAGTAGTAAGATGATTTCACAATTGGCACTAGTAGAAAAGGTGGCGCTCCCCATGAACACCCTGTGACCCGTGGCAAGTTTTCCAATCAAGTAGTAAGACGATTTCACAACTGGCACTAATAGAAAAGGTGGTGCTCCCTAAGGACATGCCCATGCAAAACCACTATAATGCATGCGTGGAATTGGGCACTACTTGCCTAGGCATCTCTCTCGGCACTGCCACTTTTTCTACCAATGTGGGAATCGAACTGCCAACCTCTCCATTTGGTTTGGGTACCTTACCACCATCACCTTGACAGTTTAAGGTCATCTCGAATCAATTTACTTTTATTTTCATATCGTAGTCGGTCATTAGGATCGAGAAAAAGAACAAGTGTAAGAAGAGAACCCCAAATCTTTAGGAAGCTTTTTCAAAAAAAAATTGTTAAAATAAATCTTATAAGGTATTCATAATTTTTTTTTTAAAATTAGTTATTTGGTATGAGTCGATTGAGTACTATATTGATTGAAGACAAAATTTCAGGAGGATTTGGGAAGAAATACTGATACCTTATTTTAACCCTTAATGGACATGGCTTTATTGATTCCAACATCCAAAATCTCTTTGTTCTGTTTTTTTATTTACTTTGGTTTTGTTATAAAGAAGTATTGATCTCTTAAATAATCTCATTTTGTCATTTTAAAAACTCCACTTTGGTTCAACGGAGTAGAAGCTATAAACAAGATTCTTTTTGAAAAAGACCAAAAAGCTCCTAGAATTATGCGCCCATTAAATATTAATAGCAGGTTTGAGAATAAATATTTCTAAAAATAATATTCTATAAATTTGAGATTTATTTATTCATTTTATTTTGCAAAGACAAACTAAAGGTTTCAAGGAATATTCAAAGTGCGGAAACCTTATTTTTGTAGATACATTAATTATTCAAACAGAGGTATTGAACCAGCCATCAAGGTACTCTAGTCTACTCTATTTTCAAATCATTAAGTCAGTTTTAAATGTGTCGGCTGTTAATTATATTTTAAGCATTCCAGTGAATTAAAACATTACACAAGTTACTTTTCATATGAATTTATTGGATCTTTTTCCTAAGTTTTTATTTGAAATTATTTGAAATTCAACCAAACAAGTGCCAATTTTGATTGAACATATTCTATCTATTATATACTCCCTCTCGAGGTAGATTTCAGAGAACCTACGTGCAAGTCATTATGGGACAGAGGGAGTAATACATTGTGGTGGACACTCTCCACAACGGTTCCACTATCAAAAGGGAAGTTTTGTGTTCAACATCGGCACAAGCTCACCAAGTATTAAATATAATATCGTATAAAATGTTTAAATGACACATGTTTTAATTTAACCCCTAACTGCCCAACTGTTCATTTTTTGAACGATGTACATATTTCATCCACGTTTCTTATCCGTGATGCACTTTTTGCAAGGAAAAAAATGCTACAAAATTCTATGGCAAAATAGCTTCATGCATGTGTGATCTGATTAGAAAGGGGGTGATTTGTGAAAAAATTATGCCTTGTTTCATGTTGCAGTGATTCACCAAAAAATTCAAAGATTTTAGTCTGAAAATGCTCTTGAAAAAATAAACTCATAAAATTAATCAATTAAAAAATCTCCACAAGTCACTGCACTTAGAGTATCACATTCCAACCCATCACAACAGATTTCATTCACAAATTGTCAATATCTTATTTGTAATTGAATTACAAAATGATTTTGAATTTCATGTTTCAAATTTTATACAAAGATATTGGTGATAGTAATTGTAAATCTACAGTAAAAATAAAATTAAAAATTTATAGTGTACAACTTTTATTCATATATCAAGTTCAAAATATCCCTCTTAGTTTGCATTTTATAAATAATGCATTTTTTGTAAAATTTCCAAATTTGGAAAGGACTAGGGTTGTTTAGGGGTTAGATGTCATTACATATAATGAACTATACAAATAAAATTATAAGTAATAATATATTTACGTTTGAATAGATCATTGAAAAAAAATGAGTTGTATTAAACTATTTCAAGAATATGATTTATTCATTCAATATTTTTTATTAATTTAATTAGTAAAAAACATAGTAATATTTGGATAAAGAAACATTATTATTTTTATTACTTTGGTTAATCTAATTTATATCTTATAAATTTTACAATTTTACAATCTCATAATTATACTTCAATCTTAAGATTAGAATCTTGAGCAGTTACGAGATTGAGTCTTGAATATAAAAGTCACGAAATCATAAATCACAATCATGTTTACTATAATTTATCTAATAAAATTTGTTAAAATTAAAAAATTACATTAATTACAAGACACAATAAAGGCTTTACAAGACACTAAATCATAATAGATACAAAATAAAAGAAAAAACACCAAAGACTCGAAAAATCACGAAAGTCAAAAACTGTCCCAAAATATCTGAAAATACTTGGAAAATGTTATAATGTCAAAATTGGTCAAAAAAATACTGAAGCATGGGACCTTGAATGAACAAACTATTAATGAAGGGAGTTACACAAAGGTTTAAATTGAGTTGGGTTAAAATTGAATGATTTAAATCAAACTCAACCCAACTATGGACCGCATAGGGGTTGAGCTATGTTGAACTATTAGGTTGAGTTGAATAGTGGAGAGAGGTAGTATTGAATGCAATAGTGTAAATTTTCACATTGAGCAATGAAGAGGGAGGACTACCGTTGAGTTTTCAAAAGAGGAGGAAATCACTCTCCTTGTGTGGCCTTCATTTGGAACTATTTTCCACTTTGACTTCTCAACCCAATCCTTTGTGCGGCTCCATTTAAAAAATAAAATCATGTAAGTTCTAATTTTTAAAAATGTAGTTAATTCCTAAAGGACCAAGGATTCATAGTTTTAAAATGTCAAATTCAATTGATCATATTGTAAAAATAATAATTAAAAAAGGATTGGATTTTATATCACTGGAAATAGTGAAGAACGTTGCATGAATTGATCAAAAGATAAATAAATTTGAATAAAAGGAAGTCTACATAAAACCTATTAAAAAATACATGAGATCGAATTTTAACTTCTTGTTCCTTTAGAAGTTAAAGTAGTGCCCCTATTCAAAAAAAGATATGGGAACAATAGGGTGTGAAAGTGGCACTTGTGGATGCGAAAATGTCATTTGAGGAATACGAACCAATTCTTTAACCCCTAAACGTCTTTACCCTATCTAAATTGGGCAATTTTGCAAAGATGTATTATAAAATGCAACTAAGAGGGATATTTTCAACTTGATGTATGAATAAAGATTGTACATTATAAATTTTAGATTCTATCCATTATGTTAGATCTATAAATTACCAATATTTTGTATAAATTTTGAACTTCAAATTCAAAATTAATTTGTAATTCTATCACGAATAAGATATTTGCAATTTGTGGATGAATCTTTTTGTGATAGGTTGAAATGTAATACTCTAAGTGCAGTATTTTTTTGGAGATTTTTTGGTTATTTAATTTTATGAGTTTATTTTCTTAAGAGCACATTCAAACTAAATTCTTTGAAAAATTTGATGAATCACTACAACATAAAATGTGGCATAAAATTTTCATAGATCATCTCCTTTCTAATCAGATCACATATGCATGAAGCTATCTTGCCATAGAATTTAGTAGTTTTATTTTTCCTTGCAAAAAGTGCATGACAAATGAGAAGACGTGGATGAAATTTGTACATCGTTGAAAAAATGGATGGTTAGGCGAGTAGGGGACGTAGGATTCATAGTTTTAAAATGACAAATGCAATTCATCACATTATGAAAAACATAACTTAGATAGGACCAATTTTTTTATCATTGGAATCAATGTAGAAAATTGCATATCAAAAGGCACATAAATTTGAAAAAAAAGAAGTTTATATAAGACCTTATCAAAACTGCTTCCGATATTAAATGCAAAAAGGCACAAATTGGGCTTCTTAGTCCTTCAGGGATTAACCCTTTAGTGCCCAAGTAACCACTAAGTTGTCACTAGATCGCTAGAAAATGAAAGGTTGTAAAATTTGTGAACCATCTCATTCTAGTGTCTGAAGTTCCTAGATGTGCGTTCTAAAATGAAAGCCATGTGTAGAAATTATCGGCTTTAGGTACCTGGTCAGTTTTAGGTGTCTCGACCTTACAAAACACCAAAATACTACAAATGCCTCAAAATACAACAAATACTTACAAATACAACACATGTACTATGTGGTATTCACTACAAGAAAACCAACCCAATGTGACTAGGTTTTATGACTACAATAGGGCATAAACCAAAATGTGACTAGCACTGTTTGTAGTCATTTCGACTTAGTCGCTTCGGACAATCTGACTGGGGGTCATATTGGACACTTTTTGTTCCCAATGCTGCGTTCCCAGAGTGTTTTGGGACTTCAAAACGGGACCTGCAGTGGGACTTGGGACCATATGACTCTATATAGTCATACATTTATGACTACACGTAGTCATCTATATGCAAATAGCGACTGATTGGCATGACTATTTTTAGTGAGGTATGAGTCAATACATGACAGGTTTTATCACTATGCATAGTAGTGAGATGGTGACTGAATTGAGTCATACATTGAGTTGGGAGAATACGACTCTTTGGAGTCACATCTATTTGACACCCCATAGTCACAAATACTGAAATAGCTTCTGAATGATATGACGAATTGTAGTGAGATATTAGTGACTGCATCAACGGTTTTATCATTACGCATAGTACTGTGGTGGTGACTGCATTAAGTCACACATAGACTTGGGATAATACGACTCTGTAGAGCCACATTGAAGTGACTATACATAGTCTCCAATGCTGAAATCATGAGATGGACATGACTAATTATAGTGAGGTATTAGAGAATATAGCAATGGTTTGATCACTACGTATAGTGATGTGGTTGTGACTGTATTGCATCATACACACACGTGAGATAATACGACGCTGTAAAGTCAAATATGCTTCACTACACATAGTCACCCATATCATCTGATGACTGCATGGAGTCCTTATATACTTGTTTCTTTCACTACTGGGAGTCAAATTTCAATATTAAATCGGAAGCATCTAACTAGGACTTGATTGTCCGTAGTCTAATGCAAACGTATGCCATGCAGTCGAATCTGCCATTCTTATGGTGCGTAGTCATAGATTTCAGTTTCAAATTAGGGTGATAATGAGATTTGTTGACTATTACAAGTCAACCGTGCGGTTATGAGCACTGCGTCAGGTCATGCAAATGATTTTCACACATTTCATTGAAATAGAAAATTCGGTGCTGAAACAGGATGCACTGCAACTGGAACTCGATCAGTCTAAATTGCTTAGGAGAAGGACAGATCAATGTCCATGAACTCTGTGGGCCACAGTACAAAGTGCCCTACTGCTTGTCCTACCAAGGTCACGGGTGGATCAACTATATCTACGGGTGCAAACAAACTGTAGTCGTCATCTAGGCTTTTCTGCACTTCTACAGACACGGTTCTTGAGTCTCACAGGGTCACCCTTCTTGAACTCCGGGTCCTCACCTTCTTGTACAACCTATAATAATAATAAAAAACACAAAACAAGGATCAGTAGGGACAAAATTGCTGCTTTGATACAAAGATGTACTTCTCCAAGGTTCATGGCACTTATTCAAATTCTATGACTGTGAGAAGTCACATATTCTAACGTCATTACTAATATCAGTCACGTATTCTAACTTCATGACTGAATCTAGTCAAGCCTGGTCACTCGTTCCATATGAATGACTACAAACAGTCACGAACTTGGCATAATGAATTTCTAAAGAACTAAGGCACAACATTCCAGGAAGTGGCTCATGGCAAAACAGTCCCTAGAAACACAAATATATCACTATAATCCTTGCCATTACAATTTTGTAACCTGATCCGCCTAATACATAGATCAAACAAATCCATAGAATTATGCAGCCCAAAATCCACGCATGATGTGATTTCACCCTTAGTAGGGACTGAAAACCTTTACTAACACACACAAATGTATACAATCCTACACTAAGACTCCTTCCACAGCACCTCTGCCCCTCTCTAACTTTCCTAACCAAGTTGCAAGTGGACAAAATGAGAGAGAAGGTTCAAAAGCCCCTTAAGAAGGAGCCGCCACCCTAATCTCCTTTGAAACCCTAGCCGCCACCCTATTCCATAGCCCTAATTAGCTGCAACCCTAATCTACAGTCAATGAAACAGTCATGATGACTAACTAGAGTAAATGAAATAGTCATGATGACTAGAATCTCTTCACTTGATAAAAAATAAAGTGAGTTTATTTTAGATTTGGTAAATTCAGTTTCAACATAAAAGAAGGTTTTTGTGAGCTAAGGAGGGGGGGCGGGGGGATCAGCCTTCAAACAATGTGTTGTATAATGCAGTCATGTTTTTTAAAATGTAGTAAAAAAATGATGTGAACTTTCGTGTGGACTACAATGACGAGTCCGCACAGTGAGGAAAGACCAGTGTTGCACTGCCTAAGCTTGCGTAACAATGGTGAACATCAGGGGTTGATGGCACAGATCATCACAAATGATAATGCAGCAGTGGCGCCTTTGTTATCGGATTCCAAGGAACTTTCTAGCAACGAAATGTAATTTTGCAATCATTACCAATATAAGTAAAGAAAACTATGCACATGACTACAGTATTTTGCAATCACTTTGACATCTCAAAAAAGTACGGAAAGGTGATCAGTAATAGCTCATTTGTCAACATGGGAAACCAATTTTTGGACTCTCTTGCAATTAGTTAGTAATTGTTTGAAGTTGTATTTATAGGTGTTGCTAAAACGCAATTCATTACTAATTTAAGTAAAGGAAACTGTCTAGATGACTATGTTATTTTGCATTCATTACTAATTTAAGTAAAGAAAACTGTCCACATGACTACGTTATTTTGCAATCACTTTGACGTCTCCAAAAAATATGGGAAGGTGATCAATTATAGCCCAATGTGTCAGCCTGGGAAATCTAAAGCAAAATTAAGCATACAAGACATTTTCGTGCATCTGGAAAGTAAGTGGACAGATAGAGGAAGTGCTAATCATGATTTTTGGACTCTCTTGCAATTAGTTACTAATTTTTGAAGTTGTATTTATAGGTGTTACTAAAATGCAATTCATTACCAATATAAGTAAAGGAAACTGTGTCGATGACTATGTTATATCGCAGTCATTACTAATTCCAGTAAAGAAAACTGTCCACATAACTACGTTATTTTGCAATCACTTTGACATCTCAAAAAAGTATGGGAAGGTGATCAATAACGGTTTCGTTGTGAGCATGGGAAATCTGTAGCAAAGTTAAGCATACAAGGCAATTTCGTGCATCTGGAAAGCAAGTGGAAAGATAGAGCAAGTGGAATCATGATTTTTGGACGCCCAACCCAATTACTTACTAATTTCTGAAGGTGTATTTAGTAGTGTTTCTAGAATGGTGCCCTAAAATGACATCCTATAATGTTTGCGCGCAGACATGGTAGTGTTGAATAGACACGAGAATAGACAAGCTATTATGTAAGTGAAGATTATGGACCTACTCCTATTTTACAGCACTCACCCATTGAGCCAACTAGTAGAGGACTTCAAAATCATTTGATTGAAATATATGACTACTATTAGTTAGGTTATTTACTACATGACTGCATGTAGTCACCCAAACCAACTCTATTACTACACTAAGACATATATAAACCATATACCCATACAATCCGACTACATTAGTATGACTACACATAGTAAGCACTCAGAGCATGACTCTGGGAACCGGGCACGAGAACATATGTCCCGTTCCCGTAAACGTTCCCACCCAGGTCCTCAAAAATATGACTACTTATATGACTAGTCCATGACTGGACCCTCTTAGGACTGATTTTAGACTAAACCAATGACTGAGGTGACTACATAGTCATATGCGCTTAGTCACATCCGGTCACATTGGGCTGGTTTACTTGTAGTGATTTCATCTGTTTGGAAGTTTGTTATCTTGCATTTAATTTTTTGGATTGTAGGCACTAAAGGGATAAGTCACAACACATAACTTTTTCTCCCCTTAATTACTTTAAAGTCCCATAAGGTATTTGAGTTATCTATAAAGTAGTTCCAAAGTAGCATGTTTGCTACCTTGAGTTTGAGAGCTTGAAATAGAAATCTCTGTGACAAATAGCCAAACGGCCTGCTTTGGGGGAGTACAGGGGCACATGGTGATTTCATCGTGAGAACTCAAGTGCGGTTTGGGGGAGCTTTTATTGCATTGGGAAATATTCAATATTCAAACCTCTTTAATATTGCAGAGTATTGTTAAGGTCATTTCCCACATGGCCTTAATTAGGACCCGGTCTTAAAGATAAAAATTTATTATGGTTTGAATATAGCTAGTTTCACACTGGATTGGTGACAATCCTGGTTTATACTTGCCTTCCCGTGAATATCGGCATTATCAAAGACCAGGCTGTTCATATATACCCTGCATTATCCAGGTATTTGTCTACGTGCCAGATACCGAAGTTTTAGGAATCACATCCAGTCACACCTGCGTAGTGGGTTGTGGATTGTCATTTCAGTGGGACAACCAAACATCGACTTTTTCTTGTGTCACCTCCTCCCCGCTGCATTTCCCTTCTTCCCCTCACTTGTTGTTTGGCATTGCTTCTTGTGTGCATTTTTTGTGGAAATGAGCTATGAATTTTTGTAGCTTCGGGCTGTGGGGATACTTGTGTGCGCCATTTTTGTGTTTGTCGCTGTGTCGCTCAGCTGGTTCGAGGAGTTCTACTGTAATTTTCTGCCAGGGTGTGTGAGAGTTGTTGCTGTCGTTGCGAGTGAAGCGGAGCGATTCCGTTGCGTAGGGTTACAAGGGTTTAGTTTGTAGAGTGCAGCCACGGCACGTGTTGTTTTTTGGTTGCGCTTGCGTCAATTCTGCTTCACGTTTCGCTTTCTGTGTCTGCATTCGAAGCTTCGAGTTTTCCGATCGGAGGGCCATTTCAACTGTCCAGTGGTGCTGCGGTTTTTTGGGGGAGGAATCGGAGCGCGAGTCCGCTGATTGCCGCTTCGCTTGAGGTACACTGTAATTTACGGGGTCTTGTTGTGTTTATTTTGGTCTCGTTAATTCTAAGTAATTTTTTGGATCTTTGTTGGGTCCGCTATCATTATCAAACCGTTGTTTAGTCCTTTACAGTGTCAACAGTGTAATCGGAAGATTGAATTTTTTTTAAACGCCAGCTCTTTGGAGGCAGACCTTGTTGCTCATATAGATTTGTTGATTTGCAGAGGTCCGTGAGTGCTCTACAATACGTGTAGAACGGTGAGCTCCCCCATTTCTTGTATTTTTTCCTTGTTTTTGGTTTTTTTGCATTGTGTTTGCCGTATTATGTGTGATGCTTTGTTTTTTTGTTCATGTACCCCACTGTTGTTGTCTGTTGTCACGGATTTCTTACAGAAACAGTGGAAAAGCTACCAATTTTTTTTTTTGGAATTAGGGTTTACTACATTTGTGCATTGCTGTACAGACACGGCCAATTTCTAATTGTTGAGGTTAAATCTTTTTGGCTAGGCCTGGTTATTGCAATCCCTGAAGCCAGGCAGACTCCAGTAGCCCGTGCTGCTCCTCGGTAAAGGTATTTATGTTCTTGGAAGAGGATTTGGGCTTTTAGGTTAAACCGCGGTCTACTACATGGTTTTCCGGATTCCTACTAGAGCAATACGATAATAATTGTTGTCCAAATGTTTTGCATGACAAAACCCGCGGTATTTGCTCTAGCAGGTTTGTTGAAGCCCCATGTAGAGAGAGCTGATACAAAATATAGGCTTGCCGTTCCAGTGCTTGTTCGCGTCGCTTGTACTCTGTTCAAGCTTTCTAATTGTGCAAACTTCACTATTTGTAGTGAAATGTTTGCCATTGGTAGAAGCACCGTGTCAAAGGTGTTGCGAGAAGTAGTACACGCCATTACTGACACAATGCGCCACGAGATAGTATGGCCCACTGGTAACCGATTACGCGAAAAACAAACTAGCTTTTCACTTCTGTGTGGGTTATCTAGAGTTGTAGGGGCAATCGATGGAACGCATATTTCTATTGCAAAGCCGCCACACTTGCCTAGTGATTACTATTACTTTAAGCCGGGTGGTTATACTTTGAATTGTCAGGTAGTTGTCGATAGTGACAAGAGGTTCTTGGACTTATACTTAGAGATGCCTGGTTCAACTAACGATGCCTGCATGTTGCGCCAATCATCTTTGTACAGCATGGCCATGCAAGGGACTTTGATAGAGCCTAGACTATTGCATAATGGGTTCTCGCCATTCATCATCGGTGATCTTGGGTACCCGTTATTGCCCTGGTTGATGGTTCCTCACAGGACTCATAGGCCTCTAACTGTGGCAGAAGCCTTGTTTAACAAAAAGCTCCGTCGAGGCCGATGCGTAGTTGAGAATGCGTTTGGAATCTTGAAGCAGACATTTGTGAGTTGTTGCAGAAGTCGGATTTGTCTGTGACGTTCCTCCCAGATGTCATCATCTGTTGTGCAATTTTGCATAATGTACTACTTGGGCAATCCCATGAGCAAGTGGAGGAGTTACTCGAAGTTTTACGGATTGAAGGACTCGAAGGCGAAGTAGTAGATGATGGTGACGTACTACTTAATGCACTAAATGTCAATGCTGATGTTGTTGCAGACGCGGTGGCCACAGAAAAAAGAACGGATCTGGGGGTGTATCTAACTTTGCAGCGGTGGCAGCAAGTTTAGACCGTCTCTGAGGTAAGCAATTTCATTTACCCACATCACTACAAATGCATGCAATTTTTTTTGAAAATGAACACTTCAATTCCACAATGAATGTAGACACTCTTTTGCAATAAATGTAAATCATATAACTGCTTTGAATTTGGTTTACATTTCAATTGCTCATGGCCACACTAACCCCGCACATTCATGCACTGTTCCAGTGCAGACAAACGGGTGCAGAACTCTACTGATGAGTCTAGTCCGTCGTGAAACTGATGGGGTCGGACAAATTACCTGCCGAGGGTGTTGATTGGTGTTGTTCCTCATATGGCGTGTTGTCGAGGGTTCGATCAATGACTACAGACGGAGGAAGATCAGCTTGTTAGGCACTTGCAGTGACAGAAGGACCCGGTTCCAGTAGGCCGTTGAAGGGAGAAGAGTGCTGAAGGGGGCCGGTTCCACTGGAGGGAGCAGTGGGTTGATGTGGTGGGCCAGGTGCAGTAGAAAATGTAGGAGCAGAGGTGTTTCTGGAAGCATAGAAGTAGCTAGTTGAGCTAGGGTGCCCTGTGTGGGCGGCGTGTGGCATTGAAGGCATACCTTGGGCATTAGACATGCTCAAGCTCTGGCCCAGCACTGTTGATAGTTGCGACAAGCAACTAACCATCTCCCCTTGCTTTAATATGGCCGAACGCGCATTGTCATTTGCAATCGCGACATTCTCGTAAAGTCAACGGTCCTTTTTTCTTTGATACTCCATTTTCTCACTAAACAGTTTGAGTTGAACTTCTATTTACGACCTCTCTAACTCATGGCTAGCGTTCGCGATGTCCTGCATTTGAGCTGCCATGAGGGCTCCCGTGGCTTTGGTTGCATCGGCAATTACAGTGTGCCCAGAGACACTCTATCGGCGCACACTAGTATTGCCACTGCGTCTATGTACAACATATTGCAAAGTATCGGAGGAACTACTTACATGTGCTGTGATGCCTAGGGGAACCTCGTTGGTGGCCTCGAACTTGGGCTGGCATTGGTGTCAGTGCCACCAGGAACTCCAGCCGGTGTAGCAAGGCTCCTACGGGGCGATCTCGAGGGTGAGGAACCTTTTGTAGTGTCAAAATGCTCTGGCTGAGACATTTCTAAAGGGTCTTCGGTATCAGGTTTGTTGTCGTGCTCTTCTCCGTGTTGTTCACCTTCCGTTTGTGGCCTTTTGTAATTTCCATCATTTGGTGCTAGCGTATCACGTACGTGCGATGGTTGTATTTGAGGACGATTTCCATACCACTCGTGTATCGCATCGAACACATCTTGGGCAAACTGACGCGGAAGGCCTTCAACTTTGCGATCGGCGGCAGTAAGATCCCAATAATCATGTACGTTTCGCCTCGTTCTGCACAAATAGTCCGCTACGCGTTTGTAACCATGAAGCAATTGGTTCCATTTCGTTTTACATGCGGACCCATCTTTGAGAATTGGCGAATATCCACCCCGCATGACATGTTGAGATACACAGAGCCACTTCGTCGTATCGAGTGTCATTAAGTCCCTGCCATCAACGGTATCAAGTTCCTCTAGAAACATGTCTCGTTTTGCCTCGATCAAGAAAAAAAATTCTTAGGGCAACCAGTCTGGTCCCCGGTCTTTGCCTGCTCGCTTCGGTTGATTTGCAGATGCTGGCACTGCAGCAGGGGCGGTACGAGGAATCTCCACCATCCCATGCATACGACCGAGTGGGCGCATGTGTGCAAAACTGCCCATCATCCCTAGACCCGCAATTGTATGAATTGTGAACATTTGTACGATGTGTTTTGAACAAAATTTTACTAAAGCATCGGAGAGTTGTTTTGTGCTGTGCAGGTGCAATTTTCTACATTGGTGCGCAAATACTAACAAAAAAACCTGAACTATCTTAAAGCTTAATTTTTTTCACTAAACTAATTATTACTAAAGCATCAGAGAGTTGTTTTATGCTGTGCAGGTCCATTTTCTACGTGTAAATGCGAACAATAAACCCTAAACCCTTAAATTTTTGCAATAGTTTGTTTTTTTTGGTACAGTCCAATTACCCACTACTTATTATGATGTTCACTCGTCTCGTCACTCGTGTTACATGGAGAGTGAGAAAGAGTGTAAGTTTGGATTTCAGAGAACGTACCATCGACCGGCATGGCTGTGGATCAAAAAAGGCCTCCATAACCTTGCGAATCCAATCGGTTTTCCATGACTATAATCTGAGTGTACAAGGGAGTGGTGAAACACAGTTTTGAGCAAGCGTTAATGCCATCCAGATTTCTGGGAGACCTACAGTCAAAGCATGGTGGTTCTAATGTCCGTGAGTGTTTGCAAGAGTGGGTATTATAAAAATTCAGCAATTGCATCCATAACCTTCAATTCATGAAGGAACAGCTCATGGAGTTTCTAAGTACACGAAGCTTATTGAGTCTAGTGTTCTATTCTCATTAACAAAGCACATTGTGAGAAAGAAAGTGAAGCACAACTATGAATCATTATGGAGTTGGAGCCAAAAGTGTGAATTCCGTAGACAGTTTCAAAATCACTGTGATAGCATGCAGTTTCTAGTCTGAACTTGGGGACTTGAAAGTGCAAACATAGGGTGGATACCATCGTGAAATGAATGCTGTTGCTTCAAGCAGAAAAACGTAATGCACACCCTCTATTGGCAGTATAATGACAGAACAATTCATAGAGGAAGGTATCAAAGCAATCAGTAGCTCAGAAAACAAAACTGCAACGGAAAAATGGAGTCGATCAAAAAGAATACCTCCGCGAAGACAAGCTACAACAATCGAGGTACGTGCTTCTGCCTTCTTTGATTGTACAATGTTCCATTTGTAGGCTCGGTCTGTAAGAATCAGAGGTCTTTGAGCCCCGATGATTTTGCACAGTGCCGCTGTGTTTGAGAGACGGAGCAAGAATTACGGTGCGTACGTTCTTTGTGGCCGCCTAGGGAGGCGCTTTTTCGTAATGTCCACTAGCGACTTCTTTTAGATAAAACCGGAGGTTGCTTGCTGAAATGTTCATTTTTGAAGATTTTGATGCCACTTGCTCTTAAGTACGCACCCCCTGTTTTCCCGTAGATGACTGCAAAGTAGCTCCAAAAAGTTTTCTAACTACCGCTCTTTTCTCTTGCCACATGGGCGGCCACCTAGGATCGGATAATACTAAAGCACGATGGCGTGAACTCAACTGGCTAAACCGCACCAAAGAGTGCTCCTCAACGACTCCGTAGCACTAGGTGAGAACATACCTACAGTGGCCAAAAAAATGAATCAAAAACTCGTTTTGGCCACCTTTTGAGTTAAAATACCAATTCTACCTTACCTTTCCTCTTCTAGAATTTGTTTCGTTGACTCTGAGGCGCACCTACTTTCCATGTGTGCAGCAGTTAGGTACAGTACAAGAGAACGCCGTTCTCAAGCTCTGAGAACGCCGTACCCATTGACACCGTCAGAATATCCATTCAGAAAACGGAGGCTCAAGAGAGCCAATTGTAACGTAAGTCTTCTTCGCACTGAGGGCTTCGGCTGCTCCTCTGCCGTTTTAGGGTTTGGTGAGCATCGTCGTTCTCTCAATTTTGCACAATTCCTGCTACACAATTCCACCATCACTTGCCAGTTTCCATCCTGCATTTTCCAGAATATTTCGGCAACTTCTGTTTCAATCTTAATGCTTTTCCTATTGCTCTTGTGTGTACCAGGGCATCGGGTTCTAGTCGCCATTCTCGCACAATGTAGGCCACGCCAAGACCACCCGAGGTGATTCGTGAAAGAGTACTCCAGCTCAGAGCAAAAAAAAGAGAATTAAAAAAATAAAATTTAGGTCGTCAGGCACTATGTGCGCGTCGGAGCATGCACCGGCACGGGTGTCTTTCTCGCGGGTGAAGCTCCCGCCGTATCAACCACGCCGGCCTTCCGTTCAATTGAATCCATTCCCTTTCGGGAAGTTTTTGTCCGCCGCGGAAGGGCTGGTCCAATCTTGGGGTTCCATAGCAATTAGGGTTCGGGATTCTCTCCTCAAGCATAGTAAACCCTTGGCGACGTTTGCGCCAATGCGAATGGCGTCACTGTCCCTGAGCAATGAAACGGAACCTGTGCGACCACGGCGGAAAGGGACGCTGCAGCTCGGGGGCCAGGAAGGGACGGGGCAAGAGGAAGAGAGGGTTCTTATCAGCGAGATTTTGATCCAAGACAAAGACGGGCAGGAGCTCACGGATCCCGAGCTCAACAGTACTGCGTGGGAAGCGCTCAAGGCATGCAAGTCTAATTTTGCCTTGACGACGTCGGAGGTTCAGGCGGATGTGCACCGGATTATTGACACCGGTTTCTTTGCTTCTTGCATGCCTACTGCTGAGGATACTCGCGACGGTGTGCGCCTCGTATTCAAGGTCTGTTGAATTTTACAGCCGGAACGTGGAATTTGTTTTTCATAATATGGAATTATTCTGGCGCTGTGCTGTTCAGTGAATTTTGTTTTGGCCAGGAGACAGTTTAGCAGTTTTGCTACTTTTCCATGGCTTGAAGAGCAATCCAGGCTCCTTGGATGCTCTTTTCATATCAATATATACTCCCTCCGTCCCAAAGTTATTGTCATGTTTGAAAGTGCTTTTTTAAGTAGGTAAAAAAAATACTTCCTTGTAGCTAATTTTATTTAGGTTGCAATGAACACATGCAATGTTCTTTGATCATTTTAGTGACATAATTTGGAACCTTTTTTAATCATGTTTCTTACAGTATGACCTACTTAAAAAAGCACTTTCAAACATGACAATAACTTTGGGACGGAGGGAGTAGGTTATATCAGGGTAATACACATGTGCTACCTAGGTGCTACTTAAGCAATACCTGGGTGATACCTACGTTTAAAGAGGCTACACATCGTAGAAACGCTGGCTATTATTCCTTCCTTTGTTTTCAAAATCCTTTGTATCAAATTTTATGTAGCAATTTGGCTGAAATTGGCAACCAAAAAATCACTTCTTCAGACCACGAACTCTAATGATGAACGTTGAGTTTGTATCCATAGTTTTTGGTTTGTTTTAGTTTCATGCGATGGCAACAAACTTATGTGGTCTCTCTCTGCTCTTCAGTTTATGATCGATTTTTGACGGGTTCCGTGTTTGCTGTGACTGAAGGTAGAGCCGAACCAGGAGTTGAAAGGTCTGGTATGCAACGGTGCCAATGTGCTTCCTACCCGGGTCGTGCATAATGCATTCCGTACTGAATTTGGTATGTCTTCCTCATTAAGCATAGGATTATATTGTTTCTTTGGTAATTTGGGGTACGGCCCCTTGCATCAGTGAGGTACTAGGTTTGTCAGAGCAGATAGATGATATGCTTGCAAATTTGGAAGGTTCGCAGTGCACCAGCTGTGCAGTATGAAACAGGGATTTTATATTTTAAGTTACAGCATCTGTAAGATAAATGGTTGCGAGATTTAAGTTCTCACATCTACAGCGTGGTTGTTGTGGTGCTTTAACCCCTAATCGTCCACTGTGTATTTTCTGTAGTGTAGGATAATTGGACCCTCTGCTGCAAATCATCTGTTAGTGTGAAAATGATTTCAGTTTGTCACGATCGACACTGTTGATCTTGTAGTATAGAGCAAGAGCTTTAAAATGATGTATTGCAATCAGATAACCGAGGTAAAATGAGAAAATGCCACCGTTGCTAAATTCAGTGATGCAGATGGCCATATTGGGCGTTTTAGACGCTTAGGGGTTAATGTATAGCTAATGTCGTGCAGGAAAGGTGGTCAACATCCAACGGCTGAACACAGTTCTGGATACTCTTAATGGCTGGTACAGAGATCGAGGTCTTTTTGGACAGGTAAATACTACATGGATAGATGCTATCTGAGTAGGATGAATTGATTTGTGAACCCATTCTGCATTTTGGAATACAGACCTCTGCTGTGAATGTCGACTGCGATGGATCATCCACATCCCTTGACGACCTTAGTGTCTGAAAAATTGGGCACCCTTTTCAAAAATCTCATATCATTTCAGGAGTCGTACAAGCTTATCTGCTTATTGCCAGACCTTTTAATGTTGTATTGAGAGTTCGGTGATGAATGACAGGTCACAGATGTTGAGATTCTACCAGATGGTGTGATTAAAGTGCAAGTCGCAGAGGCAGAGGTGCACAACATCAACATTAGGTTTTTGGATAGAAAGACGTACGTGGCCCGTTGCATTTCTATTTTAAGTTTAACAAGGGAATGGAGTCGGGCTTCAAATGAGAGGGTTTCTGTTTTTTGAAATTACTAGAATGTTCTTTTATGATGATTAGGATGGAATGATTTGGTTTGTGTCTTGCAGTGGAGAGCCTACTGTTGGGAAGACCAGGCCAGAGACTCTTCTTCGTCAATTGACAACAAAGAAAGGACAGGTGAATGGTTTTCTGGAATAGTTACGAAGAGATTGAAAATATGAATCTAGCTCCGTTTTCTGAAGACTTTTTGGTCGTGAAATGAGAAGATTGGAATTATCGTAATTCAAATTGTGTCTTACTTTAGGGACCTGCCGAAGGATTGGGTGGATCTTTCTTTTTTGTTGATTTAATTCAGAAGTTTCTGTAGCTTCGTAACTGAAGAATGGCACCCATTTATTGAACCTATTATTTATCACCAAATACAACGTGAAAATTTAATTGCCGAAAAAATTGTAAAGTACGGCATCCTTGAGATCTAGAGTTAGTCAAATGTTGTGTGTTTCTCATATGCTAACTGGTGAACATTAACGTTGTACTTTGATCAGGTGTATAGCCTACAAGAAGGGCGACGAGATGTGGAGACTGTATTTACAATGGGTATCATGGAGGATGTCAACTTGGTTCCACAGCCTGCTGGTGGTGAGGATTAACCCTTTCTCTTTGATATGTTAAGTGTACTCTACTCTGTCTATTTTGTGCATTCTCCTTATTGGAACCTGTTTAGAAATCTAAATGTCTTCCAATTCGGAATCCAAATTGGGGTATGATCAGTGTAGCGTTCAGTTCAATGGCTCTTAATATTGAATGTGCGCAGATACAGGCATGGTGGATCTAACAATGAACGTGGTGGAGCGTGTGACTGGTGGCTTCTCAGCAGGAGGTGGTTTATCAGGCAATGGGTAGATTTTTCAGCTTGAGCTCCTTATACTATAGGAAGCAGATGTGAGTTTTGAGGAAGTTTTAAGTCACCGCTTTGTCCAGGCGTACGTGAGTTTATTTTTCATTGCTCTAATCTAGTTAGTCTGCCCTTATTCCATGCACTACATGCGTTTATAGCTTAACTGGAGTATTGCTTCATGTGTACAGGATTTCAAATGGAGCCCTCTCTGGGCTTGTTGGAAGGTAGGTTACTATTATTTTTCTATTTTAGTACCTTGATGCCGTTTCTCCCTTCCGCACTCAGCTTCTATATTAATATGTATGTCATGAATGCTAAAATGCAGGCTCTCATAGCAGATGTAAAATGTTATCGTCCAAGGTGTAATCTTGAGGAATTGCTGTGCATGTGTGTTGTATTACTGCAGCTTTGCCTATTCACATAGGAATGCATTTGGACGGAATCAGAAGCTTAATATTTCATTGGAGAGGGGACAAGTTGATTCTATGTTTAGAATAAATTACACGGACCCTTGGATTGAAGGTGACGATAAGAGAACATCCCGTTCCATAAATATCCAGGTATGTAGAAATGTATTGGGTGTAAAGTGAGTTATGTTCTTTTAAATGGAAAAAATGCATGAAGTCCATGCTGTTGATAGTTACACTTGTAGTTTAGGGTATCGGCCTTAGTATCCAAAGTAGGACTTCCATCATATACTGATTTTTTTTGTTCACCTTCAGCGATGCTTTCACAAATGTCAGCTGTACCATTCCAACACCTGTTGATAGTGGAATCACATTTGACTTCAGAAACCGTAACACTCTGTTATGATTCTTGGTTCAGCTTCTGCAACGCACTTGCAAAACTTCTAATTACTATTGATATAGGGTTGTGTTAATTATGTCGATTGTGGTTGCAGAACTCACGAGCACCTGGGACAACTGTGCATGGTATCCGTAAAGACGCGCTGTCAACTGGCCCATTGCATGGTGGGGTGACAATTGGTAGGCTGATGGCGGGTGTAGATTATAGTCGACCATTGCGGCCAAAATGGAGTGGCACTGCTGGGATCAGTTTCCAAGTAAGTCTTCATTACTTTGATTTTCCAATGTGGTTTGTTTCGTTTGAACTACCATTATCGCATCACATCCTTGTGAGGCAACTGACAAGAAATGGGATTTGTTTTTTCTCCTCTCTTTCAGCGGGCAGGAGCTCGCGATGAACATGGGTCAGTGAAGGTTGTTGATATGTACGGTGGCCCTCTTACATTCAGGTTGGTCCTTGTTTCATCAAATTTTTCTGTTAGGAGGATTGTATTAGGGACCCCTTTTCTGGCAATCTTTGATTAGATCCTAAGCGGGACAGCCTATATGGCCTAGCGACTGTTTTCGCCGAATCACAAACTACATATCTGCATATTTTTTATGGTTACCTATTAGTCTTGCTGGTATTGTCATCCTTAACCGTGGACTAGCCTAGTTTGGTTTTATCACTGAATTCATGTGGAGGTCATTTTTTCTTTCCTTTCATAAGAACAGATCTGTTGTAAATAGATCTGCTTGTCAGGAATGTGCGAGGAGTATACTTGGAAAATGAATTGAACCATCTAGCATGAGTGAAAATGCCATCAGCCAATTTCTAAGGTAGGTCGCTTTATATGAATGTAAAGTGATGCACTAAGAATATTGTCTGTTTTAACGTAATTTGTTGTGTAAATGTTGTTAATGTTCTTTGTGCAGTGGTCGAGCTTTTGATGACATGCTGGTGACGAAATTGGAAACTGTCTACACAGATTCTGGAGACAATGGCTCATCACAAGTAATTTGATTTGCCGTCTGCCTTTATTTTGAATGTGTTCTGTATTAAGTCTTTTTACATGTATATGTATTAAGTCTCTGTTTATACAACAAAGGAGATATACTCTAGATCATCCAAGTGAAATACTCCTTGTAGTAATAATATTTTCTGTTGGGTTGCAGCTGGTTTTCAACACAGAGCAAGGGTTGCCTATTGCAGCAGATTGGCTATTTTTCAACCGAATAAATGTACGTGCTAGGCAGGGGCTTCGCCTTGGACCTGTTCGTTGCATAGCGAGGTTAGTATATTATCAAGACTTTTCCTTTTCAATGCATCTTACACCTATCTCTACAGTGCTCATCCAGACGTCCTTTCAGGCGAATCACATTTTGTGAAAGTATAATTTGGTTAATGGGAGGGAAGTGTTTTGTGTTTACGAACTGACAGTTTTTGTGCATGGCTTGTGCCTTGTAGTTTTTCAGGAGGTACTGTAGTTGGGGACTTGGCACCCCACGAGGCTTTTCCTATTGGGGGTACCAATAGTGTCCGAGGCTACGATGAAGGGGCTGTGGGTTCAGGCCGTTCATGTATCGTTGCCAGTGGCGAAATCTCCATTCCACTTGTACGCCTCTCTTCCTGTTTTGAGATAGTTTTTTTTTTTTTTTTTTTTTTTCTGCATGACATTCACATGGTCAAATGAGATCAATGAATCTCGTGAAGGGCAAATATGAGTTGTGACCAATGGGCGGCATGCATGTTCAGGCCGGACCAGTGGAGGGAGCAATTTTTGCAGATTATGGTTCAGATTTGGGATCTGGAAGTACTGTACCAGGTAATGCTGCCCTATATGATTCTTTTTAGTAAATATTTGAGGATGTACGTTATCACTTATTCACTTTCACTTTTGATGACATGCTGGTGACGAAACATCAGGATTATTGGTCCCATGCTTGCATGAAGTAGTATGGAAACTAGCATTGATTCCTGTTTCTGCATGGCCATGTACTTGTTCTATATGGCAGGGGACCCTGCTGGAGTGCGTGGAAAACCTGGGCACGGGTATGGCTACGGGGCAGGACTTAGAGTGGACTCTCCTTTGGGACCTTTGCGATTAGAATATGCATTCAACGATTGTAAAGCACGCCGGTTCCACTTTGGTATCGGCTACAGGAATTGATGTACCTATTCTCAGGTTTATTTGATATATTCCGAATTCATCTCTGGCCTCATGAGGCTCAGTGTTTTAGTCTTGTAGAATTGTACCTTTTTTTTTTAAAGAATACGTTACCATTTTTGTTTTTAATAAGGTATTGTTCCGTCTTTGACACTTGTTCGATGTACTACCGACTGGGCTCAAACGAACAAGGTAAACATGTCAAACAAAAATCTTTCATCTTATCAAGAGGTCGCCCAAAAGCAAGTCTTTTTGTTGGTTATTAGAGCTATCCAGAGATTTCCTCCTTTAAACTCACCCCCTCCTTTATGCTGACATAGGGTCAGCAACCCTGCTTAAAGTATGGGTATGTCTTTGTGTCAGATGGTGAATACAGTGGGCTGTGATATCATATATGGCCTAGGTGCAAGTACAGGAAAAGAACCGAATGCAAGCTCAGCATGGGCATGGCTTTTCGGTTGTCCTATGAAGACTGATACTTTTGATATATTGATTCTCTCCAAAGTGGTGACAAGTGACAGAAGAGCAAGGTTTATCTAGCCTGAGGAAAGAATTTGTAAATCTGAAAACAGACCCTCCTATTCCGGTACGTACTGTGTCGGGCTAAGCAATGAATTCACACGAATTTGGCCCTCAAGTTTGCAACTATTGTGTGGAGTTGGGTGACGAATGAGGGATGCATGTCTGGGAGTTTGTGTCACATAGCTAGACTGGCCTTCGATAGGAAATCCAAGTTGCCAAGTGGGACGGGGTTAATTGTTTGTATGGCCATTTGCATGAAGTCAGCTGTAGTTTTGCTTGTTTAATGCATAGGTGCATCATTCTGCCAATCAATTGCTCACATAATTCTGGGAGTGTTCACCAGACCCTTCTACATTTGGGTCTGTCAGTGTAAGATGAAGGTTTTTGTTTATTTTTTGAATGCAACAAGCACAGTGACTCTGGATTCTTAGCACTCATGACTTTTGTTGGCTCTGGCCGTAGGGAAGAGGCATTGCGGCATTGTGGGGACACTCATTTTTTTGGGGCTAAATACCACTGTAGCAAATATATTCTGTTCATGATTCCACTGAAATGCATTCTCGTCTTTCACTACAGAAATGCTTCATTTTTCAGGAGTTACTAGGAGTTACGCGTCTGAATAATAAAATGAAGCCGTAAAAATAGATCTGGGATAAATACTAAGGCAGAGACTCCGCGAATAGCCGCTTGTTTTGTTACAAATGAAGGCTTTTTTATGTTTAGGGAGCTTTTATACAATATATGTGCAGTTAGAGTTTTTAATTTTTTCTGGTTAGGTCCTTCAGAAGTGCCATCTCATTGCATAGGTCACATTCCGAATTGGCTTGCTTCTCTTGCGCATTCAAATGTGGTGGACTAATTCCTTTTGCTTTGTAGTGCGTGATAGGCCAGCTGTGGTGCTGTGCAGACAAAAAAGGACACCCAGACCTCTTTTAGGCATCTAAAATGCACGTGATTATATGGAGTTGTATGACATTTTGACAATCAAAAGTGATCCTAAAGTACTTCCGACTACCAAGGTTTGGTGTTATTGGACTTAGTTGAGGACCGGATTAACCCTTAAATGCCTGACCCTATCACCGTGGTGGGAAAACTTTAGATTGTAGGCCATCTTTCACCATTAGTATTGAGTAAAAAATTTAATTTCATATTTTTCCTACTTGAGACCAAATGTCAACTACAATATATGATTTTTTTCAAAATTATTAATGCAAATTTTAAATTATCATGATTTTTCGAAGTGATAAAAGCAAAGAAAATTCACATCAATTATAAAATATATTTTAAAATTTCAAAAAAATTACCAAACGTGTAAATCACAAAGAAAAACATTAGTTTGTTTACCATGCTCAAAAAATATTTTTAAATTTAAAAATACAGTGGAAAAACTTAAAACTGTGGAACATTGTGGAGGAGCCACGGTAATAGACCCTGAACTTGTAATTGCTATAAATCATTCAATTTTAGGAATTTTTGAAAATTTCAAAATGGAGAGAAAACTAGACTTTGTAAGCTACATTTCATTAGATAAGCTCAAATTCAAAAAAAATCATCTCGATGGCCAAAATCGCATTTCAGCTGCAGAAAAAAATGATCAACCAAAATTGGTCATTCAGACGTTTAGGGGTTAACCCCTAAACACCCAACCGTCCAGAAAGTGGACGATGATGTCATTGACAGATGCCTCCATGATATTCAACTTAGGGTATCCTCATCCATTTAATAAAAATAAAATAAAATAAAATAGCACATATTACATGGTATGGTATTTTTATTTTATCAGTCATTTTCAACAGTAATCGGCCCAGGTTTCCAATTTTATTCTCAAGTGAGCATTTAAGGCCCTATATTTTATTGCATGTTGTTTTAATCAAAACTTGATTTTTAATACACATGTAGCTTACAATAATTGTATAGAAAGATGTAGTACGTTCGATTTGTATTAAAGTATTGAATATCATGTTAAAACTGACAAACATAAAAACATCCAAAATAGTGAACATAATATTATAGCATTGCGAACAAATTCTTTAATCCAAATATCTATCTACAATCCTAAAAGGTGGACATCCAAAGAGCCATTGGCCCAGATGTACCATCTTCACATCCCCTTAATCAATACCTATTCCTACTAAAGAAATGATTTAAAAAATCTATAATTTTTTGATGTTTTAATAAGTTTGACCCTTCATAAGTTTTGCATACAATAGAGTTAACCGAAAAGAAGGCCATGGAACCTCCCTTTTCAAACTCCTTTCAACATCTCTTTTGAGCTCTCTTGAGCTATGTTTGGGTTGAATAGTGTCGTGTCATAACTTGTGCCCTTGTGGGCCATGGGCTTGGAGCTTTGGTAGGAGGTGTGGAAGTCATTGCAAGGTGTGGAGAATAATGACAGTGGCTTGCTTTAGATTGTCTCCCAACTCACCTTGAACTAGTTTTCGGTCTATTTATATTTCAAGAGGAATTTGCTAAAACTTTCCTCTTTGAGCTGACTTTTTGGTTAACTCTAATATCCAATTGATGCATCCATTTTTGTTGCGTTGAAATCCTCTTTCAATCGTTCACAAGACTATATTTAAATAAATAAATAAATAAATAAATAAATAGATAAAAATAAAAATAAAAATAAAAATAAAATAAAATAAAATAAAAGTATATATATATATATATATATATATATATATATATATATATATATATGCATGCATGCATGTATGTATGAATGATAGAATGTTGTGGCGGTTTTGGATGTTCCGACCTTGCATTTTCAAAAATCACTTTTACATATATTAACTTTTAAAGAATTGAGTCTTACATCAAGAACCTTTTAAATAGACCTATTCAGTGTTTATGCTAGTAGATGGCTTTTATTGAATCTTAAAAAATATTAGAAGGTTACCATTAGCTACCGGTATTAATTAATTAATTAATTTTTTGTTTTTATAACAATTTAAGATTTATTTGTTTATTTATCATTTTTGAATGCATTTAAGTTTGGATTAATTTGAATTTGGTGTCTTTGGAAGAGAGAAAGCACGGCAAACTAAACCAATAAAGTCATCTTTAATGCTAAAATTATAATTTTCTTGGTCAAAGGCCATTAATAAACCACTAAAAAGTCATATACCGGTATTTAAGACCTATTATGGTTGCGCCCTTAATTGTCCTACCAAGTATTCAAATCCAAAATTTCATATTAAAATATTAAAGAGAGTTTACTAAAGTAAAACTTGAAAATAAATGTCTAAATCAAATTTTGGGAGCAAATATGATAAATTGAATCATGTTCAATATGAATATAAGTTATATATATATACTTTAAGTTCATTGTGCATTTGAAGGCTCCAAAAAAAAGACTCCTGAAAAAGTAAATATTTGATGCAATTTCAAGTTGTTTTATATCTACTTTTGAATTTGGTTTGAACTACTTTTCCACCTTTCACGACTGACTTTATAATAACACACATAAATATTTACTTAAGATGAAATTTTGCAATTGTTTTTGTTAAACATTGTTAAATATTGTATCTTTTATTTTGTCAAAAGAGAAAGTTTCACAAAATAATAAAATTTTAATGGATTTTTGAACCTTGCATTGTTATGCAAAGACAATGTTGTCAATTGTATGATGACAAATACTACCCTCAATGATATGATACTCCATAATATGACAGTATTATTATTTCAAGCAATACACATATGACAAGTCATATCCATGCCTACCACCTTGAAGTTAGGGCTTTCCAAGCATGTTGTCTCGCATGTTGTAATAGAGAGGGACAATTGTAAGTAGCACCAATACAATAGTATTGAAGTTCACTACTAAAAAATCTTGTGACCATATCAACAAGAAAACATTGATCGCTACAGTTGACTAGGACAAATTGTCGCAAACATTTTCCAACCAAATTTTGTTGTTTCGGATTGTTGTTTTTGTCAAAATAATTTATTTTTTTAAAAGAAAAGAAGATCCACAACGAAATATTATAAACCTGCCTGAAATTGTTTTTAGTCCGCTTGAACAAACAAAATGAATTGCCCGGGAAAAAGTTGCTGCCCGCCCGCAATTAGGTTTTGCACCTTTGCATCATTGTATCTTTTAGTCTATACATCGCATACGTATGGAAATTACCAACCCATTTTTATTACAAAGAGTAGAATCACCACAAAAGTCTCAAAAATTGAGGATAAATACTCATTCCACATTGAGTTGACCGAGCTTGGAAAATCAGCCTTTGGTCCTAAATGGATTAAAAGAAATTTTACATGTGGGAATCAGGAAAGCGATGTCTTATCAAGGACCTACGTGGACCCAATAGTTTGGAACACTTGGTACTCCATACGGACAAAAGAGCCCAATGTTCTTACCCGTCCTAAAGAACATGAAACGGCCCATGCACATAAAATCAGAGGAAACTCAATCACAGCAACATATTTCGATACAAGAGCAGTGGCCGAGAACACCAGCTAAGATACAGCTCACAGATACGAGGGCTATCACAAAAATAAAGCCATGCATAGGTAGTCATGGTCATGGCCGCTTCCTTTTCATCGTCACATCCGACATGAACTTTCTCTACTTGCATAATATTCAACAGTACGCATAGGGACTGCCCTGCCTCCAATGAAATGATGAGTAATATACCTCATCATCTCTTATTTCAACCAAGGTTATATTCATTATATTAACCCCTAAATTTTTGAGCGACCATATTATGGTCGTTCCACTTTTTGGGCAGCCTCCAGGGACCTCATACTTTTAAAAATTTCAATGAAAATTTCAGTGTAGCTTCCAAAAACTGCACTCTACGTGTCGCACTTCGTTTCATGTCATTCCGAATAGTATTGCAAAAGTTATAAGCATTTGAAGTTTTTGAAGCGAGATCGGGCAGCAAGAATTTTTTTATTTTTTACTCTTTTTCAAAATTTCTTTTTTGATTCATGATTGGTTGATCTTTATCTACAAATGAAGCTTTAAATCTACCCATTTTGAGCAATGGGATAAAAGTTATGAGGAGATCTGTTTTTTGGGCAGTTTGGACAAAAAAACTTTGAAGCTCATTTCTAAACTCAATTTTCAATAATTTTTAATGAAATAAAAGGCACTGGGTGAAGATTTCCGAGTACAACATTCTCACCGTTAAGATTGACATTTTACAATTCCATGTCAAACTTATTAATGATTTTCTTTTTCCTTTCACTTTGTACCCACTTCTAGTAATTGTTTTGTGAAAAAATTAATATGAGCTTTTTTCTTACAAGATTTTATATTTGAAGACTTAACTCAATTGTTAACATGGCCTTGCCATTCAATGAATTTCTAACCCATTCAAAAAAAAGATATTAATTTCTAAAGTTCAAATTTGTCACCGGATTGAACCCCAAAAAATCTTCTTTTGCAACTTTGATCCTTATAATCTAAGAATCTAATGGTCATTTTGCTCTCAAATTTTGTGCTCACATGAAAATTCAAGTTGGGTATTAGATCTTACGGTTAAATGATGAAAAAAATAAAAAACATATAATTTCTTCTGCAACTTCCGAATGTTGCGTTTTTCATGGTTTTTTGTGAGAATACGGTCCTGGTCCTTTAGGGGTTAATTGAGACTTTTTGCAGTCTCATTTTATCCTCGACTCAAAGATAAATTGTTTTATCTCTTCACTAGTATTTTTTTTATAAATAGGTAACAACACCAACTTTTAAAAGTGTATTTTAGAATCACTATTAGAGCATTATTATTTTTTGGTTTCAATTACTAGTTAAAAATGAATTTTTGAAAAACTAGCATTCGTAACATTTAGTAGTCTTTGAGCCTGTTGCCCTCCCTTGGATGGAATGATGTGGAATATCCCACATCATTTCATCCTCCCAACGAAATGATGTGGGATATTCCACATCTCATTGGTAGCTATGAGGGCACGTGGCATTAAGCAAGAGCAAGCAACCATGGTGCACAGTAATCGAAAGCACAATTCAACAGTGTTTTTTCAATATTTATTTGATTGATTCTCAACTCAATAGTGTTTTGTCATTGTTAATTTGATTCATTCTCAACTCAACAGTGTTTCGTCATTGTTAATTTGATTCATTCTCAACTCAACAGTGTTTCATCATTATTTATTTGATTCAATAGTTCATTCAATTAGAAATCATTGGTCACTTTGTATATAAATTAAGGTGGATGAAACTTAAAAGGGCAATTTCTTTGAAGGCTACTGAATGTTATGTTCCATCTCAAAATCTGCGAAAAGTCTCAATATAACAAATATGGCCTCAACCTATCCTCAACTTACGGGCCACATAGTTGAATGAAACTGGAGTTGGATGAAGTTGGATGAAACTCCAAGGAAACCTTGCATGAGCTACTAAATGTTAACATGTGCATACTTTCTATGTGCTCGAGAGTAAACGACATTGTATTGAACCACAAGTACAAAATATTAAGAGGTAAGTTCATATTGACATAGAGTCTTTGCACACATCCGCATACCTTTTTGAAAATGCGGCAACATTAAATTGACTCTTTTCACTGAATACAAGCCATATTTTTTTTGCATAAAATGTACATTATCTCAATGAAGTCTCTTCTTGCCATTTTGTCAAGATACCATTGGACTAGAGGAGAGGGATTAAAACTGTAGGACATCAAGAGAGCATCAACTTCTTATTGCACGTAGCATTAATTTTTCACCAAGTTTAAGCGAGCTTGACTCACTATTTGGAATCTACATGCATGATCAACTTCAAATTTTCTTTGTTTTTTTGTTCAATTACCACATTGATCCGGGCATTGGTCTTGAGATCCAAGTGGCTTGCAGTCCGGTAATTTAAAGGAAGGAAGACTATGGGAGACAATCGATTGCAGATCAATACCTCCCTTGCCACTATCGTGGCCCAGTAGGTCCCGACTTGCGGTTATTATAACCCAAAGTCATGCCTGCTTTTGAATTACCTAGTCCTACCGATTACGTTTGTCACAAACAGTTTTACAGTACATACTTTTTGTGAGTTCTGTTCTTCGGTGGCTGACCTAAATACCACATTGCTAGCAGTTGTAGCAGGTACTTGGTGGTACTTGGTGGGAACGGTGGTCACATGCACCGAGTACAAACCGTGGCACACCACATGTCCACATGCAATGTGCTAGAAAGTATAGAACCTCAACTTTGGTCATATGTATTGTCACTTAGTCACGGTTACATTGCCGCTTTTCATGATCACATAATTGTCACTTTTATTTTTCAGTCGCTAGTTGCCATGACGATGTACATAGTACGAATATAACTCTTGTAGGAGCTGAGCACTGTGGAGTGATGCATAATAAGAATTTTTGGAGCCTGACTACATATGTACGTACCCTATGTAAGCTTATGTACTTGCAAAGTAAGGAGCAATTTAAATCATAGAGTATCTAGGCTGATCTATCAACTGTCAAGTGTCCTTGAATTGCCACTTTTTTCTGCCACGGAAAGCGCGCTAGCTGCAGCTCCTCGGGTTTTGTGAACTCCCACAGAAATGGTCCACATGTGCGCGGGCTTTGTCACAATGGAAGCTTATGTAGGCCCCTACATGGCTAGCTAGCGAAGCCACTCATTTTCACTGAAAGTACGTACAACACTGACATGGAGAAAAGTTCACCCTGCCTCTGAGCATGCATCATACTGAGCTTCGATCTTCGGCATGCCGCCTTGTGGAAGGTGCGTTTCTTCTACGCAGCTACATTGACTGAGTAACTAACTCTCACCGTCGTCTCTTTCTTGTTTAATGGAGTAAAAGCTCCCACCTATAAAGGAGCACAACAAAGGACTCATGTTCAGAGAATCCAAGCGAGCATGCATCCGATATTGCTTGCCATGATCATACTCATATGTAGTAATTCCATGCTAGCTACATAATCGGCTCATTTTCTATTGTTTCTCCAAGCTTCTTTAATTGCTCCGTACTGCGTCGGTAGAGAATTACCATCCGACGTCTCTGTAGAGATCGAACACCCTTTTCGAACATCCATTTTCATTTAGATCCGCAGTGAGAAAATAGTACCTCGTGGTCTTTACTTTGGATGGATTTCAACGGAGCGCTATAATGGACGGTCATTCATATGCGAGTTCTAACATGCAGCAGCAGAATGTGAAACAGGTAAGAGATCGACGATCCTGTACGTAGTTGAGGTTTTGGAATCATTGGCTTTTAGCATCATTCTCTTAATTTGACAAGGTTGAGGAAGCAATGGTTGATGGAGATTTGCAATGGTTCCACAATGCTCGTGACGTTTTCTGATACGAATCATGGCTCCTTTTCCAGTGGATGATTTGGACGTGTGAAATAGCATTCAATTTACTTGACCTAGTTGAGAAAGAAGAAATGATCGTTAATAATATTGATCCATGTGCACCGTTGAAGTTCGTTTTGATCATGCGCTACCTCTGCCGGTTGTTTCTAGTTCTTAAGGAATTGATACTGGTGGAGTAGTATTCTAATTTAAGTGACGTTATGAAATGCCGATGCAATCAGTGGGCCACGGATCAAGGAGTACTGCAGATAATATTTTGTTGCTTACAGTGCATGTCACGGCACGGTTGAGATCTAAGGTCACTACACTTTAAGAATTGAGTAGAGCTCCTACAGTTTTTAAAAAACCATAACATTCAGTAGCCTTTCCTTTACGCACTCTGCTCATCACCTTTGGACTCAGCTACTGATGAAGTCCGGCCTGATGACCTAAAATGGATGTACGAGTTTTGATGCTGTGTACGTACATTCTCAAATTCAAAATGGACTCTGAATTAGGTACAGTAGGGTAAGTAGCAGTTCAGCAATTCGAGAGGCAGCGAGCGAGCGATTGTTGAAGAGGAATTCATGGCTGAGCCTGCAAATCTACTACCATTAGCAGGCCTACCGATATGCATCAAGAAAGGGGATATGGTCCTTGACAAGGGTGACCATATCCCAGCAAAGGTTCACAGCTACTTGGCATGCCCTAAGCCCGTGGTGATGGTTCTCATAGTCTCCTTGATCATCACCGGAGAATTTTTGAGATACGCATCACTACTGTTCACGGCGGACGATCTCAAATCCATGATGATGTCAGGCAAGACCGTCATGGCCATGGCCAAAATCCTCACAGCGATTGTGTTCCTTTTGTTCGTTGGATGGAGCGGGAATGGCGGCCCGGCCTGGAGCGTTTCGCGCCTCTTCTCGTCATTGCAAACACCAAATGGACCACGGGGATGGCCCGTTGTAGGCAGCTGGACACTAATGCAAGGCAAAAACGTACACAGGTATGTACCACAATGCATACATGATGGTACAGTATCAGAGCATTAATTACAATACAAAAAAGTCGCATAAATTCATAGTTATAGGGGGTCATGAATGCAGGTGATTCTCAAATAGAATTAATGTAAAGTGCACCCCGGGCGATACAGTCATCTTTGATGCATAATTGTGTAACAGGGAGCTGGCGATGTTGGCGTGGGCGGGCGGGGGTTCCACTCGGAAGCTGATGGCGCTGAGTGTGGGAAGCACCCGCATTGCATTGACCTCCGATCCAGCCATCGCCAAAGAGATGTTGCGGAGCGCGGTGTTCGGTGACCGGCCCGTGAAACAAGCCGCCTGGGAGCAAGGGTTTGAACGCGCCATCGGATTCGCAGCGCAAGGACCTTATTGGCGCCACTTGCGCAAGATTGCCGTGTCGCACATGTTCTCTCACCAGCAGATCGTCAAGAACTTCGACTCGCTGCAGCTTGAAACCTCGAGCATGATCTCTGCCATCGCTCTGCATACTCTCCACGGTAATCACATGAATCTGCAACTCTCCACATTCTTTCTTCAAAACCTCTACAGCTATCCACATTCTTTCGTCAAAACCTCTAATAAGGTAGACATGCCAATGAACACAGTTCCAATGACCGTACTATTCAAATCATAGTAGATATGCCAATGACCGCACTGTTTTCCTACACAACTTCAATAGAAACGTAAGGTACAGCCCAACCCTCACACGCCGTGAATGTCATATTCATTATATTGAGACTTTTTGCAGATTTTGAGGGAAAAATGCTAGTTATTCAAAAATTCATTTAAAAAAGAGTAATTGAAACCAAAAAATTATAGTGTTCAAATAGTAATTCTATGATAAAATTCTAAATGTTGGTGTTGTTACCTATTTACAAAAAAATACTAGTAAAGAGATAAAACGGTTTATCTTCAAATCGAAAATTAAAATGAGGTTGCAAAAAGTCTCAATATAACGAATATGGTCTTCGTGTGGTGAAGGGCTCCCAAGTAAATTTCCACTAAAAACCATACCCAATGTGTTTGACGTACAATAAAAGTTATTGTACAAAACATTTTTGAATGTGATTTTTTCAAGGTGACATATCACAATCTTTCAAAATTTGAGACAATGCAAGTTTCTATATTGTCGTAGGGAAGGATTTGAGTATTGCATGTGCGGTCATTGTCATGTCTACCTTACCGGTAGTAGAAGAAGAGGAAGGGGAAAAAAAAAACACCTCTAATTTAAAGTAATGCATTGAAGTACACAACATGACAAAATTGTTCACTAGTAGGAAATGTGTCGTTTTTCACTTACTTTAAATGAAAAAAGAATGAAACCTTGCCATGCACATCGATTGTGTCAGTGCTGGTGAGTGATTTTGGTCACAAGAAGACAAAAATATAAGTATAATATTCAACCAGAAGACAAAAATATAAGCATAATATTCAACCAATGTTCTCTGTTTCCACAAAATGGAGAATGAAAAATGACAGATCTTCTATTAGTGATTGGTATCAAAATCAGTTGAAATAGTTGATTTATTCACATGTAGGAGCTTACTCAATATAACATTCTTGAACAACTGAATGCTCTAAATACCTTGCAATAAGAACCTAATTTTTTTTCAAGTAACATCAAGACATGCTACTCACTAAACACTAAATATACTCCATTCAATAAACTTTTGAGTCTTATTTTATTCCATCTACAATATATTCAATGAATTTTGAACTTTTGAGCCTTATTTTATTCATCTACAATATAGAAGGATGAGTTGACTCTCTTTGGTTCAAAGATGCATCACAAGCCTTCTATATCAGGATGATTAACACTCTTATTCCTAGGAAAGCACTTTCAACAATGAAGAGTTATAGATTGAAAGGTTGATACGTTACCTATTATGATCGATTTCTCCATTATTATAGCAAAAAGTGAAGTCATAGAACTACTACAGAATATAACTACTACAGAATATAATGAGAATATAATGTGTTATGAGAACTGGGTGAATTTTTTAATTTATATTAAAATAAAAAAACTAATAATGTAGCTTCCTAGCAACTTGATAAAAAAAAAACATAATTACAAGGGTGCCTAAATTTATGAGAAATTACTAACCTAGTTTGCTCAAAAAAATAATTATATATATATATATATTTAACAGGTTAATGGTTTTAAGAAAATAAAATAATATGTTAGTACCCAATTTTAGTATATTATTTTTTGTATTGCCTAATTGTCTTATGCATTTTAAATAATTATTAGGCAGAAAGCTACCTAAGTTACTAGGAAGCTGCACTAAGCAATGAAAATACATACATACACATACACATACACATACACATGTACATATACGTATACATATATATATATATATCATTTTTAATTAAAATTTTTAAAATTTAATTTTCAGATTACTTACAATTTATAATATTCTGCTCTACAACTGATTGATATAATGCATGCATGGTAGCAATGATTTTTGTTGTTGCTAATTTTAGCCAAATTGCTACACAAAATTAGGGGTAGCTAATTGATACAAAGGATTTTTGAAAAAAAAAGGAAGGAGTAATAGCCAGCTTTTCTACAATGTGTAGCCTCTTTAAACCTAGGTATCACCCAAGGTATCACCCAGGTATTGCTTTTAAGTAGACTTAGGTAGAAAATGTGTATTACCTTGATATTACCTATATATTAATATGAGAAGAGCATCCAAAGAGCCTGGATTGCTCTTGAACCCATGGAAAAGTAGCAAAAATGCTAAATTGTCTCTCGACTAAAAAAATTATTGTATGGTAGTACCATAACATTGAGTAGCCTTCATGCCCTCTCCCTTTCCATCATGCACTTTGTTCATCACCGTGAGTCCCCCACCCGGTATGTCCACTTCGCGACTAATGGTGTGGCATTGCTCCACACCATCTACTGTAGAGCCAAGGTAGAGACACACCAGTAGCAAACCTGTCATTTTTCATTTCTCATTTCGTGGGAACAATGAATAGTACCGGAATATTATACTTACATTTTTGTCTTCTTGTGACCAAAATTACTCATCAACACTAACACAGCCCATGTGCATGGCACCGTTTCATTTCTTTTCATTTTTAGTAAGTGAAAAACAACACATTTCCTTCTTGTGACAATGCATGCTATTGAATGTTAATGTGTGCGTGGTAGTGCAGAGGGAGTTGTGAGTCCTGGCATGGGGCTGTGTGTACGACCGTACCTGCAACGAGCGGCGGTGAACAACGTGATGAGCATGGTGTTTGGCCGCACCTTCAGCTTCTTTGGTCACGGCTTGTGTCCCGAGGCCGAGGCCGTGGAAGCCATGATTCGCCAAGGCTTTGAGCTTCTGGGGGCTTTCAACTGCGCTGATCATTTGCCTTTGCCTCGTTTCCTTCGCCACTTCCATCCTGTTTCCCGGCAGTGCCGGGACTTGACCCAGCGAGTTCACGCGTTTGTGCAACCCATTCTGGACGACCGCCGGGCAAGGACTGAAAGCGACCACACTGACAGCAGCTTTGTGGATGTGTTGCTCGCTCTGGAAGGCGACCAATCCATGTCCGACCATGACATGATATCCGTACTTTGGGTAATTGATCTCACTTCCAAACCTATCTCGTGTTTGATGTCATTGGAAAGAGGATGATATTTTCTCCAAGTTACAGAAAAAAAATTTCAAAATATCACTATATTTGTTTAATTGGGAATTTCCGTCATATGAAATCTACAAGTGGCATAGATTCAATGAAAAAATCTATATATTTTGTAGATTTCAAAGAGTCCCAATATAGCAGAAATTCCCAATTAAACAAATATGGTGTTTAAATCAAAAAACATACAAAAAATCAAGTTACGGATTACATTCTTTTTACATTATAGATTAATTGTATGCGATGTAGTTTGGTTAAACCTAAAGTGCGGTGGTAACCACCAAAGATGACATTACACAATAGAGCTGGAAGATGACATCAGAGAGGAAAGAAGAGAGAGCATGTTGGTTGTGAAAAAAAAGAATGATATCATCTTAGGGCTCCACCTTTTATATGGAGACCTTGGGTTTAAGAATAATCTTCATATATGCAAAATTGTGGTCGCTTCCACCATTGTGTTTGATCAATTATATCCATCAAAATGAGATACTTTGATGGATATTAGAGTTATCCGTAAAGTCACCTTAAATTTGAAGAATGTTCAATGAATTTTGCTTTATTATATTGTTATTTGTTCACTCCATATAGTTAAAGAGTGTGGAAGATCTTGGTGGTCTATCATTAATAGGTGAGTAAGAGGTGTGTAAGAGCTTGGTGGTCTTCAAAAGTTTTTTAGCTCTTTTCTTGGTGCTAAAAGGCTTTTGAAGACCACCGAGCTCTTACACACCACTTACACACCTTTTAACTATTTAGAGTGAACAAATAACAGTATATTAAAGCAAAATTTGTGGTTTCTTCTTCAAACTTTGATGGACTTTACGGATAACTCTATTAGAGTTATACTTTAACTCAAAAAAATAAAATCAATGTGGATTTGATTTTTAAATACAAACAAGTTGAATTTTTGAGAGAATTTAAATTTATACTCTCTCTATCCCACTAAAAAATCAATGGTTTTTGGTGTGTTCTATGTTTTAGCTTAATGCTCTTTTTGCCAAAAAAAAGCTGTCTAAATTTTTGAAAAATGGATTATCTTTAATAGTAGTATGTAGTTTTTGTGTCACTCTCATTGTCCATTCCATTTGAAAGTAGATATGGTTCACGTTTGAAGTATAAAATATAGGGAAAATATTGCAAAAGAGAAATGCTAAGAACCACAGGTTTTTAGTAGGACAGTTTAGGGAATATTGAATCAAAGAATAATCTTATTATTACCACGTTTAGCAGTATAGCTTAATAGGAGCATCATATTGAGTTTGGCTCATAATGCAAGTTAGGTTGTGCAATATTTTTTTGCAAATGCTAAAAATCTTCTAAGATGGACATTAATTGAAGCATTAGAATGTCATCTATATGCACCAATTAGTGCAACTTTATCAAAATTGATGAGTAAATTCACTAGTGAGACTTAATGACAAGAAGATGTGTTACGTGACTCAAATATGGCGCTTGCTAATAGGAAATTGTACATTTTGGGCTATGCAAATGGCAAAGGATGTGTTTTTATCACAATCAAGCTCTAGATTTGAATTGTCTCGTATAATCTCTATTGAAGATACTACAATTGTAAGTGATTGTAAGTAACGGAATATCACTTGGAGTTAACTTATAATGTCACTTGTGAACAAAGTAAAAATAAAATTTGGAATTTAATAGTAATACAAATATTCTTGATATATTCCTTAAATATTTTAGACATTTATAGAATAATCATAGAATGTGTTCTAGATATTCTTATTAGGATCTTTTGTATTCTTATTTTTTGAATTAAAAATTTATAATTTTTATTTGAAAAAGAAATTTTAAAAAACACCCAAAATTTGTTTGCATGTAGTTTTCTAATACAAAAACAATGATTTTCATGGTAAATCTAGCAAATTTTTAAGATCTGGATATCATAATAGAAAAAGAGTATCATTATAACACAACCGTTCTTGAATAGCTACTTGCCACTTATAAATTACATGTTCTACGTAACTCAATATAAAGCTTAATAGTACATGTTGAGTTGTATAAGAAGTAAAGGATGTATTTCTTTCAGGCAAAATAAAGCTCTAGATTTTATTTACCTGGCAAAACATCAATAAATCTTAGGTAATCTAATGGTGAAAAATAAAATGATGGAAATGAGTGTTATGATAGAAACTTGAAAGAAGGATCACATGGTGCCTAAGACACGGATACCTTAAAGGTAGTTTGTGCAATACGGAACCTTAGCCCCATGGGCCTTTTCAAAGAAAAAATTTGGGGGTCTTAAGGTTAGATGGACAAGAATCTATCCAAGGTGTAGATCCCCACTAGTAGGTGGCACTCCCCAAGAGATGCCCACGCAAAATCACTGTGCATGCGTGAAATTGGGCACTACTTGCTTTGGCATCTCTCTCGACAATGCCACCTTTTCTACTAATGCCTAAACTCACAATGGAAGTGGTTACGGCTTACAACACAACTCCCCTTGATTTTCTTCCTACCACGTGTAGATTATAAAGATTATGGTAATTCCAATGTGGTGTTTGTGTGATGCAAAAGTATTGTTGGTTGAGACGAGGAATTTACAACTTCAGGTTTGAGAGGTTATAGTTGTTCATCTCGATAATTGTGATTTGTTTAGGAAGCACTAACTTCAAGGTGATAGGCATGGATTAGTCAGAGATATTACTTGTCACGTGTGTATTGCTTGAAACAATAATTGAGTTAACCGAAAAGAAGCCCATCTAACCTTCCTTTTTGCTCTACTTCTAACCTCTCTTTTGAGCTATACTTGGGTTGAATAGTGTCGTGTCATAGATTGTCCCCTTGTGGGCCATGGGCTTGGAGGTTTGGTAGAAGGTGTGGGAGTCATTGCGAGGTGTGGAGAATAATGACAGTGGCTTGCTTTAGATTGTCTCCCAACTCATCATGAACTAGTTTTCGGTCTATTTATATTTCAATATGAGGGGCGGTTTACACTATGGACCAAGAGCCATGACCAAGAAAATTAAATCATTTTCATGGTCATGGCTCTTGGTCAAGAGCCGTGACCATGAAAAATCAAAAATGCAATTTTAAATGACTTGGTCACTCTTTGTAGTGTAAAGTGGATTTAGACCGGGACAAGTTTAAGCTCATCATTCTCTCTTTTATCCTCCCCTTTTTCCTCCTTTCTCTTTAAATAATTGAACACTAGTCAATCAATGATTTTTGAGCCCTATGGTCTCCTAGATTATAGTTGAGTCGAGGCATTTGCTTCGACTCAACTATAATCAAGGAGACCATGAAAACATTATCCATTTGGGAAATTTTAGCATTTTTGGGGACCTCAAAGTTAGTGGTCATTCTCTTTTTTCAAGGTAGTGTAAAGCCAAATGGGACCAAGAGCTCTTTTTGGGCCAATCACAGATTTTAGAATTCCATGGTCATGGCTCTTGGTCCATAGTGTAAACCGCCCCTGAGTCCAAGAGGAGTTCAAGAGGAGTTTGCTAAAACTTTCCTCTTTGAGCTGACTTTTCGGTTAACTCTAATATCATCATCGTATTATGGAGTGTCATATTATGGAGGGTAGACTGTGGATCCGATGGCTTTGATTTACTTTCTGACGCCGATTCTTTTGTGAAGATGTTGATGTACTGGATCTGCGGATGTCCCTCCAGGAGATGGTGTTCCGAGGCACGGACACAATTGCGGTGCTCACAGAATGGGCCTTGGCGGAGGTGATGTTGAACCCACGTATCCAGGCACAAATCCACAAGGAGCTGGACGATGTGGTGGGGAGGGACCGACGGGTGCAACACAAGGACATGGAACGCTTGCCATATCTGCAAGCAGTTTTGAAGGAGACGTTGCGTGCGCACCCACCGGGCCCGCTTTTATCATGGGCACGCCTTGCCACCGAGGATACGAAAGTGGCCGGGTATCATGTCCCTCGCGGAACCACGGCCATGGTGAACATGTGGGCCATCACACACGACGATGCATTGTGGCCAAACCCTCACGTGTTTGACCCGTCTCGCTTCGTGGAGGACGAAGGCGGCGTCGACCTTGACGTACTTGGCACCGATTTGCGGCTCGCTCCTTTCGGCTCCGGGCGGCGCGTGTGTCCCGGGCGCGCCCTTGGCATGGCTACAGCTCAGCTCTGGCTCGCGCGCCTACTCCACCATTTTTCATGGTCTCAGGATCGCACTCACCCCATTGACTTGACTGAGCATCTGAAACTCTCTTGTGAAATGGCGTCGCCTCTTCATGGATGTGCTACAGTTCGCATTCCTCTATGACCAACGTACTATTATTAACCCTTGAAACGTCCACAGAGCCCGTTCCGACCAATATTATACAATGTCAGAATTCCATTGTATTTGGAATGGTTCTAGACCTCCTATGGGTTTAAGTTAAAATTCATGTCAACTTGGTTTTAATGAGTGCTATTGGAGTCTCAATTTGGAACTTTCTACTTACAACAAATGCCAAATATACGCCAACATATCTACTATCCCCAAGGGGTAATACATCGATGTCAAAAGAGCTCCCGCCAGCAGAATGTATAGCAGAAATAAGAAGCAATTTCAATGACACCGCTGGAGGTGGGTTTATACTTAGATGGGTATATAGGGTGCTCATTCTCAGGTGGCCGCGTCAATACATTGTACATAAAACATTGGCTGCAGTTGTATACTACAGGTATGGTTTGTAGATAAATCAGTTGTGAAAAATTGGCTTCAATATCATACGAGGACACGTGTGTCTTCCAGAGAGCTGGAGAGCATTATGTACTCTAATGCAAGTTGTAAGATATGTGACTTGATATCGTCCAAATAAGCATCTGAGCATGGTTCCCATTATTGATACCGTCATTATATGATCTTTTCTTTCTGTTTGTTGAATATTGTTGGCAATTGAAAAAGATTTATAGAATCTCTTAGCATGTATTTTTTGGATGTTGTATGAATGAATTATTAATTTTAGAGTGTTGAAAATTGAACCAAGGCTCTCATGTTCATATAGGTAAGAATTTGTAGGGGGTTGATTTAGGGTAAAGGTCACAATTAAGTCACTTACCTTAAGGTAGAAGTACTCATTACCAGTCATTTAAGCAATCTAAACATCTTGGAGGACATACCAAGTGTGTCGGATTTTTGAAGGAAAGATAAATCTTAGTGGAGTTGATGTGAAATCATATTTTTACAATAAATTTTGTAACTTCTATGAATTTTTAAAATGGTGTGCCATGAAAATACAAAATTGTACCGCCCCTAGGTGAGCATCCCAACAATGCTCTATTTGGAATCATTCAAAATCAACCTATAGTTGATAGAGAGGTTATCCTAAACTATCCTATTTACATCCAAATCCACCTATCACTTATTGGATTTGGTGTTCACTTGAAGTGATATGGAATTGGGTCAATTCCAAGGTGGAATTGATGGTCAATGTTAGGATGCAGAATTGGGTATCAATTTTAGGTATGTCCACCTGAATTCCAATAGTAATGGCCCTTTCAATGTCATACATAATTATATATTGTGTCCATAGTTGTCTCCTAAATGATTATGTGTTCTCACTTAGCTCAGTCTATTAACCCTTAACTTCCTGGGCGACCCAAAATAGGTCGCTCTATTTTTAGAACTGAAAATATCTTGAGGAAGGAGTACCCAAATGATTCAAAATTTGGGCCAATTTTGTGTAGAAACGAGTTAGCTATTCAATGGTGTAGTCTAATTTGGAGAAATGCACATTGTCAATTTTACAAAAATCCACATGTACTGGGTGGTCACAAAACTGAGGAAGAAAAGTCAACAAAAGAGAGTGACAGGCGAATGGCGAGCTGCCACGTGTTCCATTTGGGAGGGCGGCTTGTGAGTGGGTGTAGCTACTGAAATGCAAATCTTGCACTTGGATTTCACCTTTTTTCCAAAATTCTTTTTCCTACTATATGTGTTCTTTTGTGTACTTTCAACCTACCGTGTCTGATTTTGCAATGGAAGATCAGATTTGTAAGAATTTGTAAGATTTCTCTCAAAGTCACAAATGAACTAGTAAAAAGTGGATGTCATGTCAAGGCCTCTTTCTCACTCATTTTTTATCCTAAAAATACAAAACTTGTTGTCATGCGTAGGGAACTTGATTATCTTTAGAATGACAAGAATGCACCAACTTTCTAAAATAGTATGTGCCCAAGAGAGTCGGTCAAAGCTCATTTTCAATAGTGAGAAAACAGTGAAGTTCTTGGAATACCCTTCACTTTTATGACCCATCTAAGCAACCTATAACTTGGATTGACACCAAACTTTGTAAAGATGAAGGTGACTTGCATGTCTACAAGATCTTACGGTTGATTTTGTAAAAAAGTGAACTACATAAGTTTGAGCAACATATATCCCTAACCGAAAAAATCAGGGTCCAAAATGTGCTGAAAATGGTTGAGGAAGTTAACGGTTAACCCTTTGACACGCTTGCGTTCATATAGTAGACGATGAACAAATTTAAATTATTCTCTTGACTACATACATGGATAATTTTCATTCATCCAAATTTTTCTTGATTCTTGTACTAGTTGACTATCATTGTACAGTATGGATCTTCAAAATAAGATATTTTGATTTTTTTTAAATTAAAAAAATTGGTTTATGTCAAGTTTCACATTCTTAATTTAAAAAGTGAGACCTTTACCCTTAAAGGCCCAACCGACCTTCATCAAGAATATAAGACCCCACGGATTTTAAATGAATTTTGTGCGACATCTGATATTTCATGGGTTGGTACATTTTTCGCACGGATTCTATGTAGATTTCGTCCTAATTCCGCACGGGTTCTAGGCAAAGTTCCACTTAGGGTACCCCTCTTTTTACATGACAAGTAGGTGAATTTTGCTTCTAAATTTCCAAATTTTATTGAATTTGTCCATTTCAACTAACTAAAATTATGATTTTTTAAATTAAGAAATTATCCACACCTCAATGACATTAAATACTTCAATTCAAGTTCAACTTTTAATTGAATACATTACTTTTCATATTTTTATGCTTGTTGGAAAATGTCTCCTAAAATGAGCATTTGCAGGCATTGTAGTATTATATATAAATATATTTTACTCCTCAAAATAATCAATTCAAGTAACACATATCAAAATGTACTTTGTATTTGAAATTTGTACCAAAAAGACACCATTTGATATTTTAAATAATTTTTTTGAATGTTTATTGGTAGTTAAGACAAACATGGATCTTTATACATAAAATCTTATTTAAAATCTTTAAAACTCTTCAATTTTGACATGATTTTTTTCTTAAGTACTTCATGAGTATAAGAAATCAAATCCACATTTGGTTGATTCATTTGCTTTTTTTTATGAAAGAAGACATAATCAAAGTTGTTGTAGGGACTCATTTAAGAGTTAAGACAGTCTTTTGGAGTACCCCAAGTGGAACTATGCCCTTCTACACTTTGTTAGATAACAAAAAGAGTGTTTGTAGAACACATGCGGATTCATTGCAAAATTAGCACGGAATTTGTGCAAAAATGCACGAACACATGAAATATTGGACTTCGCACGGAAATTGTTAAAAATCAGTGAGGTCCTAAATTCCTGATGCTATGAAGTTGATGAATGATTGTTTTCATCCATAGCTTCTTCCTCATGAAGCTCTTCAACATGGAGCATTTTTTAGAGATACTTCATCACCTTGTTGTCCTATCCAACGGTTGGATTTTGTAATACTTGAATACATAATTTTCTAAAATTACAAACATATAAATATGCAAAATTTTGACCAAGCCAAAATTGCATTGCCTTTGCAAAAATGAGTTCATAGATTTAAGGAACACAAAAAAATTTAAAAATCACCATGTCAAGAGTATCTCATTTCAAATCCATTTCAACAAATCTTACTCAAAAATTATTAATTTTTTATTTGTAATCAAATTTAGAAGGAATTTTTAATTTTAACTTTCAAATTTTATAATAAAATATTGATGATAGCATTAGTGAATTTAACCATACGGATGGAATCTAAAATTCAAAATCTACAACTTTCATATGTATATCAATTCCAAAACATTCCTCCAGTAGTAATTTATAGTGGTTTTTCTCAAATGGTCAATTTCATGTACACCTTGTTAAAGGGTTAACCCCTAAACGTACCAAGGTGTCCCTAGAATTGACAATTTGAGAAAAAGCATTATAAACTACTATTTAGAAGAATATTCTTGAATTAATATACAAATCAAAGTTCTAAATTTTGAATTTTGGATTCCATCCGTACGGTTTGATTCATTAATACAATCACCAATATTTAATTATAAAATTTGAAAGTTAGAATTAAAAATTCCTTCTAAATTTGATTACAAACTAAATTTCAATATTTTTTGAGTAAAATTTGTTGGAATGAGTTTGAAATAAGATACTCTTAAATGTGGTGGTACTTTGAAATTTTTGTGTTTCTTAAATTTATAACCTCATTTTTCACGATTCCACTTTGAACTAGAGTAAATGCAATTTTGGCTTGGTCAACGACTTGACATACTTCTACATTTGTAATTTTAAAAAAATATGTACTCTAATATGACTAAATCCAACCATTAGATAAGACAACAACTTGGAGAAGAATCTCCAAAAAAATGGATGACTTTCATCCAAGCATTGATGAGAATGTAAGAAGGCTTTGAATCCGTTCGTGATCCAATTTCTAAACGTTGGGACGTTTAGGGGTTAAAGGTACATAACATTCAGTAGCCTTTGTGAGTACTCCCTCCCTCCAACACAACGATGTGGAATATCCCACATCATTTCATCCCCCCAATGAAATGATGTGGGATATTCCACATCAAATCAGTAGCTATGGGAGCACGTGGCAATAAGCAAGAGCAAGCAACCATGGTGCACAGTAATGGAAAGCACTTTCAATCACAATTCAACATTTTTTTTCATTGTTTATTTGATTGATTCTCAACTCAACTGTGTTTTGTCAACTCAATAGTGTTTTGTCATTCATTGTTTATTTGATTCAATAGTTCATTCAATTAGAAACCACTGGTCACTCTATTTATAAAGGTGGATGAAACCAAAAGGCAATCTCTTTGAAGGCTACTGAATGTTATATACCCACATATGCTTTAGACTGACAGCCAATCCATAATACATATTAGTATATATAATACATTATTTATTTTTTTGGTTTTGGAAGAAATGCCAAGGTGGCAACATAAAATAAAATGGTGTAACCAAATATTTTCATATTTCATTTATATTTTGCAAAAACTATGTTTTCATCCACATATTTGGATGACTTTCTTTAAAATTGACAATTTCATCCACTTTATTTTTTAAAATTAGAACAATCAGGCAACTTCATCCATTTATTCTTCAATGTTCTCCTTAAGGGTCGGTGCATGCTAATTATCTTTGGTACTTTTTGGCATTTAAATTCCTAAAAAAATCACCCCCTCTTCCGAGGGTCAGGGCACTTAACGTATTCTAAAGTCAGTCGCAGTGAGTTGGGTTCCATTTAAAGTACGGGTCATGAAGGATGATGTCTACTGCAACGTAAGTGTGATAGTTACAGCGCAAGAATATCATGCTCAAACACATGTTTGAAACCAGAAAGTTGCTTATCAACAAAATAAATAAAGTTGGAGAATCGTACAAATTTGTAGTGTATCTAACATGAGGGGTGGGTAGAAGGTAACAGCGTGGTGGGGAGTCTCATATCTGGTTGCACCAAAACCTGGCGGCAGTCTCATCTCTCATACCTCTCATTGGCAATCCAAGCAGATCTGTCTACAATAGCGGCAAAGTGTAGGGCTCCGGTGGAAGCAGGGGGAAAACACAGCTTCTGCAATCTGAGAAACGTAATGCTCATAAGATGACAATGAAAGGAGTGTCACAAATAGCTTACGTGTCTGTTTCTCGATCAAGGGAGCGTGGGAATTCTGGCAGCTACTTGCTACACGCATCCGTGTATAACTCCTTGGTTGACTTCGCTTCCCAACCTTTCAAAAGAAATCTCAAGCTTCAGTGAGGCCACTTACAGGTAGTGGTCCCTGTTGGCTGTCCTAGACACCCCTAGTGAGCCTGCACAATTAAAAATGCATCAACTTATAATATTACAAAAACTTTCGTCTCGTTTCGTCAGAGACTGCTGAAATTCACGCTTAGCACAAAATGGTCCTTCTCGCTTGTTGAGGCTGCTAGGGCTTGGCTTTGGTTGATGGTAGTCCGTTACAAGTCCCCGCTTCTGTATGTCTACTGCCAAAACGTCGGTCATGACAAGCCTGAGGCGAAGTTGGTGAGTCCAGTTGCATACAGTGGAGGAGCCACACTTCTTTGCCATAGTTAAACGCAGTCTCTCTTAGTAGTCAGTCTCTTTCGCTTCTCGTTCTTGCTTGGCCTATAATTCATTGATCCAAAGCTCCACTTGAAGGATCAGGAAAGGACCTTTGGGGGTGAGCCTCTCCGGAGTCGCTACTAGTCGGCCTTTGTTGCTGCAGTTGTTGCACAGGCACCGCGTCAAGCATCTTTAGCTGATCCTGACTCATCTGTGCAACTTCTGATGGCGAAAGGATTTTTATAGAACGTACGCAGTTCAAGAACTCCCTGAAAGTGAAGGAACGCTATGTGAGTAAAGGCCGAACTTTGCATGCCAACTGTCAATCACAACTGTCTCAGCAGCTAGCAACCACGGACAAGAATCCAAAGACTTGGAATTCAAACGCATAATCATAATATTAAACCATGACTTACTATTGAGTATTAATCTGGATAGAAGATGAATTTAAATCGTACTACGGAGAAAATTGAAGCACTTAACCCTTTAGTGCCCAGGTAACCGCTAAGTGGTCACTAGACCACCAAAAATTGAAATGCTAGAAAATCTGTGAATCATCTCAGTCCGGTGTTTAAAGTTTAGGTGTGTAACTTTTGATACAAGAGATGATGCAAAAAGAAATTTTGAATTTTGACTTTCTTAGATACCCAAATACCTATGTACAAAACACCAAAATACTGCAAATACTTACAAATACAACACATGTACTATGTTGTATTTCTAGTGATTGGAAGTTTGTTATCCCGTTTTTTTTGTTTTTTTTTTATTGTGTTCTCTTCTTCATGTTCCATTAGTGTATGTATTCCGATCTTGATCATTGTACCAACTCCTTTCTTATTTTAATGTGTACATTTTTGTCCTAAGCCGTACATGGATAAGTCACTCTCACTTATAAAATTCACAAAAATTATGTATGAGTCTATTCTTGACATGAACGATTGCAATGGAGAGGTGGTGGCACAGGTCATTGTTGAACATCTTCACTTTCATGTTTGAGAATTTAACACAAATTCTAATTAACCTTGAAGTCGCACACCCCTCAAAATCTCATTTTTGAGTGTTCATTATACGGTTCAAAGACACACTGTGATCTTCCAATCTAACGGTCCGATCTTATAATCTAACGGTCCGATCTTATCGAGATTTAACTGACACTTGTTTCATTAAGCTATGCTTACATTTATACAGTTGGATCTTATTAATAGTATCCCGAATTTCAACAGAGAAAGTTTTTAAAAAATATCACCCAAAAACTGTGGTTTCTCCAGAACCACCCTGGGCACTAAAGTGGATGAAGCTTAGAAAGAAGTGTCAATTATTTAGGCAAACAAAAATGTCCCTAACGAACAACCAAAACTTCAGCATCATGGTGTTGGCAACTTACTCCCATGGATCATCTCCCAACAGTAGTGTGTCGTTCTCATTGTCAACGAACACGATTTGCCACCCTGATGTAGGTGGATCTTCCATAAGGAAATCCAAACCAAACTTCTGGGCCAGCTCCTTCCTCAGTTCTGTATAATTTGAGAAGGTCCGTACGTCCAAAGATCTTCCAACTGATCCAAGCTTGTGCACCTGGAGATTAGCACAACAGTACTCGAGAATTAATCACGTAAACACCTCTGACGCACAAAGTGTTTTCAGATAGCAAAATACACAAATACAGGTAAACCGGCAAGAGTTGATTTAACAACATGCCTTGCAGGTGAAAAGAAATCTAACTGCCACAAAATCTGGACGAAAGCTTTTGACAACACAGAGGTCAAGACACTAACTTTGGTATAGGTACGGAGAGGGGCTGCCGTTGGCATAGCTGGCCATCCTGTGTTACGTTGAAATAGTCCATTTTCATCCAATTCCTCACCGGACATCAATCCATTGCTCATAGAATCTGGCGTAGATGGTGGGCCGTATGCAGCTGACAGCATATTATTGCCTGAAACATCCTTTGTTTTCCCGTAAGTGTGAGGAACAACGGTATTTGATCCAACTAACGGTTGGTCAATAGACACACCAAAAAGAAGGTGACTTCGGTCAGCTTGCAGCTGATCCGAATCCTCATTATTATTGCGGAATCCATAAGGAGGCAGATATCCCAGACCTTGCTGTAAAGCTGATTCGTTACTTTGAGGCAGAGAAAAAGACCCAAGTACGCCCGCACTGGAAGCCTCCATACGGGTTAGTTGAGATGGGATGAGTGGTTGGGGATCGGATTGATTTGAAAACCAGGGAGTTGAAACCTGCCACTCATTTCATACAAAGCGTTAGTCTATCTACTAATAATTGATCATATTGCACAATACCAGCAACTTCTTCCATACAACATCAAGCGTCGTGCTAAACGTCAAGTGCGTAATCTTCAACTTCGAAGATGGAAGGTGTGGATAAAAAGAACTGAAAAATATCACAAGAAATCGCCACCCTGCCCCTGAATATGCTCATGAATAGCATGTACTTCTATTACTATAGAACTTCATAGAGAACAGGCAAAGCCAAAATTGTTTGACTAAGCTAGTGCACAAAACAATTATAGAGAAAATGAGAAAAGAGACTTATGCAGATCATCGTGGCTGACTGAATCTGTACTAGCTCGGTTCAGTAGGACAGTTATATGAACACACTACCAGTACCTGAACCAACCCTTGCATAGTCCCGGAGGCCTGCAATCCGTTTTGACTTGTAATTTGCATCATACTGGCGAGATGATTTCCTTCACTAGAGTTTAGTGGGGCACTAGTCGGAGCCCTTCCCATCATATCCTGTAAGCCAAAGGAATTAGACATCGTGGTGGCAGAAGTCATGTGCAAGTCAGATTCTCTGTAACTTGCAGAGGACATTCTAGAGTTTCCCAAATCTGTGGTTTGTGTTTGGCTAGTAGATAGCTGCAATAGAGGGCCTGGAATGTCATTGATATGTTGCATGAGTTGCTGAGGTTGAGGCTCAGATTGTTGCTGGCGGAACGGCAATTGTGATGACGGCACTGCCTGGGACAGCAATTGTTTTGACGGATCTCCGTTTCGAAATTCTTGAAGGGCCGCTGCCGCAAGTGCACGGTACTGCCCATTCTGAGGTGAGGGTACCATCGGTCCAAACCTCTGTTGCGGTATCCAAGAGGTATCCATCGCCAAGCCACCAAATTTAAGTGGCCCCAATGAGTCACTCCCGTTGGGCCACATGTGAGACTTTTTCATGAATGTATCCAAAGCATCTTCTTCTCCTGATATAATGAATATTAGATTCTTGATACAAGTAATCCAGACACACAGGCGTCTCCAGCAAAGTCTTACACTAGGTCTTTAGCACCGCAGAAGAAAACGGTAAGGAGAAAAAAGTAACTTTAACATGGTTAAGAATGTATATCAGTAATGGAACTTACAACATCGTAACTAAGACTATCCCTACTATGAATCGTCACATCAAAATTCGATCAGAAAGACATTCGAGTGCGCTTCATGACAATTCATCCTTACCAGGCATGCCACGAGGACGCTTCGATCTTAAAGCAAGGGGAGGGGGGCAGAGCAGAAATGGTGTAGTTAGAGGTTCAATCTCCCAAAGAGACACTCTGTGCTGTCTCTCACCAGCTGTAGATTCATCCCATCCAACCTGCATAGTTAATGCACATCAAAACACATTAGAATGACCCAAAAACGAAATTAACTGAAAGATTTAAACAAAGTAAAAAAAGGCCGGAGCAATGACGCAATGAAGACGAATATAAAGCTCCATAAGTCGGACCTACGAAAAAATACCTTGAGGGAGCGCCAATGTGATTTTGGCCATCTAGCAGAATCAATATCTCCTAGACCGGTGATTGTGCCCATGTATCTGATAAATGAAAGCCAAGAAAAGCTGAAATTAACTGAAACTCAAAACATAAAAGCTAAAAGTGCATCAGCCCATGCACCAAGAAAGCCATAAATCGCATTCATAATATTCATGTATATCTTTGTACAATGAAGAATGATGTAAGTACCTTCTCACACTCGATTCCTCGGTTTCAAACACCATCCGGAAGCGCATACCTACTGTAACTTGTGTATTGTATACAGCCTTGTGGTATTTTGCTAGAGGAATGACAAATTCAGAAGGGCTTTGCCTGTAAAGAAAAGCAGTAAGCATACATTGAAGCATTGAATGCTTAAATACTTACAACAGCTCCAACTTCACAAGGTCTGTACTCTATGGAAGCAAGTGCTGCCAAACCTTTAAACAGGATGACGGAAGACCAACGAATTGCACCAACCATCCTATATAAATATCATACAGGAGCACAGTTCCAACAATCATAATATTCACATATGCACCTTGGGTTGTAAAAGATTTTAAAGCGGCTGCTGGTAGTTGCAGCATGGTTAGCGGCTGCAAGGACCCCGAAGTGCATGCTATCGCTAGATAGCACTGAAGACGGCATGACCGTTTGCTGCCTGTTGGCCCGCCTTATGCCCAGCAAGAGTTGGCCTTTGTCATCCCTTTCAAAACATAGCAAAAGTTTTACATAAGGGTTAGATGTGCGCACAACTAACCATATCGACCACAAACTAGGAGAAATGATATATCCCTCTAGGAGGACTCTATTGAAAGTATATCTCGCACAATCAAATCTTGTTCCGTAAAAGATGTTGGTGCAAGTGTTAAAAAAAAAATTAAAAGAGAGAGAATGTAATTCTTGACTAAGAATGGCCTCTTAATATTGCAGTTCAGTATAGATTAAATACCTAATAAATAAGACCGAGTCACCTGCTTGCAGTCTCTTGGCGCTGACGAAAACACTCCACCCAGTTGTAAGAAGATGCCTGCGCGGTTGGCCTGTACAATAGCAAATCAAAAGTGTGTGATTTTTATTATTCTGGATAAAGACTAACACTACAATTCCATCTGTGATAGCTAATACAATCATCTTTATCTGCAATAAACCAAAGAACACGAAGGCATGAAATTCACTGAAACTCAAATGGCAAGTATTTAGGCATACTACGGAACCAGTACACAAACAATAATATCTTCAAGAATCTTGAAGATATTTGTGTTCAGAATGAGGGACTCATGCTAGTAACTAAATCTTGATTCATCCACATAGGCAAATTGTATTCTTGCCTCTGTAAATATGGCGGAAGTGCCAATCCTGATCGTGAAGATCCCGAGCTACAAGCTCTTGGGCTGGTGGAGTTTGAGTAAAATCCTGCAAATTCCGAAGTTAGAAGCTTACAACCTCTTCTTCTTGCATCTTCACACTGCTTAGTTATAGAAATAGAGTAGATTAATATTATATTAAAAACATTTCAGAAACAACACGCTTAACTAAAGTTCTTGCAGAAATAAAGATGCAGGGCAGAAATATACCAAGGGTGGAAAAACTTTCTCAGCAGCACGCCGCGGTATAGAGAAGCCGCCATGAGTACTAGTGTCACTCGCAGTTAAGGTCTTGCAGAAATATTCTGTTGGCTGCTTGTTAGGTACTCCCAAATCTGGCGATAAGACTTCTTTCTCCTACAAGAATTTGAAATAATCACAGCAATTCATAATCATAATCAATCATATCATCATAATAGTAATAATAAATAAGAGGTATCCCCTTTGGAACATGCCGAAATGAGAGGACATTATTGGAGCAGCTTACAGGATTCTGAATAGGAAGCAGAGTCATCTGAGCGTAGACTTCATCAGTATCAGGATCAGCCTGCAAAACACAAGCTCCGATCAGTCAGAACCTCCTTGCCTATCAACATACTTTCATGAAAAATCTCGGTGATATGGCACGGCAGGATAATAGAAGCAACTGCTGCGGTGTCATATCACGTCTGTAATGAAGCATTACCTTATTGTATATTATAAAAACTGATGCTACAATTGATGCAAAATGCAGCAACCAAAATCCACGAGATATGAGATCGAACGTCAATTCAAGTAGAACAGTCATAATGTGTCTTGATTTCCAAACAGTACGTACATGAAGTGTGACATTGTCAAGTAAACAAACAAGCCTTGGAGGGATGCTGGGATAATTGGGAATATGCGCATCAGCCTCCTTTTGTGTTGAAGCAGCCACCTTAAAACATCCCACAGTAATAAGGTCAATTACATGTATGATCTCAGACAGGACAAAGAGCATACCGCCAAGGCTGTTGTACCGAGGGAAATACAAAAGAAAAGATAGAGGTGACAGAATATCCAAGAGAACTGGATTAAATTAATGTAGACCTGGTTTGACAGACCGCCACAGAAATTTATTGTTTTCATGGAAACAACATTGATGCGGACAGCAGGTACTGGAATCGGTACAGTAGTGCTCAATTCCAGAATCACATTGGTCCACATAACACTGCTTTTTCAAATAGTGCAGACCACACATTTTAGAATTAACGTGGACCACAGTATTTAAAAATCAACATTAATTTTGAGCAATTAAGAAATGATGAATGTCATCAGAAGAGATGCCTTGACTAGATCATAGTCATTAATGTGAACCACAGTATTTTTTAAATCAACACTACCGGTAGTTTGGAGCAGAAACCAAATTATTGCAGTCCAATCTAAATATTATCCCCACTATTTAGAATTCCACACTATTTGAAATAAATAGTGTAGCGAAATTTCCAGTGTCCAACACATACTTTGACAGGCGTTCTAGTCTTCTGGATCTGAGATGTTGGATGGATTCCATTCCTTGGTTATAAGTACACAAACATTCTTAAATAACAAGCAAGAACTGTTTGCAAAACCTTGGACACTTGATGCGTTAACACATGTTGTAAGTCTACAAAGAAGACAACGATCTAGTACCCGATTTTATGATCGTATGAAAACATCTTAAATGCTCACAAACCTTGGCACATCCAATCACACCTTAATCTTTCAAATACAAAGATGTTGCATTCTCTTTACAAAGATAAGGTCAATCTAGCATACCTGCTCAATATGACCTTGAGGAAAATACACTACACGGGTGCCAACGGGGGGTAGGGAAACTAGAGGTCCAGCACATGCATGCCACAGTTCAGAATTGAGACTCCGTCTTTCCCCTGCAAACACATAGCCATTGATAAGGTGGTATCAATATATCAATCGAATAGTTTATCATACATCAAAGATTACAAGAAAGCGACATGCATCGTCAGTAAGTTTCATTTAAAATTCAGCGGCGAAGACTTCATCACGAACTGAGACCAGCTCAGTTGTGTGTTAATGAGTAGTATCCAGGGTAGCATATCTCTCCTAACTCGTTGGAATCTGAGGACAGGCGACACAGAAGCCCCGGGACAGGGCATAACATCCAGCTATTTCAAGAGCCAGCATCCATCTGCTATTACCAGCAACAGTGAATTTCGAAGCTTAAGTAATGCGGCTTTGGGTTTGCGAGCTTCGCTGATCTTTGAGGACAATTAAAGCGAGTAAGATGAACACATCATTCACTACAAAAAGCAGCTCGAGAAACTACGTATTGAGTAACACAGCTAAGCTCAAGACTAGGAGACTGTGCAACGCTTCAAGTGTCAAGGACAAGATATCCAAAATTCTAGAACTTCGGCCCTCGCGTACTACAGTACCTCTCGTATGAGCTAGTAGCCGGTTGCTCGAAAAATTCACATCAGCTCATCGATCCTACAAAAGTTGCAATAGCAGTTTCGATTTTCGAATGCTACGGTGTAACTGAGTCAACAAGTGCTATCAAAATTTTCTATGCTCAGAAGTTCAACAACAAAAGAATCTTATTCCGAGCGTCCGCCGGAAAATAATTTATAACTAATATCATCTCCGAGGTCTCGAATAAACAAGCTGAAGTGTAGGCATTGACATGGAGGAGAGGAAGTAATGAGATGCCACACTTTGCATCGGCCAAACTAATCGAGTAAACAAGGAAATTCCACACGAAATTCCACAAGAAACGGGGATAGACGTGACAGTACCTGTGTCCATGGTAGCCGGAGCGTAGCCCGAGACCGAAAGCCTCGCAGGAGGACGAGAGTACATAGTAAGACGCCGATATAACCTCTTGTAGAATCGACACTGTATGGAAGGAGGAACGCAGAACGCATGCGTTACCAAAGATCCGAGACGCAAGAATACGCTGTCTTCTGTTGGAAAAGATGACCATGACTACCTGTGATCCATTGAGAGCATCATCTCCATTCATGAACTGCAATGTCCGCTACAGGATATTGTCACCATTACTATTGTCACCAGACTGAATACGCCCTTACACGCTAAGCACTTTCTCGAAGGTAACAGTATGCAGCAGCTGAAGTCTCCTTTCCGATCCCATAGGTAACTTCTACTCTTGCTACTAGCAATACTTCTTGAAAGCTTCGCTACGAAATTAGTATCGCTTCGCAGTTCTTCGATTCTGTCTTCCAGTAACTCTAAGACTGCAGTCTGGCTATACCGGCAGTTGTGCGCGTAAAAGAAAAACGTCTGACTTTAGGCTTCCAACAAGATCCGTTTCCTGCAAATCTCCTTTATTTCCGATCATATGGCATAATTGGCTCTGGAAATAGAACTCAAAATCACTGATCCAAACGAGCTCAAGCTATGTCGACTTCTCCTAACTCCGTGTGTTAAACAAAATTGAATTACAAACAGATTCCTGAGTCCAACGTTAACGGTAGAAAGAGTGCTAACTACAAAATTCTCGCTCCTAACATCCTTGAAGTTCGAACGAAAGCCACATGATCCTCTTCGACGATCCTCGAGATCTACAAGAAAATCCTGAACACCAAAGCGCCACATAGCAACCCTGAGCCGACGAAAATTTGAGCGCGAAGTGCGCCATTCCGCACACCGTTCCAACACGAACTGCCGCCTGCCTGCACGGTCGCACACCTTCAATCACTCACTCACTCACTCTGCATCGGCCGCTCCAAAACCAGTCCACAGGCAAGTGTGGAACACAATAGAAAGTTGGAATCAAAGGCGAGTGAGCAAGACACGGACAAGAAGACATGGGAGTGAGGCCTTTTCGGGAATTCCGTTACCGAAAGAGGGAGAGAGAGAGAGAGGGAGGGAGAGAATGAAGAAATAGCATGATTCCTCTGCTAGCCAGCAGAAGCATCTATTGTCATTTCAGCAACTGCGGATGCTTCCGCGCCTCCAGTGCCAGCCCTGATGCCATCCAATGAACTTGATCCCCTTCCGGCCATCCCGCGTAGTAGACTCTTGAGAGTGGCGAGAGCGTTTGGGAGCTAAAGAACAAAACTCCATAGCCAGTGACGCAGAAGGCGCATTCAAATTATTATAAATATTGAAAACAAGGTAAACAGTACCGGTAAGGGGAAAAAGGAACCGCACCAACTGAAGCCCAGACAGGCTCCTACGAATGAGGAACGTCGTACACATCCAAGTACATTCATCCCCCGACTTCTATTCAATTATAACCCCTTAATTCTTCCAAGGGACTTTGAATGAATTATTTGGGAAATGATATTTAGAAAATAAACGCAAAAAAAAACCCCAAAAAACAAATGTATTATTCTATATTTAATTAGAATTTTAATATTATTAAATATTGGGATTTTAAACGCACTTTTATTTTTAGTTTAGTGGATGAAAAAAAAAGCTGATTATAGTGTTTAACCCCTAAAATGTCCCAGCATCCAGAAACTGAATCACGAACAGATTTGAAGCCTTGTAACTTTCTTTAACAATCTCAGATGATTTTCATCCAAGTCACAATTGCAAATGTATTAAATTCTCTATCAATTAAAGTAATTCTCTTGTGATGGGGAGATGTTGATAATATTGGACAGGCCTCCAAATGCAAGTATATCAAAAAAATTGGATAGATTTTATGCCTGCAATGGTCATCTCATGTACACCTCATATACATTTGAGTCATGATGATATCTATTTTTGAGGCTAGCATCTACTTGCCGTTCAAAGGATTGGTACGTTTAGGGGTTAAAATAACGGTTGCTTTTAATGTACCAAAAAAATGTTCTTATTTTCAACATTTTCAGAAACAACACCCTTTTTGATGCAAAAATGAGTTGTTTTGTTTGGGAGGGCTTCATTCTCCTAAATGGCACCTTACTTACTCTTTCTCTTCTCTCGTCGACTACCCTCATGTCCCAAATTGAACTTCTAAATAATCTAGAAGCCCAAATCGGGGTTCATGTTCTATATAACAGTTTTGAGTAGATTCTATATGAACTTCCTTTTGTTTAAATTTCTTGGTGATTTTCCACCAACACATGCAATATTCTTCAAAGTATGGTCCCATTTGAATTATATTTTTCACAATATGATTGATAGAAGATGTGATTCCAAATCTACCCTGTTTTTTGGGCAGTAATTCCAGTGACTGCAGGTACAATACAGTCGGTAATTCAATGAGGAATTACGTTCTTTGTTTGGCTGCTGGTGAATACTGTAGGTGAAGAATTCCTCATTAACATCCGCAAATATAGCGTCTCTGGATGGCGGCTCACAATCTTCAATATTATTCAACCTGGCTTCTGATCAGCTCCTTTGCAGTGGAAAAGCTTTATTGTTCTCTAAATATATACATCCATGAAACAAGTGGTGGCCGGGAGGTTTTTAGGCTTCTACAGTGGCACTTAGGCACATGTTGGCAAAAGGGCATTTGGCTGCCACTAAAAACTGAACCAGTCTTGCTTTTTGGAAGAATTTGGAAGCGCACGGAGACTTTTCAAAATCTGGACGGAGTTTAGCAATGGGGGCTTGTATTTATAGCTGTGGAAGACCGTAATGGCCTCAAACATTCTGTTGTTTTTGGTTCGTGGAGGGGTATAATTCTCAAAGTCAAAAAATCTCACTTCTTGCTGTAAATAAAGTAGTGTTGTCTGCTAAAACGTCAAAAATAGCCCCAGGGGCTTGTTTATAGAAGATAAATGGAGAAAAAGTGGATTTTCTAAAATGGATTGGTGCTTTGAAAAGTGATTAAAAAGGGAGGTTAAAATTTTAAAAGTACGTTAATTTAAAATACTGTGGAAATTTTCAAAATCAAATAAAGGAATCGGGGAAAATAGGGAGCTATGTTTGGGCAGCAAATGTGAAGAGAGATAAAGCATTTTTGTTTCTAAAAAGAGCAAAAATGTTGGTCAGCAGCTCATGTTGGCCATCGTTGACAACAGGTTGCTAGTTTTTATTTTGTTTAATTCATTTATAGTAGTAGCAGCTCTTGTGCGCTTTCAAAGATGCTCTTTATGTTGCCCTCTGAAGACCCTCTTGACGTTTAACCCCTAAGTGACCGATCAACCATTTTATGGTCGCTGCCCTTTTTTTACGGGCTGCCCGAGATGAAAAAAAAACTTTTTCAGAAAATAAAAAATATTTTCAAATAGGAAATCAAGTCTACTTTTCAACCCAATTTGAATCATGTCAATCGGAGTTAAACTCCATCAAGGAGAAATTTTCAAAGACAAACACCTCAATATTGTCCTAGTGTTACAAAACTTACTATTTCGGGAAAGTAATGATGTTCCCTCTTTCTAAAAAAATTCTTTTTTGAACTTTAGGATAGAATGTCTATTTTCAACCAATCATACCAAATTTCAAATTCTAATAATAAAATTTGTAATTTTGGTGAATATTCAGCAATAAATGCTTCTAAATTCGTTTAATGAGTATCTAAAACATTTTTTGAAAGTTTGACCGTATGGATAATTACTAAACATCGTGCTTCTCGGTTTCTCTTTTGGACCAAACTTCATTGAAGTTGTAGAAGCAACATTTTATAATACATTTAGGTTTTGCCCTTACCCCCTCTGTCATTTAGGGGTTAAAGATCAAGTTGTCGACCATACCCTCACTACATGGTTTGGAAAAGTATCCTACTTGTATTTACAAATGCTTTTGGAACTATAGCCTTAGGCTATCCACATCATGGGTGTCATGGCCTATCATATGAAAGGGCTTTAACATGACATCTTCACTCTCATAAAGTAACCACATCAAATTGGAACACTTTAACCACTAAATGACAAAGGGGTATTGGACAAAACGTAAAATAATGTGCTATAATATATGACCTCTTTATCTTTGATGAAGCTTGGTCCAATAGAGAAATGAAAAGCATGATGTTTTCAAATTATCCGTATAATTAAATTTCCAAAAATAATTTTAGATCTTCACGAATGAATTTAGAAGCATTGAACTTCAATTTTTTATGAAACTTACGAATTTTATTTTTGCAATTTGATATTTGGTTAATTGATTAAAAACAAACATTATGTTATACGGTAGTATGAAAAAAGCAACTTTTCAAATGAAAGAACATCATAACTTTCCCCAAATAATAAATTTTATAACGTTGGGACAATATTGAGGTATTTGCCTTTGAAAAATTCTCCATTGTGGAATTTAACTCGGATTGGCATGATTCTAATTGGATTGGAAAGTAGATTTGATTAAAAAAGGCCGACAACTATAAAGTGGTCGTTTGGTCACTTAGGGGTTAACTCGTAAAGGTTACGAAGTACCTTAAAAATGTGATGAATTTATCAAAATATTGTGAAATTAGATAATTCTTTAAATAGAATTTTGGAGACAAAGATTGAATAAAAGTTATAGATTAACCTTAAATGTCCTTGGCGCCTTGGACGGCAGTCCGAAAGGCATCTCAAAACTATCTTCTTCGAGGGCAATCTACCATAATTCCAAATTTGAGGCGAGACAGAGACAGTTGTTGCCCAACCAAGAAAAATGTTAATGGATGAAAAAAAAAAAAAACAACTTGAAGCCATGAAAAACATTTTTTTAGTGTTGACAATTTAAGAACTGCCATCAAAAAAAATTGTATTCACTCTACCACTCAAATTAAACTTTGGATAAACATGTTCTTAATGAACATAATGAAGCATTCATTCAAAATATGAGGCATTATCTTTAATCCCTTCAATTCCACAAGACCATTTAATCCAGCGATTTATTTATTTTTAGGCATAAGTTGATGTGTACAAATTTTATTTTAACCCTTTAGCGCGCCGGCGTCCAGAATCTGGACGCCGGATGAATTTCAGCAGCTCGATTTCTGTAGGTACCGGATGTTTTTCATCCATTTTTTATTTTTTTTCATTCTTGTGCTAGTTGAATACCATTTGTACGGTATGGATCTTCCAAATAAGATAATGTGAATTTTTGAAAAATTACAAAAGTGATTAATGTCAAGTTTCAATCTTAGTTCAAAAAGAAAGACCTTAAATATGATTTTCCATAGTAAGTAGAATCAAATAATGGAAACCATACCATCTCGTAGTGCATGTCATTCTAATTTCATTACAATATTTTTTTAAAAAATTGTGTTAATTTTGGATTTTTAATTGAATTTCAAGAGAAAACCTTGCAAAATTACTTTTAAAATATTAATAATAAATATGATGAATCCAACCGTACAGATGTTATCTACACATTGACATTTACAACTTTGTTTTGTACATCAACTCCATTTTCGTTTTTCATCAACCATTTTATGACAAATCTTTGAAAACAGTGTTGAATCGGGACGTTAAAGGGTTAATTATTTTTAATTTTCACAATACAACAAGAAATGAGTATACTTTGTTATACTTCAAAAATCACTGTAATTCAATCATTTGTGAATGAAATATAAAGGTTTTGAAGATGGCCCACTTTTGATAAAAAGAGGTACTTTGGCCCAAAGGCGGCCAACGTGAATGAAGAGTTTTTTTGTGGAAGTGTTACCAACTTGGCTACCCACTTTTAATAAGAAAATAACTCTGAAAAATAAAGGCCTTTGGTTGGCAGATGTAATTAAGTCTCTCTTAATTACTGCGAAACCATTACATTTTTCTTGTCTTCAACCTCACTTTCTATACTCACAACCAACAAAGTCTCGCCAACCATTGAATTCTTGATCATTTTGCATGGCCTTGTTGTAAACCACCCCTAAAGGCATGGACGTTGTACACCTACACGAGCCCTTGACTTTGATAACATGTTTGCATTTAATGCTAAAAAATTAAGACTAGTGACAAAAATACACAATATAAGCAAGATATAATGACATCAGAACATGTTCCCTTATAGATAATTTTAATAAATGTTTGGTATCCTAGATTTATGAACAACAAGGATTAGTCATGTATAGTGATTGTAATTGGTTCACATACCACATAGAGGGACACATTGTAGTTCAAGGATATGGAGCCAATAGCTTGTGACACCAAATCTTGTATATGATTATCATGGTCAAGGAGTGAATTGAACGTGTAGGGTGCTCATGGCTCAAACGAGTTACTGATACCGTACCTACATAACAGGTTCATATAAGCAACGGCAAATGGTTTAATTATTTTGGTGCCATATAGACTATTTTGTAGGTTACAACCAATGCCTATGAGACACGTTACAAAAAAAAATAATCAAACTCCAAAATAATTATTTATGTATGAACTTGTACGGTAATATTTCAAAGAACATTTTATCTCATAAGAACTATAGATTTTATTTTCATATGAAACCTGAGAATGTACACATTGGTTTCAAAACACTCTATTAACCCTTAAACGTTCAAGCTTGGTTTCCACATTTTCAAACCACTTTGACCATGAATTGCTGATAACAAACAAATTTTTGTATGAATTTTTGTTTTCTAGCATCATCTATAGCAATAATAGTATGTACCTAAATTTTTAGAATGTAAAGTACTTTTATTTCTTGAGGTTAAAACCCAAAAATACTACTTTCTTTCCAAATCTGTAAATGACGTTTAACCCCTAAACGTTACAGCGTCCACAAAGTGCATTCAAAGCCTTGTAACTTTCTCATACAATCTCGGATGACTTTCATCCAAGTTGCTTTTGCAAGCCTATTAAATTCACTACCAATTGGAGTAAATCTCTTGTGATGAGGAAATGTTGATAATATTGGAGAGGCCTCCAAATGCAAGTATGTAAAATTTGTTGGGTAAATTTCTAGCATGCAATGATCCTCTCATGTACACCTAATGTATATCTGAGTCATGCTAATATCTATTTTTGAGGCTAGCATCTACTTGTGTTCAAAGGATCGGTACGTTTAGGTGTTAACCCCTAAACGTTCTCACCCTTTTCAGATCTGGCAGTTTTTTAAAGATGCATTATAAAATGCAACTAAGAGGGATATTTTCAACTTGATGAATGATTAAAAGTTGTACATTATGCATTTTAGATTCTATCCATATAGTTAGATTTGCGATTGCTATCACCAATATTTGTATATAAATTTTCAAACTTAAAATTTAACACTCTTTGTAATATGATTACGAATAAGATATTGACAATTTAATAATGAAATTTGTTGGGACGGGTTGAAATGCAATACTCTAAGTGTAGTGATTTTTGAAGATTTTTTGGTTGCTTAATTCTAGTAGTTGACTTTTTCAAGAGCACTTTTACACTAAAATCTTCAAAATTTTGGGTGGAACACTACAACATGAAATGAGGCATAAAAATTTCACAAATCATCTCCTTTCTAATCGGATCACACACGCACGAAGCTAACTTCTCATAAAAGTTTCAGTAAAAAATCCACACTGCAAAAAATGCATGATAGATGAGAAATCGGAGTTCAAATCCGTACATCATGCAAAATATGCATGGTTGGGCGGTTAGAGCATCCTCAGTCCTGCGCACTTTGCTCACTGCAACGGTGAGTGGCGGGCACGGGATCCCATAGCGCGGGCCAACGCCCTCAATATTCCTCCCGTTACTGTGCGGCCCTCGCTATAAGAGCTCCCGCTCTGGACAAATTTTCCCCGTTTGCCGTGAGAGAAAGTCCTCCCGCTAAGAGCCCTGACAGAATCCGTGACAGTCTCCAAGCCAACAAGATCCTGCCACAGTGGAGTCTCTGCGCCAACTGGCTGCCTGCATCCTTGCATAACTTCCTTGCCGGGGCAGTTGACGGGCGTTGGATTGGACCCTCCTCAGGCACCCGCTCCTTTGCAGGGCTCCCTGCAAATGCTCATTGCCGGGAACTCTAGAGGGAGAAGACTGAGGATGCTCTTAGGGGTTAAGGATTAAGTTAGCATCCATCGATAAACCAAAACAAAATTAATACGAATAATAAAAATAATAAAAATGACATAAAACAATATTATTCTTTATTTTAAAAATGAATTAATAATCACAACCAACAACCCTGCAGGATGCTTATCCTTCTGTCATCACAGAGCACAGCAGGAGTGGGAGCCTGGCAAGCTGGCAGTAAGATTTGTGAACTTGTAACTGATTATTATTATTATTATTATTCTATGTACATTATTCATGATCAGCAGTAGTTGGGGCAACCGACTGAAGCATATTCAAGTTCTTTTTCTCCTCTTTATTTATTTATTTATTTATTTAATTCTTGTTCTTCACTTAATCATACTAATGAACAACAGTGGTCATTATCAGCAGCAGTACTGTACTGTACAAAGCAGAAGGAGACCTGCATAGTAAAAATTAATCACGTTTCAAGTTAATGAACAGAAAGAACCGGCAGTCAGTTCAAAATGACTCACTGAGAGCATCCTCAGTCTTCTCCCTCTAGAGTTCCCGGCAATGAGCATTTGCAGGGAGCCCTGCAAAGGAGCGGGTGCCTGAGGAGGGAGGAGGGTCCAATCCAACGCCCGTCAACTGCCCCGGCAAGGAAGTTATGCAAGGATGCAGGCAGCCAGGTGGCGCAGAGACTCCACTGTGGCAGGATCTTGTTGGCTTGGAGACTGTCACGGATTCTGTCAGGGCTCTTAGCGGGAGGACTTTCTCTCACGGCAAACGGGGAAAATTTGTCCAGAGCGGGAGCTTTTATAGCGAGGGCCGCACAGTAACGGGAGGAATATTGAGGGCGTTGGCCCGCGCTATGGGATCCCGTGCCCGCCACTCACCGTTGCAGTGAGCAAAGTGCGCAGGACTGAGGATGCTCTGAACCGGTCCAAACCTGAAATCATAAGATATTTACTAGTTTTCAAAAATATATGTATTTCTATTTCTAGTTATAAACAAGAGGAAAGATCAAAGTAGTGATATAATAAAAAAAACTCATTGAATGCTAAGAATGTGGGGAAATTATCGACATCCCCCAAAAATGTTTATAATGTCTGGCCGAAGCCCGGTTGGTTCTACTAGGCCTCATGTGACCTGGTTGTAGTTTTACTTGAATTGTTGTATGAAAATCTAAATATATCGGTCGGGGAGGCTTGTCTCCTCTGGTCTTCAATGTTTGTGACCATTAATCCAATGAGATTTCATCCTCTTATTTCAAAAATTAATAAATTAATTAATAATTGGAATTGAGCAATTGAGCATAGATACTATTATTAAACATATATGATGTTTATTAGGTCTTATTGGCAAGTGAAAGAGGATTTTTATGCACTTTAGCAAAGATTGAGTTATGGATTTTCAAAGTTTTATTTATAGGTGTACCCAATTTCGATCCTAGGCTCCGTGTTGTGATTGCATTGTACACAATGTCATATCAAGATCTAGATTTTCGTGCCATCTTTGAGTCCAAATGTAGGAGTCGCATTTTGAGACGTGACCCATTATGGGTGTACGTACTTTGGAGCGTGCCCACTAAAAGCAAGAGATTGTCTGAAAAGTGCTTATATTTAATGTTGCATATTCAGGGACGACAAGGAGGGTGAGAGGGCCACTAAATATGAGCACGATATAGAGACACATGAGTATGTTGTCCTTGTAGAACTAAATTTAAGAAGGGTTGGTATGCTAGGTTGATGAGCAATAATGGTCACCCATGTATAGTGATTATGATTAGTTCTGGGACTATACAGAGGGAGACATATTGGTTCAAAGGCATGGAGATGATAGCTTGTGAGTATAAGGGTATTTTTATTTTCATTTTTCATTTTTCATGAAATGCCAAAGTGGCGATACAAAATGTTATAGTGGTGTTCCATATTTCAACATTCATCCGTGTGTTGGATAGAAGCTATCACATGATATTCATAATTTTATATTATTTTCATCCACAATCTAGCGATTTCATCCAAGACATATTTTTAATTTGAAGTTTTTAGCAATAAACTCCATAGTTTTCGATCGTTTTTTTTAGCCAGATTGTTTGTTTTTGGTGCAATCTAGCACTATTTTGCCCAAAAAAGTCCCTCACCTAATTTTGGATGTAATGATAGTGGGCAAGAGGCAAATTGAGACCGTAGAAGGGTGCAGATTACAATTCAATGGCAGTTCATCTCTTCAACGTACCAATACCATGTCACTACCCTTCTTGATATCCATCATGATACCATGTCACAAAATCATCCACATTACGCATCCATGTCTTTCATCCAATTTTTCATCATGTCCTCAAATCGTTCCCCATAGTTCCCATGATGTTCCCCAAATCTTGGCATCACATTCCCTAACGTCCACTTCATGTTCCTTAGCGTTCCTTAACCCCTAAAGGACCGGGGGTGTTTTAGCTTAGCTCCTGTTTTCTTGACTAGCTCTTGTAGCAAGCTCAATTTCTTATTAGTGTGGGGTAATTTTCACGATCGGCACCGTTGGAACTAAAGAAGATTTACATAGCTTGTTTATGAAAAAAAGATCAACAAGATCGCACAATTTTTGAGAAAATGCCACCGTTGAGAAGATTGATGGAAATTGTTCGGGCAGGGGGTACTTTGTACTTATGCTGAAATCGGATTGCTTAGAAGTGCTCCAAAACATCTGAAATTTTTACCACATGTAAAGAACATCATGACCATCATGTGGAATTTTTTTCGTCAAATTCTGAGGTGTGGAAAAAACGATATGGGACTCTGAAGTCTCCAAGCCATGAGATTGGGCCCAAAAATTGAAATTTTTGTTAGTGCCCCATGTCCAACCCAGTTTGGAGCATGGTATGGAGCATGGAGCCGGGCTCATGACACACTGATAATGCTACTCTAAACTCAGTTGACCCACTTCAAGGATTGGCCCCTTGTCCCCAGAATCTGCAAATTTCTGTGACTGCCATTTGCAGTCCGACAGAATCAGATTCCTGACACACCTCAATATAGTCCCTCACGCACGCTTGGTTTCTGCGGGAACTGCACGATTTTGCTCACGACACTGCCCTACCAGCCCATCGAAGCAACTTTAAGCTCTCCCGCTGTTCAAACAATTCACCGAAAATTCATTCCAGCATCAATTTCTGATCGGGAAGAACCGACGGATCAAGCTTGGAAAAACAGCCAGGGTCCTCTAGCCACAAATCCGAGCTCTTTTGGTGCCTTTTCGAGCAAATCCCTCTTTTCTACCTCCAGAAGCCCCCTGGGGGCCTTACGGTCCTTTAGGGGTTAATGTTCCCTAGCATTCCCTAATGTTCCCATCATGTTTCCTAATGTTCCCAAAGTTCCCATGTTCCCTTTGTGTTCCCAATTGATTCTCAGGTTCCTAATGCAATGTTGGTGCATTGCAACAGGGTGTTTACGAGTGAGAGTGAAATGGGAATGAAATCATGTAATAAAGCGACATAGTCCACAGAAGCCGGAAGCTATACACAGGATACTCCTCATGTCAGAAGTTGCTGAGTCTTTGGGTAACATGCGAGTCAGGACATGGCCAGACGGACTCACTCACTGTTGATTAGACGATCAAGCTGCAGCCAACCCCCCTGCCCCCGCCCGCCCCGCCGGGGCGCCCCCGCAGGCCCGCACCTAAATAAGTTAAATGAGCTTGGTGCCTGTGCCAGTGAGTGACACACCTTACAAGATGATGGATATGCTGCCAGCAAATTGCTCACTCATCTCCATTGACCACTCCTGCTTTGACCCTCTTTGGCTTCCAAGCCAGTGAAGGTGGGGAATATATGGCTCATTAGCAAAACGGCTGATGGGATTTTTATTTATTTTTTCAGCCTCGAAGGCTGCTTAACTTAGGGCATCCTCAGTCTTGCCACGGCAAGGTGGCCCGCCACAAGCGTTTGCAGGGCCTGATTTGGCAGAAAATATATCAAATTTCTTTTTGCAGTTGTACCCGCCCCAACCCAGCCAGCACCCAGGCCTCCGGAACTGCGGTTTAGTCTGACAGAAAGTGCTCTTCAATTTATGACCAGGGCCTCAAATTGCTATGAATAGCCCTTCTTCCCCCTTGACTTGGCCTTGCCTTAATGGATCAGCTCTTGCTCCAATGCATATTCCTCTTTGACCTCCTTGTACCGTGGAGAAACATGACCAGGGAAAGAGGACGAAAATACCGGCCCATGAGGTCTGATTGCCGGGGCCGTGAACATAATGATGCCTTTTACAGTTGGATTGGGGCATGTAGCAATTGTTGCTCCGGAATAGTGCCGTTGGCGGGCCTCTTTACTGTGAAGATTGAGGATGCCCTTATCTTGTGGAAGTATGACGAATGGGTTGTAGTGGTGGATTTTATTAAGAGCAAAACAGGTGAAGATCATACGTTTTACGTTGAAACTTATTTTGAATCTTCAACCGTGTACAATATATGACTCTCATGGGCTCAAGAGGAGGCGATTTAGGGTTTTGGGGGCGGACGTTAGGGCCAACAAAGGTAGTTGGTAGCTGGTCGCAATGATGTCATTAGGGCTAAGGCAAATCCAACCAACCTAGCAATCAGGCCACGCATCATGCGACGGTGGAAAGCATCAGGCGATTATTCCATTAATTTTAATTTTTTTTCCTTTGTTGTAATTAACCACATGAATTCAAATGTAGCCACCCGGAAAAAATTCGATGACTTTAACTTCACTGTTCCAAGCATTTTCTTTTAATCATATCAATTGAAATCCCTCCAATGAATGACCAAAATTTGGTGCATGGCAGAGGAATGCAATGGGAGCCAACACCCTTTTGCAATGGGACCACAGTTTAGTTACAATTAGAAACTAAGTTTATGTGACAATGACACGGTACAGTAGTAGTCCCAAAATTCACGGAATACAAATGGCATTCCTTCATTATTTAGAAAAGTTGATTTAAGTGATGATTCTCCTTCGCTCCAGTTTTCAAAAGGGTGCTCCATTGTATGCTATGTGACAGACCTTTAGTCAAGGTTGATTGCCTTTAACCTCTGAATGCCCTCACCCCTTTCTAAATTTGGTAGTTTTGCGAAGATGCATAATAAATGCAACAAAGCGGAATGTTTTGAACTCGATGTTATGAATAAAAGTTGTACATTATGGATTTTAGAATATATCCTTACGGTTATATTTACAATTGCTATCACCAATATTTTGTATAAAATTTGAAATTTGAAATTCACAATTATTTTGTAAATCAATTATGAACAATATATTGACAATCTGTGATGAATTTTTTTGTGATGGAGTTGAAATGTAATATTCTAAGTGTGGGGATTTTTTAATTGCTTGATTTAATGAGTTTATTGTTTCAAAAACACTTCTAAACTAAGATCTTAGAATTTTTTGGGTGAATTATTGCAACATGAAATGAGACATAATTTTTTTGCAAATCATCTCCTCTCCAATCGGATCACACATGCATAAAGCTAACTTCCCATATTATTTTTTAGTAAAACATCCACGCTACAAAAAGTGCATGACGGATGAGAAAATGGAGTTTGTTTTGTAAAATAAGCAAATAAAAATGTTTGGTTAGGCACTTAGGGGGTTAAACCAACAACTTAAGCAATCAGATGTGTTTTAGGCAATGATATCTTTGGTGAAGTATTTTTCTTACAATTAATATAAGGTTTAACAAGGAATGCATATTTTTCCACAATTTTATCTTCAATATTGAAATTGATACAAAATATTTAATTGGAAAGTACACCAAGATTCAATATCAGCATATAAGTTTTCCATGTCTATACTATTGTAGGCTGAGAGTACTTTTGGAAAAAATTATTCTAAAAATAGGTACCAACATTTTAGCGAAAATGTTTTTGAAAAAAATCACAAGGACAAAAACGTATGTCAGGGAGTATTTGTTTTCTATTGAAAAATTTAGAAAACTAATAATTGTTCAACATAAGGGCATCGAAATTGCCGTGCGAAATTGCTATCAATTTACAGTATGTGATACTAATTCTACTCATGATGATACCCAAAACCACCAAGTGCTTCTTTGCAATGTTTGACATACTATTAGTTAGCTTGAATAGTGAAATGGGTGGTTTTGAGTCTCAAGTGTGGTGGCTCTACAAGAACTGGTTTTAGAGCATCTATGTCTTTCTCTCTTCAATTCACCCCTTGACCACCATCATTACATCCAAACTTTGGAGTCACAAGCTATTGTCTCTACACCCTTGAACCACTATGTGTCCCTCTATATAGTCCGTGAACTAATCACAATCACAATATATGGGTAATCAGTTATGTCCGTCAATCTAAGATACCACCCCTTCCTTAAATTAGCTATAGAGGGATGTATTCAAACATCACTATTATATTGTGATCATATTCTGTGGCTCTCTCACCCGCGCTAAACTTTCAACATTAAATACAAAAACTTTTCCTCCAATTTTCAAAGAATTTCCTCCTTCAAGTGGTAGGTTGTGGATGCTTTGCCATAGTTATAGATGGATACTTGATTGGTTAAATGATCGATACTTGATCGGTTGGATTTCATAAGCACACATAAAATAAAAACACCAAAACATTCTTATAAAAAGTGACATGTGTCATATCTTAAACTCTTAATTGGTTAGGACCCATGATACATAGATACCAATCATCATTTTGAACACTCATCTTCGTTGACCACTTCTACTTTCACCATGTTTGGTTTTGAAGTATTTTTATTTTATTTTTAGTTCAATTAAAAGATTTTCTATCATATTAGTTGAAATCCTTCCAATGAACTGGGAGAATCAATCTCTAATTACAAATTGGCCGATTATAATTGGCTCTTGATTGATTGGTTGAATTTCAACTCCAATAAATTCCAATGACAAGTGGCACGTTTCATGTCTTAATTGGTTAGAACCATAAAACAAACAGAACAATCGACGCATCTAGAGCACATGACTCAATGATTTCAAAAAAGCAAAACTACTGTTAGTTCTTCTCAACCTTGAATCCCTCGCTATGAAAACATTCTACTCCTTTTATTCCAAAATAAGAAGCACCTTCAAGAATTCAACACAATGAGGGATTATAATACTAATGTAGTTGTATGAATGCACCATTTTCTATTATTCATTGGAATCTAGTTGGAGGCAGAAAAAAAATAGGAGAATGGAATAAATCTCCTTTTGAGCAAGAAGAAACAAAAATTAAATACAACCATACTAAATTTGAAAAACTATAATGTCTCCCTTGATCTTATTACAAATAAACATATCTAAACACATGTAGTGAATTATTAATGAAAACATATATTTTATCATGAATTAGAACTACTAATAAGGTTGACCTATTTCTAAAGTCAAGATATAGATTATTAAAAAAATATACTCTATTTTGGCTCTTGGATAAGTGCAAAGTAGGAGCTACCAACTCTCATAATGATTTTTGATGCACTTCAGTACAATTTTGTGCACTTGGTATATTTTGTTCAAAACATTGGCTTTTAAACCTATTTTAAAATAGTGTTGCATTGATACATTAAAAAATGAAATGAAATGAAAATGAAATAATGTACAGATCAATTATAGAATAAAAATATATTTAATTCTTTGTGTAAAAGTATTGAATCTCAAATCTTCTTTTTCATTACAAATTTAACAAATTTGTGATTAACCTTTGATTGTAAGAAAAATTAGTGTTTAATTCTATAGTTGAATATTCATTAAAAATATCACTTATATATATTATAAATTTCAAGCTCGATGAAAAAGAAAAAGCAAAGTTGTTTAAAGTACAAGTATTAATTTAAGATTGAAAAAAATGTAATATTCTTTGGTTTAATCTCAGGGAATGCACTATTCAATAAAGCCAAGAATCACGTGCGTGCATCCCCCTAATTAAAAACCCCATGTATACATTTTCCTTTTGGCTAAAATTAAGCAATATATGTACAAATCTCATAGCCTCAAAATACATTTCCTTATGTACACATGGGCTAAAAATGAGGAATTATACTCCAAGCCCATGTAAAGGAATTATATCTACTTTCCGCTCGATTAAAATATGTCTCCGATACATACATTTTGTACATGCTTGTTCTATATAATACCCTTGTTGTGCACGCACGTGTATAATTACAGTGCTTGAAGAGTGCACTCCCTGGGGGATTAATAGCTTTAATAAGAGCTCGAATAAGAGAATTGACTTAATGTGATGATTTTTTAGCTTTGTAAATTACAAATGAGAATAAAATCACTATTTGAAGCCTTTATTGTTGATGATAATATGAATATAACATTTATAAACCATTCAAAAATAGTTTTATACAAAGGATTATTTTCTACAATCATCAATGTTTTTACGAAAATCTCAAAATTGCTACACTAGTGCATCTAAAATTGAAAGTTGACACACCCTAGTGTGTGATTGCCCACTTTTTTAGTACCTAAATGTGATTTTTGCGAGTGCCTTATAAGATTTTGCACAATTAACAAGCATTAGGAGATAAACACGTTGTATAAACTATTGGATCATAATTAAATTGGGTTGAATGTATTAAATTGGGCAATAGTGCTAATTCAAGCACGAATAGTTTTCATATGTAATAAAGACACTTGGTAGTTAGAGATAATACAAATTTTAACTCCTAAAGTTCTTGGCATTTTGAATCAAGAAGCTAATGAAAATGGTCATACTAGAGTTGATTTTTTTTTAACATAGATGAATGTGGAAAGTGGTAAATGTACATAACATTAAATAGCATTCATGCTCAATCTCTGCCTTTTCTTCATGCATCATCTTGTGACTCTGTTTGTCTACTTAGCTACTAATTTGATCTTGTTGGATGTGGAATATTCCACACCATCTTTTGTGAATCAATGGAGAGCCACTACAAGCTACTAAATGTTATGTAACCGCAAGATATTCTTACCTTCATACAAAATATTTATAAAAAAATAACAAGTTCTTTACTATCTTCAAGGATTAACTACTCAAAGTTAGTTTCTACGCACTATAAAGTAAAAAATAAACTCCTGGTACTCAACTAAAATCCAAAATCCAGAAGGAATTTTAAGAATTGTTATGACTAATTTTCTAAAGTAATTCCAATGTTACCATGTTTATCCCATAAGCACTTTGTTTACTTCAAGATATTTGTTTTCTTTGCAGGGCATTTTAAATTAGAAAATTTCAAAATATATACTCTTATTCCAAAATTTAGTATTTAAGAAAATAATAATCATACCATATTATTAAAAAAAGTACAATAGTAAATCACATTAGGGATTGTGGGAGTGCACAATTCTCCTATACTGTAGACTTGCAAAATTGAACAAATTGCAATTAACAAAGTTTGAGACTCTTAGTTTTCCAAGTTAAGAAAATTCAAATGGCATTTTCAAATTCCCATCTTCGTGGACATAGACACTTCTCAACAAGTCAAAGAAACCCAAAGTATCGCACCATAACATTATTTAGAGGCCTATTGTTGCACCTACAAATACGAAGCATTTATCGGGGATCATAAGAATCACAAAGAATTTTCTTTAATTTCAGCTGATTCAAGCAAAGAGGATTGGAGAATTGGACTATTTTATTAGTAGTTTCTCTACTAAGATTGTTACTACAATGTAAAGGGTGTGGTTCAGCAAGGGCTAAAGAACGTTACGGTTTACGCTAAGGTCAATTTGGACATTATTTAATGATTTTTTTGTCCAAAAGTGCCACATGTCATCTTGTGATTGGTTTATGGGGGACGTGGACCTTTCTTGAAAACTGACGTGGCAGTGTAGATCCTTTGGATATCATTATTTCTATTAGATGCCTGAATGTGACTCCCCAGGTTATTGATCAGTACTGTATCCTTTAGAGCTCTCCATTGGAATCAACAACCAATTGATTTAAATGTAGAATACTCAATCTTAAATATAAGCACTGACCCTTGACCCTTTGATCAGAAAGGACAAAAACATGGGATATGCTACCATATAGTGGCTTGCACAAAACTCATGGTCTCTTATTCAAACTCAAGGTGACTTTAGCCCCTAAGGGACATAGGTCGATTTTTCAACTTCGGTCAGCTTAGGGGCGGTTTACACTATGGACCAAGAGCCATGACCATGGAATTCTAAAATCTGTGATTGGCCCAAAAAGAGCTCTTGGTCCCATTTGGCTTTACACTACCTTGAAAAAAGGAGAATGACCACTAACTTTGAGGTCCCCTAAAACTACTAAAATCTGCCATGTGGATAATGTGCCATGGTCCAACGGGTTTTCCGTTGAGTCGAGGCAAAATGCTCGACTCAACGGAAATCAAGAGAGCCGTAAGGCTGAAAATCAACCATTGGCCGAAAAAAAAAATTAATATTTTTTTTCCCGATTTTTTTGACGTTACTGTAGATCGTTGGGATTTATATTAAAAAAGTCAGTCCAAAGTTGTCCCGGTCCAAATCCACTTTACACTACAAGAGTGACCAAGCCACTCAAAAATCCATTTTTGATTTTTCATGGTCACGGCTCTTGGCCAAGAGCTATGACCATGAAAATGATTTAATTTTCTTGGTCATGGCTCTTGGTCCTTAGTGTAAACTGCCCCTTAGTGATTTTTAATTTTTGAAATATTTTGTAATGATTCTACTCTTTATAACGAAGATGGATCATAATTTTTGGGCCGCCATGGCCTTGGCCTAAGTCAAGGCTACAGCGGTTAGGGTTTGGCTTTGGCCTTGATTTAGGCCAAAGCTTTTGATAATGCCTTGGTTAAGGCCAATGTCATGGCCAAATCAATGCCTTGGCTAAGGCCATCAAAAAGGGTGTGCGGGTGCGCAATTTCCACCCTTCGAGGCTTTTTTAACCGTTAAAGGTCTAGAGAGCCCTTTCCAACCAGTATTATACACTAATATTTCTATCTATTTGGCATGGTTCCACACCCCCTAAGGGTTTAAGATCAAAAGTGAAGTTAAAATTCACATCGACATGATTTTGATGAGCTATTGAGGTCTCAATTTGAAACTTTCTATTTACAACAAATGTCAAATGTACGCCACCGTATCTACTATCCCCATCAGCTCTTTGAGGGTTAAGGGGGTGTAGGATGCACGGCCGCGCACCCTCTTTGATGGCTCCAGCCAAGGCCGCGCCTCCTCCAACCCCTTAGATCAAACAAAAAAGAAATTAAAAAAAGAAAAAGAAATTAATTAAGAATGAGTAAATAAAGAAGTAAGGGACTTTGTTAGACTGGCCAATTGGAAGTTCCATGTTTGGAAGTCCCTTGTTGCAGTTGTTGCCGGACAAGAGTTCTCAACCACCTCTATAAAAAATCGATTCCTCATTTGCTATAAATTGTTCCAAAATCAGTTTCAAGAGAGAAATTTGTTACATACTATAATTAAATTATAAAATATCTTAACCCTTTAATGCGCATGTGTCTATATAATGAACGACAAACATATTGCAACCTTTCTCACGATTACATCTTGCATCGTTTTTTCATTCATCCATTTCTTTTTGTTTCTTTTGCTAATTGACTAACATTTGTACGTTATGGATCTTCAAAATAAGATATTGTGATTTTTTGAAAAACAACACATTTGGTTTATGTCGAGTTTCATTCTTAGTTCAAAAAGTGAAACCTTAAACATTATTCACCTTTCAAGTACTATGATTATACACGTGCGTGCACAACAAGGGTATTATTTAGAACAAGCATGTACAAAATGTACGTATGCGAAACATATTTCAATCGAACAGAAAATAGATTTACTTGGGGCTTGGAGTTAACCCTTAACCCTTTAACGTCCCGATTCAACACTGTTTTCAAATAAGCGTTATAAAATGTTTGATGGAAACCAAAAATGGGGTTGATGGTCAAAGCAAAGTTGTAAATGTCAATGTGAAGATCACATCTGTACGGTTGGATTCAATTTATTTTTATTTAATATTTTTAAATTAATTTTGCAAGGTTTTATTTTGAAATTCAATTTTAAATCCCAAATTAGCACAAAAAATTTTAAAAATATGGTAATGAAATTGGAATAACATGCACTACGAGATGGTATGGTTTCCATTATTTGATTCTACTTATTTTGGAAAATCATATTTAAGGTCCCACTTTTTGAACTAAGAATGAAACTTGACATAAACCAATTTTGTTGTTTTTCTAAAAATCACAATAACCTATTTTGAAGATCCAAACCGTACAAAGGATAGTCAACTTGCTCAAGAACCAAAAGAAATTTTGGTGGATGAAAACTGTCTATTTTGGATGAGAATCCAGCAGTTTCAATTTGTGCGTCGTCGACATAGTGGACGCTGGCGCGTTAAAGGGTTAAACGTCAAAGCAAGCCCCACACGCTTGTTATAAAGGAATAATTGAAGAAAAAGTAGATTTTCTCAACCAAATCAAGCGAGACTTGGTGCGTTGGAAAGCTACTGAAAAAGCGATCTAGATTCCAAATTTTTGCCTCATTTGAGAGATTGTGGAATCGTTGGTAAGCAATCAAAGTTATCAAATTGAACAAGTTTTGAGGTTGGGGCAGCTGAAGTTCAGTAGTGCCGCAGTGCTAGCCAGCAGTGCACTGCAGAGCCGTTTTGCAATTTTTTTTAATTTTTTACTTTTTTTTTCCCCCAAAAAATAAGATTCCTTCCGGGCTGCCCCGACTAGGCCCTCTTGACGTTTAACCCTTTAGCGCGCCGGCGTCCAAATTCTGGACGCCGGATGAATTTCAGCAGCTCGATTTCTGTAGGTACCAGATGTTTTTCATCCATTTTTTTTCTTTTTTCATTCTTGTGCTAGTTGAATACCATTTGTACGGTTTAGATCTTCCAAATAAGATAATGTGAATTTTTGAATATTTAAAAAAGTGATTAATGTCAAGTTTCAGTATTAGTTTAAAAAGAAAGACCTTAAATATGATTTTCCATGGTAAGTAGAATCAAATAATGGAAACCATACCATCTCGTAGTGCATGTCATTCTAATTTCATTACAATATTTTTAAATTTTTTGTGTTAATTTTGGATTTTAAATTGAATTTCAAGAGAAAACCTTGCAAAATTACTTTAAAAATATTAATAATAAATATGATGAATCCAACCGTACGGATGTTATCTACACATTGACATTTACAACTTTGTTTTGTACATCAACTCCATTTTCGTTTTTCATCAACCATTTTATAACAAATCTTTGAAAACAACGTTGAATCGGGACGTTAAAGGGTTAAGGGTTAAATTCCTCATTTTTAGCCCCTGTGTACACATGGAAATATGTTTTGAGGTCGTGAAATTTCTACATATATTGCTTGATTTTAGCCCAAAAAAATAAAATGTATACATGGGTGTTTTAATGAGGGGGATGCACGCACATGATTCCTAGTTTTGTTGAATAGTGCACTCCCTGAGAATTTTTGTTATGAGAATTTGAAATATTCATATTTTATTGCAATGCGCTGCACATTTGAACAAAGACAAAATGTGATGTTTTTCCATAAATTTCTTCTGATAACTTTTTTTTTAGCACAATTAGATTCCAAAATCATTGAACTTGGCAAAATACGGAAATACGTGTTCTACTTATTTGTAATTTTTTTTAGGAGCACATGCAACATTCTTTACTGATATAGGTAATATAAAAATTGATCTCATCTTAAAGATGTGTTTTCCCGAATACGATCAATTGAATTGGTTATTTTCAATCCATAAATTGTTTGGGGTTCATTATAACAACTTTGTTGCAAAGGAAGTTTCAAAGTTATTTTTTCACAAAATACTCTTTAAAAAACCAAGGATTCATGATTTTAAAATAACAAACACAACCGGTTGTATTGTGAAAAATACAATTTAGATGGAACCAAATTTTATATCATTGGAATCAATAACAAAAATTGTACGTGTTGGTCAAAACAAAATCCACATAATTAGAACCTACTCAAAATTACCAAAGTAAGAGCATCCGCACCCTATCATTGAAATCTCAGTTGACTCTAAAAAATACTTGTATTTAATATTGCATATTCAAGATGGTTGAGAGAGCCACAAAATATGAGCACAATATAGTAGTATCTTGATTTGCCCTTCTATAGCTAGTTTAACTCCTAAACGTCCCTGCGTCCAGAAACTGGATCAGGAACGGATTCAAAGCCTTCTCACGTTCTCATCAATGCTTGGATGAAACTCATCCATTTTTTTGGAGATTCTTCACCAAGTTGTTGTCCTATCTAATGGCTGGATTTAGTCATACTAGAGTACATATTTTTCTAAAATTACAAATGTAGAAGTATGTCAAGTCGTTGACCAAGCCAAAATTGCATTGACTCTAGTTCAAAGTGGAATCGTGAAAAATGAGGTCATAAATTTAAGAACACAAAAATTTCAAAGTATCACCACATTTAAGAGTATCTCATTTCAAATTCATTCCAACAAATTTTACTCAAAAAATATTAAAACTGTGTTTGTAATCGAATTTAGAAGGAATATTTAATTTTAACTTTCAAATTTTATATTTAAATATTGGTGATTGTATTAGTGAATCAAACTGTATGGATGGAATCTAAAATTCAAAATCTAAAACTTTCATTTGTACATCAACTACAAAATATTCTTCTAAATAGTAGTTTATAATGCTTTTTCTCAAATTGTCAATTCCAGGGACACCCTGGTACGTTTAGGGGTTAAGAAGGGCTCAATATCCTAAATTGATAGACAATAATAATTACCCATGTATTGGTTCATTGATTACCGTAGCCAAGTAGCACCTTTGGCACCTTTCTATCTATTTGTTTCTAAAAATGAATTTGAGCAAAAATGAATATTCTCTAAAATGGGGTTTTCCTTTAAATTTCAAAAAAAAAATTCCCAAAAATTTCGACGACTATTTTAAGACAAAATTTTCGCCAAAGATGCTACCTAGCTACAATATATAGAGAGACACCAAATTTTGGATGTCAGTATGTGATAATAGTGATTTAGGGATGAATTGAAGGCATGCTCTAACTTGGTGATTCCGAACTGACTAAAATTAGTTGGATTTCTACCCAAAAAAACTCTTGTGCTACTAGTACATTGTAGGTAAAAATAGTCATTATCAAAATATTGAACAATTTTTATAAGTCAGTAGACAATTTGCTACATCATTCATTTTGGAGGTAGCATCAATAACAATCAATCAAGGCTTCATATGTACTTGGCAACCAATAAGAACCCTCCAAATATATTTTGTAAGAATAATTTTATCTTTCCCTTTCTACTTCTACAGACTTGGATAGCAAAAGTAGCTGACCTTTGGCATGAGTGGTAGTATATTGCACTAAACACCACAAACCCCCCAACTCTAAATTCCCCCCGTGACGTAACTAATGCAATAGGACATAAATTGGCCCCTATTTTGTGCATGTAGGGGCCCACCTTAACAAATAACCCCCTCTTCTAATGGTCTAAAATTCCCGAGAGGGCCCCCTAAACAAAATTAGAGTTGCAGGCCCCAAATTTGGAAAACAAAATTGCCTAAAAAAGACCCTATGGTGCTCAAAATGGAAATTTTAGAAAATGGGCCCTATCAATGAATAGTGCTTGCATTAATGTCAAAGGAGGGGGGGGGGGGGATTTAGAGTCAGGGCCACATACTAGATCATTGCTCTAAGGTAGGATGTTCTAAAACCACCACCTCCCCCAATTATGATATGTAGAGCTTTCTTGGGGTCACCAAAGTTGAGACTCAAAACCACCAATTTTACTATTCAAGTAAACCAATGGCATGCCAAGCATTGCGACGAAATAGTGGTGGTTTTGGATTAGCTCATGAATGGAATCTAAGAACAACAAAGTGTGAACTTAGGAAATTGGTATATGATGGATGGGTTAGAGGTCACATTCCACTTTGGAATTTTGTATAAAATTGACAAATGCAAAATAAATGTTGCAAATTTTTGCAATCCTCATCAAAACCTATTTCAAATGCGGTCATATTTGTTTTTGAATTTAGCACTACCAAAAATAGGCAAGATTGCTTAAGTTGGTGGTTTTGGGACAACCAACCATAACTCATGATTTTGAGTAGTCCACTCACACTAATTGCGTTGTAGCATGGGTTAGTGTAACGATATAATTAATGTGAGTTGTTGTATAACGTGGATGATGTTTGGGTCCGTGAGGAAATAGTTGTTTGCATCCGGGTGTCTGCTTCTAGGGAATGCTGCACCTACCTAACTTACTAGTAAGTGCTACAAGAACAATGAAGAGCCTGGGCAGAAGCTCTGGCATATGGGCATGTGAGATGATTGCTGACATGATAAAAGGATGACTGCAAATCGGCTGCAATGACAACCCTCCCACATGAATCAACTCTGCCGCAGACGTAAGTACCCCTCACTATTCATAAGACCTCCATTGGAACGGAGCCCTCCCCATTGATCGGTGGCACTAGAAGCAAAGCCGGGGTACTTTCGGGGGCCCACCCACCAAGCTCTTCCTAGTGCTCGAGGCCCATTTTGGCACCAAACTCAACTGTAACGGCAAGAGAAGGACTCTAGTGTGCACTTTTAATGTTCATGGGCTCCACTGCACACAACACAATGTCATGCAAGGTATGTGCTAGATTTGAGCAAACCGGATTGCGCATATATGACATGTTTACTACTCCTTTCATTTCATATAATAAGAGTCCACTTTCTTGGCATTTTTTTTGTCTTATATTTTATACTACTGAGCATTGTCCACTTCAAACGGGGTGTGACACAAAAACTACTCATACTATTGTTGAAGATAGACCATTTTTTGAATATTAAAATAACTTTTTTAACATTAAAAGGGCTTTTGCGTGGTACGGTCGACTAACTCCAGTTGATGAACCAACTACATTTTGATGGACATTGAGCATTCTGTCTAAAAAGCTAACTTTCCAACGAATTTGAAAATTATGTAGCAATGACGGGAGCAATGATTTGATGAAAAATGAGTGAACCGAGTTCTAGATTTATGTACATATTATCCAAAAAAATAAAAATTAAGAATGTAGAAATGATTTTATGTTAAATATTTTGAATATCAAAACTCCCATTTTAATAACAATTCTACCAATTTATGATCAAACTTTGAATGTAAATATAGTTTGTATTTGATTCTATACTAAAAACTCTAAAAATAAGTCAACTTGCATAATTTCATTCTCAAGTACATTCAAGAAAGAAATCCATCTAAAAAGTATTTTAAAATAGGGAAACAATTCATCCCTCCCAAAAATAACACATTTTAGAATTTGCACATTTTAAAATTTGAAACTTTAATTAGTTAAAAAAAAGTTGAAAATTTTGAATATTCTTCTTCACATATTCGAACATTGGAAAAACTCATAGCTCAAAATTCCATCCACAACCAAAAAAAAAATAGACTCTTATTATGAAACATAGAGAGTGCAACCAAGACACTTTGATGTAAAGAAGGCCAACGACAAGAGATTTAGAACCCCCAAGATCTATTATAAGAACTAAGTATGGCTCACTTTGGTGGGCCTATTGCACTAACAAGCCTACATGCAATGAATTTTTTTTTGTGTGGTAACATCTGTAGAAAGTATAACATTCGATAGCTCTCACATGAGTTTCTTTGGAGGTTTTATCGAGCATCATTTGCTATCTACTTCTTGTCCTTGCCACATGTCTTCTTAGCTATTGATGGGGCTCATGAAATGATGTATATTCCTCATCAATTCATTGGAGCTAGAACAACCCCTTTAGAGGCTATTGAATGTTATGGATCTTGCCAAAAATAGGATAAAGATATACTAGTCTTGATGTAATAGACTCTACGTTGTGATACCTATAATTGCTCTTATAAGCAATGAAAAAAGGGATGAAATTGTAGTAGCAAAATTCTGAAAAGCCGCCAATTCAAGTTCTTGTGAAATTGTAGTTGATGAATGCTTTTTCTAAAAACAAATTAGCAATTTTTGAAACCTACTACCTTATTGAACCATCATTGCAGACGTGATAGTCCACAATATTGAGTAAAATATATGGTATGGGATTTTATAAATATACTTGAAAATGTTAACAATGACCTCACATGTCATTTTTCATTTTGAAATTGGATTTTCGTGTAGATATGGAATGCTTTTGATCTAATTTAAGGCTCGCACTTAAATTTAATCTAGTTTCATTATTTCTACAATCATGTTTTAAATGACCAATATTCAAGTAAAAAAAAAATCATTTTAAATTTGAAATTGTGCAAAATGTAACAAAACTCTTATCATTGAAAAAATTGTTAAATTTTGTTCAATCATGATGTTTTTACATTCTTATTGCATTTAAACTTCTCAAATAACATTGCCTTATGGGAACTAATTTGCTTCAATAAGCACTTTCATCCATCTTCACAATTTGACAAGTATAAATACATTTTCAAACTAATCTTGATAATTGACATAGAATGCTTTTTGTCGCCTCAAACCTACTTGGTGATGAAGTTAGGAACAAAGTGCATATCCAAACAAAAGTTTGATTGGTGTCGTCTATCTACTTCTAAGATTGAAATTGTCAATACATGATTAAACAAACCTACAACTAATCCTAATTGCATTTACTATAATTTTAGGATGTTTCAAACAACTTCACTTTATGTTTAATTATTTTGACGTTTCTGTTACTATAGGGTTGAAAGACTTTGCTACCTAAATCTTTGGTGGCATCCAAAATGGAAATCTACTGCAAGCGGGACTAGAAGGTTTTATCATGCCTATATAAGGTTCACACATCTCCTTGTTACATATTCAACAAGCCTCAATGGGCTACTTTTGAGTGATCAAGATAACAAAATTTTATAGAATGTACACATGAAGTTGTAGAAGTGATTTAATATTAAAATAGGATCTTATATCTTTCCAGTGTAAAAATTATCAAAAAAAAAAGAGTAAAAAGTAAAATACATGGCCATTTGAGGGCCTCAATGTTGTTGTTTTCTTAAAATATCTATAATTGTTTCATTCATCATATTGTCTATTATTAGTAAATTCCATCCAAAATTCTACAAATCTTATACTTCCTTTGTCCCATATTACTTGGTATTTTGGAATTGGAGAAAAATATTAAGGACCTATTACAAGATTTTATTGGCATGCAATTATAGAAAGTTCTTGTATCCAATTTACCATGTGTGCATATAATTGCACACCAAGTGAATGTTCTTTGAGATTGCAACAAGCAAAAGATGAAAAATTTCATATGCTTGTTAAATTATCCAAACAACACATTGCTTAAATTGCACAATTTGCTTGGAGTTAAAAAATGAACGTAAGCAATTTCAAATTCAAACCACAAGATAGAATACTTGTTTTTTTCATTTGTTGAAAAAGTGTAAAAGACATTGAGGGCCAAATTTTAAATGTGTCTTAATGTCTTGTCTTTCAATTTGTTTTGTCTTTGAGGAAGCAAACTTTGATCTTTACTATCTTGCTCAATCTTTCACTTATAAACCAAACGAGAACTCTTTCTTTGAGTGCATCTTGAGAGAATTTCAACGACCATAAGCTGATAGCAGCTATGGCGCTCTCGGAAAATGACATCAACTTTTTGGCATGCCACATTGATTCTTTCAGATGTCACAACTAATTAAAAAAGCGACTTGTGGAACATTCCTAAAATTTTGAATTAATTTGTACCGGAACTGCTTTCAGCCTCTAATTAGGCTCATTTTCTAGTTGCAAGTGGTTTGTGTGCCATGAGCGTGGGGGGTGCATTGTAGTAAACACAACTTACAAGTTTACCTGGGAGTTTCGTGAGTGAACAGAAGAGATATTAATTTGAACGTTGATGCATTACTTATACATACAACATTTAGGTTTAGAGCTAAAACAAAGTGCTTTTCATATTGATATCGGTGGAATTAAGTCCACAACTTCCACGCTTACTCATCATCGGTGGAAGACACTCTTGTCTTCTTGCCACTTTTAGCATTTTCATTGCCCACTGGGCTTGCATGTAAGTCCGCCTTTAGGCAGGAAGCATTATGCTTGAGCTGCCTCTCAATAGCAAGGTTGGCAACAAACCCTCAAATAAATATATAAATAAAATTCGAATAATCATTTTTTCAAAAAAATTTAGTATTGTCAAAAATAACATTAGAGAATGTTTGCAAAATATTTGAAATTGAAATCTTAGTAAAAAATGACCCTAAACTACCAAGGTGATGGCATAACATTCAATAGCCTTTGAGGTTGTTGCCCTCTCTTGAATGGAATGATGTGGAATATCCCACATCATTTCATCCTCCCAATGAAATGATGTGGGATATTCCAGATCTCATTAGTAGCTATGGGGGCATGTGGCATTAAGCAAGAGTAACTAACTAGGAGTTGGTTAAACGGCATGTCACAATTTACTACAATACCTTGTTAAATCAATAATTGTTTGATTTAGAAAGCAACTCCAAGCTCATTACTGGCAACCTTGATTCAAATGGCATGCGGGTATTTAACTTACATTAATTCATGCATGAGGAGCCTACATTGGTTTTAATATTAACTAGCATTAGTAGGAACTAGTGGAAACCTGCATTGGTTTTAGTATTATGGGTAACATACATAATAAAACCAATGGGCCACCTTTATACATGTACATCCACTAGTTAATTATTTGCCTTGTTCCTTGTTCCAATGACCTGAAGAAAAACTCATCAAGTGGTCATGGTGGACCAGAGTGGCCACTCAGAAAGGGAGATGAAGTTGGATGAACCCAAACACGAAATCAAAAGGTAGCCTCAACAAAGACTACTCAATGTTATAGGTGGTAAAGTACCCAAACCAAATGAAGGCGTCGGCGGTTGATTCCCAACTATGAAATCGTCTTACTACCACTTAATTGGAAAATTGCCGCGGGTTTCAAAAATGCAAATCATGGATAGGCAAGTCCGTCAGCTTGATGTAGATGTTTCCTTGATTGATTGATCAGTTGGAAAATTGATTGAGAAAACGACCGACCTCGAATTAACTTACATAGAGTGAGTGTGGCTCACAGCTTGACTGCAAAGGCTGATAATAACATGCTGCCCACTGCATGGTGAGTGGTTTGTGATGTCTTACAACTCACCCCATCTGCAGTATATTCCCTAGTAAGCCCAACTGAACTACCCAAGTAACTTAGGGCAGGCTTCCATGTAAGATCAGTTCCTGTGGAATCAGGGATTGAGGTCTCAAACTCCACCGGAAGAGGGTGAGTGGAGAAGTAGGACATTGAGTTTTACTACTCATCGGTGGTACCTTTCATTGGCTCCTTTCTTTGTTGCGTTTAAGTTTAGGTCCATGGCACGTATATTTGAGTGTATAGATTGGTGGGGGCCCTCTCTACCAGAGCACATGGAAGAGCTTTGCAGATTTCGGTGGTGGTATAGTCATTGTTTACTGCTGGACCAATCCACCCATGGAAGGAGGTCCTTAGGTTACTAGTAGACAAGGTGGCGCTTCCTATGGAGATGCCCAGGCAAAATCACTTTGCATGCGTGGAATTGGGCATCACATGCTTGGGCAACTCCTTCAGCAATGTCGCCTTTTCAATTAGTGGGTGTTGAGAAGGAGAAGACGAGGTTGGGTTTTTTACCCAATCAAAATGGCAATATGTTGATGAAGGGTTAACCCCTAAAAAACCGTAAGGTCCTCAAGAGGCTTCTGAAATTAGAAAGTGAGGAAATTCGAGATGCGGGGCCGTGAATTGTATGATGAGTAACAAAGAGACCTTTGGCTCTTTTTGAGAATTAAATCCACATACTGGAAGAATTCATGGAGTGTGCAATTTTTGATGATTTTTTCAGTTGCAAGGAGATTATTTAGGCGTCACTTCAAACCCTCATATTTTCCGCCTTATACCAAATTACGTGAATTGTTTTGCACATGTTCAAAATGATAATCTCCATGCATAGTGAAATCTTCCTCTTTATAGGCCATACCCTGTACTTTTTCTTTGAACATCCCCTATTTTCTCTACTTTGCAAATATCTCTCACGAATGGTTGTCAAAATACTGCGACGGACTTCAGAGTCCAATAATATATGTATGTATGTATGTATGTATGTATGTATGAGGGGGCAGGATTATGCATGCAATCATTTATTTGAGGATTGCTCAGTCAGGATGGAAGAAGTAAAGTCACGTCATCGTCTAAAGAAAAGAAGTGGGAATGCATGAGCCCACTTGCACCTTTAACTTAGACCACAAGAAGATGTAGTAATGCAGAGTTGAAAGAGGGTCGGTGTACGGGCTGTCGTAGTTATCCTGGACTCCGGAAGTGCACTTGCAGCCAGTCTGAAATTGTGCCTGACCACGTTTGGGAGTCGGGACCCCGGCCCTGCCCCCCCGCCCGGCGGCCTCGCCCCTTCTGGTTGCGTGAAATGCATGCTTTTCACACAACCGTGATGTGACTTGGTCTCCTGCCTCCATCACCCTTTCAGTTTCCTCCATTATCTCCTTATGAGAGATCCGAGCCCATTACAGAAATTCATGAAATCTTTGGGTTCCAATCACTGTGTTAGTCAAGATTTTGGCCCACAAGACAAGAAAAGTAGGGAGTGTCGGTTTCCAAAAATAAAAACCACATAAGTTTTATTTTCGGAAAACAAACTCGGGTGACTGGGTTTGGTCCCTTGTTAGCAGAAAACGTCGGAGCCTGTCTGAAATTAAACCACATGACCGGGAATACTACCACCGCCAAAGTTTGAACCTTGCACTTAAGAGCCCATAGGCTTCTAATCCTAACCCGGCACACTCGGTATGTTCTCTCTTCAGCTTATGATAAAGACTTTGCGGATATCTGTAAAAGAGAGGATAGAGAGTGCAATGGTGGATGAGTGGTTCATGGACTTTGCGAATTTATCTTCTATCCACAAAGAGAGTAAACTAATTTTAGTTCATGCTTTGAATTAGAAGACGGGTGCTAGAGCGATATGACAGGTTTGGCACTTTTTCAAACCAAGGCCGTTGTCTTTCACTAACCCGCTCTCACTTTTATTAAGGGAGAATGAGGGGAGATTGAATGGTGAAATGGTTGTCTATTTTTTGCAAGAGTACTGCCAAGTTTACTATGGGGATGGCTGTAAAGGACCCTTGATTTGTGGTTTTAAAATGTCAAATTCAATTGATCATATTGTGAAAAATATAATTTAGATGAGAGCAAATTTTATATAACAAGAATCATTGAATTTTATTTTTGCATATATTAGTCAATAAATAAATAAATAAATTCAAATTAAAAAAAAGCCGCATAGGACCTACTCAGAATCGCTAAAAGAACATGAGGCTTACGTTGGGCTTCTTGGTCTTTTAGAAGTTGTAATACTACCTTCAATCCTTCCAGACATCGATCCGGATGTAGTTGAAAGTGCATCCCATGGAGGTTATGGGTGCACTGTCACTACTTCTTTCAATAGCAAAAAATACTAAAACTATTTTTAATAAAAAGTGAAAAGTATGATTTAAAAAATTCCTACGACCAATAAAGGTGGTCTTAATAATAAAATAATAGTAATGCTAGTTGGGTTGGGACCATAGCAAATGGAGAGTTTGTTGGGGGTAGTTTGTTTATCAATGCCTCAAGGGCATTGGTAGTGAGGTCGACCGTTGGTGCCTCAAGGTGGTCCTCATCATCAAACTGTTGGAGTTTGTCTTTGTGATTCGATTGTTGAATTGAGTGTCTTTTTAAATCACATTAAAGAGGAATAATGGCAAAGGAAATGAAACAATGGTATGCTTATACATGAATTTTCCCTTGCCCTAGTCCCTATCCCCCACTCATGCTCTCGCTACCTCTAAATTAAATTCAAACCCAATAGTTTAACTTTTCCCAACAACACGATGGTATTTGGTTCAGGAACAGTCGGTCCAAAAATCATGACCTAGACCTTTAATCAAATGCAAAACATTTGAAATTTTTACTTGAAGCTAAAAGCATTGTAAATTTTGTACTTTAAGTGCTGAAATTTCATTTGAAATAAGGTATGTGATTTCTTTTCCAAAACTTACAAAAAATAATCATAGTTTGTATTTAAATTACATGAATGCAAATTTCATTATAAATATACAAAATTACTACAATATAAAGCAATTTTGCAAACTACATGTCAATTATTACACTATTTCCATTAGTGTTACTTAACATATACCTTATAAGAAATTCCAGAGCTGATACTATTCATGTTCATTTTATGATTGATATAGCATTACCAAATATCAATAATCTAATTAAAGTTGGCAACTGAACCATTCATAAATGAATGTGTGGATGTCATAAATCTTTTAGTCTAAATGACCATCCAAATAAAGTATAATTTAAACGGAGTTTGGACAAAATGAGGAGATTTAGATGTTTAAAAAAAAGGATTGCAAAGCTCTTGAATGGAAAATATGCCCAAGATTAAACAATGTTCATGCATGGGTGGTTGCAAGTTACGGACAACCAAGCTTTTTGTCGCGGTTTACGAATTGGTGCACTTTCCCAATCTTTGAAAAATCATCAATAAATATTGGAATGGAATTTTGTGACAAAACAAGTTGCATTGTTTTTAAAATTCCAAAGTTAACCCCTAAATGACAGAGGCAGTAAGGGAAAAACCTAAATGTGTTATAAAGTGTTGCTTCTACAACTTTGATGAAGTTTGGTCCAAAAGAGAAAATGAGAAGCACGATGTTTAGTAATTATCTGTACAGTCAAACTTTCAAAAAACGTTTTAGATACTCATTAAACGAATTTAGAAGCATTTATTGTTGAATATTCACCAAAATTACAAATTTTATTATTAGAATTTGAAATTTGGTATGATTGGTTGAAACTAGACATTCTATTCTAAACTTCAAAAAAGATATTTTTTAGAAAAAGGGAACATCATTACTTTCCCGAAATAGTAAGTTTTGTAACACTAGGACAATGTTGAGGTGTTTGTCTTTGAAAATTTCTCCTCGATGGAGTTTAACTCAGACTGACATAATTCAAATTGGGTTGGAAAGTAGACTTGATTTCCTATTTGAAAAAAAAATAATAATAAATAAATAAAAAAAAAAAAAAAAAAAAAAAAAAAAAAAAAAAAAATTTATTTTTATTTTTTTTTCATTCCGGGCAGCCCGTTAAAAAAGGGCAGCGACCATAAAATGGTCGTTTGGTCACTCAGGGGTTAACCCCTAAGTGACGGATCAACCATTTTATGGTCTCTGCCCTTTTTTTATGGGCTGCCCAAAATAGGAAAAACATGTTTATATAAAATAAAAAATATTTTCAAATAGGGAATCAAGTCTACTTTCCAACCCAATTTGAATCATGTCAATCTGAGTTAAACTCCACCCGGGAGAAATTTTCAAAGACAAACACTTCTACATTTGTTTAGTGTTAGAAAACTTACTATATGGGGAAAGTAATGATGTTCTCTCCATTGAAAAATTTGCAATTTTTTTTATTTTAGAATAGAATGTCTAGATTTAATGAATTATAAAAAAATTCAAATTCTAAAAATAAAATTTGTAATTCTGATAAATATATGAAGTTAAATGCTTCTAAATTCATTATAAGAAGATAAAAAGCTATTTTTTGAAATTTGATTGTATGGATAATTACCAACCATCACGCTCCTCATTTTCTCTTTTGGACTAAACTTCATCAAAGTTGAAGAAGTATTTTTTTATAACACATTTATGTTTTGCCCTTACCCCCTCCGTCATTTAGGGGTTAAGATGTTTACCACAATAAAGTACGCAAAATTTCAATCTTTTTATCCAAATTAAGCATTTTTACTTGAATTTTGTAGCGTGTTGCTTGTCAAAAATGCACCTATTTTATGGAAAATGCTAAAAGGGGGTAAAATTTGAACTTCAAAAATTTATAGCAACATACTACAAGTGTGTACAAAGCCACCATATTTTATTATTTTTGGTATTACTCTTACTTGTTTTTTAATTAATTTTTTTGTGATGATTTTGCTTTTTAAGATTTTTGTACAGTTAAAACTTTTTTTTTGGATTTTTTTTGGGGAATGAAGTAATGGTTCAATTTCAGAGGTGGGATATGAAATGCATTTTTCATAAAACCTAGGTAAGGATGTTACGTAAAAAAGGCTCTAGTTACCCTTGCTGGGTAAAAAACAAAAAGGCTGTTGAGTAAAGCCCAAAGTCTTGAAATTAACTTAATAATTGCTAAAGTGAAAGTATTAGCATAAATCCTATTTGGGATGATGAAATTTTTGATTTAATTGAAAGTTAAGAGGTGCACATTACAAAGCTAGTACATGACTTTCACAGCCCTTAGCTGCACATGCTGCACTCCCCACTTAGTAGACCGTAGCTTGCAATCACTCGCATTCACTATAATCAATTAACAAAATCAATTCTGTTTTTTTATTTATATAATTAAAAAAACCCTTTCACAAATTCTATTTCTAATTTTATCCAAAAATTTAAAATTTAAAATAGGAAAAAATATAGAAACATATGGCTAGATTTATAATAAGAGTGAACATGTTTTATTTCATTTTCAACAATGAAGGGACAATAAAGTGATTTTTTCTACAATATTATTTATATGGAGTAATTTGAATTCATCATCCAAAATTCATAGGAGGTAGTCCCGTGTATTTTGAGGTTAATTATTCTAGTTTCATCACATTTTAAAATGCTTTTGTGAATACCATGTGAATAACTATGATAAGTTTTAGACATAAGTGTGTCCAAAATTGACCTTGGGGTCAGTTTAGACTATGGAACAAGAGCCGCGATCAAGAAAAATGATCAAGGTCACACTTGATAAAAATGCAATTTTTATGGCTCACTTGGCTTCTTACTAGGTGTAAGTCAAACTTGGATTAGGAAGAGTGATCATGCACCAAACACAAAGTGAGTTGATTATTTTAATATATGCCGCCACAACAACTACAATATCATTGGGAAAAAAATTAATTTTTTAAAAAACAAACATAAATATTACATACATATAATTAAAAATTATCAAAATAATATTTTCTTATCATAGTTTCCTGGTTTTGTAGCAAAAGAGCCTTCTTTTTCTCTCTCAATCCATAGAAAAACAACTTGAATCATGAAACATTATTCATTAGGCCACATTATAAGCCTCTTGGGGACCTCAACGCTCGTGGTCATTTTCCTTTCTTTCTCAGGAGTGTAAACCCAAGTCATCTCGAGACAACTTCATGAACCAATCACAAATTTTAGAGGTGTATGGGACGACTTCTTGATCCGCAGTCTAATCCAACCCTTTGACTTTCATATTCAAAACTTTAGGCAAGAATATACAAGGGTTACTTTTGGATAAGGTTGCAATTAACCCTTTTATTGGCCAGCTGACCACACAAGGGTCACTGCAACGTTCGAAATGCAAATAGCAGAGAATCCGTGAAGAATTCGAACTTCAGTTTTGAAGTTCAGATTATGCCATATACATTATACATCTTCCAGAAAAAGAAAATTTAAATTTGGAATTGTACAACTATCAAAATACCTATCAACAAAACGCAAAAATACTGCAAATACTAGAAAATACAGTAAATACTTACAAATACAACACATATATTATGCAATATTTCTTGTGTTTGGAAGTTTATTATCTTGTTTTGTTTTTTTGTATTGTGTTCTCTTCTTCATCTGCCATTAGTGTGTCTAATCCGATCTTGACTAATGTACCCACTCCTGTCAATTTTCAACGTATAAATTTTTGCCTAAACCGTATATTGATAAGTCACTTTCACTTATAAAATTCACAATAATTATGTGTGAGTTTATTTTTGATATGAAAGATTGCAACGGAGAGGTATTGGCATAGGGCATAGCTGAACTTCTTTACTTTCATATTTGAAAATTTATCCGACATTCCATTTAACTTTGAAGTCACACACCCCCCCAAAATCTCATTTTTGAGCGTGCATTATACAGTTCAAATACATACTATAATCTTACGATCCCACCGTTGGATGATTCTCAAATTTTAATAAAATGTGTGCTCTTGAGTTGAGAATAAAATTGTACGGCTACTTTCTAATTTAATATATTCTATTTCTGATAATCTCAATCACAGTGAAAAAACCCACTGAAATTTAGAGCTCCCAGCTACAGTACCCTGGGCACTAAAGGGTTAACCCTTGAACGCTCCTGCGTCCAATATCTGGACGATGGACAGATTCAAGTTATTGGATTCTCATCCGAATTGAACAGTTTTCATCCAAATAAATTTCTCTTGGTTCTTGTGCAAGTTTACTATCTATTGTACGGTTTGGATATTTAAAATGGGTTATTATGATTTTTGAAAAAATCACACAATTGGTTTATGTCAAGTTTCATTCTTAGTTCAAAAAGTGAGACCTAAAACATGATTTTCCAAAATAAGTAGAATCAAATAATGGAAACCATACCATCTCATAGAGCATGTTATTCCAATTTCATTACAATATTTTAAATTTTTTTGGTGTTGATGTGGGATTTTTAATCGAATTTCAAGAGATAACCTTGCAAAAATAATTAAAAATACTTAATAAAAAACATGATAAATCCAACCGTACAGATGTGATCTTCACGTTGACATTTACAACTTTGCTTTGTACATCAACTCAATTTTTGGTATTCATCTAACATTTTATAACGTTTCTTTGAAAACAGCGTTGAATTGGGACCTTAAAGGGTTAAGTGCAGTTATTTTACATTTTTTTTTCCAACTGGAGTGTGGGGGACTTAAATACGAGCCGGAGGATTGAAGAACATCCAGTCCACTTGTTCAGTCTATTAATCTTTTTGGATAGAAATTGCCATGGCGGTGATTGAAGCATGGGTTTAATCCAAATTACTGGTACAATCCTCTGTCCACACACATGGTGATAAAGTGTGTACTTGTGGGGTATGGGATTATTTGCGTTGTAAGTACAATGTGGCAGTCAGGCACCCTCAGTGATCCCATGACTATTTTGTGGTATTTAGTGCAATAATTTATGCTAAGGTAGTAACACCTTAAACTGCCAAGTACCCATTCCTGCCTCCTATAATTTCACCTCAAAGTGATTGGGAGTGTACCTAAAATGAACCACAACTTCACTAAAATTTCACTAGAACCAATGAGATGGAACCAATGAGATGGAAGCATTGACAAGTTTTGTCCATGTGTTCCTTCTGTTTCTTTTGGGTAAGTCTACAATTTTGATTAGGTGTCTACAACACCTTCACTTCAAAAATTCGTGTAAAATTGCTCATGTGTCCAAATGTTTTGATTCCAAGACCCAACACTTCGTCTCCAATTTGCTAACACATTCATGGTTTCACTTCATGCTTTTTGCACTCCCCGGTTACCAATTCCCTTATTCTGTCGGTTTAAGGTGTTACTACCTTACCACCATGCTGAAGGTCAGCTACTTTTGCTATCCAAATATGTAGAAGTAGAAAAGAGAAGATATCCCAGGTCACCTATGGCTGGGTTGTTGTCTCTTGTTCCTTGCAATCAAATTCCTTTCATTTGTTTCAAAAAAAAAGAAAAAAAGAAAAGAGAAGATAACATTATTCTTACAAAGTACTAATGAACCCTTAATTGGTCGTTACTGATGCTACCTCTAAAATAAATGCTGTAGAAAATTGTCTATTGACTTATGCAATTCGTCAATTTTTTTGTTAATGATTATTTTTTACCTACAATTTACCAGTAGCACAATAATTTTATTTGGTAAATTATTGGTCACGTTTATTGTAGTATCATAGCAGGTTTGCCAAATGATAATTAAGAAAACAAGAAAACATAAAAAATTGAAAATTATGAGGACAACAGAAAAAAATGTAAAAAACTAATTTAAGCTATAATTTGCTATTTCTAAGCTATTCTTGGCCATGTGAACTATTTTGGGACAATTTTTGATTATCAAAACTAAAAATCAAGAAATTCATTTATTATTATTATCAATGAATCTTATTTTTCAAAAAATATTAAATATTTGTTTGTGGGATGGATACTGGATTTCTCTAGAACCCCCTGTGGTCTTGAATGAATGGAGACAAATGTACTCCCTATTTTTGTCCGGTTGAGGCCCACCTTAAAAAAAAAACCCTCTCCTCCAATGGTTTTTTTTTTTTTTAAATTCCCAAATAGGTCCCCTAGGTCCCCTACGGCCCCAAATTACCAATTTATTTATTTAAAAAAAAAGCACTGAAGGTGCTCAAAATGAAAATTCCAAGAAAAGGAGGGGTGGATGAATAGTGCCCGCATTCAAGACCACCGAAGGATTTAGAAACGGGGTGGTGACCCTGCTAAGGTAGTGGGACCAATTCCCGACTGAATTTCAGGTTTGCATATTTAGACTTGTGAAAGAAATTTTTTATAATTTTTGGATGCTCTGCAAAGCTATTGCAAAGGCATCCCCCCCAAAAAAACATTTTTTGAGCATTTCTACAATTTTCTATGATTTTTTAAGTTTGAAAGCTTAAAGTGACCATTAACCCTTAAACGTACCACTCCTTTGTAGGAAAGTCAAACTACACAATTTAGCCTTCAAGATTTATCAAAATATATTTTGTAATATTTTTCATGCATGGAATTGAATGTTTCTTATCAGTCTTGAAATTTTCAGATTTTTTTGATTTAATACGGCCTTTTTAACAAATTTCTAAGTCAAATACTTCAAAAATATTTTTTATTACAAAAAAGCTTTAAAGAATTAATATTTTTTTGGGAGCGGGTACAAATTACAATGGAGAATCACATGATATGTTTTCCATAGAAATTTTTTATTTAAATTTTGAAATTCGAAAGGTGAACATCCTATGTAGTGTAATTCAAACCTTGAGCTACAAAGCTTGCACAAGAAATAAAATACTCAATAATTGGAATTTTTAAGATTTGAAAAGTGGAGTACAAACTAGACTTAATAAACTTCATTTTCTTAGTTGGGTGTATTAGCAACAAAAGTCATCTTCAAGATCAAAATTGGGTTTGACCAACAAACGTCCAAAAACTGGACGCTGGGACGTTTAGGGATTAACCGCTCATAGAGTCATGGTTTTCATGAGAGGTTGGATTCTGAAAATAAAGTGCTTCTACACCAATCAGAAGCTCTTGATTTTTCCAAGCATGGACGAAATTAGAACACTCTTGGACACTATTTGAAACCATGCTGGCTGGTTTCTGACACCCATCCCCCAACCAGTAGGGGTCGGAAATACAACCCAGTCGGAAATATGACCCTCTACCTTATGGTACTACGGTGATCTGTAACCTAGAAGTGAATAAAAGGCGGGTAGTCTCTGTCAGGTAAAGAAGGAAAAATAAATTTAAAAAGTTAAAAACACAATCCAGGTAGCATGGATCCCATTCTTGAATGGGAAGGGAAGAAGTAAGATGTAAGGTAGAGAGACATAATCCCAACTCTTTTCCCTCATGGCGTCACTTTGTACCCTCATATCTTGATCCTCACACCTTTAAATTATGTGATTTATTTTTTTTATTTTTTTATTTTTTTTCATATGTTTGAAATGATGTCTTTAATGCATAGTAAAAACTTCAGAATTTTGAAGCACTTTTTGAATAATCCAATTTCAGCATATGTACAAAATACCTCAAACAAGTTCCATCAATCTTCTCAACGGTGGCATTTTCTCAAAAAATTGCACTCTCGTTGATCCGTTTTTCATACAAAAGATATGTAAGTTTTCTTTAATTTCAATAGTGTTGATCGTCAAAATTACCCCCCACCATTGAGGAATTGAGAGGAGTTAAGGACATTTGACTGTAAAAATCAGTGTATTAAATATGTTTATGAAGTTAGAAATGATTGACTTTCACCAAAAAAAACTCATAAAATACATTATATATACTCACACATGTAAACAAAAAACTTGAGTTGACACTTGTAATGGACTTCCTCAACCAACCTTGTGGGGTGCCTAAATGTAATCCAAAAACAAGAATATGATTGGTCAAATGCATTTGGATTTGGACTAGGAAAGAGACTTGAATAATTTTTTTGAAGGGAATAGAATTGAGGTTGGAACTTGGGTTGGGAATATAATAAGATCCCTATACATTACACATAAAAGGAGTTTAAAAAAAAAAAAAAAAAACCTATTGACCTAGATCCCATTTTTGGATAGAAAGGGACATAACATTTAGTATGGTAGCTTGCAGTGGCTTTGTCTAGTCCCACATGAGAATGAAAAATATATTCCACATCCAAAAAGATCTTCATTAGTAGCTAATTGAACATATGAAGTTCCAAGATGATGAGAAAAATGCATAAAGGCTACCAAATGTTATGGGAGAAGTGAGATTTACATTATCCAATACTAAGTATTTATCACCTCAGGTTTTCAAAGGTTTGCCATTAGAAAATGATAAAACTAGAATTTTGAAGCCAAATTTGAATGTGTTACAAGATAAAAAATCCATACTTTTGAGATCTGACGAAAAATAAATTTTCTACCCAATTTCACTAAAACTTATAATTTCATTTTTTAACCCTAAATTCAAACGACAATAAATACAAATTTTGTTACTTACTAGGTATAAAACTCTTAATGGAAAGAATGCAAATCCTCTATAGAATCACATTTGATAGAAATCATGATTTTTGAAAGTCTTTTAACTGTAAAATCACTGATTGAAACAATTTATCCTAAATTGCTCAATTTCCGAATGAATATTTTATTTTCTAATATTTCATTCCAAAATCATATAAAAATTAATTTGTTTGCATATAAAACCATTTCATATAATGTTTATATATTTTTTTCATCTTTTTCACATTTTGGGGGTGAAATTTAAAAAAAATAAAAAAATTCATTTGGAAATTAAGCAATTAAGTATGAGACATTTCATTCAATAATTTTATAGTTAATAAACCTCTAAAAATCATGATTTCTATTGTATATGATTCTATAGAGGATTTGTGTTCTTTCCATTAAGAGTTTTATACTTGGTAAGTAACAAAATTTGTATTTATTGTTGTTTGAATTTAGGGTTAAAAAAATAGAGTTTCTAATTTCAAGTGAAAATGGGTAAAAATGATTATTTTTATAAAACCTGGACAACATGTGTTGTGTATCTTGTGTTTTGCAACATATTCAAATTTGGCTCAAAAATTCCAATTTTTTCATTTTCTCATAGCAAGCCTTCAGTAAACACAAGGTGACGGATACTTATTGTAGGGTACTGTACTTCCCAATTGGACCACTGGACTGCATGCTCTTTAGTATATTTTTTGGGACAATACAACCTACAGGAGAACCAATGTGTGACACTCCCTCCAACACATGAAAATATGACGGAGTGGCCCTCAAAAAACCCAAACCTTTTATTTGATTTTTAACAAGTGACATCTTCAGGTAATTCAATGAATGACCTCCAGCTTCTCATTGCAAATTTGCAATTGCTCAATGTTGGCATTAACATTGCTAAGTCATCACATTCAGTAGCCTTCATGCCCACTGCCTTACCTTGCTCATCACCTTAGCTACACGAAATAGTATATTTAGTGTGAGGTCCCCTACTACTTGTGTAACACTAATTGTCAATTTGTGGGTAATTAGTTGTGGCGGTTATCATCCAATTTGATTCATTGTCAGTTATCATCCAATTTTATTCATTCCATTTCTAAAATTTCGGTTTTCCATCTAAACTTTCATCTCAAGTTTCATTCCTTACTCACACTAAATATCCATATCTCAAAAGATCACAATGTCAAAACGTTACTATTCTTCATAAATAGTGTGAGAATTCACATTTAGTGTTCTTACAAAAGTAGGTTCTTTGATATTTAGAGTGATGTTCGCAATTACAGTGCCTCACACTAAATATACTATTTAGTGTAATGAATGAAGTATTGTTGGGTGTGGAATATTCCATACTATCTCACTTAGTGTAAGTTTTGGTATACATGAGCAAACAAAGCGTATTTAATGGAGGGGCTATGAAATAATTGGAATATTATACTTAGAACATATTTATGGTATATTTTAAGAATATTCATAAAATATTCCCAATTTGGTTTTAAAACACCCTATATCGTAAATGAATTTCAAATGAATAAAAGACACCCTGTATTTATTCTCTCACAGTATCTAAATTTTTGACAGTGACTTCCCTGGGCACTGGGCACACCATCTACTGTAGAGCCAAGGGAGAGACAGTGCCATGCTACTGAATGCTATGCTGATTGAGTTCATGAAGTTGATGTGTCCGTCCGTCCGTCCGTTCCTGACAGGAGCGAGTGTTTATTTGGGCTTTGTGAATAATACGGTGTCTGCGGCAATGACATGTCCTGCAGGCAGCGACTATGAAGATGAAGATAATGCAACAAGACTTCAGTTGGGTAATGATAAGCCACCCCCACCCGCCTGCCCGCTTGCCTGCCCGCCCGCTGATGCAATCGCATCCATCGATCCATGCGGCGGCCTCACTTGCATTGGAAACCTGGCTGTCATCTATCATTCCGTACTGACCCCGGAATTTCTGGGCGCTATTATTCATATTGTAATTCTTTGTTGGGGATGAGTAGGACCCACACCACTCCGATTCTTTGGCTTAACCCCTAAACGTCCCATGGGGATAGTACATACGTGGCCGTATAACTGACATTTGCTACCAACATGAAGCTCTAAATTGGGATCTCAATAATTCACTAGAACCGCATTGATGTAAATTTCAGCTTCTGTGTTGAACTCAAACCTATAAAAGGTCTAGATCCATTCCAAATACTAGAAATATACATCATATTCTACTGGCCGCAAAGGCACTTTCAGACGTTTAGGGGTTAACCCCTCAAGGAACAAGAACCCCAAATTGGGCTTCATGTTTTTTTTAAGCAATTTTGAATAGGATTTATGTGGACTTTCTTTAGTTCAAATTTGTTTGTTTTTCCACCATTATATGCACTATTCTTCATTGATTCTAGTGATATAGAATTCAGTCTCATTTGAATTGTATTTTCCACAATATGATCAATTGAATTTTTCAATCTTAACCCCTTAACGTACCAGGGTGTCCCTGGAATTGACAATCTGAGAAAAAGCATTATAAATTACTATTTAGAAGAATATTTTGGAATTGATATACAAATCAAAGTTCTAGATTTTGAATTTTAGATTCCATCCGTACGGTTCCATTCACTAATACAATCACCAATATTTAATTATAAATTTTGAAAGTTAAAATTAAAAATTCCTTGTAAATTCGATTACAAACTAAATTTCAATATTTTTTGAGTAAAATTTGTTGGAATGAGTTTGAAATGAGATACTCTTAAATGTGGTGATACTTTGAAATTTTTGTGTTTCTTAAATTTATGACCTCATTTTTCACGATTCCACTTTGAACTAGAGTCAATGCAATTTTGGCTCGGTCAACGACTTGACATACTTCTACATTTGTAATTTTAGAAAAATATGTACTCTAGTATGACTAAATCCAGCCATTAGATAGGACAACAACTTGGTGAAGAATCTCCAAAAAATTGGATGAGTATCATCCAAGCGTTGATGAGAACGTGAGAAGGCTTTGAAATCATTCGTCGTCCAGTTTCTGGACGCTGTGACGTTTAGGGGTTAAACCATGCATTCTTAGTCCATTAGGGGTTAAACTTAGTTGTTCAAATAATGTACTATCCTCTTTCATAGCCACCCATGGATGGATAAATTTTATTTGAAGTTAACCTTGAATTAAGCTAAGGTTAAACTACCCTATTTGTGTCATGTCACTATTTGCGCTACTTTGTGGTCACTCATTGATCGTGAATTAAAATATTCCTCTCTTTATCCTTTAAAACAAAATTTCACCAATATGAATCAAATAATATTTTCTCATCTACATATTTTTTTTTTTCACATTTTGCTATGGTGTACCATTCTCATTTTTATACCGTAGTATCATAGCTGGGTTGCAACCCCATAAACGTATGTTTAACCCTTAAACGACAATGCAAGCCCCACAGGCTTAGTTATATTTTGGGAGAATCTTGCTCATAACTCCTACTCCATGCACCAAATGGGGTTTTTAAAATGCCAAACCGAACACCTTAGAGAGATCTAAATTCTTTAAAATAGAGCCAATGTAAACTAAAAACAGAATCATGCTTAAAATGAAATTTAAAAGAAATTTTGGGTGTGGTATTAAGAAAGCATATGTCGTTTAAGAGTTAATATTTTTCAAAAAATAAGGTTTGTTCCTCAAAAAATGAATATTTTGGTTTTTTCTTTTGAGCAAAAAATGATTAAAAATTGCCCAAAATGGTCCAAAATAGCTTAGAAATAGAAAATATAGCTAAAAATAATTTACTCTATTTTTGTTTTTTGGTCCTCATGATTTCCAATATTTTACATTTTTATTTCTAAAATTATTTTTTGGCGTCCCAACTATGGTACTACGGTATACAAATTTGACAAAAATGATCTTTAAAATAAGAATATATATTAAAATGATTTTTATGCATCCTTCCGCGTCAAAACGGCACCAAAATTGTCTAGCCCAACTTTTCTAATGCAATTCTTCCCAGACATTAAATATGCCTTCAATGTAGTCATGTCGTGATTCCTATGTACTAGAAGCCATGTGGATGGAGATATCTGGTATATTTGCTGTTAGTTTAAGCATTTCATAGTACATGGAGCGCTCATTTTCAATGATAAATTGCTGCACATAAAACTTTGGATTTAATAACCAAGGTCAATTTTTAATTAATTTTCTCACAATGCATGCTTTTGTTATAAATTTTCAAACTTAATATGCATAAACCACTATTGATGTTAATAGGTGTACCAATAATTGTCTTTCATTTATAGTCCAATTAGATTGCTAACTTGGTATTCATAATTAATGCTTGTGATAACTAGATCGGGCACGTCTAAATTTGAAACATGTGCTTTTATAGGTGACCACAATTGGAACCTAGCAATTTCTGGGGCTTCTACCTTAACCCCTAAAGGACCAAGGATTCATGGTTTTAAAATGACAAGTTTAAACAATCATGCTGTGAAAAATAAAATTTGAATGGAACCAAATTTTATATCACTGGAATTAGTGAAGAACATTACATATGTTGAATAAATAAAAAATAAAAAATAAACAAAAAAAAATCTATATAAAAGTTACTCAAAATTACTGAAAAATTCAGGAGTCACCTGGTGACCTTATGTCCCTTATGACATAGATGATCCATTTGGAATTGTCTAAGAGCATGCCCAACAGCATGTGTTTTGGAGGGACCAACGCCAAGATTTGGTGTAGTTATCTCCACTTGCTTCAAAGTTTGGCCCAGCAACTACCCACCAACACTAAATAATAGTTTTTGAAGCCAAAGTTTGAGGTTTCCCAGCCATCCAAAGAAGCTTTGGCACAAGCAAATTTCTCACACCAAGCAAGCAAAGATGCTCAATCAACAATTAAATAACAAGCTTGAAGACTATTCACCGGCCCGTGCTTCAAGGTCATCAAGTAACTTTATATAAAATCTTCATTTTAAAAGTTGCCTTGGTGTTTGCTCCAGGAATGCTGCTGGGGTACTTCATGTAATACATTCCTCCATATTAAAAATGGCCTTCAAATTGATGTTTGGCGGAAATGTTTTCTCTGTAACTGCTGGGCTTGCTCTAATATCAGCATACTAAGAATCCCTTTGGCCTCCTCTCACTCTCACTCACTCACTCCCTGACACTTGACACCGAGTTGGGAGGCGCAACCAATGTACAGTACACAAGGACAAGCCACTCTGACTGGTGAAGTGAGAGAGTTTGGACTCACTGACTGACAGCCAGCCAGCCAGCCAGCCAGCCCTACAGTGCTCTCACTGACACGCCCTTCCATACAACTGAAGTATCACAGTCCAATTTCGACTCATGGTCCCATTTTGTGGAGTGCATGCCTCAATGCGACAATCCCATTTACTGCCGCTCTCTGCAGCAAAAAAAATACCACAACGGTTTCTTCTCTTCTGTACAGGCCTATTCATAGCCTATTCGTACACCACTCCACTCACTCCCAATGTTGAAGTACAATCAAGTTTGGTGTACTCATCATTTCACTCGACATCACTACACTGCCAACAAGTTTGTACTACTCCATTCCAACTACTCACCAAGCCCTTTCTGAATACTCACCAGCAGCTAATATGTCAAACTATCAAAATTCTCAACGAAAAAACAATTGATATACCATTAACATCTATCTATCTATAGGAGAGCTGGGTTTGTGTTCAACCCAGCTTTGTATCAACGTATTCCATGGCTTTCCTCTTGACGTGCTCGACTCGTTCTTCATCACCATGGGTCTTTTCGTAATCCAGATACTTCTTGAAGAGGAACTGCACACGGTAAACAGAAATCAATACTCTGTACAAAGAGCTTTTGAGAAACGAAATTAATTGGAAAAAGTTAAGAGCAGAAAATAATACCTTCATCTTGCGGGGTTGAAGCTCTAAGCAGATCACTCTCTCAAAAAGGGCTCGAATTGCGGAAATGTCACCCACTCGGATTTCCTGCAGAGAACAAGAACCAGGAGATTGATGAGGGTGCCTAATAGCTGAGGAAAGAGCTTAGCCCCGAAAGGACCAAGGATTCATGTGTTTAGAATGAGAAATTTAAACGATCGTATTGAGAATAATATAATCGAAATTCTATGTCAATGGAATTAGTGAAGAATAGTATGTATGTTGAATGAAAAATATAAAAATTTGAACAAAAGATAATCTACTTACATTTACTGAAAAAACAACATGGCGCCCCCAAGGGCCTTATGGTCCTTCAGGGGTTAACAGAAGAAGACGAATTTAATGGTTTCATAAGGTCTGGTGACAAGGAACAGGTTCACAACAATTGAGCTAAGAAAATTATGCTTTGATACAAGAGGGGTCCACATTTTCAGCTGTGATCAGGTCGTAAGAGAGAGGCTGCATAGGGTACCTGATCAAGATAGACACTCCAGAGGTCAGTCCTTTTCGGGTAATTCCGAAGTATCCCCTCAAATATAGACCTTGCTCGCTCCACAGAACCGGTTTTGAATTCAAGCAGTGCAGCAGCGCTGATGACTTTGATGTGCTTCCGCTTAGGCAGACTCAGAAGTGACTGGTCTAAAGCCTTGTGAGCTGCATCGCCCATATCTCTTGCCAACAGGCTCTGGATTTGCCTTAACCAGACCTGAAAAGCACGGGTGCAGGGAAGGAGAATGAGGTAATGTTTCCAACACATGGAAAAACTGAACGAAATCCTATAAAGGTGATTAGTAAGTCGTTAACATTCAGGCTTCTACTATGTGAATATGCGAAAAAATACTGGTATCAAAATTCTACCTTCGCAGAACTACTAAACTTCCGAGTCATTGTCTTTAGCAATTGATCAGCCATGTCGTGTTGAGGACCCTGAGGTTGTCTAGGATTTTCATAAATGCCCAATAGCGCGAAGTAGAGCTTCTTTGGGTCATTATACTGCAAGGCCCTGCTAAAAAGAGTCAAGACTGCCTCCTGCATTTTACAACGATTCCATCTGTGAGAACAGATTCTTTTCTACCCCTAACTGATTTTAGTTCACAAACAATTCCAAAAATGCTTCAAAAGTTCAACACCAGGTAATTAACAAGTTTTTTTTTTTCCTGAGATCAGTCGAACCTTGGGAGGAGTCCCATAGACATTCTCAAGGTTCAAGTAAGCTATCCAGACGTTCATCTTCTCAGATTCCTCCCGGTAGTTAATCGTTTGCAAAGCCCTACAACAACATCAACATGGTCCAATAAACTGTCAGTGTCTTGCGTTAAGTCTGGAAAAATTAATAATGCTCGCAATTTAGCTTGCAAGTTAATCAAGTATAAGTAGAATTCAACCTTTCAGCAACAGATCGTGCTTTTTCAACATCTGCCAGCTGCAGAAGGAACGCCATGTACTTAATCCAAACAAGACTGCTATTTGGTGATGTACGCACAAGTGCCTCAAACTCATCCACAGTTTCGGGAGCCTGGTCACCCTTCAACCGTTTTTCTTCTGCTGCGGTAATTTCTGCCTCACTGCAGTGACAATTGAGAAGTTAATAAAAAACAAAGGCTAATCTGCATACATCGTTGCTGGCTTTCTCCTACTTGTTAACAGTGGCAGACTGTGGATCCTGCATTTAGGTAATACTGGATGGCAATATTTGGAGTTTTTTTTAATTTTCTTTTGTTGAAATTCAACTTGAGGAAACTTACCGCTGTTTTCTCAGCCGCTTCTTGGCTCTTTTATCTAGTTTCCCATCATCTTCAGAATCCTTTTCTTGTTCTTCCTCAGAATCGATGCCTGGGTGAGACTCCTCCTCCAAATTAACTTCCAAAGGTGGGGCAACAGCTGTCTTCACAGCATCATCTTCAGAATCATTTTCGTCGTCGTCATCCTCGTCTGAATCATCCAAATCAATTCCATTCTCCTCTTCCGACTCGTCTCCACTCTCTGTAATACCAGACCGCCCGTGTGAGATACGGCAAACTAAAGAAAGAAAACAGGTCACACCCTTCAAATTCTAACAGCCTTCAACTTCAAACAGAAAAAAGCAAATTAATGACAAAGTTAGCTTATTCAATTACCATCATCGCTTTGAGCTCCCTGTAACTCCACCGATTTTTCCCCATCCATGTCATCATCTTCCTGAGATTCTTCAACATCATCATCCGATTTCACATCTGCCTCTTGGTCAGAGGTTTCCATACCATCCCTCTCAGGCTCCTTTACACCATTTGATTCTTTACCATCAGCATCCGACTTCACATCTGCCTCTTGGTCTTTTGCGGTCTCCATACCATCCTTCTCAGACTTCCCAATACCAAGTTCTACTGGGAAGTAAGACTCCTTAAGTCCGATCGAAATTCTCTGCTTGGAAGGGTCCACCTAGAAACAAGAGTAGAACGTCCAATTCGATATTAGCAAAACCATTCAAAAATGATGAAATAGGAAAAACTTGTGCTTGGTTAGATCCAAAACAGCATCGATTCCTGAATACTGCTACAGGAGAAAAACTTCAAGCAGAACTATGGCGTCACTTATATTCTTCTTACATAGTGCCTTTACAGGGGACACATGCATAAATATCAATAGGGAGACATAAAGGTAAGTGTCACAGTGTAATCGACAAACTAGGCATACCTTCAAGATACGAGCACGCACACGATCACCAACTTTGTAAAGTTCGCCAAAATTGTCTACCGGTACATGTTTGTCGGCAATCTCGGATTTGTGACACATAGCCACCTGTTGCATGTTAACACCAATAGATCAGATAATCTTCAAAAACAGTATTGCAAAAGAACCATCCATGAATTGGGAACCAATCATCACTGCTGCGACAGTAGAGTGTTTTTATTCCCTTGCCATTGCTTTCCTACATTTATATCGTTTAGATGCATTTCCTGCCAGTGAATAGCGTAACAAAAATATGACAAGGGCCACTAAATGTGAGATTAGCCGACGCACTTGAAAACTTGTAAATCATGCGAGTGATCAGAATGAGATGATTCTACAAATCGGGAACGATGAACTTACCACATTGCTCTGCTCAATAGTCACAAATATTCCAAACGTTTCAATTCGTTTTACAAGACCAAAAACAACTTCAGACTCCTTGAAGTCTTCAAAACGACGACCAAGATTGGTGGTAGCTTTCGTCTTTTTCTTGGAGACTCCTGAAGGTTCTTGAGAGTCGCTCTTGAGAGTCATTTCTACTCTGCCTGAATCGGGCTCAAAACTCAAGATCCTGTTAACCAAAACAGTCAAAAAGGGTCTAATCAGTCGGTGTAACGTTTAACAATAAAGACACCAGTTAAAAAGAGTGAAAAGCTACCCTACTTGATACACAAACAACCCCCCCCCCCCCCCCAACCCCCCAGACTCGTCAAACAGATCATCTCCATTTTGCGGAACATTAAATAATACTTAATACAAGTACGGTGGAATTCAAAAGTGGGGTTTAGAGATCTACCTCCCAGTGACCAACTTTCCAGTGGGGAAACTTTTGGCAGGATCTTTAACATAGTCGTTGGATAGATTCTTGATGAAAATTCTTGCATCCAAATCAGGTGCCAAAGTAACAAAGCACCCTTTTTCACTGGCAACCTTAACAAAACCCTGCATGCCAGGCAGTAATGGACCACAATAAAGAAGGGTTACTTATCAATTCGAGGAAAACATCTAATTGTCCTCTAAAAACCTAGATCACCAATGACAGTCTTCTCAATCCTTCTAAAATATCAGGAGTAGAACAACTACATTCAATAAGTACAACCCGCTGAATTTGACCTATCAAGACCACTGAGTAATTAGAAGTGCAAACAGCTTGAGCAGAATACCAGGTAAATGTAAAGATGTGGTGACCAAACAAGTCTCACCTGAACTTCAAGATCTATTTTGAGATCTTTAATGCTGTCAACCTTAACACCTTTTGAGAGCCTGTACAAAGATAGAGCATTCACAAAATCAAACAAAACTTTCTGACTACTAAAACAACAACGACCAGAACAACATATATTTTAATTAGTTACTTGGATTGCTTGGATATACTGGTTCAAGTGACGAGATTTACAATTTGCAAAACGAGTTTTAAAGTAGAGATATAGATGCTAGGAACTCAGAGCTGAACAATCAGCATTTCAAGGGAACACAAAACGGTCAAACATTCGCACCTTGCAGTATCTACGTCTTCGTCAGAAAGATTTGCCGGAGCTGATCCACCCAAGGATTTTCGCAATGTAAGCTCTACTGCAGTATTGCCAGATTTGGATTTACGGAAATCCAGGACAACACACCGCACAAACTGGCCTTCTTTGAATCCCGCTATGGGATCATCCTTCCACACATCGCTAATATGGGTCATATGAACTCTCCCATACACTGTTGGGGCAATCTTTATACTTAATTCACCAGGGCTAACTCGTGCAACTCGACCACACAAGATATCACCCTTCTGGAACCCAGAGACTTGATTATCGTTTTGCTTATTTGACGAGTCCTCCCCTTCCATAGCTGGAACGTTAAATTCTGACTTCTCCTGCTTTTGGGGAACGTCTCTCAGAGTAAAATCTAGAGTCCCTCTCTCAGTGTCAATAGCTTTCACACGGCAGCTTACAGCAGCACCAATCGGAAACCTTTCAGTAAATTTCTCTAACTCCGAAAGATCGGATGAGGTGTCTAAAACGAACAGGCGACCTCGAAGGTGAGGTGTAACCATCAGCCAGGCAATATCGTTTTTGACTGCTTGCACGTAGGCTGTTACGAGTTGGCCAATGACTACTTCTTTTAATGAAGGCAAAGCACTTCCCACAGCATCTGCATCAAAGAACATAATCTTTAATTATTTTCCTAGAGAATTAAGTACACGTGCCACACTTTTTACAATATATCAGGATTAACAGCCACAACGATAATTTTCAGCTGGCGAATTAGGGGTCTCATGGAATATGCACAACATCTATGAGCACAAAGATGGAGCGTTAGATTGGCAGGTCCTGCTGAGGCAACTTAGAAGATCCCCAAAGAATTTGAACCTAGAGAATTTGTACAGCGAGGCCTTGCGAAATCTGCCAAATCGCAATTCCTGAAATTGCAATATGCAAACGCTTTCAAAACTTGGATACCATCAAATTGGGGAGAAAAAGAACCTGAGAGTTGAGAGGGCCGTAATGAAAGTTCCAGAACTGGGCGGCCGGGAGTCTTCGCCACACGTTCTGTCTGCAGAACTTTGCCCTTGACCTTTTGGCCTACTTTGAAGGAACTAAGAGGGTTTCCTTCTACAAATCCATCCGTGATCTGATGAAGACAGCAGTAATACTCTTGTCAGTTTACAAGACGGAGCTGGTATTAAAAAATAGTAAGAATATACGTTGTGTTGTAGGTCCAGAATGATTTCTACATCTAGACGCTCAAGCACTTGAAGCCTGATCTGTGTTCATTTGACATAGTTGTGAAATAAAAAGCAGGATACCGCTGAGTGATGGAATACGGTAAGAAGCCACATGTTCAAATAACATGAATCATTAACAGATAATTGTCTACTTACTCATGTCCATGTAATATTTTCTACAATTAGGTAAATTGGTCAATAGTGCATATAGCCATAGGTAAATCCCCAAAACAATGGAAACATACGCAACAATCTGATGAGAAGATTCACCTCGGTAATGTGAACACGACCCTTTGTTGCGGTACCTACTCGAACTATTAATTGTAGCTTCTCAACAGATACCACCTGGTTCATGATGAATAGAATGAAATCAGATACACCTAGTAGTCGGCAGTCAATAAAACAAGAAATAAAGTGGAAAATGGAAACAAGATCAACATTTGCAGCAGAAAAAGCACAATTGTTACCTTAGCCTGAGTTGCAGGATCATGATCTATTGTTTAAGCAGTAGTTATTGAAGTACATATTTGCTACGAGCACAAAACTGATATACTCTAATGTCATTATCGAAGACTTACCTCAGCATCAACAACAGTGTTTATCTCAAGAGTGTTTATCTCTATACTTGGTTCCGTTCGAGGTTTCTTTGGTGTCTTTGATTTTTCTGTAACTTGTCGAGAATTGCCGGCTTTGCTCAACAAGAGTAATACCCTCTGGCCACTCGCTTTATCTCCCAAATTTTCCACTGTTGCTACCACTCTGTTCAGTCATTTACAAAACAATTTTAGATGACAACGTTACGAAAAAACATCATGGATTCTGTAAATCTGTGGCTAAGGGAGAAGATGGTGCTCATCACCACTACGCCATGTTTGGAACAAGTAAAGAGGTCAACCATGTTCAGGGCTCTGCATATTTCCACAGTCGCTAGAACACGAACGAAGATACAAACTTCATATCCGAAAACTATAGCCAACTACTGGACACCCAGTTGTTGAATGATCGAAGCACAATATCCCAGAGCTTTATGACCCAAAGATTTAAGAGGCCAGCTATCGGTATATGATTGTGCGCAACCGAACACATTGGTATCATGTGCAAGAACTTCATATCTAACAGTGAAATCTATCTCTGATAAGTTAATATACTTTAATCATTTCTTGCCCAGCTCACCTCTGCCCTGGCTTGAAACGCTGATGAGAATCCTGTAGTGGTGAGTTGTAATCACCAGCGGCAGCAAATCCAATCACATTGCCTTGCTCGGGAAGGGACAACACCTGAAAGCATAGATAGCATACTATTATTTAATATTTCTTACTACAGTTTTTTATCTTTGAGAAAATATCTCTAAGAAAACTGAAGGACATACCTGATCAGTAGATAGAGAAAAACCAGCATAATATTTTCTAAAACATATTTAAGAAAATATAATTACTGTAAACTCTTTACCAGATAGGTGTCTTTCACAAGTTCAACCACGGCATTCACCGTCTGGTGAAGCTCTAAAGTCGTTGTTGGATTTGCCCTCTGTCCATTCAGAGGAACCAGCAAACAAACGTCAGACAAGATATTTCTAGTCAGTGCACTAGATAGGCTCTAAAAGAATATAAATAATCCATCTATTTGTGCTCTAGTTTTGGTAATATTGAATAAAACGAACAAAAGTGTTGCCATAGTACGAAAAGATGTCCTAAAGCAATATTACGTGTTCATTTTCCAGATGTTCATGGTCATGCAGTTTAATGAGAGGAATTTGTAACTGTTTCAAACTGTGAATATTGCAATCAATGTCTAGTTCAATTTTATAATCTCAGATCAACAACAATAATGGAAATCCAAAAATAAATTCCATTTGTACAGGGTGAAGGACCAGGCTATACACAAAAATGAAACCCTTGATGTCACCAGCAATAATGGTACACTAAGAACGAAGAATTTTTTAAAATAAACTAATCAAATGAAGAAAATTTTGAAACATAAGTTTATTTACCTGGAAAAAAGTACTCCCTATTGTATAGACAGAAAGTGAACCTTCAAATTGAAGAATTCACAGAAATTTGTTTGGAAAAGTGTTTCATAGTTCTGACATTTTAAGGGACGTAAACAGTTCGCAATGTTGAAAAATCGGCAACAACACCTCATACTCATCAACGAGCTAGTGCAAATGGCGATCCACGCGGACCACAATTTGTTTCCAACCGCTGATAAAATGAGTATGAGAGTAGCTAGCCATCAGCCAATGGTTAAATTGTTGTGGGTCATAAGAGGTTCACAAACCCATTTAACATGGTTGTGTCCTCAGGTGGAAATTCACAGTTCTCTTGGTTGATAAATGTATCATTTAGATGTCCTCAAGTTGATGGTTACAACAAGAAGAGCATATCCAATGAATAATATACAACAACCATTCTAAATAACCATCCCATTGAACTATACGATTATGCATAATTTCAGGCACTCAAAGGTAGCATATCAAGGAATCGGATGACATAAAGAAGCAGCTCTTCACATGCAAATTGAAGGTTCAATCCAATATAAAAGCAAGACCAGGCGATGACGAAAACCTTTTTTTTCTTCTCCTTGGCTGTTTCTTGATTGCTGACTTGAACCAACTCAGGCCGTAGTGTAAGATCCACAATCCCATCTGCTTTTACAACATCGAGCACTCTTCCTTGAACCGAATTGCCCACTTCTACAGGAGCTGCCACTGTTGATATACCAAGAAGTTAGTCTCACTACTTCACTATTCCACATAGAAGGAAATGACCAAGAGAAAGAATGTGATCAGAAACCATTGAATCTAGCAACTAATGATGCTCAATATGTAAAGGTTAAGCAAAACACACGCTCTAAACGTCATAAAACCTTACATTGGTAGTGTGTGACAAAGCCAACGATATCTTTATGGCTCGGTATTTTGACAATGACACCATAATCCTTTATGTCCTGTACTTCTCCAGTTGTGCAGGTTCCAATTGCCAAACTCTCCGTCCATTCTAAATTGGAAGCTCCACTTGCCTGCACTATCTGAAAAAATCAAAACATAGAACATAATAAATGCCCCGTTGACACTCCCTCATAGTCAAATGACTAAAACACCACACTATGATTTCTGTTCTTGCAATTTGTATCTACAGAAGCTAACACACAACACACTTGAAGTAAGTGAACGGTAAAAAAACACAAAAGAGAAGTGTTCTAATGTATGACCTTCTCCTCGTCCAAAAAGTAACCATGGATAAGTGAGGCGTCCGTTGAGAAGCACACTGACTGCTTCAAAGAAACGCTGAACTTCCCAGTATCATGGAACACCTGAACGAAAGACTTTCATAGCTGTAGATCAAGGTCTGACTTCAACAAATGCTCACAACTGCTTATTCTATGCCAACATATAACAGAATGATATAATCAAGTTAGTGGATTCCTGGTTACACAAGAAAACCATCTTAACAGTCACAAATCAGAGATAGTTGATAAATGTTCTAAAACCCTGTTGAAGGTTGTATAATTGAAGCGGCATCTAATTTTTGGCATCACGGCCATCAATTTTGAATCTGCTATCAATAAACTCTGATACATGTGTAACACTCAAAAAACATCAATAACAGTTTGCGACTCAAGTACAACCCTAATGAGAAATTTGCTAAAAACAGTTGACATAAAGATGTTAGGGTCTTCCATTCACCTCAAGCACTTGTGCTCGCACAGATTGTCCAACCTTGAAATGGTTGTTGGGGTCACTCACAAACTCATCAGCCACCTGCGTACCATGAAAGCCGGTTTTAAGTCAACAATGGCTGTACAGAGCCAAGATAACCGTACAATTTCATTCAACTGCACTACTAAATTGATTTTCATTATTTGGCCTGAACTTTGATGGACGACTTCAGACTATTAAGTTCGAAGAGAAAAAAAATAAGGTACCTGGGCAATATTTGCAAACCCTGTTAGGCGCCCTAAGTATCGAACAAAGCAACCTTTCTCTGTGATGTTTGCTATGAAACCCTGCACGAGAACATTATAAATTTAGCAATATATCCTCTACCTACATTTCAGCAAACAGTGAGAAAATTATCCAGTTTTGAAATTTCAGTATGTTTTGCATCAGCACAAGTAACGCCTCTTTTTGCTGTGAGCGTAAGCAAATTAAATGGGAAAAACGCAAAGAAGAAATTACTAGACATCCAAGGCGAGTATAAGTATCCTTGCAAAGTGCCCATGAAAAATGTTACAAAATGTTGCAAATAATCAAAAGTGAAGCCAAATCACATGGAAAAAATGCAGAAACCAACATATTCATTTAACCAGGCACAACAGTGAAAGAGAAAGCATTCTGTACCGGAATGACAGACTGAGGCTGTAGTTGTGATATGTCTGATGGAAGAGATGAAGCAGCCTGCAGCAGAGAATGCTTGGCTGAAACAATCACCCTCTTTTTATCTTGGACCTCTGAAGACGTATAAAAGGAACACAGTCAACAAGAGTTTTCATTGCCCGTATATACTTAAACCAAATAAGGGTAACCCTCGATTGTTAATGACGTGCAGGTAGAACCTGAGCTAGTTGGAGTAAGGGTACTACGATGAATGGCATAGAATGAGTAATGAAACTAGTCCATTTGCACACCATGCCCTGCTCTGCCTAATCTGGGGTCCAAAATATCACAACCAAAACACCTTTGGACTACACAAAATGAAAAACAAATTTCAAACAATCCAAGACTAGTCTCGAGGACCTCAGTAACATACCCAAGACAAGAAGCTGGTCAATCTGCACGCCTACTTTCATGACAGCCTTCAGCTGGTCAATATGACCTGCGCCCCAAACAGAAGTGTGCAATCAATTCCTCAACGCGAAAATGAACAAACATCCACATGATTTCAATACAGCCTACCATCACATAACCCAACAGTAAAGGGTTGCTACAATGGGTAGAAGTCTCTCAATATAAATATTCAATAAAAACGAAAAGGAGATATGTAAAACAACTCAATTCAAAGAGCAGAGTTTGTTCCTACCCAGGTTGTCAGACAAGTGAGGAAAAGTCAGGTGTCCCTTGATGGGCTCTTTTGCTGTAGGAATATCTAATATGATGATGCTGTCATTAATGTGAGCTACAGTACCAGAAACAATATTTCCTGGTTTCAAGTCAACAGCTTCAGCTTCAGCGTCTGCGGCATCCTCTCTGCATGTTTAACATGTTGTTATATGAATGCAATAAGAAGTATAATGTATCCAAATAATTTATACAAGAGCAAGAATTATTCTTGATACCGAGTTGATTCAACATATGAGTATAACTGCGACAACTAGATTATGTGAGAACAACATGGTTGTAGATTTTATGTAGCAAGAAGAGATGATATGTAAAAGCTCTAAGATCTTTCAGGAATAAACGTGGTCTCGGATAAACCTTGAAGGAGTCGTGACAAAACTAAGGGCAAGGCGGCCAGCTGAAGGATCTGAATGAAGAACCCGACACTTGATGCTTTGGCCAACTTGAAAAACGTTTTCAACTTTCTCACCTGCCTTGATACCAAGAGCGGTCCTGCAGCAAGAGATGACACAAGATGACACATGACACAGCAGAATTTCAGGATATGCTGTCTGCTGACTAATTAAGTATGGATCTCAGTAGCGACCATGTCATCACACGCTGGTGATGGAGTGAAAGCGTGGAGTCCCATATGAGCACTATACTTGTTTAAGTAATCAAATGTATGACGAATAACAATGTCCAATAACGCATCAGTGTTTCGAAGGAGCAAATTTAGGAATGCCGTTTGCGTCTATGGTGGTCACAAGAGACGTAGATAAAGAACAAAGGCTTACCTGTGAGCTAATCCTCGAACATTATTGTAAAAGGTCACGAAAATGCCAAAATCTTCAATACTTGAGATGAATCCATGCGTCACCAGTCCCTCCACAGCATCCTCATAGCTTGTTATAGGACTTAACTTTGATGTAATCTGACACAGGTAACTTGGATTTGTTAAAAAAGGTAATTTGAGAATACTACCAGGGTGCACTAGTTCCTAGATCCACAAACAGATGGATGTATACAACCCTAGTATAATACACCTCAGTCCACTTGAACATAATAGGATTGGTTTGGTATTACTCACCAATGTCTTTTTATGAGTCAACGTAATCTTCATCGTCTTTTGGTTACAGGACAGCACCCGAAACTTCAATTTCGCTCCAACCTGTAGTGGTCAACCAAACATTTATGTGCTTCAAAAATACCAACATCTAACGTTTATCAGAGTACATACAAGTATAACTCTGCCAATATTCAACGTAGCTGATTATTGCTGAACCCTCGCCTGTGAGAAAATTATCCAAACGTATTTGATCAATAAAGTATGAATGCGAAATATCATGGACAGAATAATAGACACCTTCCATTGCCCTATGAATTAACAGTCTGTACAGAATAGTCGGTTAAAACAACTAACCTGAAACTTGGAACTTGCAGTAGACCGCTGAAACTCTGACATGTGCTGAAGTGGGCAGAGAGCCCTCAAACCTTCGGCCAATTCTACCAAAGCCCCATATGGTTCAACACGAACAACAATACCAGTGACATGCATAGTTGGCTTCACATCTGCAAGACTTAATAAAAGTTGATCCACCACAGATTCCTGCATATCACAATGCAATTTGAGTTAGAAGTCATCACAAAATTCTTCAGTCACTGGCTCGATAAAAAGATAGCAAGGTAGCAACTGAAGCCTCATAAATCATCCACTGCCAATGGAACTTGTGGATAGTCCAAAAGCATCATGGACGCCCTGGGTAACATCGTTGCCAAATTGAAGACCAGGGTCGCAGTGCCAAGGCATGAAGTTAGAGTGTAGATAACCTTTAATGAAGCTACAGCAAGATCATCCATAACTCGATGACCTATAACACGACCCCGCACTTTTTTGCCCACTGTGTACTTCTTTTCAAGCTTTTCAATGTGCTCATCTGAAACATTCGATATCTGTTCAAAACCGAACAACCCAATACAGCGTTAAGGAATACAACAGAGACCGAGACATAAATAGTAGTAATTACGAAGACTTGCTTTCACGACATCATAATCACTCTGGAGAATATATTTATTCGAGCAAAAATATCCCACTGTTCGAACAAAGGATTATTATACGGAATATAAATGATGACTTAGTCCAAAACAAAAAATATTTTCATTCTCAGGAGATTCTGACATGGACATAGCCAGCAGTGGCGTTCTCTTTGGTCGGAATCTCAAGAAGCAACCCGAGCGTTGGGTCCACGCGACGAACAACTGCATTTTCAAAAACATCGCCAATATCCACTGCCTGCACAAGATTAACAAGAAAATGACACCGCTGAGATCAATGATTCATAACTATTAAATATGAACAACAGGCAGTACAAATAAAAAAAATAGACACTCCAACAACGGCAAGATGACAAGACCAAGGAATTTAGCATCATGGAGAGGGTTCAGAACATAGAGAATACCATAGGTGGGGCGACATTGTTTAGAAGTCGTGGATTCAGAGTTAATCCAACAGTCTTTGCAACAGGATCTATGTAAAGAATTCGAGCTTTCACCTGCGCACAACAACAATCTCTTTAGAATCTTTCCACGATTGTGACCTATCCGTCCATGAAATTTCATTAAAAAGAATGCAACTAATGACCTTCCACAAGAACTGTCGGAATGTACATGCCTAATAATGAAGTTCTGTATCTAAGTGCAAAGCAGTGAGTTCCAAGACCAAGTGCTGCAAGGCAGAAGCACCGTGCAAGAAAACTACCTGCTAAGTATAAGCAAGCATGTTCTGCACTTAGTAAAAGCAGCATGTCTTTCAGAATCAATTTAGACTAATGCACAGTATAGACAATTCTTACTCGCTGGTTTTCGCTGTATGTTGTCCTCCAGTCAGCACGAGGCAAAGGATCTTCAAGATGAAACATGTCCACCTAGACAAAACAAAGTCAAAATAAACGAGTGCAAGAAGGTCAACGACCATTAGCCAGGCCAATTTGGAAGCAGGAGTAACGACAGAAAATGATTGCGTAAAGGCTGTTGGAGAACTTACAGTTCCAGTGAAGTAGGTCAAAAATGATAGCAAAAGACCATCCCTAAGTACTGCTCGTACTCGAGCATTTACCATGTCACCAGGAGTGAGAAGTTCCACTGTTAAGCCAGCAAACTCCTTCACCTGAAATGGAAAATTGTGTAGGAGTCAATAATCTTTCCTAATGTAAAAGCATGGCTAAGAGGATAGTTTTCCGAAACATCACTAGATTACCAGACTGAAGTTTAACATGAGTGCAACCAAACGAAAGGTAAAATCAAAACTGTGATTAATATAAGTATAAAAGAAACCAAGGAACAAATAACAGCAGTCTGGGTGCACAGTACCGGTATCGATTAGCCACATGTTAAACATGATATGAGTAAAACATGATATGAGTAAATACCATGGTACTAGCAACCGAACCAGCACTAGACTTCAAACCAACTGCGCCCCGTTTCTTATCCACTGAGATAACCACACCTTGCACAAGCTGACCTTTACGCAACTTAGCTGTCTCTTCTCCTGATACAAACACATGACCATCTCAGGTTCACTTACAAAGAGACATTCTGATAGTAAAATATTATTCAATAAAAATTGCAATATTACTCAGAATTTAATTAATGTCTTTGGAACAGCCTGAACAGGCTCATTATAAATTTTAAAGCATTGTCCACATACCATCCCCATAGTTCCGGTGCAACAAGAAACCCGATATAGCAGGAACTCCGAATGAAAGCAGATAGCCATGGTCCTCAATACTTGTTACAACGGCAGACAAGGCCTGTAAAAATAGATCAAAACCCAAACATTGCAACATGTGAAGATTGTTAGCAGAGCTGCGTATGTCTGTTATTACTGAGTTGCAAAATATGTTTGAAATTGCGTTTCTTTTAACAAAAAAAGCATCATTGCTCTACAGACCTAATACCAAGTCAGTCAATAAAGTAGATTTTGTACGAACGAGACAAGCATGGTAGCAAAACCTAAAAGCAGGAATAAGAAATATCTGCCTTTGGAGAAGATAATGAGCATAGGTCCATTAAATTTTACCTGGCCTTCGTGCACAGCGTCAATTGCCAGTCCATCGTAGAGATAGTTGAGTTTCAAAGATAGCCCAATACGATGAGTCTTCTTCTTATTTTTCCCCTCCTCTGATTTCCCAAGACCTTTCGTTTCTTGAACCTCAAGCTTCCGCACAGTGCAAGCTACTAGTTGCCCAATACTAAACAGATCAGACAGTTTAGGGACTTCCTGCAACTCCCAACTTCCAACTTCAGCACTCCACTATTTGAACCTCCACTCCATTCAATGAGATACATGCAAGCATGATATTAAAGAGAGGGAACAAAAATCCGATAATTAGGAGACCAAGTCCAAGGCGCAACAAACATCTCAGTCTCAGGGTACAAGACGAGTAAAGTACTCCCTCCGTCCCAAAGTTATTGTCATGTTTGAAAGTCATGTTTAAAAGTGCTTTTTTATGTAGGACAAAAAAATACTTCCTTGTGGCTAATTTTATTTAGGTTGCAATGAACACATGCAATGTTCTTCAATCATTCTAGTGACATAATTTGGAACCTTTTTTAATCATTTTTCTTACAATATGATCAATGAAATTGGCTCAAAGAAATACCAAGCAAACAAGTTGGACAATAACTTTGGGACGGAGGCAGTATACCTTATCTACATCAGCTGGATCAGACTGCTGGTCTTCGACCTTCTTCCCACCCTTATTACGTTTCTTCGACTTGCTATTTGCCTTCTCAAATACATCAGAAGCTTCCTCGGCTTCCACGAAACCCCGTAGGCCTCCAGGAAGGCTAATGACCATGTCCTTGTTAATTTCTGAAATAACTCCCCATATTTTCATCCCCACGACGAGACTCTGCAAGGGACAAAAACGATGGCTTAATGCACAACAGAAGAATCCAATCGTTCATAGTGACAGGCATGCCAGCCAAAACAGAAAGGTAACGAAAAAACTGTTAAGAGGAATCAAGGTTTCAAAATCGTTCACAACACTTACTTTATACCGCAAAATATCCGCGGACCTCTGCAGTTTCCCAGACAAAACACTGCCATGAAATCCATCATCCTCCCCTGCTTCGCTCTTTCCTTTCTTGCCCTTCTTTCCACTTTTCTTGCCCTTTTCCTTCTCAAACTCAGCATCTGCTTCTTCACGAGCCTCACGAATTTCGGCGGGGGTCAAGGTGCTTGCACCACCTGCAATTGCAATTTCGATTCAATGGCTAAAGTAAGAGCTGCAAGGAGATTAATAAATGTACAAACAAAATCAAAACCCTAGGAATTGATAGTCAAAATTGCGTGCAGAAAGGATTAAAACACTACACTAATATCAGAACACTTTCGGAAACATTTCCAAGCAGGACAATACTAAATAATTGAAAGAAAATGAAATTGATATTTAGCTGCGGAAAGAAGTTCACATTAAATTGCTGAGTCCAATATGAAAACCTAATCGCAAATTCTTTAAAAAGCAATGAAAAATGATACTGAAACTAATCAATGATGTGGCGACAGATTGATACCTCGTGGAAAATCTTCCTCCTCACTTCGCTTCGCCGCAGGATTCGCCTGCGCCTCCTCCGCGTGGGCCGGCCGTTTCTTGGCTGCAGCACTCCCAGCTGCATCATCGTCATTTTTCCTCTTCACGGCCATGTTTGATTCACGGGCTAAAACCTTTTTTCAGACTGTCACCTGCGCTGAATTCCGAATGAAACTGTGGAAAAAAATTGGGAAATGAGGCTGTTTCCGGAGCTTCAGGACTATAAAACTCGAGACTTGAGCAGCATGATTTCCACCACCGAGCCGAGCGAGCAAGCAGGGGCGCTCGGAACACAACAGAGGCCCTGCATTAGGGTTTAGGGTTTAAGCGATTGAACTGCGCTTGGACGATATCATCCAACAATCACTCTTCATCGATGAACGAATCTATTGGATGAAACCCTCTGTTCGTCGCTAGCGACAACAATGATATTTTAGGGTTCGTGACAGTAATTTAACATACCCTACCTCGTGGTCAGTTTCAACATAAATTAATTCATTTTGTCAGAAGAGTGCCACATGTCATCTTGCAATTGGTCTATGGTGACGTGGACATCTCAAAATCTAATGTGGAAATTAGATTTCGCCACAACATTGTTCGATTCTGACCCTTACATACAGTATGGTAGCGTCAAAGCCTTTACACTTAAAGTAGAAGGCATTTTTTGAAAATTATATATTAATGAGTTAGACCTGAAACTAAATATTTATAAGATTAAAAACCAATTTTATTTTGGAAATTATGAGAAATGAAAGTACTAATAGGATACAATTAATTACCAAGTTTTACATTTATTTTAAAATATACCATCTCATATAATCAATTATCCAAGGTAAATAACCCCCATTTTAATAGGCCATTATTGCAGGTGTATGCAAAATATACAAGGGAGTGCCCCCTGAGACATGTTATTTATTTCAATGTGACTTGTCACTAAGTGCACTAACCCCTGTTTGAGGAGTTAGTGCACTCAATGACACATATTATTTATTTTTTAAAGTAAAATTATAACATGAAAAATCATTTAAAATTTAAAAATAAAATTTTAAAAAATATGTAAAATTAGTACAAGATAAGCCAACAAAGTGATATAACATCGAACACTGTTTTCCATATTCATTATAAAATGTTTGATGAAAATCAAAAGTGGAGTTGATGTATAAAGAAAAGTTGTAAATTTTAATGTGAAGATCACATCTATACAGTTGAAATCGCCATATTTTTTATTAATATTTTAAATTAATTTTGCAAGATCTTTTTTGTAAATTCAATTAACTATCATCACGTTCACACAAAAGAATTAAAGAAAAATTGTAATGAAATTGGAATAACATGCAGTACAAGATGGTATGGTTTCCATTATTTGATTCTATTTACTTTGGAAAATCATGTTTGAGGTTTCTCTTTTTGAACTAAGAATGAAACTTGACGTAAACCAATGGTGTTGTTCTTCAAAAAATCACAAAATCTTATTTTGAAGATCCAAATCGTACAAATGATAGCACAAGAATCAAAAAATATTTGGATGGATGAAAAATTGTACAAGATGTAGTCAAGAGATAGGTTGCAATTTATTTGTCATCCAATGTTGAATATCCAATGTTCGTCATCCAATGATAGAAAAGTGCATTGGTTATGAATTATAAGAAAATAGAGCAATATAATTGGAACAAATTTTATCCTTCACCGATTTGCTCCAATCATATTGCTCCATTTCCTTAAAATTCTTGATGGGAGGACTTCTCTACCTTAGTCTAAACCCGCCCATAGAAGGAATGAGGTGTGAAAAGGTATTGAGGTTTTAGAAGTTAGGGTTTTGCAACTTTCCCTTTGTAATATAACATATCCACGTATACTCACACCTCTATATTATCATACAATCTGCAATTGACCCCGCGAAGCCTTGGCACTAACGGCGCAACAGATAGGCGCTGGCGCCTGGCTGCTCCTATGCCCGGCCTGGCTGCTGGCCTCGCCCGTGCTTCCTGCTCCCGAGCGACTGCACCGTTCCCGTTCCCGTTCCCGACCGGCGTTCCCGCTCTCCCTCTAGATACCCGCACAGCCGGAGAGACCCGCCTGTGAGACCCTGATATGTACTCTGTTCTCCCCTTCGCGACTGCGGGGACTAGGAGCAATTCGCCCCTTCGGTACTTCAAGTCCTCCAACTCCAAGCATAAAGGTGTTACCCCATTCCCAACTATACCAATATGAGGCATTGATATTATTTAGTATTATTTTCTTTTTTAGAGGTAGGCAAGAAGAAATAGATTCCAACACAAGTTGAAATATAATTTTTGGATGAAGAATGAATTACTTATAAATTTTCAAAGTTGAAGTATGACGCATCCCATTCACGTCATATAGGTACACTTCTTTCTGTCTAAAGAAGATTTGTATTGCACACACTGAAGATGTCTAAACCCTAAACCAATCCATAACCACACTTATTTCAAATAGAAATAGATTCCAACACAAGTTGAAACATAATTTTTGGATGAAGAATGAATTACTTATAAATTTTCAAAGTTGAAGTATGATGCATCCCATTCACGTCATATAGGTAAACCTCTTTCTATCTAAAGAATATTTGTATTGCACACACTAAAGATGCTTAACCCTTAAAGGACCAAGTGTCCTAACTAGGATATTTCAACGTTTGGATAGGTTACTACTGTATCAGTTTTTATTTTTATATTTTGAAATAAATTATGTGAATTTGGTATATCAATACAAAAATGGGGATCTAATTTTTTTTTAATTCCGACTTTTGAAGTGGAAGTCATGAAGCAAAAGGGGTTTTTTTTGGGGAGAACAGGTAGTGCGGGCAGGGATCAAAATAATCCTCAAAAATTATCATTTTTCAACTTTAATCATAGGATCTTGTTAAAGATTATCAAGAGAGTGTGTGGTAAAATTTTCATAGAGTTTGACCATACAGATTGCAAGATTATAGCATTTGAAGTGAAAAAGATGAAATTCTAGTCTTTTGGATATTTTTTTGACCCTTTTTAAAGACATGGGAAAATTTGTTAAATTGGTTAAAAAAATCTTAAATTCTATTTAAATGTTTGATTTGGTATTTTCGTATTCAAAAGAAAATGTATAGAAAGAGGTAAACATTGGAGATTTGAAATAAGTGTGGTTGTGGATTCGTTGTTGTTGGTTTTACCCCTAAACGTACCAGGGTGTCCCTGGAATTGACAATTTGGGAAAAACCATTATAAACTACTATTTAGAAGAATATTCTGGAATTGAAATACAAATGAAAGTTCTAGATTTTGAATTTTAGATTCCATTTGTACGGTTTGATTCACTAATACAATCACCAATATTTAACTAGGGCTTCGCTGCTCTTCGCATTACCAGTGACGATTGATATTTTATGATACATTGGTACATATATAGGAAGAAATTGGCATATATGATATTATATAATACATATAATAGTGGTATGTATATGTTTGTGTAATAAAAATATTCATAATTTTATTATATGTAGATAAGTATACTTTTTATTAAAAAATGGTTTATATACACTCTGTAAGTAATATTAATATATATTAATCCATTATATTTTGTTTTGAAAATGGTATTATTTTTGATTGTGTGATGCAGTCTATTAGATGTTCTCTCATATCAATAATATTGTATATTGATGTTTCAAGATTTTATTTTATATGCAATGTTACTTGCATATGCTAATGCAAACACTCCACATGATGAATTGTCTAGTTGTTGCAAAACGTTTGCATATTTATAGTGGAATGTTATAGAAGGCATGAGTTGTTGGAGTTTTTGATTTATGTCATATGGTAACAAACAATTTGGAGGTATTTTGGGATCATATATTATGACTTGGTAATGCATATTATTTGGTTGTATGAAGAGCAAGTATCCAATGGTTTCCATTTATGAACAAATGTTGGAGACAGTTTCTTGTGTATTTTGATCTTCTATGTAATGTGACATAAGAATGTTCTTCATAACCTTGATGCTTTAGTTGATTTTCATACAATATTTGCATTCCTGCTCCCATGAAGGTATGGCTACAAGCTGGCACGATGTCTATAATAATTGGCATGTGCAACCAAAGACTCTTTGCATGTGAACAAATAACTCCTCCTGGTCGCAATGCTCTATCCAAAGACTTGTAAAATGGCCTCTCAAACAATGCTTGAGCAGGACCTACACCAACATCACTTCAATCAGTGGACCTACATAACAAATGATAAGATCACGGTACATATTTTGCACCAACTGGTTAGTGAGTGCCATAAATGGAAAGCAGTGTTAGGCTATTGACAATACCCACTTACTGATATCAATAGTGAGGAATCATTCTCACATCTGGTAAAAGGCAAAGAGGGACTTACCAACTGGATCAGAAGAATCAACTATGATCGCATCGCATATACCCCCTGGAACTTCCCTAAAAAATGCCACCCCTGCAGCAATGGACAAGATCAGTTGCGTTTAGCAATCATTAAAACTTTAATTCTGAGTCCATCTGCCATAGAAGCTAAACCACAAAAAATTGACAATCAAAGGAATTTACTATAATTTATGTTCCTCACAGAGCAATTTTCACATACTGCCACTCCAAGAAACAAATCTAATGACTAGGTTCTCAAAAGTCTGCAGCAGCTTGACCATACCATCTCCAATGTGAAGGTTTACTCAAGGGTCGTCAAACCCTAAGGCAACATCAGGGAAAAATTCTTTCGCGACCTGACAGTAAAAAAGGATTCTACGTCAAAAAGGATCAGCTACGTCAGAAAGGATTCTACGTAGAGATTGCTGAAATCCCTCAGTAAAGAGAATGCAAAATAGTAATTTTTTCACATTACATCAATCTCTTCTGCAAAATACAAAGCCATAAGAACGAATAAGACATATCCTCAAAAAGACATCATGGTAAAGAGATGAACTCACGTCAACAACCATCTTGTCAATCTCACAAATATCAATTTGCTCGACGCCCTTGTGTCGAGATACATCTCTCAGTACCCCTCCGTCACCTCCGCCGACCACTAGCACCTGGCTCCCCATCAAGGCGTCACAACATGCCATTTAAAAATATTGTAGCAGGTATACACGAACAAACTTACATAAAGCTAAACATGCCATCGTCTTTACAAGCTTTGATAGCTGTGCAGATATATATGCTCATTATCGCCTACCGAAAAGATTAACTCCATGAAGACCTCTGATGAGTGTGTCATGTTAGTCAGACGATGACTAAACCAAATCCACCTGAAGGTCCAGTATTCACACTCAAGAACGACAGCAAGATCACTTGCAGTCCCGCCATGCAGCATTTACCAAGAACTTCCAAAATTCACTACAGAGATTTCTGGAACCTAAGCCCTCAATATATGCTCGATCCAAATTTTCGTAACCATCCCAGGAAACATTTTTCAACCACTTCTCAACTACACAGCAGATGAAAGCACTAGTAGAAATATTGTCTTATGAGACAAGTCTTTAATGACTCAATGTCGGGAATGACAAGTCCGTAATGACACAAAGTGGGACTTTGTGTCATTACGGACTTGTCATTCCCGACATTGAGTCATTAAAGACTTGTCTCATAAGACAAGATTTCTACTAGTGAAGTTACCTTCTTAGGGTTGGGAATTGAACAGAGAGGCAGATGAGTGATCAAAGAAATGAGCGTAGTTGCCTGCGTTGTAGAAGCTCGCCAGGTCAGCGGCCATGGATGCCTTGAACACCCTCTCAGCTGCACCTCGGTCCCCACGCCCGAGCCACAAAAAACTCGCAAATCGATCCAGAATGGTGGAATCGCGCAGGTCGGCTTCCATTGCTGTGAATTTCCATAGACGAAATGCAAACGTGAATAGAATGCCAACAACAAAGTCGCCGCAGAAAGAAATGAGGAAGATGGAAAGGCAGTCGAATTGTGTCTTGTTCACTCCCAATTATCCCACCTCGTTTGGCAGCTCTTGCAGAAACTCCTGCTATAAAACCCTTGGACACTGTGCTCTTCCCTCACACAGATGGGTGCTGAGCACAGAGCGAAAGAGGTGTCGCTGGCAGATGCCATGAAAAACAAATGAATTGGTCTGAATGCGGACTGGCTGAGAATGTGAACAGGGCAGTGAAATGTTGAAACTGTCGTGGAGATAGTTGGAGTGGTCGTGGAGACGAGACAAAATAGAACAGTCATGGTGACGAAATGAAACAGTCATGACGACGAACCTATCATACAATGCAGGCTAAACCAGCTCCGACTTTCGTCGTCACTAGAATTATAAAACTAGGGCTTCGCTGCTCTCCGCATTGCCAGTGACGATTGATATCTTATGATACATTGCTATATATATAGGAAGAAATTGGTATATATGATATTATATAATACATATAATAGTGGTATGTATATGTTTGTGTAATGAAAATACACATAATTGTATTATATGTAGATAAGTATACTTTTTATTCAAAGATGGTTTATATATATTGTACAAGTAATATTAATATATATTAATTCATTATATTTTGTTTTGGAAATGGTATTATTTTTGATTGTGTGATGTAGTCTCTTAGATGTTGTTTCATATCAAAAATATTGTATATTGATGTTTCAAGATTTATTTTATATGCAATGTCAGTTGTATATGCTAATGCAAACACTCCACATGATGAATCGTCTGGTTCTTGCAAAACGTTTGCAAATTTATAATGGAATGTTATAGAAGACATGAGTTCACTTAACATCAGACCACCAAACAAGCCACTAGCCTTCATGAAGATAATGATACATTTGAAATACAGAGCCATTAAGAGCCTTACGTAGGCAACACCCAAGGGCTCAATCATGTAGAGTTGAGGACCATCACGATCATAACCTCCAAGGATTGCTGAAGAACCTAAAGGTCTGAAGAACAAACATATAACCACAGCACAGCTTGAACACAACTCGTGCACCAGCCATAGATCATTCCGAAACATATACTCCATCAGCCAAATCCCAAATATAATTCTGTAATTGCAAAGACCATACAGTGTATACATCTGTGTATTAAATATGCCACACAATTGATGTAAAAGTGAGTACCTAAGCCACCAATAAAGCGTGCACAAATGAACATAATGTGTAACACGATCACACAACTCTCCAGTGAGTACCTCCTCAACATAAAAGCTGCGATCCACATCAGAGAGGTTAGATACACTCAGCATTTGGTCAGATGATTCTTGATAGTACCTTCATCCGCATATAAAGTGTCCACAAAGTTCTTGATCCTCAAATTTTGACTAATTTCTAATCGGAAACCCCTGTATATACATCATGAGGGAGCCCCTGGACAATTAAGGTTAACAAATGGCAAAATACCTTCGGTAATTTGAGGTTTCACTGCAAGCTCTCGTGACTAGATGCTAAATCTGCCATTGCCTGCACATGTGCATAGCCCATACACCTCATTAACAACCTGTAAATACAATATGGCATCACCCTCATAAAAAATGTGATTTACTCTTTGTGCATTTAAGAACAATGCACTATGGAGTGGCCTTGGCACCGAAACTGTGTAGATATTAAAGACGAATATCCTAACAAATATTAGACCATTGGAGGTCTTGCCATGCCAGTATGCCGGTCTACAGCATGGATTCTGCGGTTAGAGCCCTCCAGCAACATTTTGGAGGTCTGGAGATTAATTTCTCGACTCCCTATAACAAGATTCCCATAATTTAATTCACTTGCTATAATCCTTACATGGACACTTCTCATAACTTTTACAATAGATCACGCTGGACGAAAATCACGTCTATTCCAGCAATAGCAAACCAATTAATCCCTACACAAAGACAAGATGAGCAATTTTGTTCGTACCAGGGCAACATCATCCTTGCACCGAATGCCCACAACAGTCCTGCACATAAAGAGTAATATTGTTTGAGTATGTCTCTCTGAATACAGGGTCTAGTCAATTGAGGAAAATCTTAACACAAATCAACCAACAAATTATCTAATTAAAAACTTGCTTTAATAAGATGAAATTGCGAAGCACAAGTATAAGGAAGAATTGATCTGTACTGCAACTGTCGGCGGCGAAGGTCGACATCCTGTCCACCAGAGAGAAGTTGCTCCCTCTGGAAAAAACCAAAGCATGGCCAGTCATTGCAAGTTTAGTAGCGATTCAATTTTGTTCACAAATCAGCATTGGCGTCTTCTGCTTCAGTTGTCTTACTACAATCTCCTTAAAAACATGCTTCAGCAAATCATGCAACATCAGTTTAGAGGCACAGCTTAAGGATATTAGAGCTTAGAGCTCTAAAAACGTAGTTGTAAACAAAACTGAATCTCCTTAAAAACATGTTTCAACAAATCATATAGTTTAGAGCTTAAGGGTATTAGGCACCATAAATACGTGGTCTTACCTCATTCACGACAGCTTGATCAATGTTTTTCTTAGCCTGAAGATTGGCGTTCCTTGAGCTCATTTGCAATCTGTACATACAAGCTAGAGTTTGAGAGTTAAACGTAAAGTTGCACAGAAGCCCAAAAACTTAATCTATAGTGTTGAAAATTTGATCTCGCAAAGTGACGAAAAACTAACACTTTCAAGTAATACCTTTTTACTGAAACGTGAACCCTAAGGAAAAATTTCAGCCCTCACCTGCGTTACGTTAGCATTAACTTAAGATCGTGAAGATGAATCTGATACCTATTTACTTTGACACTAACACCTCAAGGTCCACAGGGCAATTTTTCAGCTCTAACCTGTTCAACGAATCAAAGTTTAAACTCCATTTCCTCACAAGCCAAGAAGTAAAATGCAATAAATTTCAGAACATTTACGTTATTATGTTGTAGAAGTTAAAAGTGCAGTTTAAATTTTGAAAATGACCCCAATTCCAAGGATGATAGCGCTTCAAAAATCGCATTTCTGCCACGATAAACCTTAAATTAACACAATGAAAGTTGAAGGGATGTGATGGACCCACACCTGAATTTGATCCTTCCATTCCTGAACAGTCCTCATACCCGCCTAGACTCCCTCTTCACTGCAGCACACAAAAAGAAAAAAATTACGCAGATTTTGCATCACACTCAAATTTGTTCAGAAACTCCGAAGCCAAAACCCTAAGTACCACCTGGTACTTACGAGGGATACTGCTGCGCAATCATTTCTTAACGCACGATTAGGGTTCGGAGCTTGGCCATGTGATCTTGCAGCAACGCATTCGTCCGCGGCACCATCGCCGCATCCCTCATCTTCGTCTCGAAGGATGCCAGCAGCTGCAACTGCTTTTGCACCTCCTGCGTGGTCTCCGCCCATGCTCGCTCCAGCTCCTTGCTCTTCGCTGCTACAATAGCACCGTCGTCCTCCTCCTCTCCAAAATCAAACTTCGTATCGTCGTCCTCCATAACTACACCTGCCAATCAAATCTTTACACTCTGAATTTGAATTGCTAAAGCCTTCACTCTGAATTAGGTTACAAAGTCACAACACCTAATCACTACTCGCGATTGATTGCGGGCAATCTAATTCAATGCCGTTCGATTCCGTTCGCCAACGCCTGCACAGTCACTCACTCAGTGTCCTAACCCTTCCACAGAAACCTCTTCCTTAGGCTGCCTCCAAAAACGGCCGGGCAACAAGGCAGCTCAACACGAGGTCTTTCAAAACAACGAAAATTAGAGAGACGGAAACATGAAAATCGATTACAAAAATCCACGCCGATCGAAGGGCAATCAGAAGTGCAGAAATTTTGCTCAGCTTATTTCATTCCCAAGTTCATTCCTCGAGAGTGATAAGGTGCAGATGAAACAAAGTCGCCGCAAAAAGAAATGAGGAAGATGGATAGGCAGTCGAAATGCACCTTGTTCGCTCCCAATTATCCCACCTCGTTTGCCAGCTCTTGCAGAGACTCCTGCTATAAAACCCTCGGACATTGCACTCTTCCTCCACGCACACGGGTGCTCAGCTCAGAGCAATGGAGATGTCTCCGGCTGATGCTCTGAAAAACAAATGAACCGATGAACCGAAACGTCGAAACGGCTTGGACAGACTGCGAATGTGAACAGGCTGTGAACCGATGGAACTGTCATGGAGATAGCTGGAACAGTCATGTAGACGAAACGAAATGGAACAATCATGGTGACGAAATGGAATTGTCGTGAGGACGAACCTACCATCCAATGTATGCTAAACCAGCTCCGACTTTCGTCGTCACTGGAATTTGAAAGTTAAAATTAAAAATTCCTTCTAAATTCGATTACAAACTAAATTTCAATATTTTTTGAGTAAAATTTGTTGGAATGAGTTTGAAATGAGATACTCTTAAATGTGGTGATACTTTGAATTTTTTGTGTTTCTTAAATTTATGACCTCATTTTTCACGATTCCACTTTGAACTAGAGTCAATGCAATTTTGGCTTGGTCAACGACTTTACATACTTCTACATTTGTAATTTTAGAAAAATATGTACTCAAATATGACTAAATCCAGCCATTAGATAGGACAACAACTTGGTGAAGAATCTCCAAAAAATTGGATGAGTTTCATCCAAGCATTGATGAGAATGTGAGAAGGCTTTGAATCTGTTCGTGATCCAGTTTCTGGACGATGGGACGTTTAGGGGTTATGCATTTTTAGTGTGTGCAGTACAAATCTTCTTTAGACAGAAAGAGGTGTACCTATGTGACGTGAATGGAATGCGTCTTACTTCAACTTTGAAAATTTATAACTACTTCATTCTTCGTCCAAAAATTATGTTTCAACTTGTGCTGGAATCTTTTTCTTCTTGCCTACCTCTAAAGTATTATAATACTAAATAATATCGAGACCTCATATCCGTATTTCTTATTCAGTTAGGAATGGAGTAACCACCTTAACCCTTAAATGTCAAAGCAAGCCCCACTAGCTTGGTATAAAGGAATAATTGGAGAAAAATGTTTCATTTCTCAACCAAATCAAGCGAGACTTGCTGCGTTGGAAAGATACTGAAAAAGTGATCTAGATTCCAAATTTTCGCCTCATTTGAGAGATTCTGGAATCGTTGGTAAGCAATCAAAGTTATCAAATTGAACAAGTTTTGAGGTTGGGGCAGTTGAAGTTCAGCAGTGCCGCAGTGCTACAGTGCTAGCTAGCAGTGTACTGCAGAGCCGTTTTTGCCAATTTTTATTTATTTATTTATTTATTTTCCCCTAAAGAATTTAGATGCCTTCCGGGCTGCCCCGTCCAAGCCCTCTTGACGTTTAAGGGTTAACCCTTAAAGGTCCAGATTGGCCATTCCGGCCAATGTACACGACCGTATTTCATTGTATTTGGAATGGTTCTACACCTCCTATGAGTATTGTATCAAAAGTAAAATTAAAATTCATGTCTACATGATCTTAAAAGCTATTGGGATCTCAATTTGGAACTTTCTACTCATAACAAATGTTAAATATACGGCAACGTATCTGCTATTCCCTAAATCCTTCAATTGTAGAACCATTTTTGGAGTTTTTTCTGTAATGGTAGGTTTCGTATATGCTTGGAATGATGCTCTAGTACTGCTCCATATCACGTACCCTGAATCGCAAAGTAGTTTTCCGATTGACCTTGTCACTCTGTTGAATATTTCCAAATTAGGGTAATTAAGGCTGTGAATAGTGGCTTACAGTCTACTAATTGGTGGATGGATGTTGATTGGGTTTCGGTGATTAGAGATTCAAGAATTGCTCACCCGCAGGAGACAAGGATTTCAAGCGTGCGACACCGAAACCTGGTGAGAACATTCAGCATATATTTGGTCAATTAAGGTCGAGCCACCCATTACCAACCAGGACCCCATGTGCAGCATGTAGGGTACATAGAAATAGTCATGGGCTGGACGCATTTCCGATCATTTCCGATTTTTCTGGATAGTTATAAACATGCATAGGTGGTTCACTCTTAGTGGTTCTTACAGATTTGTGTTAAAGAAATTATGACTTTCTCTGTCCACAATTATATGTACCAGGATGATTAGAAACTACTCCTACAGTGAGCGGTTATGTAGCACTCTATAGATTGGTTATGGGTTACGAGCAACTTCTCACTTCAAATAATTATAACTATTTGAATAGTGGGAATAAAATCACGGAACTTTTTGCATTCAACAAGAACCTTATGTTAGCACACATGAAAAATCCTAAAAAAATTATATACCTTAATATCATATGCTAAAATCCTTAAGTGATCGGTTATGGGTGGCTCGACCTTAGTATGTAGCGAACAGAACAATGTACCCAAAACCTACATCAGAAGAGATCACGCAGTTGTCTTAGTACGCAACGTCTGATCGAGTATGTTTTGATTTCTTGATCAAGAAAATCAAGAAAATGATGTATTTCTAATTTCTTGATCCATTTTGATACAGTTCTCGATCAGTAGGCTAGTCGAGTCTATAATTCATATACTTTTCTATCTGAATCCAGCCCAAAATGCACCAGAAGGACATGAATAAAAAGCATCAAAACAGCTGCCTGCATAATCACTTAGGCTTTCAAAATTTGGACCGTAGTAACGAGCAACTCCAGCTTGAATGTTAAAGCACCATTGATACCATAGGTGTGTGCGATCCGAATCCTGCTGCAAACTCCTTCAATCTCACTGCAGACATCAATACGCGCGTACTACATGAAGCTTCATATTAATTAATAACTTGAAGACCGTCACGAGATTGATCATTGTGTTAATTCACGACAGTCAATTGTTAATTGTCACAAATAAGGAAAGTAACACTTTAGAACGTAGAACATCATTCCGAGTACTAACAAGCTCCAAGTCACAGAAATCCCAAACGAATGGAGTCAGGGCTCCTGCGAAGATATTTTAAGTGGCGCGGGCGAGCCGACGGGGAGCGTGGGGATTGTTCACGGCGTTAACTTAGTTGTTGTGGTGTTTGGAAGCGATTTTTGTGAGGCTCAAGCTCTGGAACTGAAGGTGAGCAACTCAGGAGCGGGTGGGAGAGGTCGCACTGGGTTCAATTTCAAGGTACCTAATATCTTGCTTGATCTGTGTTGGTGGTTTCAGCAACAGCCAGCATCCTGGATGAACCACAAACATCGTGGAGTTGAACTCAATATGAATGAAAGTGAGTGGATGTGCTTCCAGTTGTGATATCAATTTCAACTTGTTTGTTTTCTTGTAGTGGAAGTCACCTGTTCACATTTGCAATTTTTTCTTGATGTTTGAGTGGACACGCTGTACTTCTGTGTTGCAAAAGTGAGGTACTTGCATGCTTTAAACACTAATTTTATTAGATTCTGGTTGTTTTGACACTTGGAGTTTGTTTGTGAATTTCTATGATTTACTGGTTCTTGCTTAATTTTATTTTGTTATCATCTTGCTTCAGCATACGAGGAAAGGGAAGAAGCACAGGTACCTGTTTCAGCACAAGTCGCACCTATTACCAAGGTACTTGATGATTTCACGAGGTGCTTATCACATTGTCATGGTTGGGCCATATACCGGGTAGAAAGCATTTGGAGCAGCACAGTCATGTGCATCCGAGTAGCAAGATTCGATCTGATCGAGACAGCGGTATTCCTTACACCACTGTCAATCCTAGGGTTTCGGCAATTCTAGGGTTTCGACGGCTCTAGAGAACTTTTTTTGATGTCGACGGCTCAGGGGATTGGACGGTAGGTTGACGTTCGCATGCTCAGCTGCTTCTCATCAGTAACTCTGTTCTCCAGCTGTGACCGGAATTCGATGAACGAAATCTACCTCTGAAGTTGCTCATTATTTGGCGCAGTGGAGGGTCGCTTCGTCGCTTCCAAGGCAAGTTAGTTCTTCCCAAGGATTTACATTCGATGAACCGATCCTTGCATTTTTCAGATTCTCATTTATAAAGTCCTGTAAATTCTCTGATTCTTCCGAATTCAAGTGGACACACTCTAAGTAGTCTTTGTTCCGTTTTCCGTAGCCATGCGACATGACGAATTCATTCTTTGTAGCAGGTGTGGATGAATACTTTGCACGGTGGAAATTGTAGAGTATCTTTTGCCTTTGTTAAAGTGGTTTCTCATTGATTAGGAAAGGGGTTTTCCGCAGGATCAGGGTTGATCTTGTACCGACAGAGTACCTTGATTAGTCCAGAATTATCACCGACCTGACTTGAACACACTTTCTCATTGTCATGTGCAGTCTTTCAGGTTCATTCGTTTTGGTGCTACAATGGTAAAGCATCGTGAATCTGAAAACGCTTTTGATGTTTGTGGCCATTCTGATTATGGTTCTGGTTATAGTACTAGTGTACAGATTCACACGAGGCTGCCTTGTCAATACGAAGTAGAAGTTTCGATTGTTATTGTTTACAGATTAGCATGGAAGCTTCGAAGCTTATAGAAAGCATTGAAGGTTGCACAAATGATTTGCATCTGATTCGATGATTTTGCAGGACAAGGAGGCTGCAACGTGTAGGGGTGCAAATAGTCAGGACAGGTGAGATGCCACCACTTTGGTGTATCCAGTTGAAAGGAGGCAAACATTAGTGTACTGATGGTAGTTCATAATCGGACCTGTTCTACATAATTCACTATCTGCCTTCTACAAGGATCACTAAGCTCACTAGTACAGGGTAATGTCTCATTTAAATATTGGCCTCATTGACTCTGTTCAATAATCCTTTCCTATGAAGGTAGTAAATCAAATTATTTACAACTTTACCTTGGTAGTATTTCAAGGGACAAACGTAGTGTTTTTTAAATCCTGTGTTGAAATGGTCTTTTTTGAATGAAGCAGACTAGCAGAAGCCATGACTAAAGACCCTATTCTACAACCGAATCACAAGATCTTCCTAAGTCACAGTGGGGTTCAGAAGGATTTTGTGGAGCAACTGTGCGAGGATTTGGAGAGATGCAAACATTTTCCATTTTTTGACAAACGTCCTTCAAGCTTAAGCAAGGGTGAGAGATTTGCAGAGGTGATAAAGAAGGCTGCGCAGCAATGTCAAATGGCAGTAGTGGTTGTGTCAGAGGACTACTTCACGTCAAAGTGGCCCATGATTGAACTACATGCTTTTGTACAAGCATGTTTGACAACAAACCCAAAGTTGAAGATTCTGCCTTTGTTTTATCGGTTGTCTGTAGCTGAATTTCGTGATCAAACCAGGCAAGAGGGATGGTTTAGGGTGTGGGAAACTTTGGCCTGTGCTGATGAACGAATCAAAGTGAATGAATGGAAAGATTCATTGAAGGTGTTGCAAATTTATAATGGCATTGAATACAAACATAAATCAGGAGAGGATGTGGCGTACAGAAGAACCATTTTGTCAGCAATTTGCAAAGCTATTTCACCTGATATTCGGTGGGATGATTCACACGTGCAAGGGCGCTCAAAACTATGTGAGGTACGTAACATAACTTTAGCTTCATCTCACATGCTTCCCTTTTCAATCATTGTTTTCATTTGTTGGGTTGAAATATGTGGAGTTCATTGACATTGTAATTACACCATTGAGGATTGCTACGCTCAAACTGTTGATTTAAATCCGTCGATTGGTGAGTATACCCTCTTGCATAGATTTGAAGTTAAATTATAGGATAGCACTTTGAAGCTTTGCTGTTTTGGTTGGGCAGTAATGTTTAGAGTGTAATAGAAGTCGTCATTGCTAGCTTTTCACATTCCAAGCGAATTTGGTATTGGGTATCGTCTTTTCCTTGTATAGGAAAGAATGTGATCTTTGTTCATATTGGTATAGGAATCCTGCAACCCAATAAGGTTTTAATCTCTTCAAAATGACATGATAATCTAATGGTTTAGATGTTTTCGTTGTGGTATCTGACAGATAATTCGCCAAAAGATCTTAGAGGGGGAGATGGATGGGGTTCGAAAGTTTGGTATGTACGGAGTTGGTGGTATTGGTAAGACCACTGCATGCAAGTCACTGTGCAATGAATTGGTGAGAGAGTTTGAAGGGAAGGTGTGTTGCGTTGAATTCGGCAGTGGTGGTTGGGAAGATCTATTGAAGCAAGTGTTGAAAGATTTGTCAAATACAAGTGCCGAGGTTCTTCAGCAATTGAAGGAGGGCGAGGTAACAACATCATTAGTCATGCATGGTATCATCCTATTGAATAGCTAAGGTTCTTAAGATGAAAATAGTAACACTCATACTAGAGTTGTACTTACCATTGAGCTTCTTCATGCCGCCTCCATATTGTGGTTGTGCAATGTCCATACCAGCAGTCAAAGTTTTGTGCTAAATTATATGACGCAAAACATTTATCATTGACATTTAGTTTTACAATGCATGCACAGGGTAAGCACATTTTACAAGAACCAAACTCTTGGAGGAAAAAGACGTTTCTAGCAGTAGACAACGTGCAAGATGATTGGAAATCGATTGAGCAGGCCAAGATGTATCTTGAGGCACCATTCCATGAAGGTAGTGTTGTGATTGTGACATCGCGTTCCCTGACTACGCTAATTTCTCTTAAGCTGACAAAACCACAATGCTTTGAGATTCCTGAACTCAAAGAGGAAGATGCCGTGAATACGTTCTTGTACTATGCAGGAGGCAAGGATTTTGTTAGAAATGCGGAGGATGAGCATGCTATTGACAGTTGTGTTAAACGTTGCTATTTCCAAAAGGGTGTTCGGAAAGGCTATCATTATCTTCCATTAGCATTGAAAGCCTTGGGTGTGCGACTTGGTATTCTTGGAGATAAACCTTCAGATTGGGTGAAGAATTTACCGCAAGCAAGTGATTTCAATTATCTTCATGAAAATGAGGATCCCGTCTTCATTATTTTGAAAAGCAGTTTTGACAAATTACAACCACTGGATCAAGATTTAGTTATGGATGTGGGTCTCTACGTGCCTTATAATTATTCTATTTATTGGCCGAGCGCTGCTAGACAAGTGGATCTGATGGAGTGGCTGTGCCTTGTAACAAAGCAGTCGATCCAAGGGATTGAGAGTGGGGTATGAACATTTCTCGATACTTTGAAATTTGTGGTTTGAAGGAGCCCCATGTATTGGTCACTGTTAAAAGGAAAATCAGGATTTTCGTCACGAACATTGACGATGTTGACCACCAGTTTAACTTAGACTAACACCAACGTTTTGGGTGGACCGTTTCTAGTATGGATGACAATCATGGCTTTAATTCCCTTTCTTTGAATGATTTAGCAATCTCAACAAGGTGAAGTTTTTTGTGGTGGTTCTCAAGACTAGAAGGTTGCTATGGTGGGGTTTGTATGATATGTTTTGTTGTTTGGATTTCAGTTGCAGCGTTTGAAGGACAAAGCCTGGCTAGAAGACGCGGACATCAGATCTGGTCGAATCAGCATGCACGATCTCTACCGTGAATTTGTGATGTTTGAAGCACAAGGGCGAGTAGACAGGTCAATGTCTTTCGAAAAGCGAAGGTGGGTGTATGCCACCAATGTGGATTTCGCAGATCTGGAGAAAACGCCAGGTGGCAGATGTTGGGATAAGTTGACCCAAGTTTGTATACAGGATTGGTGTGATATCGAACCTCGCATTGCGAGCTTGGAAGGGATCAATTGGGAATATTTCCCTAATCTTGTGGTATTGGAGCTCGTCGGATTGTCTGACTTAAGGGGAGTTTTGAACTTGAAGTACCTCAAGTGCTTGAGAAGCTTGGAGATACGCGGTATGCATAAACTCGATAGACTTGAGGGCATGGAAGGATTGAAGAACCTCACATTCTTCATGTGGTGTTTTGACCATGAGGATGGGGCGAATCCTGCACAGTATGAGTTTGCTGATGTGGATACTGTTGTGGGACAGTTTCCAGCGTCACTTAAAGTACTGCAAGTGAGTCTTGGAATTTTGTTGCGCCCGGATGTGCTTGTCCGGTGCACCAGCTTGCGTAAGCTTGAGCTTACGATAATCCGTGTGGAGGATTTGGATATCAGCAACTGTAAATCTCTGGAGAATTTGCATTTTCGGAGGGTTAAATTGTTGCAAACTTTGAAGTTATGTAGTTTGGAGCAGTTGCAGGCTGTTGATTTGTCCTGGAACAATGATTTTCGTTGTTTGGAAGTTATCGGAGACTCTCCTGCACTGCGAAGTCTGAATCTTTCTGGGTGTCGTGCATTATCAAGACTGCCAAACTTGAGTCATGCGACGAGCCTAGTAGATCTCATCCTTGCAGATACTGGAATAGTGTTACAAGAGGAAGACATTCACGGCCTTTCTAGCTTGCCGTTCCTGAAGCCGGTGTTGAGTGTTACACACAGTTACTCTCTTATAGACCCGATTCTTCCAGACAGAGATGATACCTTTGTGGATAGAAAGGTGTGGTTGAACTTTGCCAGGAGGAAAGTGATATTTAAACATTCGTCCTATGGTAGAGTTGCATTTGAGCGTCACAAGGAGGAAGATCTTGGCATGCCTCCCATTAATATCCGTGATTATTTTCTCTTCACACAAGGTTAGTAATTGTTTTAGGCCAGGAAGGCATTTCTGTATACCATCATATGACAAATACTGAAAGAGTATACCATGGTAGTATAAATTTGTATTTGGGTCTTGCTGATACGCCTACTTTATTTGGCGTAAACGGTGGCCTCGCTGGCTGATGTGAAAGTGTGAGAGAAAGGTTTGGGCTGGTCGCGCAAAGGTTTCTTCCTCCGCACGATGGATGCCCCAGCTGTCCCATCTGCACAGTGCATTTTTCTTCACCAGTGTATCAGGTACACATTCTGAACGCCACCATGCCCAATTCTCTTTTCTTCATTAATTGTTGTATATGGGAATCATATTTCCTGAATAATCTGATTTAGATTTCTTTTGACATTAAATTTGTAGTGATCTGTTGGTTCTCAATTCAGAGACCTGTGGTTTGTGTGACTCTCAGTGCCAGATTGGGCATCTGCTGTGTTCAGCTTGCCAGGTGAAGATTTCGAACTTCTCTTCCTGTCGGTAACATCCGATGCTGAGAAGATCATGAATGCCTTGCCATTGAGCTGCGTGCATGATGGCAAAGAAATGCAGAAATGATAGATAGTAGAGTTTTCCGCAAACTCATACAGGTTCAGACCCTTACTTTCCCAATTTCCTTGGAATTCGAAAATTGGCCCGTGGTGGGCTGTCAGGGGCTGTCAGTGACTGATTTTTCTATTTCAGTGAATGAGCTACCCACTCCATGTAGATACGTGTCAAGCCAAGGAAGCTCATGTGACAGAGCATCCACGAGAATAGAAACTGAGGTTGGGAAGTTTTTGGGCACCGTTTTTGGTGCTTTCAAACTTCAGACCTCTAGTTTATTTAGAGCATCTTACATGTCTACTTTAATTGTGTTCTCAACCTCTCTTTTCATAATCTGTGGTCCAGTCACCCCACTGTCCAGCACTTTGCAGATAACTCTAGTGTATAAAAGAAATCTAAATTATTGTATAATTTTAAATCATTCTTTTTTCATTTATTACAAAGTTGAAGCACGCTTCATTGCAATTCCAATGCACTTCGTGGTTTCAAGTCGATTCATTTTTGAGCATGCCAGAGCTTCCTAGAATTTGTTGAACTTTCTAGTGAAAACTGATTGAAAATTCGTAACCATCTTGTACCCCATATTCGTTGATGGTAGTGCACAGAATTTTGAGTAAAGCACAAGGCTTTACCCCCTACATAAGTCACATTTATGAAACATAAATCACTTCCATACACCCCCTAATGTAAATTCTCAGATAGTAGCTGTTCCTGTCCAATGACTATCATTCAATGGAAATCAGCAATTAATGTGCTTTCCCATATAAAATGGTGAAATAAAGTTTTATTTCTAGTGGCATGCAATTCACCAGCACTTACAAAACCCAGTACAAGCTGACATCGTCAAAGTTGGCCAACAGAATTTATAGGGCTCCGTAAGTCTGCACTTGGAACCTAATTGTCAGCACTTAGCCTTTTTCCTTCAACAAATTTGAACTCAATGAAGAGCTTCAAGCTTCAATCATGGCTACACCATAGCTGAGAGCGCTTTCAGACTCTGCAGCAGAAACCACCAACGCAGCAATAGTGTTAACGGTATCATCACAAATACACAAGGAAAGTCGGGGCATTTACAATGTAGTAAAAATATACCCCTTTTACTACTTGAGGCATGTAAATTGATCATTTTACTACATTAACACATCGTGAATTTGATCTTCCTAAATTGTAAACGTCCCTACTTTACTTGTGAATACCTCACCAAAAGCCATAACATTTCTATACGATGCCACTAGTAGGAAACCCAACCCTAAGAGATATTCTAGAACACCTTGTCTTATTGTTGGTTCATGGGAACTGCTTTAAATGGTATTAAAATTGGGAGAGTTTACGTTTTCTAGGATAGAGGTAACCGTAAAGTCATGGGTGTATTCATGTTGGCTTCCTTATCCAACCCTGTATTTCATGTGACAACCGGAAAGTCTTCCTGTATAGTGTGTCTACCTTGAACTACCTTGAAATAGTACCCATTTGGGCTGAATCCGTGGTGGAGTACAACCACTATTGACACATCATGCTCAAAGTCGGGTAAAACTCTTCAGGCCTCATTATCCGTAAGTCCCTCAAAAGTGGGTGAGTGGACCATACTTTGAGTGAATAGTGACAGTAATCCTCAAAAAAGAACGTGTGTCGGGCTCTAAACTGTAGATGCAAACTTTGAAAGCACCAAAATCGGTGCTAAAAAACTTCTCACCTTCACACATGAAGAAAGTGATTGCTAGCCCATTTTCTGGCAATAGATTCTCGCTATATACACCTAAACTGTCCCCACTCACCCATTCTTTTGATTTCCTAGAATTTCTCTCAATAGTTTTTGTTTCTCCAAATTTTAGTCAAACTAAGGCCCACTCAACCCTTTAGTTTACGGATAACTCAATTTTTGCTCCATTTTATTTGTTCACTTTATTAATAATTGGGCATAGACTGGGACTCCATTTTTGGACAAAAACCCCTATTTCATGAAAAGACAGCATGGATACCCCTGTTTCAACGACTTTACGGTTATCTCTAGGAGGTTTTCTACTAGTGACCATATCAAAACAGCTGAGAAAAAGGCTCACCGCAGGGAGGAATCAACTCTGCTTCTTCACGTCTTTCAGTAATGTCTCCAGCTCCCCTGCCTGTTGCCAGAACTTCAATCAGGTACATGCTTGAAATCTATACTAAGACCCACATAACAATACCGGTATAGTCCTCAAAGATAACGCTGAGATTAGACCTGTGGACGTACCCGGTGCATGGAGATGAGAATATCGGACCCTCCAACAAACTCGCCATTTACGTACACTTGTGGGATGGTTGGCCATTTACTGCATCCAAAAGAGGAAAAAAAAACCAGTTCAATTTTACTTGGTGATACTACTTCTAAGTTTTTCTAAGAGATTATGAAGCTCATTGACCAGCTCTGAAAACTCAAAAACCAAAACAGAGACAAGTTACATTTTACATCTTGACAGGAAAAGATTAAATCGCTACCTTTTGGCTGACCAATCTAAGAACCATGAGAAAACTGTGCATTGGAAGTGCTAACATTAAACATTGGTCGAGTGATCACTCTCAATACAAACAAAGTACCTGTAATCTTTGATGGCCGTTCTGAGCTCCGCATCAGCTAGAACGTTCCTGGACTTGTACTCCACCTCTGCAATTAGCAACATATGAATAAACCTTATTGATAAACTAAGATGGTCAACAATCTTTGATTTCTCTGCTGAGGTGATACCACCCCCTGAAATGTACACATCGGGTACAGTCTCTACATGAAACAAACACTGCGTGTCCTGAGCAACACTTAGTTTATTATCACAATTCAGGCATTCAAATAGACATCTAGACATCTGAGGTTTTTAAAATTGTACCATATGACTCCAAAATGCGAACAACCATAGCACTGAATCCGCACTGCGGCGCCTGCGGCACCCCTTTCATGTACACCATCACTGGATTCTCTTTTACGTCCTGTGTTCCAACGACAACAGATAGATAGAGTTATGAGTTGAAGATGGCACAAGCTGTCAAAAGTAATAAAATACACCTCCTAAGGGATTCGTGTATGCTCAAACCTCTAAACATTAAGACCTTTTTCTAAAATGAATATCCTACACACTTGCCACACTATCATTGACTATAGCAACATTCAAACTATGTCACAGTGAAAAAAGTTAAAGAGGTTCACCTTTTCGATAGCTTCAAGTGCAGAGGGAACAAAAGAAGCCTTTTTCTGGACGGGCTTAAAGTCGTCATGTGAATCTGCTTCATCTCCAGCAGGGATAGTAATACCAGCTCGCTGTTGCAACCATGGGACTGCCATCCCAAATACACTTTGATGTCCTTGAATGCATAAAGCACATATACGTCTGTTCTATACAGATCTCACTAGTCTAGCCTCAATTATACGACATCCTCAACATTCAAAATTAGCCCCATAATATGATTACAGTACAACGTTTGAAAATCCTATTTTCTCACATTCTAGAAGTAACAAAAGAATAAAGGAGAAGACATCAGTTAATTACAAACGAATTGATTAGGAATTGTTCAACCATCAATGTTCAAATTTGGATTTGAACATTGATTCCATTTAACCCCTAAACGTCCCATGGGGATAGTAGATACGTGGTTGTATAATTGGCATTTGCTACCAACAAGAAGCTCTAAATTGGGATCTAAGCTCACTAGAACCACTAGAACCACATTGATGTAAATTTCAGCTTCTCTGTTGAACTCAAACCTATAAAAGGTTTGGATTCATTCCAAATACTAAAAAAATACACCGTATTCTACTGGCCGCCAACGCACTTTCAGACTTTTAGGGGTTAAGCTCGGGATGCATAACATCATCGTCTCATTTTCTATTAGAAAACGCCTTTCACTTTAGTATGCCAGATAAGAGGCATGTTGTCAAACTTAGAGCATGGCCAGCACTTCAAACGCCACTTGGGATGATAAAGGTATGTTTAGAGTGTGGAGCTTCATTCTAGCTCCCCAAATATATGTGCTTGATTCTAGCACATCAAATGGTTTGTCCTTTTCCCTTACAAGACCATGCTATCACTTTATGAACCTAAGAGTTTAAAAAATTCATATTCTAAATTGATGGCTAGAACTCAATGTCCAAGTGGTGTATGTAATTAGTCCATGAAATTCATATTTGGTGCTTGTTTTTGCTTCGTGAGAGCTTCTCACACTTCATCTTGGATTGGAGTTTGGAGTGTTGAGAGTCACTGCTGGGCATGCTCTTAGTACTAGAATATATGATCGCAGTACAAGACTGCGGTAAATGAGCTCATAAACTTCTACAATTTTAACCTAATTGAAGAACAAGCCAGCAACTGGTCCTTCTTTCAAAACTCCAGCACTCTTAAACCCCAATTTCGAGGGACCGATCAGAGCTAGGGTTTCGGTGCAACTCATCAAATTCAAAGGATTCAACTAGCTCGATGCAAAATTAATAGAGAGGAATTTCAGCATACCGTGAACCGCGTTGAACCGTGATGGGGAAATCGACGTCGCCGCAGCTGCTAAAACCCTTCCATGACTCGGAGGCGGTGCCGATGCTGCAACCAGCCTTTGCAGCAGCTGACGCCCTCCCGTCCTCAACATCCTGCTTGCTGAATCCTCCTCCTACTACTACGAAACCTAAACCCTCGTACGCTGCATGTCATAACCACGCAAATGAGGAACAAAACTTCGCAATACGGAAATTCACAGAGCGTAACGAAAGGAAAGGAAAGGAAAGCAAACCCTAACTTACATGGCTCTAAGTTAGTCTGCGAATTCCAAAGTACCAGAGCAATAGAGTGAGGGCTAGTTCCATTGATGGAGAAGCTCAGTGTACAGGTTCACTGTATAGGATTGAAATGAATCATTAGGAAGCTTCGAGGAAGGACGTTGGGTGACTTGGGTCTCTTTCATGGCCCATTCACACCAAGAAGCTCCATCACTTGCGTTGCGTTCCTGGAATGCTGCAAGGTAAATTTCGAAAATAATATACATTTTTTTATGGTGTTGGAGCCTTGTCTTTTCCTACTTTTGGACAACGCATGTGCGTTGGTGGAACAAAAATTTCTTACGGTACCCAAAATGCGTTGGAGGCAACTTCTTGCATGCATCAGGTTAAAAAAATTAACCCTTTAACGTCCCGATTCAACATTGTTTTCAAAGATTTGTTATAAAATGGTTGATGAAAAACAAAAATGGAGTTGATGTACAAAACAAAGTTGTAAATGTCAATGTGTAGATAACATCTGTACGGTTGGATTCATCATATTTATTATTAATATTTTAAAAGTAATTTTGCAAGGTTTTCTCTTGAAATTCAATTAAAAATCCAAAATTAACACAAAAAAATTTAAAAATATTGTAATGAAATTAGAATGACATGCACTACGAGGTGGTATGGTTTCCATTATTTGATTCTACTTACTATGGAAAATCATATTTAAGGTCTTTCTTTTTGAACTAAGATTGAAACTTGACATTAATCACTTTTGTAATTTTTCAAAAATTCACATTATCTTATTTGGAAGATCCATACCGTACAAATGGTATTCAACTAGCACAAGAATGAAAAAAAATAAAAATGGATGAAAAACATCCGATACCTACAGAAATCGAGCTGCTGAAATTCATCCGGCGTCCAGATTCTGAACGTCGGCGCGCTAAAGGGTTAATGTTACAAGAGCACACTGTAGCTACCTAAAGAATGCAAATTCTCTTTGGCACTTGCCTTGGGTGACTGGTGTGAATGGACCATGAACTCATTAGTCACCTAACACAAGTACGGTAGAGAATCTGCGTTCATCAAGTAAGTTTTTGGTAGCTATAATGTGGTCATGTAATAACTAAAAATAATAATTTGACGCATGCAAAAAGCTGCTCCAACACATTTTGGGTATTGCAAGAAATTTGTGCTTCGCCAACGCACATGTGTAAACCAAAAGTAGGAAGAAACAAGGCTTTGACACTGCAAGAAATTGTATATTATATTTGAAATTTACCTTGCAACATTCCAAGACCGCAACACAAGTGATGGAGCTTCTTGGTGTGAATGGGCCATCAGGTTCGGTGCAGTCAATTGACATATATTTTGTCGCCCTTTTGTCTTGTATTAGCTTCAGTTGCCATGTAAAGGAAATTTGAGTGGAGTTTTTTGGAATGTATAATTTTTAGTGCATTCCTGTAATATTAGTAGGATCATCTATGTAAAATTGCAAGAAAGTACTGGAATTTGTACACGACTAGCACAATAACAAGATGATTCTCTTTATAAACAAAGGTTGAGTTGGTTGCTTCTCGCCAATGATAGTCCATTGAATCCATGCTCCCTAACACTTTCTGGAATTTTTATAAAAGAATATTGTAGAGTCCCACAGATTGAAGAGGGTGTGATCTTCTAACTGATAAAGAACCTTATGTAAAGCCATGTATTGAGTGGTGGGCATATCCAACGGTAAAGGTGAGATATACCCGATGATTATCACCATTCAATACATGGATTTGATTTGAATGTGATGCAATTTGATGAGGTTTTGTTATTGTGCTAGTGTTGCAGTAAAACTTGAGCTAGACATGCACAAATTCCATAGCTTTTTTGCAATATCCACCCAAATGAAAGATGTTTGCTTTCATACTGTCTACCTGTTCCCAAAAACCAAGTACAAAATAACCTTACAAATAATTTTTTGCATACATAATTTTTGCATACATGGTCTTTCATTTTTTAAAAGAATGCACTAAAAATTGTACATCCCGAGAAACTCCATTTGAATTTCCTTTACATGGCAACTGAAGCTAATACAAGACAGTGGGGGGACAAAATATTTGTCAATTTATTGTATTGAAGAACTTGGTCTCTTTCGAGGTTGGTGTGAACTTTTTCTCTTTTGGTTTTCGTCTTCTTTCTTGTTTAGGGCTCATGAACCCTAAAAAAAAATTTAGGGTTCAGCCGCCGGCGGCTGAACCCTAAACGGCCGAAAAAAAAAAAAAAAAAAAAAGTTTTTTTTCTATTTTTAGACTATTGACGGCTGAGGGTGCGCGGCCGCGCACCCTAAGCCTTTTTTACCCTCTTCTCTCCTCTCCCTCTCTCTCCATCCCTCCCTCTCCATCCCTCCCTCTCCATCCCTCCCTCTCCATCCCTCCCTCTCCATCCCTCCCTCTCCATCCCTCCCTCTCCATCCCTCCCTCTCCATCCCTCCCTCTCCATCCCTCCCTCTCCATCCCTCCCTCTCCATCCCTCCCTCTCCATCCCTCCCTCTCCATCCCTCCCTCTCCATCCCTCCCCTCTCCTCATATATATAGGGGAGAGGAGAGGGTCTCTCTCATTCATTCTTCAACTCCTTCTCCCTCCCCTCACCTCTCCCCTATATATATATGAGGAGAGGGGAAGGAGAAGAAGAGGAAGAAGAGTCTTTGGGTGCGCGGCCGCGCACCCCAGCGACTAAAAATAGTAATTTTAAGAAAAAGTCAAAAAAGTAAAAAAAAAAGTTTTTTTTTTTTTTTTTTGGGGGGGCAGCTGCCATTCAGGGTTCAGTAGCACCCCACGGCCAAGAAAAAGGGCAAATATATATATATATATATATATATATATTTTGGCGGCTGCCATTCAGGGTTCAGCAGCACCCTACGGCCAACCCGAAAAACGAAAAAAAAAAAAAAATAAAAAAAAAAAAAAAAAAAAAAATTGGTTGGTTTGCTCCCATTGTTTAGGGTTCAGCAGCCACAGCTGAAGAAAAAGTAGAAGAAAAAAAAGACAACGAAGACAAAAAGGAAGACAAAAAGAAAGTAAAAAAGAAGACAAGAAAGAAGACAAGAAAGAAGACGAGAAAGAAATCAAGATAAAAAAGAAAAGATAAAAGAAAAGATAAAGATGAGAATAAAAAATTATTAAAATAATTATTTGTTTACAATGTAAGGGATTGAAGAAAGACAATAATCGTTGGTTTTTTAAAAATAAAAGTTAGACAAATAAAATCATGCGCTCGGGGACGAAGTGCATGATTATATAGCCAAGTGCGTAAATAGCGAATTGTGTGTTTAGTGAGGTTTGATACTTTGTGGTTACGTACTCCTTTTTTTGATTTTAGATTTGAGAATACGGTTACGTGGCATTCGGATCGGCCGAAGTCTTGTCGGTCCTACCAGGCCCCATGTGGTATAGCTATAGTTTTAGATTTTTTGTCTGAAATATTTTAAAAAATCGCCGAGGAAGCTTGTTTCTTGTGGTTTTCGATGTGTGCAACCTTCATCAATTCAATCATAACATTTGGTAGCCTTCAAGAAGGTTGCCTTTTAATTTCATCCACCTTTATATAGAAGTGACCAATGATTTGTAATTGAATGGGCTATTAAATAAAAAATAAAATTACAAGACACTAGTGAATTGTGAATGAGTGAGTGCTTTCGATTACTATTCACCATGATTAGTTGCTTGTGCTTAATGTCACTTGCCCCCATAGCTACTGATGAGATGTGGAATATCCCACATCATTTCGTTGGGGGAGAAGCAACAATCACAAAGGCTACTAAATGTTATGATGAAGTTTCATCCTCTTGTTTATGTTACAAAGAGCTCTAACCAAAATAGCATGAATGAAAATCGAGAATGCATTTCAGTGGAATCATGGACGAAATATATTTGCTACAGTGATATTTAGCCCAAAAAAAAATGAGCGTCCCCACAATACCTCTTCCCTACGGTCAGAGCCAACAAAAATAAAAATGCTAATTTAAAATAAAATAAAATAAACAAAGAACATGAGGTCCAATTCGGAGTAGCCAGGCAAATTGTTACCTTCCACCGAACTCGTCCAATGCAAAGTCTTGAGCACTTTTGAGTTTCCTTTTCTGTTGGGTCGCCTCACTTGTCCTCTGAAAAGCGCTGCCATTTGTCGACCTCGCATTTTGCAGCGATGGCGATCATCACTCAGCCACCTGGGTGCATTCACAGGGAAACCAACTTCGATGAATTCCATGTGTGCCTTCAATTCACCGCTTGAATATATGCTTCTGTTTCCTGCAACCAACTCCATATAATCATCCATCATCGAAGCATAACTTAACTTACTACAGTCCAGTTCCGATCCAAAGTGTGTGTGTGTGTGTGCAGACTTTGAATTAGTTTACTTGCTGTGGGAGAGCGATTGAAGCAATCACTTGCAAATGGCGATGGCGTCTTCTTCTTCTCTAATGGTGATGAAGGCCGTGGTTCCTGCCCTTATTAGTAACGATGGTTGCTGTGTTCCGAAGTTTCAAACTCGCAAGGGTTCCAGGAAGCGAGTTCTTACAGTTCAGGCTGCCAAGTCAGGGTCCGTGGATCATGCTCCTACAACATCTCCCGGTACGAACTTTTGCGCTCATTCTTTCTTGATGCAATGACTTAGTTAGGGTTTGGATTCTTGGTCATTTCCAGAGCAACGGAAGAACTGAAAGGTTCGTTGTTATTGATATGTGCAGGGCCAGCTCAATCTCATCTTGCCCTGTTAGAGCGCATGACAGAAAACTCACAAGGTACTATCTCCTTTTCTAAGCTTTCTCACTGACTATCAAGGCAAGTTGTTGTGATTGCCTGTGATTACCCCTGTGATTACCCCTGTGATTACCTTTGATTTGTCCGTGATGGTACTTATTTTGAGGTACTTATTAAGATATTCCAGCATGTTTTTCACTCCCTCAAATCATACTAATTAGACTAATCGAAATTCATCTTAGCATGTGTTTCCCCACTTACAATGGTGCTTTTTAGTTCGGGACAAAGGGAGTATGTAAGAGCTACGAGGTCCCTACATTTGGATGAACTTTTTTCATTTGAATGAAACTGCATGTTGAGAGCCATGGTATTGACAAGTACCTACAATATATCCAGATTAATTATGTCTAAATCTTATCATGTTTGGTATGAAAGGGCACAGCTTATACTACGGTGGAGATCCTTATTAGAAGGGATATAATATTGAAGTGAAAATTCTGCTCGTAGTCACGGTCGTGCTTGATGGGTATTTTTGGTGTCTTAACTCAAAATGGAAATTCCACGTAGAAGCTTACAGGAACTTCCAAAATGAAATGTTTACAGGGCATGCCATTGTTCTTTTTTTCTTTGAATTTCATAATCTAACCATCACTTTTGGCATCAACGTGTTTCCGGTGATCCTAATCTCTTAGAATATCCTCAATGCACACGGAATTTTATTTTATTTTTTTCCACGGAATTAGGCTCAAGATTATTATCATTGGAAGCAGATCCAAAATTACACGGAATGAACATTAAAAAAAATTGCATCCGGACATTGGATGACCAAGGTACACCTCATTGAAAACACCCTAACAATGTTGTGCTCACAACAAGTCATGATTTAGAAAGAAAAATCAGCAAATTCACTACAAAGGCATGTGATTTTGGCATGTCAATTGGCCGGTTTTTCCTTTTTAAGGCAGAATTTGTTGCGGACATGCTTTCAATTAGGGTGTACCTTGGTCATTCAATTTTCCAATTGTAAGTTCGTCTTAGTCTTCAATGGGTTTGGACGAAGAAACCTTATAGTTCTTCCAAATTCTCTGCAACACAAACTAGTCATCATATTGTAATCGTTAAACCCAAAGTATGTACCTCCATGGTTGTGCAATTAGTGGCAAGCTTGCAGTGGTTAATCAAAGCCCTAAAAACAGGAGTGGCACCTTTACACTAGTGCATTGTGCAATCTACAGTGGCTTTTTGGTTATAAAAGGAACTTGGGTTTAAATTCAAACCTTTCAGTGTTAACCTAGAGATCCTAAACTGGAGGTTCACTCGTGCAAACGTGATGAATTTCATGTTAACTTAGAGATGTTAAAGTAGAGGTTAACATGTGATAACCTAGAGATTTTAAACTGGAGGTTCACATGTGCAAACATGATGAATTTAGAGATGTTAAACCTGAGGTTAACCTGTACAAGCAACAATTCGAATTTCATGTTAACCTAGAGATATTAATCCTATAAGGACCAAGAAGCCTCAATTGGACCCCATTTTTGTCTAAGCAGTTTTGAGTAGGTTCTCTGTGGATTTTCTTTTGTTCAAATTTGTTGCTTTTTTGACCAACATATGCATTGTTCTTCACTGATTCTAGTGATATGAAATTCAGTCTCATATGAATTGTATTTTCACAATATGATCAATTGAATTTGTCATTTAAAGCCATGAATCCTTGGTCCTTTAGGGGTTAATGCAGAGGTTCCTATGATAACCTAGAGATGTTAACCCCTAAACGTCCCAGCGTCTAGAAACTGGATCATGAACAGATTCGAAGCCTTGTAACTTTCTCATACAATTTGATGATTTTCATTCAAGTCACCTTTGAAAGCCTATTAAATTCTCTACCAATTACAATAAATCTCTTGTGATGGGGAACTATTGATAATATTGAAGAGGCCTCCAACTATAAGTATGTCAAATTTGTTGGGTAGATTTTATGTTTGCAATAGTCTTCTCATTTATACCTCATGTACATCTAAGCCATGCTAATATCTACTTTTGACACTAGAATCTACTTCTGTTCAAAGGGTTGGTACGTTTAGGGGTTAAACTGGAGGTTCACCTGTGCAAATATGATGGCAAGATTTCATGTTAACCCAGAGATGTTAAACAAATGAATTTGGGATTTGTGAGCAGGTGATGAAGCCATGACGATAAGAGATCAGCTGGCGAACCAGATTGAGCCTGCAGAGGCATCAGAAGTGGTGGTTCCTCTGGCCAAAGAATTGGTGACAAAAACACCAACAATTGTTGCAGCAGCCGATTTGACAATCTCCCAGAAGCGAAACATCCGGCGCCAAAACTACCTCAACAAAGTGTCCGAGCGCAACGACGCTCCTTTCTTCGCTGCAGTTGCAGGCCTTGTTTTGGTTCCACCCATTCTCATCCTGGCGTTTGCCATCGCCACTGGTTATGTCGAATTCTTCCCTTGAGAATTCTTCCCTTTTTCCATTACTTTTGCTCATGAGGTCCCAAAAATGACTTCGAAATCATGTGCTAGAGTCAGTCAATGTAACGTCAAATTACTGTAGGATATTGTAAATGAGTTTTTTTTTCTTGGTTAATTTGTACCTTAGAACCAAGCTTTGATGGTACACTAACCTATGAGGTTTGAATTAACATGAAATAGTGTATCACACACGAAATAGAATTGAAGTGGAAGTGATGTTAATTATTTGTTGCGCTTGCCATTGTATATGATTATAGTAATGCAATTTTTCATATCATTCTCTATATCTAAGTTATGTCGAAATGTTCCTCTGAGCTTTTTCCATTTTCTCCGTGAGGTTCCAAAATGTCATTGAAATGTGTTGTAGGACATAGCATAATAGAGCAATGGGAGCCATCACCCTTTTGCAATGGGACCATAGTCAGTTACAATTAGAAACTAAGTACACGTGCCAATGACACGATAATCCCATAATTCATGGAATACAAATGGTATTCTCTCATTATTTAAAAAAATGAATTTAACCCTTAAATGCTTGACCCTATCACCGTGGTGGGAAAACTTTAGATTGTAGGCCATCTTTCACCATTATTATTGAGTAAAAAAAACTTATTTCATATTTTTCCTACATGAGTCCAAATGTCAACTACAATATATGATTTTTTTCAAAATTATTAATGCAAAACTTAAATTATCATGATTTTTCGAAGTGATAAAAGCAAAGAAAATTCACATCAATTATAAAATATATTTTAAAAATTCAAAAAACTTGCCAAATGTGTAAATCACAAGGAAAAACACTAGTTTGTTTACCGTGCTCAAAAAATATTTTTAAATTTAAAAATACAGTGGAGAAACCTAAAACCGTGGAACATTGTGGAGGAGCCACGGTAATAGACCCTGAACTTGTAATTGCTATAAATAATTCAATTTTAGGAATTTTTCAAATTTTCAAAATGGAGAGAAAACTAGACTTTGTAAGCTACATTTTATTAGTTAAGCTCAAATCCAAAAAATATCATCTCGATGGCCAAAATCGCATTTCAGCTGCAGAAAAAAATGATCAACCAAAATTGGTCATTCAAGCGTTTAGGGGTTAAATGAAGATTTAGTTTTGATCCGGTTTTAAAAAGGGTGCTTCATTGCACTGCTCTATTATGCTATGGAAGTTTGCATGCACATGACAAAGAGCGATTGATGAAAAAAATTTGTGTTGCTATTACTAGACTAAGTGTTGACACCATAGGAATGCTGATTGATGAGAAATTTTGTGTTGCTATTACTAAACTAAGTGTTGACACCATACAAACGACTAGACAAAGGACCAGTTAGATGTTTGGAAGAATACATAAAGAAACATGACCGAGAAAATAACCTAGAAATACTGGTAGAAGACTTTTCCAACATTAACAAATGGACAACAAACTCCATCATAGACAACGAAATGTCCAATGACTTTTGGAATAATCCAGAAATAACAGACGCACAAAAAACAAGCATACTAAAATTTAGAACCGGTCAATACATGGGCAATGCCAGAAAGCAATTAATTTTCGGCATACAAAGATTCCCCTCAAAAACATGTCCCATCTATAATTCACAAGATGCAGATACATGGCTACATGTACTTTTACTATGCAAACAACACCATATACACGCACTAAGAACCAGAAGACACAATAAAGCGGTATGGGAATTAAGAAAATGAATACTATCCTTAAATAAATCACGATGCTACACTCTCATGAATGCGGGCACATTCAACAATAACCCACAAGAAAACACAGTTCCTCCATGGTTATTACCATGTATTTGTAATCTACAAAGATGTCAATGTAATGCCAGATTCAAACCAGATATATTATGCATTAAAGGCCTCCCATACCAAAGCCCACCTCCTCTAAACCCCGATGATGACCTCACCATACAATTCATAGAATTCACATACACAAACGACAGATTTTCACCAGAAACAATTGGCAGAATTTTTTTAAATACCAACCTCTAATTAATAACATCATACAACAAGGTTGGAAAGTAGATCCCATCATAGTCATTACAGCTGGAGCTAGAGGAACCGCACACGTCCCCTCAATGAAACAACTAGAAACAAAATTCAACATTTGTGAAACCTCCATAAAACACACATTCAAAGCAATAAATACCATTGCCATACAGTATGCCGGATCTATCCTTTTATATAAAAGAGGTATAGAGAATAATCAAACAATACCAACAGACGTAGTACATTAAAAGAGGGAGGGTAGTGGTGAAAACCACTGCTAGCCACTCTTTTCAACAACTAGCTCAACTTGTCTCAGGGGATAGGAAGGGCCGGTTGGTTGTTACAACTTTCCTGCCATGATAACTCACTAGCAGCACCAAGCCATGTGTACCACATCACTGCTCAACGAGCCCAACTGGTTTCGAACCCGGACCACATAATTGTGATACAACGCCCTTCATCAACCAACCAAAGAACTCATGACTTGGCGATAAAACTTAACACTAAACATACCTTTATACAAACTAGCACTCATCCAACAGTACTTCGCTTTTCTCCTTTGTTACTGTTACTGTTACTTTGTTTTGGTTACTATAGTGTCCATCTTCGAAAGAGGAGAGTAGTATTGTTCCAATGTCCCTTTGTCATGTGGGCATCGGGTCATTGACATTACGAACGGACACTTTATTCACGCCGGCCCTTTCTTTAGGATCGGTGTTTCTATCTATCTATCTGTTGACACCGTAGGGATCTGAAACTTGTACTAATTCATTTTTATTCTCAAGATAATTTGCTTTGTCTTAATTACACCCATGAAGAACTTTAGGAAGATGTTTAATGGACAATCGTTTAATCCTTTAACGTCGTGATTCAACATTGATTTTGAAGATGTGTTATAAAATGTTTGATGAACAAAAAAAATGGAGTTGATGTACAAAGCTAAGCTGTAAATGTCAATGTGAATATTACATCTGTACGGTTGGATTTATTATATTTGGTATTAATAAATTGTAATTAAATTTTCAAGCTTTTTTTTAAAATCCCAAATTAATTAAATAATAAATAAATTTTTGTAATGAGTTTGGAATAACATGCACTACGAGATGGTATGATTTCCATTATTTGATTCTACTTATTTTGGAAAACCATGTTTAAAGTCTCACTTTTTGAAATAAAAATGAAAGTTGGTATAAAGCATTGCTATTATTTTGAAGAATTCACAATATCTTATTTTGAAGATCCATACTATACAAATGATAGTTAACTAGCATTCTAAACCAAGAGAGTTTTGGATGAATAAAAAACTATATAGGATGTAGTCAAGAAGAAGGTTGTAGTTTGTTCATTGTCCAATATATAGACTAAAATGTATCAAAGGGTTAAAATAATCCTTACATGATAAACAAGGATGATTTTGGTCAAAACACTTCAATAGACATGGGAAGAAATGTCTATCGAGACTTTATATGTGTTCATTGCTGGTATGCCTTTTTATATAGAGACCATAATCAATGCCAATGGTGGGATCACTAGGTGGTAGATATTGTACCCTAAAAAGCTCTATTCTTTTGAAAGCATGTTATTGCATTTTGCAAACTTGTTATACCATGAAAATAGACTTTATTATTGATCCGATACACTTCACAATTCTTAAATAGAAGTATATATGAGTAAACAATGCTCATATCAAAATTCTCCTTTATATCAAATTTTTGCATCATTTTGGGAATGAACGAATACTTGATGACATTTAGTAGCCTTTGTGAGTACTGCCTCCCTCTAACAAAATGATGTGGAATATCCCACATCATTTCATCCCCCCAATGAAATGATGTCGGATATTCCACATAAAATCAGTAGCTATGGGGGCACGTGGCATTAAGCAAGAGCAAGCAACCGTGGAGAAAAATCATCAAAAGCACTCATTCAACCACAATTCAACAATGTTTTGCCATTGTTTATTTCATTGATTCTCAACTCAATAGTGTTTTGTCATTGTTTATTTGATTGATTCTCAACTCAACAGTGTTTTGTCATTGTTTATTTGATTGATTCTCAATTCTTGAACAATGTTTTGTCATTGTTTATTTGATTTCACAATTCAACAATGAGTGTTTTATCATTGTTTATTTGATTCAAAAGTTCATTCAATTAGCAATCCCTGGTCACTCTGGATGAAACTAAAAGGCAGTCTCTTTGAAGCCTACTGAATGTTATGTTATTGAAAGGTATTGTGTTGTACATTGGTTACCACTTACTAAGGGTTATGTACACTCTAAACTCGTTATTATCACACTTCCAATATCACGTTCTAATACCTGCCATGAATATTTGCTATTGTGTACACATGTACTTGGACACTTTCCACTTCTTAATTTCTGAACTCATATACATTGGTTACCAAAGGGATGATATAACAAAGTTTTGTGGCCAAGGACCAAAGATATTTCTATTACTATGTATATGTCAACCAATTTTTTTCTAGAGAATTATTGCCAAAATCTTACCTAGTTTTGAAAATCGTTGCTTTTACAATAGAAAAAATGGACAAAAAGTGAATGACATTAGAGAAATTCGCAAAGTCTGTGGATCACCCATCCATAGTCGCATCCCCCATCCTCTACTTTATAGATATCCGAAATCACATTGACACAAGCTCAAGAGAGGTGTGCCGGGTTAGGATTAGAAACTCATAAGGCTCTTCAGGCCCACGAGGTCCAAGGTTCAAACTTTGACGGAAACTATATTGCGGTCATGTGGTTTATTAACGGACGAGCTCCACCGCCATTCCCGGCGGTGCGCCTTGACACGAGAGCAAACCTAATCACCCAAGTTTATTTTCCAAAAATATAACTCATCAGGTTTTTATTTTTGGAACCCAATACTCCTACTTTTGTTTTCATATGACCTAGAATCTTGACTGTCGCAGTACTGGAAGCCTGAGATTTCACAACTTTACAAACTTCTCTATGGTCAAAGTCCTCTCAATTTTTTAAAATTGCCAATATTGGATGAAAGTGCCTTGTGATAAATAAATTTTATAGATGAACACACACATCCATATATATATATATATATATATTTAATTATTTATATATATATATATATATATATATTATGTATATATATATATATATATATATATATATATATATATATATCTGTGTGTGTGTGTGTGTGTGTGTGTGTGTGTGTGTGTGTGTGTGTGTGTGTGTGTGTGTGTGTGTGTGTGTGTGTGTGTGTGTGTGTGTGTGTGTGTGTGTGTGTGGGGGATGATTCTATCCAAATTTTCCCTACTTGGTTACATTCTAGGATGCTTGTCATTCTACCAAAAATTGAAAAATTGAAAAATTGACTACTTTGTAAGGTAGAAAAACAATAAACCAAGAAAATAAGAAGTTTTGCATATTCGAAATGGCAATTATAGCAAGGACTTATTTTCATAAAGAAAAGGACAAATCATAAAGAAGCGATTTGATTCCTATTTATTCCCAATAGATAATTCTATACAAAATTTCAAAGTGAAAAGTTCGTCAATCTCTAAAACTTTTTCCATTCTCATAGACAATTTTGTGGAAAGAATCACCCTTAACCAATACACCAACTGGTGTATTTAGTGTCCAGAAATAATTGATGCCTTTTACCACAATTTGTTCAAAAGTGAAGAAAAATAGTGTCCCTTTGATACTACATAGGAGTTTGCCACTTGTCATTCCCGCTTTCATTGAGAGTGCCATGTTCTTTTTAAGTAATGAGAGTGACATGAGATGGTATGCCATATTTATTACAAAGTTCCCATATGTCATCACAACTTGAATTCATTCTTTTCTTACAAAGACACTGTATCTTCCTAAAATCAAATAGGGTTGAGATTTGAGAAATAGTGTCCCGGACACTAAAGACGCCATTTAGTGTAGGCCATTTTGCCCAAGAAACATGCCTACCGTAGCTCCCTAGCAGCTTAGTCCAAAATAAATAAAATTAAAAGGGTATTAATTTTTTGGGGAAATTACTAACTTAGTTTGCCCGAAAACAACATTAAAAATAATTTAATGTTATTTTTTCTTATGTTATTGCCCAATTTTAATATATTATTCTTTGAGTTGCCTAACTGTGTTTTGCATCTTAATTAATTATTCGATAGAGAGTTGCTTAAGTGGCCAAGAAGCTACGGTATCCAATTCCCCTACCAATTCATAGATTAGCTTAACCCTTAAAGGAAAATTTGGGTCCTGGGTTGGCAGCCCGGAAAGAATCTAAAAATTTTTGAAAAAATTAAATAAAAAATAAAAATAAAAAATTCAAAAACGGCTCTGCAGTGCACTGCTAGCAAGCACTGTAGCACTGTAGCACTGCGGCACTGCTGAACTTCAACTGCCCCATCCTCAAAACTTGTTCACTTTGATAACTTTGATTGCTTACCAACGATTCCACAATCTCTCAAATGAGGCGAAAATTTGGAATCTAGATCGCTTTTTCAGTAGCTTTCCAACGCAACAAGTCTTGCTTGATTTGGTTGAGAAATGAAACTTTGTCTCCAATTATTCTTTTAAACCAAGCCCGTGGGGCTGGGGTTGTCCTTTAAGGGTTAATTTCAAATAAATATCACACCATGCACCTAGAATCATCACAATCGTCAAACATTCTCAGAAATGAATAAAAGGATGTCTGAAGGATGTCTTTGTTCACTAGAAGTCTATAGTCCGGTTCGTGGGGTCCTCACGGTTTTCCGTATTTCTACCTCATTACAGAGTGGCATCCTAAAACTTTGGACGCCATGCCTGGACATCCAAAAAATAAATGTCAAAGGCTCAATGACAAATTTTCAACTGTGGATTTGAATAATGTCACTAGTAGTCAAACCACGATCTTGGATGGCTCCATGGAAAACAACAGAAAATAAAAACCCAACACAAAAAAATCTTTGCGATCAGAAGTGTCATGACGCCAACGCAACAGCAGACCTGTTCACAAGAGCCCTTGCAAATGAATTAATTATTTAAATTTTAAAAAATTAAACGCAATGGAAAATCAGTCATAACCAATAATGGATTTTTTATTTTTTTTCTGATAATATTTTATGTCCTGATTATTGACTTTGAGGATTCCTGCCATAATTTAATAAAGAATTTGGGGCATGTGGCAAGCGTTATCTGAATTATTGGCGTAGGCAGATATTTTGTGGATGAGCTATACTTTAGCATTCGTACGACGGTATTAGAGGGAGGCTAAGTTTGTTTGCAGTGAAACGGAAAATGCAGAAAATGGGCTGGGGTGCAATTGAGCCGCCTTTTGGCCGGCAAGTGATTCCAAGCGAATCACGCACCCCCGGACTACGCTATAACGTTCCCTTTCCGTCCGCTAACATGAACAGCGGTGATATATAATTTGAATGTGGCTTGTTATCATCCCAAATTAGTTAATTTCCAAGAGCCATTTCTTAACGTAAATGGGCCCCCTTGCTTCTCTGAACTTGTGCACGACAATTCTAGGCTGTGCATCTTAGCTACCAACCAGAAACTGCCACGTGGAGCCCTTGAAGGAGTGCCACTTGTCTAGTGGTTTTATTTATTTATTTTAATTTTCAAATTTTGGGAATACTTAGGGCCTCTTTATACTAGAGGCAAGAAGCAGTAAGGACACAAATTTCTGCCAATGAGAAATTGGTATTTTTTAGTTTCTAGGCGTGCCATTAGTTGAAATTTCTCTCCTCGCGGCTTCTAGTCTAGAGAGGCCCTTAGGGATGTCCGTAAAGTCATAAAACATTGGATTCATATACTATGTCGCACAAAATTCAGTGGCTTGAATCCCAACAAAAGTAGAAGTGTATGCTGCCAAAAATAAAAACCAGTTGGTTTCTTATTTCCGGAAAGTAAACTTGGGTGAGTGGATTTGATCTCGTGTCAAGACAAGTCACTTGGGACGGCGGGTCAATATTAGACCACATGACTAGAGCACTACCACCGCTAAGGTTTGAACTTGCATCCCGCGGCTCCAAGGAGCCTCATGGCCTTCTAAACCTAGCCTAGCACACTTGGCATCTTCTCTCTTGAGCTTGTGTCAAAGACTTTGTGGGTATCTATTTTATACATGGTAGGTGAGCCTAGAAACTTGCAAATTTCTCTATTGTATACATCACTACAGTACACTAAAATTATAATTTAGTGTCTGGGACACTATTTCTCAACACGGACACTATTTGGCTTTTTGGAGATATATTATTCTTGTAAATCATACTTTTTATTGTAAAATTTAAAATGATAAAAACTTAAAGTAAACCTTCTACATGCAATGTTCCAATGATGAATGGCAACTTTAAAATAAACAGCTCGTGACATTATCATCACCAAGAAGGAACATGGCACTGTGAGTGCAAGTGGGAATAACAAGTGACAAACTCCTATAAACTATAGTGACACTGTTTATCCTCACCTTCGAACAAAGTGTGGTAAAAGACATCAATTCTCATTGGACACTAAATCACAATTTTAATATTGTAGAAAGGGTTGTCTTTGGGCACCAAGAAATAATGCCAAAGCATGGTGCTCAAGGCCCACACAAATTTGGTGCCATATAGCCTCCTCTCACACTATTCATTGCATACGAGCAATCCATAATGTTCAACAAAAGATATTTAACAAGTAGCTAATCGCATGATCTTTACCTTAGTACTTCCCCTATATTTACTTTTACAACTTACTTTTACTGTTCAGCCATATAACTTTTAGTAACTCCTGAAAATGAAGCGTTTTCGTAGTCTCTCCCCTTGTGAGGCAAAGACAATAAATGAAAAACATATCCATGTATTTTTATTTTTTTAATCAACCGGACATATTATTCTATTGAAGAGAAGGAAAAACCTCATTCTAAATAAGGTCACTTATCTAAACTTTGATATAATTGTTGGCACTCTAGAAAGTGATTAGCTTCACAACATTCGTCCTTCGTTGTTCTATGTGATATCTAGGAGTTTCTTCTCAAATACGGTCATTTTCCTAAAGAGAAATGTGGAAGTTTAGAGACAAAGGAGACAAAGAAGATTCAAAAACAAAGGGTTCAAAGAAGAAGACAACAAGAGATTCAAAGGAGACAAAAAAAGACAATGAAGGTGGTATAAATTTCCTTCTTTGTTCCCTTGTTTATTTTCTTATTCATTTTCTTGTTTGTTTTTTGATTTGTCTTCTTGTTTGTCTCTTGTGCAAAAAAATCTTTCACTTTTTTCTCTTATACAATTACCACTACACTAGTGGAAAAACTGCCACTGTTGAGGGAGGTGCCCAGGCAAGTGATCTGGGCATGGGTAGAACTAAACATCACTTGCCTGAACACCTCCCTTGACAATAGCACCTTTTCCACTAGTGACTGGAGAGGCATCAAGTTCCAAATAAATAGAAGTTTAAAATAATAACAAATAATAAATTGGATTAATATGGATTCGTCCACATTACCTTGGATGATTGATTGACCAAATTCATATTATTTCATCCAATTCCATTCAATAATCATTCATCCAAAATAATTAACCCAATTACCCTCTGTCATACATTTCATAGCTTCTAATCTAGGTGTAGATTTCAAGAATCAAAAGTTACAAATTTATTTGCTGGAACTGTTTGCCTTGTGCATTAACCCCTAAACGTCCCAGCGTCCAGAAACTGGATCACAAACGGATTCAAAGCCTTCTCACGTTCTCATCAATGCTTGGATGAAACTCATCCAATTTTTTGGAGATTCTTCACCAAGTTGTTGTCCTATCTAATGGCTGGATTTAGTCATACTAGAGTACATATTTTTCTAAAATTACAAATGTAGAAGTATGTCAAGTCGTTGACCAAGCCAAAATTGCATTGACTCTAGTTCAAAGTAGAATCGTGAAAAATGAGGTCATAAATTTAAGAAACATAAAAATTTCAAAGCATCACCACGTTTAAGAGTATCTCATTTCAAACTCATTCCAACAAATTTTACTCAAAAAATATTGTAATTTAGTTTGTAATCGAATTTAGAAGGAATTTTTAATTTTAACTTTCAAAATTTATAATTAAATATTGGTGATTGTATTAGTGAATGGAACCGTACGGATGGAATCTAAAATTCAAAATCTAGAGCTTTCATTTGTATATCAATTCCAGAATATTCTTCTAAATAGTAATTTATAATGCTTTTTCTCAAATCGTCAATTCCAGGGACACCCTGGTACGTTTAGGGGTTAAGGATGTTTTAATGCACAAGGCAAACTGGCCTAGCAAACAACTCTTTTTTGAATAAACATAAGTGCTTCCTAAATTATGTTGAATGAACATAAGGAAATTTGGATTTGGACATTCCATGACTGAGATACACCCCCTTAAAAGCACATTAGTTTTTGAAATTTGATATGTCCAAAGCAAATCGCGTCTTAACCCCTAACCGCCCAACCATGCATATTTTGCATGATATACGGATTTGAACTCTAATTTCTCATTCATCATGCACTTTTTGCAGTGTGGATTTTTTACTCAAACTTTTATGGGAAGTTAACTTTGTGAATGTGTGATCTGATTAAAAAGGGGATGATTTGTGAAATTATTATGCCTCATTTCATGTTGTAGTGTTCCACCCAAAATTTCAAAGATTTCAGTCTAAAAGTGCTAATGAAAAAGTCAACTACTAGAAATAAGCAACCAAAAAATCTCCAAAAATCACTACACTTAGAGTATTATATTTCAACCCATCCCAAAAAATTTCATTATTAGAGTGTCAATATCTTATTCCTAATCATACCACAAAAGAGCTCGAAATTGTAAGTTTGAAAATTTATACACAAATATTGGTGATAGCAATCGCAAATCTAACCGTATGGATAGAATCTAAAATTCATAATGTACAACTTTTATTCATTTGTCTTGTTGTAAACATCCATCTTAGTTACATTTTATAATGCATTTTTGAATAACTGCCAAATCTGAAAAGGGTGAGAACGTTTAGGGGATAAAAAGAATAATCAGCCAATACACTTGGAAAATTTCCCGTGTGCATTGAGGATTATAATTAGAGATTCAAGCTCAAAAATAAATTGCTCAAGTGAAAGGGTCTTTCATGTGTCGATGCTTCAACTTCCAAACTTATTAAAGCATTGCCACCCATCCTTCAAAATAGATGATGAGGACTACCGTACCAGGAAGGCAGGGTCGGCAGAAAATAATTCCCCAAAAAAATGCCGAAAAAATTAATAAATTTATCAAGTATTTTGTCGAAATCAACAAAAATGAAGTCAACAAAAATTGTAGACAAAAAACAAAGGAAAACGTGTAGCCCCTAGTAAAATTCAATGTTAGTTATTAGTAGCCGAATTTTTAATAATTATTTTTGAAAGTGCCGACCCCTACTTTTCAAACTTTAATTAATTATTCAACATGACAGTGCCGACCCTGCCTTCCTACTACGGTATTTTGGGATGAAAAGCAAGCAATTAATGCTTCAACACGCTAAAAATTATTCTCTTTATCCCCGAAAAATAACCAATGTTCGTCGTGGTTGTGCAACCCAATGAAACAAGTTTGTTTTTCTATTGGTAGAGTGAGTGGCATCCTTGAAGACAGACATGTTAGAAGAAAATGAATAATATTATGGTTTCACTAACTATTTTGTACATTCATCCATTGTATTATTTAAATAGAAAATTTTATCCAAATTTTGGCAACTCTTAAATTTTTAGAGATGATTTTGGCAATTTCGTCCATTTTGATTTTTAGAATTGAATTCACTTAGACACAAAGCAAGTAAGATTTTGGCAAAAATTCGCTATGAATTTTTAGCTCGGGAATACATTTTTAGCAAATAATTCCATTTCCCTTCTACAATTAATAGGTCAAATAATAAATGATGAAGATACCTTTTGTTTTTGCACAGTTGGAGACAAGTGATTCGTTCATTGGTTGGAAGTTAATATAGCAAGTTGCACAGGTGTGGTAATCAAGTGACCTACTCTTTAAATAAGCAGCCTCCTCTAGTGATGAAGTTTTAACATGATGAAATTTTCTAGTGCTTGTGGACATGCTCGTAGAGCATTCGCACTCTACTATTGAAAGCAGAATATTCTCTTTGAATTGGTTGAAAAGTGCTTGAATTTAATGTTGAAAACTCACGATGAGTTAGAGAGCCACAAATATGAGCACCGGTAGTACAATGATATATGAGTTCTTCCCTTTAGAGCTAATTCAAGGAAGAATTCGGTATCTTAGGTTGATGAACAATAATGACTATCCATGTTTAATGACTGTGATTGGTGCAAGGACCATATAAGGTAGACGACTTGTTTCCGATCTGGCCCCCAATCACGTAGTATAGGGCGACCTATTTCCGTGAATAGGCCTGCATTATTTTTGAATTCATTTGTAAACGGTGACAAAAACATGTTTCTTGTTAATATGGAATGGTTGGCTCCAAGAATGGAAACTTGTGGCCGAGTTAGTATGATATCATGTGTTCTCGAAATCTAGTTTTATAGTTCTTGGAAATAGGTCAGCCTATATTGCGAGAACGGGTTGGAGAGAATCTTCACTTTGAAAATTTGTAGTAAATTGAATATTGCCCCAAAATTTGTTCAAAAATATGTGACCTTCTTCAAATCTATTTCCCTACACTACAAAATTATTTGCCTATTGGTTACTCCATCGGAAGTATGCTGAATTGCTTAACGTGATCGGAAACAAGTCGTCTACCTTAGAGGGACACAAAGAAGTTCAAGGGAGTGTAAAGACAATAACTTGTGACACCAAATTTTGGATGTGACGATAATGGTCAAGCCGTCAAAGGAGTGAATTGAGGGAGAAGGCGGTGCGGATGTTCTTAGACAGTTGATACTCTATACAGAACTTTAGTCAGATTCAATCCAATTGCAACTAATGGCAGGCCAAGTTTGTGTCTACAGGAGCAGGCACTGGAGCTTCCAGACCTTGAGGATTAAGTAATGCCAGAACCGCACAGGCCATGAAGCAGCCTGCCTGAAACAGATGAAGTAAAATACATTTTTGTATTTCATATATAATTATATAACATTCTTTAGTTGTCCCACTGTTCATCCTTGGGAATCGACTTCACAGGCGTTGCAAGAATGGTAATCTTTTAGAGAATCAAAGTCGTTTTTAGCTAAACTTGACTTGGTAGTTCAACAAACTTCTGTTTTTTTAAATAGTTTCTACATGTTCCACATTATCAATTCCTTATTCAGATGTTGATTCTCTCCACAAGCAAAAGGGTCAATGTGTGTTCCACTACTAGCTAAAGAACCTTATATACATGTAGGGGACCAAGGTGGTGTTTGACTGAGCATAACTTTTCCACTAGTTAAGGAACAGAAGCAACTTGTAGATTCTATGTTTTAGTTTTAGAACTTCGAGTTTGAAATTTTAATTGTCAAAATCCCAACATCGAGCTTCTTGTTATCACACTCTCCAACATTTGGTATTGTGTACCCACGTGATTGGATATTTTCCACATGTCAAGTACTGAACTTATGATAGAAAAGAGTTTTGGAGCGTATTTTTTAAATAAAAAGCTGTCACTGGCTTTTTGCAAACTTCGCCTTTCGGTTGGGACGAGGACAAATCAAACAGAGAGCTTTGGTAACTATAGTTTGTGTCCAAAATGTACACTGTAAGTATATTTGAAGATGGATTGTGGTTAGAGCAATCAGTCAGGCTGGGCTTTTGTTTCAGATCACATGCATGGCCGCTGGGGTCTCCCACGTCTTGACTGTCTAATAAGTACCTTATGTCATAGTCACTTTCAACAGAAATCAATGGATTTCTGTTGCCCCAACAAAACAAAAGTGACACGTGTCATCGTGTGACTGGTTTATTATGATGTGGACCGCTCGAAATCTGACGTGGGAATTCAATTTTGGCCATAGGGAGAAAAAAGAAATTGCTTCTGTTAGATTTATAAGGTAAACGTACCTTAAACCATTACAACACCTGAAACCACCAACTTCTACACCCTTTCTTCATTTTAGGGAGGAAATGTAAGTTGTCATTTTAGGACTTAACTTTTGAGCAATTGATGCATAAGTCATTTAATGAAAGCCTACATTTCCTTCCTGAAATGAAAGAAGGGTGTAGAAGTTGGTGTTTTTAGGTGTCGTGGTTGTTTAACCCCTAAAAGCCCGAGGGGTATTGAACAAAACATAGATTTGTTATAATATGTGCCTTCCATATGTTAAATGAAGTTTGGTTCAATAGACAAAACGTAGAGTATCATCTCTACAAATTATCCGTACGGTCAAACTTCCAAAAATAACTTTAAATCATTCTTTAATGGATTTAAAAGCATTATCCTATGAAAATTTGTATAAATTATAATTTCCAATTTTAGAGTTCAAATTTTGGTATGATTGGTTAAAGTTGGGCTATCTATTGTAAACTTCAAAAAAGAAAAAGAAATGACGGAGGGAACATCATTACTTTCCTCAAATAGCAAAATTTTGTAACACTAAGACAATGTTGAGGTGATCTACTTTGAAAAATTCTCCCAGGTGGAGTATAACTCCGATTGCCATAATTCAAATTGGGTTGGAAAGTAGACTTGATTTAGTATTTTAAATTTATTTATTTTTATTCTGGGCAGCCCGTTAAATTTGGGCAGCGACCAGAAAATGGTCGTTTGAGCTCTTAGGGATTAAGGTACGTCTACTTTAATTCAGTTTAGTGTCACTTGATGTCTTGACTAGAGGGTTCATAAAGTAAAATGCTTGTGCTAGAAATTAACCCGTAAAGGACCACGAGGCCACCACGTGGCTTCTGAAACTAGAAAGTGAGGAATTTCGAGTTGTTAGACCGTGAATTGTAAAGTGAGCAACAAAGAGATCCTAGTTCTTTTTTAAAGCTGAATTCGTGAGTACCTTTTGATCAAAATTTCATGAAGTGTGCAATTTTTGTTGATTTTTTTAAGCTGCAAGGAGGTTATTTGGGCGTCACTTGAGACCCTCATATCTTTCTCCTCACACCTCCAAACTAATTGAAATTTTTTTCGCATATTCAAAATGATGATCATTATGCATGGTAGAAATTTCAAAAAAATTGGAGCACTTTTGATCAATCCGATTTCAGCATGTGTACAAAATACCCTGAACAAGTTCTATCAATCTTCTCAACGGTGGCATTTTCTCAAAAATTGTGCGATCCTGTTGATCCTTTTTTCATACAAAAGCTATGTGAGTCTTCTTTGATTTCAACGGTACCAATTGTCAAAATTTACCCACACCAATGAGGAATTGAGCTTGTTATAAAAGCTAGTCAAGAGAACAAGAGCTTAGCTAACCCCCCCCCCCTCCCCCGCTCCTTTAGGGGTTAAGAAAATTGACGTGGGACTATTTTTGGATGATAGACAAATAAGAGTTATGAACAAATTAATTAACATTAATAATATAATGTAATTTATACTCCCTTTGTCCTACTAATAGACCATGATATCAACTAAAGTAAATTGAACCCCTAAATGTCACAATCAAAGGGATGGAATCTAAAATTCAAAATCTAGAACCTCATTTGTATTTCAATTCCAATATATTCTTCAAAATAGTACTTTATGATGATTTTTCTCAAAATTGTCAATTCCAGGAACACTCTCGTACGTTCAGGGGTTAATATCGTACCTCCGTAATGTTGATGACTATTTATGAAAAACTATAAAGCATATAATGTGATATTTCAAGTATGCAAGTTGTTGCACTTTGACTTTTACAAAACATGTGACGATCATTGTGTGGGAATAACCGGTGGTTAGTTTCAAGTGAATTGGTTCAATTATTCAAAAACCAATTCAAATTTGAACACACATGCTAAATATTGTTTTAGAATTTAAGAATATTTCTATTTCTAATTATAAACAAAGGCAAAAACCGAAGTAGCCATGTGAAAAACCGGTTGAATGTTGACAATGAAGGAAATTTATTGGCATTCCCCAAAATGTTTCCGAACACTGATGAGAACCTTTAAAGGTTAATCCCTAAATGGCCACAACCTTCTCCAAATTGGGCAGATTTGCATTAATGCATTATAAAATGCGATTAAGAGGGATATTTTGAACTTGGTGCAGGAACAAAAGTTCTACATTATAAATTTTAGATTCTATCCATACGGTTGTATCTATAATTGCAATTACCAATATTTTATATGAAATTTGAAATTTAAAATTCAAATTCTTTTGTAATTCAATTACAAATAAGATATTGACAATTTGTGGATGAAATTTGTTGTGATGGGTTGAAATGTAATAGTCTAAGCGTAGTCAGTTTTGGAGATTTTTTGAATGTTGAATTTTATGAGTTGCCTTTTTCAAGAGCACTTTTGAACTAAGATCTTAAATTTCTTTTGTGAATCACTGCAACATGAAATGAGGCACAAAAAGTTCACAAACCATCCCCTTTCTAATTGATTCTCGCATGTATGAAGTTAACTTCCCATAAAATCTATAATAAAAAAATTACACTACAAAAAGTGCATGACGGATGGGAAAACATGGATGAAATCTATACATAATTCAAAAAAAGAGCATTTAGGTAACTAAGGGTTAATGAGCAATCTTTTTAAACGTCTATATAGTTACATCTTAGAAAAATAAATTAAAAAATATCCTCATTTGGGATAACATCAATAAACTTAAGAAGGATCTTGTACCTTCCAAGCAGCTTGGTCATGCTTCCAACAAATATTTAATATTTTTCAAAAAGTCATGTTTGTTTACTGTTTAGTTTTGTTAAATTTGTTTCTTTTGAAAAACTTAGTATTGTAATTTCGTCATCCATCCAAGGGATAATTGTATTGCAAGTTAATACAGGTATACGGATAACTTCACTTGCTAGAGTTCAATAAACAAATGTTGTAAACTCTTGTATTTTATACAAAATTAGGATAGTAGTGCCAACAATGAATGTGGGATATGTAGAACTCTCACTTCTTGTTCTCTCTTAATGACCGGTTAAACTCCTTCACAAAAATGTGAATAACTTAAGCACAAATACTTTAAATCTTGAAAAAAAGATTGGAAGTAAAAGGTTACTTGAAAATGCAAGTATCATTAGTTTAAAAATTCTCAAATTAAGTTAGTTTACTAAGCACAATTGAGCCTCAAAAGTCTGATCACAAGACATGTTCTTCTCATTCAACTCATGCACATTTTTCACAACCTTACTGAATTTTGTCCATCTCTCATGCATAAAAACTTCAAATCACACAATTCTTTTTGGAGGTGATAGGCAACTTGGCCTTCTAAGTTTTCTCAGTTGAAAAAATTTCAAAATAAGATCATCTGGTATGCTTAATTGTGCATCAAAATGTACTAAAAATATGGTGTGATGAGAATTCACATGGGCTTGCAAGTTCTTATCCCATATCATTTGGGGGTGATTTGGAATGATTTTGATTACAAGCTCAGCTCTTTCTTCCTCAACAACTCACACTTGAATCTCCAAATAATATTAAGAAATATGAGAAATGGTAATATTTCAACATTTTGACTGTTTCAAAAAACAATTTATAAAAAATGATATGGGAAGTACGGTCATCTCGATGTCAAAATGATATCAAAATGACATATGGCAAGGTGACGTAGGATTAGTGTCATTTTGATGTTAATTTGATGTCAATTTGATGTAAGCATCACATTCATGTGGTATAGGCAATTCTAATGTAGAGTTAACATGTATCATTTTCATGTTAAGTTTACATCATTTTGACTTGGGGCATGTTAAGTTTGCATCCTTTTGACATCAAAATGGCACTAACCCCTACATCATATGTCATTCTCATGCCATTTTGACATCACGATGATCCTTCTTAACCCTTAAACGTACCACTCCTTTGTAGGAAAGTCAAACTACACAATTTACTGAATTTTTGCCTTCAAGATTTATCAAAATATATTTTGTAATATTTTTCATGCATGGAATTGAATGTTTCCTATCAGTCTTGAAATTTTCAGATTTTTTTATATTTATACTGCATTTTAAACAAATTTTTAAGTCAAATACTTCAAAAAATAATTTTTATTACAAAAAAGCTTTAAAAAATAATATTTTTTGGGATCAGGTACAAATTACAATGGAGAATCACATGATATGTTTTCCATAGAAACTTTTTATTTCAATTTTGAAATTCAAAAGTTGAAAAACCCATCATTCCTATGTAGTGTAATTCAAACCTTGACCTACAAAGCTTGCACAAGCAATAAAATACTCAATAATTGGAATTTTTAAGATTTGAAAAGTGGAGTACAAACTAGACTTAATAAACTTCATTTTCTTAGTTGGGTGTATTAGCAATAAAAGTCATCTTCAAGATCAAAATTGGGTTTGACCAACAAACATCCAGTAACTGGATGCGTGGACGTTTAGGGGTTAAGATTAGTGATAGGAAAAACACACTTTGAAAAGATTTAGGCACTTAGGGGTTAACGATAAATTCCTCTCCCCGGCCCCAAAATAGTTGCTGACGGAGCATAAGGCCGCCAATATATTTGGCACTGTACTTGGGGAACAATGTAAAGTTTTTTTTGACAGTGGGAATGAATGTGTTTACAGAGCTTCTGTTAGAAGGCATCGCATGGCGATGGTTGCTTCAGATGCCATCTAGTAACTTTCAGAAGCTGGCCAGCGTTCACTATTGGAAACCACAGGAGATACCCACATTCATTAAAGCCTCTTGTCGCTTGTGCTTGTCTCATTGCCTTCGTCGCATCATGGCAGCCAATTTCAGCCCGTTTCCGGCCTTACATGGACAAGACCGTGATTACCAGACCCTCATACTTCCTCTGGCAGTTTTTCTTTTTTTTTATAAATTTTTTTAAATTTAAAATTTTTTTTAAAAAAAAAATTAATTTTTTTAAAACTATTTTTAAAATTTTTAATTAATTTTTAATTAAAATATTAAAAATTAATTTGAATCATTTAATTTAATTTTAAATTTTAAAAAATTGCAATATTTTTTCTATATATTTTACTTCAAACGTGAGCCCTACCCACTTCAAACGAGGTGGACATTGAGAGTGACACAAACTATTATTGAAGATAAGTCATTTTTCAAGTTCTAAGATGACTTTTGGTTAAAGAAACAAAGTTAAAACAAGCTAAAAACTAAGACGGATATTTTCGGACAGAGGGAGTAGGAGGTTTGCAGAAGTTCTGACAAATAATTTGATTTATTATGGTGCCATCCAAAACCTTTTTAGAACCAATATCCATGCGACATGGGCAAAAAAACATTCTTCAAACAATTTTTTTACAAACCTGCTATGAGTGTATGTTATGTGAAAAAAGCACTGAATTAGACGATTTTTATGACCCTTAATCCTTAAAAGGCCCTTCGGGTCCCTCTCTACGGCTTGTATTTAGCCTTATAATTGTTCAAATATGGTTTACTATACAAATTATGATATACTATTAGATACATATTATCACAATTATCAATTTTGCTTTGTACTGAAAAGTGTTTGGTCATTGTTATTTTGATCAAATACCATCAAATACGGAATATACTATACGGCCGTAAAGGGCTTTCGGGCCGTTTAAGGGTTAAACATAGTCTTTCAGAGCCCCACGGGCCTTGATTTCCAAGGAATCTTGCTTTCAGCAGGAGTACTACTCAACTCCTTCTAACCAGACATAAATCATTAGATGCATAATAAGGTGAGGCATTTGACGGTGTTTAGTTGCAACAACAAATTCTTTCATGCTTGTTCACAATATTTAAATCAAAGGTATAATTGAAGAATCATTTGATTTTTACCCAAGTTTCCAATGGATTCCTCACATTTCTTTTTTAATTTCTTTTTAATTTCTTTTTTAATTTTTAATTTTTCCTTTATTGTGATTGGTCATGCATCCATGCCAAACCTAAATATGTAATCCATATCCTTTAACCCCTATATGACGGAGGGGGTAAGGGCAAAACATAAATTTGTTATAAAAAATTACTTCTTCAACTTTGATGAAGTTTGGTCCAAAAGAGAAAATGAGGAGCTTGATGTTTAGTAATTTTCCATATAGTCAAATATCAAAAAATAGCTTTTTATCATCTCATAATGAATTTAGAAGCGTTTAACTTCAAATATTTATAAGAATCACAAATTTTATTTTTAGAATTTGAAATTTTGTATGATTTGTTAAAACTAGACATTCTATTCTAAAATCAAAAATTGCAAATTTTTCAACGGAGAGAACATCATTACTTTCCCCAAATAGTAAGTTTTCTAACACTAGACAATGTAGAAGTGTTTTTCTTTGAAAATTTCTCCCAAGTTGAGTTTAACTCGGATTGACATGATTCAAATTGGGTTGGAAAGTAGACTTGATTAACTATTTAAAAATATTTTTTATTTTCTATAAAAATGTTTTTTCTATTTCGGGCAGCCCATAAAAAAGGGCAGAGACCATAAAATGGTTGATCCGTCACTTAGGGGTTAAGAGATCCTCGGGCTGCCGGAAAAGTTAATAACGCAGTGATGACAAGTATGACGGACCCTAAGAGAGTCCATGTGACAAACTTGATGCCCAAAGACCGACCTGCAATAACTTACGTTTTTCGCAGCTGAATGGATTTCTTCTTTGGCTTTCATTAAAAAAATAATAATAAATAAAAACTGTGAATATCCCTTTTGAAATGATTTTTTTTTACTTTCTGACAAAACCTGGTGGCATAACATGTTAGACACATTATAGCACCTGACATTCTAGGGTGTGTCTGCAGCAGCTGTACAAATACAAAGTTCCAAAATACACTACTAAGGTAACCCACCACAATTCTAAACTCACACTCTACCAAAGACGAACATTTTGAAATTTTGGATGTACCCATGGTGTAGAGCACCACTTTAGAACCGATGTCATTTCAACTTCAGAAATTCATAACTAATTTTAAGAACATTCAAATTTTTTGATTCAAAGTATGTTGGTCTTTGCTTGGATTTGTCTTCCAGTGAAAAATCATGCTCAATTCTCCCTGTGTCCTCATAAATTCACAGCCCTTAAAGTGGCGGGTTTAGAGCCTCCTACCTTAGTAAGAATTTGGTCCTTTGTGACTTGTCTTTCGTGACTCAAACAATCCCTTAGGACTCAATTAGGAATCTTTTGCAAAAATTTAAATAACCAATAAATTTTTATGGTGATTTTGGCAAAGAAGTGTCACCCTTTCTCACAGTCTGGCATTCATTGATTGGGGCCGTGGCGTATTCCAAAACTGGAGACAAATGTGAAACTATGGACAATTAGAACATGCCTCTATGTATTGGGCACCCATAACATATTAACCGTTAAACATCAAAGCAAACCACATGGGCTTTTTATGAAAGAGTAATTAAAAATAAATAAAAATTCCTCAACCAAAACAGTTAAAGATTGATGCATTGAAAAGCTATTAAAAAAGCGTGTTATATTCTCGACTTTGACCGCATTTGGGAGATTGTGGAATCATGTACAAACAATCTAAGTAATCGATTTGAACATGAGTTTAGGTTGGGCAGCTGAGGTTGTTTTAAAAAACTGATGCAGTGCAACAATGTCTTAGCAATGGCTCGCCAGTATAGCCGTTTTTTGTTTTTATTTTTTTATCAAAAATTTAGATGTCTTCCGGGCTGCCCAGTCCAAGCCCTCGATGTTTAAAGGTTAACGTGCCCAAAAGGTCCGCATTTGCCTATCCAAGGGGGTTTTTCTTTTGGGCGATACAACTTGCAAGAGAATCATTGTATGGCACTCCTTTCAACATACTGGAATATGAGTGGTCCTCTTGTACGTTGTATCAAAAGTTTAAAACAATAATTACAATAATAGTAATATTAATAGTTTTAGTTTTAATAATAATTTTAATAATTTTAAATTTAATTTAAATTAAAAATTAAAAAAATGTCGCCACGTGAGGGTATAGCGGGTGGAAGAAGCAATAGCAGACAGGCCGGCAGCTCTGGGCCTCGTGGTGACAAATACATGGAGACTAATGGAATGCGAGTAACTATATTGACTGTGGAAGGTGGAAGTATCTATTACCATCCATTTAAGCAATATGAACCTCGTCGAGGACAATAGGACATACTTAAGATTGATTGTCCTATTACCAACCACTTAAGCAATCTGACCTATATTTGGCAGTGGTAAATCCGGAAAATAATTATGACCGCGTTCGAAATAGGATTTCATGAGGATTGCAAAAAATTGCAACTTGTAATTTGCATTTCTCAATTTTATACAAAATTCCAAAGTGCAAAGTAACCTGTGACCCAAAACCGATCACATGCTCTAATGTACAAATGAGGTACATCTTCCCTTTCAAAATCTAGAAATTAGGCCTCATCGGAATTGGGGTAGTGGTTGGTAGTAGGACAACCAACCGTAGTGTGTCACAAATTTTGGAATGGAAGATGAAGCTTAGCGGAATTGAATACGAGTGAATTTCTTTTTTCTTTTTTGATTAAATTTATAATTTTTATGAATTTCCAAAGTGGTATGCCTAGAAAATACAAATTCATCTTTAAGTAGGGGTCATGAGCAATCCAAAAATTCTCTATAATCATTCAAAATCATCCTACAGTTGATAGAGAAATAACCTTGCAAAGAGATCATGATGATCATCATTATTTAATGCAAATATTTTAATATAATTTGGAGGTGTGAGGAAGAAAGTATGAGGGTCTAAAGTGATGCCCAATTAGCATTCTTGCAGCTCAAAAGCAAAGCACCAAAAATTGCATACTTTATGAATTTCCGATCAAGACGTACTTTGAGACACAATTCTCAAGAAGAGCCAGGGTGTCTTTGTTGCTAACCCAACAACTCAAATTTCCTCACTTTTTAATTCTAAAAGCCCTTTGGGGGCCTTATGGTCCTTTAGGGGTTAAACCGCCGTGCGTACACTCAATTCCACTCAACGAATCTATTTGATTGTAGTACTAAATTGCTTACTTCATTTCTTTAATTGCTTGGTCATCACTTTGTGAACTCATTATCATTCATTGAAGTACCTAAAATCGATCTACTTACACCCAATTTCACCTATTACTTCTTGTGTGTAGTGTCTACTTGAAGTGAGGTGAAATGGGGTCAGTTCATTAGGAGAGATATGGGGCCTCAAGAAGGCCCCCATTTCCAAACAACGAATTTCAACTGGCCGAGATTAAAATAATAATAAATTTATTGTTACCAAAATAAATAAATAAATAAAATAAAAATCCCAATTAGACGTGGTAGATTGTTTGCCACGTCAAACTGCGGTTTTTTAAATTATTATTTTTATTGGTTGTTGTCGGTTTACTGCTGATTAATAGTTTGACAAAGGGAAGGGGCCTTCTTGAAGCCCCATATCTCTAGGTGGAAGTGGAGGTAAATGATAGGATGTTGGATTGGGTCTTCGGTTGTTTTTTTCAATGATACAACCTACATGAGCACCACTGTGTGGCACTCCCTACATCATACTGGAATATGAATCGCCAAAAACAAAACAAAACAAAAAACAAAAAACCATGGTCCACCTTAGTACTACTATTAGAAATTTCATGTTTGGGCACCAAGGAATAGTGTCAAAGCATGATGCAAAAATCCGATATTGGCACCAAGATATAAATGCCAGTATGGACTTTGGACACCATAACTTTGACACTATTATTCCTTGGTGCCCAAAGACCACCCATTGTGTGTTGCACGGGCAAGCCATTTATTCCTCCCCATATTGAACAACTTATTGTTGTGACTTGCTATTCTAGAAACTAAGAGCCGTTTCATTTTGAAATCCAACACATATTTTAAAATAGCACATAGTAATACATACGGCCATGCAGAAAATTTGTGCCCGGCCCCAGTCAAAAGCATTTTTCTTCAAAAATAGTTGCATACATACTAGACCTCGCGTATCATATTCATTTGTCATGCCCGTACTGGTCCAACGATGGTAACTGAGCCAAAACTAAAATGGAGTGGTAGCTAAGCATGACAATGCCACTTCACTGTTGAAGTATACCAGCCATGCCAACTTTACAACTGAAGATGTTATGCATTTATTACTTTAAAAATATTATTATTATTATTATTATTTTTTCGATATACACGAATTGAATTTTTTTTGGCAACTCGCGGCAAATTTTTTAATGAAGTAGTGAGACGATTTCACAGTTGGGAATCAAATCGCCAACCTCTCCATTCAATTTGGGTACCTCACTACTATCACTTTGGTGGTTTAGGGTCATCTTGGACCTAAGTTGTTATGCATTTGAATTCATATATTCCTTTACTCATGCATACCGTAGTCAAGATCGACAAAAAGTAACTATAAAAAGCAAAACCCTAATTTGTAGGAAAACGATTTTTTTTCAAAAAAATATATTTTGTTTCGTCAAAAAGAGAATCTTAGATATTATCTATACATTCATACATACATATAATGTGGCATTTGTTGAAAAGCAATTTTCCAAAAAATATAATTAATTGGCATCACATGTTGACCCTGATGGCAAATTACGGAATTGCTCATTTGTCTTATACTATCCTCTATGGTCCTATATTCACAATTAGGAGGTTGATACGATAAGGACATGTCTATAATCACATATCAATCAAGCTTTAAACTCACATTTAATTTTGTGTTTAACCCCTTTAACAAGTGGACATTTTCAAAGTTTGGGTAAGCTCCAATGGTGTCAATTAATTTTTATCCTAGTTTTTTGAAAATATTATGTGAAATTGGTATGACGATACAGAAATCGGGATTCAGTTTTTTTTTTTTTAAATTTTTATTCCAAGTTTGTAAGTGGAAGTTACGAGGCTTTTTTTTTCTGAGAGAATGAGCAATGCGGGCATTGCTTAAAATAAACCTTAAAAATGATTTTCTTGCTTTGGACTACCAAAAGAATGCATGGTAAAACTTTCATAGGATGTGATCTTAATGATTTTAAGTTTATAGCGTTTGAAGTGAAAAGATGAAATGACAATTTTTTTGAACTTTTCTAATCGTCTCTGGAGATATGGGAAAAACTATTAATCTAGTAAAACAAATTCTTTAATTTTTTCTAAATGTTCAATTTGGTATTACATATTAAGAGCCAAAAACAAATTCACGAGAAAATAAATAGAAAGAGGCAAAAATGATGCTAAAACGAGTAAAAACCCACAATCCTTTAGAGGTTGATTTATATAATTAAATGAGCATTGTCACACCTTGTGCCACGACCCAACGTCATGTTTTCATCCCACAATTTCATCATGTCATGTTTTCATCAATTTCCGATTACAAGAGTTCAACGGGCTCCGTTCTAGTAATAATTAGATGAGAATCCAATTTTGCTAAATGAAGGCAACAATCACCTATACGTTATAATCTTTTCATGAGTTTTAGTGAAAATTTGAAATTGTTGTGATTGTTAATAAAATTCATATCCAATATATTATATATCCAAAAAAAACTTTATTTTTCTCTTACAATAAGTGTAAATTATAATAAAGAACATTATAGTGAATGAAAATCACATGTATTTATGAAATCATGAATAATTTTAAGGATTTTGAAAGGACTCGATTTTAAAATAAATAAACTAACTAAATCTTATGAATTGTAATTTTTTAGTTGGACTCAAATGCAATTATAGTGATCATATAGCAAGCTTTTTTTTTTTCTTTAAATGCAAGGGAAAAGAAAGAAAATTTTAAAGTGCACTACTAAAGTTCATTTTCACTACATTTTGAGTACATTTTAACCCTTTAGTGCCTAGGGTGGTTGTGCAGAAACCACAATTTTGCTGGTGATGTTTCTTTAAAACTCTCTTTGTTGAAATTAGGGATACTATTCATAGTATCGAACCATATGATTGTAAGCATGGCTTAACCCCTCAAGGCCCAAGGGAATTTTGTACTATTTGAAGAAATTGAACTTTGACTGCAATTATCTCTTGTACAACAAACTTAAGTGAGAAGATGATTTGTACTTCAAAATTTCCCACATTAATATTAACATTGCAATGTATTTTTTTAATGTTTCTAATGTAGTTTTTGAACAAAATGAGTTTTAAAAATGACCTGAGGAACAAGTTAGAGGACACAATATGTCCTCTTGGGCCTTAAGGGGTTAATGAAACAAGTGTCAGTTAAATCTTGGTAAGATTCAACCGTTGGATTGAAAGATTATAGTATGTCTTTGAACCGTATAATGCACACTCAAAATTGAGATTTGGGGGGTGTGTGACTTCAACATTACTGTAGCTTAATAGCAGGTTCGGCAACCTGTTGCCTAATATTTAATTAAAGTTCAAAAAGTAGGTTCGACACCTAAAAATAGTATAATAATAATTTCGGCAATTTAATTTTTAATTTTTTTAAAATTCGGCTTATTATCATGCATAACTCTTGCATTGGTTGACAAATAAGATGTGAGTGAAAAGCAAGGAATGCTATGTGCTTTATGCAAGTGGAGTGGAATTGTATCCAACAATGCATATGGGATATGTAGACTTTGAGGTGAAGCACCTCTTCATTTTTATAACACGTATAACTTTTGCATAAAGTCTTCAAATGACATAAGATTTGTTGGAGGTGAAAGATTATTTTATTTTAAAACTTTTCTTAGATCAATATAATTCCAAAAAATTTGATCTTTTATGCACAAATGAGCTCCGAAAAACTGTTATGAACGCATTTTAATTTTTTGACCTTTACCCGGCTGCAATGTTTTGTCCATATCTTTTGCATAAAGACTTATTTTGACACAAAACTTGTTGGAGGTGGAAGAAGGCTTGATTTCTCAACTTTTGTTAGTTAAACACAATTTTATAAAACTTCATCTTCTATGCTCAATTAGACTCCAAAAATCTGTGTACAACACATTTCAAAAGCTAGAGTCTTACTACTTCTTAACCCATATTCTTTGTGGAGGGATGTAAATGAACTTGATTATAAGAGCAACACCTTCTCTCCACAAAAATTCACACACGCTTCCAAACTAAGTAAAAATCTAGTGGAAAGTATTAATTTCTTACATTTCGGCAATTTTGAAAAATAATTTATATTACATTCGGCAAAAAATGCCAATAATATTCCGAATTTTTAGGCATCTATTTTTAGAATTAGTTTTTGCCGAATATGCTATTAAACTACGGTAAATAGAATTTGGGTTAAATTTTTCAAAAATAAAAGTGAGGATGTTCAGCAATGGCCTGTGTCAACACCTCTTCATTGCAATCTTTCATGTCAAGAACAAACTCATACATAATTATTGTGAATTTTATAAGTGGGAGTGACTTATCCGTGTACGGTTTAGGACAAAATTTATACGTTAAAATAAGAAAGGAGTTGGTACATTGATGAAGATCAAACTATATACACTAATGGAACATGAATAAGAGAACACAATAAAAAAAATATACAAGATAACAAACTTGCAAACACGAGAAATACCACATAGTAGGTGTGTTGTATTTTGAGGTGTTTGCAGTATTTTGGTGTTTTGTACATAGGTATTTGGATAGCTAAGAAAGTCAAATTTCAAATTTTCTTTTTGCATCATTTAAAAGTTGCACCTTTAAACTTCAAACATCGGACTGAGATGGTTCACAAATTTTCTAGCATTTCATTTTTTAATGATCTAGTGACGACTTAGTGGTTACTTGGGCACTAAAGGGTTATAGTTCATTTTCACTACATTTTTGAGATTGAAGACCTTGCATAAAATCCAACATTACTTTGAGTGACTCAAAATCAATTTGAAGAAGTAGCAAGAACAACCAAAAATCATCCATTTCCTTCAAAATTTCTTGAAGTTTGCATTCACACCAATAAACTGTAGCTACATTAATTACTACATAGCAGGTTTGGGTCTACAACTTAAGATATATTTCAAACTTCATGAAAATCCGAATCTGCTTACTTGGAAACATTTCATAGAAAATACTCCCTCCGTCCCAAAGTTATTGTCAAACTTGTTTGCTTGATATTTCTTTGAGCCAATTGAAAGAAACATGATTAAAAAAGATTCCAAATTATGTCACTAGAATGATTGAAGAACATTGCATGTGTTCATTGCAACCTAAATAAAATTAGTCACAAGGAAGTATTTTTTTGACCTACTTAAAAAAGCACTTTTAAACATGACTTTCAAACATGACAAACTTTGGGACGGAGGGAGTAGATTATTTATTTATGTTTCTTTTGAAAACGAACCATGTTCATAGATTGTATTTTTGCTTACTGTGTGAAACCAGAAAAGAAAAGAAATATTAAAAATATGCATGGACACTTGACCTACGGCAAGTCCGCTAAAACTCTTTTTTATTTTATTTTTTAAATGAAAGTGTTGCATAGAATTGTAGTACATGATTCAATAAAAATTGTGATGGAAGTCATTCTTCCTCGCAAGAGAAAAAGGACTACCATTGATAGTAGTATATATGAAAAGGAAAAAAGGAATTCCGAACGTCCCTTAACTATTTATAAAAATGAAAGTGGTGCGTAGAATTGTAGTACATGATTTGATAACAATGGTTATGGAAATCATTCTTCCGGCCTCGCACAAGAAAAGGACTATCGTAGTAGTATTTATGAGGGGAAGGAATTCCCAACGTCCCTTTAGAGCGGGCGGGCCACGATTTGCACAAAATAAAGCCGCGAATCAAGAGTCCATTTGTTTCGGTTTGTTGCGAGCCCACAAGGGAGCGAGCCCCGCGAATCAGGAGTCCACAAGAGGAGTAAATTTCCTCACCATCATTATTTCGTCAGTGTCCCAACAGGTGCCTCCATAATGGTAAGCCCTGGCCCCCCTCAAGTCACGCTCCCTCCCGCCTGCAATCATGCAACAATGAGCGGCATCGCAAAATGTATGTTAAATTCTAAGCGGTCCATGACTCCATGCATACAAACTCTACTTCTTAACCCCTAAACGTACCAATCCTTTGAACAAAAGTAGATTCTAGTGTCAAAAGTAAATATTAGCATGGCTTAGATGTACATGAGGTGTACATGAGAAGACCATTGCAAGTATAAAATCTACCCAACAAATTTGACATACTTGTAGTTGGAGGCCTCTCCAATATTATCAATAGTTCTCCATCACAAGAGATTTATTGTAATTGGTAGAGAATTTAATAGGCTCTTAGAGGTGACTTGGATGAAAATCATACAAGGTTGTATGAGAAAGTTACAAGGCTTCGAATTTGTTCATGATCCAGTTTCTGGAGGCTGGGACGTTTAGGGGTTAGTTCTTAAATGGCCCGAATGTCCTTTGCGGCCATATAGTATATTCTATATTAAGTGGTATTTGATCAAAATAACAATGACTAGGGCTTCTTTTTTCTGGCTTCATGGAGGCAGACTTTGATGTCGTGGCACAGTCACAGTGGTTAAAATCTGGAGGGATCACCTTCTATTGAATGCATGGAGCATGGCTATAGTGAAAAAAAAAAAAAAAAAAAAAAAAAAAAACCCTAACGATGACCAAACAATTTGAGTACAAAGCAAAATTAATAATCATGATGATATGTATATGACAATATATCATAATTCATATATTAAACCACCATTGAACAATTATAGGGAAAAATACGGGTTGTAAAGAGGAACCCCGAGGGCCTTTTGAGGGTTAATCCATAAAGGACCAAGAAGCTCAAATTAGGTTTCATGTTTTTTTTTAACAATTTTGAGTACGTCTTATTTGGGCCACCTCTTGTTCAAATATATTTGTTCTTTTCACCAACACATGCAATGATCTTCAGTGGTTTTGGTGATATGAAATTTGGGTCACATCTAAATAATATTTTTCACATTATGATCAATTGAATTAATCATTTTAAAATTGTAACTTCTTGGCCCTTTTGAAGGTATCCCCTAAAGGTCTAGAAAGCCCGTTTGACTATCAACATTTTGTTGTATTTAGAATGGTCCCTCATCTTCATTGGTCTATAATCAAAAGTAAAGTTGAAATTCATGTTGCCATAGTTTTAATGAGCTATTGGAGTTCCAATTTGGAGCCTCTTACTTAGAACAAATGTTAAATATACGCTGACGTATCTGTTGTCCCAAGGGACCGTTAAGGGTTAATTGCTTGCAAGAAGTTTCCCATCATGAATTTTCTTTTTGAAATTTTTGAGCAAGTGGTACTTAGCGAAACAAATATTTTAGCACTTCCATCTAGATTTGGATGAAACATACATAATGGGATGAAAAACTGTTTTTAATGGATGAGAATAAGTCAAATCAATGAATTGTTGACGATAAGCAAATGAGTTTTTTTTTCTTCAAATTTAGCGCTTTCCAAATAAATACTTTCGCTTTTTGGCTATATTTCGCAAGCTAAAAAAAGTTGTTCTCCATGGTTACCAACCCGTGTTAACCAAATCATGAAATATTTTACAATACTGTACCATGTGTGGAAGGCAAGTCTGGCACTTTTATTATTTAAAAAAAAAAGATTCGACACAAGGAATACTCGAGAATATTCTTCAACATGCCATTTTCACTTTATGAAAAATCATTTTCCAAGCATTTGGGCTTTTATTTCTAGAAATGTTTTATGAAGGCCATGCACTCCACCTATGGTATGCCTTTCAAAGAGACTATCTATCGTGTTCAATAAAAAACACTTTTGCTAATATAACCCTTTTTACACTATTAGATTTTGAATTGGCATATTTGAACTTAGGGTTTTCATTTTCTACTTCATTCATCCATCTTAGTCTCAAGGCTTTTGTTGTAGCTATCTTCATTCTTCTCTTGTCGTTCTCTTGTTTACAAACTCTCGATTTGTTTGGAATTTTTTTTTGAGTTTGGATAAAAGAGAGTTATGAGGAAAAAAACAAAAAATAATAATACCATGGCCCTTTGAAACCTTGATTACTCTGATTTTTTACAAAAGAAGTTGGATCATTTCAGCTACTTCCGAGAAGAGACACTAAGGGTAGGATAGACCTTAGCTATATTGTATTTGGAATCTTTTGAAAATTATATTGGGACAATTTTTGGTTGTTACGATATAAAGATAAAACTTATGAATAAAAATGAAAAAAGATTAATAAATTGCTATTAAATTAATTTGGAAAATGAAAAGAAAGACATAGTTCACTTGGAACATATAGCCTATGGTGTTTTATTTAACACAAATAGTATCATGAATTACATCCTAAAATCCCCAATCTAGCCCATCTATAGAAGCCCTTGATTTGGTCACAAGTAGTCAATTTTGGATTTCTTGGGGATCACAAGTTCGCTAGGGGAGGGGGGGGGGGGGGGTTTCATAACTATTTGAATGGAAAGTGAGCGGCTATTGATCATTTCAGCTTAGACCATGCTATCTATGTCTTTGAAGCCTGGATAGACAAAATACCCTCAAGAAAGTCTTTATTGAGTATGGCCTTTGGGCCACCCCATGATTAGAATGAAGGATGGCGAATGTTATGATTATTTATACATTAAAGGAGGTTGTTTTGTTTTGTTTTATTTCGTTTTATTTTTGTTTGTTTTATATATTAAGTTGATTTCTCTCCATTGTGCGTCCACCCGCCAAGTTCTTAGTACCATCAAAAGCTCTCAACAAGGAGGGGTGCACGGAGTTTGTTGTGTTGTTTGGACCTACGTGGTGAAAGTCATGGATTTTTAATCAATTTTTTTTATGATAAATTAAATTAAATTCTGGATAAACTATTCTAATAAAAAAAGCACATAGACCAAATAGAATGCATAGGGAACGTACGGGAACCGGGACAGGAACATAAAGAATGTACGAGAGCATAGGGATCTATTGAAGCATGGGGATCTATTGAAGCATGGGGCCCACAAGGAATGCACTAGGAGCACAAGAGACACGTGGAGAACGGAAATAGAAAGAACATTTGGACCAATGATGTAGGGCCATATTAGTTATTATTATCAATCATTTCAATATTTTTTTCCCTCACAGAAGGGTATTATTCCATTGTAATGAGATTTTCCACATCATATTTTGACAGGTGCATGTTACCCTAATTCAATCACAAGATGATATGTGGCACTTTTGATTAAAAAAAAATTATGTTGAAATTGACTATGATGTAGAGTACCAATTGCATATCCATATGTCATGATCACTTTTGACATAAATTTGACATACTTGCATTTGGAGGCCTCTCCAATGTTACCAACATCTTCTCATCACAAGCAATTTATTTTAATTGGTAGAGAATTTAATAGGCTTGCAAAGGTGACTTAGATAAAAGTCATTCAACATTATATGAAAAAACTACGAGGCTTTGAATCTGTTCATGATTTAGTCTTTGGACTCTGGGATGTTTAGAGATTAATTATTTAACAAACCTCGGTAACAAGCGACATTAATTCTAAATTTATATTTTAAATGGAGAAAAGGAACCTCTACCATGTGCAATTCTTTGATTTGAGAATAGATCAAGAACAAAATAGATATGAATATTCAATGTAAATAAGTAAAATGCTCATGGTTAGTGCCTTATAACTTTCAAAATAGATAATGGAAGTGTGCATGTTGATCTTTTTAACCCCTAAAGGACCAATCAACCATATTGTGCTTGATTTTTGGTCAAAGGCCCCAAAAATCAAGTGTCTTAGCTTTATTGTAGTTGGTGTTTTCATTAGATGTTTAAGTTAAGTTATGATACATCTTTTGACCGTTGGGATTGGAGAATAAACTTCATTTGAAGCTTTTCCACCGTTGAGAACTTTGAATTTTGAGTGTCCAAAATACAAAGGGCTTTCTAAAGATGTTTCAATCATAAGTCTCTTTTAATTTCTTCACCTTCAATTTTTTACTCCATGTAAATATAACTTTTATCTACCTTAAATATAATTTTTGATATTAAATTTGACAAAAAAATATTTATTTTGAATTTTTACCTTGTTTACATCATAAAATTTGTAAATATTCAAAATATCTTCCAATCATGTTGAAAATTTTGTCATACCTTCATAATGTCGATGATTATCTATGAAAAATTATAAATCATTCAATGTGATATTTAAAATATGAATATTATAGTGCTTTGACTTTTACAAAAGAGGTGAGGACCTTTAGGGGTTAAGTGTTCATGATTGTTAAGGATAAACCCTAAAGATACTCACATTTAGGTTTAATGTAGATGGCAGCAAAATGCTTAATTTCTTTTTAATTTGAAATGTATTTGAATAGTACAAACCTAGAGGCCTATTTTCTTCAATTGGTATAAAGCCAATCCTTTCAATTATAGCTAGTTATTGTACTCTTCAAGCTTTTACAAAGAGAAAAAAATTAGAGATGGAGTTTGAAAAATCTGTTTAGGGCCTTGTAGAGTTTGGTGTGGGTGTGTTGAACAAACAAATACTTCTCTTTTTTATTTTATATATATATATATATATATATGTGTGTGTGTGTGTGTGTGTGTGTATGTGTGTGTGTATATATTATTATTTCAATCATAATTACACAAAATGCCAATTATTGTAAACTTTCTAATTTGTAAACGCTTAATCCCTAATGGTCCCGACAACCATATTTTGGACATTTTTGGACTGCTTTGAACTTCAAAGAGCTGTAACTTTGCATCTAGTGTCCAAATTCAATATTTTTTTGTTTGAAAATCAGTATTTGCTCTTCTAGTTTGTGTGATAACTTTCAGATCAATCCAAGATGTACTAAATTTTTGGGAATCATTCTAGCACACGGGTTCAATTTTTGTTCACCAAATTACATTTTAATGGTTGCAACATTAGGGACTTGTTTCTCTATCATCCAATTTTTGTTTTTGATAAAAAATTTGGATTGCATTTCCTTGAAATCTAGTTATTATGTAAAATCTTCATGACAAACCAAGTTGTTTTGAATGTTTGGGAATCATTCAACGTTCAAAATCTAGACGCTTTTGCTTACAATGAACTTTGGTGGTATGTGATCAAGTTTGTGCCGCATAGAATGACAATAAATTTGAGTTGAGACCTAGTGTGAAGCCCTTCGACCCTATTTGCTGAATTCAAGCAATCCTATTATTGAAATTTTTGAGGTTTAGGCGGGGCAAACAATCGGGCCCTAATGCAAAATGGGCAACATACATACAACATGAGACTCCGGATAATTTCCTGGATAACTATAAAATCAATTGTGAAAACAAACAATTGATTAGCCTCCCAAATCCTAGTGTAGAGCCCTTTGACCCCATTTGTCAAATTCAAGCAGTCCTATTGGTTAAAATTTGTGAAGTTTAGGCTGGGTCATCAATCAGGTTCTAATGTAAAGTGGGCAACAATGATTTTTTTTCTAATTTTCCTACGTAGACAGCTTTTTTCACTATACTTTGATAATACATTTGACTACTCACCTGATTTTTTCAAAGTATTTGCCTATTTTTCCTTTCGTGTTTTCATATATCCTTCAATTGTACATCAAATGTAGCACTTGGGCTATTTTTAGCTGAAAATCACTGGTGGGCAACACACACATAACTTACATACAGCAGGAGACTCTGCATAAGTTTACGAATAACCATAATACTTAATCAACAGTTGATTAGTCGACCGGAATGATCCTCTCTGGCAAAGTGCTCGATTCCCAAAGTCACAAAAAGCATGAAGATTTTTTGTACCATTGATTGGCTCACAACCCATGTGGCTGCAACTGGGGACATGGTGTACCCAATTAATTAAGTTAACCCAACTTGATTACAGTACCCTTAAACTTAGTTAATTAATTATTTAGTACGCAAGAGTAGTCTAACCCAAGCCACATCCCCCATTGGGCGGTAGCCACTCCCGTAACGCCATGTTGACTCCCCCCAGAAACGGTTATTTCGGTTTCTGGGCCACAGCCCCCAAAAGCTGATGTGGCCTGCCAAAGATTAACTATTCACCCGCTGGACTCATTCTCTTCATCAATACCGTAACACCATAGCAGGTTCACCACCTCGCGAACGAATATTTTTTTTTTTTGAAAAAATAAGGTTCGCCTCTCGAAAACTGAATTTCTCAATTTTCGTTTTTTAGCAAAAAATCAGTAAAAATGACCTTAAATAGCTTAGAAATGACAAAATATTTCAAAAACTAATTTTTTCTATTTTCGTTTTTCTGTCTTCAGAATTTTCTAATTTATACGTTTTTTATTTTTAGAATTATTTTAGGACGAACCTGCTATGGTACTACGGTATGTACCTACTGTGAAAGAAGCGGTTAGTAAGGGCCTCTTTACACTAGAGGCGAGAAGCTGTGAGGAGAGATATTTTAACCCTTAAACGTCAACCCAAGCCCCACGGACTTGGTTTAAAGGAATAATTGGAGACAGAAGTTTCATTTCTCAACCAAATCAAGCGAGACTTGTTGCGTTGAAAAGCTACTGAAAAAGCGATCAAGATTGCAAAATTTCGCCTCATTTGAGAGATTGTGGAATCGTTGGTAAGCAATCAAAGTTATCAAATTGAACAAGTTTTGAGGTTGGGGCAGCTGAAGTTCAGCGATGCGCAGTGCTACAATGCTACAGTGCTGCCAGCAGTGCACGGCAGAGCCGTTTTTGATTTGATTTGATTTTTGCAAAAAAGTTTAGATTCTTTTCGAGCTGCCCACCCAGGACCCCAATTGTCGTTTAAGGGTTAACCAATGAGAAATTGATCTTCTCAGTTTCTAGGCCTCCTATTGGCAGAAGTTTCTTGCTTCTATTGTAAAGAGGCCCTAACTTCGTATACGATATTCAATTAATACATTTTCTGTAATGCGTTAGAATTATTAATCCTCTTATTTGAAAAGAATTTATCAACACTTGAGCAATTTATAATTAATAATCAAAACTAAAATTATGACTGTAACTAGAATTATGACTGTTTCTTTTTTAACCTTTTAACACACATTAAAAAAATGGGTTAAATACTGGACTGGAAAAGTGATGGGGAATGTTTCCCTTCTCAATAGAGATAAATCCTCGAATAAGAGCACTGTGGAAAAATTGGGGATTTATCTCTATTGAAAAAGGAAACACTCTCTATCACTTATCCAATCTGGTAGTCCAGTGTAAATGAAATGTGTGTTTTTTCAGGTTCAGATGATGCACCCGTTTCAAAAATGTGTTGTGAAATGTCTAATGAATCACAAAAAGTGGAGTTGATATACATAGGAAAGTTGTAAATGTCAATTTGCAAATCATATATGTACGGTTGGATTTATCATATTTAAAAAAAATTATTCTTCAAAGTTTACTTTTCAAAACAAATTGTAAAAATCCCAAATTAACTCAAGGATCCTTAAATTCCAAGGTTTACTTTCAATTGAAATATCCCAAATTAACATATTTTAACTAAAAAATATTGTAATGAATTTGGATTAATATGCATTATGAGACAATATAATTTTAATTATTTGATTCTACTTATTTTGGAGAATCATTTTTAAGATTTGACTTTTTGAACTAAAAATGAAACTTGACATAAAAAAATTCTTTTTATTTAAAAAAATTCACAATATCTTAATTGAAAATCCATATTGTACAAATGGTAGCCAATGAGCACAAGAACTAAGAGAACTTTGAATGAATGATACTAGCATTGCATATAGTGAAGAAATGCTTGAGATATCATCCAGAGTCCAAATAATGGACGCTGGCATGTCAAGTTACGGTTAAATGCACTAATCGACAAGAACGTATAAAAACTTGACCAATTTGATTACGAGAATTGGAACCATAGTCAATAGAGCCTCTACCTTAAGGAATGATTAAATTTTGTTTTAACCAGTGTACATTTGAGAAGAACATGTATAAATATTCATGACCAATTTAATAATAAGAACTATAATCTAGAACTTTGATAAGTCGCATACCTACTTTAAGATACAAATTCATTAGTAAAAAGGGTGGTCTTTGGACATTAAAGCATGGTGCCCAAGGCTCATATTGGCACTAACTTGGTGCCAATATAGGCCTTCGAAAACATGCTCTCCCGCTATTCTTTAGTGCCCAAAGACCCCCTTTTTAGCACTACCTTTGTTCCGAAATAAAAAAAGTCTCTTGGAAATACTACTTCCGGTTTAAAAAGGTGCTTTTTTATTTCGGAACATATGGAGTAATAACTAGAACTTTTGCATAGAGTATTCAAACAACACATTCTTTAGTGCGTTAAAATCCTCAACAAGAATATAAAACAACTTGACCAATGCGGGTCCGACCAATGTGATAATAATAATAATAAGAATATTAATAACTAGAACTATGGTGTGTATTGTCCCTACCTTAAAGTACAAATCCACTAGTAAAAAGGGTGGCCTTTGGGCAACGTTAGAGCGTGGTGCCAATATGGAACTCGAACACCATGCTCTGACGCTATTCCTTGGTGCCCAAAAATCACTTTTTCCCTTAGCAATTCAAACTTTTGCATAGAGTATCCAAATAAGACATTCTTTAGTACGTTAAAATCCTCAAGAACAACTTGCCCATTGGCGTGTGGCAATGGCCTGATGTGGGTACCGGTGAGACACTATGTGTGACTTACATCTAACTCATTTTATGTGTGCGAGAAATTCCGTCTTCAACACCATGTATATAGTTGCAGCCATGGTGCCTATAACACCATCTAATTTTTTTGTAATTTTCCAATCGGTTTTCTTCTTACCAAAAGGAATTTTCTCAATAATCACACTATTTTTGGAGGTTTCTATAATCTCGGTTTCTAAGCCTCCCATTGGCTGAAATTTCTGTCCTCACGGCTTCTCGCCTGTAGTGTAAAGAGGCCTAAGAAAGAGAAAGAAGAAATTTCAGCGAATGAGAAATTGGTCTGAATCTCGATTTCTAAGCCTCCCATTGGGTGAAAAATTTCTGTCCTCATGGCTTCTCTTCTCGCCTGTAGTGTAAAGAGGCCCAAGCTGAAAGAGAAAGAAGAAGTTAGAGTAAAACTATGGTGACCAGAGCGGTGGCTGGCAGACGGAGAGTAAAAAAGAAGCAAAAAATTCTAACAGTGAGAGGAACTCAAAGGGACCGAGGGTGGGGGTGATGTGAGACGTTGTTGGAGCCCAGTGGGCAGGCAGGCTGGGCTGGGCCCTCGCCAGTGCCTCCGTGCTTCCGGTCTGTCTGTCTGTCTGTCTTGTTGTTTAGAACTTGCTCCTCGATACGCGCACAAAACCCCGGCGCCATGGCTTCACGCTCCCCATCCTCCTCACTCACTCACACAAACCAGCCACCTGCAGGAACCAAACTCACTCACTAGCTAGCTCGCCCTCGATCCATCACACTCTGATCGATCATTCATTCTGCTGCCTCTGTTTGTTGGAGCGTTGCCTGGAGTCGAAGTGCGTGCATGACGACAGATACATGTATATATATCATCTGGATTTTATTCAGTTGGTAGCTGAGTCGGCGTGACTGGGCTCTTTGTCGTTTTTGATTCCGGGGATCTTATTGGATTCCTGCATGATGAGCTAGGCGGAGGTAACTTGCACCGCAAGGAAGAAGCGTGTGTCTGAAGCAGCTAGCTACTCAGGGAGGGACCTCATCTTAGTGACTGTCTGTGAGAGAAGATGCCTTGATTAATTGCGTTCATCGAGGGTATGTGTGTGTTTGTGATCAGACGTGCGTTCTAGTCTTTATGTCACCGTGAGAGCGAGCGAGAGAGAGAGCGAGAGAGAGGCGCAAGCAAGTTAAGCGCGGAGGATATCCGTGGATCGACGACAGTTTTTTTGGTGTGCAAGCCACCGCCAAGTTGCCTTACACGTTTCCCGTCTTACTACGTACCGCTTGAGACTTGAAAGGTTTGTACACGTGACCCGTACACTTTGCTACCAGTTGGTGAATAAAAAGGGGTCTGGATCAGGTGAGTGAATGAACGAATGAATGAATTCAAGAACACTCTTCGGTCTCGATGTGTGTGTGTTTTCTCTGTGGGAAAGAAAGAAAGAAAGGAAAAAACACCAACGCCATTGTAAAATTTGTAACGTACTCAAGAGTCTTCAGGAGAAGTTGAAGGCCGGATAACAGATCAAAACTGGCAGTCAGTACTCACCGAAGATCGATCTCTAGTTTGTGTGATTTGCGGTAACATTCATGCATGGCATGACTAGGTTCGGAATCGATCAGGAGTAATTGACTCCATGAGAAAGAGCAGACGACCTGAGACTTTCTAATTAGCGAATGAAGAAAGTTCAAGCACTGTAATACTAGTACGTGTGCACAATATTGGATCTTGAGCCGTGACCTCAAAATGGCTGAGATCTTGTGACGAAAGTAGTAAGTGAAGCTTTTTTCCTTTTGCTATTTTAACTCCTGAGAGTTTAATCAATTACCGTGGAGAGTAGTGTTGGTCAACATTAAGGTGAAATGAATATACACCGTGTGTACGGTTTTGAAATAATGTCATACGATAACGTGGCTGTATATAGAGGGTCAGTCCAGAGAGGAACTTCAAGCAATGTGATCCGCACTTTACGTGTAGCACTTATCAAATCCTGGCAACACTCTAGTTGATACGCAGTACTTACTAGGAGATTGCTTTAATATGAAATAAAAGCAGGGCTGGTTGGATCAGCATCTTCAGGAGCCTGTTTCCATGGAATCGATTCACTGAGAGAGCCAAAGAATCAAGATATTAAGGTACATCACCCGGGTAGATTAAGGACAGATATGTCGAATTTTAGCACCGATTAATTAGTGATTTGTTGATCAATGAGTTTGACAGGTTTCTGTTCTCCGGTCTGCAATATTCCGTGAGAGATTTTCTCATTTCATGCTATTTAATTAAGGAATGAGCCTGTCAGCTAGTCCTTCGAAGATTCGATAAATAGAAACTCCTGTCGATTAAATGTTTTTAAGAGGAAGACAAGTCTACAGATTTCAGGCTTCAGAATCGAGATGTGTGGTTAATTAACTCATTTTTTTTCTGGTTGAGGTACAGTTTGTCTGCAATGGGGGAGCTTTTTTGGGAAGAACCCGCTCTTACCCTCTAAGAAAGTTGCAGTACTATGGTACCAAGTTACGAGTTCTCGACAAATTTGGGCTTTCACAAGCCTAGAATATATAAATACATAATTATCCAGGAACCAGGGGAGTTTTGATCATACGGTAGTTCAACTGCTCTCAAGTATCTATGAACCAGCTGCCTGTATGTACGTTTCTAAAAACGTATGGCTTGGGCACCTCTTTTTGATCCCATTCTTCAGCATCTTGGCAGTGAGAATTAATGTGATCCGGTGTAAGGCAACCCAGAGAACTATACTGTATAAACCCCTGATTGGGTGAAATTCTCCATCAAAAACTGTAGTCGATCTCAGTTGTTCTGATTCGTACAAAATGCACAAGAGAGAGTTCTAAGCCATAGAAGTTAAAACGAATTAGCGTGTGCAGAATATCTCTAATGAAACTGTCCTTAATTTGGTTCTGATACTTTCTGTCTGTCTGTCTGCAGGAACGAGCCTTGTAATTTATTCAGAGTTTGCAATGAACAACAACCACAGCAGCGCTCCGATTCCGGTGGGTTTCAGGTTTCATCCAACTGACGAGGAGCTCGTGGGCTATTACTTGCACGGCAAAGTGGGCAGGGCGCAGCGCGACCAGCTCATCCAAGAGTTGGACCTCTACAAAATCGAGCCTTGGGACCTCCACGGTAAACATTTAGCCCAAGTACATAAAATTTTCTAAGTCTATTTCATCATATTTTGATCCGAAACCAAAAGAGGACGTACCAGTAGTCGATCTGCATGAGGGAATAATCATATATTCTTGAACGAACGGATGATTGACTCACTGACAGACGGAGTGCCCGGATCGATGTTACGTAAGATCAGGTCTCGATGGTATTGAATTTGTATGTGGAAGTGCACTGACAAGGAAGGATTGATGTGATGTTGGGCGTGGATCAGAAGTATGGAGTAACTACTCAGGCAACGTTTAGGAATCTTATTAATGTTGTTGTAGTTACTGTTAGAGGCAAGTTTCATGGGTTTGAGAAGTTGTGCATGATGATGAAAGTAGGTAGCACGAGTGGAAAACTGGAACTTCAGTTGGGTTTGTCTCATACCCAAGCATGAAGTTGTGATTGTTTTCTTGAGGTGAAACATGAACAATTTTGATTGGTTAGGGAGAATTTTTTTTCCATGAAGAAGTTTTGGGCTTGAGAATCTATATACTTCATGACAAGTTCTCCACCAGTTTTTTTTCTTAAATTCACTTGAAATATGAAACTTGCTCCCTGAAATCCCTAAAAACATGTTTTCAGTGAGATATTTCACCCATGGAACTTGGCTCTTATGTAAGATCAGTGGGATTTAATATGTTACTTTATGGATGGTGGGAGTGACAAGGAATTGGGATCGGGGATGATCAGAAGTGTGCAGGATCGGGGACGACGCGGCGGAGGCGCAGAGCGACTGGTACTTCTTCAGCCACAAGGACAAGAAGTACCCGACGGGCAACCGGGCCAACCGCGCCACGGCGGCGGGGTTCTGGAAGGCCACGGGGCGCGACAAGCCCATCCACATGGCGCAGCAGCACCGCCACGTGATCGGCATGCGCAAGACGCTGGTGTTCTACAAAGGCCGCGCGCCGCACGGCCAGAAAACCGACTGGATCATGCACGAGTTCCGCCTCGACGAAGGCCCCGGCGTCGTCCCCAACTACGTACGTCGTCCGATCCTCAACTCTCTCGCCTCGCTTAATTAATTTTACACTCCTGATTCTGAACTTCCATGCATGCACCTAAATCGTTTCTCATTCTTCTCTAACTAATTACAGGATCATTCATGCACGTAGACTGGGAGAACGTTACTCAGGCAACGTTACAGCACGTTTAAGAGCCATAATGCAGTTGTCCCTCTCTATTATAACATGTTATGGGAGCCTCAATTAACTTCAAAGACTAGTCACAGAAATGAATTTCCACTTAATGTCACATGTGTAATGCTTGAAACTATTACATGGGGTAGACTGTGTTGTGATAGCCGTTCCCTAACAAACATAGCAATCAGCGTGTGATCCTCGTAGTTAACTAGGGCACTTTCTATGAAGCCACACTGTTGGCATCCTTGTGGTGTGAATTTTAGCGGTTAGTGTGGAGTTCGGGGACCAGACAACCAATAGTCTGGCGGTGAGTGTTTCTCAAGTTGTTTCTAGTTCAAAGAAACGACACTGTCAGAGCTTTGGTGTCAGTCATTTTAACTCTAGTGACAGTACCCCCGGATCAGAAAGAGGTATCTAGTAGATTTCATGTTGTTTAGTTTAAAGAGACAACAGTACCGTCAGAGCTTTGGTGTCAGTCATTTTTAACCCTACCTTTCTACTAGTACCCGTACACCCGGATCAAAAAGTAGATTTCATGTACAGTATGTTGTGTGTGTGAAAGCTAGTCTAATTCATTGCAAAATGTTGTGGTGCAGGAATCAGATGGGTGGGTAGTGTGTCGCGTGTTCCGGAAATCGAAGAACTTTAAGACCAAGAGCCAGGACGACACGTCGTGCTCGTTCGAGAAAGACGGGTCACAGCAGCCTGGACATAGTCTGCAGCTCCCGGAGCTTCTGAGCCCCCCTTCCCATGCGGCGATGAAGCTCGTGTTCAATGGTGAGCATCTCACGTGCAAGCAGGAGATCAGCGTGGAGGACTACGCCGGGACGCCGATCCACGACGTCGTCAGCAGCAGCAGCTATTTCCACGACCACGGCCCGGCTCTCGTTCACCAGCACCTGCTGCCAGTCGGCGACCACATTCAGAGCAGACTGGCGCCGTGCTCGTCGTCCACGTTCCGGGAGTTTTGCAGCCGGTCGTCTCGTCCTGCAGGCGAGTACTCCCTCGCCCCCTTCGACGACGCCCAATACGAAGATCAGTCGCCGTATTGGACGCAGTTCGAGCCCGGTCACAAGAGTACTGGAATGCGCCGTGACCAGACGTTGGCAGACATCACCTCTCACGTCGGACGCATGAAGCGGCAAGCCATGGACCATCACGAAACCAACTTGGTGCATCTGTGGAATGTATAGTAGATCGTCTGGACCTCCCCGTGAGATTGATTTGAAGCTCCAGGTATTTACTTTTCATGCAGCATTACGTGGCTATGAATAGACAACTACACTTATTCTTCTTATCAATTGATAGATGTGCATTTCGTCTGATACAGTTAATCACTTCACAACAACCTTTCGAGGACTAGAATCCAATTGCTGTAGTAACCGATTACGCTACTATGCTATTGCTAACTATTTTGCATAGTTGTGTGTACCAGCGTAAAGGAGAGAAGGACCTGGCTGTGGAACAACAATAAGAGCAAGGGATTAATTCACGCCGCAAGGAGGCCAGCGCTCAAGATCGATCACATGCACGAGTATCAACATCATCGAAGTCAGGAACGTCGCAGACTGCATTCATGAGTTTCTGCTGCAATTGGCTCACTAATTACGCAAACGATGTCTAGATACAGGTTGATTGCAAAGAGCGGGAGATTAAATTCGGAGAGATCGGTCATGTTGTTAGTACTGTCCGAGGTTATCAGATCGATCTACATCTGCATATTCAAGGTGTTTGTCAGTTGCTCGTCAGTGCGTTTTGGAAGGGACTGGTGCTAGCTAGGTAGTTAGTTGGTTAGCATTCCCTGTTTAGCTAGTACACAATCATACCATTTGTGGGCCTGCATGATTGACCCAGTTGTATTCATTAGTTTAACCCAAGGAGTTTCATTCTGTTGAAAGTTGAGATTGACATCAATAAAAATTGTTGGCACTTGTATATATATGAGCACACTGAAGCCGGCTTCATGGTAAACCACCCTACTTGTACCTAGTCACTATTTATAATGTATTTATCAGTGTCTTACATTATTATTAATGGCACAAATAGGGTGTCTTACATAATTATTATTAATGGCACTAATAGGGTGACTTCCTAATTGTGTCACAAATAGGTTATATGTATATTCTCTGCGGATAACAATTTATCATTTGGACTCCTATAGTCCTATCAATGGTTTTGGAATTGTAGATTTCGATTTCATCTTCCAACTCGGAGTTGGTGCTTATAACGACACTGGAAGAATGACATTCCTAGATAGAACATTCTAGAACGACATTTCAGTGTCATTCCGGCTTTGAAATGTTGTTGGAATGATGTGGTTAGAACATTTCAATGTCATTACGAATGTCGTTCAAAATTTCTATACCCATGTGTCTGAGTGACTGTTCAAATAACGACACTAACTGTGAATGACACGCCACTTAGATTAAGTAAACAACAACCAATATCCTGCAGTACAATGAAGTTTATGACACTTTGGAAAATGACAGAACCGTGTAGCTAGTTAGCGTCCATTAGAGCTCGAATCCGTCACCATATATGCCAGCCTCTGTTGCACATAACACAAGTTACCGCTCGTGATTAATTGATTTAGCCACAGGCTGCTGCATGTATATACAGTATGCAGCTAATATGAGAATTATAGAGAATATTTTAGCTCATGAAATGATCAGTGAAGTCCTCTCTGAAGTATAGCGGATCCTAATTATGTGTTTCTAAAAACTAAAGGTTAATGAGATGAATAAATTACTGCTCAGACTTTATCACAAACCCTACGTTAGGTTTGTGGATCTTTAAGAGCACCCCAAGGTTTGGGATCAAAGAGCGTTCGTTTGTGATTCTCAGAACTTTCTTCCACAGGGGTCCAGACATTTTCGCTAGGGTAAAAAGTGGATAGTTTGTCTTCATTTTTACCTTATTTAGCATTGTGACCAAAAGTGCAGATTGGGAGTCAGGGGTCAAACTTTGACTCCCTTTCTCGAACCTTTACTGAGGTAAATCACGGTTTACCGTGATAAAACCATGGTACTTTTGACGGGCATGGGGTAAAAAATCTACTCAAGTTTGGCCCTGGAGTCAAATTGTGAGGGTTCCCTATGTTCCTCAGTAGTGTTTTGAACGTTTTCCAATTTTCATCCATGTACTTTCAGCTTAAGAACACAGAATAATTACAAAGAACACAATCCATATCACCAAGAACAAAGTCCCTAAGGTGTGAGAATGAATATTTGGGTTGAAATTAAGGGGCTCATCACTGGCCCGAATCACTGACCATAGGATCAAGAGCTTTAGCCCCAAGGTAAAAATTGTGTGCTTCTAGGGACTAATGAGAGAAAGAAAAAAAAAATGCTAATGAGGAAAGTTATGTGGTCCCTCCACTAGTAGGATTTTGGTTCATTATAATTGGTCCTTGTGATTTAAATGGCCCAAGATCAATTGTTTTGAAGGCTGATTGTCATTAATGGGCCTGGAGGTAGAAACCCTACGATATTAATTCCACTTCCGGGTCCTCTATAACCTTCACTAGTGATTTTCAGCTCAAAATAGCCCTATCACAGTATCACCACACTTAAATAATTTTTATGAAGGATTTTTCAAAATATGAAAGCCAAGTACTTAGGAGAAAGTTAGGAGAATTTCGCCTAGGTATTACCCAAGTATCACCACAGTATCGTGAAAAAGGCGGGCTACCAGGGAAAGTTGAAAAAAATATCACTGGCACAGTGGCACTCATTATTAATTACCAGCTCTGCATCAATTGCTGATAAGGATCTGATAAGACTCTGGTAAAAGCAGGCATTTCGTACTGGGAAGTGAAACTGTCGGTGCTAGCTGCCGCGCGCGGAGGGTTCATGAAAGTAGTCAGCAGTCACAGGGTACATATATTGGGCTGAAATCTACTGCAGGGATAGATTACAGGACACTGTAGAGCAGTCAGACGCTCCCAGTGCTGGCTGCATATATGGGTGTGATTGATGAATGTGCAGCGGCAAGAATCTGAGTGCTAGCTCAAGCAGCAGGCAATTCAGTGTATTTCACGGTTCAATCGATGGCACTTGCTTGAGTGAGCACTTTGCTTTGCTTTGCTGAACTTAACTTTGCTTCAGAGAGGTGAGAACTGAACTGTCTGGTGCACTTGCAAGCTTGTGTGCTACGTCAGTAGCTTCTACACAGTACCTGGAAAAAGCCATGCCTGCCACCCCCAAAAAATCCATCTGGATCTTTCCTTCCCTTCCCTTCCCTTCCTCGCTCGCTTTGAGTCTCGCGGACGCCACCGCACGCCGGCCTGCATGGAAGGAATGATATCCTTAGAAGGAAATGTGTCGTTTTTCACTTACTATAAATGAAAAAGAAATGAAACGGCACCAGGCACATGGGTTGTGTTAGTGCTGATGAGTAGTTTTGGTCACAAGAAGACAGAAACGTAAGTATAATATTCCGCAACTATTCACTGTTCCTACAAAATTAGGAATGAAAAATGACAATTTTGCTACTAGTTGCTTCCTCCAAGTGGCCGGGGGAGCCTTCAATCACTGGTGTATGTATAATAATAATAATAATAATTTGTTTCATTTCTGGGTAATGGTTTGATATGGGTACTTTGGTTACGCGTAACCATATGTGTGACTGTGTGTAACTCATTTTATGCATGCCAAAATTTTTGTTTTTAACGCAGTGTATGTGGCTCCTTCTATGCCGTCTACAACAGCATCTTAATTTTTCAGTATTTTTTTTTACTTAAAAGATTTTTTCTAAGATCATACTCATTCAGGAGGGGGTACCCATATCAGGCCATCATCCTTCTGTAGGCTTAGGAAATTATGTGTAATTCCAATTGCGGCTGGACTCTTGTTTTGTACACATGACCAAGATTATGTTCCTATTTGATTCCAGGCCTCTGCCACTGACAGACTGAGACGTAAGTACTGCACACCTGCAACAGTTACAGTATTCTAACTTCTGTTTTTATTATAATTGATTCATTACTTGTTGCACCTTAAGTCACTCTTCAACATTTTCAAAGATTTGTTATGAAAACTGCAAAGTGCAAAGTTACAAACTGCAAAGTTGTAAACGTCAATCTGTACGGTTGGATTCATTTCTTTAAGTTATTTTTTCAAGAAATTCTACTAAAATTCAATTGAAAATTTCAAATTAATTTTTCTTTTAAATTGAAAAAAGAAAGTATTGTAATGAAATTGGAATAACATGCACAACAAAGATGGTATGGTTTCCATTATTTAAATGGTTCTTATTTTGGAAAGTCATGTTTAACCTCTAAACGTTTGAACGTGCCTTTGCGGCCAATAGAATGCAGTGTATTCCACACCTTTAATGGGTTTGAGTTCAAAAAAGAAGTTGAAATTTAGATCAATGTTGTTCTAGTGAGCTATTGCGATCCCGATTTAAAGTTTCTTGTTGATAGCAAATCCCAATTATACAACAGTGTATATACTATCCCCATGGGACGTTTAAGAGTTAAGGTCTCACTTTTTGAACTAGGTATCAAATAATTGAGTACAAATGGTAGTCAACTAGCTGCACAAGAACCCAAAGAAATTGGATGGATGAAAATTGTTCATATATATAGTCAGGACAATAATTAGAATATGTGGACTATGTGGACACATCAAAGGGTTAAACGTCCACTATGACTTGAGAGGGTTTTTAGATCAATGTTTTTTTCACCTAAGATAGCCCAATTTCTACTCTAAAATACAATGGCTAATTTTAATGAAGAATTTATGTAAATATGAAAGGAAAAAAATAGCCAAATACTTAGAAAAAATTTAAGTGCGTAACCAAATTTTGCCTAGATATTACCCAAGTATCATCTAAGTATCACTAAAGTATTGTGAAAAAGCGGGCTACCTGGGGAAGTGAAAAAATAAAATCATTTGTTTAGATTGTTGAAACTCAATTTAGTACCTAAATTTCCATTTTTAGTCAACTTTTCAGATTACAACCCTTAATCAAATTAAATTATTCATCTGATGAAATTTTTCATTTGTGAAAATGATCAATATTGAATAAAAACTAGACATGAGAATGCATTTTATCAAAAGTCCACAATCCTTTGACCATACATAAATCTTTGAGTTTGTATCCAATTATATTGAAAAAAAATTCATCGTCTACGTGAAATGAATTTTTTTTGTTCATTGGATGTTAAAAATACATAAATTTAGGCTCGTTCCATCATTTAAATTTGAGAAAAACAGAAATGGTAATAGAAAGTGTGTTTTTTTGTGATGTATTCTGGAGCAATGGGAAAATTTGGTCCATTGGAATAAAATTTGGCATCTTTGGATTCATTTTTATATATTATCTAAAAATATCAACAAAAAGATTCAAAATTTTCAGAATTTGGGGAAGGAAATGATGCTAAAATTTCTAAAATGAAGAAAAATCTTGAATGTTTGAGGATTGATTAGACTTGGAGTGATTGAATTGATAACACGATGGTACACCAACCTATTACCACCATGTTTAAATCCAATCCTCTTATATTGAGACTTTTCGCAGTCTCATTTTCATCTTTGACTAAAAGATAAACCGTTTTATCTCTTTACTAGTATTTTTTTTATAAATGTTCAACAACACCAACTTTTAGAATTTCATTACAGAATCATTATTTGAACATTATTATTTTTCTTGGTTTCAATTACTATTTTTAAAATGAGTTTTTGAATCAGTAGCATTCCGTCTCAAAATCTACAAAAAGTCTCAATATAACGAATATGGCCTTGTTTCCATTTTTGTAGTCATGTTTAGTGGTGTACATTTCAAATCAAAAATGTCCGCCCTCGGTACATGAGGGCAAATTTGGAAACAAGGTTGGTGTACCTCATATGAGAGAGGAATTGATAGATTGGGACGTAGAACAATGTCACTCGTGTTTGGAATATTAGATTCATGGCAATAAGGTGGAACTCCCCATAACCACTCTTTCCATTCCCGTTTATATATTTAAATGACATTCATTTCAATTACTAAAATGAATGCCATTCAAAAATGCAGAAACGAATGGGGAAGTGGTGGTTATCCCCTAAACGTACCAACCCTTTGAACAGAAGTAGATTCAAAATATTGTGGTAAAATTCATCCAATGTGGATGACAATTTGTTCAAATAGGATGAAATTTTATGAATGTACTCACTCATTGCACGCACCCACAGTATATGATGATTTTGATAAAATGTATATATGTTAAAATGGCAGATTTTCAGTGAACCTAGCACAGTTTTTTGTCACCAAAGTTAAGTTACCTCATAACTGTACTAGTCTTTGTTCCGGAGCTTAATTAATCGTCATATTCATCAAAATGGAATTTTTTAAAAGAAATTGACACATCCATCTACATCTCAAATCAATATCAGTCTCTTAGTTTTTAAAGCTTTGAGCATTTGAACGTCACATTTTGGCACTTTGAAACATGCCATTTCAACGAACATAACCATTTCAAAGAATATTTGTTATTGTGTATATGACCTTATTTATTAAATTGAGATAATCTGTATTCTTATGTTATTTTTGACTTCACATTTAAATGATAATTAGTGTTTGATATTGAATTTTTTTGGTGAATTGAGACTTCGATGTGTGGATACACTCACAAACCTTTGATTTTACAAATGTTGATATGTTCATAAATTTTTGATTTGTTAGAGTAAAGGTCTCAAATAATAGGGCTAAAGTCTCAAAATGTCCATTTCATCTCAGTTTAACGAATATGGTCAAGCTATGTATACAAACAATTTCTACATGATTGCGAAGTTTTGAGCCTATGTAGGTTGGTTACCAAAAGGTGGATATAACAAAGTTTTGAGTGAACTCCCTCCAGGTTATTTTGAAATCGTTCAATCTTGGGCTCCAAATGGGTGTGTGATTTTTGAGAAATATCTTTTTCGTAAGAAAGAAACATTGGAAAATTACAAGAATTAAAGGGTGTTATAGACACCATAGTTGCAACTGTAATACACATGGTGTTAAAAATGGAATTTTTAGCACACGTAAAGTGAGTCACACTATGTGAGATGCCTAAAAGTGGTACCCCAGATACATGTTTTAAGTCTCTCAACCAATGAATACATGACACGTGTCAGGCCTGGAGTTTCAACCGATCAAGTGCTAATTCTTGATCAATTCATTGGCAATGTAAAATGAGTGCTAGTATTTTGTTCTACTAGATTACCAAAAAAGCAGCAGGGAGGCCGGAATTTAGCTCCACGAAAGAGCTAGCAGGTCCAAGTCACCGATCATCCAGGACGTACAGTCCGGCTTCTTTGGCGTCTTCCTTACGACATGCAAATGAATCAGCGGTACTAGCCAGATTATTTGTACCAGAAACGTAGTCCTTACTGATCAAATTTGTACCGTAGAAATTTGACCGATCGACCGGGCTGATCGATCGATCGATGGATCTCTAATTCGGTTATGACCGACGACCGCATGAATTATGGCAGTGCTGCACACTTGAGCGAAGAATTTTTTTCATTTTTTGAATTCCTCTGGCTTCGATCATAATTAGATGCCGGCCGCGCTATACTAGCTAGCTGCATGCATCATATCAATCAGTTCGATCAGCTTCTACAGAAAGCAATACTAACATGCATACATGCAGGGCATCATTAATTGTTCAGCTGCAGAATATATTCAATCTGTGTGGTCCGATCATGAAGCATCCGTCATAATCAATCGGAAGACTACTGCACCTAATTCTTCGCACACTTTAAGAATCGAGTACACTCAGAATCCTTTCAGAAACCCCCGGTGTGAGAAATGTACACGATAGTACATCATGGTCCCAACTGCGACAGATGCTTCAAGTTCAGATTCGACAGCCTGAAGTTCCACGTCAGATTTTCCGTTGTCCACGTGATCGTATGCCAATCACGAGATGACACGTGTCACTTTGATCATTGGTTTGTGTCGAAACTGACGGTGGAGTGAGTGATGGCCCATTCACACCAAGAAACTCTAGCATTTGTGTTGCATTCCTGGAATGCTGCAAGGTAAATTTTGAAAATAATACACAATTTCTTGCATGCTCAGAGCCTTGTCTCTTCCTACTTTTGGCCAATGCATGTGCGTTGGTGGAGCGTATACTTCTTGTGGCATCCAAAATGCGTTGGAGTCAGTGCTCAAAATTGAAGTCTTTAGTGCCCTTCAAATGGGTTTTGGGGCTTCAAAAAATACCTCTATAAAAATTGCCCTTCAAACATTATCTTGATGTAACGGTGGTCCCATCACTTGAAGGGCTTGGTGAAAAATGCCCATCGTCTACTATTCATCACAAATATATGAAGTCCGGCATCTACAAGACATAAAATGGAGTCCAATTCAAATTCTGAGACTTTAATAGTTAGACTGCTAGAGTGCCAATTCACCCTAGTTGAAAGTGCCAAACTATCAATTCACCCCAATTGACTTTCATTTCAAGTTTTCAACTCTGGAGTGCCAAAGTAGAGACTTTCGTCTTCCTGCGTTCCTGAGTCTTGTTAAGTTGAGATCCATCTTGCCTGTCGATTAGAGCTCAAATCCATGGAAGGTAGTCGGGATCCAACTTGCGAAGACTGTTTGATCGATTAGAACTATATATTGTTGGCCTACTGCCATTGAACTATATTAATTTCAAGGTATCTATTAGATCAAATCACTTAATGTGACTGTATTATTGTTGAATTAAATTGCTTAATCGATCACATGCAAATTGCTTCAATCTTTTATTTACACAACTTGTAAATGAAGCTTAGGGTTTAATTTCAAGAGCACACACCTCTCTAATGCAACATAGTGCCGATAGCCTAAGTTGATACGCGTAGGGCATTGTCACTTTAGAAGTGGAATTAGACGATTGATTCTTCATTTTTTTCATTGCAATGGAAGCATGTATCATACAAATCGTGCATAATTTTAATATTAGTTTTATATTTCTTTGAAAATCCTCCATTGACGACTTGGATTTGGAGGTGCCCTTCAATTGAAATGCGGAAATTTTAGAGCCCTTCAATTTGAAATTCATATGAGGACTTCAATTTTGAGCACTGGTTGGAGCAACTTCTTGGATGCGTTAGGTTAAATAATGAATTTTAGAGGAGCACATTGTAACTACCAAAAACTTGACGAATGCAGATTCTCTGCCACGCTTGCTCGCATTGGGTGACTGGTGTGAATGGGCCATGAGTGAGTGAGTTGGTGATCCAAGTTGACAGGTTTTTTATTTCAAGTGGAGGTGAAGCCTGTTCTTGATGTTGCAACTTGCAAGGAAATTTCTTGAAACATAAAAACAGAAACAAAATGAATGAAGAAGACGATTCTCACGGCAAGGGTGGGAATCTGAGGCGGGGGGATGCCGAGATAGTAGCACATGTGCAAGGGACGAATTATGGGCATTTATTCTACAAGTGTGCCGCCATTCATGTAAGTCACAAAGGATTCCATCACTGTAGGGAGTGAGAGCATGCCCACCAATGACGCCTGGTATCTATCTATATATAACGCCATACTGGCTAGCAAACACCCTGGTGCAATGCACCAACATTGCATTGGGAACGTAGGAATCCATTGGGAACACAAAAGGAACATGAGAACTTTGGGAACATAAGAAGAACTTGGGAGCATCAATGAACCTTAGGGAACGCTAGGGAACATGAAGGAAATGTGATGCGTAGCTTTGAGGAACATCATGGAGAACGATTTGAGGATATGATGAAAATTTGGATGAATGTGAAATGTAGATGATTTTGCGACATGGCATTGTGACAGATACCAAGCAGGGTAGTGACATGGTATCGTGACACTGTCTACTTACTATAAGAGATTGGATACTTTTGCCAATCCCTACTATTTTCCAGTGTAACTTGTAACCTGTTACACTAGAAAATAATAGGGATCGGCTGATATAACCAATATGGCGTTATATACTAGCCTTGATGTGAATTTTGTTAGAGAATAGGAGTCTGATTGATATTCACAAGCAACATAGAAGCCTTGAACACTTTAACTCGCAAAAAGTTTTGTCAAGGCAAATTTCTTTTAACAAGAAATTTAAGAATGATAGTAACTGGTGGGAATGCTTCGAATGAGAGCATCGCCACCGTGTCTCTTGAACAGACTGCTATACGCAAGTAACGTGGCTCCAACCCTATTTGTGCCACACCGACATACACAAGTAACTTGGCCACTTCAAATATGAGTCGTGTTTCCGTAGGATGAACATTGAGACAATCGAGAGTGTCTCCTCAAGGAGCTGTAGTAACGAAAAGTTCAATAAGGCTTTTTATTCTAGAGAACTTTCCTGGTAGGGTTCTTTAAGGGGAAAGATGAAAGCGTTTATGGATAATTCACTAAAATCACTTATAAGGTTTAAAGATTATTCAACTCAATCACCCAATGTTAATAAGACTCGGTTCATGTTAGAATGTGGTGGGATCACTTGCCTATAACTAATTCCAGTCAATTAAATATGTGTCCATCTTGTCTTAGCCTAAGGTCAAATAGTCATCACAAATAGCACCATTCCTTTTTATAGTTGCCAGAGTGAGTCAAATAGACGTGTCAGCCTTCATTGCTTGTTACAACTCAAGATTCATTTCTATTCTAAAGTAGGGAAGAATACTTATCTTATAGAAATCTTTTCACTTTAAGCTTTATACTCCCACGTTTTCCATTAAGGCATTCCTTAATTATTTCCTTAACTTAATCACTACAACGACATTGCTTTTATTATATCCTGCAAGAATCTGTATTACCAATCAAAAGCAAAGTAATTAAAGAACAAGTACTCCTCAAAGATGGCCAACCTTTGTGGATTCACTCCTTAACACCATAACTTGCTAGTAATATCGATTTCTCAAGATAAAACACCTAATGTCAAATTGATTTCATATATTCTAGTTGTACAACTTCTTTTTAAATAAGATTCATTTTGAATCTCTAATTTTCCATGGTAATAATCTTACAAGGCAATGTACCACAGCGGAGTTTGAAACAATCTAGTTTGACATACTAGCTATCAAATCCCTTGGTAACACTCCTAAATATACACAGTCGTCACCATGTATATATCTATATATTTACAAGAATTCAATCTTGACTGAATTACTATCTTCTAATTCATTCTTTCTAATACACAGTGTATACTTCCAGTCAAATTGACAAACCCATACTATCTATTTTAATCTATACTTAGTACTTATAATTTTATATAACTCCCAGTATACTCTAACAGAGTCAAGTGGACAGTTACTGGATTCTATCAATATTCCATTCAATATCCAAAACTTGTGTAATTGTTCTAAATCAATGGAATCAGTTGCATTGTCAAATTTTCACATTCCGGTATGTACTCAGTACACAATGGATCTCAGTATAGTCAAATAGACACAATTTGAAAACTCATTCAAGTGGACTAATTGCTCAGTATCATATATCCAATGTCAATTTGATCATAGTTCACCAGTGTCCAATTGACTGTATCCAATTACCATTTCCCAATGCTCTCAACATGTGTACATCATCATAGAATGCAACATCCATTGTGATACTGATATCAACTTGACTGAGACTCTCCACAATGCATTATTCCACACTCATGCAATCTCCAATTATAAACTTAGACTCCATCAAAATCTGTCAAATAGACCATGTATGTATGCAAAATTCATTTAGACAAACACACAGCCATACACCATTATCACACACAAGCATTCAGACAGAGTCAAATAGACACCTAGCAATCCATTCAGCACATTTACAAACAAAGACAGGCAAACAAAAATAAGCAATTCAAGTTACTTTACTTCCCTCTGTCAACTGGACTATGAGCATGGAGTCTAAAGATATTTACAAAACAAAATCAAGCATAGAGTAATATTTAGACTAACACTCCCTAATGGTGTAGCGAGGAAGGCAACTTGCTATCATCTCTCATATATACTATGAATCCTAACAGTTACACCTATTAGAATCTCTATTCAAGTCTAATTGACTGTTTATATCTTCATTCACGCACCATTTCCTTTCTAGTCTATTAGACACTACATATTCACACATAAACTGCATTTAGAGTTCAAAAAAAACAGATTCACACTACAGGAGCCTTGAACCCCGTCCACAATCATGTCTAGACACATGCCTATTTAAATAAAATTCATGTATATTGCGTGATGAAAGGTGGAGAGAGTGGCTTAACCCCTAAAAGTTAACGGAAATATCATGTTTATCAAACAAGATAAGGTGAGTCATTGTGACGTTCATAGATGGCGATGCTCCGAGTGAGTGAGTGTTTTTTGGAAGTCATTTCATTAGATGCTCAATGTGCGGTTCTCATCTTGAAAGGTTAGTGCCTACAGGAAGTTAAGTTATTAGTACGTTCAGTGTGTGTCCAGTGTCTACCACCAAAAGTTAGCTCCTGGCTATTAGCTGCACTCTTGAAACTGGTTTCTCTGTGCTGCATCTAGTGATTCACTTTAGCGGCATTCAACTCTAGAGGCATTTAAATGAGTGAAGACCGAAGAACTTTCAAAATAAACAAAAAAGAGTTTGTGTTAATTATTTTAAGAATATTCTTAGAAATATATTATAAATAGGAATACATCTTAAATATATTATATATAGTAAAATATTCCAATTATTTCATAGTCCTCCATTAAATACCCTTTGTACGCTCATATGTACCCAAAATTTACACTAAGTGACTTCCATGAGCATAGGGGAAGGGGGAGGGAAAAAAATAAAGCACAACAAAAAAAGAAACCAGGAAGGACCGGGAGCCATGGGGTCACGCAACCAATAGCGCCTCAAATAGCGCTAATCTAATGGACTTGGAAGTCGTCGAGGGGGGCCGTGAGCTTCCATCAAGGCCGGATACAAATTATGCTTCGAGGGCATCGGCCATTCCCATGGTATTAGTAACTAAAAGGCCTCAAAATCAAGTACTAATTTCTAAAGTAGTGAATGTAGTGGTAAAATATCTTTAATTAAAAAAATGTTTTCAATTATAACTTTCTTCTCATCTAATTATGATGTTCATCAAATTCATTTTTCTTCTCATCTAATTATGATGCATTAAATTTGATTTTTAATATCAGGGTAAAAAACTTGTTTGCCGCAAAAAATGATAATTTAATGGTTTTTTTTCCTTTGTACACTATTTTTGAAACAAAAATTTCATGATTCACTAAATCACTATTGATATGTACATGTGTTTCAAGAAACAAACCCTTCATATGAGTTTCATGATCTTGCACATTTTTCCAATCTTAGGTTCTTAAAGCTTATTGAGTATCATAGAATGAAAGGATCCTAAGTTTAGAAAATAACTTTGTAACTACTCAACATCTAATCATATTAGACCACCTAAAAGTTTGAATAATGAAGTTTTAATTACATGCACTTCATTTTACACTACATTTAGTTGAAACACTACATCGTATATTTTACTATTATGATCATAGCGGAGTACTAACCCAAAAATAAACCCAACCAAAAATATCATTGTGTAAATATCCCTCATACCCCTATGCCTTCAAAATATCGTACATCCATCATTTACAAAAAAATAGCTAGAATTTTTTAAAGTTCATTTCTCAAAAAATCAATTACTTTGGACTATTTTTTTCACTCACCCGTACCATCAGAATGCCCCATCCTTAGTCTTGACCTTTTAAAGCACCCTTCAAAATACAGTTTTATGTATAACTTAATGTCAACGAAACCAAGTCGCATTCTATATAGTTAATGGATCAATCACAACTCTCACTAATTTAGAATATAGAATAAGAATCTATCTAAACCTACTCTTAGAGGGTAGTTTGAAGAACTCTTCAAACTCTCCAAATGCGACATGTCTAATGGCCCTCTATGCTATTTCAAGATGTTTATCATCCAAAATATTGGGTGTTGAATGGTTAGGAGGACTACATTGAAGATGCCATAAACTCGTTATTAGAGGATTCACACCCTTGTCCTTCCAATTTGTCCCTTAATCCTTAACCGCCCAAGTGTCCATTATTTGGACGATGTACAGATCTCATCCATGTTTTCTCATCCGTCATGCATTTTTTGCAGTGTGGATTTTTTACTATATATTTTATGGGAAGTTAGCTTCATGCATGTGTGATCTGATTAGAACGGGGATGATTTGTGAAATTCTTATGCCTCATTTCATGTTGTAGTGGTCCACCAAAAAATTCAAAGATTTTGGTGTAAAAGTGCTCTTAAAAAGCCAACTCATAAAACTAAGCAACCAAAAAATCTCCAAAACCACTACACCTAAAGTATTACATTTCAACCAATCACAACAAATTTCATCTAGAGATTGTCAATATCTTATTCATAATTGAATTACAAAAGAATTTGATCTTTGAGTTTCAAATTTTATACAAAGATATTGGTTATTGCAATCATAGATCCATCCGTATGGATAGAATCAAAAATTCATAATGTACAACTTCTATCTATACATCAAGTTCAAAATATCCCTCTTAGTTGCATTTTATGATGAATCTTTGCAAACTACAAAATTTGGAGAAGCCCCTAAGCATTTAGAGGTTAACCACTAAGATTGAGACACCTAAAACCAATCAAATAAGACATGTACTATACTTGGGATAGATGAATCGATATTTTGATTATTTTCCTCTTTTAGCACTAAAAATTTAAGAAGTTTTCATGTTTAATTAAATTGTTTTGATAATTATTTGAATAAAACACTTGTTTCGTTAAAAGTGCACATGCCATATAAAACGTGCACATGCTGAAATTTTCTACGTTTGAAAAATGTGTAGTCATATTTTACCTATAAAGTGCCAAAACTGAATGTACGTTACATCAAAAAAAAAAATTAATGCGAATTTTAGAGGGGGGTGGGTATGTTCCCACCCCCCTCCGTTTAAAATTAAAAAAAATGTAGCGCAAACTTTAGAGGGGGGTGGGTATGTTCCCACCCCCCTCCTTAAAATTAAAAAAAATGTAGCGCTAATTTTAAAGGGGGGTGGGTTTGTTCCCACCCCCTTCCCCTTTTTAATAAAAAGAAATGTAGTGCACATACCACTAAAAAATAGTGCACATGGCTATGTGCACTTTTAACGAAACAAGTGTTATAAGTACAAATTTTTTAAGTGGAAGTTGTAGGTTTACCAAAAACCAATCATATGCTCTAATGTACAAATGAGGTACAACCAATTAAACATACTTCCTAGTGATGGCAAGTCTCCATATGGATAGAATCTAAAATTCACAATGCACAACTTTTATTCATACATCGAGTTCAAAGTATCCCTCTAAGTTGCATTTATAATGCATCTTTGCAAAATTGATGAATTTGGAGAGGGCTCTAGGCATTTAGGGGTTAACTTCAAGGCCACACATTCAAATTGACTGCGTATTTGTGCATTGGAGAGTTCGCTTAACTCTCAAGCGTCCACACTACAGTTGCACAATGAAACCTTATCAATTCATTACATTTAAAATTATATTATATTTTTCTGGTATTTTTCATATAATTTTTTAAAACCAATTTATTTTGGTTTTTTATAATTATGTAAATAATAATGAATTTTAATGATTTCCAAAAAAAAACTTGTTAAAAATCATAGTAATTACAAAACCACTTCAAATAGTATGAAAATTTTAAATAGAGAAAATGTAAATAATAGTGATGAACAACAACTGAAGATGTAGGTGGCATGCTTCTTGAGCTTATATGAAAAAGAAATTCACTAGATAAAAGTTTTATGCAGTGTATATTGGAATTTTAGGGTTTTGACCATTGATGTAAAAAATGCAATATTAACAATTTTGAAGTATAGTAAATTAGACTAGAAAGTAGAAGATAACCATTGTATTTTCATGGTTGTAATCATTTTAGATCTAGTGGGCACTAGGTCATTGTCATGACAAACAAACTCGCAAACAAACACTTTATTCAAGCTAGCCTCGAATGAAGACTAGAGTTTGTGTGTGTGTATATATATATATATATATATATATATATATATATATATATATATATATATAGAGAGAGAGAGAGAGAGAGAGAGAGAGAGAGAGAGAGAGACTATTTTCATTTGAAACTAGGAATTAAGTGAAAATCAATGTCTGATTGAAAAGAACCAAATTCCGCCATATTGGGCATTTTGGACGTTTAGGGATTAAAGACATACATTCTTGCAAAAGGATATTATATATATTTTTTAAATATTGGCTTGCAACTCTTTGTCTAAAATTCCTAAACGTACCCCTTGATCCTTTTGGTGTTGAAGAGGTATCTACTTAATATGTCATTTATTTTCTATTTTATAGCCAATATTGCAAAGCCTTACAAAAAGAATCTTTGTGTACATTTGATAAAAATGAATTAAAGCTTGTTTTCTCTTTTTCTTTTGTATGTGTAAGGCAAGGTTAACACTATTGCCAAACATGTGTTATTTTTATTTTTTATGTGTTTGTCTTATGTCAAATTTGCAAATACTTTTTCAAGACTCTTTTCACTTCATAGAATATTTATTGACTTTGACACTCACAAAAAATGTAAATTTTGCAATTTTACATTTATACTTTTCTTCAAAAATAAATTAGCATTGACATATTAATTCAAAAAGTATTTCCATTTATTATATTATTATACGCGGTTCTCCTTTCAAAAAGAAATTATATTTAAAATTCATTACAAGTGCATATTTTGGATATCACATTACTACTCAAACGGGCACAACGGAAATCAAACCCATGCCATTTAATTGTAATACAACATCCTTTACCAACCAACCAAGGAGCATTGATTTGGTGATTACCAACAAAACTAATCCCAGTACTATATATACTAACTAGAGTTAATGATTCATTTAGATTAATGTTTGTCATTAGTATATGTTACAAGTCACTAAAGTGTTTATTCTTGACATGGGAGAGTAGTTTTGGTCTTACAATAATTATTTCAATGGGCATTAGGCCATTGACATGACAAACAAATACTTTATTCATGTCGGTCTCGAAAGAGAACCGGAGTCTCTATCTATTTATGTGCATATTAATAAATTGGTGCGTTTTTGGTAACTAAAATATAATTTAGATAATATGAAATAAAAATACATTAGTACATATGAATCCTCAAATTATATTCAAAACTCAATGTATCTTAATTATTATTTTTATACTTGTATCTAAATGTATTATTTATAAACATCCTAATATGCAATGATTTTATGATTATTGAATTCATTCATCTACAAGCCGTAAGTTAATTCACTTTTTAGTTGAAATATCATGATTTTGAATCTCTACCTTTTAGTGATGTAGCATGTGTGTTGATTGAGCTTACTTAAAATTTTATCATAGAAATAAATAAATAAATGTAAATTTTATTTCGTTTTTTTAATTGACTATATATTGTCATATTCAAGGGTTAATGACTCATGCTGTCGACATTACAAGGATTGTTAAACTTTAAGTTATTTAAGGCACGTTTGGTTACAAAATGACCCAAAAAATGCCAATTTTTTTGAATTTTTTTGAAGATTATATTTTTCACCATAGAAAATAATTTCTAAAGACTTGGGCTTCTTTTCTTATAATTATTTATCGTCAATCTTGAGGATTGACTAGAGTTTATCACACAAAGGTGATGTATATATATGCACAAAGGTGATGTATATATATGCACAAAAGTGATGTATATATATGCACAAAAGTGATGTATATATTTGCACAAATGCATGCATGCTCTGCACAGTACGGACAACGTGGACAACACGGGCCAATTTAGTCTTTTACCTCATACAAATTGTGCACGCATGTATGCAACGACATATTTTTTACCAATAAAAGTGTCATGTCAAACTCTGGCACAAGGGAATCTAGTTTAAAATAATCTTTTTTATAATATCAAGACCATTCAATTTTTATTTTTTATTTATTTTTTATTGTGGTTTTGAAAATAAACAAAATCAATTGAAACATAGTGCTTTTCATTTCTAAAACTAATTTTTGGCACTCACTCAAGGCCGCTTCACACTATGGCTAAAGGTCAAGGTCGAAAGGCCGTCGATTTCCACCAATTGGATTGCAAGAAACCAAGAAATTCGGCCTCTCGGCCCTTCACATTAACCCCTCAAGGACCAAGGCTGATTTTCCAAGTTTGATCAGCTCATTGTAGAATGAGTATTGATCCTCAATTCTTAAGATTCTTTTGTGGCAATTCTACACTTTGTAACAAAGAAAATATGGTAATTTGCGTACGTAGGTGATGTATAAATCAAAAGATACAATCATGCAAAGGTGAAAAACCTAAATGGGGGCAACTTCTAAATTTTTTCATACAATGAGCTATGCATCTGAATTTTTGCACACAATGAACTAATGCCCTCATGCACACAATTGTCAAATTCATTTTACCAAATTTGAGACTAAACTTTGCATTTTCGGCATTTTCAAAAAGTTTCAAATATGGGCAGCATGGAAAAAAAAGGTGCAACCGACTTTGAAGCTTATAATCTTACTATTGAACGTTTGAAAGTTTGTAGGTTGTAATAAATTCAAGTTGCTTGAAATATCCTACATTTGGATTGGTCAAAAAGGTCATAGATCAAAAAATATTTGTCTTCTTATGAGAAGGATATTTTGGAGTGTTTGGAGAGGAACATAACTGTGGTCCTTTAGGGGTTAAAGGCCAAAGTCCAAAAACCGTCACTCTTCGAAATGGCTACATGGCCGAATGACCCTTCAAAATGACAGTCATTTGGTCGAGAGGCCGAATGACGTTTCAAAATGACACGACACTTTTTTACCAAGGTTGATAGACTCTCGAAGAAAGCTCGAAGAAAGCTTGGGTCGAACGGGAATAGAAACCCAAACTATGATCGAGAGGCCGTCGATTTTTTTTATAAAAAAATCAAAACTATGTTTTATTGCCTATTTTCAACCTATTTTTTAGACTCTCAACAAAGTTTGGTCACTCAATCCCACGGCCTCTCGACCTGGACGGCCATAGTGTGAAGCAGCCTCAATGTTTTGCCTTGTGTTAGGTGGAATAGAGCTGAGTTGGCCTAACAGTATCGAAGTGGCATGCCAGATCAGCATCAACACAAAAAATATTTTTTAATATTTAAAGTTCTACAGTTGCATGTGAACGATGACTCCATAAACATTGACCACCAGCCTCTTTGAAGTCCAACCACCATCCTTCAGTCTGAATTTACTACGCTGAATGAAGTATTTAGTGTCCGGACACTATTTCTCAAAACACAACACTACCGTATTTGATTTTAGGGAGATATAGTGTTCTTGTAAGAAAAAAATGAATGTCTTGTTCCAATGACGTATGGCAACTTTGTAATAAATATGGAATGCCACCTCATGTCACTCTTATACTTGAAAAGAACATGGCACTGTCACTGAAAGTGAGATTGACAAGTGGCAAACTCTTAATATGTAGTGTCAAGGGATACTATTTTTCTTCACTTTTGAACGAATTGTGGTAAAAAACATAAATTATTTCCGGATACAAAATATGCCATTTAGTGTAGCATCGCCATATGGCATGTGCCATCAAGTACAACTAGCCCCTAAGTGACCAATTGACCATCTTTTGATCGCAGCCTAAACAACAAGAATTGCCCATGGTCAAGAAATGACATTTTTCAAGTTTTGGTCTTTTGTCAAAATTGAAGGTAGAGATCATGTTCTAATATTGTTTGATACGTTTCATTTGCAATATTGAGGTTCACTAAGGATTTTTTCAAAGACGAAGACCTCAATATTGTCCTAGTGTTATAAAAGATACTATTTTTGGAAACTAACGATGTTCTCTCATTTGAAAAAAATTCCTTTTAAATTTTAGAATAGAATGTCTAGTTTTAACCAATTGTACCAAATTTCAAAGTCTACAAATAGATTTTGTCATTTTGGTGTATTTAAATGGTAAATGCTTCTAAATTCATTAAATGAATATTGAAATTCGTTTTTGGAAGTTTAACGGTACATATAATTACTAAACATCATACTTCTCATTTTCTCTCTTTTACCAAACTTCATCGAAGTTGCAAAAGTAACATTTTATAACACATTTAGGTTTTGCCCTTACCCACTATGTCATTTAGGGGCTAGGTTTATATGTATATATATATATATATATATATATATGTATATATATTTTGGAACATTTTGTTTCAGCCAAAAAACAAAAACAGGTCACTCCACTCCAAAATTTCCAAACTCATCTACTGGGGTTATTCATTTATTAAAATATTTCATATTCTAAAGTCAACTAAACTTTGACCATGCATAATTCCACAAGGTTTTGTCCAATGACGTTCTTTTTTTCTTTTTTCAAAGTGTGTCAAATGAATATTTCAAATTTTTGGTATGTAAAAATAAAACTTTAGTTTCATCCCATAATTCAAAACTAAAAAAATGGTCTTAGGAGCACTTTTTAATGACCTACATTGTAACAATGGTTTTTTTTGCTATAATGATCAATTACAGTAATAAATGATATTTTGATTCATTTTGGAGTACAATATAATGTTCAAAAATAAATCTCTCAAAAGAATGAATCGAAATTTGTCACTATGGTGCTCAAAAATGAGGAAAAACCCTAGACGTTCAGGGGTTAAGTTGTATCTTCATGATACATTACATTCTTGCTCTAGTTTGAGAACCCTCCTTTTAAAACCTATGTAATTTCTAATAATTTTTTTAGTCTTTTGGGGTTATCTTTCAAAAGAGAGATGTGGAAATTCAGAGACAAAAAATATTCAAAAAAATAGCAACAAAGGATTTAAAATAGAAGACAACAAAATATTTAAGGAAGGAGACAAAAAGATGTAAATTTATTGGTTTGTCCTTTATGCAAAAAGTCTTTCACCGGATTTCTTTCTAAGACATTTATCACTTGAAATACAAAAACTAGAATCAAGTTGGTATCAAGATGCACAAAAAGGTATTTGTCTAAGTTTTTGGCACATTTTAACTTAATGCTTTTTTTTCCCAAAAGAACGTCTCCGTACTCAAAAAATAGTGTATCTTAAATAGTAGTATGCAATAGTTTTAGTATCACTCTCATTGCACTAGTAGAAAAGGTGACACTGCCGAGGGAGTTGCCCAAGCAATTGGTGCCCAATTCCACACATACACAATGATTTTGCTTGGGCATCTCCCTAGGGAGCGCCACCTTTTTTACTGGTGTTGTTCGCCCCGTTTGAAGTGGACATGGCTCAAATTTAAAGTATAAAACAATGTCAATTATGTTAGAAAAACTATGCTAAAAACTAGGACAATTATTTCCGTACGTAAACTCAATACCTGCTTTGCTCTTGTTGCAAATCCCTGTTTTCCAAACTCCATCCTCTTGACCGTCTGGTCCGTGCATTTCGTCAAATTTTTGTCACTCATGGAGCGCACTTTGTGTAGCTGTCATCACACTCAAACAATGTACTTGGCGTTGGTGAATATATGTTCACATAATTGGTCAATGATTCATTCAGTCATTGTTCGATGACGGATGAGCAACAAATTTGACCACATCATGCAACAACCTCCACATGATTGCCTCCACCTTCCAACTGCACTAACTAAGCAACCATGTCAGATGAACTACAATGAGACACCCCGGACCCAGCCAGTGATCCTAGAACCACTTTACAAAATTTAGAACATTATGCGACTCCCACATAAATGGTATCTACTTTTGGTACCCGGTGCATACCATGGTACAATACTCACAATACCTCTATAATATCCGGCAATACCCTTGATATATTAAGGTGATACCATGATGATATCTGCGGATATCACCTCATGAAGTTGCTACATATTTATATTATGATGAAAATCCTTGCTACATTTCATTTTTCATTTATTTTTTTTCATTTTCTTTCTTTGTATGTTTAGAAGCCCCATTTTTTGGGGGTAGAAATCCAGCTAATTTAGCCAGTTTTGGGATCACTGAACACTGAACTCAGCTTGTAATGTTCACGGACCCGGATTTTCTCTACAATAATAATAATAATACGGAAGTAAATACCGTACTTTGAAAAAATCCTGTGATTTTTAATTTCCTATGTTCCACATTCCTCATTAATTTACCTCATCTGATTCTAACTGTACGTAGAATTTTTTTTGCCCTCAAATTTGACAAGGTTTTATTCTATTATTGATAACTGTTAATAGAATTCTTCTCACGGACTCTAAATCCTTGGACGTTAATGCAAGCACTTTCACCCACGGGTCCATTTTCTGAAATTTCCATTTTGGGTACTATAGGGTCTTTTTTTGGCACTTACTTTATTTTTTGGGCAAATTTGGGACCTATGGTCCGAAATTGGTTTGAGGGGTTTTCCTCAGGAATTTGAAACCCTTGAAAGAGGGGGTTATTTTCTAAGGTGGGTCCCTACATGCACAAAAATAGGGGCAAATTTTTTCCTCTTGCATTAATGTCCGAGGGGATTTAGAGTCTTTCATTAAAGTTGACCAATTTCTCATATTATTTAAAGGCTAAAACTTGAATAGTAGATCATCCTCAGTCCATGTAGCAATCCGACTGGGAAAATAAAACTGCAACTTTTTGGTTTCCATGGAATTATAATGGGAGAGTTACTCTCATTGGAAACACATCCAAAACCATGTTGAAAAAAAGCAGTAGAAATTTTTGAATGCGGATTGAGATACGTCTCATTGCATGATAGTACACTATGGTGCTCCAAGAACCGCTTCATCTTCCAACAACAACAAGTTGATGTCTTTTGAATTTGCCAACTAGCATGGCGCGACTGACTATTAACGTGGGCATGGTCTACAAGAGTGCGGTCTTCAAGTATATTAGCAAGTGTAGTGATAAGAAACAGGCCGCACTAGCAAATGATTTTATTTCTACTTGGTGTGTGAACCAAATTTTCTGCACTAGTAGCATCTGCCTTTCTAAACAGAAATTAGCTCTCACTCTTGCAATTTTTGAACGACCAACATATTCAAATTCACCCTACGTTCTCGTCAATGCTTGGATGAAAGTCATCCAATGTTTTGGAGATACTTCACCAAGTTATTGTCCTATCCATTGGTTGGATTTGGTGATACTTGAGTACATATTTTTTTAGAATTACAAATGTAGAAGTATGTCAAGTTGTTGAACAAGACAAAATTGCATCGATTGTAGTTCAAAAGTGGTCTTGCAAAAATGAGGTCATAGATTTAAGGAACACAAAAATTTCAAAGAATCACCACATTTAAGAGTATCTCATTTCAATTTCATTCCAACTAATTTTATTCAATTTTTTTTTTGGTAATCAAAATTAGTAGGAATTTTGATTCTATATTTCGAATTTGATAATTAAGCATTGGTGATAGTATTGGTGAATCAAACAATTAATAATTGAATCTAAAATTCAAAATCCACAACTTTCATTTGTAAATCAATTCCAAAATATTATTTTAAATGGTACTTTATGATGATTTTTTTTCAAATCATCAATTCCAAGTACACCTAGTTACGTGGTACATTTGGAGGTTAAGGCCTCTTTACACTCGAGGTTAGAAGCTGTGAGGAGAGATATTTCAGCCAATGAGAAATTGGTCTTCTTGGTTTCTAAGCCTTCCATTGGCTGAAATTTCTCTCCTCACGGCTTCTCACCTCTAGTGTAAAGAGGCCCTTAATGCAATTTGTTCCCTCTATTTTTTCCCTTGAAAGACCAAATTTAGGCTTCTTGGTCCTCGAGGGGTTAAAAAAGAAAAATCAGCCAATGGACAACGGGCAAAGGCAGGTGATCATGGATTTGTTTTGGGTCCAACTCTAAATTAGACACTAACAGGTGTGAATTTCTATTGCAGGGATTAATTTCAGGGTCCAGAATACCGGTAGAGGGACCTGCCAGGGTGGCATTCAAATACGGAAGAACCCTTTCCCGGTAATAAGCTCAAGTTCTAATATACCTATTCAAGCCCTTTTCGGGCTTCATTCCCGCTCCCAACACACGGCCTCCCCCGGTTTCGGACCCGGTCGCACACAGGTATCACCCGTATACCCTCCACCGGATACCGGCCCAGTCGGTCGTCTTCGTCTCTCTCCCCTGTCCCGCCGGAGCCTCCCCCCGGTCTGTGGCGCGCGATTGATCACTTAACATTCTGTTGTGCGCATCACGCATTTGGTTTATCTGAACGCTTCGCATTTGTTTAGGGCTTCTAATTCATACAGACGACGTATATACTGGCTTGTAGAAATTTTCAAGCGCATTGAAAGTTGGTGGATCACGCAGAAACTGATCGGAGCGTTGGGTTTTTTACAAACTGATGGCAGCGGAATCGAGGTTTTGTGACTCTCTTGTATGGAGTTTCGGTTCGTGTGATTCGCAATAGTAGTCGAGGGTTCCCGAGTCGTGAGCTAAGGACGGAGGAGTCATGGGAAGCTCGGGGAACTTGAGCAAGCTGGTGATCCCGAAGCAGCATTGGCAAGAACTCAAGGGGAGCATGAATAGTAGTTGTAACAATGTAGGACTGTCAGGACCGGATTCCAGAGGCGCGCAAATGCGGTCGAAAATGCAGTGGTGGGTGGCGTTTTGTCTGTGCGCCGGCCTCGTCGTGGTCCCGTTCCTCATGTTCATGTGCGCCATCGACAACATGGAAGCCATGGGCTCCAAACGCCAACCCTGGATCTCCTTGGATGGCCCCCCGCTGAAATTCATAGGGTACTCACACAGCCTCCCAACACCTGAAAATAGCTCAAAACGTCGTTTAATCCTATCGGTTTAGTGTTTTCTGAAACCCTGTTTTAAAGAAGTCACGAGCCAAAACGTTCTTAAGTTTTTATGCAATCGTTCAGATGATTATAGAGAACTCCATGGATAGGAGACAGGACCAGGTTTTCAAGTTGTAGGTTGTGAGATTGAAACATACGTCGTTTACTCCCAACATCTGGAAATAGTTTAGTGTTACGGAAACCCTGTTATAACGGAGAGTGTGAGAGATTACTTCGGGTATAAGAGCCAAACGTTTCAGAGTGGGAGGTTGTAAATGATTATAAGTGATAATAGAGAGCTCGAGATAGGATCAAGTTTTAGTATCAGGCAGCAAAAGAAATCTGGTCCAAACGACTAAATGTCCTATGTCTTTACTGACTCAAGAAGATCAAGTTGAGTTGTGAGGTTTGAAGAAGAGGCTCATCGGTTGGGGGTTGTGTGTTGCAGTGTGCATTCGAGGTGGAGTTTGTTGCGAGGCGGTGTGGCAAGGGATGATGAGGACGGCACGACAAGCAGCAGGGGCGGAGTGAACGAGGCGAGAGGGACGGCGCTGCAAGGGATGGGGACTCTGCTGCGGGTGGGGACGAGGGCAATGCAAGAGCTCATCGTGGCGCATTTGAACGAAGACACCAGCAGTGAGGAGCTGCGGCTGTTCTTGCGGTCGCTGCACCGAAGCGGCGCCACTGCGCGAGCTGATGTCGTGCTCTTGTTCCCCTCCAGTCCCATGCCCTCCGCCATGGCCAAGGTCATCCAGGAAGAAGAGGACAGCTTCCAGAAGCTGCTCGCGACATTCAAGTTTGATGATGAAGAAGCAAAACCAGAAGCAGCCATAGCCACCGATGACTCCACCTCCGCCTCCACCTCCCCTGGTATGCAAAACTCTGCCCAGGGGTTTCGTTTTAATTCAAGAAATGTGCAAAGTACTCCCTCTGTCCGGAAATTTCTGTCCTAGTTTTTGGCGTGTTTTAACTTAGCTGTCTCAGTACTTGAGAAATGTGCCAAACTTGAATGTAGTTTTTGTGTCACTCTCATTGTCCGCCCCGTTTGAACGCACTAAACCAGAGGACAAATATTGCAGAAGAAAATGCCAAAAACTAGGACAATCATTTCTGGACAGAGGGAGTAGTAGAAAATGATTTTGTGAAGTGAATTATGTCTTTCATGAATTGTATGCAATGACTGAAGCGTGGATCTGACCTCTGAAACGCGTTTCGTTGCAATCAATATGGCATGGATTGTAGAAGCGTGGGAGCTTCGGGTCCAATGAAAGCTGTTCTAACGTTGTGAGCCTTATTGCAGACTCGAATGCGGCAATGGCGGCCTTCAACGCGACGGCATTCAGGAGACACAAGATCAACAAGATCCCAAGCGAGGACGAGCAACAAGATCCTGTGCCAGAGATTATCTGGGGCAGGCGGCACACGACTGAGGGTGACGAGGTGAACCCGAGCTGGGCATCGTGGGGCAGCATAGTGTCTTTTGACATTCAAGAGCTCGACCCGCAGGACGCGTTGCAAGGCTTCTTTGGCACACCGCCGGTGCAGCTCCGGCGCTGGGTGTGCTACGACATGTTGCTGGGCATGATCAAGTCACGCTACAAGAACGTGCTTGTGTCACAAGTGAAAGGCGTGTATGTTCTCGGTGACGCGCTCTCCGCCGCGCGCAAGAAGCCGACGCTCTATATCACGGCCGAAGACATGGTGTGGCGCGATGCGCAGGGCGAGCCTGTGGCTGCTGCAAGAGCTGATTCTGAATCGCTTGAAAACGAAGACTCTCTTCGGTCTACTGTGGTTGATCTTCCTGCAGCTCGTCACGAATCCATCCGACGGAGCTTGCGTGAGAGCAGCAAGCTCAAAGCTCCTGAGGCCGACGGAGCTCCCAAGCCCGTGTGGCGCCACATGCAAGGCTTGATCCAGAGTGTGTATGGGCCGCAGCTGTGGAACACGCTCGATGGGCCGGACAAGCAGCATGTGGTGGTAAGCCCTGCGGTGATCATGGGCGGGGTGCAGCACGTGCGCGGCCTCGCCAACAAGATGACGTCCGAGATTGTGAGAGTGGCCATGGAGCGCAAGAGCCGACGCACATTCCACGACAAAGCCGTGCTCAACATGTGGGTGCACAAGAAAGCGGCCCTTGGCAAGCGCATCGCCGATCATCTCAAAGTGGTGAAGAATCAGGACTCCGTCGTGCACTCTGTCCAGGGCTCCCATCAACCCTCTTTGTACTCTAGCCAGAAACGCAGTCGGTATCTCGTGGTGCATGACCACGCCGTGCCCTCCCAACTTCGCGAGGAGCTCTGCAGACTGGATCCCAGCTTGTATCAACGTTGCTTGTAACATCCATACCCTAAACCATTCTGGTTTTTAATACTCTCAGGCTCCCAAACAGATTGGGTTGCAGGCTGTGGTTTTTATCACAACGAACACTCCCATACTGATTCTCTCAAGGTGGTGATGAGCTTTATCAGCTCAAGGGTCATTTGCATGAGGACAGGTTTCCTGCGTTTTCAGCAAGCCTTGGAAGACAGCAAATATCTTTGCTGTCAAAGCCCGTGTAAATGATCACTCCCAAACCGGTTCTGTAAGGCCATCCTCTCAAGGTTGTGATGAGCTTTATCGGCTCCATGGTCATTTACATGAGCCTGTGTTTTCAGCAAGCTTTGGAAGACAGAAATATCTTTGCTGTAAATGATCACCTGTGTACCATTTCCTTCGGGATCAACTAAGACTCGAGATTGGAGGAGGCCGGCTCACAAGCTTGACATTACGAATCATTCATTCATTGATCGATTGTAGGTTAGTTAATTACCCCATTTGGTTCTCAGTGCATTAATTAGATTGCTCTGATGTCCAATTCTTATTCTTTTGTTATTATTTTTCCGCAGAAGCCTTTGTGTTAAGTGCTGTTTCTGTGTTGGGTTGATAGTGGTAGTTTATGCTCATTGCTCTTTCAATATTGTTCTCACGTTGATGAAGAGAGCAGATCCACAGCAGTGCTCTCTTGGAAACTATGTACCAGCAGAAATTGAATTGTGTTGCTCTTGAACGCGAATATTCCGTTCTCAACCATTTTTGGGAACTTTTCTCTCGGTGATATGGATTGCGTTCTTTGGAATTCTTCTTTCAGTTATCAGAGTATGTTTGTAACCTTAGAAATGGTTGACTTTTACAGAAAAAAATTCAGAAAACTCATCATTTGTTTACTTCTAAGGGCCTCTTTAGACTAGAAGCAAGAAGCCAGGAGGGAAATTTCAGCCAATGAGAAATTGGTCGTCTTAGTTTCTAGGCCTCCCATTGGCTGAAATTTCTCTCCTCATGACTTCTCGGCTCTAGTGTGAAGAAGCCCTAAGAATATGCAAACAACAAACTTGAAACTTGAGGTGGCCCCTCTAAATAAATGCATGTGATTCCCTTGATTCAAGAATGCATGTGGATTTACAACATTGAGGAGTTAGTTAAACTGGTGTGTCCAAAACGCAAATAACGGAAAACCTGTGAACAATTGGATTTTGAATTGTGATGTTCAGAGTTGAAGATTTATAATACATATCTTCTAGAAAAATAAAATTTCAATTTGGAATTGTGCAACAATTAAAAGACCTCTCCAAATTCGGCAGTTTTGCAAAGATGCATTGTAAAATGCAATCTAGAGGGATTTTTTGAACTTGATGTATGAATAAAAGTTGTACATTATGAATTTTTTATTTTATTCATACGGTTAGATCTATAATTGCTATCACCAATATTTTTGTATAAAATTGGAAACTCAAAATTAAAAATTAAAAGTTCTTCTGTAACCTGATTACAAATATGATATTGACAATTTGTAGATGAAGTTTGTTGTGATTGGTTGAAATGTGATAATCTAAGTGTAGTGATTTTTGGAGATTTTTTGGTTGCTTAATTTAATGAGTTGACTTTTTCAAAAGCACTTTTACACTAAAATCTTTGAAATTTTGGGTGAATCACTACAACATGAAATCATGCATAAAAGTTTCACAAATCATCCCCTTTCTAATTGGATCACACATTTTATGAAGTTAACTTTCTATAGAATCTAAAGTAAAAAATCCACACTACAAAAATTGCATGACGGATGAGAAAATATAGATGAAATTTGTGCATCTTTCAAAAAATGAACGCTCAGGCAGTTAGGGGTTAATCCTTTAGTGCCTAAAGTGGTTTTGAAGAAACCAAAGTTTTTTGGGTGTGTTTTTTTTAAACTTTCTCTGTTGAAATTAGAAATACTATTAACAATATTCAACTGTATAAATGTAAACATAGCTTAGTGAAACAAGTTTTGGTTAAATCTTGGTAAGATCAGACCGTTGGATTGGAAGATTATAGTATGTCTTTGAACCGTATAATGCACACTCAAAAATGAGATTTTGGAAGGTGTGTGACTTCAAGGTTAAATAGAATTTGGGTTAATTTTTCATAAATAATAGAGAAGATGTTTAGCAATGACCTGTGTCAACACCTCTCTATTGCAATCACTCATGTCAAAAACGGACTCATACATAATTATTGTGAATTTTATAAGTGAGAGTGACTTATCTATGTATGGTTTAGGACAAAGTTTGTACATTAAATTAATAAAGGAGCTAGTACATTGATCAAGATCGGACTACAAACACTAATGGAACATGAACAAGAGAAAAAAATTCCAAAAAAAATATAAGATAACAAACTTCCAAACACAAAAAATACCACATAGTACATGTGCAATATTTGTAAATATTTGTTGTTTTTTGAAGTATTTGCAGTATTTTGGTATTTTGCACATAGGTATTTGGAGAGCTAAGAAAGTCAAAATTCAATTTTTCTTTTTGCATCATCTGCAGAATCAAAAGTTACACTTTTGAATTTTAAACATCCGACTGAAATGGTTCACAGATGTTACGGCATTTCATTTTCTAATGATCTAGTGACCACTTAGTGGTTACCTAGATACTAAAGGGTTAACCCCTAAACGTTCTCACCCTTTTCACATTTGGCAATTTTTTCAAGATGCATTATAAAGTGCCATTAAGAGGGATATTTTGAACTTGATGAATGAATAAAAGTTGTACATTATGAATTTTAAATTCTATCCATACGATTAGATTTGTGATTGCTATCACCAATATTTGTGTATAAATTTTCAAACTTAAAATTTAGAACTATTTTGTAATATGATTGCAAATAAGATATTGACAATCTAATAATGAGATTTTTTGGGATGGGTTGAAACGTAATACTCTAAGTGTAGTGATTTTTGGAGATTTTTTGGTTGCTTGTTTTTAGTAGTTGACTTTTTCAAAAGCACTTTTATACTAAAATCTTCGAAATTTTGGGTGGAACACTACAACACAAAATGAGGCATGAAAATTTCACAAATCATCCCTTTTCTAATCGGATCACACATGTACAAAGCTAACTTCCCATAAAAATTTCAATAAAAATTTCACACTGCAAAAATGTATGATGGATGAGAAATCGGAGTTCAAATCCGTACATCATGCAAAATATGCATGGTTGGGCAGTTAGGGGTTAAACGGTTCTTGCATGTTCCTTCCTAACGCTTCTGTGTTTTTTTTTCTTAATGCAGGCTATGCCTGATAATTTTTCTACTGCTGCTTGCGCCATTGAAATGCTTTATGGGCTCTAACCGTAGGAAAGAGGCATTGCAGGGACACTCATCTTTTTGGCTAAATACTACTGTAGCAAATATATTCCGTTCATGTTTCCACTGAAAATGCATTCTTGTCCTTCACCTATTCTATTCCGGTCAGAGCTCCGCGTCACTGAGGCGCGGAAACCAAGAGTGGCTGTATTGCCGGCTCCGGCGATCTGGGCCGTCCCTTCTCCCTCAAAGATCCAGCGGCTTTAATCGTCCGAGGTGGCAGGAGTGGATGTTGGGCAGCCTGGCTTCGAGCACGGGAATCCATAACTTACATGGCGCATGAAAATTTCAGCCGCTTTCTGATACATCCGTTTTCGTGCATGGGAACGCAAGAACATGAGTTCCACCGGGTCGAAGTCATTGCTCCAAGTTACCTCATTTCACTCATTTCTTTGTACTCCAGGGAGTGCAGGCTCATAACATATAAGGTTCAGACACCCATTCCCGACCAGGTACCCAAAATAAATCAGGCCTAACTTCTAGATTCTGAAAGAGAAGATGTACCTCATTTGTACATTAGAGCATATGATTGGTTTTAGGTACACCTACAACTTTGCACTTTCAAAATTTGTACTTATTCAAATAATTATAAAAATAAATAAATTAAATATGAAAACTTCTTAATTTTTGTAGTGCTAAAAGAGGAAAATAATCAAAATATCGATTCATCTGTCTCAAGTATAGTGCATGTCTTATTTGATCGGTTTTAGGTGTCTCGACCTTACTCCCTCCGTCCCAAAGTTATTGTCCAACTTGTTTGCTTGGTATTTCTTTGAGCCAATTTCATTGATCATATTGTAAGAAAGATGATTAAAAAAGGTTCCAAATTATGTCACTAGAATGATTGAAGAACATTGCATGTGTTCATTGCGACCTAAATAAAATTAGCCACAATGAAGTATTTTTTTTGACCTACTTAAAAAAGCACTTTCGAACATGACTTTCAAACATGACAATAACTTTGGGACGGAGGAAGTACCATTTTCATCTTTTGAACACACTCAGCTTTCAAACTAAAATCCAAACATGTTTCGAAAAGACTTGGACAAAAATAACAAATTTTCATGACTATTTAATTTTATTCTTCCATATATAATGCCTTGCCTCTTAAACCCCCGGTGGTCTTTAACCCCTAAACGTACCAACAAGATTGAACAAAGAGAGGCCTTGAACATGATTTTCGTAAATAAGTAAAATCAAATAATATAAACCATACCATCTCATAATGCATGATATTCCTATTTCATTACAACACTTTATAAATTTCTTTTGTAGATTTGGGATTTTTAATTGAATTTCAAGAGAAAAAGCTTGCAAAATTATTTAAAAAATATTAATACATTAAACAATGCATCCACCATACATATGTGATCTTCATATTGATATTTACAACTTTTCTGTGAACACCAACTCTATTTTATTTTTTCATCGAACATTTTAAAACAAATCTTTGAAAACTGTGTTGAATGGGACGTTAAACGGTTAACCCCTAAACATCCCAACGTCCAACTACAAGTATGTCAAATTTGCCTCCAACTGGTTGTTATGAGCCTGCACTCCCTGGAGTACAAAGAAATGAGTGAAATGAGGTAACTGGGAGCAATGACTTCGACCCGGTGGAACTCGTGTTCCCATGTTCCCATGCACGAAAACAGATGTGTCAGAAAGCGGCTGAAATTTTCATGCGCCATGTAAGTTATGGATTCCCGTGCTCGAAGCCAGGCTGCCCAACATCCACTCCTGCCACCTCGGACGATTAAAGCCGCTGGATCTTTGAGGGAGAAGGGACGGCCCAGATCGCCGGAGCCGGCAATACAGCCACTCTTGGTTTCCGCGCCTCAGTGACGCGTCAGAGCTCCTTGTGGAGTAGTTGCTTGTTTTGGATTGGAGCTTTTTGGAGGGAACACGGAAGTTTGGAAGGGGGCAGCCCGACCTTGCCCTTGAGCTGCCCTTCTGGACCCCAGCGGGCTCTAGGGTTTCCTTTTGCAAAGAGAGAGGGTTTTCTATTCTCTCACACCTTCATTGATTCGTGATGCTCATGGTTTTGCGGAGGATTGAGCGGGCGACGCATTCATTCTGTATTATCACCGTCGCCATTACACCAGAGCTGCGACGGCTATGAAAAAAAGCTTCTTCACAACCCGGTTGTTTATGCACTTTCGGGGAATACTTGTTTGGAGTACAAGTCTATGTGTGGCGCAATTGGTTCTGTAATTGCATCAACGGCAGCGCCACCTTGTTGCAGTTTATCCCGAGCTTCATCTGCTTTTCACCGACCGCATTGCTGTGAAGTACGCATACTGAAACCCTAAACCCTAATTGAATGTTTTTGTTACACAGTAATTCGCATGAACTGTTTGTTCCGAGCCTCAGGATTTCAAATTACTGTAGACTCTTCACCTTCACAACTGCTCTCCACAGAACGTACACGGGGTGTCCATATTTCGTATGTTATGAGGACTATGAGCTTCAAGAGTACATGTATTCAAGGAATTGAACACACCGTAGCTCTCGATTGTCGTTTTCCTTACTAATCCGTGTGTTTGGACAGTTGTTGTCTTTACAACGCCTCCTTGTTAAGACCAAACTGGTCCTCGTGTCTTTTAGCAGTTTCGAGGTAGTCATATGGGGACTTGTTGAATTTTTCTTTCTACTTACTATGCAATTTTCTTCATTGATTCTGGTGATACTTAATTTAGCCTCACTATGATCGATTGGCGTCAGGCTGTGCTTGACGCCAAAAGACGCAGAGCCCAAAAATAAACCCTAAACCGACGCTGTAGCATTCCAAGTTCGAGGAGGCACGCTAGTGACGAGGAGTGCCGAGCCTTGAATGATGGACTGATGAATAGCTCTAACTTATTGTATCCCTGTGCGTGTGAGGGAGCTGATTGTTCGGGCGTGAAATTTGGTGGTAGAAATTAGGGAACGGGAGGAAGAAGCAAAGCATGGCTCCTGCGCCGGACCTGGTTTTGAAGGACAATTGCACGGGATGTCGCGCCACGGCGGACCTCTACGGCAGCAACTGCGGCCATTTGACTCTTTGTGTCAAGTGTGGCAAGTCTATGGCCGAGACTGCGGCTCCCTGTTCTGAGTGCGGTGTTCCTGTCACGCGTCTCATTAAGGTCGGTCAGTGAGGATTTCTCTTTGGTGATTTTCGTTGGTTTCCATCTTCGCCTGAAATTCGGTTGTGAGCTCTGAGTTTGCATTAGACAATTACGGTACAGGATTTTGACACAGCAGAGGAACCTGCTTTTGCTTCACTCGCTTGTTTATATTGTTTTTTGCTGTTGTGATGTGTGTGACATTAAGGTGAGTGAGGATTTCTTTGTGATTTTCGTTGGGTTCCATCTTTACTTGAAATTAGGTTGTGAGCTCTGTAGCTCATGATTTTGCATTAGACAAATTCAGGTAGAGGATCAGAGAAACCCGCTTTTGCTTCACCGGCTAGTTTATGCTCCCTCCGTCCCTGCTTTTTAAAAAACATAAAATAATAAAGCAAACTAGAACGATTTCATCAAATCTCTAAATACAATAATTTTTTATTTTGGAGTAGTTGTCTATCAAAGCAGTATCATACTGCACATGGCATGTTTGGAATGTGGCAAGTGAGAGCATGGTGATATTCGTTGCATTATGTTCCTTGGTGCAGCGATCATCTGCTAGCATTGATTTTTGCTAGCTCATATGTGGTTTTGATCCACAAGACAAGCTTCACAGAAAAATAACACTTCATGTGTACTTGTCTTGGGATTTTGCTTTGTTAGAATCTGTAAAACAACTTCAAATTGAATAAATGATTTGCATCAAGTAATTTGGCACAATTGTTTTTCTCAACATCATCTATTATGGGCCGGAGGGAGTATAGTTTTTGTTCTTGTGATGTGTGTGGCTGAATTGCCGTGATTTACTACGCAGGAGTATAATGTGCGTGCACATACTGTCAACAAGCAGCACTTTATCGGCCGCTTCTTACAGGGGATGCCAAACTTCTCCAAGAAGAAATCAGATGGGACGAAGTGGAGTTTGCAGCGCGAAGGGCTTCAGGGCCGTCAGTTGACAGACACACTTAGGGTATGGAGTTCAAAATTTTATTCCGTTCCCTTTTCCTACAATTACTGCGAATCTCTTTTTGTGTGTCTAGTCTAACTTGTAGGATTTTCATTGTACAGGAAAAATATAAACAAAAGCTGTGGATATTAGAAGATGATGTTGGTCACCAGCAGTTTCAAGGGCAGCTTGAAGGAGGACAACAAGCGACATATTTTATTCTGTTGATGCATGGTTCTGAGTTTCTTACCTCTCCAGCTGGTGCCTGGTAACGATTTTTCTGACATACTTCCCTATTGATATGGTGGCTTCATGACCTTGAAGTTTGTCATCAATCGTTTGCGTCATACCTTAACCCCTAAAGGATTAAGAAGCCCAAATTTTGCCTCATGTTTTTCTTAGCAGTTTTGAGTAGGTACTATGTAGGTTTCATTTTGTTTCAATTTTTTTGTTTTCAACCAACACATGCAATGTTCTTCAGTGGTTCCAATGATTTCAAATTTGGTCCCACCTGAATGATCTTTTTCACAATATGATCAATAGAATTTGTCATTTTAAAACCTTGAATCTTTGGTCCTTTAGGGGTTAATGGTGGCTATGGATATGTTTGTAGGTTAGTATTTGTTTAGAAGTGTACAGTTGGCTGGTGTTTTAGAGGGCGTCTTTGCAATCGAACATGCTGAATATGATGGTGTCATATGTCAGGTACAATTTCAACAAAGTAGCCCACTACAAGCAGTTAACGTTAGAGGAAGCAGAAGAGCAGATGAAAAATCGTCGGAAGACAGCTGATGGCTACCAGCGGTGGATGATGAAAGCATCCACCGCTGGAGATATGGGTAAAATGCCTGGCTCTGGAGGTGGAGCAGGAGGTCGCAGGAAAGCAGGTGATGATGATGATATGGGTTCTGATAAAGGGGATGATGACGAAGATGACGAATTTGGAAAGAAGAGATTGAATTTGAATAAAGCTGCTAAAGGAGGCGACGAGGACGGTGAAGAACTAGCAAATGACATCGATCTGGATGAAGAGGAGCCGGAGCGAGGTATCTATCATCAACAGATACTGTTATTGTGATGTTGTCTCTTGCTCTGAACTATTATGTCATTAGAATGTCGGACATTCCATACATACACCATATGGTATTGCTTTTTCCAGGAAAGCTAGACATGATTTGAGTCTATTGTTGAAGAAGAAGTCTCATTATTCAGCTTTGTTAATCACTGTTTTGTTTACCCTTATCAGAGGTTGACTATTTATTGAGGGGGTCTGTGGAATGCATGTATACAGGTGATGATTGGGAACATGAAGAAACTTTCACAGATGACGATGAGGCAGTGGGTAACGATCCAGAAGAGCGGGACGACCAGGTTCCTGAAGGACCAGCGCCACCAGAAATCAAACAGGTACTTCTAATTTTTGGTGGTTTAGCGTTTGGTTCTAGTATCCACAGCACTCGTGGGACAAGCTGCTGAGAATTATGACTGGTTATCATGAATTTTTATGCGACTTTCATGAGATTCTTTACATATCTTGTTAGTGGTGACCTCATTGATGCTGGATGCTCACGTACACTTTCAGCAGCCCCTCTTCTCATGTCAGGCCCTTTATGTACATTATAGATTAGCACATGTTGTGCAGCTCGATTTCTTGGTGGAAGGTCAAACTTGTGTTGTGTTGGTGCAGAACATTAATTCGGCTGTTTAACTGCAGACATCATGTTTTGGTTTGGGAGGTTGCTATCGTTCTTGCTTGACTTGTTTGTGAATGGCTGATGGCACTCTAGGAGGAAGAAGACGAGGAACATAGCCAAGAGGGAGAGCAGCGAAATGATGAGGGGCAGGGAGGCTTGAGCAAGTCTGGACGCGAGCTGAAGAAGTTGCTTGGTAAACAAGGCCTCGACGACTCTGATGGTGGTGATGATGACGAAGAGGACGAAGATGTAAGGGTGTTGCAGTCCTGTTGGGGTGCATAAGAGTGTCGTGCATTTGTTTGTCTTGCATGCAGACACACTTTGTGGAGTGTGAAGCTTCACATCTGTTGTCTGTCTTGCATGTCTGTTTGGCTTTAATGTAGCATCTAGTGTTATTACTTACATATTTGCTTGGTATCAGGTTGATTTGGACAACGACGAAGTTGGAATGTCTCCAGTGTTGGCTCCGACAAAGAAGGATGCTCCGAAGGAAAAGGACACCCCCTCAGAACCTACTCCAGCAAAAGCAGGAAACGGGAAATCTGCACCAGCTACCACATCAAAGGGAAAGCGGAAGGCTCCTGCTGCAGGGGATGAGACCAAGCCTAGTAGCAACAAGAAGGCCAAAGCAGATGGAGAGAAGGTATCATTCTAGACTATTGTACCTTGTTTGTTTTATTAATATTATATTGATCGTTGCCATTGCAATAACTGTAAAATGTTGTGAGTGTTCACTGACCAACTTTGCTATCTGTTTGTCTCAGGGGGCGAAAGCTGCACCGGGGAAGAAAGAATCTGCAAAAAGTGGACCTGCCAAAGGGACACCTGTTGCAGCTCCTGCAGCTGCTGCTAAGCCTGCTGCTGGCGGAGGAGTCTCAGAGGAGGAAGCAAAAGCTCTGCTCCGATCGTCCGGACCTATCAAGAGCCAAGACCTAGTTGCCAAGTTCAAGAGTCGACTGAAAACACAAGAAGTAAGTAAAATTTCCTAGTGCATCTCATGCTGATTTGCATATACTGTACGGTGTACTATGTTAGGTTTGAGATTGATGATTCTTAGGCAGCTTGGACAGTCTTTAATTAGGGTTGTTTTCGATAGTCCATGTCACCACAACTTGGAAAGGAAGTCTTACTTTGCCTTCTACATCTGCAGGATAAGGCTGCGTTTGCAGCAATTTTGAAGAAGATATCGCGGATCCAAAAGACAGATGGTGTAAATTACATTGTGTTGCGCTAGACAGACGTAAGAACCCTCTCCATTGTGTTGGGTTTTATGTTTGATGGGATGAACCCTCTCCATTGTGTTGGGTTTTATGTTTGATGGGATGAACCCTCTCCATTGGTGGAACAGGAATTCCCTGCAACTCGTGTGGGCTTCACAATCGATTGGTTTCCAAGTCCTTGTATTTCAGAGTTCCTGTACATGAAGTGAAATAGAAAAGTATGTCATAGCAATGGATTTCTGCACATATAAAATATGTGATAAAACATTCCTTTTAGCATTTTTGAAAACTGTCAATGGAAGTAGAGTGCCTACACCCTTATTCAGTACATTGTTGTAAAGCTGGAACACAATCAACAGAAGTCCCATTTGGATGTTTGACTTTTTACAGGTGCTAGTAATAAAGAGATGAACTGGTACAATTGTGTTCATTCTTGAATGGGAGATACTGTTCTCCATCTCCTAGATGTGGTTTGAAGAATACAGGAGAAGTCTCAAACCTTAGTGATTTCAACAATTAGGATTGTGATAGCATAGACCAGGATATAAAGGTTTGGCTATTTTCAAGCTCTCTTGTTTCATTCCTCTTGTAGCGAAGGAGATATATCATCTACCCTTGTTCAGATGCAGTTTCGTGATTATTGCAGAGGATTCATATTTAGGTTGATGTCACCGGTGATGTTGCATTACATTGCCTGATAGACCAGGAATTTACTGCAGTTTGGTTTCACCTAAGGTAAGCTTCCCTAGTTGTGCTGCTATGTACCAATTGCGGACATATCAAATTTTCAAATGTATGTTTAACCCTTTAGTGCCCAAGGTGGTAATAATAATAAAATTATTATTGTTTGGTTCTTCTCCACCGTTTAGGATTCTGTTGGCCCAAATTTTTATTTTTATTTTCTTTTTCAGGGTTTAGCCACCGCCTAACCCTAAATGATACAAAAAAGAAATAATGAATTTTTAAAATTTAATTTAAATTTTAATATGTAAATTCAAATTAAATTTTTTTGGGGCTGTCTTGGGTGATTGGGTGCGCGGTTGCGCATGCTTAGTACCTCTCTCTCCTTCCTCTCCCTCTCCCCGTTTCCCCTCTCCTCATATATATGTAGGGGAGAGGAGAGAGGAGGGGAGATAGGGTGCGCAACCGCGTACCCATTAGCCCAAACAGTGAAAAAGAATTTAAAACATTAAAAATAATAATAATAAATAAAAAAGTACATGTGTATTATTTATTTTAATTTATTTTTCTGGTCAAGATTCAGCCAACAGCTAAATCCTAATTATTTTTTAAACAATTATTTTTTCCTTTTTAGGGTTCAACACCTCAATGGCAAGTTGAATCCTAAAAGAAGAAGAAGAAGAAGAAAAAGTTAATTAAGTTTATTTTTTTTCTTCTTTGGTGCGGGTGTGGGATCTACAGCTGCCACAAGAAGGGAAAAAAACTAAAAAGAAAATTATGAAGAAAAAATAGAAAGAAAAGAAGAAGACAAAGAAGGAAGACAAAAAGGAAAATAAGAAAAAGACAAGAAGGAAAACAAAAAGGAAAATAAGAAAAAGACAAGAAAAAAACAAGGAAAAAAAAAAATGATAAAATAAAAGATAAAAAACAAATAAGTGAATTGTTTGTTCACAATGTAGATAGACAAAAATGGCTATTTTTTGAGAATCTCTTAAACAAATATTTTAATGTACTCGAGGCCAAGTGCATGATTATATAGCCAAGTGTTTAAATAGCAAATTTTGTGTTCTTAGTGTTATGAAATTTGCTATTTGGAAAGAGTAATGATGTTCCTGCCATCATTTTGTTTGCTTTTTTGATAGATTTGTTTTTTTAAAACTAATCATGCTAAATTTTAAACTCAAAGTGAAAATTATAATGCAAACAAATTTTCTAAGGTTAACGCTTTAAATTCATTTAAAAAGAATCTAAAGTCCTTTTTGGAAGTTTGACTGTATGGATAATTTGTAGAGATGATGTACTACATTTTGTGTATTGAACCAAACTCCGTCAATCATATAGAAGGCACATATTATAAGACATCTGTATATTGTCCAATACCCCTTGGGCTTTTAGGAGTTAACATGGCATGTTTCATTGTAATGTTCCCATCCACTATGCTCTAAAAACTAGGATTTTAGAGTTCTGGGAAAATATTGCCATTTTAATGAATGCAACGAGCTTTATATCTTGTATCCATACTTGAATTATTTAATTAACTTCAATGACGTGGAGATCAAGAGGGAATCGGTACTTATTTTAATGTACACCAACCTATTACCACCATGTTTCCAATTCGAACCCTCATGTACCGATCACGAAAGACATTTTTGGTTTGGAATGTACACCATCAAAACTTGAAGGTGGAATTAAGAACATGATGATAATAAATTGGGGTACCTTAGTTCAAACAAAACATGTTAATTGAACAAGGCAGATTGAACTATTGTTTTCTTTTCTGGCGGCTAACAGCCAAATTGTCACGAAATATAATTTTGTGTGACAAGCCTATAGGAAAAAATAGCTATAAATGAGTATCTAATTGCCAAATTCAACCCCAAGTTAACCCCTAAACATCGAAACGACCATTTTCTGGTTGCTGTCCAATTTTGACAGGCAGCCTGGAACAATGTTTTTATAAATAAAATAAAAACTATTTTAAAATATTACAATAAGTCTAATTTTCAACGCAAATTGAATTTCGTAAATTAGAGTTAAATTCCACTCGGGAGAAATTTTCAAAGAGGATGACCTCAACATTTTCTTATTATGACAATGTTGAGGTGTACTTTGAAAAATTCTCCTGGGTGAAGATTAATTTGGATTGACATAATTCAAATTGCGTTGAAAAGTAGACTTGATGTAGGATTTAATTTTTTTAGTTTTTTTTATTCAAAACTTCTTTTAATTGGATTCCAAATAACCTGTTAAAAAGGGGTTGTGACCAAAAATGGTCTCTTGGGAGCTTCGGGGTTAATATACACTTAACCCCTAAGTGACCGAATGACCATTTATGGTTGCCGCCCTTTTTTTCAAGTTGTCGTGGATTTGAAAAAGTCATAAAAAGTAAAAAGTATTTTCAAATAGGAAATGAAGTCTACTTCCCAACCCAATTTGAACACTCTGAGTTAAATTCCACCAAGAAGAAATTTTCAAAGACAAAGACCTCAATATTGTCCCAATGTTATAAAATTTGCTATTTGGGGAAAATAATGATGTTCTCTCCTTTGAAAAACTGCTTTTTAAATTTTAGAATAGAATGTGTAGTCTTAACCATTTTTACCAAATTTCAAACTTTAAAAATAAAATTTGTAATTTTGATGAACATTAAATGCTAAATGCTTCTAAATTCATTAAATGAGTGTCTAAAATATTTTTTGAAAATTTTATTGCACGGATAATTACTAAACATCATGCTCCTCATTTTTATTTTTCTTTTGGACCAAACTTCATCAAAGTTGCAGAAGTAACAGATGATAGATAGATGACGATAGATAGATGATAGATGCAGAAGTAACATTTTATAACACATCTAGGGTTTGCCTATGCCCCCTCTGTCATTTAGGGGTTAATCTAAGAGCGAATAAAAAAGGCTGCCAATCGTGCCCGAGGTGTTCCACGGGACATGTAGCGACGGTTCTAGCGGCTGCGAAAATTCTAATAAGGGATCCAGAAGCTGCAAATGCTCCATTCTAAATTGATCATATGGTTCCCAACCGCTATCAGCATAATTCCAGCTCAGCAAATTATTAGAGCCTAGGGATTGGGGGCTCAGAACAGTCACTGCTGACGTGTCGCGGGGCAGATGCTGACGTGGCTGTACGTCAGGCTCTGACATGGCCCCGGTGCTGTCATAGCTGGTGGATGTGGACATGGAGTCCGGGCTGGACACTATATGTGCATTTTCCATTGTTTTGTTTTGCCTTTGTTGAGAAGCTCCTGCTGAGGAATTCTTGTTGTTGTCGTCGTCGTCGTCGTCTTGGACGTCATTAAGGAGGGTGAGGCCAACTTTGTAACTCGCGGGATCGATGCCCATGCTTCGCAGCTTGCGCCTCAAATGCGTGTTCCAGTAGTTCTTGATCTCATTGTCTGTGCGACCGGGAATGCGGCCCGCAATCAATGACCACCTGCACATAAAGTTCTTTAGCAATTAGTGGAGTTCACCTTTTCTAACAAGAGCACTGAAAACGCTTCACCAGTGTTGGGACATTAGCTAAAGATTATGTGGACTTGCCATGATTCGGGGATTTGCTATAGTGATTTGGGAACAATGACTAGATTTTGAGGAGTTACAGAGAAGAGCTAATAAAAGAACCTTGTGCATGTTGCAATATATGAACGCACAAATGTATTAATGATATGTAACTTGCCAAGCAATCATAGAGAGGTATGTTCCAGTCAATTGTATTCCTTTCATTTTTGCACATACCAGTACTCAACCTTTATAGGATTCATGGTTTCAAAATGACATTCAATTGAGTATATTCTGAAAAATATAATTCCAGTGGGATCGAATTTTATATCACCAATGAAGAATGTTGTATGAGTTGGTCAAAAACACATGAATTTGAACTAAAGTAAATTTGCATACAACAACCCAAAAATGCCAAAAACACACGAGGCCCAATTTAGGCTTCTTGGTCTTTTAAGGGTTAAGTGTCTCACAACATATCATAGAATACGTAAGGACTTATTATTGTGTATTTACTATAGACTTAGTGTAGTTTAACAATGTTACAACCACCTTAAAGGTAAATTAAACTCGTTATTTTCACTCTCCAATCACATTCGAGTACCTGCAGAGAATACTTGCTATTATGACTGGACACTTTCTACATGCCAAATTTATACAATGAGAAAAACATACCTATTCTAGTTTGTATGGACAAACTTTGTGGGGTTATCAATCACTAGCATTGATTTTTTTATCTTGTTTTCCTTAATCTTTCTAAGGTTGTTTTGAAAGAGTTTTTGAAACTTAGTTTAGTACTCCCTCTATCCCATTAAAACTCCATGTTTTCTTTTGGAAATTACAAAGAAATGTATGGGTTTTTAGTGGGGCAAAGAGAATATGAATTAGCACATACTTTCAAGTTCCTTACTAAGTAATAACGAAATTGCAAGAGAAATTTTAGTGTTAAAGTAGTGAGTAGTGAGCACCTGTTTCCAAGGAGAGCATGGAGAGTGAGGATGAGGTTATCCTCATCCAAGGAGAAGTTGCCACGCTTGAGATTGGGACGCAAATAATTGATCCACCGCAACCGACAACTCTTCCCACATCGAGACAACCCTGCACATACATCAAATTTTGAGCCACTTGCATCATGTACCATACCTGGCATCTCATGTTGAATAATTATTATTTTTGGAAATTTTCTTTTCAACAGATTTCAAATTATGTGAAGATTATTCAAGATTCTTTTTTTCCCATGCATTTTTTTTTTCAATTTTTTTTTTTCCTAAAGATCTAGGCTTCTCTTGTTATAATTGGTTTTTTGCTAATCCTGACGATTGGCTCCGGTGTCATGTTTTGCACCACCACCAGACTTTTAATGAGCAATCGATCTAAACATAATTATTAATACTGGGATCATATACTATGTTCCACGTTTGTTAGCAATGTAGGGGGATTAACTCAAACACTGTTATAACTTGCTAAGAAACATTCAGGAATTGTAATGTTGCTATAGCTAATCCCCTAATGTTGTTGACAACGAAGTTGACAAAAGTAGCAATTATTTAGAATATGATCTTAGTAGTGTATACTCAGAGTTGTCACTGCACACCACCCAATGGGATATGTGTTTGTTTGGTCTAATTCACCTATCCAATTAGCCTCTCCTTGCTTGATATCAATATATTTGAGCATATACAAATTAAAACAAACATATTTTAGAATAATTAAAGATATTCACGAATTTTTTTTATTATCAAAGCCTTAATTTTTCCAATCGTAACAAAGGCAAAAGGACCATCCTATTTGCATGAAGGACATGTTCAATGATCCAAATCCACCCAATACCATAACCCTGATTATATTCTTGTACTCAATTGGAGCACACATTGATACTACTGAGCTAGCTAGCATGCTTTCAGCCTTCAAATCAAGTTAACTGTTATAATACCACAATAAGAACATAATGTCATATTCAATGAAATATATTGGTGCAGTTACAGTGAAACCTTGGCACTTTTAGAATTTTTTCACTAGGACTGCTTCTTTCCGCACCACCAGTGATGAAGTAAAAGGCTATGAAATTGAATAAGACGTGAAAAGCTAGGTTATTTCACATAATGATTTTTGAAAGCGTAATGGAACATCATGGGAGGACCATTCAAGAATGTGAAAGGCTAAGTTACATCATAAAAAACCATGCCTTAAAACTGGTTCGCGGCTCGTTGGCTCACTTACAAACCTTACAACCGTTGGAAAGTTACAAGTGGAACCTATAGTTGTCAATATCATTTTTAAAACCGGCTCCGACCTACGGTCACCACTAGAATTAGCAACATTAGGAAAGTATCTATAATAACATAATTATGGTCCTTAAATGTTGTTTAACAAGTTGTAATGTTGCTTGAATTACTACCTTACATTGCTAACAAGCGGCTTGTTGCGTAGTCTCTGCCTTAGTATTTATCCTAGATTTACCTTTTATTGTTTGTTTATATGTTTGTTTATATTGTTCAACCATGTAACTCTTTAAAAATGATGCATTTCCGACTTTCTGTAGTCTCTTCCCTAGTGGGGCAGAGACAACAAACGTACCACACAGTGTGCGATCCTACTTGTGGTTTAAAAGTCCAAAACTATTAAACACATTGCACATGCACTTTTAACGGTATTTATGGGTACTACGTACTGTATTGTATTGGTAATTGCATGTCTAATTGTACTAGCTTTGAGCAAAAATTTCACTACAAATTAACCCTTAAAGGACATATGCTTTCCTGATACTACACCCAAAATCTCCTTTAAACTCATTTTTAAGCATGATTTTGTTTTTAATTTATTTTGACTCTATTCTAAAAAAGATCTCTTTAAGGTGCTTGATTTTGCATTCTAAAAACCCCATTTAGTGCAATGGAATAGAAGTTATGAGCAAGATTCCCCTAAAATAAAACCAAGCCCGTGGGGTTTGCATTGTTTTTTAAGAATTAATGCATGCCTAGAACATACTTAAATCAATGGAGTGATCCTTCAGTCAACCAGTACCAGCAATGCAATTTCTTTTGATTGAAGGTTGAACAATTCCAAAATTTCTTTGACTTGGGGCCTTTGGAGTAATAACCAGAGTCGGGCGTGTATCTAATAAAAATAACTAAAAATAAACGAATATTGATTCGGAGCTAGAGAACACTGTTTAAGTTGTGTTCACTGGTAATAACATGTACTACCTGTCGGTACCAGACAAGCATGAAAAGGCTGGGCCACAAAAGGCTAACAAACTGACCGGCAGACCATTTCTCTAAAAAAGTAAAATCTAGATTTGATTTATTTGCACCTAAAATAGTTTGAATTCTAGGGCTTATTGTGAATACTTGAGTCTATCAGTCAGTTTCTCTTAAACACCAGTCATGTCAATCTTTGGAATCCAATAATTTAGAATTTATCTTAAAAAAATGTCAATCAGTTTCTCTCAAAACACCAGTCATGTCAATCTTTTGAAATGCCAGCCAATTCAAGAGTTCCTAACTAGAGAATCACGTCAAAGACAAACTAGAACCTTGACAAATAATTATGATGATTATCATTCCAACTACAATCACAATATGGAGGGACCACCTCTATTGCCTGTATGGTGTAATGCTACAATGCAACCCAAAAAAACAACCTTGGCTACAAACATAAGCACAAAGAGCACCGACTTTAAAATCCCAATTGGCATTCCAAAATTGGTCTACTAGAAGTATAAAGCAAAATCAGAGACAATGCAGAAAGTAATGTAGGCTTTACACCCACGTGAATGAAGAGTATGTTAGAGGTGATTCTACTAACTGAGCCATATGAACATGAATGAAGAGTCTATTGAAGGTGATTAATCTAGTACTCCGTAGTTAATTAGGCCACGTGAACATGAAAAAAGAGTCTGTTGGAGGTAGTTTTACTAACTAAGCCACACAAACGTAAATGAAGAGTCTATTGGAGGTGATTCTATTAACTAAGCCAGGGTCCGGGTCTGATCAGGGTACTCCTTCCCGGACTGTCCGGACTTTAGAAGAATGTCCTTTTGGTAATGAAAAAATTATTGGAAAATTACAAAAATTACATGGTATTGTAGATGGCATGTTGGTACACAATAATCATATGCTATATAGGTCAAATTCAAAAATTGAATTTTTTCCTAATTTATCATATTTAGCACCTGGTCACATTATAGTAGCAAAAGGACAATGTATTTAAGGTTTTTTATTAAAAAAAATATTCGTGCACTTTATTAAGTTTATATTTAAGCATATCATATAGTTTTAAAACAAAGATATTATGAAATCATAGTCTTTTTAGATTGTGTAAAAATATTTGATTTCTGAAAGTTCTCATATATAACGAAATATAGTAAAACATCAAATTAAACATAGATATGACTCAAGAGTTAAAATTAAACATAGACTCAAGAGTTAAAATTAAACATAGATATGACTCAAATATTGTTTTAGCTAAAGTTCTTGTTTATAAACTACTTCACTATAAATTGATATTCCGGATTGTTCCTTTTGTCTCAAATCCGGAACTAAGACAGTTCCGGATTTGAGACAAAAGGAACAATCCGGAATATATAAATTGTTCAATTTTTCTTGCTCAATACTATTTTGGATGGAGTATTACAACTTTCTCATGAATCTATCATTAAATTCATGTGAATTGAAAACGTGTAATTTCTAGCACACATTAAGTGAATTATAAAATGACTGTATTTTAGTGAGACAGTCTTTTTTGGAACCCATATCAGACCCGACCCCGCCACATGAAAGTGAATGAAGAGTTTGTTGAAGGTGGTTAATCTAGTAGTTAATTAGGCCACGTGAACATGAAAAAAGAGTTTGTTGAAGGTAGTTCTACTAACTAAGCCACATGAACGTAAATGAAGAGTCTACCGGAGGTAATTCTACTAAGTCACATGAAAGTGAATGAAGGGTCTACTGAAGGTCAGGGTTTTCCTTTGCATGGTAGCAATGCTCGACGCATACAATGGAGAGTGATCCCTCCAGATTTAGACCATTGTGACTGTGCTACAACATTGAAGTCTGACACCATGGTGTCCTTGCTGGAGGTGATTCTACTAACTAAACTAAGCCACATGAACATAGATAGCATAGATTGAGCAAAACAGACAGTTAGTAAGTACCTGCTAGTTTGGGGACGAGGCGCCAGTTGCCTTCACCGTGAGACTTGACGTACGCCGACAGAACCTCGTCTTCCGCCTCCGTCCACGGGCCCTTGTTCATCGCTCCCGGCGACCTCACCATCTCTCGTAATCAATTAATCGGTTCCTCTCGTCGACTAACTAAAGCTATTAATTGCAATGATGTATATATATTCCTTCCTTCACTTCAATCCTCACAGCCTCTGGACAACTCGCATCCCATCATCGATCTTCACTCCAGTGCAGCATGATCGATCCATCATCTACCGAAAACCCCAAAGAACTGATGATCGATCGAGCCGAAATCCCCAATTAAACTGGAACTCAACTGAAGAACTGATTACATACCACTTAACACAAGAAGTTTCCAAGACATTAGCCGGGGCTAACACAGTGTGCGTTAGCCCCTGATTAGCCCCCCCTTACACACGCGGCAAAAAATATGAGATTTCTTTCTACTTTGGACTTTAGCCCCCAAAATGGTCCCATTACCGGGGCTAATCTTTTGCGAGCTAGAAGGAAGGGCAGGTTTAGCTGGGGCTAAAATCCCAAAGATTAGCCCCCCGCCAGTTTAGCCCCGGGGGCTAACAGCTCCAAAACTTCCTGTGTAATTGTACAGGATGATCGAACTGGAACTCAGCTGAAGAACTGATTGCATATCAAGCTTTACCGATATATCGATCGTGCAGGGATAATTCAGTAACTTTCCAAACAACTTAATTACAACGTGACTAGGACAGAAGATCCCGGGAGGTCCGACACATTTCTAGATCTACAGGTTTCGTGGATCGATTTCTTAGTTTGGGATTTACATAGATAGCAAGATAAATAGCTGTGGAGGAAATCGAGTGGTACGCAAGAGTACACATTGAAGGAAAAGTTGACCTCGTCGCCAGTCAGTCCGTCCGTCGGCTGCATCGACGAGGACGCGGTGGATTTGTTTTGTTTACTGTAATCAATTGCATGCTCCGAAGGCAGCGCTGACATGAAAGCCGGGACGACGTCATGGATGGCATCTTCCGCGGACCCAGTGACGTCGCAGCCTCGACGACTCGCGAGCACGTGCCGCCGTGACGAGGTCGTGCTAGCTAACTTCTCAGTCTTTTTTTTTTTTTTTTTTTTTGGGCACAAATTGAAAGATTCTCAGTCAGTTTTTGATATTTTGGCAGTGCAATTACTGTGGGCCTTGCTAATTGTTTTTTCCGTGACTGGTGAGGTTTGTGCAATTGTCGGTAAGCGCCTCTTTACACTAAGGTTGATTGTCCTAAAACCACCAACTTAAGCAATCTGGCCTATTTTTGGTAGTGCTAAATTCGAAAAAATAATAATGACCGTATTCAAAAATAAGTTTTGATGAGGATTGCAAAAATTTGCAACATCTAATTCACATTTGTCAATCTTATACAAAATTCCAAAGTGGAAAGTAACTTGTGTCCCTGGAAACCAAACCTTTAGGTTTCCCCATGTTCACATCATTTGGTACTAAAGTAACTATATCTAAAAGCGACCATTTCCTTAAAGCGTGCATAGCTCAATCTTCCACAATAAGTAGATTTTGACACCCTACTGTTGATGAGAATGTGCACAATCTGAACATCAGAGTTTAGGGTCGCTTTAAGGTCAACCTATAGTTAGCACTTTGGAAATTCATAACTTATTCATACGGTGTTCAAATAATGCATGCTAAAGTGCGTTAGAATCCTCTTGAACTTGCTAATAAGACCCACTGAAAATGTTTTTTGTGTTATGTGTGTAAATAGGCTCAGTTGGTAAGGTGAACGCTTTAAGGTATAGTTACCTTAACTTTCACTCATAACGATACTCAAAACCACCAACTATTTCTTTGCAATGCTTGGCGTGCCATTGGTCTACTTGAATGGTAAAATTGGTGGTTTTAGGTCTCAACTGTGGTGGCCCCAAGAAAAGTCTATATGTCATAATTGGGGGAGGTGGTGGTTTTAGGACATCCTACCTTAGAAGCAAGAAGTTTCAGCAAATGAGAAATTGGTCTTCTCGGTTCTAGCTTTTCTTAACTTTTTAGAAATTTCAACCAATGAGAAATTTCCCATTAGTTGAAATTTAGAAATTTTAGCCAATGGGAAATTGGTTCTATTTCACAATTTCTAGAAATTACAACCAATGAGCAATTGGTCCTCAAGGCTTCTCGCCTCTGGTGTAAAGAGGCCCTAATAGTCATTGAATATTGTACGTTTTGAAAATAACCCTTAAAGAAATCAAAAATAATAATACAGTAACGAAAAACACAAATAAACTTCTTTAGCTCTTATAAGCTATAATTAGAAATAAAATGGTTGCATAAGAATCGTTGTAGTGTAGTAGTGGATTCTAGAATATTGGACATATCACGTAATTCTTTACCAGTTCTAAAGAAAGATTGTGGATAGTTGAAAGTCCATAGTAGCCCCACCTCAAGAATTACATGTTTTGAACTTTTATTTATCTTTTATGCACTGAGAGTAAAAAGGTGAACTCTGGCAAGGACTAAATAGAAGCATCAAAATTTGTTAAGGACTAATAACACGCAATTCGCTATTTACGCACTTGGCCATATAATCATGCACTTGGTCCCCGGAAGCATTAAAAATATTGTCGTAAAAAATTCTCTAAAAAACAACCATTTTTTTCGTTCTACAATTACTTTCATTGTAAACAAACAATTATTTAATTTAATTTTTATTCTTATCTTTATCTTTTATTTTCTTTTTTCTTTTATCTTTTCTTTATCTTGTTTCATTTATCTTATTTCTTTCTTGTCTTCAATTTATTTTCCTTCTTGTCTTCCTTCTTGTCTTCTTCTTTTTCTTCTATTTTTTTTCATTCCTCTTGTGGCAGCCGCAAATCCTTCGCCCGCACCAAAGACAAAAAAAGTAAAAAAAAAAAGAATTTTTTTTTTTTTTTTTTTTTTTTTTTTTTTTTTTTTTTTTTTGTTTTTTTTGTTTTGGAGTTCGTCTTCTTTTTTGTTTGGGGCTCATGAACCCTGAAAATAGAAATTTAAAAAAATAAAAATTTAGGGTTCAGCCGCCGGCGGCTGAACCCTAAACGGCACAAACAAAAAAAAAAAAAAAAAAAAAAAAAAAGTTTTTTTTTTTTTTTTTCTATTTTTAGTCTGCTGTGCGCTAGAGGGTGCGCGGCCGCGCACCCTTTGCCTCATTTTCTCCTCTCCTCTCCTCTCTCCCTCTCTCCCTCTTCTTCTCTCTCCCTCTTCTTCTCTCTCCCTCTTCTTCTCTCTCCCCTATATATATGAGGAGAGGGGAGAGGGGAGAGAGAAGAAGAGGGAGAGAGGGAGAGAGGAGAGGAGGAGAGGAGAAAATGAGGCAAAGGGTGCGCGGCCGCGCACCCTCTAGCGCACAGCAGACTAAACATAGAAAAAAAAAAGAAAAAAAAAACTTTTTTTTTTTTTTTTTTTTTTTTTTTTGTTTGTTTGTGCCGTTTAGGGTTCAGTCGTCAGCGGCTGAACCCTAAATTTTTATTTTTTTAAATTTCTATTTTCAGGGTTCATGAGCCCCAAACAAAAAAGAAGATGAACTCCAAAAAAAAAAAAAAAAAAAAAAAAAAAAAAAAAAAAAGTCTTTTTTTTCTTTTTTTTTTTACTTTTTTTGTCTTTGGTGCGGGCGAAGGATTTGCGGCTGCCACAAGAAGAATGAAAAAAAATAGAAGAAAAAGAAGAAGACAAGAAGGAAGACAAGAAGGAAAATAAATTGAAGACAAGAAAGAAATAAGATAAATGAAACAAGATAAAGAAAAGATAAAAGAAAAAAGAAAAGAAAAGATAAAGATAAAAGATAAAGATAAGAATAAAAATTAAATTAAATAATTGTTTGTTTACAATGAAAGTAATTGTAGAACGACAAAAATGGTTGTTTTTTAGAGAAATTTTTACACAAAAAATTTTAAGCAAGATTTGCTCATGAAATGAACGCACTTGACCAAGTGCATAAATAGCGAATTGCGTGTTTAATTCCAGTCACCGATGCAAGCACATGTTTTAACTACTTGAGTTCCCAATCAAATTATCACAATCATTAGAGCGGTTTGGTGATCAATTATGAATGCCAAGTTAGCAAATTGATTGGACTAGAAATGAAAAACGAGTATTGGTTCCCCTTCTAACATCAATACACTAAATAGGTAGATTAGTGTTAAATAATTATAAGATTTGAAAATATTATAGATTTTTACTCTCCACAAAAAAAATTAACAAAGACATTGATTCCAATACTATTGAAAGATCCCCATCTTGACCAATATAGAGGGTAAAAAAATTGGTCAACAATAAAAAATTACAACATGTTCATGTAAATTAGTGTATCTAACACTAATCTACCTATTTAGTGTAGTGGTCTAATATGTAGATTAAGTTTGAAAATTCAGGACAAAATCATACATTGTGACTAAATTAATTAAAAATTGCGCTTGGTTATTAAACCCAAAGTTTTATATGTTGCAATTTTTATCATTGAAAACCATCGCTCTAAATTAGTCAAAATCCTTAAACTAAGAGGTATTGTGTCCTGTACCTTAATTCCAGGGTTTTGGTATATAAAATAGCTATAGGGGTCTTACAAGCGGACTCGTTTGAATCTCCCTATCACAGTAAACACCTAAATTCTCAATCAACAGCTTTAATCGTCTAAATCTCATTCAATATAGGGGTTAGCATTATTTTGATCTTGGGCTCATTGGAAGATTTTGTCGTGCTCTACAAGATGCATGTATCACAAGTAAGATTTGAGTAAGTTTTGAGCAAGATGTGAACAATATAACATTTGATTTTTAAAAGCTCATATCTCAGTCAATATCAATCGTATGGTAGTGGTTTTGGGCTTTTTGTAAACGGCTGAATAAGGACTACAAGATGCATACCTCGCTCAACAGATTTAAGTACAATACGAAGGAGATATAGACTTCTAAGGTTATAATTTTAGTTAATACCTCCTTCAATATTAGTCCTATGGTGTTGTTCTTTATCTGTTTGGAAACAACATAATGAGGGCTATAAGATTGGTACCTTTTTTGCCTCAATTTGAGCAAGTTTTGAGTAACTTATGACACTTTTAGTTTCGGGCGTGCTAGCATGTGAGCCTGGGAGCGTGAGCCCGGGAGCCTGTGAGCCTGAGAGCCCACAGAATTTTTCAGTTTTTTTCCAAATTTTTTTGGTGGACCTATGACCGTGGGCTTTGGGATTTAGACATTATTTTCTATCCGTTTAAATGGTTTAGGGAAAACATGTGTGCGGTTTTAGACAAATTGTATGTCCAAAAAATTAGTCAGGCAAAATTGATAAATGTGTGAAATGTAGTGATAATGAAAATGCATGTAACATTCTAATTTGGAGTCAACAGTTTTATAAAGAAGTTCAATGTGTTAGAATTTCTCAAATCTTAAGACATTTAATTGATTTAATTTTTGTGAGTTTAGTGTTTAGGGGTTTAGGGTTTAAAGACCAAAATATGAGTAGTTTTAGATTATGTTTTCAATTCTCAATGTTTGTATCAAGAAACCCAATGTACAAGAATTTATAAAAGCACATAGAATTGAGTTAGAGTGGTTGAATAAGAGTGAAACCATTCAAAAATGAAGATGGACAACGAATGCAAATAAAGTGGTAGTGGCCCTTTTAGTCTCACTACAATCCAACAAAAACATCTGTGTCAAATAACACATAATAGTCAAAATACTCAAGAGTATAGAGCTATGGCGAAGCCTCAAATGAAGCCGTGGGACTAGAAGATCCGGACATAGACCCCTCTATGTCACTACAATCACTACCGGATGCCTCACCATCAGACTCAACTGCCTCCTGATCAACAAACTCTAAAACACAAGCAGAAACAAACACGGGGCGTGGACTACGATCAGAAATACACTGCTCTGCAAACTGTCTTGCAATTCCTTCTGCATAAGAGGGCAGTGTGAAGGGTTTAGGAGGACTAGGAAAAAACTCGGGATTAGAGAAGAAAGGTCGGTGAATTGGAGCATTTAGTCCGCCGCATCTGCAAGCAATAAAAACCATAGTATTAGAAATACTGAAAAATAAACCAAGAGCAAAGAACTACAAATAATAATGCAAAACAACAACATAAACCGATTTACTTACTGAATCGGGATTTCTTGACAATCGGCTCCGCTACAATGTCCTCATCGTCCATGTCATCCAAAGCCAATAACAACCCTCGGTTGGCGAGGCATACGTGTCACAGCGGGTCGAATGAGAGGAGCAAGGACCGCATCAAATATAGCCTTGTCCTCCTCTAGCGCTGCGATGTGGCGGTCCACATTGCGGCAAGCGTGGATAGAGGCGTCTGGAAAAAAAATCACAAAGTAGACAAATGTAAACAAACTACAAGGACAAAAATTGAAAGATAGTATACAAACGTAGACAAAATAAATGAGAGATAGTAAACAACTGTAATCAATGTACAATGACAAAAATTGAAACATATCATTTAGAATGAGATTGAATTACTAAACAGTCGCGGTAGTGCAATCCAACACCACGTCGCCTAGAAAAGAACATGTCTCGATCAGCATCTGCATGAACAAGGTAGATTTCTCTCGCGGTCCTCGCCATGGCACCTCCCCGTTCATCAACTGGTCATCCTTACCCATGTAGTTCTGGAGGATGTCGTCACGTGCAACATCTACTCCGTTACGAAGAAGCGCAGGGACTGGCTGGAATGCAAAAGATGATGGTTCCCAAGTACCCTTGACCCTGATCGCCAAACAAATGTCAAAGCGATTGGTCTGCAAAAGAAAAACACTTACATAAGTTTAGGAAAACATATATAAAGCACTTCAAAGAAAATCAATGTCAACATTAGCTTTATAAACAAACTCACCGTCAACAACGGATTGGTAGGGGATGTCAGGTGAAGACGGTTCATTCCCTACCAGTCCTTCTTCACCTCGAATCCATAGCTCTTGCAGTAACCCAAGATCTTCGATTTTGTAGCTGATCGAAAAGGGTAAATAATAATAAGAGCACCATCATCTTGCAGGTGTTGATCTGCAAAATCGAAAACTGGTTGCAAGAATTCTCGAGGTTCCTGGTTCCAATTGGGAACGGTGGAGGCAGGATTGAATACGCCAGGGACTGGCAGACCCTCAGGCATATCCACGATCATGAGGTCCACTAATCCCCTGGAATTCAAGGAACCTTTATGCGCCCGGGACTTGTCATTCTTGTGCTAGAAGACAAAGAATACAATCAATGAAGTTAGTTACAAAAGCACAGTTTAGGATTTAAACACATTGATTGATTTATGCATGAACACATTCCAAACAAAACTTGAACAATTGAAATACAAACATATCACTCAACAATCGTAGTTTCTAAAGCAAAGTTTAGGATTTAAACCCTTTGATTGAATTATACATGAACACATTTCAAATCATAATGGAACAAATTATACACAAACATAGTAATCAATGAATTCACTTACAAGAGCTCATATTATTAATTACATTGATTGTAGAAAATACTTTAAATCAGAATTGCACAAACTAAAAAAAAAACACTTACTTTCTTCATAAATGCCTTCAAGTCGTCATAAACCGGGGGCAATGGACCAGTTCCAGCTCCAAGAATCTGGCCCAATGATGTGTTCACTATGAACTCATCATTGGTGAAGTCCTCCACTCGTCCAAGGTCAACCATCACTGGCCCTTGAGAGAGAAAATCATAGGGAGAATCACGTTTAGTACCTCGGGTAGGAGTCGATTGTAACTGAGATCCACCGTCCACCGTAGAAGAGGCACCTGCAGCTTCCTTCTCGTTCTTCGCAGGTTCAACGGTCTTTTTCTTCCCTTTCTCCTTCTCTGTTGCCTTCTCTGCCGCCTTCTCAATCCTTTCCTTTTCCCTTGATGCGGCCTTCTCGGCAGCGTCCTTCACCTTCTGTGCCTTTTTACGATCGGACTCCTCCCGTTTCTTCACGGCCTTCTCTCTGGCTTCGTCATCCTCTACATCTGCAAGCTCAATGATGTCTTCAGCTGCAATTGCAACGGCCTCCCGATTTCGCTTGAGCTCCATTTTTTGAATTGGCGTGAAAGATGTGCTGCAATCCAGGTACCAAGCGCCAGAGTTCAAATGCGCAGTAGTCCACGTACGCAGCTGAACCGGCGATAACATACAAGCGTCTGAAGACCGGTCCAACCAAGTGTTGAGGAAGACAGGGAGATCTTCTTTGGTGATGGCCTTCTTGGGAAGAAGCTCGAACTTGAAATATCTACAACATTTCAATGTTAGTTAAATATACAAAGAACAATCATACATTGACTTGATATGAGTATCATGAAATACAATTCACATTGCATTAAACAACTCCGTGTCAATTGATAACACTCATTCAATTGGAAATCAAATTCATATTGATACTCAATAGACAATTCTATAATAAGTTGTAAAGTTCACTTCATAAATTAGAAGCATAAGAAAAAAAATTAGTAACTGTTTCAAGCACACCTGAAGATTACACGTTTCACAGCAATGTCAGACCCCTTGAATGTAGAGAAATCCTCAGATTTCTTAAAATGATCATGCCCCTTGAAGTAAGTTAGAAAGGCATGGTCCCAGAGTCGAATCCGCCACTCCTCTATGAAAGCACTCAACAATAGAGGCTCAAGAGGAGAGTCCATGGAGATGGTAATGTTATCAGCACGAATAATATCATCAAAGTACTCTACTGCCTTCTCTTCAATCTGCAATTTTGTGAAGTATATTCATCAACATTAATTAGTGACCTTGAAAACATTCGATCACAAACCTTACTAGAACTCAAATATGAATCATGAGAAAAAATTAGAGCATATGAACTCAAGTACATTAAATGATGTATGAATATCATACCCCAGCCCACCAACAAGCCTTGACAAGAAACATTCCCAACTTCTCTTCATTCAAAGGTTTGGGAGGGAAACGAGATGCTTCACGGGTTGCCACGGATGAGTTGAACAGTTTTATCCATTTAACCTTATGAATGGGAGCTACATTAGAAGTAGCAAATGAGTTGAAGTTTCTCCAATGTTAACTCGGGCGTGGAGTTCAACGTCCAATGTCTCTCAATCTGCAACGTTCAAATTATGACAATTAGCATTGTTCTTGAATTTCCATATCATTTACACAAAAGAAAATTAAATGGATTCATACCTCTTTGAGAAATTCATCTCCAATTGCAGGGTTTGCAACGGCAGCGAATTTCCCAAGCTTGATGCTCATCTTAGCCGTCTTCTCTTTAATTGCTGCACGCATAGCGGCAGCAATACTCCCAGCAGATATATCATCAGGATGAGTTTGTTCACGATGTAGTCGAGCAGCTAGATCGGCAGCAACAGCAATCTCATGCTAAACATGCACTAACACTTGCAACACAATCAGTATTAATCATACTCATCCACGTTTGTAAAAATGTTAAAGACAAAATTGATAACAAAAGTAAAGCATGTACCCGAAATATGAAGGCCGTGAACACCTCAACAGTCAAATGGTACCATGAACGCTTTGAATTGTTCATTTGACATTTCAATATCTCTACGGGAGAGAGGAGTTCATTGAACATCTCCAACGGCATCACGCCATACTTCTTAACCCTGAATAACGTGTGAACTAGACTGGTCTTCACGTGTGAATCCTCTGTGTGCCTAAATGAATACATTGTAAGAGAAAATGAATACGATGAAACAATTAGTACAAACATGTGTCATATAATCAAATAAGCACAACCCATTTAACAATATATAGACAAGATGAACAAAAGTATTGTTGTATGAGAAAACTCACTTATTAATGTCATGCATAACTTGCATGACAAGACCAATCCGCCCTTTAGTGTCAAGAATGATAGCATCAACCGAGTAGTGCCATGAGGGCTCATCCTTATGCAGCCTCTCAATGTGGTTCATCCAAGCTATTCTACGGTGGTTCCCATCACACACGAAAAACATCCGATTAACATACTGTTGCATCCCAGGAATAGCACGGAGGTATTTGTTGAATTTCTCATTCTCTTCATCCCACAATGGCCCCCATTTCACCTTGTCCTCCTCAATGACCTCTTGAATATCACCTTGTTCATTGGTGAGGGAGACATAGAAAACAGCTGCACCATCTCTATAGCCATGCACAAACTCTTCCTCGAGTTTTGTCAAATCACATGAGAGAGTAGGTCTCACCATCGGCATCACAACCATTCTACACAATGGGATGTGATGCCGCGAAATGTGCTTAGGCTGGAGTCGGAGGTTAGCAATTGTAGCCACGGCATTCAACTTTTGACGACTACGTATGACATCCTCGCTCGCCTCCAACGCAGCTTCATCGTCATCAACCTCCTCAGCATCATGTTCCGTGGCGTCTTCATCTCCGCCACCCAGAGAGGGTTGAGGTCCGGGGCTATCCTCCACCGCGTACTGCTCAAGAGTTTGCGAGACAACATCCTTCACACAGAAAACCATCATTTGAAATATATAAACCAATAACAGCAGAAACACGAGTGTGACCAACAGAATCACGAATGAAATTAGCACCCACAGCAATGCCCATGACGAGCACCAACACAGGAATTACGAGCTTCAACAAGAGCTTTACGAGGAGGAACACAAGTGTGACGAGTATACACAACCTCGAGCTGCACGAGCAGCATCACGAACAAGACCATCACCTAGAGCAATGACCATGAGTACCGAGCACGAATACAATGGATAGGAGCACTAGACTATCATAAGTAACATCGATAGAAACAACCACCAACACAAGCTTGAAGAACACAACTACAAGCATGAAGGGCACCATCTGGAGTGAGTCTAGCACCCACAGCAATGGCCATGACAAGCACGGCTTCAAGAGTTTCAAAAATCAACAGCAGCATGAAGAGCACCAATACGACAGTGTCGAGCACCAACGCTAGTGAGTCTTGCATCCACAGAAGACCATGACGAGTTCTTTGACAAGCTTGACGAGTACCCACAGCCACGAGCATGACGAGCACCCACAGCCACGAGCATGACGAGCACCAACACGAGTGTGACCAGCAGCAAAACGAGAAAGACCAGCCCCCACATCAATGACCATCACGAGCACGAACACAAGATATACGAGCACCAGACTTCCATGACGAGCGGTGATCGAAAAAGCACTAATACACACGTGACGAGCATCATCAGAAGTGAGTCCAGCACGCTCAGCCACTGTTAGGAGAGTGATGAGCACCATCTGGAATGAGTCTAGCAACCACGGAACTGACCATGACAAGCACGAGCTAAACATTTTCAAACACCAACGCCAGCTTCTAGAGTTCGACAGTCTCGAGCACCAACTCATGTGTGTCTAGTACTCACGGAGACGACCATGAAGACCACTGTGACGAGCGTGACGAGTACCCACAGCCAGGTGACCAGCACGAACTCAAGGGTGACGAGTTTCCACGGCTAGGGGACTAACACGAACACGAGGGTGACAAGTACCCACAGCTAGGGGACTAACACGAACACGAGGGTGACGAGTACCTACAGCTAGGGGACTAACACGAACACGAGGGTGACGAGTGCCCACAGCTAGGGGACTAACACGAACACGAGGGTGACGAGTGCCCACAGCTAGGGGACTAACACGAACACGAGGGTGCGAGTGCCCACAGCTAGGTGACCAGCACGTACACGAGAGCTACGAGTACCCACAGCCTGGTGATCAGCACTCTGACGAGCGTGACGAGTACCCACAGCTAGGTGACCAGCACGAACTCGAGCGTGACGAGTACCCACAGCTAGGGGACTAACACGAACACGAGGGTGACGAGTGCCCACAGCTAGGGGACTAACACGAACACGAGGGTGACGAGTGCCCACAGCTAGGGGACTAACACGAACACGAGGGTGCGAGTGCCCACAGCTAGGTGACCAGCACGTACACGAGAGCTACGAGTACCCACAGCCTGGTGATCAGCACTCTGACGAGCGTGACGAGTACCCACAGCTAGGTGACCAGCACGAACTCGAGCGTGACGAGTACCCACAGCTAGGGGACTAACACGAACACGAGGGTGACGAGTGCCCACAGCTAGGGGACTAACACGAACACGAGGGTGACGAGTGCCCACAGCTAGGGGACTAACACGAACACGAGGGTGCGAGTGCCCACAGCTAGGTGACCAGCACGTACACGAGAGCTACGAGTACCCACAGCCTGGTGATCAGCACTCTGACGAGCGTGACGAGTACCCACAGCTAGGTGACCAGCACGAACTCGAGCGTGACGAGTACCCACAGCCAGGTGACGAACACGAACACGAGGGTGACGAGTACCCACGAACTTCACGATCACCATCACGAGTGGGATAAAATGACCATGACGAGCACCTAAAGCAGCGAGCACCATCACAAACTTGACGAGCACCAGAGTACCATGAAGAGCACCAGAGTACCATGAAGAGCACCAATAGTGACGAGCACCAGCACGAGCTTGAAAACCACCGATACCAGAGTCACGAGCACCCACTGTAACGAGGTCAAGCACCCACAGCAATGAAGAAGGCGAGCACTAGGCCGACCGTGACAAGCACCCACGGCCACGAGCTTTACGAGCACTGAGACGAGTAAGATTAGCATTAACACGACCATGATGAGCACGTATAGCAGCGAGCACAAAGGCGAGCGTGACGAGTACTAACACCACGTTTTAGAGTTCCATCGTCAAAGACATTCAATACAACCGTGACGAGCACGAACATGAGCTTCACGATCACCCACAGAAACGACGAGTTCTAATGGAAGCCTGACGAGTACCATCTCCAAGATGACGAGCACCCTTAATGCCAACACGAGCAAGACAAGCACCCACAGAATTTAGTATCAAGACCATGAGTCCAGCATTCACAGAATTTAGTATCAAGCCAAGCGTGAAGGTCATGAAACGACCGTGAAAAGCACGAACAACAACGGCACTGCAACGACCCTGAAAACCACGAACAACAACAATTTTGATCAACTGGTTCTTGCCAAACATGACCATCGGCCCCGAGGCTACATCCTCAGAGGCAGGGCTTGATCTTCACACCAACAAGCCAGTGCTCAACCATCTCAAGAATGAACTTGATTGCCACTACTCACCTCATCAACGAGCGTGACAAGCAACAACGCTCCATGACGAGCACTAACAACTAGGAGCTCCGTTACGTTCAACGCAAGCGTGAGGAGCACTAGAACGAGCGTGACGACCACCACCATGAGCTTTGCAAGCACCAGCTAGACCGTGCAGAGCACCAAAACATACGATCATTTTGTGAACCAACACAAGCTTAACGAGCGTGACATCCACCGTGACGAGCACCAACACAATCGTGATGAACATAATCACTGCCATGATGAGCACCAGCTCCAGCTTAGCGAGCACCAACTAATCAGTGACCAGCACCAAGACAGTGTCAAGCATCTCGATGACGAGCACTAGGCGCTTATCGAGCATTGTTGACGAGCAAGAATGGCCGTGATCTGGAGTACTTGGCGGCCGTGATTTGGAATACTTGGCGTTCTAATTGATCAATAACTACTCGGCAGTAAGGACCATCGGGCCCGACGCTACTCCCTCGGAGACAGGGTTTGATCATCTCGCATGACCTCTACGGTCACAATGCTCAGCTCCATGAAGGCAATTAGCACCCATAACAGTCTCATCAGCTATATTTTGGGGAAAACATTGGTTGTCGCAGAAAAATCTCATTTCTTGTGCTTCATGGCTTGTATTTAAAAAATAGTAGATATCATTGGGGATTACCTTGATCAACGATTTTCGGTGACATATGACCAGCTGGGGGATCACGTGTATGAAGATAAATCAAGAGTATGAACAAGATCGCTAATCGACCAATATCTGATGATCAAGTGTTTGGGAGCCAAATGGACCATCGGTCCCGAGGCTTCATCGTCGGAGCTAGACCTTGATCACTCGGTCACAAAGGCCACTGCTGGATCACCACTGCCAAACAGGGTCACCATGTCACCAGCGTGGCGACCGCGGCCACTACGAACAACAAGGCCACTACAGCCACTTCAGATTGGCCACGTGGGCGTGGAATTGAAGGGCCCTGAGTTTGGCCACCAGGGCGTGCAACTGATTAGCTTGATCAAGACCAACTGGGCGAGATGCTCCATCGGTACCGAGGGTCCAGTGTCAGAGGAGGGGCTTGATCTGTCGGGGACGAGCTGACGGACACTAGCCGCACGAGAACTATGTGTGACCGCTATGTGTGACGAACACTAGCCGCACTAGCATGACCAGAACCAACACTGGAACGTGACGAAAATGACTAGCACTGGAGCGTGACGTGCATCACCAACGTCACGAGCTCTATGAGAGCGTGACGAGCGTGACGAGGACCATTTGTAACAAGCGTGACGAGCGTGACGAGCGTCCAGGATGACGAGAATCAGGATGACGAGATTCATGGCGCACGCCAAATTAGCGTACCACCAGTATATGGGCCATCAGGGCCAGTACCTCCGTGAGTAACAAGGGTCCGTTGTCGATGCATGTCGAGCACGAAGTTCACGAGTGAGAACTTCACGAGCCCTACATAATTTGATCACACTGGGCTCATGAGTTTAGACCATCGAGGCCGAGGCTTTACCCACGGTTTTAGGGGCTGATCTTCCCAACACGGCCATGAGCGTAAGTAGCAGAATCACCAAAGAATCGTCCGCCTAAACACCATCATTGCCACATGGCGCGAGCACCACTACAAGCGTGATGACACCCAGCACGAGCGCGACGTGCATTAATACAAGCATCGACCAGGAGGAGCAAATACACAAGTTAATTAGATCAGCAGCAACAAGAGCGTAACGAGAAACAAATCGAGCGTCACGAGCACCAACATGAGCGCGACCAGCACTAACAAAAGTGTGACGAGCGAATAGAAACGACTATGATCAGAACCAACCCAAAAATACGAGAAGTATCACAAGTACGAGCGTGACGAGCATCGACTGCATTTGGAACTTCGAGGGTTAACACGAGCGTGACGAGAATCTTGACGAGCGTGACGAATCCAGACTATTGTGTCGAACCCAGACGAGCGTGATCAGTACTACCACTGGCGGTACGAGAGGCCAGTGGCGGTTCATGGGATTCATCATTCAAGCACGAACTACACGAGTGAAAACCGCAGCTAGACGACGACGAGCTCTACAATTTTTGATCAGACTGGGCTCTTCATTTTCGACCATCGGGGCCGAGGCTTGACCCACGGTAGTGGGGGGTGATCCTCCCAATTTCGGCCATGAGCGTGAGTCGCTCCAGCACCTCAGCTTCGACCGTGACGTCACCAATACGAGCAAGGCGAGTACCAACACTAATTAAATTAGCACCACTATGAGCGAAACCAGAACCAACATGGGCGAGACGAGGGCCAACAAGAACGCGGCGTGCACTAATACGCGCGTGACGTACAGCTAAACCCCTAATGACGAGTGTGTGAGACCAACACCAACATGATCGTAAAGAGGACAGAAACGAGCGTCACGAGCACAAACAAAAGCGCGACCAGCATCATTACGAGCGTGACGAGAATCCCAACGAGTATCACAGCGCGAGTAACACAATGGCAAGCAATACCAACACGAACAACGAAATCGCCAGCAACAGTATCGCGAGCAACACCAGCGTCCAACACTAGTGCGGGCAACACGACGCGAGTAACATGGCCGCGAGGGACATGATCGAGGTCGAGAAACACCAGCGCATCGTGAACAACTGATTTCTGGTCAAAAGACAAACGTTTTAGGGTTTAGGAGAACCCACCTCGCGAATCCTGGCAACCGGCGTCGGAGCTCCAGGGGTGCGTTCATCGCCAACGTGCTGCAAACTCTGCCTCGTCGTCCTCATCACGTTCTTCGCTGGCGCAGCTCCAATGTACGAGCTTGATTTCCCCTGTTCACAACGCAGTTTCATGAGTAACCAGCGGAGTCAAACAACACGAAAATCATGAGTAACCAGCGGAGTCAAACAACACAAAAATCATGAGTAACCAGCGGAGTCAACAACACGAAAATCATGAGTAACCCGCATACAAACAAGCTCAGGCAGCACATCATCACGAGGGTCAGAGGCTCACCGTGTGTTGCGAGCTCACTTGTGGTACTGAAACCCTAAACGTGCTCCCTTTTATATCTCAGCCGCATTCTTACCCGCACTTATGTGTCCCAATCCCTAGTCGCAACACTACACCCTAGGCTACTGTACACCCGGATATTCGAGATGTGCGATTCAATAGCCTCACATAGTCTTAAAAAAAAAACACTACTTTTACACTAATTTTCCAGGCTAGTTTTACACTAATTTCCCTCGCTAATATCCTCACTAATTGTTTACAAAAAAGAGGACGCACAATACAATCAATATTAGCATTCCAGAGGGAATATCAAGTAGGATGTAATTGATATAAGATTTGATGTCTCGACATTTGTCTATATTTTAAATCATATCAAACTAAATGTCAAACGTCACAAACACAAGATGAGTCCACCTCATCATTTAAAGTCCACTTACACGTGTAACCAATTATCACCATGTGACACTCACATTTGAGACCACTTTGTTTTGATTAATGACCCATCAACACATAATGCACTAAGAATAGAGCTTGGTCATTGGATTGCTTACATATTGCCACCCCTCGTCTTTGTCGCTTAGGATGTCTTGCAGCGATTCCCCCTGGTCTATCATATTGCTATATGTCATGATATTTTGAGAACCTCCCAAGTCTGCTACATCGTCATCGCCAAAATCTATACTCATGGGCATGTATTCGTGAACATCCTGCACCTGAGACTTTAGTTTGGGAGGCCTCATCTTTGAACGCTCCAGTGCCCGTTTACTTGAAAACATTAATCGACCTCTTTTCTTCTTCTTCTTTTGTACACTAGGTCCCTCCGACTGAAGATGAGAGTTTTTGTCGAGCATTTGACTAATGGGGATGCCACTATATGGGAAAGCCGACTTAACTACTTGAACAAGCGAAAATATCCAAACGACATATAGTACTGACAAAAATCCATTACATGGAGAAACTCCATCTCATATGATTTGCCAAGGCTTGGAGATGTGCTCTTAAATACCAATCCAGGCACACTATCAAATAGTAGGTAATGAACGTTTTTAAATTTTGAAATCGCGAGTTTCTAGCATCAAACACAACTGAATGCTTTACATTAATTTTATCCTCCATTGACACCAAGGCATGATAAATGGGTTAGCTTTTGATGGATTATTTCCAATAATATAGTCTGTGAGCACCGTCATTCACTTAACAGTAAAACCCAATCTCATTGTCAGAGCCCTCACTATGATCATGTGAGACATCCTGGCCATTATATCTCCACTGCTGACTAACACAATTTACTAATCCTCTAATCATACTATATTCCTTTGCACGCCAATTATATATTGCTAGCAGCCACTTCTGCGTCTAACCCTACCAATATGGATGTGACGAATGACAACTGATATGATGAAAGCATCATGTTATAATTTTGGTTTAGGTACCTCTGAACGACTACATAACATGACACCATGTGGTGGAATTTCAAGCATACATTTGAGTTCTTTGTTTTGTACTTGTCATACGCGCAGGGATTGCCCATGGATTCAAACGAGGCGATGTGGGGACCATTATGGCGTCGTGATGTCGATGACTTTCCTCAGTACATCATGCATGGCCGCAAGGTTCAAATGGCATACCCTATCGAGTCCGTCCAAGGAGCGATTGAGCTTTGGATGTCCGAGTTTCCCAGCTGTGAGAATCGGTTAATTGACATGGCAATCATTCTGCTGGACAAAGACATTCTTGACCAATACGGTGTTCCTTGCGGAATATGGGGTGACAAGCCAAGGCTCCCCTTAGTATGGCGTCTTATGTGGTGTCATAAAGTCTGTAACATGCTTGGCCTTCCTGACCCATGCAATATTGAGTGTGAAGACATAAGAATTGTGCCAAAAGAGATCGCAGATGCAGTAGAGGATTTTTTTGACAATGAAGCAAAACCTCCATTTTGGGACGTAATGGATCAGCACTAGGTCGTGCAGAGGAATATCATATGCATCCATGTTATAATCGTTTCGTGTCGATTTGCACGAATTGTGCCTTCATCCAGTCATATATGTAAAACAATGGATGTATGGAATAAAGACTACTTCCGAGATGATTGATTGTGAACTACCGTCATCATCAAGTCATTTTCGTATTATGAATGTTTTGAATGACACTTCACATTATTTGTTTAGTCGTGGATGACAAACATCAGCGCTTAGCCAATAATGCAATCGGAATAGCATATACCAATGCCAATCAATTACGTACTAATTATTTATTGTACACTAATAACGCTCTTGTCAGTCTTTCTACCTTGTTTTTTTCATTTCCTCTTGACAGCCACGTTGTGCGTCAAGTTTAGACTAAAGCGCCGTCAAAGACCCATGGAGCCTTGTTGTACCTTGAATTATTGTGATTCCTATTTCCCTATACTGGTGTATATATCTTCAATGCATTTGGGTTCATTTGCATCTCACTTCCCCATTCATATTGTCCTCTAGGTATTACGCATATTAGTTCTATTAGATTCACATCAGTCTACTGCCTACTTTCCATGGCCAACATCCTTGCTGCAGGTCACGATGTCCCTTTGAAGGTGCCGATTGGTGAAGAAGGTTTTGTCCGAGTGCCTGCCCATCTCTTGTATATTCGTTTTGGGTTTTGTGAGTCTTCTATCATGTTGGAAGAATAGGTCTTAGCCAACTATGGATTCATCAAGGAGGCAGTCTTGTAGTCAAAGTGTAGTGATAAGGAAGGTTTCTACTGGCTTCTCCATCCTGGGCAATATAGAGCGTATGGTTTAGCTCCAGAGACAGTAGCTGCCTCCACTGAGATCCTTGCACCCATGTCAGATGGTTCTACTGTTCAACTTCCCCTTTCACGTGCCGATAGTCATCAATCTTCAGACCAAGGACGTTCCGTGACTGACATCATGTTCAAACTTCGCAATGTCAAGCAGGAGCCAGTTGAACCATTAATTGATTTGACTTCAGAGTCTGATGGAGATACTCGCTCGACCTCACGTGCATGTCAACATCCAAGTAAATTAGTCTCATTTCCCTCTTCATCTAATACTCCCTCTGGAACTCGCACTCCAGCCAATACTCCTACCTCGTCATCTTGGTCTCTTCCTCCAGTATTTCCAGTATCTTCAGAGTGTTTAAGCGTGATGCAGTGCCTTAGAAAGCTGTCCAGTGTTCCACGTTGTCGTAACGAATTAGCTCAAATAGATTTTGATGCTATCGAGTATCACAAAGTCAAATTCCTTTCCACCAAGTTCGATGGAAACGTCGTGTTTGAATTGCCACTTTGTCGTGGAAGTGCTAATTCGTCTATGGAGGGAATGGACAAACGCTATGACGGTCACGCATGGTGTCGTACATTGACGTCTAATATCCACAACAACCTAGGTTTGAAGTTCAAAAGGTCTAGTTGCGCAGGGCATTTGGTTTGCAAGAACAAGGAGTGTGATTACTTTGCGAGGACTTCAAAGGTGAACGAGACGGAGTGGTCTGGAACCACTACACTTCCTTTTGGTGTATGTCAAGACCCCCCTGCTGATTCTTCTCTAGTTTGCAAAGTTTGCAAGAAGCCCCCTACCTGCATTGATTTTTGTCCAGCTCGTATCTATTACGTGGTCAGCGCTGGCGACATGTCTCGAGCATGCATCCATTTAGGAAATCACAAACACCCTATAGGTGAAGGACAATGCAGGGAGACTTTGGAGACTGTGGCTGAGTTGATCGCTCAAGAGGTGGCCAAGACTCCTTCGGCAAAGAACTCTGCCATTGCACTGGCTGCAAGCAAAGAATTTTTGGAGACGTTCCTCATTCACGACGGGAACGGCCCCAAGGAGATGCTCCGCGAAGAGGCTCTAGAAAAAGTTATGGATAAATTCCAGCTCCTCAGTTGCCCCAGTGTTCGCAACATCATTGCCACATATCGCGATAAGCTGAAAGGTGCTGGCGAGATAGACCGAATTCTTACCATGAAGAGTCATGCAAAGATCGAGTTCATTCACGACAACGTGTTCCCTGGACAAGGAAAAGACAAAGTATACTTATTCAAAATGCTCGTTGACGGTCTTGGCAGTGGCGTTGATCTTGTGCGACGGATGCATCCCGGAGGCGATCTCGAACATTGCTTTGTGATGTTTGATCACGTGAAGAGGGTGAAGCCGTGGACAACTCTAGCATGCCATGTATATGATTCAAAATACTGCAAAGTGATGACTATTGCAGTGTGTGATATGCAAACCGAGGGCACGGAAGGCCAGATGATATTTTGAAATTGCTTGAATAACGTCATGAAAGACAATGGTGTGCCCAATCCAAATTTCAAAGGATTCATGTGCGACAGCGCTCAAGCCAATTTCAATGCTGTACGAATTGTGTATGGTTCGGGTGACCCCAAAGTTCCTATGGTGGACCGCGAACGAACCTGCCTTTTCCATTGGGCTACCTCCATGCACAAGCATACCGAGAAGCACATTGCCAAGGCGTTCCAAGCACAACATATTCGGCTTTGTCGACAATACAAGGATGCTATAACCATGGCAGAAGCAGATCAAATGTACTTGCAATTGAAGGCCTGGTGGTATTCATCTGGTGCAGCTGATAAAGATTCTATTAGAGAACTCGAAGATTGGTTAGCATTTTGGCACTTTCGTTATCGCCAATGGGGAGGGTTCGTGGAGACGGTGAGACTAATGCTGAACTCTCATTTCATTTGCACTTATTTATCGCTATTCTATTTCTACCCCATTCACTTACCATTCTCCCTTGTTGAAATGTGTTACAGGACCTTACCCCTGACGAACTTGCTGAGATTCCGACCTGCAACCTCTCGGAGACAGTTCACAATAAGTGGCTTCAAGCGTCCGGGAAACAAGGCACGGACTTGTTTGTGGCTACTTGTGATGACTGGATCCGTGCCTTTATGCAAATGACAAACTACCGCTCTTATCTATGTGGAGGCGCTTCTGGGAAGGGCCCCTCAAAGCATGACCTAAAACTTAAGCGGGCAATGGCATCGCTTGATGGAAAGAAGATTGCCCAAGCCCTCAGCGAAATGCCGGGAGCAGAGGACGTTTGTACACGAGTCCCTCATTTAGAAGGGGAGGAGCTCTTTGGATCGGTGAAAAGGAAGCTCGACCTCCCGATTGGATCGGAGGGTGATTCGCATCGCCCAGACAAAGTAAACTTCTCACATCCTCGAGTCCAAACAAGATCCGCTTCTGCAAGAGTGCAACTTCAACCGATTCCTGAGGTTACTTCTCCAATGCCACACGTCACGCACGTGCAAGAAACTGACTGCAACGTTCACGAGTGGCACATTGCAAGAATTTCGCACAAGGCGAAGAACAAGTACCACGTTGTTCAAGCCCAAACAAACATCAGGTGCAAGATGGTCATTTCCAAGGGTGGTAAGGCTACCGCTGCTCCCACGTACAAAGGTGAGAGGCAAGTTCCAACGTTCAGAGGAGCTCGACACAAAACCGAAGATTTTTGGTTTTGTCCTGATCAAATTGCTCGATGTGTCATGGGACCCAAGCGTGGACACGTACTAACGCGACCCAACATCCCTGACATTTGGCCCGTTCTCGTGGGGACGGACCTCACACGTTCAGAAATTATGGAATTAGAAGAGGCAGGATTTCGATTGCAAGCTAAAACCGCCATGTCACCTCGTCGCCTCTTTACGACCTCCAAGATATTTGAGCCCGTGGTCTGGAATTATCCTCAACCGGCTCATGCAGATAAAGTTCCTTCTATCCGAGGCGGCAAGACCGTTCGGCGCAGTCCTAAAGCTCCGTGTGAGGCCCATCGCAACCAATGGGAGAGTGCAAGGAACGTCAAGGCTATTATCCAAGCGGTGAAGATCATTCCATATCCTGGACTTGGTGCAGTCATCACAATGCAGTCTGGAGTGGAGCCAGATCAGAAAGTTTACAACGTCACATTGTCTAAATTTCCATCGTGCACTTGCCCACACTTTGTTAGCATGAACGGTTCAAGTGTTGGCAAGCGTGGTGCTTATGTCAACTGCAAGCACATCTATTACGTATTTCGGTTCTTTTGCAAACTAGACTTTGATAATGACAAGTTCATGCATGCCCCTACCCTTAGCTTCGACGAAACAAAGAAGATTCTTGAAGCTGCTGAAATCATCAAAACAGCAGTTTAGAATTAGAAAGTTGATCTATGAATTATAGCCTACTACGTAGACTCGCGGCAACCCTAGAGCTTGGGCCATGTAGAATTTTGTAATGATGCATGAGGTCATTCTAAAGTCACGCTATGACTCTGGAAAAAAAAATATATATATATATGTTTTATTATAAAAAAAATCTGATCAGCAACGTCCATACTCCATATAACTTTGATCAACCTGATTAGGTGTAGGTATGGGTCTCGGGCCCGAGACCCAATTGATGGCACTCAAGCTTGATCAAGAAACAAAAGTTTCCGTAGGGTCCCTAAATCAGCAAAGCAAGTAAAATGAAACACTTTCTTCGGAATTTTATGCGCCTTCAGGGAAGTAAACATGAAAAAAGTGAAATTTATCCATAATAAAACTAAAGCACGGTAATAGGGTCCCACGGTAATAGGACTCATTTTTTTACTATAAATAGTATATTTTCTAAATTTGGAAAATTTCATGCTCTAGGCTCACAAAGTTCCTGCTCACAGCTCTTAGGCTCACCGATCTAGGCTCACATGCTAGCGTCGTTGCTTTTAGTATTAGCAGTATTAGAACTAGCAACATCAGAAATAGATTGTACTAGAGTGTAGACTGATGATAACCACCAACCTAAATGGCTTTTTATATCAAAACCCTGGGTTTAACCCCTAAACGTCTGAACATGCCTTTGCGACCGGTAGAATACGTTGTATTTTGGTTTTATTTGGAATGAATCTACACCTTTAATGAGTTTGAGTTCAAAAGAGAAGTTGAAATTTAGATTGATGCGGTTCTGGTGAGTTAACCCCTAAAGGACCAAGTGTCCTAACTAGAACATTTAGAGAATCGGGTAGGTTCCGGTGAACACGTTTTTAATCAAACTTTGAAGGAAATTTAATAGTAGATTTCCCAATGTGCCACGAAAATGGGGTGTTTTCTTTTTTTGAATTCCAACACCGGATGTGAAAGTTATGAGGGGAAATGTGTTTTTTTCGGGAGAAAGGGCATCGGGGCAGTAGAGAAATAGTTGAATTTTAGGGGGGGGCAACAAGATGGGCGGTGTGTAGAAAATAGGGTGGCCTGTGGGGGGGGAGAAGGCCACCCCATTTTCCAAACTCATTCAAAAATTTTAAAAACATTATTTTTAAAAAATTAATTATTTAAAAAAAAATATATATTATTCTAAACTGAACTTTATTATTTTAAATTAAAAATATATATTTTAAACTAAAAGTTTAATTTTATAATTATAATATATTATTTAAATTTTTGAAAATTAAAATCATTTTTAAAAATTAAAAATTAAAAATTAAAATCATCCAATGAGGGACTGCCACGTGGCAGTACACCTTGAGAGTTAGTGGGGTCATGAACATTGGAATGGGTTGGCACTTCAATTCCCTTCCTCCACCCTTTATTTCCCCCCTAACCCCCAAAATTCTTAAAAAATGTGCTACATGTCTTCTAAAACTTCAATTTTTATTTTATTTTTTTCAATTTTTTTTTTTGCCATTCTGTAGAGGGAGGAATGTACTTGTGTTTCACCGCTCGGATTTGTATTTAAATAAAGAAAGTCGAAAATATTGCAGTTCGAAAAACATATAGTCTTTTCTTAACTTTTAAACCCCCAACAAGTGCAAGGTGTTCTTCAACATCCTAAACATCTCCAAATGCAACAAAAATTGGTATACAACTAAGTAACATCATATAGAATGTGAAAGTGAAGTGCAACAGGTTTCGGTAGTGAGGATTTTTTGATGTAGCCATGGTCAAACGCATCTGAAATTTCCAGGCATGTGTTTTTTTGAGGTGTTTTTTTTCATCAAACGCAATTATCTAGCAATCCGTGCGGTCAAAATCAATGAAATTTGTTGTGTATGTTTTTCAAATAGTTCAAGACAAGATCTTACGGTTAGAAGGTAAAAAATAACATTTTTTTTTGGATTTTTTGCATGGGGGAGTAAAAATGGCAGCATTGGAGTGTTTTTGGAGGAAAAACACTCCGGTCCTTTAGGGGTTAAGTATTGAGATCTTAATTTAGAGTTTCTTGTTGATAGCAAATCCCAATTATACGACAACATATATACTATGCCCATGGGATGTTTTGGAGTTAAGGTAGGTGTACCAATTTCCGTCAGGCACCAAAAACCGTTCAGTAGCTTGATTAAAGCAGCAGGTACATTATAGTCCCCACCTCCAATTTTTAATGTACTCAACATGCACATTTTAGACTAAACGATTTTTGATACTCCTACAGCTTCTACTTCCAAAAATCATAACTAATTCAAGCTGTATCCAAAATTAATGATTCCAATTGGTTCAAATTCCAACATACTTTGCACATGTACCAAAATTGATTCCCTGGGCCGCCCTCCAATAAGCTAGCCAAATCTGAAATTTGAACGGTTATTGGGCACACTACCTTAAATAACTTTATGGCACACTGCCATTTTCACTCTCATTCTCCTAGTCTTCTCTTATTGAATTATAAGTTAATTAAGTTAGGGCATCCTCAATCTTGCCTCGGCAAGGTGGCACGCCACCCGCATTTGGCGTGTCTGTTTTGGCAACAGGATGGAAAAAAAAATGCCGTTGAAGCGGCCCCAACCCTGTTCCGCTCTTGTATCCTCATCCTGCGCTCCTCGATTGACGTACCCGTTGATCTTGCGCTCCTCGATTGCAGTTCCTGCGTCAGTTGACCTGCTGTAGCGTAGAGATTCCAATTCCGGGAAAGGAGATAAAAGTACCGGCTGATGAGGTTCATTTGGAGTGGCCGTGAACTTACTGCAGCCTTTGACGGCGGGATTGGGTCACGTAGGAGGCTCCACCCCGGAAAAGTGCCGTTGGCGGGCCTTCTTGCCGTAAAGATTGAGGATGCCCTTACTAGGATGAACAAACACTTCATTCACGCCGGTCTCCCGGTCTCCCCAAAGGTTGGAGTTCTCTATATTTATATATAATTAATTAATTAACGAGATAATTAAGTTACTGCATGCAGCATGCAGAGATTTGAATTTTGACAAGCTGATAAGTTATTTACCGACAATTTTGTCATTAACAGCTAACTCGGCATAACTTAACCCTTTAGCGCGCCGGCGTCCAGAATCTGGACGCCGGATGAATATCAGCAGCTTGATTTCTGTAGGTACCGGATGTTTTTCATCCATTTTTTTTTTCCATTCTTGTGCTAGTTGAATACCATTTGTACGGTATGGATCTTCCAAATAAGATAATGTGAATTTTTGAAAAATTACAAAAGTGATTAATGTCGAGTTTCAATCTTAGTTCAAAAAGAAAGACCTTAAATATGATTTTCCATAGTAAGTAGAATCAAATAATGGAAACCATACCATCTCGTAGTGCATGTCATTCTAATTTCATTACAATATTTTAAAACTTTTTTGTGTTAATTTTGGATTTTTAATTGAATTTCAAGAGAAAACCTTGCAAAATTACTTTAAAAATATTAATAATAAATATGATGAATCCAACCGTACAGATGTTATCTACACATTGACATTTACAACTTTGTTTTGTACATCAACTCCATTTTCGTTTTTCATCAACCATTTTATAACAAATCTTTGAAAACAGTGTTGAATCGGGACGTTAAAGGGTTAACCCACAAACATCCTCACATGAGATTCTCCAAATTTCGTAGTTTTACAAAGATGCATTATAAAATGCATATTTTTAACTTGATATATGAATAAAAGTCGTTCATTATGAATTATATATTTTATCTATATGGTTAGGTTTTCGATTGCAATTACCAATATTTTTATATAAAATTTGAAATTTGAAATTCAATTCTTTTGGTAATTCGATCACGAATAAGACGTTGAGATTTTGTGAATGAAATTTATCGTGATGGGTTGAAATGTAAATATGTAATACTTTAAGTGTAGTAGTTTTTGGAGATTTTTTGGTTGCCTAATTTTATGAATTGACTTTTTTAAGTGCACTTTTATACTGAAATCTTCAAAATTTTGGGTAAATTCAATACAATATGAAATGAGGCATAAAAATCAAGACATGACATCTAAGGCCCTCTTTACACTAGAGGCGAGGGGCCGTGAGAAAAGAAATTTCAACCAATGGGATGCGTAGAAATCGAGAAGACCAAGGAAGGTCACTTTACACTTGAAATTTTCAGTCCAAGGGACAAAAGGAGGAGAAAATGACATGGACAACACTTTTGTCCTTCGTGGCAAGAAAAATAGAAAACTTTGAAGGCCCCCCGGATTTTCCGTCAAGCCCACCTCAAAAGGTGGGTCTAACGCAAATTCCGGGGGGCCATCAAGCCAAAATTCTCACAACCAATCATTTTTTATTTTTTAAGAAATATGTAAGAGCTTTACTTTTTAAAACCGGTATTTTATTTTGTAGCCTCTTCTCACTTTACACTATATCCAAAGGACGTCAAATTCAAAGTTTGGCTTCTCAAGAATGAGCCATGGCCCTTGGCCGGTTTTCTCCACGACTTCTCGTTTCTAGTGTAAAGAGGGCCTAACCTATTGGTTTTTCTTTTCAAAAATTCAACGAATCAACTGCCAATTTTGGCTGGTCGATTTGTGACTAGAGCTGGTCGGTTCTTCTTGTTCATTCATCCAGACCATTGTAATGGTTCTTTATGTTCATTCATCCAGACCATTGTGATGGTTCTTTATGTTCATTCATCCAAACCGGATTCATACACTGCCAATTTTTCAATTTAGAAATACCACTCTGATATCCCATTTCCATATTTCTTATAAAACTGCAATAAAAGAATAAGTTAATGGCACAATTGGAGTCTTTGGCATCTCGAGACAAGTTCAAGGGCCAATCATAGATTTAAAAGTACATGGAATGGCTTCTTCGTCCGTGATGTAAACAACCCTTTAACTTAATAATATCAAATGTCACATCACATAAGAAGCAACACTAATTATGAGTCTATAGATGATAGTGCACTGAAATCACCATGTACTATGACCCACACTATTTACGTGAGGTTTTACTAATAATTATTTTTCAAAATAATGTGGTAAATTCCATCCAAATTGGATGAAAGGTTGTTAAATGGATGAAATTTTGTCCAACTGGATGAATGTATTCATGCCATTCACCCACCCACAGTATATAGTGATTTTGGTGTAGTATTCTATAAACCACATCGGCCTACTTAACCTTTAAGTACCTAGGCGTCGATTTTTTGAATGATGTACAAATTTCATCCACGTTTTTTTAGCGTTCATGCACTTTTTGGAGAATGGATTTTTTATCGTATATTTTTATGGGTAGTTAGCTTTGTGCATGTGTGAACGGATTAGAAAGGGGATGACTTGTGAAATTTTTATGCCTTATTTCATGTTACAATGATTCACCATAAATTTCTAAGATCTTAGTTCAATATAGATCAAAAGTGCTTTAAAAAAAGTCAACTCATAAAACTAAGCACCCAAAAAATCTCCAAAAATCACTTAAAATAGAATATTACATTTCAACCCCATCATGAAAAATTTCATCCACAAATTGTCAATATCTTATTCATAATTGAATTACAAAAGAATTTTGAATTTTACGTTTCAAATTTTATACAAAATATCAATGATTGCAATCATAGATCTAACTATATAAATAGAATCTAAAACTCATAATAGACAACTTTTATTCATGCATCAAGTTCAAAATATTCCTCTTAGTTGCATTTATAATGCATCTTTGCAATTTTCCAAATTTAGAGAGGGCTATAGGCATTTAGGGGTTAACCTTTGAAGGTCCAGAGAGTCCTTTCCGACCAATATTATACACCAATATTTTGTTGCATTTGGCATAGTTCCACACCACTCATGAACTTAAGATCAAAAGTGAAGTTAAAATTCACGTTGACCTGAATTTAATGAGCTATTGGGGTCTCAATTTGAAACTTTCTACTTACAAAAAATGTCAGGTATATACGACAACGCATCTACTATCCCCATCAACCCTTTAACCCCTCAAGGCCCAAGGGGACATATTGTGTCCTCTGACTTGTTCATTAGGTCATTTTTAAAACTCATTTTGTTCAAAAACTACATTATATATATATATATATATATATATATATATAATATACATTGCAATGTTAATATTGACGTGGAAAATTTTGAAGTACAAATCATATTCTCACTTAAGTTTGTTGTACAAGAGATAATTGCAGTCAAAGTTTAGTTTCTTCAAATAGTATCAAATATTATGGGGCCTTGAGGGGTTAAGAGTGAATAAGTCCTAAGTTTATTCTTACATCGTTATACCTTCCATTGAAGACTTGAAGATATGTATTAGGTGTCATCTCATGCCCCTGGCCTAGTGTACAATTGTCCCTCTCTATTTGAGTTAACCAAAAAAGAAAAGGAGTTGAAGAGGAGTCTCTTCTTTATAATAGAATTTTCTGATAACCATCGTTCATGAATAGTCCCCATGGTTGGAGCTCTTGGCTTGGGGGAGCAAATGGGTACCTTCCTTTAGCATTGGGGAGGTCACAAGTTCTACACCCCATGGTCGCGCATGGTCTTGCTTTAGATTATTCTTCAACTCACCATAGACTAGTTTTGTCGTCTTTTTGAACTAATAACAAGTTGAAGGTGAGTATGAGGTGAATTTCCACTTTGAGACACTTTTTTGGTTAACTCTATTATAACAAGTTTATAGTAATTGAGAAGCCCTACTTTCATGTATGAGTCACAAAAGTGACTTGTCACATGTGTATCCTTTGAACAACAATATTGTCATATTACAGAGTGTCATACAAGTTGTAATAACTCTTAAAAGGCTTGTGGGGATAGTAGATACGTTAGCGTATATATCTAACACTTTTTGTAAATAGAAAGTTCCAAATTGAAAACCCAATAGTTCATTCAAATCACGTTGAAGTGAATTTCAACTTCACTTTCGATCTTAAATCCATAAGAGGTATGGAACCATGCCAAATACAATGGAATATTAATGTATAATACTGGTCAGAAAGGGCTCTTTGGATCTTTAACGGTTAATACCGAGTATACTGAAGTGATATACGCCATTTTTAGTAGAATAAATTATAAAAATTTCAAGGGTAAAAAAATTATTGATTGGAATTGGTATCCCTGCTTAAGTGTGTAAACATTCTTGTAAGTTGGGCTTCAAGGAATTGGTATCCAGGCTGTCTAAATGCTCAGCATGCGTTCCAAGAAAATAATCGGTATCTCTGGAACTGAGAAATATGGTACACTTGGACCTGGTTAACCCCAAAATGATTTGGAGAATTTCAAAAATGACTTGTTAAATGCAACTAAGAGGGATATTTTGAACTTGATGTATGAATAAAAGTTGTACGTTATGGATTTTAGATTCTATCCATACAGTTAGATCTATGATTGCTATCACTAATATTTATGAGTAAATTTTGAAATTCAAAATTCAAAACTCTTTTGTAGTTTGATTACGAATAAGATATTGACAATCCATATAAAAAATAATCCTTTATGTTATCTATATAGAAAAAGGTTATAATCTTCCACAAAACAAAGACTTTTGATAATTTGCTCATCATCTACCCAAATGGTTATCAAATGCTCGTCTGCTCACCTACCTTCAATTTATTTTTTGAAAAGGTTACACTAAAATTTGACAACATAAGTGTCTCGCTTGAACTTTCAATTGTTCTCCAAATGGACAATTGATTTTACCTTCTTATTTTCCTTGATTTCAAGCATGATTTTACCTTCTTCTTTTCATTTTTTTTAAAGATTTTTTTTTAATATTTTCTTTGTAGGTAACGCCAAAATGTGTGTGAAAATGTTGATTCTTTTTCCCAAATGGACCTAGTCAATGATTTGTTTCCATCATAATAAAGAAGGTAATGGAAAACCAACTTCGTATTGTTTATGTTTTTTTTTAAATTTGGATGACCAAATGAGTGTAAAATTAGAATTTCTGGATTTTTGAAAACAGAAATATTCAATTGACACACATTGAAAAGAGAAAACTATCATTGAATACAAAATCATTAATTTATGAATGGTCAAATTTTTAGTTCTATCATGTCTTGATTTCATTCAATATTGGTATTTTTCAAAATCTAACTTTGCCATAGAAAAGTTTGATGGATTTTGGGAAGGGAATTTTAACCAAAATAAATTCAACTGAATTTTTTTCAATTAGAAATTTCACTTCAAAGGGAGTGAAAAGTACCCTAGGGGGCTTTATGGTCCTTTAGGGGTTAACCACCATCCTGTGATAAAATCCTCTTCCATCAAAGTATCTAAATCTACCCCCATTTACACCCAACTCCACCTTTGATTTACTGCATTTAGTGTTCACTTGAAATAAAGTAGAATAGGGATTTATTAAAGAGTGTGGAATTGAAATCAATGCAAAATTGTATACATTCACTTACCAACATTCTAGTAAAAATCTAAAAATATTGTGAGTCTTTGAAGAAAATGTGAAGAAAATTCATTTAAATTAATATTAAAAAAAACAATTTGCACTTAACAAATCTCAATTTTTTATATATGAAGCTTCATCCGACAAAACATCCCACGAGTAGTTTCATCAACCTTTGTGAAGAGGGTGTTTTAGGATTGATCAAAGAATCTTCTAGGTGTAATAATACACATGGAAGTTTTGAGAGGTGTAGAAGTAGCCACATCAACCAAATTGTTGGTTTAGATCTGAACACAAGTATATGCTAAACTCAAAAATAGATATTAGTATGGCTCAAATGTACATGAGGTGTGCATGGGAAGATCACTGCAAGCTTAAAATTTACCCAACAAATTTGACATGTTTGCAAATGCAAGCCTCTCCAATATTATCAACAACGCCCCATCTCAAAAGATTTATTGTAATTGGTAGAGAATTTAATAGGCTTACAAAGGTGATTTGGATGAAAGTCGTCCAAGGTTGTACAAGAAAGTTGCAAGGCTTTGAATATGCTCATGATTCAATTTCTAAACGCTGGGACGTTTAGGAGTTAAGATAGTGTGCCCTTTAAGACATGACTATTTGTGATACTTACCAAAGCCCCCATTTGTACCAATAACTTATCCTTTCACTTCAACCTTGAAAGAAATATAGGAATGGGGTGTCAAAATCACACTCACAGGTGAGAAGCTATGAAACAAGCACGACTGGACAATGATCATTTTGGGTTTTCCTGGACCCCTAATATAAGAGACCTTAGAGGCACTTTTGGAATTCCTTGTAGCACCCTTCAAAAATTAATTTTTTTTTTTTACCTACTTTGTTGTAAAAACATGATTCCACTTGCTATGACTTACTGCTTTAATTTACCACAAGTGAATTTTTTTTAACATCGCACCACCTTAAAGAGGTGTCAAATCAAAAATTGTGTCACGCACTTCGTTAACACAGAAGAATGGCTGTAGTTCATAACATTCAATAGCCTTTGTAAGTACTGCCTCCCTCCAACAGAATGATGTGGAATATCCCACATCATTTCATCCCCCCAATGAAATGATGTGGGATATTCCACATCAAATCAGTACACTAAATAGGTAGATTAGTGTTAGATACACTAATTTACATAAACATGTTGTAAGTTTTTACTGCTGAACAATTTTTTTACCCTCTATATTGGTCAAGATGGGGATCTTTCAATAGTATTGGAATCAATGTCTTTGGTAATTTTTTTTGTCAAGAGTAAAAATCTATAATATTTTCAAATCTTATAATTATCTAACACTAATCTACCTATTTAGTGTAGCTATGGGGGCACGTGGCAATAAGCAAAAGCAAGCAACCATGATGCACAGTAATCGAAAGCACTTTCAATCACAATTCAACATTGTTTTTTCATTTTTTATTTGATTGATTCTCAACTCAACAGTGTTTTTTCATTCATTGTTTATTTGATTCAATTGTTCATGCAATTAGAAATCACTGGTCACTCTGTTTATAAAGGTGGATGAAACCAAAAGGCAGTCTCTTTGAAGGCTACTGAATGCTATGTTGGGTTAAAATGAGTCAATCACAAAACAGGATTTCACTGGACAGAGAATCAGATAGTGATGCGTCTATATGAAAGCATTCATAATATCTCTCCCAAGCGCTTCAACGTTATGTAATTATGCACGCTTCAGTGCAACCGTACCGTGAGGCAGATGCACAATCCCTGCAACCTAAAGCAGCTCTAAAACTCTCAAATCCAAACATCGTTTCTGAACCTAAATCTGTAGAGGATCCAGACACATGAAAAAAGCTTATTCTATACTTCAGTCCTCAGTAGCTGGTAACCCTCACAGCAGAAGATAGTCGACTAATTACATAAGAAAAGACTGAGGAGCCTTCGTAAGTAGACAAGACGACGTCCTCGATGCCTGGCTCTAGAGAACAAGCCGCAAGACACGTATCCAACAGCAGCTGTATACCCTCCACCAAAGTATGTCAGGTATATGCAAGTATACCCAAGTATATGCAACTGCATGTTTTCCTGATGCAAATCACGACACACCCTCGGAAATTCTTAGGTAACAAACCGGCATCTCTTTCCCAGTCAAGCACCAATCTGGTCAAGAACACTGTACAGTTTCCACATGTAAAACTCACCTTTGATAGACACTGCATCATGCTTGTCAACCTTATTGAGATTGCAGCCTCCAGTTCTACTCACATCGTGATTTCCGACCTTACTTGGCTCTCGCTTTAGCCCCGGAGTCGCTGGATTTCTTATCATCACCAAGAAGGCCTTCGCTTGGTAGGTCAAAGATGGACTCCTGCTTTGGACCACTGGATACACCGCTGCTAAAGCTTGGACGATCCTTTGGTGGGGCTCGAGAGCTGGTCTTTATTTGCAACTCTTCAAACAACTGTGCACGTATGGAGTCCTCTTCCGGTGTTGGTCGAGTTGGGCCCAGCTTCGAGCTTGAAAGTCTCTTTTCTCCCCAACTGGACGGAACCATTTCCGCCTTCATGTCCTCAATGATTTTCTTCAATGACCTGTTGTCCGAGTGCAGACTCTGCAATTGATTGCGCATGGAACAGCAAACGGATGCGATCAATCCCAACTGTGATCCATCGTCCACAGGATTCTCAAAGTATCTCATCCCATAGCTCAGAGGGCCTGTGTCAGGAGGAAATGCAGAGCTCTGAGCTTTCCTGCGCAGATCGACACTACTGATGCTGATTTTGTCCAGCACAAGCACAGGCAGTTTATAACCATAAAAGCTGCCACCCCCTTCAAGGTCCACTGCTCTAGATGGCATTCGCATCCCCCACTGCACGCGTCCCATCGCCTGCCTGCCGAGCGGAACTGCACTGTGCACAGTCAGACCCCAACTGGGATGAGCACACCCTGACCAGCTTTGAAGCAATCTATCTCTCCTCGTCTTCGATTGATCCTCCCGGGCACCAAGAATCACTGCACCCCCATCCACAGCTGCAGCTCTATCCCCGTCCCCCAAAGAACGTTGTGACACAAGATCCATAACCTCCACGCCACCAGGGATCTCCAACTCAGCAGACCCATGATGCAATCCTCCGTTACTGACAGGGCTACCAGGATCACCAGACGTGTAACACTTCTTCTCTATAACCTTCACCTGGCCTAGTCCCAAAGGACTGAGCCCACAGTCATAATCAGTCTCATACACTGTAAGCCCATCACCCTGTGAGGGACCACCAGAACTTGGCCGTCTTTCAACCTCCACTTCCTCCTGGACGCCCGCGTCGACCTGCCTCTCAGAGCTCCATAGATCCCTCTTAAAGTTCCCACTGGTGCTCAAGAAGTGTTTGCGAAAGCTGAAACTGCCAACCCTCGGCTTCAAGCGCAGTGTGAATGACACATTCTCTCGGCGTGCCAGGTTGAACTCCGCCGCAATCGTGAAAGGCGCTGCACGAGGGGATCCCCATAACCCGAACCCCGTCTTCAACAACACCGCAAGAGGCGACTGTGGATCGTTCGGCCTGTAGGAGATGCTACATGAAGGCCCCGCCTCCATGTTAGTTCCCAAATGTAATGCCAGTTCTTTCTCATCGCCCACGCTGATACCAGAGTAGAATGGCAGCCCGGCCACTTGCACCGGCACCTTGGCTCGCACCAGCGGCCGCTGCCCCTCCCTCACTTTCACCGATGCCTTCATCGCATCCTACAACAAACCCCAACGAAACAAATCCCTCCGTCGCTCTGCTCCGCTACAAAATGAAACAAAATCCCCTCCACTTCATTGCGTCTTCCCTACACAAACACCAATGTCATCAAAAAAACCAACACCTTAACCCCTAAAAAACCGAGGACTCATGGTTTTGAAATGACCAATTCAATCGATCATATTGTGAAACACATATTTCAGGTGAAGCCAAATTTTATATCACCAGAATCAGTAAAGAACATTGATCCCTCCACAAACACCAATGTCGTCAAAAATCAACACCTTAACCCCTTAAAAACCAAGTATTCGTGGTTTTAAAATGACCGATTCAATTGATCATATTGTGAAAAGCATAATTCAGATAAAGCCAAATTTTGTATCGCCAGAATCAGTGAAGAACATTGATCCAAAAAATAAATAATTGGAAAAATGAGAATCCCCGTATGATCTACTCAAAATTGCTAAAAACCATGTAAAAAATCTGAACAGGGAAGCGTGATGGAGCATGATATGGAGTTCTACGTCATACCGGTATACACAACGAGGATGTCATGTTCCTATTAGGTCGTTACATATACAAACCCTAGAAAGTCTAAAATTCCTAACTGATGACCTTGAAAATCATAAATAGCGGCTACTGTAATTTTTTCAAAACTTACGGTATTTCATTTCAGAATTGCAATGCACCTTCAAGAGCTAAAAACGTTAAAAAAAACCATACAATTGCCAAAATATTCTAAAAATTTCACAGAAGGTGCAAAATCTAGTAGAGAATAGAGTTATCAAATAATTTCAAACTTTCTCAACTGGTCTAATGAAAACAGGTTATAATTTTGAAAAACATTTGAGTTAAAAGACAACTCTAACGTGTAGAAAACTTTTCAATACTGTGCAGGAATTATGGCCTAATTTTTTAGTCAGAAACAGCCTGGTCGTAGATATTTAGTATCAGCCATTAAAAATTCGGCAAATTCCGCACGACATGGAACTTCTTCCATACACCTGCAACTTCTAGAAAAGATTGGAAAGAGGAACGGGAACTGTACAGAAACTTAGGCAGTAAACATCTTGCCATTCCTGCATAAACCTCGAACCATAAGAAACTGGCCGCAAGCCAATGTAGGCGCTCGAAAAATGGCGCTCTAAACCCTAACTCAAAAATCTGATCGCTCTGTGTAATCCCCCGTTCACTTGCACAACCATCCCCAGACCAAGTGGAAACATCACCGCATACCTAATTGCATCAAATGGCGTCCCTCCGCAACAGGCACACTTCACCTCCGCTTCAAAAAAAATTCCACCGCAACGGAGCCACTTCACGAATCCAACAGAGAATTAAGTGATTCCTCCTCGCAAATCGAAATGGCCTTGATTATTACCACTCGGAAGCATCAACAACGACGACACAGAACAGCAGGTGGAGGAGAGAATAAGAAGAAAAACAGCTGGGAAAAGGGGAGACGGTCCCGTTTCGCCATCCGTTAGACGGGGTTCTCCGTCCAGCGGTCGGCGTCTGCGCTACTTGGACGTGGGCCCATGATCACGTCGGGTCCATGACCACGGAATCAAGCCGTACCTGTCACACTCAATTTTGCCAATTTTGCCACTATAAAAAAGATAAAATTTTATATTTTTATTTTTAGTAGATGAAGCCAAGCGTTTACTACAAACCATGATTTTTCAGAATTGGAATTATTATGGTTTTTTGAAGTGATTGTAAAGAAAATTCATATCAATTACGAAATGTATTCAAAAATTCTAATTTATTTACGAATTAAAGAGGTAAATTACGATGAAGAACATTATAGGAAATGAAAATCATCAGTGTATCTAAATTTAGATTTTTTCCTACAACATGGTAATACATGTCAAATTTGTAACTCCAATAAAACACTCAATTTGCATAGTTTTTCAAAAATTCAAAATAGAGTAGAAAATAGACTCAGTACGTTTCATTTTGTTAGTTAACCCTTTCGGGCGCCAGCGTCCAAATATTGGACGCCGAACAGATTGTAGTTGTTCAATTTTCATCCAAAATTAACAGTCTTCATCCACCAAAATTACTCTTGGTTCTTGTGCAAGTTGACTATTCTTTGAACGGTTTGGATCTTCAAAATAAGTTATTATTATTTTTGGAAAAATAACGCAATCGGTTTATGTCGAGTTTCATTCTTAGTTCAAAAAGTGAGACCTCAAACATGATTTTCAAAAATAGGTAGAATCAAATAATGGAAACCATACCATCTCGTCGGGTATGTTATTCCAATTTCATCACAATTTTTTGAATTTTTTTTGTATTGATTTGGGATTTTTAATTGAATTTCAAGAGAAAACCTTTCAAAATTAAATAAAAAATACTAAAAAAAAATATGATGCATCCAACCGTACAGATGTAATCTTCACATTGACATTTACAGGTTTCCTTTGTACATCTACTCCATTTTAGAGTTTCATCAAACATTTTATAGCGCATCTTTGAAAACAGTGTTGAATTGGGACGTTAAAGGGTTTAACTCAAATACAATAGGACTCATTTTCATGGCCTAAATTTTGTTTAAGTAAGAAAAACAAAAAATTCAAAATACACTACATTGTGAACTTTTTTTATGACTCTTTCTGTAGTTGGGGCCCCATGTACAATCCCAAAAAGCTTGAATGATTTGAATTTAACTTAAAAGAGGTGGCATGATCCATAAAAATCCTTCACAAAAAATTGGATGAAAAGTGTTTGTGTAGCAATTGGAATTATATACTGAGTTACATTCATAAGCCATTTTTTGGCCTCCCAGGCATTTAGGGGTTAACTCCCTGCAAAAAGACTTGTTCCGACCAATATTATACAACAATATTTTGTTGCATTTGGCATAGTTCTATACCTCCTTTGGGTTTAACCCTTAAACGTCAAGAGGGCCTGGACATGGCAGCCCGGAAAGAATCTAAGTTTTTTTGCAAAAATGGCTCTGCAGTGCACTGCTGGCTAGCACTGTAGCACGGCGGCACTGCTGAACTTCAGCTGCCCCAACCTCAAAACTTGTTCAATTTGATAACTTTGATTGCTTACCAACGATTCCACAATCTCTCAAATGAGGCGAAAATTTGGAATTTAGATCGCTTTTTCAGTAGCTTTCCAACGCAACAAGTCTCGCTTGATTTGGTTGAGTAAAACTACTTTTTTCTCCAATTATTCCTTTACACCAAGCCCGTGGGGCTTGCTTCGACGTTTAACCCCTAAAGGACCAGGAAGACACATTGTGTCCACGAATAATTTCATTACTTGAATAATTTGTTTGGATTTCATAATTTTGACTCAATGTTAACTAGAGAATTGAAAATGTTCGTTTCAAGAACACAAAAAAACTTCAAGATTTGCAATTACGTTGATTGATTCATTGGGAAAAAACTAAAACGTCAACGTAGGTGAACCTGGGACATAGTAGTTAGGGCGGTTGATGACTTGGAGGACGTTTTCACAATTGGACGGCACATTTGTATAAAAAAAGAAGTGTCCAGTATGTAAAATAATTACGGAAAATGTTTAAATATATTTTAAATGGAATCTTTTCAAAATAATTGGAATTTTTTCTACATATTTTATATTATTTTGGAATATTTTGGAATATTCCAAATATATATTTGAATTTAAAAAAAAATTGCAATGTAAAAATTAATAACAATCACAAACACCGGCTCAACGAGTCACCAACAAGTCACTTCACCCAAACATAAATCTTTGAGAATCAATCATTGTTGTTGTATTTAGTTTTAGAACACCATTTTTTGTGGGCACCTAGATATAGTACATCTTTGTATGCTCCTAAACTTTCAAACGCTAATCATGGTTTCTAAATTTATGAAATTTTTTGCAATGAATGACCTGTTGGTTTTATTCAAAATTTTCAAAAATCAACTTATGATCAAACCTTATAACCATGTAATATATATGGTAGATTGTTCTGAAAATTAACGTATAGTCTCATGACTAAGTCTTTATGAACTTCAACGGTGAAGTTTTCTACATGAATACCAATCAAGAGATACAATTGCCTTTCTGAAAGCATCACGAGAAAGTGATAAAATTTTAGGAATGAGCATGGTCCTTTAGGGGTTAAGGGTTAAGATCAAAAGTGAAGTTGAAATTCATGTTGACATGGTTTTAATGAGCTATTGGGGTCTCAATTTGGAACTTTCTACTTACAACAAATGTCAAATATACATCTACGTATCTACTATCTCCAAGGGACCTTTAAGCGTTAACCCTTTAGTACCTAGGAGACCAATATTTGGTCAATGCTTGGCGTTTTAGTGATATAGTTCCACATTTGTTGTAAGTGGGGCTTAGTTGTGCATCTTATGAAAAAAAAAAATTTAAAATTGATTTGGAGTTATGAAGCCATCAAAATATGTATGTACAAAACACCAAAATCTTGACCAAAATACTACAAATACCTCAAATCACAAAAAATACTTACAAATACAACATTTGTACTATGCGGAATTTTTTGTGGTTAAAATGTTTGTTATCTTGTTTCTTTTTGGATTGTGTTCTCTTCTTCATGTTCCATTAGTATATGAATTCCAATCTTTATCAATGTACTAATCCCTTTCATGTTTTTAATATATAATTTTATTACAAAAACCATATAACACGCAATTTTCTATATATGCACTTAACCAAGTGCGCTCATTTCATGAGCAAATATGGTTTAAAATAATTTGTTTAATTTTTTTTTCAAAAAAAAAACATTTTTTGTCTTTCTACAATCACTTACGTTATAAACAACAATTTTTTTTTAAATTTTTTATTCTTATCTTTATCTTTCCTTTTATCATTTATTATTATTATTATTTTTTATCTTGTCTTTTTGTTTTCCTTCTTGTTTGCCTTCTTGTCTTCTTTCTTGATTTTTCTTTTTTTTTTTTTTTTTTTTTTTTTGTTTTTTCTTCATAATTTTCTTTTCAATTTTTTTTCTTGCGGCAGCCGTAGACTCCACACCCGAACCAAAGAAGAAGAAAATTATCATTATTGTTGCTATTTTTAATTTTTAATTTATTAGCATCATTATTATATTATTTGTTCTTCTTCTTACAGGGTTCAACTTACCATTTGTGGCATTGAATCCTAAAAAGAAAAATAATAATTAGGGTTCAACCGCCAACTTAACCCTAAACGGTGGAGAAATTTATTATTGTTATTTTTTTTTTGCATCATTTAACCCCTAAATGTCTGAACGTGCCGTGGCGACCGGTAGAATATGGTGTATTTTGGTTGTGTCTGGAATGGATCCACACCTTCAATGGATTTGAGTTCAGAAGAGAAGTTGAAATTAAATCGATGCGGTTCTAATGAGCTATTAAGATCCCAGTTTAGAGTTTCTTGTTGATAGCAAATCTCAATTATACGACAACGTATATACTATCCCCATAGGGCATTTAAGGGTTAAGGTTCAGCGAACGACTAAATTCTAATTATTATTATAATTAGATTTCAGTGCTACAATGGCAAGTTGAACTTTAAAAGAAGAAGAAATAAATCATTTAAAATTTTAAAAATTAATTATTTTTCTTCTTCTTTTTCTTTGGTGTAGGTTTAGAATCTATAGCTGCCACAAGAAGAAAAAAATGAAAAGAAAATTATGAAGAAAAAATAGAAAAAAAAAATTCAAGAAGGAAAACAATAATGAAGACAAGGAAGAAACAAGATTAAAAAAATGATAAAAGAAAAGATAAAAATAAAGAAAATAATTGTTTGTTTACAATGTAAAGGACTGTAGAAAGACAAAAATTGCTATTTATGAAGAAAAATAATAGAATTTTTTTAATGAACATGGGGGCCAAGTTGAGGGCCAAGTGCATGATTATATAGTCATTTGTGTAAATAGTGAATTGCGTGTTATATGAATACCTCCTGTGTGGACTTTGAAATTCTCTGAAAAATTGAGTAATTATTGGAAGGTGGTATGAAAAATTGTTTTGAGAAGATATTAAAGTTACAAGCCATGTCCAAGTTTTATGAATGAAATAAATAAATATTACCAAACTCTCGAAGATGAAGTTCAACAAAGAAAGTTCCATATACACACTCTATGGCAATGCAAGTATGACCACAAATACGAGACATAATCTTGCAAATGAACACTCAGATCTATATGAGCTTTTACACAAATGCGTGAAATTGAAGTACGTTCAATTTAGTACGGTTGGATTTTGTTTTAAACAATCCGCTTGTACAAAAACACCACCCATCTAGAAGTACCTCCTGAAAAACGGGTTTTATAAAAAACTGAAATGGCCACTCAAGAGTTTAGAGCATCCTCAGAGTATGGCCACCCATAGACAAGACCAAGGGCATGAACGGTCTCTTGCAAGTTTGCAGGTCCAACGTCTTCCTATTGTTGCTTTGGCTCAGAGGCCGGGATTTACGGCTTCGTTAAATTTATTTGCTAACTTGCCAAGTTGACAAGTCTTCAAACTGAACCTTGTCTCCCTTTTCTGCGAGTATTTTTGGATGTATATTATCGCAAGACTATGATAGTCGTGGGCCGTCAAAGGCATGTGGTAGGACCAACTATGAGATAGAAGCCGCGGCTATTGGGTTGGAGCCATGATGGTCATTACTAGTAGGGAGGTTTTATTTGGGATGGCAGATCTTCATTCCGTTTGTCGCCGCAATCTGCCACAACGAGACTATATTTGGAGGGCCATGATGCCCATGCTCTCAATCCAAACCTCTAAATCTACACTTCACAAAATACTGTATATCATCCAAACTCGTTCAAAAATAAATTATTTGTGTAGCTAAATTCAAAAAATAGTTGACCAACTAGTAAATTCAAAAAATATTGCATATGAAAAAGACACGCTCCAATATCTATGTGGGAGCAGGGTAATTCACTTGAATGCACAATTCGCTATTTATGGCAAAATGCATTCATGTCATGAGCAAATCTTGCTTAAATTTTTTTTTTTGTAAATAGTTCTTTAAAAAACAATGATTTTGTCTTTCAACAAATCACTTACATTGTAAACAAAAAATTCTTTAATTCATTTTTTATTCTTAGCTTTATCTTTATATTTATCTTTTCTTTTATCTTTTTTTTTTTAATCTTTTTTTTTATAATCTTCTTTCTTGTCTTCATTTTCTTTTCCTTCTTATCTTCTTCTTTTTCTTCTATTTTTTCTTCATTCCTCTTCTAGTGGCTGCAAGCCCTATACTTACACCAAAAAAAAGAAATCGCAGAGATTGTCAGTCACAAAAGCCAAACCCTTGCTTTGGGCAATCATGCGGGTTGGTGTGGGGGCACGTGTAGATTCTGGGGTGGGAACTTGAGTGTGCATTGGAAAAGCTTCTTTAGCTTTAGGAAGGTGCCATATCTTAACCCCTAAACGACGGAGGGGGTAAGGGCAAAACATAAATGTGTTATAAAAAATTACTTCTTCAACTTTGATGAAGTTTGGTCCAAAAGAGAAAATGAGGAGCTTGATGTTTAGTAATTTTCCATACGGTCAAATATCAAAAAATAGCTTTTTTATCATCTCATAATGAATTTAGAAGCATTTAACTTCAAATATTTATAAGAATCACAAATTTTATTTTTATAATTTGAAATTTTGTATGATTTGTTAAAACTAGACATTCTATTCTAAAATCAAAAATTGCAAATTTTTCAACGGAGAGAACATCATTACTTTCCCCAAATAGTAAGTTTTCTAACTCTGAACAATGTAGAAGTGTTTTGCTTTGAAAATTTCTCCCGGGTGGAGTTTAACTCGGATTGACATGATTCAAATTGGGTTGGAAAGTAGACTTGATTAACTATTTAAAAATATTTTTTATTTTCTATAAAAATGTATTTTCTATTTTGGGCAGCCCATAAAAAAAGGGAGAGACCATAAAATGGTTGATCCGTCACTTAGGGGTTAATCTCCTTGACAATGAAGTGCATTTTGATCGGTCGAAAAAAAAGAGCCAAAACTTGTTTTTTCCGCCTTTCAAACTAAAATACCAATTCAGCCTTGTCTTTCCTTTTGTGGAAAGTTTTTCGTCAACTTTACAGATAACTCTATTGTCAATATCTTATTTGTAATTGAATCACAAAATATTTTTGAATTTCAAGTTTCAATTTTTATAATAAAAACAATATTGGTGATAGCAATCACAGATCTAACTGTATAGATAGAATCTAAATTGCCAAATTTAGAGAGGAGCGAGGAAGTTTAGGAGTTAAACATTTTTTTACAAAAAGATGCACTTACACTAATGCCAAGTTGCGTAAATATTCTCAAATTTTCGTTTTTGAAAAGAAAACTTTTGTGAAATTTCGACATGTATTTTTAGCATTATTTTACATTGAACGTGCGATCATGCTCTAATAGTAATTCAAATGAAAATCTCCTTTCAATTGCTCAACAAATATTTGAAGATAATTCTAATAATAAGAACTCTACTTGTACCTCTCTATTATGTCATGTTTGGGAAGGCCTACCTATGCATAGATTAGTCACTCAAAAATGACTTGTCACATGAAACAATAATATTGTCATATTAAGGTAGGGACACCCATTCCTGTGACTACACCCATTCCCGTGACTACACCCATTCCCGTGACTACACCCATTCCCGTGACTGCACCCATTCCCGTTTGCATACAGGTCACCTGAATCCGGGTGTCTCTAATCATGGGCGGTTGAGGATAAAAGGGGGCTTGAGAATATAATTAGGGTGTTTCTTCAAGTTACACAGTCAAATGTGCAATCCAATTTCTCGCTTTGATTATGAAGAACGTACTCAAGTTTTACAATAACATGACTTTGTCGATACATTCTAGATTAGTATCTAATTGCCTTTCCCCTGGTACTGCTCAGAAGTGTGATAATCAGCTCTAAGTCACGGGAGTGGGTGTCCCTACCTTATGGAGTGTCACTATATGGAGGGTAGCTGAATACAGAACGTGTCAGATTTAGGTTTCCCTACATGATTGCTGTCAATAATTGCACACGTAGATTTTACAAATGTTCCCAAGGGGTACATACTAGCCGGGGTGGTTCCTGTTGCAGCTTCTTCCATGTCCGTGGCCTCTACTGCATACAGCATCGTCGTCGATGCTGGCGATGGCGAACTCTCAAACCTTCGCCGCAGATGAGTCTCCACATGCTTGTAGAATCTAGATGGAGGTCCCTCTCGAACTCCCGAACTTCCGCTGAAGATGTGTCTGCACATGCTTGTAGAATCTAGATGGAGGTGGCTCTCGATGAGTCTCCAAAAATCTAGAGTGAAGCAAATGAATTCGCAGGAGCTGGAATGGCGACGTGCGATCTAGAGCTGAGGCTGTCGATGTCAATGGCGATGGCATTGTTGACGACCCTGAACTCGTGTGGCATGAGGTTTCCCCAGAACAGAACGTTGGCCGGAATCGAATCCGCTCTCTTGTTCGCCGTCTCGTGCTCGTCGTTGGGTTGTTCTGCTGCTGCTGCCGCCTCGAGAATGTTGTGTTGGTCGCTTGGTAATTGCAGTCGCCTTGGCGTGCTCACGTGAAACACTTGAATGCTAGACGATTCGAGGTTCAGGGAGATGGAGTCGTCCTCGTCAGGCTCCAGAACGGCGCGGCACAGGGGGCACGTGGAGTGGGAGAATAGCCACATGTCGATGCACTCGAGGTGGAAGCTGTGGGCGCACTTGGGCAACGAGCGACCCAACTCGCCCTCCTGAAACTCCCCCATACAGATGGCGCATTCCATGACGCCCGCAGCCTCTGTCTTGTACCTGACCCGGAGTGCACTATGTTAAATTTGTGCACTAATTTGAACATTGCATACATACTTAGAGCTGACAAAATTTACGTATACATATATTTAGGATGTTATAGATCTGTATACAGACATGTAAACCCATGTAGAAACGGGATTCTTAGAAGGGGTCATGATTCTTAGGGTGTACCTGAACGTTGGAAGCGCCTCCACCGCCGCCTTGCCCAGACCCACGACCAAGTTGATATCGAGCGTGTCGGCGTCGAGAACGGTTTCGCTTGCAGAATTCGCGCGGCGCCAGCGTGCGGGCCAGAGCCAGAACGACGCGGGCGCGCGTGAGCCTGGAGTACTGGCACCCCACATCCACTTGGCGTAGATGTGCAGGCAAATCACGAAGAAAACCACGGCGAACAGAACTGACAGAGCCAGCACCATGATTTTCGTTGTCACTATGTACTTGTCGTCGTCTCCGTTGGCCATGGCCGCTGCGTTCCCCATTGACGGGATGTACGTCGCCCCCGGATAGTGATCCAGCTTCGTCGACGTCGTATCCATCTTGTTAGACGAGGGCTCCTCGAGCAAGGTCAATCAATTCAGGAGTTCTTACGTACTAAGTTCCGATTCTCAATCCTCCCGGCGTCCAATTTTCATTCTAGTACCTTTCTGGATCCTTCCTCTCCGCTCTGCACCTGCTTTTGCAGCGGCCATGACTGCGTGCGGTTCTCTAGTGGCCCAACGAATTCTAAACTCACTCACCGACACGAGCCGTTTCAGGTTGATAGCATGAACTAAACTTGCAAGTTGTGAATTCAACGATTGTGCGGATCATTCACTGAGCTTGTTACGAACTCACTGGGGTGAGCTAAGAGAGGCTCAATTGGGGTGTGAGTCGGAGAAAGCTGCACACCGGTGAGCGACAGATGGCTTGAGCACAGTGGTGAAGGAGTACGTTCCAGGGTTGACTCATATTAATGTGGACTGAGCAGATTACATGGTCAACTTGAGTTGACGAGATTGACCATGTGGAGGGCCAGCCATGCATCGTCACTTGCTTGTGGGAGGCTCCGAACGGCTTTGTCCCATACAACGGATGAGGTGTATCTTGGACATCATCGAAAAAATTAATATTCCATCAGGTCAGCACGCCAAAGTGTCAGCTGTGTACATAGCCTTGTGTGCTTAGAATAAAAAGGTACGTTCGATATCACTTGGTATTAAGAGCGGTGTTAGTGGGAATTTAGGTCATATTGCTAATCAGATCGTTCCTAACACCAAGTGCAAACATATCTTTAGCTGAGCTTTTGTGAACTTCTGAAACCCCTTTCAAACATAACCTTCTTTTGAGTCTGTAGGAACAAAATGACATCTTTCTGATAAGAGGATATTGGAGAGAATCATCAGACTCACAGTTGGTTCAACTTTCGAGAGTACATGTAAGATGGGTTGTAGAATGTTATGGATTATGCAAACAACACTGCGTTAGTCCTAATCCATTACCATGAGTGTGGCCTTCCTCTTTCAAGCATCTGGAGACTCCAGGCGCTTATAAAATATTTTCTCCCCATCTTCAGTTTTGATTTGATGAGTTTAAATGAATCAATTACGACGTGAATGTTTTCCTGTTGCCATGTGCAATTAATTAATTAACTAATTCCTTGTTTTGCAAGCCAGAAGTTTAGCTGCCCGGCAGACATTGAGATTCAAACCAGTTCAACCACTCGGGCATGCAGTTGGTAAAGTACTGGTGCCTGTCTACATTTGCACTCGTACACGCGTGAGCAGGCCGGGGCGGCGCTTTGTGATAACCTTGGACCAGAAGGTTGCGGGTCAGACAACTTTGCACCCTTCTTTGACTGCAGAAAGGGGAAAAGGATTCAAGAAAATTAAAAAGAGATATTAACTTACTCTGAAAGCTACAGTAATCCTTGACAGACCATGCATATTAATGGTTATCAGCTTCTTTGATAATCGAAACGTTGATAGTCTGCATATCAAACCCTAATTCTGCCCTTGCAAATTGAGCTTCATCGATATGTGTTCAAAAGGTAGGTCTGAATTCCTCTCCTGGAAACAGTCTCCTTGGAACTTTCCAATGTTCGAATCGAGAAATGCGACGGTGATCGCTGGCTCTGGTGAATCTTTGAAGGGGAACTCGATAGGTTTTCACATCACCGTTGATCAGTCCGGTGAACTACGTCGTTTTTTTATCCTGCTATCACTTTGTAGCCAGCTGACAATGAATTTCTAGCTCAGGGGAGAATAATCGCTTTTCCTCTGGTCTTGTTGAAGTTCCATGGATAAGTTGCCCATTTTGCATTCAGAAGAGCGTGGTATGAAATCTAAAAAAGTGAAATGGAAAAAAATCGGTGGAGGAGCTTACAAGTACCGGTAATGCATGAACGAAGGTTATGTTTGATTCAAATTACCTACTTTTGCCTAGGTAAACGATTCATCGACAACATCAACGAGATGATTCACTGACAATGTGTGGCCTGATGAAGCCCACAAATGGTGAAAGCTCTCAATTGCGTTGTAAGTCCAATGCAAGTATGAACGAACAAGCACGTTTATGAAGCTGCTAGAGGTTCGTGTACGTACTCATGAATTGATAATCAGGATTTGTTCAGCGTTGCCTATATATACGAGCTGTTGTAGAAAAAGTATTCCATAGAGAACATACTCTGAAAATAAAAGCCTGACTGCATGCATTTCTACACGAACCTGGTTGTTTAGTTTCATCATCAATCAGTGAAGTTGTAAGTCATTTTCCTTCATGGTGCCAGCATAAATATATTTCTGACAAATATCACATGATTCGAGCATTGACAGAGGAGCACAAAATTTGAGGATTCCGGGCGCGTTGGAATTGTGCTCAACCGTAGAAAATTACAATAACATCGATCACACGAGCTGATACAGCCAACTCTGGAATCGAATATATTTCCACAACAACCATACTACTCTCACACTTACGAAACCAGATTAACAAGCAACAAGATCACTGTCTGGAACATGTGGTAGCTACATATATATATGGTACATGTATGCATCCTATACATTATAGAAAAACAGAATCATACAGCCTGCAGCTAGAGCGCCATGATAACCACCCGTGAGATCCGTACGTAGTAGCCATAATTACATACTGAATGATCCGGCCGCAGCTAAAACATACATAGCTGACTGGTTTGATCGATCAAGTCTTTACCGCTTTCCTGAAGGGTAAGGCGCGAATGACCAGTTGATAATACGCCGCTGCGAGTGCCGCGCCAGTGAAGGGACCGACCCAGAAGATCCACTGCCCACATCAACAATACGTCAATTCCTCAGTGCACGAAAGATAAAACACACAGGGCAATTTTTTTTATTCATTTTTCACTAAGTGCCAAAATGTCATAGTGGAGTTCCATGTATCAACATTCACCCAAAATATATCACATTAGAACTGAACATATCATATATCCATAATTTTGTATTATTTTCATTCACAATCTGGCCATTTCATCCAAGATATTTTTTTCATTTGTAAATTTCTGACAAAAAAAAACTTCATGGTTTTTGGCCATTTTTTTAAGTCAGATTATCATTTTTATATCGTCCCAAATAAACCCCAGCAGTATGAATTAATGGGGTCTGTGGATTGATATGTAACGTAACGACACTGACCGTGAATTATGCAAACCCTAATTATGTTGGATATGAATCCATGAATTACTTACGTGGTCGGCCCAGGCGTTGTGCTGGGTATTGAAGATGACGGCTGCGCCCAGACTGCGAGCAGGGTTGATGCCCGTGCCGGTGATGGGAATGGTGGCCAAGTGCACCAAATACACGGCGAATCCGATGGGCAGCGGGACTAGCGCCTGCAGCAACTCACAACTTAATAATTATCCTTCAGGAGCAGCTAGCTATGGAGCCCATGGATGCATTTCTGTAGTCTAGAAATTGTCACTGAAATGAAAGAGTCTGAATGAATGAGATGGTGACGACGTACAGGCACATGCGAGTCACGGGCTTTGCGCTTGGCATCGGTGGCAGCGAACACCACGTACACCAGCACGAAGGTGCCGACGATCTCCGCTCCCAAGCCATCGCCCTTGGTGTAGCCATGGGCCACACTGTTGGCCCCGCCTCCGGCTGTTTGGTAGAACTGGGGCTGGAACCCTTTCACGATGCCCGCGCCGCATATCGCCCCCAGGCACTGACACACCATGTAATACAGCGCCCGGTTGAACGACACCTTCCGTGCCAGAAACAACCCAAACGTCACGGCAGGGTTGATGTGCCCTCCTGCATGATTGCAAACTCCCATTAGAGTTAACCCTTTAGTGCCTAGCAAACCAGATTATGGTCACTGCAACGTCGGAAATGCAAATAACAGAGAATCCGTGAAGAATTGGAACTTCAGTTCTGAAGTTCAGATTTGCGCACATACATTACGCACCTTCCAGAAAAAGAAATTTTCAATTTGGAATTGTACAACTATCAAAATACCTATCAACAGAACGCAAAAATACTGCAAATACTTGAAAATACAGTAAATACTTACAAATACAACATATGTATTGTGTAGTATTTCTTGTGTTTGGAAGTTTGTTATCTTGTTTTATTTTTTTGGATTGTGTTCTCTTCTTCATCTTCCATTAGTGCGTGTAATCCGATCTTGACTAATGTACCCACTCCTGTCAATTTTCAACGTATAAAATTTTGTCCTAAACCGTACATGGACAAGTCACTTTCACTTATAAATCTCACAATAATTATGTGTGAGTCTATTTTTGATATGAAAGATTGCAATGGAGAGGTGTTGACATAGGGCATAGCTGAACGTCTTTGCTTTTATTTTTGAAAATTTACCTCAAATTCTATTTAACTTTGAAGTCACACACCCCCCAAAATCTCGTTTTTGAGCGTGCATTATACAATTCAAATACATACTATAATCTTCCGATCCCACCATCGGATGATTCTCAAATTTTAATAAAATGTGTGCTCTCGAGTAGAGAATAGAATTGTACGGTTACTTTCTAATTTAACCCATTCTATTTTTGGTAGTCTCAACCACAATGGAAAAACCCACTGAAATCCAGAGCTGTCTGCTACAGTACCCTAGGCACTAAAGGGTTAACCGAAAAGAAGAGAAAATACATGTTAGGTGAGGTGAGTTTGACCCGTATCTAAGGCAGCCAAGCAAACTGGCATGGTTTCCAAAGAATTCAAAATAGAAAGCTGTGTGAACTAGTTTTTCCGTCAGAAAGGAGGCAAAAAAGAGACTAAGGTGAGTTCAAAGAGAGCCAAGGCTTGGAGGAGATGGCCCATATCCAATTTGAGAGAATGGCAAGGCATGTAGCAAACTTGAGATATAATTAAGTGACTGAATTGATTAGTTGGCTCTGACAACTTGGAGCTCGTGTCTAAAATTGAAATTAGAGGGTATCTTCTTCCCTACTTGCTTTGATTTCGGTTACACTAAAAGAGGGCATGGAGTCTGACTTCCTGAAATTTTGCGGGTCAAAACACCTGTTCTGATTTCGGTTAACTCTATTAGCTCCTTAGAATCTAAAACTCTTCTGGTGACTCAGCTTTCTTATCAACAAAAATAGTACAAATCTGAATGTTGTGACATGATATAATTCCATATTAAGCTATTTGGCACTATCACAACTCGTTGAATATCTAACAATTTACTAGTTAAAAATCATGCTAAAACTGTTAGGGATCTTATTCTGTTTACAATGTTCTCAACGTCAACCCAACGAAAGTTTACAATTTTCAAACACAACGATAATAAATTTGCCTCTCGTATCCTAAGATCTCTCTATATCTCCCAAAATCCATACTTGTACGTACACATGTTAAATGCCGAACATAGACTTGTCCTTCACACGCCGTAACAAGCTTAGCTTATTATTCCTCTAACATATAAAAACCCAAGATATAAATTGCATGCCTGAGATCGAATGGTGTGCACAACAACATGCTCGATTCTAGATATCAGGAAGTGATTGAAATGAAGGGAGCCCTTCTTTCTTCAAAATCAATCCTTGAACTCCAGATGTATTTGAAAGAACGAGGGGAAAGGTATAATTCTTGGATTCTTCCTAGAATTAAGAAGGTGGAAGGAGCACTGAAAACGAAGGGGACAGTTATACCAACAAAAATCCAAGGAAAAAAATCGCTCTGGAACTAAATTTTCTTTTGCTTGTAGCGACTGCATTATTGAGAATTTGGAGGCGTGTAATATACCACTGGAATCACATTTTCAAGACCTTTCGGACAGTAATTAGAAATTAAGGGAGGGAATGGCAGAGTGAGCGGGACATACCTGAGATGCCGGCAGTGCAGTAGACGAGGACGAAGATCATGCCACCGAAGGCCCACGCGATGCCCTGCGTGCCGACGCCGAGGCAGGGGTCGACTAAAGCTTTGCGCTTTTGGCCCATGACGGTCTGGATGGTGATGTACAGGAACAGTAAGCTGGAGATGAACTCGGCGATGCCGGCGCGCCAGAACGACCAGCGCGGCCACTCCTTCTCGTCCAATAACGGCTCCGGCGGCAAGTCCTTATACGGCTTCTTCAGGCTACCTTCCGAGACTATCGACGGTGCGTGCGTGCCCAGCGCCGACGGCTCGCTGTACTTGGCCGCGCCCACTGCCACATCGTCTTCCCTGTCTTGATGCATCTTCAGCCTCTCGATCTATATATTACCTGCTACCACTCTCACAGATATCAGAGCTCTCACAATTATTTAACTTCGATCCATCGATCAATAGCCCCTGTATGTAATTTGTCACTGGACTCGGACTCTGCCCTGTCAACGATGTACTTGGCTGATACGACTAGATATCCTTTGCTCGGCTAACAATCGTGATCACATTCGTTAACAGGTGTTGTCACACCTCTTCTCTGCAGATGAGAATCTTGGGATAGAAACGTGGAGCCAATTATTGTGGCCATTCTCCATATAGGAGAAGGACTGACTCACCATGAAGAATAAGAATGGACACAGACTGTTAATCTTTCTCCACGGTTTCTCAAACTTCAGGGTTTCTCAATCTTCACATGCATCCATTCTTCATCTCCGGAGGAAAGGAATGAGACTTCTCAATCTTGAGAGAATGGGTCCTCCACAATTGAAGGAGAAAGTCCATTCTCCGAAGATTGAGAACTGGTCCTCCACAATTCAAGGAGAAATTCCATTCTCCTAAGATTGAGAATGGGAAGAAAGTGGTCCGACACGGTCCCTTGATATGACATTTCTTCACTTTTTCTAGTCGCCCACTTGGAACCTCACAAGTGTTGTACCAGTCCTAGGTTTAAACACTAGGACTGGTACACTTCTGAGGTTCTCAACTTCAATGCTACTGAAACACGCCATTTTGATGAATGACCATTAATTGCATAGTACTACTTACACATCCGTCTCGTCTCCAGGTCACAGCCTAACAATTTGTGTACGTACTCTACCGCCACTTGAAACCTTCCTCAGGGTTAATTAATTATATGTCTTAGACCTCCACTTCGACGAAAATGGGGACTATGCATCTATCTTACTCCAATTCATGGTTAAGTATGTCGTGATTGAAAGTGTTAATACCTCCAAGTTACCGACTGAAGAACTGCACCAGTTCTATCGATCTAATTCCACAAGCACGGACCCTGTGTTCTGCCCATTACTTTAATAAGTCTATCGAACCAATTGATGCTCGTCTATTTCAAGCCATGGATATTCAACAGCATCAACTAGGATTCAGACTGAAAACAACTCGGCGACGTCCGTTGTCGATTGTTAGTGGGTGGTTGATCGACTGTCTAGCTAGTAGGACATCAATCACACGTACCTCTGAACCAGAAGGAGAGTACTGATCGACGCTGTTCTTGCTTGCTTCGTTACTTCGAAGAGGAAAGAGAGGAGCACTATGTATATATGTACTTTCAGAGGCACGCCGGGACTTGCAGTACGTGTCCGCGCTTGGCATGCACAGAAAGAGGTGGAGCACGTATTTTAGCTGTGTGTACAGACCTCCCTCAGTCAGTCGTTCCTGCTTACATTATTAATATTATTCGTGTATGTTCGGAGCTAGCTAGGCTGTAGACAGTTCGTCCTTTCAAACAATCAAGTGATATGGAAAAGTAAAGACAACAATGATCACTGTCTAGATATATAATTGATTCAGCCTACCTAGACTGCTGCGCTCAACTCTTACACGTTCTGTAACTTCTGTTGTGCACGGCCCTAGTCTAGATCTAGGGGGCTGGAATTCTCACGAGAGTCATGGTGACGAAGAATAGTTCTTTGGAAGTCCGAGTCAGTGGAAACGGCTTACTAAGGGCATCCTCAATCTTCACGCCAAGGTCGCCCGCCAACCCTCGTCCCTAAGTCCCACTCAGGGAAGGGACTGCGCCTGCCTGCCCGGCGGGCGGGGCAGGGTGGGCGGCCCGCTGCCTGCCCGGAGGGGAGAGGGGAGGGCGCTCCTCCCCGTTCGCCATTCTCAGCTCCCCGTTCGAGCCTTCCGCTCCCCGTTCGAACCTTCAGCTCCTCGTTCGAGCTCCCTTGCCTGCGAAAGTTCACTTCTGATATCAATGAGTAAAGAAAAAAATTCTCAATGCTTGGAGAGTAACTGGCAGCGCATTTTCATAACATCTGTGCAACAATTTGACCATAGGATGTGAGTATACGTCAAGTTCATGATCATATCTAACAGTACAAGATCGCAGTAAACAATCCGGAATTGCAATTACCAAATTTGAATGTTATAGTAGTTTCAGTATACAAGTGTGTAGATATCAAACACACTCTACGCAATTGTTTCAAAGTACAGGGGTCCTGTCTGCAATCTACCATGACCATGAGGCATCATTGTAGCAACACAGTACTGAATACAAACTGGTCAAAGACCTAAAGAGAAAAAGCTCTTTACAACGAGAGCACGGACGGGTGCTCAGGTACGATACATACTCTACCAATACAGACTGCGGTACAATTTCATATCCATGCAGCTCAATCTGTACATTCTCATCTGGCTCTGCAAAAGACAGAAAGAATTCAATAAGTAGTTGAAAGAGAAAAATGTGTTGATCAAAACGGAATTATTTGTAAAGGATAATTAACACGCTTCTGTCTGCATAGTGTGGGTTCTGAACGTTGGGCCTGATGGCTTTTACTTGTTTTGTTTAAGAATGGAGATGCAATAAGACTTCTGCTCCATTTCAAACTGGAGGTTCTTGGTGTTGACCCACCGACGTCTACAACTATTTTCCTTGATTGGTGAAAAGTTTATGTGCAACCTTGAGCTCATTTTCTTGTTTCCCTAGTTTACAAAAACACATTTTATTTCAAATCGGGGGCTATTATTGAAACATGTAGTGTTGTCATCAAATCACTACATTCTAAATAGGTGAATTGTTGCAGCAAAAAAATTTGTTGCAAGGGATGGGGATGATGAAAGCTCACATCAGAATTTGCCTTGCTGGATGGCATCAGCATTGGCATCGCCCAATGCAGCGGATGACAAGTAGGTGTTGGCAAGTTGCACACGCTTGACATTCTCCTGCTCTTGCAGGAGCAAAAGCCCATACGACATGAGCTTCTCCATGGTCATCACTGGCTTCTCAAATGTGGGAGGACCGGACTTGGAGTTCACCAAATTCTTTCCAATGTTCTCCACTCCAATTCCATTCACCCAGTTCCTGACCTCGTCGTCGTACACTCGTGCCCTCAAAGCACCAAAGAAATCTGTGCACCAAAAACCACATCTCAATGAGCCCTTAATGAAATTAAGACCTTTGTTATGGAAAAAGTGCATTCTAGCAAAATTTAGCATGTACTATATTTCTACTTCTCAAAACCTACATTCTTCACCATAAGAAAGTCCAAAATCATAGTGCCCAAGATAACTCAAATTTGCAGCTTTGTTGTGGAAAAAGTACACCCTTCACTACTAAGTGGCAACTATTTTCCACAACTTTCCTTTCTTCAAAGTCAAAAAAACCCAGTACATAGCTGTATACAATTTTATAATCGTAATGAACACGGGTTTTCTGATGATGAAGAAAGAAAAACATAGAGTCAAAAAAGAGGGGCAAATCAGAAACATCACATTTGTTTTCATCACATTTATAATATATATTACCTTGCATCATGCTATTTCAATGTCATGAGTCGATGGGGCTGCAATGTGCGTAATTCTGTTGCCGAAGAGCAATGATCTGAAAAATGCTATGATCACGATCATGCTTGACTTCTTTCACTCTCGTCATGATCATGCTTGACTCCTTTCACTCTCTGCATGTTTTATTCTCAAGTGCAGTATTGTGAGGTGTACCAATAACTCATCAAATATAGTTACAAACGCGAGAAGTAGTCAATGCTTGAGCCCTAATTCAAGATAACAGTCACTTAAACCTCTCACTGAGGCATCTCCAAATTTAATTAAAAACATTCTCTTATCATATGTATATTGAACTATATAATTTCTCATCTGTTAAGCACAGTCCAATTCACCCTCAGCTCAGTAACATGTGTTATAGAGTCGAAAATGCTTGCCGAGCTTCCAAGAAAATATGTTGTTCCTGAGAAGCTGTCCACGACTTCTGAGGTGGCTCCTGCAATATTAAAATTGATCGAACTGTGACATTATTCAATTAAGGTAACATGATAAATCGATTCAGGGCATCTGAAGTGAACTTGTGGCCCTCGAGAGTTAGGGTTTCGCAGGCTCGAACGAGGAGCTGAAGGGGGAGCTGAGAATGGCGAACGGGGAGGGCGCTCCTTCACACTTGTCTACTGAAACTACTATAACATTCAAATTTGGTAATTGCAATTCCGGATTGTTTACTGCGATCTTGTACTGTTAGATATGATCATGAACTTGACGTATACTCACATCCTATGGTCAAATTGTTGCACAGATGTTATGAAAATGCGCTGCCAGTTACTCTCCAAGCATTGAGAATTTTTTTCTTTACTCATTGATATCAGAAGTGAACTTTTGCGAGCTCGAAAGAGGAGCTGAAGGTTCGAACGGGGAGCGGAAGGCTCGAACGGGGAGCTGAGAATGGCGAACGGGGAGGAGCGCCCTCCCCTCTCCCCTCCGGGCAGGCAGCGGGCCGCCCACCCTGCCCCGCCCGCCGGGCAGGCAGGCGCAGTCCCTTCCCTGAGTGGGACTTAGGGACGAGGCCCGCCAACAGCACTTTCCCGGAGCAGAGCCTCCTACCTGCCCCAATCCCACCGTAAATGCCGAAGGTACCTGCGCGGCCCCTCCAAATGAAGCTCATCGGCCGGTATTTTTGGCTTCTTTTCCGGAACTGGAAACTCCACGGCACATCAGGTCAACTAGTGCAGGAGCGTCAATCGAGGAGCGTAGGAGCGCACGATCTACAGGTACGTCAATCGAGAAGCGCAGGAGCACAGGATGAGGATTCAGGAGCGCTGCAGGGCTAGGGCCACTTCAATGGCAAAAAAAAAAATTGGCATCCCGCAACCAAAACAGCCCCGCCAAATGCGGTTGGCGGGCCACTTTACCGAGGCAAGATTGAGGATGCCCTAAGAGCATTCCCACCCATGCACGCTAGAACTAACCCTCTCAAATTATTCATCTATATTTGAGAGGCCCTTGCACTCACACTCCCCCACCCTTGCACGCCCTTCACATATCAAAAGTGCGCATCAAATAGTCAATGGACCAATCACAAGTAGAATGGGAGGAATAATCATCGAATAGTCAACTCAATAGTGTTTTCAAGGCCCAATTTCTAACACGCTAGAATCCAGAGTCAAGAAGCATTTTGAAAGGCCCCTTGAAACTTTTCATCCACTTCTTGAGGTCAGAGACCCTCTGAGGCCATGGGTGGCCATGCTCTTAACTTAACAAGAATTTACAATTTCAGTCAGTGAGTGTGGATCTCACTGAATGAGTGACAGAGGAGACACATTCCACTAGTTGCGAAAATTCTTCACGCAAGCTGCCGATGAGATTCGTGTATTCCCTGGATCTCAAGACTCACGTGTGAGCTGACAGAGTCTTGAATGTTTCCTTTCGTCCCGTGGGAACAGGGCCGCATATCACTAAATTAATACCGTAATCTTACGGGGAAACTGGCCACTAGCAGAATCTTTGCAAATATCATTTTGCATCTGTCAACAATGGAATTTTCAATAACTCATGGCCCATTCATCCCAAGCCCCTGCCGCACTTGCATCAGCGTTCCCGAAATGGAGGAAGGTAAAACCAAGAAACAAAAAAATATTCAAAGTCTTTTCTTGCTACAACTACTGTGCAAAGTCTGCATTATAGTCCCACAAGTAGAGCCATGCTTCTTTTTTGCATTGCCTTCCTTCATGTCAAGTGTTGGGGTAATTTCTAATTTCATAATTTATGTTTCTTGGTTGCCAACAGATTCCCTCAAACTTACTTGACGCACGCATGCGGCAGCACTAGTATATGTGAATAGACCATTACACCAATCACCCAACACGAGTGCAGCAGAGAATTTGCATTTGTCATGTAAGAGCATCTCTACTAGCACTCTAGATAACGCTCTAGCTATTGAAAAATGGATGAGATTAGATTGGTGAACAATTTATTTGGATAGTGACACTGGATAGTCCACTTAAAATTAGGGCCCTCAAAATCACTCTTGCTAGTGTATCTCTTCTTCTTAATTGCATATATCATAATTGCACAATCCATGTGTGGTGACGAGTGAGTGGCTCACTTATTATTTTCAAGAGTCTAATTCAATGATGTTGGTGGGGGAACTACATGGTGAGGTCGGCTTTTTGGATGACCTTCAGAGTGCAATCCAGAGTGCTACTCGAGATGCTCTAAGCTTTTGGTAGTTACAGTGTGTTCCTCTAAAAATAAAAAAATAAACTTAAAGCATGCAAGAAGTTGCTCCAATGCATATGAAAGGGACATTTTTCCACCAACGCACAAAAGCCCAAGAAGAGACAAGGCTCTAACATTGCAAGAAATTGTTAATTATTCTTCAAATTTACCTTGTAGCATTCCAAGAACACAATGCAAACTTGTGGTGCAACTTCTTGGTGTGAATGGGCTATCAAAAATTTATATAACCACTCATTGTTGGGAGAGGACGACAATGCAAGTTCTTTTCTGTACAGACTAATTAGACTATGGACCAAGAGTTGTGACCAAGAAAACTGGGTTATTCTCATGGTCATAGGTCCAAAAAATGCAATTTTTAATGCCCTCTTGGTCCTCTCGCTAAGTGGAAGCCAAACTTGGACACGCATGAATGATCATGCACCAAAAAGGGAGTGAGCGTGTTTTTTTAATGTATGCCTAAAAAGCTACCATGTTAACTATTGTAGTGCTGGAGATTTCTTATTTCTTATTTTTTCTTTATCTTTTTAAAATTTCTTTAAATTTTTTTTCTTGTCATGATCTCTTGGTTTCGTGGTGAGAGAGCATTTTTTGCTAGACCCACGGAAAAACAACTTGAACCATGAAAAATCATCCACTAAAGCACTTTATAGGCTTTTCGGAAACCTCGACACCCACGACTATTCTCCTTTTTTCCCGTAATGTAAATCCAAGTTGTCCCAAGACTAGTTTAAAGGTTAATCACAGATTTTATAGGGGCATGGGATGACTTCTTGCACTGTAGTCTAATTGACCTTAATTTTTCATTACTTCAATAATGTTTTAGAAATTCTGAAAGTTGAGATCATAAATTAAAGAATCTACTATTGACACTAGACATAAAGGCAAATGGGATGAAATTTTATCCACACATTTTTGTAGAAGTTTAGTATAAGATCCTTTCATTGATAATGAGCCAAAATAGATATATTCTTTTTTTTACATTTTTTGTCAACGCACTTGAAGTGGCATTTTTGGAGTAATACTTAAACTTATTGGTCAATTTCTAATGTAAAATCATGACATTTTACTTTTATTTTGGTGGGTTTTTTATAATTGATTTAAAAGAACAAACCTTTGCACTCACCATAGTGATTGTAGTTCTTCCAAACTTTGAGTTCAAAAAAAATAAAAATGCCGTGCAATCACCATTTTTGGACATCCTTTTAAAACACCTCAAATACATTCAAAACTTGGCATAAAAGTAATTAACTTGAATATCAAGGCAATTGATTAAAATCTTCAAAGTTTTGTAGTCCCAAATTTTCCACAAAGATGAATCAAAGTAATGGGCATGTCAGGAAAATTTCCAAAAAAAACGTTTATTTCGATCTGACCATGAGAATGTCACAATTCATGAAGGCAAATGGGTTGAAATGTTTCTGCACATGTCCATAGTAGTATAGTGCAGTATTGTACAATTGAAAGTGAAAAGAAAAAAAAAAAAACCCATTTTTAACATTTTTTTAATCCGTTTTACTAAAAATGTAAATTTAAAGAATTTTTTTTGAAACACAATTCCCATGTTTCAAGGGTTAGGTGGATTCATAATAAATGTCAATTATAGATGCATATTCCATAATTATTAATAGCATTAAAATTGCACATGCAATATGAAAAGTGCGTATGATACAAAATGATGATTATGAATTTGAGTTGTGAATTTCATGAGATTGGCCGTTGCCAACCTTTTTATCATGCAAATTTTGAAAAGCATGTTACAAATCTAAGGGAATTGGCAAACATCAACCACCTTGTTGTACAACTTTACAATTTTATTTTTCTAAGTGCAAAACAAAAGTGCACATTGTGCGTGTACTTTTATTGAAAGGAGTTATCAGGTCTTTCACATAATACACGTCTTTCACTGGATGTGTGCTTCAGAGCATCCACATCCATGCCCTCAAAGAATCTCATACACTCAATAATTAGATGAAAAATGCTAAGGGCCTTTCAAAAATGGCTCTTGACCTTTGATCATAGCATACTAAAAACGGCCTATTCCAAATCTAAGTTCATTTGACTATATCCCACATTCTACTTGTAATTGATCCATTGACTATTCAATATGCATTTTTGGTGTTTGAGAAACGTTTAACCCTTTAACGTCCCGATTCAACACTGTCTTCAAAGATTCGTTATAAAATGTTTGATAAAAAGTTAAAATGGAGTTGATGTACAAAACAAAGTTATAAATATCAATGTGAAGATAACATCTCTACGGTTGGATTCATCATATTTATTATTAATATTTTTAAATTAATTTTGCAAGGTTTCCTGTTGTAATTCAATTAAAAATCCAAAACTAACATTAATTTTTTTTTAAATATATTGTAATGAAATTGAAATAACATGCACTACAAGATGGTATGGTTTTCACTATTTGATTCTACTTATTATGAAAAATCATGTTTAGGGTCTCACTTTTTGAACTAAGAATGAACCTTGACATAAACCACTTTTTCTATTTTTCAAAAATTCTCAATATCTTATTTTGAAGATCCGTACTGTACAAATGGTAGTCAACTAGCACAAGAATTAAGAAAAATTTGAATGGATGAAAAACATCACCGTGCGTGGTGAAGGGACGTGTTCGAAATCATTCAGTGTCCATCTGAACGCTGGCGCGTCAAAGGGTTAAGGGTGGGGGAGTGTAAGTTCAAGGGCTCTTCAAATGTAGATGAATAATTTTAACAAGTCACCTTTAACGTGCATGGATGCGGATGCTCTTAGAAAGCGTTCGATTTATTGTCTCTGTCCCACCACAAGATAGACTATGAAAACGCATCGTTTTCAAGAAGTTACACAACTATAAAAATAAATCTAAAATAGATAATAAGGCAGAGAATACGCGACTAGCCGCTTGTTCCCTTTGTAAGTAATTTCGTACAGCTATCATGTTGCCTGAAAAGAATCCTCAAGGTGGCATCATAGATGTGGATGAAATTTGGATTTTTGGAATCATGAAAGTGGTATATGTACAATGGTACCAACAGTAGCCTTTTAAACATCATGTATAATTGTACAGTTTGGTGAGTTACCAATATCTTACTGACCATGTTGCAAAAAGTGCATCGCCTTTCAGCAACATAAGGTTCTTCAGATTCTCCACTTGGATGTCCGAGAATAGCAACCGAGTGGAGAATAAGGGATGTTGTCAAAAAAATTAAACTTAATCCCTAAAGGCCCTTAAAAGCCAAAATGTCTTTTTGTTGTTTCGGGCAGCTTAGATGGAAGGTCTAAATTAAGAATTTTAGACTGTAATTTGGCGTGGGCGTGGTCATGCATACAAGGTGTGTGTGGTAAAAATTACAAAGTCAAATTCGGATTTTATAATTTTTTTATTGAAATTTTTGGTTTCAAGCCCAACTGGGGCAGAAAAAAACTTTTTATTATAATCATTTTTTCAATTTTTTTTTTTTTTGGAGACATGCTCTTCACCACATTTAGGCTCAGAATTTGAAGTGACCCATGTTGATTATATTCTTGGCTTGACAAGGGCAGCCTCCAAAATAAAGAACAGCAACCTCCAAGGTTTTTTGTAATTTCACATTCTTTTCTTTTGAAATTTGTCAAAATTTGAGATTTTGAAATTTTTTAAAAATAATTTCGCCTAAAATTTATAAAATCATAGAGGTACCTAATCACCGTTCATTTTTTCCAAAAATCAAATACAATTAATGTGATGCATGTTTCGCCAAATTGCCATTTTTATACCTTCTTCCGGAAATTAATTTGCATGAAGGTTTGAAACGCGTAATGAGTCTCTAAAATTTTGCATGAGCGTACCCAACTTAGTTATCTACATGGAAAAAAATATGAGCAAAATGTTTGGAGTAACAATCTTCAAGTCCCCCTTTGCACTATGGAGACAATGCCTCCCAAGCAATGCCCCGAAAAACTTTTGCACAAACTTTGGATGTTATGATCTTGCAAATGATAAACATCCAACGGTCAATTTTTGAAGCAACAGCTATGAATAGACTTAGGTACAAGATCTTACGGTTGGAATTCTAAAAGAAGTAAAAAAACTTGGTTCACATCCCCGGGAGTACATAGAGGTAGAAAATCGCAGTTTTGAGGTTTCAAGCTCCCAAAAACACAAGGAAATTTAGGGGTTAATCCCTAAAGAACTAAGGGTTCATGGTTTTAAAATGACAAAACTAGTCAATCATATTGTGAAAAGTATAACTCAAATGATACCAATTGTCATATGACATGAATCATTGAAGAACATTGTATGTACGTGTTGGTTGAAAAACAAACAAATTTGAACAAAAGGAAGTTTACATAGAACCTATTCAAAAGTGCTTAAAAAAACATGAGACCCAATTCAAGCTTCTTGGTTCTTTAGGGGTTAAGTGTGGATGACCAATGTTAGGTGAGCATAGTTATTCCGTTTTTATAATATTATGAAGGTTACCATGGCTACAGTACCACATGAGGGGAATAGTGTAATCTGCAAGGGGCTTAACCCATTAGTGCCCAAGGTACTGTAGCTCAGCCGGCCAGAGCCCTAGATTTCAGTAGATTTTTTCACTGTGGTTGAGACTACAAGAAATAGAAATGTACGGTTAGAATTGTACGGTTACTGAAGTTCTAATTCTTCACGGATTCTCTGTTGTTTGCATTTCGGACGTTGTAGTGACCATAATGTGGTCAGCTGGGCACTAAAGGGTTTAGAACCTTATGAACCTTCATAATCAAGCTAAAAGAACCTCGAACTGTAAAGCTAAGGGTTTTGGTGTACATATGCTAATGTTGTAATTAACTAAACGTGTAATTTTTTGCATGTGGAGAGAAAGTCTAGGCCTTGAAAAATACACATTTTTGCATAATTTTTTGTTCAATGATGATTATCACGCAATTCTTTGTTTATGCACTTGGCCAAGTGCGCTCATTTCATAAGCATATTTGACTTTAAAAAAATTTGGCTAAATAGTTCTCTAAAAAACATCAATGTTGTTTTTCTTCAATCCCTTACATTGTAAACAAATAATTATTTTAATTATTTTTTATTCTTATCTTTATATTTTCTTTTATCTTTTCTTTTAATTTCTCTTTTCTCTTTTCTTTTTTATCTTGATTTCTTTCTTGTCTCCCTCTTGTCTTTCTTCTTGTCTTCCTTTTTGTCTTCGTTGTCTTTTTCTTCTTCCACTTTTTCTTCAGTTGGGGGTGCCGAACCCTAAACAATGGAAGCAAGCCAAAAAAGCGCTTTTTCGGAACATCTCCATTCAGAGCATGTTAGAACAAAGCTCCTTTCAAAACTAAATTGTACTAAGCTAAAAATAAAACCTGTTACAAAGTATGTCAAGGCAGAAAAGCCAGAGTAAAGCAACTTCAGTCGAAAAGACTGAATAGACTAATATTACAAAGTTTACCAAGGCAGACAAGCCAGAGTAAAGCAACTTCAGTCGAAAAGACTGAATAGACTAATATTACCAAGTACACGAAGGCAGAATAGCCAGAGTAAAGCAACTTCAGTCGAAAAGACTGAATAGACTAATATTACAAAGTATACCAAGGTAGAAAAGCCAGAGTAAAGCAACTTCAGTCGAAAAAACTGAATAGACTTCGAACAGCATGATATTATCAATCAAGGTAGTATTGGTAAAACCAACACATACTAACTAACTAGTGATTGAGCTAAAAGGTGAAACGAATAGCAATTAGTAGCAAAACTAACTAAACTTGCTGTCAAGACAATCAAGGTAAGAGCAAAATATCGAAGTAACAGAAACTCCACGTTCGTTCTTGACTCCTTGCTTGTCCAAGTGTTGTGTGATTCAGAAGGAAAGAACAAGAGGAAGCCACCCTCACCTGTACCCATACAAACCAACGCCACAACCGGGGGTTAGAATGCGCATACGAGGTGTCTTTAGGAGGCTCCAGCGTGTCATAGCAGTCACAAGTTCACAACCAAAATCCACACAAAACACAAAACAAAACCAAAGAAAAGAAACTCATAACACCAAGCAAAAGCAACCTGACTGGACAAAGGAGAACCATCCATGTTGGATTCTTGTGCGCACTGAGCACCACCACCAAATGAATTCTGTCGAAGTGAGAACATGTCCCTCCGCAGTAAATCCCAATCCCAGCCTACACACCTCTTACGTATGTTTGCACCCCATAGCAAACAGCCGATGCAACCAGAATGTGCAAGTCCAATGAGCGCTGCAAAGATAAAGCTTGAGCAGGGACGCATGCAGGCAGAGAGAGATAAGCATGCAGATGCATGCATGCCATTTCATTAAGGCACCAACTCCAAGGCTGCGTAATTAAAAATGACCCATAAAGGCCCTTGAGTTAACGCAGTAGAAACTCAAGCCAATTAAAGCTTAGTTAGGGAGGGAGCGGTGGGATTTTTATGAACATAATCAAGCCATAATAAACTGAGACAAATCATAGCTAGGTAGGTGAGTTAGTCACTTAGTAGATGAAGTTCAAACATCACATGTACATTAGTAAAAACCCAATTGGCGCAAGACAATAGCAAACCAATAGAGTACTTAATTTACAAAAATACCACGTCTCGTAAAAATCAAAACATAATGGTTATAAGACTGAGTAAAAGCAGTACAGGGCCAAAAAAAGAAAAAAAGAAAAAAAAGAAAAAACTTTTTTTTTGACTTTTTTTAACTTTTTCAAAATTTTCTATTTTTAGGCGCTGGGGTGCGCGGCCGCGCACCCTAAAGCCCTCTCGTCTCCCTCATTTCTATCTTCATCTCCCTCTCCATCCCTCCCCTCTCCTCATATATATAGGGGAGAGGAGAGGAGAAGGGATGTAGAGGGAAATGAAGATAGGGATGGAGAGGGAAATGAAGATAGGGATGGAGAAGGGATGGAGAGAAGAAGAAGGGATGGAGAGGGAGATGAAGATAGGAATAGAGAAGCGATGGAGAGGGAGATGAAGGTAGAAATGAGGGAGATGAGAGGGCTTTAGGGTGCGCGGCCGCGCACCCAACGCCTAAAAATAGAATTTTTTGAAAAAAGTCAAAAAAAGTTTTAAAAAGAAAACTTTTTTTTTTTTTTTTTTTTCCCTTTTCTTTTGTTGGCTTGCTTCCATTGTTTAGGGTTCAGCACCCACAACTGAAGAAAAAGTAGAAGAAGAAAAAAACAACAAAGACAAAAAAGGAAGACAAGAAGAAAGACAAGAGGGAGACAAGAAAGAAGACAAGAAAGAAATCAAGATTAAAAAGAAAAGATAAAAGAAATGATAAAGATAAGAATTAAAATAATTAAAATAATTATTTGTTTACAATGTAAGGGATTGAAAAAAGACAATAATTGTCGGTTTTTTTATAAAAAAATTATGCGCTCGGGGACCTAGTGCATGATTATATGGCCAAGTGCGTATATAGCAAATTTTGTGTTGATATTGATACACATTTTCAAAGAAATAGAGTACTTAGTCAATATCCTTGATTCTTGAATAGGCTTGCCTATAATGAAAAAGTAAAGTATTCATTCTTAAAAGTTCTTGTACTCAATTTTGTGAACACGAGAAATAAAAAAAGGTACAATGAAATAGCAATGATTGGGCGCACTAAATTAGGACAAGATAAAAAAATGTTGTTGCAATAGGTCTAGCTCACTACAGCTATATGAAAAGTCTAGATTATCTTTCATGGGGTTTTCACAGTTCAAGATGCCTTTATCTTATTGTTCTCACAAAAGACCCTAACTCTTGAACCCCCAGTCTTGGTTGGCTCAATTCAATAAGGTGGAGGCATTTTAAATTGCGGGCACCTCCCAATTCTAGACCTATAATATTTCACAGTAAATGAACAATCCAAAACAAGGTTTTTGCTAACGCTTCCTCTTTGGCAATTGTCAAGTTTATTTAGAGACTTCAAGCTTTGTTCAGCGGTCTTTCTTTTATATTTTAACCTTTCAAGAACAATTAGAGCCTTTTTTATATAACCTCCATAGCTATGTTTTATGAAAGGTGTATTTCATTTCCCACTTCACAAATTGGACTGTTAGTTCACTTTCTAATAAAAAATGAGGAAGGGTAATATCCACAATAAAAAAAGGTAGTTGAGTAAGCACTTGTGGTATGTTTGATAAGAATTTATGAAGTTGAAATTCGACCCCAAATTTGACCCTCTTCTCTCGCACTTCTCATATTTTAAGTGCATTTTTGACAAGCAACACATTACCATTTTTAAGTATAAATGATCAATTTGGGTAAACAAATTGAAATTTTGCAAACTTTAGTATAGGAGGCATCTTAATGTTGGAATTCTAAAAAACAATGCGATTGGTTTCGTCACAAAATTCCATCTCAATATATTTTGGTGATTTTTCAAAGATTGTAAAAGTGTAGCAAATAGTAGTATGAAAAAAAAAAAAAAAAAAAAAAAACGTGTTGTATTGTAGCTTGCAATCGCCCTATGACATTTTATAAAGTCTTTGAACTTTTTCATGACATAGGCAACCTTTTGATTGGGGGCTCACAAAAAATTATATTCATTGAGATCTTGCATATGTGTTCGAAGTACGGGAATCATTCAAAACAGCTGAAAGCATGACAAGTTGACAACAAGTTCCTTGCCTTCTCTTTCAGAAAGGGGGGCATCAAAGACAACACGTACTCTTCCTATAAAGTCCACATGACATAGAGATACTCAAGAGTCTCTTTATTGACACCAGTCACAGTATTAGGGTTAGAGTTTGGTTTTCTCTTTGTAGAAACCCAAAAGTCTGGCTCTGGTGGTGTGTATTTTGTTCTTTGCAATGAAATGTGTGTCATTTGTTTCAAAATTAAAAAGAAATAAAAATACAAAAGTTTAACTCCCATGAACCTGGCTAGGCAGTGGTCATCGTTTCACTCTCCATCTTCAGCCTTTGGAATAATTTTCTGATATTTGGCAAATGTTCGTTAGCAATCTCACTGTTCATCCTTGAGAATCAACATCACAAGTCAAAATTGTTGCAAGAATCATAATCTTCTGGAAAATCAAAGCCATCTTTTGTTTAATTTTTTGGTAGCTCAACAAATTTCTATTTTATTAATAGTTTCTACATGTTCCACATCATCAATTCCATGTTCAGATGTTGATTCTCTGTACAAGCAAAAAGGTGTGTTGTAGTACAAGCTAAAGAATGTTATGTCGGTAGCAACATGCAATAAGGTGGAAATACAACAAAGAGAGAAAATAAGAAGTTTTGTATATTAGAATTGGGCACAAGGCTTATTTAGCAGTTAGTGGAGTCCACCCATTTCAACAGTAGTATTGCAAAAGCTCTGAAATTAAATACAATGTCTCACCACCCAATCTTTAATTTATGATGATGTGGACTTGCCCATGATTATGAGCCTGATACAATGCTTTCGAAATAGTGGTCAAGATTATGTGGTCAATTGTAGAAGGGCTAAAGAACTTTACAAGAGTTATGGCAAGGACTTATTTTTCATAAAGAGAAGGAGAAATTATGAAGAGGCAATCCAATTCCATAATTCTATTCTTAGTTGATAGTTTTATACAAATTTTATACAAAGTAAAAAGTTTATCAAACTATGAAACTGATTGCTAGAACCTTCAAAAAGGAAGTTTTCTTATAAAAAAAATTGTGTAAAGAATCATCCAAGATTGTTAAGCAGAAACCGTTCGTTTTGAATTCCCTACAATTTTCCGTATTAGCTCAGTTTCAAAAAAAATCACACCTTGCACCTAGAATCTTTATAGTTGTCAGACATTCTTGGAGGTGAGTGAAGGATGTCTCCATTCAGTACTCTGGTTTGTGGGGTCCTTACAATTTTTGTATTTCTACCTTATCACTTATAATATCATGTCAAAGTGGCACATGCTTTGTAAGATTTTAAGACACTTTTGTAACTTAAATTCACCAAATGTTGCAAACTCTATGAGTTTTGACTTACGCCCAATTCAAATTTTCGCGAGGGGTTGTCACAGTCCCATGCGGAGACTTCAAAGTTCATATAGTAAAATAAAAATATAAAATCAACTACCTCTCGAAGGAGAATTGGGTTTCCATTCTTGACCGACTCAATTCTTTCTTGAGAAGCCAAAATTCACAAAAAGGGCTACTATGTAGGCACTTTAGAGGGCAATGGCCTTTGAACTTCACCTTCTAGCATGAAGCCCATGATGAAATTACACTGTTGCGGCCAAAATATGTAGTTATAGCATCAAATTTCACGTTTTTGAGGCATTCATAAAATACTAGTGTTTATGTGAAAATTATTTTTACAGAAGGGGCTGAAGAATTATATAAGAAAATCTGATTTTTTTTAATATAAATCATTTCAATTTTTAAAATTATAGCACTTGGATCCAAAATTGTAATGTTATTGACTTGTTACACCTCACAAAATGTGTCAAGGTTTGAAAAATAATATAAAATAGTATAAATATGTTGAAAAGATTTTAAAGATTCCAACGATTCCAAAATATTATATTTTAAACATATTGAAACATTTTATAATTATTATATAGTGCTAATGATGAGGCAAGGATGTGGTAATGGCAAATATATATATAATGTACACTTTGTTTTGAACAAATTTGACATCCTAGCAAGAAAACACCCTCCTCCCTCCTAACAAACCATTTTCAAGCTTTCTTGCAATCTAATAGGTGGAATTCTATGAACTCTCAATCTTCGGCCATAGTATGAAGTGTGAACCACCGTTAATTGAAAAGAGGCATAGTAGTGATATAAAGAGCTAAACAAGTCATTGAAAACATGAAATTTGCCTCATTGAAGATACGTGAATCAAAATTTACCTTGTAGAGATGTTTTGGATGGAAAAATTTAAGTACAATCCATTTGGTTAAACCCTCAAAGATGAAGAAGCCTAAATTAGGCCTCATTTTATTTTATTTTAACAATTTTGAGTATGTATGATGATATAGACTTCCTTTTGTTCAAGTGTATTGTTTTATTCCAACATATGCTTTGTTATTCATTGATTCCAATGTTATAAAACTTAGTCCTATACAAATAATATTTTTTACAACTGAATATAACTGCCCTAATGAAATGTGGACTAACACTAGACAAATGATCAAATCAAATAAATCATTGATTATGTAGATAACTCTCAACATTTGTGAGTACCATAAGTAGAGGACGTGGTAATTATATACATAGATTTGAACTCTTGGCTCAACATTTTTTTAGCATAAATCCTGCAAAAGTTGTTTTTCCATAGGTTTGCACTACTTCCGGACTGATCTTGTGTGTTCAAGACATCCAAAACTTTTGTTCGTTTGAAGTATTAGATTATAGATCTTTGTATCCGTGTTTTTATTTTTACGCAAAACACTTTTTGCATTGATGAGTTTTTGTGGAAACAAAATCTACATGACATCTATGTTGAACGAGTGACCAATAGTTATATCACGTAAAAGTTACCAAAAATTACAAATAGTATGCCAAATATTATTATTTCTGAAAATGATTTTTTAGCAAATAAAATGTTTGTAAATATTTTTTACCATAAGAAAAATTTTAAAATTTTCCAAAAAAACAACGTTTTTTTTTTAATGTTTTTTGCCAAATTTGACATCTATGGTAGTTGTTTTTAGCAAGGTAGCATACTTATGTAGTCTTACAAATTCGGTGTACACATGTTGAATTTTTTGTGTTGAAAAATAATTTTAATGCAATAAACTTTATGAATAAACAAAATTCAAAGTCATCCACTCAAAAACTTGGTTTTGATTCTTCTCTAGTAGAAGCATCCAAAACATTTTACATATCAATGTTTTAGAAAGTCACAAATTCTATAATGCATCTTTGTATGTTGTTATGCACCAAATTTTATAAACTTGTAAATGGAATTTTTCAATTATTCTATCTTTAACAAAACACAAATGGCCAACATTTTCTTAGTTGGCCCTGCTCTTTTACAATTTTCTTATTCCATTTGAATGGCACAATCATATAATTTTGAACTCAAATAGTTATTAAATTTTGTATTCAAATAATTTGAATTTTTTTGAAGTAGTCACCCTTGATATTAACTAAAAAATTCTATGGTTACATTTGACTTGATTCTAAAATGAATAGGAAGAAAAGTCTCAAGTCCTTGGCAATTTTGGTATATTTTAAAGGCACGTCTCTTACGCTTCTAAGAGATAAGTGAAATTATAGTGAAAGAATACTAGTGCAATCAATACATATATAAAATGCACTAATGAATTAAGACCATATGGTAGCATCGAGGGTATCTAAAAAAAATCTACATAATTTAATTTTGATTTGCATCATAGGGTCCTAGAGAATGTTCGTATAAAGAGAAGAAATGTTTATAGAGCAATTCTCATATATCTCCCCAATCAAGTTTATAATCATATTTGGATTTTGTTTTAATAATCTCAAGCTATAACTTTCATTTGGCTTGAATGAAACTATGGAGTACATTAGCAAATTCCAGTGAGTTTTGTCTAATTTTGTACACTTGCTAAAAAAATATATATATATATCTAAATTATTCTTGATATTGGATATTTGCTAAATAAAAATTGGCACTTTAATACGCGTTTATTTAATAAGCGTTTACTTAAACTAAAAAAAAAAAAAAAAAACCCACTAGGGCTCCACTTTACTCGGCACCGCCAGTGACAAAGTGAAAGATCATGAAATTGAATAAGACGTGAAAGGCTAGGTTACTTCACATAATAGTTTTTGAGAGCGGGATGGAACAATCATGGGAAGACCATTCAAGAATGTGAAAGGTTAAGCTACATCATAGAAAACTATGCCCTAAAATTGTCGACTCCCAGCTTGATGATTCACTTACAAATCCTACGACTATTATAAAAAGCCATATGTGGAACCTATAGTTGTCAATATCATTTTTCAAAAACCAACTCCAACCTATGGTCATCAGTGGAATTTTTAAAACTAATTAGTAATTGGAATAATTTTCAAAACATATTTTCATCATTGCAAATTGTTGAAGATGATTTCATATTTTTTTACTTTTTGTTACTTTCACTGAGGTTTCTCCAATGATATGTTTTAAGTCTTATTGATATCATCGCAACTACTTTTGACCATGTGGGCATTTAAATGTTTACGATTATGAGGTTTTATTAAGAAATTTTGAACCCTACATTCTTTTGCTAGAACAAACTAAGTAGGAAAATATTTGATTGGAAAACATAAAATTTTATCATCACTGCACATTATAGCAATTACTTTAATTATAGACAAATTAAGAAATTGGGATTATTAAATCTAAAAGAATTTATTGCAAATTTCTTCTTTAATATTGCTTGTCTCTAAATCAATAGGAAAAGGAACAAACATTCCATGAACATGCAAGCATGATTATTTAGAAGATTCATCGAGAGAAATAAAAACAAGTATTGCATCATCACAATGTGATATGTATTTTCTTAAAAAGATTCTTTTAACTCCTAAGGCCCAAAGGATATAGAATAAAATTAAAATGTAATATAAAATGTGACTCCCATACTTTGATGAGAAATTTCATGGAGCTTATCCCAAGAATGAAGATGCAAAACCTAATGTTTGAAAATTATCCATATAGTCAAACTTCAAAAAATAGTTTTAGAACTTTATTTAATGAATTTAGAAGCAATTTACTTAAAAATTCACCAAAATTACATTTTATATCTTTAAAATTCAAAATTTGATATCATTGGTTCAATTTTTATTTTTCATTCTAAAACAAAAAAACAAAATAATTGATGAAAAGAACAACATTACTTTCTCCAAAAAGTAAATTTTGTAACACTAAACAATGTAAAGGTGTTAGTTTTTGGAAAATTCTCCTAGGTGGACTTTAACTTGGATTGGCATGAATCAATTAAATTGGGTTGGAAAGTAGATTGCCTGATTTACTATTAGAAAAAAAAAAATCAACTTATTCAAGGAATTATTTTAAAATTTTGGGAAGCCCCTAAAAAATGGTCGTCTGGAGCATTTGGGGAAGTAGTTAAAAGTGCACACTAATCTTACACTTTAAAAAAATTAAAAAAAATTTCAAATTGCACAACAAAGAAGTTGATGATAGTCAATCTCATTCAAAAATTTCATGATACTCCCTTTATAAGTCCAAAAATAATTATCTTAGTTTTTGGCATTTTTTTTCCAGAAATAGTTGTCCTATGTTTTATACTTCAAACGTGAATCTTGTCCACTTTAATCGGGGAGGACAATGAGAGTGACATAATTATTACATGCTACTATCAAGAATAAACCACTTTTTGAGTAATGGCATGGGATAACGTTTTTTGGCAAATAAAGCGTTAAGTTATTTTTCTAAAAACTAGGACATGGAATTAGTTTTGAACATGAGTACAAGATATGGCAACTGTCAACTCCATGAAATTCATGGTTTATATTCATAATCATAGTTTTGTATCGCATTCACTTTATACATTGCATGTGCAATTTTATCAAAAACAATGTTTAGAGTTGAAATGTTTTGCTCATAGCTTTAATTTCAAGATTGAAAAATAACCAACTTTTGTCATTACCACTTGCTTAATTAGAGACCAAAAATATCTAATTTTTTGTCATTTTTTAAAAAGAAAAAGCTTTTAACATAATTTGAATTAAGAAAAATTAAAATATAATTCATACTCCCCTCGATACTCCCTCTACTCCGAAATTAAAAATGCTCCCAATTCTTGAAAGATACTTTCTATTTTGAAACAAAGAGGTGCTTCTATATTCAACCTCCATTTTTTTAATTCAAAAATATGTTTACAGATTATTTATGTCTTTGAAGCATTCAAAGATATCTTTACAGATTCAAGTCACAATTTATTTTTCTGATTATTTTCTTTACAACTTCATAATCAACTTTTAATCAAATCTCACAATTAAGGTGTTTATAGAAGCACCTTGATAAACCATTTTTGTCAAGTTATAACTTGCCTCTTGATTTGAAAATCGAGTAATAATGGTCAATTTTGCATTTTGTTTTTGTATGTGAGGGTTTCATTTTTTTTGCATGTGTGCTTCTTGTGGTGGACAGAAATTCAATGGATAGTGATATGGTGTTGCCTAACTATGTGTGGAACAAAGAAAGTAAAGAATTGCGCAATGCCATTTATGATGATTGGAAGAGAAAGGCCATTGACAATGCTAAAAAGAGAGCCGTGGCACAAAATGTTGATTATCCAACTTTTGCAAATTTGGTATGGTTTGGAAGTCATGATGTGCATTAATGATTAATATAAATATAACTATTAAATTTTAAAATTAAATATATATGTTAGTTCATTTCAAAAAGTTGCAATTAGAGTATTTGTATGGTACAACCGATTCAAATTCTTGTCCTTGTGCACTCTTTTGAGGATTTTGAAACATTGACAAATCCATTTGAGGGAGAGAAAAATATTTTTGTGAAATCTAAAGTAGTAGGATGGACCGTACTAATAAAAAAAAACTAAAAAAAATTGATGGAAAAATAAAAATTCAGCAATGTGTTTTAATGAAGGATGAAACAAAAAGGGTAAGTAGTGCGTTGTCACAATGCATTATATGCACTCTAAATTCTAAAAGAGAAGGAGAACAGAGGATTTTGGATGGACTTTTGAGCTTTGAATTTTTTTCCACTATTCAAATATGTGAAGAAAAATATATTCCATTTTTTTTCCAATTTTCTTGAATTGATTAAAGTTTCAAATTTTGAAGTGTGTTATTTTTTAGAGGGATTGGTTGTTTTTCTATTTTAAAACCTTTTATGATGGATATCTTTTTTTAATTTTCTTGAGAATGTAATTTTGAGAATGTAATTTTGCAAGTTGGCTTGTTTTTAGATTTTTTTGAATATAGAATCAAATGTGAGCTATTTGCATTCAAAGTTTTGTCAAATATTGGTAAAACTGTTATCAAAATGGGAGTTCTGATATTCAAAATCTTCAACATAAGATCATTTTAACATTCAAAAAAATTATTTTTTGGATAATATGTACATAAATTTAGAAGTTGGTTCACTCATTTTTCATTGAATCATGGCTTACCTACATAATTTTCAAATTGGTTTGAAAGTTAGTTTTTAAAACAAAATGCTCAAAGTGCACAAAAGTAGTTAGTTCACCGAGAGGAATTATTGAACCGTACCATACAAACGTCCATTAGTTTGTTTTGCTCTTTATTGACTACGATAAATATACAATGAACATTGTTTTTTTCTTTCATATACACTTATACATTTCAATTTGTGTGAAAGTAATGTGATATTTGGTTTCAAGAATATGAAACTAATGACAACCATATGCTTTATATTTTCCCCTGTTTCATTTAATAAGGTCTCCGTGGCACACTTAAAACCTACAGAGCGAAAACTCTTGGGGCAAGGAGATGAAGAGTGTTTAAAATTCATTTACAAAGGAACAGCCCCTGCATGGTCTTTTGATCCAGCCGGCACAAATAAGCCCTTGGATTTGGATGGTGGGAACAAAGATAGACTTCCTGCGTTATTGGACTTCCAAAAGCCCAAAATCAATAATTGCACAACTCTTGCAAAAATCACAAATGACATATTTTCAAAACATTGGCGTCATTTCAAAAAGGATGTGTTTTTACAAATGGCATACTTGACAAGCTTTGATCCTCTTGATTTTTGTCAAATCTTTAAGGTTGAGTTGCCTCCCAATCTATTGGCTGATTTTTTGACAACCATTTGCACATGTTTTAGGGCTCAAAAAAATGTGCATGAGGACATTGAACAACAAAAGCTACTCCGTGCACCATGTGCTAGGGATGTTGATGAAAATTGGATTATTAGAATGTTAGAAGCATTGACTAAGTGTGGGCGATTTTCACTCGCAATTGGATTTGTTGGTGAGAAAATTCGTACTATGGTAAGGGTTCTTCTTACACACCTTCTCAATTCAGATTGGTGCAAAAATTCTGATGATCCAATAGAGGCTAATATCCAATCATCTTGCCTCTTAAGACTTCAAAATATTATAACATTGTATGGATTGCAAATTGATTGGAAAAATAATAATAATAATCTATAAAAACACTTTGTAAATTAAATTTACAAATCAATAGAATTTCAATATAAATCACTTTATCTAAAAAATAAAAAAATAAAAAAATAAAAAATTGTTACTAGTAATTATCATCTAATTTATAGTTTTCTTGCAAAAGAACTGAAACTTTATTGTATTGTAGAGAAGACACTTGCAATTTTACACGTAGAATTGTGATATTACAGCAATTTTGCACACATAGTGCCTTTATGGTTTATTCAATTGAACTTTTAGAAATTTTAAATAGTTGTAGAATTTTTGAACCAATTTTTTTATATTTATACAAGTAGAAAATCAAAAATCTAATTGTTGGCATATTTTTCTTGTTTTTCCAACAAACTATGAAACTGCAATACTTCACCTAAACTAATTTATGTTGTGGTTAGACTAATGAGGTCATAAAGATAATTATATCATTTTTAGACTAGGTACTATAGTGACTATGTTTAGTCAGTGTTGGTGGCAATTATTGATGCACACACTTTAATGTGGTATGCGAGAAAAATCTCTCAACATATGTCCAAAAAATGTTTTAACAAGAATTCAAATTTTGTACACCGTACCCGGAAGGCAAGGTCCGCAATTGTTGCCAAATATTACGTTTTTTGCCAAATCAATTCAAATATTCTCAAATATTAAGTGGATATTATCTAACATTCTCTTTTTCATTGTAGAAACCTTTTTTGTTTGAAAAAAAGAATTCCTAAAAACTTAGGCATCTCTTTTTATATTTCACTAGTAGAAAATCTGTGTCCAGTTTAACAGAAAATTAGCATGAAAGCGTTGATTCGGCGTGTTGATTTGGACGCGTCAACTTGGACAGTACTCAGCAAAGGTTTGTTGATCAAATTGTGTTGATATGGACGCTACATGGTCTTCTAGAAACCCAATTACACTTGCCACGTCATCTGATGCTGCTTATGTGTATTCTGACGTGGCATATATTGGCACGAATACAATATAACCATGCGGTTTTTCTATTTACTACTGCGGGTGAAATATGGGATGAAGTTTTATCCCGCCTGTTACTTACAATTACACAACAGTAATAAAAGGTAGTTACTGCATTTATTGTCATAGCTAATATTAGCAGTATTATGGATCTGTATAGATTGGTTGTAAGCACGGCACTCTGTATTACTGTTTAGGGATTATTCGATTCCCTTCAACGGTTATTTTTATTATTTACTGCCTGCCCAAACGTACTTTGCTGTAGTACTGGGTGGCAAGGAGATGAAGCCATCCCCTTCAAACTGTCACATACACCACTTTCTCTATTCTAGTATAGATATCGTTGCTGAATCCTATGTTATTTTTGATGTAGGATTTATACAGGGAAATACTTTTTCATCCCTGATTTTTATCCCATAGTCCAGCAATGTCTGCATTACGTCTCTAGTTTCCATTCCTACAATATTTTCTAGTTCATGTGTAGCTTGTGATATTAAGGTATGCGTGAGCATGACCTACTGCTATCGTTATATGTGGAATATATCGTTTGTTTCATCATGTGTTCTTCTGTGCTTGGATTCTTCGTGCTTCACGCGGCTCACCACAACAGCTCTCCGCATTACTATAATTTCATAATCTCCTTGACCTGCACAATGCAGTTTCTCAAAGTCTTACACTCATTTCACTGTCATGGACTATATCGTACCTACAGTACATGCAATGTTACTACTTCTTTGTTATGCTCCTTTTCGACACACATCTGTGTTCATGTCAGACATACAGTCATATACATGCATTCCAATAGCTTAAGTTGTTTAGGTTCTGTGCACTGCAGTTGCAGAATAGCCTTTACAGCATTTGCACAATGGAATAGTTAGCATTAACATACCCCTGACTTCTTCGTCATTACCGAACATGACCTCCTATGTAGAAAAGGTTTTAGGGTCGATGTCTAGAGTAATCCTGTCCCTCTGTCAACAAAATCAAAGAAACTAAAACCAGTGATGAAGGAACATTTACGCACAGTATGCACTCCCTCATATCACCTTCTTAGCAGTTAGACGATCAAGAGTGGTTTACGATTCACGTGCCCAATGCGACATGAAGTCTTACTGACACTCACATCGTGCCATGTTTACAGGGCCCTGAAATGTAATGAGCATCATAAAATCAAGATAGACACAAGCAATACAGTCAGCTATCGAATTTCTTCAAATAAAGATTCTAGCGAATGTACCTTAATAGTTATGATGTCAACGACGATGAAGTCTCAGGGAATCTGGGAGTCCACAAAGTGATTTGCTGTACGTCCTTTTCCAAACTCCTTTTCCCCTGAATATTTGACGTTCATCAATAAAATATTCCAGCCCTGACAACACTATATAGTTCATAAACACTTTTTTCTTGTGACCTCAAGATCCATCACTACAAGCTTATAATTTGTCCTATTTCACCCACTCCGTGACCGTTCCACGGATGAGTACTGAATTGATAAACATAATCTCTGATTAAAGGTATTATCATCAAAGATTCCAAAAGCCTGCATCCCTTGTGACTACATTTATCAAAATGTCCACCTCTTAGCTTCTTGACATATTCGTTCCTCATTCAGTCCACGATAACGTCCTGGTTCAATTATGTATTTATACATTACTCTCAGCAAATCGATTATACCCCAACAACATCCATAGAAAGCACTTACACATGCAAGAGTCAACATTCAGTACGGCCAAATGGTAATCCTAATAATAGTGTATGTAGCTCGGTTCAAACGCACCTTTCATTTTCAAAAAATTATAAGAGACATGTGCTGTCAGAAGTTTCTGGGGCAACCAATCTGTCTACATATCTCGAGGGCGAGAAGTTCATGAATACCGGTGCCAGGCTGCAAAGATCAGGAACATCACACCTCCTGTCAAAAGTTTGAGCCATCCTTTCACGGCAGCTCAAAATTTCTAGACTATAAATTGTGAATGGATTCAGACATGCTATAAAATAGTGTACATCCACATGAAATCCTCCTGAACCAAAATGTCACGGCTTCTGACCAGTATTAATTTACTTAATTAATTGAAAATGTCAATTTCTATCCTTCTTAACCGTCGTCATACTCTTACAGTGTTATACATTCATCTGTGTTATCTCTCTGCTACAGAATCATCATTTGATGACACCTTCTCTACAGTAAGAACTATAAGACTGTCCCTCTTCTGTCATGATTCAAAATAAACGCCGTTCTCTACTAAGAAGCCAGAATTAACATCCTCCATCATCCATGGTACATAAAGACTTACTTACTTCACCAGCATGCGTACAGTGGAACTTCTGATCTGCAATCGTGCACCCTATAATGGGCAATGTCGGCACCCTTCTAGCAAGTTCCACGGCCGCAGTTCCTTGCAACCTCCCACATAACCTTTGTACATCTCCGTACAAGATGGACTATGATAAAGAAACCTCACCATATTATCATGCACAAATGGTACAAGAATGATGGTAAATTATTGGTACTCACTTGCTAATTTGAACAACCACTTGCAACTCTTGCTATAAACAATACTTCCAGAATGTTCACAGCTCAGTGTATTGGATACAGTTTAATGGATAATAGCATGCACAGGATCACTATAACGTAGAACTTACCTTAGTTCAATATGGCTGGAATTTTAGCAATTCTCTGAATATGGTGCATACTATGGCCCTGCACTTGAAGCTTTACTATGTGTCCGTTAGAACTCAATACTATACCATAAACTTAACACCTACAGAGTTTACAGGCTCCAGAATGGAACCTATATATCATCGCAACACAGCACGTGGTTCGTTGAGAACTTCTATATGAGCCGGAAATCATTGTGATGTGCAAAGTCTTCGAATTGGATCAGAACTTGCCACCATGGTAAGTATTCACTGAATGAACAACATTAGCAATTCGGTGTCAATACAGAGTATAAATCCCAAGAGTAAAGAGGGATTTCTGCGGTTTTAGTGTTAAAGATTCTCCTTCACAATTTCACACGCCAGCACGAACTCAGTATTTTCAACACCAAGCATGTAATTCTTAGTTGCCTTGAATTCCATTTAGGATGGGCACAAAACAAAATCGAATCCACAATTCTTCCATTACCTGAATATGAATCTCTTCACCATATGCTTGCTTAGAGGCCGTCATAAACACATACAATGTATCGCAGTACTCATGCTTTCACTACCACCCTGGAAATAGAACATGTTACAAATGCACAGTAAAATAAATCGAGGTCACTGAATTGCTCGTTAGAAATAATCTTTCATTCGGGGTGATATAACCTAATATTTGAGCTAGCTCCACAGGTTACTCTTCATGAGAGTAAAAATTCGTGTCATTCACACCGAAGTGTGAATATACCTGTAATATTGTCCACACATGCACACAAGCATTACTGTTTCAATAACTCCACATAACCACGCACATTCTTAAACTTTGTGCGCATGTCATAATTGGAATTTACTAACAAATGACCTTGCGCGTGGTATCATCTACAAACCACCATCGCCTCACATGCACATTGTCCACTCCATACATACTACGTGTGCAAATGCCTTATATTCAAAGCAGTATGCATGGGACAGTTCTGGACTTCCACGTTTTTCAACTTTCACCCTATCTATGCCCCACAACATTGTCAATACAAAGAGGGTAACGTACCTTGGAAATCTCCATATATAACCATATTCCATGTGTCTTCGAATTTAAAATTCTATTTCAGTGATATCTAAGCCCCCGTCAACATTAACCTTTAGATATGCATGTTATATGTCCAATGTCCTCGCATTTCTCCATACCTAGGTAGTCGTACTGAATCAAAAATTGGACATTAAATTTTTATAATTTTATAATTTTATAATTACCTCCAGAGTTTGCATTTTGAATATCATAGAGCCATACAAAACATACTTGTTCATAAAACACAGTTTCACAATGTTTAAAACATTGGCACTACTTAACGTACGATACGAACTTCAACATCACTGCACTTTTGTTACAACTTCCTTACATTGTTTCCGTAGCGTCTATTATGCTACAGTCCATATTTTAGCACAAAACTATACTTTCCCTCCTAATCCCGGTAGTACGTACTAGCATGCCCCTTATCACACCACTTAGAATTCCACATATTTCCTTGCAACGCCTCAATAACTTTGCATGTTCACCATGATCACAGCTCGTTCTCTCCAATTGTAGCGCTGATCCATCTTGAAGAAAATGTATCGAATCACATCCTTGCTTGTCCATTTGTGCAACCTCTCGTAGCGGGCCCCTTATCATGCACTTATATCTCTTATATTCTTGGAAAAAATACACCAGTCACTATCACTTATATATTCGCTCCAAAACATTGACTTCAAGGGTAATAAACCAACTATTTCTTCATGCAACCCATGATTTCGTTGATTATTCCAGGAGTTTTACTTCTACAGGGTTTTGTGCAATTATCTAATACATATTATAGCACATAGTATGGGCCCAATCAAAGATATGATTATAAAAGTGTAGAGATAGGTTGCCTTCACTGTCGATGACTCTGCTGTCTCTGAGACTTCTGGCCCTTCCCTATTTTGGCCTTCATCCGATCAATTTCAGCCTGTAGCTCTAAAATCCTCTCTTCGGTTGACTTCTGTTTCTGTCCTTTACTCATGCTCTGCCTTTGGTTCGACGTGCTCCCGCCTCTTGCTATTTCTCTCTCTTCTTCATTGCAGCGACTGTCGTCCTGTGAGTTCTCCTTCATCAACAATAACAACTTCCCCCATTAAGCCATAAACATGTAAGATATGGGTACAACCGTACTCACTGTTTGTGACTTAATTGGTTCAACTACCACTACATCTAGGATTTTGTACCTGTGTCCCTGTATTTCAGAATGGCGACATGACGCTCATGAACCCGATCCCCCATACAGCATCTCACTCTATGTCTAACTTACAAAACGCAGACACTTTTCAATGCGACGGAGTTCCAGTCTAGTATCATTCACTTCATTTAAAAACAATAAAGGTATGTAGTACCTTGTCCGTTGCGACATGCTGATTACTCCTTTGCACCCCGTCCTCTCTGTCACTCATACTGTGCTCAGAAGTTGGACTGCGTAAGGGTGACCCCATTGAGTTTCCACGTGAAGATTCTTCTTGCGATTCCTTTTCCAATTTAACTTGACCCCTTTTTCTTTTCTGCCCTCCGAAACCCTTGTCGCGATTCAACTCCAGCTCCATTTCATCGGGATCTGGTGACCTGTTAAACTTCTCTCTTAATTGCTCGCTGCCAACTTCAGAAGACGCTCCCATACTTCATGGTCGATGTAGAGTGGTTGCGTTCCTCCGTTATTGATCAAAGCTACAAGTTCAGAGCGCTTGTTTGAAACTGCATTACCCATTATCGTCTTCAAAAAATTCTCGTTTAGCATGCCAGAGTATTCAAAGTTTTTGTTCAATCTCTCTTTGAATGTGGTCACGGCTTCGTAAGTTTGCCTTGAAATGTGACAGCAGGACACGTCCAAAGCTGCAGCCAACTTCCAAACATCTGCAATCCACGTTCGTCTTCCTACGCCATATGGTTTCCCTTCTGCATCCAGTGTCAAATAAAAAGGTTTCTTGCCGTTGCGCTTCCTTTGGGCTATTTCTTCTTCTCGGACCGCTTGTTTGTAATGTCTGGTTCTCCTATCTACAGCTCATTCTTGGAGCACTTCTTTCTTGGCCTTCCCCTTCTGCTGTGTCCTTGTTTCCGTCACAGAATCTCCGTTGGCTTTATGCCGCCCTTTCGTGCGAGGCGAAACAGAGTGATTGACCACGGGGCTCCTCGTCTGCATCACTCGAGTCCTTGCTGGTGACCGCGACCTATGGTATTCAGGGCTGCTGCGATGATATTCACGTGAGTGTCGTCTATGGTGACTTCGTGACATATGTGGACTTTGTCTATACGGTTCTGAACCTACATGATTCACATCCTTTCACCGTCAATATTAAATTTATTATAATTCCTAATACATATGTGTTAGTAATTTACAATTACTATCACTTTTCCACTTTTGTACATTACCTTTGCAATACGTATACAGTGTTGCTAATCGAGTACTTTTATATTCGAGATATGATTCAGAAATCATGGACTTTTCAGTGGGCATAACAGCAAGTAATTACAAGTGTGGCATTCCCCATCCGCATAATATAAAATATCGCATTTTTGTATCATATAGAAATCACAACTGCCCAATATATTACACACCCACAATGTAATGTATAGTGCTCTTTCTACGGTCAATATTATACATGGATACATATACAAGCATGTGTAGAAATTATATTCGTTTGCAGAAAGAGAATTACGTACCCTGATGATGTCTCTTTCCGCGGTCATCTTCATACTTCCTTGAGCTGGTCTGCCAGCCTCTCTCTTTGTCGTATCTTGGACTTCTAGAACGACTTCGCCTTGGGCTTCGGGAATCATACCTTCCATAAGACTCGTACCCACCAGAGTGCGGGCTACGAGACCTAGAATCGTAAGAATGACGTCGTTCCCCTCTATGCCCATGTCTTGACATAGTCCTCTCGTCAGTTGCCCTTTTTTCTGAATGCTGTATGTCAATTTTTTGTAATCAGTATTTGTGAACATTTCCCATTGTATACGGTATACTAACTTCCTACCATAAGAACATGAGATTTAAAACGTGGAAGCTTACATTATACCTGTGGTACGAGGTCGGTGAATTAGTCCACGTATACCTCCGCCCTTCGCTATGTCGATAAGCCTGACCTGAACGCTCAGAATCCATGTCAGTTTGCACTCCCATTTTCGCCCGCTCTACGCTAATCTGTCTGTGCGCGCGCTCGGTGGTTCTAGTAGGTTCTTCTAGAAAATAGTCAATGGGTTCTGCAACAGGCGATTGGATATCGCTTAATGTGTGTGCATCTGTGGCTACTTCGGAGGGCTGTAATTTCAAAATGTCTCCTTTCTCGTTGGTCTCTGTGGAAATACAAACATGTGTAATCCATGAGTCCACACCCTCTGATCCATGCATTCTTATATATATTTTACATATTTTTATTCTACAATGTACACAGGCATCTTCAAACACTCATGACAGTTTATGCATTAACTGTAAGTGTGTATTGCAGCTGTCACGAATTAAGAACATCGCGAAATGCGTTATCATACTTTAACAACTCATTCCATCTTCTGTTTTGAGGCAATACAAAGAGAAGAAGCCCTGGCCTACAAGCTAGAAGCCCTGTTCATATGTACATAACGTGATTATGAAACTCTACACATAATTGCCTGGTTTTCACTCATCAACTTCGAACATGCTTTATATGTCTCTTGTGAATGAAAAAAGTCTCCGGGCTTCTATTATAAAATGTGAACTGCAAAAAATCATCATACCTGATGGTAATTTAACTTGCTCTGTGTTTGGAGCAGGACATGGCACTTCATATGCTGCGGGTGGGCTCGTTTTCTGGATGTCTTTACCATCTGCATGTGTTGACGCTGTTGTCGGGCAACTTTTCCGTCTTGCTGGATTCAGTGCGGTCCTTGGGATTCGTCCACACGCCCTTGCGTCCTCTTCGTTTTTCCAAATTTGTTCTTCAACACTGCGGATGGGATTCTCTGCTCGTCCCATGACTACTGCTAATGTTGATGCAGACATAGATTGTGTCTTCTTCATGCCTTTACTAGCTGGAACAGCCTTTCCTTTAACGTTTCGACGTCTTCTGCCACTTCCAGTAGGCAGGTTTGAGGCAATCTGATCTTCCACTTTATCGTTTGAATTATTCGCTTTCGCTGTTGTTCTAGTTGCCCTCGTCGTTGTAGGTCCCGTTTTTTTCTTGGCGGACCATGGCTCAGGTCGGTCTACAGCTTGTTTACTGGTCACCATGTTGGATGGGGCACCTTGTTACACGTCACAATTAATCCAAATTCACGCATTAAACCTTCTGTAATGACAACTGATTTAATTATGCACGGTCCTCAGTGTCCGTCATGTCTTCCCACAATATCTTTCTTCCACAAACACAATTCCCATTTTGCTCTATATATAGGCAAATATAAAATTTATGTGGAAATAATTGCAAGCTTTGTTGGTTAAATTTACCTGCGGCACCGCCGGCACGTCAACAAATCTTTTAAGTTTCTTGCAGTATGCGACGTGACGGAGCGGCCCCTGAATAGATCAAAGCATGTAGATTGTCATTGTTATTGATTGTTAAATCAAATAGTATAGTTCAGGATCGAACCACAAGGGAAATGCTAACGAACAAGTGTACAATAGAGTCACAATCAGTTGCTTGCCACCTTAACTAATGAATGCTAAATACACACATCAATTATCTCTCAAACTGAGTTAAATTACTCTTTTCAACACAATTCAAGTATCTCTCATTGTATTATTCAATAATCTTTCCAGTTATACTTAATTATTGATTATATATTCAAATTCAATTCAATTCTTTCCACAATTTACTTATTTCAATTCACTCAATTCAATTTCACTCCAACTGTTCCAATTAATTTTCACACAATTACACAACTTTACACAGCTTTCCAATTCTGAACGGAACAGAGTGTTCCCTACTGACTTACTACCTACTACAGCTATGATATTGAACTATCTCCGTTCTATACAAACTCCGTACTTCTACTGACTTCTACCGTAACTGCTCCGTTCTGGCATCGATTCCAATAGAACGGAAATACTCCCGTTCACTGAAATATCCTCTATCCGTACTGCTTCTACCAAACTGGTAAAACAACCAATTTAACCAATATTTTCCGTTCGCCAAAACTCTGTTCTACAAAGCATACATCACCCTTCATTATTGGTGAAATTTACAGTATGTCACAACCTTTTTGGTACTCTGAAAATCGGATTATGGGATATTTATATTTTTTTTGCTTCAACACGTACATGATGTCAAAGCACCTCATTATAACATCAATGTCAAACTGCTTACAATTCCAATAATTTACGGTTACATGGATTGGTCACCAATTCTTTCTACTACAACTATGTACCGGTTCTACCTACTAGATCATTGTCTATCTAAAAATAAATATCAAGATGTATTGAATTGTTATGGTACTCTGCAGTAACGTAGTGAACATGAAATAGACCACATAAGATATTGGTTTAGAGTACCTTAAGAGGGGTGGGCTTAGAAGTCTCCCTTGTCTTGTTGACGTTCCCAGTACTCAATATTGGCCTGAAATGCATCAAACATAAAGTGTCCAATACAGTTCAGTCACCGTCACCGTAGCACATTTGATGGTTCGACTGTAACACATCTAGGCTACATATTCGTCTCATTCTATTGTAATAGATCATTATTCACCCCTTTTATAAAAGTCAAAGACTTTAGTACAAGCCAGAGTACATTTCAACATTATTTTTCCCAGTCACCTGTATTTCTCTTACTTATCGGTCACTTCTCCTCCGGGCAACTGTGTTTTTGATTCTGTTAATATCTGCTGCCCTTCCTTTGAATCAGGTGAATTTATACGTCTTTGCAGTACCTGCAAGACGTACATAGAACTCAGCTCCATGGTTGTATTAGAACAATGCTACTGACAGTTTTTTCCAGTGTTGAGGGTGACACTGCAAACATAATACCAACCATATTTTCATCCATACGTGGTCATACAACATAGTAAACGATTTTATCTTAAATGCCCTCTTTCTAAAGAACATGGAGCTGCGTTACCATGTAATTCTCGTAATGCTTACCTGGGGATTGTTAATTCCGCTATCACTGTTGTTGCAAAACCTTACAACTCGCCTTCCCTTCGCACTCTGAATGCAGAATATTTCACAACTTATCACATTCCCACCCTGGGGCCCATACAATTATGATCAATGTTCCTACTGGCAGATATACAAAATCCCATTTCATTACAATATTGTTATAATGTATAAGAATGTCTCATACGTTGATCTACTGACTAAAAGAATTGTAGTAGCACTCCTGATAATTTCATAACTAACAGATATTACAAACCATGGAAAGGACGGTAATACTCACCTTCCGGGCGTTTCCCTCAACGTCTGTAGATGGGCCTTTAATTTCGCCACTCAAATTAAACTGTGGGCTATAGAGCGGATAATAACACATGAGGGCACACTTTTTGAAACAACCAGTACACCAAACCCAAAATTTCCTTCCTGACACTACCTGTTCAATATACAATGCGTGCATTACCACTCAAACTACAGGACCAGTACTAAAGCAAACGCTTCGTTCGTACCTTGGGACTGAGTGCACTTGTTCCACGTTGACGTCGGCAACGGACAAAGGAGCGGGTATGTTCGTACGTATGCCAGTCAGGTTTCCCTCCCTCTGCGAGGAACCTCCTTCCAGTACCTGTTTAACAGTGTCAGTCTCACTTAGGGAGAAGAAACCATGTATGAAATTCACAGTGGGCGGTTGTACACAACTGTGAGCGACAGGTGACAGCCCCTTCTCTACCCAATTGTCGCGTATTGTACAGGGTTGTCACTTTGGACGTCTTTGGAGCAAATCGCGTCCGGTTTGACGTCGGGACGTCGGGACGTCGCGTCCGAGCCGCCGGACGCCAGCGTCCGCTGGGTAAACTGTGGTTTACTTTATCCGCTGCCGTTTTTACCCTGCGGATGGCTTAGCAGACGGCTCGACGGACGGAGTTTGATGGCGGACGGCAGAACGGACGGCCTGGCGGACGGCGGGACGGACGACCGGGCGGGCGGACGGCACGCGGACAACTAGAGGACGGCCAGGCCGGTTTAGGGGTTCTTAAGGACTAAACCCTGAACACTTCAGGCCATTCTAGGGTGATTGTAATGGTGGAAAATATAAATTAAAATCTCATTAAGTCACTGGAGCGACATTGTAATAAAAATATAGCGACCTTGTTTAGGGTTATAGCCACTCTCGTTCCAACAACATAAAACATAAAAATAGTGTCATATATTATATTTCGCAGGTAAACAAACATTCAATAAAGGGAACTTCAACAAAATATTGCCATCTATTCATGTACGTCATACATATCACTACAGAAATATATACTTATAAAATCTATCTCTTGTCCAAACAACTACAATTACTGAATACTAGAATATCTTATAAAAAAACGCTACGAAAATACATAAATGCTATTGAGTTTTCAATCTGCCTTGTAATCAGAATGGGACTTAGAAGACAAAGTCAAAGATATTGCAACTTCTCCGTCTCGATCGGTACCGTGCAAGGAGGGCGAGGAACTGTTGCCGCATAACCCATCCACGCTAATTCAGGCAACTACGGAATCAAAGGGGAAACAAAAGTTGAGGTCCGATACAATTACCATGGAGGGCCGCCAAGAAAAGTATAACTTTGGAACGGACTGGGCGGTTGAGGTGGAAAAGGGCGGTCCAAGCAATCCAAGTTCTCCGACTCCGAGCGAGAAACGCGCATGTCCGGATGACACGGATACACTAATTCGGGATCCAAATGGACGTTGGGGAAATTGCGGGACTTGTGAGGCAAAGAGAATGCCTATTGAGGATCTAATGATTTTGTACGGGCAGTTGGCGGAGAAAGTTCCCAAGGTGGATGAAATTGCAAAAGCAGAGCAGTGGGAACTGTCCGACGAGTTCCCCGACTTGGAAAGTGATCTAGGTTCATTGAAACTTCTTTCGAAGAACGTGTACGTGAACTTGGTAAAAGCCATGGACGTAACAACTTTCCTTCGTACAATCGCACCACAGCTCGCTAGAGATGTCCAATCAATTGAGATAAAATTGGGCCGTTGGGGGCCAGTCATCGAAAAGGCAAAGCGTGTTGACGAGCTCACGAAGAGACTAAAAGAAACAACAAAATGTGCAAGGGGATTTGAGCGCTTGGCGAGAGAAACCATAAAGCAACTGCAGTCGACCATCATAAAGAATCATTTGAAGACCCTGCATCTCCAGATGATGAATTGGCAGTTGATAGAAGAAGTAGAGAAGCTGCGAGAAGAAACTACAAACAAAGAAGCATTACCTCAAGAATCTCTCGTCCCTTCGGAGCAGCTCGCTATTCCGTTGAATGCCAACACTTCGAACGCAGCAGTACTTGAAGAAACTCTTGCCCCATCGGACCAATTGTCTCTTCCATTGGATGCGCAGGTTTTGGACGGAGTAGTACTTGAAGAAACTCTTTCCCCATCAGACCAATTGTCTCTTCCATTTGATGCCCATACTTCGGACGAGACAGTGGTTGAAGATACTCTCGCTCCATCGCACCAGTTGCCCTTTAGATGTCCAAACTTCAGACGAAACAGTGGTTAAAGATACTGTACCGCCATCGGAGTAGTTGCCCCTTCCTTTGGATGCCCAAACCTCCGACGGTGACCTCCACAATGAACAGGATCCTTCGAATTCGCTAGAGCGGCCAGGTGTAGCGGAGGTATTCGTGGCGGTTGATAGGATGCAGGAAGAACCTTGGAAAAGGCCACCAACCGAAGCCGGTGAAGCCAATAACCGTGAGATCGAGACGTTGAGACAACAATTGCATCAAGCAGAGATTGACAAGGATATAGCGAGGTGTGAATTACTTTTCTGGAAAAGTGACAAGGAGATGCCCATACCACCTCGTGAGCAAAGCCTGCCTTGGTTGAGTTATGTCCACCAATTAAAGGATGTGGATGAATTGGTCGCGCGTGAGTTGTATTTGATGTTCCAGTACGAGGAGAAAAAAAGTGGGAATCTCTCTTGTATGCTAGGAAGTTTGAGGAGGGTGCAAGAGTTATTTGATCGACAAGCGGCGCTGCCTGGAGCACATACAATGACTACGTTTACCATGTGGGGTGATGTTGACGTGATGATGACACGGGCACATGGGATTTGTGGTTCTCTGGAAACAAACAACATGGATTGGGCTTCGGCGATCGAAGAAGGGTGGATGCCATATAACGTGTTTTCCTCGCATTTGTTAGAGAAGGAGAAGACGGTGGTTCATACATGTAATCCAGCTCCCGAATTTCTGAAAGAGACATGTTGCTTGTGTCAATATGGGTTTGGTCCAGAAGGAGCGATCCAATTGGGGCAATGTCAGCATACCTTTCATATTAAGTGCGTTGCGGAACATTGCTTACGACGCTCTTGGTGTCCCCTGTGCAATTCTCCTATACATGTTAGATTCTACGAAATGATGGGCCTTCGCGCCTTTATGCCATCTGGTCATGAATACAACCAGTGGAACCTTCCTCTGGACCAAAAACCGAAGAAGTTTCTAAATTACAAAAACTGGAGTCAACCATTGGTATGGGATGTTAACTTCGACTGCCATGACTTGTACCATTTGCACGCAGAAGGGTCTGAGGTAGAAGATTTTATGGACAAGTTCGAACTTTTCTGGATGACCCGAGATTACGAGATCGAAATGCGAGCACGTGCAATTGTGAACGAGGTGGACCGGGAGGTGTTTTGCCGCAACTTTGGGGGACATTGGAGCGTACATCACAAAAAGTTCTTCCGATTCCCAAAGAATGAAGTAAAAAAGAGAGATGATAACACGTGGTACGAGGCATCCGGTCCCGTCTTAGGAGAACAACACGGAACGTATGACCGTACGTTGATTGGCAGAGCTCTGGTCCTTTCAAAGTTGGAGGAGGCGGCTAGGTTTCGTGCCACAACGACCGAGGACATGTTCATTGATGAGGAGAATTCCTATGCGGATGTTGCAGGTGCATTTGATAGGAGGATCAATGACGTCATCGAAATGTGGCGACGTCATATGTTGACATCGAACTAGTCAACGACATTTGGGGAAACTGAGCAAACTGTAACTCTTGTTGTCGGTCGTGTGGAGAAGTACATGGAGGTTTTTAAGGCAAGAGAGGTGGATATGGATCGTTCTCGCAAGGGGAAACGAAAGGCCGACGAGGATGACAATTGGGAACCATCTCAAGACAACGTTGAAAAGAAGCTTGCGATAGATTCAGAGGTTGAGGCAGGCGGTACAATCACTCATGACAGTCAGCGTAGACGTACTCGTTCGATGAATATTGATATTGCATGACTGTTTTTTAGCCATTTGGCTACTACATGAATATATATAACTCTATTCACGTTTCCATTCTTGTTGGCTTCCATGTAGAATACTTTTTCCACACCCAGTTTTCTTTCACTTCTCTATTTATACTTTTTACAAAACTCATAATAATAGAGAATTCGCATGACAATTTTTCATTTGAAGGACTCCCACAAATGCAATTTATTTTTTATCGTGTTATAATTTTAAAAAAGAAACTGGGACAGCAGTGTAGGCATTTAGAGGTTTACCTAGTCAAAGTAGCTGATCAGAAGACGTAATGAAGGAAGGACTCTTCCTCCAAGCAAATTTTTTTTTTCACTGCCGCCGTCCGATGCCTGCCGTCCGCTTCTCGCCGTCTGCTGATCGCCGTCCGCTCCGGGGCCCGAAATGCCGTCCGCTTCACGCTGTCCGATCCGCCGTCCGATACAGCCGTCCGATTCGTCCGTTCGGACCGCCGATAGTCAGATTTCATGAAGTTGTTCAACTCAACTACTTCCCAGAACGGATTAAATGCCATGAGGAATCCAATGATCGTGATTAAGTGAGCCAAAGACTCCTATTAACCCCTAAACGTTCGAACCCTTTTCAGATTTGGCCGTTTTTCAAAGATGCATTATAAAATGCAACTAAGAGGGATATTTTCAACTCGATGAATGAATAAAAGTTGTACATCATGAATGTTAGATTCTATCCATACGGTTGGATTTGCAATTGCTATCACCAATTTTTGTGTATTAATTTTCAAACTTCAAATTTAGAGCTCTTTTGGAATATGATTACGAATAAGATATTGGCAATCTAATAATGAAATCTTTTGTGATGGGTTGAAATGTAATGCTTTAAGTGTAGGGATTTTTGGAGATTTTTTGGTTACTTAATTTTAGTACTTCACTTTCTCAAGAGCACTTTTAGACTAAAATCTTCGAAATTTTGGGTGGAACACTACAACATGACATGAGGCATAAAAATTTCACAAATCATCCCCTCTCTAATCGGATTACACATGCACAAAGCTAACTTCCCATAAAAGTTTAAGTAAAAGATCCACACTGCAAAAAGTGCATGATGGATGAAAAATCGGAGTCCAAATCCGTACATCATGCAAAATATGCATGATTGGGCCGTTAGGGGTTAACCCTTTGAGGACAACGCAACATGTTGGTATGGTGAAATCGATCACAGGATTTGCATATTTGAAATATCACATTGGGTGATTTATAATTTTGCATTCCTAGTCATTAGCAGTATGAAGGTATAATAAAAGTTTCAACATGATTGGAAGATATTTTGAATATTTACAAATTTTATTATGTAAACACGACATAATTTCAAAATAAATATACTTTTGTCAAATTTAATATCAAGTTTTTTATTTAAGGTAGATAAAAGTTACATTTACATGTAGTAAAGGTATGAAAGCAAAAGATATAAAAGAGTCCTATGATTCGAGCATTATTAGAAAGCCCTTTGTATTTAGGACACTCCAATTTCAAATTTCTAAACGTTGGAAAAACTTCAATAAATTTTCTACTTTCCAATCCCAACGGTCAAAAGATGTATTATAACTTAACTTAAACATCTAACGAAAACTCCAACTACATAAAAGCTAAAACGCTAGATTTTAAGGACGTTGGACCAAAAATCAAGCATAATATGCTTGATTGGGCACTTAGGTTACACATATGAATTTTAGATTCAATCCACACTTTAAGATCAACGGTTACGAATACCAATTAAGTTGTATGAATATAAAATGACTTGGGATTCAAAAAGAAGTGAATTTCAATGGTTGAGATCAAATATGAATAGTGACTAAGTGAAGTCATTTTAACAAATGTTGCCACACAACAATGTAACATACATGACTTACTGTTAAGAGTCCCAAAATGTAAAACCACCAACCTTTTACACAATGAACAATAACATGGCACCAAGATCGTTCCATTTTGAAACTATTTTATTTTTGCTGATAACAAATTTCAGAGTATATTACGGGCTCCATTATTCAAAGAAGATGATTCATACATTTGCACATGCGTACACAATATACTTATATTCTGTTCATATAAATTTTTGTATACATAAAAATACATGTGCATATATACGTATATATATATATATATATATATATATATAGATATATAGATGGATGTGTCGACCATTTATAGATGTACATATTAATATAAACCCTAAACAAGCATGCACATACGCATACAATAAGATTTATTTATATGTATGTAAATATAAAGGTACATACATGTGCATTCAATATGTTCAACTATAATTTAATTTCATATATACTATTCATATGAACATGCATACAATAGGTTCAAATCTAATTTAATTTCAAGTTTTCCCCTCTAACTAGGTTTGTAAAATATAAATTGTTACATATATTGTGTGATAATTTGTTTATGAAAACTGACGTGGTCTTTCCCTCTTAAATTATGTTTGTGAATCCATTGAATGAAGTCACTCTAGTAGGTTCAAAGTAATGTATGCATAAAAAAATGTTAACTCTTATGGAATTCAAATTGGAACGCAATGCTTCATTCTATTGCCTTTACATTTGAATATTTTGCCTCTTTATTCAATTGGAAAGTAATTACAAGTCAAGTCATGAAATTGACCAAAAGTGAGAGGGAGAATGAACAAAGGAAGAAAGGGAGACATCATGAAAGAGGTGGTCCGGACCGCTCTCCTAGAAGTGAAGTACTACAAGAATTCAATGCAAGGACAATAAATGTTGGAACATTCTTTGACCGTACTCAAAATAGTCCTCGAAGTCCGCGAGGATTCTTGAAGTGCGTGTAGACCCAAGGAGTTGGGTTGGAGGAGGAGGAAGGGAGAGCAATGAAACACCAAAACTCAATACTTTGGAGAACCCCCTGGGCTGCTCGCGCACGCCGTCCGATGCCTGCCGTCCGCACTGCCGTCCGATCCGGCGTCCTCTCTGCCGTCCGATCAGGCGTCCGCTCTGTTGTCTGATCCGAGGGTTTCGTCCGATGGATCCTGTCCGTCCGATCAACGCGCTCCATTTCATTCAGTTCGTCCGATCTCATCGTCTAAAACCGCCGTCCGAGGTGCTTCTGCAGATGACCCTTAACCCCTAAAGGACCAATCAACCATATTATGCTTGTTTTTTGGTCAAACGCCCCAAAAATCAAGTGTTTTAAGTGTATTGTAGTTGGTGATTTGATTAGATGTTTAAATTAAGTTATGATACATCTTTTCACCGTTGGGATTGGAGAATAGACTTCATTTGTAGATTTTCCACCGTCGAGAAATTTGAATTTTGAGTGTCCAAAATACAAAGGGATTTCTAAACATGCTCATATCATAGGTCCCTTTTAATTTCTTCATTTTCAGTATTTTACTCCTTGTAAATATGACTTTTATGTACCTTAAATATAATTTTTGATATTAAATTTGACAAAACTATATTTATTTTGAATTTTTCCCTTGTTTACATAATAAAATTTGTAAATATTCAAAATATTTTCGAATCATTTTGAAAATTTTGCCATACCTTCATAATTTTAATGACTCTCTATGAAAAATCATAAATCATACAATGTGATATTTCAAGTATGCAAACTATAGTGCTTTGACTTTTTCAAAAGAGGTGAGGACCTTTAGGGGTTAACCCTTTGACGCTCGCCTTCATATTCTAAATATTGGATGGTTGCTCATGCGTACATCCATCACATACGGCGACTTCGTACAATAATTAAAATTTGTGATTGTCCTTGGTCCATTAAAATATGAATTCCTTCAAATATTTAACCTTCATAAGTTTAAAAAGTTCATTTTCTATTAACACTTTAGGACTAATTGGATACATACAAATTCGTGCGTGTGTAAACTTTAATTAAAAAAATAAACCAATCCGAAAGGTAAAATTTATATAAAAGTGTATATTGATTGTTGTCAAAGGCAACATTAAACCAACATTTAACCCCGAAATGCCCAATCAACCATGTTATGCTTGTTTTTTGGTCAAACGCCCCAAAAATCAAGTGTTTTAACTTTATTGTAGTTCGTGTTATCATTAGATGTTTAAGTTAAGTTATAATACATCTTTTCACCGTTGGGATTGGAGAATAGATTTCATTTGAAGATATTTCACCGTCGTGAAATTTGAATTTCGAGTGTTCAAAATGCAAAGGGATTACTAAAGATGCTTCTATCATATGTCTCTTTTAATTTCTTCACTTTCAGTCTTTTACTCCTTGTAAATATAACTTTTATGTACCTTAAATATAATTTTTGATATTAAATTTGACAAAAATATATTTATTTTGAATTTTTCCCTTGTTTACATAATAAAATTTGTAAATATTCAAAATATTTTCGAATCATGTTGAAAATTTTGCCATACCTTCACATTGTTAATGACTGTTTATGAAAAATTATAAATCATACAATGTGATATTTCAAGTATGCAAATTATAGTGCTTCGACTTTTAGAAAAGAGGTGAGGACCTTTAGGGGTTAAGATAGATAGAAGTAGTTTGATCGATCACAGGATTTCTCCGCCAATGCCTAACGTTTACAATTTCCTTGATAACAAATAAGATCCTATTTTGTGATTCTTTCCATAGAATATTATTCATCCAATCGCACATGTGTACACAATATATTTATATCGTGGATATGTAAATCTATATAAACATAGAAATACACGAGCATAAATATATACATATACACATATGTATGTATGGATATATGTATATATGTATATGTAAATATGTGGGTGGATATTTGTATGTACATATACATGGAAGCACTTACGAATATACATGCACTACAAACATGTCTTCCACGATATTGCACCATCATGAAAATGGCATGCCACATGTGTTTTATATTACCAATTGGCATATATTATTATTCCAAGCTTACTAGAGATGATAATATGCCTTGCATGACGTTCTACCATCATGTATACTTGCATGCTCATACGCACACACATACACGATAACTTATGGAATTCGAAGTGGAATTCATATTTTGAATATTTCGCTTCTTTATTCAATTGGTAAGTAATTACAAGTCAAGTCATGAAATTGACCAAAAGTGGGAGGGAGAATGCACAAAGGAGGAAAGGGAGAAGGGCAAGGTGGGGGGGGGGGGGGGAGTTAGCTAACAATGGAGAGGTAAGAGCCATCATGAAAGAGGTGGGACGGACCGCTCTCCTAGAAGTGAAGCACTACAAGAATTCAATGCGAAGCACAATAAATGTTGGAACATTCTATGACCGTACTCAAAATAGTCCTCGAAGTCCGCGAGGATTCTTGAAGTGCGTGTAGACCCAAAGAGTTGGGCTGGAGGAGGAGGAAGGGAGAGAAACACCAAAACTCAATACTTTGGAGAAACCCCCTAGGCTCCTCGCGCACGCCGTCCGATGCCTGCCGTCCGCATTGCCGTCCGATCCAACGTCCGCTCCGCCGTCCGATGCGGCGTCCGCTTTGCCGTCCGATTGATCGGCGTCGTGCGAGCGCGCCTGTCCGTCCGATCAATCCGTCGGGCCGGCGTGGTCCGTCCGATATGCGGACCCGGCGAGGGCCGTCCGATTTGACCACGCGATCGTGCGCCCCTGCCCGTCCGATTCGATGGTCGAAACGTACGTGCGGACAGCGGCCGTCGGATGAGAATGTCCGCACGTACGCCGTCCGATGGATCTGGTACGGTCCGATCGGGCTGGCGTCCGCTGTACGCTTCGTCCGCCCTAGGCGGACAGTATAAATGGCGGACGGCTTTCTTTGTCCACTCAGAGAGGCGGTGGGCATGGTGAACATCCGCGTGCACCTGCATCGACTCTGTCACCTGTTTTTTTAGTCACTGCGTCACGCTGTACGCACGTTTGACTTTATTCGAGGACGTCTGCACCACGTTGCGCTTCTACCTTCCACGCGGTTTCTTGGCGTTGCTTTGACTTCCCACGATGTCCCAGCGAAGCAGCAGTAGTAGGAGATCTTCACAAGGGACTCCTCAAGTTATAAACTGGGATCAAGTCGCTGACCCCAATTGTGTTGCGGAGCCGGGATGGGACACGGAGCCGGCGAGAACGTGGACTTTAAAAATATGCAAAGAGTATGTGAAGATGACGCATTTAGCCAAGATTTGGCCACGAGCTCAAATGCTAGTGTCTGGCCCTCGTGATGACAATCAAGACAGCGAGGAGAACTAAACGTGGCACATACCGGAGGATGTGCAGGTTTAGAGAGGGTGCATGTCGTGATGGAAATGCTTCCATCGTGTACATATATGCTCTAAGCTTTGTAGTTTCAATGAATGGAGTAGCCGAATGAAAATAGTACATATAATTTGTCTTTCGTTTTAATTAAATCATTAAGGGATTAGGTGGTTTAAAAGGTGTGACTAGGAAGGGGGGGAAAAAGTATCTTCTTTGAAGCTTCAAAGGGGAGCATGGGCATATGTGCCCCACCGCCACCTTTGATTGGATGAGATTTAGTGAGGTCTTGGGGTTTTGAAGATTGTCGGGAGTTTTTCTGTGTGTGAATACTGAGAGCTTTTGAGGCAGAATTTCGACTTGATGTAGCTCACTGAGCAAGACTTTGTTTAAATTGAAATTTTGAGAGATTGTTCCTTGTAATGAGACCTTTCCGAATTGATCTTATAAGTTGAATTTGGAGTTGTATTGCAAAAGTTGTGAAGGTTGGAAGTTTGTGGAAACCCTTGGCCGTCCATTGAGAGGGCAGAGGTTTCGACGAGCCACAACTTTTGTTGTGAGTATTAACTTGCTTTGCAATTTTGAGAGTGTATGTATCATTGTAATAGCTTTCCAAAAAGTTATTACTTTTATGATTTGGAGTTTCGAGGAGGAAGTTATAAAGGTGTGAAGGCTTGGAAGTTGACTGCCTTTGGAAAGAAGGAAGCTAAGACTTCGAGGATCATAACTTTTGGTCACTGTGATAATTTCTTTTGAAATCTACAGGAGTCATAGCCTATAAAATTAGCTCTCCAGATTGCTATCACTTTATCTATTTGGAGTTTTATTGAAGGAGTTGTTGTGTGTTGAAGTTGAGAGGTTCAAACTCTCTAAAAATAAAGAGACCGAAACTTTGATTAGTCATAACTTATGGACAGAGTTTAGAGTTTCTATAAAAATTATACATATTGTAGTAGTTTGCATTAGCTTTCCAAAATGTTATTGCACTTGTATGTAAGAGCTTTAGATCAAAAGTTATGAAGATATAAAGAGGCGGAGGTTGGTTGTCAAAAGAAAAATAAAGCTTCCACTTTGCTCTCTTATAACTTTTGGACAGTAACTTAGATTCAATTGAATTTTTGAGGAGTGTTAGTTTGTTGTTTTAGCTTTTCAAAAAGCTATTATACTTAGCTTTTGAAGACTTGAGCCATCTGTAGCATCAATTAGAAGCTCGCAGCCACAATAGAAGATTGCCTTGAAGGTTTCTTTGTGTTTTTAAACACTTTGAGACTTTAAAGGAAGAAGATTTGAAGACTTCAAGACAAGAAGACGAGAACATTTGTGTGTTGTGGCTTGTGGCTCGTTGTCTTTTATTGTTGTTCCTAGCCGGTTTTGGAGGCTCGTTGTTTTTTATTGTTATTCCCAGCCGGTTTTGGAGGCTAGTTGTTTTCAATTTTGTTTTGTAAACTTTGTTGCGGCGAAGTGGGATTGATCACCCACACGGTTGTGTTTATGTTGTTCCCACCGGTGAAGCACGTTTGCTGGTCACCGTGGGTTTGAAATTTAGGAGCCATCTTTCGGACGGTTTCAGCTCGTGGTCTGGCCGTCCCATTTTACCCGTCCGAGGCCCGTGGTTTCTTATTACCCCACCCTTACCCTTAAACCTTTTAGAGCCATTGCAGGATAGGACTGGGAAGAGATTTGAAGAGTACAAGAATTGAAGACAAGACCGATCTCCCAAGCTATTTGGTCATCGTGTCGCAGCCAGATTCCCCGCGAATTCACAGAGCGCGCTCCTCTCTACCCGACAACGTGCTCGAGTAATCTCGAACTTTGGTCTCAAAGTCCTGACATATAGTCATAATTTACCCCTAAGTGCCCAACCATGCATATTGTGCAAGATGTACAGATTTCATCCGTATTTTCTCATCCGTCATACACTTTTTGTGGTGAGATTTTTGTACTGATTTATTTATGGGAAGTTAGCTTCATGTATGTGTGATTCGATTGAAAAGGAACTAATGTTTGAAAAAATTATGCCTCATTTTGTGTTGCAGTGTTTCACCGAAAATGTTGAAGATCTTGATCCAAAAGTGATATTGGAAAAAAAAAACTATGAAAATGAAGCATCCGAAAAATCTCCAAAAATCACTACACCTAAAGTACTACATTATAACCCGTCACAAAAAATTTCATCCACATATTGTCAAAATCGTATTCGTAATTGAATTACAAAATAATTTTGTATTTTATGTTTCAAATTTTATAGAAAAAGATTATTGATAGCAATCATAGATCTAACCGTATAGATAGAATCTACAAATAAAAATGTATAACTTTTATTCATACATCAAGTTTCAAATATTCGTGTTAGTTGCATTTTATAATGCATCTTTGCGAAACTGTGTAAACTGGACATAGGTGAGGACTTCTAGGGGTTAACCAACAAGACCGTGGGATTTGATGATCATGCGCATTGGATATTTGATAGTATTCTAAAACAAAGATAATTTGGTTAATGTGTCGGGTCCGGTCTGCCGTCCGATCTGCGGTCCGTCTCGCCGTCCGATCTGCAAGACGTCCGATCTGGCGGACTGCGCGACCCGTCCGATCGCCGACAGCCGGTCGATCGGACGACGTGTGTCCGATCGGGTGGCGGACGGTGTGGGCCGTTCGATCGGCTGGCGGACGGCGCGGGCCGTCCGATCGGGTGTCCGACCAGAGCGGACGGCTCACTTTTTTCTCCCTACTCACATTATTGTGAGAGTAGTTACGGGTTGCTGTTGGCAGGGTTATCCCATCCTCTGGCTCGTCACTCAGGGAGGAAGAAGTCAGCGTTGCAGGGGGGTATATTTTGCCAATTTTTTAAACGATTCCGGAGCTCCGTCACCATGCCGAAGGGAAAAAAGCATAAGATAGGTAAGACGACGGAACAAAAATCTCTTGAAGACAGCTCTTACCTGCCGTCGAATGCGTGTAAGAAGTTTCTCCAGCAGTTCACGGTGGATTTTTACCGAAACAACACGCTTATGGCGTTGGAGAGTAAGTTTGTTCGGTACAAAGAGCAGAGTGTGCAAAAATTTCAAGACGACATGGCGAATAATATGTTGCAGGCTCTTCGGGAAGGAATTTGGTACCGGGAGATGGAAAAGCGTGATTTCTCAATGTGGTTGGAGTGGAGGGTGAAAGATTCTTTGTGGAATATCGAGGGAGTATTAACCAAGTATGGGAAGGACCACAAGTTGCTTCAGGACAATACGTATATTGAGGAAGTAATGAAGAAAGCAGACAGCTTTGTGAAGTTGATGAAACCATGGAGCTTTGGACGCCAGCGCAATCAAAATATCGGTTGGTGGAGACACGTTGCTGGTGGATTTGAGGAGTTAATGAAGAATAAGTTGGTCCACGCATTGCCTGCTACGGCCAATGTCATTGAAGTGGAGCACACATCACTCAAGGGTGCATATGCTACGGTCAAGAGGGTTTGAATTGAAGGAGCCCCAGGGTTTGAACCTTATTGGGAGTTTGTGGCGAAGCTTTCTAAACAGTGGAAGACAAGACCGGATCTTGCAAAATTGGAACACCAAAATGAAACAATGGCCGTTCGAATTGACCATCCAGGTGTTATACGGTATGTGGCTATTAATCCTTCGAAATACGAGGGATATGCATATTGGTGGAATGGTGGGACATTGCGACAGATGCTGAATTTAGACAACACGTACGGAGACGATATCTACGCGCGTACGTTGCATACAACTATGTCAGCAGACGATGTCATCAAAGCAAGTTATCTGAGGCGGTTCCGTAAAAAAAGAACGGAGTTGGCGTGGGCATTGGTGATTATCATGATGGAGGTACACATAACCAACAACCTGCACAATGATTTATCTCCTGATAATATCCTTTTTCATTTCCCTGCGGACGAGACGTGTGTATACATCGGGGTATGTGATTGGGGCATGTTATCCTTTGCGAGTGAGCCAATGAAGTCACTATATGGGTTCAACAGTACAGAGGAAATGGAGAAGGATCTTGCAGATCGGTACTGCGTGGATCCTACAATTGCTTATGTACGTAAGCCAGATGCAGATGTGGAGATATGCCCACTAGTGACGAAGGCAACTGAGGCATATGGAGTTGCAAAACTTGCGTTGCGCATCAACAAGGGCAACATGTCGGAGGATTACTGGAAGTTGCAGACACCTAGAGAAACTTCAGTCGTTTATAGACAACAGGAGTTGGCAGATGTGTTCGAGAGCTATTTGAATCGATTGTGCAGCCCGAATCGAGAAAATATTGGAGGTTTAACTCATTAGGTGACACGTTTTAGGATTGACGTACCATTGGCCAGTACCGTACGAGCATTTTAGACATGTGTATTAGGCAAAACATAGTGATATAGTTCTTATTGTTTTAGAGTAGTAGTAACGGTATTGAATTGTTCTATGGCTATTGTTGTGTGCTTATGTATAGAACACATGGACTTCTGTCCGACTATCAGTAAAACATTTTCCTTGTTGACATTTACGGAAAAAATAATTCCATATGTTTTATTGTTTTTGGGATTTTGCTATCTCTATATTCATTGATATTTGTGGGTTTTGCAACCATCAGTCCCGAGACTCCAATTTGGAATTTGTTTGCACACATGGGTACCTAACGTTATTAGAATTTAGAAACACCCTCGATTTTCTTTAATATTTTGGAAAATAGTTCTTCCATGTGTTATTGGAATTTTGCTAACTCTATGGTTTTTGACTATGATTTGCAATCGGTGGATTTGTGTTGACCGTTGGGATTGGAGAATAGACTTAATTTGAAGATTTTTCACCGTCGACAAATTTGAATGTTGAGTGTCCAAAATACAGAAGTATTTCTAAAGATGCTCGTATCATAGGTCTCTTTTAATTTCTTCACTTTCAGGTTTTTACTCCTTGTAAATATAACTTTGCCGTAAACCTTAAATATAAGTTTTGATAAACCCATTGACAAAAATATATTTAACCCTTTAGCGCGCCGGCGTCCAGATTCTGGACGCCGGATGAATTTCAGCAGCTCAATTTCTGTGGTACCGGATGTTTTTCATCCATTTTTTATTTTTTTTCATTCTTGTGCTAGTTGAATACCATTTGTACGGTATGGATCTTCCAAATAAGATAATGTGAATTTTTGAATATTTACAAAAGTGATTAATGTCAAGTTTCAAACTTTCAATCTTAGTTCAAAAAAAAAGACTTTAAATATAATTTTCCATAGTAAGTAGAATCAAATAATGGAAACCATACCTTCTTGTAGTGCATGTCATTCTAATTTCATTACAATATTTTTAAATTATTTTGTGTTAATTTTGGATTTTTAATTGAATTTCAAGAGAAAACCTTGCAAAATTACTTTAAAAATATTAATAATAAATATGATGAATCCAACCGTACGGATGTTATCTACACATTGACATTTACAACATTGTTTTGTACATCAACTCCATTTTTGTTTTTCATCAACCATTTTATAACAAATTTTTGAAAACAATGTTGAATCGGGACGTTAAAGGGTTAATTTGAATTCTTCCCTTATTTGAATAATAAAATCTGTAAATATTCAAAATATCTTCAAATCATGTTGAAAACTGTGATCGGACGTCCACTGCACCGTCCGATCGGGCACGTTCTCAGTCGTCCGATCTTGCAGCCGTCCGATCGCGCCGTCCTGCCGTCCAACCCAATCATCCGTCCGATCCCGCCGTCCGCCATTCTAATCCCACTCGCTCGTCCGATTGGGCACATTCTCAATCGTCCAATCGGGCAGCCGCTCGCCCGTCCGATCGAGCACCCAATCCCTCGTCCGACCCGTAGATGGAGACACCAAATTCATAGATTTCTTCGACTTCAGTGAATTATAATCAGCCCAGCACGAGGATGGGACTAAAGATCTCGTAGATTGCGTCGTAAACCTTAAACAACCGTCCGCCGTCCGCAGAAACATTGTAAAGGGATTTTACCTCGCCGTCAGACATGGGCGTCCGATCTGTCCGCCATCCGACCTGCTCGCCGTCCGACCTGTCCAGTCGTCCGATCGAGCCGTCCGCCGTTCGAACGCCGTCCGCTGAGGTAAAACCCCGTCTGCTATAGTAAAACCGCCGTCCGCTGTGGGTTTTTCAAAGTCACCGGACGCTGGGATGGGGACGTCTACGTCCAGCGGACATCCGGACGCGAACGTCCACGTCCCAGCGTCCGAACAACCCTGGTATTGTAAACATCTTATTTCATGCACACTTTAGAGCTCCAAACTGTCCACCTCATTATGGACAAGATGAACGACACTGTTAAGTACTTTTCAGTATAGTGATTTTTACACTGCTGTGTCTAGCGATTTTTACACTGCTTTGCAACTAACGACTATCACTGAACTCACCATTCCTCCAAATATAAAACTGGTTTCTGTTTAAAACACGACGGACCAAGAGCAGCATTTGATACAGTTGAGACACACAGAGCGTGGAAGTTACATATTGACAATCTAACTTTCTCTATGAAGCTCTCCTACATTGTAGACAATGACAGCAGTTGACCATGTAAAAGTTCGAGTAATCTAAAATATCATGTGAAGTTCAGAAATTTTTGGACAGTGCCTAACTTCATTCTTAAAATTACAGTTGGGATAGTACATTCCGTGACCTCACCATTCCTGATTGTTCCTTACCAAGCTGACATAAAAATATAAATGAGTTAAGAATCTACTACATGTTTCACTTCCCAACTACACCGTGCAACTTCTAAAGAGTACTTCTAAGAATTATAATATCTTCATGCGTGGGTAATATAAATGCATGTGCATTGTTTCTAAACGTTGCAGTCTCGGAAGGGTAACTTACTTTGGCATCTCGTTTTTGACTAGAAATTCTACTGACAACTCCCTCCCTTCCTTCCGTAATCTGCCTCTGCACAGAACAACATTATGTAACATTAGAATCTCAATCACCCCTAATAGTACGCACACGTCAGGGTTGCACTTCACATTGCGGTTTTTAGTGTGCGGTAATCTCACGGATAACTATGAATTACAGCCTTTCATGAGTTACAGAGGGAAGCCAGAATTACGTTTGCTGCCACTGATTGTGGTTTTTTCTCCGGGTCCGCAGCTAATCTCACCTGCGTACTCTAATGTGCTTTCAGCGCAGTGGACGTCTGGTCGCGCCGGTCTTCGCTCCTATCTAATCTTTCCTCATCTCCTGTTCTCTCCTCCTCTGACGATGACAAATCTATTCTTCCAGCAGTCACGCCCTCAGAGTCGCTCGGGTAATAGTCGAAGTCTGAGCCGTCTTTAGCGCTCGTACCCGACGATAACTCCTTTAAGCGTAAGGTAGCCGGCTCTCCACTGGCCTGGCCTTCTCCTTCGGCAGTACCCACTACAACATGCAGCTCCTTCAACTCACTCTCTAAATTTTTTTTGCTATGGACATCATTTCCCTTTGCAAAAACTTGTTGTTCCTCTTCTGAATCAGTTGGCACAGGCGACGGAGTCCTCACTCTTCCGGTCCTATCATATAAGTCCACATCGCGCAAAGCCCTTTCGTTTAGTTTATCATACCTGCATTAGAGAACCTCAACGCAATTAGACGATAAACAATAACCACAATTTTACTATTCCGTAATTCATGCAAATTGACGAAGCTGTAAGTTAGAAACAACAAGAACAACTGGGCTTCATACCCAATGACTATCAAGCGGTGAAATTTTCCATTACTGCGACACCATATTGTGCTGACGCACTAAAACCCCATCATCTTTGCCAGCGTTCCACTACAACATTACTGCGCGAAACTACCACGTAATCCTCCGCCCTCAGAAATCTTCGCTCTCGGTGCTGGAGAATGAACACGCTTACACGATGGACACTAACCCGCCATGCAATTGGACATGTAGAGTAAAATGAGGAGAATAAAACAAAAACCTAAAAAGCGTACCACCGTCAGTAGAATGGACGGAAGTTTTTCATCCATGTTTCTAAAATTAGGGTTTAGAAAGGCACTACTCCCAACGCGCACTTCTTCCAAAGCGCATTTCTACCAACACTGCTCCCTTCTGTGTTCTACAATTCGCGCACTTACCATTGTCATGCTAAGCAAGAGCACCTATGGATCAGCAAAACAAAATTACGTGGTTTAGGGGCCAAGACTAGGGCGTGGAACTGAATGATGCGGTTTACTATTCCAGGTGTGGCGATAGAATGCATTAAAATCAGCATCGGGTGTTGTGAAGAAGGTGGCCTAAAACAACACTAGGGATGCGCAGAAATTATCTGCATGGCGAGCAAGTTGCACCCCAACTGCGTGGCGCTAATCAGCCTGCACCACACAATGGAAAAAAGACAAAAACCAACTGGGAATTTTAGCAAGGTAATCTTACACAGACTCTTTGTGGTGCAATGTATCTTGGAGGTACTTCTGGTTTTGTCAGGGACACAAGAACTCAAGAACAAGTACAAGAACAAGAGAACAAGGACCCAAGAACAAGAAGTGCAATAGTACACAAGAGTGGTTCTCAAGAAAGTATATTGAACTAAATCGATAGTTGATCAAGATTCAAGACAAAGCAATACTCAAGGTTGCTCCTAACTTGTATTGACGAGAGTGAGGAATCCCTCATCTCGTCCCCTAGATATACTAGTACTAAGGAAGCTTCTAAAGGGGCTTCCTAGAGATTATGAGAGTCCCTAGGAAGTATCTAGAAGGCCTAAAAGTCTAAGGACCTATAGAACTTCTAGAAGTATTCTAGAAGGTTCTATGTCGGTGGCAATACCCATCACGAACTAGTTTTGAACACAATAATTATATCACTCTGGCAATACCCATCACAAACTAGTTTTCACACAATAATTGTATCACTGTGGCAATATCCATCACTAAAGCAATACCCATCACGAACTAGTTTTGGACACAATAACTATATCTCTAGTTTTAAGGCCTAGTCTTTGCAATACCCATCTCAAGGTTCTATGTCTGTGTCAGGTTTTTCTGGATTTGCTTCAAGCGGACCACCTCATATTCGTTTGGTATTGGCATTGCAGAGTACTCTAGTCCTCCTCCTGCGCAAACCTCACGCCCCGGTGCACTCGCCACTATTTTCTCTTATCGCCTCTCCCCACACGTCAGAAATTCTTGCAAGTCGATCGCCGCTGTTTTCTCTTCGCTCCGTGCTCTCAGTATTGTGCTTCTATGATCTGCGCGCTCTTAGACTCCACATTCATAGGTAAACAATTGTCTTCCATGGTATTGCTTACATATTCACGCTTGGAACATAAGTCTTGTGTGTGGAGCCTAATTACTGCATAGTTGTAGAATGTTGCGTCACAATTGATGAAGTTAGGTGAAATACAGTTGTTAAGAAAATGTCGAGTGAGTGCAAATCAGAGCAATGAATACAGTACAATTGAAGCAATCAAATCCGAATTGAATTCACGATTGTTATCTATGTAATCGACGCTTAATCTTGTGAAGTTCAGTATATTGATTACGTGAAACACATATGCATTGTACAGTGCTTGTGCACTTGTCTGGTTTGCGCAGTTGCAATCCCCTGAAAGAACTGACTTGCTCGATTCTGTAGTTGTGCTTGTTTAGAATGATCTAGACAATCCTCATGGCTTCTGCCTTAGTTCTGCAATTATGTTGTGGAATGTAGAATTCTGGGAAAATCAATTTTTCACATTACTAAATCTATGTAGCAGTAGCCAATACTTGAAAGAAATCAGATTTATATGAACCATGTGGTTACGGTAATAGACATCATCTTTTAAAATTCTTGTCAGGGTCATAACAAATATGTTGCTTGTGGGCTGAAAAAAACTTTTGCTTGGGGTTGAAAGAAATTTCCATGGTTGGGGTTGGAACAAATCTATTGCTTGGGGAAGGCTGAACCTTGATCAAGGGTCAAGTAATCTAAATTAACCATGGAGTAACCATAAAGTAACCATTGTTAGCATTGCTTCAGTTACTCGCTTGGGGATGGTCATGGGATTCAAGGATTTCAAAGAATGAAGTTGCTTTGTAAGGGATATCTGGACCCTAAACAGTGAGTAGTATTATTTAGTTACTGAATGAATCTCTTGTTTCTGCGTTGTTTTCTGTGATTCTTTGAACAGAATGTAGACTGTTTTAAAGATATTAATCATTTCATTAAAATAAAACATTGTTTTGAGTTACGGAAGTATTACTGAATCTGAAATACTGTTTATACCAGCTACTGTGGAGTTCGCACAACATATGCACTTCTGGTATTTGTCAACTTCGAAGCAGGTAAAGTATCTTGATCATTTATAGGATATTGTCACCTTTAACGCTCTGTAATGATACTTATCATGTGAATAATTTGAGCACTTGAAACCATTGAAAGAACTGAATTGCTCATTGTTGTAGTTGTGCTTGGTTCGAGTGATATAAACAATTCTTATTGCTTCTGCCTCTTTTATGCAATTATGTGTTGGGATTTAGAAGGGTGTTGAAAATCAATCCTCATCATTACTATATGCACATATCAGTAGGCAGTACCTTCAGGAAATCAGATCTTCCTAAAGCGTGTAGTGACGGTTCTATTTTATATTTTTCCCTTCTTGTCAGGGTCATAAGCAATATGTTGCCTTGGCTCCTAGTATGCAATGTTGCTTGGGGTTGACAGAAGTGTGAATGCGCTTGGGGTTGGAACAACTCCCTTCCTTGGGGATGGCTAATACTTGATCAGGGGTCAAATAACCAAATTTAACCATGCAGTAACCATGACGTACGCATGGTTATACATTGCGTCAGTTGCTTGCTTGGGGATGGATATGGGATTCAAGGATTTCCAACAAATCCTTAGTGGATTATTGCAAGATTTGTAGAACCTAAAGAATAAGTATTATTAGATGTACTCTGTCTCGGTCTTAAAAAATTTGCATGGTTTTCTGTGTTTCATGTAAATCGATGTAGAATGTTCGAAGGAGGTAAATCTTTTCATAAAATAAATTACTACTTCGAGTAACGGAAGTAATTTTGACTCTGAAAAATTGTTTGTGCCAGCTACTCCAAAGGTCGCCCAACACCTGCACCTTTGGATTTTATCAACAGCAAAGCAGGTAAAGTATCTTATCCAATAGACCTTGTAACCTGCAACCCTCTGTAATGACATTCCAACGTTTCTAGAGGCTGTTTACCAATCGTATTCTCGAAATTTGTTGCTAAATTTTTTTGTATGCCTTATACCTGCAGCAACTAAATTTAAGGTAGCTTTAGCTCCTTCAGACTTTGTGGTACTTACCCCAACGAATTTTGAGCAGTTTTTGTTGGATACCACACACACGTCACCGTCAAACTCTACAGTCCATGGTACGATACTTGCTCTAAACATGTAATGTTGTACATTATGGCATCCAATTTCTTGTTATTTCTTAGTACAGCAAAATTTTGCTACTTTCATGATCATCATGATTGATAGATGACCTTATGACCTATTGCAAAGCAACCTTAGATTTGAGTGAAATTTAGCTTTGTCAAAACGGATTTCCATCCCTTAAGGTAGTAATTTTGGTATTCAATTTATTTTCCATGTTGGGAACGCATATGTTCTCCCATCATTCTAACTTGAAATATATGGTGCAGACCCTTCTCCACTAAAACTCAAGAGCCACGATTACATGGATTGCGTGCGCAAGTCCGGGGAGGGCCTACTCATTTCCACAGATTGCGTTGATAGAAACATATTGTGTAAGTCACTGCAGCATGTTGGTCAGACTATCATCTCACCTTGTCATGTAGATGCCAAATGCAGAAGTATTGCCAGAGCAGAGAGAAATATGGGAAAACGTAAGAAAGTTACCAGGGCAGAATTGAAACAAAAACTCTCCCTACTTATACTAGAGTCGAATTATATCCTTCACCTACAGCGAGAATTGCTGAACAAAGGACGCGAATTGCACGAGTTAACGCTGAAGGCTCTGCAGGAATGCGATATTGAGAGTGAAAATGTAGATGAGTACAGTTCTCTAAATTTATGGACAAGCTATATGCTACTGAATTCCATATCAGACTTTTCTCTCAGTTACATAAACTGTCTGCAAACTAATGATGGGTGACATCTATAGGTATGTGCAATTGATTAGTACACAGGTCATATGCTGTTCATATTGTATTTGTCCATTGTACTAAGAAGAGTTTGTGAATAATTTGTAGATGGCATCTCCAACCATGTATAAGGTCAACCGAACATGATTGAAGTTGCAGTCCAATAAGTGCATATCTTTCTGATAACCGCTGTTACACAAGAAGGTATGTTAGACCTTGTGCATATCTCATGATTTCCCCTATTTCGTTCTATTACAATGATGTTTCACTTACTGTATGGTTTAAGGCGTATATGTAAACTGTATGTCAGTGCTTACGCCATAAATCACCAGCAGGCAATGACCTGGCTCTGGAATTTTTCCATTTCAGTTTGAGCTTAGTACCTTGGAATTCCTATATATCAGGGTTTATTTTAATTTACATCCAACATATGTAATACTCTGAAGTAGTTGAACAAAAAATTGAATTTTGTCGAAAATAATTTAACAATTATCACTTTAGGAATGTTTGAAGTTGTCATTTTAAAAGTTTGTAAACAAATTTTTTTGTATTTCCCAAACAAAACGTTCGCCTCTCTAAATCTGAATTTCTCAATTCTCGTTTTTATCATAATATCAATATAAATGACCTAAAATAGCTTATAGATAACGGCACATAGCAAAACATAATTTATTCTATTTTTGTTTTTCGCTCTTAAGAATTTTCTGATTTTTACGTTTTTGATTTTTAGAATTATTTTGGGAAGACCCTCCGATGGGACTTCCTTTAATCTTGAATGTTTCAATTATAAAAACATAAGGAAAACATAAAAATCAATCTACAGTTCATGTACTGGAACGTCAGAAAATTCCGTATTATGTCCAAAATCTATACTACGCATACTGAAAATACCAATAATAGCGTATTCTAGTAAAGACGTTAAATATATTTGTCTGTCAATCAAATAGGTATGATGTTAATTAACCCCTTGAAGTGACAGAATAGTATTTTAGCCATACTGCAAGATACTGAATTGGTCAGAATTGAACTACTTGAATGTATCGCTCTTATCAATTTTTCATCTTTAATTCTGAATTTCATATTACTTGTACAATGTGTACATGATATTCACATTAATAGTACACGGAAGTGACTTTGCATTCAATTTCTTGCGCAGGTGACTCTTGAAGTAATAGTGATAGCTAGATGTCAAATTAGAGTCAAATTTTGAACGGTGGATGTATTACTTGACAACATACTCTTCGTGATTGCCAGGTGCAAGCTCAAACTTCTGCTGTGACAATTTCTCTCAGCACACAATGACTGCAGATGCCAGTAGAGATCTGGAGCCAATGTTTTCATTTAATAGGTTCACGTCATGCCCATTCATAACCAGTCTTTACATGCTTGGATATCATGGATACATTTGTGAGAACTGCAAATGTATGCGATGTGTAGTATTACGTTGAGTTCGTACGCCAAACTGCAACTGCAAACTCCCCCCCCCCCCCCCCCCCCCCGCCATGGGCTGACATTGGATGATAGGATTAGAAAAAAACGTATGGCATGTGGGCATGAGCCAAAGTCCATATCCATCTTTCCTCCAGAATGGTGCTTTTGTGACCATCCAGAGAAAAAAAAGACTATGATGCTATTGGCTAATCCTGAATTGAGGTGAAGTTATGACACTTCGGACGATAGTGATTTTTCAAAGTAGTATGTAGAAGGCAGTTCCGTGGACCTCGTGAATGAACACTGCAGTGAATACCATGGACCTAGTTTTGGGGAACTTAGGCAGTCGTAGCCACTAAAATGTAATTATGCCAAATATAGGTGTTTAATTTATAACTCTACATGTGTTGAGTCAACATTATTATTATTAAAGTAGCAGTGATTTGTATATTTCTGTTTGTGAGTATGCCATTATCGATATAACATTTTCAACATTGCCCATATATGACAAAAGAAACAGATGGTAATTGTAACATTGTGAACATTGCCCAAGAACCAAAGGAAAATCACAGTATGTGTCATTTAGAGGGGTGAAAGGCACCTACACTATGAAATTACATACCAACATGATAGGGTCAGTACTTCACGGATTATCACCACTTGGAGTATATGAGATGTGCTTTGTACAATTTATAGGTATGATATTCATTAGTCTACATGTTATTACTGTAACAAGCAAACTGCACAAATCATGTCATACACGGCTGAGTATAGATTAGACAATGTCTACACACAAAATATTTGGACAATATTGTAAATATGTGGCGACTGTCACACTCCATACCATAATTCTACATCAGTTGTGCGAGACTGGTGTATAATGCATATGTCCACTCAGTATTTATGAAATGACAGATTTTAGCTACATAATCACAAAAGTGGAATAGCATATGTGTCATGCTCTGAACATGGAGATGTATTTCAATATCACTGGAGAATAAGCAAAGGATACTTCTGGCAATCAAATCAGTACAGTGTTTGGTGTTCATTTCACATTGACGGGCATAATGCTTCTAATTCCGATTGCATTAGAAAGTTCATGGTTTTCTTTTTAACATTCTTTAAGTGATGTTGTATTGCAGGTTGGCATAACAAATCCTTAGCAGGACAAGGAACTTCACATTCCCCTAGGGGTTTTGTCAGGTAATTGTTCTAAACTTATATGTCGCAATCGAAACCTTTGTTTATTAGTGAATTCCATGATACAAACTAACCCGACAATATTGGGGGCATATTACAATGTAGATTTACGTCAAGTCCTTGACCAAGCCCAAATTGCATTGACTCTAGTTCAACGTGGAATCGTGAAATATGACGTCATAAATTTAAGAAACACAAAAATTTCAAAGTATGTCCACATTTAAGAGTATCTCATTTCAAACTCATTCCAACAAATTTTACTCAAAAAAAATATTGAAATTTAGTGTATAATCAAATTTAGAAGGAATTTTGAATTTTAACTTTTATATTCTAACACTAAATATTGGTGATTGTATTAGTGAATCAAACCGTACGGATGGAATCAAAAACTCAAAATCTGGAACTTTCATGTGTATATCAATTCCAAAATATTATTCTAAATGGTAGTTTGTAATGTTTTTTCTCAAATTGTCAATTCCAGGGACACACTGATACGTTTAGGGGTTAAATATGAATTGCCACCGTAATATATTAGTTTTACATAACTAATAGAACTAATTACATGTTTATCAGCATGCGGCGAAGACAAAGTTCGGCATATCACATTGAGCGGGGAATAGCACACAGGTTGGGACTTCCCGAATATCCATGTGCATGCACGCGCTGCAGGGGCGCTTATATTAGGAAAGTGGAGACTGTGGCAAGGCATCACATTTTACATCGACGAGATGCTTATTTGGTGTACCCAGTCATGGTAACCTCTTTTTTCAAATATGTAAATTTCAAATTATTGAGTATTTTATTGCTTGAGCAATGTTTGTAGTTCATGGTTTGAATTGTACTACCTAGGATGTTAACCATATTAATATTAATTGTCACATATTGATTTGTTTGCGAAACATATCATTGGATTATCCAGAGTAATTTGTATCTGATCCCAAAAAAATATTATGCTTTAGAAGCCTTTTTGTAATACATTTTAATTTTTGAAGTAATTGACTTATAAATTCGTTGAAAAGGCTGCATACAAGTAAAAAAATCCAAAAATATGTTGATTATTAGGAAACATAGATTTCTATGCATGCTAAATATTACATACTTTACCTCTATGAATCTTAAAGGCTGAATTGTGTAGTTTGGGATTTGTACAATGGAGAGGCGCATGCAAGGGTGAACTCTTAAACAACAATGCCAACCCCACGGCTTCATTTTAGTTTGGAAGAATTTTGCTCATAACTTCTACTCACTTGCACAAAATGGTGTTATTTAAATTCCAAACCCAGCACCTTGGAAAGATATATAATTATTTAGAATAAAGCTAATTTAATTCATACACAAAATCATGCTTCCCGCATATGTAAAATGACATTTACGGTATTGTATCAGTTAAGGAATGGTCGTTTAAGGGTTAAATAATATGTTTAATGTGTGGGAGTAAAAGTTTTGATTATTGATATCACTAATGGTATAATTTTAATATACAAATAATAGTAAATTCAACTAGTCAGGCACTGCAAGAGTAACTGACCGCGACTAAATAAAACAATAACTGCACTAGCCACTTGAAGGACACATTTTGAGTGATACACACAGAAGAGGAAGGTTATTTCAGTACCAACACACAATTCGCTATTTATGCACTTGGCTATATAATCATGCACTTTGTCCCCGAGCGCATGATTTTATTTGTCTAACTTTTATTTTTTAAAAACCAACGATTATTGTCTTTCTTCAATCCTTTACATTGTAAACAAATAATTATTTTAATAATTTTTTATTCTCATCTTTATCTTTTCTTTTTTATCTTGATTTCTTTCTCGTCTTCTTTCTTGTCTTCTTTCTTGTCTTCTTTCTTGTCTTCTTTTTGTCTTTCTTCTTGTCTTCCTTTTTGTCTTCGTTGTCTTTTTTTTCTTCTACTTTTTCTTCAGTTGTGGCTGCTGAACCCTAAACAATGGGAGCAAACCAAAAAAAAAAAAAAAAAAAAAAAAAAAAAAAAAAAGTTTTTTTTTTTTTTTTTTTTTTTTTTTTTTTTCGTTTTTCGGGTTGGCCGTGGGGTGCTGCTGAACCCTAAATGGCAGCCGCAAAAAAAAAAAAAAAAAAAAAAAAAAAAAAAAAAAAAAAAAAAAAAAAAAAAAATTGCCCTTTTTCTTGGCCGTGGGGTGCTGCTGAACCCCTGCCCAAAAAAAAAAAAAAAAAAAAAAAAAAAAATTTGACTTTTTTGACTTTTTTTTCCGGTTTTCTTCTTCTTTGTATAGGGTTCAGCCATTGTGGTGCTGAACCCTAAAATAAATTTTAAAAAATTGATTTTTTTTTAGGGTTCAGCCGCCGGCTGAACCCTAACCGGCGGCCAAAAAAAAAAAAAAAAAAAAAAATTTTTTTTTTTTTTTTAGTTTTTTTTCGGCCGTTTCGGCTTCTCCCTCCCCTCTTCCCTCTTTCTGTCATTTTCCTCTCCCTCTCCCTCTCTTTCTCCCTCTCCCTCTCTCTTTCTCCCTCTCCCTCTCTCTTTCTCCCTCTCCCTCTCTTTCTCCCTCTCCCTCCCCCTCTCCCCTATATATATGAGTGGAGGGAGAGGAGAGAAAGGAGAAAAGAGAGACGAGAATGGAATAGGGTGCGTGGCCGCGCACCCTATCAACCGAAACAGCCGGAAAGAAAAAAAAAAAAAAAAAAAAAAAAAAAAAAAAAAAAAAAAAAAAAAAAAAAATTGTGCCGTCGTTTAGGGTTCAGCCAGAGGCTGAGCCCTAAAAATTATTTTTTTATTTTTTTATTTTTTTTAGGGCTCAGCGCCACAATGGCTGAACCCTAAACAAAGAAGAAAACCAAAAAAAAAAAAAACTTTTTTTTTTTTTTTTTTTGGTTTTTTTCCTCCTTTGTTGTGAATGTGGGACTTGCTGCTGCAACAAGAAGAAAAAAAGTGAAAAGTAAATAGAAGAAAAAGAAGAAGACAAGAAGGAAGACAAGAAGGAAAACAAGAAGGAAAACAAGATGGAGACAAAAAAGAAAACAAGATAAAAGAAAAGATAAAAGAAAAGATAAAAGATAAGGATAAAAAATTAATAAAAGAATTGTTTGTTTACAATGTATGTGATTGTAGAAAGACAAAAATTAAAAAAATTTAGAGAATTTTTTAAACAAATTTTTTTAAGCCAAATTTGCTCGTGAAATGAACGCACTTGGCCAAGTGCGTAAATAGCGAATTGTGTGTTTACCACCAGTAAATGACATGTTGACTATACCGTGTGCATTGTGATGCTTTCATATAGTCTGTGGATAGTCGTAATGTACAGGGCCCAGAACAGCGTGGAGAAAGAAACGGAGAGCGCTATCGAGAACAAGGACGTGTCAATACCAACGAAGGTTTCACGTGGCCAGAGGCAACGGCCGTGGATATTGAAAACATGGCTCGTGATGCATTTACCCGAATTGACGACATCCACAATGTCACAGTCCACAATGGCGATCAGGATCCAGTGGACGGTAATGGCATGGAAGACAACGGACAGTGGAATGAACAGAACTTGGAACATCTGGTACGGGAATCAACCGAGAGTGTCTTTGAAGGTAGCACTCAAAACCGTCTGCAGTGCTGTATTGTATTGTTTTCCTTGTGCAACCTTTACTTTGTGCCTCAAACGCTCTTGGATGCGCTTTTGACACGGATAGCGGGTGACCTTTTGCCAACATCCAACTGTTTTCCACGAACATCTTACGAGGTAAAAACCATGCTTATGAAGTTGGGGTTAAAACACAGACAAATCCATTGCTGCCCAGATGGCCATCTATTGTACGAGGGTATTCATGAAGAACTAGAAGAATGCCCTGAGTGTGATCAACCTCGGTACATTTTGGGATCCAATAGAGTGCCACAAAGAGTGGTGCAATATTTTGACATTATTAAGCATTTGCAAAGAATGTTTAACCCCTAAAGGCCCAACCAAGCCAAAACGGCTTGGTTTTCAGTGTATTTTGACAACCTTGGGCCTTTAGGGATTAAATGCCATGAGATTGCAAAACACATGACATGGTACTCTTTTCATAGATCAAGGGGTGAAACCATGCGGTGTGTTTCTGATAGCCCTCAATGGAAAACTATTGATATTTTGTACCCCGACTTTGTCCAAGTACTCACAAACCTCCGACTAGGTCTAGTTGGAGATGGCATTATCCCTTTCAAGAATAATGCCATCAAACACTCCACGTGGGTATTACTCATCACCATCTACAACCTTCCACCGTGGTTACTCACGAAGAAGTTTTTTATATCACTGGCGATGTTGATTCCAGGTCCTAAGGCTCCAACAGCAGAAAATATCGACATTTTCATGCAGCCATTAGTACGGGATTTATTGAAATTGTGGGCAGGGATCCCAGCTATAGACATGTCTAAACCGAATGGGGAAAGGGCGTTCACTCTAAGAGGTATGTTGATTTGGACTCTAAATGATTTTCCTGCCTACGGGCTTTTGTCATGACAGCAAGTGCATGGTTACAAAGGCTGTCCACTTTGCGGCCCAGATACATGTGCGGAGCACGCGTTGCTTCTGAACAAAATGATATATTTGGGCGGTAGACGTTATTTAGAAATGGATTATAGATTTCGAAGTGCCAAAGTTGCTTTCAATAACCACGAAGAATAGCGAGAGCCTCCCGAAACACCGACACGGGAAGAAGTTCTGCATTGGGGGACTGAGAGATCACAGTTTCTTAGCAATGGCGGGGTAGAGAACTCTGGCAATGACCCCGTGAAGCGACATGGAGTTAAACGGAGAAGTACACTTTTTGATCTCCCATACTCTCCCATACTGGAAGGTAAGTACTTGATGCACATTGAATCTAACATTGTATGTATGTGATGTGAGAGTTAACATATTGTATGTGGTCAAGATCATGTGTCCAGTACATACACTTACAAACAAAACTGAGTATTGATTTGAAACTTTTCCATTCAAACAACCATATCATGAACATCAATGGGCAAAGTCCAAAAGTGAATTTGCAAAAGTTGTAGTGTGCGACATATAACACATTACTACCGAAGTTTGAAGAGAAACTCAATTGTGATTTGAAAGAAAATGAATTTCAAAGTTAGCCATGTCTAAAACTCGGTTTTGTGCGCTACAAGTTGGAAGTACTTTAAATTTTGTGAATTTTTTCTTATAGCTTCAATAAAACTTTTTGTGCCTTGGCATGTTGGTATACATCGTTTTAGACTGTTGTACGCAAAAATTGAAGGAAGTTGACATTTATAGAATTAAAAATATCGATAATTTGACAAACATGCAAATGATGTTGGTTTTCACGATATTTGAATTTTTTTTTGGATTTGAGAGTTTGGGACTGCATTGGCCATTGTATAGAGAGCATAGGTTGCAATATGACCATTGTTACATCTTAATGCCTTTACATTTGAAATAGTTGTTGAATAGGCCAAAGCGTTCAATTTATATATTGGAGCTATACGATGTAGTTTTTTGGTTTAGGATTTTTGTACGAAAACTAGAGTTTATGACGCACATAATCAATCCTAAAAATCAAAATTAAAAAACATATTATTTTCCATATCATCAAAAAATTCAAAACTACTAGAAATTACACTGACTTTCATAAAATTGACAATATTTTGATGATACTGAACACAAAAAAAACAAGTTTTTCAATTGGTTAATTGAGTATGTGCATCATAAACCCTAGACTTTGTACAAAAAAGTCAAACCAAAAAACTGCATCATACAACTCTAATGTATAAATTGAACACTTTGGCTATTCAACAACTATTTCAAATGTAAAGGTATTAAGATGTAACAATGGTCATATTGCAACCTATGCTCTCTATACAATGGCCAATGCAGTCCCAAACTCTCAAATCCAAAAAAAAATTCAAATATTGTGAAAACCAACATCATTTGCATGTTTGTCAAATTGTCGATATTTTTAATTCTATAAATGTCAACTTCCTTCAATGTTTGCGTACAATAGTCTAAAACGATGTATACCAACATGCCAAGGCACAAAAAGTTTTATTGAAGCTATAAGAAAAAATTCACAAAATTTAAAGTACTTCCAACTTGTAGCGCACAAAACCGAGTTTTAGACATGGCTAACTTTGAAATTCATTTTCTTTCAAATCACAATTGAGTTTCTCTTCAAACTTCAGTAGTAATGTGTTATATGTCGCACACTACAACTTTTGCAAATTCACTTTTGGACTTTGCCCATTGATGTTCATGATATGGTTGTTTGAATGAAAAAGTTTCAAATCAATACTCAGTTTTGCTCGTCACTGTATATAGCTACCTAGAGTGTAATAACATACAATAGTAAAAACCAATATGGTATTTCGCAGTGTACCATATGCATGAAGAAGGCAAGTGTGATAGTAATTCATGTGTTGTCACATCTGTTGTATATGGGTGATGCTGCTGCAACTGCCAGACTGTTGGCTGTTGCAGTCTGGAGCCTTTTACCCCTAAGAGACCAGAAGAACAGTTTATGGTTGCTGACCTTTTGTATGGGCTGATTGAGATGGAAATAAAAAGAAATTATAAAAAAGAAATTTGAATAGGAAATGATTTCTACTTTCTAAATCAATTTGAATCATGTCAATCCATGCTAAACTCCATCAATTAGGAATTTTCAAAGACAAACACCTCAACATTGTGCTAGTGTTACAAACCTTACTATTTCGGGAAAATAACGGTCTTCCCTCTTTGTAAAGTTTTGATATTTTGAACCTTAGAATAGAATGATTAGTTCTAAGCAATCATAGCAAATTTCAAAATCTAATATTAAAACGCGTAATTTTGTTTAATATTCATCCAAAAATGCTTCTTAATTCGTGTTATGAATATCAAAAAAATTAATTTAAGTTTTATCCTACAGATAATTACTGAACATCGTGCTTCTCATTATGTCATTTGGGCCAATCTTCCTTGAGGTTGTAGAAAGAACATTTCATAACACTATTCGATTTCGCCATTACCCCTCTGTCCTGTAGTGGTTAAGAGTGCGCGTGTATAATAGCACAATCTGAATAAGGTGTTGTGGAAATACAATAGTATCAAATTAATGTACATCGAGTGTGGTGTGATAAATTCATACCAAATATCTCATGAGGTTGTGCTCACAGTGAAGGCAAACTTCAGAAATGCTTTGATTTGTAAGTTTTTAAATGTACAATTTGTTCTTATTTATTAACAGAAAAAACTAAGCCAAATAATTAATACAAGAGAAGTAGTGAAAGGAGAGAACATCAGTAATATTCCCCACATATCAAAAATCTCTAACAGCAGACAGTGTAGAAGACAGTGACTCTGAAATTGACAGCTGTGATTTGAAGTGAACTCCTACATGTAATAGTAAGGGGCGGTTTACACTATGGACCAAGAGCCATGACCAAGAAAATTAAATCATTTTCATGGTCATGGCTCTTGGTCAAGAGCCGTGACCATGAAAAATCAAAAATGCAATTTTAAATGAATTGGTCACTCTTTGTAGTGTAAAGTGGATTTAGACCGGGACAAGTTTAAGCTCATCATTCTCTCTTTTATCCTCCCCATTTTCCTCCTCTCTTTAAATAATTGAACACTAGCCAATCAATGATTTTTGAGCCCCATGGTCTCCTAGATTATAGTTGAGTCGAGGCATTTGCTTCGACTAACCTATAATCAAGGGGACCATGAAAACATTATCCATATGGGAAATTTTAGCATTTTTAGGGACCTCAAAGTTAGTGGTCATTCTCCTTTTCTGAAGGTAGTGTAAAGCCAAATGGGACCAAGAGCTCTTTTTGGGCCAATCATAGATTTTAGAATTCCATGGTCATGGCTCTTGGTCTATAGTGTAAACCGCCCCTAAAGCTGGATAATGCTAGGAGGGTTTATGTATAAAAGTATTACGCAGATATAAGAACCCAAAATGCAGAAAAAATTTGAAATTTCAATGTTAGAGAAGGTTCCCATAGAGTTGAAACTGATTTTATAAATAATGGAAAGAATAACATGAAATTGTTAAAGCAATACAGTAATCGGAGCTTATATTTTTATTCTTTTGGCCGAACGAAATTATATGTGCAAGGAGTGGAGGAAATTCAGGATTTTTGGGGGAAAAGAAGTGTGGGCAAGGCTCAAAACGAACAACAAGAAATTATTATTTGTAGTGATGTCTACATTCTGACATCAAGGTTTAAATTATAGTACCAAAAGTGCATGATAGAAAAATCTTGGATTCTCACCATACGGATTGCAAGATTACAGCATGTGAAGTTAAAGTTGAAAGAGTTATCTTATTGCAGTCACACTTTTTCATCTGATTTGATTACTGTGCAAGTATACAATGACAAATTAGATTAGATAATTTTTTATAGACGTTTTCGGTGCATAGTAAATATTTCTAACCTAGTGATGTGCTTGTCATAAAAGGATCTCCTTGTGCGCCATGTCTTGGATGTCATGCACTGCGAGAAAAACCTTGCTGAGAATATTCTGAGGACCACATTTGGAGAGAAAGACTCCCCTGTTGTTCGAGTACATATGCAAGCACGTGGCATCAGACCGCACCTGCATCTCCAACCGCGAGGGCCAAACCAAGATAGGTACTACATGTTTGACGCATCTTATGTCCTTTCAGCAGAGGACAAAGCCAAGGTACTGCAAGTGCTCAAAACTCTCACAACACCCACTCATTACATTTCTGCTTTGCACAAAAAAATTAGCAAAGGGAAACTTAATGGACTCAAGTCGCACGACTTTCATGTGTTATTGCAACAAATATTACCATTGTGTTTCCGGAAGGTATCAAACAAGGCTTTGGCTGGAGCCGTGATACGATTGAGCAGGGTGTTTAGAAAGTTGTGTGCCAAAACAGTTAACAGTGGAGAGAAGGAACAATTTTTAAATGATGCAGCGAAAACCATGTGCATGATCGAAAAAGAGTTTCCTCCAGCATTTTTTGATATTATGTCCCACTTACCGAACCACTTGGTGGAAAAATTGTTTCAGTGTGGGCCTGTTCATACGAGGTGGATGTACCCGTACGAACGGTATTTTAAAACACTGAAAGGGTATGTTCGTAACTTGGCAAAACCAGAAGGTAGTATCGCACAGGGTTACCAAGTAGAGGAGGCTTTGGGATTCATTACAAAATACATGGCGGACTACAATATCACCTCTCGAAGAGTGTGGGACGACAAGGAGGAGCCAACGATGGTGGATGAGATATTGGAAGGGAAAGGAAAACCAAAGTTATTATCCGAGGGTTTAAGGAATGCAATGCATGATTTTGTTTTGGACAACGCATCCCACATTGAACCTTATCGTGAGTAAGTACCCCATTACCATGTAGTATAGATTATTTTTATTTTATGGTGATGTTATTGGATACATAATGTACATGTTTACACTTACATGAACCACTCCTTTGTAGAGAAGTGGAAGTACAGTATTTAGCCTTGGAGATTTATGAAATTAGATTTTGAAATATTCATCATACATGGAATTGAAACACGCAATTCGCTATTTATGCACTTGGCCAAGTGCGTTCATTTCATGAGCAAATCGTGCTTAAAAAATTTGTGTAAAAAGCTCTTTAAAAAACAGCGATTTTGTCTTTCTACAAATCACTTACATTGTAAACAAATAATTATTTTAATAATTTTTTATTCTCATCTTTATCTTTTCTTTTATCTTTTCTTTTTTTTATCTTGATTTCTTTCTCGTCTTCTTTCTTGTCTTTTTTCTTGTCTTCCTTTTTGTCTTCGTTGTCTTTTTTTTCTTCTACTTTTTCTTCAGTTGTGGCTGCTGAACCCTAAACAATGGGAGCAAACCAAAAAAAAAAAAGTTTTTTTTTTTTTTTTTTTTTTTTGGGTTGGCCGTGGGGTGCTGCTGAACCCTGCATGGCAGCCGCCAACAAAAAAAAAAAAAAAAAAAAAAAAAAAAAAAAAAAAAAAAAAAAAAAAAAAAAAAAAAAAAAAAAAATTGCCCTTTTTCTTGGCCGTGGGGTGCTGCTGAACCCTGAATGACAGCTGCCCAAAAATAGAAAAAAAAAAAAAAAAACTTTTTTTTTTTTTTTTTTTTTTTTCTCTTCTTTCTTGTTTAGGGCCCATGAACCCTAAAAATATTTTAGGGTCCAGCCGCCGATGGTTGAACCCTAAACGGCCGGAGAAAAAAAAAAAAAAAAAAAAGAAAAATTCTATTTTTAGGTTACTGATGGCTGAGGGTGCGCGGCCGCGCACCCTCAGCCTCTTTTATTCTCTCTCCTCTCCCTCTCTCTCCATCCCTCCCTCTCCATCCCTCCCTCTCCATCCCTCCCTCTCCATCTCTCCCTCTCCATCCCTCCCCTCTCCTCATATATATAGGGGAGAGGAGAGGTCTCTCTCATTCTTGAACTCCTTCTCCCTCCCCTCACCTCTCCCCTATATATATATATGAGGAGAGGGGAAGGAGAAGAAGAGGAAGAAGAGTCTTTGGGTGCGCGGCCGCGCACCCCAGCGACTAAAAATAGTAATTTTAAGAAAAAGTCAAAAAAGTCAAAAAAAAAAGTTTTTTTTTTTTTTTTTTTTTGTTTTTTTGGCGGCTGCCATTCAGGGTTCAGCAGCACCCCACGGCCAACCCAATAAAAAAAAAAAAAAAAAAAACTTTTTTTTTGTTTTTGTTTTGGTTTGCTCCTATTGTTTAGGGTTCAGCAGCCACAACTGAAGAAAAAGTAGAAGAAAAAAAAGACAATGAAGACAAAAAGGAAGACAAGAAGAAAGACAAAAAGAAGACAAGAAAGAAGACAAGAAAGAAGACAAGAAAGAAGACGAGAAAGAAATCAAGATAAAAAAGAAAAGATAAAAGAAAAGATAAAGATGAGAATAAAAAATTATTAAAATAATTATTTGTTTACAATGTAAAGGATTGAAGAAAGACAATAATCGTTGGTTTTTTAAAAATAAAAGTTAGACAAATAAAATCATGCGCTCGGGGACGAAGTGCATGATTATATAGCCAAGTGCGTAAATAGCGAATTGTGTGTTTTGAATGTTTCATATCATGCTTGAAATTTTCAGGTTTTTTTTTTAATTAAAAAAACCGATTCTAACAAATTTTATAGTCACATACGTCAATAAATAAAAAATGATTTACAATAAAGATTTAAGAAATAAATAATTTTAAGGAGCATTTACAAATTACAATGAATAATCACATGATATAGTTTCCATAGAAATGTGGTACCAAAAATTTTGAAATTTGAAAGGTGAACATCATATGTAGTGTAATTCAAACATTGAGCTACAAACCCTAAACAAGCAAGAAAATATTGAATGATTGGAATTATGAAGACCACTTAAAGTATAGTAGAAACTATAATTAATAGACCACTCTATTTTAGTTTGGAGTATGAGCAACGAAAGTAATTTTAAAGTTCAAAATTGGGTTTGACCAACATACATGAAATAACTGGATGATTGAACAATTAGGGGTTACATTGAGGTTTCTATGCAGGGGTTAATAATACGTTTTAGTATTTAGTGTTACGTGTAGTATGAAAAGAAAAAACATTATAAACTGGATTGTAAGGTGGAATATGAAGTTGTAAAAAGAGTAGGTGGTACAGTGGATGGTTTTTTGAGCCCCACATGAATGCTGAGTACACAGGTATGTATGAGTTAGGCAGTTGGTGTGCAGTTAAGGTAGTGAACGAGAAAAATTTGTGGGCATGAAGGAAAATCAGTGAAAAAGCCAATTATGCATCCGAATGTCGATTGTCAGTTTCTGCAATAGTGAACATATGCTGACGAAGTAGATGAATGACATCGAGATCACCTGTGTATGTATTACAGTAACTATATTGAATACATATAGTAGCGGAGTGTAGAGTAATTTCCTTGAGAATATTGTTGGTTGATTTAACCCCTAAAGGTCCTCACCTATTTTATAAAAGTCAAAGCACTATAATTTGCATACTATAAATATCACATTGAATGATTTATATTTTTTCATAGATAATCATCAACAGTATGTTGGTATGACATTATTTTAAACATGATTGGAAGATATTTTGAATATTTACAAATATTATGATCTAAAGAAGGAAAAAATTCAAATTAAATATGTTTTTGACAAATTTAATATCAAAAATTATAAGTAAGGTAGATAAAAGTTATATTTACATGGAGTACAAAAGTGAAGGTGAAGAAATTAAAAGAAACTTATGATTGAGACATCTGGTAAAGTAGATGCAAGTCTGTCCCATGATAATATACCTTTGAGCCTAGGATATGCTAGTATTCACATACGTCACATGTGAAGTGACTGATGTAATATGGAAGTACATGTTGACATGATGTGTTACACAGACATTTACCATGAAATTCATAGGTACAGGTGAGTATCAGAAAGGGGATTGAAACAAAATTGCCATGTAGAACTTAGGTATTCGAAACGAAGTGCAGCTCCATTTGTGTGCAATCAGAGTACTTGGGAAAAGTCAATGAGAGTATGTCTCATACGTTTATCATTGTTACAAAGTCAAATTCCCTACAAAAATTGTATTTATACAGGCCACTAGTGTGCCACAAATAAGTAAGGCATGATGTATTGTTGATGTTTCACATAATCATGTAGCGGTTACTGGTGTTGAACATGATGCAGGAAGTATCGGGTGATCTGGGAAGAAAGAAAAAACCAACGCATACAGTTTCGAAGGAGACACCCGCGGAGAAACGGTAGAGCAGGGGCACCATATCCACCTGGTATGGAAGAAATTCAGCCGTTTGCACAATGGCTTGAAGTTGATGTTCAAGAAGCTAAAGATCGAGGGATGCCGGTACCCGATGATGTCGAGGACTCTTCCAAACCACCCTCTTTACAAGCTCAAAGATTTCACAGTATGTACTCTTACGGCTATCACTTTCGGGTCAAAAGTGGTGAGGAAAATGTGAATAACACTTGCGACTCGGGAGTAGCTGCAATTTTTTGCAGACCTTGTCGGTCTGGGATGCGAGATCCAAACCCTATTGATGCCAACCTTGAGTACATAGGACAAATTCTGGAGATAGTGGAATTGAATTACGGACGGCATTGCATTGTGCTCTTGGTTTGTGAGTGGGTGAAAGCCAACTATAGAGGGAGGAATGCTACAGTAAAGAAAGATGAATGGGGGTTTACTATGGCCAATTTTAACTCACTTGTACCACACGGGTATGAGTCATTTGCATTTCCAATTCACTATGACCAAGTATTTTTCTCAGACGATGAAGAGGAGCCGGGATGAAGAGTAGTGTTAAGAACAGAGGTTAGAGGCCGGCGAATTGACAGTGAAATGGAAGAAGAAGAAGAGGCGAAATTATTTGCCATGGGCAGGATATTGATTTTAAAAGGACTCCGCGCACCAGAGGAGATTCCTGAGACTAATCCAGCCCCCCAACCAACAGGAAGAAACATTCGGATGCCTCAAATTCCTCAAGAACTAGAGGAAGCGAATGCTGAAGCTTTTGACAGAGACGTAGGAGTCTAGGAGAATCATCTGAAGAGGAGGATGAGTACTGGCAAATATAGATAAGATGCTCTTTTTTCAAAGGACTAGGTAATTTAAGGAGCCTCGCAATTTGTTTGATATAAAGTAGTTCAAGAAAGAATTTAAAGGATGGTCAGAAATATATATGTTGTGAACATTAAAGTGAATGACGGTAACAGTGAATAGTAAAACAGATCATTGGAGAAGTTAAATAGCATGTCACTTCCAGACATTTGGCAGCCCTAATAAATATCTACTGTGTAAGTAAATGTGTTCTATATCAGACCATGGCTATACGCATTCTTACATAGCAGTCCTCCTTTTGCAGATCAATTGGGACAAAGGAGGACAACCTGTGATGTTCAGAAAGAGGCATGATTTTTTGTGTCAACCATACAGAGGACAGCGTACAAAGAACTGTCCTTGAGTCAGGTCTGAAGACGCAACCATTACCAGATCGATCAGGTATTTACCTAAGAAAGCATCACTGCAATAATACCCATTATATGTAGATTTAGTATTTCGATAATGGAATTGGTTGATTGGAAAAAGCAAAGTTGAAGTGGAAATTAACCCCTACCGGAACAAGTTGAAGAATTTGCAATTTTTCATTTTAGAATAAAATGTCTAGTTTTAACAACTCATAGAAAATTTAGAATTCTAAAAACAAAAGTTGTGATTATGATAAATATTTGAAGTTAAATGCTTCTAAATTCATTATGAGATGGTAAAAAGCTATTTTTTGATAAATGACCGTATAGAAAATTACTAAACATCATGTTCCTCGTTTTCTCTTTTGGACCACACTTCAGCAAAGTTGAAGAAGTAAATTTTTATAACACATTTATGTTTTGCACTTACCTAAATTATCATTTAGAGGTTAAGGTGGGGGGGAAAAAATATATATATATACATATATATATATATATATATATATATATATATATATATATATATATATATATATATATATATATATATATATATATATACTGAAAATTGTATTTTCAATTGGGAGGAAAATAAAGAAAAAAATAAAGGAAAATAAAGGAAAAAAATACTAAAATTATGTACATGACGCTCAGAAAGGAGGAAATAAAACGCAGACCTTTAGATGTTTAAATCACCAGAAACCTAAATCCAGTTGCACTGTGACAGGACATGCCGCATACAAGACAATATAGCGACATTTCATCAATACAAGTTGGTGTGTAGGTAATTGAACATAGACAAGCCACTTCTGAGTTCAGAAACCATGGAGAGAACTCCAGACCGAGTTTGGTGTATGAAAAGATCCAGAGATTTTACTAGCACCGTAAATAGTGCTACCAGCTTAACCCCTAAATTTCCTTCTGTTTTTGGGAGCTTGAAACCTCAAAACTGCGATTTTCTACCTCTATGTACTCCCGGGGATGTGAACCAAGTTTTTTTACTTCTTTTAGAATTCCAACCGTAAGATCTTGTACCTAAGCCTATTCATAGCTGTTGTTTCAAAAATTGACCGTTGGATGTTTATCATTTGCTAGATCATAACATCCAAAGTTTGTGCAAAAGTTTTTCGGGGCATTGTTTGGGAGGCATTGTCTCCATAGTGCAAAGGGGGACTTGAAGATTGTTACTCCAAACATTTTGCTCATATTTTTTTCCATGTAGATAACTAAGTTGGGTACGCTCATGCAAAATTTTAGAGACTCATTACGCGTTTCAAACCTTCATGCAAATTAATTTCCGGAAGAAGGTATAAAAATGGCAATTTGGCGAAACATGCATCACATTAATTGTATTTGATTTTTGGAAAAAATGAACTGTGATTAGGTACCTCTATGATTTTATAAATTTTAGGCGAAATTATTTTTAAAAAATTTCAAAATCTCAAATTTTGACAAATTTCGAAAGAAAAGAATGTGAAATTACAAAAAACCTTGGAGGTTGCTGTTCTTTATTTTGGAGGCTGCCCTTGTCAAGCCAAGAATATAATCAACATGGGTCACTTCAAATTCTGAGCCTAAATGTGGTGAAGAGCATGTCTCCAAAAAAAAAATTTGAAAAAAAGATTATAATAAAAAGTTTTTTTCTGCCCCAGTTGGGCTTGAAACCAAAAATTTCAATAAAAAATTTATAAAATCCGAATTTGACTTTGTAATTTTTACCACACACACCTTGTATGCATGACCACGCCCACGCCAAATTGTAGTCTAAAATTCTTAATTTAGACCTTCCATCTAAGTTGCCCGAAACAGCAAAAAGCCATTTTGGCTTTTAAGGGCTTTTAGGGGTTAAACAAGAAGAACATGTACAGAGCATGGATCATGTAGTAGATTGCATAAAACTAGGTAGCACATTGTACATTACCCTAAACATGTCAAAATTGGAATTAGGAAAAAATGCACCACTGGTTGCCTGTGTAGGGGTAGGGTACAATTGGTTAAAGTTACTGTACACGTAATCTGTGAATTGCAACATCAATCATGTCAATGCAGAGCAATGGAAAGTTGTTTTTACACATGGCAAATTCCCCCTTTGATTTCTGAGAGTACTTGTGTCAAAGAGTATAAATATGACAGAAGAAAAGTAATATCAGGAGTTACCAGAAGATGCAAGAAAGGTAATTTCGAAAACCCTCCTCTCAAAGAACGTGCAATATGTTAAATCAGCAAAACATATCTTACTGGACATGCCACATAAGCGAAGCAGGAGATCCACATCATCACATGTGAAGGTGGAAAAGTACAGTACCCAAACGAACGTAAAACTGACTATGTGCACAGAAAAATCAAATTTTGGTTGTATTGGACAATGCATTACCTAAATCAACAGAAATGTGGATGTTTTTTGTTGATTTGGACGGCAGTTTCTAGTAGTGTTTGTCGACCATGCTTTCCGGGTACAATAGCTTGTAAAAATGTCAAGTACAAGGTTAAAAGGATCCCTCCCTTCACTAGTAGAAATTTGGTTTTTTACAGCTACTGTCATCTATAATACTTGTCCAAAATAACTTGATTTTTGTAAAAACAAGTTATTTTTGTTTGACATCCAGAATAACTTGTCCAAAACAACTTGTTTTTGCAATGACGAGAGTTGTTGGTGACCGGTTGCAAAAGAACAAATTTCCACTAGAGCTTCTTATGCAAACCATCCCATCTGTGCCGTGTGACTATTTGTGTCACTTTGTGGTCACTATCGATATGTATTAATGTCTTGTATTTAAAGTTTTGATATGTACACTACACTCATCATCCTCTTTAGTCCGACTCGGACTAATAACAAAAACTCGGACTAATAACAAAAACTCGGACTACTTGTGGAATTAGAAGAAAGTCCAAGTTGGAGTAATTGAAATAACTCATAGTAATTGTGGTAATGTAGGTATAGTGTGGCATATACTATTTTTAAATCCATAATACTATGAGTTTATCATGCTAAATATGAAGAGAAAAAAATTAATTAATTATTTTTAAGTTGTTTGAAAATAAAATATTATAATCTAAATAAAATGATAACATTTTATTGTTATATCTTCAGATTAATTTGGATAGTACATATTGGAATTAGTCCGAGGATTAGTAAAACAATTCAGACTAATTAAAACTCTCAGACTAATAAAGATAATGAGTGTAGTACATAATGACACAAATAGGGTGGTTCACCTTACACTTAAACTTCTTTATAATGACCCTCTCTACAATGACATCCTATAGTATCTTTTACACTTGGAACACTATCATTGATAGTGACACATTTGTCATGCATTCAAACTATGTGATAGTGAAAAAGTTAGGACCTTAGGTGATCAAATAAATAGAAACTCTGGTCTTCTTTCAAGGCCGGTGTGAATAGAGTCTCTATTTGTAGTGACAATGAGTAAGTGCCTACCAGACACTCAGTAAGGTCTGTTAGAACAAAATTACTCTCCCCTATTGAGAATAGACACTTTAGTGACTAGTAACTTGAAATCTAACAACACCATACAACCCACTGCCGCGAGGAACCAACCAAGCAGAGCTTCGCGAAAAGCGCATCCCCAAGGTGATCACATTAATCTTTAACCCCTAAACATTAGAACATGTCTGTGACAAGTAGAATATGGTGTATTTTGGTTGTTTTTGGAATAGATCCACACCTTTAATGGGATTGAGTTCAAAAAAGTTGAAATTTAGATCAATGCGGTTCTAGTAAGCTATTGAGGTTCCAATTTAGAGCTTTTTGTTGGCAACAAGTGCCAATTATACGGAATTGTATCTACTATCCCCATGGAACAAATACTCCAAGTGGCCATTAATTGGTCGCTGCCTTTTTCTAGGGGCTGCTCAAAGAATAAAAAATTTAATACATTAAAATCATCTTCTAATATGAAATCAAGTCTATTTTTCAACCCAATTTGAACCATGCCAGTCCTAGTTATTCTCCACTTAGGGGAATTTTTCAAAAACAAACACTTCTACATTGTCTAGTGTTATAAAATTTACTATTTGGAGAAAAGAATGTTGTTATTTTCATCAATTCTTTGCCTTTTTTGCTTCTAAAGTGAAAAATACAATTCCAACCAACAATATCATATTTTGAATGCTAAAAATATAAACTGTAATTTTGATGAATTTTTAGATTTAATTGCTTCTAAAATCATTAAATGAATATCTAGAAATATTCTTGGAAATTTGGTTGTACGAATAATTTTCAAATATCATGTTTCTCATTTTTTTGTTAGAATAAACTTCATCAATGTTATAGAAGTCACATTTATAATACATCTTAGTTTTTCTCTATATCCCTTGGGTCTTTAGAGGTTAACAATTAACTTCTAAATGCCTACAGCCCTCTCCAAATTTAGAAAATTGCAAAGATGCTTTATAAAATGCAATTGAGAGGGATATTTTGAACTTCAATTGATGTATGAAAAAAGTTGTACAATTATGAATTTTAGATTCTATCCATACGGTTAGATCTATAATTGCAATCACCAATATTTTCGTATAAAATTCCAAACATAAAATTCAAAAATATTTTGTAATTTGATTATGAACAAGATATTGACAATTTTTAGATGAGATTTGTTGTGATGGGTTGAAATGTAATACTCTAAGTGTAGTGATTTTTTAAGATTTTTTTGTATGAGTTGTTTTTTTCAAAAACACTTTTGATTTGTATTAAACTAAGATCTTAGAAATTTTTGTTAGAAATGTGTGGCATGAAATGAGGAATATGATTCTTACAAAACATCTTGTTTCTAATTGGATTACACATGCATGAAGCTATCTTGCCGAAGAATTTTGTAGTATTTTTTTCATTTGCAAAAAAAGCATGATGAATGAAAAAATGAATTTCAATTTTGTTCATTTGAGCAAAATTGCCTAATTAGGCAGCTAGGGGTTAAAGGATATAGGTTTTTTGTCATTTTTAGCAACATGTGCACCACTTTGCTAGCATTTTCTTGGTGAATTTTTTTAGCACATTATAGTCAACACTAAAATGAAACCAAAGATGTGATTTCTTATCCCAATTGACCACTTTAGCAAAAAGAATCATTATTACAAAATAGGTCATAATTTTTTTCTTTTAGGACTAGAATTTTGTTTAAAAAAATTAAATCGATGGAATTATACTAAAATAAGAAATTTTAGTTACCAAAAAAATGTAAATATTCATTCAACACATTTTGAAAAAAAACAACATGATTGAATAAAACCTCATAGATTTATAAATAGTCAAAAGTGTTTACTCCAAAATAAAAAATGTATTTGATGTTTATTTCTTACTTAACCCTTAAGTGACCAAACGACCATCTTATGGTTGTTGTCCTTTTTACGGCTGCTCAAGATAAAAATTAAAAAAATTACAGAAAATAAAAGATATTTTTAAATAAAAATCAAGTCTACTTTACAATCCAATTTGAATCATGTCAATCTGAGTTAAACTCCATTTAGGAGAACTTTTTAAAGGTGAAGACCTCAATATTGTCTTAGTTTTATGAAATTTACTATTTTGGAAAAGTAATGATGTTCTTTCTTTTGAAAAAATTGCCTTTTTAAATTTTAGAGTAGAATGTTTAATTTTAAATAATCGTACCAAATTTCAAATTCTAAAAATAAAATTTGTAATTTTGATAAAATTTTGAAGTTAAATAATTCTAAATTCATTATGTGTAGATCTAAATCTATTTTTGGAAAATGAACGGTACGGATAATTTTAAAACATCGTGTTTTTTTATTTTCTCAAAAATAAATAAGTCACATATTATAACACATCCACGTTTTGTACAATACCCATGACATTTAGGGGTTAATATTGATTATTTTTGCAAATGGACAACTTCAATGAATGACTTGAACAATATTGGAAGGGGTTACCGTTTTGGAGATTTACCAAAATCTTTACTTTCAACTTCAACTTGGAAACAAAAAGATTTGTCAAGGCCTAGACATTCTTTAACCCTAATGCTCCAAGCAACCAGTTTTTGGTCGATGTCCTTTCTGAGGGGCTGCCGGAGGTCAAAAGAATAAATTAAAATCATCTTCTAATAAGACCAATTTGAATGATGCCATTCCAAGTTAATTTGGACTGACCAAAGGGAACTTTTCAAAAACAAACATCTCTACATTGTCCAATGTTACAAATTTACCTTTTAGAGAATTAATTGTTGTTTTTATTATCATTTTATTTATTTTTATTTATTTTTTGGCGTTTTTTTCTTTTAGAATGAAAATTACAAATCTAATCAATAATACCAAAATTTTAATTATAAAATCATAACATTCAATTTTGGTGAATTTTTAAAATTGATCGCTTCTAAATTCATTGAATCAAGATTCATAACTAATTTGGGAAATCTGATTGTATAAATAATTTTCAAACATCATGTTTTGCATTTTCTTTGTTGGAATAAACTTCATCAAAGTTATGGAAGTTCCATTTTATAATACATCTAGATTTTGCTTTAAGCCATTGGGCCTTTTAGATGTAAACCCCTAAACACTCAGACGATCATTTTCTGGCCGTTGTTCAAATCCAATAGCTGCCGAGTTCAAAAAATATATGATTCTAAGAAAATAAAAAAATATTCTAGAATACTACATCAAGTGTAATTTCCAATACAATTTGAATTATGTTAATCCAAGTTAAACTTCACCCGAGAGAAATTTTCAAACTAAATCACCTCAACATTGTCATAGTGCTATAAAATTTGCTATTTTGGGAAAGCAATGATGTTCCCTCCATCATTTCTTTTGCTTTTTTGAAATTTACAATAGATAATCAAGCTTGAACCAATCCTGCTAAATCAAAAACCCTACAAGTCAAAATTAAAAATTTATACAAATTTTCAAAGGTTGATGCTTTTAGATAAATTAAAAAATAATTTAAAGTCATTTTTGGAAGTTTGACCGTATGGATGATTTGTAGAGATGATGCCCTACATTTTGCCTATTGAACCAAACCTTTGAATGGGCTTTTAGGGGTTAAGGGTTAAAGAAGTAGCAGTAAACGTGTCAGAAGAAGAAATGTAGGCGCTATATTCCGTCACTGTTCACTGTTTCCACAAGGTAGGGGATGAAAAATGACATTTTTGCTACTTGTGACACTGCATGCTACTAAATGTTATGAGAGCATGTGAAGAAGGCGCTATATTCCGTCACTGTTCACACAAGGTAGGGGATGAAAAATGACAGTTTTGCTACTTGTGACACTGCATGCTACTAAATGTTATGAGAGCATGTGAAGAGAAGAACATTCAAGAGTCTTGGAAACTTTGGTAGGGGTAGAAAGTCTACGGTTTGACAATGTAATGCGGTCGTTGCCGGAATTGTCAGAGGTGCTTTCATTTTTCAAATTCATCGATTTCGTCTCTTAGACCGGAGCAGCAAATTTTAGACATCGACGTTCCGCATATTGACATTGATGTAGAACGCCAATATCTAAAAATTCAGATGAGGAGAGAATCAGAGCACAAATGAAAATTTTAGACGTTATCATCCTACAACAAAGTCAAGATGTAGAGATTTTGCACATTCTTCTGTCGAAATTTTGAAACGATTGCGGCCTGAAGGAAGTTATGAGAGCCTCGAAATTGCGTGTAATTTTGGCTCTGGATGTGTTTGTGACTCTTGCATGGCCCATGCGCTTGAGAGACCCGACAGAGCTCAAACTCCTGCTCAGTTGGCACTCAAAGACGTCGTTGAATTGACACAATCACACATGTTTAGGCTCTATTCAGAGTCATGTTTTATTAAACAGAACTCTACGACATACTCTACATTATAGAACTAGAGGCCGAGGATCAATGAAAAATCCCATTCGGGTTGAAAACCGCACTAATACAAATCCAAAGTCACAAGCGATAAGCCGCTAGATGAAAAACAATCCTAGACCATGCAAAAATGAGAAAATTACTGAAAACTAATACAAATCAATAGATCTGAGGAAAATAACTCTCCTAGAGAATTGTGAGCATTCGCCAGAAACAAAAAAGTCTAGCACTGTCTAGAGGGGGGGCTCAAAATGAGTGTTCAAGGAGGCCTTCCTTTGAAAAATCAACTGAGTGAGCTCCCAATTTATGTCTACAAATCGGTGTCAAATTTTGTGAGCATGATGGCTTGCGGCAAATCAATCTCAAGTAGTCAGCTGTTGCAGCACAAGCCAAAAGAAGGAAAACTCCTGTCCTTTTAAGGCCCTGCGGGCGCGTTGCAGATCCCAATGAAGAAAGGAAGTGATGAGCAACCTATGATCAAACCATTATTGCAATTGCAACCGTTACCATCACAAGTGCAAGCGGCGTTACTACATTGTATGTGACACTGATTCCCAGAACAGAACGTATTTGCAATATTAGGGTTTCCGGGGGAGCCTACAACAACAGCGCATGAGCAACCACAAGTTCCGCAATTGGTGTTGTCGCTGGCTATGTTGGTCTCACATCCATCACTTGGATCGCCGTTACAATCTGCGAAGCCGCCGTCGCACGAGATCCCACAATTTCCTGCGGAGCAGATCGCATGGGCGTGGGCATTGGCAACGGGACATACATATCCACAACTGCCGCAGTTTAGGGTTGAGGTGAGATCCACCTCACATCCATTGCTTGGATCACCATCACAATTTGCGAAGCCTGAGTCGCATGTGAGCCCGCAGTTTCCGCCAGAGCAAGAAGGAGTGGAGTTGGGGCCAGAAGGACATGCCACCCCGCAATGTCCACAGTTTTGAACTGTGGACAAGTCAACCTCGCACCCGTCGCTTCCGGCGCCGTTACAATCTGCAAAGCCTGTGTCGCACGCGTAGCCACATTGATGGGCTATATTGCAAGTTGCAAAGTCATGGCGGTTAGCAGTTACCATACATATCGAAAAACACGAACCACAATGTGCTGGTAAAGACAAATCCGCCTCACACCCGTTGCTTGGATCCCCATCACAATCTGCAAAGCCTGGGTTGCACGTGAAACTGCACTCGCTACCAGAGCACGTGGGAACGGCATTGGCGACGGCGGGACATGACGCCCCACAACTACCACAATTTGCTGCGTCTGTTGTAGTATCAGCCTCACAACCGTTGCTTGGATTGCCATCACAATTTCCAAAGCCTGTGTTGCACGTGAAACCGCACTGGCCATCAAAGCAGGTGGAGACGGCATTGGCAACAGTGGGACATGACGCCCCACAGCTACCACAGTTTGTTGTGTCTGATGAAGTATCCGCCTCACACCCGTTGCTTGGATCGCCATCACAATTTCCAAAGCCTGTGTTGCACGTGAAACCGCACTGGCCACTAGAGCACGTGGAGACGGCATTGACGGCGGTGGGACATGACGCCCCACAACTACCACAATTTGTTGTGTCTGATGAAGTATCGACCTCACAACCGTTGCTTGGATCGCCATCACAATTTGCAAAGCCTGGGCTGCACGTGAAAATGCACTGGCTAGCAGAGCAGATAGAGGCGGCATTGGCAATGGTGGGACATGACGCCCCACAGTGACCACAATTTGCTGAGTCTGATGAAGTATCGACCTCACAACCGTTGCTTGGATCGCCATCACAATCTGCAAAGCCTGGGCTACACGTGAAAATGCAGTGGCTAGCAGAGCAGGTGGAGACGGCATTGGCGACGGTGGGACATGACGTCCCACAGCTACCACAATGTGCTGCGTCTGATGAAGTATCGACCTCACAACCGTTGCTTGGATCGCCATCACAATCTGCAAAGCCTGGGCTACACGTGAAAATGCAGTGGCTAGCAGAGCAGGTGGAGACGGCATTGGCGACGGTGGGACATGACGTCCCACAGCTACCACAATGTGCTGCGTCTGATGAAGTGACCACCTCACACCCGTTGCTTGACTTGCCATCACAATTTGCAAAGCCTGGCTTACACGTGAAACTGCACTGGCCATTAGAGCAGGTGGAGACGGCATTGGCGACGGTGGGACACGACGCCCTACAGCTACCACAATGTGCGGCGTCTGTTAAAGTATTCACCTCGCACCCGTTGCTCGACTTGCCATCACAATTTGCGAAATGGTTTTTGCAACTGAAAGAGCAACGTCCATCTGAGCAAGTTGCAGTGGCATTCGCAACAGCGGGGCATGACACACCACATCTGCCGCAGTTGTTGACATGATTCTCCACATCAACGCAGGCTCTGTTGCAAAGCTGGAGGCCTGATTTGCACTTGATGCCGCAACTCCCATGTGAGCAAGTTGCAATGCTGTTAGCATCCGGAACGGGGCACCTCTTCCCACATGTTCCGCAATGGAGGGGGTTGTTCTCCACGCAGGTTTCGCACCCATTTCTGCTGTAGGAGTCGCAATCCCGAAACGCACCCTCGCATGTGTAACCGCATTCCCCCTTTCGGCACGTGGGATTACTGTGAGGAGGTGACGGACACTTCCAGTTACACTTGCCGCAGTTTTGCACATCGGTGTTCACGTTCGTCTTGCATACGCCTTGCCTGCTGTTGCAGGTTTGGAACCCGGAAGGGCAATGTGGATTTGCGTCTGCTGGAGAATCACACATCCTGAGCGCGTTGGTAATCTATGAATAACCTCAAGCCGTCAAATTGTACTGTAACGTCGCATTTCACAGTTGCTAGATGTGCAACCAAGAGGGGATTCAGAGAGGAGCCTGGTTCACTTGAAACAAGTCACAAAATCAACTCCTACATCCTCACAGATTGACAAGTTTCTGTTAAGCTCACATTATAATATCATGATCTTTCAATCAATATAATGTGGCTCTCACCGGCGAACCTCTCACGCAATTGCAGAGACTCACTCTCTAGATATCTTTTTTGTGCGAAAGATGTGAAGAATAGGCCACGTACCAATCTGAATGCTGCACAGCAAAACGATGGCGAATGCGCCGAACATGACCGCAAGAGCATGAATAGAAGCCATACTGGCTGAAGTTCGTTGAATGTGGATCTTCGACGGGCTTGTCAGCTCAGCTCAAAGCTTCTCTGCACAGTGACAAAGCAGCATCAACTTGACGTTTCAGAGCGAGAATTAGCTGATCTCTGTCAACACTGACATTGTCTTGCTATATATAAGACTAGTGAGAATATAACACAATTTAAGATCCGGAAGAAAATCTTCTCAACAGACGAACTATACTGCGATCGTATCCTGAAACATGTCGTGTGATCATGATACTGAAGAGGTCGTGTAACCTACATGGAGACCTAAGAGTCCATTGAATGCACTCCTTCAGAGTCCTGAGACGTTCTTGCAGGTACTCAAAATGATATCACGATGACAACCTCAAGTTTACATGATTTGGAAATGCCAGACTGCTGTTGACGATCACAGATTGTGTCAAGCGTCCTTTACTACTACTCCTCTACGTTGGGCTTAAACAGAAGATGTGCAAGCAAAAAAATGATCATTCAAGCGCTTCAGTGAAATACACGCATTGATCGATCGATCAGAAGTGCGGGCTTACCAGAATCAAACAGTTCAAACATTTCGGCATCACACTGCTACTTTTGGGACGTCGAGTACGTTCGAGTACTAAACCGTAGCCATCACCGCTCACGAGTTCGATCACAGAAAACCACAGCCACAACAAGATAAGTACCATCAGCCGTTACCTGATCTCCCCGTACAATGCTGAAGACTACATGGGTACATGCAGCTTCTAAAGTCCTTTTGATCACCGCTGCAGTGGTGAAAGCAGCTCCGGCATTGCAGAGGATTCCACTCCGGCATTGGAGACGAGCACTGCGCCAGCATCTGTGCAGGCCCTCACGTGCCCGTGTGGGACGGAGATGGACGTCAGTCTTAATGCAGTACGGTGTTTCTGTTTTAGATTCTCTCAAAGTGGAAACTCACCTCCACGTAGAAACGGTGGCGCTCCCCAAGCAAAATCACTGTACATTCATCTGTGGAATGGAGCACCACTTGCCCTGGGTATATCCCTCGGTATAATTGTCTCCTTTTCTACTGGTTAGTGCCGGGACTCACTGGAATGCATCCCCTGGCCGGAAGCATTCCAGTGAGTCTCCCTGCAATGAACTGGTTACTTTCAGTTGTGCCGAAATAATAAGACAAGAGTGATCCTCCCAGGCATTGGCTCGTATATATTTAGTACTTCCGGTATTGCGCGCAGCCAACTCATATGTTCCAATTTAATACATGAGTTAAAAAATTAAAAGGCGGGACCGTTTCTACGGGTCAACGATGCGGAATCCATCGGCCTGTCAAGTCGAGGTCACTGCCAGTGAAACAGTGTCGGCACTGACCTGTACTCCCTTGCCAAAGCTTCCTTCGGTACTACGCCCAGTACCACGATTGGGTCCATTTTCCGAACTACGTACCACCTAAGTTGTCAGCACTGCTTTTACAGTGCTTTTTTCAAGGCATTTTCAATGTGATGTTTGATTTGAATTGTAATTAGGGCCGCTTCACACTATGGCCGAAGGTCAAGAGGCCGTCGATTTCCACCAATTAAATTGCAAGAAACCATGGTTTTGGCCTCTCGACCCTTCACACTAGAGGCCAAAGTCCAAAGGCCGTGGACCTTCAAAATGCTTACATGGCAACACTTTTTGACCAAGGTGATGGCCTCTTGAGAAAAAGTTTGGGTCCTACATTTTGCAAGACCCAAACTATAGTCGAGAGGCCATTGAATTTTTTTCATAAAAAATGAAAACTATATTTTATTGCCTATTTTCAGTAGATTTCTTTGAACTCTCAACAAAGTTTGGACTCTCAATCCCACGGCCTCTCGACTTGGACAGCCATAGTGTGAAGCGGCCCTTAGAGGGGAAAGTGATATGTCAATGTTTCCAACATGTATATAAAACACATAGTACAAGATGAAAGCAATATTGTAAACAACTGGCTATCAAAAGCACTAGAATAGTTTTGTCAACAGTGGTTTTAATGACTCACCAAGGACTTTTTTAAATGATAAATAACACTTTTTTGGTATAGATTTTGGGATTATTGAATGAGAATGATGAGCATGTGAATGAAAATTGAACAAAAATACACAACAAAATTGTTCTTTGAATGAAAATCATGACTTTATTGTCTCTAGCTACTCTCCAAAGGACTCTCCAAAAGACTCTCTAAAGCAACCAAAAGCAGGCGGGTTTGGTACGTGTTTTGGAGAATGGATCCTATCTATAATCCACTGAATGGTAGATCAAGTTCAAAACCAGCCACAAGTTCTCATTTCAGAAGTTACGAAAACCTGCTATATATGTCAAGTTTAAACTTTACTGTCCGTTCTAGAATCAAAAAATGTTCTTATTCATGACACACTACAAACCAAAGCCGGGGAAGAACTGGCGGTTAGTTACAAGTCAGCCGCTTGATTTTCCAAAATAACCGGTTGAATCTCAAGAATAGAGGCAAAAATCCAACTAAAAATTAGTTGTATTTAGTATTTATAAAGAAATATACAATATATATTCTTAAAAATCCAATTGGTTTGATAAAATAAAGGAAACTGACTTGTTGGTTCAAAAAGTATCCCGAACACAAATACAAGCAGAGGCGTCGTTTCTCACTCTGGAGGATCCTGTTCATTGTCGCTTTTCATTGTACACGCTTGTCCTACATGACAAATCACAAATCCAACCAAAAATTTGGTGAGTGCAAAGTGGCACTGTTAGACTCACGGAAGGAGTGAAAAGCGACTTCTCCTTCTAGTGACATAAGAGTGAGTGCACTTCCATTTTATTTTCTTTCTTCTTTTTTTGTAACAGATCGATCGGTAGGTTTGCCCATTGCTGTTGAAAGTAAGAGTTCCAATGACTGGAGACCGCCTTCATTGCTACCTAAAGGTTAAAAACCAACAAAGTCCTCATCTTTAGGGCCGCTTCACACTATGGCTGAAGGTCGAGAGGCCGTCGATTTCCACCAATCAAATTGCAAGAAACCATGAGTTCGGCCTCTCGACCCTTCACACTAGAGGCCAAAGTCCACCGGCCGTTGCTCTCCAAAATGCTTACATGGCAGTACTTTTTGACCAGGGCGATGGCCTCTCGAGAGGAAGTTTGGGTCCTGCATTTTGCAAGACCGAAACTATGATTGAGAGGCCATCAAATTTTTTTCATAAAAAATGAAAACTATATTTTATTGGCTATTTTCAGTAGATTTCTTTGGACTCTCAACAAAGTTTGGACTCTCAATCCCACGGCCTCTCTACTTGGACGGTCATAGTATGAAGCCGCTCGTAGACTCAAAGTCTTTTTAACAAACTATTATCTCACTAGTAGCAGACATGCCGTTTTTCATTTCCCACTTTGTAAGAACAGTGAATAGTGGCCATATATTATACTTATATTTCTGTTTTCTTGTGACCAAAACCACTCACCAGTAATAACACAACCCATGTGCTTGGCGCACTTTCATTCCTTTTTCATTTATAGTAAGCGAAAAATGACACATTTCCTACTAGTGTCTTGGATCAATTAATTTATCCAAGTACATATATATAAGCTGCTGCTCCTTACAATATTCAATATCAACTTCGTTTTGTGAAGTCTTTTGCTCTGTTTGTACATACTGGCACTAATTAAGCAACTGAAGGAACTACGAGCCAATAGAGAACAAGACTGATACAAAGATTCATAGTTTGTTTTGACAAAGAAATTTGGAATTTGCAATCAGTGAGAATTTGCTCTATGAACTTGCAGATATTTGAGGGCATAAATTGCTATTATTAAAAAACCAAAAACCATGAATTACTACTCCTGTTGCATTATAGAAAGGATCCACCTCGAGAAGAATTATAAACCATATATACATAGTTTTTGCTCATCATCGATCAGAGGTGACATTGCCCAGTATCCACTTCGGAGATTCTTGGGAACCAATGAATATATTTCGTTAATCGACATGTAAAATTTCCAATGATATTGTTCAAGAAGCATGAAAAGAAGATCATGTGAAAATTATTAGTGTTTAAGAAATATACTGCAGCTAGTAGAGCGTTGTCGATCAGCTGGAACTTCACTCACTAGTAGCAGAACTGTCATTTTTCATTCCCCACTTTGTGGAAACAGTGAACAATGACGGAATATTGTGCCCAGATTTTTGTTTTCATGTGACCAAAACCACTCACCAGCATTGACGCAACCCATGTGCTTGGCGCGGTTCCATTCCTTTTTCATTTATAGTACTCCCTCCGTCCCTAAGTTATTGTCATGTTTGAAAGTCATGTTTGAAAGTGCTTTTTTAAGTAGGTCAAAAAAATACTTCCTTGTGGCTAAATTTATTTAGGTTGCAATGAACACATGCAATGTTCTTCAATCATTCTAGTTACATAATTTGGAACCTTTTTAATCATGTTTCTTACAATGTGATCAATGAAATTGGCTCAAAGAAATACCAAACAAATTTGTATGACAATAATTTGGGACGGAGGGAGTAAGTGAAAAACGACACATTTCTCACTAGTGACATCTTTGAGATGTTCAGCTCCTGGAAACCCTTGTTATATTAATTCTGCATAAATTTGTTCATCCGTCACCTCGGACAATTTATCTTTTCCTTATGATCTACGAGCTGGTGCTCCTTTCTGTTCTCTTTGAAAGACATTTTGAGTGAGCATCTTAAGAGACTTAATTGATTACGAGCATATATAGCAGTTCCTATTCCGGCTTTGATTTGGGGTTGCATGCTTTTCTTTAAACTTTTGACTGTTTGAGGAATTCTGACTAATTATTTTTGCATTGTAAGGTTAACAAACTCCACTGTGAATCTCGTAGAAGACAACTACAAGGTACAGCTGGTATATATAGAAGGGCATAGATGTCATAACCATATAGTCACCTCAGATAATCACCTACACTCTGCATAAGAAAATAAGAGACTGTACCTCGAAGCTTGACTGTGCACAAGCCAATGCGCAATGTTTTCTCTAGTTCTGTTGTGGCAGGTACTTCAAATAGGCAGGACTTACTGTTTACATTCTCTTACTTAGGTTTTCTGCGAAAGAAGAGATGTGAGTCTTGATGGCAACTAAGCATGCGCATGGTTAGATATCAAAAGCCTGTTACATAGATATTCTTTCAAAAGCTTGAAAAAACCCTAAAATGAATAACATGTTCCACTCTTCTATGCGTGTGGTAATATAGAGCAATTAAATACATAGCATTATGAGGGTTCAAGCAAGTTAGATCTGCTTAATTTGGATTGCACCACTATTATCATAATCTCTAGTTTATTACAATGATTCAACTTCTGGGTAGTGTCAGTATTTAGGTTGTCTTAGAATTTGCTGATACAGTATGAAGATCATTACTATTTTGCCAATTCGTCTTTACCTGTTGATGTGGCCAGGTATACAGGGACCAGACAAAGCTTCTGAAAATCTTTGATTGATAAATGGCCAAGCACTTATGCAAGCTTCATCAGGAATTTAGGACCTCACTGATTTTTAACGATATCCGACATCCGACATTACATGGGTTTGTACATTTTTCACATGGATTTTGCACAAATTTTGTGCTAATTCTGTACTAAATCTGAATGGCTTGTACATTTTTTCTTTTTGTTATCTAACATAGTGTAGAATCCATGCGGAATCACCGCGAAATCCGTGTGAAAAATGTACGAACCCATGAAATATCGGATGTCGCACAAAAATCGTTTAAAATCCGTGGGGTCCTAAATTCCCAATGCTTAAGGTGCACCTGCAGATGGTGCTTATTCTAGAGCTGCTTCCATGGAAACTACTGTCTATGCAGTACGTGTATTCGTTTTGCCCCGGAAGCTCGTGGTACCAAAAACCAAAATTGGTGATCAATCGAGGCCTCAAGTGCCCCCATCCAAATTAAAAGCAGAAGGAGAAGAAACATTGAAGGAAGATGGACCATGAGTCCAATGAATTGTGAGTGAGTCCAATGTGCTGACCTAAGGGCTCCACTCAATGAGCTTGCCTTTTGGATTGGCCCTCAGCTATGGTGTAGGCACTAAGGTAGACGACCTGTTTCCGATCACCTTAAGCAATTCAGCATACTTCCGGTGGAGTAACGAATAGGCAAATAATTTTGTAGTGTGGGCAAATAATTTTGTAGTGTAGGGAAATAGATTTGAAGAAGGTCACATATTTTTGAACAAATTTTCGGGCAATATTGAATTTACTACAAATTTTCAAAGTGAACATTCTCTCCAACCCGTTCTCGCAATATAGGCTGACCTATTTCCAAGAACTGTAAAACTAAATTTCAAGAACACATGATATCATACTAACTCGGTAACAAATTTCTATTCTCGGCGCCAACCATTCCATATTAAGAAGAAACATGTTTCCATCACCGTTTACGAATGAACTCGAAAATAATGCAGGCTGCTTCACGGAAATAGGTCGCCCTATATTGCGTGATTGGGGGCCTGATCGGAAAGAGGTCGTCTACCTTAGTAGCAGATCTGTCAATTTTTCATTCCCCACTTTGTAGAAACAGTGGACAGCACCGGGATATTATACTTATATTTTTGTCTTCTTGTGACCAAAACTACTCACCAACATTGACACAACCCATGTGCCTCGTGCCGTTTCATTTCTTTGTCATTTATAGTAAGTGAAAAGCGACACATTTCGTACTAGTGAGGCATGATTGAAGCTTGAAGCTCTTCATTGAGTTCAAAGTTGTTGCAAAGGAAAAGGCTAAGTGCTGACAATTAGGTTCCAAGTGCAGACTTGTGGAGCCCCATGAATTCTGTTGGCCAACTTTGACGATGTCAGCTTGTACTAGGTTTTGTGAATTGCATGCCACTAGAAATAAAACTTCGTTCCATCATTTTATATGGTAAAACACATTGCTGACTTCCATTGAATGATATTCATTGGACTGCAGTAGAATGAAGAGATGATTCGCAACATGATCAGGCTTTTTTTTTGGCAATTCTGAGACATGGTTGGCAACTCATGCATGCAATGGATCATGTAGTATCGGATAGTGTCATAGCATTCCTGAAAGGAGCTCCTAAGAGCATCCACACCCATGTTTGCAGCAGGTCGCGATGCCTCTTTGCATGCCTGGGCTCAATTGTATCCCCCACCATGGTGGGTTTAGGGTTTAGGGCTCAGTTGAAAGCGGCCTCTTCAAATTCGCCCTCCAGCTCGCTATTCTCCAGAGTGTTGGATGTTTCCTAGCGCGCCCATATTCCGGAACTACCATACGTGGAAGGCAGGGTCAGGAGAAAATAATTCCCCAAAAAAATGTCGAATAAATAAATAAACTTATTAAGTATTTTGTTGAAATCAACCGAAAAAAAAAAAAAAAAAAAAAGAAAAAAAAAAGCCGAAATAAAATAAAATAAAAACATAACTCTCAACAAAAATTGTAGACAAAAAATAAAATAAAATGTTTGGCCGCCAAAAAAAAAAAGTATCTTGGTTATTAATAGCCAATTTCTTAATAATTACTTTTGAAAGTGCCGACCTCCACTCTTTCAACTTTTATTAATTATTCGACATGAAAGTGCCGACCTTGCCTTCCATGTACGGTATTGGGCTTGTCTTTACATGCACAAAATTATTTGCAAGTCTATCTAAATCAAGATGTCAAACAAGTTGGCATAACTTTTATTTATTTTTATTTTTTGACACAAATAAAGGGGAGCCCTTTACTACAAGAAGAGAGAAACACAAATACAGCCCAACCCCACCAAGTCTGGCAAGGCCAAGAAAAACCTACTCCTCACTAATCGAGCTAAATCTAAGACCAGACAAGTTCCAACAAGGTTGAGAATCAACCCACCTAGCAAACAAATCGAGGCAACACCAGAGTGAGCAAAATTGATCCAATACATTTGCTTCTTTTTCAATGTTGCCAGCAGCTTTCTTCACCCCTTCCAGGGGTTTTTCCTAAGTCAGACGCCCATACTCAATGAGCCTACCCAAATTTTACAACAAAGTTTCTCAATGCTCCAATGCATACCATCAGAAGAGGCATCATTCCTCTCTCGGGATAGCATCCATGTTACTGTACAGGGCTATTGCCAAGAGCCCTGTGCAGCTCCTTTGGCAAGTCTCATATTTGAAGCAAAGGTGGAAATGCTCTAACACCTTGAGTCAGTCTTCTAATCCAATGAAGAAGCAATGAAGATTCTAGGTATTGAAGCACTACCAAAAAAGGGGTTTTCTTCAACATTGTTTCCAACACCGTGTTTTTGGGTAGTTAAGACAACAATGTGCAAAAGAGTGTTGAAAACAACACCCTTTTTAGTAGGGAAAAGCTCGAACTTTTTGACATTTTCTTTCTTGCAACAGTCAGTTGTATAAGTGCAACTGCCCTAGGGTAGCAATGGGAAGAAATTCTAGATTTAAAACATTTCATAAAGCTCTTAAAACTTCAAATTGCCCAGGGGGGTTTAGAGTTAACCGAAAAGAATTACATCCAACCTCCCTTTTTGCTCTACTTCTAAGCTCTCTATTGAACTATACTTGGGTTGAAAAATGCCATGTCATAGATTGTCCCCTTGTGAGTCATGGGCTTGGAGCTTTGGTGGAAGGTGTGGGAGCCATAGCGAGGTATGAAGAATAATGACAGTGCTTTGTTTTAGATTGTCTCCCAACTCGTCATAGGCTAGTTTTTGGTCTATTTATATTTCAATTGTCAGATTGTGGATGAAAAAAAAATTATAGATATGTGACATCTGCTAATGTGATATTTCCTATTTAATATGTAGATGAATGTTGAAATATAGAGCAGCACTTTAACATTTTATATTGCCACTTTGACACTTCAAAAAAATGAAAACACGAAAACTTAGTGTCAAAAACCTAAAATGAACACTCTAAATAAATTATAGGTTACTCATACAATATCTAAAAAACTACATATGTTCAAATGTCTTTCAATTGCCAACGAGACCTAACCAAAAGAACCATGATTAGATTCCTTAGATGCATACAGGGTAAATATACAAATCACTGTCTAGTTTTGAGTTTGTTTCATGATTCCTATGGACAGTCCAATGTTTGAAACAACAAGTACTTATTAAATGGAAACAAACAATGCAGTGGGCAATCAAATGTTAGGGTATGGACAATGATTAGCATATGTATTATACCAAACTTGCAACATGAAACAAATGCACTACAAAGAAAGCTAAATACACTAAATACACTACAAGAAAGCTAAATTTAGGGTTTGCACTGCAAGCAAACCCGTCGCTTTTCGTTGAGTGAAATTGCCGGAGAGGTATTTTCTCCTTGTCCTATGTGACCAAAAGCACTCACCAACTCTAGAATGGATCAAAATAGCAGTGAGAAGCGACTTGTTTCCTTGAAGTATTGGTGGCGCATAATCAGTAGTAGTGGCTCCGGTATTGTGCACCGCAGCGCGAGCACAAGATCCGGTTCTTGTGAGTCCAGAAGAGCGGCACGAAGCAGAAGCGGAACATGTCGCGCACTTGCACTTCACTCAGCAGCCCACCACAGTTGCCACATACCCCGTTGATGGGGCGGCTGCCCACCACGTCGCGCTGCTCGTCACACATGAAGCAGAAAAACATCCTCGCTGTGTGCGCGTCGACCTGCCGCGTGCATACTGAGCACCGATCAGTCCCTTGAACCATGGGCCTCGATCTCAGCGGACGTTAACAATTCATTTCATTTCAACAGAACAGAAACTACCAGTACAAAGAGGTGGCGTCTATCACTACATTGTGTCACACAGGGGTCTCATATGGTTTCCATGTGTTGATTCCCTTGAGTGTCACTTTCCCCTCTGAGCTTTAGAATTTGACACATGTTAAAACTTTCTAGGATACATGTAGTATCGGGAACCTCACCTCGACAAATGTACCCCTTAAGTACATTCTACAGGGATAATACACGGGAGGTTCCCGATACAACATTCTACCCAAACTTTCCTTCTACAAGTAGGTGACTAAGCTTAACCCCTAAACGTCCCATGGGGATAGTATATACGCTGTCGTATAATTGGGATTTTCTACCAACAAGAAACTCTAATTGGGATCTCAGTAGCTCGTTAGAACTGCATTGATCTAAATTTCAACTTCTCTTTTGACCTCAAACCCATTAGAGGTGTGGATTCATTCCAAATACAATCAAAATACAACGTATTCTACTAGCCGCAAAGGCACATTTAGACCTTTAGGGGTTAAGCAGGTGATTTTGTACACAAGTCGAAACTCGAAATCATAATGAAAAGTGACACTAACAGGGGAATCAACACAGGGGAACCATATGAACTCCCTGTATCAGAGGAAATGAGTGTGGAACATCACATAGGACAAGTGTCTACAATTCACAGCAGACACTCTTGGTAATGAGAAACGACGGATTAGCTTGTAGTGTACAAACCCTAACACACCAACCAAAAGAACAAAAGAATTTACTCACTTACCTCCCCGAGAATTTCAAACAGTAACCTCTAATCTTCATGAACAGATATTAATTGGAAAGGCCTGAACAGGTCGCTCTGTCTCGACTAATTAAGATCGTTGCTAGAATAATTCAGCATCACTGTCAGTACGTGAAAGAGGACACTAACCGAACTGTGATCGAGCGAGTGAGATTTGTTAGAAACTTGAAGAGTTGTGTATCTGAGTCTGGATCGAAAGCGGGAATCGATCATGCGGCCTGGTGAGAGTGAGTGGGCAGAAGGATTGCAATTTAATGGCAACAATTAATTCAGCGCCCGGTGAGATTGAATCGAAATCAGCGGCATGAGTACGCGAGCTGTGTCGGTGGCGAGGTCGAGGTCGCGAAGTGGAAGACGCAAGACACCGACATTGACGGAGGAGAGCCGTGTGCACATGCGTGTGGAGTAAGTCAATGCTTGGATTGGTTCATGGAATAACCCGGTCCTATTAAAAAAAACGGCATTTTTTAATGAAAAAGTACTTTGAAAGTATGGTATTTTGTACCAAAAAGTTGCGCTGCTATGTTGAAATCAGATTTTTTTTTGCCAAAGGCTATAAAATTATATCAAATTATCTTTTATTTTGGTTTTTTTTATGGAGCCCTTTATTGATGTTCTAAACACTTAAATTCAAAGTTTCAAAAGAATATTTTCAAAAAAGTTTACTAAAAGTAATGTTTGAAAAAAAATGTTTAAATCTAGTTTCAAACGCAAATTTGATGGCATTAAGTATTTTCAATTTGAATTTTTTTTAAATATACTTGAAGTTCATGATGATGTTGAGGGCTCCATATAGAAGAAAATAAATAATAAAATAATTTAATGCACTTTTAGCCTATTTCTTGCAAACTTTCTCGATTGTCACTAAATTATTTTTCAATTTGTCAGCTACTTTTTCAAATTGTATGGACATATATAAATTCATTTGAAGATAATTTTTTCCAAAAATTGTTTGACTTTGTAAAACAACACATATACTACTTTCTTTAAAAAAAAGAATTTAAATTTTCAAATTTAATATGCATTTTTTGAACCCTGCAATATTTAATCTTCATAGTGTAATTTAGTGGTTCACTTTACCTTGCTTTCACCCAGTAAGCAATTAATGTTTGGACTTTTCGAAGATATAGTTTTGCCTCGGAAAATATGGTTGATTGTCCTAAAACCACCAACTTAAGCAATCTGGCCTATTTTTGACAGTGCTAAATTCGAAAAAAAAATATGACCGCATTTGAAATAGGTTTTGATGAGGATTGCAAAAATTCGCAACATCTAATTTGCATTTGTCAATTTAATACAAAATTCCAAAGTGGAAAGTAACTTGTGACCCATACATCACATAAAAATTTCGTAAGTTCACACTTTGTTGTTCCTAGATTCCACTCATGAGCTAACCCAAAACCACTACTATTTCTTTGCAATGCTTGGCATGCCATTGATCTACTTGAATAGTGAAATTGGTAGTTTTGAGTCACAACTGTGGTGGATCCAAGAAAGCTCTACATGTCATAATTGGGGGAGGTGGTGGTTTTAGGACATCCTACCTTAGCCAAATTTTGCTTTGGTTGTGCAATCCAGGGTTGGAATACTTTTTGTCAATTTCCTTTATTTTACCAAACCAACCAGTTTTATAAGAATATATCCCATATATTTCTTTTGTAAATACTAAATATAATTAATTTTTAGTCATTTAGTCCAGTTTTTGCCTTTACTCTTGAGATTCAACCAATTATTTTGGAAAATCAATTGGTTGACTTGTAACTAACCGCCGGTTCTTATCGAACAATGGTGCAATCTTGGCAAATACTACTCATTTCTTTTTATAATTAGTAGGTTGGATAATAAATGATCACTTCATTGATTATTCCATTTAGTGTGTGTTACTCATTCCCAAGACACACACTATTTTGCCAAATCTCAAAATTAGTGAGAGCTAAAACTTTTAATTAGTGGCTGAAATTTTCATATCATACTAATTTTACATCATAATGATAATTAGTATCACCTTCTCTAATTTCCCAGCCGCACTAAAAACCCTCCCTTACTAAATGGGATAATTAGTGTAGTAGAAATCTTGTCCAATGTAACATGTTCCTAGTCACTAAGTGTCCGTTGTGACTTGTCTTTGATGTTTTTTAATTTTTCCTCAATTTGGATGATGGGATGAACCTGAAATTAGAAATACAAAATAACAAAACAAAGGAATATTCATTTGATACACTTTGGAAAAAAACATAATTGGACAAAACCTCATAGAATTATGAATAGTCGTCCTGCGCGTTCCGCCCATCCCCCGCGCAAAGCGCACTCGGGCCGTCCTCAACTTTTCCAAGTGCTGGTGCCGGCATGAACTTCTTGCTTCCCAGGATGATGGTCAGTTACAATGGCAGCTAGTTGGGCCGTTAGACTCGTTTGTAGTGACTTAGCGGCGTAGTGCGCCCGGGCCGGCCGGCCTGGCACCCGGGTTGCCCCGGGTGCCACTCTTTCTTTGTGTGCTTTGTTCCTTGGTCTTTGTCTGGCCCTGGTCCCTCCCCCATGCCGATTCCGGCTGGGTGGCGTTGTACTTTATTTTTCTTTGCAATGGAATTCGTTCTATTTGTTTCAAAAATAAATAAATTATGCATAGTCAAAGTTTAGTTGACTGTAGGGAATGCAAAAAAAATGTTTTTATCTCACTTAATATTGACTATTTTAAGAATTAAACAACTCCAATAGATTGGAAAATTTGGAGGGGGGTGATTTTTTAATGTTTTGTCAAAATTGCCAACAATATCATTTTGAAGCTCAAAGGGCAATTTTGTTTGTAAACCCAAAAACCCCTCCTAAGGCCGTGTCAGCGTGTGGTCATTAAAAATTTACTATAACAAGTTGCAGAAGTGGAATAATGAAACGACCAAATCTCAAAATAAGCGGCCCACACTAGTGATGAAGTTTTTATGAGATAAAATTATCCTATACAAGTAAAGATGCTCTAAACCATTGAATACATGAGGGAGTGTCAAAGTTTGCCACTCATATCTTGTAAGAGGAGGTGACTTAGAACCGAAACTTAAATTTGACGATTAGGATTACTACTTTTGCACACGATTGTTGGTTTCATAATTGTTTTGGGCCCAATCTAGAAAGAAAATTGAAAACTTGCATCACAATCTCAAACTCTAAGACTCCCTATTGACAGTCATTGTTTGGTGTGAAGTTCACTAGCGTTAGAATCATTTGAAATATAGTGAATCGAAAAGCAAGTTTGTTTACATATGTGTAGAGTAGACAACTCTTTTGAATGGCTTTACCATTGTAAAGTCACTAAACACAAAAGCAAGAAGCTCATTTAATGGCATTATAATAATACAATCATATTGAGAAGAATTTGTTTATTTTGTGTAAAAACTACATAGATAACTACATTTGGCACATATTTGTTTGGTTTTATTTATTTTTACTACATTATGCTCTATGAGCTATCACAAAAGATTTACTATTGTGATATCTATGGTTCTTTACAACTCAGTAGGCTACTCTCTAGTAACATTACCATTCCATCTTTGTATGTCAATCTTTTGTTAGAAGAAGTCATGGTTGTACACTTCCTTAGTTTGGATGAATGGAGGCATCACTTCCTCAAAGTCCTTTATTTAGTATTTTTGATGAATTCTTTACAACTCAATACGTTGAGCATTGAGGGCAAAGAATAATTTGCATAGAGGATGTACTAGAACTTTTCACTTACATCTTCATTTTTTAGAATTAGAAAGAATAAAATGAATTACAAACAAATATGGATGAAGTTCAGAATTCAATAAGTTCATTTAATTTTGTTTAAACACGTCCTATTGTTACTCATACATTCTTTCAAGTTTCAAAATTTTGTGATTTTATGTAAGGACGCTAGCTTGTACTCTTTTCTTGTTTAAGGTGGACATTCCCACTCACTTACCATCCAACACTCAATTCTAGTGGCGTATATTCTATAACACAAATGTATACAATTTGTACATAAGAGCGGAATTGTTAAATAGACAGTGGTCTATGTTACCTTCACAAAAAACACCAAAAGTTGCACTCACTATCCACATCCATATGACATTCTTAATTCATACTAGTTTTTAAACCACCGTTCTTCTTTTCTTTGTCTATACCAAGAAAGTTCACATGGCCTTCAAATGCCCATGTGGATCTATCTATAGTAGTTTGGAGTTGCAAACTTAAAATTTAGAATTAAAATTTCAAAATAAGCACCTAAACCTTCAAACTAGAAAATGAACAAGTTACCAACATGATGTAGTTTTGCCCTAGGCCCCATTAAAGAAAATTTTATGCCTTTAAATAGGGTTCAAATTCAATGAAACTACTATGCAAAAAATTTAATTAAAAAAATTAAAAAAATATAGAAAAAATCCAATTTAACATGCCTGAACTTTTGCCACGTCAAATTTATTTTATATTATATTTTTTTGTTTTGGTTTTTTTTTTGGTTCTCATGGTAATTTGGTTGAACTCCCAACCTTCTGAAGGTTTGAATTTTTTTCTAATGACTTCCTATCATATTAAAGTCCTTAACCTCTAAATGCCCAATAAACCATATTACGGTAGTACTATAGCAAATTTGCCAAAAAATAATTCAAAAAATGTAAAAAACTAGAAATTATGAGTGGTAACTTGTGACTCGCTCAGTTACTATTTTCAATATTTTCAAGAGTTTAATTCAGTAATGTTGGTAAGGGAAATACATGGTTAAAGGCCCGTTCCCACCTGGCCTTTGCAAAGAATGTGAATAAAAACTTAACACCTCCACAATTTTGGAGGGAATACCTTCTTTTTAGGAAAGGTGTCATCAATGAGGTTCGGAAAGGTGTCATCAATAGTAGTTGGATTACATAATGGCCTCCCAAGAGCCATATTAGTTAAGACCATTCTTAAGTGTTTAAAACTTGAGAATATTTCCAATTTTTGTGCTCCCTTAACGATTGCCTACTATCGCTCAAGTATTTTTTTTGTCCTCCTAAATGTTAGTTAATATCCATTCTTTAAAGTTTGCCATGTGGACATCCATGTAAGATTGTAATTATTAAAAGAATGTAAGTGGGAACACACACTTTATTAAGGAGGTAAGACCGCCTTCTAAGACCACCTCTAAGGTGGTCACCCCATTCCCAACTGGCTCCTTTTACCAACAGCTAGGGGCATTATCCACAATCAATGCTCCAACGGTGTTGGTTGTAGCATGAGTTACAGTTGATAATGGGTTCTCTCTTGTTGGTTTTAGTATGTGTAAGTGTGGTTATGGGTTCGTTGTTGTTGGTTCAAGCACCTTTAGTGTGTGCAATACAAATCTTCTTTAAACTGAAAGAGGTGTACCTACAGTATATGACGTGAATGGGATGCGTCATACTTCAACTTTGAAAATTTGTAACTAATTCATTCTTCATCCAAAAATTATGTTTCAACTTGTGTTGGAATCTAATTCTTCTTACCTATCTCTAAAAAATAATAACACTGAATAATTTCAATGCCTCATATCCGTATTTCTTATTCAGTTGGGAATGGGGTAACCACCTTAAGGCCAGGTGGAAACAGAACCTAAGTCTGACTGTTTTAGATGACATTCAAAGTGCAATCCAGAGTGCTAGCAGAGATGGCATGCTCTTTGGATTAACTTACTACCTTTGCAGACAGTCAAGCCCAATCTTTGCAATGATGGCTGTGATAATGTGATGTGATACGTTTTGGAATTTCTGCAATGGAATAAAGTCTGTTCCATTTGTACCAAAAAAAAAAAACAAACCAACCCTTGGAATTTCAAGGTCAAAGTCAACTTCTGTCAAGTCAGGACCCAGTGAGGCAGCAAGTTGACTGCAGAATCACGTCAAAAAACATATATGTACGTATACTGAGCATTAGTTATTATCCATGCTTTTTGAACACTTGACATTTTTGCTGTGGTCGACGTCTCCTCTACCTCACACAGGGACGTCTATCCTAAACTTAAAAGCGGTGCACCTACCAACTCGCTTAGTGATTTCTTTTGGGTTGATATGGCCAGATTTTGACAGTCATTTTTATTTGGGAAAACCTCCAGGGTTCCAAGAATATTGGAAGAAAACGCAATCATTTAGCCACATATTGTAATCACTAAACTGCACGAAAATTATGTTAAAAGTAGGAGCTTGAACCAATTGTTTGGAGTCACCCCATCAAGAAATGAAGAGAAGGAACTGTGATCTATTGTCTGTCTTTCTATTAAAAGCCAAACCCTAAATTTTAACCCGCCTTATAACCTACACCCTTAACTTTACTTTGAGAATCAGAACCACCATAATTGCATTCTAACATAACCACAAGAGACAGCGGATTAACGTATGTCACATAATTCCTTCCCCAATTATCCTTCAGGCTGTGGATGAATTAGATCCACTTTCTAAAACTTGAATAATTTATCAAGCATTCTTCTAGTACCATAATGACAAAAGAACAAGCTTAATTGCCAAAGTACACTCTTTAGCTCCACAATCAGAATGATGGATTTTGAAATCCTCAAATGGCTTTAATTTTCTCTTGCACCCCGGGCAATTGATCTTGGGTGCAGCAAATTAAAGGCCTCAAAAGGAAACAAAATTGTTATGGCAGTACGTACGTACATACGCCCATGTTGCTTGAATTCTTTAACTGTCTTTCTTCTCCTTTCCCACCCTTAAGAAAGTTTCCCTTTCTGCACAATCCAGTTGAAATCCCTTTTCACACACCACACTGAATGACTGACCTTCTACGCCATCCCAAAGTCCGTCCATAAAAGTCAGATATTGCCTCAAACCTTCTTCCGCTATTGATAGAGCTTCTTGTTACTCCAGGATTCATACGCATTTGTGTCATAGAGTCTACTTTTTTTATTCTTCTTCTTCTTTTCTATTGACAGAGTTTTCATGTACATGTTTTTGAACCAAGTTTATACCTTCAATTGGTGCAGAGTGCCGAGCTTCTGATTTCTACATGATACAAGTCTATGTCATAGAGTCTACCTTTGAAAAGAGGCACCAAGAGTCGAAGCACTTGGTATAATTTAGTGTAGTTAGTGGAACTATCCAATAAACTCTTCATTCATATTGATCTAAGGACCTAAGTTCTTCTTCTAATAGATTTTCCAAGTTTTTAAATCAATTCAGATTGATTGAAGGGGGATGCAATATTGAGCTTCTGATTACTAGTCCATGTCATAGAGTCTACCTTTGAAAAGAGGCACCAAGACAGCAGCACTTGAATGTCATTTGTATCGTAGTTTGTGAAACTTCCCCAATAAATTGTTCATTTAAACTGATCTTAGCTAGGTCCAAGGTTCATATTCTTCTTAAAGTTTATAAAAAAGAATTAGGGCCTTCAATTGAGGCAGGATGCAGTCTGCAGGTGACAAGCTGATGGAGAATTACACAGGCTTACTGCCTATGCTGTGGAAGACCGTGCTTAGATGGAAGGAGAGAAGCCAATACGAGAAATTGGACGAGAATCCATGGGGACGCAACCAAGGCAACATACGTGACCATCACTTCAGGGAATGTAGGGATGTGCGATATAATAGTTCGTAGATAGACCTTGCCACCCATGCCCTTGAAGTATGGCTGGACGAACTATTCTCAACATACTCTTTATTCACGATGGTTATGATTATTATTATTATTATTATTAATACATAGATTCTAAATTTGTGCTCAAGGTAGTATCAATAAAACGTGTCTGTAGTATATTGGATATGTACTAGTAGCCCGACTAGTAGTTACACTTGTCCCTCTCAATTATGACATGTTTGAGAAGTTTTAACTTCAAGGTGGCAAGCATGGATTAGTCATAGAAAAGACTTGTCACATGTGTATGTATTGCTTGAAATAATACTAATATAGTCATTGTATGAAAGGTAGATTGTATTTAGAAGTCTCCAGTTGTAGGTTCGTAACATTTAGTAGCAAGTGTGAGGTTTGTCTTTCCATCCATCCATAAGTTGAAGTTTTCATGCATGACAAAGATGAATCCAAACATAGGAAAATTATAGAATTACAAATGTTTCATGGTACTGGTATATGCTATATGGTGGAAAAAAACCATTACCTTCATTGTAATGCTGTGGGTACATAGTGTCAAAAATGCTCACAGCTGGGAAAATGAGAGAAACAATCAGATTTGTTTTTTAATTTTTTTAATGTGCCACATGGACCCCCTTGTGGGGTGCCACGTGTCTATTTTAAATTTTGTCTGACTCTCGCCCTCGCGCCCTCGTCGCCCTCACGCGAGGGAAGACAGAACTCTCGCAGAAGTCACCCCTGTTCCGAAGTCGATGGCTCGCTCGCAGACAGATGGCCAAAGTCGATGCGCAGACAGAAGTCACCTCTCGCCCTTGTCTGTTCTGTTCCCGTGTTCTCCCCACCGAAAGCAAAATAAAAAAAATCCGTGTGATCATCCATCCACTGACTCACTCTCCCAAATTGCACCGATCAGCAGGTGAGGAACGATCAGCAGGAAGCCCTCATCGAACCCTCATCGTGAAGCCCTCACTGTGAAGCAGAAGCCCTCATCGCTCCGACAGACACAAATCGGCACGGAGGTACAGATCGCTCAAACCAACTCATAGAACTCCCGACCACTGCCGATCACTTAGCGGAAACACAAACTCTGCGGAAACACGAACTCAAACCCTGCGATCAAACACGAAGTAAAACCCTACGACAAAAACAAGATCGCTCACTCCCTGCGCACAGAACCCAACAAAACGATCGTGGGTTCAGGGTAACAGATCCCCCGTCTGGCCAAAATTTACTTGAAAAGCATGTTCTCGCTCCGTCCGCTCCATAAATACAGACAGCGCCCCGACTCCACAATACTACGGCACAGAACGCACGCAGGATGTCGGAGGGAGAGTGCCACAATCCGATCGCGCAGCAACCAAGCGCAGAAGGAACAATCAGCCAGGTAGAACTCGGAGCAACAAAACCCGAAGCGAACGATTTTCCTCGTCCGTTCATCCATCGTCCGTATTTCATTCGTGTATTCCCATCCGTCAGCATCCCAAAGTTTCAACCATCCATGCGCCTGCCACGTACCCCTATCAATTATTTCCTTGATTACGTGGACCCCCTCTCCGCAGTTCCCGGTCCCCGCATTTCCCGGGCCAGCTGCGTAAAAATATTTTGGGGTCATAGTAATAAATGGTATGCGGTTTTGATGCATTTTAGCATTCATAGTTGCAATATACACATATTCTGATCTGCATGATGAAATAGTGAGATTTTCAGACTCTTTTAAATGTTTTTTCGCTCTGATGAGTGTTTAAAAGTTGTTAAAATATTTAACTCAAGAAATAATATAAATGATATTTTTTTGCTTTTTTGCACAAAAGTTGTCATATCTTTAATTTCAAGAATTACATCCCCTTTTGGCATGCATTTCTAGAGCACAATTTTGCTTTTGTTAATCATCCATTTTTCTACCAAAAAATTTACAAAGTGCAATATTAGAGGGGCATGTGCACTGTTATTGAGTTAGATGTTCCTTTTTGCTACCAAATCTCTAGGAGAAAATATTTCGCCAAAATTTTCATGCAATTTCTACTAGTTTAATTTTTTAATGCACCAGGAGGCGAAGTGCATAAATAGGGAATTGTATGTTTATTGCCGCTAGCTTAGTGTCAATATCGGTCTTGTGCACCATGCTCTAACTATATTATTGCTTGGTACCCAAATTCAACTTATTTATAACAACTAAAATTGTGATTTAGCGTCCAACGAGAATTGATGTCATTTACCACATTTCGTTCAAAGTTTGTGAGGAAAAAGAGTGTCCGTACATTACATAGGAGTTTGTTACTTGTTATTCCTATTTTCATTGAGAATGCCATGTTCCTTCTAAGTAATGAGAGTGACATGAGCTAGCATGCCATGTTTGTTCATTTTAAATTTACAATAAGAAGTTTTTTTTAACATGTACACTATTGATCTACAAAAAGTCAAATAGTGTCCGTGTTGAGAAATAGTGTCTTAGATGCTAAATCACTATTTTAGTGTAGTGCACGGAAATGTGCAAAACTACCTCAAAATTGATGAGAAGTTGAAATTTTATTGATATCACAAAATAAATGATAATAGTCATAAATGCATGCAACAGTAAAGGAGAGTAGTCTTGCACCAATGGCTCTTTGTCCAGTGGTCACTGACTCATTGTCAAGACAAACATACATTTTACTCAAGCCAATCTCGATAGAGGACGAGAGTTTCTATTTATCCATGTGCATGCATCAATTGAAAGTGATGAAAATGTAGAAACTACCTTCATCACATACCTAGGAAGTCATGTTTTTGCAATGTTTTACGTATGTTGCTGAGATGAACAGGGATGATTACGTTCGACATACGTTTCACATATGTTTATTGTAAAAAAAACGTATTATAAACATGTAAATTTTATCATGATGTGTTTTTTCATGTTTGTGATATGTCGTTCATACGTTCTTTATATAAGAAACATACATAAAACGTATGTCAAACGTAATCACCCCTGTTCATCTCAACAACACACGTAAAACATTGCAAAAACATGACTTGCCAAGTTTGTAATGTTAGAACTGTTGAAAATTGCCCTAATAACATAACATAAACATACCGGTACCTGAATTCAACTAGTGGGGGCAAATCCCCGGCAACTTCCAAATACGCCTCCAACATACAGTAACATACCGGTACCTGAATTCAACTGGTGGGCCGAAAAGCCCGGCAACTTCCCCTGAATACAAATACGCCTCCAACATACAGTAACATACCGGTACCTGATTCAACTGGTGGGGGCAAATCCCCGGCAACTTCCCCTGAATATGAATACACCCGTCATACAACCCAAGCCAGTAATATAGCGGTGCCGGGATTCAACTGGTGGAGGGCATAACCCCGGCACCTTCCCCTGAATACACCTTCAGTTCCGTCATCGTCATCAAACCCTAATCACCCTGGCCATTTTCTTATTATTAAGCAGAGGAGAATGCGTTGCTTTGACTATGGCGAAAGCAGCAGCAGCTCTCGAGCTGCTGCTGCAGCTCCAGCAGGTCACATGAAACCTCCCTGGCATGCCACCTCCATCGCATACGTTCCGTCCTCCTTCTCCTCGCTCGTAGTGTACTCTCGTCACGTCTGTACTTTCCCTGATCCTCCTCTACACGCCACAGTCCGTCCGGAATTAACCCGAACGAACGAACGAACCAAGCATCTCTGGCTGTTTGCCCTAACTTAATTGTGCTTGAGCCTTGTGTCGGTACTACGCAAGGGTTTGGTTATGACTATGGCGGAGTGATCGAGGCGAGCCTTCAGGAGGATTTCGCATCGAGATGGCGCGATGTGGCCTGCTGTTTTGGACGCTCCTCCTCCTGCTGCTTGTGGTTTGTTGTGTTGCAAAGGACGACGATATCGAGCATGACGACCCGGTGGCGCCTACGCAGCCCGGCTGCTCCAACAGCTTCGTGCTTGTACGCTCGCTCCTCGTGCTTGTCCCTTTTTCTTCGTATGGAATTAATTTCGACAAAATTTTGAATGGCGAACATTTTGAGAAACGTAAGGAATGGAAAACTGTGAAGAGCTGATTCTTGTTGTTCATGACCTTTTTAGAGTAGTTTTTCTTGCTAAACATTTGAAGCTCATCAGGTTTAGTGTTATTGTGCTTTAGTTTTCAGATCTTCATTCTTTTTGAATGTTGAGCGTTTTATTGTTTTTGTAAGCTCTATGTGTGTTCACATATCGAATTTAAATGTAGAAGAATATATTGGACAATTCCTTGCTTCGTTTTCCTTCGATCATATATTGTATGGAATAGCGAAGCTTCAAAATTGTGAATGTAAGAAAGTATGGAATTTAAAACAATGACACAGCCATGAAGAGCCGATGCTTGATGGTCATGATCATGTAGAGTAGTTTTTCTTGCGAAAAAGATGAAGTTCATCAGATTTAGTGTCACTGTGCTTTAGTTTTCAGGTCCGATGTTGAGCGTTTTATCGTTTTTGCAAGCTCTGTGTGGTAAGAGGCTCAAACTACGTGTTCACGTATCGAATTTAAATGTAGAAGAATATATTGGACAATTCCTTGCTTCCTTTTTCCTTCGATCATTTATTGTATGGAATTAATTTCGACGAAATTGTGAATGGCGAAGATTTGAGAAAGTAAGGAATGGAAAACAGTGGCACAGCCGTTCATGTTTAACTTTGAAGAGCTGATGCTTGATGTTGAGTAGTTTTTCTTGCTAATAAGCTCAACTAAAAAAAGTGAAGTTCATCAGGTTTAGTGTCACTGTGCTTTAGTCGCTCATGCTTCTTTTTTCTTCGTATGGAATTAATTTCGAATAGCGAAGCCTCAAAATTGTGAATGGCGAAGATTTGAGAAAGCAAGGAATGGAGAACAGTGGCACAGCCATGATGTTAGAGCCGATGCTTGATGGTCATGACCTTGTAGAGTAGTTTTTCTTGCGAAAAAAATGAAGCTCATCAGGTTTAGTGTTACTGTGCTTTATTTTTCACATCGAATGTTGAGCGTTTTATTGTTTTTGCAAGCTCTATGTGGTCAAAGGTTCAAACTACGTGTTCAGATAACAAATTTAAATGTAGAAAAATATAAACCTCTCAACAAAATCATATTTATTTGTATATTTTAGAGGTATTTTGACCTAATTTTTATAGTTTGTATCAAAAAGATTCAGGATTACGAAAAATATATACTTCTAGGCATGAAAAATATTAAAGATAAAATTTGATAATTCTTGATGGCCAAACTATGAATGAAAGTGTAGGGTTGACTTTTCTGCAGAAGGTGTGAGCATTTAAGGGTGAATGGCTTCCTTGTTCTGAGAGTTTTACTTGCAATGAAGTACAAAGATTTACTTTTATGAAGGCTAAGATCATGATGGGGCAATAATGTCTATTGTGCCATGCCAATGTTACAAATGTGTAGAATGGGTGGAGGCATCGTTTCCTCAGATGTGCTCCTCGGGGACATTTCAAAGAAGGTTAAAAAAAGGGGTCTTTAAAAGTAGGTTAAAACAAAGGGGTGTTGTAAATTGTGTGGCAGGTCAAAATTAGGAACTGGATTGGAGGAGTGGAGGCACCCGAGGTGGTGGGTGTCGGTGGAAGATTCGGCAAGGTGATCGGCAACCATGAGAAAGAAACTCATAGTGTGCCACTGGCAAAGTTGGATCCCGAAGATGCATGCACGGATTCCATCAAGCCAGTAGGTCCTCACAACCAAGGGTTTGGTTACTCTGTTGCATCATCTTAAACGTAATATATTATACAGAGAGCTTCTCACACAATGGAGTTATCCGTAAAGTCCATCAAATTTTGAAGAAGATACCATGAATTTTTCTTTATTATACTCTTATTTCTTCACTCCAAATAGTTAGAAGGTGTGGAAGATCTTGGTGGTTTATCATTATTAGGTGTGTAATAGAAGGTGTGGAAGATCTTGGTGGTTTATCATTATTAGGTGTGTAAGAGGTATGTAAGAGCTTGGTGGTCTTCAAAATTTTTTTAGCTCCTTTCTTGGTGCTAAAAAACTTTTGAGGACCACAAAGCTCTTACACACCTCTTACACACCTCTTACACACCTAATAATGATAAACCACCAAAATCTTCCACACCTTTTAACTATTTAGAGTGAAAAAATAAGAGTATAGTAAAGCAAAATTCTTTGTAGGTTCATCAAATTGAAGGTGACTTTAAGGATAACTCTAATATGTAATGCAAATAGTTTGTGGTAAAGCTGCAAATTTAAGTTTTGAATGAGACCAGTTTTGCATTTTTATTTTTTCTTATTCTTGCCGGTGCCTTGTTAAGCTTGAGTGAAATTCTGAATGACTGTTGTGTGCTTTATGGTTTCTTCATTTTCTTGTCTCTACAGCTTACGGGATATGCAGCCCTTGTTAGACGAGGTAACTGTGATTTTACCACCAAGGCGAGGGTGGCACAGAAGGCAGGAGCGATCGCTGTTCTCGTTATAAATGACAAGCAAGGTTGTTTCTTCTAGCCGGCACATGATCTGTTTCATTTCACGGATGTATCTGAAGCACGGTCATATACTCATATCACTCATTTCCCTATTGTGGACTGTCTTTAGTTTAGTTTTGTGTGACTTAGGCTCTGTCCTTCAACTGTTGTACAGCAGAATTTTTTGTATGAGGAGATACTGTAGGTCGTAAGGAAATGTCTTAAATCCGTAAAGCAGCCCTCTACATTTTCTGAACTGCTTTCATTGTCACGCAGAGCTTTACAAGATGATATGCTCCGAAAACGGTACCTTTCAGGATATCACAATTTCGTCCGTCATGTTACCACAGGCAGCTGGAAGCACTCTGGAGGATGCTTTGAATCTCGGCAATGAAGGTACCATTATCCCCTAATGGACCAAGAAGCCCAAATTGGGTCTCATATTTCTTTTCACATTTTTGAGTAGGTCCTATGTGGAGCTTCTTTTTTTTCAGATTTATTTGTTTCTTGATCAATACATGCAATGTTCTTCACTGATTCTGGTGATATAAATTTGGTTCCATCTGAAATATATTTTTCACAATATGATTGATTAAACTTGTCATTTTCAACCATGAACCCTTGGTCCTTTAGGGGTTACATTTTAGTTGAGGTTAATGAAAAATGATGAATCCTTGGACCGAGATGAGCGCTTACTATATCGACAAAGTGTTGAATGTACTAGAGACGGGATCGATTTGGGTGGATTTTTTGAGATTTTATTAATGTTTTTTTCTTACTGGTGGGTTTCAGTGAGAGTGTTGCACTACTCCCCGAGGAGGACACTAGTCGACATAGGAGAGGTGTTTTTGTGGTTGATGGCCGTGGGCACTATTTTGAGTGCCTCATTCTGGTCGGCCTGGACTGCTAAGGAAGCTGCGCAAGAACACTACAAACGCATGAAGGTATGAAGCGTCCGACTTATAAACTACTTTACCTGCACCCTCAATTTATTATGGGATTGATGAATATTGTTGTGCGATGACGTTGATGTACCTTGAAGATGCTATTTTTTCTCCTTTTTTGGCTGTTGTAAGTAAGAACATGAAATATTCTCCTCACACCAGCATAATTCCTTCGTATCTCAGCAGGCACGACCGGAGCTTCCAGCTGAGAGTTTTGTGGAAGTGGGAGATCCTGAGAAGGAGGACAAGGATGGCGTGATTGACATCACTGTGGTCTCAGCGGTGCTCTTTTTGTTGTTGGCTTCAGGCTTTTTGATGCTTCTCTATTTCTACATGTCGGCTTGGTTTATGCGGGTGTTGGTTATTCTTTTCTGCTTCGGCGGCTTTGAGGTGAGACACATGAACCGTCTTGTTTTTTGTGTTCCTCGTCATGCTCTGTTTCTACTTTCTTCTCTGTTCAAATTCTGACTGCATTTGCACATGATGTGTGTTTCAAGAGAGCATCAATGAACTATCTTTTAACTTGTGGTGTCAAATTGTATTGTTATTCTAGGGTTTGCAGACATGCCTGGTGTCCCTTCTATGCAGGTACTTGACCTCTTCTACATCGATTTCGAAATTCTCGCTTTTTTTTCCGGAAGTTTATCATTGCAGATGCATTTTTCACCTCGTTTCTCAGTAAATAAAATCATTCTGCATAATTGCCCTCACAGGTGGTTTCCGACGGCAGGCGCAACCTTCATCAACGTGCCCATTCTAGGAGCAGTGTCTGTTCTCGCTTTGTGTCTTTCGCCCTTTTGCGTGACGTTTTCTGTTGTTTGGGGCGTCTACCGTATGAACTCCTACGCCTGGATAGGCCAGGACATTCTCGTAAGTTTTCTGCTATAGTCTCATTTGTATTGCTCAGTAATGTGCTTTTGTGCAACATGACTCTGGATGAACACTGGACATACCAGAATCATTTTTTTGCCTGTTTATTTTAAGGAATTTCCTGTTTAAGCCTCCCATTATGTTTATTAGTTGCTCTTGGAGGTGACGTTTAGAATTAAATTTGTAGAGCTTCCATGTCTATTATTTGAAAATTTTCCGGACCATCAATCCGTTGAAGATGTTTACTGTTTTTGATCGGATCTCATTCACCAGAGATAGATTCTTCAACCTGCAAGCTCTTATTGTGTAAAGGCTGTACCTTTGAGAGGTCCAAGGAATTCCTTGCATCAGCAAGTAGAGCCTGATTAGGGAAGAAGAGACACACTGATGAAGTGTCGCTTTTGTTATCCAGGGAATAGCGCTCATTCTCACAGTTCTTCAGATTGTCCGATTGCCAAACATCAAGGTAAGTTGCTTGAAAACCAATAATGAGGCCTCCATCAAGAAAACTTGAAGCCAGGATCAATTAGCAAAATTGCATGTGCACTTCAATTGTGATTTTTTGGTAAACTGTCCACTTGTTTTTGCTTGGAGTAAATCAATTGCAGAGGATTTTGCTACAGAAACTTAATTCAGGTCTCTGCTCATGGCCTTGGCTGAACCTTGCAGAATGTCTACTTTGACACAGTGAATTCACTTGTGAACTCTTGCTTTTGTGCACAGGTTGCCACAATACTATTGAGCTGTGCATTCCTTTATGATGTTTTCTGGGTGTTCATCTCGCCGTCATTTTTCCACGAGAGTGTGATGATTGTGGTAAGTGTCTTTTTCTCTAAATCTGCATTCCCAAACTGAACCTAGAAACCATAACCATCATTTGGGAGCGTCTTGCTGACGTGCTGCATTGGGATTGGTCACTTGGGCAATGTCTCCCTTCATTGAGCTTTTCAAGCCCATGGTTTCTGTCTATTCACTTTGCGGATCTGAGAATCTCTGTTCATTTATCCCATGGATTTGGAAACATTTTTCCATCTACAAGACGGATACAAAAACATCATCCATTTAGAAGAGGGGAATGAGTTAGCTTGGTGCTCCCAAATGTTTGGAGCAGGTTACCCAAAAATAGTCTTGTCACTACACTTCATGACTATTCGTGGTAACCCTACGCTAGACATTGGTTACCTAGTCCACAGATACAAGCGGCTACAGTAATCGCAAGTGAGTGTTCCCGAGATACAAATGTCAAATCACCTCACGTCATTCTTTCACTGATTGAAAAACTCAAAAAGTGTATTTGACTACCACTATTTTGTAACCATATGTCATGATCCTTTTAAAGCACAAGAAATGAGGAGTGAATGAGTCCCAACATGCTACTATTGCTTTTTTAACATGTTTCATTTGCATTGGGCTCCATAACTTCCTACATTTTGAACCATTGCTTAGTCTCTCCCCCTGGGGTAGAGACAAAAATTCCTTGAATTTGCGTTATCCACTAAAGTACACAAGTGGCCGTGACAGTAAGAAATGAGGTCGTAGATACTTTTGCAGGCTGATGCTGTGCTACTGCTAGATGTGGCTTATATTGGACATTTTCCGTGATCTTTATGAACTGTGTACTGTTGAAGAAGAGTTCTTGGTGCACACATTTCACTTAAGTTCCCATTGGCCTTCTGGAATGCAGGTAGCACGGGGTGATAAAAGTGATGGGGAAGGGATACCTATGCTTTTGAAGATCCCAAGGTTGTATGATCCTTGGGGAGGTTACAGTATCATTGGCTTTGGTGACATTCTTCTGCCAGGGTTGCTTGTTTCCTTCTGCCTACGGTACGTGGTACAACTTTTTTTTTCCCAGTGTAATGTTTGTCAATGCATTGTATGATTTTTGAGTCACATGCTGAGACATCCTCTATGGATTCTTTGCGAAAGTTACACAAAAATATGAGGGTTGAGGCACTCTCTACCCCAATATCCTTAGTGAGGTCCACACTAATTTTCAAGACAAGTGCTTGAGTTTGTATGGTGAAACGATGGGAGTCATGCGCCGGCCTAGACTAATTGTTGAATAAAAAGTCTAGAAGATTCTTAAAAAGTTGTTACTGATAAATGTTATTGGTTCCAGGTATGACTGGACAGCAAGAAAGAGTTTGTACAGGGGCTACTTTTTATGGGCCACAGTTGGTTATGGACTAGGTACATTTTCAGCTGTCATGGCTCACTGTGGTTACGCGGTCAAAATTATCGCAATGGTGACTGGGGAATATTTTGAAACCTGCTTGTCCTTTTGTTTATATGTGTATGATGAAAGTGCAAATCTTGTCCAAAACCTTTTTTGACGACTTCTAGTGTCCATTTATGTGACAGATCTTGTACAAATGATGTGCATACTCATCTCTGGTTGATCTTTTTGGTGGGAATTTCAGGCTTGTTTCTGACGTATGTTGCACTGAATGCCATGCATGGCAGTGGGCAACCTGCCCTTTTGTACATCGTGCCTTGTACTCTAGGTATGTCCCTCTAACCACATGGGAATACAATTCGTCACGCGTTTTCATTTATTTTGAATTACTTTTATGAAATCTAGTTCTGCCTTTATCTGCCACCAGTTTCTTTGGATTCATCAGAGCTATAAAATGGTTGTAAACTTGTTCTCAGAACTTGAACAAATTGTTGACTACAAAACTTGTGTATGTGCAAGCAGGCACAGTGTTGGCACTTGGATGGTGGCAAGGAGAATTAAAATCTCTGTGGTACAAAGGGGATTCCCTTGATCCGTTTTCTATTGATAGTTTAGTTCGTAGCCCTACTGATTAGTGCAAATTCATAGCAAAATGTAATCTAGTTTGTTACTTTGTTAGGTTTAGGAAAGCCACGGTGAATGGATCCAGGAGAACTTGCATACTTGGGTTTGCTTCAACTGATTGTGCTCAACATTATAATTTTTGATTTGAACTTTTTATAGTGCATAGATAAAGTGTATATTTGATCTTATTTTTTTGATTTGAACTTTTTATAGTGCATAGATAAAGTGTATATTTGATCTTATTTTTTTGATTTTACATAATGATTCAAATGAAATTGAGCACTTCTAAATTTTGGATTTGAGATGTTATTTTAATGATGGACTCTAATAAATATTCCCTCCTACCCATAATACCTTAGCACTTTGGTTTTTAATGTCCAAAATTACATCAAAGTAATCTTCAAATGTCTATAGCACACAAACCACTTTGAGTTAGGGCCTCTTTACACTACAATAGAGGCGAGAAGTCGTGAGGAGAAAAATTTCATCCAATGAGAAATTGGTCTTTCAGTTTCTAAGCCTCCCATTGGTTGAAATTTGTCTCCTAACGCTTCTTGCCTCTAGTGTAAAGAGGCGCTTAGACTGCGTTTAGTAAAAAACGTGTAGCAAAAAATAACATGTTGTGTAATGAATTGTTGCAATGTATAAATCAACACAAGTAGAAAGACAAGAAAATCACTTTGATGTATTACACTGTTACTTTTTGGCTATTAATAAAACTACATAAATCATGATGAATTTTTACAACCATGGATTTGTTACATCTATAGTGATTATTATTACACCCATTATCTTGTTTACTTGTAGAGCCACAATAAGTTTGGGGTTTTTTACAAATCTTGTGATCAATTTTTGTATGTACTATCCAAATTAGTCAGAGAATATAATAATAAAATATTTTTATTTTATTTAGATGATAATATTTTATTTTTCAAAAAACCAAAAAATAGTGATATCACAATATATTCATATCTGACATGGTAAATTTATAGTAATTTGAATTAAAAAAATTAGTATAGGCCACACTATACCTACATTACCACAATTATTACGCGTTACCACACTTCGACTCAGACTATCTTCTAATTTCACAATTAATCCAAGTTTTTGTTACTAGTCTAAGTTGGACTAAACAAGATAATGGGTTTATTGGTTGTGAAACAAGGAAATTAAATCCTATGCAGAGTGAGGGTCCTTGTATATTGTATTATCCTAGAATTAATCCTTTAATGTCTCGATTCAACAGTGATTTCAAAGATGTGTTCTAATGTTTGATGAAAAACAAAAATGGAGTTAATATACAAAGCTAAATTGTAAATGTCAATGTGAAGATAACATTTGTACAATTGGATTTATCATTTTTTTAATTAACAAATTATAATTGATTTTTCAAGATTTTTTTAAAATTCAATTAAAAATCCCAAATTAACCAAAAAAAATTAAAAATTGTTGTAATGAAACTAGAATAATATATACTACAAGAGTTGAGAGTTGTCTTCTTGGCTACACTATTAGGAGTGATGGTCTATGTATGTTTTTTGTGCTTCGTGTTTATGAATATTTCTTGTGTATGTTTTTTTATACAAATCAAGTTGACAAGAAGGAATAGTAAACCAGAATTCAATTTTGAATTTCTTTGATGGTTTGCCTTGTTGCTTGCTTTTGAGATTTGTCTATTTGATTTGAGTTTGAATATGTGGTTTTTGTAAGAAAGATTAATTTGTACATAATGGTTGATATTGGTAGTTTTATTGATTGATTATATATGAATGTGTGATTGTTCAATTGACTAGGAACTTGTTACACAGTCAATTCGAACTTTAGTAATTATTGTACAGATTAAATGAGTGATGAGTGTCCATTTGATTTTAGTGCACAACCATGGTTTGAGTGATACAAATTGCAAAATATGTGTAAAGTTTGTCAAATGATATTTTGAGTATAGTTGCTTAGTTTAGTCAAATTGACTTGTGTAAAATTGCAATTGGAATACTGATGAATTATCATAAAAGAACAAATTAGAAAGCCTCAACCTTTGTCCATTTGAGCATTTTTGAGTGTTCATAATAGATCATTCATGTTACACAATTACAATAACAACATGGTAGATTGAGAATGGATTTAGTCTACTTGATTTATAGCAAATAAACATGTTGTAAATGTAAAAGAATGAACTGAACATATTACTTCCCTTTCTATTCGACTCATGTTCAAAATGTCATGTAGGGCATTTACAGAATAGTAATAAAAGCATTGAGCAATATAGATCGAGATTTACTTCTAATAATAACTCTATACTTTTTCAATTTGATAATCCAATTGTGAAACAACAAAAATTGAAAAATTATTTAGAAAATTTAACTGAAAATTATCAATTTTTTTTGGTAAATTATACATTTCATCAATTTTATTTAGCAAAAAAATTAGTTTTTTTTATCTTCCTGGCAAAAAACGACTTTTTTACCTATTCCATGGCAAGTTGATACTTTAAAATCAACTCTGTATAAACCTATTCCACTTAAATCAAGACTTTTTTCTTCAAAAGGAATTTTGTTAATAGGTTCATTAGAAACTGAACGCTCTTATTTGGTTAAAATCCTAACAACAAATTCTTTTGTTCCTTTAATAAAATATTTATAAATAAAATTTTATATAACAAACCTGATATTATAACTGAGAGTTGGATGAACATTTTAATGGAAAGTTTACGTTTTAGTTGAGCCATTTTAAGGTATCAATAACTAAAATAATGTGCATGTGTTGGTGCATAATAAATGGAAATTGTCAAATTGACTTATAAAATGTATGTATGTTTGAGAGATATAGCAAATGATGTATAAGTTAGAAGTATTGATGATAGAAAAATTAAAACATATAGTGACATGTGTGTGTAAGGAGTGAGACCAAGGAAGTTTAACATTTAGTAAAAGGGACTGGAATGGTTGAAGCTTAATGTAGTAAAATTAATTTTCAACTAAATTAAAATTAATTATAAGATACTAAATTAATTCGTTCACATGGAAGTAAGGTTAAATTTTCAATAGGATGTTAGGTCTTAGCCTAGATTTTCTCAATTGGATTTTGAAAATGACAAATAAAACCCCTGTTTAAAATCAATAGGTAGAATTGTAGAACCAGTTATCATTCAATATTGGGTTGATTCAGCAAGCTTTAAATACTCCTACTACTTCCTCTTACAATGGGTTGCAATTCGTCATCTTCTTTTCCCATATTCGGAGTCCTTGTGTTGTCAGCAGGTTCAATCCTGTCTCTGCAACATCATTTCTTCAATTGGAAAGGTAGTTGATATTTCAACATTCTCCTACCTTCCATCTCCTTCTAATTCAACTCTTAAAATCCCTACCAATTATTTTCACAATTCAGGTTTTTATGTTTAAATCTATCGATGTCACTTCACATAACACTCTCTGATTCTATCTTTCACCCACTTATTTTCACAAATCACAATTGGTCCCTTGATTTTTAATTTGATCACCAATAGCAAAATTCAACACACTATCTCTCAATAATGTCAGCATAGATCATTGTATATCAATTGATTCTCTCTTTCAATCTATAATTTCCAATCGGCTCGTTCCTGATTGTTCCCATTGTTCTAGTGTATCCCAATCACATCAAATTTTCTCAACTATTAGTTTAACTAAAGTATTCATATTACATCAGTCTATCATTCTAATCATTTTATTAAAATTCTTTTCAACTTCCACTTCTAGTACTACATCAAAGCAATTGGTTTTCCTTTTCCAATGCATTCAAATTATTTATTTTCTTATAAAATTATTTTATATTCACTCACATTGTTTACTTATCAATTGGATTGTTCGTTCTCCAATTGCTTTTTCTTACTTTCAATTTTGTCTCTCTCTTCTTTCGTCCAATTTCTCACCACTATCACTCTCACTCTCTTAATTGGCCTCACTCTTTATTTTTCTATCTTATAATTTTTTTTTGCATTACTCAATCACTACATTCTTCCATTCAGTTTTCCAATTATTTCTTTCAATCACTCCAATCAACAATTCTCAATTTCCACACAAAATACAATTCCACAATTTCACACAACTCAACATTGATTTCACACATCACACTTTTAATTTCCAGTTCTTTATTAAACAACCAAAACAATTTTCACGATTGATTTATTTCCTCATATGGAAGGAGTTCCGATTTTCTCATATGGACACTAAAAAACTCAATTGGCATTCACAATGAATTCCAATTGGCCACAACAACCCGTTATAACTATCCAACCACTAAAACCTATTGGAATCCTAATAAAAAAACTAGATTATAAACCTATTGGTGCTTTGACTCTATTTACATTATAAACATATAATCCAATTAGTAAAACTCCTTATTTACACTACAAACTGGGCAATTGAAAAAATAAGGAAATAAAAAGACTCCACACAGTCCCAGCCTCATCTATTTGTATCCCCACAAACACTATTTCTTTATAGGCGTCTCTGAACTTTACCCTCTTGTTAACAACTTCAAACCTATAGAAAGGAGTTTACCATTTCTAAATGAAACGTCATAGGGAATTGAAAAATAAAAACAATTGGATGTCCATTAGAGAGGCATCTAGTATACCGGTTGAATAGTTCCTTTCTTAAACTCCAATTGGTTATCGGCCTCACATTTTAGTGAGAGTTTCCTCCAATTTCTTCGCTCTATCTTCAAACTGCCATCACGGTCTTTATTTAAGAAAGATTCCATGGCCCCCTTCTGATTGAAGTTTCGTTGGCCCCCTTCCGTTTTCTTGTCCTCGATGAAGTTGTTATGCATTCTTTACAATAACTGAATCATAAACATCAATCCCAACAACAACCTCATTTTACAACAACAATTGTAATGTAGCTTGCAATACAGCTCTCCATCTTGCAGCATCCCGCCTTCCAATCGGGAAGCAATGATCATCTTGAAAAACTAATACCAATCAGCAGAGGCTTTACAAAATATAATAGCCCTGAAGCACACGAGATCCCAATGGTTATTGTTTTCAATCCAAAACCGTGTATAAGAACATACACATGCTTTCCAATCGGTCCATGTTCCTCGATTGATAAGCTAATTGTACCATACCGTGTCCAATTATGCATCAGCTCAAATATCACAAAGATTTAGAACAAGATCTCACTTGTAATCAGTCAGAGTATGCAGCTTTAATCACAGGTCTAGAAGTAGCTAGAAACAAAGGAATCACCCGCCTGACCGTGTCTGGAGACTCGCAGTTAGTTTACAAACAAGTAGCGGTTGACTGGCAAGTCAAGTCCGGAAATCTAATTTTATATCATCAGGCTGTAGAGAATCTGAAGTCACAATTTGAATCATTCAACATCTTGCATATTCCCAAGAGTCAAAATACGATGGCAGATGAGTTGTCAAAGTTTCGTAAACACAAATGCTAAGATATATGGATGTTAAATACAACCAATCATGTATATTTCCTAGGACACTCGGGGTGTCAATGTGTCATTCAAATGTTCAACATAAAGAAGCTTCAAATCAAACGAAAGTCAAAGAGGTAGTCACGAGAAACCAAGGTTGCTACACGAGGCGAGCGAACATGGTGATGATACCAGCTTTCGATGGAACCAACAAGGCTAATCCAAATAACTTCTTACGCCAATTCAAGCGGGCGTGTATGGTGAACGGAGAGAGAGACGAGTCAGCGTGGTTGGAGATGTTGCTAATCCACCTCGACAACGAAGCATCCTGGTGGTACGACGCTCAATCCTTAGAGGTAAAGGCCAGTTGGTCGCTACGTCTTAGATGCACCTCTTTACCGCAGCAGCCTCTAACCACTTAGTCAAGTAATATGTTGCCACGATCAGGTATTTGTTCTGTCTTGCCGTCTTCGGGAGAGCTCCGACAAAATCGAGACCCCATCTCTTGAAAGCGCCGGTAGGAAAGATAGAGTGTAGCTCGGTGTATGCAAATGTTCTTCTCCCGTATGCCTGGCACGCCACTTGTACCTACATTTAGGAGTAGGACATCAATCGGGATTTTGCTCTACTAGATTTGGTAAAATTCTATAATTGAGCCTCAAATTATGTTCAAATTTGCTTAGTACCTCTATGAATTTGTTCAATGCCGATTGTTCATTATTATAATCTTTCCCTATCCACAACAAAGCCTCCCAATGCAGCACATCGGACCAATCAGAGACGGCAAAGAACAAGTTATCTCCCATTTTCCCAAAAATAATTATTTGAAGAGCTTGTGGTTAGTTTGGGGCTCGAATTATCCAAATCTCATAGTAAACCTACAACTAGTTCAGATGTATTTTTTCAATCGTATTTATTCTTAAACATAGCAAGGGAGGATAACTCAAGCGACAACAAGTGGAAGAAAGACTTAGCTTTAATTTGATCATTTTTTCCAATCGAATCTTTATATGGCGATGCCTGTAGAAATATTCACTAGGGTGAATATCAGTGAATCCAGTATGCACCACTTTTTTTTTTTTATCCTTGATCATCTAAAGTAGCCATTCCTCCACTTGAGACTCCACCAATAAGCGTTATAATGTAACAAGGCCATATTTGTTATATTGAGACTTTTCAGTCTTATTTTTATATTCAACATGAAGATGAACCGTTTTATCTCTTTATTAGTATTTTTTATAAATAGGTAAGAACATCAACTTTTAGAATTTCATTCTATTTGAGCAATATATTTTTTGACCTTTCAATTACTAATTTTTAAATGAATTTTGAATAACTAGCATTCTTGTCTCAAAAGCTTTGAAACATCTCAATATAACGAATATGGCCTTTAACATGTCATTCCTCAATTGGGCAATCTTTCCATTTATTTACCAAAGTGGTTGCCACCAATGCTGTCTATGTTGTACAATTGGAATCTTAAATCTTCTCGTAATACTCCTTTCCCAATTGGTGTCGTGTTGCTTGTACGTCTTCCATATGGCAATAATATTGTAAAAGTCTCACTCCCAAATCACCAATCAGTCAATAGGCAACTATCCAACCTTCCATATTTAAATCGCCTTTCACCAAGATCTCTACCAATAAAGGAAAAAATCTACTACCAATTGCCAAACTCGCTAAAAATCTTGAGTAGAAAGACATTGTTTAACTCCCAAATTGGAAATTAAGAAAAATACTTAACAGTCATAGATATAGACTTGCTCCAGACTATAAGAAGTTGGCAAATAAGGAGATAATGCCAATAGGTCTTCAGCAAAAATTCCCTTGGTTTACTGATCAATAGATGGTGTAGTTGGATCTTGGTCTTCTATCACGTCTTTTCTCTGTTTTTGCCGCTCAACCAATTGATCTTGTCATATAGGTGTCTCATTTTGTAAAATAATATTGTCACGTTCCAATTGGTGGATTTGATCTTGTAATTGAGTGTGTAATGCCTCAATCGTATCAATAGAGTGTTAACTGCCACGTAATGCTCCTTGCCCTTCCCTCTCCAAAATTTCCTACTTCATTAATTGAGCCATGTTATCCTCCAATTTTTTTTGCAATTGTAATGCCATTTGAGTCTGCTCCATCCTCATTGTTTGCTCCATCTCAAAAATTTGCTATAATTGGGTTCTTTTGATTGTCTCCTTTTTTCTAAATCAAACCATTTCTACGTGCAGTTGTTGGTGTTGTATTTGGAGGGTTACAAAATCTTCAAATATAGTGGGGTGTGCTCATAGCAACTCCAAATGCCAAGCCTCCATTGCCAATCTCCTATAATACTTTGGTTGCAACAAGACAATAGATGTTGGTGCTCCCAACCGACTGGTAGGTTCAAAAATCTCTTTTTTGACCATACTACCCTCAATTGTTGAGTCAACTACTAAAAGTTTAGAAAGATAATACCCCCCAAAGAAAATGTTTTGTGAATCCAGTGGGTTGATCTTCACATGTTCTAACGATTGATGTAGTCTTCTAGCAAAGTGTTTTGTCCAATTGATCACAGTTCCAAAGCAAAACACAGTTACTGCTAGTGCTAATGCTCTTCTCTGTATTGAATTAGGGTCCATTTCGAAAAGAACCATTGTTGCACAAAATCACTTAATTATTGCCACTCCTTCAACACACACTTAGAAATTAGTTGTAAGAATCCTTCCTCTTGGCTCTTAGGCATCACCATGGTTGGTAACCTCGTTGGTAATAAGTAGTTGTCTTCAATTGGGTACTCCTCCTCTTTCAAGTTGGAATAAGAGACTCCCTCATTGGATAACTTGAGTGTCCTCTTCACTGCCTCTGTTGTAAACTCCCATTTCTTGCCTTGTACAAAACCAATTTTTGTAGTCAATTGATATTGATCAACAAATTCTACTTCCAATTGATCTTATACTGAGTAGTGGACCAAACAAAAAGACACAAACTCCAGCAATTTGGCAGCTACGACCTTCTATACAATAATTGATTCACAAATTGTTGGTTTTGTGTATTCAATATTGGCCAAGGTGTAGAGTGAATCCTAAAAATGGGTAGCACATTTCCAATTACTCCACTCTTTGTTGCGCCTACTAAAGTCTCTCCTTCAATCTTGGGTTTCTTCCACAATCAGACAAAATCGACCATTGTACAATCGGTCCTAGGTGGTATTTCCTTTACAAATGCAATATTGTCATTGGACTCACTCCCTTCCTTCACCATGACATGCAATCGAACGTCCAAAAACTCCAATCGGTTCCAAAAACTCCAAACCCTACTCTTCAAACCCCACGTCTACCAATTTGCAACTACTACACTTGGTCTACACTCTCCCACAATTGGTGATTAACTACAAACCTCTACTCCTACCAATTCTGTTGTGATCTCCACAATTGGAAATGGCACTAGCTATTGGTGATTCCTTCTTTCTTCCTTCGCCATGCGTCACTTTTCACCTAATTGGTCATTTTCCAATAGTACAAAGCATCTTCTCAATTGGTAGATCTCAAATCACTTCATACGTGCCATGAGTTTGTGTTTTTAAATTTTTTAAATTTTTTAAATTTTATTATTATTATTCTTTTCTTTTCCTTTTCTTGTTTCTTTTTTCTTTTAAAAAATCTATTTATTTTAAATAGTAAACAAAGTTCTTACACGTTTTAAGTAAATTATTAAAAGACTCATAATTTTTATTTTTATTTTTTGATTTCCAATTTTTGATTTATTTTATTTTTGAATAATTTTTTATTATTATTTTAAATTTTAATCATTTATTGTCTAATAGATGTTTTGTTTTATTTTATTTCTATATGTATATATTCTTTTTTTTTTGTTTTGTTTTTTTTTTTTAATTTTTAATTTTTGTAATATCGTATGGCCAACTATGTGAATCATCTATCATTAGAGTTATAGACAATTGAAGTAATTTTATGAAATCCATGTATGATAAAATGGTGATGTTGTTGTAGTGTTTATATTTAAAAAAAATTAAGGTACACAAAATTATAAGAAGTGTATGATATAATAATCAAATAACATGATAAGGAGAAAAAATGGAATAGTGCCATGAACATTATTTAAAAGACTGAAGTGGAAGATCTATACAAGATAAAAATTATTTCTTTTCCTTAATCACAATAACATAGTTTAAAGTAAATTTGAATTCTTGTGCTCAATTGATAATTAGAATTAACCCCTAAATGACCCTTGCTTTCATGGCATAGCAGCCTTCACCAAAAGAGGCCCATATGAGTCATTTTATAATAAAAATTAGAAAAGTGATTTCGAAAATCTGATCGTGCAAATCCGTGGGTAGGTTACTCATGGTGGTGTGGAAAAAATATTGAATCATATGACCTAGTATAGGTCATGGAGATTGATAAATTTATGCGTACGTGGACAGGTTTTTTTTGAAGATTCCGTGTTTGGATTAGATATTTGTATTTTTTTTTAAATGTTCCCGATACCCAATTGGGGTGAAAATTGGAGTGATGCATTGTTGGATTATATGCCCCATGCTCCAAAAGAAATTTTTGAAAAAAATATCCTACATAGTCCTACTCAATCTTGTTTGTTGATGTATGGCTAGAAGTACAAGTCTTGTACAAGTCTTGCAAGTGTGTCTTGTATAATTTGTGGATATTGATAGGAAAGTGCATTCAAAAATTTGGTCGGTGGAGCTCATACTTGTGCTGCTTTCTACACATGGTCAAAAAATCAAAGTGATCAGAGTCGGTTTGTGCAACATCGAGGTACTCGTTCAGAGTGGGTGTGACATTTTGGGAAAGGAGTTGCACAGTAATGGATTTAGGGTGTTGGAGCACGGGTACAAGACATGTAAAGAACATACATATCATAATACATGGTGCTACATAGTGACTATCAATTTGACCGATGTCTATTGAACCCATGGATACTTGAATCGTGTTCATTTGATACAATGTTCAAGATACTACTCCCTCCGTCCCAAAGTTATTGTCATGTTTGAAAGTCATGTTTGAAAGTGCTTTTTTAAGTAGGTCAAAAAAATACTTCCTTGTGGCTAATTTTATTTAGGTTGCAATGAACACAAGCAATGTTCTTCAATCATTCTAGTGACATAATTTGGAACCTTTTTTTAATCTTGTTTCTTACAATATGATCAATTAAATTGGCTCAAAGAAATACCAAGCAAACAAGTTGGACCATAACTCTGGGACGGAGGGAGTATAAAAGAGGGTCTCACTTTGATGTCAATTCAACCTTAGAATAAGAAGGAACTATCATACATATGTATCAATGCATTCATGGGGTTTGGACTTATAAGTGACTTTAGCTACTAAACGTTACATGCTTAAATCTTTCCTACCAATGAACCTTATTAGAAAAGCTTATAAAGGAGAGAATACCTCTTTGAACTTTTCTGTACTACACTAAGTTCTATACTTGCTTAGACTAATTGACCGAGTTTAAACACTTTCATTGTTGAATTTAAGATATGTTTGTTATCTAATTATTATGGTGGATTTGGTTATTTGGTGTGGTCAACTGAGTCAATCCACTTCATAATTTCCACAATTAAACAAATAAATAAGAACTATGGTCCTCTTTTGAGGCCGACATGAATAAATTGTTTGTTTGTCTTGACAATGAGTGAGTGCCCACTAAACAAAGAGCCATTGGTGCAAGACTACTCCCTCCTTTTGAGAATAGACACTTTATTTTCCTTAAGTACTTCTACATGTAGATTGATTTTGTTGTATGCTAAGCTAAATATTGAATTAATTAATTTTATTAAGAGATGAAGAATTTCTTTGTAAAGTGTGTAAATGGTAGCAACACCTATTTGCAACCATTTAGCCCCTAAACGTGCTCACCCCTCTCCAAATTTTGCAATTTTGCAAAGATGCATTATAAAATGCAACTAAGAGGGATATTTTGAACTTTATGTATGAATAAAAGTTGTAGATTATAAATTTTAGATTCTAACCATATAGTTAGATATACAACTATCGTCACCAATATTTTGTATAAAATTTGAAACATGAAATTCAAAAATATTTTGTGATTCAACTATAAATGAGATATTGACATTTGTAGATAATTCTTTTGTGATCAATTGAAATGTAATACTCTAAATGTAGTGATTTTTGGAGATTTTTTGGTTGCTAAATTTTACGATTTTATTTTTCCAAAAGTGCCTTTAGACTAAAATCTTTGAAATGTTTGGTGAATCACTACAACATGAAATGAGGCATACAAATTTCACAAATCATCCCCTTTCTAATCGGATCAAACATGCATAAAGCTAACTTTCCATAAAATATATTATAAAAATTTCATGCTACCAAAAAATCACCACGGATGAGAAAACGAGAAGTGATTTTGTACATCAAGCGTTTTTCTTTTGTCTGGTTGGACATCTAGGAACACCCAATGCCCTATTTTTGCACTTCGCCAAGTGCAATCATTCATGAGAAAATTTGGCTCAAAAACATTTTGTCTAAAAAGTTCTCTAAAAAACAACGATTTTTGTTTATTTTGCAATCACTTACATTGTAAACAATCAATTCTTTTATTTATTTATTATCCTTATCTTTATCTTTTCTTTTATCTTATCTTTTATCCTTCCTCCTATATATACGAGTGGAAGAGAGAGAGAGGAAGAGTGAGAGTGAGAGTGAGAGTGAGAGTGAGAGAGAGAGGAGAAAGACAGGGAGGAGAGAATCACAAAGGGTCCGCACGCACGGACCCTTCTGCCGCAAAAGCCTTAAAATCCGGAAGAAAAAAAAAACTTTTTTTTTCCGCCGCCATTAGGGTTTCAGCCACCTTGAACTGAAGAAGAAAACCAAAAATAAATAAATAAAAATAAAAGAAAATAAAAGAAAAGATAAAAGAAACGATAAGGATAAGGATAATAAATAAATAAAAGAGTTTTTTGTTTACAATGTAATCGATTGTAGAAAAGACAAAAATCGCTATTTTTTAGAGAATTTTTTATACAATATTTTTATTGCGCCCGAGGGCCAAATGCATGATTATATAGCCAAGTGCATAAATTGGGAATTGTGTGTTTAGGGGTTGAGCCCTAAATGTCACAGCGTTCAAAAACTGAACAACTAACAGATTCAAACCCTTCTCACGTTCTCATCAATGCTTGGATGAAAGTCATCCAACTTTTTGGAGATTCTTCACCAAGTTGTTGTCTTATCTAACGGTTGGATTTAGTCATACTTGATTACATATTTTCTAAAATTACAAATGTAGAAGTGTGTCAAGTCATTGACCAAGCCAAAATTGCATTAAGTGTAGTTCAAAAGTGGCCTTGCAAAAATGAGGTTATAGATTTAAGAAACACAAAAATTTCAAAGAATCACCACGTTTAAGAGTATCTCATTTCAAATTCATTTTAACAAATTTTACTCAAATGATATTAAAATTTTGTTTGTAATCGAATTTAGAAGGAATTTTTAATTTCAACTTCCAAAATTTCCAATTAAATATTGGTGATAATATTAGTGAATCAAACCGTACGGATGGAATCTAAAATTCAAAATCTAGAACTTTCTTTCATATATCAATTCCAAAATATTCTTCGAAATAGTACTTTATGATGATTTCTCTCAAATTGTCAATTCCAGGGACACCATGGTATGTTTAGGGATTAAGTAGATCAAGGTACCCGAAACCAGTTCTTAGAAATAAGAAATTGTGAGTTTGTATTTTCAAGTTGAATCCGTCAACACACAAATTGGAAATTCTTTGACAATGGAAGATTAAACTCAAAGTATCTTCAATCAATTATGTCAGGTTCACTTTTCAAAACACTTGTCTATTAATCATTTTTTAATTCTAGCTAAATTTGAGAAAGGCCAACATTTTTTGAAAAATGGGGATTTCACAAAAATCACCTAAAGGATAAAATATTGAGCTTTTGAGTGGCATTGTCCATGGGATGCCTATGTACTCAAAAGGGAAGGCCTCGATACAACAATATTACTGAGATTTTAGTTTTCATTTAGAAAACAAATGAGCAAACAAAGAATCTAGTTTGTTTAGGACCACCTTTCATATATAGTTCATCTATCCATTGGTAATCTTTCTCTGCATGGATAAAAAGCATACCTCACCCTCCGTGAAAAAGTGAACTTGCTAAAAATAGTCATTTGAAACCTATATTATCGAATGCAGTAAAACAATAAAACTTGATTTTTAAGCAATTTATGAAAGTCACCTCAAATTTTATTTTTAGTCAATTTAGTTTTTCCACAGAGGGTGAGGTATATGATGTGTGCAACTTATCCGACATCGTATGAATCTACCAATTGTACAACAAAAGTATTGTAGACATAACCTATTGTAGACATAGCATGATAAATGTTAAACCAAATCATTTCAATCAACCAATCACATTTACATACACATAGGGATATGCAAAGCACTTCATTCCTGAAACATATTATGTCATAATTTTACACACGCTTATATGGATATGACATTCCACAAGTAGACTACTAGTTTCTTTAGGCTTGCAAGGTTAAGTCATAAACATACTGTGTATTTGAAACAATGCTCACTCACTTTTGTCTTATTTTCAAAAATCAACAAAGCCTTCACAAATGCCTCCAGTAAGATATCGAGACTCGGAGTTGAAGCTCATTGTTTGGCAAGTCAAATACTACACGGTTCCCCATGAGACACAAAACGACTAATATCAAGTCCACACATCCAACAACAACCACCATCTCATAAAAACGAATTTGTCGCTTGAACAATCATAGAGATGGAGTTCCTCTCTTCTCGCATCATTTATTGGTCTAAACTTGTCATGCATATCTATGATTAGGATTTTATTTAAACAATTCCACGTGTTTTGTAGTTTTGCTTTTGACATATAGAGCTTGTACTTGCAAGAATAAATATTTTGAAAATCACAATAGAAATTGAACAATGTGCATTCAATGATCATTACCTAGGGCTAATGACTGAAAGACCAAGGATTCATGATTTTAAAGTGACAAATTCAATTAATGAAAATATATTTCCATTGAATAGCTCAAAAATGGGTGAGTGAACCATAGTTTGAGTGAATAGTGACATTAATCCTCAAAAAAGAACGTGTGTCGAGCACTAAAAAAAACTGTAGATGCAAACTTTGTAAGCACCAAAATCGGTGCTAAAAAACTTCTCACCCAAGTTTCTATTATTCACCTTCACACATGAAGAAGGTAATTGCTAGCCCCTTTTCTGACAATAGATTCTCGCTATATATATACCTAAACCGTCCCCACTCACCAATTTTTTTAATTTCCTAGAACTTCTCTCAATAGTTTTCGTTTCTCCAAATTTTAGTCAAACTAAGGCCCACTCAACCGTTTCGTTTACGGATAACTCTAATAGGACCAAGTTTTATATGGAATCAATGAAAACCATTGCATGAGTTGAAATGTGCACATAGGAAGTGCTTAAGATAGGAAAGACATGAAGCCCAATTTGGGTTTCTTTGTCCTCTAAGGGTAAAATACCCAAATCAATGTAATATTTCAATCACCTTATTTTCAACCCATAAGTTACTTGACAGAATTATCAATATAGTTTCTGAATCCATTGTAATAAGTTTATTCTTTATTTGTTATTTCCTTAAAAGCCTTTGTCATGGGGACTATCAAATTCGAAGCAGTTGAAGATTTTGTCAAACCAACCAACCGACTAGGATATCCAAATTGTTTTTTTTTTTTTCTCCAATTTTCTTTTTAAAAAAGAAAAAAAAGTTAAAAAAAAAAGAAAAAAACATTCATGCAGGCGTCCCATCACCGAATCTTTTATTCTTTGCAACCATGTAAACTTTAGTAAAATTGAAACCCGAGTTGCATCGCAGCAATTCCATGAGGCTACAGTGGCATCACTCAATGTTCCAAATTTAGTGTGACACTTTGATGACCTTGGATGCTGCAACCCCGCCTTTTGGACATAAGGGCCGCTTCACACTATGGCCGAAGGTCCAGAGGCCGTCGATTTCCACCAATCAAATTGCAAGAAACCATGGTTTCAGCCTCTCGACCCTTCACACTAGAGGCCAAAGTCCACCGGCCGTGGCTCTCCAAAACGCCTACGTGGTAGCACTTTTTGACCAAGGCGACGGCCTCTCGAAGTTCGTTTGGGTCCTGCATTTTGCAAGACCCGTCACTATGGTCGAGAGGCCATCAAATTTTTTTTCATTAAAATTCAAAAACTGGCAAGATCTTGCCCGAATTAACATGGAGGCCCTGCAACACTATTCATGCTATTGCCTGAATTAAGAGCTGAACTGTTCATGCTCTTGCCTGAATTAAGAGCTTGTCTGAATTAAGAGCTTGCCTGAATTAAAGAGTTGCTGTGCCAGGTAATGAATTGAAGAGCTATTGTTGGATCGACCCTTCACTGTAGTTTGCCTGGATTCGAGCTGGTCACCATCCCACACATGGTTTTTAATTTTTAAACCAAACCACTTTGACAAAGAAGGTTTGGGCTTGGCCTTTGGAGGCTCCACACTATGCCCGGCCGGAGGCTCTAATTACAATATTTTATTGGCTATTTTCAGCCCATTTCTTTGGACTCTCAACAAAGTTTCGACTCTCAATCCCACGGCCTCTCGACTTGGATGACCATAGTGTGAAGCGGCCCTAATTGTTGTGGGCCATCCTAATATTTAACCCACACTAATTTAAGCTAGGCTAGAGCTATATACGTACCCTCCTCGTAAAAAATGGATAGAATCACATACTCATCCAGAAAATAACTCACTTTCATCTAAGTAGTGACGATTTTCATACACCAATATTATTTTATAACACCATAACACCTTGATTATTTTATTGTGGTAAATTTCATCCACAATGGATAAAAAGATGTTCAAACGAGATGAGGTTATATTTAATTGGATGATTGTGTCCATACCCAGTGGTGACTCGAGGGGTGCACTGTACTAAACATGTACGAGTATACGTGAGTGCACAGAAGGGGTATTAATTTGAACATTGTCGTATTACGTATACATACAATAAACACATTTAGAACTGAAAATATTCGTGTATACTTACACTAAACATATATTTAAAATGGAATACATCTGTATACAAAGGTATTTAGACATATAGCCTCTCGTATACAAGGGGTTTTTAAGAAGAGGTCATGAACGCACGTGATTCTCAAACATATTGTAGAGTGCACCCCCCGAGAGTGGTGATTTTTCACAAGGTCCCTAACATGTCCAGGGACATGTTCAAAAAAAAAAAACATTTCCAGTGGACGGGTTCTGAAAAAATGAACCGGTTTTTGGACGGGTTAAATTCACTTTGGACGGGTTCTAAAAATAAAAAATTTAATGTAAAATTTCCCAAAAAAATAAATGGTGCAAATATCAATTACATTATGTCATATATGACATGTGAATGTAAGCATAATGGAGTCAAACCACTAATACCTAATCAAAATACCAATCTTCAAGAGCTCGATTCACCTGCACACAATGATTCATCAACTACAATATTTAGAACCTTTGTAACACAATGCCAAAGATTATAATTGAAGGTACACTTAGAAATTGAATAATTAATATTTTATATAAGCATGTTCAAAATTTTATAAAAAAAAAGAACTTACCCTTCAAACAAGTGGATGAATTCTCCTATCCTTCATGTTTCTCCAAACAAGCATCACTGCATTCCAATTGATGTTTTCAACTCGAATATTTGCACATGAAATGCGCATTAAAGCATCTAAAGTCTCCAACTTCAAGCTAGTACGTAGATGACTTTTGATGAGGTTTTGTTTAAAAAAACCCCTCTCACATATTGCAGTGCTCACAGGAATCACCATAACTCTCCTCCACAAATTACTCAAACCAGGCCAATTGATAGACCACTCTGAAGCGGTACCTGCAAACTCCCAAGCTTCAAATAAAGACTTGTTTGGGATCATTTCCCTCATGGTTTCCACCATCTCCAAGCACTCACCTCGACACCGATCTTGTTCTTCTTCAGAACTGTAGAATTTCACAAACAACCTCTCCAACCACTCTTCAGTAATACGAGTTCTCTCATCCGCAGTCGGGCCGCAGCTGCGGCCCGACTGCGGCCGTTTTTTCTTGGTTTTTTAATTTTTTTAATTTTTTAATTTTCTAAACATTACGGGACGGGTATTTTCAATTTGCAACCGGTTTTGGGACGGGTTGTTTTTTTTTCAACCTTTCCGTGGACGGGTTGATTTTAAAATCACCGGTTTTGGGACGGGTTGCAATTCTTTTTGTCTTTCAATTCAAGGTTTTTGGACGTGGACGGGTTAGAACTTTGTGAAAAATCAGCCCTGTCCATGCCATTCATTCACCCACAATATATGGTGATTTCGGTGTACAACTTTTCTACCCATCTTGTAATCAACTCTCAAAATCAAACACTCACTACCGTAACACCATAGCAGGTTCGCCACCTGGCGAACGAATATTTAATTTTTTTGAAAAAAAAAGGTTCGCCTCTCAAAAACTTTATTTCTCAATTTTCGTTTTTTTAGCAAAAAATCAGTAAAAATGACCTTAAATAGCTTAGAAATAACAAAATATTTCAAAAACTAATTTATTCTATTTTCGTTTTTCTGTTTTTAGAGTTTTCTAATTTTTACGTTTTTTATTTTTAGAATTATTTTAAGACGAACCTGCTATGGTACTACGGTATCCCATTTAGTGTGAGGGGAAGCACGCACTATTTTGCCAAATTTCAAGACTGAAATATGTGTGGCTGAAATCTTCAAACCACGCTAATTTTATTTGGTATCACCTTCAGACCCACACGCACTATAAAACCCCCCTTCACTAAATGGGATATTATTAGGGGACGGAGTAAGTCCAGTTTTGTTTTTGGCTGGAGCTGATTGACCGGCGAATGAAAATATCTAGAAAATGTGGGGTGAGGCGGACCTACTGGTGGTTCAGACAGTGAGGCCTGAAAGGCTACAGTAGCACGGGGGTCGCCGTCCGTCGAACGCTCCGCCCCGACCGCCGGAAAGAGAATATAAAGCCACACTGCCATCGTCTCTCTCTGTTCTGCTTGCTTGCCTTTCTTCCTCCCTCTCGAGCTTTGCAAGAATCTCAGTAGTCTCTCTCTGCGTTCTTTTCTCCCTTACTGTCGCAGCTTCTCACTCACTTACAAGGTGCGCTTTAGTTTCTAACCTTCTCATTGTTGCAGTAGAACGAGTACTCCTGATGCACATGCGCCAGCTCAAACATCTGTTTAGTCTGTTGCAGGAACTCACTCCAAGGTTTAGATTCTTAGAGTAGTATTGATCATCCTGCTTGTTTGTGAAGAGAGAGGATTTTAATTCGAGGGGGACACTGTATGGCGAGGGTAGCTACGGCTGAAAGTTTTTTGCTTGGGACAGGGAATGTGTTGACAGAATTATTAGTATTATGCGTGACAGTATTCCACCAGTACTTTCGTACGCTTCTTTGAACAATCTGCATCAGACACTATCGCCAGCCATGAAACCACAAGTATCGGGCATCAGCGACCCCGGCTACTGGCTGGCGGGCGACTTCATGCCGGCCTCGGATCAGAATCATCACGGGGGGCTGTGGAATGAGGTGGATCAACCCAGTGTAGTGGATTCCAAAGTAGCCGTCGCAGTCGCCATGGGGAACACGAGCAATAACAACGAAGAGAATCTGTCCTCGGACACCGCGGAAGGCAACAAGGACAAGATTAACAACAACAACAACAACAACAACAATAAGCGCTCGCACAGCCCCTGCGTCGCGTCCAAGAACCTCGTCTCGGAGCGGAAACGCCGCAAGAAACTCAACGAGGGCTTGTTCCAGTTGCGCTCGCAGTTCCCGAAGATTAGCAAGGTAAGAATTGGTCAGAGTATCAAAGGGAAAGATGTTTCAGAAACTGAAGGAAGTAGCTAATTGCCAATGCCGGGGTTCGTTGCTGATGTTTGTGCAGATGGACAAAGCCTCCATCATTGGGGATGCGATTGATTACGTGCGGGAGCTTCAGAAGGAGTTGGAGGAGATCGAGTCGGAGATTGACGAGTTGGAGCAGAAGTGCAGGGGCTCAATTGGCCAGGCGGACAATGAGGCGGGTATGTCCGTGGAAGCGGCGACCGGGGAGAATTTCTCAGCGGTGGAGTTAGTTGGAGACCAAGGCGGTGGTACTACTGCGACTACTACAATTGAAAGCAGCGTGAAAGCCTCCCCCGCCGATTCCGCGCACGTTGTTCAAATGCCTCAAAAGATCTTGGAAGTACGTCTTCTTCCGCCGATCGATTCTTCTTCTTCTTAGACTCCTGTACTTCTTCTGTTTTCCGTTGAATTATATATTCTGATCATTACTGATATTTTTTTTGTTGCGCTTCGTTGCGCAGGTGGATGTCGTCAGATTGGAAGAACAGACTTACCATCTCCGCATCTTCTGCCAGAGAGGCCCTGGTGTGCTCGTGCAGCTCGTGCAAGCCGTGGAATCACTCGGTGTTCAAGTCCTCAATGCTCACCACACCGCCTTCCAGGAAAACATCCTCAATAGTTTCATCGCCGAGGTACAACATCTTCTTCAAACCTCTCACCATTCTTCATCTTCTTCTTCTTCGTCTTCTTCACACCTCTTCCATCTTCTTCAAAGCTCTTCCATCTTCTTCATAGTGCAATTGAAGTTTTGATTATGTACATTTTCTCGGTTTTTGAGTGACAGGGGTAGTACTCGTATTAGGACACGGCTCTCAGTGAAATGAAAGGATTAGTGTCATTGTGAGAAGTAGTGTATTTAGAATGAACTAGTGTCCATTGTTTCACTGCAGAAATGTGCCATACTAGTCCAACATTTATAGTTCTTTCATCTTCTTCATAGTGCTTCGTCTTCTTCATTTTCACAGGCTGGAGAACTAGGGTTTGCAGGCATTGCCATTGGCAGAGGGTTTAGAGGTGAATGATGGTTTTGGCTAAACCCTAAATGGGAAAGGCGAGCTGACCACATTGCGATTTTGTGCAGATGAAGGATCCGGAAATGGAAACCGAGGATGTAAGGAGAACGATATTCAGTGTAGCTGCGCAGTATGGGCTTGTGCAAGGCTGAGGAATGAGCAGAGGAGTGAAATAAAAAGGCGTGAGAGAATAGGATCATTTTAATTAATTAATTCCGGTTCAGGGTTTCATTTCATGCGTGTAAATATAGTGATCAATCAACAGGAGGCTGATCAGCTTGATCAATAGTGTACAACTGGGAAGATGAATCCAACCTGAACCACAGTTTTGATGAAAAAAAAAAAACAACAACAAGCGGCTATATGAGAAAAGCTAGACCCTTGTTGCTCCCATTGGCTGGATTTGCTATTGACATTTTGATCAGTTGGTTTTTGAGTGACAGTGGTTGTCCTGTTTCTCAGTGAAACAAATGAATTAGAGTCATTATGAGAAGTAGTGTACATCAAATGGGTATTTAGAATGTATCATTGTCTATGGTTTCACTGTAGAAAGGTGTCATATCAGTCCAACACTCAGTGTGCCAAAAAATACACAAAAAATGAGTGAGTGATTGGCATTTTTTGTGCATGTACCAATTTGTGCATGAACTAATCTCCTTGAGGCATGGACAGACAAACTACCCCAATGAACTCTTTATTTACTATGGTCTTTAGGTTGGTGTCCCCATGTTGGTTGTATTCATGCTATTGAAATTTTGACCATGCACATTTTCTTTGGTTTGAGTGGTTCTTGGTGCAATAAATGAATTAGTCATCCTAAGAAGGTAGGAGCACCCGATATAATTTCTAAACATGGTAGTCATTTTAGAGCGTAAATTGAGGTAGACCATAGATATCTTATCATTTTGGTCAACAAACAATAAAGGCTTTATGATGTGCTTAAGTTTGCGTTCTTCTATGAATGACCTTTCTAGAAATTATGGGCATTGGCTACACTGTCAAAATCAAGTATTCCTACCTTAAAGCATCTCGATTGGCTACTAGCATTCCGGATTGCACTATGAAGGCCATCCAAAAAGTCAACCTCATCATGAAGTCCCCCCATCAACATCACTCAATTAGAAGAGTCTAAATGAGTGATGTTGAGTGAGCCACTCACAAAACACCACACATGAATTGTACAATCATAATGTGCAATTAAGGAGAGATACATTAGCAAGAGTGATTTTGAAGGCCCTCATTTTAGTGGATTATTTACTGTCACGAGCCAAATAAATTGTTCACCAACCCAATCTCACTCATGTTTTCATAACCAGAGTGGTATTCAGAGTGCCACTAGAGATGCTCTTAGTGTAGCTCAAATGGGTATTTAGAATGAATCATTGCCCATGGTTTCATTGTAAAAAGGTGCCATACACTTGTTTAACCCTTTAAGGTCCCGATTCAACACTGTTTTCAAAGATTCAATATAAAATGTTTGATAAAAAATTAAAATGGAGTTGATGTTCAAAGCAAAGTTATAAATATCAATGTGAAGATAACATCTGTACGGTTGGATTCATCATATTTATTATTAATAGTTTTTAATTAATTTTGCAAGGTTTTCTCTTGAAATTCAATTAGAAATCCAAAATTAACATTAAAAATTTTAAAAATATTGTAATGAAATTGGAATAACATGCACTACAAGATGGTATGGTTTTCACTATTTGATTCTACTTATTATGGAAAATCATGTTTAAGGCCTCACTTTTTGAACTAAGAATGAAACTTGACATAAACCACTTTTGCTATTTTTCAAAAAAACTCAATACCTTATTTTGAAGATCCGTACCGTACAAATGGTAGTCAACTAACACAAGAATTATAAAAAAAATTGAATGGATGAAAAACATCACCGTGCGTGGTGAAAGAACGCTTCAGAAATCATCCTGCGTCCAGAATCTGGACGCTGGCGCGTCAAAGGGTTAAGGCATGGACAGACAAATTAAGGTAGTGGGACCAATTCCCGACTAAATTTCAGGTTTGCATACTTAGACTTGTGAAAGAATTTTTTTTATAATTTTTGGATCCTCTGCAAAGCTATTGCAAAGGCATCCCCAAAAAAAAACATTTTTTGAGCATTTCTACAATTTTCTATGATTTTTTAAGTCTGAAAGCTTAGAGTGACAATTAACCGCTCATAGAGTCATGGTTTTCATGAGAGGTTGGATTCTGAAAATAGAGTGCTTCTACACCAATCAGAAGCTCTTGATTTTTCCAAGTATGGACGAAATTAGAACACTCTTGGACACTATCTGAAACCATGCTGGTTGGTTTCTGACACCCATCCCCCAACCAGTAGGGGTCGGAAATACAATCCGGTCAGAAATATGACCCTCTACCTTACCCCAATGAACTCTTTATTCACAATGGTCCTTAGGCCAGTGTTATGATTGTTATTATAAAGACAGAATTAATTAATTAATTAATTGATTACTTAAGTAAGGAAAGGCTCAAGTTGACCTCAAGCTACTCCAGCGTTGCTTCTTGTGCTGATCTGACCAGTGCCAGACAGCCAGATGTCATGTGTTCTGTTTTGGCTGCAAAAAGCTGAAAACCAAAGCGTTTCTTCATTTGCTTTTTTCCTAAAAAAATAAAAATGAACAAGCAGGGATGGCAATGTGGCATGCTCACACTTGACTGTGAGGGCTTTTAAGCTTATTCTCTCTTTTTTAAAATTTAATTTCTTTTTTCTTCTCTGTTCAGTTTTCCAGCATTTGGGCTGCACCCCGGCCCAGAATGTTTGTCATCCCTTCTGTCCTCGGCATTATCAACCTCCTGTAGTTCTGCATGTAGCCATAGATCTTCACTGTTTCTGTGGTGAATTGCCCCATAACATTCTTTACTTAGGACGGTTTTTCATGGAGAGCTTGAACTTTCATGGTGATGTCATCCACAAAGTTTGACAGAACATGCTTTTGGGGTGTATCTCAAATTAATTCAGTGCTTATTGAGTTGTCAGGTTGTAACATATTGAGTTGTCAGAGCATCCCCACTCCTACACGCCAGAGATGACTCGCTCAAATTATTCATTACCATTTGGAGGGCCCTTGCACTCACACTCCCCCACCCTTGGAGGGCCCTCACACATCAAAAGTGCACATTAAATATTCAATGGACCAATCACAAGTAGAATGTGGGGATTTAGTCAACTAATTAGTGATTTAGTGAACTGAATAGTGATTTGGAGGGCCATTTCTTGACACGCTAGGAGGGAGGGCCGTGAGCCATTTTGGGAAGGGCCTGAGCACTTTTCATTTACTTCTTGACTGCCAGGGCCTGGGAGGGCCTGCGGTGGAGCTGCTCTCAAGTGTTTATAGTGCATGTCAGAACTTTTGAATAAAGTTTCCAAGCTTCCGGTCTTATTTTCTCCACTTTGCAAGACTGGAAGTGAATTCTCAACCTATACCTTAATTATTCTTCCTACCTTTTAAACATGTTAGGAGGTACCTACGGTTGGCTGTCCTATTACTAACCACTGACCCAATTCTGATCAGGCCTAATTTATAGATTTTCAAAGGGAAGATGTACCTCATTTGTACATTAGAGCATGTGATCGGTTTTGGGTCGCAGGTTACTTTGCACTTTGGAATTTTGTATAAAATTGAGAAATGCAAATTATAAGTTGCAATTTTTTGCAATCCTCATGAAATTCTATTTCGAACGCGGTCATAAATTTTTCCAAATTTACCACTGCCAAATATAGGTCAGATTGCTTAAGTGGTTGGTAATAGGACAATCAACCTTACATGACTTCACTATGGAACTTCATACAAGATTCGAGATTTTCCTTTCTGAAGATCTTCCAACTCCATAAAGTTCTTTAGTCCTAATACTTTTGATCTCAAAATCTTGGTCACTATTCTCGAATGAGTCTTGCGGACTCGGAACTATGGGCAAGTCCACATCATCTTTAGCTAAAGGTTGGATGGTGAGACATTGTATTTAACCCTTAAACGTCAAGGTAAGCCCCATGGGCTTATCTAAAAGAGAATAATGAAGAAAAAGAAGTTGATTTTCTCAACCAAATCAAGCGAGACTTAGTGCGTTGGAAAGCTACTGAAAAAGCGATCTAGATTCCAAATTTTTGCCTCATTTGAGAGATTGTGGAATCGATGGTAAGCAATCAAAGTTATCAAATTGAACAAGTTTTGAGGTTGGGGCAGCTGAAGTTCAGCAATGCCGAAGTGCTACAGTGCTAGCCAGCAGTGCACTGCAGAGCCGTTTTTGCAATTTTTATTTATTATTACTATTATTATTATTATTTATTCTTTCCCCAAAAATTTAGATGCCTTCCGAGCTGCCCCGTACAGGCCTTCTTGACGTTTAAGGGTTAACATTAAAGCTTCTAGTATTGAAAAGGGTGGACTCCACTAATTGCTAAAGATGGAATAGTCTTCCCTTAACCCTGCACTGCCCATGCTCCGTCAGCAATTTTCAAAATATTTAGACCTGCAACCAAAAATAGTCTTGCCAACGCAAATCGAGGCCAAATTTTGCAATTTCACCGTTGGGATGGGTACTTTACTTCATTGCGCATCGAATAGCATGATCAAATCCTAATTCCGTTGGTTCGATTTGGATTGTATATTGTTTGATCTGCAAACTTCTTTCAGAGGTCATCTGTTGTCTTTTGGCATACACTCCTATGCCTCAAAAATTCTGTAGGTAAGCTTGAGTGGAATCTCAGTTCAAAATTTGGAGAGCACTTGGAGTGTGGATTGTGCAAGTGTGTAGAAAATTTGGAGAAAGATTGTCAATGAGTAACAAAGTTGTGTGCTCGACAAGTTATCGGTGTTTGTATGTCTCTTAGAATGATTGGGAACAACCTATAAGTACGTTCGTCGGGTCCGGGGTAGCCCCAATTAGACTTGTCCCACCGTAGGGACTGTTGCAACTAACTGTCTAAACACGGACAATGCGACGTGAAAAATGAAAGCTCTGCCACAAATCCCGGTCATAAGGTTGGATTTATATATGAATTATTTACGAGCGCACAACTCATATCAACAAAAAAAATGGAAGAACACACAAAAAGAAATTGCAACAATTTGGATACAGGGCTAAGTTTTCAGCACAAATGTTTTGATATCATCGCCTACAATCCTACATCACTATGAATCTACCCAAGAAGAAGTCCTCATATGAAAGTAGTATGGGTCACCAAATGAACAAAATACCAAAACTTAGATGAGTAGGAAGTACGTTGCCAACAACGAGACTCACCGATGCTCTTTCAAATCTGCAAAGACGCGGCGGCGAGCTCTAGTTCGGCTGACAGATCCACTTCTAGTAGCTATGCTACAATCAATGCACACAGCCAAATTTGTAAGCTCGTTGAGAAAGACGAAGTGCCCACTGCTTTGACAAGTGAAGCTTTGCATACCAAAGTTCATCACATACAAAAGTAGCCTATACACTTGTCAAATTTGATTCTGCTTACGTGCATAGACTTCGCACTAATTCGGAGTGCCTTCGAGATGCGCTACTCAGTGGTGCTGAGATATCCCCAAGAAGGCGCAAAATTCCACTACATTGGTATTTTCCTAGTGAGGCCCACCGTTGAGGCTTGTTTGTCGTGTCCTACGCCATGGATCGTCTACAGTAGTGCATTGTTGACTTGCGTACAAATTTTTTCTGAGCCACAGTTACGTTGTCCCAAAAGAGGTCAAATAGTAACAAGGTGGTTGTTGGTTTCAACGGTATTGCTGAAACCGGCCAGAAAAGAGTCCATTGAATTTTTTATCTCTTTCCAACACATCAGTCTATTGACCCCACTCATTCTCGAACTAAAGGAAGCGTATGCGCTTGAAAACCTTGTGATGATCTTGGTCGAGAATCGAGGACTCTTGAAAGGTTTCTAAATTGAGAGCAACTGATTCTGCCAAATCACTACTAACAGACACTTTAATTTTCTAATTAGAATTTGTATCATCAAATAAATTACCTATAAGTCTTAGAGATGTGCCATCTATGTAGCATCCCCTAAAATTTGAGGTCCAACCGTCATAATGAGAAAGCAGGTTGTAGTGACCAACATCCACCAAGTTCTTTGCACTCCAGCCATGACGTAGAGGTGTGACAAATTCAGATTACGTTGTCACTGTTGTTTGTGGGAAAATCTCCAAGGACTTCACTTCCCAATGCTAGTTCTAAATGGTTCCAACATTGAGGATGTGTACAAGAGATGGATATCTCTACCTCGGTCCTGGCTGGTGAAATTCATCCACTTCTAGCCATTGTCTCCATTCTATACATCGGCAATCGATCGCCTTCACCTAGTGCCATCCCACCGACCCACCAAACTCCACACCAAAGTACTGAACACCATCTTCCCACCATGCTTGACCTGGTTCTCTAAATAATTCTTAGAGATTGTCCCACTGACTGCTCTTGTAGCCTAGAGGTTAGTAAAAAAACCCATACACTATGAGGTACCTTAGACATGCTCCTATTGTTGACCCTGACTCTTGGCATAGCATCGTAATGTGGCTAATGAAGACGCTCTCGATTAGTGCCTGCGCTGTAACACCCGCCTATGATGGGCTTGCGTGAAGGAGTCGGACGAGCACGTTGATCAACGCCGCAATTGTTTGGCTACTATTTTGGAACTTTAAGTGCTGCCAAAATTTTCACCTCCGTACGGCAATCTCCAATGCCAATGACACTATCAAATGCGTTGGTGAGATTTTAGACACGTCGCGGATCAATTGCCCTTAGAAAATGAGAACTGAAATTTTTCCTTTGCAATATCCCAATAGAGACCGATCTATCCCTGATATAGGAGATGCATTTGGTGTACTAACTGTGCACCTTCTGCCACCAGAGATTAAAAATGGTCTTATTCTAGCTTGACGCAAAGGTTTATCCCGACTAGAATTTGGCAAAATAAAGTACCTGAAAACACACGCAACTCGACAGTGTCCCTCTTTCTTCCTCAAAACTAGCAATGGTTTACGAATTATTAAAATTAGGGGTGCTAGCCATCCACGTCACTCCTCTTCCTCTAAACGCGCTATGCCACCACTCACTCCTTGCCCTTGGCCCCTTCTTCTTCTTCTTTGTAAATCTGCACTTGCAATAGCGCGTGGAATTAGCGCGCCACCATCCCATCGGCCCCGTCTACCCCATCTGTTGTTGCTCCCACGTCCATCTCTACAACCTCTCCTATCCCTAAATCTTTGACGCCTTGCGTCCTCATTTGGAATGTTAAACTCATCGTTCTGGAGATTCACCAACTCGACATCTATCAGCGCATGGGTTGTTTTGCTTGCCTTATTTGATTTGCCCAAAGCCTAGCCCTCTGAGCGCGCACTTCTTGCTTCGAACCCTAACTACACAATTGTTGGTTTTTTGACATGCGTTGAATTAGCTGGATTTGTCGCGCATGCCTCTTTTCTAGCCTCTTTGCTGCTAGCTTTTGCGATTGATTGTTCATTTGGCTCATTGGACTACAATTTGTGCCTAATGAAAGAATAAACATCTGCTGGAATTCCCCGTGGATCCCCTTCACGAATTTCCTCTGTCCAATCCACTAAGCGTCCAATGTGTCTATAACACAAATACTTCCAATTACTATTGTGTGGATTGTTAGGCCAATAGTGCTTGGAATAGGGCTCCTTCAAATCAAGTAGATACCATTTATGAAGGTAATTGACAACCTTTTGCGCTATTTCAACACTCCCACTCTCTTTATTTGCCCAATGAAATAACAAATTTTAAATGCATTGTTGCTCTTCCATTGTGGCCGTGCCTCTGTTCAACGCCGTCACCATTGCTCATGGAACTGACCTTGACGGCGTGTTTGTCCCCTCTTCATACAGGGCTTCATGAGTATAGAAACTAGAGAGCCCACACTTTTTGCTAGTTTAGACGACACTCCCTACTCTTGCAAAAATGATGAGTCCCTTGCATAACTTCAATACTTTCTCTCACTCGCCAAGACTCACGACATTGAAAAGTACCCATCTTGCACAACCATCGTGCAAGCTTTTGTGCTCGTCACCGTCGCCACTACATAACATCGTGGAAAGAAGAGTGATCCCTAGAGCAACCCCAAAATTACAATACTTATCTCATGCCTTGACATGCCAAGGAGTCACCTAAATCCTAAGCTGACGGTCTTCCACTGGCGATTCCCGGTTACATTCGAAAAACGTGCGTCAAATCATCTGTTCTATATTTGGATCCTCGCCAATCAGATCCATCTCTGGCATAGCTTGATTGTGATCACTAATACACAATCATGAGGAGAAATCCAGGGTCGCAAAGGGGCCTTTGTCTTTGGCACGTGCAAAAAATTTGGGGGTTGCCCGTGCACTTTTGACGCTGACACCAACGGTGCCATCTAGCTGACAGTAGTGCAGTTCCTTGGATCGAGCCAATCGACGCTGCCATCACTGCTAGCACTGCGGCTTTTGACACTGTCAGTGGGCAGCATTTTTCACTCACGCTAGCACCAACAAAGGGGTGTTTGGGCAATCGGTTCACCTAACACGGGTTGTCTTACAGGGCCCCTTTAGGACCCCTGATTTCTCCTAATGCATATGTGTGAATTCATTGCACATGTCGTGATACATTACCTAAAAAACTAGGCCTCCAAAAGGTTGTGAATTCAACCAAATTGCCATGCAAAAACAATAAAATGTTAATATTAAAAATGTAAGCATGCTCACCCTTCTCATGAATTTACTTCCAAATGCATGAAATCTCCATACCGTCAATTTATCTCTCCTCTACTACAAAATTGTATCACCATATTGCACAATCCTAAACAAACATCAAATTTTGCTAGTTATCTTCATTGTCATATTTGCTAATCATAGTGGTCTAACACAAGACCTCAAGCTATTAATCATTGTTAGACTTGCTAATAATAGTAGAAAACTTGGTTTAGAGGAATTTATTGGCGACATCAATATATCTTGCAAATTTTCCATCCTCTGTAAAAGAAGTAGTTCATTTGTAGTCCCAGCTAGATTTTTGTTTATAGTAAATAGAGCTTCAACATTTCAGTGTGACTTTTATTACTACCAACTCAAATGTTTTTTACTACACCAATTATTGCCATTTCTGTTATTCAGAGTAATTCAATATTCTCACTCTGATAAAAAAATTCTCACAATGAGTAGTGAAGATTGTGAGTAAAGTCTCACACTAATTGAAAATTGGTGAGAAATCTCACATTAATTTTGCGACTCATATTAATGACAATAATTGGAGTACCTCTTCATTCCATGTTTGTTTTTGAAAAATTGGCATTTAAAAAAAATTACAATCCAACTACACATTAGATTGCAATGCTTTTCTTCTCTCATTCTTCAAATCCATCCCAATCTACCCTACCTTATCTCATTCTCCAAACCTGTCCCAATCTACAGCTTACCCTACATTATGGTCAATTTCAACATAAATTAATTTATGACTTTTGTTTTAACAGTGACACATGTCATCTCGCGAGTAGTTTAGGGTGACGTGGAAATTCAATTTTTGATGAATTTGACCCTCACATTCAGTAGTACTCAATAGCCAATTCCAACCAAATGTCGTATCATTCAAATTTTGCTGGACAAAGTGACCACTTTTGGGTGCATGGACTCTATGGAAAAGGTTAATAATAATCTTATGGCCTGCAGGCAGAGTGAGAATGTTGTGAAAAATGTGCAACTGATCCAGGATGGGATGTAGTACGACTGCTACGGTAAGAGTGGGTCAGAGTGGGTCAAAGGCTTTCTTTTTTCTTTTTTCTATTTTATCATCTCTTGACATGACACTCGGCTTGTGGTAGGGATGTGGTAAGTTACTAGTAATTTGAAATCACATGCTATCTCAAAGCATCACAATAAGTGTATGAAATTTGTAGAGCACCCAGCTATTGGTATTTGCCTGTACTATGCCTAGATCGTACTACATATAAAATATACGAGGAATTTTGTTCTTCATGATTAAAAACCAATCGAACAATAGAATTATTCGTAAAGTCAAGCAAAAAAGATCCACAAGAAGAAAGACATGGCAAAATTGGTTTTTTAGCTTGAAAGGCGGCAAAAATGAGTTTGTCTTTTTTTTTTTCGACCAATCATAACGCATTGTGTTGTCAGAGAGTTGAATATCCCCAATGCAAGAGAAGCTCCTCAAACTTAACTTGAGTTCCCATCAAGGAATCTCCACATACCCCCACACCAACGTTATGCTCCATCAAGGGAAGGAGCTTGGTGGCAGACATGCTACCTGGTGCTCACTTTACGGATAACTCTAATGTATTCATTAGGTTCTATGTCATGATTTAAATGTTCAGTTTCTTCTAAAGTGTCAAACATGACAACATCGAGGAGGTGTTTGGTTGTCATTTTTCATATAAGAATATTCCATGTATTTAAAGCAAGAATTTGTGGAAATTGCAACTATTTTGTGTGATTGCAATTTTCTCTGAAAACAGTTTTCATACCTTTAATAAGGGTTGCAATTGTTTGTAATTTTTGAAAACTCAAAGCATATTTGAATGATGTCCAAAAAATTCATGTTGAAGTACATTGAAATTCTCTTTAACTTGCCAAATATAGCAAGTTCATACAAGTTGTGACAAATGTTTTAATTTTTTTTTTTTGCCATCTAGACTATTTCGTGGGTTACATCCAATGCCAACATGACAGGTGGAAAACTAATTTCATCAAAATTAAAACTAATTATTTTTGTATGACCTTGCATTGTGGGTATGGTAGACTGCAAAATTGAGGAACCTCATGTCTAGCAACACAGAAGCTTGTTAATTGGTTGATTTGGTTGAAAAGCACAATTTATCACTATAGGTTACCGTACCTTAGGGGCAGCTTTGGCACTCCTCCGTCAAATAATTAATTAATATAAATTTTTGATGTCCGGCAATAAAAAAAGTAATTTTTAAAAATTCGACTTTTCAAGAAATAAATAACTTTAAGTTCAACTTTCATCCACAATTGATGAAGTTTCATTGAATGTTTGTTATTTTAGTGGACTTCATGTGATCACTCTTAACATTTTTAATTTATTTTATTTTTAGTTCATGTATTCAATTTCAAGATATTCCATCATTCATCTAATTTTATTTCATGGTTTTCCGGCAAATAGGCAACATAATATTTTTTTTATTGGACATTTTTATTTGGAATTATTTTTTGCCGAAGCTGCCCCTAAGGTAAGGTAATAGTTGGTCCAAAACAAGTTAATCTTAAAAATGAGAGTTGAAAAGTTTTGGAATGTTTTTTCAAAAAACAACATTTTAGTATGGTAAAAAAAAGAATCTTGAAGAAATATTTAGAATGCCAAAATGAAAAAGATAATAAGGACCTCTTTACACTATGGTTGTCCAAGTCGAGAGGCTGTGGGATTGAGTGGCCAAACTTTGTTGAGAGTTCAAAAAAATGTATTGAAAATAGGTAATAAAATATAGTTTTGATTTTTTATGGAAAAGAAAACCACGTCCTCTTGACCATAGTTTGGGTTTACATTCATGTCCGACCCAAACTTCCTTTGAGAGTCCGTCACTTTGGTCAAAAAGTCTTGCCATGTAGGCATTTTGGAAAACGATGACCTTTGGACTTTGGCCTCTAGTGTGAAGGGCGGAGAGACCAAATTTTTAGTTTTTGCAATCTAATTGGTGGAAATCGACGGCCTCTCGACCTTCGGCCATAGCATGAATCGGCTCTAATTATTGGATGGCATAACCAACTTTTAACCTACCGCATTGTTGAGGTGAACAATAGCATAGCATTGGCAATCTTTTGATACTGAATTTTTTTTATTTAAATTTTTTGGCACAATTCAAAGAATTCAATTGCAAAGAAGTAAGAGACTAAAATATTTGTTTCACTAGTAGAAAAGGTGGAACTGCTGAGGGAGATGCACATGCAATTAGTGCCCAATTCCATGCATGCACAGTGATTTTGCTTGGGCATCTCCTTGGGGAACGCCATCTTTTCTACCAGTGATTGGATTAAAAGTGTTACTTGCCAATGGGCAACTTCTCGCTTGGTTTTGCGGTGATGTGTTTGTTTGCTTCTTGTTGTGCAATAACTTAATCCCTAAGCGTCCACACTACATTTACCTAGTCAACCTCATCAATTTCTCACATTTTCAAATATATTATATTTTCCGTATTTTTCTCAAATAGGTTACTATTAAAGAGATTTATCCTGATTTTTCATAATTTTAAAAATGAAATTTATAAGATTTTCCAAAGCTTTTTCTTGTAAAATTATAGTAATTCAAAAATCTTAAAATAGTATGATTCTCTTTTAGGAAAAAATGTAAATAATAGTGATGAACAAGAAGTTGTATGGGCATGCTTTTTGAGCTTACATAAAAAGAATTCCATAGAAAACTTTTTCCGCACTGTATATTGCAATTCAAACAATTTTGAAGAATGGTAAATTGGACTAGAAAGTAGAAGATACCTTCACACTTTCTAAATTGGTTTGTTTTCATTTCTAACCAGAATCTAGGTGAAAATAAGGGTTTGATTGAAAAACAGCCAAACTTGGCCATATTGAAATTTGAGGCAAGTCACCACTTGCCTCAAAACCAACAAATTCAAAATTATTAAAAAGTAAAAGAATAAAAGAAATTTTGCTTGGATTTAACCCTTAACTCTTAACCCTTAACTTCCTGAACCATTTTCACCGCGTTTTGGACCCTGATATTTTTGGTTAGGGATACATGTTGCTCAAACTTATGTAATTCACTTTTTTACAAAATCAACTGTAAGATCTTCTAGATATGCAAGTTACCTTCATCTTTACAAAGTTTGGTGTCAATCCGAGTTATAGGTTGCTTAGATGGGACATAAAAGTGAAGGGTACTCCAAAAAATTCACTCTTTTCTCACTACTGAAAATGAACTTTGACCGACTCTCTTGGGTACATACTATTTTAGAAAGTTGGTGCCGTCTAGAATTCTGAAGATAATCAAGTTCCCTACGCATGACAACAAGTTTTGTATTTTTAGGATAAAAATGAGTGAGAAAGAGGCCTTGACATGACATCCACTTTTTACTAGTTCACTTGTGACTTTGAGAGAAATCTTACAAATTCCTACAAATTTGATCTTCCATTGCAAAATCAGACACGGTAGGTTGAAAGTACACAAAAGAACACATATAGTAGGAAAAAGAATTTTGGAAAAAGGTGAAATCCAAGTGCAAGATTTGCATTTGAGTAGCTACACCCATCCACAAGCCACCTTGCCCAACTGGAACACGTGGTAGTTCGTCATTCGCCCATCACTCTCTTCAGCTGACTTTTCTTACTCGGTTTTGTGACCACCCAGCACTTGTGGATTTTTGTAAAATTGACAATGTGCATTTCTCCAAATCAGACTACATCATTGGATAGCTAACTCGTTTCTATACAAAATTGGCCCAAATTTTGAATCATTTGGGCACTCCTTCCTCAAGATATTTTCAGTTTTAAAAATAGAGCGACCCATTTTGGGTCACCCAGGAAGTTAAGGGTTAAACGTCAAAGCAAGCCCCACGGGCTTGGTATAAAGGAACAATTGGAGAAAAAAGTTTCATTTCTCAACCAAATCAAGCGAGACTTGTTGCGTTGGAAAGCTACTGAAAAAGCGATCTAGATTCCAAATTTTCGCCTCATTTGAGAGATTGTGGAATCGTTGGTAAGCAATCAAAGTTATCAAATTGAACAAGTTTTGAGGTTGGGGCAGTTGTAGTTCAACAGTGCCGCAGTGCTACAGTGCTAGCCAGCATTGCACTGCAGTGCCGTTTTTGCCAAAAAAAAAAAAAAAAAAAAAAGAATCCCCAAAAAAAATTAGATTCCTTTCGGGCTGCCCCATTTCAAGCCCTCTTGACGTTTAAGGGTTAACTACCTAGGCGTTCATTTTTTGAACAGTGTACATGTTTTGTGTGTGTTTATTCATCTGTCATGCACCTTTTGTAGTGTGGGGTTTTCACTATAGATTTTATGAGAAGTTAGCTTTATGCATGTGTGAAATGTTTAGAAAGGGGATGATTTGCAGAAAATATTATGCCTCATTTCATGTTGTAGTGATTCACCAAAAAATTCTAAGATCTTAATTCAAAATAGTTCAAAAGTGCTCTTAAAAAAGTCAACTCATAAAATTAAGCAACCAAAAAATCTTTAGAAACCACTACACTTAGAGTATTACATTTCAACCCATCACAACAAATTCCATACATAGGTTGTCAATATCTTATTCGTAATTGAATTACAAAAGAATTTTAAATTTTCACTTTCAAATTTTACACAAAAGTATTTATGATAGCAATCATAGATCTAACGGTATGGATAGAATCCAAAATTCATAATGCACAAATATCCCCGCGGGTTGCATTTTATAATGCATCTTTGCAAATTTGCCAAATTTGAAGAGGGGTGAGGACGTTGAGGGGTTAAATCACCAGAAATTCAATTCCTGGACCATTTGTGCATTGGTTCCGGGTTTTTTTTTTTTTTTTTCTTTTTCCTTTCATCTTACACACAAGTGATCACTTTATTACTCACTGCAAGAAAAATACGGTTCAGGTATTTGGACTGGCAACCTCATGAATGTCCTCATTACTCTGGGACTCATGGCCCAGAAACTCACGGGTACAAGGCTACAAGCATATCAGGTAACAAAGTAGACAGCTAAAAAACAGGATGTAAATAGGCCATGTACAATTTCCAATATCAAAATTATGAATATGAAAACAAAACATAAGCAATGACATATAACATTCATTAGCATGCACTGTACTTGCCTTGGCTCTAAAACAGATGGTGTGGCATTCTCCACACCCAACAATACATCATCAGCAGTTCAGTAAACAGGCGGAGGCTCAAGGTGATGAGCAGAGTGCATGAAGAAAAGGCAATGGACATGAAGGCTACTGAATGTTATGCATGAGACAAAATTTGGTAATAATTTTATAGTTGAACATACCATAATATACTGTATATGGATGATAGTATCCAACAGTTTTTCCCTACCTGGCTACACTGTTCCAGGGTGCGTGTCCCTCTACTGACCAACTGAAAAACAAAAACAAATTGGCTGTTTTAAGAAATTTGTCATCAATGAGTGCGTGTCTGGATACTGTTGATATTGTGGCTGTCATACCCATGCTGCCCAAAAAAAAATTGAAAAAACTATAGCTGGTCAATTAATTCACCACGTGCAACAATTTTATTGTCTCTGCCTTTCCAAGGACAGACTACGTAAACACTTTGTTAACTTTTAAACGTCAAGGTAAGTCCCATGGGCTTATTTAAAAGAGAATAATGAAGAAAAAAGTTGATTTTCTCAACCAAATCAAGCGAGGATTGGTGCGTTGGAAAGCTACTGAAAAAACGATCTAGATTCCAAATTTTCGCCTCATTTGAAAGATTGTGGAATCGATGGTAAGCAATCAAAGTTATCAAATTGAACAAGTTTTGAGGTTGGGGAAGCTGAAGTTTAGCAATGCTGGAGTGCTACAGTGCTAGCCAGCAGTGCACTGCAAAGCCCTTTTTGCCAATTTTTTATTTTATTTATTTATTTATTTTTCTTCCTCCAAAAATTTAGATGCCTTCCAGGCTGCCCCGTCCAGGCCCTCTTGACTTTTAAGTGTTAAACCACCACGAACCTAAAACCACCAACTTCTACACCTTTCCTTCATTTTAGAGAGGAAATGCAAGTTGTTGGTACATGACTTAAATTTTGAGCAATTAATGCATAAGTTATTTAATGAAAGCCTACATTTCCTCCCTAATATGAAAGAGGGGTATAGAAGTTGGTGGTCTTAGGTGTCGTGGTGGTTCAAAGTTTCTCTACCTTAGTGTTCTTGAACTAAAGCTGCACTTTAGTGAATCATATCTCCCTTGTTACTACAAGTTTGGCCATACATGAGGAACTTGAAGGTATGTGAACATGGTGCCATGATGGTGCATTGAAATGCAATTAAGATAATTTGGTGCCAACCTCCATACCAACCTAGTATGGATAAAGTGACACTAAAATGACGTGTATGCAGCCTTTGGTGTCAAAATGGCACGAAAATAGTCTGGCCCAACTATTATGATGTATAATTGGTCCTCTTCGAAAGCATTACATCAAAAAAGTTGGGCCAGACTATTTCAGTGCCATTTTGACACCAAAGATTGCATACAAGTCATTTTGGTGTCATTTTACCCATACTAAATTGGTATGGAGGTTGGCACCAAATTATGTTAATTGCATTTCAATGCACCATCATGACATGATGTTCACATGCATTGAAGTTCTTGATGTAGGAGTATTGTCCCACACTTATGCATGATCAAAACAAGCTCGAAAAATTTCAGCCTCTCCTGTGAAAGGGTTAAATGACGTCAGAACAAATTCGAATATACATTAGAGTTATTTGTAAAGGCATCCGGTCTTCTGTCCTGCTTTTTTCATAGACCAGAGCTAGTACCAGAGCATTCTGACACCACTTCTCCTCATGGTCCCACCCCACTACCCAATTCTTCTCCCTCCCTCCAAATTTTTATGAATAAAAATTTCAATCCATCCAGTGTTCTATTTTGGGTCTACAGTAAGATCATGCCGATCCTCTCCTTTCCATTTTACAGGTCAAAAAGAAGGGATTTGAGGGACTTTACAAATAACTCTATTGCTTATCATCTGTTCAATTCTCTGTCTATGTGTAAAGTCTAATAAAGTTGGTCTAAATGACGGAGCATGCTTGCGAAAACATAAAAATAAAATAAAAATAAAAGTACACCGCTGATGTGGACGCCCCACCAAATCTCCAATCATTGAATACTTCTATAGTATGGTGTTCAATAATGGCTCAATTTTCAGCACGTGAAATCAACAAGGATGTCACCAGTACAAGCAATTTTTGTGCATGGGGAAAATTAGTAGAAAGATAGAGCAAGTGGAATCATCATTTTTGGACTCTTCTACAATGAGTTATGAATTTTTGAAATTGGAAATATAGGTGTTCCTAAAATGGTGCCCTAAAGTGACACCCTATAATGTTTGCAGTAAGTACATGACACTATTGCATGGGGAAGCTATTATGTACCTCTGAGTGAAGATTACTAGAGCTCCATAATGGGACCTGCTCCATTTTAGATCACTCTACCATACTTTCCATTGAATGTACGTGACTCGTAGACTAGTCACCCTACAAGTCCATATATGAGGACAATATACATATTCTGTCACATGGCCCTAGGCTTACATATCCTGTCATACAGTATATCAACAAAGGCGTAAGACTGTAAGAGCTTGGGCACAGTCCGGAGAAGGTGACCCTGCAAAGCCATTTGATGCGGTGGTGCATGGAGTTCTTGGCCACCTTAGGGCATCCTCAATCCAACACGGTAAAGCTCCACGGCAAAGCAAATCCTATCTTTTGACTGACCTAAAATTAGAAATTGAAAATACCATCATTAGAAGCGCGTCTAAATAGACGTGAGATATATCTCAAGAAAAAATAATTATGAAATCGGGACGTAGGTGAAATGTCCCATTGAAAACACCACATTTTTAAAATTTAGAGGGAGTGCACCAAATCTTTCTTAAAAATACCCTAAACCGTCGCACACTCCCTCTAAATTGCATGCGTGGAATTGGACACTACTTGCATGGGCATCTCCGTCGGCAATACCACCTCCTCTACTAGCGAGTAGCCTTGGCACCGACCAAGCATGACCAAATTTAGCCCTGCCAAACCCCTCCAGATCCAGTGTTTGCAGGTATACTTTCCGTGAGCGGGTGGTGATGCTCTAAGAGTATCTCCACTGGTACGGCATAATTTCATCAAATTAAAACTTCATCCTTAATGTGGCCACTTGTTAAAAGCATCCGCACCCTACAACGGAAACATCCCTGAACCTAGGAATTTGTGATTGAGGTCAAAAATTTGTGAAAACATGGCCACACCATGGCCCCGTAATCATATATTGCGTGAAGGGTGGACTCTGAATAGGATGTTTTTTCACACTATGCGGAGCTCCCCACACCTGAATTTTCCATTTAACCCTTTAGTGCCCAGGGTACTGTAGCAGGGAGCACTGGATTTCAGTGGTTTTTCCCACTGTGATTGAAACTACCTAAAATAGAATGGATTAAATTAGAAAGTAGCCGTACAATTTTATTCTCAACTGGAGAGCACACATTTTATTAAAATTTGAGAATCATCCAATGGTGGGATTGGAAGATTATAGTATGTATTTGAACTGTATAATGCACGCTCAAAAATGAGATTTTGGGGGGTGTGTGACTTCAAAGTTAAATAGAATTTGGGTTAAATTTTCAAAATTAAAAGTAAAGAAGTTCAGCTATGCCCTATGTCAACACCTCTCCATTGCAATCTTTCATGTCAAGAATAGACTCACACATAATTATTGTGAATTTTATAAGTGAAAGTGACTTATCCATATACGGTTAGGACAAAATTTTATACGTTGAAAATTGACAGGGGTGGGTACATCAGTCAAGATCAGATTACACACACTAATGGAAGATGAAGAAGAGAACACGATTCAAAAAAATAAAACAAGATAACAAACTTCCAAACACAAGAAATACTGCATAATACATGTGTTGTATTTGTAAGTATTTACTGTATTTTCAAGTATTTGCAGTATTTTCACGTTTTGATGATAGGTATTTTGATAGTTGTACAATTCCAAATTGAAATATTTTTTGTCTGGAAGGTGTGTAATGTATATGGCATAATCTGAACTTCAAAACTGAAGTTCCAATTCTTCACGGATTCTCTTCTATTTGCATTCCGAACGTCGCAGTGACCATAATGTGGTCTGCTGGGCACTAAAGGGTTAACCCCTAACTGCCGGCAAGACCAAAATTTGGTCAATGACTGAATTCGATAGTTCAATTCCAACTGCTGCGTGGATGATTTCCATCCAATTCCTTATGTGAAGGGCTTTCCTTGGTGATGCCACCCCTTCAAGTTATATTCAAATCATTCAAGCTATTTATAGATTTTACATGGGGTCTCAACTACAAAAGACTCGTAAAAACGATTCAGCGTGTAGTGTATTTTGATTTTTTTTGCTTGTACTACTTAAACTAAATTTAGGACATGAAAATGAGTTCCATTGCATTTGAGCATGACTAACAGAATGAAGCTTTCCAAGTCTAGTTTTTACTCCACTTTGATTTTTGAAAAAATCTGAAAATTGAGTGTTTTATTGTAGTTACAACTTCGGTAGGTATCACCAAGGTGTAACAAAAAAAATTAATTTAGATACACGGATTATTTTCATCAACTAAACTTTTCTTCATTGTAATTTACACCTTAGGTAAAAAAATCGGAATTTTCTAATACATTTTGTAATTGATATAGATTTTCTTTGCAATCACTTCATAAAACCATAGTAATTTCAATTTTTCACCAAAATTTATGAAAAGTTCATGATTTGTAGTAGACATGTGACTTCATCTACCAAAAATATAAATTTGAATTATGGTATTATTTTTAGTAGAAAAATTGAATGTGACAGATAAAACATGATTCCCTGGTCATAGGTCCAACCTTTAGGGGTTAAGGCTCCACAACAGACCCCGCCAATACCAACTTCTAGGAACGATTTTAGTGACTATAGTGTGGATGTTCTTAGAGAGCAGGTTACTTAATTATCCTACATGTGGAACTTGCTATATTAACTTTGAACCAATCTTTTATCTCCTAGTGTGCAAAAACAAAAAGAATATTCATCATTTATTATCCAACCTGTTAATTGTAAAAGAAAAAGTACACTGAAATCACACCATATATTGTGGCCCACGGTATTTGTAAGAGGCTCTACTAGTAAAAAAGATTCAAAATATTGTGGTACATTTCCTCCAAATTGGATGAAATTTTGTTAAAGTGAATGAAAATTTGTCCAAATAGATGAATGTATTCAGGCCATTCATCCACCCACAGTATATGGTGATTTTAGTGTAGTATCAATCGACTTTACCGGAACAAAGTGAATATTTTGGTTCGCCTAAGTATTAACCCCTAAATGTCCCAGCGTCTAGAAACTGGATCACGAACGGATTCAAAGCCTTCTCACGTTCTCATCAATGTTTGGATGAAACTCATCCAATTTTTTGGAGATTCTTCATCAAGTTGTTGTGCTATCTAATGGCTGGATTTAGTCATACTAGAGTACATATTTTTCTAAAATTACAAATGTAGAAGTATGTCAAGTCGTTGACCGAGCCAAAATTGCATTGACTCTAGTTCAAAGTGGAATCGTGAAAAGTGAGGTCATAAATTTAAGAAACAAAAAAATTTCAAAGTATCACCACATTTAAGAGTATCTCATTTCAAACTCATTCCAACAAATTTTACTCAAAAAATATTGAAATTTAGTTTGTAATCAAATTTAGAAGGAATTTTTAATTTTAACTTTCAAATTTTATAATTAAATATTGGTGATTGTATTAGTGAATCAAATCGTACGGATGGAATCTAAAATTCAAAATCTAAAACTTTCATTTGTATATCAATTCCAGAATGTTCTTCTAAATAGTAGTTTATAATGCTTTTTCTCAAATTGTCAATTCCAGGAACACCCTGGTACGTTTAGGGGTTAATTATTTTATTTTCATTCAAAAATTACAGTCCTCATAATCAATTTTGAAGGACAGGTGGCGATGCTCTAAGTGGGTCAACCCTAAAAGGACTGGGATGGAAGCAATTTGGGCAAGGGGATCATTGCATCCACTCTTCTAGTGACACATGTTGAATTTGTGGACCAAAAAACATGTGCACATGTGTGTTTCAAGCCTCCATGACCACGCTGAGTTGGCACATGGACTCATATAAAATTCAAGGGAACACAATGCACATGTTTATATAACAAATATCCATCGAACTGATGTTCTATTTCAATTGTATTTCATCTCACTGTCTATGATATCAAAAGGGGCAATGTACAGCACTTTAGAAAACAACTTTCTTCAATTGAACCCTTTTCTTGAGTAAAAAGCATTTCAATTGTTGAGGAATGATGCCTCTATAGCAAAGACTCAAGAATGTTACGATGGATCTTATTTTAGTTACACTCACAGTTCCCAGGAAGATGCTTATACAAAATTGATCACTCTGCATGCGTGGAATTGGCCATTTTCCTAGGTTGTGTCATCTTTTCTACTACACTAAATAGTGTATTTAGTGTGAGGCACTGTAATTGCGAACATCACTCTAAATATCAAAAAACCTACTTTTGTAAAAACACTAAATGTAAATTCTCACACTATTTATGAAGAATAGTAACGTTTTGACATTGTGATCTTTTGAGATATGGATATTTAGTGTGAGTAAGGAATGAAACTTGAGATGAAAGTTTAGATGGAAAAACTGAAATTTTAGAAATGGAATGAATCAAATTGGATGATAACTGAAAATGAATCAAATTGGATGATAACCGCCAACACTAATTACCCACAAATTGACAATTAGTGTTAGACAAGTAGTAAGGATAAGCACATTATTCATCACCTCACATTAAATACACTATTTAGTGTAGTGTAATAGGGTTGCACTTGCATGCTCCACTTGTCCCCACATTTTACAATGTAGTTCCCACAAATTATTCACCCAAAACATTGTGGGTGACGTATAATTGGGTATTTGTATGTGCAACCTACAATCTGAACATAATTTACAATAAAATTTAGATGATCACACATGATTGGGAAAAATGTTAAATCAGTGTTTTATCTAAATGAACTAAATTAGTGGGAAAATGTTCCCAAGCTTCCATCCTTATACTCTCATTTCTTTCATTGAGCTCCACACTACCAAGTACCAACCACAGTCTTAAATCCACAAGTCAATCGCATTGAATCTCATGTGTGAAGAAAGGGTCTTTATAACAAAAAGATTAATGTAAAAGATAGAGAAACTAAAAATATGAGAGATGGTGTTTTTATAAGTTCTCATTGACACATTTAAAAATCATGAGATTATGATAATTAGGAGTGATAAATTATGAGAACGCAAATCTAAGGGATTTAAAATGGACATTGTGAGAATCCACTCACTTTTGTGAGCTTGCGACTCCCTTGCTCCAATCCCTTCAAAGATTGTGGGTACCCAACCTTTATTATAATGACAAGTTGAGAAGTTGCTCCATTGCATGGAAGTAGCGTGTTACCATTCAAAATGATGGGACAGTTGGACTATGAAAATGGGCTTTAGCTCAACCCCAATTGCCTCCAGGGAGTGCACTCTTCAAGTACTGTAAATATATACGTGTGTACACAATAAGGGTATTATTTAGAACAAGCATGTACAAAATGTACATATGGGAGACATATTGCAATCGATTGGAAAGTATATATATATATATATATATATATATATATATATATATATATGTAGGGCTTGGAGTAAAACGCCTCATTTTTAGCCCCCATGTACATTTGGAAATGTATTTTGAAGCTGTGAAATTTGTACATATATTGCTTGATTTTAGCCAAAAATAAAACGTATATATGGGTGTTTTAATAAGGGAGATGCATGCATGTGATTCCTCGCTTTATTGAATAGTGCACTCCATGAGCAATTGCCGAAGAATTCATTTTTTGGACAATGTACAAATTTTATCCACAATTTCTCATTTGTCATGCATGTTTTGCATGGAAAAAAGAAATACCACAAACTATTGTAGCAAAATAGCTTCATGCTTGTGTGATCCCATTAGAAAAGGGATGCTCTATGAAAATTTTATGCCTCATTACAAGTTGCGGCGATTCGCCAAAAATTTCAAAGATTTTAGTCTAAATGTGCTCTTGAAAAGATAAACTCATCAAATTAAGCAACTAAAAAATCTCCAAAATTCACTACACTTAGAGTATTACATTTCAATCCATCACGACAAATTCATTTACAAAATGTCAATATCTTATTTCTAATTGAATTACAAAATAATTTTGAAGTTCAAGTTTCAAATTTTATACAGAATTGTTGGTGACAACAATCACAAATTTATAAAGTGCATACCATGCTTTTTAACCCTTTGACGCACATCGTTCATATCATGGACAATGAATAGATTGCAACCTTTATCAACACTTAATCCTATATAGTTCTCATCCATCCAAATTTTCCTTGGTTCTTGTACTAGTTGACTACCATTTGTACAGTAACGATCTTCAAAATAAGATATTGTGATTTTTTTTAAATGACAAAGTTGGTTTATGTCAAGTTTCAATTTGAGTCTATGACAAAGTTGGTTTACGTCAAGTTTCAATTTGAGTTCAAAAAGTGAGACCTTAACAAAGAATTTCCAAAATAAGTAGAATTAAGTAATGGAAATTAAATTATACCATCTCATAGAACATATTATTCCAAATTTGTTATAAAAAAATTTAATCTATTTTTTTTAATTTGGGATTTTAAAGTGAATTTCAAAAGATAACCTTGCAAAATTAATTAAAAAATATTAGTAAAAAAATATGATAAATCCAAATGTACAAATGTTATATACACATTGAGATTTACAACTTTTCTTTATATATCAACTCCATTTTTGTGATCCATCAAACACTTTATAACATATTTTTGAAATCGGTGGTAGATATGGACGTTGAAAATTTCATCAATTGACTTTTTTAAGAGCACTTTCTCACTAAAATCTTTGAATTTTTGGGTGAATCACTACAACATAAAATGAGGCATAAAATTTTCACAAATCATCCCCTTTCTAATCGTATTACACATGCATTAAGCTACATTCCTATAAAATCTACACTAAAAAATCCACATTGCAAAAAGTCAATGCCGGATGAGAAAACTATGTTTGATTATGTACATCATTCACTTTTTGTACGGTTGGACATTTAGAGGTTAATATAGGACAGATGAGTACCATAGTACCATAGCTTGATCGCCAAAGAATAAATCAAAATATAAAAAATGCAAAAAATAAATAAAAATTATTAGGGTCAAAAAACGAAAATAGAATAAATTATTTTTAGCTATACTTTGTTGTTTTGAGCTATTTTTAATCATATGTTTTGGGCTCAAAAAAAATCAATAAATTCATTTTGTGAGGAACAAACCTTATTTTTCAAAAAATATGAAATATTTGTTCGTGGGGTGACGACCCAATTATGGTACTACGGTATAGAGATCTTAGTTTTGCAGGAATTTACTTGAACCGCCTATGTCAAACTAAAGAACCCACCCGGTGACCGGCCCTTCTTTACAGTCCGGTGTCAGTCGTCGGGTTCCTTGTTCCTCCCTAGTTGATTCCAGCTGGGGTGGTGTTATACTTTATTACTTTTAGAGCATCCACACCCATGCTCTCCCAGAGTTTAACACACACAATAAGTAAATGGAAAAATGCTAAGGGCCCTTCAAAAATGCCCCTTGGCCCTCAATCCTAGAGTGTTAAGAAATGGCCCTTCAAATTTAACTTTAGTTAACTATATCCAACATTCTACTTGTGATTGGTCCATTGACTATTTTATGTGCACTTTTGGTGCTTAAAGGGTGTTTAAGGGCCGGAACTGTAATTTTAAGGGCTCTTCAAATGCAGATGATTAATTGTAGTAATTTTTTTGTAAAAAAAAAAAAACTAAGGAACCCACATGGGTTTGGAGTTTGCATGAAGTCTCAAATATGGGAGGCAATAGAGTTTTCTGCAAACTCCTGGGTTTTCAGAGCCTTACTTTGGCAATTTCTTGAGAATACGAAAATTGGCCCGTGGTGGGGCTGTCAGGGGCTGTCAGGGGCTGTCAGTTACTGGTTTTTCTATTTCAGTGAATAGACCCACTCCAAAGACCCACTCCATGTAGATACGTGTCAAGCCAAGGAAGCCCATGTGACAGAGCATCCACGAGAATAGAAACTAAGGTTGGGAAGTTTTTGGGCACCGTTTTTGGTGCCTTCAAACTTCGGACCTCTAGTTTATTTACAACATCTGACATGTCTACTTTTATTGTCTTCTCAACCTCTCTTTTCACAATCTGGGGTCCAGTCACCCAACTGTAGAGTGCTTTGCGGATAACTCTAATATATACTGTACTATTGGGGACGTAGCGTTGCCAATTGATGCACCAAAGAGCCAAAAGTGGGGCCAAGGCTTTTTGAGGGATTCTCCTCAAGAACCACATTGTACTGACTGACGCACAGGCACATTGAAGAGCACAATATTCCTCTGTCCAGACAGAGACTCCAGCTAAAGTTAGGTTGGTAGGTTGCATCACCCCCTACTACTATTCCAATGCTTGGCCCCCATCATTCATGCCTATCTATATGGGGCCCCCAGGTCTACGCCTCGCGGCGGTGGGCCTACGGATTCTTAGACCCCCTGGTCTACTCTTCTGACCCTGGTAGGTAGTGTGCGTTTCTCTTGCACTTAAATTATCATTCGATACAATCATTTTTTTTTTAACATATTTTACCCTTTTTCCAATGTTTTTAATAAGACAGTGCAAGGCACCGTCTTCAGTGTAATGATGAAGTAAACCCCTACACGTACCGACCCTTTGAACACAAGTAGGTGTTACCCTCAAAAATTATACAGAGTAGATGTTAGTATGGCTGCGGTGTAAGGTACAGGTACCTTAATCCTTTAACCCCTAAAGGACCAAGTGTCCTAACTAGGACATTTAGAGAATCGGGTAGCTTCCGGTGAACACGTTTTTAATCAAACTTTGAAGGAAATTTAATAGTAGATTCCCCAATGTGCCACAAAAATGGGGGTTCTATTTTTTTGAATTCCGACACCAGGTGTGAAAGTTATGAGGGGAAATGTGTTTTTTTCGGGAGAAAGGGCAGCGGGGCAGTAGAGAAATAGTTGAATTTTAGGGGAGGCAACAAGATGGGCAGTGTTTGGAAAATGGAGTGGCCTGTGGGGGGGAGAAGACCACCCTATTTTCCAAACTCATTCAGAAAATTTTAAAACATTATTTTTAAATTTTTTAAATTTTTTTTTATAAATAAAATATTATTTGAAACTGAAAATTATTATTTTAAATTAAAAACTAATATTTTAAAATAAAAAATAATATTTTAAAATAAAAAATAATATTTTAAAATAAAAAATAATATTTTAAAATAAAAAATAATATTTTAAAATAAAAGTTCAATTTTATAATTATAATATATTATTTAAATTTTTAAAAATTAAAATCATTTTTAAAATTAAAAAATTAAAAAATTAAAATCATCCAATGAGAGACTGCCACGTGGCAGTACACCTTGAGAGTTAGTGGGGTCATGAACATTGGAATGGGTTGGCACTTCAATTCCCTTCCTCCACCCTTTATTTCCCCCCTAACCCCCAAAATTCTAAAAAAATGTGCTACATGTCTTCTAAAACTTCAAAAAAAAAAAAAAAAATCAAATTTTTTTTCGCCATTCTATAAAGGGTGGAATGTACTTGTGTTTCACCACTCAGATTTGTATTTTAAATAAATAAAGTCGAAAATATTGCAGTTCCAAAAACATATAGATTTTTCCGAACTTTTAAACCCCCAACAAGTGCAAGGTGTTCTTCAACATCCTAAACATCTCCAAATGCAACAAAAATTGGTACACAACTAAGTAACATCATATAGAATGTGAAAGTGAAATGGGACAGGTTTTGGTAGTAAGGATTTTTGTTGTAGCCATGGTCAAACGCATCTGAAATTTCCGAGCATGTGTTTTTTTGGGGTGTTTTTTTCCATATCTAGCAATCCGTGCGGTCAAAATCAATGAAATTTGTTGTGTATGTTTTTCAAATAGTTCAAGACAAGATCTTACGGTTAGAAGGTAAAAAATAACATTTGTTTGGATTTTTTGCATGGGGGAGTAAAAATGGCAGCATTGGAGTGTTTTTGGAGGAAAAACACTCCGGTCCTTTAGGGGTTAAGGTCCCGATTCAACACTGTTTTCAAAGATTTGTTATAAAATGTTTGATGAAAAATTAAAATGGAGTTGATGTGCAAAGCAAAGTTATAAATGTCAATGTGAAGATAATATCTATACAGTTGGATTCATCATATTTATTATTAATATTTTTTAATTAATTTTGCAAGGTTTTCTCTTGAAATTCAATTAAAAATCCAAAATTAACATTAAATTTTTTTTAAATATTGTAATGAAATTGGAATAACATGCACTACAAGAGGGTATAGTTTTCACTATTTGATTCTTCTTATTATGGAAAATCATGTTTAAGGTCTCACTTTTTGAACTAAGAATGAAACTTGACGTAAACCACTTTTTCTATTTTTCAAAAACTCTCAATATCTTATCTTGAAGATCCATACCGTACAAATGGTAATCAACTAGCACAAGAATTTTTTTAAAATTGAATGGATGAAAAACATCCAATTGCGTGGTGAAGGCACGCGTCCAGAATCATCCATCGTCCAGATTCTGGACGCAGGCGCGTCTAAGGGTTAAAGGGCCACCTTCCCCAATTATGACATGTAGAATTTTTTTGGTGCCTCCACAGTTGAGATTCAAAATCATCAATTCATTATTCAATTAAATCAATGGCATGTCAAGCATTGCGAAAAAATAATTGGTGGTTTTAGGTTAGCTCATGAGCGGAATTAGGAACAACAAAGTGTGAACTTAGGAAATTTGTATGTGATTGATGGGTCACAGGTTACTTTCCACTTTGGTATTTTGTATAAAGTTGACAAATGCGAAGTAGATGTTGCAAATTTTTGCAATCCTCATCAAAACCTATTTCAAATGTGGTCATATTTTATTTTTTCAAATTTAGCACTGCCAAGAATAGGCCAGATTGCTTAAGTTGGTGGTTTTGAGACAACCAACCATACATGAGAGAACCATTGCAAGGGTAGAGTCTACCCAAAAAATTTGCACTTGGAGGCCTCTCTAATATTACCAACATCTTCCTATCAAAAGAGATTTGCTTTAGTTAGGAGAGAATTTATTAGGCTTGTAACGGTGACTTGGATAAAAGTCATCCAAATTTATATGAGAAAGTTACAAGGCTTTGAATCTGTTTGTGATCCAGTTTCTGGATGCTGGAACGTTTAAAGGTTAATCTTTAAACATCTTCAATGGTTTTGCAAAGATGCATCATAAAAATGCAACCAAAAGGAATATTTTGAACTTGATATATGAATAAAAGTTGTACACTATAAATTTTAGATTACATCCATATGGTTAGATCTACGATTTTTAACACCAATATTTTGTATAAAATCCGAAATTTGAATTTATTTTGTAATTCAATCACGAATAATATATTGAAAATTTGTGAATGAAATTTGTTGTGATGGTTGAAATGTAATACTCTAAGTGTAGTAATTTTTGGAGATTTTTTGGTTGCTTAATTTTGTGAGTTTATTTTTTCAAGAGCACATTAACGCCCTCTTTACACTAGAGGCGAGAAGTTGTGGAGAAAACCTCACAAGGGCCATGGCTCATCCTTGAGAAGCCAACCTTTGAACTTGACGGCCTTTGGTTATAGTGTAAAGTGAGAAGTGCTGATTTTTTCAAAAAATAAAGTTCTTACATATTTCCTAAAAAACAAAAAAATGATTGGTTGTGAGAACTTTGGCCAAACAGCCCCCTGGATTTTGCGTTGAACCCACCTCTTGAGGTGAGCTTGACTCAAAATCCAGAGGCCTTGATAAATGTGCACTTTTGTTGCCACGAAGGACAAAAGTGTTGTCTATGTCATTTTCTCCTCCTTTCGTCCCTTGGATTGAGAATTTCGGGTGTAAAAGTGATATTTTTGGTCTTCTCGGTTTTTGGGCCTCCCATTGGCTGAAATTTCTTTCTTTGCAGCTTCTCCTCTCTAGTGTAAAGAGGCCCTAAACTAAAATCTTTGAAATTCCTAGTGAATCACAACGACATGAAATGAGGCATAGAAATTCCTCAAATCATCTCCTTTTCTAATCAGATCTTATATATATATTCATGAAGCTATCTTGCTATAGATTTTTGTTGTATTTATTTTCCTTGCAAAATGTACATGATGGATGAGAAAACGTGGATGAAACTGTGTACATCGTCCAAAAAATAGACGATTGGTCCTTTAGGTGTTAACCAAGACAAGCTTTCATATGAAGATTGGGTGGGTGAAAGCTGATATATAGAAAACAAGAAATGAGGTCTTAAAAACTATTTGGTGATTTATTTTTTGGATAAAAAGCATCAAAAAGTGATTAGAGTACAACAAGCCTTACGAAATAATTTGAAGAACAAATGAATGAAGACGCCAAGTTGTTTCAATTTTTGGAAATAAATCGGATGAAATTCTCATTTTAACGAAAGCCATTCAAATATGTAGATGAAAAGACAATTCTATCCAAAAGGTAGATTAATATGAAAATATTTGGTTGCACCATTTTATTTTTTTGTCTCCACTTTAGCTCTTCTTCAAAATCCAAAAATAAAACAATCAAACTGCTCATGGTAAGAATAGAAAACAAACTCTTGGGTTGTCCCATATCAAACTCCCATACAGTGTCAAGGGACACCATTTCTCTTCCTTTTTCAACGAATTGTGGTAAAAGACATCAATTCTCTTCAAACACTAAATACACTATTCAATGTAGCCATATAGGACAATTGAGCTTTATCATGCAAGTTGGTGGTCCACCGTGACTTGTCATATGGGACACTGGTTCGTGACTATCTCACAAAGGACACCGCCTATCATATAAACCATTTTCCAATCAAGGAGATTTTGTTTGAATCATAGGGGACATGAAGACAATTTCTGCAAGATCATTTCGGACTGTCATTTCTAGTAGTGTAAAGAACCTTATATACATCTTTGTTATGTTTTGCAAATTACCATAATGCTATGCTTTGCGAATTAATGTATTGCTAAGTACAATAGAACTCTTTTGTTTTTTGAACCTTCTTTTAATTGAGACATAGGGTATAATGGTGGTATTCAAAAAACAGTACTAGTAGAAAAGGTGGCGTTCCCTAGGGACATGCCCGGGCAAATCCACTATGCATACGTAGAATTGGGCACCACATGCCTAGACAACCTTCTTAGTGATGCCACCTTTTCTACTAGTGCGGATGTGAGCGGTGAGTTGATATATCAAGGTGTTTAGATGCAGATAAATAGACTATTCTAAAAGACATATGCATTACATTTAGTCAATAAAATGTCTTGTAAGAAGGGTTCCTACCATAATGTTCTTCATACCTTACTAAACCACGCCCTTTACACTGTAACAACACTTTAGAAAAACTACTAGTAAAGGAATTCAACTCTTCAACCCTCTTTACTTGGCTCAACTGAAGTTAGAATTTCTTTTTTGCAATTCCTCCGATCCCTTGACAAATGCCTGAGATATGGAGGTGAACAATAGAGGGCTGAAGAATGCTATGACAACCTACCTACAAGCTCCAATAATGATAAAATGAACCACAAAACCGAACAATAAGTTTCATATATGCTCTAATTCCTAGTTCCCATTTTGTCACTTAGAAGGGCATCTAGGAAGTGTGCCTTCTTTGTTGACAAAATTAAAGTTGAAATTGTAAGGTAAACACATTTTGCAAGAAAACTAAGGAAGATGAACTATTTTTTTACGAAGAGCTCAAAAGAACTTTGCAGTTTATGGTAAGAGTATCTTCACCACAACATTCAGTAGCATGCATTGTCCATGTCTTGACTTTACAGTAGATGGTGTGAAATATTCCACACCCAACAATACTTTATCAGTACCTAAGTGAACAAGTGAAGGCTCAAGGTAATGAGCAAAGTGCATGATGGGCATGAGAAGAGGGTCTCTGACCTCAAGAAGTGGATGAAAAGTTTCAAGGGGCCTTTCAAAATGCTTCTTGACTCTGGATTCTAACGTGTTAGAAATTGGGCCTTGAAATCACTATTGAGTTGACTATTCGATGATTATTCCTCTCATTCTACTTGTGATTGGTCCATTGACTATTTGATGCGCACTTTTGATACGTGAAGGGCGTGCAAGGGTGGGGGAGTGTGAGTGCAAGGGCCTCTCAAATATAGATGAATAATTTGAGAGGGTTAGTTCTAGCGTGCATGGGTGGGAATGCTCTGAAGACTACTCAATGTTATGACCCCTTGCACTGAGTGGGTCCATATCAGCCCAAATTGCACATGCATGATTCCCACTGCCATAGCTTCAGTGTTTTGGACACTGACATATACACGAGTTTAGGCTTTAGCACAAATTAAGTCAGTAAATTATAATCTACACTCCATAATATGACAATATTATTGTTTCAAGTATTACACATGACACGTCATTTTTGTGACTAATCCATGCCTGCCACCTTGAAGTTAGGGCTTCACAAACATGTCATAACAGCAAAAACAACTGTATCTCATTTATACAGAGTATAAACTACAGTATCTCATTTAATTGATATTTGGGTGAACGCACTCAAATGTAGATTTCATGGAGATCACATCTGCATATCAGTGGCACCCAAACATTAGTTACTAGGAGCTGCAGGGGAGTACAGTATTGTTGAAACAACAATATTGTTATATTATGTAGGGTAGACTGTGTAATTGTATAATTGGCATAGTTTCTTATGCCAGTACTGTACCAAGCTTAACCCCAAGACTAACGGTAGAATGTGGCCATTGAATTGATCCGGAACAATTCCTTACATTCCGCACCATTTCAAAAATAATAGTGGGAAACTTAATAAACAGATGCTTTTCAAAGCTTAGGGCCAAAACTTCAGTATACATTGCATTATGTTTTAAAACATGATCCATTGTTAAATAGATCTGTCTACCAATTTCCAATCCACAGTAACTATTAACCCCAATCTGCACTTTCTCATTTTACCTAAGTATCTGATTGCAATACATCATTTTAAAGATCTCGTTCTGTACTACAAGATCAAGAGTGTTGATTGTGTCAAACTGAAGTCATTTTCACACAACAGATGATTTGCAGCAAGGGGTCCAGTTTTCCTTACACTACAGAAAATATGTAGCGGACCGTGAGAAATTAACAAAACAAGCAAGACCTCGTCATTTATCAAAGAGCTCGTGAGAATACATCAGCATCGAGAGAAAATCGAAAAGGATTGGGCGAACACTTTTGAGTCTGAAAACTGGAATTTGCAACTCTTTGCAACAAGGTACTCAATGCCCGAGACACAATTGGACTAGGCCTTGACTGCAAACTTCCTCATGGGAAAGTAAGCTTCCTTCTTCTTCTGCTTCTCGGTCTTCATGGAAGCCTGCATGATCAATAAAAGCATTAGGCTCAAGCAACAAGTGCATTTTCACGATCCTACCAACTATTAGACTACTTGATTGTGGAACTTTTCTTAGTTGAACTAACTTCTTGTAAGTTAGTCTACTAACTGGTACGCACAATTGAGCCTCATGATTTTTATCAGAACACATTTTCACTCATGCACATCCTTACTAAATTTTAGTCCATATATCATATATAGAAACTTCAAATCACAAATTCACAATTCTTTTATGGAGGTGAAAGATGACTTAGCCATCTTGGTTGAACACTTTTCACAATAAAAGCTATTGCTAACCCTAACACACAATGATCTGATCACCAGAAAAGTCCAAAAATCACCTGGTGCTTTGTCAACCTCCTGCGAATAGCACGAGTCTTCTTTGGGCGCAAGTCAATAGGAATGAACTTCTTGCTGTAAGCTTCGCGAAGGCTAGCCTTCTGTGTCTGAGAGATGACAGTCAGCACCTGTGCGATTGAAAGTCTCACCACCTTGCTGCAAAATCCAACATCATAAAAAATCTCAAACCCTAACCCACTTTAACACAAGGGAATGATCATCCGCACAACCGCAATCGAAGGAATTCTTAATGTTCTGTAAAACCAGGCATCATTTCTGACCTCTGAGAATAGTGCCAAATCATTAACCCCTAAGCGTCTAAAACGCCACTAAACTTTGCAACGGTGGCATTTCCTCATTTTACCTCGGTTTTCTGATTGCAATACTAATCATTTTGAAGCTCTTGTTCTATACTACTCCCTCCGTCCCAAAGTTATTGTCATGTTTGAAAGTCATGTTTGAAAGTGCTTTTTTAAGTAGGTCAAAATAATACATCCTCTGGCTAATTTTATTTAGGTTGCAATGAACACATGCAATGTTCTTCAATCATTCTAGTGACATAATTTGGAACTTTTTTTAATCATGTTTCTTACAATATGATCAATGAAATTGGCTCAAAGAAATACCAAGCAAAAAAGTTGGACAATAACTGTGACGGAGGGAGTATGAGATCAACGGTGTCAAACGTGTCAAACTGAAGTCGTTTTCACACAAACAGATGCTTTCCAGCAGGGGTTCCAATTTTCCTACACTACAGAAATTACACAGCGGACAGAGCAACGTCCTGATTCATAACCCTCCGCAATAAAAACTCTATGAAAATACATCACAATTGGAGAAAAGTGAAACGTACATCTTCGACAACTTGTTAGGCGCGCCTCCAGTAACCTTGGCAACTCTCAAAGCAGCGAGCTCAGCCTTCAGGTCCTTCAACTGTATCCAGCATACTAGTCAGAACCTAGAAAAAACTAAAGAGATATTGTAAACCCCAAGCGCCTAATACGCAACTTAGCAACGGTGGCATTTTCTCAGTTTACCTCGGATTCCTGATTGCAATACATCATTTTAAAGCTCTTATTCTATACAACAAGATCAACAGCGTCGATTGTGTCAAACTGAAGTCATTTTCACACAAACGGATGATTTGCGGCAGGGGTCCAATTTTCAGAAAGTACACAGTGGAAAGCGAGATACCTGGTTGAGAAGCTCATTCTTGCTCTTGGTGCGGAGCTCATGGACTTTGATCTTGGCTGCAACACATAGTGATCAAAACATGAGAAACCCTAAACCCTAATTGTAAGTAAGTTTGTAAACCCTAGGGCGACTTCTTTAGCGAAAAGGAATGCAGAAAAGAGTTGTGGAGCGTCGCTGACCCATTGCGGAAGAGACTGAACGCTGGAGGCGTAGAGGCGGTGATGCAACTGACGACGCGACCGCAAAGAGCCGAGATGGAAAAGACCTCCTCTGCCTCCGCCATTGAAACTAGTAGCTGAAGACCACGAACCCTAACCCTAATTTTTGGCCCCGTTCACACTTGTCAACCGCGAGTTCCTAAATTCAGTGTCTTTCACTATTATCTTTATTTATTATTATAATATTGATTGTTTTTGTTTTTTTGTTTTTTTGTTTTTTTTATTAATTATTAGTGTGACCTTATGTTATTGGCCAAAATTTAGCCATGTTTCTATTTTAATTATAATTTTAGAATATTTTATTTATGATTTAAATTAATTATTTTTTCACACTATAGGATCAAAAGTCACAAAACCACTTCAATATACCTCTTCTTAATTTGCACGGACAAAAATCATTGTTAGCTACAAAAATTACAACAACTAAAATTCATCTAGTTTCCACATTCTGGACGCATGTGCCTAACTGAAGGGTTAATGAATTTAGAAGAATTTACCATTTAATATTCACCATGTTTACAAATTTTATTTTTAGAATTTGAAATTTGATATGATTGGTTAAAACTAGATATTTTGTTTTAAATTTCGAAAACCAATTTTTTCAAAAGAGAGAACATCATTAGTTTTTCAAAATAGTTAATCTTATAATAGTAAAACAATGTTGAGGTCTTTATCTTTGAAATTTTTTCCTCAATGGAGTTTAACTCGATTGACATGATCCAAATTGGGTTGGAAAGTAAACTTGATTTCATATTTGATTTTTTTTTATTTAAATCTTATGATTTATTTTCATTCTAAGTAGCGTGTAAAAAAAGAGTTGCGACTATAAAATGGTCATTTAGTCACTTAGGGTTAATACTAGTGTAACCATGTGCCATTGGCCCAAATGCTCTCCATGATTTAGCCATGCCTTTACTTTATATTTAATTTTTAGAATAATTCATCCATAATTCATTTCAATTTGTAGTGATAAAATTCAATTGAAAATCCATCACTTTCACTAAGTAGGCAGGTTCAAAAGTTATTAAACGCTTTCTGTTGGTACCAAGAACGCAATCGGCAACCACACGGTTTGAGATATCTCAACATAACATACAAACATAATATACAAACAAACCAAACAAACTACCTTCTTCAATGTATATATTGACTCGTAAATGCGTTTTGGTCTTGGAAAATACTTAGATGTGTTGTAATAAGGTATATAGACCTTATTTAGACCCTCAAAGGATTTTCAATTCTTAGATTCCGTGTTAGATTCTAAAAACACAAGTAATAAAATGTGAAATTTTGAGGAAACGTTGGAACTTAGAATTTATTCCAAAAAATATACAAAAAACGAAGTTGATCCATATATACATTTGAAGACCTTATTTTTTTCTCAACTCTAAAAAGTGTATTCCCTTTAATTTGTAAATTTGCATGAAATAAGCAATAAAGTCCTTATTTTGTGTCATATTTAGGCACTCTTCATAAGATGAACTCAATGAATATACCATAGATAGAAGGCATAGCCTCTAGAAAATATTTTTAGAAATAAATGTTATTTAAAAAGAAAAAAGTTATTTTGGTAAAAACAAAAAGCTTGAAGAATACTTGAAAGAATTCCAAACATACATGTATTAACACATTTCCAACCAAACACACTTACGTTAAAACATTTCCCGAGAACATTTCCGACCAAAGACACTTGTATTAAAACATTTCCAACCAAACACTTGTGTATAAAATGCCACCACAATTCCACGACAAATTTTGCCCAATTCACCAATTCCATATGAAACACTACTACTTGACTATAGTTTACACATATTACATTCACCACATATAAAAATAATTTCTCAAAATTAAAATACTACCTTGACGACACTCTAGCAAAATAGATCAACACCACAAATACATAGTTACATAGTGATTCAAGACAAGATCATTCATTGCAAGGACACAAATTGAGGTTCTAATTCATTTAGCATGTAGGTATTTGCAAGTTTACAATTTATTCTACATGCTATGGGCCATATTATTGGGAACTATTTACATTATTTGACAATATTTCTATTAACATGGGTCACCAAATTAAGAAAATTACATTATTTAAGTATTATTTACACTCACACTGCTTTATATATGAAGTAAAAGCAGGCCTTGGCGAGTTTACCAACATGAAATAAAAAAACATGAATCAACATTAATTATAATACTTACATTCTTTTACATTTTAAATGTAATTATTGTGGGTTTCTCTAATTAAACATCACATTACTTGACAACCTACATTACGTAGAATAACTGGGGCTTATCGCAAGTGTACCCTATGTATAAGAGAAAGGCGTTTGTGAAAGAATGTAACAACCAATGCTTCTTCATTTTTACGAAAGAAATGCCAATTGTTCCCTAAGATCCTCCCTAAAAAGTGCCATGTATGACAGTTTGAGAGCTCAACGACCTCTTTTAATCCCTAAAGGACCAAGGATTCACGACAACCAATCATATTGTGAAAAATATAATTCAAATGCGTTTGAATTTTATATCACCAAAATTAGTGGAGAACATTGCATATATTAGTTAAAAGAAAAACAAATTTAAACAAAAAGAAGTCCATGTACTAGGACCTACTCAAAACTGCAAAAAAAACCATGAAACCCAATTTGGGTTTCTTGGTCCTTTAGGGGTTAAAAAATATTAAAAAAACAGCCGCTATAACTATGCTGATGGTAACTTGTACCACTTTTCGTACATGTTGAAAATCAAAGACACAAATGCCCATGCCAATATCGCAATTACCCAGCCTTGCCCTGCAAATGGAGACCGGAGGTTATTGGCCGGTTTGGACGTCCTTGGTCCCTTCTCTGAATCCCATGCTGTTGTGAACACTCTGCAAAAGAAACAAAAAAATGGCCATATAAATCTAAGATACCTGGTATGTGTATTCAAAATTGCCACCAAATAGATTTATTATTATTAATCCCTAAGGACCGAGGAACCCAAATAGGGCCTCATGTTTTTATTAGCAGTTTAAAGTAGGTCCTATGTGGACTTTTTTTTGTTTAATTAATTAATTAATTGACTTTTATCAACACATGTAGGGTTTTTTACTAATTCTGATGATATAAAACTTGGTCCCTTCTAGATTATATTTTCCATAATATATGATTGATTGAATATATCATTTCAAAACCATAAATCCTTGGTCCTTTAGGGGTTAAAGGCATTTCTTTCATATTGGATCTTATTGGTAAATGAAAGAGGATTCCAATAGACTTTAACATACATTGTTTGAACATCGCATGAATAAGTTATTCACTATGTTCGGAAATAACTGTTCTATTTTTTTTGGCATTTTTTTATCTCAAAATAATTGTCCAATGCTTAATACTTCAAATGTGAGCCTTATCCACTTCAAATAGGGTTGACCATTTTGCAACTCATAGGATTTTCAAAATTCAAATCTTATGAGTTGCAACTCAAAAATCATGACTCTTCAAAATTCAAATGGGTTTTATCATGAAAATTTTACCACAAAGAACCCACTCCTTCAAGAGGTAATGTTATCAACATCTTGTCCACTATTCGAGTATTGAGTCGACTTTGTCTTTGTGACAAGAACAACGTTAAATTGAACTTCATTTTTTAAAGTAGACAGTTATTTCTAAACAAGAGTATGAGTTTTCAAAGTATTGTCTATAGGTGTACCCAAAATCCACCTTAGGTTCTTACATGCTCTCATGTTTTGACTATTTACATTTCAAAACATGCAAGTCCATTCCCGGCAAAGGAGAGTAGTTTTGTTCCAATGGCACTTTGTCCCGTGGGCACTGGGTCATTGACATTACAAACGGACACTTTATTCACACTAGCCTTGAAATAGGACCGGAGTTTCTATCTATCTATGCATACAATATTTGTTGCTTTTGGGTTCAAATGAAGGGACCACTTTTAACATTTTGGGTGTACATAGCTTACGTACAAATTCATAATACATACTTTTTTCAATGCGGAACAAAGATATCAAAAAGCATGAGAAAAGGTCAGAAAGACCATGCTGGTACGGACGGGCTTACTTTCTGGAGCAGTAGACCAAAGCAGCAGGAATGATGAGCATAACTGCACATCCAGCAAATGCCCCGGTGAAGCCCACCAGCTCGTCCACAGAAACATTTGCACGCTGCAGCAAATTCGCACATGTTACACACTGACAAAAACTTTTCCACAACGCTTTATGTTGTTACACTACCAAGAAATAAAAAAACAAAAAAACAAAAAAAATTAAAAAAATCTCAGTACTTAGAGTCTATCCTCCGGTGATCCATGACTATTTTGTGGTATTTAGTGCAATATGCTGCCATCCATGCAGAAGGTCAGCTACTTTTGCTACCCAAGCATGTAGAAGTAGAAAAGAAACGATAAAATTATTCTTACAAAATATATTTAGAGAGTTCTTATTGGTTGCCAAGTATTAATGATGCCTTAATTGATTGTTATTGATGCTACCTCCAAAGTAAACAACGTAGCAAATTGTCTATTGACTTATATAAAATTGTCAATTTTTTTGCTAATGACTATTTTTATTTACAATGTACTAATAGCATAAGAATTTTGTTTGGTAGAAATCCATCTAATTTTAGCCAATTTTGGGATCACTCCTACCCTCCATACAATGACGATATTATGGTTTCAAACTACATCAAGATCAACAACTCATGTCGAATATTTAATTAAAGTGTTGAAATGATGTGAATATTCTTTGAGATTTGGTGGATATTCTTGAAGATATTTTTGAAAAAATAATTTCTTGGAAAATAACGGCCAAGCATAGTACTAATTGCTCATTTTCTTTGACTAATCCATGCTTGCCACCTTGAAGTTAGGGCTTCCAAAACATGTCACAACAAAGAGGGACAATTGTACACCCATAACTCTATTATATCACACTTTAGGTACCCAATGTTTATGAGGTCAAAACAATGCTTCTAAGTACATTCAAAACTCTTTTATATCACATCTTTGGTAATTATAGTACATGAGTTCCACAGCTTGACATGTGGAAAATGTCCAATCACATGTGTACACAATATCAAATATTCTTTAAGATGTGAAATTAGAGAGTGATAATAACAAATTCAGTGTGTACACTCCATTTGACCCCTTGTAAGGTAACCAAACCTGAATGTGACAATCAAGTAATGGTATAGTCTAAAATTTGAAATGAGTGTGTTGGCAAATGGAAGAGAATCAAGTGCACTTTGTTTCGTATCTTTTTGACACTCAGATAGTATTCAGTGGATTTTCAAAGTTGAGATCATAGGAAAACCTACTATTTGACTATGATCTAAATTTTGAAAAGGTTAGGTTGCCTGTGCTGAAGGCAAAACTGCATAGTGTGAGTGGTTTTACTTTTAGCGCAAGCAACCTAGGCTTTGGCGCGGATGGCTTGCACAGTAGAGAGCATGGCTCTTTTGATCCACCCTGAGTGGGTTCTCTACTACCGGTAGGTAGTGAGAATATCTCAAGCGAGATTTCCGAATTAATTGAGTAAATTAGGTTATGTGATGCTCGTTTTATTGTCTCTGCCCCAACAGGGTAGAGACTATGGAAACGCTTCGTTTTCAAGGAGTTACGTGGCAGTGAACAATACAAACAAGGTGTAAAAGTAAATCTAGGATAAATACTAAGGTAGACACTATGCAATTAACTGCTTGTTTTACAATAAAATGGATGTCGTTTGTTATAATTAATTGAGTAAGGATAAGCTTGGAATGGAAGCAAACCTGAGCAATTAAACTGAGTAGGGCAGGTGGCACAACAGCCAGCAAAGTGAGTATCAATCGTCGAAGACGACTATCTGGTGGCGGTGATATATCTGAACCTGTAAAATTGTGTATCAAAAACAATACAATGTCACATCAAATATGCCATGTTAAACTCCCCAATTGTAATGCCATTTAAGGAAATTTCTAACCTCAACCCTGCCAATTGTAATGTCATTTTAAGGATATTTCTAATATTAACCATGTCAATTGTAATGCAAATAGGTTTTCTAGAATACCTCGAAGGGTGGTTTTCTACTACGGAGCTAAAATACACAAATCAAGTCTCTTATGATTACCAATCTTGAAATACTAAATATTGTAGGGCATTACCTTGGGTTGAGATGAAGTGGATCAAGGTGCCAATGTTGTTGCGCAACGTGATGGAGAGCATGGGAAAGGTGGATGCAATGGTAAATACTAATCACAACGGAAACCATTCTATGGTCAGTTTGATCACAAAAGAGTAGGTTCTTTTTGAATTAACACCAGTAGTAACACCGTTCATGTAGACTAGAGAAGCATGCCCCAAAAGATCCACGACTAGTTTAACCCCTAAACGACGGAGGGGGTAAGGACAAAACATAAATGTGGTATAAAAATTACTTCTTCAACTTTGATGAAGTTTGGTCCAAAAGAGAAAATGAGGAACTTGATGTTTAGTAATTTTCCATATGGTCAAATATCAAAAAATAGCTTTTTATCATCTCATAATGAATTTAGAAGCATTTAACTTCAAATATTTATCAAAGTCACAAATTTTATTTTTAGAATTTGAAATTTTGTATGATTTGTTAAAACTAGACATTCTATTCTAGAATCAAAAATTGCAAATTTTTCAACGGAGAGAACACCATTACTTTCCCCAAATAGTAAGTTTTCTAACACTAGACAATGTAGAAGTGTTTTTTTTTGAAAATTTCTCCCGGGTGGAGTTTAACTCGGATGGACATGATTCAAATTGGGTTGGAAAGTAGACTTGATTACATATTTAAAAATATTTTTTATTTTCTATAAAAATGTTTTTTCTATTTCGGGCAGCCCATAAAAAAAGGGCAGAGACCATAAAATGGTTGATCCGTCACTTAGGGGTTAATTCGTCATGTGGGGTCTTTTGTTCATAATTGCAACAATTATGAACAAGTGTCCTTGAAACATGCAAAATAGAGCAACATGGATTTCACATGCAATTAAACAAAACAAGGATTTCTTGGTCTCCTCTAACTTCTTACTTACACACTAGTAGAAATGGTGGTGCTCCCCACAGAGATGCCCAGGCAAAATCACTGTGCATGCGTGGAATTGGGCACCACATGCTTGGGCAACTCCCTCGACAATACCACCTTTTCTACTAGTGACATTGATAACAAGCGCAAAAAAAAAAGTGTGTTTGCCTTTGTGGCAAGAATTTTCAAACCTGGAAATAGGTATAGAAAGTCGCCGACATAACCATACTCTGCAATCTTTAGTCAAGGAATGCTACATAATTACATATGTGAAAAGCCCAACAGAAAAAAATAAAAATAAAAACCATTTGGTAGTTTTTCAAGGTGGATACTTTCGTGAGGAAAACTGAATGTCAAAGGATCTGTGACGGTAACCCCTGCATCGCAAAAATAACACATGGTACCCAGCCATCAGAGTTCGTATCACATGACGAATAATTATTATTTTTGGAATTATTTTAAACAAATATCAAATTATGTGAATATTCTTTAAGATTCTCTTTTCCACCATATAAAAAAAGAATTTGTATTGAAAAATAAATTTCTAAAGGTTTGGGATTCTCTTCTTATAATTATTGTTTGCCGATCCTGACGACCAACTATGGTACCTAATTGATGCACCATAGATGTCAAACCATTGTATTAAATTGTATTGCAAAACAAGCTGCTTCATAACATTTTTAAGCAAGGTAGAATTGTCCTTCTAACTTGAAAGAATGATTCTTGGTGGGCTAATTTTCTTGGTTCATAGAAACTGCAATTCCTTTCTTTTAACCCCTAAACGTACCAACCCTTTGAACATAAGTAGATACTAGCCTCAAAAATAGATATTAGCATGGCTTAAATGTACATGAGTTGTACATGAGGGGACCATTGCAAGCACAAAATCTATTCAACAAATTTGACATACTTACATTTGGAGGCCTCTCCAATATTATCAACATCTCCCCATCACAAGATAATTATATTCTTTAATTGGTAGAGTATTTAATAGGCTTGCAAAGACAACTTGGATGAAAGTCATCCAAGATTCTATGAGAAAGTAACAAGGCTTTGAATTTGTTCGTGATCTAGTTGCTGAAAGTTGTTGAACGCTGGAACGTTTAGGGGTTAACCAATATTCTTGGGCCTTCAACAATTGTTTTGGAGAATCACGCTACATTGGTAAGGTACACCAATATGTTTGCAGTTTTGCCCTCATGTACTCACAAAAGACATTTTTGGTTTGGAATGCACACCACCAAAACACAAGGACAGGATTGGAAACATGATGGTAATAGATTGGTGTACTTTATAGAATGTTACGGTTACGTCACATCCACAACTACGAGGCGATTAAATTGCTTACCAAATGCAAGCCCAGAGGACGTGAGGAGCAATAGGTACATAACGATGACACTCCCGTATGCCATCGCTGCAGTGCGCTGTATGTGGGCCTTGTTGCGCACCGGTGCTACAATACTGGGTAAACTGTACAATACACAAACAATACCATTAAAAGGAAAAAACTAAAATTAAGGTTTGTAGTCACATGATAATGATAAAAATGATAGAAAATTTGGTCCTCTTTTGAGGCCAGCGTGAATAAAGTGTCTGTTTGTCTTAACAATGAGTCAGTGCTCACCGGACAAAGAACTATTAGTGTAGGACTACTCTCTCCTTCCGAGAATAAACACTCTAGGGATTCCAAGTCATATCCTAGATGGATATCTACTGGTGATTCCTAGTCACACCTTAGATAGGTGCCTACTTCATTTAATGAAGCAAAAATAAATAAAGAAATAAAGAGGCCAGTAGGGTCATGTAAGTTTACAAATTTCAAATGTATCTTGTTCAAAGAATTGTGTTTATGCCTTACTTTTTCCAATCCACGACTAACAATGTTCCCTTATGCAATCTTAATCAATCAAATCAATTTCACTACCAAAAAATAAAATAAAATAAAATATTTACAATGATTCTTTTTCTTTCTTGAGGAGACAATTAATTGAAGAATATTGGTGATAGTTTTAAAAATTGAATTGAGTGAACATGTAGGAAATATGAGCGCTTACATCATGATGCCCAATAGCCCAAAAAATTGCAAATTTATGCTATAAAATTTGATGACACCTACCTATATTTTGTTAAATTATATTTCCAAATTCTAATTAAATTTTGAAAAATCGATTGCTACCATCATATTCAATGGCATGAAATATCTTTAAGTCAAAGTATCTAATTGTAGTCATATGGTTTTGTGAATAGTAAAGAAAAAGGAGAACAATTTGTAACTTTACCAAACCCTTATGTACAATAACATTAACACATCGGTGCAACATAAAATGAATTGAGACCTCCATACCTGTGATGGCACATAAAGGAATAAACAACTCCTCCAAAAAGGTTTGGCAATGCCCTGTAAAAATCAGAAAGATTTTTCACATTATTTAGTGTTCATTCCATCGCACAAATCAACCAGTTCTCTGTCGAAAGATTAACATCAAGGATTCTTGTTCTTTAAAGCTGCATATAAAGCTGAATTTACCCCCTAAACGTACCGACCCTCTAAACACAAGTAGATGCTAGCCTCAAAAATAGATATTTGCATGGCTAAGGTGTACATGAGAGGACCATCGCAAGCGTAAAATTTACCCAAATTTTTTTGACATACTTGTATTTGGAGGCCTCTCCAATATTATCAACATTTCCCCATCACAACAGATTTACTTTAATTGGTAGAGAATTTAATAGGCTTGCAAAGGTGACTTGGATGAAAATCATTTGAGATTGTATGAAAAAGTTACAAGGCTTTAAATCTATTGATGATCCATTTTCTAAACTCTGGGACATTTAGGGGCCAAGGATCTCAACGGATCAATACACGACACATCTCACTTTTCATAAAAATTGATCATATTGTGAAAAATGTAATTTAAATGGGACCAAATTTTGTATCATTGAAATCAATGAAGAACATTGCACATGCTGATAAAAAAACAAATAAATTTGAACAAAATGAAATCCTCATAAAACTTACTCAAAACCACTTTAAAAAAAAAAACATGAGACCTATTTGGACTTATTGATCCTTCAGGGGTTAAATTGACTAAACATGTCTAGGTGAATCACTTGTTTACACGAGACTAGTAAAAACATGACGGTGTCAATAATGTAAAACCTCTACAAACATAGTTGGTAAAAATATTCATTATTTGTAGTGAATGAGTTATGGCACCCACACTATGTAGAATGAAGACGCACATCTAACTCTTTATGAGAGAAAAGTAGGTGTTATTGACAAGTAGGCTTACGACAAGTTGATAGTTGGTACATCAGAGTCTCGACGGCCTTCTTTTGAAGTTTTCACAATTGCCAAAACGATCATGCTGCAACATAATACCAACACACAAAGATCATAACATACTTGCAAATGTTTCATAAATACTGTAATCCGTCGTCCGGCCAAAAATAATTATAAGAAGAGAAGCCTAAATCGTTAGGATTTTTTTTTTTCAAAAAATAAAACAAAATTTGTATGGTGAAAAAGAGAATTTTGAAAAATATTTATAGATTTTGACATTTGTTGAAAAGGATTTTTTCCAAAAAAATAATTACTCAGCATGAAATGTCGACCATCACGGCCATATTTACAAGAAGGCAAGTGCACGTACGTGGAAAGGGATATGTTTCGAATAGCCTACACATTGTTCAACCAACCCAAGTATCAAGTTTAGAACAAGAGAAAATATATATGGCCTATCAAGTTCAAGTAAGGTAAACCACCTTGTTTGTGTCACAATTTGGAAGTTACCCTATTTGACCCACTATGCACCAATAGTGTACGAATTTAATTTTCAAGTGTAAGACATTAATACATAGTGATCACAACATAATACTAACTAGAATGAAGAGTGTAGTATTAGTAGAGAACCCACTTGCCAAGGTAACTATACCTAAAAGGGAGCATTTACCTTAAAACATGCGTATCTATTATAGTGTGACATTTCAGCTATGAAATGTCACACTGCAACACATACACACGCTTTAAGGTAAATGCTTTCTTTTAAAGGTATGATTACCTTGGTGGTGTTCTAGAAAATCTAGCCACATTAACAATTGGCAAGACTTACGTTTTAACTGACACTACAATTGGCAAGGCTAACACAACTAGGTTTTCTATAATACCTCTACGTGGGCCTTGCCACGTAGAGATATTATAACAAAAGGGATTAATGAAACCTATATTGGTACAGTCTATCCTTCATACAATGACACTTCATAATATGACGATATTATTGTCACGGAACACACATGTCACAAGTCATTTATGTGAACAATTGATGTCCGCAGGCTTCCCAAACATGTCATAATAGAGACGGACAATAGGAAGGCATCGGAGCACGTACAAGTGTCGCTATCTGCAGTAGCTTCGTTTTCTGGAAATCAAAAAAGCTGCCACAAGTACAAGACAGAACAAAACTTGTGCATTAAATAAGACAGGATGTTATATCATTCTAGGGATTTGTCAAGCGTATTACCACGCACCAAAAACATAAGCTGATCAACAAAAAAAAAACACAAAACATATTATTGATTATTAATTATTAAATTGAAATTTCCCACTGTGACAATGCTGAGAAAATATCGAATAATTACCAGAGGGGTAAACTGAAGCAAAAGAAGATACCCAGGTACAACTCAAATGCCCATGATGCCGGGGTGACTTTGGCAAAATACGCGGTCAAAGATCGAGCAACTAATGTGCTGTAGATGAGAGAATCTCCCATCAGATACAACTGCATTTGTTATTCACCCACACCATCACTCAAAATTATAATACAATCTTGTACGAACTTTTGGAACCTTCGACACACTAATACAAAATCACGTTTTTTAGGATGGTTTTTTTAATAGGATTTAACAAGATTTAACAAATTTTTTTTTTTGGTTGAATAGCCTTATACACTAGTAGAAAAGGTGGCGCTCTCCAGGGAGATACCCAAGCAAAATCATTGTGCATGCGTGGAATTGGGCACCACATGTTTGAGCAACTCTTTCAAGAGTGCCACCTTTTCCACTATTGTAAAAAATCCCATCATGAAAAACATAAACTTGGGTGGCTTTGCACTAGTGACATTTGCATATTGTTTTCGGTACGCCTAAAACAAGATCCCATTAAGACAATTTCAATGCAACATAAAATATCTAAACACTTCAAAGTGGACTGAGTTTTGTTCATATTTCAAGACCCAATCCAACACGCTAAGGTTGATTGTCCTAAAACCACCAACTTAAGCAATCTGGCTTATTTTTGGCAGTCCTAAATTCGAAAAAAAAATATGACCGCATTCAAAATAGGCTTTGATGAGGATTGCAAAAATTTGCAACATCTAATTTGCATTTGTCAATTTTATACAAAATTCCAAAGTGGAAAGTAACATGTGACCCAAAACCGATCACATGCTCTAATGTACAAATGAGGTACCTCTTCCCTTTGAAAATCTAGAAATTAGGGTGATTCATTTTGGGGCAGTGGTTGGTAATAGGACAACCAACCATATATGTACCCAATAAATGGTGAATGAACAATCACAAACTTCCATATATATGTAGAATGTATGACAAGATTTTATCACATTTGTCAAAACTTCATAATTGCATAAGATTGTTTTAGAGGGTTTGATATAAAAAGAAAATATAAAGCATTCACTCAAGGTTCATGGTAAAAACATTATATTTTAATACTTTTCATCCATTTTGTTAAATGCTAGAAGATATACAATGTTGCATTGTGATGCTTTTATTTATTTTTTCAAAGGAAAGGACACTTACAATCAAGGCCCCATAGAAGAAGATGATGCCCCATCGGTTGAAGAACATCGCCTGCACTCAAGTCACTGTTTGCTCAGAATTCACTAATGCGAGTCCCAAAAGTTGATTCACATTCTCTAGACTCCAACTTGTGTACTCCCTTCGTTTCATAATAAGAGTCTTCCTTTTCTGGCATTTTTATTTCTTAGTTTTTGTCTTATGTTTTGTACTTCAAAATGCGAGCACTGTCCACTTCAAACAAGGCGGACAATGAGAGTGACACAAAAACTACATACTACTATTACAGATAGCCCAATTTTTGAGTATGGAGATGATATTTTTTTGTCAAGTTGAAACATGCCAAAAAAGGTGGACTCTTATTATGAAACAGAGGGAATATAATACATTGCGTCTATCATAAAAAAGTGCAAGTGACACAAAATTATGATTATAAATTTGGATTGTGAATTTCATAGGGTTGGCAATCACCAACCACCCTCTTATTCTACAATTTTTGAAATTTATATAGTGAATTGAAGAGGATTGGCAATCATCAATCCCTTATCATGCAATTTTTGAATTTTTTCTTTTTTAATGCAAAACCATAGGAGCACTGTTAACGCAAGTAATGTTTATGGCCATAAGATGTTTATGGTGATGTTTATGACCATAAGATGATTACAATCCAAACAAAAAGAGGTGGGAAAAAGAAGGAGTTGTTGGAGCATACAGCCATTTCCCCCATCTCGATCTTCTTTGAAATCTGGAAGATGCCTTCATCACTTGGTTTGTACGATTCAAAGTCATCTCGCCGGTGTCCGGCCTCTTCACTCAGAAGAGATTCATCCAGCCCATCCTGACAGAATTAATCTCAAATACCAAATTAGAAGCTGACAAATGATGTACATGTTGAACTACTCCACTTAAAAAGTAAGTCCATGTACTTGATCGGTTGAATTTCCAAAAAAAACCAATAAATTGTTATCAAATGTGATGCGTGTCATGTCTTAATTGGTTGGGATCTTAACCCCTAAATTTTTGAGCGACCATATTCTGGTCGTTCCACTTTTTGGGCAGCCTCCAGGGACCTCATATTTTTTAAAATTTCAATGAAAATTTCAGTGTAGCTTCCAAAAACTACACTCTACATGTCGCACTTCGTTTCATGTCATTCCGATAAGTATTGCAAAAGTTATAAGCATTTGAAGTTTTTGAAGCGAGATCGGGCAGCAAGAATTTTTTAATTTTTTACTCTTTTTCAAAATTTCTTTTTTGATTCATGATTGGTTGATCTTTATCTACAAATTAAGCTTTAAATGTACCCATTTTGAGCAATGGGATAAAAGTTATGAGGAGATCTGTTTTTTGGGCAATTTGGACAAAAAAAACTTTGAAGCTCATTTCTAAACTCAATTTTCAATATTTTTTAATGAAATAAAAGGCACTAGGTGAAGATTTCCAAATACAACATTCTCACCGTTAAGATTGACATTTTACAATTCCATGTCAAACTTATTAATGATTTTTTAGTTCCTTTCACTTTGTACCCACTTCTAGTAATTGTTTTATGAAAAAATTAATATGAGCTTTTTTCTTACAAGATTTTATATTTGAAGACTTAACTCAATTGTTAACATGGCCTTGCCATTCATTGAATTTCTAACCCATTCAAAAAAAGATATTAATTTCTAAAGTTCAAATTTGTCACCGAATTGAACCCCAAAAAATCTTCTTTTGCAACTTTGATCCTTATAATCTAAGAATCTAATGGTCATTTTGCTCTCAAATTTTGTGCTCACATGAAAATTCAAGTTGGGTATTAGATCTTACGGTTAAATGATGAAAAAACTAAAAAAACATATGATTTCTTCTGCAACTTCCAAATGCTGCGTTTTTCATGGTTTTTTGTGAGAATACGGTCCTGGTCCTTTAGGGGTTAAAAAAGAACATAACAATCGACGCATTCAAAATAGAGGAGACTATTATTGATTCTTTCTAAATGAGTACATTTATTTAGGATAGTTGAGCGTCCAAATTTTCATATATGGTACTTATTAGAGAGGATCTTAGGAAGAATCTGACCGAGATCTGCCAAAAAAACAAAAAAAACAAAAAAAAAACACTACTTTCTTTCAATAGGTTTCCACTCAATCATCTTTGCCAAAAAGAGGTGATCTAGCCACTTTCTAATTGAAAGTGGGCGTTTATGTTAGAAATGGCATTACAATTGGCAGGGTTTAGGTTTTTTTGGGAGGAGGTTAACCTCTAAAGGACCATAAGGACCCCATGGGGGCCTTATAGTTTCTTTTAGTAGTTGTGAGTACTAGATTTTATATACATTTGCTTTTGTTCAAATTCATTAATTATTTAATGCAATATATGTAATATTCTTCAGTAATATAAAATTTGGTCCCGTTTAAATTGTATTATCACAATATGATCGATTAAATTTGTCACTTAAAAATCACGATTCTTTGGTCCTTTAGGGATCAAGCCAAACTTTGCAGAAAAGGAAACCCTAAAACCCTAAACCCTAAACACACCTTTTTGAGTCGGAGAAAGGCATGTGCTGTGGCCATTGACTCCAACACAAACGTCACACTTACATAGCTGCACACACACACACAAAGATGAAGTAACCCTTAAGGTATGTTTTCATTGCTAGTAAAAATGGATTTCAATACATTCACTTTGCTAATATCACTCTTAACATATCTTTAGATGGGCGACAATGGAATAACAAAACCAAACCTACGATCATGTTAAACAATTTTATTCATTTATTAATTCCAGGTTGAGCTCTAAAAGAAGAATCCCAATCTGCGTAAGGTGGATGACACGATAACCGACGTGTACTATAAACCAACAAGATCTCGGACAGGTGTTCATTGAAAGCTTCTAATTTTATACCAGTACTAGATTTTGCATGAAAAGCTTAAAGTGTTGGTTAATGGGCCATCCACTATACCTGAGAAACGCAACGATGACAACGAAGGAGATACCCAAAACCTGTAAGTGAGCACAATTTTCAAATGACAAATTCAAATGATCGTATTGCAAAAAACCAATAATTCAGATGGGACTAAATTTTATGTCACCAGAACTAGTGAAGATCATTGCATGAGTTGGAAAAAAAAGAAAGAAATTTGAATAAGAAGTTCTGCTTTAAAAAAAACTTGGATTCTTGGTTAAGAAATGCGCACACACACTGTAAACACAAAACTGAATTCACATTCACAGGAAGGACAGATTCACGTACCCAGCCTCCTTTCAGCAACACTGACGGAAGAGCCAGACATCCAATCCCTACCATCAAATTAAAAATGTACCTGCAAAAACAACAACATCATCAATCCAGCATTCATTTCAGCAACACAAATTCCACGTTCATGTCGTTCAATAGAAGAGGGATAATAGCTTTATTCTCTGAATTAGTGCGACCTAGAAGACACATGGTTGATTTTCTCAATAACAGCGCGCAACTGATATGAAAAAAACCTAATTATGAAAAGTATTATGAGCTTACTGTAAAACGGAAATCAAATCGCCCAATAGACAGTAATTAGAATAAACCGAATCAAACTGTGACTACTGACGTTCTAATTCACTTTCTAAACTAAAAACTGTTACGGTGATAACAATTTATTATAATTTTTCAAACGAAAAGGCGAAAAGGAAAACGCACATGTACGCTACAAAAGACGAGTACTGAGAGCCCTGACTCGTGCTCTCCACGTTGGCCATCCTGCTTCAAATCGCCTGCTTGCAACAACACCATCACACATTTGAGTAAAAATCCTTAAACGGAGCTTCCAATGCTGAATGCGCAGACTTTCTGAAATTATGCAGAGACGAGGTGCGTAGCTTACACTGGAAGCGGGAAGAAGTGGAGAGGAAGGGAAACCAAAGCTTAATTAATTGCTGCGTGGAGTACATGAAGAACTGAAACGAAAAACAACAAAAGTAACGCACTTACAGTTACGAACTTGAATGAATGCTAGTTGGGTTGGGTTGTTGTTGATGGTGATGATGCTGTTGAAGTTGTTGTCGTTTCTTCCGCATTGCCACCAGGACGAGGACAATGAGAGAATTCTAAGTTAGTGTGAATCAACATTCGGCCGTTTTGCTTTCTAATTGCACTAAGTTAGTACTGTGGGATACTGAATGCAGTCTACGTGCAATGGACATGGAGATCGACGTGGAAAAGTGGATATGCTCAACCACGTCAGTGCAGAAGTGCAGATGCGCTCTCCGGCTCCGGTACTGGTCCACGGTCCAAGAAAGCAACACGTGGCACTTTAAAAAAAAAAAAAAAATCTGAATTAATTTGGGCCGGAGCTGCTACCCAACGCTAAGTCCCCCTCGACCTTAACCCTGTAAGGCCGAAGAGGACCCAAATGGTCCGATGGATGAACTGTAAAATCTGTGCATAATCAGGCGTTGATGATTTTCATCCGCTGAAATTTGTGAATGATCTTTGCAGTAATCTGAAGTACATGGGCTTCATAAATGAGTGAATACGTGTTGCTATAATTTTAGGTGCTCTAATCATCTTGGAAAACGAGCAAGGGAGAGCTGGCAAGTAGTGGGCCAGTGGAATTTATTAACCATGGGCAGTGGAAAGAAAATGCACTCCTCGGGTGATTTTTAGTTGTGGGTAGGTTGAGAAAATGCAAGACAATTTTTGGGCAGCTTGCCACGTCACAAAAGAGGCAATCTTAGGCAGTTTCTCGAAAGAGGGAACTTCTACAGTTGGACGTTTACAGTTGGGAAGTAAGAAAAATGTAAGAAACATAAAGACCAAAGATAGCAACGTTGAGAACGGCGGCATATTGCCATTACTCTGACACAAGACACGAAGTCAAGTAGTAGCATTGTCAGAGATCTACATGCAAAAAATCCCATTGTTCCAAGGAAGAGTAAGAAGCATAGCAACAAGAGCAAACACAATTGAACTTTGAAACCATTTATATTTCCACACTTTCAAAGATACAACACAATCCTCACACTATCTCTGCCCTTGCATCACTGAAACTTCCTCCTCCTAGCTATCCCTCATGGTGTCCCTTGGAGGCAACGGCCATTGCACAACACTTGATTAGCAAGCATAGAGCACAAACTTGGCAAGTTCAATATCTACTTACTATGCTCAATGAGAACTACCTTTGCAGCCTTCATAGATTGAAGAGAGATAGGCAATTTGGGAGTGACAAAACACCCGAAAGACTTAGGTTTTTGTGGTATTCTTGGGCAGCAAAGTTGCTCAAATGGACGGAGAGGCGTCAAGAAGGACACGCAGATGGTTTCTCTGCCGAAGTGTACTCCATCATGCGAAACGTGATTTTTCCCAAACCCAAAGTTAAGCATGACGACCCAGAATTCCGTAGCCCACCCACATTCAATGAACAATCGCAGATTCGATGCAAGGAGGCCATAGCTTCTACTGCCTCATTGTTTGTACCAGGGTCACCAAACGAGCCTATTTTGCGAAACAGCCAAGAGTTGAGACAGAAATTGAGGGATGCACGCGAACAATTGACAAGTCTATCAGATTCATCACTAGGAGAGCATGACCAACCGCCCAGTGCCTCCGTCTGCAAGGTTGCAAGAGATATTACCTTTGGACTGTGGGAAGGTAGTAGTCGAGCCAGTCGCAGCACCGAATGAGGGCGTGGGAGCTTCACTACAGGGGCTGCAGCAGTTCGGGGCAGCAGACGCGGCAGGCATAGCCGCCCTCCCAGTTCCGAGGCAAGGATCACATCGGGAGCCGCAAGGAGCAGAGAGCTCGCAGCAGGGAGCGGGGAGCACGTTGCAGCCAACACACCCGGCAACAGAGAGCTTGCAGCAGGGAGCGGGAAGCACGCTGCAGCCAACACACCCGGCGAAGCAGGCAGCTGCAGGGACGCCTGCATCAACGAAGAGGGAAGCAACATCAATAAAAAGCAACAAAGGAAAAGCACCCAAATCGGAGTGCGAGTAAATCCTTGGTAAGTTTACGAGCCCTTCCTGCCTATGACGATGTCCGAGTCCAAAGAGCCCTACTTCGCGATTTAGGGGAGATTGAGAACGACACTGTAGATTATTGGACACCGACGCACATTGTTGGCTACAAAATAGACGAAATCACAAGACAGAGTACATTCACAGTTAGATACGAGACATGCGAGGAAGAGAGTGTCTGCGCGGGGGCTATACAAAGAATATGCAGATCCACTACTCAATCTGAAATTCGAAACTGCGATCCAGCCCAAGCAATCACGATCCCAAATACAGACGCAGGAGAATTTGAAGCGCAATCCCCATATGCGGGTCACCCATCCTCACTAGAAGCTACTTCCTCTGAATCTAACTGTGGGAGTTCGTCTGACTCGGAAGGCACTATATCGGCAACTGCAGCGGAGAGTTCCAACACAGAAGACAAAATTTCGGTCCTAACGCATACGGCAGATTCCTCAGAGGCAACGATCTCAGACAATTGCGGAAGACAAAGAAGCATGAAACAATTGCGAAATACACAAAAAATGAAGAGAAGGAGAGTGGCGTGCGCATTTGAAGGCCGGTTCGCAGAAGGAGGAGCCGACGGTGGCGAGGAGTTTGGAGGCGCAGCTCTGCATGCGGCAGAGTTGCAGAGCTCGATTGGCCAATGCGCCGCGCAGCTGCTGCGCCAATCGCCCACGCCTGCAGGTGCTCAAATATACTCCGATTGTCCACTGCTGCACCGCGCGCCTACTGCGCCTCCGCTACGGCAAACCCTACATTCTGCCAATTCGAGCCTGCATCAGAGCCTCCAGGCAAAATCCGCAGCAAGAGCGCAGGAGCACAATATCGCTAGCGTTGCACCCAAATTTACAGCGGAAGTGAGAGGTCAGGGTACTATTACTGATGGTGCAGGCTACTGCAGAGGTCGAGGACGCGGCAAGCGTGGCCCACGCGGCGGACGAACGGCTCTTGGAAACCCTAACTCTGAAATTGGCAGTCTAAATCGGTGCGGAGCAGCCGGGAGCGGAGCTGCCGGGAGCGTCGCTGCAGGGAGCTGCGAATGCAGCCAAGCAGGGCATGCGCGTGGAGTGGATGGACCTTTAAACGCCACCCACGCTGGACTTTCTAGACCTGCAGTCACTGGACCATCTACAAGGCCAAAAAGAAAAGCCAAAGGGAGCAAGGGGACCTGTGCGCACGGTCTGGAGGTGCAACAATTTCAAATTCCACATCCATCCCAAACAATAGAAGGTATGGCATTTGCAAACACTCCTCTAGCGGAAGTTGGACTTCGCATAAACACCACGAATGATGGGTCACATCGAAAGGGGAAAGAAAAGGTTGACCCTCTTCTATCCGCGTATGGGCCAGGAACTTGGAAAAAAAACCAGTTCTTCTTACAATACACCACCAGTACTCTTTGCGGGGCCCGACCCTGGGTGCACACACCCATATGGCCGTCTTCCATCTTGTTTGGGGTTTATTTGAAAAGTTGTGGTCTAAAAAAACCCAAAGGGCAATTGTTAGAGAGTCTAATAGATATGCATCAGAAGTGATAGGTGAAGACATGGAGAAAACACGAGGGGGAAAAGATTGGTCTTCGTTGGAATTCAAGGAATTTCCTGCATATCTTGCTATATGTCTCTATATGGGTATCAAAAAATTACCATCGACACGATGTTATTGGTCAAAAGATGAGCCACTCCTCCAATGTCCTATCATATCAAAACTTATGTCTAGAGACCGATTTGAGGCTATTAGGCGATGTCTTCATGTTCATGATGATGGAGAGGTGGATTTACAAGGAATTGCCGGGGCACCGGACAAAATTAGAAAAATTAGGTGGCTTGCGAACGAAGTACGTGACAAGTGCCAAGAGATATGGAATCCTAATTGCCAACTCACTGTGGATGAGACAATGGTGCGTTACAAAGGCCAATATTGTCCCATTCGCCAATACATGCCAAACAAACCTGTACGCTTTGGCATCAAGGTGTGGACATTAGCAGATGCTTTATCAAAGTATATATGGACTTTTAGTGTCTATTGTGGAAAGGAAGATGGGGAGGTAGCACCTAATGATGGTGATGGTGATAGTGAGGTCCTGGGCATGCATAGTGGCAAAGGGCTTGGATTCCAAGGCCATTCAGTGGTGAAGAATTTGACACATGGATTAGAAGGTCGCGGTCATATTGTAACTACGGACAATTTTTTCACTTCCGTGCCGTTGTTCTTAGACCTTTTAGAGAAAGGAATTATGGCCACGGGGACATTGCGGTATGACCGGAAGTATGTGCCAAAACATATGTTCTCAAAAGTGATCACACAAAAACAAGAACTTGGATGGATAGATTGGAGGATGCATGAGGGTGGGAAGATTTGTTGCAAAATGGAATGACACGGTCTGCAGTTGCTGTGGAGTTCAAGGACAGTGAAGGCTCTTATCTCGTCATGGCGTGGAATGGTGGCTGCCATGAAGGACGACTGTGATTGGCCAATGGTTTCTACAGTGGATAAGGGCTGGGCTTTCCAACTACCTCGGACACTGCCCGGTCAGCTGGTCAGCAGCCAGAGGAGGTCAGCAACCACGCGGCATATTTTTTTTCAGCTACCCAGGGCCGAAGCTTTACTTCCAGCCCGCCCACTCGGATTTCCTTGGGATTCGGCTTTGTTGAGGACCCAGTTGCAACTGCCAACTGATTTACTGCAGCTGCCGGCAAGTATGCGGATCCGGAGCATGAGGGCGGGCTGTGCAAGAGGGAGGGGCCCTGTAGCCTTCCAATTTCAGCACAAGGACAAGAGCAATTTCCGAAATCCGTGTGCATTTCTTTTTTTTAGATTCCCTATGCAAGCTTCATTGCTTGCTATTTCCGAACTCGCCATATGTCCCTTTTCTAAATTTCAAATGCTAGTTGGACTCTCATTATGATTGCCACTTTCTATCTCCCGTGTCATGTGCCACATTTTTCTAGCATCACTATTTCTAGTGTTGCCCTTGTTTTTTTCTTCATGAGCTATGTCCACAATTAGTTGTAGAAGTTAGAATTTTTGCTGTCCGTGCACTTGAGTGGGCATATTCTGGACCCAACTCCCCCATCTGTCCATTGAAATTCATAACATTGGAAAAGGCCCACAATTTTCAGAAATGGAGCCTTGCAACAACGATCTCACGGTCATGGGTCCTTCCCTGCTTTTGACCAGCGGTCATTGGTGCCGGCCTTACAGGGTTAATCCCTAAATGCCTAGAGCTTTCTCCAAATTCAGTAATTTTGTAAAGATGCATTATAAAATGCAACTTAAAGGGATATTTTGAACTTGATATATTAGTAATTATTTTATCAACAAATTCTTTTACAATGTTTGCTACAGTGTAAAGGAGTGGTTCAACAAGGTTGAAGAACGTTGAGATGAATTAACCAATCAATGTGTTTTTATTGCGTGAGACTTTGCACAAATTAAATGATCATTAGTTGATTAACTTACCGAGTGATCGTCTGTTCCCGCTGCTAGGACGCCTTCAATCAAACTGTGACTATTGACGTTTTTTTGGCAACTTCTTTTGCAAATTGTTGGGGCCTACGGTCTAATACTAGTATTTGGTGAACTCCTTTGGGAATTTTAAATCCTTGGAAGAGGAGTTCTTTTTAAAGGTGGACCGCTACATGCGCGAAATAGGGGGCAATTTTTGTCCTCTTGCATTAACGTCTAGAAGGCGATTAAAAGTCGAGGGCTGCTACTAGGTTGGTTTATAATTCCACTCTTGTAACAACATTAGAAAGGTACTTGATGCAAAGTTTGATGAACTGCCACTAAATTGGATGTTGATTTAATATACTCTCTCTGTTCTATAATAAACTTCTTAAACTCCTTTTTAGTTTGTCTTAGAATAAACACCATGTTTTCAAACTAACCATTTCTATCGGTTTAGGGTTCACAGTCCACACCATTGTGCTTAAGAAGTCTTTACTATTAAACCACAATGACGGAGTTAATTTAAGAAATTTCCTTCAAAGCGAAGTTTATTATGAGACAATAGAGTGTTGATTAATCTCTTAATGTTTAAATCTTAAAGAACCATTATAGTCAATTATACTATATAACTTCCAAAATAGTTTCACTTTCATGTTTACTACCATGTCCAAAAATTCAAATAAACTTTGCAACCTTTGTGAATAATTCATTCCAACTCTTCTACAATAACTTTTAACAATGTAGTCATTTCTTTACAATAACTTTTAACCATGTAGTCATTTCTTTGAAAAAAAGGAAATTCTTTTTGGCCAATTCTCATAGACCAAGCTTATTACTTCTCACTTTGAAAACCCCTCGAAAAGTACGCATACATCATGATATTGTTTTGTCTTTCGAAGAAAATTCCCTTCAAATTTCATGGAAAAGAGAAAGTCGACCGAAACCGCAAAGTTACTTTTTTTTTTCCCAGTGGAGCTCGAGAACGGAACCGCTAATTTAGGGTTTTAGGATTTTTAGGGTTTAAGGGTTTAGCTCGATGCGAGGATCATCTCACTGTTTTGCGAGAACGATCAGGCATTGATTCGTGTGCTTGTTATTCTTGTGCATTAATTACTGTGCTTGCTCAATTCGTTTTTCCTTTCGAAATTTGAGAGGAAGTGTCATTTATTTATTTAGGGTTTGGTGCTCGGGCTTGATGGGGAGAGGATTGCTGTGGGCTACGGCGGAGGATCTGGCACGGAGCAAGCCCCTGGTGTTGTCGCTGTACCGGCAGTACCTGCGCGCCTTGCGGTCGGAGCAATTAGGGCTGGGCTTGGCTGCTCAGGAGAGCAAGAAAGCGCACGTGCGGGAGCTTTTCGACACGGGCGCCCTGGAGCGGTCGTCTCACAACATTCGCGAGCTCGTCGATGCGGCGGAGTACACGCTCACTCTGTTACGCAAGGGCCAGATTCCTCGCGAGAGCTACAACAAGTGATCGATCTTCTACTTTAGGATTATTCTTTGTAAGTCGGAATCCCTTTTTTCTGTTACTTTCGATTGTAGCTATGGTGCATTCTGATTGAGCCAACAAGCTCGAATTACGTGTTTTTTCTGTGTCGGTCTAGGGTTAATTTTTTCTGTGTCAACATACAACATACTAATGCTATGGCGCATTCTGATTGAGCAAGCATTAATATTTTGTTTACCTCAATTGTGATCTAATCTTCTTTTCTATCTATAAGCCAGGAGAATGTGCTCTCTGAATTTTACGGCGAAGCAAGAATCTTTTGGAACTGTAATTACCTATGAGGTCTTGTATAAAACTTAGATGTGCTGCAATTTATCACTTCCACAACTTTTTGGAAGTTTATGTCAAAAAAGAAGATAAGAAGCTGATAAAAAAATTATGGACTACATAACCGGCAAGGGACGGGAGTCCCGAGCTGGTTATGAACAAAGAGAAAATATGAGCAAAACTTGCTTGTGGATTCGGATTTTCCATGATTCAAAAGAGCATGCATTAGTGCTGCAATTAGCTCTATTAGAAAGCCAATTCATTTGAGAAACTTCTTACTGTATGAAAGAAGTGGGTGAATGTGATGAAATTAATAAAAATTAAAAAAAGAAAAGAAAAGTGTAGATATATATATATATATATATATATATATATATATATATATATATATATATATATATATATATATATATATATATATATAAATAAATGTGGTTGTGGAGTCAATCCCTAAGCTCCTAAGAGACCATTTTTTTTTGCTCGCTGCCCGTTTTTAATGGATTGCCTGGAAAAAAAATGTTTTTGAAAAAGCATCAAATATTAAATATACTATCTACTTTCCAACGCAATTTGAATTTGAATTAAGTCAATCCAAGTTAAACTTCACGGGGGAGAATTTTTCAAAGTGGATCACCACAACATTATCTAAGTGTTATAAAATTTGCTATTTGGGGAAAGTAATGATGTTCCCTCCATCATTTCTTTTTCTTTTTTGAAATTTACAATAATGATGCTAAATTTTAAACTTTAAAAGTTAAAAATTAAAAATTATACAATTTTTCAAAGGTTCATGCTTTTAAATTCATTTAAAAAGTATCTAAAGTTTATTTTGGAAGTTTGGCTGTATGGATAATTTGTAGAGATTATGCCCTACATTTTTTCTATTGAACCAAACTTCATCAAACAAATGGAAGGCACATATTATAACACATTTATGTTTTATCCAATACTCTTTGGGCTTTCATATATACATAATTTCATTTCCTGTCCCTGACAATATCTGTCGTGTATGCGACAACAGAGCCAGTAATTTCAACATGTGTGGCATCGCATTATGCCTCTCTGGGGTTCACATTGAGGGCCATGTAGGTGTCACCGCTGACTGTGGAGTGCCTACTACAGAGCAACAAGAGGTGCGTACGAAGCACACAACTCGCTTGACTTCCTTTCTGGCAGGCAGCTTCTTTATGCGCCTTCATGTCATAGTCACTTCTGTAAATGTTAGTAGAAAATCCACTCTCCAAAAGGTATTGTAGAATTTACAATTGGTAGGGTTTCCGGTAGAAACTGCCCATAAGTGGTGTCAGAATTGGCAGAGCTTAGGGTACAAACTGCCTTACGTTTGGCAGGGTTTAAAGGTTTAAAAAAAAATCTCTGAGGGTTTGAAATGGTTGTTGATCTAGCCTGCATTTTAATTTTTCATAGTTACAGTTGTGTTCTTACAATTGATGTTGCCTACATCAGGGTTTTAAGGGACCTAGCATTGCAGATCTTTCTGAGGGGCTGAAGCGCAGAGGTCCGGATTCTCTAAACAAAGAGACACTTTATGTGAGAGTTCAAAATGGTGTTAGTGCAAAGAGCTCCGGAGATCCACATTCTCAGGCTGAGCTGATGGTTCAGGAACCACCTAGCATTAAGATTGATTTTGTTGGTGCCTTGTTATCGCTACGTGGTGATCGTCCGGTCTCGCAACCTCTGAAAGACACTGCAGGCAATATACTTGTCTACAATGGTGCGTTCGTGGCCAATTCTTTTTGAAGCTTAGAGTGTATGTATAGGGAGAGACTTTTCTTTTGGTGCTTGACGGTGATGATTTTGTTTTTGTTCTGTCAAATTATGGAACAGGGGAAATATTCGGAGGCCTGCAAGTGCAGCCAGGTGAAAATGACACCCTGCTTCTGATGGCAGCCTTGGGCACCTGCTGTGCTTGTGCTTGCCACGCCACTCCCAGTGACAATCTTTGTGCTTGCAACACTCAGGATGCAACAGCAGGGCTGCATGAGACTGTACAGGGAACCCTCTCAGCATTGAGAGGGCCATGGGCTCTCGTCTACTGGCAGGTAAACCATGATTGTATTCTCATGTCCTATTCGTCCTACACCTGATATGAGGATTCTCTAGTTTTGTATGTGCTTTTTTTTTGGTATCGCAATTATTAGCTATATTGTTTCTGCAATTCAAAACAACTCGATTTCTTCTGTCGATACGTTTGAACTGTTCTGAGCATGTCAGATGCAGTTAAAAACACAACTGCTGGAATATTGGGCATTGTAATTGGTGTGTACACTGGCACGTCAGAGTTTTTAATTGACATTTAAAATTAAAAAATTCCTTGTTCAGGCTAAAAACCAAGTACTCTGGTTTGGAAGGGATGTCCTAGGACGGCGAAGTCTCCTTTTGCATAGACCGTCACTATCAGATCCTCGTTTTTTGTTGGCATCCGTTCCCCCTGCCGAAAGCACCGTTGTAACAGAAGCCAAAGAAGGTGTTCAAGCCTGTCAATATTGGGAGGAATTGCAGTGTGGTATCCATAGCTTGTCATTGAAACTTCAAGGCACGTCAAATTTCACAGGACTGACTCAACTGCATGAGTGGGAAGACCCACTTCTGCGCAAGCTGGTGACGTGGGATCGAAAATATTTAGACCCTGGCAGCCTCGCAGATATCCTTCCTCTTAAATCCAATCAACAAGGAAAAGATACCACCGCTGATTCTGTATTGAAAGTGCTACGACGTTCTGTGAAATATCGAACCAGTGACATAAGGAAACGCCAGCAGGTCAGTGCTTGCAAGTAGAGTACCAAATCGGTCATTTACTCCCTCCGTTTCAAAAATAAGAGTCCACTTTTTTTGCATTTTCGTTTTCCTAGTTTTTGTCCTATGTTTTATACTTCAAACGGGGCGGACAATGAGAGCGACACAAAACTACACACTACTAATAAAAATAGACTGTTTTTTGAGTATTGAGACAAATTTTCTGCCAATCTAGTGCTAATAATTCTTATGGCGGTTTTGTCTCGCAGGAGTTGGTGAGAAGCAGTTCGGAGGAAGAAGTAGTGGAAGGGGATGATGCATACACTCCTGTTGCTGTCCTGTTTTCTGGGGGCTTAGATTCGATGATATTAGCAGCATTGTTGGATGAATGCGTCCAACCTGACTGTAAGTAATTTTTCTATGATTTGTCTCATGAATTGTATTTAGGATGTCATTGTGGTCATATTTGTAAGTTTACAGGTAGCCTGTATCCAACACGATGTTTGTAAAATGCTTGATGTATGTGCTTGCAGATGGGATTGATCTGCTGAACGTCAGCTTTGAGGGTTCTACTGCACCAGATCGAATATCGGCCATTGCAGGTCTTGCTGAGCTAGAGCGCGTTTCACCTTCCAGAAGGCAATCCCTCTAAACTTGGACTTTTCAGAATCTGCTCGACATTGGGTTTTCGTTAACCTTACTTACGTTTCCCCCTTTCTCTGGCTCACTAGAATGTTTAAAATTTCCTCATGTAATTATAATTACTTATTACTCGAGTCGGTGTGTTCAGGAATGAAGAGACACATAGCTGACGTTTTGGAGGTCCTTATGATTGGCAGATGGAGATTGGTGAAGATTGATGCTGATCTAACAGCAATGGATTCATACCGCACCCATCTACAGTCCCTCATATGTCCTTCCAATACATTCATGGTGAGTAATTGCTATTTCATACCGCTGCTATTCAATTTTGTTTGATTCTTATTTTCCAAGTGGTGGTTGTATACAAGCGATTCTACAAAATCTTTGTAAACTATTTCCACAATCTGACTTTCTTCTGCAGCTTGTAGCTTCCTGGATATTGAATTCTACTCATGGTTAGCCTTTATCGACGCAGGATCTCAATATTGGAATGGCTTTGTGGCTTGCTGCAAGAGGAGAAGGATATTTGCACGATGGAACTGACTCTACTAAGATAGTGAGCGAGAGTAAGGGTAGAGCTCTTTACAAGTCCAGTGCACGAGTGCTATTGGTTGGAGCTGGAGCTGACGAGCAATGTGGAGGCTATGGACGCCATCGCACAAAATATAGGCTTGGGGGGTGAGTCATTTTTTCCTTCATAATGTTCCCATCAAATACCTGTAAGCTAGTTTTAGGTACCAGGCACATCAGTAAACTTAAGAAGGGTCATTTTGATGTCAAAACGATATCAAAATGGCATATGTCACGGCGATGTAGGGATTTGTGCCATTTTGATGTCAAATTGATGCAAACTTAACATCCCTCAAGTCAAAATGATGGAAACATAGCATGAAAATGATACATGTTAACCTTACATTAGAATGACCTATACCACATGGATCTGAAGCTTACATCAAAGTGACATTAAATTGATGTCAAAATGGCACTAATCCCTACATCACTGTGGCATGTGTCATTTTGATGTCATTGACATCAAGATGACCCTACATAAGTTTACTGATGCAGCTTCCCAGTATATGAAAAAGCTCAGGTTGTTAACCCTTAAAGGAAATTGCCTGATTTAGAAAGAAAGGAGTATTTTTGAGTTTCAACCTCAAAATACAGAAGTAATTTACATTCTAAAAATGTAGGTACATACTATTCTTGTTACGGATGATGACCGAAAAAACGATTCATAAAAACATTTCTCCATTATTAGTAATTTATGGTCAAAGTGGTTTGAAAATTGAGAAAACTAAGCCTGAGGTGGATTCCCATGAAGAGTCATGCCCGCTCTCTTGAGCTGGGCTCTACAGGGAACAATCTTATTTTAGTTCATGTTTTGGATTAGAGGACGGGTGCTTGACAGGTTGGATGGGCTTGCCACTTCTTCAAACCATGGCCAATGTCTTTCGCTATACCCACTCTCACTTTTATCAGAGGAGATTGAACAATGAACCCGTTGTCTATTTCAGTGAGGATGGAGCCGGGTGCCTCATGGGGAGGGGGTTTTCTTAAGAGTTGAACATTGACCCCAAAAGCTGCGGTCTATCTATAAATGTTTAAAATAGAGGTGGCTGGTTGCAGATGGTCAGGATTGCAAGCCGAGATGAGAATTGACATGCAGCGCATCTGGAAGCGAAATTTGGGGAGAGATGATCGATGCATGGCCGATTCGGGGAAAGAGGTAACAAAGAAGAAGGCCCCTTTTAACCCCTAAAGGACCAAGGATTCATGGTTTTAAAATGACAAGTTTAAACGATCATATTGTGAAAATTATAATTTGAATGGGACCAAATTTTATATCACTGGAATTAGTGAAGAATAGTACATATGTTGAATAATTTTATTTTTTGAAATTAACAAAAAAGAACCTACATAAAACCGACTCAAAATTACTTAAAAAAACAGGAGCCACGTGCTGGCCTTATGGTACTTTAGGGGTTAAATTTTTGTCACAGACGTGAGTCAATCACCATGCTGCTTGGGGTAAAATCAGGTTATGCTAATTCTGATCCCACTGCATTGATTGTTTGCTCGGCAGGCAAGGTTTCCGTTTCTTGATGAAGAAGTAGTAGAAACGCTTTTGGATCTACCTCTGTGGGACATTGTGGATCTGCGGTTACCAATTGGGAGTGGTGATAAAAAAGTCCTTCGCGAGGTATGTCTATTCATTCTCATCTTGTCATGTATGGCAACCATGAAACCATGGAAGACTATGGAATCAGGACGGTCCTCTTGGGTATTATCGTAGTAAAACAATAAACCAAAAAAATAAGAAGTTTTGCATATTAGAAATGGGAGTTATGGAAATACTTACCTTTTTGTAGAGAGAAGAAAAATCATGAAGAGGCGATCCAATTTCATATTTTTATTCCCAGTAGATAATTTTATACAAATTTTCAAACCCTGATACAGTTTCCTAATACTCCGTATTATTCTGGTAGACTATTTTGTGCAAGGAATTACCCAAAGCCGATAGGCCATTTTGCGCATGAACCGTGCCTATCCAATTACCATATTAGCTTAGTTTCAAAAAATATCACACCTTGCACCTAGAAGTCTGGTTTGTGGGATCTATATCTATTTAGGGTTTAGGGTTTATGGTTTTCTATATTTCTACCTCACTGTGCAGGTCGCCATGAGCTTGGGCCTGCCAGGTGCTGCTTCTCTACCGAAGCGTGCAATCCAGGTACGCCATGTTGGGTTGTTTTGCATTTTCATGAGAGTAATGACAACATTCCTGTTAGTTTGTTGGTAGATTCTTTGGGGAGCACATATTTTGAGGGATTGGATGCACAATATTCTTGAGCTTCATAGTTACTTTCCCCGCTTAGATTTTATTTTTATTTTTTTAATAGCTTTATAGGTACCATCCTCCTCAAAGATTGTTTTTTAGCTTCATAATTACCATCCCCTACAAAGCTTTTTTTTATTTATAGCTTCATAGTTCCCGTCCCTTCTAATGATTTTTTTTATGAGCTCCTACAAGTTCTCCATTCTATATTAGCCATTTGAATGTTGCACCATCTCTGCACTATTCTCTCCATGATTATGGCCATTTTGTACCCTCTTACAGTTTGGGAGCCGTATAGCACGAGAATCAAACAAGAGGGAGTTTGGAAGTAACCGTGCTGCTAATCAGGCATCTGCAGGCAGTGCTTTGCTGCCTGGTATCAGTGTTTGTAAAACTGGCTAAATTTTGCCTTTTCTACCAAACTGTTGATCAACTACAAGAATGAAGGAAATCTGAGCATTTTTTAAGTGATTTTAGCTCAAATTTTCACATGTAGACTTACCAAGTAGCGCGGGGCATCCCACACAAAGACGAGCATGAGCCAAGAATTATTGCAGGATCTTGGATTTTTTTAATTTTTAGATTATGGGTATTTTATTGAATTTTTGTAGACTCTAGGATTTTTTTGATAATCTATAAAAGAAAAATTCAACATTTTAGCAATTTCATCTAAAATTTCTTGTCTTTCTAGGAAATCCAACATCTTGCTTGAGGCCCATGTTGCCATTACAGCTAAGAGCATGGCCACCCATGGCCTCAGAGGGTCTCTGACCTCAAGAAGTGGATGAAAAGTTTCAAGGGGCCTTTCAAAATGCTTCTTGACTCTGGATTCTAGCGTGTTAGAAATTGGGCCTTCAGAACACTATTTAGTTGACTATTTGATGATTATTCCTCCCATTCTACTTGTGATTGGTTCATTGACTATTTGATGCACACTTTTGATACGTTAAAGGGCGTGCAAGGGTGGGGGAGTGTGAGTGCAAGAGCCCTTCACATATAGATGAATAATTTGAGAGGGTTCGTCCTAGCGTGCATGGGTGGGAATGCTCTAAGGGTTGAAAACCATTTTGTAAAGATTGTTTGGTATTGTGCATTTAGTGTAGGCAATTGTAGAGCAAGTGTTATATAATAGGATAGTACTTCAGGTACATAGATGATTTATGTAGTGTTTGTAACATTGCAATAAGGTAGGGATGCCCAAATAAGAAGGTTTTATTTGAATATGTTGTGCAAAAGTTATGAAAGTACATAGTTTATTTGGCACGTCACTTAATTCCTAAATGCTTGCAGGTTTTGGGTAATACAAATGTATTATAAAATGAGGCTTCTTTAACTTTTTTGGAGCTTTTTATTGAGCTTCAACTCTTAAAAGCATATATAAGACATCTTTATTACCGGTAGTAAACATTTGTATGATTGAATTTGAAATAAAATAGAGTTGTTTTGAAATAGAAGTTGTATTTGAAAAAGACACTGTGTTTTTCTGTAGTATACTTTTATTTGTGCTCTCTAAATAGTTAAAAGGATTGAAAGAGCTTACATAATATAATAGAGTAGATTAGGATGTCCCCCCTTTGGAATTGGATCAAATGAGCATTTTTTAATGAGATCTAGTTTTCACCTTCTACAGCAGGTTGTACCACCGTTAACTTCCAACAAATGAATTACCACGGGAACCTACAAAAATGGGAAAATTGAAGTTCCAAACATAGTTCTTGAAAGGAGAACCACCTTCTATCGTTGTTTATGCTCATAGCCATGCTCACAAAGACAATGATCCTAGATGTAAGTAACCTACCAATTATAGAAAAGGGGGACTTCATGGACTACTCTATTATGTTATGGTTTCTCATTATTAGGTGTGTAGAAGGTTGGTGATCTTCAAATTCATGGAAAATTAATATAGCCGTCTTTCTTGACTAGAATCCAATTCACTAGAATGCATTAATTAAATAGAAGAATTAGATTAGCATAGTCAATTAATAAGATGATCCTTTTTGAAATCTTTGACGTTAAAGGTTTCAGCTTTCACATTGTGTTGACACAAATTAAGACATTGCAATGTAATGTAACCAAAGCAATACAACGATTTGGAAATCACTCTATTCATCATGAATTTAGGACCTCATTGACTTTTAACAATTTCTATGCGATATCCGATCTTTTATGGGTGGGTGCATTTTTCGCACACATTCCATACGAATTTTACATTAATTCTACAATGAATCCACACAGATTCTACATTCATTCTTTTTGTTTCGTGACAAAGTGCAAAATCCGTGCGGAATTAGTGCAAAATACGTGGACTCCATGCGAAAAATGTACAAACACATGAAATATCGGATGTCGCACGGAAATCGTTTAAAATCTGTCGGGTCCTAAATTCTTAATGTTTGTCCATTAGTGAAGATGTTAAGATTTTAAATGTAAGACACTAATACCAAGTGTCACAAATAATCACATGACATAAATAGGGTGGTTTACTTTAATGTTATAGACAAGGTCATATTATGTTTATTCAATTCCATCAGGAATTTAGGGCCCCACGGGTTTTAAACGATTTTTGTGCAATATCCGATATTTCATGGGTTTGTACATTTTTTGCACGGCTTCTACATGGATTTCACGCTGATTTCGCACGGATTCTATACTTTGTGAGATAACGAAAAGAATGAATGTAGAAGCCTTACAGATTCAGTGCAAAATTAGCGCAAAATTCGTGCGGAATCCTTGTGAATAATGCACAAATCTATGAAATATCGGACTTCGTACTAAAATTGTTAAAAATCAGCGAGGTCCTAAATTCCTGATGTAGTGCTATAGCTCCAATCGTCTAGTATCTCTACAAAAGAAGGTGCATTATGAATCGGGAGTAACGAAAAGGATAGGTTTTTATCAATAAACCACTTATAATTTACAACCATCTCATAATATACAACTTTCATTCATACATCAAGTTCAAAATATCCTTCTAGTTGCATTTTATTATGCGTCTTTGCAATTCTCCAAATTTGGAGAGGGTTGTGGGCATTTAGGGGTTAAAGTAAATTCTTAACAATTCAAATATATCATACATTTTGTGTTTCTTTCTTTGTAAGAAAAAGTTTGAAATAGTAATTTCAATTTGCAATACACATAAAAAAAGATAATTTATTTTATCATATATAAATGAATAAAAAAGTAAAATAAGGAAGTTTTTCCCACCTAATAATGTTATTGATAAAAAAGTATGGCACGGCAAATAAAGAGAGGCATTCACCATAAAATGGTTACCCTCTAAACGTCCTCATCCTTCTCCAAATTGGAAGAATCTTAAAGATGTATAATAAAATGCAACTTGATATTTTGAACTTGATGTATATTAAAGTTGTACATTATGAATTTTCAATTCTATCTGTACGGTTATATCTATGATTGATGTTACCATTATCTTTGTATAAAATTTGGACCTTGAAATTGAAAATTCTTTTGTAATTTGATTAAGAATAAGATATTGACAATTTGTATATGAAATTCGTCGTGATTGGTTGAATGTAATACTCTAAGTGTCGTGATTTTTGGAGATTTTTTTGTTGCCTAATTATAAAATTCAAGTTTTTTTCAAAAACCTTTTACATTGTCTTTATTTTGAATTTTAATTATAGTTTTGGCCACATTTGGATCTTTAGGGATGGATAAATGGCTTGATTCTATTATGGTTATTTTAATTTATTAATATAGAATATAATAGACTTTAGATATGTTAGTTTGAAATATAAATGATTTACAATATTGAAATTTTAAAAATTATTCATCTTATTTTATTATATATAATATATACTAGGAATCCGCTTCTCTCCACACCACTAACAAAATCGAAAAGGCCATGAAATTGAATAAGACATGAAAGGCTAGGTTACTTCACATAGTAATCTTTGGGGGCGCAATGGAACAATCACGGGAAGACCATTCAAAAATTTGAAAGGCTAGTTTACATCTTAAAAAGGTTACAGTATAGGAAACCTTGCCCTAGAAGTGTTGACTCCTGGCTTGTGGCTTGCCGGCTCTATTACAAACCCTACAACCATTGGAAAGTCTCAAGTAGAACCTATAGTTGTTAATACTACTCTTTTAAACCTACGATCATCACTGTAATAATGATGATATTATTACATTGTATTATATTCAAAAGTGTTGTATGTGAAAATAAATTTTACCAAAAGAATTTACTAACAATATTTTATTCATAATTTGTTGTATTTAAGGCCTTTCAAGACTATTTATTTTTATTCATTTTGTGTGTTTTATTTACTCTTTTGTGTATGTTTGTTTTAAGAATATACATTATCATGCATTAGTTTCATTTATTTTTTAAAGTGAAGACAAAAACTTTAGAAGTTTGATAAAAATAATAATATAGGAATTAGTAATTAAAAATATTCCAATTTTTTTGTTTTTATTTACCAAAACATTTACAAGTTTTTATTTTAAATATATTTTTCTTTTTAACTATGTTATACAATAAAAATTGTTTTATTCTCTTTGGAATTAATACTTTTATTTTTTGCAATATATTGTAATATTTTTTCCTAACTTTTTCATCATTTTTAATTTTATTTTCAACACCTATTACCATTGACAAGGTTCTTTCTTTTCCGTCTATGATATATTTGATATTTTTTTCTAAACTTACTTTTGATTGTCGTTTCCTACACCAATTATATTTGCATTCAAAATTTTCATTACGTTTTATGTTTTCATTTGGAATTTGACTTGGTTTTGTTCTTAATGGTAGACTACAGTCTGTAAATGTTTCTAAAGAAGAATTGGAGTTTTTACTATTGTTGATCTTTTGTTCTGATTGAGATGTTTTTTGGCACCAATTATATTTGTATTTGAATTTGGATCTATCATTTTTAATTTTATTTTCATTTTTAAGATCATTTCTTACTAATGAAAGTGGTAATAGTTGTGACATGTGGTCTTCCATTGGTTTTGGATCCGGTTTTGGTAAACAAAATTTATTTTCTTGGTTATTGTTTCTAAAATATAATTTAGATGCTTGTTTTGTAAAAAATTTAGAAAATGGATTTAAACATTTAGAGCTTCCCCTACATATCTTTGGTGAACAATTATTTTGTGTAAATCCGGTATCAAGTTTTGTATTTATACTTCTACAAGGTATGTTCTATGTTAATTTTTTATGATTTTATGATTCGGTAATATTTTCTAAAACAAGTGTTATAAATTCTGTAAATTTCATTTAGGAAAAAATCATAAATGACCCAAAAAAAATCATTATATAAAATATAATAAATAGTTTTTTATATTAATATTATTTGAAATTATTAAAATATTACAATATTGTATAAAAAATAATTGTATTTTAATTATGATATTATTAGTATAAGGTATACTGGAAATATAAAATAGTAATGTTATAATATTGTATGTGTACTTAATTTTTCCAATATGATGAAATTTGACATGAAATTGTCTCGATGGATGTTGTTTGAAAGTTAGTGGCCTTTGAGGACTTTTTGGTAGCAAACAAGGTAATATAAGAGGCTCTTGTTTGAACACTGGTAGCATTTGTGTACTCTTTGCTGTTGAATGAGGTAATAAAGAAGGATGTTGTTTGAAAGTTAATGGCCTTTGAGGACTTTTTGGTGGCAAACAAGGTAATATGGAAGGCTCTTGTTTGTACATTGGTAGCATTTGTGTATTCTTTGTTGTTGAATGAGGTAACATAGAAGGATGTTGTTTGAAAGTTGATGGCCTTTGTGAACTTTTTAGTTTTGAATAAGGTAATGTAGAAGATAAAGATGATTGACATGTAAAAGGAAGTTTAAATAGTTTTACAAAAGAAAAATCTTTAAGGATTGTGTTATTTTTATTTGTGAGTTTTGATTCTTTTTCATTATGCAAGATGTTGTTGGATTGAAGAAATTCATTGCAAGATGGCTTTGAAGATGAAAATTCTTCTAAACGGTTGTTAGATCCACTAGTTTTATTTAGTGGAAGTAATGCCTTTAAAGGACCTGTTATTATTTTTTGATCAAGTATATTACCATGTTGATGATAATTCCGTGGTGATGAAGGAGAACTAATAAATTTTGAATCATCATAACATACATTTGGTAATTGACTTTGTAACTTTGGACGACATCTGTTTGTTTGTTGAAATTGTAACTTTTTATCTTGATGACAATGCCTTGGTGATGGAGGTAAACTATTAAATTTTACATTATCATGATGTGCATTTGATAATTGGCAATGTAAGTTTGAAGAATAGTTTTTTGGTTTTTGTATAAGTGGTTTTCTATCTTGATGACAATGCTTTGGCGATGGAGGTGAACTGTTAAATTTTATATTATTATAATGCGCATTCAATGATCGACCTTGTAATTTTGTAGAATATCTCTTAGTTTGTTGAATAAATGGTTTTTTATCTTGATGACAATGTCTTGGTGTTGAATGAAAATCACTAAATTCTATGTCATCATAATCTACGCTTGATGAAGATTTTTTCCATGGTTGTCAATGACAAAGATTTACTTTGTAAGCACGTGCTTTTGTTGGCTTTAAAGCTTTTGGATTAAAATAAAGTCTTGAATTTGGTGGTGTTGGATTTCTATCTCTAAAACATTTTTGGATTTTTGAATTTGTGAGACAAATTGATTTAGAATTATTCTTTCTGATTTTTGATTTAGAGCTAGGTTGCCTTTTTTTAACTCTTTTAATTTTTTGAATATTATTTAGGATTTTGCAGTTTTTTTTTTTAGTATGTTTTTGAATTTGTTTAGTGGATGTTGGCTTTGTTTTTGAAACAATCTTTTTCAAAGTTTTTAATTTTAACTTATGTTTGATAGGTGATTTATCATGTGTAAGATCTTTTATCATTGTTTCATTGAAATGTGATGTACAATGTTTATCATTTGCATTTATATTAGATTCATAGCATTTGATTGAATCAAACTTTATACTTTTTGGAGACTTGTTTATAATCCTTTTAGAATTAAGTAATTCGGTTTTTTTATGCAATGTAATTGATTTGAGAAATTTTGGTTTTTCTGTACTACATTGGTTTTCTATTTTATTTTATTCGTATTTATTTTTTGTTATTGGATGGTCCTCATCTAAGGAATCTTCTACCACAAATTGTTTTTGACTGGGGAAACTTTTTATTAAATTATCTTCTTGATTTATATGACCATTTGTGAAATATTGTTCTTGATTTGAATGACTTTCTATCGAGTTTTGTTTTTGGTTTGTACAAGCCTCTTTTTTTAATTTTTCTTTTATCAAATGTTGTTCTTGATTAAAAAGGATTTTCTATTGAATATTTCTCTTGCCTTACATATTCATCATTTAGTAAGTCATCTGGAAAATATTGCTCTTGATTTGGATATTCATGGTTTAATGAATCATTTATAAAATATATTCTTTGATCTTCAATTACATTTTCTTCATTTATAGGACCGTGTGTCAAATATTGTTCTTGATTTAAGCAATCTTCAAACAAATTTTCTTCATTTATGGGACTCTCTGTCACATATTGTTCTTGATTTAAACAATCTTCAATCAAATTTTCTTCATTTATGGGACTGTCTGTTAAATTTTGTTCTTGATTTAAACAATCTTCAATAAAATTTTCTTCATTTATGGGACTGTCTGTTAAATTCTGTTCTTGATTTAAACAATCTTCAATCAGATATTGTTTTGGATTAAAAACACCTTCATTCAAATGATGTTCACCATCTAAATAAACTTCTTCTAATTCATTTTTATCTTGAATTGAATCATAATATTTTTTTTCTTTTGATTGTGAATAACTAGGGCAAAAATCATTTTTATTCAGATGATCATTGTTGATTATTGATGTGGTTGTTACTAAATAATTTGAAGGTTTTGATGCAAGATTTGAAAATTTAACATGTTTAACATAAAGAGTTCCAGGGATCTCTAAATTGTTATTTGATGTTTTATGTGTAAATTTTATTTTCTTAAATGTTAAATTTGTATTGAAAGTCACATCAAATTTCTTTAATTTTTCTTCATAGTTTTTTTTAGTCATTTTATAACTGATAATTTTTCTTTAAACTCATTTTTAATATTTCATATTTTGATTTGATCATTCCAAAACAAAACTATCTTTAATACAATTTTTTTAACAATATAAGAATCCATAATTTATACAAAACCTATTTTATTCATGTTTATTTAATATATGATTTAAATACCAAAATCTAGCTATATTAATAAAGCATATAATTTTTTTTCTTATTATAAAATATGATCTCAAGTCTTTATATGTAAATGTAAAATTACAATTTGAAAATAATAAAACATTAATATGTTGATCACATAAATCAAATATATGTATGTATATATGTTTTATGAGTTAATAAACAAAAACCAAAGGCATATTCCAGTAATGGCATACGAAATCCAAGACTTTATTCAAAATGGTTGGATGTTTTGATTGTTGATCTTCCAAAATATTATACAAGTCTTATCAACACCAATCATGAACCAACTAATGAAGCAACTAATGGTTGATTGATTGAAAAAAATATTGCATTAACCCCTAGAGGATCAAACATACATGGTTATAAAATGGCAAATTCAATTGATTATAATGTGAAAAATATAATTCAAATGAGACCAAATTTTATATCACTAGAATCAGTGAAGAATATTGCATGTGTTGGCCAAACAAAAAAATAAATTTGAACAAAAAGAAGTCCACACAGGACCCACTCAAAATTGCTAAAAAAACATCAAGGCCCTATTTGGGCTTGTTGGTCTTCTAGAGGTTAACCATAACATTAATTCCAATAAATAACTTTTTTTGGAATGAAAGTTTGTTATCAATTTAATATATTGATTTTACACAAAGCCACAAAAGAAAAAAATGATGCATAAATGAATAAATTCTATAATGTAAATAACTGTAAAATAAATATTACTTTCTTAACGCTACTTTGTGTTGTTTGAAATAATAGTAAACATTTTAATTAGATGAAAATTCAAATACATGAAGCAATTAAAATATTGAAGTACCTGAGCAATCACTTGGCTGCATATTGCAATCCAGTTTCTAATTTATGATCCTAATTTATGATTCTCAATGAATTCTTTATTGCAATAATTTTTTTATAAATATCATTTTTTTTTTTCATTTTAAAAATAAACTCTATAGAATATTAAACATTTGATTAGTGAATCAAAAGTTAAAATATAATCACCACATATTTAGAAAAAAAATGATACATTATTTTATATATGCGATGTAGACAAATAGTTAAAATTAAAGTTTTTGATCATATTATTGAATAGAAATTTATGATAATCTAAATTTCATATTATTAAAAAATATTATGAACATTGAAAAAAAAATTAGGAAGTTATGGCAAAAGATATATTAAAGAAATTGTGGTGAAGAATTTTTTTTAAAGAGAGAAATCATAGTGACAATAAATTGTTTGTAGCTAACGGTTTGGAAGAAATTTTGTAAAGAAGTAAATGGAGTGAAAAATGCACTACCTTGGGCAATTCTACTAATATCCACAACAATAGAGGGCATTTGTATGGTACGGTCACTAGAATTCTTATCCATGTGCTACTTTGCACTCTTTTAAAAAAATTGAGAATTCGCAAAATCTATTTCAGACAAAGAATTTTTTTTTTTTGAAATTTAGAGTCGTGGTATGGATTGTACCAATAAAAAATAAAATGATAGAAAATTAAAAATTTGGCAATATATTTCAATGGAGGATGAAACATAGAGTATACTTACTAGTGCATTGTCACAATTTATAATATGCACTCTAAATTCTAAAAGAGAAAAAGAACATAGGGTTATGTATGGAATTTTGAGCTATGAATTAATCCAATGTTTAGATATGTCAAGAAAAGTATCTTCCAATTTTTCAAATTTGTTTGAATTGATTAAAGTTTCAAATCTTAAAATGTGTTACTTTTGGAAGGGATTAATTTTTTTCTCTATTTAAAAAAAAATTGATGGATTTCTTTTTTGAATGTACTTAAAAATGAAATTTTGCAGGTTGACTTAATTTTAGAATTTTTGATATAGAATCAAATATGAACTATATTCACATTCAAAGTTTGATCATAAATTGGTAAAATTGTTATTAAAATGGAAATTTAATTTGATACTCAAAATCTTCATCATAAAATCATTTTAACATTCTAATTTTTTATTTATTTTTAAATAACATGTACAGTATCCGGAAACAATGTTACGCAATTCCCTCTTTTGCGTTTCAAAGAACTCTTCATAATATCAAATATAATTGGTTTTTTTCATCTTGCATATTTAATATTCAATTTATACATGATTCCAAGCAAGCATACCAAATTTGGGTTTAAAAAAAGCAAAATCCCATTTTTGGTGGATTTTAAAAGTTCAATTTCTTGATGTTACGTGATAATTTATTGAAAAAAATTGGTGATGAATTTTCATAATTTTATTGCATAGGTGTGTTGGAAATATCCATATGCACCTTTCATATCAAGGAACACCCCATTCATTAACAAAAACATCCTCTATGAAGAGTTCATTGTGAAGAATTGCATGCCCAAATTTTGTAAAATAGATATCTTTTTATTATAACTAAATTTTTCTACTTGATCTTCACATTGTAACTAACTTGGTATAGTTAAGCATGAGAGTGCAATTACTTTGCCAAATTTAGTTATAATAAAAAGATATTTATTTTACAAAATTAGAGCATGCGATTCATTACAATGAACTCTTCATAGAGGATGTTTTTGTTAACGAATGGGGTGTTCCTTGATATGAAAGGTGCATATAAATATTTCCAACACACCTATGCAATAAAATTATAAAAATTCATCACCAATTTTTTTCAATAAATTATCACGTAAAATCAAGAAATTGAACTTTTAAAATCCACCAAAAATGGGATTTTGCTTTTTTTAAACCCAAATTTGGTATGTTTGCTTGGAATCATGTATAAATTGAATATTAAATATGCAGGATGAAAAAAACCAATTATATTTGATATTATGAAGAGTTCTTTGAAACGCAAAGAGGGAATTGCGTAACATTGTTTCCGGGTAATGTACATAAATCAAAATAACTTTACAATAGTGGCATTTTCTCATGTTACCTCGGTTTTACAATTCATCGTTTGAAAGTAATTTAAAAAAGAAAACCCCCTGCAGCGCCTGCTAGTGCCTGTAGGCACTGCAGCAAGTTAGGTTTTTTGTTTTTTGTTTTGTTTTGTTTTTTTTAATAATTATTATTATTATCAAGAAAAAGACAGAACAACAGTGTCGGCCTTCCTGTGTGAGAACTTTAAAGGTATACGATACCTCTAGTATTTTGTATTCATTGTTGTTCATACTTTGGGATGATTGAGGTTGCTCTTCTTATGTATTAGGTAACCCTCAGCTGGAACCATGACTTGGCGACCACCAACAAAATAAACCCCAAATTATACTATAATGATGATGTAATTACTTGTTAGGAGTTACTGTGGGCAACTTTTACTAATTTCTAATCACTAAAGTGTCTATTCTCGGAAGGGGAGTCACAGTAGTCTTGTACCAATGTCCCATTGCCCAGTGGGCATTGGCTCATTGTTAAGACGAACAAACACTTTATTCACGCCGGCCTCGAAAGAGGACCAGAGTTTCTATCTATGTATCTAACCCTCAGCTAATGTTGGATGGATTCTATTTGAATATGGATGGATTCCGCTCACATACGACTAGATTTTGCTCTACAACTAATATTAGTTTCGTTTTCATCTATCGATTATGATCAACAGGTTACTCCAAGTAATCATGCAATTCTCGGCCAATCAGAGTCCGGGATTCGGCACCTCAGACACTGGCTGAGGGTTAAGTGGGGTGGTTTTGCATGATGATGGAAATAGTAGATTTCATGATATATATAGATGATCAACTAGTACTTGGGAATTAAATGGAATTCCTGGCCCAAATCCATAAAAAGCATTTGGAATCACTTTGAGTTGGTTCCATTAATAGAATGGTTTACTTTTGGTTTTGTCCATGTTTTTGAGAGGATTCCGATGCCCTAAAATACAAATGAATTATGAATTGTTGAAGTAGCAAAGTTTCGATTTCAATTTCGATTTCAATTGACTTAACCGAAAACAAGAGAGGAGTTGAAGGTGACGAGTTCCCTCTCTACAATTAAAATTTCTAATAATCATTATTCATGAATGGTCCCCATGGTCGAGGCTCTTGGCTTGGGGGAGCGGATGGGAACTCTCCTCTAGCATTGTGGAGGTCACAAGTTCCGCGCCCCATGGTGGCACGGGGTCTTACTCTAGATTATTCTTTAACTCACCATATACTAGTTTTGCAGTTTTTTTGAACTAAAAATGGGTTGAATGTGAATATGACGTTTCCACTTTGAGACACTCTTTTCGATTAACTCTAATATCACACCAAAATTCAACTTATTAAACCCAACATGAGAGTAGTTAAGTTGCAATGGCCCTTTGTCCAAAGGGCATTGGGTCATTGTCATTACAAGGACCAAAGTTTCTATCTTTCTGGAGTTTCTGGAGTAATACAGAGTGAGTAATTTTTAAAATTAGATAAGAAAAAATCAAAGCTTAGCTAAATCACAAGAGACACTAGGCCAACAACACACTAACTAGTTTATACATTAAAAAAATTTGTTTATTTGTTCATTTTGTTTGCTACGTCAAGATCTCCTAGACCTAAACTATAGGACCGCCAACCACATTCATAGTATCGTTGGAAAGCTCTTGGTGAGAAGGGGTGTACCAAAGTTGTTTCCTCACTTTTGGACCTACAGTGTGGAAGTTATGGATTTTTAGTCGAATTTTGTCACCATAAATTGAATCAAATTATGAACAAATTATTCTAAAAACAAAATAAGAAGTAAAAACATGGCTAAATCACAGAACACCTGGGCTAATCGCTCAGAGCCACACTAGTGGTCATGATAGGGAGAAAGTTTGCAGGTTTTAGAATGTTATGCTTCTCAAGTATATTCAAACTCCATTCAATTCTCTGGAGCTGAAGTAATCTGGCACTACAAATATCATAACCTGAATATCATAAGCTTGAACTTATAGGTCCAGAGACTTGCATATTGTTGTCCCAACAGCTACTTACTTCAAGGTTACTAAATATATGAACATTTCCTAACATCAAGCTTTACAAATCCTCTTCTGAGGTCCTTTGAGGTCTTTTGAGGTCACCTCAGTCTTACGACACCGACATCTAACTCAACCCCTTCATTCTGTAGAGGTCAAAATGGTTAACGTGATTCAAATTCACAGTACTTTGACATCGGTGTATATTGGAAATTTGGATCAGAAGTGTACCTGGGAATGCCAAGGTTGTCGAGCTCAAATCGCTCAAGCTCTGATTGCAATGCAAGTGATTGCTGGTCAAAGTTCGGATTCTAATACAATCCGATGGTGTTTAACCCTACTTTCTGTGCCGCCAACTCTTTAGCCAAATAGAAACCAGTTACAGTAGAAGAGTAGAGTAGAAATTGATGCCCATCAATGATTCATGATGCGAATAATGTGAATGACAAGCTAATGGATGATAGCATAGCCCTTGATGTACTCTCCTAAAGTCATAAGACTGATTCTCCGTCAAGAATGTCTATGTACAAAGCTCTACCAAGGTAAACCAGAGACTTGATGCCCAACGTACTAGCTCTTCGTACCAGTATAATGTCATTTTTCCAATGTAGAATGCTCTGTTATCACATCAGAGTCGAATCTGTCGAGGAATTTTTTCAAAGCAGGAGGAGTAGTAGGGAGAAGTGACCGCAAACCAAGCGCCGTGATGGTGGATGAGGAGGAGTAGATCACAAACCACCCGCCCAGAAACCCCACCAAAGTCGCAGTCTGTGTCATCGACGTGACTTGAGCAAGACAGAAAAGCGTGTAGTCACGAACTTCCACGTGCATCACAGTCGCTTTAAGATTAAACTGCCACAGCCACAACGTAACGCTCTTATTACCAAACTATAAAACTGAGGCAATATAAATTGCTTTATCACACCTAATTCAGAGAGTGACTCATATCAAGCAAAGACTATAACCTGAACTCACTTCAGCACTAAATTCACAACATTCAAGTGTTTTCATTAAGTTATCAAGGGAAAGGAGACGAGACCAACATTGAATCCAAGTTTTTCAATCGTCTGCTTCTCTATAGCTTCCTGCAACCTTCTCTGCAAACAGAATGAAAATGTGCATCATTGAATCATGAGTTTAAAAACGGAACCAAATAAGCAGCACATCTTATATAATAGACTGTGGCTGATAACATTGAGCATCGGATAATGGTAACTAACATAAAATGCTACACAATGCAAGTGTATCACCAGAGTGAAGAGCTGGAAGATGGAAAGGTGACCAACCTTTTCAACCCAATCATATATGGAGTTCGCCTTTGGTTTAGTGCTCCATAGGAGCAAAGCCACAGATATTGCAAGGGAATAAGGGAAATGATATCCTGTGACCACTGTCAACAAGACCAATGCAGGCATCCACAGAACCTTCAATACAAGTACAACCCTAGAATCCTTCTTCTCCTCAACTTTAAACACAGTTTGCTGCACGGTTGGAATTGTTTTTCCCACTTGAACTGCAAAACGCCCACAAGAAGCATAAGCCTAACGACAGGAGGATGTAACAAAAGCCAAACAACGAAAAGGAAAAAAGTGATGGGCAAACAGAGGAATTCCATGCACTTTTGACATTCTAGCAAAATTGTATTTCTCTCCATTGCGCAAGGTCGACAGAAACAGTACTACAAAACTCTACAAGCCTAAACCGTAATAAGTGGAATTTATTCTTACCCTGTTCACAACTAACAACCTCTGCATGTCCATTCCATGTCGCCAAACAACTTGTAGCAAATGTCAACCTTATGATGTTTTGCACTTGGTGCTTCCTACCTGCATGACCACATTCACCACAAACATGAGCAATGACCCACAGGACATGATATTCGTTGTATCAAGTGCCAATGTTGTTGGAAACATGCAGAGCTTTCTGCATGACATACAGGACTTTAGAACAACTGAAGGACCTGGAAAGAAACATCTCACTTACTGCTTATTTGAAAAATCGGTTGCAAATGTTTTAATGTCGTTAAAGTGGAACGTTCGTGCGTGCTATTTGAACCAAACAGCCGGTATATACAGTAGCCTCTTTGCGCCCCTTTCAACGGAAGGCCCTCATCTTCTGCACACAATTCAACGGCAGGTTCATTTACCCTAATTACTATGGATCTTCAACGTTTAAAATCAAAATCCTTCAGTTTCTCGCCAGATATTAATTATCAGATACACATGAAGTGCGGATTTGAATTCAAAAAGGACTAAAACTTTTCCAAGAATATCAAAAAAACAATAAAAAAAACCATGCCTACAATATCATGACAACAACAACAACAACAACAACAACAAACAGAGATACTACTATAGGGCAGTTAATGGCTGAATGAATCCTTCGAAGTAACGACGTAGAGGAAACCCTAAAAACTGATGTTCCACATAAGTGATCAGTTAACAACTATACTATCTCATGAAACTCTACCTACAGAGCTACACCGATGCACTAATTTTGATTCTAAAAACGCTACAAATGATCCAGTCCTTGAGAAGGTCGAAGCTCAGCCAGTAAGAAAAATATACTTGATTGTCAAAACATTCTCAGAACAGATCAAGTGGCGCGCTCTAGAAACCTTTAAAATTGAGGATTCATAACTTTACCTCTCATACGACAGCTAGGAGATGAAACATCGCGGCGTAAAGTTCTGACTGAGGACGACAGGCGGCCTCGCATCAACCTTGAAATCAGCATTCTGTTCTCTTTCTCGAACTCTAAAACATCTCCGAATTCTCTGAAAAGTACAAAGATGGAGTTGCTTAGCTTGAAACATTGGAAGCAGCTAAAAAAAAATCAAGCACAATTCAATTTAAAGAAATTAAATGTGAAACGATTCAATACCGTTCCAAACCCTAAATAAACCCCCGAACCAGCCGTTCCGCCACCAGAGCTTCGGAAAATCCGCTCTGTCGAGCTAGCAGCCGAACAAACGAAGAATGTCACGGACTAGAGCTGCACAATTTGAAACTCGACAGGATGCTTCGAAACGTTTCAACTGAACTCCGCCGAAACTGATCCCCTCATTACCAAAAAAAAAAAATCCGAGAAAAATCGCTCTGCAGCAACGTGACCTCAGTACCTCGCCGAGAGAGCGAGACATCGGCCTCACAGAAGAAGAGAAACGCAAAATGCAAAGCTAAATGGCAGCCTTGGAGCTGGCTGGCTCCAAAGGGGACAGCTGCCCCTCCCTCCCACTCTATGCTCCCACAGACGATTTTCATCCAAAACCAACGCCATGCATTCGTCTTCAGGATGGATGTTAAATGTTTTCATCTAAAACAAACGCCATGCATGCGTCTTCTGGATGGATGCTAAATGTTTTCATCCAAAACCAGCGTCATACATTCGTCTTCCGGATGGATGTTAAACGAAACCATCGCCAAACATTCGTCTTTCATATGGATGTTAAGCATTTCTCATCCAAAAACCATCACCACACATTCGTCTTTTTCGATGGATGATTAATTTCTTCATCCCAAAACCGTCGCTGTATTGATGGACGATAAAGTAATTCATCCACCATCCCGAAGATGATGTCAGAAATATTCATCTGGACACCATCACCAGCGTTCATCTCGTGGATGGAAAACCCTAAACCCTCATTCATTCCTAAAATGGATGTCAAATGCTTTTCATTGTCCGCTTCAATTCGTGTCGTTTGCTGCAGTCACTTTGATTTGTCCACGTTCTTTGGCAACTTTTTGGTTTCGTTTCTTTTGTTTTGTTGGTTTAAATTTTCGAAAACGTTTCGTTTACATTGTGTATTTTCTTGATTGTAAAAAGTTTAATTTTTGGAAATAAAATAAAACTTAGAGTCATTGTTGTTGTGGTTGGAGTTAATGTTTTGATTGAGTGATGCGAGTTCAAGGTTTTTTTTAATTTTATTTGTTTCCCTTTTTGCACCATTTTGGTTGTATTTGTATCACAAATTTTGTCCAATGCACATCAATAGTAGAAAATTTCGTTAAATATAACATAGATATATTATGTTGAATGTGTTATAGAAACAAGATATCACAATTTTCACGTTTTTTTTGTTCATCTGTAACACATTCAATGTGACCTTTTCATGTTATAGTCAATAAATTTTTCTTCTAATAGGTGCAAAAGTGGTTTCAATAAGGCGATTGTCGTATGGAGGTTTGTGAAACGTTCAATTTTCGTTACAAACACACTGGAACATGGAGCTCTTGCAAATGGTGGCCAGCGCCTTGGAGGGACTATTTTCAAGTTGATATATGGAATGGCTTATCAAGAATTGATGTTGTTGTCAAGTATTATGTACCGAGATTATGTAAAACAAAGCATTGGTTTGTTCTATGACATTAGGGTTTGGAATCTTTCATATTTTATTTTGCTACTCAACTTTTGGTTTTTAATCTATGTTGTAAACACATGAATTTGATAAAAGACATATGAGTGTGGTAGAAGACTCAATACCGTATATATTTTCACTTTTAGTAAATGCAATTATTGTTTTGCCGTTGGAATTGATATTATTAAGGATTGTTTTCATATGGAAAAAATGTTTGAAAAGCGGTTAGGTTATCTTCCATTCTATTCTTTTCCTTTTAAAATTGTATTTGTATCTTATCAAGATATATTCAACCTTGACAATCCTGAACATTGTTATCAAAAAAACACATTTCCTTTCCCACGCAGCAAGAGAGTGTTTGTTGAATGTTTCCTTCTAGCCCTCTATATTAAAAAGCACAAATGGATGAATGTTAGAACATGGGTTAATTGACCACATTTATGCTTGGAGAAACAAGAGAAAACGTTGCTTTGATTTTTTATAAGCAAGACGTTCCTCTAACTCAAAATTTCAATAGAAAATGTTGCCATTGAGGAGATGGAGATATAAGCTATATACAATGTTCAACAATTATAATGAATGTGTAGTTGGTATGCAGATTAGATCGAGGTTCATGATGTTTGGAAAGGTGAGTGGAGAGGGGGGATGAATTCAAGCCCTTGGAAGCTTGCAAGAACTTCTTTACGGCCTGTACAGGCAAGTCTTTTGTTTGGTCAAATCTACACATCATTATAGAACTCTTCATGTAGTTTTTTCTATTTTTATTCATCATTTTTGCATTCAAATATAATTGTGTATCTCTCATGTATTGTTTGTAACTCGTATAGGTTTTAATAATTTTAAATTTAATGTAAATTTAGGTTAAACTTTAAATCCTATCAACTTTTCCATTTAAGGATAAATACAATACATTCTTCATCATTGAAGTTCATGTGTAGATTGCTCGTTAAAGATTTGGCTTATAAGCAAGACTACGGATATGTACTTCTATCCAAATTCACATAGGAATGAAAACATTCTAGTTTTGAATCTATACAATAATAGTTTGAGTTGATGGTAGGACCAAAATTCAATCAATAAAACCAATAGATTCATGTATCGGCTCAAAAAGTCTTGCACCTTCATATTTAAATGTTGGTGCAAACAATCCTCTCCTACTATTCTATCATAATTGGGATTTCAATGCTTAGATTTGGGAAAGTATAAATTATTCTTGTAGGATATAGAAGTGTGTTGTTGATATTTTGTACTGATTAGAACACAATGCCATATTAGCTCAATCATAGTTCATATGTTAAAAACTGAAATCCATCAAAGATTTGTGACTTCTTAGAATGAATATTTAAAAAGTATTGGTGCTTGCAGCCAGGCATACTGCACCAAAATTGGTCATTACGAATTCTAGGAAATTGGGTTATTTGGATTTTGGTGATAGCCCTCTCCATAGGAATATTGCCATTGCTTCAAGTTCTAAAAGCGAGGACAACTCGTCTTCGGGAATCATATGTTCTACTTCATGTATTCACCACGGAATACAAATTGGATGACTTTGAAGCAACATTAAGAAGCCAATACTCAATAACTGCCAATACAACTCGACGACTTTTGACGTCACCATCTAATAAAGTGCCTACCAAAATAATTCCATTTCCTGAATGGAACCCCCAAAGAAATGTATGGGAGGTAAAGAGACTCCAAGAGACACTTCTTTTTGTGAAAATGAAAGTGGCTAATATAACTTATTATTTAGAACTTGATTTTAGAGGCCAATTGATTTGGATAAATTGCAAATGGACACCCAAAGACAAGAGAGGCAAGTGGGCAAAGTGGAAAGAAAAATTCAAACCACCTCAATTGCATGTGAGTCAATTATCCGTTTAAAATTTTATCTTTCATCTAAATGTTTTTCGAAGCTCTTTTAGTCCATAGTCAATTTTCTCTATACTAAATTTTCCAAGACCTATACTAAAAAAAAACACTTATCTATTGAACCATGGAATAACGTTTTTGGTGTTGTAGTATCTTAATTGGATGGGTATACATGTTGGTAGAGTTGGATTGCATGTCTTCTATAATGCACTATGGGGTTTGAAATGCTTGCAGGGTCCAAATGGGTTGCATGTCGTAGTCAATGATACGTGGTGTAAAACTGAAATTTGCAAACAAGTATATACAAAAGAAAATGTACCAGCATCATGTATAAATGGGATTTGTCAATTTAATGCTCCCTATGGAAAGAATGAGAGTCTCGAGGCACTTTTGACATTTGCCAATGTTTCACTTAGTAATAATAGTGTACCTATTGATGAGAAATACAAACTATTGCCAATGATTTTTGGGTATCACACGATTCCTTCTCAACCTCATCTAGTATATATGTTAAATTTTCTCAAAGTTGTATTATGCAATTTCTTGATCTCGTTTTCTATACAGCACTGACGTAACAATATATTGTCACATACTAGGTGCGTATATAAACGACGCTCAATAACAACGGGAAAAAGGATGAAATATAAACACAAGTTGCAAACGGACGGTGTTTTGGGTTTGAATCGAGAATCTCTTTCTTTTCCTAGTCAATTACACAAACGAATATTGGCTGAACATAGTATAGTCCTATGTTTGAATAAAAGAAAAGCCTATCAGGCCGGATACATTGCATTCGGTTTCCCATTAAGAGAATTGGGCAAAAAACATCCATGGACACGACTTTCTGAGAATAAGGGGTATGTATATAATACAAAATATTTAGTTAAGATTAATCTATAGAATTTTGGTGCACAACTTCTAATTACGTATTTTTTTGAGCTATGTTGGCTTCAAACAAAACCTTAAATTCCTTCATCCTCATCTTAAAGGAATGTAGGACTTAGGTTTGTGTACTAAAGTAAGCCACCCTATTATTTTGTGCCACATGATCAACCAGTTGTGATGACTATGTATTAGTGTCTTACATGAAAAAAAATGATATGTGCACTTTTGGCATATATAGGATGACTTGTCTTCAACGTGCTTGGTCCATCTAGTTTGAAATTTGTGTAAGTTTAGTTATTGGATTCTATTTCAATTTGCCAAATTCATATGTTTCTTCAAGGACTTGCACTAATAAAAAGAATGGTCTTTGGGCACCAAGGAATAGTGCCAGAATATGGTGCCCAAGGCCCATATTGATACTAGTTGAATTGTAACTTCTTGAAAAAACCAAAGGCAAAAATCTCTCTACGCTTTTGATTAAGGTAAACTGTAAGAATTCTTGATAGCATCCCATACCTCAAGTAAAGTACTTACTAGCTTTTAACCCAATTAAATGATGCTCTTGGGGAGGTCACTTCCAAATATTACGTAACAACGTGCGAATAAGTGATTTTCAACCCCCTGTATACTTTTTTTTTATAAAGTTTGATTCAAACTCCAATTTTTTTAGTGTGGTCACATAATCATTATATCTTTTATTTTTAAAAACTATTATTTCAAATAATTTGAAAACCAACTCTAAAAGCACAATTGAAACAAGCTCTTAAAACACAAAAATTAGTTATATAGTGTATTTATTTACTTCAAGAATTTATAAGTAATCAATTTGAATAAAAAAAATTCCTAAAAATTTACAATATAAACTTCCGACATCAAAAAACATCCTATGAATTTTCAAGTTGTTTAATTGATTATTTACAATGTAATATAGGGGATCAAAGATTTATTCGTACGTGACGCGCATAAAATACATTGAATGAACTCCCAGATGATGCTATAACTATTTATTTTATTGCAGAGCTTATGAAGTGCCCTTATTGAATATCAAATACGGTGGAATTTCAGTACTTGATTATAAGGAAAACCTTGAACTGGAACCCTTCTACCTCACAGTGGATGGCAGCTACCGCTTTACGTATCTGGAGAATAAGATATTTACACCTTTTGTGAATATAGTAAGCCATTCTTCATCCTCCATATATCCATCGTTTTTTACGGCTGCTTCACACTATGGCTGAAGGTCAAGAGGCCGTCAATTTTCACCAATCGGATTGCAAGAAATCAAGAGTTCGGCCTCTCGACCCTTCACACTAGAGGTTAAAGTTCAAAGGCCATTGCCCTCCAAAATGCTTACAAGGCAACATTTTTTGACCAAAGTGACGGAATCTCGAAAGGAAGTTTGGGTTGAATGGGGATGGAAACCCAAACTATGGTCTAGAGGCCGTCAATTTCTTTTTTAAAAATATGAAAAATATATTTTATTGCCTATTTTCAATAGATTTCTTTGGACTCTCAACAAAGTTTGGCCACTCAATCCCACGGCCTCTCGACCTGAATGGCCATAGTTTGAAGCAGCCCTTAGACCACAACATTGCAATCACTACATAACATTCAATAGCCTTCATGATGCCCATTGCCTTTTCTTTATACACTCTGTTTATTACCTTGAGTCTCCACCTGTCCACTTAGGTTCTCTAAAGTCGTGGAGAAAAACTCACAAGGGTCATGGCTCATTCTTGAGAAGCCAACCTTTGAATTTGATGGCCTTTGGATATAGTGTAAAGTTAGAAGAGGCCACAAAATAAAGTGTTGATTTTTTTAAATATTTTTTTAAAATATTTTTAAAAATAAAAAATGATTGGTTGTGAGAATTTTGGCCAAACGGCCTCCCGGATTTTGCGTTAAACCTACCTCTTGTGGTGGGCTTGACACAAAATCCGGAGGCTTTAAAAATGTGCGTTGTTGTTGCCACGAAGAACAAAAGCATTATCCATGTCATTTTCTCCTCCTTCCGTCCCTTGGACTGAGAATTTTGGGTGTAAAGTGACATTATTCAGTCTTCTTAGTTTCTAGGCCTCCCATTGGCTGTAATTTCTCTCATCATGGCTTCTCGTTTCTAGTGTAAAGAGGCCCTTAGCCAATGATGAAGTACTATTGGGTGTGGAATATTTGACACCATTTAATGTAGAGCCAGGAAAAGACAATACATGCTGCTGAAGGTTATGTAGTACAAAACCCTAATGTGAAACTAGTTTTGGTAATGCTCACTTGACTTACAGGTGAAGAAATGGGCGAATCAACATGGGTTTGATTTACAAATTATCGAAGGAGAGGAAGGAACTTGTTGGAGTTTTTGGAAGACCACTGTGTAAGATCACATTTTTACCGGCTTGCTGTTGCTGATATTGTTTGTCACATTACATATGAATGTTGATCATCCAATTTATATAAAAATAGATACAAAACCACCCCAGTTGATGTTTTTTTTGTTAACCCCTATTAAAAAAATCAAGAAGCCCAAATTGAAACTCATGTTTTTATTTAGCATTTTTGAACAGGTCCTATGTGGATTTTCTTTGCTTCAAATTTAATTGTTTTTTATCAACACACAATTTTTTTTTAACTAATTTCCATGAAACAAAAAATTGGTCCTATCTTAATCATATTTATTCACAGTATGGTTTATTGAATTTTTCATTTCAAAAACCATAAATCCTTGGTCCTTAAGGAGTTAAACAAGGAAGATTTTGTACTAGTTTGTGCTTAATAATTTATTTTTATATTCTTATTCATGCATATGTTTTTTCAAAAGGTGTTTTGTTTGTTAGAATACTTTTAGCTGAGTCTTTGTATTACAATAGTACCATAGCAGGGTTGCCATAAAATAATTCCAAAAAAAAAACGTTAAAAAAAACAAAAAATATGAGGACAAAAGAACAACTGTAGAATAAATCATTTTTGTTTGTATTTTTCTATTTTCGGTCTATTTTAGGCCATTTTTTAATTTTTAATTTTGCTCCAAAATAAAAATTAAAAAATTAGCTATTGGAAAGAACCTTATTTTTCAAAAAATATTAAATATTTGTTTGGATGGTGATGATCCTGCTATGGTACTACTGAAGGCACATTTTCAACAAAATAAAATGTTGAATCGTAAATTTTGTCAGGTTTTGTATTGTAGCTACAATCTTAGAAAAATTTGCCAAAACTATGAGCTTGAAGAAAGTTATGGAGCCACCACATAAACGAACAAGCGGCTAGTCGTGTAGTTTTTGCCATAGTATTTACCCTAAATTTACTTTTATCGCTTGATTATATTGTTCAGCCATATAACTCTTTGAAAACAATGCGTTTGTGTAGTCTCTCCTGGTAACTCCTCAAAAACGAAGCGTTTCCGTACTCTCTCCCTGGAAGGGCAGAGACAATAAAAAAACAAAAACAAGAACCCTGTGGTTAATCTAAATAAACTTAACCATGGTGTATTGCAGAGAGGACGCTGAGCTCATAAAAGCTTTCGCAAATGTCACGTTGATGTTTAAACCTGATGCACTGGGACGTGAGGGAGATGTCTTCCCCATGAGGATGTTCATCAAGCCAGAGAACTTTCTTATAGCAGAGGTAAGAGCATCCCCACTGTGCCGCGCTCAAATTTCTGTTTTTATGTTGGAAGAGCTTTCCAAATAAAAGTGGGGTTGTCTTCTTCCACACATTTTTGGTTATGTTGTGGAGTTGTCTTGTTTGACGTTGTCGAGTTGTTTAGTGGGTGTCTTACTAGTAGAAAAGGTGGCACTACCGAGGGAGATGCTTAGGTAAGTAATGCCCAATTCCACGCATGCACAATGATTTTGCGTGGGCATTTCCTTGGGGAGTGCCACCTTTTCTATTAGTGTCTAGTACGCTGAATAACTTTGATGAAATATTCTAAAATATTCCATAAATGTTTTAAGAATATGATATATTCCTAAATGGGAGGGTGTGGTGTTTGTTTTCGACGTCTTGTTGAGTGGTCGGATAGGACAACTCTGGTCACTATGACACACCCAACTGATGTTTCACAAATTGCAGTTATTTGACCAACTACAAGTAGAATGCATAATCATAACATTTAGTAGCAAAGTTTGGCTCTCCCCTAGGCTCCCAGAGAATCTCTAGTATATTCTACATTTTTGCACAGAGTAAATTAGTACCTACCCATGTTTGTTGGGGCAAGTATTGGAAATTTACAGTTGTAAGAGTGAGTAGCACATGCGTCCACTATTTCATTTGTAGGCATGGGAGTAATTAATGTAGGTCCTTCCGTCTTGGAAATTGCCAGCGATGTAACTTATGTTTTCCATGTGTCCACCATCTCATTTCCTCCCCATTTGTTGTTCGTCCACTTTGCTTATCTTATTGAATGAAGTTAAAAGGCATACCCAACATATGCTACTAAATGTTATGAAAAACTTGATAAAATTTAGGTTGACCGGGCCTTTTACTTGTTACAAAAAAGTTACGCTCTTGGAAGCTATTTGAAAAGGCTCGTAATACTTTTCATTAATTTTGGTTGTGTGCCAAGGCCATCCAGAGTCATAGGAGCCGTGTTCTAATTGCTTTTCAACTTTTAAGAAGTCAGCTAATTAGTCAATGAATGGGGTGAATCAATCTCTACTTGCAAATGGATTGATCAAAATTGACACTTGACTGCTGGTAGTTGAATTTCAAAACTTGAAAAAAGAGGCTATTGGTATACTTCTTATGAAAAGTAAAACGTGTCATGTTTTAATTGGTTGGGACTTCTAAAACAAACATAACAACCGACACTCCTATGATTGATGATTATTTTAAAAATAGATAGGACTGTTGCCGGTTCTTCTCAAATCATCCATGAATCCTAACCTAAATGCTAAAATTTCTTCTCATTGTGAATGAAGGTGTTAGGTAGTTGACAGAGAATTTAGTTGGATAGCCAATGAAAAAGATTCCTTTTTTGGTTAGTAGACAAAGTGGCATTCTAGAACACACATGAGAAAGGGCTACTTTACAGTTTACACTAGGATTTGGACCTATGTTGATGTGTAAAAGGGTTAAAATCTTAACTTTTCATTGGTTGAAATCCTAGAATTGGGTCTAACCCCTTTACATTAGGGGTCGAGCTCAATCAACCATTTAAAACATCTTTTACCTTAAAACTGACAAGCTCTACAGAGGCCCAACTCCATTCATTGGGTCCACCAAATATGAAGGCTAAAACTTTGGGCTTGGGTCCAAATACACATTTCATTAAAAACTCTAATCTTATTACATTGATTGTTTGAGGTCGGGCCTAAGGCTAATATGAGCTGATTATTTTGTTGCATTCGGCCCAAGAACGACGGGTCCAACTCCTAAGTGTAAAGCAACCCTAAGAAGATAATAGATAGAATCTTGCTTACATTCACTGTTCTACATTCACTTTGCTAAGACCATTGGTCGGTCATCAGAATCACCAAAACATATTTATAAGAAGAGAAGGCCAAATCTTTAGGAAATTCTTTTTCTTCAAAAGAATAAATTTTGTATGGGAAAAAATAGAATCTTGAAGAATATTTATATAATTTGACATTTTTAGACTTTAAACTTTTTTTTCAAAAACTAATTATTCAACTTGAGATGTCGACCCTTACATATATATAAACTCCGGTTCTTTTGCAAGGCCGGCATGAATAAAGTGTTTGTTTGTAATGACATTCACCCAGTGTCCACGGGACAAAGGGACAATGAAACAAAACTACTCTCCCCTTTTGAGAATAGACACTCTAGTAACCAGTAACCGATACCTAACAATAAACCAAAGAATAGGGTATAGAGAACTTACCATTGGTGGTTGAATATTTGGCAAAATATATGACTTATTTAGGTTTGTAATGAGCACTTGTCGACCCTTACATTTGGGTAAGGTAGAAAGGCCCACTTTATACTTGGGGTTGGATTGAAAGCCGGCCTGAATTCTTCAAATATCAATCAATAGGATCGCTCAATTCTTTCAAATACGGCCCAAAGGTTTTATACTAGGGACAGACTGGAACGAGCAATTTTTCCTATGTGGCGTCCTATGTGGCATGATTTTGACACCAAATCTTTGGGCTGGTTTGATGAAATCAAGATATGGTATTCCTTGATCCGAACTTCAAACTTGAGCCGGATTGAATCAGGCTGGCCTTCCATCCAACCCCAGCCTGTGTACAAAGTGGGTTTAAGACCAACTGGGAACATACCATTAGTTTATTTTTGAACATTGCTTCTTGTGGGATTTTGACACAGGCAGAAGGTTTGGTGTGCCTTGCAATTCGAAGTTCCGATGATATCCAACAACCCGGAGCCAACATCCTCGGAGGTTGGTGTTTCGTGCTCACAATTCTACACTCTGCCCTCTCTATATATGTTAGCAATATAAGTGTTAAAATCTCATATCTATTGCAAATCTTCATCCTTGGTACATATCATATTAACCATTGTTTTTTTCTGGCGATTTTTAGCTTCTGGCAGGTGCTTCTAAGCAGCTGCCAAAAGCTAAAAATTGTCAAAAGAAAGAACACTGATTTAAACCCCTACATGTCCTCTCCTCTCTTCAAATTTGGCAAGTTTGCAAAAATGCATTAAAAATTTGTAACTGAGAGGGATATTTTGAACTTGATGTATAACTAAAATTTGTACATTATGAATTTTAGATTCTATCCATACGGTTAAATCTGTGATTGCTATCATCAATATTTTGTATAAAATCTGAAACTTGAAATTTAAAATATTTGTAATTAGATCACAAACAAGATATTGACAATCAACAAATGAAATTTGTTGAGATGGGTTGAAATGTAGTACTCTAAGAGTAGTGATTTTTTGAGATTTTTCGGTTGCATGATTTTATGAGTTTTTTTATTATTTATTTATTTTTATTTTAAATTTTAAGAGCACATTGAGACTAAAATCTTCAAAATTAGTGATGAATCATTGCAACATAAAATGAGGTATAATTTTTTCACAAATCATCCCGTTTCAAATAAGATCACACATGTATAGAGCTATATTGCCATAGAATTTTGTAGTATTTTTTTCCTTGCAAGAAGTGCATGATGGATGAAAAAACGTGGATGAAATCTGCATACTGTCTGAAAATTGGACGCTTGGACAGTTAGGGGTTAAAGCACTTTAAAAATTCACCTTTTGCTACACTGAAGTGAACTATTGATAGTGGTCAAAAAGAAATACATTCTAAACTTGTTATTATCACACCCTCCAATATACATTCAAGTACTTGCACAAAATATTTGTTGTTGTATACACATGTGATTGGACACTTTCCTCATATCAACTCATGTACAAATCATGTATCTAGAATTAATATTCTACCAAAATGATAAATTGGAAGTGTATTGAGGTAAAAAGTATAACACCTTCAATTCAAAATGTGGTCATCACAAACATGAAACCAATAATTTTAACAATTCTAAAATTTGTAATATTGAGAGTTTTACATTTACAAGTGGAAAATTGCGGTAAGAGATAATACGGAAATTTCACATTGAAAGCGTTATAGATATACATGAAAATAGAATTTTCACGTTATCATGTTTACATTCAATGTCAATGTGACATTTTTGATTTCACTCATAAAATTTTCAACAAATAATGTGTTATAAAATTTTAGTAAAGATTATGAAGTTCTTGTTTCAAATTTTGTTAACAAATATTGGACAACCTACAATTTCTTGTTTGAATATCATCACTTGATTATTATTTTTAATTGTATTTTATACTCCCTTCGTTTCATAATAAGAGTCCAAAACCATGTGTTTTCTTGCGTCAATTTAAGAGTCCACATTCATTGTCTCACCTTTTTACATTGACTCCCCAATTGACTCCAACTCATTCATTGTATTGCTTTCCTACATTGCCTTCCTACTTTTTTCATCCCTTTCTATTGAGACACACAGTTCCAAAAGTTGTCATTGCGTTTCATCCTCAGTTTCATCGCTTTACAACTATTTTTCGCCTTAAATCTCAAATTATTTTGCAAAGTTGACTTTTGTTATGAAATGGAGGAAGTAACACATTTTTCATTAGATGTCAAATTTTGAGCTACCCTTGAGCATTTCGAAATGAATGTGTGTTGTTTGGATGAACAGGTATGGCCATGAAGGAACATATGATTTTGTTGGACCAAATGACGGAGCGATTTTGGTGGATAGAGGATACGGATTGTAATGTCCACCGTCTTGGGGAATTGAGGCCTAAGAAGCCCGTTAAACAAAGCTGGCAAATGTAACTCAATTCATTCATGCTATGAAGAAGGTCCTCCTTGATTGCTCCAAAAGCATGGAGCATAAGTGTACACTTTTCCATGCAATGATTGTGGGACAATAAGGTTTTTTTTACCTTTTTGATGTAAGTTTCAATTAAAATCAAGATGTTTAAAGTTATTTAAAACAAAATGGCCTGGTAATTTTAGTTTTAAAATTCAAGTCATGTAACTATGATTTAGTCCTTGATATATTATAAAATTTGTTACAAGTAATAAATCACATCAAGATGTGTAGCCCATAGTACGCTAGCCCATAGTACCATATGTACGTGAAGGTCAGATTCACATCGTTGAAATTGATCTTCCACATCAAATTTTTAAAGGTCCATGTCACCCTAAACTAGTCATAGATGATATGTGTCATTTTTATTTATTTATTTATTTATCACAAAAATGATTAATTCATGTCAAAACGTATGATAATAGTATTGAAAAGGTGTACTTGACCTTTTAGCATGGTAGTAGCAGAGCATGCTAATTTTACCAATATAATTGGTTTCAATATGTTAACAAAATTCCAATGACTAATTAGTATTGGTTCACACAATGGTGAGAGGTTGTTGTAGTGGAAACTCAATTCATGCTGAGAATCCAAAGTCTTGGGTTGAAAATATATGATAAAACATACAAATTGAAGATTCTAATTATTTAAATAGAAAAATTAACAGCCTCTCAAAGGAGAATCGGGTTCCATTCTTACCCAACTTAATTCTCGTCGACAACCCGACGCATTAGAGCCAAAACTCTCTTTGGAGAGTGACAACCTTTAGACATTGGCCTCTAGTGTGAAGCTCAAGAAGCTAATTTCCGACATTCTTGCAATTGGATTAGTGGAATTCAACGAACTCTCGACCTTTGGTCATAGTGTGAACCGGCCCTTAGGTTGAAAATCAATTTGTCTTTGTAAATTCAATATTAATTAACTAATTAATATTTTTCTCTTGAGTCTTAAAAAGGATAATTCATTTATTTGAATTTATATCTTTGGATCTTCAATAATGTTTTGTGAACTCATGCTACATTGATGTAGAATGTTATGTTCACTTGTCAAAGGAATAATCCATTTGATCGGTGGTCATTCAGACTCTCAAGAATAATTGATGGCAATCCTGGTCTTTGGTCCCTGGTCGAAAGAGCAAATGGTTCCAATTTGAAAAGCTAATATAACATTTAGTAGCTCTTGCAGGTGCTTGGAATTTCATCTAGCTTCATTTTTGGAGTTCTCCCTAACCTTGCCCCTACCATATGCCTTCTTAGCTAATAATGGGTTGACGAGATGATAAGGTATATTCTTCATCATTTCATTGTAGATAGGGCAGTCCTTGAATTTACTACTAAATGTTATGATTGAAGAAATTCATTTTCATGAAGTCAAGGATCCTTATTTTGTTTCCAACCTCAACCACATTCCCCTTTTACCTCCAATCTATATGCATCTATTCTTGTTTTTGGACATCCTACAAAGTTGGTTGAAAAAGTTGATTATAGGTGTCAACTTAACTTTGCTATTTGCATGTTTAAAAAATAAATGTTCCATTTGTAATATTCCATAATATTCTAAGTATTTTCTAAGAAAATACTTGTTTGAGAGACGAGGAGGTCTATTGGATGTCTGTTTGACACTTTGTTCATTAGTCTAATAGGATGATCCTAAAACTAAATTATGCCTTTTCCAAGTCCCCTAAAGTAACATTGACGTCAAATGTCCGGGGACGGTAGATGTTGGGCGGTAGTGTCTTGGGCACAATGATGGTTAGCAGACCATCTTGACATGCAGCAGTGATGGCATCTAAGTTGGCGTTGGCCGGTAGGTTGAACTTGCGCATGAACTTGCCTGCGCTGCGTTCCACTCTCACGTACTTGACTTCGCCATTTTGTATTGCATCCTCTCTCTTTCGTTCTCCGCTTATCTTCAATACACTGTCATTCTCCACTTGCACCTGCATGTCACAAAGAATTACTTAATTAGAGACAACTTGAGTTATTCCTTAAAGGACCAAGAAGCCCAACTTTGACTACATGTTTTTTTTAGTATTTATTGAGTAAGTTCTATGTGGAGTTCTTTTTGTTCAAATTTCTTTTCTTTTCAACTAATACATGCAATGTTCTTCAATATCCTTGGTCCTTTAGGGCTAGTCTCTACTTAATTAACCCCTAAAGGACCAAGGATTCATGGTTTTAAAATGACAAGTTTAAACGATCATATTGTGAAAATTATAATTTGAATGGGACCAAATTTTATATCACTGGAATTAGTGAAGAATATTACATATGTTGAATAAATAAAAATTAAAAATTAACAAAAAAAAATCTACATAAAATCAACTCAAAAGTACTGAAAAAACAAGAGCCACCTAGTGGCCTTATGGTCCTTTAGGGGTTAATTAGTGTTACTTGAACCACATCCACGCAAACAAATTTAATTCTCATATTCTAGCTAAATGTGATATAATAGAGCCAATAATTAGGCAACCAACTGCAAGACCAAATGCATGTTGTTGGTTGTACACTTTGAGTTCCTTTTCTCTTCTGTCACATTTTGGTATATACATAGAATATTGGATGTTCTACACAAATGTGATTGGAGAAATTGTGTTCTAAACTGATGTACATTGGTGTGACATAAAAGAGTTTTGAGTGTTATGAACCTACATTGATATATTATTAAATTACCTTAACGTCCGTGTGCTTCAAACCAGGCATGTCGGCAATGAAGACATATGAGGTGGCGAGCTCCATCACATCCACAGCCGTACTTGCCATAACTTCTTTCTCACAACACTGGCACCAGTCAACCATTTTAGACGCTTACAGGGGCTCAATTTATAACATGCTAAGAGGTCATTTTGGGTAGCGCACCAAGCACATTTAGGAACATAAAATAGTAAAAAGAATTTAGCCCCTAAATGTAGGGGTCAGCCTTTAACCCATAAAGGACCAAGGAGCCTCAATTGGGCCTCAGTTATTTATTTTAAAGCAATTTTGAGTAGGTACTCTTGACTTCAGAATTATTTGTTTTTTTGACAAACACATGCAATGTCTTTCACTGATTCTAGTGATATAAAATTTGCCCTCATTTGAATTATGTTTTTCACAATGTAATCAATTGAATTTTTCATTTTAAATCCATGAAGTCTTCAGTTGGTTCTTGAGGGGTTAACTAAATCACTGCTTTAGAACAGTCATAAATTGAAAAGTGAACATTCATGTACAAAACTCCTCTTTCCTTGCCTTGGGGAGCTATGCAAGACGAGCATGGATAGTGAAAATGGTCAAGTACCAGGGTTTATGTCAGTGGCATACACATGCAGGTGCGCACAATAATTGGCGTGCAAGCCACTTGCAGCAATTCGTAAAACTGTTGGGCTTTTCCGAGATCTGCGAGCATCCGAGAGCCACTTGCTCATCAGTAGAAGGACAATAAATCCGGCAACGCAATTCCAGAGGTAAATAATAAGGTGGAAAGACCTAAAACTGTGCTTTTAAGCAATTCAACATACTTTGGGAAAGTTGTTTTCATGGTAGAATATTATTTTGTAGTATTAGCAATCAAAAATAATGATTTCACTAGGGAAAAAAAAAACGGAATTTATGGACAAGCCATCTAATTATAACGGACATTACTTAGATCACTAAAATTGTCCCATAGACTTGTCATAAGTCCAAACCCTTTAAAGTCTAAAATTCAATCAATGAAAGCTAAATTTGGAGACTGTTTCAAGGAGTGGTTTCAGAGGAAGTCTATACTATCGGTGCGAGGACAGAAATGGGTATTTCTAGATTAACTGGAAGCTTACTTGTGAGTAGGCATGCAATTATTGATTTTCTACCATTCCAGGGAATTCAACATCAGTGGTAAACTCAATCTCATCACCTGCTTTAGATGTTTAGTTCATGAAAAAAAAAAAATACACATGAATACTGAAAATGCAATAGGGAACTAGATGATGAACATAACACTATACAAAACCTTGGTAAGAAAAACTGCACAAGTTTTTCATGTGTAGTTTTTAAAACCACCGTGGACTGCAGATGTAAACATATGTGCAAAATCTTCATTTTCTCACTACAAGTTCAATTTCTGAAATTAGGAAGTGTAAAATATACCGTTGGAAAGGTCTCAAAGTGTACTTCCAATGATACATTATATACCTCCTAATTTCAATAATTGCACTCACTGTGCACAAATGAAGATTCTGCACATGTTTTACATTTACAATCCAAGGTGATCCGTGCAATTTTTTTATACCAAATGTTCTAATAGTGTAAGGAGAATGAATTCCCGGGGAATATACATATATGTATGTATCATGCAACCTACTCGTTCAGGATGGATGAGGCTGTCATCCAGACGCTGCTGGTTAAAGGGACAAGCCACACGAGTCCCCGGCCATCCCCAATCTATCCATGTCAAATCCTTTTTCCGTTTCCGAGACTGATGATGATTAGTGTTACCATCCTTCAACTTAGTTACTTGGCCTAAAGATTGACATCCTTCTTGTTGCAAGAAGGAGCTCGAAGCGTCCTCCAAGCGTTTGTCCTGCAGAAGCCTTTCCCGCAGGAATTCCTCCCGGGCTAAGGAATGATTCTCTGGCGTATGAGAGCCAGAGGGGCAAGAATCAGGTCTCGTGAAGGAACTTGTGTCCGAGTTGTTTGACGAGGAAGGATTAGAAAAAGATGGTGTTGGAAGTGAGCCTGTTGGCATGGATCGCAGGGCACTTAACAAGGCCTGCGAGTTGGTCGGATCGAACGAAAGACCTTGCAAGCCCCCGTACAAGCTCAGAGGGTCAAACCTAGAATGGATCATGGGATGGTGTTGTCCGCATGACACCACCCTCTGTGGCCGCCGCCGGTGGCGCTGCTGCATGCAAACGCTACTGTGATTATACATCATGGTCATTCCTACGTTTGACGAATTGGGATCATATACCGTACCCTGTCGTCAGGGTCGGCAGCCCATGCCAAATATTTGTTTGTTTGTTTTGCAGAAATATCTCTAAGATTCTAAGGATATTCTCTTAACCCCTAAGCGTTCCAGCGTCGAGAAACTGGATCATGAACAGATTTGAAGCCTTCTAACTTTCTCATACAACCTCGGATGATTTCATCCAAGTCACTTTTGAAAGCTTATTAAATTCTCTACCAATTATAATAAATCTCTTGTGATGGGGAGCTGTTGAAAATATTGAAGAGGTGGTACCTTTAGGGGTTAAATTCTCTTTTTCACCAAAGAAAATAGATTTTTTGTTGGAAAAGTAATTTCCTAAAGATTTGGGCTTCTCTTTTTGTGCCGACCCTGCCATCCGGGTACAAAAATCAGAGCTCTTCAAACCCTAACTCCAAAGTTCACCTTTGAACTTTGTTGGTATGATCAGGAATTCTCTGTGACCATCTCATAAAAGTGGTAGCATCACACATGATTTCCATTTGCAAGTTTCAAATTGTCAACGAATTGGGATCAAGGTTGCTGGCTATTTAAATCCTAACTCCAAGGTTCATCTCTCAGCTTCGTTGGTATGATCAAAAATTCTCTATGCCCATCTGGTGGCATCGCACATCACCTTACAATGATTTCCATTTGCAAGTTTGAAATCGTCAACAAATTGGGATCATATGTTACTCTAGCTCAACTAATCATCATGAGATTAGAGCTCTCAAGGATCAGAGCTCTTGTTGGCTACTCAAACCCTAACTCCAAGGTCACCGCTAAACTTTGCTAGTATGATCAAGAATTCTCTCACAAAAGTGGTGGCATTGCACATCACCTTGCAATGAATTCCATTTGCAAATTGGAAATCGTCAGCGAATTGAGATCATATATACATGTTATCTTAGCTCAATTAGTTGTAGAAACCTCACCATCGTCCAATTCACTGGCAAGTAAACAATACTGCCAAAATTGTTGTTTATAGCAAGTTCTGCAAGTGGTTGTAAAATTTAGCAAGTAATTACCAAGAATTTACCATCATTTTGCCTGCTAATATGGTCAGGGTTCCATGTGATATCATTGTCACATCTTAATCATGCTCGTAGGGATTAGAGCTCTCATATTGAAAGTTTGAAACCCTAACTTTCACATCAATAGGGCTCAGGAATTCTCACTTGTCACAAAAGTAATTCAAGTAGTCATCTGTACGACATACCTGCGATGATATCCAATAGTGTAGCAGCAACCCCGCAGTGGCACTCTTCTCTACTTCAACTTGCTGATCAATTCAAGAGACTGTACGTTACTTTAGATTGGAGATTTGAAGCTCCGGAATTACAAAACGCATATATGTCATATATAAAGCTCCACGAAGTGATTCCTGCGAAGAAAATCTAAAGATGCTAAAGATTCAGAGAATGAAGAGATTCAAAGGAAAAGCAGAATTGAGAGAAGCGACCTGTGAGAAGAGACCGCCGTTTCACCACCGCCAGGACATGAACAGCCACAGCTCTCCCTTCCCTTCCCTTGCGCTTATACAGCTTCCATCCGTCATAGGTTTAGAGTTCCGGCTTTTGGCATTGCTTTTAGCTGCAGTCGTGGATCTTTTCAAGCAAATGGAATTCACGGCGAGGCAAGAAAAGGATATGACAGAAATTATGTATTGGCATACAATGGTCAGCAGAAGTGTTTGGACAGGACGTTTCCACTTCCAATATGAGCTAGTTTTCCTACATAACTCACATTCAAGTTGTAAAAATTTAACATACAATCACATAGTTACAACAAACATGTAACATAACATTCATAATCAAAAATGTCAATCAAGAAATCAATCAAAAATAAAACACATGATGTGAGTGTCCAATTCTTTATGCAAAAAGTGAAATGGTTATCTATTTACTTTGGAAACAAAGCCATGAGTTACAAAATCAAGCTAAAAACTTAAAATGTAGAATCATGATGACTACCTAAAAACTTGAATGTACAATCATAATGACTACCATCGTGTATATAGCTGCATGATGACAATAGAATGTATACCACTCCAACTAAGTCTTGCCACGAGTTGTGAGACAGATTGGAGTTGAGCCCAGTCCATGGAAGAAGGCAAATTATGCAACCCTAATTCCACTGCATGCATTGCACCATCTTCTGACTGATTATTGGAGTATGATATGTACAGAAGCACTGTCTTCTCAATGTAACTTAAATCTTCTGAGGGTTGTATTTGAATGAAGAGACCGTTTTTTCAAGACCCACAGAGGGTCAGGTCACTGTAGAAAGTACGAAATCTGTCTCTCCTCTGTCCCATAATGGCCCAAAATGGCCCTGAAAATAGACGACTTAACGACCATTGTACCACAACTGGGTCGCCAAAAACAAATTCAGGAAAAAAAAAAAAATCCAAAATTATGAGGACCAAAAATCGAAAATAGAATTTTAAGTTATATTTTGCTATTTCTAAGCTATTTTGGGTTATTTTGGGCCATTTTGAATCATATTTGGCTCAAAAACGAAAATCAAGAAATTCATTTTTTGAGGAACAAACCTTAATTTTCAGAAAATATTAAATATTCATTCCTCGATTCATTCGTGGGGTGGCGACCCAACTATGGTACTATGGTGTGGACGTGGAGTCAATAGGAGTAGTAGTTTGAGCAAATCATAAAACTCATAATGTAGGACAAATCCACAAGACATTGAGGAAGCTTTCAAAAGGAGTATCAAACTAATAAGAACAGATACTACATTTGATCTTAGCCAAAAGGTCAAGAAGGGTATGTTCCATCTCTCTCACCATCGCCTTCTTTTACTCCCCGACCTTGTCTCACCTTCCATGCTAATGGTATCACTACAAGGAGGAGGCGTTGCTTATCACTCGATAGGTGAGTCAAACTTTGCACCACTTTGCACTCACTGCCCAGGCGCTCAAGACTTGGTGAGTGCGATTCGTCACGTAGGACAAGTGTGTACAATGAACTTTGACACTGTTATGAGTGAGAAGTGACTCCTTTGCTAGTAGTGTATAAACAACAATACAGTTTGGACAATTTAGTGAGTTAACGAGTGGTCCAGATTTTCAATTCTCCTTGGCGAATGTTTTTGCAGGCACCACAGCATGCACTAATTGGACAATTTATTCTTGTCTCGGAACAAACGTCCTTCTTCATGTTTGGCCGTAATACAAGAAAATGGAAAGGGTTTTTTTTTTTCATATACTAAATGACGTGTTGCTCAAAACACATTTATAAGGTTCTTTAGTAGTGAGTGGAGTCTATCCTTTTCAACAATATAACTGTAGAAGCTTTAACATTAAATACAATGTCACACTACCCAATCTTTAGTTAAAGATGATGTGGATTTGCCTATGATTCCAAATCTGCTATAGTGATGCAAGAATAGTGGTTAGGATTTTGAGTGATGCAAGAATAGTGGTTAGGATTTTGAGTGATGCAAGAATAGTGGTTAGGATTTTGAGGTCAACAATAGAAGGGCTAAAGAGTGATATGTTACTTCAGAACAAATCATTGTAAGAGCATGCCCACCAATGACACTACTATCCCTATTTTCCAAACATGATTTACTAATCTAAACCTAACATTTGTATAAGCAATATATCAATATGAACCCTCTGGCTTGCAAAAACTCTTCCATAGTCAAATCGGCACTTCAATTTTTAGAAAGAAATTTGAGGATACCAGGCACTAGTGGGAGCCCCTAACAAAGATTTAGATACCAAGAGAACTTAAATCCACCTGCTCAAGAAACTAATGACAGTTCCTCAAAGTTGTGTTCTGTTCCTTTCACGAGTGTGAAAACAAAATTCTTTCAAAGGCCTTGACAGCCTGAAATGACAATGAAAAACTTGAAGGAATCTGGTACCTAATTACAACTTCCTTAAATCAGAATTCCTCTCATTTTGTTACACCCATTTCTTTGAGGACCTTCAAGAAGATAAAATGAACGAATCCTCTCGACTTCAAACCCTTTTTCCAGATTACCTATACCGTATCATACAAGAAATTAAATAAAAATCTGATTGTTGTCGAAACACCTAAAATCATCCCTACACCCATTCCTGACATGAATTGTTTTCAAACAGTTCATCCCCATACTTTACTCCTATTAACAACAACTTGGATTTGGTTTCATCACAAATCTATGGGAGGGTTTCAAACTTTCAATTGTCTAGGTCTAGCAGTCTGTCTGACAGTTGCTCAAGGTCGATACTTTGGCCTCCAAAGCTGCGATATTGTCCAGCAGGAGTTGCTTCTGGTTTCGGCGGTACTGGATTGCCACTCGCAGATTCGGTGTCAAAGAAATGTCGTCATCTGCAAGGATCTTGTCATCTTCCGAAACTGAGGTTGAAAATGCTGTTGCAAGCCGCCTCTCAGCAATGGCTTTGAGTGTCAAGAGGGCCTTCACCTCATTCACAACGCCCAGCGGAGGCTTTTGACCCCACTCTTTCAATGCCTCCAAGTCAACGTGGGAATCAGGCTGCGCATGATGCATCAGCCTCACGGCCGCCAGCAGTCGACCGTCCACAAGTCCAGAACCTCCCAGTGATACCTGCAATCCATCACTTCTTACTAGACTTAGTCAATTCTTCCATTTCAGAAAGTCAGATTCGTATCGATCTGTTGGAAATGGAATTCTTCTTCATTTTGAATGTGCCGACTCCATCTTCAAGAAGTACACAAGTTTGTGGCAGCCACACCCTTAACCCTAAAACCCTAAACCAAGTGCTGGGAAGTCGAAGCAAGGCGGTTTAAGAATTGATCACCTGTTCTGAAGGGTCGTGAGCTTGGAGTTTCAATTGCGAAAGAAGTGCCTCTTGCCAGGGAGTCGGTTTCCTGAACGAGGAATTCAGCTTCTGCATTCTGGATATCCAATCAAGAAGTTGGTCGTCGTAAGAAAAGAGCACCCGATCGTAAGGATTCTTGGGTATCACAAACCCATATTTCAGCAACAAATCCTTGTTACTTAATGCGCCATACTTCACATCAACACTCTCCCCTCTGTCCAGGTCTTTAGCTGCAATCACTAGATAGCTGCGGAGAGGTGCCACAATCGCTGTCGGTGCAAAGCTATGGTTGCACATGTCCACCAACGGCAGTAACGCGCCTTCACGTTCTCCAAATTCGTCATGAAAGGATCGGCTCATTACGGCTGCCATTGCCCAGGCGAATTTGTCAGCATTGTTCTTGAAGAGGCTCTCAATCCCTGGTGCATAGCTGAACAAAGCTGGGGGAAACTCATTCGTAAACATGAGCATCTCTCTTCTCTTCTGTTTCAACTGCAAGCACAAAAGTTCCATCAATTAATCACAACGCTCTTGCAGCTATAAACTGGAGTATGAAGGAACCGATCTGCTAATAGCACAGCCTGAATGAGTATGCTCGCCTCAGATATGAGGACTGGATCCTCAAGAGCTTGCAACTCATTCAATGAGTAACTAAACAACGGCAGTCGGTTGAATCGACGGGGGAGGCTCTGGATGTAAGGCCACCATTTCGAGGACCCATTCTTCGCCCGCTCCGATAGTAACGCCAACGCCAGGTTGATCTTCCACGCTCCGCTGACCAGGCCGTCGACTGCACATGGAAATCAATCCTCATTTATCAATCTGGGCTCTAGAATCGCCGACAATTCAACATATATTCAGCTGCGACCAACACCGTATGTACTATGATCGATGGCAGGAAAAAGACTTCATGCAATTTAAATTGTAGCTAAATTCAATTTTCCTTGACAATTTTCACGCTCCTGAATCGTAAAGCAGTCCTACTTTTTCATACGTTACTCAATATAAGGAAATCTAAACAACTTGGATAAAAACAGAACCATATATCTTAATAGAGGCTCAATTAATATAAACTTTGGCCGTTATAGATCTAGAATCATGTTTTTAGAGTCCAGGGTGCCTTCAAAGAGCTCAAATTCGACTCAGAAATGAATCTAACGAGGTGTAAGTTACGCATGCATGATTCGAAAGAAGGAACTCAGACCTGGCATGCCATCGAACAAGTGTCGAAGAGACTTATGCGCGGATTTAAAGGACAAAGCAAGATGGCGAGGAAGCGTAATCAGAGTCTCCCCTACCTTCACAGCCTCCGTGGCTCTCACGGTCCATCCCTCAAGCTCGTTGTACTGAAGCTCCAGAGGCCCCACATGACCTCCCTGTTGCCGAATCCACGGAATGAGACCCTGCTGATCATGACTATTGCTGCAATAAGATCGCCTCCAACACTCCCCGGCTTTGATTGCAGAAAGCAACTCTGTCCATGATACAACATTCGAGTAAGATCGATTCTTGCACCACGGGAATGATTTAGAAAAAACGGAACCACGAATGCATGAATGATCGAATGGCTGGTCTGCTTGATCGATCTTACCATGAGGGTGTTGAGGGAATGGTCTGTGTGAAAATGGGAAACCCAAGGCCAACTTCTGCATGATCCTGCCTACAATATTCATGGTCGCTGCTTGAATTGCAAGCATTGTGTTGGCTTTGTGGATTGGGAGCGTCTCGGCGTTAAGTTAATTTGTGTGGGAAGACTCCGTAGTATATAACTTGTTGATAGAATTCCAACTGTCACGTGGAAGACGATTAATATTGTGAGAGAAATGAATTGAAGAGGCTGCAAATTAAGTCCAGTATGAAATAGATTAATTTGTGCGGCGCCGGCGCCAGTGACGAAGAGCCGTCAGTCTCTAATTAATTTGTTGAATGGATTATTTAGTTATGAGATGTTGAACGTACTTGTACGCAACTACGCATATCAGGGTTCGTGAATTTATCTCCACAGCAACTTTGAATTGTACTATGAAGGTCTGAATCCAAAACTTACAGGGCATGCATACCATGACTGCACAGGGAGCTCATTTTGGTTCCCCTGTGTTATTCCCCCGTGAGTGCCACTTTTCCTTGTGTTTGGGGTTTTGACATGTGTACAAAATCACCTGCTTAGCTTAGTCACCTACTTGTAGAAGGAAAGTTTAACATGTGTCGAGTTCTGAAGCTCAGAGGGGAAAGTGGCACTCACAGAAGAATCAACACCGGGGAACCAAAATGAGCTCCCTGTGCTGTAGTCCCCACCAACACAATAGTTAGTAACACAAGGAGATTTTGTGGGTGTCTTGTGTGGGAAATAGCTTGGATTTCCCTATGATTTCCCTCTTCCAATTACACTTGTGAGGGATAGACAGTTTTCTCATAGTGTATGAGGGACTTTAATTTGATGCATAGGAGATTTGCTAAGGCAATTGAGAACAAATGAATGATATCATGAGAATGCTCAAGGTACCTTGAATTGGGAAGATTTAATCCCCTATAAACAATTTGGTGGGAAAATTTGAGATCCATTTCAATCTCCATTCCTACACGGGAATTTTCTTGAATTTTCTCTCTTCATGTAGGGGAATCCCAAAGGATCTCCTTGTGTAAGACATTCACAAGGCACCATGCATGGATTGTGCAATCATGATGTGCATTGAAGAAGGGAAAATACACTAGCTTGAGTCTTTTGGAGGGCCCTCAACTAGGTTGTTGTGTTCAGTATCTCCCTCCATGCACATCCATTTTTTCAAAGTCAGAGCCATCAAAAGTGCTGGTGGAGATTCTCTTAGAGCATCTCTTGCAGCTGCAACAAAGTAGTGGATGTCGACACTGTCCAAAGCCCGGAGTTGGGAAGTCCTTAGAGAAGTCCTTAGAAAACCATAAAAACGACTGATGACAGAGCTTTTTAATACCAAAATATTTACTATATTACTTTCATCGTGCACTGTGTTTTATGTACATGTTGTGACATCACTTTCCTTTCTAATAAACATCACATTGAATTGCCTCCAGAAATGCAACTTAGCCGATTTGTACTAGCTTGAATGGGCCCTCATGTTATAAACCGTAAACCGTATTAAAGCAGCAGTTGGCAGTGAAATTGGTGTAATGTCAAATCCCACTCAAAGACTTAAATCCATTCTAGTCTTAGTTTCTGCAACCATAGGCACTTGAACGCCACAATTTGGCACTTTGAAACATGCCATTTTAATGAATATTATTCATGACCATTCTGACAGTTGCTCAAGGTCGATACTTTGGCCTCCAAAGCTGTGACGGTGTCCAAAGCTGTGACGGTGTCAGATTCATATCGATATGTCGGAAATGGAATTCTTCTTCATTTTGAATGTGCCGACTCCATCGTTCAAAAAGTGACGGTGATGTAGCTGACAGACACTCAATTCATCGAAGTCAAGGGCGGTTTAAGAAATTATATATCACCTGTTCTGAAGGGTCGTGAGCTTGCAGTTTCAATTGCGAAAGAAGTGCCTGTTGCCGTGGTGTCGGATTCCGGAACGAGGAATCCAGCTTCTGCATTATGGACATCTGATCGGATATCAGATCACTCGATCAGAAGTTGGCCATCGTAAGGAAAGCGCACCCGATCGTAAGGATTTTTGGGTATCACAGAACCGAACTGTAGTAACAAACCCTTGTTACTTAAGTCGCCTGTGTAGCTAATATCAACACTCTCCCCTCTGTCCAGGCCTTTGACTGCAATCAACTTCCACTCTAACCCTTCAACCTGCTTCATCAATGGATGCTCGTGTCAGGACTCGATCTCAACCCTTAACCCCTAAACGTACCAGTCCTTTCTGGAAAAGTCAAACTATAGAATTATACAGAATTAAGCTTTTAAGAATAATCAAAGTATATTTTGTAATATTTTCATGCATGAAATTAAGTGTTTCCTATAAGTCCTGAAATTTTCAGATTTTTTTGATTTAACATGACTTTTTTACAAATTTTTAAGTTAAATGCTTCACAAATTCATTTTAATTACAAAAAGACTTCAAAAAATTGATTAATTTTTGGATGAGATGCAAATCACAATGGAGAATCACATGATATCATTGATATGTTTTCCATAAAAAAAAAACTAGTTAAATTTTGAAATTCAAAAAGTAAACATCCCATGTAGTGTATTCAGAGCTTGAGCTACAAAGCTCGCAAAAGAAATAATTTACTCAATACATGAAATTTTTAAAATTTGAAAAGTGGAGTGCAAACTGGACTTGATAAACTTCATTTTCTCTGTTGAGTGTAGTAGCAAAAGAAATCATCTTCGAGATCAAAATTGGGTTTGACCAACAAACATCCAATAACTGGATGCGTGGACGTTTAGGGGTTAAAGACCTCAAGGATTTCAAGGTTTAAAAATGGCAAACTAAATCAATCATATTGTGAAAAATCAACAACTCAGATGGGACCAAATTTCATACCGTACCACGTACTGGAATCAATGAAGCTGGTGAATCGAAAGTGTTCGTAAAAACCGAATAAATTTGAACAAAATTCAAGTCTAAATAGGACCTACTCAAACCTGCTACAAATTAAGACAAGAGCCCAATTCCTGAAGGCTTCTTGGTCACAGTTCAAAAGGATGAGAGTGAATATGATTCTGCACGTAGCAGAAAATGAGTTCCCACTAACCTTAGTTGCAGTACGCTTCTTTCGAGGGCTGTGATGGATTTGAACACGTTCCACAATCGCTGTCGGTGCATAGCTAGTGTTACACAAGTCCACCAACGGCAGGAACGCGGCTTCACACCCTGGAGATTCGCCAACAAAGGATCGGCACGTTGCGGCTGCCATTGCCCAGGCGAGAGCCTCAGCAATAGTGTCGTTAGGCTTTAAGAGGCTCGCCATCCCTGGTGCACTCCTCGTAAGCAAAGATGGGAGAATCTCATTCGTAATTTGATGCATCGCTTCTCTCGTCCGTTTCAACTGCAAGCACAAAACCATTGATTAATTAGTTCAACGTCTCCCTCTATCAGGAAACCATGCCTAGCCTGCAGAGAATGGCTCGTATTTCAAAGATATGGACTCCAATGGCCTGTTCAAGGTCACTCTTGCTGTAAACTAGAGTATGAAGGAACCTAGATCGATCTGATAATATGCAACACAGGAATGTGTATATATGCTGACCTGAGATATGAGGACTGGATCTTCTAGAGCTTGAATTTCATCTGATGAGTAACCAAACAATGGCAGTCGGTCGAATCGACGGGGGAGACTCTGGATGTAGGGCCACCAGATCGAGGACCCATCATTCTTCGCCCGCTCAGATAGTAACGTCAACGCCAACTTGATAAACGACGTTACGACGACTGCACATGGAAATCAATCGTCACTCACGTCAATGATCGACGCTGGGCTCTTGTGTCGCCGACGATTCACAGTACTATGAACATTCTCTGTACTATGATGGCAGGATACAGATTATGCATTGTAGCTAGATTCAACTGCCCTACATATTTTTCGAACTCCTGAATCGTAAAGCAGACCCACCTTTTCATACGTTGATCAATACCAGGAAATCTAACACAGGGAGCTCATAATGGTTTCCCTATGTGCGTTTCCCTTTTAGTCTCACTTTTCCCACCGAGCCTCAAGAGTTGACACTTGTTAAACTTTCCTTTTACAAGCAGGTGAGTCAACATTAAACTCGTGAAAAGCAGCATTAAGACTCAATGGAAAAAGTGAGAGTCGCAGGGAAATCACACAGGGAATCGCATATGAGACCCTAGTGTAAACAACTTGAATATGAACAGAACTATCTCAATAGAGCTACTTATGTAAACCTTTGCCAGTATCTAGAATCGTGTCCAGGGTGCCTGCAAAAAGCTCAAGTCAGGCTCAATAAAAAATCTGACGCGTGCATCACCGATCAGGGTATTCAAAGAAGGGACTAATCAGACCTAGAGAGCCTGGCATGCGATCGAGTGCGAGTCGAAGAGACTTGTGCGCGGATTTCGAGGTCAAAGCAAGATGGGGAGGAAGCGCAATCAGAGTCTCCCCTGCCTTCACAGCCTCCGTGGTTCTCACGGTCCATCCATTCAGCTTGTTGTACTGAAGCTCCAGAGGCCCCACATGGCTTCCCTGTTGCCGAACCCACGGAATGAGACGGTCCTGCTGATAATATTGATCAATTATATTGCTACAATAAGGTCGCCTCCAACACGCCCCGGCTTCAATTGCAGAAAGCAACCGGGCTGTCCATGACGCAACGCACGAGTATGGAAGATTCTTGAGCCGCATGATGAAACGGTCCGAATGATTTAGAAAACCGGAACCACGAATGCATGAATGACCGAATGGCTGGTCCAGTAGCTTGATCTTATCACGAAGGTGTTGTGGGGAGGCTCTGTGTGGAAATGGGAAGTCTGAAGGAAACCACAGACTCTGGACAATGGCAAGTCCAAGTCGTTTTTTGAAGGGGCCGCTCCGAACTGAGCCGTTGCCAGTGGTGCGGTGAGGGGGGTTTTTGAGCCCGGGCCCGCCAAATGGGATAGCGGCCCCATTTAGCGAGTCCCGGTGCGGATGCTCTAAGCTACTTATATAACTTGTCGATAGAATTCCAACTGTTAAATGAACACTACAAACTTGTAGTATTGTGAGAGAAATGAATAAAATAGGCTGCAAAGGCGAATGCATTGAATCAACTGAGGTGGCGCCGGCGCGTGCCAGTGATGAAGAGCTGTCAGTCTCTAATTAATTAGTTGAATGGATTAGTTATGGGATGCTGAACGTACCTGTACCCATAGGAGGGTTAGAGCATCCCCACTCCTGCATGCTAGAGATGACTTGCAAGCTCAAATTATTCATTTACATTTGAAGAGCCCTTGCACTTAGAGCATGGCCACCCATGACCTCAAAGTGTCTCTGACACTCCAGAAGTAGATGAAAAGTTTCAAGGGCCCTTTCAAAATGCCTCTTGACTCTGGATTCTAGCGTGTTAAAAATTGGGCCTTCAAATCACTATTTAGTTGACTATTTGATGATTTTTCCTCCCATTCTACTTGTGATTGGTTCATTGACTAATTGATATGCACTTTTGATACGTGAAGGGCGTGCAAGGGTCCTTCAAATATAGATGAATAATTTGAGAGGGTTCGTCCTAGCGTGCATGGGTGGGAATGCTCTGACTCTGGATTCTGGCGTGTTAGAAATTGGGCCTTCAAATCACTATTTAGTTGACTATTCGATGATTATTCCTCCCATTCTACTTGTAATTGGTTCATTGACTATTTGATGCGCATTTTTGATACGTGAAGGGCGTGCAAGGGTGGGGGAGTGTGAGTGCAAGGGCCCTTCAAATATAGATGAATAGTTTGAGAGGGTTCGTCCTAGCGTGCATGGGTGGGAATGCTCTTACACTTTCCCACCCTTGGAGGCCCCTTACACATCAAAAGTGGACATTAAATAGTCAATGGACCAATCACAAGTAGAATGTGGGGATATAGTCAACTAAATAGTGATTTGGAGGGCCGTTTTTTGATATGCTAGGATCTAGAGTCGAGGTATTTTAGAAAGGTCCTTGGCACTTTTCATTTAGTTCTCGAGTGCGAGGGACTCTGGGAGGGCTGCGGTGGAGATCTTAGAGAGCATCTCCACTAGTACTCTGGATTGCACTCTAAAGGTCATCCGACAAGTCAGACCTCACCACGTAGTTCCTCCGCAATATCGGTTAAGGTAGAGGGTTCCAAAACCACCAGGGTTCTAATTTCAAAAGAATATAGGCACAATAATCATTCTAGAACCTAAATTTAGGTAGACCATAGATAACAATATCATTTTGGTCAACATCCAATAAGAGCTCTATAACGTGCCTAGATTTGTATTCTAAAATGAATGCATGGTCTAAATTGTCTTGGAATTAGAACGCTGTTGGTTTTGGAGCCTTCTAGTACCTTACTAGACTCTTGAAAATAGTTAGTAAATTGTACCATACATATGCCCTAAGTAACAAGAAAAAATATGAGCATTAACCCTTGAACGTCTTTCCAATCTCCTTAGGCTTGATTTCCAAAGAGTCTTGCTTCTACTTAGGAAGCCAACACTACTCAACTCCTAACCAAACATAGATTGTTGGATGCACAATAAGGTCATGCATATGATGTGCTTAGTTGCAACAACAAATTCTTCCATGTTTGTTGGCAATGTTTAAATCAAAGGTATTGAACGATTATTTTATTCTTGCCCAAGTTCCCAATTGATTCCTTGTATACTTGTTTCATTGTTGTGATTGGTCATGCACCCATTCATGGCCTAAATATATGATTCATATTCTTTCAGAGATCCTCGGATTTTCCACGGAAGACCTAAAATGTCGTTTAAGTGTTAAAGTAGTCAGAGCCAACTAAAAGCACTTATTGGTGAGCAGCTACATGGCATAGAGTATTGACCCAACATATACTTTAACTACTTGAAACTTATTGAGAAAAGAGTCAAATGAATAGTGACCAAGAAGATAGAGTAAGTATTGTCGTGCTCCTTGTGACAAAGAAGAAAAGGGTATCCTTGACTCCACTTCAAAAGTGACATTGGAAGGAACCTTTAAGGTGGAAGCAATTTAAACCACCACTACTTCCGAATATGGCCCTACATGTGGTTCCAACTATTGCTATCCAAGCCTCTAAGGATCGTATAGCCAACCATTTGTCATTCAACCAAAAGGCTTTTATAAGTGAGCCGATCGGAATTAGGACATCTAAAATGCAATTCATCATACTTTTTTGTGTTGGAATGGGAATGTATTCGCCACTTTTATAGCACTAGTAGAGTATGACTAACTTTTCACTTTCCAAATTCATATAAATTACATTTTAATTGTAAAAACTATCATTTTTTCCCCTTTCATTCATTAAGACCGGGATTGCCTTCTTCTGAACTAGCAAGAGTTTAACTCCTAAACGTCCTTGGAACTGTCCTAAAAATGAACGATGTACAGAATGAAACACAATTTTTTCATTAGTCACGGTGAAGAGCATGATATGGGTACCACTTTTATGTGTCTCACAGAGTGTGATTTATGTCTAATTCATTTTATGTGTGCTAGAAATATCGTCTTTAACACCATGTATATAGTTGTAGCCATGACGTCTATAACATCCTCTAGTTTTTGTAATTACCAAATGCTTTTTCCTTACCGAAAAAATGTTTCTCGAAAATCACACTATTTTTGAAAGGGGTACCTGTATTAGGTCATCACACTCATGCACTTTTTGTTGTGTGGATTATTTACTAAATTTTTTATGGGAAGTTAATTTATTCATGTGTGATCCGATTAAAAAGGAGATGATTTGTGAAATTTTATGCCTCATTTCATACAACAATGTTCCACCAAGTTTTTTGAAGATTTTAGTCCAAAAGTACTTTTGAAAAAGTCAACTCAAAAAATAAAGATATCAAGAAATTTTCAAAAATCAATACACTTAGAGTATTACATTTCAACCTATCACAACAAATTTCATCCACATATGGCCAATATCTTATTTGTAATCAAATTACAAAAGAAATTTGAATTTCAAGTTTCATATTTTTTACAAAAATATGGGTGATAGCAATCATAGATTTAACTTGTATAGATAGAATCTAAAATTCATAATGTACAACTTCAATTTGTACATCAAGTTCAAAATATCCCTTGTAATTTCATTTTATAATGCATCTTTGCAAAACTGCCCAATTTGGACAGGGTCAGGACAACGTTTATGGATTAAATGGGCAATTTTAGGTGCCTCCTCTTTTAGTTACATATAGTGTAGCTAGGGTTGAGGTTATTCAAATCCTCATGTGCGTACAAGTATGTTCAACATCCGATAACTAATTATGTAGCTTGGTAATCTAATGTTTTTGTCAAACGATTTTTTTGACCTCCAGAAGAGAAGGGCATCGAGCACATAAGGGACTTGGCAATAGAAGCAGGGACAACGCCACTAATTGAAAACCCATGTACATGAGCAAGATTAAGAGCATCTTCATCAACACTCTACATTGTACTCAAAAAGTCAAACCTCACCATGTAGTTCTTCTACCAACATCACTGAATTAGACTCTTGAAAATAGTAAGTGAGCCACTCACAAGTGGATTTCTCTAGAACCCTCGGTGGTCTTGAATGAATGGGGACAAAAGTCCCTCTATTTTTGTCCGGTTCAAGCCCCACATTAAAAAACAACCCCCTCCGCCAATGGGTTTTTATTCCCAAGTAGGTCCCAAATTACCAAAAACATTTGCCAAAAAAAGCAACGAAGGTGTCCAAAATGGAAATTCCAAAAAAAAGGAGGGGTGGATGAATAGTGCCCGTATGCAAGACCACCTGGGCATTTAGAGACGGGGCTCACAAGTCACTATTGATGAATTGTACAATTACGATGTGCAATTAAGAAAAGGAGATACACTGAAAGAGTGAATTTGAGGACCTTGATTTTTAATGAATTATCAAATGTCACATGCCAAAACAATTGTTCACCAATACAGTCTCATCCTTTTTTCCATAACCAAAACGGTATCCAAAATGGTATTGGAGATGCTCTAGTTGACGACCCTCACAAAAATTGCGCAATTATATATTTCATCACTCAAAAGTAAAACAAACAAAATGGCCTATCCTTTACGGAGTACGGTCGACCGGTGCGCGACCTCCGGTAGCAAGCGCAGTGGTGATAGAGGACGACAAGTCTGCGAGGACTCGAACCGGAGACCTTCACAGGCCCCATGGTACCAACTGCTCGGGCCACAAGTGGCCACCTGGGAGTGTCTGAGACAACGCCGCTGACATGATTTGCTAAAATTTCGAATTTATATAGAATTCGGTGCACCGTAAGGCAGGTCTAATTGCCCGTGACGAGAGTGTTAAAGCATTAAAAGCTTCTAGGGAGGTTGTGTCCTAGAGTCTGTAAAAAGAAGAAAGAACATCTTATATCATTGAATGGTATGGTATTAGGAAATTATTATTATTTGCTATGATTCTAACTACTATTATCTAGGTACGCAGGGGTAAATGTGCTGCACTTGAGGTGTTGGGAGGGTCTTCTTTACCAACAGGGTTTGCTCTTAGATCAGGGATACGTCTGTATTTTCTTGGAAACAATCGTATATCTGTAACGTAACTTGTGATAATTTTTGCTTGCCACTTGAGCAGGCATAATCAAATGAAGCAGCGAGGAGGGTTTATGAGGTAAAGAAAAGTAGACGACAGTGCAGAGATGCCACCAGTTCATCGTCTGCATACAGGGTTGAGGTTCAACTAATGAAATATCATCACAGCTGAGTTATCATGGGCTATCAGCAGATCTTACCTGGCAGGTTGGATGCAGCATTTGAATTCTAACAGGGAGAACCCTTGTGGTTGCGGATGACGTGGGAGAGAGCAACATGCTCATTTCTGGCAGCAGAATTTGATTGGAGTCTTCAAGTTGCAGGCGTAAATGTGCAATGATACGTTGCAAGTACGTCATGAGAGTAATTAGGGGGTCTTTACACTAGTGACCAAGAGCCGGGATGGATAATTCTCTTGGTCACGGCCCTTGGTCAAGAGCCATGACCAAGAGCCAACTTTCCCATCCATTGGTCACCAACAATAGTGTAAAGTGAACTTGGACCAAAGGGAAGGTGGGCTGAAATTTTTAATGTATTTTTTTAGTGAGGCGAAACAAAATTACCGTAGTTTAATAGCAAGTTCGGCACAAAATAATTCTAAAAATAGATGCCTAAAATTTTGGAATATTATTGGCATTTTTTGCCGAATATAATATTAGTTATTTTTCAAAATTGCCGAAGAGTAAGAAATTTTTACTTCTCACAAGAGTTTTACTTACAATGGAAGCTTCTGTGAATTCTTAAGGGGAGAAGGTGCTCCTTTTGTAATCAAGCTCACTTACATTAGTCCACAAAGAATATGGGTTAAGAAGTAGCAAGACTCTAGGTGAGGCTTTTCAAATGTGTTGTACACAGATTTTTGGAGACCAATTGAGCATAGAAGATGAAGTTTTATAGAAATTTGTCCAACTAACAAAAGTTGATAAATCAATCCTTCTTCCACCTCCAACAATTTTTGTGTCAAAATACGTCTTAATGCAAAAGATATGGACAAAACATTGCAGCCGTGTAAAGATCAAAAAATTAAAATGCGTTCATAACAGTTTTTTGAAGCTCATTTGTGCATAGAAGATCAACTTTTTTGGAATTTTTTTGGTCTAAGAAAAGTTTAGAAATCAAGTAATCTTTCATCTCCAACAAATTTTATGTCATTTGAAGACTCTATGCAAAAGTTATGCGTGTTATAAAAATAAAGACTAACTAGGTGCTTCACCTCAAAGTTTACTTATCCCAAATGCATTGTTGGACACAACTCCACTCCACTTGCATAAAGCACAGAGCATTCTCCTCTCTTCACTCACAACTTACTTGTCATCCAATGCAAGAGAGTAGTACATAATAAAAACTTAAGTAGGATTTAAGCTGAATTTAAAAAAATTAAATTAGAAAATTGCCAAAAATAAAAAAATTCCATTGGTTTAGGGTTTTTTCAGCTCTTGGTCACCCGGATTTTGCGGCGAGAGAACCTATTTTGGTGGTCTCGCCGCATTATCCGGATGACCATGAATCCTTATTCATTTATGGACATGTAGGATTCCATGTCATTTTCTCATCCTTTTTTAGTCTTGGTCACTTCCTCCTTTTTTGGCTAGTGTAAAGTGTACTTGGACCGGCCGGCTCTTATCCTCCAATCATAGTGCAGAATTTCCCTTGGCCACGGCCCTTGGTCACTAGTGTAAAGACCCCCTTAGAGTCACGTTGAAACCTTGTATACCAGCATGTAACACTTTGTCGTGAGTAGCTACAGGAGACTTACTGAGAAGGACAAGCCAGGTGCAGAACGTGACTGGCGTTTACTTACGTTATAAAAAGATAGCAAGCCAACATACAAGCTCTAGGTAAACATTTGACAAACTCAGGATGATTAATTTGACAGACTCAACAGATGGCCTGGAATAGAGAAACTCTTTCTGGGCAGACTATTTGAGCCTCTAAAGAATGTTATGCATTCCTTACAGGAAGGTGGCAGGGATACATGAATTGGAATTTCAGAAATAATGTAAATTTCACACTTGAGCGACATGGCAATGGGCATGCAAAAGAAATCACAGTACGCTCTCCTGTATGGGCATCAGCTTCTGATTTGAGGGTGAGTGTTGGACTACTTGCAATGAATTTCTCTTTTAGTTGCTCGAAAATAAAATAAAATATCACAGCACATAATATTCTATAGATTTTCCAACCCACCATGCAAAACAGCGTCAAGAGTCCACATAACATTCAGTAGCATTCAACCACTCTGCCTTTTCATCCATCATGTGATTTCCATCCTTGTAGTGCATTAAGTGCAGCCCTATAATTTTCATTTTTCAAAGAGTGGGGAAGGAAGGTCATAAGGTAGTAACACCTTAAACTGCCAACTACCCATTCCTGCCTCCTAGAATCTGACTCAAAGTGATTGGGAGTGTACCTAATTTGGACCACAACTTCACTAAAACTTCACGAGAACCAATGAGATGGAACCAATGAGATGAAAGCATTGACAAGTTTTGTCCATGTGTTCCTTCTGTTTCTTTTGGGTAAGTCTACAATTTTGATTAGGTGTCTACGACACCTTCACTTCAAAAATTCGTGTAAAATTGCTCATGCGTCCAAATTTTTTGATTCCAAGACCCAACACTTCATCTCCAATTTGCTAACACATTCATGGTTTCACTTCATGCTTTTTGCACTCCCCGGTTACCAATTCCCTTATTCTGTCGGTTTAAGGTGTTACTACCTTAAACCATTGTCAATGGAGGGACAAAAGAACATGAAGTGGCACAATGTTCAAGGAATTTATTTTATTTAGATTATCCATTCACCATAACATTCTTGGGGTTAAAGTATTCTTATTTATAATGTTGTTGTCTTTAAAAGTGAGGAACATGTGGGGATGTGTCAACAAAGATCATGCATGGTTACCTTCCCTTCTAGTTTTCCAAAACCTCCATCCTACAACTACTAAAGAAGGTTATGGACATGATTGTGCAAGTGCCTCCAAAGCAGCGTACCAGTCAGACACTTGAAGCTTATTAATTTCTGCAACGAAGCTTCACACATATAGTGAAGAATTGGCTGCCATGCAGGGACGTGGTACAAGAACTGGAAACTGCCTGCCTGCCTGCCTTGTTATAACTGAACTGAGCAACAAGATCATTCTGGTACACATGGTGCACCCAGCTAGCACAAGGTATAAGTTAGCAGCAATTCACGATTATACATGGTGAGCAGATTATTTGCAGCTGTAAGTTGGAGGAGAAAACTGTACTTAGTTTGTTGGCAAGGAGGAGCAATACATGGCTAGCACCATGAGGCAGGTTCTCATGCTCGAGTTCAAGGACTCCATCACTCCCCAACAACAATCCACTCTCATTGACAAGTTTGCGGCGCTGCCAAACTCCATCCCCGCCATGAAAGGATTGGAACGGTAATTCTCTCACGGTCACTCTCCTCTTCTACTTTGAATCTGGATTATATTCTTTAATTGCCCTCGGTAGTACTCAAGTCTCTTTAAATTGCTGTGGTTGACTCTTGGTTTGGGATTTTCTTTTTCTTTCTTGTTTGTTCTACTGAGGAAATTTCGAATTGCTGGTCTCATTCATCATTAACCTTGTAAGGTTTAGTTTTGTTGATCGAAGGGCTCGCAAAGAAGAGATAGAGAAGAGATCTTGAGTTATGGGGTACATTAGAGCATCTCTCTTAGCACTTTAGATACGGCTCTGGCTGTGGAAAAATGGATGAGACTGGGTTGGTGAACAATTTATTTGGTCAGAAAATCCACTAAAAACCATGACCCTCAAAATCACTCTTGCTAGTGTATCTCCAGACCTCTTTCTAATTGCACAATCCATGCGTGGTGATTTGTGAATGGCGCACTTACTATTTTCAAGAGTCTAATTTAGTGATGTTAGTGAGGGAACTACATGATGAGGTCTAACTTTTTTGGATGACCTTCGGAGTGCAATCCAAAGTGCTAGTGAAGATGGTCTTAGGTTACAATAATCCGACCGGGGGCTTCATGGTCTGTGTGGCCCTGACACGGCACTAGTAGGAAATGTGTTGTTTTTCACTTACTATAAAATGAAAAAGGAATGAAACTGCGCCAGGCACATGGGTTGCGTCAATGCTGGTGAGTGGTTTTGGTCACAAGAAGACATAAATCTAGGTACAATATTCCGTCACTATTCATTGTTTCCACAAAGTAAGGAATGAAAAACGATAGTTCTGTTACTAGTGACAAGATTATGAATTATGAGGTACATACAGCACTTGTTGGCAATTAGGGCTTGCAGAATGAGTGCGTTGGGGGAAATGATTGTCTGATTATTGATTGTAAACGTGCAGGGGCACAGACATGAGCGTAGAGAAAGTTTGCATCAAGGCTATACACACATTTTCGTCCTCAATTTTGACTCCGCCGAAGCACGGCTCGAATACCTCGCCCACCCGGACCTCAAAGCATTTGCCAATGAGCTCCGTGCTTCAGTGGAGAATATTCTCATCTTCCCCTTCACTCCCACTGTTACCTTGAAGGCTGCCTATTGAAGAGCAATTAAGGAATTGCACCCTATTTGTGATACTAGTAAGACTATTTGTGACACCCGTGACGCATGTTTTGTCACTTACTTGCCCTTTTACAGACATTGTTCACTGACGTCAAAAATTGTGTAGCATTAAGGTAACTATATCTAAAAGCGATCATTTTCTTAAAGCGTCCATAGCTCAATCTTCCAGTATTAGTAGATTTTGACACCCTACTGTTGATGAGAATGTGCACAATCTGAACATTAGAGTTTAGGTCACTTTCAGGTCAACCTATAGTCAGCACTTTGGAAATTCATAACTTATTCATATGGTATCCAAATAATGCATGCTAAAGTGTATCGAAATCCTCTTGAACTTGCTAATGAGATCCACTAAAAATAATTTTTGTTTTATGTTTGTAAATAGGCTTAGTTGGTAAGGTGAACGCTTCAAGGTATAGTTACCTTAAAGGCATTTTGAAAAGTAAAACTTGCATTGTTGCCAAATGTAAGTGACATTATGTTTAACACCTAACTCCCTGAGCGTTCAATTTTAGGGCGATGTACAAATTTCATCTATGTTTTCTCATCCGTCATGCACTTTTTTGCAGTGTGGATTTCTTACTCTAAATTCTATCTGAAGTAAGCTTCATGTGTGTGTGATCCGATTAGAGAGGTGATGATTTGTGAAATTTTTATGCCTCATTTCATGTTGTAGTAATTCACCCAAAATTTCAAAGGCTTCAGTGTAAAAGTGCTTTTGAAAAAGTCAAACTCATAAAATTAAGCAACCAAAAAGTCTCCACAAATCACTACACTTAGAGTATTGCATTTCAGCTAATCACAACAAATTTACAAATTATCAATATCCTATTTGTAATCAAATCACAAGAGTTTTGAATTTTGAGTTTCAAATTTTATACAAAATATTGGTGATAGCAATCATAGATCTAACCATATGGATAGAATCAAAAATTCATAGTGTACAACTTTTATTCATACATTTAGTTCAAAATATACCTCTTAGTTGCATTTTATAATGCATCTTTGCAAAACTGCCGAATTTGGAGAGGGCTTTAAGCATTTAGGGGTTCAACACAAGTGAGAGTTGATGAATTTTCTCCACAAAGTATGTGTTCATTTTGAATCAAACACATATATTGTTTGGGGTTCAACCGGCGGGAGTACCCACCTTGAATGTTTTGTTTTTCTTCTTCTTCTTTGTTTTTTCTTCTACTTTTTATTCTTCCTTTTTCTATGAGGAGAGAGGAGGAAGAAAGAGAGTGACGTAGGATGCGCAGCCGCGCACTCCACGGTCAGAAAATGCAATTTTTGTTATTTCTTTTTTGCTTTTTTTCTTCCGCCGCCGTTGTTAAAGATTTGGCCGGGGGCTATACCCACGATGATTTTTATTTAATTTTTAATTTTTTTAGGGTTGAGCACCACAAACAGCAAGCTAAATCCTAACAAAGAAGTTTAAAAATCTATTAAAAACATTAACCTTGGTGCGAGAGTGAGGTCTATGGCTGCACAATAAGAGCCAAAAATAGAAAGAATAGAATGAAGAAAAACAGAAGGAAAGAAAGGACAAAATGAAAGACAAGAAGGAGGGTGATTACAAGCCAAGGTCACCCAAGTTTTTTGTTGTTGTGTAGGAATTGCTGCACTTTTTCAATCTTTGGAAAATCACCAATAAATATTGGGATGGAATTTTGTGACGAAACAAATTGGATTGTTTTTAAAATTCCAAAGTTAAGATGTTCACTTCAATAAAGTTTGAAAAATTTCAATCTTTCTATCCAAATTAAGAATTTCTACTTGGATTTGGTAGCGTGTCGCTTATCAAAAGTGCACCTATATGCACCTATTTTATGGGAAATGCTAGAAGGGGGTCAAATTCGAACTTCGAAAATTTATAGCAACATACCACAAGTATTTACAAAGCTACTATATTTTATTATTTTTGGTATTACGCTTACTTATTTTTTAATTAATTGTTTCATGATGATTATTTTTTTTAAAGATTTTCGTGCAGTTAAAAAAAATTGGATTTTTTTTTTTGAAATGAAATAATGGTCCAATTTCAGAGGTGGGATATGAAATGCATTTTTTCATAAAACCTAGCTATAGATGTTATGTTAAAAAGGCTCTAATTACTACTGCTAAGTAAAAAAACAAAAAAGGTTGTTGACTAAAGCCCAAAGTCATTACCATGTCACTACCATGCTTAGTATCTGTCACGATACCATGTTACGAAACCATCCACATTTCACATCCAAGCCTTTCATCCAATTTTTCATCATGTTCTCAAATCGTTCTCCACAGTTCCCATGATGTTCATCAAAGCTTCGCATCACATTTCCTAGCGTCCCCTTCTTGTTCCCTAGCGTTCCCTAATGTTCCGATCATGTTTCTTAGTGTTCCCAAGTTTTGATTATGTTCCCAAAGTTCCCATGTTCCTTTTGTGTTTCCAAATGATTCCCACGTTCCCAATGCAATGCATTGCAACAGGGTGTTTGCTAGTATTTAGAGCATCTCCACCGGGACTCGCCAAATGGGGCCGCAATCCCATATGGCGCGCCCGGGCTCCCCAATGGGACTCGTGATTTAGTCGGTGGCTGCGCGGCCTCGCCATATTTCGTACTCCACTCGCCATTGTTCAGAGTCTGAGGTATTCTGTAGCACGCCCCTTCTGCGGGAAATATTTGGAAGATTTTGTCGGCAGCTGCTTCAGACACCCAGACTCTGACATATTTGATTTAAATTGGGAAGGGCAAGCATGGTAAGGTTGAGACACCTAAAACCGATAACTTAAGCTACCTACACTATTTCTGGACCAGCTATTAGTAGGGTGATATTTTTCCCGGGTTAGAAGTTAGTTTTTACGGAGAATGCAAATTTTTCCATGAATTATTTCCCAATATTGAAATTTGTACAATTTTTCAAAGTGAAAAGTACTTCAGAACCCATAACCGATTTGTACAAATGAGGTACATCTGTTCTTTCACAATCTAGAAATTAGAATATATCGGTTTTTGGTCACCTGTCGGTTATGGGTGTCTCTACCTTATGCCAACGTGGGCAGCATGAGCTGGAGGTTCTTGAGCTCACCCACCTGGAGCTGCGGCCAAAAGCAGATTCACATACCCTAAAAACAGCCCTGGTCAAACGCCGATTCCCCCCGATTCCGCAGCTGACAGGTCCCGGCAGTGCAAATCGCGTGGCCCGGTGAGGCTCGCTTTCTTTGGCAAGTCATTGTTCATGTTTGGGGCCCTCCAAACCTCGTTTAGCAAGCTAGCAATTTGGAGTAGGGGTGGAGATGCTCTTATTAGAGACGGTTACGTTCTTCATCACTGGCGGCGGGGCCACATCAGTTGATTCAATTCATTCTCCTCTGCCGCCTACCGTAGTACCATAGCAGGTTCGTCCTAAAATAATTCTAAAAATAAAAAACGTAAAAATTAGAAAATTCTGAAGACAGAAAAACGAAAATAGAATAAATTAGTTTTTTCAATATTTTTTTATTTCTAAGCTATTTAAGGTCATTTTTTACTGATTTTTTGCAAAAAAAACGAAAATTGAGAAATTCAGTTTTTGAGAGGCGAACCTTATTTTTTCAAAATAAATAAATATTCGTTCACCAGGTGGCGAACCTGCTATGGTGTTACAGTATTCATTTCTCTCACAATATTAATTGTAGACTCTCTCTATGTATGTGTGTGTTAACCCTTAACCGCCCAAAACACGCATTTCGTTAAAAGTGGATTTACTCGCGAATCCCGGACTTTTGGAGCTGCTTTGAAATGGGGAGATGAGCCAGGGGAGGTCGCAAAAAATCAATAGAGAGGCCGTATTTAGAAGGAGGAATGCCTGAATTCTATTGACAGGGAGAAATCGACAATCTGATTTTCTGCGACAGGGAGTTATCTGCCGTCAGAATTTCTGCGACAGGGAGTTATTTCAATTCCGGTTCCATGCGATAGGGAGGCCTCCCCATTGTCATTTCCAATGCTGGGGAGCCGTCCCCATCGATCGGTGTTTGATGGTTCTCGGGATGCTGTCCTTGGCTGTGATAGGGAGGTCTCCCTGCTGGCGCCTGTCCTCCTGTACCAGAAGGGCAGTAGAGTCTGTAAAAACCATAGGTGTCATTACACTCAAAGCATCAGATGAAAGAAAACTGTATTTCAATTCAAATCGAGTACATGGGGACATTCTTCCGCCCAAGTACAAACTCTACTCAACGTCCAATGGCGGCTACTGTGATCGGCCTATCCTACATGCCGCTAGTCACCACCGGCCTCGGAGGCGGCGTGAGAGGCGGCCAGAACTGCCTTGGCGTTGTCTGCATCCAACTTCGGAATCTTGCGAAGCGAGCTCTCGGTGAAGTTCACTTTGGGTGTACTTCCGTAGAGGATGGCAGTGCAATCCACCCAACAGACGGCGTTGTCGCTGCCATCGCGCTCCCACTTCACATCCCAACAACCTCTATACCGCTCCTCATCACTGAGCTCGCGGCCTCCTCGGGCGGGCCTCCAATATCGAATTTGGCACTTACCGTGATGTGCAGAGCGGGCGTCACGAACGGCTGGTGCAAGCACCCTGCCCATCCACACTCGATAGATTGCGGGGTCGTTGGGCCTCACGAGGACAAAGTGCCCGACGAGGGCGTCACGGTACGGGTTGAATGTTGGTGTTGGTCGGCGGCGTAATGGACCGCACCAAGGATCGGGCACCTCGTCCTCCGGAGTTGCGTTGGTGAGATCCCTCTCCCTCCGCACTTCATCTGGTGCTGGCGGAGGAGGAGGGTGAGCCGTCGTCCAATCTGTGGAAGGCCAGAATCCATACACGAGGGTCCTGGGGCCAGCGGCGGATCCTCGAAGCGGAGTTCCGTGATAATGTCCACCCAGTACTGCACGTATGCCTCCATTCGGCCCCTGTACGCCGCGCTACGATGGTAGCCTCCCCTCCAAATGTCCACGTATTTCTGGAGCCCCGCTCGGATGAAATGCTTCTTCTCGTGTGACCTCGCGGCGTCCTCTTCAGTCACCTCAGAGTTCGTGCTCGGGTTGACACCACGCTCGCATCCCCAGACGGGCTTCGTCTTCACCGGGGCTGGGTCACCTAAGACACACGGCGAATACAAATCAGTCACTTCTCACATGGTAGGCCTCGGGCTACAAGACTCAGAAGTATTGGGAAGGCCTCCCCACGAAGACTGCCCCTACGGTACTTCAACGACCGGTGGAGGGCCTTTCCAGGAAGACTGCACGTACACTTCCTCGACGACAGGTGGGGAGGCCTCTCCACGAAGACTCCCCCTACACTACCCCAAACACAGGTGGAGAGGCCTCTCCAGGAAGACTGCCAATACAATTTCTCGACGACAGGTGAGGAGGCCTCTCCACGAAGAGTGCCCCTACACTACCGCGAACACGGGTGGAGAGGCCTCTCCACGAAGACTGCCCATACAATTTCTCGGCGACAGGTGGGGAGGCCTCTCCACGAAGACTCCCCCTACACTACCGCGAACACGGGTGGAGAGGCCTCTCCACGAAGACTGCCCATACAATTTCTCGGCGACAGGTGGGGAGGCCTCTCCACGAAGACTCCCCCTACACTACCGCGAACACGGGTGGAGAGGCCTCTCCATGTAGACTGCCCATACAATTTCTCGGCGACAGGTGGGGAGGCCTCTCCACGAAGACTCCCCCTACACTACCGCGAACACGGGTGGAGAGGCCTCGCCACGAAGACTGCCCATACAATTTCTCGACGATAGGTGGGGAGGCCTCTCCACGAAGACTCCCCCTACACTACCGCGAACACTGGTGGAGAGGCCTTTCCACGAAGATTGCCCATACGATTTCTCGACGACAGGTGGGGAGGCCTCTCCACGAAGACTCCCCCTACACTACCGCGAACACGGGTGGAGAGGCCTCGCCACGAAGACTGCCCATACAATTTCTCGGCGACAGGTGGGGAGGCCTCTCCACGAAGACTCCCCCTACACTACCGCGAACACTGGTGGAGAGGCCTTTCCACGAAGATTGCCCATACGATTTCTCGACGACAGGTGGGGAGGCCTCTCCACGAAGACTCCCCCTACACTACCGCGAACACGGGTGGAGAGGCTTCTCCAGGTAGACTGCCCATACAATTTCTCGACGACAGGTGGGGAGGCCTCTCCACGAAGACTCCCCCTACACTACCGCGAATACGGGTGGAGAGGCCTCCCCAAGAAGACTGCCCAAGACAAAGACCCCAGGATGTCCCGAAGTTGAGTACTTCAAACGTAGAAGTAGACAGATAGGGAGGCATCTCCATCGGACATGATGAGCAGGTATGGTAGGAAGCGTACCTGAAGGAAGCAATGGCCGACCGTCGCGGTCCTGCTTCCACATCCTGTGAGGGTCCGTTCGGGGCAGCCAGGCAGCGTCCGTCGCAGATGCCTTGTACTGGAAGACCGGCCACCCATCATTGTCCACAAAGAAGCGAAAAATGTGCATTTCCTTCATCCCCTCGATAGGCCGGACATAACCCTTTATGTATGACTTGAAGTCGGCCACCTCTTGGACCACGTGCGGCATGAAACTGAGCTTCTGCGATTCCATGAAGTGCTTCATGAGATCGGCCAGCACGAACGTGTTGCTTCTTTTCAGTACATTGGAGACGTAACTGAAGTATCCATCGATGTCCTCGTGCGTGTGGCCGACCAACAAAAATCCAACCTGAATCTCCATGAACACTTTTCGCGCAGTGAGTAATGAGAGGAAGGCAAAAAGGAACTGGTTCTTGTTGTCCTTGGCGGAATTATCCAACTGTAGGTACAACCTCTTTGGGAGGGGGTCCCTGTGATCAGCGTCAGCGGTGGCCTCCGGAATCGCAGCTACACATCGGGACTTCCCCCGCATGATCTTCTCAAAGAACCGGTTCAGTGGTGGTTCCTCGAAAAGGCTTTTCGAATTCCGGATGGCCGGCCTCTCCAACTTTCGTAAGCAACGGGCAAGGGAAGAGATGGTGAAGTTTGAATCGCGTGGCCACAGATCGGTAGAGAAGTCCGCATAGGCCCCGTCGCCATGTCCGTGTGTGACCATTCCAGTCAACGTGACCGGTAGCTGGCCGAGGCCCGCCGTGCTCTTGGTAATGACACGGAGGCGCGGAAGAGCCGTCTTCCGGCTGTCCATACCGTTGTGAATTATGCAGATCACATCCGACCGGCTCATGTCCGACTCGCTCCTCCAGCTGTAGTAAAGGCGCCGAGAGGACTGCTGGTGAGCAACATGAGCGTCGTACAACCTCTGGTGGTACAGTGCCTCAGAGCTACCCTTCCCCACCGCGGCGATGAACTCCTTCAGTTCGTTACATTCGGAGCACTTAGAAAACGGGTTGCCAGCTTTCTTGACGTCGACGTTCTTGAACACCCTCTTCTTCATGCGGCTGATCGTAGACTGCGACACAGCGTCCAGACCAACATTTGAGTTCACCCGCCAAAACAAATACCCGTCAGGGACATGGCGTCGAACATCGGGAGCACTCCCTATCCGCGACTGCAGAGGACACCCCAGTGATGAGAGAAACAATGCCCTCCTCATCGAAGAATAGGGAGACCTCCCCAGCAACCGCCCGTTGGATAGACGGTGGGGAGACCTCCCCATAGGACGACCGTCATCTCCATTCAGGATACTCCCACAGTGGAGAGCCCACCGTACACGCGACTAGAGATGGGCACCACATCTACAAAGCAGAGGGGCCCTCCCCGCGAGTCGCGCATCGGATAAACTCTGCAGACACCTCGAAAACGCCACGCATTATTCCGATTCCAAGAAACTCCAACAGCCGGGAGGCACCCCTACAATACTCCCACACCCATATCATGGGGAGACCTCCCCACCTCCGAGCGCACCCGGATTAGGTTGCTGGTGCGACACCAGATAAAAAAGAGGTTGCGGTGTTAAAACAGAGGAGGGTGCAGCGTCTGCTTACATTGTTCACTTTGTCGCGGACGACCTTCCATGTGAATGACACCGGCAGGTACTTCTGCACGTCCTGCCGACCATCGCCGATCCCCTTCATCCTTGTTGCCGGCATGACGTCGCAGGTATCATTGACGATGGCCAGTACTGTCCCTTCCGCCTGCAAGGTCGCCGGCCGAAGCTTACAGTGCCCTGAGTTGCCATGACGTGCGTAACGAAACCCTTGCCCATATTTACGCTTGTATTCGAAGAAGGTCGAGCGCCCGATGCCGAGTATCTTCTAGCAGGCCGTCTCGCATACGTCGACCCCCTCCAGAGTCATGACTGGAGAGGCCTCCCCATCGATGAGCCGGAAGCGGCCGGCGAGGTCGACTCCGAACTCGCGGCGGTCCTCGAACGACTTCCTCCAAAATTGAGAACGGACAAGCATGGTCTTTTCCCACGGGAATCTCTGACAGCAGCTCCATGGACAACACTCCTCTCTGCTGAGCTGTCTAGCTTCTTCCTCCGTGGACAATCTCAGACGTTTGGGCGGCCCGCACGCATTGTCTCTACGTGCCCGCGTGAGTGATGTATATGCCGCCTTCGGGACGCCGCGCCGAAGCCTGCCCTCGGCGTCCTCTAGGGGTTGATCTCTATGAAATGCAACGATGGCGTCCAGCATCTCACCTCCTTCCAAGCGCACTGACGCAAGCGACCATCTTTGGTGTGACATCAACTCTCCCGTGCCGCCATGAGGCTCACGTAGGACCAGGACCCCGACCTCGTCGTGTCCTAGGGCAGCGTCCAGAAATGTCTCTTCCGGCAAGCTAGCTTGGATTCTGCCTGCACAAACTTCGCGCCCACCCTGCTCTTCGAGCAAACACATCTTCCCGCGCCACAACATTCGTGGTGGGAAGCGACGAAGGCCGTCGTCCATGTTTGTATCGACCTCGTTGGCAGCAGATGGGGAGGACTCTCCATGGCTTGGAGAATCGATTTCAGAAGTGCCATTCACACTGTCCCCGCCAATTTCATTTCCCCATGAGCGTTCGGTGCCATCCGTCGCATCAGCATCAATGACGGCATTCAGGCACCGTGTGAATTCATTGGAGGCTGCGTCGGAGTCCGCATCGCCACCTGCTGCGCGTACCATGTCAATGTCTGGCCAGGGAACTTGCATGTCGATACAGTCCGAGAGTCTCCAACCATTGAACCGGACGAGGACGGTCGATTCAAAGTCCGCCTCCACGGCGGAAATTTGGACAAGGGACATCTCCGACTGAACGCCGTCGTCGCTGAACTGTCGGAAAGGACTAGACACCACAACGCCAGATGCAGCCAAGCGCCCATCAATGAGGAGGAGGACGTTCTTGTGCAATTGCCAAGCCGCCATTTAATCTGCCACAGGCAGACATGCCGTCAGAGTGTTGACATAGATTGATTCGAGTTGCAGCGGGCGACATGGCATGTGCTCCCTCCAATCACCAACCAAAGAGACCGCCAGCGGGAGATAGAGAGGATCCCCCAAAAGAACCACCCGACGGACGGTAGCTTCGGATGGGGGGTCCTGTCTACCTACAGCTCACAGACTCCAGTAAAGATGAATTCAGTGCGCCAATGACGAAACCGGGATTGAATTGGGGTAGGGCGTCCACTTCGCGTCGCCGGTGGGGAGAACTCTCCAGTGGGATCCCAGGTCCAGCGGTGGAAAGCGGGCTGGCCAGGACATTCAGGGTGGGAACCCCCTGACTTGATGCCAGGCAGAGGAGGCCGCAATGGGGAGGCCTCCCGAAAGGAGCCCGGTCGTTGGGGATAACTGCCCACCTTGAGCCCTCGGAAGGAGGCGGTGGTAGGAAAGGGATACCCACATCCACTGCCGGAGCGCCCAAACAAATCGTCAGTGAGCGGTCGTGGCCAACAGACGGCCTCAAGCGCTCCTGAGAGCGCAATGGAGGAGTTCTATGGTGGGGAGGGCTCCCTAGGTGATAGCACTCCATGAGATTCCGGACGTCGTACCCACCGTCCCGGAGAGGAAGAGTGCTGGAAGCCCGGCCAAGTGGAGCGCCCCGTGGGAAGTCTTCGATTGGGAGGCTCTCCAAAGGAGAGCATCGTAGGAAGGCCGCCCCACCGTACCCAACGAGAGGTCCACGTTGCCCGCAAATGAGGCCGGCCCTAACGCTCCGTGGTGGGCAGGAGTGAGCGGCAGACGGAGCGACTGCCGCCTCCAGAGTCGCGGACAGATTCTGCAGTCGAAAGTCCACCCACCTGGACCGCCTAGTGTAGAGAGCCCTCCCTACCCTCGAGTACACCAAACGAGTGACGGCGTGGGGAGGCCTCCCAAGCAGGCCGACGGGAGCGTGCCGTACAGGCGTCACATAAGGGGATCCCGCCAGGTCAGGGGGCCGCCCGGTGTAGGGAGCCCTCTCTACCCTCGAGCACACCAAACGAGTGACGGCGTGGGGAGGCCTCCCCAAGCAAGCCGACGGGAGCACGCCGTACAGGCATCACATGAGGGGATCCCGCCAGGACAGGGGGCCGCCCGGTGTAGGGAGCCCCTCCTACCCTCGAGCACACCAATCAAGTGACGGCGTGGGGAGGCCTCCCCAAGCAGGCCGCCGGGAGCGCGCCGTACAGGCGTCACATGAGGGGATCCCGCCAGGTAAGGGGGTTGTGGGGAGGATACCCTATTGGTTGTGGCCATGCAGATAGAGAGCTCTCTCTATCGCGCCTCTGAAATAATGGAGACGGTGACGTCAACATACTACAGTGATCCTAGAATATAAGGAAAAATTTGGGGGGAATAAACGTGCGTAAGTCTAACAGTACAAAAATACAAGTACGGATGAGCAGTAGGGCTGGGGAGTCTCACCTGGCACAGAAGGCGATGACGTCACAAAGTACACGTGTCAGGCCAGTTGCACGCCACGTCGCTAACCTAATACAATTAAGTGCGGAAAGTAGGAGAGTAAGTGCTGAAAAGACGGACCGGCGCTCAAAATCCAGGGCTGCATTGAAATGAGGAATTAATGTAGGGTTTCTGCTTGGTCATGGAGGGAGGGGGTGGCTTCCCATTCGTCGGCTCTACAAGCCCACCAATAGCCGTGCGATCATGAAAATGATTGGTCGGCGACGGCCGAGATTGCGCCACGCGTCCCAAAATATCAGTGACTCCTTACACACGGCCGAGACCCGGCGGTACACGGCCGAGAACCGGCAGTACACGGCCGAGAACCGGCTGTACACGGCCGACACAGCTCGAGTACGCCACCGCCGCCGTCGGCCCCTCTGGACCGTCCGATCTAGGGCACCGTAGCTGGGCCGTCCGATCTCCACGGGGGCGCTGGGCTGCAGTATATAAGGGCTCGCAACTCCATAATCTCTCCACTCGTTTTCTGCTCCATCGCGAAGCGCTGCCGGATTGCGTCCTGACTCCAGCCGCCCACCCACCGCACGGGTGACGTCGCCTTCTGGAATGAGGTATTTCGCCGAACCTCCTTGTCGGTGCTCTGGTCTGTTGGTTTAGGGTTCAGGATAGGGAGCTGTCACTTCACCTCCCTATCGATTTGATGAGGAGCCCTCCCCATTGCAAGGAGATCTCTCTACCCCACTGTGGTGGAGAGCCCTCCCTACCCAATGCTCCGGGGAGCTCTCCCTACTGTAAGCTGTGGGGAGCTCTCCCTACGGCATGTTGTGGGGGGGTCTCCCTACCCGCTGCACTAGAGAGGTCTTTCTAGCTGCTGGACTGGAGAGGTCTCTCTACCCGTGTATCGATGTAGTTGTGCGTGGCGCGTTAGTGGGACGCTCTCCCGACGCAAGGCTGTGGAGAGCCCTCCCTACCCAATGCTCCGGGGAGCTCTCCCTTCCGTACGCTGTGGGGAGCTCTCCCTACGGCATGTTGCGGGGTGGTCTCCCTACCCGCTACACTGGAGAGGTCTCTCTAGCCGCTGGACTGGAGAGGTCTCTCTACCCGTGTATCGATGTAGTTGTGCGTGGCGCGTTAGTGGGACGCTCTCCCGACGCAAGGCTGTGGAGAGCCCTCCCTACCCACTGCTCTTGGGAGCTCTCCCTACCGTAAGCTGTAGGGAGCTCTTCCTGCGGCATGTTGCGGGGTGGTCTCCCTACCCGCTGCACTAGAGAGGTCTCTCTAGCCGCTGGACTGGGGAGGTCTCTCTACCCGTGTATCGATGTAGTTGTGCATGGCACGTCAGTGGGAAGCTCTCCAGACCCAAGGCTGTGGAGAGCCCTCCCTACCCACTGCTCTTGGGAGCTCTCCCTACCGTAAGCTGTGGGGAGCTCACCCTATGACATGTTGTGGGGAGGTCTCCCTACCCAGTGTACGGGAGAGGTCTCTCTAGCCGCTGGACTGGAGAGGTCTCTCTACCTGTGTATCGATGTAGTTGTCCGTGGCACCTCAGTGGGAAGCCCTCCAGATCCAGGGCTGTGGCGAGCCCTCCCTAACCAATGCTCCGGGGAGCTCTCCCTACCGTAAGGTGTGGGGAGCTCTCCCTACGGCATGTTGTGGGGGGGAGCTCTCCCTACCCAGTGGACTGGAGAGGTCTCCCTACCCGCGGCACTGGAGAGGTCTCTCTAGCCGCTGGACTGGAGAGGTCTCTACCCGCATGACGAATTATATCATCCTAGCGTGTGCATGTGAGGCGGCCTTTTTATCTGACACCGCGCTCGTCTTGTCGTGCAGGGGTGACATGTCTCAAATTCCTGATGATATTCGCCCAATTGCTTTGAAGCCTCTGTGCGCGGTCTTGCTTGACGATGGCCTAAATGGCTACAAGCTCAAGCCGGGGTGCGCCTTTGTGTGCCCTCCCAACATCTTAAAGTGGGGCGTGGACACTGTCTTGGGGGGTGTCCGACCCAAGCTCAGTTTTAAGTATACTCTGGCGGGGGACCCTGACAAGGTCATCACACCCGCCCACACCGCTGTCTTCGAAGTTATCGCCGCCCCCGGCGCGTCGGAGGTGAACGTGAACATGGAGGAGTTGCCCGGGGGTCGTCGCGTTCCACGTCAAATTGCACTCCGCCTACCGATTGCCAAGCTGTTCAGTGGTTTGTCATCGGAGCTTGCAGCGACGAGCTTCGCTTTCGACTGGACCGCTCAAACCTTCACACAACAGGATGTCATCTTGGACTTCTCGGACTTGTTTGCCGACCTCCACGGGGATCGCGACGACGATCCTGTAGATCAGGGCGTTTCACTCACGGCCGGCGCAGCCCTTTCACCAAACAAACCCCGTAGGAGGAAGGCCGACGACCTCGACGAGGTCAAGGTGTTCCACCAGAAAATTCTGGACATGGAAAAGGCCTTCGACTTGAAGAAGCACGTGGGCAAAGCCGAGGCATTAGCCGGCTGCTCCAAATACCTGGCTAGTATGGTGGACCATTTCTACCCGTGGGGCAACCGCGCGGTGGACGACGAGGAAGGCCGCCGCGTGAAGGTGCCCATCGCCAACTTTCATTTGGCACCTAATGTGTGGGTGTATAGGGAGGTAGTGAAGAAGCGGGTGAATGAGTTGAAGGCTCAATTCATCGGCAACAAGAGCACCGTGCAGAGACTCCCCATCATCGTCATCCCCGTCCAGCCTTCTGCCAACGCGGACGGGCACGAAGTTGTGCCGGTTGCACTAGCGAATCGCGACGCCATGAAGACGCAGCACTTCTGGATCGTGGGAGGCCAGCACACCATTTTGGCGTCGAAGGAGGTCATCAAGGAAAACAGTAGTGATCCCTCGTTCACCAACTTGTACGGGACGCACGAGATCATCGTCGTATGGAGCCTTCACGACCACGAGATCCGCTTCCTGTCCAAAGTCCTGAACTGCCGGGCCTGGGACAAAGAGAGCACCCCTGACCTCTTCTCCAAAATCAAGCAAGCACGGGCGGTCTGGAAAGCCGGGGGTAGCCCTGCTTATACGACGACGGGCTGTAATACTGAGTTCAACGTGAGGCCCCTTTTCTCCTCTGCTGTAATTTTTTTTGTTGTGGTTTTGATAGGGAGTCCTCTCCATGAACTAAACATCAGCAGGCTTGTATAGGGAGGCCTCCCGATTAACAGTACTTGCCTTTCACAGGGAGGCCGCTCTACAGAATCCGGTAGGATGGCGTCGGTAGGGAGGCCCCCCTATAGAATCCGTGGTCGGCTGCTGGTCCAAACCTGACGACTCGTTTGTATGACCGCAGAAGTTCAAGCACAACGTCACCACCATCCTCAACGTCGCGGATAAAGTAGACTTGAAAGAGGTGTACGGTTTTGTTTGTGGATCGGACGAGGTGTTCAATATGTGGCAGAACATCGCGGACTTGTGGCTGTGAGGGTCTTTGCCCGATGGCAAAGAGCAGACGCTTCCGTCGCGCAAAGCCAGCGTGCTACGATCAGGCATAACGAAGACGGACATCAAGCCGGTCCACACCATGCCAGAGTGGATGATTTTGGAATGCGGGAGAAAAGTCCTAGCCAAGAAGCTGTGCCTCAAGACCGTCACGGAAGAGGTAAACATATCCCTTCAACTGGATTACTCTGTAGGGAGCCCTCCCCAGGAGGGACGGGTAGGAAGGCCTCCCCTATTAGTCCGTAGGGAGCCCTCTCCACCTGGGACGGGTAGGGAGGCCTCCCCCATTAGTCTGTAGGGAGCCCTCCCCAGGTGGGACGGGTAGGAAGGCGTCCCCCATTAGTCTATATGCAGCCCTCCCCAGGTGGGACGGGTAGGGAGGCCTCCCCAATTAGTCTGTAGGGAGCCCTCCCCGTTGGGGACTGTCGGAAGACCTCCCTGTAGTTCACTTGAGCTTGCCCCCCATCGTCGGATTGTATGGAGACCCCTCTGGATAGGTCATCGACTGTCTATTATTGTAATTAGCTCTGTCTGTTCGAATCGCTAGGGAGGCCTCTAGTGTGATCTGTAACCCGGCTCTTGTTGTGCAGGGATCTTGCATGAAGTCTGTTGCAGAGTGGGCGAAGACGAGGAAAGAGGACCTCGCCGTCATGCACCGCGTCATGAATAAGTTCGGTCATGAGCTGCCCAGCAAGCGGCAATCCTATAAGTGTTGGTCTCTGGAGGAGTGGGACGCGATTGCCGTGCCGCGTAAGATGGACGAGACATTTTTGAGGTACATGGCGAGGACGGCACGGGAGACTGACGATGGCCGCAAGTGGTTCGAGGCCGAGTTGAAGAACAACCTCCACAAGGCGAGCTCAAAGAAGCCACCGCCAGAGAATTTCAGGCGCGCGCTGGAGACCTGGATCACGCACATCGAAGCAGCCCAGGTCCAGATGGACGAGGCATATGGGCCGGACCGCCAGTACATCTGCAGGTCCGAGGCTTCCCTGTCTCATCTGCATGAACACTGGGGTCACGTGAAGGGTAAACTGCAGATCTCCGAGAATGAGGCCCTCTACAATGTCACCAATCTCTTCTCGTTGGACACGGGCCTCGAGCACGACGGCCCCATTGGCTTTGAGGCATTCTTCTCCCACTTTGTGGAGTTGCACGTCAACCCTGAAACCTCGGAGACCGTCAAGGCCGCTGGGGGCGTTCATATTGTCATGTGCGGTCGTGCCAGACTGCACGAGCTTCTAGTTTGGTTTAATTCGGGTGAGACGGCAGATGTATAGGCCATGCACCTGAGCATGTACGTTCCACACGCTGGTGATGGATACATTCCAGAATTCTCGACCGAGACGCGACTCGTGTACATCGCGTACCTGTGGCCAACGCCGGGAAAACTATCCGATCCAAACGATGCACGTCGGAACATGCTCTTGCATATTAGAAGGCAGCATATTCCCTCGTTCTTCCTGGGGCACTTGGACTTCAAAGACCCGGACGACGACAAGACGTACCGCACAGGGAAGGGTCAACCCTGCCAGAGCGTCATGTCGGTCCTAGCAAACCCCGTACTCAAGGAGAACCGCGTCATTGTCAACATCTGGAGTGGCGGCCCCATGACCTTTGAAGGACTGGTGAGTTACCAAGTTTCCCATTACTATCATGTAGATTCGTTGCCTGCGCATGTCTGTGGGGGCACCTCTCCAACGGTTTCTTGGGTCCTCCACCCGGGTACCTCGATAGGGAGATCTCCCCACAGGTCGCCCCGTTGGTAATCTGTCTGTATCGTTGATCTTAGGGAGGCCTCTCCATGTGCCTCTCCCGCATGGGGAGCCCTCTCTACTCGGACGTCCTAGGCCGCATCGCGTTTGCATTGTGTCGTTGGCTCCCCATCAAGTTATTCAGTGATTATAACCACTCACTTGTCTGGCCATGGATTGTAGGCAATCAAGAGTAAGGTGGTCGAGTTTGTTCGCTCCGAGCCTGAGACTCGGCCTGCTCTGGCAATGGCAGAGCAAATCCTAAAAATTATCAAGGACAGCGACGACCTCGGGGATGACGACGAGGACGTCGTGGGGGGTGCGCACGACGAAGATGAAGCGGACGATGAAGACGAAGAGGATGAGGAAGTTGGCGACGACAACACCGACGACGTCCCCGATATACGGTCACCGCAACATGATGATGTTGGTCTCGGTGATCCCGCACCACACGGTCCCACGGGCACCGCGGTGGCTACAAGGCGCACCCAAGGCGCGTCGTCGGTGTCTCGACCGAACCGGCTCAGCCTGGAGGATTTTTTAAACGTAAGTGATCTGCCCGACTCATCGCCTGAGAACACAGGGGACGACGTTCGTCCACTGCATAATGATCCTCAGGATCGTCAGGTGTCCGCGGTCTCGGATGACCAAGTCGCGGGAGGGGCCCGTCGTCCGCAGTCACCTCCTGCCGTTGGACACAGGAATGGCCCGATAGAGAGGCTCCCCCAGCGCATTGGTGCAAGGATGCCAATCAACCAACGCCCGGCCCAGGCACATGGCGCCGTTGACTCGTCTGATGTTGTCGACCCCCTGAACTTGTCATCCGATGCGTCAGTGCGCAGCACACACACAGAGCCTCACGGCGACAGAGAGCCCTCCCCATCGGAGCGCAACACGCGATCAGAGGAGCCCTCCGTATCCCAGCTCAGCACTCACACTGAGCCAGGCCGCGGAGGGGAGCGCTCCCTCTCCCAGCCCAGCACGCACACTCAGCCTGGACTGGACCGGGAGTCCTCCCCATCGCAGCGCAGTGCGCACAACGTGCCGGGCCGAGACAAGGAGTCCTGTGTATCCGAGCGCGACTCGCACACACCACGTGGCCGGCAGCGGGAGCCTTCTCCATCGCAGCGAAGCACGCACCGTCTGCCTGGCCTTGACAGGGATCCCTCCTTGTCCCAGCGCACCACGCACTCCCCTCCTGCCCTAGATCGGGAGGCCTCCCTATCCCCGCGTGGAACTCACAGTCAGCCGCGTGTAGAGGGGGAGGCCTCTCTATCGCACGGTCATGCTCGACCTCATGGGGAGCCCGCCCCATCGGCCCTAGCCGCGTCCAAGCAGGTAGGCCTGGATGGGGAGCCCGCCCCATCGGTCCTAGCCGCGTCCGAGCAGGTAGGCCTGGATGGGGAGCCCTCCCCTCCGTCGCTGACCGGGAGAGCTCTCAAGTCCCTCCTGCCTGGAATGGAGGCATCCAACGCTGGTGGGGAGTCATTGGTGGTTGGGCAGCCCTTCGCGCCTCCTGTACCAGAGTTCGAAACGCAGGACCCCCGACAGGGGGAGGCCTCCCTATCGCAGAAGAAGGGTGGTAGGAAGAGGAAGGCTTCCGAGCGCCAGCCACTGGACCCCAACAGCCAGAGTTCTGACCTCGGGGACGGTGCTGCGAGTAACATCCGTCGGTCCAGTCGGGAGCGGCAACCAGTCGTTTTCCCGGACATGACCACTTCGGCCCAGGGTCGAGCTGCTCTTGTACGGGGAAAGGGCCGGGGTGCTAAGGGAGCCCAGGGTCGCGGACCTGGAGGTGTGGTATCTGTGAACACTGAGGGGAGTTCACCTTCTCCTTTTCTCGCCCCCACTGAGCCCTGCGGCTCTGCCGGGAGTGCCCGGCGGGGTGCTGGACGCGCTCGTGGGGCCTCTGTTAGCACACCTTTGGGATCGGGTGCCCCCTCCTTTGTCGGGTCTGAATCCACTGGCGATGGAGGCTCCGAGTTGCTTTCTCAGAAGGCGGCAAGGCGTCCCCGGTCGAAAGCGCAAACTTCCGAAGGTGGCAAGAAAGTGGGGGCATTTGACCCCAGCGCAGAGGGAATGCTGACGAGCATGTCTGAAGCCCCCGACACTCACCTGTCTCCAGGTAGATAGGGAGGCCTCTCCTCTTAGAATCTCGGCCTGCATCTTTATTGGCTGCCCTCAGAACAGTAATGGACCGCTTTTGCAATGTTGGTCTTGAATTTTCGATAATTGAAAATTAAAACACATGTCTAGGTAGATAGGGAGGCCTCTCCTCTTAGAATCTCGGCTCGTATATATGTTGGCTGCCCTCGGAGCTGTAATAGACCGCTTTTGCAATGTAGGTCCTGATATTTTGATAATTGAAAATAAAATAAAAGTTCCCGAAAGTTTCCGCGTAGGGAGCCCTCCCGATGTCATTCCTGCATGTTTAGACCCTAGGATTTCATGAGTGACGCTGCCTTCATGGGGAGGCCTCCCCGTCCATTGTGTAGTACGCTATGACATGACTCGTCGTTCTAATCCACGCACGGGGTACTAACTGCTCATCGTTTGTATCCCGCGCAGACCGCTCCCCTCTTATCCCTCCACTGCAAATAGCAGATTTCCCGCGGGTCGATTCCCTGGCGCAGCCGACCTTGTCTCCCGGCACGTGGCCAACATTCTTTCTCGTACTCGACGTGAATGGACTGCTGTGTGACTCTGACTCCGGTGGCGCTGGCGATATTCGGTGGAGGAATAACTTGCGAAGTTTCTTGAATTTCTGCTTTGCCCAATTCGAGGTGGTATTCTGGTCTGCATGTGGTAAGAAGAAATTGGCCCACTACAAGAATGGACTTCAAGATATCACCCGAGTGATTATGAGGTCAGACCGGATTTTTGGCCAGGAAATGTGTGTTGTCTCCAAGTATAGGGATCCCTCCAACCCGGACAAGCCCATTTTCCTGAAGCCACTTGCCATGTTATTCAAAAACTGCCCTGAGGCAAACGAGTCAAATACACTCCTCATCGACGACTCACCCGACAAGAGTTGCATGAATGATCCTCGCAACTCCATCCACCCATTTACATACCGCTCGTGTGAACCAGAGTCGTCACCCCCCGGGCTTGTGGCATTGCGCGACTGGCTGCTGAAATTGCGTCAGGGTTGTCTATCCCGACATGACGCCACTGATTTCCGTCAGGATGTCGTGACGCGTGTCGTAGCACGTGATACCAGATATTCCCCTAGAGCACACTTTTTCGTATTAAAAATGCTCGTAGAGGTGATTTCCGGGTTATCGTTCCGCGGAGATTCTGTGAAGTGGGAAGTTTCCGGAGACTGATCCGGATTGGTGACTACTCTCCTCCGGTCACCAATTAACCCCCTCTTTCTCTACTCAAAACCGGATCTTTCCCATTGACTGACCCGATTATGGATAGATCCGGTTTCTGTCTAGGTTAGGAGTTTGGCCAACCCTACTCTACCCGATCTATCCTACCCTTTTAATCCGGTTTCCTTTTAACCTCTGTTTTCCTTCAGAGGGTTCTCCACTTATATTTTTAAGGATGCTGGATTTAAAGCTACATTCTCCCCTATTGATTTCCGTGACAGGGGTTTCACAACTCCCGGTTTATCCAAAATCACTTCCTACTCTGGGTGCTTTCCGTATTACTCTTCAACTGTGGATTTATCCCAAACCCCCAGCCGGTCACACAAGAGTAACCCGGATTCCCCCTTGACAATACTACAACGACTTGCTAACCGGGGTGGACAGTATCTAGGGTGTCCGGAAGAGATGGAATTCCTCACGACCCGTTTTACTCTGGCTTCCCCGTACCCTGCAATTACAAGCTCTACCCGGATGCTGGCACCTCTACCGGACTACCCGTCCAGGAGTTCTGAGAGGACCGGAGTACCCCCTCCTACCCACTCAGCCACTAATCCAGAGTATTACCTGCAATCAGTCCCGAAGAACCCCACATTCAAACGCTCCTAATTCTCCCAAATCTTCTACCCGGACTCTGAACTGACTCGTACACCAGAACCCAACTAATCCATCCGGTTACCAAGGGACTAATTGAGACATTGTTCCGAGTAATACCACGAGCAAACACACATGCACTCATACACACACACACACAGTTGGTGGAAAGAACGTGCGCCTCTACTCATTTACACGGAACAATAGTACACAAAAAAGACACCCAAGAATGACAAGCATTCCTGGATAAGAAGCCGCCCCAAACGCCCAGATCCGGGAAATCCGCAGATCCTACATTCCCGGGATCCGGAAATCCGGGGAGCTTCCTCCACGGCTCAGTTCCTATCCTCAGCCGCCACTAACATTAAAGTCCTAAAAAGCCTATACACAAAAAGTCTTCTAATCTACCTACTAAAAAAGGTCCCATTTTACAAGACCAGATCCACTAAATCCGGACCACTAATCCTGGACCTCCGGCGGTCCCGGGCAGCGGCTCATCCTCCATGGGCTGCCCCTCCTGGATTTCCGGGCTGTCCACCACGATTGGATCTGTGGGCCGAGCTCCTCGTGGTTCGTGCCCGGTCGGCGGATCCACATGTCGTCCTCCGGTTGGCTCGCCTGCTTGCGTACCTCCCGACTGGCTACCCGGGTGACCTCCTGGCCCACCCTGTTGCCTTTCCACCCTGTCCGACTGAACGTCCGTCGCCTGCATTTCTTCCGAGAGGTTCCGGACTTCCGCAGGGCTCACTCCGGCCGGTCGGACCATGTGGATTGGCTCCACATCCAACCGTACCCGGGAGGTGTGCTCCTGTGTTGAGCTCCCCTTTCGCATCAACCGGTCGATTTCACCCTCCTGAGGAGCATCTGCAGACGCATTGAACATCCCCTGCAGTCCCTCCCCGGACCCTACTCTATCACCCCGGTTGACTGTCTCCTCCCGGCTCGGTTCTTCATCGGAAAAGTTCCCCCTCATGTGCTCCACCAGCTCCCGGAACTCCACCAGGTAGGCCTCCACCTTCTCTGAATATTCCCGGACCACGTTCTTCATCCGGGCTGCTCCTTCCAATCCCGGCTGACCCACCTTCTCGTCATACAGCCGGGCTTTGATCTGTGCCTCCCCATCCGGGTGGAACAACCCCGACAGTTTGGTGATGCACTGCTGGCTTGTCTTCCCTATCCTCCGGATGGACTCCTCCTGTTCCCGGATCTGCAACTCGTTCTTCTGCACTTGGGCCTCCATTCTCTTGATGTACGCCACCTTCCGTTGCAGCTCCTCCTTCAAACCTTTCAAGAGAGCGACGGATTCGCTCTCGTCCTCCTGGAGACTCTGCAGTTGTCCAGCCAACTTGCTCTCCTTCTCCCTGCTCCGGATCAGCTTCCTCTGAAGCTTCCGGATCCGTGCTGGATACTCCAGAGCATCCTCCGTTCGGAGGAGAGTTCCTGTCTCCCGGAGTGCGGCGAACATGGGAGTGTACTGCTCCGTCACCATGTCCAAGGCAATCCGGGTCTGCAGGATTATGTGCTCCGCCCGCAGTGGGACCTCCACCTCCTCCTGTACATCTCCGGGTGGACCTTCCTCCTGCACCGGTTCTTCCTCCAATGGGGGTTCCTGCCTCCGGTCGTCCTCTTCCCCTGTTTCCTCCCCGTCGTCCCCTGCCTCCTTGGGACGCTTGTTGAGCGGGGTTGTCTTCTTCTAGACAGGTCCTTTGTCCTTCCTAGGAGTGGTCTCCGGTCCCTCCGGCTCTTCCTCTTCAATGAGGACCAGCTTCCTCTTCATGCCCGGAAGTTGCACTTGAGACGTACCTGCCTCCTCCTCTGGTTGCTTCCCCTTCCTTAATCGTTCCCGTGGATCTTCCGGGGCAGGGTCTTCATTCACGAACCCGGAATCCGCTTTCGTTCGTTCCTGTGGCGGTGCTGTCTCCTTCTCTGGCCCGGGCTCCACCACCGGGGTCACCTGAGGTTGCTCTTGGGTGGAGCTTCCTCCCTGACTCTGCACCGGCTTCTTCCGGGTCAGTTTTGGCTGTGGAGAATCCTCCACTTCTTCCGGATCCTCCCTCCTCTTCGTTCTCAGCTCCCGCTGCAACCTTGCCTCCCCCGGTTGATCCGTCTCCGGGTCCTTCCTCCTCTGCTGCTCCTCTTGACGCAGCCGGGTGTCACCCTGTTGGCCCCTCTCGGGCCGGTCTTCCCTCCTTTTCGTCCTCAGCTCCGAGCTAGCGCTGACCCCTCCGGGTTGATCCCTCTCCGGGCGATCTTCATTCTCCTTCCTGCGCTCCTCGTCTCGGATCTTGCTCCTGTCCTGTTGGGATGTTGGAGGTGCCATTCTCCTTTCATCCGGTCGTGACGACGCCCCGGGTCTGCTGGTACCCGGTCCTCCACCCGGAAGAACTATCCTCCTCTTGGTCGGGCTCTTCAGCCCCGGAATGGGTGTTTCCTCCAACCTCCTCCGTTCCTTCTCCGTGAGACACCCATGTCTCTCGTACAGATGGTGGAGAAACGGGGCCAACGGACAACCCTTCTTGTTGTCCAAGTTCACTGCCCCTTCGTGTGGCGGGATGTCCGGACAGGTGCGCTTCTCCGTAATCTTCATTCCGGTTCCCCTCCGCGCCATGGCTGTGGACTCCGGACGCGCTTCCTTACTCCCCCGAGAATGGCGCAGCTCCTTCTCTGGCAAACTGCTCCCCTCACGCTCCGGACGCCTCTCTTCTCGCCTCCGTAGCGTGCGCCTGATCTCCCGGAGTCCCCGCGCCTCTCTTCCCGGCTGCGCACCTACTCCTCTCCGTAAATTCCGCCGGAAATGGCGGCTCTCGCTGTCCGGGTGCTCGCCTCTCTCAAATTCTAACCTTGCGCTACTGTTTCTCCCCGAGCGCTCAATTTCCCTCACTCCCGGGTGCTCCAAATCCTCACACACCGGCCGCTCACTACTCTTTCTCTTCGGGTGCGAAATGGGAACTCTAGCGCTCTCCGGAGGTGCAAAAAGGGGTGCGCACGGAGGGCTGGAGGAACCGGGAAGGAATGAACACTGAGCCGCCCAGTTTAAGGCGGCCTAGTTCAGTTCCCGGATCGTGGCCGGGCCCGTCAGAGGCCCGTTCCCCGACCCCCGGTTTCTCATCCGGTCTCCTGTACGGTCCGCCGCCATTCCCAGATTCCGTAATGAACACTTAAGACGCGCGTGAGGGCACCACTCTCTCCAAATAAATAAAGAGGTCACTAGGAACACCATTTCTCCCATTTGTGGCAGATGGGGTTACCTTTTACTGCCCTACAAACCCTAACTGCCCGTTTTTGAATAAACGAGGTTTGACAACGCGTCAGTCGCGACGCGTCATGACGCGTCAGGATCGCGTCTGCATCTCGACGTGAAGGTAAAAAATGTGGAAACTTTTACCCTTGCGGTTTACCCAAAGTAAATTCTCTGGATGAATTTCATCCAAGGCCGTCCAGGTGGCCGTCCACTGGACGGCCCGCCCGTCGACCGGACGGCCTGCCCGTCCACTGCACGGCCTGCCCGGCGTCTGGACGGTTTAAGGTGCCCGGCCGTCGACTGGACGGTTTGGCCCGCACGCCCGTTGACTGGACTGCTGGACGGCTAACCCATCAACTTAATTACCTAGCAGAGTGTTCAAATTTTAATTTTTGGAACAAATGAAACGAAATTGCACTTTAGAAGGGCACACTACGAACCAACCATACACAAGGCCACACTGCATATGATTATTGCCATGGTCACGACTTCGGACATGGTTTGTGCATCACCTGTACTGTACAGTGTACACATATGCGTAGGAAAATGAATCCCCATTTTGATTATTTATTTGAAATAACAGTGAAGGAAAACATGGCGATTACATATCGGAGTATAATAATGTATACCGTATGCCCAATGCCTAAGCATTACACGAGAAGCTACCCTAAGCCATGTATGTCTTAGAGGCATAAGTTATAACCCTCAATGTACTGCATTCCTAGTTACTCGGACAGAGGTGCCAGCGTTAGGTGCTCCTGGGTCCGCTCTATCGTTGTCCGGGCTTGGGGGTGGGCCCGGTCGGTTCACTACGAAATCACTATCTCCCGGAACCTCACCGCTATTACCTGCGGTGTCGTCTGTGGTTTCATTATCGTCAGATCTTGTATTGCTACTCCCGGCAGGGCTGTTGCGACGTCGGTTTCCGATGCGTGGTTCAAGAGAGGAAAGTGTTTTTAGAGGTCGTCAACCGCTTGCATCCAGAACACCATCTGTATTTGGCCCTCCTAAATTGACTTCGCCTGCAAAGGGTTGGGTAGATTGCCGCAAACGCTTATTTCTGCGGGTGGTCCGGGTAGTTGGAGTTGCACGGTCGTTGTGAGAAAGGCGAGGGAGTTGTTCTCGTGGACGCTTATGGGGATTGGTCCTTTGAGGTCCACTTCTTTCTATCGGTCGGATTTCTCTCGTGCGCAGTGTCATATTCAAAGTTGGGCCTAAACCGGTCAACCGCGCACCTATCGATGGACCAATTTCACGGGGGCGTGTCGGGGGCATTGCTGAAGAGGATGGTACTGATGAGTCTTGGGTGGATGGAGTAAGAACATCCACACTGTCCGACGGGGGGCGACGAAGCCTACGAAAGGCTGCTTGCAACTGTACTGGTGCCATTTCCTGTCGATCACCTAAATTACCTTCTCGGTGTGGAGAATTTGGAGACGATTCTTGGGTACCAACTACTTCATTAGCCTCCTCTCCTTGTCCATCTTGTTGCTCCTCGAGGCTTGCCATAATTGCTGGTTCTTCAACCACTATAGTGTCATTGTTGTTTTCTGGTACTGGCGGTACTGCAGGGACATCCTCGTTCTCACCATTGTCCATTGGATTGGCTAGCTCCGGCCCTCCATCGTTGTCTCCGTCGTCGTCGCCGTAGTTATTGTCAACGTCATTAAAATCAAACACGGCTGGGTTAATTACCGGGCGTCTTGGTCCCCTTCCAGGGTTCCCGCCGAATGGTGCATCATCGTCGTCGTCCGAGTCGTAATTATCTGAATCAGAAAATATAGACTCCCGGTCCAGACCATCAGATTCCTCCGTCATAGAGTCTTCGGACAACATGTTGTTCGCATACCATGCTGCGGAGTTTGCGCCGCCCCTATCTCGGAGGGTCCTTGCGTTGGTGTAAATGTAAACCAACTCCTCTGCTCGTTCGGATGTTAGTCGGTTGCGGACCTTGTTGTGTACAAATGAGTACATGCTCCAGTTTCGTTCGCAAGATGAAGCAGAACACACTTGTGCAAGAATTCGTTTTGCAATCGGTGCAAGCGTGTGAGCTCCAGCGCCATGTAGGTCCCACCATTCATGTGGTTCCAAATTCAACGCAGCCGCGACTGGAAGTCCAGAAAATATTCCTCGGTGGTCCCTGAATGACTGATATTCTGACAACGCTGATGCGAATGCAACGTCGTTCGTCGTTAATTTGCGCAACACTCTGACTACGGCCTCTGTAGCCTCCCGGTCATCTATCAGGGTGACCTCGTCCAGTAGAGAGCGCCTGCGTAGTGCAAATATGTCCTCAACATGTGCCAGCGGGACTGAAATTGGTCTTCTGCGCTCTCGGCAAGTTCCTCGTTCAGTGAAAATGGTGGGTCCCGTAACGAAAAGACGTGCTTCTCCACATTCTTCATTACTAACCATGCTTTGCCCATGCATGGGTGCTTCCCGTCGAACTCGCGCAACGCTACTAACACGGGCTCCACCATGTGTACGAAATTTACACATGTCCCCCAGAACCCATCTGATCGCACGTATCGTCTAGCCGTGTTTGCTTTCGTCCTTGTCGCCGGTTTCGTTAGCCTGTCCACGTAGTCGTTCCAATCCGGGTCCATGACCGTCTGTTCCACGGCTTGTCGGACTTTCACCAACCGATCCACCATTAGAAATGTAGTTGCAAACCGTGTTTCAGCCGGATTCTTCAGTATCAAATTCGGAGAATGTCGACGGAATATGGCAAGCGGCATGTGGTGCGTGCGAATGAAAGACACTATGGCCCGCGCACGTTTCATCATGTTCTTCACCCATCTTTCCTTCCCCCAGTCTTCTAATAAAAGATCTAAAGCGTGTGCAGCACACCCTTGAAAATAAACGTGTGGGAATCGACATACCAACAGTTCGCCTGCTGCAATCATGTTTGCAGCGTTGTCAGTGCAAACTTGTACCACGTTCTCTGCGCCAACCGCCTCAATGTAATTGATCATGCAATTTGCCACGTAATTTGCGTCTTTATGTTCTCCCGTAGTGTCAACCGAACCCAGAAAAACCTCTCCGCTTGTACATGCCAACATAACATTGATCAACGGTCGGTTTGTCACATTGTCCCATCCATCTGAGCAAATCGTCACGCCATACTTGTGGATCGAGCCCTTTGTTTTCTCGTTCACCATTGTTGCGACCTCGTCCTTTGCGGCTTTCATAAGCTTCGTCTGAATCGCATTGTACGGGGGAGGCTTATACACGACTTTGGATTTGGACGTTGCCTCAACTGCGTCCACAAAGGCAGGGTGCTTTGCCACGTTGAACGGTATGTTAGCCTCATAAAAGAAATTAGCCCACTTCTTGTCCAACAGTTGTTTATTCGATGTATTCATACCTTCCGGTAATGATACTTGCCTCATGGTCCGGATGGGTGTTACATTTGACTCTAGCGGCTCCGATGAACGAACGTGTGAACCCGTGACAGTGGTGTTTCCCCCTCCTCCTACTGACGCTGACACCGATGCCTCCATGTTCCTATCTCCGCGCGGCCCGTGCACGAGATTTGCTGCCGGTGACGTATCCTCCATCTCGCGGTCGTTCTCAACCTCAAGAGTTGGGGGCACGTTACCCCCGCAATTATGAAACAAAGCTTTCATAGCTGCACTCGCTTTAGTACAACGTCTGACCCCTGATATGTTTTCATCCCGCCTCCAACCCAAATGCCACAGTAGGCGGTCCTTCCGGTAGCTGATTGCTGTTGAACATAGTTTGCACTCCATTTTACCATCGGGTTTTATAATATACCATGGCTCCCATAAGGTCCTCCCCCCTCCCATTGCCTCTATTTAACTATGGCCCACAGCCCCACAAGGAAACACAAGGGAACACACAATTAGTATTCTGAATGTAGTGCGGTTGGGGCAAAACACTTGCTGGTGTAACAGCCTGTGCTCCTCCAACCCACTCTTCCTGGGCTCCGTTCTAACGCAATGGCTGTACACCAACCAGGTCGGAAGACCAGAGCACACCAAGGAAAGGTGCTGGCAAAAGCCTCGAGAGCCTAATATATAGTGGGAGGGTGGCCGGGGGCAGGGTTACTGCACGTGCGCCCAACGGATTTCATCGACACCTGGGTTGGACGGCCCGGTGGGACGGGCCGGGTAGGACGGACACGTGGGTTGGACCTGGTTAGACGGCCAGCTCGGACGGGCCGGCTTTGACGGTTAGGGTGTATTTAGACGGCCAGATCGGATGCGCCGGGTTTGACGGCCAGGTGGGCCTACTTGGACGGCCAGATTTGACGGGCCTAGTTGGACGGCCATGCCGGACGGACCTAGTTGGACAGCCAGGTCGAACGGGCCTAGTTGGACGGCCAGATCCGACGGGCGTAGTTGGACGGTTCAGGGTGGGACGGGCCTAGTTAGACGTCCGGTTGCGACGGGCCTAGTTGGACGGCCAGATCTGACGGCCTTGTTGGACGGCCAAATCGGAGGGGCCTAGTTGGACGGCCAGATCGGACGGGCCAAGTTTGACGCCCACGTGGGACGGGCCTAGTTGGACGGGCACGTCCGATGGGCCTAGTTGGATGGCCAGGTGGGACGGGCCTGGTTGGACGGTCAATCGGACAAGTTGGACAGTCCCTCCTAGACGGTCTTGGGTTGACGGACTGGGTTGGATGGGTCAGGTTGGTCGGTCAAAACGTGGACGGACCGGACTGGACGCTCTTGCCCTAGTACAATCCGTCCATCTCGTTGGACGGTCCTGCAGTAACAGAGAGGCTCCACGACGGACCCAAACCATTTTCCAAACGTAATACGCGTGCAATGAGAGTTGTGAACATGGGCATTTATTTATATATCAATGTAAAGTTCGTACAAAAAGGGTCAGAAGCGTACCCCGTACGGTGGAACACACCGATGCTATACTAAACACTAACCTCATCTCCTAATTCGCACTCTTCTGACTGAATACTATTTACCTTTGTCTACTCTTCGATCTCCTTCTGCTTCGCCAAGATATCTTGTTCCTTGCGAGTCTCGCGGTAGCAGCACTGCGGTGGAGCCCAGAAAGTTGGATTCCCTTCAAGGCTCCTCACCGCATGCGTAACTGAACGTCGATCCTTGGATTTTGGAGCACATAACTCTTTCAATATCCTGTCAAAATACATTGCTGCATTGTTGTCTGGAATCATTCAAACATTCTTTCGGTCCTCTTTCCATATACGCTGCGCTATTTTCCCAACCGAGTAGCCGTCTGTGTGTATGTTATAACATGGCTTTCGCACACGGCTTGGAGATAGATCGCTTCCATGCTCTCCAACGAGGTAGTGCATCTCTGGAGCCACATACCACCGGCTTGCCTTCGAGTTCTCTAATTCGGAAATGCTTCGGTGGGGGTACAAGGATGGTGTTTCCTCTTTGATGCGGTTGCCCATTCCCCAATCGCATATCCCGATCCACACGATCAATCCACTTTCATCCGGGAAATGGAGCAATATATTTGATGGGGTGATGTCGTTGTGCAGAACTCGATCTTGTTGTACTGCGTCCACTATGCACACCAATGCCCACGCCAACTCCGTACGATTCCGTCTGTACGCCATAAGACGTTTTCTTTTCTGCAATGTTTGCGGATTTGGATCATATCCAATGTCCCCTATCTCATCCGGCTCGCGATAATGTTGATCCACATCAAACATATCTTTCAACGTCCCCCCATTCCACCATTGAGCATAGCATTCCATCGTGGTGTCATTGAGGGCAAAAAACTTAATGACCCCAGGGTGAGTGCATGGACAGACCAGTGCCTCGATCGACAACTTCTCCCTCGCTCTCTTCAAATTTCCAATGTCCAGCGGCAATTTCCCTGCTAATTCCATGTGCGACGGAATGTGCCGGGAGTTCTGAAGCGTCACTCTATGCACTCTCCCATTCCCCCCTCGTACTGAAGAGCCAGACAACGGAACCACCACGACCCCTTTCTCCAAGAACACTACGCCACCGGTTGCCCCTTGTCCAAAGGCAAACTCCCGACTTTTTTGCCACCAAGGAGCCCCGTGCAGGCCTTGCTTAGCAAAACCCTTTACAGCATCGTGCCACCATAACACTTTTTGGTGCACGTCGCGCAGTTTAGGGTTGGGCTCGATCTCCCGTCTTATCCCCACCAATTTTTCCGCGACGTGGCCGAGGTTGAAGATGCAAGTTTGCACTTGCTCATCTAACCATCTCTCGAAATCTTCCTTCTTGCGTTCTTCGTCCCACTCGTCCTCTCGCATAGCGGCCCAAAATAGTCCATTCAAATGCCTTCTTAACTTGTCAATTCCAACCATACCCTGCTTTATGTAAGCAACATTCAGCTGTGTGGTCGAATATTGCTGGAAAAAGTCCAACGCCACTTCATGCACCTTTGTTGTGGCAGCCTTAGTGGGCCACCCAGGGGAGTTTGCAGGCTTGTGCCTATTCCTTTGCTGCCCCTTCTTCTTGGGTTTCGAAGACTCTCCAGAGCCTGACGGATTGGCCACACCTGCGTCAGCGGCTTCAGATATGCATTCATGTGTGTCAGGGGATATTTCAGGAACGGATTCCGCATCCCCCGTGAACCAGTCATCCACTTTGCGTTTCGAATGTCCATCCTCGGCCATGGGAGCAACGTGTGATGCACTGCGATTAGGGTTTCAAGGATGAAATTTCAAAAAAAGCCCCCCTCCTCGAAGCAATTCGGAGTCCCTCTGCAAGCACCCGCGCTCTTGAGCATGGACTGTTACCAATCCAAGACGGAAGAGCACCGTCAGCGCAAGAGAGACCCAAATGTGCTGCAAAATAACGAGGTCACGCACATATATAGGGTTTACAACTGGACGGCCCGCCCGATGTCCAGACGGCCCTCCCGACGCCTGGACGGCCCGCCCGGTGTCTTATAATACCGCAAGACGCCTTGACGGACCGCCCGTCGCCTGGACGGAGGCGTCCATAGCTTGGACGACACGCCCGTCGTCTGGACGGCCCCCCTCTACTAGACGGAGATGACAATAGGCTGCACAGGCCAGTCGTCGAACTGGACGGCCCGCCCAACGACTCGACGGAGCCGTCCATAGGCGGGACGGCCTATCCGTCGGCTGGACGGACACGTCCATCGGCGGGACGGCCCACCCGTCGGTTGGACGGAGACGTTCATCGGCGTGGACGGCCCGCCCGTCGATCACATTGGAGGAATGATCCATGCGCCATGGTTATTGCTTCTTCATTCTGGGAAAGCCGAACAACAGGATGTGCAAGCGTTCCTTCCCTCGTTCGGAGAATCACATTACTGTACTGCCCATTTCTGCGTAGTATGTGTCAGGGGTGGACTACTATTTATGGTAGTCCGTTGTACTAATTAGAGTAGTTCTTGGTGGTCTCCTAGCTGCCCTTTATTTGATTATTTCCCCCTTTTTCTCCCATCATTTCCCTTTTACCGCCAATAGACATGCAAAGCTTTACGGTATTATCATACGGCCATATTGTCGTCATGCCCAGTAGTCAAATTGTTAGTATTGGCATATTGTCACATCGCCACATCGTCATATCATCATATTGTCCTACTGTGATATTATGCCATTGTCCTATTGTTCTATTGTCCTATTGTCCTATGGTTCTAGTCCGAATGTCCTAATGTACTACTGTCCTATTGTTCTATTGTCACATAGTCATGTTTTTAATATGACAATATTGTCATAATGTCATATTATCGTACTGTCATATTTTCATATTGTCATATTGTCATATTGTCATATTGTCCCATTGTCCTATTGTTCTATTGTCCTATTGTCATAGACTCATAGTCACTTTACGATATTGTCATGTTGTCATAATGTCATATTGCCATATTGTCATATTGACTACTTGACACATTGTCATATTCTCATATTGTTATATTGCCACATTGCCATATTGTCATATTGCCATATTGCCATATCGTTATATTGTCATAATGTATGACAATAATGTCATTTCGTATTACATATTGTCATGTTGTATTCTTTGCATTTTGAATGATAGACTGTGACTGAAAACCACGAACCTCATGTTGACATGTGCTGTGACATTCTCTTTCACAGGTTCTTAGAAGCCATAAGGAGCAAACTAATTATCTTGGATAAACCGAGAAAAGGGCAGGGTTGCACGCAGTATTTATAATTGGAGTGACGGAGTGAGTGAAGAAGAATGCGGTCCGATATATTGATTATATTCAACTGGGTAAGCAGTAAGTTTGGACGAGATGATCAGCTGTAAAAGGCGTTAGGGTGTCTGAGAGAAAGCAACATTAAAATTAAAAGTCTTCCATGGCGCAATAAGTCATGGTTATATTGTCGGAGAATACTACACTTCTCAAGAGTACTACCGGAAGAATCAGCGTTGGTACTAGGGATTTTAGACTTCTAGTAGCAATTTTGAAACGCATACCGGAACCTGCGATTTGAAACGTGACGTTGTGAGGGTCGTCTCGGGATGTAACAAACTTGGCTATATTATCACATTGTCACATTTTAAGTTGCGTTCAACGTTGCAGAGGTTAAGCGATTCAAAGTAGGTGAGGAAGCCAACTTTGACACTCTTAGATAGTTAGATTGTTAGATATACCCTTCATACACACACCGCCCAAGTTTAACTTCGTGACAACGATCAATGCACTTTCCATGGAGCATGGAACTAGACAGCTAGATCTATGCCAAGCCGTGAGGTTGTATTCCTCAAAGTCAACGTTTCCAAACTAAGTGCAAACATACACAACTTCCAAGGCTTTTATGAACTTGACAATGGACAAGCGTGTACGAGAAGGACACGGGTATGAAAAACAAATTGCCGGGCCTTTCATCCTGCCGTCCTACTGTCCTATTGTCCTATACGCCTATTGTTCTAGATTTATAGTCCCCGTATCATATTGTCATATTGTCATATTGTCTAGTTCTTGAATTTTCATATTGTCAAATTAATGAATTGTCATAATGTCATATTGTAATATAACTATTATTGTCCAATTGTGAAATTGTCATATTGTAATGTTGTCATATTGTCCTAATGTTATATAGTAACATTGCCTGTTTGGACTACATTAATTATACAATGTTTAGGACTTTAGGCGTAATGTTAAAATACATTAATGAATGTCTAGGACATTGATGAATGTCAAGGACATTAATGAATTTCTAGGACACGTTAAAGGACATTAATGAATGTTCAGGACTTTAATATGCGAAATGTTAAAGGTCGTTAATGTCTTAATGAATGTCCTAGCCGTCTCATAATGCCTAAGTCGTATGCATCACTCATCCAAATGCCATGCCACATGTGTTTTATATTACCAGTGGGCGTATATTAATATTCTTGGCTCACTAGACATGATAATATGTCTTCCACGATGTTCTACCATCATCCAAATGCCATGCCATATGTGTTTTATATTACCAGTGGGCGTATATTAATATTCTTGGCTCACTAGACATGATAATATGCCTTCCACGATGTTCTTCCATCATCCAAATGCCATGCCATATGTGTTTTATATTACCAGTGGGCGTATATTAATATTCTTGGCTCACTAGACATGATAATATGCCTTCCACGATGTTCTTCCATCATCCAAATGCCATGCCACATGTGTTTTATATTACCAATGGGCGTATACTAATATTCTTGGCTCACTAGACATGATAATATGCCTTCCACGATGTTCTACCATCATCCACTAAACAAGTTGTGAACGACTGAACATACGTGAAAGAACTCGTGCAATACTGCAATCACCCTATTACTTCTTGATTAGAATTATACTTTTTGAATTCCTATTGTTCAAACTATCATGACATTTAAATATCTGACCATCCCTTCAATAATTAAAAGTTTGGTCATTGTAATCCAATATTTTTGCGCACGAGCAAGTGGTTGCAGCCATATTTCAGTATTTCACTATATTTTGCCCTTACCCCCGCGCTTTTAATAATGAGATTGAGTTGGTAGATCGTACTATTGCAGAGTTAAAGGAACATTAGAAACACTCAAACACGAATTGGCATTTAAAGGCGAATCCAGAAAACTATGACTTTATCAGAATATTATAAACCTTGACGTAGGGAAATATTATGTTTAGAATCAAACTTAGAGCAACACTATATTACTTAGGTCCATCGGTCCCTCGTCGCAAGATTGGCAATAATCGTTCTCCATGTTCTTATAACTTATCTATTTTAGTCTTTGGTATCACAAACCATACCTTTTTAATTCCGACTCTGGTAATGATTTGGGAATTATTAGCAATGCGGTCATTGATTAAATTACTTTGTCCACGTGAAAAGGGTTTCGTCAGATCCAGTTCAGGGGAAACATTATCCACCGCAAAGACGGGTTTTACAAACGAGACGGAAGGCCGTCCCCGGGTCTGTTCAACTGGCGGGAAAGCCGTCTAAACACACCCAACCCGTCCAAAACACACCCAGGCCGTCCAGGCAGGGGTGGATACCCCCCCCCCTCCCCCCCCGTCGAGCGGACGGACAGGTCGTCCCAGGAATTTTACGAAATCCGTCCAGACGGATACGCCGTCCAGCGCGGGATAGGCCGTCACCTGCACGGTTAGCCCGTCCAGTGCACGCCGAGGAAGCTGTCCAGCAGGACGGGGGGGCCGTCGAGGGCTAGGAGGACGGGCCGTCCAACCCCATGGACGGGACCGTCTAGCGGGACGGCCCACCGTCGCCTAGACGGGCGGGGCGACGGCTATACGAAACAGTCCGGATTACGAGACCACATTAGTTCTCGCGTGGGAGGTGATAGTTTACTATTTAGTGGACGGACTGCATTAACTGCGAAGAGCGTCCAGTCGACGGCCATGGGTTATGCGATGACGGCCCGGATCAACGGCTGTATGTTGGCAATTCACAAGATATTGGACGGCCCCTGCTCAAATTAAATTCTTTCCAGGTGGCTTCTGTCTCCATGGTATTCCTCGTTGCTGTATGTTTCCATTTTGTGTGTGCAGGTTGGGACTGGATCGCGTTGGACGGCCTGCTCGCAATTGCTGTTATCTCGCTCCGTCCGGCAGATTCTGCAGTTCGAGAGTGCGTCGATCTCAGATTGCCAAAGACTGTTTGCGCCTTTGCGGGCTGGTGAGAGATTGTAGGTTTGAACTGGGGAGCAGTGGACGGCCAGTTCGCAAGAGTTTTGATCTTGCAGCAGCTTTCACGCTTAGGGTCCTGCACATCGGCATCACGCTATCGCGATGCGGCGCTGGGAACCATCCGGGTATCCTGTGGACCGGAAACAGCTGCAGGAGTACGTGTTGTGGGCACTACAGCGTTCGGGGATGGAGGAGCCAATGCTGCGTTGGCTGAACCCGTATTTTTTGAAGCTTGTCACGGACGGGCGAATGACCGCGAATTGGAGCAAACACAAGAAGCGGAAGGCGTTGGCTCGTTTTGAATTGCACACAGGGTGCACATTTGCGCAGTGGCGCCTCACCCGGCGAGCGCAAAGGCAGGGCGCACAGCGTCGATAGATTAGTCGTCGTCGCCACCTTTTTTTTTTGTTCGGCAATTGTGCATGGGATCCGGCTCATCCGGCCCATCCGGCTGTTATTAGATTATTCCGTTCAGACTGTATATAGTGTTATATGTTTTCTCGATGTACACAGTACACCAGGGTAGACGGGATAGATAAGCCGTTCCATGGGAGATACATTCTGTGATTATGTACATACGGCACACAATTTTGAATAAACGAATGTTCCTACACCGTGTCGATGTTCATGGTTGCCTGTAGAGACTTTGTTTCCATGCAGGAGTCCATGCACAGTGCGCTGCCGTCGAACAGCTGACAGCTTGGCCGTCGAACTGGACGGCTAAGCCGTCCGATTTGAGTGCAGGTCGTTGACTGCATGGTCGACCCGTCCATCCAGTAGACGGGTTGTCCGTCCAGTTGACGGGCCGACCGTCTCCTCTGGACGGCTATTCCGTCGAGTGGACTGTCCGACGGGGAGGTCCGTCGGGTTGACGGAGTAGTCGTCCAGAGGACGGGTGGGCCGTCCTGTCCGTGGACGGGTAGTCCGTCTAGATGACGGGCTGACCGTGTCCTCAGGACGGCTAGTCCGTGGAGTGGACGGCCCGACAGAGATGGCAGTCTAGTTGACGGAGAGCCCGTCCAGAGGATGGGTGGGCCGTCCTGTATGTGGACGGGTGGGCCGTGCAGGAGAACGAGGGGCGCTCTTCTGGACGGGAGGGCCGTCCAGTCGCTAGAGAGGCCGTCTAACCATCGCACCCGGCCATGCAGTCGACGGAGGATCCGTCTAGCGGACGTAGAGGGCGTCCAGTCGACGGAATGGCCGTCCAGCCGCGCGGAAGGTCGTGTGCGTGGCCCTAAACCCTAAACCTTGCCCGCCAAGGATATAAATATCGATTGCCTTGGTCAAGGTTTTCATTTCGACCTTGTGCAGCCCATGCAGGTGACGCTATGGAGAGTTTAGTGTGTCGTTTAGCTCAGTCATACAAAGTAGTCGATTTTGGCGATGTAGGGCCTATTTTCTTCGACTGGGTTCGTTTAGATGATTCTGCAGATCGTGTGTTTATCGATCCTACGGGAGTCGTTGGCATCACCGTTGGTAGCGCCGTGGAAGTGCGGGGGACTACTCCAGTGGATCCAGCGAAGGACTTGGTGTCGAATACTAGTGCGCCGAACCGGATAGTGTCCGTTGTTAAACATGCATACTCGCATGTTGCGGATTTCCCGCCCGGTGCGTATTCGTCCCAGAAGGAGCATCCGCGATCTATGTATGTTTCAAAGAAAGCGGCCCGTACTGGCCCCTCAGATTACAGGCACGCATCTTCTTAGTTTTTTGTGCTGCGGGTATACAGGTTCTGGCGCAGTTGCAATGTTTGTGTTTGCACTCTCCGTCGCTAGGACTCCTGTTGTCGGTATAAATTTAAATACACCATGCGTACACTACTTTCCGAACCCGTGTCGCATGTGTTCAAGGTTTACACCTCACTGTGCATTTATCCCTGCACTTAAACAATACCAACATACATTTATGTTGTAGACCTTAATAGTGAAGTATAGCAGATTAAAAAAATGAAAGAGCACGAGAATTAGCTGCAACCCAAGACTGTCCGTCCACGTGAAATCACACCCGTCGACATGTTATCGCGCCCGTCCACACGACGTTCCGCGCGTCCACATGACGTCCCGCCCGTCCACATGTTAAACCGCCCGTCCACATGACGATCCGCCCGTCCACATGACGACCCTCCCGTCCACATGACGACCCGCCCGTCCACATGACGGAAGGCCGTCTAACCCTAAACCGCGTTGTGGAATGAAATGATCGATTGGCGTGCTGAAATGAAATATATAATTAGTCATAATTTCTGAACCATACACAATCAAGCATTGGATATGCACTCAAAACATAATTGCTATTCAAATGATATATGCTATCACCCCGCATCGTACAGATTTCTCAATCATACCTAAATCACTATAATTGGTATGCCGCATAACCCTAGGACCCGCATTTATAGCCGTCCAACTATACAGGCAGGCCGTCCAGTAAGAGATTAGGCCGTCCAGTCAGACAGGCAGGCCGTCTAGTTGGATGTCTAGGCCGTCCAACTGGACGGGCCGGTCGTCCAGTTGAACGTGTAGGCCGTCCAGACGATGCCCCGGTTGTCCACGTGGACGGGCTGCTCGTCGCGTCAGACGGGCAGGCCGTCTAGTCAGATGTTTAGGCCTTCCAGTTGGACGGGCCAGTCGTCCACTTGAACGTGTATGCCGTCCAGTCGACGGGCTGATCGTCCAGGCGGACGGGCTGGTCGTCCAGGTGGACGGGTACGGCGTCCAGCTGGACAGCGAGGCCGTTCACACGACGGAACGGCCGGCCACTAGGAGGGGTAGGCCGTCCAATCGGCGAGCCGTCAATGGATAAAGCCACATATGATGACCGTCCAGTGATAATTGACGGCTGCAAGTACTGGGTGACGGCGGGCGCCCCCTCATGATCACCATTCTGATAGCCTGTCAGCGTCCAGCCGGAGGTGGGGGCCCTGGATCTCGTTTGTGGACGGCTAAATCAACGGCCATTGTGATCGTGATGAACACCATAATTCTCACGAGTGGTTTTCAATTGCCGACGGCTGGGCCGTGCAGTCGTCGGGCAGTCCGTTTAATGAAAGGGGGGGTCGTCCACCTAGACGGGTGGGTCGTCCAATTGACATCTGGCCCGTCACGTGGGCAGGCAGGCCATCTATGGCGGGCAGGCTGCCCCACTGGACGGGTGGGACCGTTCAGGTCGACGGAAAGCCCGTCCGGTTCGACGGAAAGGCCATCTGGTTGGACGGATGGACCGTCCTGTTGGACAAGCCGCCCGTCCAACTGGACGGGAAGGCCGTCAAGTCCATCCCACCCTACACCGAACCTATACTCGTATCCGAGCCTGTTGACGGCCTGCCCGTCCCTACGCCGCCGTCAAGCGGGACGCCATCAACCGTCGATCAAACATCTGGACGGCCAGGTCGACGGCTCCGGTGAGCACGCCATTGATCTAGATTATGATGAATTGACATAAATGGCTATGCCTAATTGGTTTGGTGGGCATGAGAGTATAAGATGATGCTGGCCTCATTTAGATCCATGCTTTCTCCCTTGAGCTGTGAGGTCCTGGTTTGCACAAAGCCTTGCTTCATAACTTGGGAGGAGGCAAACTGCAGGTCTTGTTATTTTTGTCACCTAAACGCGCATTTCGATACTCAGTCACGTTGTCCTCCTTTGAGTTGTGAAGTCCTGGTTTGCACAAAGCCTTGCTTCATAACTTGGGAGGAAGCACACATGGGTGGATGTGGTGTTGTCATATGAGCTGATCTCATATACGACCCCATACAGAATACCGCAGATTGGGCAATTGAAACCACAGCAGTAGGACATGGCAGAGGCTGGGGACATGGCCAACGTCGAAGACATGGTACACACTGGGGACATGGGGACTCCTGGATTGGGACGTGAGGATCTGAACCCACGAAAAAAGAAGCGGGGGAACCAAACGGATATAGACTGGGATGTCTTTCACGCCCGTGACATTTTGGCGTTTGAGGGCTGGGAAGACGAGCAGGAACCATGGAATATGATAACCGCGAAAACGTACGTGAGTTGGTCTCATATATGCCGTCATTGGGACGAGGGCCGGGCTCGTACCATTCTAAGAGGCGGATACGCGAGCATTTCAGAATGTCGGCATGGAGCGTTGAAGAAACGATTGACTGAAGTGGCGATGGCTTTGTGGGGACAATGTGGAAAGAAGGATGGGACACTCGCGTTGTGTCAAATGGCATATGCAGAGACATTTTTGGGGAAGGACGTGGACTGGAGTACATACCCTGCCCGGCCGAGGAACGGTCAATATCCTGCCAAACTTCGGCACATTCCTCGTAATCCGAATGTGCCGTTGGAGGTACTGCCAGAGGACGCGATGGGAGCAGCAGCAGACAATCCGGACATGCAGATGATGGAGGTGGAGGTCATAGGAGCAACAGCAATGGAGCAAAACTACCATGGGTCAAATGCAACAGACATGGCACACAACGACGTAAGGATGGTGGATCGTATGGAAGGTGAGCCGGCACAACTAGATCCGTCATTGGTCAACCAAGCTCCACGTGTTCAAGAGGAGGGGCCCCAACAAATGGCTGTCCACGCAGATCGTACTCCCCGAACTGCCCGAAGCGCACGTGTACCGGTGCCCAACTTCACCGGTGAGCGAAACCAAGGCGAATTATACTCAGATTACGTCCTCAGATTACAAAAGCGTGTGAATGATGTAATATACGAGAAGGAGGAGCTGGCCATAAAACACGCAAATGATCTTGCTGGGGCAAACGATCGGAGACAAGCTCTGGAGAACGAGAATGCAGAACTTAGGTCCCAAATTGCTGCCGCCACGTCGCAACAACGTCGCTTAAGTATTGAAGTCTCACCATCAGTCCTTCCGCTCGACGACGTAATTGAGAGAGCATCATGTGGTTTGGTGGAAGAAAGGGTGGCCACACCAATGGATTCAGCATTCACGACAAGACCACGGCAATTACCGTTTGGAGGCCCTCACGTCGCAAGTGCGAGCACTAGTGCAACAGAAACATCAAATGAGGGAGACGTTGACCGGGCTACGTACGCTGCCATGCAATCACGAGCGGAGCTGGCCGAGAGGAAGCTCCATGAATATCGAAGCGAGGAAGAGAAGTTGAAGAGCGATTTGCGAGACGCAACCACGAAAGATGCAGTGCGTCAGCGTACGGAAAAAGAGATTAGGCTCTAGCTGGTCTCGCAAACCAGTGAACTTGAGATGTACAAGGCACGTGCGATCAAAGCAGAGGGTGAAGTGCAAACGTTGAGGACCCACAACCGACTACTGAAGCACCGACAAGAGGAGATGATGCTCGACATGTGCCACATGAAACTGGGTCTCACCGTAGCACTAAATGAATCGGAACAAATGCAACGCGAGGTGAAGAAGGTTGCGGCGCAATTCAAGGACGGTGCACAGCGGTACTTTGGCATGACATCATGGCCGCTCGTTGAAGATTTGTTCCCCGAGGATATGCCAGAGAATGTCAGCGACTCGAGCATTAATTGGAACAACGCTCCAGAGTACGGGTTCCAATTCGAAACCGCGCGGTATCGCTACGGAGACAATGACGCACAAGGAAACCCGGTCGGTCCGAGATCGTTGCTATGGCCTAAAGTCCCGAAATATGTGACAGATGGATCCGTCTGCATAATGTGCAATTGCCCGTTCGGCCCGGAAGGTGCATATAGTCTCGGTACGTGTCCTCATGTGTACCACCCACAATGTCTAATTCCGTACATGGTGACCAGGAAAAGATGTGCGGAGTGCAAAGCCCCGTTTCACCCTCGTTTGTACAAAATGTTTGGGCTTGAAAACCACATGCCAGCACATTACGAATACGACGAGGATAATTTACCGCTCGAAAGAACTGAATGGGGGAAAGACATGGTGTGGATGTGGAAGTGGTCCCACGACGAACACCATTTGCCGGTACAAACAGTGGACGATTTTCCATGGGAGAGCGACGCCATGGTTACAGAGATGGCTAAAACGATCTATAAGGAGAATGAAGCAGAAAAGCGCCATTTTTTTGCCGAACTTGCTGGTGGACATTGGGATGTCGAGGAGGACAAATTTCGGCGTGCTTCACACCCGGACGGCCTAGTATATAACTCCAACGGAGAACTTGTTGGCCTTCTTGCCCTAATGCAACCTGAAGCGCAAACTGAGTATCTCCAAGATCAAACATTCCATCAGGCGGGAGTTTTAAAGGCGATTTTCAGTCACTATCATAGTCAGTATGACCAAGAAGCATTGGCCGTATTGAAGATTCTAGAAAATAAAGCCGGGCTGACTACTTTTTTGCAAGCAAGTATTGCTAGAGGCATTATCGAACCGGAGTCTGTTGAGAATTCAGCATTAGCGTCAACATCAGGAGCACAACCTGGAGCAGCACCAAGACAACCGGGGCCACAACCCGGCCCTAACTAGAGCTACAACCGTAAAACTAGTGAGAATGATGTATAGGAGATTAGCTGTATAGGAGATTAGGGGCTTTGCTGAGTTTGCTCCATTAATAGTTCTAAACTTATAGATCGCGATCGGTACTAGGACACGGGCAACTGAATCAAAAGTGTAAATTTCCCATGAAGTTCAAATTTTCCAAGATTGTAAATTTCTCATTTTCTAATGTAAATTGCCTAATTTCCCACGTACACCTGAACCACTTTTTTCTCACGTGTGATTCTGTCCTGGATGGCTGGATGTAAATAATATTATAATGTTTACCTGAAATGTATATTCCCGTGAGATGTAAAATTGTGAATAATGAAATCTATGTATTGTCACCCTAAACCCTAAAACCCTAAAATCTCACTATGTGTACATATATACATATACCAATATATGTGCGTGTATTATGCGAGTTTCCCTAACCCCTGAACCACGCACGCAGTACGTTAACCCTAAACCGTCCAGGGTGGTCCGTCTAGCTGGACCGTCCAGAGTGGGCCGTCCAGCTGGACCGTCCAGGGTGGTCCGTCTAGCTGGACCGTCCAGAGTGGGCCGTCCAGCTGGACCGTCCAGGGTGGTCTGTCCAGGGTGGCCCGTCCAGCAGGTCCGTCCACCTGGACCGTCCACGCGCGTCTAGACGGCTGGATTGTCCACGGGCCGTCCAGGGATCTGTCAAGCTCTAAACTCTAAACCCTAAACCGTGGGCCGTCGACGGGCAGCAAACCCCTAAACCCTAAACCCTAGAAGCCGTCCGCCGGCAAAACCCTAAACCGTCCGCGGGACCGTCCAAGCTAGACGGCCAGCTGGACCGTCCAACGGGGCTGTTCAGCCAGTTGACGGCTGTTCATCCACTCCATCCAGCACAGTAAGTTTTTTACCCCCTGACACGAATACTGGTCCGGAATATTCGATCCTGACGGACGCGGGGCATGGATCCTGACGTTATGACGCTGACGCGTCAGTCGCGACGTGACGTGACGCGTGCAACCCTGAGTTGCGTGAGTGGAGCCAAGACATTCGGGAGTTCGTTGAAATGAATAGACCCCCGTGGTCGACACCACCTGTTGCAACTAACCCCGAGCGTCTGACACTCCTTCTGGAAGGACTACCGGCCGTTGCAACCTAAAACCTAGATCAAGTACTTAGATGGTACTTTAGGAAACCTTCTCTACCCAAACTCTGGATGAACCACAGTGGTACTGAACTTATAATAAGACTTATCGGAAGTTTGTAAAGGATGAATTTCATTATTGATCCTTGTTGTGAATGTTAATTGCTTTCTTACGTATGCTTGTTTTTCAAGAGATCGGTGGGGGGTTGCGGAGAGGCCACGGGCCGCATTGTTTGATAGTCCCTCTACGTGTTTAGAGAGGTCTCCCTAAACCACGCGTCCATGGCCTTCGAGTCGGGTCCTCATGGGGAGCCATCCCTGATCTCCCTTATGGCTTGCAGCTCTTCGGGTGACCCCTAGCAGTCTTTGGCAACCCACAGTTGGCACACCTGGGCAGCCATCCCAATGCGCTTCTAGCTCTCCTCTTCGTTTTCGGTATGTGATCCACACTGTACTTGAAGTTGTTAGCACCCAGAGTATCAAAAATATCTAGTTACCACTACGGGACATTTCAGTGTTTGTTTCAAACTCCCCTGTCGTCACTTCCTTGCCCCGCAAACCAAGGTATGGAGCTCACCACATCCACTGATCCTGAATAGGGAGTTCTCCCTAGCGGGTAATAGCCTGATATCCCCGTACTTGATAGTTATGCCCCCCATGTGGGTCGAATTTTGCACACTTTAGGGAGATCTCCCTAAACACTACGGGGGTCTGCCCATTTTTCGTGCACTTGCACGCTATTGCTGTGAGCAACCACCTCTCCGATAGGGAGGCCCTCCCTATCGACAGCTGCTCTCGATAGGGAGAAATCGCGTCGTCGAACCCATCTCCCTATTCAGAAATCTTGCCAAGCCTTAATTCCATACTCAAATCTGTCCAGATTTAACAAAATGTGTGTTCCAACCATGCATATTTTGCATGATGTACGGATTTGAACTCCAATTTCTCATCCATCATGTACTTTTTGCAGCGTGAAATTTTTACTGAAACTTTTATGGGAAGTTAGCTTTGTGCATGTGTGATCCGATTAGAAAGGGGATGTTTTGTGAAAATTTTATGCCTCATTTCATGCTGTAGTGTTCCACCCCAAATTTGGAAGATTTTAGTCTAAAAGTGCTCTTAAAAAAGTCAAGTACTAAAAATAAGCAACCAAAAAATCCCCAAAAATCACTACACTTAGAGTATCACATTTCAATCCATCCCAACAAATCTCATTATTAGATTGTCAATATCTTATTCGTAATCATATTACAAAAGAGCTTTAAATTTTAAGTTAAAAAATTTATACACTAATATTGGTGATAGCAGTCGCAAATCTAACCGTATGGATAGAATCTAAAATGCATAATGTACAACTTTTATTCATTCATCAAGTTGAAAATATCCCTCTTAGTTGCATTTTATGATGCATCTTTGAAAAACTGCCAAATCTGAAAAGGGTGAGATCCTTTAGGGGTTAAGCTATAAACTATATAAGCTATATAGTATGCAATTAGCTATAAAGTATGGAGTGCATGTCTCCTAGACTTCTTACACAAGACTTATGCAGACAGTAAGAAGGTAAGGCCGCAGTACGTAACACTCGCAATCCACAAAGCGAACTCACACAATGCTTGCAATTTAAGCACCGACTATGAATATTGCTGGCTGCAGGATCATGCAGAAGTTGGCCATGAGATTCACATTTCTGCATAGATCGAGGCTCTTTCCGGCAACACCCTCATGTAAGATCAATCAAGTGGACCAGAAATTCCATCATTCATGCATTCCTGGTTCCGTATTTTCTAAGCTGCAGGAAATGAACCATCCCCGTTATTTTCAGCAAGAATCTCACTCGTATTTGCATGATGGACAGTATTGCTTTCTGCAACCAAAGACGGGGTGTGTTGGAGGCGACCTTACAGCAACCGCATTGATGATCAATCATATCATGATCGGCAGGGTCTCATTCCGTGGATTCGGCAAGAGGGAGGTCATGTGGGGCCTCTGGAGCTTCAGTACAACGAGCTTGAGGGATGGAACGTGAGAACCACGGAGGCAATTAAGGCGGGGGAGACTCTGATTTCACTTCCTCCCCATCTTCGTTTGTCTATGGAATCCGCAAATGAGCATCTTTGACTCCTCTTCGATCTCCATCCAGGTCGGTGCCTTGCAGCACGATTCTAGATAATGGCCAGAGTCTATATTAATAGGCTCTCTAGTACTGTAATAGCTCGATCTATTCTATTTCAAGTTGTTTTAGAATGAACAACGTATCTATGAATAAGTAGTCCTGACTGCTAAGTTACGATTCTGGAGAAGCTTGAAAAATGCGAATCAGCTACAATATATGCATGAAGTGTTTCCTCCCATCGATCATAGTACAGGAATTTTTCATAGGGTGTTGGTCGCAGTTGAATTGCCGCCCGGGGATTCTTTGATCATTGATGTCAATAAGGATTGATAGATCAATGACCATGCAGAGCGCGCAGCGTGGAAGTTCAAGCTGGCGTTGACGTTACTATCAGAACAGGTGAAGAACGAGTCCTGGAGATGGTGGCCTTACATCCAGAGCCTCCCCCGTCGATACAACCGACTGCCGGTGTTTAGTTACTCATTGGATGAAATGCAAGCGCTGGAGGATCCAGATCTCATATCTACGGCGAGCATACATACACATTCCTGTGCTAGATAGGATCCTTCATAGCAAGACATTTGCAATGAAACTTGCATTGCACAGGCCATTGGAGTCCAGATCCTTGTAATATAGTACGAGTCATGATCTGCAGGTGCGCTAGGCAGACAGTGAAGTAATCAATCACTGGTTTTCTGTTTGCAGTTGAAAAAGTCGAGAGAAGGGACGCACGAACTTATCGATGAGGTTCTCCAATTACTGCTTCTCAATGTTGAATTACCAGGGATTGGGAGCCTCTTCGTGCACACCAGCTATCCTAAGGAGGCTTTTCCCTGGGCAATGGCAGCCGTAATGACCCGAACCTTTAGAGACGAATCTAGAGAAAATCAAGTCGCGTTACTGCCATTGGCGGACTTGTGCAGCTTTAGCTTTGCACCGACAGCGATGGAGGCACCTGTCCGCACCTATCACCGCCTCTTATCCTTTTGCATCTGAAGTATTGATCAATTTTTCACACTATGATTGATTGAATTTGTCATTTGAAAACCCCTTTAGGAGTTAAGCTAGTTTGAGAGTCCTGACCTGATGAAGAGCATCCACTGATGACAGGCCGGCTGCAGGGTTGGACCGGAAGTTCATTGCAGCCAATTCAAAGACCTGGAAAGAGGGGAAAGTGTTAATATCGACTATGGCGGCCGGCGCATTAGGCAACAGGGATTTGTTTCTAGACTATGGGTTTGTGATACCCAAGAATCCTTACGATCGGGTGTTCTTTTCTTACGATGGGGACACATGTAGTATCGGGAATTTCACCTCGGCAAATGTACCCCCTGGCTCCACTCTACACTGGTTAATATACGGGAGGTTCCCAATACCACATTCCCTTTACATTCTACACGATGGCCAACTTCTTGATTGGATACCCAGAATGCAGAAGCTGTTCAGGAATCCGACACCCAGGCAACAGGAGCTTCTTTTGCGATTGAAATGCCAACCTCACGACCCTTCAGAAGAGGTGATAATTTCTTAAATCACATTAATGAATTGACCGTCACTTCTTGAACGATGGAGTCGGCAAATTCAAAATGAAGAAGAATTCCACTTCCGACAGATCGATGTGAATCTGACTTTCTGAAATTATGGAAGAATTGACTACTAGTAAGAAGTGATGGATTAATTGCAGGTACTAGCACTGGGAGGTTCTGGACTTGTGGAAGGTCGACTGCTGGCGGCCTTGAGGCTGATGCATCATGCTCAGCCTGATTTCAACGTGGACTTGAAGATCATTGACAGTTTGAAACCGTCCCATTGACTTGTGATGAAAGCTATCAATGCTTATAAAAACCCAAAGTCTAGAGGCAATAAGAACTATGAAGTATGGGGACAATTTCAATGCAGTTTATGGGGACTGTTTGAAAAGAACTCTACATGTTCGGAATGGGTGTAAGGATGATTGTACGTCTTTGCATCTACCTTAGTACAACTTTTTATTTCTTGTATGGTATGGTATATACGGAACCTACAAAACGGGTTTGAAGCCGTGAGGATTCGGTCATGAATTTATCTTGAAGGTCCTCAAAAGAAATTGGCGTAACAAAGTAAGTGGAATCTGATTTTCGGAATAATTATAGGTACCAGATAGTTCCTTCCAGACTTTGTTATTTATTAGCCTCGAGGGTGCACTATACTAAATACGTTCAAGTATACGTGAGTGCACAGGAAGGGTATTAATTTGAACATTGCCGTATTACATATACATACAATAAACATATTTAGAGTTGAAAATATTGATGTATGCTTACAACAAAGATATATTTAGGACAAATTTAAGTTGTATATAAAGGTTTTTAGACATACCCCTCGTCTAAAGGGGGTTTTTAGAGGGGGCCATGAACACATGTGATTCTCAAACGTAATGTACAAGGCACCCCCAATTTATTAGTCTTTTCAAGTTCTCGAGGGCTCTTTCAAACTCGTGAAAGGAACAGAATTGGATGAGGAGCATTGATTTTAGTTCAAAAGTGCCATTGCAAAAATGAGGTCATAGATTTGATTAGCACAATTTTTTTAAACAACCACGACATTAAGAGTATCTCATTTCAAATCCATTCCAACAAATTTTACTCAAAAATTGATAGTGTTTGTTCATAATCAAATTTAGAAGGAATTTTTTATTTTAACTTTTAAATTTATAATAAAATATTGGTGATAGTATTGGTGAATCGAACCGTACGAATGGTATCTGAAATTCAAAATCTACAACTTTCATTTGTGTACCAATTCCAAAATATTCTTCCACATAGTTGAGTTATTTGTAAAGTCCCTCAAAACCAGGGCCCGGGAAGAACTGACAGTCAGTGTCAAGTCAACCGACTAATTTTTGGAAATGGCTGGTTGATTTTCAAGAGTGGAGGCAAACCACCGAACTAAATGACTATAAATTAATTATATTTAGTATCCATAGACGAAATATACCGGATATAATCTTTAAAAACCGGTTGCTTTTGGAAAATAAAGGACATTGACTGGTTGCCTCAAAAATCTTCCCGAACAGTGCTCAAAACCCTTCTTTTTGACGTGTAATTTGAAAAGGACAGGATCGGCATGATCTCACTATAGACCCAGAATAGAACACTAGATAAATTGAAATTTTTATTCAAAAAAATTTGGAGGGAGGGAGAAGAATTGGGTAGTGGGGTGGGACCATGAAGAGGAGTGGTGTCAGATTGATGACGACCAACTCTGGTACCAGCTCTGGTCCATGAAAAAAGGAGGACAAAAGACCGGATGCCTTTACAAATAACTTAGTAGTACCTTAATATGTTTATTTTTCTCAAATCACCCTGGTACGTTGAACATTGTGAAATGAAGTCATCCAACAAAATCTATGACAATTCAAGATAGTCAAGTCAAGTCATCAGCAGGAAAAAAGGTCCGCCTTTCCTTGGACCTTACAGGATTAGCCCTAACCTCCAAGCATAACTAGCAACATGGCTATGCACCTGAAAGTAAAATGATCCCTGATAAAACTTCAAAATTGATCGGTGAAATTTGGTGAGTTTTCTACTTTCTGAACTGTTCAGCACTAACACTCTCTGGGTCAGAGAACCCTAGCATTGTATAACGTTTGCACATCAATCCTCATTCTACGTTTTGAAGAGTACGCATGCATTCTTAGGGTTGCCAATTCAGTCACAAGCTAAGCATCCAGTGGGGGGTTGTCTAGGTTGTTAAGAAGAGCCAAAACAGCCCCTTCAAATACTGCACAATTTCTGTACCCCCTAGCTTTGAGGTCCCATAAACCCTGTCAACGAATGTGATAGGAACCTGCAAAAGACCAGTCAAGACTCTGTTAGTACAGCCATCATATCACGCCTGCACTAATGAACACTCGGTAACAATACCACTTGTAGGGAGGGACAGAGCGAACCTCCTCAATGCGGCATCCCATCCGCGTGGCTCGTACAATGAGTTCCATTTGAAATACATAACCCTTGCTCACACACACTTGGACAACCTCCTCAAATACCTTTTTTTTGTAAAGCCTGTCACAGAACATGCTGAGCACTGAAACACAATACCACCAACCAAAGTACTAGACTCATGTTCAGATGAGGCAAGCAAAACCAACTGCAATTTATTGTCTTACACTGCAAGCTATGACCTTATACCTGAAAGAGCCAGTCAAATCAGACACACGAGGCCACAACAACGTGTGAGCTAAAACGTTTGCTCCTCTGCTCGTCAGTTTGCGCCGAAAATCCCAACCATGGACACCTCCTCCTTTTAAATACCGAGTTCCAGTGACAATATCTGCATCTGTCTCCAGCTGCTTCCTGTCAATTCGCCAAATAATAATAAGATGCTGATGCAGTAATACCACCACCTCTCAAAGACGACCGGAGCATTAATCGGAAACGATATTCTATACAGTTGAGACAAGAAGCATCCAGGGAAATGCATCTATGCTCGCACCTGATGAAGCTTGGCAAATACTTGGGCTGCAAAATAGCACAAATCGTTCACATGTTAGAACAATTACACCGTGACTCACGTTCCACTTACAACACCATTTTCCGTAATATCATTTCTAGCCTCTCTGTTATCATCCCACAACTCACAATCTGGTCTTCATCACAGAATATACACAATACTTACATGATGAGAAAGATCAGCATCCAGAATAATGACGAAATCACCAGATGCATACTTCAGACCATGAACGTAAGCAGTTCCTGGAAACAAAAAAAGACCGATATTAGACAGCATTCCACTTCAGTTCCAAATACACTCTATTATCCCTTAAAAGAACATGGCTTTCCTGATTCCCGCACCCAAAATCTCTTTTAGACTCCATTTTAAGCATGACTCTCTTTTTAATTTACTTTGGTTATATTCTAAAGAAGTACAAATGCCTTGAATATGTTTGTTTTGGCATTTAAAAAATCCCATTTGGTTCAACGGAGTAAAAGTTATGAGCAAGATTCTCCCAAAAAATAAATAAGCCCGTGGGGCTTAGTATGTCCTTTAGGGGTTATTTTAAAACCCCTAAAGGACATACTAAGCCCCACGGGCTTATTTATTTTTTGGGAGAATCTTGCTCATAACAAGCTCAAGCATCAACTCAATGCAATACCAGAGAATAGGAAAAAGAATATGAATCCCCGGATTCCTAACAAACTGCACAATAAAGAAGTCCCTAGTTCAATTTACATGCATCCCAACGTTTTCGGCCATCACATGTAAGGATAGCCACGATTGATGATGTGGAAAATCATACCTAACCCCAATTTTGCAGCTCGAGGTCTCAGCAACTGCATAGACACCGAAGAAATGGTTTTCCTTTAGAAGGGATATGACTGCTATACATGAATCTGGAAAAACAAGATGAGGATACAAAGCTCACTGGAGACCTAAAGAAACAAATGAACATCATCTCAACGATGATCTTACAATCCGATCTTCGCCGTAAACGCTTTGCAATTGCTTCACGGTGTCCTGCGTTCCATCTGGGCTTGCATCGTCCACGACGATTATTTCAAAATTATAATCTCTGCGGACAAAGTACCGATTACTTAAAATCGATAGCTCAAATGCCGATTGTTGCTCCAAAAGGCCAACAGGACAAACACACGAAACCCTAATTCTGCGATCGGCGTGAATCCAACCCCGATATCATTTTCAAAAGTCCTCAGACGATGGAAAATCCACGACTGCGACCAAAACAAAAAAAAAAAAAAAAAAACAAAGAAAAAAACAGAGTACAGAAAACAAAGAAAAAAACTCACTTCATGTGCTTGAAAAGGAGGTAGCAGATGAGCGCGATATTGAGGCGCTCGTTGTAGGTAGGGATGATGATGCTGTAGAAATGCGAATCCATGGCCGTGTCCGACATAGCTGATGATCTCACACATACAAAGGTTTATGTATATTTTTTATTGCTGTGGACAGAGACAAATGTGCGTGCGTGCGCGAGACTTGATCAGAATTGGTTCCAGTCAAATGGAAAAATCACTAACCCTACGATCCATCAAGTGTTCTGAAGAAATGTTCCAAAAATTTCAGCTACAAGATGAAGTTTCTTCTGAAAACGGAACTTCAACACCATCATCGTAAGATCGACAAGAGCGTGCCATGAAGCTCCACTCTCGAACAAGAAGCAACTTCGTCGTTCAATTCAACAAAGGCGCTTCTGTAATATCACTTTCTCTACTATCACACCCTCTGTTCTCTCACCGAACTATACGGGAACGTTCTCTGTTCTCCTAAAGCTCCGGGAACGTTCCCTATCTTCGGGAACCCGCTCCCGTGGCCTAATGGATAAGGCATCTGACTTCTAATCAGGGGATTGTGGGTTCGAGTCCCACCGGGAGTGCATGCATTGTGCGTACAACTTACTTTTGATTCATTTTTCATTACACTGAATAGGGGTTTTAAGGGGATCCATACTAATTTCTGGACATTTCACAGTATATAAATTTACGGGAACAGAAGAAGATATGTCCTGAACCATTTTCAGCGTGTTTTGGACCCTGATTTTTTCAGTTAGGGATACATGTTGCTCAAACTTATGTAGTTCACTTTTTTACAAAATCAACCGTAAGATCTTGTAGATATGCAAATCACCTTCATCCACTTGTGACTTTGAGAGAAATCTTACAAATTCCTACAAATCTGATCTTCCATTGCAGAATCAGACACGGTAGGTTGAAAGTACACAATAGAACACATACAATAGGAAAAAGAATTTTGGAAAAAGGTGAAATCCAAGTGCAAGATTTGCATTTCAATAGCTACACCCATCCACAAGCTGCCCTGCCCAACTAGAATACGTGGCAGCTCGTCGTTCGCCCGTCACTCTCTTTTGTTGACTTTTCTTCCTCAATTTTGTGACCACCCAGCACTTGTGGATTTTTGTAAAATTGACAATGTGCATTTCTCCAAATCGGACTACACCATTGGATAGCTAACTCGTTTCTACACAAAATTGGCCCAAATTTTGAATCACTCGGGCACTCCTTCCTGAAGATATTTTCAGTTCTAAAAATAGAACGACCCATTTTGGGTCGCCTAGGAAGTTAAGGGTTAAATGTTAAGAAGACCTGGGTGGGGGCAGCCTAAAAGGCATCTAAATTTTTCAGAGAAACAATATAATAAAATAAATCAACAACAGCTCTCCTGGCCAACACTGTTGCAGCATTGTAGCACTGCGGTATTTTTCAAGAAACGACCTCAATTGTCCTAACCTTAACCCGTGTCCATTTTGATAACTTTGATTGTTTGATCACAATCTCCCAAATGAGGCACAATTTGGAGATTTAAATCACTTTTTTAGTAGCTTTTCAACACACCAATCCTTGCTTAATTTGGTTGAGAAAAAACTACTCTTTCCTCAATTATTCCTTTATAAAAAGCATATGGGGTTTTTTGACATTTAAGGGTTAAGGTGTTGTGAGACATTGACTTAACTGGAGTTGCCATGGACAAGTGTACAATTGTGCACTACATTACATATAATTAACTTCCGATAGACATGTGATCCATGACAGAGTTACATGTGTATTGAGATACTTAATTTGAGATGTGAGATATTGGGTACTTAATTGGAGATGTGTGTTGTGACATACTTATTTGTGAGATATGTCATTGGAGTTACGTGTGTGATGTGAGATACTTGATTAAAGTTTACCATGAGATTCAGAGGGTAAGTCCTTTTAATTTTTTGGTCCCCTTAAAACCCCTATTTAGTGCACTTATTGTCCCTGCCATTGTAGCATTATAACAAAACATCTTGATCTTTTCAAACCTAATATAATGAATTTCTTCATGAATTTTTTCACATCTATCATGTGCTAAGTATCATGTGCTAAGTTGACAACAATGCAAAGTGAACATCAAACAAATAGGAAAGGATGCAAATAGACCATGTACAAAACTAAAGGATGCAAATAGACCCAATGTCAAAACTACAAATACTATAACAAAACAACACAATGGTCAATTCTCCACTGGAATTGAATACCATCCATTAATCCTATTATGTGTGATTTAAAATGTTGTATTAAAATTATCTTCCACAGCTGGAAAAAATTAGGCTCTTAAAGAAAGTTCTCATGCTTTTACTCTATTCTTTTTCAATAATATTTCATTTTGCTTAGTCATTTTGCCATTCTGTCCACTTAAGGTTTTACCTTAAGCCCCATGTGCACGAGCCTGAATTGTCAAAGAATGCAGTGCCCATCTTACAACACTATTCAAAGAGTAGTAGGGAGGATAATGTACAGTACAAGTCTTAAATCCGTTTCACCCAATTTGAATCAATCATGGACCAATGATTCATAGTGTTAAAATGACAAATTCAATTGATCATGTTGTGAAATATATAATTCAGATAGGACTAGGTTTTATATCAACGGAATCAATGAAAAACATTGCATGTGATGGTCAAACAACAAATAAATTTGAACAAAAAACAAGTACACAAAAAACTGCCAACTAAAAATGTGTGGGAGTTATCTTCTACTTTCTAGTCCAATTTAAGGGTTAATGATACATTGACTGAAAGAATATTCTTCCAGTAGGGGACCACATTTGCACCCCTTTTTGGTCCAAGCAATATACCAATTGAAGGGTTAATGATACATTGACTGAAAGAACATGCTTCCAGTAGGGGACCACACTTGCACCCCATTTTGGTCCAAGCAATATACAGTTTGGTCGAGTAAACTCCCCATTGGAATCCAAGACCTCAAACGTGGTAGCAATGACTGTCAATCAGAAACCATACCTATGCAGTCTCACAATACAATGAAGAATCTAACTGTCTGTATAGGGAAAGGGGTATCAGAGTGCGAGTATTCGCGCAACAAGCTTTGGACCAAGGTCTAGGGTTTTTCAATTCACACGTACAAGACAACTGTTTTGGTAAGAGTCTAGCGGTTTGGTTGTGGACGTGGATTACAGGATGCCAACATGAAAGAACCATGTTGCAGAATCTCCCATCACAAGCTCCTATTGATCATACTAGTACAAAGAGTTTGTTGTGCATACAGAGCATGAATTGGTGAAGAGCAAAAGCTTCACTGAGGTGATGGCGATGAGCTAGAGAAGAAAAGAGTGGAGGGGACTCTGGAACTCTTTCTTACCACGAATGTGCATGATCTCCTCCACCATCTCCTTGTACGCGAACGCTCGGTACCGCAAGGGGTGGTCCTCGTCAACCAACGCCGGGGGAGGGACGATCATGGTGTCGGGATGGGGACCAAAGAAGTGCACCACTGTCAATCTGGGCTTGGTCGTGTTCACAAGCGCCCTGTGCATCACGCTCCTGATTCTGCCGTTACCCCATGCCTTGCAAAACCAACAATTCAATTCAGTACCGTTACCGAAGTTTGAAGATCCCAAGTGGTGAAGATTAGCCATGAAGCAAACAACAATCAATTCAGAAAACAGGAATTAGGGTGTTGGAATTCTGGGATACCTGGAAAGTGTCGCCGACGTTGACAACCAGAGTCTCCGGGTTCGGCTCCACGGTGATCCAGCGGCCGTCGTGATGCAGCACCTGCAGCCCCGGGACGGCGTCGTGCAGCAGGATGGTGAAGACGTTGAAATCGGAATGAGGCGAGATGCCGAACGTGTGCAAAGACGGTTGCGGGCACGGAGGGTAGTAGTTCAGTCGCACCGTGGAAGTGCTGGATGCTTGGAAGTGCCGAGAGAATGTCGTGGCGTCCAAGCCCAGCCCTTCCGCCACCAGCTCCGTCAGCTCCACCGCCAGCTTCTCCGTCCGCGAGGCGTAGTCCTCCACCACGCCACTTCGATTCCAAAGTCCACACAAAACGAATCAATCCCGAAGCTCAAAAGTAAAACCCTAAAATCGTTTTGAAGCATGCCATTTACGATTCCTGACCTCGTTGCTGCAATTCACAACTCCGAAGTAGATCGGCTCATAGGATTCAAGAGTCCACACAAAACGGCACTGATGATCAATTTCACACAATCCCGAAGCTCAAAGGTAAAACCCTAAATCGTTTTGAAGCATGCCATTTACGATTCCTGACCTCGTTGCTGCAATTCACAACTCTGAAGTAGATCGGCTCACAGGATTCAAGATTCCACACAAAACGCCATTGATGATCAATTTCACATAATCCCGAAGCTCAAAGGTAAACCTAAAATCGTTTTGAACCATGTCATTTACGATTCCTGAGCTCGTTGCTGCAATTCATAACTCGAAAGTAGATCGGTTCATAGGTGTCGATGATTCGCTCACCAGAAATCGTGAAGGTGATTGCGAGGGAGTGCGAGTTGCTCCAGGTGCTCCCGCACGCGCGACACGGGCGTCCATTCCATGTCGAAGGCCCATCCAGTCGTCGGGGAAGTAGGTGCGCGCCTTGGCGACTCCATAGCCGTAGAAGTTGGTGGCTTGGCACGCGGCCGCGCGCTCTTTCTGTGGCAATGGGAGTTGGAAGAGTGCGTGCGAGTTTGCCCGCAGCCGATCCAGAAGCTCCCGCGGCACGCCGTGGTTGCGGATTTGGAAGAAGCCCCAGTCCCGGCACGCCGCGGCCAGTTCCACGCCCGCGCCAGCAGTGTGCAAATCAATCGTGGGTAATGCGACGGGGGAAGGGATTGTCATGGTGATTATCATCGCGCCAGCAACTTGCGTCCCAGAATCAAATCACCAAACATTCTCTAGTCCCACTCTTGTCACGAGCCTTGATTTCAAGCAACAATCTGCCCTCTCAAATTAGTTCTACATGGCCGGGAATGCCGTGTGCATCTACAATTCTTACAACTGCTGTAGAAGGGGAATTTCTTACAATTGCTACGAGGGTTTCGAATCGGCAGAGATCGGCACAGAGATGTGCGCTACGACACCAAGACCAAGGTGAGTTACTTGTGGCTTGCGCATGGGTTTTGCACTTTTGTATGGTCGGTGAGATTGGAGAATTGCGATGCTATTTTTGGGAAAGATCGCTTGTCGGTCGAAGTTTGTAGTCCATGATTCTTTAAGTTGATCCTTCAAACTAAATTGTTCTCTAGTTTCCAAACGATCTGCTAGTTCTCCAAAGGTCGGACCATTCCACTTGGGATGATCTAAACTATCTGGCACTATATCTTTGGAACTAGGCTCATGCTCCCAAAAGCCACGCCAATCCCACCCAGGAGATGCAAATGATTTACTGTTTCTTTGAAACTAGGCCTCTGCAAAGGGTCTTGATGCCAACACCTATTCAAGAGGGCCTTCAATGAAGATCCAATGTAATAGGGTAAGGTAGGTCTACTACCGCTCAGAACAATATCAATATAATCAGCTTAAACGCTAAACCCTCAAGATAAGCTTCCCCCAAATCACCCCAAAATTGGCTGTACTACTTCGGACCAAAAAATTCTAGATGCTTCGATTCAGTACATTCACTCTCGGTGCTTGTAGAACCAGAGTGCACTGACGGGGAGGGCGCAAAACCCCAAAGGATTCATGGTTCGAAAATAACAAATTCAATTGACCATATTAAGAAATATATAATTCAGATGGCACTAAATTTTGTATCCCTGGAATCAGTGAAGAATAATGCATACGATGGTCAAGAAACAAACAAATTTGAACAAAAGAAAGTCCCCAAAGAACCTACTCAAAACTACTAAAAAAATACGACGGACTTCTTGGAGTAAAATGCCTGTTTTTGGTCTCGTACACACAAAAAAATTCCATATTACTCACTAATTCAAGTGACACTTGAGAAAGAACATAATTAAATAATCATTGTATTGCTTGGATCACAAGATAACAAATAAGAATCTCGCTTTGACAGCACATGCGTGCCTGGGTGGATTAATCTTAATGCCGAACATGTACTACTTACCTCAAGGTTATAATACTGTACAGTGTGCTAATAACTGGAGAGGGTGCCCACCCTTCATCCGTGTGCTCATCATATGTAGACTATGGGTACATATCTGCCACTCATATCATCCTTCAGACTAACGAGTATCGTACATTACATGACTGACAATAGTAATATTGTATCATATATGAAAATTGGGTTGAATGAACATCACAGTTGGTCAATAGAAGAACAAGGAAGACGAGTCTGTGCCGTTTTGTGCATCCCGTGACAGCATGGATCGAGCCTCCGCCACCGACCGAGGAGGCTCCAGGTCTTTCTCTTGCAGTGCCCGACCCTGCAACCGTTGCATTTGGGTTGCAAACACGTCATCTAAAATCTGTCATTCACAACACAAAACAAACCCACGCCACTCTCAGGTTTTCAATCCTCCAGAGAACCTAAAGAGCTCAATCTTCGTTTCTGAATTATTTATGTTGATGGATTAGTCTGATCTAGGTTGCGATAAAGGCTATGAGCCAAAACATTCTTTGAAAGTAGCTATTAGTGGATTTAGAGTTCTGAATGTTTAGACATCGTAAAGGGAGAGAGTTTTCCCATTACATCAAGTCCAAGTTTGGAGGCAACTGGATCCCTCTCTCATGTCATATAACCCATACAACCTCGTTTGTTCAATAGTGAGCTCTTTGATCAACCAAGAAGTACATACAGATCTGGTCACTCAAATTTCAATGATACAACTTGGCATTCACGTCGTTTCCAACTCTTAAAACTGTGAAGTAGTCCATGGCGAGGTTTCTCTGGTCACGGTGATCATATGGAGCCAGGCTTCATGATTTACAACAGAATTGCAACGCTGTGAACATCCACATTGCTGGGAAATTAAGGAATCTGAGCACTTACTCCGAGGGCAAATGATGAGCCTTTGTACCACGACCTGTTGCCTTTCCTATTCTCCAGGAAGTGCAGCACATCCTGCACCACCACACAAAATCCAATTCATTCAGTGCGATTCAGAGTTCAAAATCAACAAAGCTTCCTAAAGTGTGGAGGTATGACATAACATTCTTGAGCAGCTCACTTGGAAAACATCAATGCCACGAAAAAAGAATTGTTACAGGTTCCTTGTCTCAATCTTGAGCTCATATTATGTTATGTTATGTTGTGGCATTATTTGTTTCCTTTCATTCGGCATGTTAACATGTTAGCTCATCTAACACTGATTGCATGCCTAGTAGCGGAATAAATTGCTTCCTTCAAAAAGTGAGCCACTTCTTCAATATTTTAGTGCTCCGAATTCTTTTTGCTACATGCAAAAGGGTACAAGTTGTATACTACTCTAGTTATGTATGATAATTGGTCAAGGGAAAGGTTTAGGGTAAGAGAACATTCATTCATACCCTAGCCATCCGGTCCCAAAAGCCACGACACACGGCCACAAAGACTCGCGTGGTGAAGACATCATGAAGATGAGAAATGGTGTCCACAAGTTGCGTATTCAAAGGTTGCATGCGTTCCCGAATATCCGATTCACCACCCGCCTCTCTCGTGTCCTGAAGTATTTTCTTCAGTTTCGTCGTCCTTTGCAACCTTGCCTGTAACAATCAGTCCACCATAACAACCACCTCAGTCTATGATTCTTTGAGCTCTTCGTAGGAATACTCCGAAACAAGTGAAAGATGTCGGTGAATTAGGTGCCATAAATCGCCAAACCCTAAATCCTGAATGTTGACAATCGTGAGATGCCGAACATAAACACAAATGCTTGCTTACATTGTCGGCAAGTTTCTCCACGATGGATTGTAAATAGTTTTTATATTTGGCTCGAAGCTCAATGGTGACCTCATTGAGGCGTTCTCCGAACACCACACGGTCAGGTCCACTGGCGCCTTGCTCGGGAAGACAAGCCACCCAAGTCTTCATCTGGGATTCGATTCTCGGTCGTAACGTGTCTAACAAGCGCTTCAAGCTATTGAGCATCACTCCAAGCTGGCTGGGCACACTGTAGATGGTGAGTTTCTGCCGGCGAGTCAGCTTTTGCATGTACTGCAGACTAAACTTCTTCGGGATCATCACATCCTTGAGAGGCAGCAGCACTTCTGCATACTGCTTCTCTAGAGCTCCAATCACGGCCCTTTCCACATCTGCTACAGCCTGCAATCACAGTCAAGCGGTCTAGAATTATTCTAAACCCTAAACCCTAAACTTCGTAGTTTTGTTGACAGTCATAGAATTATCTGAAGCTTCATCACAAGTATTCCTCAGGGACAAAAATTGTACTTTCTTGTGAATATTTTAAGATGTCAATGCAATCAAATTGTTGTAACTTGCATGCATGGTAAGTATTTTCTTCTATTGGAGAAGATACATGTTGACAGCAACACCAAGAATGATGGTTGAACCTTTTGCTCATGTACTAAAAGGTAAGATCAGATTGAAGCGTACACTTTCAAGGGCGACTGTATACTCAGGCCAGCGACTGATGATCACTTCATACTCATTGAGAGTATCCTTGAGACGGTCATACACTTCTTCCACGGACGGAGAAGTGGTGTGCTGCGTAGTCACCCATGTGCATCGCTCCTGTAGACACAATAACTACATTTCAGCTCAATATCCCATAAATAGAAACTCTGGCTCATAATTTAACGAGCTTGATCGGCTCCAGAAGAGTGAAGACTCTGAGGATAAATATTACCTTATCAAACTTGCAAAGATCAAGAAGGTGCAGACGCTTGTCCTGAATCCAGAGAACAATATACAAGTGGAATAATTCCTTGGCATTGACTCCTCCTCTTTGTGTTCTGCAACCAATGCCAGACAGCAACACAGATGATGAGAATTGAATGAAAGCAGTGCAATTTCTAACACAAAAAAAGAAAAACTATTATTGCAAAGTAAACAATCACCTGATACGCCAAGAGACCAGGTCCTGCTGGAAGTCAGCAGTGGAGAGCATGAGTTCGGCAACAGGTGGTGAAGGAGCAGGTGGAGGACAAGCCACCAAAAAAGCTCGCAGGCGATTCGCCAGCTCCATGTCGTATATGCTGGCTGCTATATTGGGCAAATCAATGGAGCTGCATTGACAGTAGTCAATAGAAACAAAATCAGTATGAATCATATAATAATAATACATCTCAACGCAGCCAACTCGTGCGCATTAAACAGATGAAACAGTGAGTGTTTTCTGGGAGTGCTTGTCACTAGACTTGTTGATGATTCTGACCTGGGCAGCACGTGCTTGTTGTGTATTTCGATATCAGCACGCACTTCGCTGCGAATGTTCAGGCACAAAGTTCTCATCTTCTGATACGAACTTGACATGCTCAGAGGGTCCATCAAAAATCCTTCATTGTTGCTCGACACAAATTCATCAGTTTCCATCATGAGCCGCTTGCATCGTTTCATGGCTGCGGTCTGTCAAAATCCCAATAATCAACACCCATTTCACCCCCAAATCCAGGCTCAACAATCCGCAACAACAATGGAAGATGAATGTTTTGAAAATCCGCCCATTTCATCCAATTGGTAATTGTTCAAGAATAAAGCAATGGAAACAAGAAAGAATGCTCTATATTATTGAGTAGCATATATATTATGAGTTTCTTCACTGGTTATACTATTTTTATTACACAGGAACAGAGGAAACAAGGGTAAGGGATCAAGGAAAAACCTTGAAGTAGTTTCGAAGAGTATTCTGTGATTCCACAGAAAGAATGTCGTGTAATAGAGTGTAGATCTGCACTGCTGGGATTAAAGCAGGAGCCACGGACCCACGTACAGGTGCAGAAATGTCTGCCAGGCCAGAAACTGTATCTTCATCAAGCGACTTGTAATTCTCAAAAACAACTGCAAGCAGTTGCTCCACCTGCTCTTGTACATCCACGAGAAGGCGTTTCTGCATCCGAGCATTCACAGAGATCAGGGCTTGTAAGCTACAACACTGTTTGTTATTAAGCACACTACACCAAATTTATTAAAATTGCACATGGATTTTTGGAAAATGCGTATTATTCGTGAATTCTTCTCAAGCAATTTTGCACAGAAATGATCGTCAAAGATATTAATAGGAAAGGGGTTTAGGGTTTAGGGTTTAGGGTTTAGGGGTTAGGATATCCCCTCTAGCTTTAATAACCATGTTAGAAGCAAAATGGATGTGATATTGAAGGTTGAAGAGGTGGAGTGGGATAAAAAGGAAGAAAAAAAGTGCACTTTCAGCATTAAGTTCATTAAAACACAGAGGAATGTGACGGACGCTTATCATAATGGAAAAAAGGTAAAAGAACATTCTCCATTACCTCCTGTCGATTCAAGGAGTTTTCATCACGTGCTTTAATGATCGGGCACAAGAGGTCATGGATGAGAACCAGGCAATCATCAGTGGGGGTAGCCACCTCCATAATGCACACAAGGTACCTGGAACACAAAAAAAATACAACCTCGGCATGAGCAATGAACTCTTAAATGCAACCCTCAAAGCATTTAGGAAAAACCCTAAACCCATGATTTTAGCCACCATGCGAGGAAGTAAAGACCTCAGCTTCGTATAGGACACCGACACTCCATAACAGGAAGCAAACTCGGAAAGCAGCCAAAGCCAGGTGCCTTCCAACCGCAATTTGCGACGCTGAAATTGTTGGACTCTCATGGCCACTTCCAAGACGATGTCATACGCTTTGGTCTCCCCAACAGGACCCCACTGCATCAAGAACCACAAAGGTTGAATAGAGGTGCAACAAATCTTTGCAAAACGAAAACTGTAACAAGAAAGAGAGTGAACAAAAATACCATTCAATGATATTCTGCAGCTTTTGCAGGAACATCTGCTTAGTGTAGGTTGGGCACTTTTTGAAGTACTGTACAGAAGCTGAGTAAGGAGGATTTTAACCTTTGCAGAGTCAACATCACCAGCCGTTACAGTGTAACTGAGAAACAACTGCACTTTGCCCACACATTCACGCTCTGGTTCACTGTAAATGTTATACCAACGTACTCGATCGCTCTGCACAACACCGCAAAAAGTGAACATCAAATATCATGGTGCATATAATTGTAAGATACCGACCTCAAAAGGGATGCAGAATGCGGCACTATCCATGAAAGCTTGTTGTTTGAAAGTTACCCTAAACCTTAAACCCTAAACCCCTCCCTAAAAGACCAAGATTATTCATGGCTTTAAAACAACCATTTTGACTGATCATGTTGTGAACTCAGATGGGGCGAAATTTTATATCCCTTCAGTCCGGGAAGAACATTGCGTGTGTTGGTCAAAAAATTTAAGAAAATTGGAGCAAAGTGTACTCTTCATATGACCTGCTAAAAACGTTTAAAGGCCCAATTTACAAGGGTTAAGTGCTTACAGGATCATCGCTGATTGAAGCAACATGGACGGTCATACGACCCTGAAGATTCCCCTTGATGTCGTGTAAATCCAACAAAAGATCGTCCCCTGGATTCTCAGGCAGACTGCACGGCCAACGAAGAACAAACACATTCAGAGTACTACGGCAATTATAATTAGTGAAACCAAGTCCTGATTAGGACGCAGTAACACTAATGCAAAACTAATAGATTAAGATAAGGTACACAAACAGAAAGAAGATAATAAAAGGATACAAGATGAATGGGCAAAGGAGTGTAGTGTCGGTACTGACAGAATAGAGGTCTCTCCAGCTCCTGGCTGCAAGCGCACGGCATCTTGCTCTGGTGTACTCTTCAGTCGTAACAGACATGTGAAATTGTCTGCATCCACATCGTCAAGAGGAGTGAGACGACACAAGTACTCCAAAACCTGAGTGACCATCACTATTTTCTTAACACTCTCGCATCTGTAACCTAAACCCTAAACCCTAAACCCTAAAACCCCGACAAGACGTTCATGAATAATGGTACTTTCCCTCAGATCCTTCTCAGCAATATCACTTTCATCTCAATAGTGTCACCTATTGCTACATGACTCAGGCGGCGAAAGTTTAACATTCGTACAACTTTGCATGAATAAGGGGAACTACTTAGGGTCCAAAATCTCTCGTATTCTCTCTAATAGTGTCCCTTTGAATTGTGTGTCCATAATCTCATTGTGAAATGTGCAATAAATGTGAAAAGTAATTACACATGTGAAGCCATCCTCCAAGATCCCTTCCACCAAAATACAGCGTAAGTTTAGGCATAAGTGCAAGAAGATTTGCCGCTGATATGAGACAGTTATTTTCAAGTGTGGTAAAGAGTGTTATGCAATACCTTGTGGAACTTCAGCAAGTGAACTATGACGCAGGCTGTTCACTTTGTCCTTGAGCATTCCAGACACCTGACGCACGTACTGAGTACCAGCATTGACATACGCCATACTGCGCTGAGACGAGTTGAGCTGGGGTGCAGCATTCTGGTTACTACGCACTGTCCCTTGCTTTGGAACTATTCGCATTTTTCGTACCGCAGACCATCCCGAGGACAGTAGCGATCGTTTGTGAGAAGTATGTGGGCGTCCTTCAAAGTCTGGAGCTACTGTGTTAGTATCTAGCGCTGACAAGCTGCTGCTGCGAAACGCTGGTTGTGGCTTCGCCGAGATCTTCAGTTTGCGCACTGTTTAAGCAAAACAAAGAAGAAATCTGAGAAAATAAGAGAAAAAAAGGTAGCAAGTTGTTTCTCACGTCAGATGTGCAACAGTCCACTCCGCATACAAATAACGAATGTTTTCTAAAGGTTGTAGTTGATATACAAATTTTAGAGGCACAAAAAACATATGTGCAAAGATTACTTCTTCCACCTCAAACTGTCGAGGAAAACATCCTGGCTCTTCTTCAAAACAAAAATACACTTACAGAAGAGTTACAGTATACATACCTTGGACTTTGACTTTGCCTACTGATCGTTTCTGCATGGGAACAGCACCAGAACCTCCAAGCTCCTCACTCACGCCTTTCCGACTGCCCTCTTCATGTGGTTGCAACAAAAGTTGCTGCAATCTGCATCATTTGCATATGAATGAATACACTGATGTGTGCACAACCAAGTTACGTGAACAGTGAACCCAAAACAACAAATCAGAATGAATTGCAATAATTCGACAATTTGCAATGGAGCCAACAAAGCGCATCTCTAATTTACAAGATTCATAGGTTCGTGCGAATAAAAAACGATTTATGTTATCTCATGGGTTCATGTTATATTCGCACGTGTTACCACACTTTTAATGCACAAAAACAGTGTCGTTACAATGTTTACTAAAAAGTCATGGTTGATGTACTTCAATCGTACAAATATGATATCCAAAACGCCCGACAACCACACTAATAACGTTATAAAAATGGTACATTACTGATAGGTATTGTTTTCGAAGAAGGCAAGCCACATTTGAGGAACTCACCCGAAGCAGTTCCGAAGTAGAGAGCATTCGTCCAAGAGAAACTCCGGAGCCTGCATACAACCTCGTGACCATGCCCGGAGACAAAGGCGGACACATGCGTCATACGCTACCAGAGCCTGCCATGCGGCTTGTCCACTACCACACCATAGAAACAAAAATGTCAAGCACAAATGCTCCATAAAGGAATAATTCTCTGCCACAGGCAACATTGCGAAAGGGACAGTGCACAGCTATAAAATCAAGTGCAAACAAGAAAGCACTCACTCACTCAGTCTCTGATGTCTGAATCTAAAACCAATACCTGTGAAGAAGCGGAGGAGGGGAGGGAGGGGTAGGGGCAGGTCGAGCTGGGGGAACAGAGGAGCCTCTGTATTGTGATGAAATTCCAGGTTCCTCTGTCGTCGATACAGATCTACATCAAGAGTTCCATAATATCAGTTAAAGCTCGTAGCAATGCTCCCACTTTCTAAATAACATTCTTGAGTAGTAATGACAAGGCACCTTTTGAAAATCGTGTTCAATTTAGAGAAAAGTCTAGAAAGATTAATGCTCACGATGGAGCTCTCCCTAGATCAAGTTTGTCAAGGATTTCTTGTCATGCGAACCCAGAGGGTTGTCTAGAACGTTCGGTACAAGCTCCCCGTCACAAAGATTGAACAAAAACACAGATGATTCAACGCAAAACTACAAAGTATCTGCATATTTGTGAAAAGCCTATCGTTCGTTTTTTTGCTTTCTGTTGAGTACAAGCATGCAATCTATCAGCAGGAAAGTGGAGTTCACCTAACACTTGGTTCACAGGGGATAGCCGAAGTGCTGCGTTGCTCGTAGTTACTTGAATTCACAGAAATTCCACGGATGCTGGAACCACCCAGTGCATCAGCAGCAAGGGCCTCCGGTGCACCCGGTACATCAGAGAACGGAGGTGCACTTGGTGGTCCACCTACAGTGCTGGTTTGAGGGTTTAGTGGCAATACTACCGGTTCATTCCCTCCGTTCCTCTGCATAAAAGAGACATAATTCAGACAGGTGTGGGTCAAAAGGTAAATAAATTTTGAATAGAGGAAACTCCATATATGACCCACTCAAAAGTGCTAAAAAAACACATGAATCTGGTCCTTTTAGGGGTTAAGGTATGCAGTGATCAAATTTGCACCTGCATTGGCATGGCAGCTGCTGCAGTCCACCGCTGGCCGGAGGGTTGCTTCTCAACGTCTTTCGGAGCAGAACGGTAATCCCTTTTCTACATGCCACCATCAAAGTCATACTGTCAATCTTCCTATTTGCAAACCTAGTTAAGTCAATTTACAACCTAAAGCAAAGGATCGATTCACTGCTACACTCAAACCTCTTTATTATGAACTTCTCTAAAATGACGACATTCTGCACACTTGTTACGTATTGAAAGTGAAAAAGTTACGACAAGAGTTGAGTGGATCAGGTAGAGACACTTACAACGGGTTCATAGCCTTCAATTTTGGGGTAACCAACACCAGCTTGCAGTTTCACAGTCGACGGGGTCCTCCTCTGGGGCTGCCGATCCTGTGTGTCCTCTGAATCCTCTTCAGTGTCGATAGTATCATCCGAAAGCTCCGTTGCAGATGACAAATGCTGATCTCCCGAAATCACATGATTCTTGACATAATCAGATCGACCATAATCAGGATCAAACCTTCCACTTCCTGTATAAGCGCCATGTCGCTCCACCGTTACCGTCTCCTCTCGCCGCCCGTAATACGGATCAAACCTGCACAAACAGACAGAAAGAACCACGCTTCTGTGATCCCATGACATAAATTGTTTTCTAGCGTCCACCGTGTGCTTTCTGTTGCGTAGGAAAATTGGAACCCCTGCTGGAAAGCATCTGTTTGTGTGAAAATGACTTCAGTTTGACACGATCAAACGCTCTCGATCTCGTAGTATAGAACAAGAGCTTTTAAATGATGCATTGCAATCAGAAAATCGAGGTAAAATACGAAAATGCCAGTGATGCAGATGGCCATATTGGGCGTTTTAATTCAAACTTGATAAGTCATTCTACAGTTGCACGATTCTTCGATAGTGGTTGCAAGTACCATTACTGCTACAGTAGAAAGGGAGTAGAAAGTGATAGTATGTTGAGAAGGGATCAAACCTGCCGCTGCCAGTATACGCGCCATGGCGACCGTCGAAGCTATTCTGCCTGCTCGCATTGCCCGCGCTCAAATTGTCTTTGCGGCCGGAGCTGTCGCGGCGGCCGGACACGTCCCGGCGCAGGAGACTGGATTCTTTGGAGCTGTTCTTGCGCGACAGGGGCCCGTCGTAGTAGTCCTCCACTTCCGCGTGGGCGGGGATGCGAGGAACGCCCGTCACGACGCCCGGGGCCGCGCCACCCCCAACGCTTTTGGAAGGCGAGGTGTCATCGGAGGGCGAGTAGAGCGTGGACTCTTGCTCGTCGCCGGAGTCGTAGTCGTCGTAGCCGCCGCGGCCGTGGTGGTGGTGCCCGGAGATCGAGCCCACGCTCTCTTGCGGCGACGGTGGGCGGACCGGAACGTGCGCACTGTGCAAGTGCACGTTGACGCGCTGCGGCGGCGGTAACGTTCCCCGCGGCGTCGTCGCTCGGTAGTCGTAGCGCGTAATGTCTGGGCTGCCTTTCCCTGACGCCGGCGTGCTGCACGTCCTCGGTGTCGTCCTCGCACCCTGCTCCTGCACGCCCATTCACCGCCGAAACGTGAGCCTTTCGCATTGCCAATCTTCCAAAACCCACACAAAACTCTCAAGCTCGTCACGCTCGTCACGCTCGTCACGCCACACGTGCGGGGTTAGGTCCTTCGAACGACAGAGCTTGTAGTGCACATTACGACATTACTGTAGTGCACATCACAACGACATTCTTTCAACGCATTCTAAGCACCTGCAATGCGGTTGTTCTTAAACACATACTCCCTCTGTCCCACTAAAACACCGGCGTCTTTCAGTGGGACAGAGGGAGTATCAATGATGATGCGAATGCAATTGGGAGGTGAAAGTCAGAGCTTCGGAATTTTCTTACTGAGCCCAGCAGTTTGCAAGAATGCGAGCACATTAGCGGAACGGAGAGTAAGAACTGATCAACACTGACAGAAGAGAGGGGGAAAAAAAAAAGCAATGTATGTCAGAGGAGTTGCAACAATTGAGTTGAGTTACCGGAACCTTGCGGACCCACTGCAGGGCAGACGTATCAAGCCCGTCGGTAAACATGTTGCGCTGCATGTGGGTGTCGCATCCCCTGCGATCAGTGCCGCACCGAAACCATCAATCAAACAAACAACACCAAGTGGGCCGCGCGCGCTCGCTCTGCGGTTTCGGAAACCCACACTGTCAGCTAGTGCCAAAGTTCCGCAGCTCCAAAGGCGGCACCTTTGCCTACCCCGCAAAAGAGAAAATGTTTTGAACACCGATCCAAAGAGAGAAAAGAAAGAAAAAAAGTGAGGAAGAGGGCAATTGCATGGGAGAGCTCTACTCTACTCTTGCTTTTTGGGCTGTGAGTACTACGTAGAATGACAATGCTGCTGGGGCTACAATACAGATGCTGGAAACAGAGTGAAGCGACTGCGTGACTGACTCGATTACTGACAGACTGACTGACCGTTTGGAAGAAGGAGCAAAACGCTTAACTTACTTGAGCGTTGTTAGGGGAGGTACTTAATTAGTTTAACTTAGTTGGGTTCCCCTAATTATGATGGCGCCAGTTATGCAGCCCGGCACACTCACAGTCCACCACGTTGGCAAAGTGGAAGGAATCCAAGGAACCGAGTAGATGGTCGGTAAGTCTTCGCTCTTCAGATCTGAGGGAAACTACCGGTATCAGCCCTTTTCTGCTGCAAGAGTCAAGCCCTTATGCTTTCTGTGATTTCACACCGGTGCTTTTTAGGAGACCGTTTAGCAATTGTGCTGTTTTTTTCAATGGCTTGAAGAGCAATCCAAGCTCCTTGGATGCTCTTGTCATATTAATATATGAAACAACCTGTTGCACCAACATCACCTTCGGAACACAAAAAGAACATGGGAACATAAAGAGAATTTGGGAACATTAGAGAACATGATGGGAACGTTGGGGAATGTGATGAGAAACTTGTATGGGAACTGTGGAGAACGATTTGAGAACATGATGAAAATTTAGATGAAAGGTATGGATGTGAAATGTGGATGATTTCGTGACGGATACCAATCATGGTAGTGACATGGTATCGCAATGTTGTGCACTTAATATAAGAGATATAAGTATTATTAGGGTGCTACCTAGGTGCTCCTTAGGTAATACATGGGTGATATCTAGATTTAGAGAGGCTACACATCTTGACTCCATGTACAAAGTTTGACTATTATTTCTTTCATTTTTTCTAAATCGTTTGTATCGATTAGTGGGCTCAAATTTTATGTAGCAATTTGGCTAAAATTAGCAACAACAGGAATAATTGGAGTAAATTTTACACATTATTTAGGGTTTTTAGTAAGTCCTTTACAAAAGTGAAGTAATTTAGTCTTTTCACAAAAATGGAAAAGGGGTGTTCACATTATCAACCACAGGATTTAAGTGTTTGTTTCCAAATATAGTCATTGCATGATTTCGAGCCAATGAATCTCATATCAAAGTATTACAGCCCTTTGTTGAAACTTCAAATTGTCTTCATTTTTGGAATGCAAGTCTCGAACCGTAAACCTCCATTCTACATTTTTGAATATTAATTAGAGTATATAATTGAAACCTATTGTAATATTGTTAGCTTCTGAAGGTACATAATTTAATCCTCGACAGATTGAATTGTTAGCTTGAATCTCCAAAGCAACTCCGTTACTCAAGTTAGTATGTAGCTCGTATTAACCCTTAGAAATTATTAGAAGGCTCACATTGATTGTGAAAACTAGCAAAAAATTATCTATGTTTCCATTTTATTTTCCTTCATTTCTAAATGCATTCAAGCTTAGATTTATTGAGAGAGTAACTTTGGCCATTAAGCTAAGGTGAATGAAGAATTTACTAGGGGAAGTGCTGCCAATTTGACTAATAAATTTATTGAAATTTAGAATCATTATAGAGAAAACAAATTTTTCTACAAGTTAGGAAAAATATAATTTGAAAACAAACAAAAACTACATTTAAAAATGGCAGCTAAAAACTAATTGTGATTACAATGTGGTCGTTCAATCCATTAGAGACTTAATGCTTTAATGTTGTACATAATCGCCACATGAGTGTCCTTCCAAAACCCAAAAAGATAACACTTGCATGTAGGCATTAGTACCATTATTGTACCAGCAACAACGTTAGAATGTGAGCATAAAATGAAGAGCCTAAGAGCAATGAGTGGTGATTTTGTGGGCGCAAAGCTCAAAATTATTTTTTGAATTTTTTTGAAAAATGGATGGTATAAATTGGAAAATTTTAGTAGTACTTATAGTAAAGTTAAAATCCATTGTCTGCGGGAACTATAACAGTGGTTTAGGGTTAGCGTGCAATAGTTGCTTAGGGTCAACATGATTGAGTCAACCTTTAGTTGAAAAAGCTGTAATTTGTATCTTAATTTTTGCACTCCCTAGTATGACATTCAATTATGATAATATGGAATAAATAAGTGTAAAAAGGCACTCCCGAGAATGACATCCTCAAAATGACAGTTGTATGGTGACTCAACTTTATGACAGTTTCATTTTATGATCACTCTGAATACATCTAGCAGGACTAATTTACACTCAGATGTTTCAATCAGCAAACAGAAAACATAAAACCCAGGAGACTCAAATTCAGTATGGTCCAAAATTTTAATTACGTTACAGTATCATTAGAATACCGGTACTTGGGAGTGGAAAAGGCAGCTTCACACTACGAGTCTTGCGAAGATTTGTAGTTCACCTGATATGCTAAAAATCTCAACCGAGAATCCTATGCACTAGTAGGCTCTGCAATGAGAGAATAAAGATTCCTAGAGAAAGCAGCTACATATCCTTTCATCCTTTGAATAAGAATTTTTTCTGCACCCAATTACTTAGCACAGGCATAAAAACAGCAGAACCAGCCGATAGCCACACTACCTCTTCTTTCTCCTTCCTTTCCCAAGTTGCCCGGATTTGAAGGCAGACTCTTGTTGTTCTAAGAATGACATGGCTTTGTTGTACTTCTCTTCACGTTCTTGTTCAAATATTGCATTTTCCTTGACTTTTTCCTCCGCAAGGAACATGTTGTCTTTCCGTAGCTCTCGTGCTGCACCCCTTGCCTCCCGTTTAATCTGCTTTTTCATCTTCTTTTGTTCTGCTCTCTCCCGATCAGGATCATAATCTCTACCTTTAACATAACTGCAAAAAATCCAGAGGCCCACCCCATTGCGTAAGTGAGCATAATGAAGACAGCAGAAAACAATTATTGATTAAGAAAATGATAATCTGTAGCTGATGTGTGAACCACCCGCCTGTAGATTAAACAAAAGTCTTCACAAAGCCATAATTCAAAAAAATTCAAAGCTTAAAGAAATCCATGTGTGTCCATTTGCAAGTCTGTGAGATGGAAGTACACTTACTTCTCTTCAAATTGAGGATTAAACGTTTTGATGGCAATTGGTTTGACCATCCTCATACGCAAAGGTTGTCGCAAAGTTTCATGCTCGTTCACCTTCTCAACTAAAAACTGGTGTATTTCAGTGGTCAACGTCATCAAACTCTCGGGAAGCAAATTATCCTTTTTCAGTGCGCCTAACAAAGATATAAATGGCGAGAAAAGCTCAGGGAACGACGAAATGTTAGAGTAGACTTCCACGAATCCACTTAAGGTCTTCATCACACTGTACAGAATCCCAACTCTGCAAAGCCAAGCAACACAAACACCCAAAGTCAACAACATTTGACAGAGTCTTGTAGCACCAATCTCCAAAATAGCTAGGCATGCACTCAAGGGATTCAAGTACACGCGTATATAAAAATTTAATCTTACGTCCTTGGTAAACAAATTGAGTCTAAGTGGTTGTTTGCATCCAAGCACGAGACAGGAAGATTACCCAAAAAAAGAACTTACTTGAATGAATCAGACTCAAACATTGTGGAAGAACTGTCTGCTGTGAGCACAGATATAAAATCTAAAGGTTGCACATCCACAGCTGAGGTTTTTGAGCTTGAAATCTGCAACCATTGCTTGGAAGCTACAAACTCCACCAGGTGGGTAGGGCAGCTCTGTCAAAACAAATGGATATCAGCGTTAAGATATTTAACATATTACATTTGATAAATAAAATCAAACAATCGAGGGATGCAAGATGAAGGTGCATACAAAGCAGATTCAACAATCTCTCAGCTCATAATGCTAATTTATCGGCATCATTAAGCAGCCTAATGTGCATTCAATAAAACGGCATGAGGTCCTGAGGACCTCATAACATAGTTTAAAAAGTCGGTAACAAAAAGTTGCACAGCTTTAGTAAGCAGAAGCCTTACAAGAGAAACATCAGGAAAGAGTTTGGATCGGTTCATCTTGGGCAGTGCTGACAGAAGAAGTGCTTGCAGAAAGCTGAGAGCTTCAGGACAAAATCTCTTTGCTGGCCTCATAACCTGCAGACAGCATTCAAAAGATTGGTTAAAATATCACAAATTTACTTAAAGAGTAGGAACTGTTCACAAGCAAACGATGGCATATGCGTGTTTAGTAGAGGAAAGAGAGATGTACTGACCGTAAGAAGAAGTGAGCAAATAAAGGTGCCAACAGCAACATCATGACCGGATTTGATAGGGCAACGCAGTAAGTACTCCGACATGAGGAGCATCGCCGGAGTCATGACAGCGTGACGAAAGTCCGAGGGAGGAAAGATCATGGACCAAAGCCTGAACAGTAACAATGTTCGATTTGAGGGCCAGCAACTAATATCATCTGTAACAATCAAAACATTGACATTAATTAACAAAGACACCGATGGCATTAAGCAAGATGTGGAAGAGTTTCCTGATAGAATACACATTGCAAGATTCTACAAAAACTTTTTCTAGAACATAACGCAAAGCTACTGTCCTTGCAAAGCAATGCACGAAGTTCCCAATCATATCACAAGATTGAACAATGATAAACGCACCTGTACTTTTAAGCTTCTCAGATAGCTGTTTTTGCATGCGTATAATGCGCTCACGAGCACATACAGCAGCATAGTAATGCGTCTCTCCACTTAATTCTATTAACGGTTTTACTAATGCATTAACTCTTTGCAAACTTAAAGGCCGTTCGCCAGCCAAGGTTGCAAAGTACTGAATCAAGACATTGTAGAAGACCTACAGGTCCACCAAAACATGGTTAATAGTTGTTTATCCTACATGAATGAGATTTCGTCTTAATATCGACGTGTTAGGGACAAAACGTGAATGTCAGTCAATTACCCTAGCACTACGTTCAAATCACAAATCTACAGCCATGTTGTGTTGTTCGGAGCCTCTGACCTACCTTTTCGCATACAAAGCTGACCGTATCAACTTAGATATTTACTAATCAGTAGGATTCATTTCACCTTTTCTTTATTGCTAAGATATTTTAAACAAGGTGGAAGCCAGATAGGGATAGTCAGCTTCAAAGAGAAGGAACACACCTGCATCTTCTTCCGATTCTCAGCAGCCAAACTGATGGCATTGCACTTTCGAATCCTCTCCACTGCAATTTCTAGGTCCTGGATAGATCTTTTATCAACCAATCGACGAAACTCAAGCAAAGTTTGTGGTGCATCAATCACATATGGAAGACCATCATCAAGCTCATGTGCATCCGAAGATAATTTCTTTGCATACGGAGGATTCTTTTTTTCTTTCTCCAATAGACTTCTAACTTCATCTGCCGGCTTAGGACCCTTTTTGGCTGCGAGAAGTTTGTCCAATAGATCTTGATCTTTTGCAGACAACTTTGGTATCCCCTCAATATCTTCTAGTTCATCTTCACTATGCTCCCATTCTTCATCCTCAGAATCTTCACTGTCCTCCTCATCAGAACCTTCTTCATCCTCAGATCCTTCACTTCCCTCCTCATCAGAACCTTCTTCATCCTCATCTTCATCCTCGTCATCTTCATCACTATCTTCTTTCCTTGCTAGTACTTCATCTACCCAACCTGTCCCCTGATATTCTTCCTCAAGCACAAAGTTCTCACCAAGATCATCACCTGAGATTTCTCTTCTCTTCTTTTTCTGCTGTCTCCGCGAGTCTTCATCTTTATCACTTTCATCTGCATCTTCATCAGACTCGGATCCCCCAAGCATCCGCTGCTTGCGTTTTTTCTGGACAAAGAATGACAACATCACTGAGCGACATTATCGCACCTGGTTTTACAACAATCGACAACTACTACTTGTTGATTGCAAGCAATAGTTGAAACTTGGCACAACATCACATGATCATTAGAAATTAGGATTTTTGTTCTACTTTAACTGACACGGCAATCCAATCACCTCAAGCTCTTCCAAGCGAGTTTTTTCCTCTTTAGCTAACTCCTCTGCAGTTTTGGACCGATCTGAAGCATGACCCCTTATCTCAAAAGTCATCTCTTTCACCAGCTTGTCGTACTCATCAGGCTTTTCCTGCCACACCCAAGGAGCATATTTAGTGCAACATCATGATATGCAGACTCAGATAATTTATCCTCAAAGCTGCAATGTGGCTCCCTATGACCAAGATAATTGGAATACTGAAGATATGGCTTTCAGGACCTAGCAGGTACAAAACGGAAATAGCAATACACAAAGGAGTGTTTGTATATATGCTCACTGCACTAATCCCATCCAAACTCAATGGTGCACAAATATGTTATTCCAAACATGAGACACATCTGCATAGAGCTAGCTATCATAAAGGAACTAAAAGACCACCAATTGGGAATCAATGCAGTGTAAAAACATTACCTTCACTTCTACAGTTTTGTCAAGTGCTTTCATGGCACTACCTATATCGGCTGTAGGACCTTTCGCAAGCAGGGACTTCAGAGCATCCACTTTCTTGGGGCGAACAAGGGACAGCAAACCCCTTGACTGAGCCAAGGCAGTAAAATCAGCATCTAGCTTCTCCTTCAGATCGTGATCCTCTTCCTTCTCCTTTGCCTTTTGAGCCTGCAGATACACTCGTGACGTTTTATCTTGTCAACTCAAATAGACGAATTCAGAACATTTGCCTTCATCTATAAAACTGATGTAAATACAACCCTCAAGCATAGTATAAACAGCTGATTAGAGGACCAAAACCAACAAAGCATTTGACCAAAGAGACTTGCCTTAAAATACTTGCTCTTGGCAATAACTTCCTCCATGATTTCTTTCTTGGTACGCTTCTGCACAGCCATCATCAAACACAACATCTCAACAACCATTTTCAAAAACTACAACCTGAGACATTAATCGTGCATCAGGAACATTGTAAGTGAAAAAAAGGGAGTCCCAAGTGAACATGTGCAGAAACAAGATTGAAATGATGGAGAACCACCTTTCCTTCTCCTTCGTCCCCATCTGCACCACCTGTCTTCTCAACAAACCCGCCACCAAAATGCAAGTCCCTCACAATTTCTGCGTTTACTGCAGCCCACAACGTCTACACAGTCAACTCACCAGTAACAATCCCTCGGTTAACATATACAAAATGGTAAAGAAAAATGGTGCAAATATGGAATTAGTAAAGCCTAATACAGAGATAGAAAGCCATACATCCAGCATCATCGTCATCGTCCTCAATATATATATTATCTCTAAAATCGTCGAATGTTGAAAGTGCATTCCCGCCGTGAGTAAGTAATTCTGTTGGCTCGTCATCATCGTCTTCCAGAGAAAACTTGCTCTGTTTTTGCATTTGCATCTGTGGTAACAGCAGAAGTCATAAATGAATGCTTTGCCTCGGTCAAATGCGAAAGTCACAAGTCCATTTTACAGTAAGTATGATATCATTCCAAAGACATCTCCAATACTTCAACGAAGACCAACAAAGTGAATACGGGACACGGGGAGATGAAGACCCTAAACCCTAAACCCTAAGATGGAAGCCGCATGGCCAAAAAGAGGTGAGAAAGACACAATATAGTACCATTCGCTCTTTTTGAAATCGAAGAATGGCTTTGTCCTCATCGCCCAAGCTCTCGTCTTGCTCCCCAAACCGATGATCCAAAAAAGAATTCGTCTTTCCCCGCTGCTTGTATTCTTGCAGCAGTGATTTCTTCCTCTGCAAAGATCGAAAATGGGTTTTAGGGTTTATGATTTAGTATCACAGCAAAGTATCGCCCCTAACCCTAAAGGCTCAGTCATATTATGGAGTGTCGTATTATGGAGTGTCATATAATGGAGGGTAGACTGTAGAAGGCTGGCATTGCAAATCTTCAAAATAGAAGGCTAACAACTATGCTCCACGACCGTGATTATAAACACGCACGCTCTCACTCATCGACAATGTCTCTCAAAAGCACTTCGCGAGACATTACAGCCTTCGTAAAAATTACAGCGAGCTCGAAAATCCACGTGTTACCATTGTAGACTGAGGACATGTTCTATAAAAACCTAATTTAATTATATGTGAAAGTTTGAATAATTATAAAAGCCAGCTTCAAATTTATGAACAAATCCAAACATCATATGATTAAAGTTCTACGTGTAACAAGAATAAACCGTTCTACTTGGACGTTGCATCTGTAAACCTTAAACCCTACATCTTCACAAGCATCACAAATCGCAGAGAAGAAATCACCCTCCGAGTTGTTATATGCTCACAAACTATGAGTTCTATAGTCATAAATTCACAAGCTAAAGAAATTATAGAATTTCTCACACCTTGTCTACCGCCGCGGACCGTGCGAGCCCGACGCGCTTGGCATCCCCGCCTTTGTGCTTCTTTCCCAAAACATCGAACTTCCGCCGCGTCCAAATCGTATCAAACACATTCTCCGAACGCCCGCTCGATGCTTTCGAGCCCCCTTGCTTCCAGTTCCCACCTCCCGGCTTACTATACTTACCAGCTGGTACCTGAAAAATCGAAAGATTAAAACAAAACCGTCTACCAAGCTTAAAACATTCACTGAAAAGAATTCAGGGAGAGCGGTAGTACCTTCTTCTTCTTCATGATGATGACGGGACAAGTACAAACTCTTTTTCTCAAAACTGTTTCACTAGCTGATTCAAAAATGAATTAGAAACAGTGAGACCAGAAATTGCAACGTGTTCCCAGTGAAAACCTTAGACTTCTCGAATGTGGCTTCCTAAATGCTAACCCTAACCCTAACACTAATCCAGTCGTTTCAGTAGCACGTTTACAAAATCTTGCAATTGCAGCAGTCCTCTATCGAAAATTGAGAAACAAGAGGGCGAGGTCGAGCAAGGGGAAGAGAGGCAGTCACACGGCCTTGGCTAAAACCCTAAGGAAAGCAAAAGGAAAAACCCTGAGGAAACCTACACCTCTCTAATGTCACCTTCGGAGGAATCCGCCAGTCGCCAGCACGGATCTTCTGAACCGTCCAGATGAGGGGATGATCCAACGCGCCATGGCATCCGAGCTGGCGAGGGACGGGGTGACTGGCCTGACTGCCACGCAGGCACTCGAAACTTCACGGGCAGGCCCGCGGCTGAATATTCAGAGCGGGCGGGCGGCTCCAAAATTCCAAGGCGCGCGGGGCTTAACCCTTTAGTGCCCAGCTGACCACATTATGGTCACTACAACGTCCGAAATGTAAATAGCAGAGAATCCGTGAAGAATTGGAACTTCAGTTTTGAAGTTCAGATTTGCGCTTATACATTACGCAACTTCCAGAAAAAGAAATTTTCAATTTGGAATCGTACAACTATCAAAATACCTATCAACAAAACACGAAAATACTGCAAATACTTGAAAATACAGTAAATACTTACAAATACAACACATGTACTATGCGGTATTTCGTATGTTTGGAAGTTTGTTATCTTGTTTTATTTTTTTGGATTGTGTTCTCTTCTTCATCTTCTATTAGTGTGTGTAATCCGATCTTAACTAATGTACCCACTCCTGTCAATTTTCAACGTATAAAATTTTGTCCTAAACCGTATATGGATAAGTCACTTTCACTTGTAAAATCCACAATAATTATGTGTGAATCTATTTTTGATATGAAAGATTGCAACGGAGAGGTGTTGACATAGGGCATAGCTGAACTTCTCTCTTTTCATTTTTGAAAATTTAACCCAAATTCTATTTAACTTTGAAGTCACACACCCCCCAAAATCTCATTTTTGAGCGTGCATTATACCGTTCAAATACATACTATAATCTTTCAATCCCACCGTTGAATGATTCTCAAATTTTAATAAAATGTGTGCTCTCAAGTTCAGAATAGAATTGTACCACTACTTCCTAATTTAATCCATTCTATTTTTGGTAGTCTCAATCACAATGGGAAAAACAACTGAAATCCAGTGCCCTAAGCTACAGTACCCTGGGCACTAAAGGGTTAAGACAACGATTCAATTCAAATGCAAAAATGTCCAAGGATTTTCATGAGTTTTGAGCACCATATTCACAACTTTCCTTTCATTCTTTTGAGAAATTTCTATGTGAATAATATCCGTTACTTGCCCGAGTGTTCATTTTTTGGATGATGTACAGATTTCATCCATGTTTTCTCATCCATCATGCATTTTTTGCAATGTGAATTTTTTACTATAGATTCTATGAGAAGTTAGCTTCATGCATGTGTGATCCGAGTAGAAAGGGGATGATTTGAGAAATTTATATGCCTCGTTTCATGTTGTAGTGATACACCCAAAATGTCAAAGATTTCAGTATAAAAGTGTGCTTAAAAAAATCGACTCACCAATTTAAGACACCAAGAAATCTCCAAAAATCACTACAACTAAGGTAGAGATTTCCATAACCAATAATGCCCCCATCCCCAATTGGTAGACCTCCCGGCTACTGCCCAGTGCTTTATCAAAAGACAGTATTTTTACCCAGGATACGTCATGAGCATGATAACTTAGTGGGAGGGGAAAAGGCCGGAATGGCTGCAGCCAAAAATGGCCATCAGTAACCACTGTGACTGAAATAAACATCATGGAGCGGCAGTAATAGCCACTGTTGGATACTAGTTTACCAAAATTCGATTTCTTGTTTTTGGATAGGCGTGGATGTGGTTGGTGACATACATGTTAATAGTTTTTTGTTTCAAAATCAGCGGCTTCTAGACTCGCCTTTAACGATTTTTGGTTTAAAAAATAGCGGCTCCTAGACTCATTCTTGCCACGATTAAAGATCTAAGGTCTTGGGAATGTGAGAATAAGAACGTGGTTTTTAGGCTACTTTGGAACACGCCATTCTCCTCACTTACAACAACTCATATGCTTGTAGAATCTGAATTTTATTGAGCTTCTTTAACAATTACAAGTGCATTTTTCTCTAGCAAGTCATGGCCAGTAGGCCTAGTCCTACAGAACAAATGAATGACCGCAGTGAGGATGCATTGTATGCATCAAATGAAGACGCACAATTCCCAAATGTAGACCTTGGAGATGAGAGAATGGGTTGCAATAGTGAGGGAGAGTCTAGTGGCAACAAGTCCCCCACTGGTGAGCAGATGGTTGACTACACGCTGTTGGAGAGGGTTTTGGCAAGCAGCAGAGGACCAGCGAGCCAATGAGACCAACAACGTTTCAACAACCATGTGCCGGGGTCTGGTCTGTCTGCCAGATGAATACACAGCTGCAGTGGAAGGATTAAATGAAGCAAAAGAAATAGCGGCGAGGGAGAAGGAGAGGTTACGTACAGAGAATGAGGCCTTGTGGCAGAGGAAGGCCGCAACAAAAGAACCGCAAGCTGTCGAAGTTGCAGAGGCCCGCGCTCGTTCCTTGCAGGAGAAGGAAGGAACAACGCACCCCAAGGCGCTGCGCGCAATTGATGCCGCAGGGGCGCGTGCTGCAGAGAAGGCTCACAGGGCATCGAAGCGCCTAAACCAAAGAGGTCGCGGGGGCAGAGCCACTGAGATAACGTACGGACACCAAGTCGAGATGGAGAAAGAAGAAACGCCTCAACGTGGGAACAAAGCACAAGAGCCAAGGCTACACGATTTCTCTTTCAATGCTCGAGGTATTCTAAACCCTTACTTTTTCTACCCTCCACCATCTCCGGGGATGCAACACCCATACTTCCTCCCTTTCAACCAATTTGGCAACCATGTGTTATCTATGTTGCCAAACCCCCAACCTCAAACACTTCTACAGCCTCAAACTATGCAACACACGCCTCACATCTTTTTTTCGTAAGGTTGGGCACCGAGTGAGGGAGGAGGAAGAGAAGGAAGGAGGGGCGACGAAGGGAGGGAGGATCGTGCGGGAAAGAGTCGTTACACGCTCAAAGGGGGAGACATGATTTTGGCCTTGATTTAAATTTGAATGGTGCTAGTTTTTATCAATGAATGTGATTGTAGTCACACTTTTATATATCATGCCAAATTGGCGCCTTTCATGAATGAGCATCCAATATCCCGCAGCGTTGATTGCTCTCGTGGCCATGCTCATAAATTGATTAAAAAAAATTATAAACTAGATAGAAGAGTTGGGGCAGGATTGGAGTTTCATATTCTATTCTTGGCCGGACCCCAAGTTTTGCACTTGGGGACCCCAAGTCGCTAGATTGAGGCCCTAAGTTTTATATTTGGGGATCCCAAGTCGTTGGATTGGGGCCCCAAATTAGCAACTTCGGGACCCCAATCCAGATACTATTTTCAAAAGTAAATGTTCAAAAGTAAAAGTAAACAAGTTTTGGATTTATTACCCTTTTTAGTTTTAGGATGAAACTGAGGGACCAAAAAAGTTTTTATTTTTTTTATTTTTAAATTTAGATTTATATTTTGAGATGTCTTTGGATACAAGAGTTATACCGGTCAATCCCCGTTAAGGTAGGAGCACCCAATTCTGACATAGTACCCAGAGCCGATAATTTCTACATATGGTTTTCTTTTTAGAACGCACATCCAGATAGACTATAGATGGCTTATCGTTTTGGTCACCAAACAATAATGGCTCTATCACATAATTAGATTTGCGTTCTAAAATGAAAGCCATGTGTAGAAATTATCGGCATTAGGTACACTATCGGAATTAGGTGCTCCTACCTTTTACCCGGCCACAAATCCCGGTCCCTGACCCGCTTTGAATGGTATTTGGCGAGCCACGGTGAGGCATAATTTTTTTGGCGAGTCAAACCCTTCTTGAAGAGCCAGCCAAAAGCAAGATAGCGAGTGGTTCATGTTGCGCAACGGTGCAGATGCTCTGAGGCGGGCCGGAGGAACGTGGAGACGGGGAGTGGGCGGGGATAGGGACTTCGCGGGGCAGGGAGTGGGCGGTGCAGGGACATGGAATCGGCGTGGCTGGGACATGGGGCATTGGGACTAGGTTCGGGCCTAGTTGAAACCCCTTCTTGGTCACAGCAGTAATGGACATTGGATACTAGACTTATCGGTTATAGGTAATCTAGGCAGTTGGTTTGCATCAAATTCATTATGGAATTATATAGTTTTATGTTCGTTCACTACTCTTATTGTTGTCGATCATCGATGAAGCTATATATTGGTTATAGAATTTGACCAATTTTTGGACAAAAAAATTGTAGTAATTTTAATTTTTCTTATTTCTTTTTGAAAAAATGCTCGTTGTTCATTAACCTTATTTCCCTTCGAACAAAAAATATCTCCTTCCCGATAACCCAAATTCTGCTATACTGAAATGCTTGAGTTATCGGTTATAGGTATCTCTACCTTAGAGTATTATGTTTCAAAAAATCACAACAAATTTCATCCAAAGATTGTTAATATCTTATTCGTAATTAAACTACAAAAGAATTTTGAATTTTGAGTTTCAAATTTTATACAAAAATATTGGTGTTAGCAATCATAGATCTAACCATATAGATAGAATCTAAACTTCATAATAGAGTTAACCAAAAAGTCAGCTCAAAGAAGAAAGTTTTAGCAAACTCCTCTTGAACTCCTTTTAAACTCCTTTTAAACTCCTCTTAAACTCATATGGAAATATAAATAGACCAAAAACTAGTTCACGATGAGTTGGGAGACGATTTAAAACAAGCCACTGCCATTATTCTCCACACCTTGCAATGACGTCCACACCTCCTACCAAAGCTCCAAGCTCATGGCCCACAAGTGGACAAGTTATGACACGACACTATTCAACCCAACATAGCTCAAAAGAGAGGTTAAAAGGAGGGCAAAAAGGCAGGTTCCATGGGCTTCTTTTCGGTTAACTCTAATGTATATCTTTCATTCATACATCAAGTTCAAAATATTCTTTTTAGTTGCATTTTAATAATGCATTTTTGCAAAACTGCTCAATTTGGAGAAGGCTCTACACATTTAGGGATTATAGTGTAAATCAAATTAAAGAAAAGTATGTAATTTAGTACCCTAATTGATCAAATTACACTAGATATCCCATTTAACCCTTTAAGGTCCCGATTCAACACTGTTTTCAAAGATTCGTTATAAAATGTTTGATGAAAAATTAAAATGGAGTTGATGTACAAAGCAAAGTTATAAATGTCAATGTGAAGATAATATCTATACGGTTGGATTCATCATATTTATTATTAATATTTTTTAATTAATTTTGCAAGGTTTTCTCTTGAAATTCAATTAAAAATCCAAAATTAACATTAATTTTTTTTTAAATATTGTAATGAAATTGGAATAACATGCACTACAAGAGGGTATGGTTTTCACTATTTGATTCTTCTTATTATGGAAAATCATGTTTCAGGTCTCACTTTTTGAACTAAGAATGAAACTTGACATAAACCACTTTTGCTATTTTTCAAAAACTCTCAATATCTTATCTTGAAGATCCATACCGTACAAATGGTAATCAACTAGCACAAGAATTTTAAAAAAATTGAATGGATGAAAAACATCCAATTGCGTGGTGAAGGGACGCGTCCAGAATCATCCATCGTCCAGATTCTGGACGCAGGCACGTCTAAGGGTTAATGCAGGTGGTACTAAATCCCAAAGCACGCACTATTCTTTCAAATCTCAGAATTAACGAGGGCTAATTTTACATCATAATGATATCTCGTATCACCTTCACTAATTTCCCACGAGTACTATAAACAACCCCAAATTGACCAACAAATCACAAATTCACAAGTGATCCAAGGGGATATCGACCAGTGATTATGTTGATTCGTTTTCAAATTCAAAGTTTGGACATTGAGCACCCCATTGGCGAGATGCACGGACAAAGACATCATACACGAGGCCTGCGAAACATGATTAACGTTCAAGATGAGCGGATACTCTTCACGTACAACTTTCGGTATTCTCATTCATGTATCCTGGGGGCGAACAGAGCTTACAAAAAGCCTACATTACATTCTCACATAATTCCACTATCTGGAGTAGTCCCTCACCTATGCCACGAGAGTTCACTTGCCACGAACTCCCAGCGTGCAATTAATACTTGGGCTTTACAGTACATCTTAGAGGAAAGCACCTTGCAGCGCTCATGCTGCACTCTTGAACTAGAACAAAAGCAATTCTAAGAGGGCAGGCAACTCTCATTCCAAGCTCGGGAACATGGACACTCATGTTCTTCTCCACACAACCCACCGTCATCAGACGATCACCTGCCTCTAGGGGATCTCAAATAGTTTCTTCAATTTCACCACCAGTCTCCATTCGTCGGTGGTGAGGTCGTCCTGCACACATTCAAAGTAAAGATAAGTCCAACTTGATTTCATAGTCATGCCAATGACAAGTTCCCATTCCTGGACTGATCAGATCTGTTCAGCAAGCCAGGACGTTAAGGCTTAATACTCACCCGGTAATTCTCCTTCAGAAGATCGATAGATCGCCTGCTGATGCGACTGACGAACTCATCCTCCATGTCGAAATGACGGCCAAACATCCTCGCGTTTTCCTCGGCATTGGTGCCCACAATCTGTAACACCACCCAATTCTTTACTCAAAAACCCGAACTTCATGACCAATATTTCAGATCATGCAGCCACTCCATAGAATGCTTTCATGCTATTAAAGCTGTTCAGGAACTGGTTCTGGAAGTTGAACCACCAACATACTGTGATCGACTTTATTTGCCTGGTTAAGGATCCTCAAATGTGATCCTGTACACAATCCCATGCATATCAACAAACTCAACAATGGAGCTCCACAACGGTATTACTTGCCTTCATTGCGACTGTCTGCCCCTTCTTAGCAGTATCCACGACCTTGTGATTGATCTCCATTGACGCAATCTTGCCGATGTCAATGCCATCCCTTGAAGGTATACAAAGAGGTGTACCAACCTGCACAAAGGGTCTCCTCCCAGTCAGGAACCCACATGCTACGTGCAAGAGCAACGAGCTTGGACACAGCTCTCCATCTGCAAACAAGGATAGCAATCTCAGGTTTGCCGTGGAGTTGAAGCGTGCAAACTTACCTTTGCAACACCGTCCAGGATTTCCACTCCAACTATGATTGGATCTTTCTTGTTGAAGACGCATTGTGGCATGATTTTCATCACACAAGGAAACACGGCTTCCTCGGAGGCATCCTTCCGCTTCTCTTCTTTGACAGAGTTCATGTATGCTGTAAACTGATCGAACAGGTGGTATATAATATCTGCGGTGAAGATGCGGACGCCCACTTCTTCTGCCAACTCCTTGGCCTCGGTGGTCACCTGAAAAATCCGGTCACGGTTTAAAATTCGGTTGTACTTGTCACAGCAACAACAAACTTCAAGAGGACATCAAATGCAAACAATGAGTCACAAGTCACAGATGTCCAAGTAACGACAATGTACCAAGACCACACGTTGTAATCACACCGATCCTGTGGGATGAGCCATTTCAGTCATTGCAGAGCACGACGTGAATACGCCAGAGCGATTGTTGTTCCGTAGTTTCGGAATAGGCCAGAGCGTGCTGTCTAAGGACGTTCACTCTAGCATTGGCTGCACTATTTTGCAGCCTTAACTTTGAAGCTAGAAACATCCCTCAAAAAGACGAGCATGACCTTTAGGAATGAACAACACACAAAGGAGAGCACAAACAGCCAAGAGGCGGCTCTTGAGGGAGAAGACTGTAAAGACCGAGGCATACCTTCACATCAAAAGCCAGGATAGTTGCAAACTCCTTGCGCTTTCTTTCCAACATGACGCTAGCACGCATGACATCCTTTTTGTGCACTGGACCAATATTAATGACACTGACAGGAATCTTGACAGCCGGGCTCTTCAAGAACTCCAAGAGAGCTTCCAATGACCCAAGCGTGGAGGCTTGCACGCAAACACCTTCACCACTCTTGTCGACTCTGCTAAACACGTTCTTGATATCTGCCATTGCTTCGTCTTTGATGTCATCCAAGTCATCCTCAGGACCAACCACATACAGTTGCGTACCAGCGATCGCATGTTCCAACCCCTGAAATCAACATCCAGGGCAGACGAGTAAGCGTTGTATGTCTGAGTGGTTACCCACGTTGTATGGGTCTAAATCGGGAAACATACAACGGAAATTATCATACAGCATATTGCCAGCAAACATCTAGAAGTGCGACGTTCAAGTAAGCAGTGCCTGCAAATATGTACGAAGTACCGACTATAATGTCCCCAACCACGATGCTTTCCTTACAATTTGACTGAAGGAAGGAAACATCCTATTCCAACTTAGTTACATGTCACCACTTCCCTACAGCCAAAACTATGCTTACTTGTGCTGTGATCTTGATGCCCTGGGCTGCCTTCAATTCTTTGTGATGTTGGTATGAGCCCTGTAACATATCCCAAGTTAGCAAATACACAGACAAACCCGTGATGTGACAAACACCAGATATTGAAGGCTGCTAGGTCCCACAACATCCCAGCAAATCCATCTACAAAATAACAAAACCTAACTATCCACAACGCCGACCTAAACGCATGCAGCCTGACATCTAGAATAATTGATACCACATCGAGATTAAAAAAAAAACCGCCTCAAGGCACATGCTAACTAGAAATTTAGCCTCAGTTCCACCGAGGGATTGCTGGAAAGCAGAATGGAGCTCTAACCTTCACACGAAGCTCTTTCATAGGATGTGGAGTCAATAAGGCTCGGATATTCGTTACAATAGGACCCTGAGCACACAGGACAACAAACAGAGCAAGATGAGAGGCCGCTGAACTCACACAAAACATACCCACCGTAGGCCAGTAAACTTCGCGCAGCATCCTATGAAGACTGTGAACACAAATGGTTCACAAGACAAAAAAAATTCCATATGAATGCATTCGTCTCTGGACCCTGCTGCTCAATTGACGAAAATGTATGCGAGAACCAGTAACACGTCTCCAGTATAACTAGGTATTTGACCGATATGACAAACCTGCATGCCGCAGACAACTATTTGATCGCCTTCATGGAGTACACCATTCACCAACACCACATCAATAGTTGTTCCCAAACCTTCCACAACCTTGACCTCCAGAACTGTCGCCTGCATACCACAGGCACCCCTCCAAATGAATATGGAAGACAACCAAAACAACTACCAGAACGTACAAGAGCAAATAATATGAAATGGCTACCTATTGACCACCCAGCACTTATACACCCAGGACGAGAAGCCCATGAGAAAACCCTGACAAGCCTGGTGCGAAAGAAATGAAATTCCTTGAAAAGAGCACGTGCTCTCCGAAGAGGACTGCCGATGGAGTAAAAGGGACCATGCCAGTCAACCTCACTTCCTTGCCCGAGGGACGAGTTTGTCTCTAAACTGGCATCTATAATGTATTCATGCATATCTATCTTAGAGATACACTCTAAAGCTTCACTCACCTGTACTTCGCTGATGTACATCAACTTATCCTCCATCAACTTCTGTGTCAACTGCACCAACAGCATCAAGATATCTGGGACACCCTCCCCACTGCAACACAGCGATGTTAGAAGACAAAACAGACCTCGCACTAAGCTGGACCTGCATCGTAAGACTGTACTCCAAGATTTCAAGGACGCACCTTATAGCCGAAGTGGGGATGATACTAATGACTTTCCGTAGTTCCTTATTCTTGTAGTACAGCTCAGAGTTCAATCCCTGCTCTTTCAGTTGTGTACAAATCTGACAACAGATAAGCATCCACAAGTCAGCGAAAATCCTCAGGGCCAGCTGAAGTTTGCCGTCATTGTTAAACTCTGGCTCTCTCATCGAAATTAGAGACGCGTGCCAGGGACCACTAGGAGGAATGATAACATTATTACTCTCCCCTTCAAAAAATATGTAAATGCAAAGATTTCGCAAATACAGGCCAAACTTCATGACCATCCCAAAACCATCTTCAATCAAGCAGACAAACCTCCCTTATCGAGTAAACAAAAGAAACAAAAACAAAGAGAAAACAAAAAAGCATCTGCCCGACACCTACTAAGATTCACACTAACATCTGCCCGACACCTACTATAGATTTCACTTACTTGCGAAACTCGCTGTTCAAATTCTCCCATCACATCCTTGGACTGCATTTTGAAAGCATTCCTAATGGGTGCATTGGGGCAAGTCTTCCACCCATACAATCTGTCCACCTGTTGATGAAAAAGACCATAAAGTCACTTGTGGATCTTGCAAAGCCAGACTAGACCAAAACGAGCAATATCAACGAAGGCAGAAACAGCAGATGAAGCTCTGTGGGTTTACGAGGCTTCGGTAGCGATACTGAACGTCTAATATACAGAGAATACAAGGCGACTACTAGCAACTGCAACCGTATCACAGGACTCCAAATCGTACCTTGTTCAAGGCAATCACAAATGGGGTACGCCGGCCTTTCAGAAGATTAAGGGACTCAATAGTTTGGGGCTCCAAGCCGTGCATGATGTCGATAACGAGGATGGCAATATCACAGAGACTCGAGCCCCGGGCCCTCAGATTCGTAAAAGACTCGTGGCCTGGAGTATCTATGACAAGGAGACCAGGAACCCTCAATTTGGCATCTGATTTCAGCTCTTTGGTCCTCTCCTTAATGTTCTCCATCGGGAAATATGTAGCTCCTATTTGCTGTGTGATACCACCAGCTTCTCCCTCTTGTACGTTTGTTCGCCGAATACAGTCAAGGAGCTTGGTCTTACCTGCATCAGTTCACAATAAAAACCTAATTATTTTGCAATATGCCTGCTAGTGCTTCCCGTCCCATCCCAAAAGAGTGAATAGGAAAACATAACACGCCAGATCCCCTGAGCTCGTGGAATTGAATATGAAAACTGGAGGCAAGTACAACTCATGACTTGACTCAGTGAAGAGGAAAGGCATCCCTGGCCACAATCGAAAACTTGGAAGGAAACAACAACAGAAACTAGAACACTAGAAAAAACACACGCATAATAGAGCCTCTCATTCACAGCACTCCGCTCATTTGCCGTTCAAAAAACACCTGCCCATATGTACTGGTCGGGCCAAACACTCCATACCTGTATCCACGTGTCCCAATATACAACAAATCGGTGACCTCAGATCCTCTGCACTTCTCTTCTTCAGAGCCTCTTCCCTTCGTCTTTCTCTGCTCAACTTTGCCTGCTGAAGTTTATTCGCATCCACATCGTTCTCCTCGCTATCTTCATCCTCATCGTCCTCATCCTCATCATCTTCTTCATCCTCATCCTCATTCTCAACAACCTTGTGCTGTGATCTTGAAGGAGGGGCAGGCTTCTTCTTTGGAGAAGAAGGTTTGGTAACAGCTGGAGGGGCGCTTGGAGGCGGAACTGTAACCTGTCCGGCTTTAACCGGGCCATCGTCAGCTTCTTCTTCAGCGAATGCACTCTTGATTGCAGGAAGGTTTACTTCTTCGAAGCTCTTGGCATCCCAGTCCTCTTCTTCTTCCTCTTCCTCTACCTGAACAAAATGAAGTGCCAGATCTCTTTCAACACAAGGACCCAAGGCCAACATAATCACAGGGTTACTCAAAGCCTCAGATTGTCCACCGCCACTCATCTTCCAAGGGCAGGTATCCTAAGCTAGCAATGAGTTACACAGCCGTAAACAAGTTACACATGGTAAACCCCTCCTCTTGCATCCCCGCATGAAGATCTTGAATCGACTCGAAAAGCATACAAACACACTGCGTAACTAATACACCCTCCTTCCATGCACACCAATTTGCACAACGCTAGATTACCTCTACTGGAGCTGCTGGTTCAGGTTCAGGTTCAGGTTCCGGCTCTGGCTCCGGCTCTGCCTCTGGTTCTGGCTCCGGAACTCGCAGTTCTGCCATCTCGGCTTCTACAGGAACGACAGGAGCGGCTTCAACTGCTTGTCCTGCTCCAGGTGGCTTGCGCTTCTTCTTGGTTTCGTACTTTGGTTTCCTGGGAGTAGATATCTCCTCTCCTGTCGGGCTGTCTTGGTCTGTGGAGATCCCAAACTGCTCACGCATGATGGCCAATCGTTTAGCCTCCTCCTTCTTCTTTCCCGTCAGCAACTTTCCATCCTTCTTCTTCTGCAACAGCTTCTCCTTCTCACGTTCCTTACGCCTACGCTTGGCTTCTTCTTTCTGTCGCTCTAACTCTTCCAGCCTTTGCTGCTCTTCCTCCTCTTTGCGACGTTTCTCCTCTTCCTCTGAAAGGTATCAAGATATCAACACTTCTGAATCTCCAGCACGTTCAGAATAAAAACCAAAGCAGGACTTCATCCTTCTGACTCAGTGCTGAACTCAGAAATCATCTCATTTGATCTCATCAAGAAGACTTCAAGCGTAGGCGTTTATCACCACGTGTACTGTAACTTAGGTCAGTGAAAGTGGGAATTTTAGCCTCTCTAGCAAAACGGCTTTCTTCATGGAAAATGACTTTCACTATTCTTCATGTCCAAGGCTGACTTTTACTTTTCTACTGTAGAATGACGTCGTATATCTTGGGTTGAAACGGCGTTTTGAACGGACACAAGCATCTGTCAGAAAGGATCCGTACCTTGGATTCTCTTCTCCTCCGCTTCTTTCATCCGAGCTAGCCGCTCTTGCATCTCTCGCACATGCTTTGGTACTTTCTTGTCAGAAGCCTTGCCTTTGGTTTCCTCTAATTTGACTGGAGCTTTCTTCTCCTCAACAATGATTTCCTCTGCAGGTTTATCAGCTGCATTGCAAACAAGTTAACGACAACAAATGATGTGTTCCCTAGGCCCCCAACACAGAACGCACCGGTGCAACAGAGCTACCCAAGCGAGAAGTAGAAGCCCCAAATGCAGATGCAATCAGTCACGCATGCAAGAGATAAAGCCATTTCGACCTTGAACCAAGTGATCTTGAGTTCTCCAATTACCTGCTCCAGCCTTTGCTGCCTTTTCCTTCTCCTTCTTTTTCTTCTTCTTCTTCGACGCTGCTGATTCTGTAACCTCTTCTCCATCAGGAAGAACGGTTCCGGCAGCCAAAGACTTTTCCAGGGGCGCCAGTTCCTCTGCTGCAATTGGCGCAGGTGACACAGAAGCAGGGACAACAGCCTCAGCAGGAGGGGCAGATCTGCTTGGGCCTTCTAATTCTGCAAGAATGGCATCAAGATCTTCTTCTTCTTGAATGGTTCGACCACTCTTTTTCCCCTTCTTCTTTTGTTTGCCTTTCGGCTCCGGAAGAACTGCAACTGGTGCTGCAGCTGCGCCAAAAATAACGAACAACACAATGTCGCCAAAGAAAAATGAGATTCCAAACCAAGAATATGGCACAAAAGCTCAAAGCATCAATAAAAAAACGCCCATGGCCATGAGAATCATCTATCAGCCTGTGCTGCACGGCACAAACTTGAAACAAAGTTAGAGGCCATGAGAAACTGGAAGCCTGTAGCACCATAAGCTAGTTTTGCGACACGAAATTTCAGCATCCATCTAGCAACTAGTTCCTTGCCCAACCTCTTCAGAATTGTGCTAGTGCGCCAGAACTCCAGAATTGGTGATCCGGTCTCATAACCTGAACATAAATGAGCAGTTACCTTCAGTTATCTTGTGTCCTTCAAGCTCTTCAATAAGAGCATCAATGCCCTCATCGTCTTTTGAGGCCCTCTTGCCCTTCTTCCCCTTCTTCCCTTTCTTTTTGCCTGCAAACATGAGAGTCTCCTCTTCCTCAGATGCATCCTTTTCTGCCTCGTCAAGAGAAGGCATGACCGGACCTACCGACTCCACTTCGTTGTCAGACATATCCTCGTCCAGCAGACTAAATGCCGCCTTCTTTGCTCCCCCTCGCTTCTTATTATTCTTCTTCTTAGCGGCGGAGAAGTCCAAAGTTTCTTCGGCTTCGGCTTCGGCATCAGGATCCAATACAGGATAATCGTCTGTTGAAGGCTTCTTGTCCTTCTTCCCCTTCTTGCCTTTCTTTTTGCCAGCAAACATGAGGGTCTCCTCATCCTCAGCTTCATCCTTTTCTGCCTCATCGACCATAATTGTTGAAACAACTTCACTGTCGGACATATCTTCATCTAACAAATCAAATGCCCCTTTCTTTGCTCCCCCTTTCTTCTTATTGTTGTTCTTCTTAGCAGGAGGCAAGTTTATGGCTTCTTCGGCTTCCGCTTCGGCATCAGGGTCCAAAACGGGATAATCGTCTTCTGTTGTGGGTTTCTTGTCCTTCTTCCCCTTCTTCCCCTTCTTTTTCCCCGCAAACATTACAGATTCCTCTCCCTCCACTTCATCCTTATCTGCTTCATCAAGAGGAGCAGGCACGGCCGGGCTTATTTCACTGTCGGACACTTCCTCGTCTAACAGATCAAACGCCCCTTTCTTTGCTCCCCCTTTCTTCTTATTGTTCTTCTTCTTCGCGGCTGATGTATCCATTTCTTCATCAGCGATAGCCTCGGCTATTCCCACAGAAGGGGTTTCATCCAGTTCATCCTCGTCGTCATACGCTCGACCACCCTTCTTCCCCTTCTTCTTTTGCTTTCTGTGACATACACGAATCAGTCCTTCAAATCAAACCTTCGAGGGCCAACCCCCAAAAAAAATGAGGATCAGCCCAGATTGAGCCAACTAACCCTCGGCTACCGAACTGTACTCTAAACCTCGCAGAACCTTCACCTCCAACTAGACTCGCAAACGATGCGCATCAATTGGACATTCACAAGGAATTGATAAGTGATGCACGAAACTTCATCGTTAATATATTCTACTCGTCTGCATCAGGTCTTGCGATTACAAGGCCAATTGCTTTGAATCGAGCGATGTCAACGACTTCAAGGTGCTTCTTGCTTATGCGGGCCATATTAAAAATGCAATGAAATCTGTACGCACGCAAATGATACAAGTCCAATGACTACACACTCGTGATCTGCCTCCACGACGATTAATATATGATGCACGGAACTTCGTCGTTATTACATGATACTCAGCTACATCAAATTCTGCAATGTAGGCGCGATTTACGAGAGCAATTACTTTGAATCGGCTAACCACTTCAATTTCACTTCTGCCGGCCATGTTATAATCTGTACGCAAGTACTACAAGTCCAATAACATCGCACTCGCGATCAGCGTTGCAAGTTCCTTCTACGTCGCGGAATGGAGATGCATTACCAAAACTGATGCATTGCCGGCCATCTCAGCCGGCAATGAAAAGCTCATGTACTACAGCACCTCGAGCCGTAGTGATTTCAGACCTCAAACCAAACCCTGATTACAGAGCATCGAAGAAAGAAAAAAAAAACTCCCTGCGTGAATTCAAAGAAAGAAGCTCACAAATAAGAATGTTACCTTTTCTGCAATCCGTTGACGCGGGACTCGTCTTCCAGCTCCTTCTCAAGCGCCCGAGGATCCGATTTCCCGACACGCGACATGGTCGCCGGGGTCGTCCGCAAATCAGAGAGGGCGAAGTTAAGCTGCCATACAGATTCAAAACATGCGAGGAACTCAAAATTAAAAGACGACGAGGGAGCGCACCGAGCGCAGCAGCGAGAGAGGGACACAGAAAGGGAGGGACACAGTGAGGGAGAGAGTGGAGAACTCGACAGTAGCACTGGGTTACTGGTGCCGAGACCAGCAAGCTGAGCGAGACGGAGCAGACCTAGTCCGCGAACGGAGCAAGAGAGAGATCCCCAAACCCTAAAAATCACCGAGCTGATTCCACCCGGAAACCGACATTCGGGCGGAGCCCCGTTATTCATCCGTTGGATGGATGATTACTTGCCTTCTCGGTCACTCAGATAGATAGGAAGGCGGCTTTCCATTGAGCATGATCTGCACCTTCCGAAACTGAACCTTCCAATCCTTTCCGTTTGTGCCACATTCAGAATGATTGAGAGGTTCAACTGGGGTTCTGCTCTCCTGGTGAGTCAAACTTGAAATGTTGATTAGAGCATTCCCACCCATGCATGCTAGGACTAACCCTCTCAAATTATTCATCTACATGTGAAGGGCCCTTGCACTCACACTCCCCCACCCTTGCACGCCCTTCACGTATCAAAAGTGCGCATCAAATAGTCAATGGACCAATCACAAGTAGAATGAGAGGAATAATCATCGAATAGTCAACTCAATAGTGATTTCAAGGCCCAATTTCTAACACGCTAGAATCCGGAGTCAAGAAGCATTTTGAAAGGCCCCTTGAAACTTTTCATCCACTTCTTGAGGTCAGAGACCCTCTGAGGCCATGGGTGGCCATGCTCTCAACTCTGAGAGCTCAAAATTGTTGAAGTTCCCAAGAATTTGTCCCGTTGAAGATTTGCACCCACGGCTTAAAAATGTGACATGTGGAGGGTTCCTCAACGTTCCATGTTAAACCCCATGTAGCTTGGAAGTTCAAGGGTGAAAAATCCTCATTAATCAGAGTTTTTGATATGAATTTTTTTCGTTATCAATCTTTTCGATTTGAACTTTCACGTCTCCAATGGAAAACTACTTGAACTCTAGTCCTTTTTCAAAGCCGGCATGAATGGAGTGTGTGATTGATCCACCTATGGTACAATGTTCACCAAACAAGGGACAAATGGTGCATGATTACTTCTCCGTCTCAAGATTAGACACTATAGTAATCAATAACCATTAACCAAATTGCCAAAATAACCAAGAGTTTGATTATTGAGTAATCAAGAAAGAATAGGTTTAGGGTTTAGGCTTGGGTTAGTGGTTGTACCATACCTTCCAAGCAACTTTGTCACGTTTCCAACAAACATTTAATATTTTTCAAAAAGTTGTGTTCGTTGGCCATTTTTACAGTTTTGTTAAATTTTATTTTTTTTGAAAAACATGATATTGTATTTTTGTCATTCATCCAAATGGTTCTTGTAAGTTAGAACCGGTATATGAATCACTTCACTTGCTAGATCAAATTGATCAAGTGTTGTAAAGTCTTGTGCATTATACAAAATTCAAGACACTAGTGCCAACAATGAATGTGGGATATGTAGAATTCACTTCTTGTTCTCTCTTAATCACCGGTTAAACTCCCGTTTACAAAAATTCCATATCATTTGGGAGTGACTTGGAATGAATCTGATTACAAAGTCATCTCTTCCTTCCCCAACAATTCACACTTGCCTGTCCAACTAATATTAACCCCTAAATGTCACAACGTTTAGAAAGTGAACGACTAACATATTCAAACCCTTCTCACGTCTCATCAATGCTTGAATAAAAAATCATCCAATTTTTTGGAGATTCTTCACCAAGTTGTTGTCCTATCTAACGGTTGGATTTAGTAATACTTGATTACATATTTTTCTAAAATTACAAATGTAGAAGTATGTCAAGTTGTTGACCAAGCCAAAATTGCATTGATTGTAGTTCAAAAGTGGCCTTGCAAAAATGAGGTTATAGATTTAAGAAACGCAAATTTTTTAAAGAATCATCACGTTTAAGAGTACCTCATTCCAAATTCATTCCAACAAAGTTTACTCAAAAAATATTGAAATTTAGTTTGTAATCGAATTTAGAAGGAATTTTTAATTCGAACTTTCAAATTTTATAATTAAATATTGGTGATAGTATTAGTGAATCAAACCATACGGATGGAATCTAAAATTCAAAATCTGAAACTTTCATCTGTAAATCAGTTCCAAAATATTCTTCTAAATAGTAGTTTATGATGATTTTTTTCAAATTGTAAATTTGAAAGACACCTTGAACACCCAATTCCCTAATTTTGCACTTGGCCAAGTGCACTCATTTCATGAGCAAATTTGGCTTTTAAAAAATTTGTTTGAAAAAATCTGTAAAAGATAGGGATTTTTGTCTTTCTACAATCTCTTCATTGTAAAGAAACAATTATTTATTTTATTTTCTATCCTTATCTTTATCTTTATTCTTTTCTTTTTCTTTTATTTGTTTTTTTCCTTGTCTTCTTTCTTGTCTTCCTCTTGTCTTCCTTCTTTTTTTTTCTTCTAGTCTTCCACTTGTCTTCCTTTTTCTTCTTTACGTTGCCATTTTTGGTGTTTAAATGATAATTTTTAAAAATAAAATAAAAATCAGGGAGCAGGTTGAATCCATTACAGGTCCGGAACAAAAAAAAAATGTTTTTTTTTTTTTTTTTTTTTTTTTTTTCCGGTTTTTCCGGGCAGGGAGGGTCCGCGCGCGCGGACCCTACTCTTATTTTGACCCTCCCTCCCTCACTCCCCCCCTCTCCCCTATATAAAGCCTCTCTCACTCTCCCTCCCTCACACTCTCCTTCCTCCCCTTCTCCTCTCTTGTCCTTCTCCCTCTCTTCCTTCTCCCTCTCTTCCTTCTCCCTTCTCCTCAATATAAAGGAAGAAGAGAGAGGAGGAAAGACGAGTGAGGGAGGGAGAATGAGGGAGGGTTTATAAAGGGGAGAGGGGAAAAAAAGAGTAGGGTCCGCGCGCGCGGACCCTCCTAGCCCAGAAAAATTGGTTTAGGGGTAAACCCTCCTAGCCCGGAAAAAGTTTTTTTTGTTTTTTTTTTTTTCGTTTTTTTTTCTTCTTCCGGGCCCGTATTGGATTCAGCCTGCTCCCTGATTTATTTTTTATTTATTTTTAAATTATCGTTTAAACTCCCAAAATGGCAAGGTGAAGAAAGAAAAAGGAAGACTAGTGGAAGACTAGAAGGAAAAGAAGAAAGAAGACAAGAAAAAAGACAAGAAAAAAGAAGAAGAAAAAAGATAAAAAAAGATAAAATAAAAGATAAAGATAAGGATGAGAAATAAATTAAATAATTGTTTCTTTAGAGCGTAAAGGATTGGAAAAAGACAAAAATCCCTGTTTTTAAGAGATTTTTTCAAACAATTTTTTTAATGCGCTTGGGGGCCAAGTGCATGATTATATGGCCACGTGCAAAATTAGCGAATTGGGTGTTCTTGATACATTTAGGGATAAAGATATGTGAAAATGGTAATATTTCAACATTTCGACTATTTCAAAAACAATTAATATGAAATTTGGCAAAAAATACTAATAATTTTCAAAAAAGAAATCTTGGCTTTTTTGAATTATTTCACTAGTAGAAATCTTGTCTTATGTGACAAGTCTTTAGTGACTAAATGTCCGGAAAGACAAGTCCATAATGACGCAAAGACCACATTGTGTCAATATGGACTTGTCTTTCCGGACATTGAGTCATTAAAGACTTGTCACATAAGACAAGATTTCTACTAGTGTTTAAAGACAAAGTTGTTTGGAAGGTACGAAATTTCTTGTTGGGCGTTGTTGTGGAATTGATGCTCGCAAACCCAATTCACGTGACCTTGTTCTCTAATATTTGCACACTACAAGGAGAAGGTGTCGCTTTTCACTCTTTCTGTAAGTCAAACGGCGCCACTTCGCACTCACCAATTTTTTGGTTGGACTTGGTGAGTGCGATTTGTCACGTAGGACACACGGTAGGACAAGCATGTACAGTTAAAAAGCGACAGTGATCCTCCAGAGTGAGAAACGACGCCTCTGCTTGCAGTGGCAGAAGTGTTTGGGTACATAAGCTGAAAGTGAGCCATTTTAGGGCGGCTTCACACTATGGCCGAAGGTCGAGAGGCCGTCGGTTTCCACCAATCAAATTGCAAGAAACCATGGTTTCGGCCTCTCAACCCTTCACACTAGAGGCCAAAGTCCAAAGGCCGTGGACCTCCAAAATGCTTACATGGCAACACTTTTTGACCAAGGTGACGGTCTCTCGAGAGGAAGTTGACTTTGGGTCCTACATTTTGCAAGACCCGTCACTATGGTCGAGAGGCCGTCGATTTCTTTTCATAAAAAATGAAAACTATATTTAATTGCTATTTTCAGTAGATTTCTTTGGACTCTCAACAAAGTTTGGACTCTCAATCCCACGGCCTCTCGACTTGGACGGCCATAGTGTGAAGCGGCCCTTAGACAGCTTAGAAGCGGACCTTGTTCCCCGCTGCATGGACTGCGCGCTACAGTTGCAAAGCTCATGTCTAAAATTAAAAGTGGACTGGGTTGTGAGGAGGATAGTCTTGCCGGCTCTGCTCACTTCAGCTATGAAACAATATCAACATTCGAGCCTTGGAGAAATTAAACAAAGAAGTTCTTACAATGAAGTGTTTACCTAAAGGATCAAAGTGGCCAACGTGGGTTTGAGACCGGCTCTATGACTTCACATTTTTAAATTGTTTTTTGAGATTTTTTACGGTAACTTCTATAATATGTGCTCAGCATAATAAGTTTTATTTTATGATATTTTAATAAGTATTGTTGTCAGAGACACAAGAATTAGAGTTAACCCCTTAACGTACCAGGGTGTCCCTGGAATTGACAATTTGAGAAAAAACATTATAAACTACCATTTAGAAGAATATTCTGGAATTGATATACATATGAAAGTTCTAGATCTTGAATTTTAGATTCCATCCGTACGGTTCGATTCACTAATACAATCACCAATATTTAATTATAAAATTTGAAAGTTAAAATTAAAAATTCCTTCTAAATTCGATTACAAACTAAATTTCAATATTTTTTGAGTAATTTTTTTTGGAATGAGTTTGAAATGAGATACTCTTAAGTGTGGTGATACTTTGAAATTTTTGTGTTTCTTAAATTTATGACCTCATTTTTCACGATTCCACTTTGAACTAGAGTCAATGCAATTTTGGCTTGGTCAACGACTTGACATACTTCTACATTTGCAATTTTAGAAAAATATGTACTCTAGTATGACTAAATCCAGCCATTAGATAGGACAACAACTTGGTGAAGAATCTCCAAAAAATTGGATGAGTTTCATCCAAGCGTTGATGAGAACGTGAGAAGGCTTTGAAATCATTCGTCGTCCAGTTTCTGGACGCTGTGACGTTTAGGGGTTAAAGAACAAGAAGTACAAAAGTAAACAAGAATTGCTCTCAAGAATAGAGTTAACCGAAAAGTCAGCTCAAAAAGGAAGGTTTTAGCAAACTCCTCTTGAACTCCTCTTGTACTCATATTGAAATATAAATAGACCAAAAACTAGTTCATGATGAATTAAGAGACAATCTAAAGCAAGCCACTGTCATTATTCTCCACACCTCACAATGACTCCCACACCTTCTACCAAAGCTCCAAACCCATGCTCACAAGGGGACAAGTTAGGACACGACACTATTCGACCCAAGTATAGCTCAAAAAGGAGGTTAAAAGTAAAGCAAAAAGGGAGGTTAGATGGCCTTCTTTTCAACTAACTCAAATGAATGAATTAATTCTCTTGTAAATGAATGAGTTTTTTATGTTTTTGTAAATGAATATATATATATATATATATATATAATTACTTTTTCTGCAAAGTAAATTAATAGATTTTTGTTTTGAAGAATCTTGACAAAGGTAGGAAGATATGACACCTAGATATATGAGTTAACCGAAATTAGAACAAGTAGTCTCACCTTCAAAATATATGGTAACCAGAGTCTATGTTGTCTTTGAGTGTAACTGAAATTAAATCAAATAATGAATTCAACACCTTCTACTTTCTTTTTAAACATGAGCTTCACAAGCCACTCCAAGTTGTCAGAGCCACCTAATCAAACCAACCACCTAGTTATATCTTAAGCATGACACATGCCTTGCCATTATCTCGAATTGAACGTGGGCGAGCACCTCCAAGCCTTGGCTCTTTGTTAGACTCAATTTGGCTACCTTTGTGATGATAAAACTAGTTTAGCCTCCTTTTCTTTTTTGGATTCTTTGGAAACCATGCCAATTTACTTGACTACCTTAAAAACCACTCAGACTCATCTTACCTAACATGTATTCTCTCTAATTTTCGGTTAACTCTATTGTCCAAGTCACCAATCACAACAAAGGTTAAGGGCATGCTCTAGTTCTTGATGTATGCGTTACATAGTACTCCCTTCATCCTACAAGAAAACCATGATATCGACTTAACTTTTGTCCCAAAATTAAACTATGATTTTCAATTGTACTCATTCACCGCCAACAATTAAGCTTCACGCGCACTTGACGACAAGTGTTTTAGGGCATTGCAAATAATGTTGGTAGCTAAATCCCCGGATTTTGATCATGTTGATAATGGATTATATTGTCATGAATTTTGATCATGTATACAGATAAATAGAAACTCCGACCCTTTATCAAGGCCGGCGTGAATAATGTGTCCGTTCATAATATCAATAACCCGGTGCCCACTGAACAAGGGGACATTGGGACGATACGATCATGTATACACTTTCTAACAGTCAACGTACTTTCTCTACACTCACTTAATCCATAGATTTGTATCACAGTCAACATGCTCCCTCTATAATCATGACGGATTTCAGTGCATTATGATCACAAAGTCTACCCCTCTTTAGTGAAGGGCCAGTTAGCAGCACTTCCCAAAACAGACTCTTTGTGAAGGGCCAGAATTTCTCTCAAACAGAAAGCGATAATGCTCATCATGATTTGGCTTTTATGTGACAATGAAATATCATGCACCAAATACCAGACATACGCACTTCATCAGAAGTTTGTTTCTCTTGTCCTTGCTTGGTTGTTACTTTTTGCAGTGGCCAAAAGAAAAAAAACAAAACAAAACGAAAGTAGTTAGTTTCTCAACAGCTTCTGTGGGTATGCCATATTCTATTGGATGGATACTCGAAAAAATACAATATTAAGAATCTTGGCATTCTATTATTTAAAAAAAAAATTCACCTTGGTGTCAAGTATTCATTAACTCCTATAAGTCCAAAGGGTATTGGACAAGACACAGATATGTTACAATATGTCTCTTACATATATGTTTCATGAAGTATGGTTCAATAAACAAAGCATAGGGCATTATTTCTACAAATTATTCAGATGGTCAAACTTCCAAAAATAACTCTAGATTTTTTTAATGAATTTAAAAGAATCAACCTTTGAAAATTTGTATAAATTATAATTTTCACTTTTAGAGTTTAAGTTTTAGCAGGATTAGTTAAATTTTATTTATCTATTGTAAACTTCAAAAAATAAATTATGAAGGGAACAACATTACTTTCCCCAAATAGCAAACTTTATAACACTAAAACAATGTTGAGGTATCCACTTTGAAAATTCTCTCGGATGGAGTTTAACTTGGATTGACATGATTCAAATTGCGTTGGAAAGCAGAATTGATGTAGTATTTTAAACCATGTTTTATTTTTTCAATTTTTTTTGAATTTCGGGTAGTCTTTTAGATTCAGGCAATAACTGCTCTTACTTTTACTTTTATTTTGAGATGTTTAATTAAAGTTCAGACGGCCCAAAGAAGAGGTAGAGTGACCCCTCATTCATATCAAAGGTAAAAAAAACAAAAGCCTGCCTTTAATATTTGGACGTGGTGGGACTAATGTGGGTCCTAGACCCCAATTTTAGAATTATATTTTCCCAAAAAAGCACCAAAAAAACTAGAAGAAAGAAAAAAAGAAAAAGAAAAAGAAAAAGTACGAATGAGGGGTCATGGCCCATTCACACCAAGAAGCTGCAACACTTGTGTTGCGTTCCTGGAATGCTAGAAGGTAAAATTTGAAAATAATGTACAATTTCTTGCAGTGTTAAAGTCTTGACTCTTCTTGCTTTCGGCCAACGCATGTGCGTTGGTAGAGCGCAAATTTCTCGCGGCACCTAAAATGCGTTGCAATAGTTTCTTGCATGCGTTAGGTAAAAAAAACAAGCACCTACATAGTTACAAGAAGCTCTAACCGAAGAAAACAAGTGAACGACGAGAATGCATTTCAGTGGAATCATGGATGAAATATATTTTCTACAGTGATATTTAGCCCAGAAAACAAATGTCCTTGCAATGCCTCTTTCCTTCGGTCAGAGCCAATAAATTTTCTATTTGTAATTTATGAATTTATAAATTTTTGAGACTTCACTCAACGGTGGGAGAGGCACCGTTGAGTTTCGTAGTGTAGTTTTCAATTGTGATGTGGGAGACCACAGTAGAGAAATTTTCTCCTATGGAGGAATCACAATTAAGTGTTTTTCTCCATGTGTGGCCTCCGGTTGAAATCAATCTCAACCGAGAATAACCTCAAATCTCAACTGAACGGCCCCCTTAAAGCTACCAAAAACTTAAGACACCACGGGCCTTGGCTTGGTGGTTAGGGCTCATGGCCCCCAATGAGGAGGTTGTGGGTTCTACTCCCCATGCCGGCATGGTGCTCACCACCATAGTCCACCCAACTATGGTCGGGGGTCCTTGAACCTTGTTGTATGGGTACCTCAAAGTCCTTTGGAGGGATACCATGTCCGGTATCTTCAAGGCACTAGTGGCTAGCTACACTAAATAGGTAGATTAGTGTTAGATAATTATAAAATTTGAAAATATCATAGATTTTTACTCTCGACAAAAAAAATTACCAAAGACATTGATTCCAATACTATTGAAAGATCCCAATCTTGACCAATATAACGGGTAAAAAAATTGGTCAATAGTAGAAACTTACAACATGTTTATGTAAATTAGTGTATCTAACACTAATCTACTTATTTAGTGTAGCTAGTAGCATAGTGTGTCACTACAGTGTCCATCCTCGAAAGGGGAGAGTAGTATTGTTCCAATTTCCCCTTGTCCGGTGGGCATCGGGTCATTAGCATTACGAACAGACACTTCATTCACGCTGGCCCCTTGCTAAAAAGGGACCGGAGTTTCTATCTATCTACCAAAAACTTACTCAAGGAACGTAGATTCTAGATTCTCGCCCGCACTCACTTTTGGGTGACTAGTGTGAATGGGCCATGAATCCACCCTTCTTCTTCTTCTTCTTCTTCTTCTCGATCTTCTTCTTGTTGTTATAAGGTCGAGGCTTCAGTTGTTCCGTGCCTTCCGTGTCCAGGTGCAGTGGCTCGGGCCATCCCCACGGAGGGAGGCATTGATGCTTCCTCGCCATTGCTGTGCTGTGCAGGCACGATCGTCGCCAGTATCCATGATTTGCAGGCCCTCATCGCGCCTCTCTTCTTCTTCTTCGTCTTCTTCTGTCGTTTCGGTCTCTGGCTCTCACTCGGCGTTCGTTGTCGCAGCAGCAGTTTCAGTTCCCGTCGTGTCAGCCCTGCACCACCGTGGTCACGCCATCGCCATGGGGTTGCACGACGACGGGCACGTTGCCATGGGGCGGCGCCTGGGGTCGCCCGTGGTGCGCGACACCCTGGACCTGGCCGCGGAGCTTTGCAAGCATTTCTACACTCAGGGCTGGGTGTCCGGCACCGGCGGCAGTATCACCTTGAAGGTGCTTGAACCCGCTGTGGAGGTCCAGGACCGCCTCATTGTCATGGCCCCTTCCGGTATTGTCCTGTCTTGTAATTCGTGTCCTCCATTGTTCCTGATCGGAGCTTGCAATAATTTGTCTCCGAGATGATAGATAGGGACAATTTAACACTTAAAGGACCAAGGATCAATCAATCATATTGTGAAAAATCAATAGGACCAGATTTTATATCTATGGAATCGGATCATAATTATTTTTGTTAATGTGTACAATTGTTGATGCGCTTGCAGGTGTGCAGAAGGAAAGGATGTTGCCGGGTGATATGTACGTGCTGAGTGGCGACGGCTCTGTGCTATCAGCTCCCACTGCTAAGGGACCGCCACACAAGCCTCCCAAGTGTTCAGAGTGCTGCCCTCTCTTCCTCAAGGTGCTTGCCTCAGGCTCTTTTAGTTGAATAAATTCAAGTAACTATTGACAGAAATAGAATTCGGTGCACACTAGGCTTGAAATTATGTCCCTTGATTAAAATAATATTAGTAATATCCCAAGCAGTGGCAGATATGCTTTATGTATTTATGTCTAGATTAAGGCAACTATTTTACCTTGGTTGCAGTGTGAATGCTTGGATAGCTGCTTGACATAATTTATTGTCGCATGTGCATCAGATTTCAGAAGAGAATTGTCAGTTTTATTGGGAAGGAATGTATGTTATGGAGGTTGAGAGGAGTAAGGTGGTTTATTATGTCGGTGATTTATGTGGTTTTTTTTTGCCGTGGGTGCAGGCTTACCAAATGCGGAATGCTGGGGCTGTAATCCACAGTCATGGATTAGAGTCATGCCTTGCTACCATGATGAATCCCTCGGCTACAGAGTTTCGGGTATGCTTAAATTCTATTTTATTCTTCAGATTGCTTTAAAATCTCCATGAGACATTTAGCTTCTCTGATTAGTAATTCATAGCTTTACGTTGCCGAAGTGAATTGGATCAGTAATGCTAATATACGGCATGATAGCCTTATCGTATTAAAGACCTAGTCTGCAAGAAAATCAAGGTGGGGGAAAATGTATCTATTATTGTTTTGAATGAGGATTTGAATCATGAATCATAAATCTTGGGTACAGATTACGCACATGGAGATGATTAAGGGCATCACCGGGCACGGATACTACGACGAGCTTGTTATTCCTATCATTGAGAACTCAGCCCGTGAATATGAGCTCACTGATGCTCTAGCAGCAGCTGTAAGTCCTTGAACCAGTATCTGTTGATCTCCCGTTGAATGCATGCTTGCATGAGTCTTGAATGTTTCAGTAGGCAAGGCGATCACAGTCCTTTTTCCAGTCGAAATTGAAGACATATTTAGTCTTAACCGGTTTGGTCCAGTTTGGAACTCACGGAATGTTGCAAGCAGCAAGTCTGAGCTCTTTCGGTTTCTTTCTGTTTCTGCAGATGGAAGCGTATCCGAAGGCAACTGCAGTCCTCGTGAGAAACCATGGCATATATATCTGGGGGGATTCTTGGATCAGTGCTAAAACTCAGGTACTTCGTTTAGTCCCTTGGTGATGTGTTGATGCGTAGGCACTGAGAAAGAGAATGTTAGAAAATATCGACAAGAGGAGGAGCTTCATGGTCTTAACCCAAAGCGTCCAATGTGTTTTCTGATAGGGTAGGAAAATTGGACCCCCTGCTGCAAATCATCTGTTTGTGTGAAAATGACTTTGGTTTGACACTATCGACACTGTTGATCTTGTAGTATAGAACAAGAGCTTTAAAATGATTTGTATTGCAATCAGAAAACCGAGGTAAAATGAGAAAATGCCACCGTTGCAAAGTTCAGTGATGCAGATGGCCATATTGAGCGTTTTAGACGCTTAGGGGTTAAAGATGTACAGTACATGATTAGTGAAGTCTGTGCTTCCCTGAGGACTGTCTTTTCATCATAGATAGAATCTTACGGCTGCAAAAATCATCTTCACCCTTTTGTAGACATTCAAGCGGTCCATTCAAATGTTTTGTGCTGGGTCATGTTTGTTGTGAAGGCAGAGTGCTACCACTACCTTTTTGACGCTGCTTTGAAGCTTCACCAACTAGGGCTTGACCCAGCTGATCCGAAACATGGTCCTCTTACAAGAACACAGGCCCTCCCAGCCTCCGCAAGCAACAAGCGATCTACCTCAAAGGTAGACAAAGATTACCTCTTACAGTGTTGTTGTTATGGAGTTCTTGTGCATGATTCTGTAAATCTTTTGAGTCCCAACTTGAAGCTGTTATTTTTGTAAATCGTCAAAAATTAATGTTGTTGTCCTTAAAAGACTTGAACGACTTATCTGATTGTATGCAGAATGTAACTGTTCTGGACATCGAGGGCACCACAACACCTATCTCGTTTGTGACTGAAGTATTGTTTCCATATGCGGCCGCGAATGTTGGGAGTTTCTTGAGATCCACATACAGCACTACTGAGACTCTCAACGACATTCGACTGCTACGTGACCAGGTTGGCGTCCGGACCTTTGCACTGTATTGCACCATACATGATCTCAAAAGATCCTCCTTCCGTTAGATTGACAAAGTTACTAATGTTAATGTAATAACAGGATTTAAAGAATGTTACGATACTGTTAATAATTGCCAACATTAATGGTACGAACATCACATTAAAATTTATGTTAACACCAGTTACATTACACCATTATCGAAGTCTATATGAAGAATCTAATGCCTCTTCAGGTAACACTAAGAACAACTTTGCCAATCTAATGGGGGCGGGTTCGTTTGTGATATTTAACCATACTGAAATAGAAAGTTCTTTTTGATGTTAGTATTGACGCTAAACCTTGATCCTCGCTTGGCTTTTCTGATTTTAGGTGCATGAGGATCTAAGAAACGAAGTACCTGGGTCCACAGAAATACCAGCTGAGAGTGCAGGCATAGAAGCTGTTATTTCAGCCCTTGAGAAGAACGTGCATGCTATGATAAAAGCTGATCGAAAAGTAACAGCACTGAAGGAACTGCAGGTGAGTGTGTCCTCGGGAGTAAAGTTAAATTATTCAGATTCCAGTCTATTTCATTCGCTATGAATATTGCTTACAAGCTTTGATGAGCTAGCTTTGCTGGTGCTCATGATGGCCGTTGTCTTGGTGTTGACTACACTCTGAAGCCATTTATCTAGTGTGGGCCACTTTATTTGGAGCCATATATTTTTTACTGCACCAATCATCTTCCATCCCGTCTATTTAGAATCTAAGGGCATGATGACACCACTCTGAATTCACACTGCTATTCTTCAATGACGGGGAGAGCACCCATCTTATTTCGGAACCCACACTACCACTAGTAGAATCCTTGTCAAGTGGGACCTGTCTTAAACGACTAAACGTCTGTTATGACTTGTCTATAGTGACTCAAAATCACAGTTTCATTCACTATGGACAAAGTCACAATGAAATTTAGTCATTACAGACAAGTCACATTTGACAGGATTTCTACTGGTGTATGTAGACTGAAAGTGTACTTACTTTTGGTGCCTTTGCAGGGTCATATTTGGAGAGTCGGATATGAAAAGGGCGAGTTGAAAGGTGTGGTGTTTGATGATGTTCCGGAGGCACTTGCAGAGTGGCAGGCACGAGGCATCAAAACGTACATCTACTCTAGTGGGAGCCGAGAAGCTCAAAAGCTCATCTTTGGAAACACCAACTTCGGTGACCTTCGGGTCTTCTTGTCTGGATTCTTTGACACCACAATTGGGTATGTGACTTGTTTTTCTCTCCACAATACATGACCTAACTTTCCCTTGGTTCTCGCTCTCACGGTTTGTTTAAATGCCTGCAGATATTATAAATCATGTAAAGAATCATGTTTTATTTCTGAATTCTTTTTTGTGCTGCTCATAACATGAGAGATTCCGTGATTTGTATTGTGCAGAAACAAGAGAGAGCCAAGAAGCTACAAAGAAATTTTCCTCACAGTTGGAGTTGATCATCCTAGTTGTATAACGTTTGCCACTGATGTGCTTGCTGAAGCCGTAGCTGCAAAGGAAGCAGGTCCATTTCTTCTACCTCTTGTGCTTTTTCTGCCTCTGAGATTCTGAGTTTCCAGTTGTGCTGGTTACTAATATATAATTGTAAATGCATCTCAAGAATCATGTTTTTAACAAAATTAAACTGTTTTAAGAACTTTCAGATAACACTGTAAGAATCTCACCCCTCCCATGAGGTCTCACATGCTCACAGTGATTATACAATGCTCCCGTGTGTGTCATGGTGGAGATCGTCTTTTTGAGGATGCCTATTTAAAATTTCTTGAAAGAGTCGTCTAATTTTACTTTCTGAAATCGTACCTTGTTGTAGAGAGACTTTGTGAAGTCTCTATCACTTGGTTTGATGGAGAAAGCAATCTTGTTTTGAACAACGATTCGTGCTGAATTGCTAATGATTGTCTCTTATTGTGATCGCTGCATTACTTCAATTTGATGGTTGAATTTTTCAGGTCTGCAAGCGGTACTGTTGCTCCGCCCTGGAAACGCACCATTGCCTGCTGATCACGACTTCCGGACAGTGAAGTCTCTCCTGGAACTCTGAGGTGGGGTGGTGACATGTTTACGTCAAGCATTAGTAATTCTCGTACTACTCGCTGGCTGTAAATTCCGAATTTAGTAATTCAAGTGAAATGAACATGTAGACGTACTTATAAATCTTCATAAAATTGAGGCCATAGTTGGACATTGGAAAGTTGTTTACTTCGATGGCAGTAAAATTTTGTAGGTAACGCGTTCCGTTAGATATCTTCGGCAAGTAATAGAGATGCGGAATGACTGCCCAGCTCTTATTCACAAACTTTTCAAATATGGAAGCTGAATCATGTACTATACTATGCTGCATGGCCTCACATGAATCATTGATAGTAAGGTACGACACCTTATATCTCCCACTACATTTCAGTATTGAATGTTTTAACCCTGAAAGGTCCAAAGAGCCCTTTCCGACTAGAATTATACACCAATATTCCATCGTATTTGGCATGGTTCCACACCTATGGGTTTAAGATCAAAAGTGAAATTAAAATCTAAGTTGACATGAATTTAATGAGCTATTGGGGTCTCTATTTACAACAAATGTTAAATATACGCCAAAGTATCTACTATCCACATCAACCTTTTAAGGGTTAACCCCTAAATGTCACAGCATTCAGTTTCTGGACGACTAACAGATTCAAACTCCCCCTACGTTCTCATCAATGCTTGGATGAAAATCATCTAATTTTTTGGAGATACTTCACCAAGTTGTTGTCCAATCTAATGATACTTGAGTATATATTTTTCTAAAATTATAAATGTAGAAGTATGTCAAGTTGACCAAGCCAAAATTGCATTGATTGTAGTTCAAAAGTGGCCTTGCAAAAATGAGGTCATAGATTTAAAGAACACAAAAATTTCAAAGAATCACCGCATTTGAGAGTATCTCGTTTTAAATTCATTCCAACAAATTTTACTCAAAAATTGTTAAAATTTTGTTTGTAATCAAATATAGAAGGAATTTTTAATTTTAACTTTCAAATCTTATAATTAAATATTGGTGATAATATTGGTGAATTGAATTGTACGAATGGATCTAAAATTCAAAATCTAGAACTTTCATTTGTATATCAATTCCAAAATATTCTTTTAAATAGTACCTTATGATGATTTTTCTCAAATCGTCAATTCCAAGGACACCCTGGTACGTTTAGGGGTTAAATCTCATACGTACACCAATGGCTACAAAGTCGTACGGATAGTCGCATGTTGCAAGTAGGGAGCCTTACTTTATCTTAGACCAGTGACTCCAAAGTAGTCTTACGGACAACATACAAATACCCTTGATGAATGTTCTATATTCATTTGAAATACTTGATAAAGACAGTAACCTCTTACTTGCATTGATTCTTTAATATCATAAGGTGATAGCAGTTCCGGCACTCTTGGGACCCCGTTCCTATATCCCGGTGGTCTTGAATGCAAGACCCCTGCGAGACACTGTTCATGCCCCCCCTCTTTTTCTGAAATTTCCATTTTGGGCACCGAGACCCCTTTTTTTGGCAAATTTTTTTGCCAAGTTGGGGCCGACGGCCCCAAATTACCCCGGGGGCACCTATTTGGGAATAAAAAACCATTGGAGGAGGGGGTTGTTTTTTAAGGTGGGCCCTAACAAGGACAAAAATAGGGGGCACTTTTGTCCCCATTCATTCAAGACCACCGGGGATTTAGTGACTTCGCTCTTGGGAAATGATGTTAGCATTTTGGTATGTCATGTTGACTCTGTTAGATGTCATAGCTAATCAAAAAGCGACACGTGATAGATTTCTAGAATTTTGAGTTAATTTGTGTTGGAACTGCTTAACCCCTAACAGCTTGCGAGACCCAAAAGTGGTCTTTGGATGATTAGTATTAGTCCCTGGATGAAGAAAGAATGTTGAATTCCATGCATTTTTTGTGTGAAGGGTGTTCATTGCTCATGCCATCTCTTCAAATTAAATTCAAGTAATTCAAGTCATTTTGAGATTTTACATGAGGTCCCAACTACAAAAGAGTAATAAAAATGGTTCACCACGAAGTGTATTTTGGATTTTTATACTTTTCTTGCATAAACTAAATTTAGGCCATGAAAATGAGTTCTATTGCATTTGAGCTTAACTAACAAAATGAAGCTTACATAGTCTAAAAACTACTCCACTTTGAATTTTTTTTAAATTGGATAATTGAGTATTTTATTAGAGTTACAAGTTTGGTGGGTATTATAATAGTGTAGTGATTTTCTAAATATAGTAACACGGATGATTTTCATCTACTGTAATGTTCTTCATTGTAAATTACCTCTTTGTTTAGAAAATCAAAGAATTTGAGCATATTTTGTAATTGATAGGAATTTTCTTTACAATCACTTCAAAAAATCATAGTAAATCCAAATTTTCAACAAATTTTATGAAAAATTCACGATTTGTAGTAGACACGTGGATCCATCTATTAAAAATATAAAGTTGAATTTTTATCTTATTTATAGTGGCAAATTGAGTGTAACAGGTAAAACATGATTCCATGGTCATAGGCCTAGGCATTTAGGGGTTAACTGCCTCCGGTAGTTGTGAGAACTTACCTTTCTCCACTGTAGATGGCAACGTAATAACAGATTAAACCCTAAATCCCAAACCCCAAAAAGACAGATTGACCTTAGAGAGTGTGCATGGTAATCAGTAAGTGCTCAGAGAGTGACATTTTTTTGCACCAAATAACTAGAAAAGACAATCAAACTTGACTAACTTTCATCAAAGGAACTTTTGGTGGCCATTAACTATTAGTGAAGATTTGCTATAAATGAAAGTCAAAATGATCCCAAAATAGGAAGTTGCTGTAAAATTATTAGAATATTTTGTCAAAAATGGCTATAAATACTCTACAAGGGAATAAAACAACTAAAACTAATTTAAACACTTTTACCCCTAACCATCGTGACATTCATATTTTGGACGTTTTTTGGGGTAAATTCATCTTCGAAGAGTTGTAACTTTTGCAAAAAGTGTCCGATTTTATTGACATTTTGGAAAACCCCCTCATGATGTATGGACTAAGTGGTAAAATTTTCAGATCTATCCAAGATGTATTAAATTCTTGGTGATCATTTGAAAGTAGGGGTCTTTTTTCTTGGATAGTTTTTGTGCATTTTGATGGTTGCAACTTCCAGGGCTTGTATCTCCTTCATCCCATGTTTGTTTTCAATCATAATCATTGGGTTGGATTCCCCTTGAAGTTATCATGGTAAAATTTTCATTTCAATCCATGTTGTTCTAAATGTTTGGGGAGTCATTTTAGTGCACGGGTCTAGTTTGGACACTTTTTACTTTTTGGGTCAAATCGGTCACTTTTCGAGCTACTTTTTGACATTGCAAGGCCATTTTAGGGCACATTAAAAAAAATTCGTGAGTGTTTTTTTGGTACCTATGTGTTTAAATGATGATTTTAAACTACTTTGTAGTTGAAAGTTTTTTCATTTGAGTGATTTTGAAAATGAATTTCATCTTTAACTATGTTGCTAGGAAAATTTCAGCATTCTTTTTTTACACTGAAACACTATGATCTTGCAATCTATATGACCAAATGACTCCAAATTTGATACACATAATCTACAACAAATATGATACAATGCAAAGAATGATGGTTGCACAAATCTTGCTACAACCACCATTCATGCATGCTCCTATGTTTTATACAAGTGCCCCTATGACTTACACCGGCAATGGACAAAGCTTGAAAAAGGTCTCATACAACCCCAATTGTGGCCAGAAGCAAGGCATTTTGGGGGGGAGGGGGGGGGGGGGGGGGGCAAAGTAGCAACAGATTGCTTAAAGAAAACAATCTGGCTAAAAGAAAGCCAAATACCATGAAGTTTTTGCGAGAAAATTTCAAATTAAAAAATATCTTGGATGGAGTCGTTCGATTGTGGATGAAAACAAATGTATGGATATGTGACATCTTCTAATGTAATATTCTCTATCCAATATGTGGACGAATGTTGAAATATGGAGCACCACTAAAACAATTTATATTGCCACTTCATGAAAAATGAAAAAATTGCCATGGGTAGAAGGAACTGAGAGCTAGCTCAAACTACTTAAGGTACAATTATCCAACTACAGTAACAAGGTTGATGTTGGTCGTGCGATCCAGACAAGAGTAGAGCTTGGAGAGACGACACTACCGTAATAGAAACACCGATGGCGTAGACTAGAGAAGAGACCCACATTAGGAGAATTGTAAGACAACTCGTGTTAGGTGAACCAGCTGCCCAAACACCCCTAACCTTGTAAACCCATCGGTGAAGGTCGTTGCTCACTGACAGTGTCGAAAGCCGCAGTGCTAGCAGCGTCGATTGGCTCGACCCACAAAACTGCACTGGTGGCACCATTGGTGCCAACGTGTAGAGCGCATGGTTTTTTCTCAAATTTTCAGCACGTCCCAAAACCAAAGGCCCTTTTGGGACCCCTGATTTCCCCTAATGCAAGATGACCCCACATCACGAACTAGACTAGTTGAGAGTCATTTTGGCATGCTTTTGTTTAATCTAAACGAGCAGTGTTTTAACTAGTGCAACTACACTCAGTGTTGTTGACTTAGTCCAAGACTTCATGATTTAAATGAGGATGATTTGTGATGTCCAGTCTACAACGGACAGAGCTAATATGCTTGCTATTAGAAGAGATTTGTAGCCTTTGGAGGGCCGTTTCAAAACTTGTATCAAAATCTAATGTAAGATTTTTTTTTAACAATCTGACGTGGCCAAGAGGCGACCACATTAGATTCATGTCAAATTTGAGCGCATATATATATATATATAATTTTGTGCATGAGAACTCGCAACCTTCTAAGCATCATGAATTTAAGACCTCGTTGATTTTTAACGATTTCCGTGTGAAGGCCGATATTTCATGGATTTGTGCATTTTTCGCACAAATTTTGTACAATTTTTGAGTTAATTTTGCACTAAATCCACACAGCTTCTACATCCACTCTTTTCGTTATATAACAAAGTGGAGAACCCGTGCGGAATTAATGTGAAATATGTATAGAATCTATGCAAATAATGTTTGATGTCATGACATTGAATATCGCACAAAAATTGTTTAAAATTTGTGGGGTCCAAAATTTGTGATGAAAGGCCTCCGATTTTTCTCCAATGTCTCGAGTACTCACCCAATAAAACCTTCTCAATAATTTTCTCATGACTCCAATTATTCCTACCAAACACAACTTGGATTGCGAAGCAAACTAAATCTCTGGTAATCTAATGCTATGGAGGAGGAACCAACTGAAGTCTTCTACATCATAGGCCTGACTTCCATGTGTGGATGGTTGGTCCCCATAAGGTCGAAGCTCCATCGAAAATGTGTGAAATAAGGAGAATCCATGAGTATGTTTTTCATTTTTACAAAATGGGTGGAGTATGGGTGGTTCTTGAGACCTCATTTCTTGTCTTGTAGTGTTTTTTACTCAACCAATTCTTCCATAGAAGCCTTGCTCTTAAAGCAGTTCACATGATTGTCTATTCAGATATATGAATAACAATTTTTTTTAAAACAACTTTATATCATATTGGACAGTGGGAGTGGGGGCCTGCCAGTCTGCCACGGCTACGGGCAACTTGTTTGTAGGAATCCATGGAAATAGGCTCTTAGAGCATTGGGTGGTAGGAGATCTCCCAAGGGGATCCACTAGGGAGTTCTCATGATGTTTTTCTATAAGAGTCCTCAGGACTAGTGAGGTTGTCCAAGGGATTGGTCTAATAGAGCTTCTTCATGAGAGACCCGCTCTTGTTGTCTAAATAGATAATAAACTAATATTAGTTCATGTTTTGAATTAAAGGACGGGTACTAAAGTGATAGGACAGGCTTGCCACTTCCTCAAACCAAGGCCAATGTCTTGCATTAACCCGCTCTCACTTTTATTAGAGGGGAATGAGGAGAGATTGAATAGTGGACCGATTGTCTATTTTCTACAAGAGCAGAGCTAGGTCTCTCAAGGAGAGTGTCTCTAAGGGGTATTTCTCGTCGTTTCTTCTAATTTTGGGATAACATTTGAGTTCTTTATGTTTAGTGTATTTAATCATCAATGGAGTACATTGCACCCGATTTTAAACTAATTGTGCGATAGTTATCAAAAGGGTGATATAAAAGAATTTTGAGTGTGGTAAGGAGGCTAGCTCCTCACCAACTACCATGCATGTTGTCTGCTGTGAAAAATGGATGAGATTGGGTTGATGAACAATTTATTTCGATTGTGACACTCGATAATCCACAAAAAATGAGGGCCCTCAAAACTGCTCAAGCTAAACAATGAATCCTTTCTTTTTAATTGCACAATCCATGCGTAGTGACTTGTGAGTGGGTCACTTAGAGCACCTCCATTAGCATCTTTGGATTGTACTCTAAATTTTATTCAAAAAATCAAACCTTACCATGTAGTTCTCCACCAACATCACTCAATTAGACTCTTGAAAATAGAAAGTGGCCCACTCACAAGTCACCATGCATGGATTGTGCAATTACGATGAACAATCAAGAAAGGGAAGATACACTAGCTAGCAAGAGTGATTTTGAGGGCCCTATTTTTTTTTTTTTACTTTTTTAGTAGATTGTCGGGTGTCACGGGCCAAATAAATTGTTCACCGATCTAGTCTCATCCATTTGTTAAGAGCGGTATCCAAAGTGCTAGGGGAGATGCTCTTACTATATTCAAGATTCTAATTGAGTGATGTTGGTGGGGGAACAACATGATCAGGTCTAACCAATGTATGGGGAGATCCGACATTTAGTGTAAAATCAACCGAATGGAATTGCCAAATTACTGGTTGAAACTTATAGTTTTAGGCTACATGGATAAAATTTGTGATACTCGGGTGCTACGTGGGTAACAACCGGATGGGTTCTTGTCTTAATTGGTTGCTTTTGGAAAATACTGGATTTTTGCCGGTTCCCTTTGAAAACTCCCCGTTCAGATCGTTTGATTTTTTAGATGACTTTCAAAGTGCAATTCCGAGTGCTAGTAGAGATGCGCATCTAGAGCATTTCCACTAGCACTCTGGATACCACTTTGACTATAGAAAAATGAATGAGACTGGTTTGGTGAACAATTTATTTGGCATGTGACACTGGATAAACCATTAAAAATCAGGGTCCTCATAACCACTCTTGCTAGTGTATAGAGAAATTTGTAAAGTCCTGAAATCTCAGGCTTCCGGTACTGCGTCAGTAAAGATTCTGGCTCACAAGACAATAAAAGTAGGAGTGTCGGGCTCCAAAAATAAAAACCAGATGAGTTATATTTCCAGTAAGTGAAGTAGGGTGAGTGAGTTTGCTCCCGTGTGAAGGCGCGCCACCGCGTATGCCGCTGGGCCCGCCCATTAATGCACCACAAGGTTCAATAATAGTGGCCGCCGAGGTTTGAACCTCGGACCTCATGGCCCCCAAGAGCCTTGTGGACTTCCAATCTAAGTCCGGCACAATCTCTTGAGCTTGTGTGAGAGACTATTCGGTTATCTCAATATATACATGATGCGGGATTCAACTGTGGATCATTGGTCCTCTTACTTTGCGAATTTCTCTATATCTCTCTTCTTAATTGCACAATCCATGTGTGGTGGATTGTGAGTGGTTCACTTACTATTTTCAAGAGTTTAAGGTAGGAGCACCCAATCCCAACAGTGTACTATAACAAGAAATTATTTCAAGAGTTTAAGGTAGGAGATAATTTCTTGTTATGGTACTCATTTTAGAATGTAAATCTAGGTAGAACGTACATAGCTTGTAGTGGAGATGCTGTAATGGTGTCGGTGACTGGGTGCAGTGCAAGCGAAATGAATCATATCAGAGCAAAGCCTGCAAAAGGCTAATATCGTCATGACACCGTCAACAGTATTGTAGTACTATTATATGATTTATCTGGGATTCTGGGGAACTGTCACTCACAGAAGCCAAGGGGGCGCGCAGCACTCACAGCACGCAGCATCGAGAATGATGAAGCAAGCAACGCAGGCAGGCATTGAGAATGGCAACTGAGTTCAGTTCAGAAGAGAAAGGTACGGAGTTACTGTAGAACTCGGTTTGATCAGAAAGGCCAGGGCCTCTTGCACATGGCACCTGATCAATAAAGCAACGTTGATGATATTTTGGCAAACCGTGTTGTCGGCGGGACTGAAACGCGCCTCCGCCATCGACGCGGGCACGCGGCCCCGGCCTCCCTGCTGGAATAATGCAGGACAGTACCTCACGAGTCCTACCGTCATTTACATTCCTTTTATTGTCTCTGCCCCACCAGCCCAGGGGAGAGACTACGGAAACTCAAGGAGTTACATGTCTGAACAGGACGGTTGGATAACTTAAGTTATTACCACCACGACACCTAAAACCACCAACTTCTACACCCCTCTTTCATTTCAGGAAGGAAATGTAGACTTTCATTACATGACTTGTGCATGAATTGCTCAAAAGTTAAGTCCTGTACCGACAACTTACATTTCCTCCCTAAAATGAAAGAATGCTGTAGATGCTGGTGGTTTTAGGTTTGTGGTGGTTTTAGGTACCTCTACCTCATAACCCCTTAAGGACCGCGCATCCAAATAGTGAATGTTTGTTGGTCAAAGCCAAATTTGACCTTGAAAGTGAAGTTTTTTGCTATTGCTTTCAATTGAGAAAATGAAGTTTATTGAGTCTAGTTTTCACTTCACTTTTCGGATCTTATAAATTTCAAGTTTTGAATATTTTATTTATGTTGCAAACTATGTAGCTCAAGGTTTGAATTACAGTGCACACGATGTTCACCTTTTGAATTTTAAATTTTAAATTAAAAAGTTCTACAAAAAATATATCATCTGATTCACCATTGTCATTTGCACATGTTGTGAAAAAATTATATTTTTTGAAGATTTTTTGTACTTAATATGAATTTCTTGAAGTGTTTGACCTAAATAAATCATTTTGTATCAGAAAAATTGGAAAATTTTAGGACCAATTATAGGAAACATACAATTACATTCTTGAAAAATATTAAAAACATATTTTAACAAATGTTGAAAGCTGAACTGTGTATAAAAGTGTAGTTTGACTATTCTTCAAAGGAATGAGATGTTAAAAGAATAAACACAGCCATAAAAGTAAATATAAGGTAAATACTATGGCAAGGACTACGCGACTAACTAGCTGCTCGTTTGTTAAATTTTTACTCAAGTATTTCTCTTAATCTTTGAATCATTTTTTTTTCGAGCCAAAAATCGTGAGCATTCATATATAGAACTCCGGTATTACAACCGGCGTGAACAAAGAATCTTTTCGTCTGTAAGAATGTTGTTGGTAGATCTCGTGGCCTAAATAGACTCTTCTTTGGAATACTGCCACCTTTCGGTGGTCGGGCTCTACAATTATTTACCCCGTAAGCATTCAATGTTTTGTGCAAAGATAAAAATACAATGGGGGTTAGCTCCATCCTATGGGAAGGTAGACAAACACCTTTGAACCATATATATTTTTGTCACAAATGAAAGCAATTTCTACTCCGTATTGTATTGAAATATTTATACCTCACTCTTCACTTGTAAAAGACCAAGAAGTCCAAATTGGAGCTTGTATTTTTTTTTGCAGTTTGAGTAGGTTCTATGTGGACTTAATTTTGTTCAAATTTGTTTGTTTTTTGACCATCATATGCATCATTCTTCACTGATTTGAGTGATACAAAATTTTATTCTCATCTGAATTATATATTTCACAATATGGATAATTGAATTTTTCATTTTAAAAACCTTGAATCCTTGGTCCTTTGGGGGTTAACTTTTGTCTAAAAAAATTTCCGAGAGATTTGCCTACACTTTATTACAAAGCAAAAATATAGTTCAGCATGGTCAATATGCATCCCTTCTATATACTACCTTGCCTTAACCCCTAAACGTTCAATAGGGGTCATTCACCCAAAACTGCCTTTTTTTGTTGTTTTCATTAATGATCTCTAAATACTTTTCAAAATCTTTATCTCATATTCCAACTGTAGGATCTTATATTCCTAGGCCTTGTAAATCACCCCTCAAATTTCAAAACATTTGACCGTAGGGATGTTAAGATTACAGTGAATGAAGTTGAAATTTTGAAATTTCAAGCCTTGAAAAATAATTTGGGCAATCTTGCTTTGATGGGCTCCCAAACTAAAAAAATGTTGAAATGATGTGCCATTTTTGACTATCCTCGAGATGAGGTAGTTATCAAAATGCCTGACTCAATTTGACAAGATGTTCAATACATTAACAATTTTTCAAAGACCTTGTAATGGGTGGGGTATGGAAAGAAATCAAGAGATTTTGACTAAATTAGATTATTCTTTCAACTCCCCTCCAAGTGGAAGAACCCACAACTCATGGCATGGAATCCATGTGAAGTGGAAAACAGTTTTTTTGTGGTACCCAATGAATCTCGTTGGCTTAGGTTTTTTAACAAGCCTATCCAAAGTGTTGATTCTGATTTCAACATTGAGGTGTTTCACTCTGAAAAATTCCCTTGAGTGGAGGTTCAATTGTATGAACAAAATTCCAATTGCATTGGAAATAAGACTTATTTATCTATGACATCATGTTTTTTGATTTGAAAGAAATTTATTTTTTTGGACCTGGGCATCCCAAGAAAAGGGGCTGCGATTCAAGAATGGTCTCTCGAGAGCTTAGGGGTTAAAACCTCAAACCAGTGAAAGAAAGAAATTAACTTGTTCAATAGGCTTCTTTTATCCTCTAAATGGGAAGAAATTCCAATGTTTCAAAGGATAAAGACTGGAAGTTAATTCTATTTCATTTTTTGTATCCACCTGATATGTGTTTTAAAGTGAGATGCATGTAGTAAAATACTCTTTAGCTAAGTAGAGTTGAATGCATATGGAGATAATGTATGCACCATGAAGTAATAGGAGGAAGTGAGAGCAACTTGTGAATTTTTTGTGAAACTCTTGTTTCTTGAGTAACTAATTAATGGAAAATTGGAAGTTAGGGGCAGCTGGGAGGGAGAGGGTGAGAGTTTATGGATTTGATTTATTTTGGATGGAGAAACTCGAATTGTATTTCCTTCTCAGCATTTAGAGAGAAGCATTGTACTATTCGCTAAAGTGGTCACAAATTTCACAGATAAATTCTTATGTCAACGTGGTATGATTAATTAGTAGAAACATTCCTAATAGTCACTCATTCACGTGGATGTAAAGCTGCACTTGTTATTCTCTTGAAGAGAACTTTTATTTTTTATTTTGTATTTTTTACAATGAAAACAATGTTGTGAATACTATTACCCATATCTTCACTATTATACAACCCTTGGTTGACTTTGGTTTTCTTCGCTCAATCTTTACATACAACAAATTTGGCTGCTAGAAAATTTCTTTAGAAGATTGGATACACCAAAAGGAAATTTTGGTTCATAAAGAAGGGAATATAAGAAAACATGTCTGAATGTACAAAAAGATTGTAAAAAATTGGATGAAAAGTATACACATGGATGAGAATGGTAATAATATTGGATGGCAATCATCATCCATTGCCACTATGGCTGTAATCCAAAAATACTTATAGAAAATCTGGCTATTACCAAACAAATAGAGCGATATGCACCCTGGAATGTATTGAAAAATGTATTGCTGGAACAAGGTAAGGGAAATATGGATAGAATCATCTATATGCATATGCTCATCCATAAAATTATAGAATATAAGATTGAACTTTCATTGTAAATACCGACGATTTCTACTCCCTCTGTCTCATAATGACTTGCACGTAGGTTCTCTGAAATCTACCTCAAGACAATCTACGTGCAAGACATTATGGGATAGAGGGAGTAATATTTTTTGAGAAGACTTTGACGATTTCATCTATGATGTTTTTGTCTATTTTTGCTGGTGTAAAAGTAGGCAGATAAGATTTTCACTGAGTGCACGGCATCACCGTTTCCAGTTTCTACCGGAGTGGCTGTCAAGTTGAGAAACTAACTGTGAGTTCTACCGGAACTGCCATAACGTAGTAAGTACAGGTACCGTGCGCCGGTACGTTGGAGTTGGACGGACCAAAGAAACCGCACCGCGATACACCCCGCCCGCAGGTCCGTAACCTACCGACCACCCGTCCCCCGTCATCGTGGTACCTACCTACCTACCACCCAACTGAACAGACCCGACCCGAACAAGAAAGAAAAGGCGGTACGTCTGTCACGCTAACTTAGTCCGTGACGCCCGACGCGCTTGCGCCGCAGTCCTCGCGCGGGCTCCCGCGGTCCCGTGCCGGAGTTCCTGAACTCTCGAAATCCCCTTTCCTTCCCGCAATGCTTTCCTTCCTCGGCTCGCTCGCAACGGGGCCATGCACTGATTTGCACTGATTTCCCACGATGAGTCGTTTTCCTGCGGGGCGTTTCCTGGGCGCCGTGGCGCTGCTGCTTCTTTTGTGTTTGCAGCAATCCGCGCGAGCGGAATCCGACGGCAGGAGTATTATTGCGTCCGTGTTAGATCGACCTGGCAGCGAGGAGGCCTGGCACGTTGCGGTGGGGCGCGTGTTCGGGAAATGGGGACTGCGCGAGGGGAAGGAGTGCGAGGAACACTATGGGGTCATGCCGTGCTCCGTGAGCCTGGGTGGCAACGCGGCGCTGCTCGTGATCTACGGCTTCATGCTGCTCAAGGCCGCGCAGCTGTTGTCCGACGGCAGTGAGCTTCTGCTCACCGTCATGAGGCCCGGCATCATTGGCGGCCTCGTGTTGCCCATCCTCGGCGCCTTCCCCGACGCATTGCTCATCGCTGGTAACGCACTTGACTGTACTCCTCGCCTTCATTTCTGAACCCCTTCCTTAGCCGCGGTAAATCGTAACGCCGCCACGTATGGCAGTTTCTTGTTTCGAGTGCCTTAAACCAGAAACTGTTAAATCAGGAATTTATTTTTTAAATGTTGTTATAATTGACAGGAGTATTTTTTTTCCTTCTCAGATTTACGGCACACTTCTTGTTTTTGGTTGCGAAAAATCTGAGAAGAAAATTCACGGTATTCATGTTGTCTTTGATTGCGTGCTCCTTGATCTTTTGTCATTTTTTTTTGGCTTGTTTCTAGTTTCAGAAGCAAAAGCAAGTAAATAAGTCGACTGAAGTTTAACGGAATGTGGCAATCTATAATGGAATGTGGTAATTTATATCAGAATTTCCGTTTGAGGTGGTGAGGGTTCTGGGGTTTGGTCACCCGTGGGACGTTAGTTCCACTCTTGTATATAGAGTGCTTTCGCAAAGTCTCTCTCTCGGCGATCCTGTTTGTAACTTCAGGCTGATTAGATTTTTGAGGTGCCACTTGTCAAATGTAGAGCAGTTACGCATGCCAGGGTCTCACAGGCCTCTGCCAGAAACTATTGGAGAGACAGACACTATGGCAACACTGTTTGCAAGGGTCTAGGTTGTCACGGTTGGCATTTCAAAGACTAGTATTTAACAAGCTAACCACTCACAACCAACATATTTCAGAATTCAAACTGTTTTCATTGCGAACAGATCAGATCTAGGATTTTTTTCATTTTCCCACTTCTACATATACCATTCAGTTTTGCTGCAGTCACGATCCAGAGCCTAGTCTTTGACTTGATCCTGGAGGACTGTAGATCTGGAGGAGAAGAGAGCCGGGGTTTCTGGAGGATCTGCTGGATCCGAGTTGTGCATGGCATAACATGCACTGACTCCGGTATTTGGGTTTGTGTCGAGGAAATGATCACAGCAACAAGTCAGCCTGGCGGAGATTAATTAATTAATTAAGTAAGTAAGCAATTCACATTAACAAATTAATGGGACTGTATGCGTTATATATGCAGTGTCGGGATTGGGAGCCAGCGCGGCCGAAGCACAGCAGGAAGTGCTGGTGGGAATGGGATTGGTTGCTGGATCCTCCGTGATGTTGCTCACGGCGCTGTGGGGAGCCTGCCTGATTGTTGGCCGATGTGATCTGGTGCCTCACACCACCAGTGGCAAGCTTGTGGCGAAGGATCGCACGTTGACCAAGGGGTTTAATCTCACAGGTTCCATCTTCTTCCCCGTCAACCTTGATTTAACTAATTAATTATTAAATCCGAATAATTAATTCCCAGTGCTTAACCTTATATGGTTACCTCTTATACACCACTGTATCATATAAGAACCTTCAAAAAATAACAGAACATATTAGAGTTATTTGTAAAGTCCCTCAAATCCCTTCTTTTTGACCTGTAAAATGGAAAGGAGAGGATCGGCATGATCTTACTGTAGACCCAAAATAGAACACTGGATGGATTGAAATTTTTATTCATAAAAATTTGGAGGGAGGGAAAGGAATTGGGTAGTGGGGTGGGACCATGAGGAGAAGTGGTGTCAGAATGCTCTGGTCCTAGCTCTGGTCCATGAAAAAAGCAGGACAGAAGACCTGATGCCTTAACAAATAACTCTATTGATAGGGAAAAGTATTATATTATAATTGCGTATGAGGTTCCAAAGTGGACTTTCTATTCTTGAGTTCAGGCACTTTGCTGTTAAAAAAACGCTTCCAAGGACACTTGCAATCCTTTAAATCGCTTAAGATGCATTAGGAGGCGTCAAGGAGTGACGTTGGAATGATTTTTTTGTTGCTGATTTATAAAATTTGGGCTGGCTAATTAATACAAAGAATTTTCGAAAAAGGAAAAGGAATAATAGCTAGTTTTCCTACATGGAGTCAAGATGTGTAGTTTCTTTAAACCTAGGTGTCACCCAGGTATTGCCTAAGTAGCATCTGGATAGCACATGTGTATTACCCTGATATTACCTATATATTAATATGAAACGAGCATCAGGGAGCCTGGATTCTCTTCAAAGTAGCAAAAATGCTAAACTGTGTTTGACAAGAAACTTCCTCTTCGTCTATAAGAGGTGATTCGAAAGCTCTAGTAATTATTTTTGGTACTAGATTCCAGTGCGGGCCCTATTATTGAAACTTGCTTCTCAAAGAAGATCGAAGCGACTGTGTTTTGTCGATTGAGGTATTGAGTTGTTGGGAACAGGAACGGGAGTTACCAACGATCAACAAACAAAGTGGGCATCCTGGATCATGATTTCCACGCTTCTGCCCTTTTTCGTGGCCCAAATACCTCGACTCTTTGGCTTGAACACTCAAGGACATTTTTTTATCGTCGTCGCTGCCGTAATTGCATTTGTGGGTTTGATCGCCTATTGCACTTATCAGGTGGGTTAGCATCTGTGAGAGTGAGTTATTCATAATGTTAAGTCAACGAGCAAAAAAAAAGTGTCAGGATTATAACTCATAAAGTTGCATTCAATATTAGGTCCTTTGGTTGAGAGGGAGAGAGTTGTTGCATTTCATGTGGGACATGTGATGAATCGAAAAGTACACTCTTGGATGTACAACTGAACAATATGTCCTAGAAGGCTAGAACCTTGTCAAGCCTCTCTGGCTCTTGAAGATTTGTCTAATCTCTTTAAGAAGCTTTCAGAATATTTGTTGATTAAAAGCATCCTGGATCTCTTCATTGCTGCACTTTTCCTCATTTTGATCAGTGGATGGTGTGCAGCTCGTGGTTCCTTGGATTCAGGAAAGGAGGATAATCTGGGCCAAGCACAGATACAGGAGAAATCACGCTCTTCATAGGGTGTCTGATCTTACTAATCAACAGAACTGGGGCAATCTTTATAATGACAAAGGTGAACCAGACGAGCAGGTGCTGACGAAGTATGTGCTAGTTTCTGAAAATATCTACTTTTGGATTGTCGAATAACACTTTTTTTCCCCAAAGGAGAAAGTTAACCCAAGTCACATTGGAAGTTAAACATATTTTAATTGTTAAAAAATTGCAGGACATGATTTCTTTCTATTGATACATTTCGTTCCATGATTATTATTTTTGAACATGGAAATGACCGCCAGGGGTTAATTGTACGTGTGATGTGTTTGACGTTTAGGTTATTTGGTCATTTTGACAAAGACGACAATGGACACCTTACGGCGGTAGAGCTGAAGGGTCTACTTTTGGGCTTGGAAATCAAGCGCCATGACGGTGCAATCCCCGACGACGAGGAAGTCCAGCGCTGGATGGAAGAGTTCGATGTGTCGATGGATGGACAGATTTCTGTGCTAGAGTTTTTGCAGGGTATTAAGAAATGGATGAAGATCTCCCAAGGTAGTTTCAAGAAGAGGTCTGGTCATAGCTCAGAAACCCCCTCTCCCTCTGAACTCCAACACCACGGTTGGGACTTTGAGGCCCAGGTTACGGTAAGACCCTAAACCACAGCTATTTGTTATTTTGGCGAATACAGTATTGTATGTAACGTTTTACTGATTAGAATCCTACATTTGCTAAAATGGCAGAACTTGGCAGTAAGTAAATGCTGAGTTTTGAGGAACTGGATTGCAGTTTGGAGTTACCCTACTGAAAACTTGAATCCAGCTGAATCTTCCATGTCCTAGATTTTAGAGTTGAAATTGGTCACCTCAAAACGCATCTGAAAGCCCCTAGGCTAGTTTCCAAAACGCATCTGAACGTATTGACTAGAATCATGTCACATTTTTTAATGGTCAGAAATCCGCTATGATCATAATAGCAATGTAGCCAGGGAGGGCATGTGAGAATGAGATTGCCATGAAGAAACGTTGATAATTGGCTCATACATGTGTTAGAGCATGCCCAGCAGCATGCAAATACAGTCACCCAAAGGTAGGATAGCAGTAGCCTGGGGTTAGGTCATCAAAATATGAGCCCAACAGCATATCAAGTCAGACCAAGATACTGTTTAGGTGGTCGTCATTTGTGTTTTCCCCACCATGTACAGGAGCATTGGTGTGTATGGATTTCTCACACTAAGCTTGATTATTGGCTGGTCAACGGTTGAATTATGGACTAGGAGATGTGGTGTTGGATTGGGAGAGGTTGGCTTGGTGATCAAAACAAGGTGCTGTTGGGTTTGTTCTTGGTTGTAGCTCCTCATTGAATATACTCCCAAATGGCCCTCAAATTGACTCCCAAATGCTCTGAGCGGTTGGGCATGCTCTTACAACGTATGAAAATGGCCATTCTTTATTTATGTAGTTATCTTGGCTGTAGAAGAGAATGTGGCTTTCCATTGACTGCCACGAGGTCAGTCTTTGGCTTTTATTGATTCCATTTTGGAAAGTTGTTGGTGGTTTTGTACATCTTGAATTTACCACCCCATTGATTGCCAACATAGGTTTGTGTTGTTTCAGTTGGTCATAGGTTTGCGTTTCAATGACACGTAAAACAACACAACATGGTCACTAATTCAATGCTATAACAACAATGACAGAATGCAAAGTTGGAACTAGCGACGCTAAAGGAAGAGGCGAATGAAGATGAAGAGGAGGACGAAAACGCAGAATCTCCGCCATCTCGAGCGCAGATCATCGGCCAAGCGGTGTCTTACTTGATTGCTGGAGCCCTGGTGGCGGCCATTTTCGCGGACCCGTTAGTGGATGCCATCGGTGGCTTCTCCCGAGCTTCCGGCATTTCACCCTTCTTCATTTCCTTCATTGCCACGCCCCTGGCCACCAACTCCAGCGAAGCCATTTCGTCTCTCATCTTTGCCAAGCGAAGACGCAAGAAAAATATCTCCATGACTTACTCTCAGGTAAGTTTGCTTAATTTCACTACATGCCTCTCTCTGTCTTACCAATTTGTTCCTTCTTATTAGTTCCCTTTTGCGTTTGAATCAAAAATAAATAAATAAAAAGTCCTCTTTGGACACTTACGGTCTAAAACATACATATATTTTAACTTTTCCTGTTTTAAGTGTATTTTCTTCTTTCTTTCTTTCTAATAGATATGTTTTACTACCTTCTTTGGCAACATTAAGTGCCCAAATTAATAATAGGGGTGTCACATCACTTCCGAGAAGCTTATTCTCTAAAGATTGGTTTCTCAATCTTCAAAGAATGGGTCCTCTACAATTCAAGGTGATGAAAGCGTCACGCATGCATTCCATGAAAATTGAGAATGGAAAGAAAGAGGTGTGACACCCTAACATATAAAGTATAATTTGGAAGTAGTTATAGTAACTTTCAAAAACATGTAGGTAGGTCAAAAATGGAAGACACCACAAGTAGAGATGTGTTTCTCACTTTAGAGGATCTTGTTCATTGTCGCTTTTCACTCTACACGCTTGTCCTACGTGACAAATCGCACTCCCCAAATCCAATAAAAAAATGGTGAGTGCGAAGTGGCGCCGTTTGACTCACCGAAGGAGTGAAAAGCGATGCCTTCTCCTTGTAGTGAGACGACAGTATAATGTCTGTTGCGACGCTGGGTAAATGACGTAGATTTCATCTGCTGGCTTTGGATATTGAAGTTGGCTATTTATTACATGTATTATGTGGTGGTGCAGATATATGGGGCTGTGACCATGAACAACACCATGTGCCTGGGCATTTTCCTGGCCATTGTGTACTTCCGGGGGCTGCTGTGGGACTTTTCAGCTGAGATTTCCGTGATTTTTTTCGCGACGTTGATAATGGGATCTGTGGCAGCTGTGCGCACCACCTTCCCACTGTGGATGGCTTTCATAGGCTTGGCTCTGTACCCTGCTTCCATTGCCTTGGTGGCCTTCTTGGATTACGTTTGTGGATGGCATTAACTTAATTTCCTGTTTTATTAGCTTCTTTCTTGCTTGCTTGGTTTGCTTGCTTTGGAAACCCAGTGTTGGAGGTTGGAGTAGATGCACAGCCTTCTCAAGTTCCATGTAAATCAGTTGTGGAGAATCTGTAATTTTTTTTAACGAGACGATGATTCAAGGTTCAATGAGTTGCAATCATGCATTTCACTGTTCCCTCAATAAATCATGCTACCCTACGTCATGGCCAGTTTTCGACATTCATCAATACAGCATTATTTTTGGGGATACAAGTCCCACGTCACGTTGTGATTAATGGACCTCAAAATCTGACGTAGAAATTCCAGTTCGACACCATGCTGTCTGAATCTGGTTCTCTTGGTCATAACATTCAGTAGCATGCACTGTCTTTGTGTTTGCTGTACAGTAGAGGGTGTGGAATAGTACTTCATCAGTAGCTAAGTGGACAGGTGGAGGTTCAAGGTAATGAGCATAGTCATAACATTCAATAGCCTCCACTGGCTTTGCTTTGCTCTTGAAGAGAATGTGCAGCATGTTCTGTATTATCATCCAAGAACAATCAATAGCTACACATGTTTTCTTACAGATGGAGGTTTTGGAAAACTAAAAGAGAAGGTAACCATGTATTGTCTTTGCTAAAACATCCCCACATGTCACTCACTTTTAAAGAGAGCAACATTATAAGTAATGATACTTCAACCCAAAAAAGTCGTGGTGCATGACTGACTAACAGAAAATGGGCAACCAAAATTAAAAAGCTCCTTGAACATTTTGCTTCCTTCCCCATTTTTTGAAAGATGAAAAATAAAGGGCTACATTTAATGCACTACATGGATGGAAATTACATCATGCATTACAAATCACTAGATGGATGAAACGATAGAGTGGTTAAATGCTATAGAATGTTATGAGTGCATGAAGGCTACTAAATGTTATGATGGGTGGTTTACCAATGAAGCATCCAAGTTTTAGGAAATGATAAGTATCATTCCACGCCCAAAGACATTTGTTAGAGCTCTATTAAGGTGTTGGGAAATTTGGACTAAGGGCTGCTTTATACTTAGGAGTTGGGCCTATTGTTCTTGAGCACAATGCAACAAAAAATTTAGCCCATATTAGCTTTAGGCTCGGTCTCAAGCACTCAATATAATACGACTACAATTTTTAATGAAATGTGCACCCAAAGTTTGGGATTTCATATTTCGTGGACCCAATGAATTGAGTTAAGCATGTGTAAGAACTTGTCAATTGTAATGTAATTTTTTTTTTGGTTGCATTGGGCTCGGCTCCTGGTGTCAGGGGGTTAGAGCCCAAAGAATGGCTTGTGACCAATGAGAAGCAAAGATTTCAACCTGTTTGCACATCATTTTGGACCCGACTCCTAGTGCTTTTTGGGTCAAATCGGTCACTTTTCGGGTTATAGTTCAATTTTTTTTCATTTGAGTAATTTTGAAAACGAATTTCACTTTTAATTGTATTGTTAGGAAAATTTCATCATCCTTTTTTAACACTAATACACTGTGATCTTGCAATCTATATGGCCAAATGGCTCCAAATTTGATCCACACAATCTACAACATGTATATTACAAGATTGTACGGTTGAGATTTCTATACCTCCCTTACATTTAAACCTATAACACATCAAAAGAAATGATGGTTTTAAGCCCAAAAAAGCTAGGGACGCTTAAGGGTTAAAAGAGACTTTTTGTACAAAAATGAGAGTTTGCCTCAGTTGCTTAAAGAAAATCCAAAACATTTGTTTAAAATATTCAATGACGTCATTTTTGTACCAATTTTTGATATGAAGTACATTTAGATATGTGTTATTTGAAATGATTAATTTGAACAGTTATAAATATTATTATTTTGTACTACAATGTCTGCAAATACTAATTTTTGGAATTTTTTTGAGCAAAGCATAAATACATGAAAATTAATTTATGCAATTGAAAATTTGGACTTGAATTAAAGTATTTCATGTCATTTAGGTGTGGATATGTTTTTAATTTTATGTAAAGTCGAGCAAATTTTGAAGAAGATACCATGATTTTATTATTATTATACTCTTATTTGTTCACTTTAAATAGTTAGAAGGTGTGAAAGATCTTGGTGGTCTGTCATTATTAGGTGTGTAAGAGGTGTGTAAGTGCTTGGTGGTCTTCAAAAAAAATTAGCACCAAGAAAGGAGCTAAAAAACTTTTGAAGACCACATAGCTCTTACATAGCTCTTACACACTTAATAATGATAGACCACCAAGATCTTCTGCACCTTTTAACTATTTGGAGTGAACAATTAAAAGTATAATAAAGCAAAATTCTTTGTAGATTCATCAAATTCAAAGTGACTTTACAGTCTAATATGAGTTCAATAGTAGTTTAACATGAGTTTGACAAAACTTTCCTCTTTGGACTCTCTTTTTGATTAACCCTTAAAGGTCCAGAGAGCCCTTTCCGACGAGTATTATACACCAATATTCCAGTGTATTTGGCATGGTTCGACACCTCCTATGGATTTAAGATCAAAAGTGAAGTTAAAATTCATGTCCACATGATTTTAATAGGGTTAACTCTATTTCTTCACCATAGAAAACTGAATGTTTGAAACCATTGAAACTGACTTTTTGGAAACAATCTGAACAATACTGGTATACTACTCTTCGGAGTTTTGATTTGACCAAGTGTAAGTCATGAGTCTTTCACTAGTTGAACAATACCGGTAGACTCCTTTATTCCATAATAAGCTTCGTCTACCCTTAGAATAGAAGAATTAACTAATCCGATGGTGTGGACCCTCTGCACGATGGTGTAGACCTTGAGTCACTAGTAGTAGTAGAATATGTAGCTTATCATGGGACAAATAGTTTGAGCAATCTATAACTTTATTATGGGACGGAGAGAGTCAGTACTACTCTTGCGAATTCTGATTTGACCAAATGCAACTGGTGAGTTTTTCACTATTAGAAAAGAAGTTCTTTGGGCCTCAAGAAACAGTGATAGAGTTTGGTGCTTAAGGCTACTACTGACACCAAAATTTTGTACAAATATGTTTTTGGTAAACAAAAATTGATAATTTCTTTAATTTTATAAATAAAACTCATTTACAATGCGACCAACTTATTTCAAATTCTTTGAGGCTGACGGTGCTCATGGGTCATTTTGATCTCTGGGAGGGAAGCAGTCATGAGTTCAACCAGTGCAAGTGTCCTACTAGAGAGTAACTAACTGAGAGCCAAACATTTTATTTCTGTAATTTGATGAATGTTTAATTGAGTCTAAAATCGATCACAAATCTTCTTTTTCTACTTAAGTTTTATTAGTTAATTATTTGTCACAACTTGTACAAACATGTTATGTGAATATGGTAGTGCCGATGGTGGCCTTGGACATCAAACTATGACACTAATTCTTGATGTTCAAAGGTGGCCCTTTAGTCCTTTACTCTATCAAAATGGTTATTTAGTGCAAAGTATTTATCACAAGGGCATATTATTCAACATTACTTGAAATGGTGACATTCTAGCATTTGTGATGTGTGTACTTTCATGCTTGCCAATTAATCACCCATACTAAATATATAACCATTTTGATGCAGTGGCTGTTTTTTTGGACTAGTATCAACTTGTACCAGATGCTAGCTTGGGTTTGTTGTAATAATTTGCAACTAGTTTCTTTCATTTGTATCACAACCCCAAAAAAAGAAAAGAAAGAGAAGAGAAGGAAAAAAGAAAAAGATAGACATGAGTCGTGACAACTATTCATAGCAGCGTAGATACAATTAGGGCCAGGGATTTCGTGTTTAACAGCTCAACAAGATGTCGAATACAACATTGAAGACAAACAAGAGACCTCGATTAGGAATATTCCATACCCAGAACATACCCCAAAATATTCCTGGATATTCAAGAATGCTTCATTCAAGTTGTTTAACGTACTAAACACCGGTCAAACAAGACAACTTGACAGACATTGTTGAAAGTGTGTCGAAGAAGACAACCTTGATTAGGGTTGCTTTACATGACAAATCAAGTGACAAAGGCCAAAGCTAATTCACAAAGACATATTGGCTTAGGCCAAGAAGGGAGATAGCTCTAATATAGTTTTAAAAAAGTGAATTGGGTTCCCATTTGGTTCAATCCAATTTTCTTTCTTGGAACCTCGTCAAATTTTGTTTTTAGTGCATTAGAATATAATTTCAGCCCATTAGAATATGAGTTTCAAAGAATGACCTTGACTCCATCATGCAAAAGCCTTGGGGTTGATTTCATGGAACAACCAATCACATACAAGAATCCACCATGTCAAAACTCCAAATTGACTTTGGCCCATCATGTAAAGAAGCCCTTACATTACTTTTCAACCATAGTAACAAATATGTATAAACATTAACACACCAGTGTCCAGGAGCTTCTGGGCAGACTGTAACTCACCGGAAGGTTGATTTATTTTCTATGAATTGGTTGCTCAATTGATGAATTCTTGTAAACAATTGAGAACTCAAAATTCCAGATTCTTTCTCAAGTCATATGAAAGGAGCACAACACACCAGTTGAGGAATAAATTCTCATACCACAACTCCAATTATATAACACAACAAGGCCCATTGGTAGGACAAATGAAACAGACAAAATCCATCAGGTGAAATCATCCATTGTTCATAGAAAGTCCAAATCTGAAACATATTCATATGCAGGGAATGATCCAAATATAGTGTACTGGGATCTGGGTGCGCCATTATTCAAATCTACAACCAGCTGAAATCCCGCGTGGCAAGAGTGACGTGGGAGGACACAGCTGAGCTGGCATCGACCCAGTAGCTTGGGAGGAGAAACATGAATACCGTATATATCCAAAAGTGTGTAAATATTAGAGCACGGCAGCCAGCCGTTGGAGCTCACTGTAAATATGAGTGGCCGGGGGCTGATTTCAAATGGAGCTCACTACTAGAGACAGCCAGTAAGTTGATAAACAGTTTCTTAGACTGTAGTAAGTACTAATTAATAACTTGTTTCAAACTGCGATGGCCTCCATGGCTTTGGTAGCGGCCGCCAATACTTTGTCCGAGATTGACGGCTCTTCCGCAGGCGCCTGCACAGTCTCTGCCTCCAACACTGACCGGACGTACGCCAGTCTGCGCCCCACGTCAACGAGCCTAGTTTAGTCATTCCGTCATTATTTTTTAATAAGGAACTGCATGAGTAAGTTCCAGAAGCAAACGAACTGAGGATTTCACAACTTAAACCCCTCAGCGTCGAAAAGGCATCACGGAACTTTGCAACGGTGGCATTTCCTCCTTTTACCTCACTCAGTCTGTTTTCTGATTGCAATACATCGTTTGGGCCGCTTCACACCGTGGCGGAAGGTCGAGAGGCCGTCCATTTCCACAAATCAGATTGCAAGAAACCATGGGTTTGGCCTCTCGACCCTTCACACTAGAGGCTAAAGTCCAACGGTCGTGGCTCTCTAAAATGCCTATGTGACAGTACTTTTTGACCAAGGCAACGGTCTCTCAAAAGGAAGTTTGGGTCGGACGGGAATGGAAACCCAAACTATGGTCGAGAGGCTGTTGATTTCTTTTCATAAAAAAATGAAAACTATATTTAATTACCTATTTTCAATAGATTTCTTTGGACTCTCAACAAAATTTGGACTCTCAATCCCACGGCCTCTCGATTTGGACGGGCATAGTGTGAAGCGGCCCTAAAGCTCTTGCTCTATACCACAAGATCAACAGTGTCAAACAGATGATTTGCAGCAGGGGGTTCAGGTTTCAATACAGTGGACGGTTAGGGTTAACACAAACAACCAGTGCGCGTAAGGTACGTACCGGCATTCCATGGCGTCCGTCACGGGGTTATTCTCAAACTGGATGCGGTCTGGGGTCGCTTGGTACAACAGAAGCGCCTGCAGGTCCAACATCGTATCCATTTCGTTACTTATATGTATACTTGTCACGGTATCATTGACTATAACTTGCCTAATTTGAACGATGACAATCTAATCTAAAAAGTCAGGACCCTTGGTGGTAAGATTGAAGAGATTTGAGTGCACAACAGCCAATCATGCAGGCATCGACAGCGGCTACAATAAAAATTAATAATAGGTCTAGTCTGATCAGTGAGGAGATCGATGAAGCAACAAATGAAATGGAATTGAAGGTGTCAACTGGTAAAATTGAAGAGGACTACTGGGTTGTTCTACGTACCTTGAGGTACAGGTCCTTATCGAGAGTGAAGCGGTGGTACATTCCTGGTGGCAATACGATGAGAACGCCTTTCTTAATCTCAATCCGGATCCACTGTCCATCAAAGTCTCTCACGTCCTCGTAGCCTGCATAATTATATGCCGGCACAGCCAAAGCAGCTTAGTTAGATAAGTTGACGGTCTAAATTCCAAACACATGATTGATATATCCGGCCAGGGGTTTCATTCCGTAATTATGTTCGATACAACGACTAGTATGTTGAGCACGACATCTCACTTACTTGACACCTGTCTAACAAGAAACAGTAGGCTTAACTTCAAGAAGACTCTCAACCATCGTTATTAGTACTACAGTCTTAGAAGTAGTACTTATAACTTCTCAAACAGTAGACTTAACTTGTAAGACTGTAGTACTAATAACTTAGCATCCTGTTATACAGGACAACAACTACTACCACGTACAGGATTAAATTGGTGTGTGCATTATAAAACTAATTTTTTTAGTCACACTGAATCAATTTTGTATCTGCTATAGGGACCCACCGATTCCATCGATGATGAAGCGAATCTCCTCGTGATCGTGCAAGTGCTCCATAAAAAACTTCTTCGTGTTCTCCTCATAGTTGGGCAGTGTCGTAGGTGACACGGTCAACACCTCCTGGAAGACATTACAAAAAGACGTGACAATTTAATATTTAGCCGCAGGCCTTTCAATCATGAGTTGACTTCTTTTTTATTTCTTTTTTTTGTTTGGCACAAATTGAACAAATCAATTAAAAAATACAGAGCCACCACAGCCGAGCATCATGAGCTGACTTCTTGCATAGTACTGAGGAAGGAATATGAACATGACCTCGGGATCCACGCATCGGTAAAGCTAGAGTGTAAGTACCTCGTAGTTGTAACCGCGAACAGCTTTGATCTCGTTCAAAAACTCGTTATTCTCAAACCCCTCCGTCTCAATATCGGTCCATGTAAGGACGCCCAAGCCTAATCAAACGATAGAATTAGTGGACAATTTTATTGATTTTCTAACGTACAATGATATCCGGTACGACTGTACTGATCAAATTGTTTTAATCAATTCAGCTTGGATTCCTGAACTGGGAACGTACGTAACTTACTATTGCCAAGTTGCTAACTAACTAAGTCATGCACGATTGATTCACAGAACATTCGCATATATGCACGTTGTAATCAGCTCAGATAGATTCCGATCCATGACGAAGTCTACCTACACTCGATCAAACCTCTTTCGAGATTGACGTACTGGACACACCATCGATTAAAGGCTGGTCACACATAATTAAGTAAAACGTCCTGTTACAGTGTCATAGAGAAGAAGGTGAAAGAAGTTTGAGTGTACATCTAGATTTTTTTTTTCTGGTTGAGAGTCTAGACTCACTGTCAAGATGCTCCTGTGACACGGCACGGTTGGGGTTGTATTGGTGCAGCATGCATGGCAGGTCGTCGTTCTCGTTGTAGTACCACGCGTTGATAGGGGCAGGCTTCTTCTTCTTCATCTCCACCTGCTTGGAAGAGAAAGAATTCATCCACACAACAATCTCAGAACTTACTGCTCTATATAATTGCATACTGTAAATCCCAGCTAACTAACTGACGGTACCTAGTACCAGTTGTGCAAGTAACAGCTAGTTGTTCAAAACGGTTTCAAGATGATTTCGTAACTGATTCTACTAACGGTAATTGAGTCTACACTGATTCCATGCACGTGCAAGCACCTTAGTCTGAGCGGACAGAACTGGGGTTGAGGTGTCCACCGCCATAGTCGCTACACAGCAACTTAAGAAGTAGCCTGCACACGAGATACAAAAGTCTCCGTCACTTCCACGAAGCTCCCAAGGAAGGAAAGGAAGCCACATATATATAAAGAAAACGCACATCTATGAATGAGTTGGCGCCTTGGAAATTAAGGAGTACCAGTTGACAAGTGCAAGAGGACAGTGTCATGCCAATGAGAGCTGGTCGTAAGGCTCAACGTCACGTGGACGACAGCGAAGAAGGGACTGACCCATTCACCTCTACGAAGACGACGACTGTAGCCAGAACATGCCTGCACTACGTAACTACTGTCTAGCTTCGCACGGCGAGAATGCGGCGAGAAGAGCCTGAAGACAAGAATATTAATAATATTACGAACACTCGCTAGTTATGAATGATTGAAAAAATCTTGGTGTTGGGTCACTGAAATATGTTGCCAGGAAGAGACAAAGGCATCAAAGGGGTCGATGTCCACTGTAGCAGGCCGCGTGTGGGGTCGGTGTTTCAGTGTTTGGCGCCACCTACTCCCTACCGCATCTTTCTTAAAAGACGCGAGTCAGAAATGCCGAACGAGTCGGGATCGGGTTCAGCGCACTGTAACTTACAGCACTCCATCCACCAGTGCCTTCCAGCCAGGGACTCTCTTGCACTGTACCGGTAATTGATAGCTTGCCTCACTGGCACGGCACGGCACGAATGGGATTGCTATTCCAACGGTGAAAAATTCCATCACTCCAATGCTGCGTGAAACGTATGTCATTGAAGCTATGGCGGTGCGATTCTAGCATTGCCCCGAGCGGCATTGGGACCGCAGGCCTACTTAACTTTATCGAGATCACTAGGCCAAATCCCGGGGGCTCCATCACCTAGCGACTGAAATTCAATGCTGCATCATTCCCATTGAAATTAGTACTGGCGCCGGCCGTCCTTGATCATTTTCCAGTCTAAACTAGACGGTCTCCGGAACGAAAAAAACAGTTTCAATGGGATCGAACTACTGAAATTCATACGCCCGGGATTTCGACTCCGGAGTGGAAAATTCCAATGGGATCGAACTACACTCGTTCTCTCTAGAATCTCCTGTAGCACACTGATAAAGTCGCGACTGGATTAGAAGTACGCAAACAACAATATGATCTTGTGCACCGATCCAACCGCGCGCAATGAATGAATGCTCAGGTTGGTTGCTAACGTTGCCGACAGCCATTCGGATTCAGAAGAAAAGTCATATCAATATATGTATCACTGAAAAGTGAAGAGTCGTAACCAGTGTACGTGACGGCGGTACACTCACGAAGAGGGAATTATGCCACACCATCGCTCAGACAATAGAACATCGCACCGGAACAAGCCTGACGTCCGTGCGCTGAAGAGGAAAGAGATCGAATAGGCAGCAATGGAGGCTAAGTTAGAACAACAGACCTGCGCTGCGATGGATGACCTGGATGAGCACTGGCTGGCTATGCCACGAGTGAATTGAACGCCACGAGATGTTTGGGACACAGACCCCGAAATAGTCTACTTATAGGGCAGGCTTGCTTTCTTGCACTTGATGCTTTCCTGTGGCTTCCTGATTCTTCGGGTGCCGCTCGATTCCTGGATTTGCAAAATCCTCCAACTTCTCACAACGACACTACGAACTTACGACTGACGACTTACTGATGCATGTCGACCGAGGACTGGCGATGCTGTAGTCGCGGCTGTTTGTTGGTGAGTGTTTTATTATACTTATTACTACTTTTATAATAGTATTATTGTGTGTATCGATTATTATGGTATTTATGAATTGGAGGCCACCCGAGCGCCTGGACATGCGGTGGGTTATCCTGGTGGTACCCAACCAGGCTTTTCAGCTCAGACGACTCATCGCCGATTCCGGAGACCCCAAGAAAGCTCGGGTACGACTGTATTGTACAGTACGACAGAGAGAGAGTCTTGCAGTAATGGTTGAATCCCCTTTCAGTTATTTGTGAAAACAAGATCGACAAAAAAGAAAGTGAAGTAGAAAGTGTGTGGAGCCTTCCTTACGCTGCTGCCATTGCCATGGGGTGGGTGCGATTTGTAGCGTGACTTGTGTCGTTCGGACAGACTCTTGCCAGTTATGTCGCCCCTGCCACGTTGGACTCCTCAGTCTGCTCCACCCTTTTTATCCTCTTCCTTACTTTTTTTCTTTTTTTTCCTAAATGATTTATTATTATTATTATTTGTTGGCTCTGACCTTAGGGAAGAGGCATTCCAAGGACACTCATTTTTTTGGGGTTAAATATCACTAAGGTTGAATAAGTTATTATCACCACCAACCTCAGAATTGGGTGTCTTATGTGACCCAAAACCACAAGCCGCCCACCTCGTTTCCGTAACTTTTGGAAAGTTAGTTTATAATTGGGGATTTGGAGAAGGGAAGGAGCAAATTTTGGTGAATCACGCCGCTAGTATGGGCCAATGTCATAAACATTTCTCCAGCTAGTCCGGTAAGTTATGTAACTGGCAATATCTAATATTTAAACGCTGTGAACATGTCTCTAGCTGGTCGTAGTGGTTTTAAGTTGCAGCCAACTCAACTTTTGGTTATCAGAAGAGTAGTTTTCAATTTTCACAACTCTCAATATTTAGTCTCTTGTGCTCACAGTGATGAATACTTTCACAAGTGGTCATTAGCACAAGTTAGTGTCGAAGTAGGGAGTTTTTTTGTCGAGGAATGGGTCACGGCTTACTTTCTATTTTGAAAATTTGTAGCAATTTCAATATGAAGAAATAAGTGGTCGCGACAATTGCAACATTCATGAAATCTTATTTTGAACATGCAAAATAATTTTAACTACGCATAGAAGCGCTATAAATAGGTCAGCAAGCTTACGTTGGTGGTTATAGGTCATCCAACCTTATAACAAATATATTTTGTTCATAATTCCACTAAAATGCATTCTCGTCCTTCACATGTTTTATTCTAGTCATAGCTTCTTGTAGCGTAGTTGCTCGTTTTAATTTATTTTACAAGAATGAAGAAAATTCATAACGAGAAAGACATGATATTCTTAAAATTTAGACTTTGTACACCTATTAAAGTTTCTAAGATGCTCTTGGATGCTTTTTTTTTTACATCTTAAGTTTGTCAGTTATTTACTTGACTCCTACTAAATTCCCTCATATAATGGCAAGTGTCATCTTTCACTCCATGTTCCAAAAAAACTTATTGTATCAATAGAAAAAAAAAACCAAGCAGTTGGTGGTGTAGTATCCTATTGCTTAAGAATGTTATGAAACAACAATTCTCCACCTCTTCCTTACTTTTTACACCAATTATTGCTATTAATATGAGTCACAAAATTAGTGTGAGGCTTTACATCAATCCTCACACTAATTTTCAGTACATACTTCTCAAATGTACATTTTTGTAAGAATTAGACTCAAATACTCTCAATTATTGTGACTTACACTTTTGTTCAAATACCACAATTACTATGAGAATATTGAATTATTGTGACTCACAATAATGGCTATAACCAGTGTTATGAGGCCGGAAAAATAATCAAGAGTCAGTTGAACATTAGCATATTTGACTTCAATTCACTTTCTTTTATTTCTCTTCCAAATAGTCTACATTGTGACTACCCTAGTCCCAATGAAATAATGAGGAATATCCCTTACCGTTCTATGAAGCCATAAGTAACTAATTGAAAATGTGGCAGGGATTGGATCGATGAAGCTCCAAAGCTACCGCTATATGAGCTTCTAAATGGTGTGATTTATTCAGTTTGGAGCCCACATAATTTCCAGATAGTCTATACTATTAAAGGTCAGTTTATATGTGTCATACGCCCACTAAAATCTAGCAAGAATAAAGACAAATGAATTGAAAATGTGGCGGATTAGTATGCGGATTCACTCTTATCTTTTAGTGTAGGACTCGCCTTTACGCCTCCTTCTTTAGATTTATATGTTCTTTGTTAATGTAACCTTTTCGCAACCAAGTAATTTATCATTAGGTGATAAACTCAAAGTAAATAGAAATTAATACCTTAGTAGATTTCTCTTTATTTCCACGTAAACGCTACTTTCCAACCATTTTCCACATTAAGGTGGAAGAGCAAGACACATGGAAACTAATCCTAAATCTCATGTGGAAGAAAATCTTCACTGGCATCCGTGACATAAAAGGACGTCCACTATAAACTTGTTACGCACAACGTCCTTATAAAAAATTCTCCACCATTACACCATTTTGTGAGGACCAATACATGCGTAAGGATATTACCATTTGAGGCTTAAGAAATTCTACACGCCAACAAATTAATGAAATTATATATGTTCTTTATGATATGCCAGAGCTAGATGAACAATGCACGCTCCTTCAATGAAATATCTCAAAACAAAATTCAAACCATCTGAAACGAGATCTGAAACCTATATTGCCACACACCATGCTGGATCAATTGTGTTCCATAAAAAAATAGAAAATAAACAACCACTACCAATATAATAAAAGAGATAGACTAACAAAAAAATCACTTTTTTGATAATTAATTTATTATTATTATTATTATTACTATTAAAATACTATATAAACAAATAAATAAAAAGGGACGTAGTAGTGGCAGTGAAGACTACTACTTATTTCTTTTATCATTTTTTATTAGCTTGGTGTAAATACTTATCTCATAAAGGTAGAATATAGTTGGTTTGTTGTTATAACTCTCGTGCCTATGATAACTCACTAGCATCGCCTAATCATGTATATTGCATTACTGGTGAACGGACCCAAATTAAAGGAAATCGAACCCAAATCACATATTAACTATGATATATTGCCCTTGGTTAGCCAACCGTAGAACTCATGACTTGATGATATTGCACTACACCAAAATTCATCTTATTCTCAACATTCATCCAACAACTAGCTTCTTGTTACTTTTTACTACATACTAGTCACCAATGTATCTATTTTCAATATATATGGGAGAATAGTTTTTGTTTCAATGGCTTTTTGTCTGATGGGCAATAGATCCTTGTTATAACAAACAAGCGCTTTGAAAAAGGACCACGGTTTGTGACAACTCTAGTACGGTCAAAAATAGAATCGTCCTCAATAGTGAACAAAAACAAAATCAAAAACAAAATCTAATGTTTCCCTTAAAAGCTTGCATATGTCCCTTTAACGTCCAAGGAAAGATGCATACAATGGAGTGAAAAGCAAAACACATGGTACTAGCAAAGGGTAGGTGGATTGGAATACATCCAATAGCTACAGTACGTTGGCGTGTTCATTGAACCAATTGTTGGAGATGCTCTGATAGTCGACCTTTAATCTTTGGTACATATAGTGTGTTCATCGTAACTTTACGATCTATAAAGGGAAACTTAATCACTAGGCTTGGCACCATCACGGGCACTATATAATTTTTACTAAGATGGTTAGCAATAACTATACATACACATTCATTTTAAAATGTGATGATAAAGGTACATAGTAGATTTTTTGGGATTCTTTTTCACTTTGTATAAAAACCAATTGTATATATGTTTTAGACGGCCTTTCAGCTTTTTTTCATCCAAACAGATTATGATATGTTTTCTTTCTATATATCACCTCATTCTCAAGGACAAACCCAATAGAGTGTACAACAAAAGTGGGATGCTAAAATTAGAAAATGACCCAAGCTTACTAAAACACCAAAAAATGAAGTAACATCAATGAGTTTTGGGGCCTTTAGAAGGCCATTATTTTAGTGATATGTTGATTTTCTTTTCCTACTCTTCTTTATTTACAATAGGCAAAAAGTATGTTTGGCCAAAAAAATCTAAAAATATCATGTTGAAAGTTTAGGAAATTAAATTTTCAAAAAAAATTGCAAATAAAAGTCAAAGATAAAAATTTCAAGGAATATTTGTGAAAGGGATATTTTAGGTCTCCCTTTTTATGATTACTCTTAGTAACTACTGTTGCAATCTTATGAAAAATTGCTCTTATACTGCACTAATGACTGCCCATGGACCCTTGAAACCTACTACTTTAGATTTACACCAATCCACTCTATTTTATCAGGTCTAATATATTCCCACAAGCAAATTGTCCCGATTTATAAAACCCACATCTCTAAAAACCCTATCTACAACACCTACAACTAGTTTCCAACAACACAAACAAGACTAGATCTAAAACATGACATGCATCATTTTGCCCCTTTGGTACTAGGGACTTAAATATTGGGCATAAAGCCTCAATTGCAATGTACATTGACCATGTCATCATCTCTGCCCTTCATACTCCTAACTCCTACATTGAAATATCCACGTATAACCACTACCAGCACACATGTGAATAACGAGAGTGACAACTCAAATTCCTTACTATCTCCCTTCCTTGTCAAACCCCTCAACGGATGTCATTAATCCCGGCTCCAACAATAATTGTTTTGGTATAGCAAGTCTAGGGCAGTAATTGTCCTCCCCTATTTTATTGACTTATTTCTATGATAATTCTATAACAATGTTTGATGTGTTGAATTCTATTTATAAAAGTATTAATTATTCTAAACAAAGGTGTTGAATCCAACCTACCTTTGGCTGTAGACGGTATTATTAAATTTGGAATAATAATTAGAGTCACTTGAACATTAGCATAGGTGACTTCAATTCACTCTTGTTTACCCTTATCAATGAGTACGTTTGTATAGTTTAGAGTCGGCATAATAAATTTGAGTGAGAATATACTCTCAAATGTATTTTGTACATGTAAGTCTGGCAATTGGTTTGCACTACTAAGAGTCAATTTACAAGTGTTATGCTCGCCCATTAGAATCTATCAAGAATAAAGACAAACATTTTGATCATGACAGTTAAAACCAGCAGAAATCTTGTCCAATGGTACATGTCCTTAATGACGAAATGTTTGTTGTTTCATGTTTTTAGTAAGTCAAAATTTTTGTTTTGAGTCACTAAAGACATGTTACAAAAGAGGTTTAGTAATTAACCCTTAAAATACATGATAAGTCCAAGGGGCTTGGTTTTGAAGGAATAATAAAAAAAACTTTGAAAATAATAAACCATAAGTAAAAAGAACTATGATTCATAAGAGATCTGAATTCCTTCAAAACAACAATCAAAGGACTTGTAGATGCTTCTCTGAGGCGCATAACATCATCGGGCTATGCAGAGAGAGTTTTTGAGGCAACTCAATGAAGCGCTTCGTAAGGAAAACATATGAAAAATGAAGACAATCAAAGCCTGACATCAAGAGACAACATGGCACGTGTGATAAAGGCTTGTGGAACCAAGCTTGAGCCTTACAAGCAATGGCTTTTGAGTGGTAGAGTTTACAAACCTTTGCCTGGAGTATGAAGGTGGGCAACCCATTGAAGAATGCCCAGTTCCAAAAAGTTCAAAATTCGGTCATAGTCCTTTAGACTGCTCCTTTATACCCCTATGTCCTTTAAGGGTTAAAAACAAGTCTTGTTAAACAAGATTTTTACTGTAGTCTGCACTACTAAAGGTCATTACTAAAGATTAGTTTACATGTGTCATGCTCGTTCATTAGAATCTTATGAAAATAAGGAAAAATTTATTGAACTAGCTAAGCTAGTCTGCACTACTAAAGGTCAATTGATATTGACATGTCTGTTTACTAGAATCTTGCAAGAATAAATACTGTGCACATTGACTCTTATCTCTTGACGTAGAACTCGCTTTCAGTGACTACCTTCTTTTGATTAACATGTTTTTGTTAATGTATTCAACTCTTCATGACGAGTAGTAAAAATAATGTATTCTTGGGATACGAGAAACTCAAAGCAATTAGATAATCAAAGAAACTAGTAGATTCTTTGTGATTCCTTATGAACGTTGCTCACCAACCATTTTCCACATTGTAGTGGGCAATTGGGACACATAGAAACTAATCTTAAACCCCATATAGAAGAAAATCCTCATTGACATCCGTGGCATGGATGGCAAGATGGATGGCTTTTAATTACCATCCCTCATCTATAAATTTATGCACAATGTTCTTATAATGGTCATCCTTTGACCTTTGGCGCGTATAGTGTGAACATTGTAACCTTATTTTCTCTAAAGAAAAAATTAATTACTAGGCTTGCTACCATACCAGTTTTACTAAAATGTTTAGCAAGAACTATATATCACTAGTAGAAATCTTGTTTAATGTGACAAGTTCTTACTGACTAAATGTTTATAACATGTCCATAAAAACTTAATTATAGAGAATAATGACTTGTCACATAGTGACTTAAAGACTAAATTAAAATACTTGTCATGTGTGACCCATAAGGCCATAATGACTCAATGACAAAATTAAAGAAAACAAAAGTCTTATGCATTAAAGACTTGTCACATTAGACGATATTTCTACTTGTGATAGCATTTTCATTTTTAAATGTTGTGAAAAAAAGGTACACAATAGATTTTTTTGGAATTCCTTTCCACTTGGCATAAGAACACTAGTAGAAATCCGATGTCACTTGTCTTTAGTGACTCAAATCAAATCACAACAACATTTAGTCGTTAAAAACAAGTCACATTGAACAAGATTTCTACTAGTGTTATTGGTTTTATTTTTTTACTTTGGAGGGCTTTTATCATTCAAATAGCATATGACATACATTCTTGCAATACATCTCCTCTTCCAACCTCCAATAGTTAGATTTTGAGAAATGCATGGTTGGAGGGCTCAATAGTGACAAAAATACACTTAGGTGAAAGCATGGTATTGTGTACCCAAAAATTGATCCACCTTGCTCAAATTACAATGTTTTTAGTTAAAGGCTATGAAAGTGTATGAAATTGTCTTTTTTATTCGTTTTAATTTCATGGCGCTCTGTGTTGTTACTATAACTACTGGAATCCAAAGTTTCATTTAAGTAAGAATCATTAAAAGGAGTTACTAAGAACAGATCACCAAAAATAAAAAATAAATGTCTAAATTCAATTTCAAGAGAAAATTTGATGAACTAAATCACATTTAACATGAATATAAATTTTATATTTTTTGAATTCCAGTGAGAATTTGAAAGCTCCAATTAAAAAAATCTTAATAAAATAAATGTTAAATGCATTTTGAACTTGTTTGTAGTTTAGAATAGATAAACCAATTTTAATTAATCATGCTAAATCATAAACTCTAAAAGTCAAAATTATAATATATATATATATATATATATATATATATACAATATTTCAAAGGTTAATGCTTTCAAATTTGTTATAAAAATATCTCAAGTTCTCTTAGAAGTTTCACCATATGGATAATTTGTAAAAATGATGCTCTACATTTGTGAAGGTTGTTGGACTTTGGCCTCTAGTGTGAAGGGTCGAGAGGCCGAACCCATGGTTTCTTGCAATTTGATTGGTGGAAATCGACGGCCTCTCGACCTTCAACCATAGTGTGAAGCGGTCTTTATATTTCTGTTTTTTTGGTGACCAAAACCACTAACACAACCCATGTGCTTGGCGCGGTTTCATTCCTTTTTCTGTAAAAACTACACATTTCCCACTAGTGCTGGAGTTTCATTACATAATCTCAAGGAAGACGACACGATCGCGGATGATCGAAGAAAATCTTGGAAACCAAGTTAGTAACATTGACCAAGTGTAGTAGCTAGCATAAGAATCACAATGACCCAATGAGGATGCTCTGATCTTCGGCGATCCAATGATGAAGCCCCGGATGAAGCAAGAAAATCTTGGAAACGGAGTGTCGAAATAGAAACTAAAACCCCGCATATATCGATCGATCACGTCTTATATCTGAGGAACCCAATTTTCATTGTTCGATCTCTCAATACATGGCGATCGTCGAATCGAATTGACTAACGGAACGGGATCAGTTGATTTATTCGGTCGTTTCCGCTACAGAAAGAAAAAGAAGAACCGTTACAGAAGATTTCCTACCAGGAATGGAACTGAAGCCATTGAAGAAGAATGATGAATATATAATAATAGTATTGTGATGAACTAATATTATTTTAATGTACGTCCTGCAGGCGGGCGTGCGTAGATTCCACGGAGGGAGAAATTCTGCCGGGGCATCGGAGGAACAGTGAGTACGTCGTGAGAATGAAAAAAATCTTGGTGTGATGGATCCCACCAGCGGACTGGATTCATCATCGATTCAGAGCCCGATTCAGAGCACGGTCAGATCCCTCGATCGAGCTCCGGTTAATTAATTGACGTGATCGATGTGGACTCGATAATTATCCCGGGGCGGGTGACCCATCAATTGATTAATCGTACGGGTTCATCAGACGTGAATCCACCGGATTTCTATTTAAAATTTTGGCAAAACTTGTTCAAAAAGCATCAATCTCTATCCACTGGACTTGGCCGGAGGAACTGATCGTGAAAGCTGGAGTCGATCGATGGCCGAGTGACAGGGATGCCTGACATGCAGGGATTCTTCGAGTTCGATCGGGAGCATTCATTGAATTGATTGAATCACACGCACGTATTGTTGTTGTTACGTTCATTGAATTGTTCAGATTGTATGTCGAAATTCAGGCCGTTGACGTGCAGCTTCTTACACTAGTAGCAGAACTGTCGTTTTTCATTCCCCACTTTGTGGAAACAGTGAACAGTGACGGAATATTAGAGTTAATCGAAAAGAAGAGAAAATACATGTTAGGTGGGGTGAGGTTGACCCGTAACTAAGGCAGCCAAGCAAACTGGCATGTTTTCCAATGAATTCAAAATAGAAAGGAGTGTGAACTAGTTTTGCCGTCACAAAAGAAGTAAAACTGAGATGAAGGTGAGTTCAAAGAGAGCCAAGGCTTGGAGGCCATGGCTCACATCCACTTGAGATATAATTAGGTGACTGCATTGATTAGTTGGCTCTCACAATTTGGAGCTTGTGTCTAAAATTGAAAATAGAGAGTATCTTCTTCCCTTGGAGCTTTGATTTCGGTTACACTAAAAGAGGGCATGCAATCAGACATTCTGAAATTTTGCAGGTCAGAACACCTGTTATGTTTTCGGTTAACTCTATTGTGTCTAGATTTCTAACTTCTTATGACCAAAACCACTCACCAACATCGATGCAACCCATGTGCCTAGCGCAGTTTCATTCCTGTATCATTTATAGTAAGTGAAAAACGACACATTTCCTACTAGTGTTAATTAATGATTATTAACTTAACTTGATCACTGCACGCGGGGTTCATGAGCAGTGATCTCGGAACCACTTTATGACATTTAGAACATTATGCGACCTCCCACATAAATGGTATCTACTTTTGCTATTGAGTGCATACAATACTCACAATAGAGTTATCCGTAAACTAAAGGATTGAGTGGACCTTCGTTTCACTAAAATTTGAAGAAACGAAAACTATTGAGAGAAATTCTAGGAAATCAAAAGAATGGGTGAATGGAGACGGTCAGATAAGTATATATAGTGAGAATTTATTGCTAGAAAAGGGGCTAGCAATCACCTTCTTCATGTGTGAGGGTGAATAATTGAAACTCAGGTGAGAAGTTTTTTAGCACCCATTTTGGTGCTTTCAAAGTTTTCATCCATAGTTTTTTTTTAGTGTCCGACACACGTTCTTTTTTGATGATTATTGTCACTATTCACTCAAATCATGGTCCACTCACCCACTTTTGAGGGACTTTACGAATAACTCTAATACCTCTATAATATTCGACAATACCCTTGATATATTAAGGTGATACCACGATGTTATCCGCGGATATCACCTCATGAAGTTGCTACATATTTATATCATGATGAGCATTCTCGCTACATTTCAATTATTTTTTCATTTTCTTTCTTTGTGTGTTTAGCAACTCCATTTTTTTGGGTAGAGATCCAGCTAATTTTAGCCAGTTTTGAGATCACTGTTCAGGAGATGCCAAATTGAAGCACCTTTTCGATCGATCTCCGGAATTCCTTGGCTGCTTTTTAATAGTAAGAAAAAGCATTTTTCCTGTCTGGCATCGATCGCCGGCCTGACACCTCTCCTTCCATTTCTGGAACCCCTGCCGTGCCATGCCAGATCCCTCGTCCCTTGAATTGGGTCCCAGGGCCAGATTTCTTTTTTGTTTTGTTCTTCGTTAGTGGAATTTGGTTTCGGTTAAATTCTGGAAAGGTCTCAGCGATTAAGTTACGCCCGTAGCGCGTGGAATCGCTCTCGTGATAAGATTAGGAAATTTCCCAAGGAGAATGACAAGTTTGACCGCATTTGGGGCAAACAACAGATTCTTTGGGCATGTACTAGAGTTAACCCTTTAGTGCGCAGGGTATTGGATTTCAGTAGATTTTTTCACTGTGGTTGAGACTACCAAAAATAGAATGGGTTAAATTAGAAAGTCACCGTACAATTCTATTCTCAACTCGAGAGCACACATTTTATCAAAATTTGAGAATCATCCGATGGTGGGATTGGAAGATTATAGTATGTATTTGAACTGTATAATGCACGCTCAAAAACGAGATTTTGGGGGGTGTGTGACTTCAAAGTTTAATAGAATTTGAGGTAAATTTTCAAAAATAAAAGCAAAGAAGTTAAGCTATGCCCTATGTCAACACTTCTCCGTTGCAATCTTTCATATCAAAAATAGACCCACACATAATTATTGTGAGATTTATAAGTGAAAGTGACTTCTCCATGTACGGTTTAGGACAAAATTTTATACATTGAAAATTGACAGGAGTGAGTACATTAGTCAAGATCGGATTACACACACTAATGGAAGATGAAGAAGAGAACATAATCCAATAAAATAAAACAAGATAACAAACTTCCAAACACAAGAAATACTACACAATACATATGTTGTATTTGTAAGTATTTACTGTATTTTCAAGTATTTGCAGTATTTTCGCGTTCTGTTGATAGGTATTTTGATAGTTGTACAATTCCAAATTGAAAATTTCTTTTTCTGGAAGGTGCGTAATGTATGTGGGCAAATCTGAAGTTCCAATTCTTCACGGATTCTTTGCTATTTGCATTTCGGACGTTGTAGTGACCATAATGTGGTCAGCTGGGCACTAAAGGGTTAACCGAAAAGAGTGTCTCAAAATGGAAATAAACCTGAAACTCACCTTTGAATTCAAAAAGACTGCGAAACTAGTCTCTGGTCAGTTGGAGAATAATCTAGAGCAAGGCCCTGCATTATCATGGGGTGTAGAACTCGAGACCTCTTCAATGCTCGAGGGAGAGTCCCCACATGTTCTTCCAAGCCAAGAGCCCTGACCATGGAAATTATTCACGAATAATGCTTGTCAAAAATTGTTATTATAGGAAGAGAACTCCACTTGAACTCCGGTTGAAAACCAGTTCTATTTTGGATAACTCTATAACTTGCGTTGCCTATAACCCTCACAATTCTATTTCTGAATAACTCTAATACTTAGTTTGCCTACAACCTTTAAAATTTTACTAGTTAGTTTTGGTCTCCTCTTGCCTAGTGGGGGTCTATGTCGTGGTGGCTTTGTAATTTTCCTCTTGCCATTGAATTTGTTCAATTTGTGCAAAAAAATTTAATAATCATAAATATATATATATATATATATATATATATATATATATATATATATATATATATATATATATATATATATATATATATATATATATATATATATATATATATATATATATATATATATATATAAAAATGGTTTCAATTTTCAAATGTTGCTTTAGACACATATTGCTAGCTTTAGGATGAAAACATCCAAGTTGATGACACTCCAAAAGACTCAAGGAGTGAATTGGAAAAAATATAATAAATAATAAATAAAAATATGAGGTTTCTTGCAATCAAGGTTTTGGACTACATAATCGGTGAGAGGCAATAGTTCCAATCCACTGATTATGGATCATTATGTGCACCCATTTAATCAAAATTGTCCAAATAAATTTCAGTTTCTTGGTTGCCCTAGTAGTCCTAAATAACCCTTGAGTGAATAGTAAATCATCTTGTGACACATCTACTAAAAAAAACACGATAGGTTATTTAGACGTGGTTTTTGCCCCTTTTCAAAAATAGGAATACACACTTTATCATCCATTTTTAACCTCCATTGTTGATAGAACAACGACCAACTTATTAAAAAGAAGCATAAAGTTTATTTAGAGTATGGCCATGAGTGTCCTAGTTCAATGTTATTTTTGCCTAACAACGTTAGGATTCAATAAATTACAAATTTCTAACATGTCCGCTCTAAGAAATGTGTCTACATCCCTTCACATTATTTATTTTTTGAAATACATAAGTAATATTGTTCCAATTTGCAATCTTAATCAATCGAGTTAAATTTCATTTGAATATTGGTGATGGATTTCTTTGAATTGAATTTGGTGAACACGTAAAAAATATGAGCGCCTACATCTCTCAATTTAAAGTTGATAATCTAATAGCACAAAAAGGTTGCAACATTTACACTATAAAAAAAGGTGTCACCTACCCTAATTTTGTAAAATAATTATAATTTCTAAATTCTAATTGATCTTTGAAAAATTAGTTCCACCATCATATTCAACGGCATGAAATTACTTTAGAATAAAGATCACAATATCTAATCGTAACTTTATATTGGACCCTGGCTACTATACAATGTGGAAATAAAAAAATATCGGCACACAATATCTTAAACAAATATCTACCTAGATTAGTCTTCATCTCTAATTTAGGGTTTAACCCCTAAACGTTCCATAACGACAATAGATATGTGGCTGTATAATTGACATTTGCTATCAACAAGCTCTAAATTGGGATCTCAATAGCTCACTAGAACCGCATTGATGTAAAGTTCAGATTTTATGTTGAACTCAAACCTATAAAAGGTCTGGATCCATTCCAAATACTAGAAAAATACATTGTATTCTATTGGTTGCAAAGGCACTTTCAAACGTTTAAAGGTTAAAGAGCTACTCCATATATAGCAATTAAAGAATCTCTTTACTAAAACTAAATATAAAACTTTTTATATAATTTTCTATATAATATTACTAATCGTCTTTGCATGCTAGCCACTAGCGGGCATTTGCATTGATATACAATTGTTTGAAATTATACATAATTAGAGTACTAACCTTATACTTATTTTTGTTTAAAATTGAGTTGAGACCATGTTGCATTAGAGAAAAAATGAACCCTTGAATGGGCCTCCAAACTTGGACATTGGCACCTATTTCTTTGGAGTTAGATGGGGTAGGGCAAGGACATAAAACATGTCTGTATTTTGGGTGAAGGGTACATGCCGTGCATGTAGGGTTCAATACTTTTATTGAATTTTCTACTCTACTAGTACCAGGGACAAGTGAGTAGTGGAGCTTTGTAATCCATATATTTATTACTTGATCACATGTGGGAGGAATGATTGCGTCTTGGTCATGTGTTTTCAACTACAATACTCACACATGTCACTATAGTGTTTGAATTAAAAAAAGACAGAATCTCAAGGTACCACATGATCATGAAGGGCTCCCTCTTGTACTTCAGGCCCTAGCCTATTTCAGTACATACACTACGTGCTCCAATTACATTCGACCCCCTCTGTCACCCTTAACATCACATGGTGAGCGTAAATAGGGGAATGGTCACTACAAGAGTACAATTTAAATGCAATCGAGGGGTCCAATAAGAAGAATTCGAAGGGCCCCATGTGAGGGTTCATTTTTTCTCTAATGGTTGTTTGGATTTGTTCAAAGTGCATTTATATATATATATATATATATATATATATATATATATATATATATATATATATATATATATATAAAATAAAAACCTCATATCAAATCCTTAAACATGTGTCTATTGAAGGCTTAGGATTCTAAACATGTTTTTTAAAATCTTAAATAAAAAATACCTCCCCTTTAAAGTTGTCTCCAATTTTAAGTTATCTTTTAAAGAATATAAAAATAAATTAACAAAACACCACCTATTAAATTCTTTAACCCCTAACTGCACAACCATCCTTTTTTTGAATGATGTACATATTTCATCCACGTTTACTCATCCGTCATGCACTTTTTGCAAGGATAACAAATACTAAAATATTATATGGCAAGATAAATTCATGCATGTGGGATCCAATCGGAAAGGGGGTGATTTGTAAAAAATTTATGACTTGTTTCATGTTGCAATGATTCACCAAAAAGAATTGAAGATTTTAGTCTAAATGGGCCTTTGAAAAACATTAATTCATAAAATTAAGCAACCAAAATATCTCCAATAATCACTACACTTAAAGTATTACATTTCAGCCCATTACAACAAATTTCACAAATTAACAATATCTTATTTGCAATTGAATGAATAAAGAATTTAGAATTTTACATTTCAAATTTTATACAAAAATATTGGGAATTGCAATTATATATCTAATTGTATGAATAGAATCTAAAATTTATGTTGTACAACTTTTATTCAAACATTGAGTTTTCTTAGTTGCATTTTATAATGCATCTTTTAAATTCTCAAAATATGGAGAGGGCTGTGGGCACTCAAGGATTAACCTCTAAACATACCGACCCTTTGAACTCAAGTAGATACTAGCCTCAAAAATAGATTTTAGCATGGCTCATATGTACGTGAAGTGTGTATATAAAAGGACCATTGCAAGCACAAAATCTACCCAACAAATTTGTCATACTTACATTAAGGGGGGAGGGTCTCCAATATTATCAACATCTTCCAATCACAAAAAATTCACTTTAATTCCTAAAGAACCATGGGTTTTTTTTAATTTGGGTTTTGGAGCATCATTTTTACCTCTTTGTATTCATTTTCTTGTGAACACATTTTTTGCTCTTGATAGAGAATACCAAATTGAGCATTTAAATAAAATTTAATATTTTTTTGGACCAATTTAACAATTTTTCCCATGTCTTCAAATTCGGTCAAAAAATATCAAAATTTTACTGCAATTTCATTTTTTCACTTCAAACGCTATCATCTTGCAATCTGTATGGTCAAATTCTATGAAATTTTTATTATGAACTCTCATGGTAGTCTAAAACAAGATGTTACAATTAGTGTTGAAAAAGAATAATTCATGAGGTTTATTTTGAGCCCTGCCCACACCGTCCATTCTCTCCAAAAGAAACCCCTTTTGCTCCATAACTTCCATTTAAAAAGTCTAAATCAAAAAAAAATTAGAGCGCCATTTTTGTATTGATATACCAAATTCACATTATTTATTCCAAAAAATAAAAATAAAAATTGACACAATAGGAACCTAGCCGAACATTGAAATGTCCTAGTTAGGACACTTGGCCTATTAAGAATTTAATAGGCTTGCAATGGTGACTTGAATGAAAGCCATCCTAGATTGTATAAGAAAGTTACAAGGCTTTCAATGTGTTTGTGATCCAATTTATGGACGTTGGGACGTTTAGGGGTTGAAGCACTTGGGCAACCATATTTGGTTGTTCTATTTATGGAGTTAAAACATTTGTTCAAATACTTTTTTTAGACTTTTAGTTTTTGTATTTTACAAAAAGAAAAACTTCATAAAATCTCAAAACATATTTACCAAATTATTGGAGTCATCCTATTGATTTTAAAATATTATGAAATTGGCCATTATAGTGAATTTCAAGTCCAAAATACAAAAATGTAATTTTGGTGACTTTTCAATGTCAACTTATAAATTCAATTGAAAATTATTCATTTTCAAAATAAAAAAGTTAATTGTAGAGACATCTTCTATATCAGAGTTGTTCTTTGAATTTGAAATTCAATGTTTCTTGAAAAGCCACATCTTATAGCTCATTTAAACTATGTCCAAAAGCCCTAGGCATTTAGGGATTCATTTGTTTTTTTTTTGTTTTGGATTTTGTAATATAGCACAACATCACACATATTTACACTATGCCTACACCAAAGAACTCTCCAGTGTCAACCTCGCAGGTGTGAGATGAATACAATACAAGGCCGAAGCATTGTATGGGATTTTCTAACAACCCTTGTGAATTCTTTTAGTCCTCTTCTTCATACCTCTCTCGTTGGGGTAAATACAACGAGGTGGTAGAAGATGCTCTAATATGGTCTTGAAATGGAGGTTCAATCTCCATAGTTTGAAAATATAAGAAAAGACTTCAACTTCTATTTTACTTTCTCAAACCCAATTTCTAAATATAGATGAATTGTAATTCGTTATGACAAGATATTTTGCACGTAGTGTGGATGAAGTGAAATCTTTGAGATTCACTTTTAAAGTGAGAGATTCGATTTATTTTAATCTAACTACATATCAATCACTTTTTTTGTGTCATCAAGTGAATTTAGGACCCCATGGATTATAATTGATTTCTATGTGACGTTCAAATTTTCATGGGTGTGTACATTTTTTCGCACGGTTTTTGTGCTAATTCCGCGCGGAACCTGCACTTTGTTAAATAAAAAAAAGAGTAAATGAAAAAATCTTGTTAAATCCGTGCAAAAAATAAACGAACCCATAAAAATTTGGATTTTGCAGAGAAATTGTTAAAAAAATCGTAGGATCCTAAATTCTTAATAGTAATATAGTATCGTAAGAATTTTGAATTTCACTCTTAAGATGAAATATTCAATTTCCTTCAATATAATTACCTTATGGATTAGTTTTTGTATTGTACATTAACTCTCTATATAAATTTGAAAATTGATGTGTTTTTTTGGCACAAGTGAAAGCAAGTTTATTGTAGAAGGAAAAATAACAATACTTCTCATTGGAGGGATTCAACAATACAAATGAGTGTAAATCCTTTAAAATGCAGAAATGGACTAGTTATATTTTTTATTTGTGATCATTAAAGTGGTTTGGTGATGAAATTGTTTTATAGTTTGTTGACGGTTTGACATTTAAAAAAACGTTGAAAGGCACTTTCTATTGGGAAGGTACTACTGGAAGACTTTCAACAATCAAAGTGTATAGAGTTTGTTTCCCTTGGTATTCAACTCTTGACCGTATTGTAAAGCAATGTGGAGGTGGTGATGGTTGAGGGGGCACGAGATGGTTGAAGGTCAAATTGCGGAACCCAAAGCACTCTTAGGGGCCAATGAACAACCCTTGCAGAGGCCCATCTGGCGGGCAATAGACGCATCTTACAAGGGGAGATCCAACGAGCAAGAGACGCATCTTATTTTGGTGTAGTCAAGTGTTGTTGGGACATGTTTTGACGTAGTCTAGTATTGTTGGAGACATGGTTTGATGTAGAGTGTTGTTGATGACATGTTTGGAAACTAGTTGTTGGATATTCAATTAGGAAAATGATGCTCTTATAGACCAATAAGATATTGACACAACCCCTTTTTATATGGTCTTTCATATGTCTTTTATGCGATATACTTAATCCATTGGTCCATTTATAAATAGGCTTGGTAGAGACATGTCGACGCAACTCTTTATGGTGTCTTTTGTATGCCTTTTGGAAAAGTACACTTGGTCCGTTGGTTCATTTGTAAACAAAATTGGTGGTAGGTATTGACACAATTCTTTATGTGATCTTCTATATGCCTTTTGCAAGATATGTTTAATCTATTGGTCCATTTGTGAATATTATTGATGAACGTGTCACACAACTTTTAAATAATGTAGTTTTCATTTGCTTTTGTAAAGTATACATGATTTTTAGGCTCATTTGTTAACATGATTAGAGGGTAGGTTGTCATGTTCAACACTTTTTCACAAATGTTCATTGTATTTGATGTTGAATGTCATTTGTCATATTAGACTAGTGTCATGCATGTTAAACAACCTAAATGGGAATATCCAAGAATATTTTATAATATTCGAATAATATGCTTTGTTTGACATTCGGGGATGTGTCTTTGACGTTCTGTCAAGTGGTCGGACAAGGAAAACTTTAAAACTTTCAACTAAAAAAATAAAAACAAGAACTTAGAAAACCAAAAATTAAAATATTTTATACATATAATTTTAAGGTTTGTTTATTTTTAATTTCAAGTGTTGAATTATACAAATCAAAAAGTAAACTATTACAACACAGATTGAAGTGTTGCATCTACCTTCTCCATACATTGCTCTCATTTTCCAATTTAGAATATATTCAGAAATTTTTGAGATTTTTTTTAGAAATTAATGAATATGGTTTTCGAGTAAAATTAGATTGTTTCGAGATTGTTGACACACAATCATTTTTTGATTGTTTGATTGATAGAGACACTTCCAAAAAATAGTTTTCATATCATAGCTATTCTAATATACTCTTGGATATTTTTTAAAATATTGATGTAGATGCAAACAATGAGAACGGTTATTCTCAATTTCCTACGTTAATTTCTAATGACCCTCGCAACCTTGTTGTAATTGGTGCCCATCTTCAAGTCGTAAATTTGTGTTTCCATGTCGTAAAATTAATTTTTTTGTCCAAGGTTTTATAAAATTTGAAAGTATAATAAAATGAATTAACATTGTAAAAGGTGTACTAAAATTTGATATTGATATTGCTTAACATTTATTATGAAGAATAGAACAAGTGTGCAACATTGTTGTAGCATCAAAAATTTACTATCAAGGGAAATAAACAAATTTTCACAATTGATGAAAATTTAAATTTTAGCCAAATAAAAAAAACATATGCTTAAATTAAAAAAAGAAATTGTTCAAATTCATGTGACTCTATAGGACGGCATGAAGTGGTTAGGCAACATTCACTTTGGAAATTCATGGTATTTATCCAAAAATTCTATTCTTTTTCTTGTAAGCTTGTCATTTTCAATTGCTTGTACTACAAAATATTCTGCTATTGAAAAGTGCCCCCAACTATGTTGAATTGTTTAACTCTTAATCCCTAAAGGACCGAAGTGTTTTTCCTCCAAAAACACTCCAATGCTGCCATTTTTACTCCCCCATGCAAAAAATCCAAAAGAATGTTATTTTTTACCTTCTAACCATAAGATCTTGTCCTAAACTATTTGAAAAACATACACAACAAATTTCGTTGATTTTGACCGCACGGATTGCAAGATAATTGCGTTTGATGGAAAAAAACACCCCAAAAAAACACATGCCCGAAAATTTCAGATGCGTTTGACCACAGCTACATCAAAAAAACCTCACTACCGAAACTTGTCGCACTTCACTTTCACATTCTATATGATGTTACTTAGTTGTGTACCAATTTTCGTTGCGTTTGGAGATGTTTAGGATGTTGAATAACACCTTCCACTTGTTGGGGGTTTAAAAGTTCAGAAAAGACTATGTTTTTGGAATTGCAATATTTTCGACTTTCTTTATTTAAAATACAAATCCGAGTGGTGAAACACAAGTACATTCCACCCTCTACAAAATGGCGAAAAAAAATTTGAAAAAAAAATAAATCTCCAAGTTTTAGAAGACATGTAGCACATTTTCTAAGAATTTTGGGGGTTAGGGGGGAAATAAAGGGTGGAGGAAGGGAATTGAAGTGCCAACCCATTCCAATGTTCATGACCCCACTAACTCTCAAGGTACACTGCTCCCTCATTGGACGATTTTTATTTTTTATTTTTTATTTTTAAAAATGATTTTATTTTTCAAATTTTTAAATAATATTTTTAATAATGAAATTGAACTTTTAGTTTAAAATAATATTTTTAATATAAAATAATAATTTTCAGTTTAAAATAATAAATTTTATTTATAAAAAATTAATTTTAAATTTAAAAAAATTAATTTTAAATTTTTTATGAGTTTGGGAAACGGGATGGTCTTCTGCCCCCCACAGTCCACCCCATTTTCCACACATCGCCCATCTTGTTGCCCCCCCCTAAAATTCAACTATTTCTCTACTGCCCCGCTGCCCTTTCTCCCGAAAAAAACACATTTCCCCACATAACTTTCACATACGGTGTCGGAATTCAAAGAAAAAAAGAATCCCCATTTTCGTGGCACATTGGGGAATCTACTATCAAAATTCGATTAAAAATATGTTCACCGGAACCTACCCGATTCTCTAAATGTCCTAGTTAGGACACTTGGTCCTTTAGGGGTTAAACATCCATACTACAATTATCCGGTCAAGCTTCATCAGTTCTTCACATTTTTAAATACACTATATTTTTTTGATGTTTTTTTCATATAAAGTATTTTAAAACCAATTTACACTGATTTTTTAATAATTATTGTTTAAATAAAAATAAAAATCATAAGATTTTTCAAAGTTCTTTCTAGTAAAAATCAGAGTTATTACAAAAATGCTTTGAATAGTATGAAACTATATGGGAAATTCTAATGATAGTGATGAACAACAAGGTGTAGGTGGCATGCTTATTGAGCTTACATAAAAATAAATTTGATAGAAAAACTTCTTTTGTACTGTATGTTGGGATTTTACAGTTTTATGCTTTAAAGTGTTGTAAGAGTCGCAATTTTAACAATTTGAAAGAATGGGAAATTGGACTAGAAAGCAAAAGGTACCCCGCCCCCCTTCCCCCCCCCCCCCCCCAACAATCACACACTGTCTTAGTTGGGACCATTTTCATTTGAAATTAGGAACTAGGTGAAAATCTATTTGTAATGCATCGTGTGATTTCCATTCATGTAGTGCATTAAGTATAGCTCTTTATTTTTCATTTTTCAGAGAGTAGGGAAGGAAGCAGGAAGGTCATAAAACCATTATTAATGAAAGTAAAAGAAGTGGCGCATTTTACTTTTCCAAAAACGAAATTGGTTTTCAAACAGAGTTCAAGTGGAGTTCTATTCCTATAATTATAATTTCTGACAATTATTGTTCATAAATAGTTTCCATGGTCAAGGCTCTTGGCTTGGCCGAGTATGTGGGAACTCTCTTTTAGCATTGGGGAGGTCATGAGTTCCACAACTCATGATGGTGCAGAGCCATGCTTTAAATTATTCTCCAACCCACCATAGACCAGTTTTGTAGTCTTTTTGAACTCAAAACACGTTTAAGGTGAGTTTGAGGTTTCTTTCCACTTAGAGACACTCTTTTCGGTTAAGCTCTATTGTTCAAGATTTAAAAAAAATAAAATTGGTTGCTCATTTTCTATTGGTTAGTCATGCACCATAACATATTTGGATTAAAGTATTATTACTTATAATGTTGCTCTCTTTAAAAGTAAGAGACATGTGTCAGCAAAGACCATGCATGGCTACCTTCTCTTCTAGTTTTCCAAAACCTCCATCTGTAAAATAAAACATGGGTAGCTATTGATTATTCTTGAATGATAATGCAAAATATGCTGCACATTCTCCTCAAGATCAAGACAGAGCCAATGAAGGCTACTGAATATTACGCATGAATCCTTGATCATTACAGGTAAAAGGGACTGACTTGCATGCACCCGAGAATTGAATGACTGACATGGTGGAATTGTGATAGAGCGCAAAAGGTGCTCGCTGGGTTGTAGGGATTGCACTCAGTCACTGCGACATTCATTCATTGTTACACGATGTGTGCCGGTAACTGCATGAACTGAAGATCCAGTTCAGTTTGTCTCCGGTCACGGGACTTCGCAAATTAATACACATGGTTCCACACGACATAACATTCAGTAGCATGCATTGCCTTGGCTTTCACGATAGATGGTGTGGAATATCCACACCTAATAGTACATTATTAGTAGCTAAGTGGACAAGTGGAGGCTTAAAGTGATGAGCATAAAGTAGGATGTTCTAAAACCACCACCTCCCCCAATTATGACATGTAGAGCTTTCTTGGGGCCATCACAGATAACCCTTAAAGACCTATTACATTGGACAAGATTTCCGATGGTGGGAATTCCCTTCAAATTGCCAATAAGACCTAATAATACATACATAATAATAAGTCTCCCACTGCTTCATATTAAGAGTCCATTCTTTTTTGGCAAGTTTCAACTTGACCTTTCTTTTGCCAAAAAAGGCATCTTAATATTAAAAAATGAGATATCTTTAATCCCTAAACGTACCAGAATGTCCCTAGGATTGACGATTTGAGAAAAATCAACATAAAGTACTATTTTGGACAATTTTTTGGGAATTGATATAAAAATAAAAGTTCTAAATCTTGAATTTTAGACTCTATCTGTACAAATCGATTCACCAATACCATCACCAATATTTAATCATAAATATTGAAAGTTAAACTCAAAAATTCCTTTTAAATTTGATTACCAACAAAAAATTTAATATTTTTGAGTAAAATTTGTTGGAATGGATTGGAAATGAGATACTCTTAATGTGATGATTTTTTAATATTTTTTGTTCTTTACATCTGTGACCTCATTTTTGCAAGGTCACTTTTGAAGTACAATCAACGCAATTTTGGATTGGTCAACAACTTGACATACTTCTACATTTTTAATTTTAGAAAACAATTTACTTTAGTATCATCAATTCCAACTTGACAATGACAACTTGGTGAAGTATCTCCAAAACATTGTATGACTTTCATTCAAGCATTGATGAGAACATGAGGTGAGTTTGAATTTTTTAGTCCTTCAAAAACTAAACGCTATGACGTTTAAAAGTGAACAGCAGTATAAAGTTTTTGTATCACTCTCATTGTCAGCCCTCTTTAAAGTGGAAAATGCTCATGTTTGAAGTATAAAATATAGGACAAAAACTAGGGAAAAAAAACATGCCAAATAAGGTGGACTCTTATTATAAAATGGGAGTACTGTACGTGGAAGGCAGGGTTAGCAGAAAATAATTCTTTAAAAAAATGCCAAAATAATAAATAAATTTATTAAGTATTTTGTCGAAATCAACAAAAATAAAGTCAACAAAAAGCCGAAAAAAATAAAACAAACTCAAAACATAACACTTAACAAAATTGGATGAAAACATAACACTAAATGCAAAATATAAAATAAAACATTTATCAGCCGAAAAAAATTAATGTTAGCTATTAATAGCCAATTTCTTAATAATTACTTTTGAAAGTGCCGACCTCCACTGTTTCAACTTTCATTAATTATTCGACATGAAAGTGCCGACCCTGCCTTCCAAGTACGGTAGTATCTATGCTCAGCTACGATTAGTAGCAAGTATGGGTGCACATACCTTAATGAATAAAAGAACTAGTGGGAAACCAAAGAATCTACAAGGTTGAAATTTTGTGTAATTTTGTGACCTAGATTTACTCTAGAAAAGAATACTAAAGAAACATCAATGCTCCGTAAGCTCTAGTTATCCCCTAAACGTCCAACCGTTTAGAAAGTCAATGATGACCATAATCAAACATAATTTTCTCAACCGTCATTGACTTTTTGCACCATGGATTTTTACTATATATTTTATGGGAAGTTAGCTTCATGCATGTGTGATCCAACTAGAAAAGGGATTACTTGTGAAATTTTTATGCGTGCTTTCATGGTGTAGTGATTCAACCAAAATTTCAAAGATTTCAATGTAAAAGTGCTCTTAAAAAAAGTCAACTCATAAAATAAAGCAACCAAAAAATCTCCAAAAATCACTACATTTATTCCAACGAATCACAACAAATTTCATGTACTGTGGACTCATTTTAATTTTGAATTTAGCCGATTGGGTAGTCTGTAGTGTAAAAAGATGATATTATCAATTGGATTTGGAATGAGTAGTGTAAATAGGTCATATTACCAATAGATTTCCCAATCTGGATTCCAATAGGTTTAGGATAGTTAGGAAGTTGTGTGGCCGATGGGTCTTTAGAGGGAGAATGCCGATTGGTGTTCTCAATCTTTTCCTTGCAAGTTGAGCAGGAAGCTCCTTCCGCTTGAGAAAGTAAAACAATTGTGTTTTGTGAATGATTTGTGTAATAGAAAATAGTTTTGGAACAATTGGAAGTGTGAAATTGTATCAAGTGTGTGTGATTTGAAATTGTGGAACGTGTGTGATTCATTCTCGGGGGGTTCACTGGCGAAAATTTTAGAAACAACGTGCGATAAAAAATAGGGTCCAATATATTCATTGTAGATAAATTTTGTAAAAAATGTACATGTAAAATAGGGGATTTTAAAAAAGTGAAACATGTTTACATGTAAAATACCATCACATATAATATTCTCAGGCTTTTTACATGTAAAATACCATCACCTAATAATATTTTTTGCTAAATTTTTTTGCTAAATTTTTTTGCTAAAATAACCCCCCAAATAAATAGGTCATTATCGCACGTGTATGCAAAATATACAAGGGAGTGACCCCCCCGAGGATTCATTGTATGGAAATTGGAGATTTGTGTTTGATAGAGAAACTGGTGTGGAGAAATTGATGAGAAACTGAATGTGCTTGCAATTGGAAATTGTGAGTAATTGTTGTGAGTGATTGGAATTTAGAAAGAGGCAGATTAACAATTGGAATTTTATTTCAAAAATATAAAAAGAATTAAACTGAGTTGGAAAAAAGATAAGAGACAGTGTAAAAATTGAGATTGATCAATTGGAGAATGTATAATCCAATTGGTAGTTGAACAAAGTACAACAATAAAAGAGATAGAGTGACTGAATGTGAAACAATTGAAAGACTGTGAATTAATTGAGTGAATTGTGGAACCAGTGGAGGGTTAAAAACTGAAACTAAAAATCAATTGTGTGTGTACGATTGGGAAGAAAACTTGCAACAGAGTGAGGATCTATTTGAATGGTGATAGACTGAATAGTATCAATTGGAAATTTATTATCTGGAGATGAGTGCTAATAAATTGTGTAAAATATCAATTGAGAAGTTGAACTGTGTGTGAGATAATTGATTAATGAAATCAGGGAGAGTGTTAATTGAAGTGAGCAATTGGTGAGAATGAGCTGTGAGTGCATGTTAAGCCAATTGGGTAAATACAACAAGAGTATGTTGCAAACCAGAAGTTAGAACAGAATATTTTATGAGATTGAGTGGATCTGGATCAATTGGAAAAATATATCCTTGTTCAGTTACAATTGGTAAGAGAGCCAATTGAGAAGATATGCTGATGGAGTAACCAAGATTCAATTGGAAGAGATTCAATCTGGAAGCATTAAAGAAAGAACAATTGGAGAAAGTAGCTAAGGAACAAAGCTTGAAGACAACCACCAATAAGATTTGATAAGATATTCCAATACCCTATACTATTGGTTTAGAGTGGGAATTTACATGTAGCTTATGAATCCAATTGAGCAAATCCAATTGAAACCTGAATTCATCTCCCTGTGAACGAACTCGTAACTATAGGATTAATTTTATTTTTATTTAAGGTAAAATTAATTTAACTACATTTTGGCGCCGCTGCCGGGGAGATGTAATAGATTTTCAATTGGAGTGAATTAGAAATTTATTCATATATCAATTGGAATGTTGGGTGTTATCATAATGCTAACTCATGAGTTCTTATGATAATTCCAAACCCAGTACAAGTGCTAGAGAAGAAAGGGCCGATAGAAGAACACGTTATCGACGGGCTTTAGATCAATTCGAACCAAATAGGTCAATATCTCTACCTAGCAGTCCTAGGTGGAGCAATTACGAGCAAACACCCGATCAGGAAGGATTTACCAATCGCTTAATACCTCCTGAAAATAGAGGTGAGAGGATCGATTTACCATTGTTGTTGGGAATAGTAATCGAAGAAACAAACAATAACAATTTATTCTTTTCTATCGGAAATCCCAACAGGGAAATCCAACACCCCAAAAGTGAAACAGAATCAATCGGGGAGGGAGAAGGATTTGATATATCACATTTGTTTTGTGAAGGTATCTGTCTCTCTAGACTACCATCTCCGAGAGTAAGAAATAAACAAACCAATTGGTCGGATAGTGAAACAGAATTGGACGTAGAACCAATGGCAGCTCCTGGACCAGCTCCTGCTCTACGAGTATTCGCAGTTTTGCCAGTGGCCATACGACCAGGGCAAGTTAACGATCGACCCTATTCTTTAGTACAATTTCCATATTTCTCGGGTCAAATTGGTAGTGATCCCGATAGGCACGTGCATGAATTCTTAACTGTGTGTAACGCCAATAATGCTAGAACGGAGGCCCATTGGCTTAGCATTTTTCCTGTTACCTTAGAAGACCATGCCAAGCAGTGGTTCCCAAGACAAACACCTGGCCAATTCGCCGATTGGGAGTCTTTAAAAAATGCCTTCTTGGCACATTTTAGACCCATAGCGTACGAGGATCGATTGAGTGAACAACTACAGGATATAACCATGACCATGGGTGAATCAATTGATTCATACTATGGCCGATTGGAGGACCTAGTTTTGAGGCTACCTGCTGGTCATGGTTATAACGACCAAATGCAAATGAGATTCTTCATTAGAGGATTAGTACCCCATCGGTTAAAAACATACGTAAAAGAAATTACACCAGCCACTTTAAATCAAGCCTATCGGAGAGCCAAACTATGGGAGGAGGTTAATTTTGAAGACAACTATGGTATTGCTCTTCAATCTCAACCTCAATTGAGAACATGGAGAAATGACCAACAAACCCCATTGGTACCATATCAAACCTGGTATCCACCCCAGATGACAATGCCATCTACTTCTGGGGTACAGATTCCAATCCCATCGGTTTTGCCAATCAATGCGGCACCAGTGCAATCGTTACCAATAGGAAAATCGAGAGTTAGTCCTAATATTGTAGACCAAACAAAAATTGAAAACCAATTGTTAGAATTAACTCACAAATTTGAGGATTTAGCGGTACAATTCAATAAGGGCTCAGAAAAGAGAGAACAACCAATTAACGATAGGGCAAACATTTGATGTACCAATTGTAAAGGACAAGGGCATATGCTTCTTGATTGTCCTTCTTCGCCTAACCTACCACCTAAATGTAGGTTTTGTGGAGGACAACATGAAATTGAATCTTGCCATAAATTACAACAGAGTTTGGTGATAGATGCGAACAATCGTAATAAACGGGGTCAAATTTATTTAGTGGATAACAACCCTAATAATTTCAATAATAATAATACTAATAGATTTATGAGAAGATCTAACTATACAGGAAATAATTTTAATCCAAATTACGTACCACCGGGTAACTTAAACCCCAATTTTAATTCCTCTAATTTCAACAACGGAGGATATAATAATAATCCCAATCGTTATATCCCTCAAATCCCTACAAATCAAAATAAAGGATGGACTCAAATGCCTTATGGCAATCCTACGCAAGGTAAACCAACCTATGGGGGAAATAATCCGAGTTGGCAAGACAATGCCAATGCCATGTGCTATAATTGCAAGGAAATGGGACATTACGCTAGCAATTGCCCTAATGCTCGAGCTAGTATTCCATATGCACCACTATGTGGAAATTGTAAGCAAGTGGGACGTACGGCCGAGGAATGCAATGGACTAAAAAGGGAAGAAATTAGAACTAATGATGGGGTAGGACGAAATAGGGATACTAGTGCTAAAATCGTTCTTTTACCGGATGATTATCCCTCTCATAATCAAACTAACAATAGGGCGGTGAACCATGTTTCATGGGGGAAAAATATTGAAAGAGAAAATATAGTTAATTTATCTCCTATTGGAAAAGATAATTGTCATAAAGACGTCCAAAACGTAGTAACCAGGGCAAGAGCTGCCCAACAAATTCCAATGGGTAATCAAATAATTGCTAATCCAGAAAATAATTTGCCAAAGAGACATGATTCAAATTCACCAATTGCAGGGAGTGCGCCAGTGGTGGTACAGCATGTGCCACCAGTGGTTATAACAACCTCAATCGGTAATTTAAAAGAGCCAGTAGGTAATAATGAACCAATTGGCGATCAACCAGAGCGTACATCCTTAATAGTACCTACTATGGTACCAGTACATGCTCAAATTCCAATTGTGAATCCAACCAATGGGCATGCAAAAAACTTCAACCCAGTAGTTAATAAAGAATTTCAAGAATATCAACCAGCTCCTGAAATTTTCCATCACCCATTGAAAAATGCAATGCCATCCATTGTAGAAAAACCCACTGTGGTTAATCCTATTGAGGAAAGTCCTAAAATATTGCCAACTAATCCCAATTGGGTTGAACAAATTTTACCTAATAAACAACCTATTTTACCTATAGGGTTACCAATTAAGCCCTCTAAGGTTATTAAAAATAAACGAATAAAGCCGATTGGAATTATGCATGGGGTTCCCACTTATGATATATTAGAAGATTTGGGTAAATTAAAAGCTGATATCTCGATTAAACAATTACTAGGAGTGGCACCTCAATGTAGGTCTTCCCTCCAATCGAATTTAGTACGTCGTAGAGCAAGAAATACGGTTAATGAGGTTACTATTAGCCCAGATCCTGGTGCTCCCATGATCGATGTAACAATTGATGGGATTTTAATAAGGGGAGTGCAAGTTGATGGAGGGTCGAGTGTAAATTTAATGAATTATGATACTATGTTAAGTCTACAATTAACGGGCTTACATGAAACCAGATTGGTTTTACGCATGGCTGATCAAAGCCGTGTAAAACCTAAAGGGATTTTATTAAAAGTTAAAACAATTATATCTGGTCTAATCTATTTGATAGATTTTGTTGTTTTCCAACAGCTTACACCTAATACCTCTTACCCTATCCTACTTGGTAGACCTTGGCTTTATCAAGCCAAAGCCAAGGATGATTGGGGTCGTGGAATATTAACTATCGGGTCGGGTAAATCCAAAGTCCGATTGCAAATGTATCCCAGTAAATATGCTGGTGAAACCCAATGGGAATCAGCTGATCTAACCAGTGATTTTGGTTATGATTCAGATGATGAGGATGAAGATAATTTGAATGCCAATAGGGTGAATATGAGTGAACCACCCTTAGGTAACAAATCCTCAATTGGCGTTTATATGGAACTTAGTCCAGGGGAATACTATTTGCCCTATGGAGAGGATGATGATTCCGATAGGGTAATTGAATCATGGTTAATGGACAAATCAGTGTATGGGGTAACTGACATCCAATCGGAATTAGAACCTCCTTTGGAATCAGAAGATCTAGGGAATTACTTTTCTGACCCAACCCCTGTCCAAAAACATGTCCCCAAAAATCAATGCAAGGAAATAAATTTGGGCAATAGGGAAACACCAAAGTTAATTCATATCAATCAAGAGTTAACATCAAATGAACTAAACCAATGGGTAGAATTCTTCCGATCCCATGTGCACACTTTTGCTTTTACGTATAAGGATTTAAGAGGCGTTCCTTTTGAGGTATGTGAACACCACATTACCTTAGAAGAGGATGCCAAACCTATCCGGCAAAGGCAACATCGCCTTAACCCTAAGTATTCACTATTGGTAAAAGAAGAAATTGATAAGCTTTTAGATATAGGATTTATCTACCCAGTGCCCTTTAGTGAATGGGTTAGTCCGATTGTTATTGTGCCGAAGAAAAATGGCAAAATTCGTATTTGTCAAGATTTTAGAAAATTAAATTCGGTAACCAAAAAGGATTACTTCCCATTACCATTCACCGATAGCATTTTAGATGCGGTGGCTGGTCATGAGTGTTACTCGTTTTTGGACGGGTTTTCTGGGTACAATAAAATTAAAATAGCCATAGAGGATCAATTAAAAACAACTTTTACAACCGATTGGGGCACTTTTGCCTATCGAGTGATGCCATTTGGTTTATGTAACGCTCCGGCAACTTTTCAACGGGTAATGACCGTCGCATTCCAAAAATACCTCCGTAATTTTATCGAGATATTTTTGGATGACTTTTGTGTTTTTGGGTCAAAAGAAGATCACCCAACCCAATTGGCTTTGTGTTTTGAGCAATGCCAATTATTTGGTATTTCTTTAAATGCGGCTAAGTATCAATTTGTTGTACCTTATGGGAAATTGTTAGGCCATATTGTTAGTAAGGAGGGTATTAGTACTGATCCGGATAAAATTGCATTAATTGTTAATACCCCTCAACCTAAGACGGTGACCGAAGTGCGGAGTTTTGTAAGCTTGGGTAGTTATTATAGAAGGGGAGTAAAAGACTATGCTTTACATGCTGCCCCATTGACAAATCTATTAAAAAAATTAGAATCGGGTGCAAGCCCTGTATGGACTCCTGAATGCACTAAATCATTTGTTACCTTAAAGGAACGATTAAGTTCTTCACCGGTGTTAATACCACCCGATTGGGATAAACCGTTCCACGTTTATGTGGATGCTTCTAATATAGCCCTAGGGTGTGTATTAAGTCAAAAAGATGATAAAAATATGGATCACCCTATTTATTTTGCAACTTGCCTATTAATAGCGGCCGAAAAGAATTACACCACTACGGAAAGGGAAGCTTTAGGAATGATTTTTGCTGTGCAAAAATTTCGGCATTATCTATTGGGTTATCCATTTACATTTTACGTTGATCATGACGCTTTAAAGTATTTGATTAATAAACCTAATTTAAGTGGCCGATTAGCCCGATGGGTTTTGTTATTGCAAGAATTTAATTTTTCAATTGTGGTACGACCTGGCAAAACTCATGCCAATGCAGATCATCTTTCCCGATTGGAACCTCCTCTTCACTCAAATACTTCCCCATTGGATGATAATTTCCCTGATGGTGATTTATTTGTGGTAGAAGCCATCCAATCGGAATATGGAGAAATTCTAGATTATTTACGCACCAATAGGGTTCCAGATAATTTTAATGGTAAACAAATTAAGCATTTATTGCAAAAATGTGCTCCTTTCACTCTTATTAATGAAGTCTTATATAAGAAGGGAAAAGACGGTGTCTTACGACGATGTATTTTTCGTAGTGAAATTCCTCTAATTTTGGAAGGGTGTCATACCGATGGGTGTGATGGACATTTTGCAGGGGATGCAACTGCACGGAAGGCCTTAATGGCAGGCTATTGGTGGCCAACCTTTTTTAAGGATGCCCATCGATATGCCCAAGTATATGATCCCTGTCAAAGAGTGGGTAAACCTACCCCCTCCACGGCAATGCCATTACAACCACTATTGGCATTAGCCCCCTTTGAAAAATGGGGAATAGATTTCGTAGGCCCCATTGCACCACCTACCAAACATGGGCATAAACGATACATTTTAGTTGCCACAGATTACGCCACTAAATGGGCTAAGGCTGTTGCTACTAAAAATGATGACGCCGCTACAGTCGCCAAATTTCTCTATGAGAATATTATTTCTAGATTTGATTGTCCAATAGAGTTAATTAGTGATCGTGGCACTCATTTCTTAAATTCTACAATTGAGGCATTAACTACTCAATTTTTAATTAAACATCGTAAAACTAGTCCCTATCATCCTAGAGCCAATGGGCAAACCGAAAAGACCAATGGGCTTTTATGTAATATCCTAACTAAAACTATTTCTGGATCTGGAACCGATTGGGATGAAAAATTATGGGGAGCATTATGGGCCTATAGGACTGCCTATAAGGTCACCACTAAGTTTACACCATTCCAATTGGTATATGGACAGGAAGCTATCCTTCCCATTGAATTTGAATTACCATCTCTACGGATAGCCATAACTAATAGGTTAGGAGCCATACCCAGTTTAGAGGCTAGACTTGCTCAATTGGAAAATTTAGATGAACATAGACATGAGGCTTTGTTTAACACCTATGTAGCACAACAAAAACGTAAATCATTCTATGATAGTAAATTGCGTCCTAAAGAATTTAAGGTAGGTGATTTGGTTTTGTTGTATGATAGTCGCTTTATGAAATTTCCAGGCAAGCTACAAATTCATTGGTTAGGACCCTATATTATTGATGAAATTCATCCTAATGGATCTGCTCAATTGAAAGATTTTGAGGGTACTAAACTTCCCACTCGAATCAATGGTTATAGGTTGAAATTTTATCATCAATCCGGGGACGGCTTGAATAATGGGGAGAGGGAGAGTTAGTAATTGATTAGGTGTCCATAGAATTAATAATACGTACACATAACCTTTTCAAATTTTCAAATTTTTCACATTTATAATAAGTAATAATAACATGAATAATTAAGAAGTAAACTAATAAAGAAGCGAAAAATTATAAATTCAAGAAGCCTAAGAGAGAAAAGATAAGCAAAGTAAAGAATTGAATAACTATAGATCCCAAGGAGTGAAAAAGGGAATAACGGTGGAAGAAAACAAATAGGCAATAAAAATAAATAAATAAACAAATTTAAAAGAATTTAAAAAATGGGGATAATTAAAATACAAGGTAATTAAGAACTACCTATAGAGAAATAAAGGAGAATAAAATCATCAATAGAAGATAAATGTTTGAAAGAAAAAAATAATAACAATAAAACAAATTAAAATTAAAAAGAAATACTAATAATAACATAATAAAAAAAAGCCAAGAGCGTTGTAAGAAATTTTAAACAAAAATTGAAAAAAAAATTAAAAAATTAAAAAAAGTAAAAATAAGAATAGCATAGAATAGCATAAAATTCACATTAAAATGAGCGAATTTTGTCTCTTAGTCAAAATAATAAATAAAATAATAATAATAATAATAATAATAATAATTTAAATTTTTTAATTAATTAAAAATAAAAATAAAAAAATGAAATGATGAAATCATAATATAAAACAAATAAATAAAAACAAAATAAACAAAATTATAAATACAAATAAAAACAAAACTATGTAAATTGTAATTAACTTACAAAGTAATTAAAAGACACAATCATTACACAAACATGACACACCTGACGATTGGAAGTTAAGATTTATCAATTGATGAGATACCTTGTACTATTGGAAAGCACCAATCGGGTGAAAGGAACACATGGGCACTCAAGTCCCAATTGTGAATGCTGCAGCATGGCGGCTGGGGGGAAGAAGCTGGAGGAGCCCAGCGCCATTTTTCAATTGAGAAGCTCACATGGGTTACAAAATTGAGGCGCGGAGTTGCAGAGAGAACCGATTGGAGCGTGCTAGTTGAGAGGTATTGTGGAAATTGTTGGGGCGCAACGCAAGAAGATTAGGGTTTTGAATTCCTTGGAGCTGTGTAGAATTTTGGAGTTTTGGGCGTCCAATTGCGCAACATAGCGAAGGAGGGAAGCGATTTTGATGATGAGATGACTGTTTTGGAGGTGAAATTACCTGGCGCCAATCGGGTTGTTGCTGATTTTCTTCAATCGAGGAAGAAAGCCAAGACTGAGGGCGGGACTTCATCAAATGCGGTGGAGGAACCAATTTCTTATAGGGTTTGTTTAGCTCCCTGGCCAGCATTAGGAGATCAGACTGATTACTTCTATGAGGCATCTACAGTGAATCAATTGGTAGCAGCGAAATTGTTGGAGTTTGTTTCCTCTTGTTTGGTGCAATCGGAGATACAGGATCAATTGGTAGGTGCATTTGTAGAACAGTATCAGGTGGCACCAAGAATTGGTTTTGTGCAAGGAGAAAAGTGGGAGCTCACAGCAGAAGTAGTGGGGAAGGCACTGAAATTACCAATGGAGGGCGTGAATTTTTCCAGCTTGAAGGAGGAGGAGTTTCCAATTGAAGATTGCTGTTTGGAACCACAAATGGTGGTGGCTGCGTGTCCAGAGGAGGGATCTGCTCAAAGAATTTCCAAGCAGGTATTGAAGGAACAGTGGCGACAATTGGGAAATTTTGTGCAACAATGGCTGTGTTTGCAAATGGACTCTGATGCTGTCAATAGAGGAGCGTTGGTGGCAGCAGTGGCAGTATTTCGTTTTGGGAAGGTGATCAATTGGGCAAAGTATCTTGCCAGAAGACTACACCATTTTTTGGAGCAAGTGAAGATCAATCCATTGGATTCCCAGAGGAGCTTCTTGGGAGGGTATTATCTTTCCAAAATGCTGGTAGCTGCAACCACACGTATCGATAGGGTGATCAAGCTAGAGTCTACACCAACCACGAGTCAATTGGGAGTACTCACATCACCTGCTTTGCAACCACCTGACCATTACAGGAGATTGGCAACAGAGGCACGTCAATTGGAGCTGTTGGCAGCACAACCCACTATTTTTGAAGATTTTGCACGTCTTCAAGAACAACATCAGCAATTGCAATTGGAGATGGATCAGACTATGAGGGTGGGGCAGCCTGCGGTTGTAGCATTGCAAGACCAATTGGAGGCGGCCAGAGCACAATTGGTGGAGTACAAGAAAGAGCAAGTAAAGTAACATGAGCAGTATGTGGAAATCAACACCCAATTGCTGAGACTCAAGAATTTTTGAGCCCATCAGCAAGATCAGATGGTGAGATTGGAGAGCACCAATGCAAGCTTACTACAGGAGAAGCAAGCACTTGAAGACCAATTGGCTATGCAAATTGTCCCAGTGGACGAGGAGCCAAACCAACCGATTGAGCAGCCTACTCAACCAATAACAGTGGATGATCTATTGGCGTTGTCTCACTATTTGCCAGCCTCATATTCTTTGGAGCAAGCTTATCTTTACGATCGGTAGGTTTTCTTCTTGATTTCGAATCTGGCAATGAAAGACTGTCTTCCTGTGCAAGAATTTCAAAGGGTTTGGCAATTGACAGTAGAATATTCATTAGAGGATCTATTTGTTGAGATCTTGGTGAGGGGAGATTTGGACTTGGATGATTGGGTATCAGCCTATTGGATGATTGGCGATTTTGGAGTTCGATTGCTGCGTTACTACAAGCAGATGGAGGAGGTTCAAGCAGCGCGTTACCGATGGGGCAAGGAGCAGTCAACACAAATTAGAGAGCCCGATTGTGCAACCTGGACAACATCAGTGGAAGGAGCATTGACCAAAAACTGGAGGAATTGTCCAATTGAGGAGTGGCAGTCTACGTTACAACGAATGCTGGTGGAGTTCCAATCGGAGGGGTGGTTATTGCAGATGATCAAGGACAATTAGGCAAGAGTGTCACGTACCGGCTTTACAGATGTACATCCCAGCGAGTACTTCTATACGTATCGCCACATTCAAAACCGATTGGAGCAGATGATCAAAGCTAAGAACTTTTCTCAATTGCTGCCTTTTGACTTGTCTTCTCATGTGACTTTCAAGAATAAATATGATTGGAAGACTACACCAAAACCAATGGTAGGTTTACCGAGGGATATAGATCATTGGTGTCCCAACTTGACAACTGGTTCTTTGGATGATTATTTCTTCGGCAAGTGGGAGAATCTATTTTCTGAAATCTCCGATCGGTCCGATGTGTTGCGTTGGGAGGCCCTGTTGTGGATAGGGAAGGACTATAACAACGAAGGAACAGTCTTGTGTAAACCCATTGGGGCCTTGATTAAAGATGAACATAACATGCGATTGGATCATGGCGTTTTACCTTATATGGTGGAGCACAATCCCGATCGGTGTCCTACATCTGAGCGTCGATACAAGTGGATAGCTGATGCTCAATTGGATACGGTGTGGTATAATTGGCCGATCATCCCAGGGAAATGGACTGATTGGGAAGCCTGTGTACGCTCTTACACTCGTTTTTGAATTGAGCACAGACACCATCGAGACCCAGTGTGCTTCAGAGCTGCTATCTTTTGCAAAGCCTTGGCCGATTGGTGTCAATTTTTCAAGATTATCATTGATCCACGATTGGGAGGCAGGATGCTACAAGACGGGGAATTGTTCGCTAAGCTCAATTACAATTGCTGCCGTAAGACGCGGTTATTGGAGTTAATGTTTCTGATGCACTTCTTGCAAGGAGCACATGACAACTTCGTGGATGATAAAAAGTCCAATCGGAAGGGGGTACTGGAGTCTTTTATCAATCGGGACCGGGATGGCAGTTTGAAGCGCGAGCGAGTCAACTGGAGAAAGTTATCCCTGGAGTGTGATGCTGCCAACCAATTGGAGTTTGAGAAAGGTGCCACCCGCCCAGTCTATCAGATGCCATTGCAGTGGACTCCCAATGCCACTTACTTCCCAATTCCGTACACTATTTCTTCCAAGAGTAGTAAGCTTCCTCAATCGGCTGGTTTGAAGATGCTCAGTCAAGGCCAGAGTTCCCAGAAGCAATCGAAGAAATAGTGTTTGTGAGGACACAAACAGATGAGGTTGGGGCTATGTGGACTCATTTTAATTTTGAATTTAGCCGATTGGGTAGTCTGTAGTGTAAAAAGATGATATTATCAATTGGATTTGGAATGAGTAGTGTAAATAGGTCATATTACCAATAGATTTCCCAATCTGGATTCCAATAGGTTTAGGGTAGTTAGGAAGTTGTGTGGCCGATGGGTATTTAGAGGGAGAATGCCGATTGGTGTTCTCAGTCTTTTCCTTGCAAGTTGAGCAGGAAGCTCCTTCCGCTTAAGGAAGTAAAACAATTGTGTTTTGTGAATGATTTGTGTAATAGAAAATAGTTTTGGAACAATTGGAAGTGTGAAATTGTATCAAGTGTGTGTGATTTGAAATTGTGGAAAGAGTGTGATTCATTGTATGGAAATTGGAGATTTGTGTTTGATAGAGAAACTGGTGTGGAGAAATTGATGAGAAACTGAATGTGCTTGCAATTGGAAATTGTGAGTAATTGTTGTGAGTGATTGGAATTTAGAAAGAGGCAGATTAACAATTGGAATTTTATTTCAAAAATATAAAAAGAATTAAACTGAGTTGGAAAAAAGATAAGAGACAGTGTAAAAATTGAGATTGATCAATTGGAGAATGTATAATCCAATTGGTAGTTGAACAAAGTACAACAATAAAAGAGATAGAGTGGCTGAATGTGAAACAATTGAAAGACTGTGAATTAATTGAGTGAATTGTGGAACCAGTGGAGGGTTAAAAACTGAAACTAAAAATCAATTGTGTGTGTACGATTGGGAAGAAAACTTGCAACAGAGTGAGGATCTATTTGAATGGTGATAGACTGAATAGTATCAATTGGAAATTTATTATCTGGAGATGAGTGCTAATAAATTGTGTAAAATATCAATTGAGAAGTTGAACTGTGTGTGAGATAATTGATTAATGAAATCAGGGAGAGTGTTAATTGAAGTGAGCAATTGGTGAGAATGAGCTGTGAGTGCATGTTAAGCCAATTGGGTAAATACAACAAGAGTATGTTGCAAGCCAGAAGTTAGAACAGAATATTTTATGAGATTGAGTGGATCTGGATCAATTGGAAAAATATATCCTTGTTCAGTTACAATTGGTAAGAGAGCCAATTGAGAAGATATGCTGATGGAGTAACCAAGATTCAATTGGAAGAGATTCAATCTGGAAGCATTAAAGAAAGAACAATTGGAGAAAGTAGCTAAGGAACAAAGCTTGAAGACAACCACCAATAAGATTTGATAAGATATTCCAATACCCTATACTATTGGTTTAGAGTGGGAATTTACATGTAGCTTATGAATCCAATTGAGCAAATCCAATTGAAACCTGAATTCATCTCCCTGTGAACGAACTCGTAACTATAGGATTAATTTTATTTTTATTTAAGGTAAAATTAATTTAACTACATGTACAAACTGTCAATATCTTGTTCATAGTCAAATTACAAAAGAATTTCAAATTTCAAATTTCAAATTTTACACAAACAAATATCTGTAATAGCAATGGCAAATCTAACCGTATAGATAGAATTTAAAATTCATAATACCCAGCTTTAATTCATACATCAAGTGCAAAATATCCCACCGGGTTTCATTTTACAATGCATCTTTGCAAAACTACCGAATTTGTAAAAGTGTGAGGATCTTTAGGGGTTAACCCCTAAACGTCCTCACCTATGTCCAATGTGGGCAGTTTTGCAATGATGCATTATAAAATGCAACTAGCATGAATATTTGAAACTTGATGTATGAATAAAAGTTATACATTTTGAATTTTAGATTCAATCTATACGGTTAGATCTTTGCTCGAGGGGTTTATGTTTGAGAATCATGTGCGTTCATGACCCCTTCTAAAAACCCCTGTATACGAGAGGCTATATGTCTAAATACCTTTTGTATACATATGTATTCTGTTTTAAATATATGTTTAGTGTAAGTATACGTGAATATTTTCAATTCTAAATGTGTTTATTGTATGTATACGTAATACGACTGTGTTCAAATTAATACCGCTGTTGTGCACTCACGTATACTCGTACATGTTTAGTACAGTGCACCCCCCGAGGATCTTTGATTGCTATCACTAATATTTTTCTATAAATTTTGAAACATTAAATAAAAAATCATTTTGTAATTCGATTACGAATAAGATACCGATAATATGTGGATGAAAATGTGATGGCTTATAATATAGTACTCTAGGTGTAGTGATTTTTGGAGACTTTTTGGATGCTTGATTTTATGAGTTTATTTTTTCAAGAACACTTTTAGACTAAAATCTTCAAAATTTTGGGTGAAACACTGCAATACAAAATGAGGCATAATTTTTTCAAAAATTGTTTCCTTTTCAATCGGATCACACATACATGAAGCTGACTTCCTATAAAAAAATCAGTAAAAAAATCACACCACAAAAAGTGCATGACGGATGAGAAACTGCGGATGAAATCTGTACATCAAGCAAAATATGCATGGTTGGGCGGTAAGGGGTTAAACAGCAAAAACCAAAGTAATGGCCATCAGGCCATGTATCAATTTTATGAGTTGACTTTCTTAAGAGCACTTTTACGCTGAAATCTTCGAAATTTTGGGTGAATCACTATAACATGAAATGAGGCATAAAAGTTTTCAAAAATCATCCCCTTTTTATTCAGATCACACATCATGAAGCTAACTTCCTATAAAATCTACAGTAAAAAATTCACATTGCAAAAAGTGCACGACGAATGAGAAAACATGGATGAAAACTGTACATCTTCCAAAAAAAAATGGACGCTCGTGCAATTAAGGGCTAACTTGCTTTCATGACGTCAAAACACAAAAAGGTCCACTTGGCAAGATGAAAAGGCTGAAGTCATTAAAATCAAAAAACAATTGAGAAGAGAGGATTACGGTAATCACCAGATAATCTATCTGTCCAGTCTATTTGTACATTGCAACAAATCACCAACCCAGCCTGCCACTGATCGACGGAGCCAGGGTCCGATTCACACTAGAAATACAGAGGCTCTGTCATCGTTACTTCCCACAGATCATCGACATAGCTAGTTTCTCCAACAATCTATACGTACTCTACTAGAAGATCTGGTTCCATTTGTGCCCAAAAAACAAATTAAAACCAAAAAAGGAAAGAAAGAACTACTGCTCTGACTAGCTACTACGCTAATTCATTCAACTCATCGATCAGATCTAAATTAAGCAAGCCTGGACCTGCCAACGGACCACACTCCCCACTCCCCGTGTTAGTACGAATTCCTTCCCCTTTCACAATCCAGGATGCTCACTTTTTCCATTGCAGAACATTCTGCTGTATGTCTATTATAATAATAATAGTACTAATAATAATAAGAATAAAAACTCCGGGAACAGCCAGCGATGGGTATGTATGTATAGAGCACTTCAATAGTGACATGATCGATGATCAACGCTCGTTGATCGAGTTTCCTGCAGGGCCCGCTAGAACGACGATTGATGCTGCGGGACTTCCACGTCTTCGACACTGCAGGGACGAGTGAAGGTGCGTCGCCACCAGACCTCGAAGGCTTTCTGCAAGTTGGGGCAATCGTCACCTGCACCAGTGATTCATTTTTTTTTGTCAGGAGGCAGTAACTTAGCATTTTTGGTACTTGAAGAGCAATCCAAGCTTTTTGGATGCTCATTTTATAGGTCATATCAGGGAAATACACGCGTTCTACTTAGGCAATTATACCTGGGTGAGACTTCACGTACATTTTGACTCCATATAGGAAATCTGGCTATTAGAGTTATCCGTAAATTAAAGGGTTGAGTGGACCTTAGCTTAGCTAAAATTTGGAGAAATAAAAAACTATTGAGAGAAGTTCTAGGAATCCAAAAGAATGGGTGAGTGGGGACGGTCTAGGTATATATATCGAGAATCTTTCGTTAGAAAAGGGGCTAGCAATGACCTTCATATGTGAAGGTGAATAATAGAAACTAGGGTGAGAAGTTTTTTAACACCCATTTTGATGCTTTCAAAGTTTGCATTCACAATTTTTTTTAATGCGCCACAGATGTTCTTTTTTGAGGATTAATGCCACTATTCACTCAAACTATGATCCACTCACCCACTTTTGAGGGACTTGACGAATAACTATATTATTCCTTCTTCTTTTTTCAAAAATTCTTTGTATCAATTAGTTAGCCAGATATGTAGTAAAATTTGCAACCAAAAGAATCACTGACCTGAACTCGAGAATCGGTCGAACCACGACAGCAAGATACTCTGCTGTTGCTTCAATGGGAGCGTCAGAATCGTTTGGCTGATGCCTTCCTCCACCACCTACGGATCACTCAACAAATTATATATAATAAGAATCATCGCACTAGGCCATTACCTAGATGCAATGAAAGGATTTCCTAGCTCAAAAGTATTGGAATCAATCTAGATCGTTTTTTCTAATTCAGCAAGAGATATCGAACCCCGCCTTAACTTGTGGATCTCAGTTGGGAATCTGATCAAGTGAGCCAATTCAATGGAACTGATCATTGTCTTACCTTCTTGTCTAAGTTGCGGCAGCACCGTTGCATCCACGCGAAGTCGTCCACCAGGGGCTGCAACCACGTTGACAGCAACAAGAATCTCACGTCCTTGGGAGACAGCACCTGTCCATCCACAGCAACTGATTATAAATTATTCGAAGGAATTAATTAAAGGCTTCGGGTAAATTATCAAGATCCAAGACTCTAGGGTATGTACAGTCGTAACGAAGACCTCGGATTTTCATCTTCTCAGATTCAACCGACCGTAACTTGTATCGGTAGCATGACTATTAATGCCTTGAAATTCTAAACTAAGCCCCTGTCATAAAAGTAGAACCTTCTGTTACAGTCCGGACGGTTTTTGAGTAAATGTTAGCCATCGGAAATATTAATTATTGACTTGGTTTCCACAATATATAATAGGATTAATACAGTATCGTTTCAAGAAGATAGAATTAGGGACCGAGCCGGAGAGATTGATCAATTAATGCATGCTTGCCTGGCCCTTGCCGATAGCGATGCACAAACGGGCGGTGAGACGGCTGACTTCGTAACGGAACATGACCGGCACCTGTGCGTGCAAGGACGCCAGCTCCGCTTGATACGCCCACATGCGCACAAAGTCATCAGCCATGCCGCGGTCGATCAGAATGTCCACCAGCCAATGCAGGTTGTCCGCTTGCCGCGAGATCTCCACCAGCATGCCTCTGTCCACGGAGCCCCCTTTCGACTGCAATCCCATCCCATCATGTACCGCAATATTACACAACCCCACTTAATATCATCTTTACACCCAAACTGAATTTAAGCCTAGGATTGATTAACCCCTAATTGCCCAACCATGTATATTTTTCTTGATGTACATATTTTGTCCGTAGTTTCTCATCTGTCCGTAGTGTGACTTTTTTACTGAAATTTTTATGGGAAGTTAGCTTCATGTATGTGTGATCCGATAAAAAAGGAAACAATATGTGAAAAAATTATGCCTCATTTTGTGTTGCAATGTTTCACCCAAAAATTTGGAAATTTTAGTCTAAAATTGTTCTTGAAAAAACAAACTCACAAAATCAAGCATCTGAAAAATCTCCAAAAATCACAACACCTAGAGTACTACATTATAACCCATCACAACAGATTTCATCCAAATATTATCAATATCTTATTTGTTATCAAATTACAAAATAATTTTTAATTTTATGTTTCAAAATTTATAGAAAAATATTAGTGATAGCAATCATAGATCTAACCGTATGGATAGAATCTAAAATTCAAAATGTATAACTTTTATTCATACATCAAGTTCCAAATATTCATGTTAGTTGCATTTTATAACACATCTTTGCAAAACTGCCCAAACTGGACATAGGTGAGGGCATTTAGGGGTTGAAAATGACTGTAAGTGGATTTCAGCAGTACAAACATTGAGATTCATATAGAGGTGTCTTCGTTTCTGTGCAGGTGGCATTACGTTTTTTGTGTCGACACAAATGAAAGAAATTATTTATTAATAACGCAGTAAGCTGTGAGATATTCAGTTTGTTGACGTGGATTTGAGAATGGAGTAGCTACCTGCATGAAGAGATGGAGCAGGGAGTCAAGACAGCCATGGCAAGCTCGATACAAACTCTCCTTGCTCACATCCACGGTGTTCTTATTCTGCGACATGTTCTCTCGCAGCATCCTTGACACAAGAGATTTCATTTCTCTGCGAGCCTTGTCATCAGTCCCTGCCATATCGGAAGACCAACATGCCAAAACTTACTAACAGGATCATCTACCAGTAAAAAATATTTACTTTGGAGATCGAACATCCAGTTATAACTTAAAATTATTGCATATGATACTAAAACGATTGATATATTCATTCTTAGGTGCATTCGAATCTGAGTGTTTTAAAATCCCACGGTCGTGATCTTAATAGAAAGTTCTATGGTAAGCGCTCTTGATCGAGAGCAGTGATTTTTTGGTCAGAAGACATAATTTTCCTACTTTACCATGGCTTTACTTGAAGAGCAATCCAGGCTCGTCAGATGCTCATTTTACTTTAATAAACATAGGTAATATCAGGGTAATACACATGTGCTACTTAGGTATTACTTAGGCATTGATACCTGGGTTTAAAGAGGCTACACATCTTGACTCCATCCATGCAGACAATCTGGCCATTTTGTCTGTTTTTTCCTTTGAATGTCCTTTGTATCAATTAGCCAGCCCAAGTTTTATGTAACAACACTACTAGAAGCCTTGTTTTTTCATTCTCCATTTCGTGGGAACAGTGAACAATGGCTTGATATTATGCTTATGTTTATGTCTGAATTCTCAAACCACTCACTAGCACTGACACAGTCCATGTGTCTAGCGCTGTTTCATTCCTTTTTCATTTATAGGAAGTGAAAAACGACACATTTCCTACTAGTGCAAAGGTGGACTCCATGCCAGGACGCACCTACCTTTAGTGACAGATTGCAAGAGGCGAACGAGGACGTCCTCGGAGTTGGAGGTGTCAAGGCCAGAGCAGCGCTTCATCACATCAGCAGCCACGCCCACACTCTCCAATTGCAGCTGCCCCATGAGCGCCGTCACCTTCTCTTCCTCATCGTCGGCCCATGGCACAGCTTCCAGGTACTCCAGACATGCAAACACGCCGCCCTCGAACATGATGTGCGCACACAACTGCAAACGTCATTCATGCAATGTCAGCCTTGGTCTTCTTAACCCCTAAAGGACCGTAAGGCCCGCACGCGGCTTCTGGAACTAGAAAGTGAGGAAATTTGGGTTCTTGAGCTTTGAATTGGAGGATGAGCAACAAAGAGACCCTGGCTCTTTTTGAGAGCCAAATCTGTAGGTACTTCTTGATCGGAAATTCATCAAGTGAGCGATTGTTGGTGATTTTTTGAGTTGCACGGTGGATATCTAGGCGAAACTTCAGACCCTCATATCTTCCTTCTCACACCTCCAAATTACTTGAATTTTTTTTCACATGTTTAAAATTATGATTTTTACTCGCAATAAAAAATTCAAAATTTTTGGAGGACTTTTGAACAACCCAATTTCAGCATGTGTACAAAATACCCCAAACAAGTTACTTCAATCTTCTCAATGGTGGCATTTTCTCAAAAGTTGTGGGATTTTGTTGATCTTTTTTTCATAAAAAAACTACGTAAGTTTTTTTTAGTTTCAACAGTGCCGTTTGTTAAAATTACCCCACACCAATGAGGAATTGAGCTTGCTACAAGAGCTAGTCAAGAAAACAAGAGCTAAGTACTACACCCCCCGAACCTTTAGGGGTTAACTTTTTTTGCATCACTTACTATCACAGGGAACCCTCACAATTTGACCCCCGGGCCAAACTTAGGGTGGGGATAAAAGTGAGGGATTTTTACCCCGGGGCAATTTTATTTTATTTTTGTCCCCATGCCAGTCAAAAGCACCATACTTTTACCCTGGTAAAGGTTCTAGAAAGGGAGTCAAAGTTTGACCTCCAACTCCCAATCTACACTTTTGGATACAACGCTAAATGGGGTAAAAAATGAGGCCAAACTATCCACTTTTTGCCCCGGCAAAAATATTTAGGACCCCTGTGATATTGATTGAATGTCCCATAATCATAGAGTAGGCCCACGTGTGATTTCATATAGAACATACTCTTTTGATACACGCTCAGATCAAATTCCTTTTCCTAAATTTGGCTGCCAAAAATTGGGCCCAAGCCAAGAAATTGGGTGCTTATGAACCCATGGCCCATTTCCACAATGAAGTCTCAATTTGCTATTAAACACCTCCCTGCTATTGGATTCATTCCATTTCCACCACATCCATTTCTGCTCTTTCAAAGTGAGAGTTAGTAAGTAGACAATTATCAATGATAGTTTCCATTTCCATTTCCATTTTGCCAAGTCGTTGATCGTGTTTGTACACCACTGCTGGTCACACTAGTAGGAAATGTGTAGTTTTTCACTCACTATAAACGAAAAAGGAATGAAATTGCGCCAAGCAACATGGGTTGTGTCAATGCTAATGAGTGATTTTGGTCACAAGAAAAAAAAAATATATTAAGCATAATATTCAGTCACTCTTCACTATTTCCACAAAGTAGGGAATAAAAACGATATGTTTGCTACTAGTGTCACACCCACTATCTTCGTGAACCTTATGACTAAATAAAAATCCTTGAGTTAATTCTGGCTCTACTTCCGTTTAACATATGTGTTAGTATCTTCTAGATCAAACCTAAAGTTTCAGAAATTAAGTGAAACTTACGGTGTGATGTAGTTCCTGGCCGGCCAAAAAATACATACACACCAGTGGTTTCTTTTGTTGCTAATTTTAGCCAAATTGCTACATAAAATTTGAGCTAGTTAATTTATACAAAAATATTTGGAAAAAAAAGAAGGAATAATAGCCAGATTGCCCAAGTAGCACCTGTGTATGTACCCCATGTAGTAATATGAAAAGATCATCCAAGGAGCCCGGATTGCTCTTCAAGCAATGGAAAAGTAGCAAAAATGCTAAACAGTCGAGTCCTGACAAAGAAAAAAAGGTCACTCAGAGGTTGGTGGAGCGGAAGGAATTGAGATGAGATGAATTAGATACGTACCTTGAGGATGCCGAGAATGCGACACACATTTTCCTTCATGAGGCTGCGCTTGACGTCTTCGCAGTACATGAGGCGCAGAGTGTGGAGGTAGATTTCCACGTCGTCGATGTCCGTGATCTCGATGAGGTTGGGGTTGGTGCCAGGGCGGAGCTGCTTGGACCATCTGTCCGACAACTTGGCGGCGAAGAAGCGGCTGTGCGACACCAAAATGTGGCGATGCACATTCACCGTCACACTGTAGCCTTCCCGGTTGTTCAACGTCAGTTTCAAGTCGCTCGTGCTCGTATCGTTGAACTGATTTCCCGGGCTACTTCCTGCAGTACACACACTCACACGGTAACTACGTAGACCTCTTTTATTTAAGTTATTCTTGTAGACACCAACTCTAAATCAAATCAAATCTGAATATTGTATGAATCTAGTGACATATCCTGCTCACTTGCCACCAACTACATATGTGTATCGCACAGTACTGTACATTCAAACATACTACAAAGTCATCCTGAAAACGTTGAAACCAGTGATTTCTTTTTTTTGGTCAGGAGACAGATTAGAATTTTTGCTACTTTTCCATGGCTTGAAGAGCAATCCAGGCTACTTGGAAGCTCTATTCATATTAATATATAGACTTGTAATACACTTGTGCTACCGAGGTGCTACTAAGGCAGTACCTGGGTGAAACATAGGTTTAAAGAGGCTACACAACTTGACTCCATGTAGGAGATCTGGCTATTATTCCTTCTATTTTTTCAAAAATTCTTTGTATCAATTAGCCCAAATTTTGTAGCACTTTGGCTAATATTAGCAACAAAAAATCACTGCTATATCTATATCGCACACTATGATCATTGCTATATCTATTTCACTGAATGATCGAGAACCGTGCAATATCAGTACTAACAACAAACTCTGAAACGTGATACCCTAACTTAGAATAGGCTCTCACTCACTCACTCACATTGTAGAACTACCCTAAAGGACTCTTCATTCAAGGTGGTCTTAGGGCCAGAGTCGTCTATCTGCTTCTTCTTGCAGGAGTTTTATTTTTATCCAGGTTAAATTCTCACGGGCACCTCTGATTTCCTTTCCTCTGTTTTTATAGGGAGCCATCGACATGAAAATCATAGGCAACCTCGTGCATGGCATTCATGCAAAAGCTCTGTAAACAACTAATGCATGGACGTGTCTACACTCCCTGAAAACAACAGTTGAAGGTACGGTGGCGCAGTAAACTTAACGTTAGTTAGCTGCGCCATGGCCCATGAATGGGTTTTAGTATTATACTCCTTCTGTCCCATAATAACCTTCCTCCACCTTATTAGTTTGTCTTGCTCAAACTAACTACTCCTATTAGCTCAGGGTCCACATCCTTGGACTGCGATGGCGGACTTAATGTAGGAATTTTACTTCAACAGGAAGCTTATTACGGAACAGAGGAGTATGTACATATCTGAGAGAGAGAGAAAACAAAAAAACTAACCTGACAGGATGGACTTCATCTTCTCCTGAAACGTGAGCTGCTGGCTGAGCGACAGCGTATGCACGGTTTTCACGCCCTGCAATTCCTGCTCATGCGTCATCATCTCGAACAGCGTCGGGGAAGCTTTGATCTTCTCCACGGGCGGCGACGAGCTCATCTGGTTGAAGCTCCCCATGGAAAAAACGGCCGGTTCAGCCACCAGCGTCACGGCAGGCGGCGGCACGGCTTCCACCAACGGCGACACCTTCCCAGGCGACAGCCGCGGCCGCAACGCCGGCGAGCTCCCGGGCGTGGAGCGCTCGAACCCGCCGCTGAAATTCTTCACGAGCTCGCCTGCAGGAACCTTCAGCTCGCGATCGCCATGGCTGCCGGGGAGTTTCTTATTAGCAGCCTGAGTAGTACTAGCGCGCTTGGGCGGCGGCGACATGGCGCCGGAGCGCGTCATGCAGCCGCCGCACCAGCTCCCGAACGAGCCATGAAACTCTGGACCGGGGTACACGGGGTTGCTAGTCGTCGTCTCGCTACTACTGCGCCCGGACCTACTCGCCATGTTGTTGTTGTTGTTGTTGTTGTTGCCGCTCCTTGCGCGCGCGGTCCACTCCACTCCGTGACTACTACTGTCTAGCTCGCTCCCGTACAGCATGCCATTGGACCTTCCGGCGCGCGCTTGCTGCGCTTTGCGATGGCTGTGGGTTGCTGCAGGCGGACGCGACACCACAGCCATGGCAATGCAAGAGTATATATATGATCCGAGCCTGCTAGACTGAGGTTGTGGGGGGATCTACAAGGAACTACAGAAGCGGGAGGCCATGATTCAGGGACGAGTAGTAGTACTAGTGTGGAGATCGAGAGTATCGATGGGGAGGTGCCGGCGATGGCGTCGACGTTGGTGGACTGGAGTTGCCATCAGTGGTCGCGCGTGCCACCAGCTCAGTCCGCCTGCCTTCCGCCTGTGATCTTACTCTCATCTCACGTATTGTGACTCAGGTGAGCTCACGTTGTTCTTTCTTCTCGTTTCCATTCTCCCTCCCTGGCTGGGCTGACTGGCTGGCTGGCTCCCTCCCTAAGTTTACTACAGTGAATAAGTCTCTTCCCTTGTGTCAGTTCTTTTCATTCCCGGCTCCCGGGTTCACTCTACCTTCAACCATTTTACCGTACTACTTTCAAGTCAGATTTGTAAATAATTAACCCTTAACCCTTAGACGCGCTTGCGTCCAGAATCTGGACGATGAATGATTCTGGACGCGTCCCTTCACCACGCAGGGGATGTTTTTCATCCATTCAATTTTTTTAAAAAATCTTGTGCTAGTCGGTTACCATTTGTACGGTACGGATCTTCAAGATAAGATATTGAGAGTTTTTGAAAAATAACAAAAGTGGTTTATGTCAAGTTTCATTCTTAGTTCAAAAAGTGAGACCTTAAACATGATTTTCCATAATAAGAAGAATCAAATAGTGAAAACCATACCATCTTGTAGTACATGTTATTCCAATTTCATTACAATATTTTTTAAAAATTTAATGTTAATTTTGGATTTTTAATTGAATTTCAAGAGAAAACCTTGCAAAATTAATTAAAAAATATTAATAAAAAATATGATGAATCCAACCGTACAGATGTGATCTTCACATTCACATTTACAACTTTTCTTTCTACATCAACTCCATTTTCGGTTTTCATCAAATATTTTATAACGAATCTTTGAAAACAGTGTTGAATCGGGACCTTAAAGGGTTAAAGGTCCAGAGAGCCCTTTTGGACCCATATTATACACCAATATTCCATTGTTTTTGGCATGGTTCCACAGCTCCTATGGGTTTGAGATGAAAAGTGAAGTTAAATTTCACGTCAGCACGATTTTAATGAGCTATTGGGGTATCAAATTGGAACATTCTAGTTACAACAAATGTTAAATATACGCCAACGTATCTACTATCCCCATTAGCCCTTTAAGGGTTAACCTTTAACCCCCTAAACGTATTGATCCTTTGAACACAAGTAGATGCTAGCTTCAAAGATAGATATTAACATCGCTCAGATGTACATGAGGTGTACATGAGAGAACCTCGGGGGGTGCACTGTACTAAACATGTACGAGTATACGTGAGTGCACAGAAGGGGTATTAATTTGAACACTATCGTATTACGTATACATACAATAAACACATTTAGAACTGAAAATATTCACGTATACTTACAATAAACATATATTTAAAACGGAATACATATGTATACAAAGGTATTTAGACATATAGCTTCTCGTATACAAGGGGTTTTTAGAAGGGGTCATGAACGCACGTGATTCTCAAATATAATGTAAAGTGCACCCCCCGAGGAGAGAACCATTGCAAGCATAAAATCTACCCAACAAATTTGACATACTTGCAATTGGAGGCCTCTCTAATATTATCGACAACTTCTCATCACAAGAGAACTATTGTAATTGGTAGAGAATTCAATAGTCTTACAAAGGTGACTTGGATGAAAGTCATTCAAAATCGTATGAGAAATTTGCAAGGCTTTGAATCTGTTTGTGATCCACTTTTTGAACGTTGGGACATTTAGGTGTTAACCCCTAAACGTTTGAACGTACCTATTTTGGTTGTATAAGCACTTTTAACCCTTAAAAAGCCCTTGGGTCAGTCCTCTCTACAACCTATATTTAGCCTCAGATTTGCTCAATTGTGGTTTACTATACGAATTGTGATATATTGTTTGATACATATTATCACAATTATCAATTTTTCTTTGTACTGAATAGTGTTTGGATATTGCTATTTTGATCAAATACCATAAAATAACGAATATACTATATACTCGCTAAAGGCTTGAAATCGGGCCGTTCAAGGATTAACTCCTAAACGTTTGAATGTACCTTTGTGACTAGTAGAATACGTTTTGTTTTGGTTGTATTTGAAATGAATACACACCTTTAATGGGTTTGAGTTCAAAGGAGAAGTTGAAATTTAAATCAATGCGATTTTAGTGAGTTACTAAGATCCCAATTTAGAGTTTCTTGTTGGTGGAAAATCCCAATTATATGACAGTGTATGTGCTATCCCTATGGGACATTTAGAGGTTAAAAACGGTCCAAAAGGCCTTTACGGCTATAGAGTATTTTTTTTTATTTGGTGGTATTTGATTAAAATAATAACGACCAAACACATTTTAGTACAAAACAAAATTGATAATCCTGATAATATGTATTCAAAAATATATCACAATTCGTATAGTAAACCATAGTTGAGCAATTTGTAGGCTAAATACAAGTTGTAGAGAGGCACCCCAAGGGTCTTTTAAGAGTTAAGAAAAACTTGAAGTATGTCCAAATTTTGATAAACTTGTAAATAAATATCCAAAAAACACATAAATTTTGTTTGAATGTCTCAAATTCTTTGTGAAATACGAAACGCCATATTTAGTAACTTTTCCAATATTTTTTGAAAATTAAGAAATGGTATTTCGTGCACTCTAAATTCTAAAATTAAATGATTTTGGCAAATTGACATGAGGGTACTATAATTAGCTCTCTCTCTTTTTCTAAACTTTTTAGTGTCAAATTGCACCAATAAAAAATAATATGGCTACAAAACAATCAGAAACTCAATACCAAATTACCAAAATAGTTTTTGTTTTTTATAAAATATTGGATGAATTCGCCAAATTTGAATGAAAACAACACTAAAACGTGGGTGAAAAGTATTTTCTATCCAAAATATGGATGAATGTAGAAATAAATGTGATTCTACCATATTATTTCTATTGCCGGTTTCACGTTCTCCGAAAAATGAAATAAAAAGGGCTGACCTTCAATGTTAAACCTGGGGATTTTTTGAAATTTTTGTGTTCTTTAAATCTATGTCCTCATTTTTGCAAGGCCACTTTTGAACTACATCAACGCAATTTTGGCTTGGTCAACGACTTGGCATGTTTCTATATTTGTAATTTTAGAAAAATACATAATCAAGTATGACCAAATCCAACCGTTAGATAAGACAACAACTTGATGAAGAATCTCCAAAAAAATGAACGACTTTCATCCAAGCATTGATGAGAACGTGAGAAGGGTTTGAATTTGTTAATCGTCCACTTTCTGGAGGCTCTGACGTTTAGGAGTTGAAATCTACCAACTTAAATAAAGTGTACCAATATGTGATATTGTCGAGTATAAATGGAATTATAAGATTCACAATGAAAAAAATTACATAGGACTTTATTAATTACCTTAAACAACCATTTACCGGTAGTAGCAATGAAAGCACTTGTTGCATCAAAATCATATTCGCTTGGAATTAACTCCTCAACGTACCAACCTTTTGAATACAAGTAGATGCTAGTCTCGAAAATAAATACTAGCATGACTCATATATACATGAGATGTACATGGGAGGACCATAACAAGCATAAAATATACTCAACAAATTCGACATACTTATAGTTAGAGGCAACTCCAATATTATCAACAATTCCCCATCACAAGAGATTTATCATAATTGGTAGAGAATCTAATAGGCTTACAAAGGTGACTTGGATGAAAGTCATCCGAGGTTGTATGAGATCACAAAATATGTAAAGATCTCACCCAATTTTGTCCAATATTGAGCAGTTCATATAAATTTTCAATTTTCTATGACTAACATTTTTGATGACTGCAGTGGTGTACTTTTCTTTTGCAATGGAACTTTCACCATTTGACTCCAAAAAAAAAAAAAAAAAAAAAAAAAAAAAAAAAAAAAAAAACAAAAAAAAACAACATTTTTGATGACTGAATATATTAAATGCATATGCTACCTTATGAACAAGGGCTATCGTTCAGCGATTTCCATTGCACCCAACTTATGAAACATAAAGAACCCATAATTCACTTCACTAAATCATTGTCACCAAGTATAACCTAGTAGTAGCTTTGGCATGCCTAGAGTTCCTTGTTAGCTTTCTCACCATCCACATTCTCTTCTTTACGAGTCACAACCAATAAATAGAAAGTCACATGTGCCTCTTTCTAATAAATTTAAATTAATTTGTGTTGGAGTTGCTACCAGGTTACGATACTTTGCATGTTTTACCCATTGATTGCATTAGACCTCCAAAATTCTAGGAAACACGCTTCGTAAAATATTGGTTGCTTTTAAATCTGTTATAAAGTGTGCACGTAACAATGCGTTATCGAGCTTACTTGAATTCAAATGTGCACTGTGCCATTAACATGTTAACGCACCTGTGTACACTATCAATTGGGAGGAAGCCAATGCATTACGTCGGGTTACACTCATCACAACCCAGGTGCTCAGCTCTGTTACCTGCTCTCGAGCTACCACTCTTGAACTGGTAACAAAGCATAGTGCCCTCATCCCAACAAGTGCACTCTTCAAGTACTATAAATATACACGTGCGTGCATTACAAGGATATTATTTAGAACAAGCATGTACAAAATGTACGTAAGGGAGACATATCGCAATTGAGCGGAAAATAGATATACATAGGGCCCGGAGTTAACCCTTAAAGGTCCAAAGAGCCCTTTTCGACCAATATTATACAATAATATTGTATTTTATTTGACATGGTTCCATACCTCCTATGGGTTTCAAATCAAAAGTGAAGTTAAAATTAACGTAGACATGATTTTAATGAGCTACTAGGGTCTCAATATGGAACTTTGAATTTACAACAAATGTCAACTATACGCCAACATATGTACAGTGGGCTACCAATCAAAATGTCGTTTTCGAAATCGCAGTGAGAAAAATTTCAAGACTGCCAACTTTGAAAGCCTCCCGAGAGCTCAAAAATTGGTATTCTCCCACGCGATTTTTACCAAAGCATTACCTTTAAGTTAATTATATGCATACCAAATTTCAAGGCCAAAAAATGCACCGACAAAAAGTTATTCAAAAATCTACCAACATTGGTAGCTGTGGAAAAAATTTCACTGCTGCCAACTTTGACAGCCTCCGAAAGTTTGAATTAATTTTTTTTTGCCATGAAATTTTTGAAACAAAAACCACTTTGTGTTAATAAAATATGGTAAATGTTTCAAGGTCAAAAAATTAATAAAAAATTAATATATTAACAATCTACCAACATGTGTAGTTGTGGGAAAAAATGGGGGAAAACCATTTCATTGCTACCAACTTTGACACCCTCCCAACGGTTGAGAAATTGTCTATTTACCATGAGATTTTTGGCACAGCATGATCTTTATGATAAAAATATTCATGCCAAATTTCAAGGCGAAAAGATTCACCAAAAAAACGTTATTCAAAATCTACCAACATTGGTAGCTGCTGTGGAAAGTTTTTCACTGCTGCCAACTTTGACAGCCTCTCAAAGATTGAATTATTTTTTGTTTGCCATGAAATTCTTGGAACAAAAACCTCTTTATGTCAATAACATATGGTAGAACTTTCAAGGCCAAAAAATTAATACAAAAAAAGATATTAACAATCTACCAACATGTGTAGTTGTGGGAAAACAATGGGGAAAACCATTTCATTGCTACCAACTTTGACATCCTCCCAACGGTTGAGAAATTGTCTATTTACCATGAAATTTTTGGCACAACATGCTCTTTATGATAACAACATTCATGCCAAATTTCAAGGTCAAAATATTTATACAAAAAACAATATTTTCAATCTACCAACGTGTGTAGTTGTAAGATACTTTTTATTAAAAACATTGAAATTGTTGAAGTATGTTAGATAATCATGCTTCTAAATTGGAATTCTCTAGATGATGCAATCTCTTATCATAAACGCTTCTCAAAAAAATCAAGGGTAGCCAAATTTAGTTGTGTGCACTTGACATGTCTCAAAGACTCCACTTGTTTAAAAATTGGAGACCATACATGCATGAAGAAGCTTTTTTTTACTCAGTATATGAGTGAGTGAGGCTCTGAGTGAGGCAGTGAGTGAGGCTGTGAGTGAGGCTTTTTCCTCAGTGAGTGAGGCTGTGAGGCAGGATGATGGCAGGATGATGGTATGTGAGTTTCTCTTTGTGAGGCACGATGATGGTATAAGAGATTTTTTTGTGAGGCAAGATGATGGTATATGAGTTTTTTTTGTGAGGTAGATTGATGGTATGTAAGATTTTTTGTGAGGCAGGATGATGGCAGGATGATGGCAGGATGATGGCAAGATGGTGCCAAAAATTTCATGGTGAATAAACAATTTCTCAACCGTTGGGAGGATGTCAAAGTTGGTAGCAATGAAATGGTTTTCCCCATTGTTTTCCCACAACTACACATGTTGGTAGATTGTTAATATCTTTTTTTGTATTAATTTTTTGGCCTTGAAAGTTCTACCATATGTTATTGACATAAAGAGGTTTTTGTTCCAAGAATTTCATGGCAAACAAAAAATAATTCAATCTTTGAGAGGCTGTCAAAGTTGGCAGCAGTGAAAAACTTTCCACAGCAGCTACCAATGTTGGTAGATTTTGAATAACGTTTTTTTGGTGAATCTTTTCGCCTTGAAATTTGGCATGAATATTTTTATCATAAAGATCATGCTGTGCCAAAAATCTCATGGTAAATAGACAATTTCTCAACCGTTGGGAGGGTGTCAAAGTTGGTAGCAATGAAATGGTTTTCCCCCATTTTTTCCCACAACTACACATGTTGGTAGATTGTTAATATATTAATTTTTTATTAATTTTTTGACCTTGAAACATTTACCATATTTTATTAACACAAAGTGGTTTTTGTTTCAAAAATTTCATGGCAAAAAAAAATTAATTCAAACTTTCGGAGGCTGTCAAAGTTGGCAGCAGTGAAATTTTTTCCACAGCTACCAATGTTGGTAGATTTTTGAATAACTTTTTGTCGGTGCATTTTTTGGCCTTGAAATTTGGTATGCATATAATTAACTTAAAGGTAATGCTTTGGTAAAAATCGCGTGGGAGAATACCAATTTTTGAGCTCTCGGGAGGCTTTCAAAGTTGGCAGTCTTAAAATTTTTCTCACTGCGATTTCGAAAACGACATTTTGATTGGTAGCCCACTGTACTATCCCCATCAACTCTTTAAAGGGTAAATGCCTCATTTTAGCCTCTGTGTACATATAGAAATGTATTTTGAGCCTATGAGATTTGTACATATATTGCTTGATTTTAGCCCCAAAAAATGTATACAAGGATGTATTAATAAGGAGAATGCACGCACGTGATTCCTAGCTTTATTGAACAGTGCACTCCCAGAGGCCCTTGTAGATGAGCATAACCCCTTACATTAGAACCACATAGGGTTTGTGAAGAGAAAGAGAGGATGTGACATTAGCGAATGTGATATTATAGAGGTGTCTGCATGCCTCCGGAACTCTATGGGTTGAAATTGGGTGTTACAGTAGGGGTGGTGGTGGTACCTATATGGCGGCTTGCTTTGAAGGTTTTGTGTTTGTTTTGGGTTTTCTGCCTGCTCATCATTATTAGTCTTCAAGTTCATCATTTCTGCACTCCTACTCTCTGCAGCTACGGCAGCCTCCCTTCCTCCAAATTTAACCCCTAAATGCAGTGAAGGTGGGGAATATGTGGCTCATTAGAGAAAGGCTTATGTAAAAAAAATTCTTCAGCCTTAACCCCTAAAGGACCAGGTGGACACATTGTGTCCAAGAACAATTTCATTACTTTAATAACTTGTTTGGATTTCATAATTTTGGCTCAATGTTACCTAGAGAATTGAAAATGTTCGTTTCAAGAACACAAAAATCCTTCAAGATTTGCAATTACGTTGATTGATTCATCGGGAAAAAACTAAAACGTCAATGTAAGTGAACTTGGGACATGGTAGTTAGGGCGGTTGATGACTTGGAGGGCGTTTTCACACTTGGACGTCACATTCGTAAAAAAGAAGAAGTGTCCAATGTGTAAAATATTTGTGATTATTGCATCATTAACGCTATAAAATAATTACGGAAAATGTTTAAATATATTTTAAATGGAATCTTTTCAAAATAATTGGAATCTTTTCTACATATTTTATATTATTTTGGAATAGTTTGGAATATTTCAAATATATATTTGAATTCTTTAAAACATTTTTGCAATGTAAAAATTAATAACGATCACAAACACCGGCTCAACGAGGCACCAACAAGTCACTTCACCCAAACTTAAATCTTTGAGAATCAATCATCGTTGTTGTATTTAGTTTTAGAATTCCATTTTTTGTGGGCACCTAGATATAGTACATCTTTGTATGCTCTTAAAATTTCAAACGCTAATCATGGTTTTTAAATTTATGAGAAAGTTTGCAATGAATGACCTGTTGGTTTTATTCAAAATTTTCAGAACTCAACTTATGATCAAACCTTATAATCATGTAATATATACAGTAGATTGTTCTGAAAATTGATGTACAATCTCATGACTAAGTCCTTTTTGAACTTCAATGGTGAAGTTTTCTACATGAATACCAATCAAGAGATACAATTGCCTTTCTGAAAGCATCACGAGAAAGTGATAAAAATTTAGGAATGAGCATGGTCCTTTAGGGGTTAAAAGGCTGATACCACTTTGCTTTTGTTAAATACCGAAGGCTGCCTACCTCGTGAAAGTATGACGAATGGGTTACGGTGGTGGATTTTATAGAGAACAAAACAGGCGAAGGTCATACGTTGTACGTTGAATTATGCTTTGAATCTTTGACTATGTACAATAAATGACCCTTCTGGACTCATGAAGAGGCGATTTAGGGTTTAGGGGGTGGACGTTAGGGCCAACAAAGGTAGCTGGCAGGAGGTCACGATGATGTCGCTAGGGCTAAGGCAAACACAACCAACCTAACAATCAGGCCACGCATCATACGACGGTGGAAAGCATCATATGATTATTCCATGTAATTTTATTTTTTTCCTTTGTTGTGATTAGCCATATGAATACAAACGTAGCCACCTGGCAAAAATTTACTCACTTTAACTTCACTGCCTAAATGTGCTCACCTCTCCACATTTGGAGAATTTCAAATATGTCTTATAAAATGTAACTAAGAAGGATATTTTCAACTTGATGTATGAATAAAACTTGTATATTATGAATTTTTGATTCAATCCATACGGTTAGATCTACGATTGTCATCACCGATACTTTTATATAAAATTTGAAATTCTTTTGTAATTTGATTATGAATAAAATACTGACAATTTGAACATGAAGCTTGCTTAATTTTATGAGTTGACTTTTTAAGAACACTTTCACACTGAAATTTTCAAGATTTTCGTTGAATTGCTACAATATGATATGAGGCATAGAAATCACCCCCTTTCTAATTTGATTACACATAGATGAAACTAATCTCCCATGAAAGATATAGTAAAAAATATCAATGAGAGATAAGAAGTTTGTGTTTGATTTTGCACATCGACCACTTTATGGACGGTTAGACGTTTAGGAGTTAACCCTTTGACTCGCATACGTCCATATAATGAATGACGATCAACTTATTACCCTTTATTTTAACTAAATCATGTACAATTTTTCATCCATCCAAATTTTTCTTGGTTCTTGTGCTAGTTGACTATCGTTTGTACAATATGGATCTTCAAATACCATATTGTGAATATTTTTTAATGAACATAATTTTTTTACTGTTAAGTTTCATTTTTAGTTTAAAAAGTGAGATGTTGAACATGATTATCCAAAATAAGTAGAACCAAATAATGGAAATCATACCATCTCGTAGTGCATGTTATTCCAAATTCACTACAACAATTTTAAATTCTTTTTGGTTAATTTGTGATTTTTAATTGAATTTCAAAAAAATATCTTGAAAATTTGATAACAATCTATCAATAAAAATAAAATGATAAATTCAACTATACAAATGTGATCATCACATTGACATTTACAACTTAGCTCTATACATCAACTCAATTTTTTGATATTCATCAAACGTTTTATAACGCGTTTTTGAATGAGTGTTGAATCAGGATGTTAAAAGTTTAACCCTTTACTGCCATGTTCTTACAAAGTTCATTTGCTCCTGTAAGTTATTCCTAGGAACAAGAATTGTTGCACAAAAATCTTTGTAGTGGATAATAGAATTTTTGACATGCCATGTAATTCTTTAGTTAAAAAATGATGGTAGACGGAAATTGGAAGTCCACAATAGCGTCACTTCAAGAATCACATGTTTTATATATTTTATCTTTCATGTAAGGTCGAGCCACCTAAAACCGACCAGGTACCTAATGCCGATAATTTCTACACATGGCTTTCATTTTAGAACGCACATCTAGGTAGACCATAGATGGCTTATCGTTTTGGTCAACAAACAGTAAAGGCTCTATGACATATTTGGATTTGCGTTCTAAAATGAAAGCCATGTGTAGAAATTATCGGCATTAGGTACCTGGTCGGTTTTAGGTGGCTCGACCTTAGTGAGAGCAAGAGGGCGAACCCTTGCAAGGGCTAAAAAACTTTATGTTAGAGAAACCACAAACTTCAAGTGGATTTTTTTTAAACTCTCTCTATTGATATTAAGGAACCTATTACTAGTGTTCAATTGTATAAATATAAGCATAGCCTAATTAGACAAGTGTTGGTTAAACTTTGGTAAGATCATACTGTTGAATTGGAAGATCATAGTATGTTGTTGAACCATATAAATGCACACTCAAAAATGAGATTTTGGAGGATGTGTGACTTCATAGTTAAATCGAATTTGGGTTAAATTTTCAAAAATGAAAGTAAAGAGGTTCTACACTAACCTATGTTGACACCTCTCCGTTGCAATCTTTTATGTTAAAAACCGACTGACAGGTAATTATTGTGAGATTTATAAGTGAGAGCGATTTATCCATATATGGTTTAGGACAACAATTTATATGTATAAATATAAAAATGAGTTGGTACCGATTGATCAAAATTGAAATACACGCACTAATGGAACATGAACAACAGACACAATCCAAAACAAAAAACAAGACAACAAACCTCTTAACACAAGAAATACCGTATAATACATGCGTTGTATTTGTAAGTACTTGCTGTATTTTGAGGTATTTGCAATATTCTAGTGATTTGTACATAGGTATTTTGATAGTTTGAAAACTTCAAATGCATTAGTGACTACAATGTGGTTGCATGGGTTGTAAAAGGTTAAACCACCTATTTAAGTTGTTGTGTTTGGAATTTATTGAAAATCAAATTAGAAGTATTTTTGGCTAATAGGAAGATGAGATTCATGAATTTAACTGAAAAAAGATAAAAATAAAATGAAATGCAATTTATATGAATTTTGAATGTAAAAAGATAGTCATGCCTACATGTAACATTTACTTAGATGACCTAGGGAACACCTTTTGTTAAAAGTTTATTTTTTGTTCCTACTTCACTTTAATTGTGTACCCTTACAAATCATATGCCTACATTGAGCTATTGGCTTTTGATACCAACACAATGTCTATATGTCCTTATTATAAATTTATTATTGGTGTTCCATGATAAATAGTGCATAATAATCTACTAACATTAATAAAAGAAACAATATCCTAATTGTAAGTATATATTGTGACTCCACATCGCAAGAAATACCCGAATTGTGCATCCACATGATATAATACGTTAACTAAAGGTACACCCCTGATGCTAGTTTGCACTTCCAAGATACACCTGAGAGAGGAGGGGAAAATGCAGAGTACAATGATGAAGACGTCGTTTCAAAGGATGAGTCTAACGACCCAAAGAAGTTATCAGATGTAAATGATGAGGCATTAGTCTTGAAGTATGTCAACAATTTTTTGAAGAGACTAAGGAGCATTTTGACATGAACGAGGAGCATGTTCTAGCATAAGAATCGACAATTGAAATTGTTGAGCTAGATGCTACCTTCGAGAGTGCTTCGGCTAGTATTCGTGATGTTCCAAAAGTTTGCGAAGAACCTATAGATGCAGAATTTTGTAATTATTGCAACAAACTCAATGGTGTTACTTTACATGGAGTGATTACTCGTTCGGGGTCTACGACGCTATTATTTGCACGGGCCTTGGTTGCTCATCGTATGACGCTTAGAGTTGGCATATTATACCATGACCTTGAGGGAATGAAGTATTGTCGTTTTGGAGAAGAGGGTAACTATACATATGAGCCTGTTGCTTCATTTTAGAAGATGACTCAAATGCGAGTAACATTCCCTCTCCGAAAGCGGAAGCCATGGTCATGAGAATGTTGGATTATGTTGAATTTGGACCCCTTCAGAGATTAGAGCATTACTCCTAGAGCAATAGTTGTAAAGCAAGACATGAGAAGAGGTAGAAACTCAGTCCTTTGAGGTAATTGATGAGACCTAAGAGGTGGAGCAGTAGTACAAATCGGGAAAGTACTCAAGCAAGAACCCTTTGATGTAGTAGGATAGTGCAAATATTATTTACATTGTAGTGTGTGCCTTCATTTATTTATGAAATGAAGCGTTTTGTTTTGATTTTCTATCAAATAGTAATAAAAAAATATTGCATATTATGTTTACTTTTCTTTTAATATATGGAAAAATCAATATAAATGGATGTTTTGTTGCTATTTTAAAAACAAGTATATATGAAATTTCACAGGGTTAAATTTCATAATAGTGCAAATCTTGCACCATCGTGGCCATTGGACAAAACACTTGGTTAAGTGCAAAAATTGCTGATTTGGTGTTTTTTGTGTTTTTAACACAAAATATCATGAATTGCATCCCCGGGAAGTCACTGTCAAGAATTTAGATTACTATGAGAGAACAAATATAGGGTGTCTTTTATTCATTTGAGATAAAAATTATAAATTTGTAGAAGTAATATAGGGTGTTTTATAACCAATTTGGGAATATTCTAAAAACATTTTTAGAACATATGTGGAATATACCCTAAATATACTATAAATAGTAGAATATTTCAATTATTTCATAGTCCCCCATTAAATACCCTTTGTACGCTCATATGTACCCAAAATTTACACTAAGTGACTTCTCCAAGATTGCATCCTAGATGTCCCAACTTTGCTCACGTGATTGGATTATCACAAGTGGTTGTTGAGAGCAACTACAAGACCAAAATGAGGGGAGGGCGGGCAAGCAAGTGGGCGGTTATAGATCATTCTACCTTAGAATGACAAGCTCTTCAAAATGTAGTTGGGTAGGGGAAGTGGATAGAATCATCAATATTTGCATGTTCATCCAAAAACATGTATATGATCAAGAAATTTTCATCCAAATATTCGGGACTTTCGTAAAATTTTGAAACAATTTCATCACCCATAGTTTTTGATGGAAAGGTAAATTAGCTACTCAAAATCAAGTATTGTAGTACCATAGCAGAGTTGCCACCCCGCGAAAGAATATTTGGTATTTTTTGAAAAATGAGGTTCGTTCTTCCAAAAAAACGAATTTCTTGATTTTCGTTTATAGCCAAAAAAAAATGATTAAAAATGGCCCAAAACAACTTAGAAATAGAAAATATAGCTTAACAAAAAAATTTGTTTTTTTGTTTTTTTCCCTCACAATTTCTGATTTTATACATTTTTTTTGGTTTTGAATTATTTTTTGGATGACGCCGCCATGGTACAACGGTAAGAAAATTGCCTGGATGGCTGTGCGTTTCTTGCGTTCTACACTCAACTGTAATACGTTGCCTATTGAATGGTTTAAAATAAGAGCCAGGGAATTTTCAGACTGCTGATGATCATGAGGACTCTGCTTCAGTTGGTGCTCTCACATGTATCATTCTGTTTTGTCGTCACACTGTTCAGACTGGTTGTCTGAAGGAAAAATAAATAAAAAAATCCAACACTTTGTAATACCGTAACTGATACGGTAATTAAAAAGCCTATCGCACATCATTTCATCCCCGATGAAATGATGTGGGATATTTCACATCACGTCTATAGCTATGGGGTAGGTGGCATTAAGCAAGAGCAATTAACCCATAAAGGATCACAACTATGTTTCTCTCCAAACATTCCAAAGTATCTCTTTTCATAGAAAAACCAATAGTTTTTGATCTAAAACCTTTTTGACCGATTCAACCGTAGGATATTTCAACCAACTTGAATTTGTTACAACCTTAAAAATTTCAACCGTTGAGGGTTCTTCAATAGTAAGATTATAAGCTTCAAAGTTGGTAGCATTTTTTTTTGGGTTTGTTGCCCAAGTTTGAAACTTTCTGAAAATGCCCAAAATGCATGGTTTAGTCTTAGATTTCGTAAAATGAATTTGGCAATTGTGTATATGGGGACGTTAGCTCATTGTGTACAAAAATTCGGATGCATAACTCATTGTACGAAAATTTTCAGGAGTTGCCCGCAATTAGGTTTTTAACCTTTACATGATTGTATCTTTTGATCTATACATCATTTATGTACGCAAATTACCATCCCATCTTTGTTGTAAAGAGTAGAATCGCCACAAAAAATCTCAATAGTTGAGGATCAACAATCATTCCATAGTGAGCTAACCGAACTTGGAAAATTAGCCTTGGTCCTTTAGGAGTTAACCACGGTGAACAACAATCAAAAACACTCACTCAGTCACATTTCAATAGTGTCCTTCTTGAAGGCTATTGAATGTTGAGTTGACCTTTCAATTGAATGTTGTTTTTGTTCGAATTGTGGACATTGAATAAAAAGAACGGGCTCTTGCAATCTTGTTCAAGCATGGATGACTTTCATCCAAGACTTGTTACAACTAGCTGAAGTCTTATGTCTTGTGCAACTTAACAGCTTGAATTCAAAATTGATCATTTGATAATTGTATAAGTGGAAATGAATCAAAGTACGTTTCGACTCTTCAAAAGGAATATCTTTACATTGTAGAGATTTAAAAAATAAACTGCACAATAATATGTTTCTATCTCATAAATGTAAAGTTGCTATTTCTAGACCTCAAACGCTCAAGGGTGCATGTTGTGTCGAGACACTCTAGAATTTTATCATCACGATGATGATAATGATCCATAAGTTAGAGCCAATTCATGTAGGTTAGTTTGGGGTAAGTAAAATCTATGATTTTTAAAAAAAATCAAAATTTCCGGGTAGCTATTGTAGCTACTTTTAGGATACTTTGATGATACTTGGATGATACTTGGTGCTACCATGATGATACTTGGGTAATACTTTTGCAAAATTTGACTACTCACCTTAATTTTTCCTAAGTATTTGACTGTTTTTCTTTCATATTTTCAAAAATCCTTCATTAAAATTAATCACTGTATTTCGAGTGTAACGAATTCACTATAATTTTTTTTTAAAAAGAGCATGAAAATTTCACTGAGTGAAATATCTATTTTGACTGAGTGTTGTGGCAATTTGCATCTGAGGTGGACTCACTGGTCAACTCCGACACTGAAAAGTAAAAGGCAGGCTGTAAAAGTAAAGTACCACTTGAGATTTGGGCAAAATCACGAGCCAGGGTCTCCCACTGAGAGCATCTCCACCAACAGCTCTCTGCATCTGGAAAAATGGATGTGCATGAGTTGGTCAATAATTTATTTTGATGAGATTTTTTATTTTTTGTCATGAAAAAACAAAGATACTAAACGTAGGACGGTAATTTTTTTCGATTTCCTTTTCTCAAAATTAGATTTATTAAAAAACATTTAAGTGAAAAGTTCTTTAAAATTCATGATTATTATGCAAGTTCACCTATAACTGACAATAATGAGACCAGATTCCGAATATAAAGTTGTACCATGTGGAAAATTTTAATTGACTAGTAATAGAGTTAACTGAAAAGAAGGCCATGGAACATGCCTTTTCAACCTCCTTTCAACCTCTCTTTTGAGCTCCCTTGAGCTATGTTTGGGTTGAATAGTGTCGTGTCATAACTTGTCCCCTTGTGGGCCATGGGCTTGGAGCTTTGGTAGGAGGTGTGGAAGTCATTGCGAGGTGACTTTTCGGTTAACTCTAATGTGTTGGAGTTTGGGGTTCATGAAACGCATCTTTTAAAAGGTCTACAAATTAGTTTTGGGAGTACATATTGCCGATGGATACGGACTTCTACTTTAATAGTGTAACCAAATTCATGATCCTTGATAAGATTCAAGCTAGTTAGTGTATCTTATCTTCTTAACCGCACATCATGATTACACAATCTATGCGTGGTGACAATTCATATGTAGCATGCGCTGTAATTTTTTAATGACGTTCAATATGCAATGTAGAATTGTTGGTGGAGATGTTCTATGAGCATCTCCACCAACAACTCTAACTTGCACTATGAAGGTCATTCAAAAATGAAGACCTCACCATGTAGTTCCCCACCAACATCATTCAATAATACTCTTAAAATAGTAAATAATCCACTAACAAATCATCACGTATGGATTATGCAACCATGATGTGCAATTAAGAAAAGAAGATACACCATCTTGAGTTGTTTTTGAGGGCCATGAATTTGAATTAGTGTATTCAATGTCTTCTTCCAAATAAATTATTGACCACTCCATGCACACCCATTCTTTTAAGACAAAGAACTATCCAGAGTGTTGGTAGAAATGCTCTAAGACCTTTGTTCAAATTTTGTTCATTATACAATGGTATCCATTCAAAAGTCAATTTACTACTTTGAGTTGATGCAATACCCAACCCGGAAAGTTACAATTGGATTACCAGAGCTTGCTACACGAAAATCACTAAATATTGTGGCCTATGGTATTACGAAAGACTTTACTAATAATAAAAATTTCAAAATATTGTGGTAAAATTCATCCAAATTGGATGATTTTTTAAATGGATGAACGTACCCATGTCGTTCACGCACCCACATTATGTGGTGATTTTGATTAGCAGATTCAACATGCATCCATTGAATATTTTTGTAAAAATTGATAATCAGGCAAAATTTGACATTTGATTTTAGAATTATGTAATGCCAAATTTGCTATCAGGCTACTGTACCAACTATCAAATTGTCCTTCTCCTTTGTATTAGTGTATTAGATTTCAACACAAAAAATGAAGAATATTTATGGAGAGAGTGACGCTTTTGGGTTTGAGAATGACAATGGATAATCACTAGTGGAAAGGGTGATCTTTGGGCATCCATGAATAATGTAAGAGTATGATGTCCAAGGTCCATATTGGCACTCATATTATCAACTTTAAAAATTAAGCAACCAAAAATCACTACACTCAAAGTATTACATTTCAACCCATCACAACAAATTTCATTCGTAGATTGTCAATATCTTATTTGTAATCGAATTACAAAAGAATTTTAAGTTTTAGTTTCAAATATTTTACAAACTATTGGTGATTACAATCATAAATTTAATCGAATGAATAGAATCGAAATTCATAATGTACAACTTTTATTCACACATCAAATTCAAAATATCCTTATTAGTTGCATTTTATAATGCATCTTTGCAATCCTCAAAATTTAGAGAGGGTTAATTATTTTCACATTATACATTCTCAATGTTTGAAATTCATTCAAGATAATATAAATGAAACATGAATTTGTGGTATAAATTCAATTTATTTTTTTGTCTAAAGCCATAGGAATTTGTATTGTGCAAAGAGCCTCAAAAAGTGAAAAATAACAACACTTGATTGAAATCCTATAATCGAGCTACCAATAAATAAATATATGCATATATAAATAATGATTTATTTTTTTCATATTTTTCGAGACAATAAAACCTCCAATCCTTATTAAAATGATGGAGCTTTTTAGATTTATAAATTTTTAGAATATAATTAAAATATCATCAATAATTTCTAACATATGCACAAGTTTAAATGCCACAATTAGCATAGGTTCTACATGATTTCATTGTGTAGATGACAAAATAATTATTTTTCTATTACACGAGAATTCATTACTATCTTTTTAAATTTAAATAAAATTTTATTACAAAGTGTGATAATGTTTGAGATTTTTGTTGAATCACATTAAGATGATGGTATAAAGTGTGTGCAAAATAGAGATAAAGATATTTGAGTCAAGGGTGTGGTTGTCAATGAATTCTATAGAGCAAAGCAAAGCTATTATTCATTTATTCAAAAATTTAAATTATTTAGTGGCAAATACATGTGTGAGAGTAGGAAGTTTCAAACGGTTAGTAATAAGGTAGTATAAATTAAGGAAGTCAAGGGAAGAGGTACCGTATGTGATTATGGAAATTGAATGACTCCCTTAATAGGCGGTTACCCATCAAATAACTCCTGGGTAATAATGGGAGGTGAGGTTGTAGTGAAGTGAATGCTACTGCGGACATCCTCAGTTATTGTTCCACCACAACGGTTTGCATTTTTTATTATTTCTTAAAATTTCAATTCTTTTAATTATTTTCTTTTAAATACCGTAACACCATAGCAGGTTCGCCACCTGGCAAACGAATATTAATTTTTTTGAAAAAATAAGGTTCGCCTCTCAAAAACTGAATTTCTCAATCTTCGTTTTTAGCAAAAAAATCAGTAAAAATGACCTTAAATGGTTTAGAAATAACAAAATATTGCAAAAACTAATTGTTTCTATTTTCGTTTTTTTGTCTTCAGAATTTCCTAATTTTTACGTTTTTTATTTTTAGAATTATTTTAGGACGAACTTGCTATGGTACTACGGTAACATTTGAAGCTTGAAAACTTCATTGCAAAAAGAAATTGTACATAACATAACTTTTAACCCTTTAGCGCTCTTGCGTCCATATATTGGACGACGAACATATTGAAGCTGTTCAAATCTCATCCAAATTCTCGTCCAGATTTCATCCACCAAAATTACTCTTGGTTCTTGTGCAAGTTGACTATTCTTTAAACGGTTTGGATCTTCAAAATAGGTTATTATGATTTTTAAAAAAATAACTCAATCGATTTATGTCAAGTTTCATTCTTAGTTCAAAAAGTGAGACCTCAAACATGATTTTCCAAAATAGGTAGAATCAAATAATGGAAACCATACCATCTCATAGGGCATGTTATTCCAATTTCATTACTATTTTTTTTTAAATTATGTTTATTTGGGCTTTTTAATTGAATTTCAAGATAAAACCTTTCAAAATTATTAATAAAATATTAATAAAAAATATGATGCATTCAACCGTACAGATGTGATCTTCACAGTGACATTTACAAGTTTTCTTTGTACATCTACTCCATTTTAGGGTTTCATCAAACATTTTATAGCGCATCTTTGAAAACAGTGTTGAATTGGGACGTTAAAGAGTTAAACATCCCGATTCAACATTGCTTTCAAAGAAGTGTTATAAAATGTTTGATGGAAACCAAAAATGGAATTGATGTGCAAAGAAAATTTGTAAATGCCAATGTAAAGATCACATCTGTACGGTTGGATGTGTCATATTTTTTTATTAATAGTTTTTAAATAATTTTGCAAGGTTTTCTCTTGAAACTAAATTAAAAATCCTCAACCAACACAAAAAAATTGAAAAAAATTGAAATGAAATTGGAATAACATGCACTATGCGATGGTATTGTTTCCATTATTTAATTCTACTGATTTTGGAAAATCATGTTTGAGGGCTCACTTTTTGAATTAAGAATGAAACTTGACATAAACCAATTGTGTTATTTTTCCAAAAATTATAATAACCTATTTTGAAGATCTACACTGTACAAAAAATAGTCAACTTACACAAGAATCCAAAAAGAGAATGGTAGATGAAAACTGTCCACTTTGGATGGAATTCACCAATTTTAATATGTCCGTCGACTAGTATAGAGAGGCTGGTGCGCTAATGGGATGATAAAGGAGTTCAATGGAGCACCCTTTTGAAATTTGGATTGAAAGAGAATCATCACTTATATCCACTTTTTTAAGTATTGAAGGAATGCCATTTGTATTCTATGCCGTGTCATTGCTACATAAACATAGTTTCTAATTGTAACTTACTAGATTGTGGTCCTATTGCAAAGGACGGTAGCTCTTATGGCTCTATTATGCTATGTACAACCCGGTCTTTTTCAGAGGACACACCTCATAGGCCAGGGACATGCAAATACTATAGGTGGAAGATAAAGTTGGCATGACATATTTCTAAAAATAAATGCCATAATGTTCGGGAAATTATATTTTGTACGGTGAAAAAGAGAATATTTTTAAATATTTTTGAACATTCCACGTGTCAGAATTTATTTTTTGAAATTGGATTTCACCATCATGCAATAATTCGTGATTGGTTTCAAGGTGGATTTAGTGTAGGCTCTTTGAAATTCTTTTGAGATATATTAGAGTTATCTATAATGTAGGGGGGCAACCCTATCTCTGGACTTGTTAGTCATAAGTCACCAAACATTTGCTTTGGATGAATAAGAGGGTTGGTGTGAGAACTCAATTAGATTTCCTTATGGAAACTTGAGTGCAATGTAGGGGAGCTTCTATTTGTATCAGTGTCAGGTTCAAATCTCCTTCACAAACGCATAACATTGTCATTGGTTGAAAAAAAAGGAGCCAAAACTCGTTTTTGCCACCTTCGAAACTAAAAGACCAATTCTGCCTTGTCTTCCCTCTTTTGAATTTTTTTCCTCAACTTTACGAATAACTCTCTTGTATTACAAATTAGAGTATTTTTTTGTTTTATTTAGCAAAGAACTACTTATGATATAGAGGGTTAAAATCTCCTTACTTGCATACTTGAATGTGCAAGCTTTAAAATGAGCGGCTAGACATGAAGCTACCCTATGAATGAATGTACCCTTCATACATCCAATCATACATTCATCCGTTGGTCTTGATTGAAGGAGCACATCGCAATGGACAAGCGAGGACTTCGACGAGAGCGAGAAGATGACGATATGCGGCGTGAATGCTTCAAATTCCGATGACTCATCCAGTCTGCTATCGATTAGGTTTAATCATTGTGCAATAATTTGTGATTTTCCAGGTTGATCACTGCAGCTAAGTTACTTGCGTAATCAGTGCATAATAAATCGCATAGAACAATTTTTTTTTCAAGGCAGTGAGAGGCTGTAGTATCTTGTGTGTATTTTGCAAGAGAATGAATCTCATCCTGTCAAGCACCTTTCTCTTGCTCTCATCATGATGCGCAAGCCATTTTGCTCTCACTTCATCTAGGGTTTCCTCCAGGAACGGGCTGTCTTCATTCCTGGTAAAGGCAATGATATATACTTCTTTGCATTTGGTTTGAAATTTTGAGAGGTTAGTGCTTTGGGAGTGTCGTTTGCAAATATATATATTACACCGCGTTTGATATCTTGAGTGAGTAAATCAAAGAGTGCTTGCTTGACCAATGTTTGCTGTCATTGTTCCGTTTTCCTCAACAATCCCATTGCTTTGATTGATCGTGTCGACAATCAATTCCCCTCTCAGTCAGTTTACAAGAATTAGGGTTTCGGTTTATGAGAATTAGGATTTTTTTTGGATTTTAGGGCCAGAACTTGCCGAAGTGCACTCGGTTTTCGCGGCAGTAGCAGTAGGCAACCAATCTGAAGGGAAGGGGCGATGATTGGAGTGGCAGCTTCGATGAAGATTTGGTGCGTTGCTTTGGTGGTTTTAGGGTTTTGGATGTTGTGTTTTGTGCCGCGAGTGGTGGTTGGAGATCCCGTGCGTCCTGTGTTGAGGTTCAACAGCGAGGGCACTTTCAAGATTCTTCAGGTGATTGATTCATTCGGAGACATTTCTGAAGAAATTTTGTGATGGCAATTTATTATATTGTGCCGAGGTGTTCTTGCGGTTTTCCACTTTCTGACTGACGTATGGTGACAAATCACCTTCTACTGAGCTCTCAAATTTGTGTTATGGCTGAAAGATAGAACCCAAGTTATGGCTCGAGGTCATAAAAACCCTAAGAGTATAAGTACATTATGAAATTATATTATCAGGAATTCAGAACGGGGAATACTTTTTGAATATGGCTTCTACTCACCAGTTTTCTGTTGGGCAACACAAAAGCTCTCCCTCCATTTATCCCTGTGATTACCGTATACGACTTGACTGGAGATGATATATTTTTTGTAAGTACGAGGATGACAGCAGGGGTTTTTTGCTTCGGCATATTTTCTTTCTGCTGAGTTTTGGTAGAATTTCTTGGAATAGGCTGGTAGTACATCTGGTACATAACATCGTTGTTATTATCACTACTTTTTTTCTGCACAGGTTGCTGACATGCACTTCGCGCAAGGTGCTCAATCGAAATGTTTTGATGTGTCTTCATCACATCCTTGCTCTGACTTAAATACTACTTTCTTCGTTGAGCGGCTACTGGCTGCAGAGAAGCCTGATTTGGTTGTTTTCACGGGTATGCTGTGGTGCACTCTCAATCATTGGAGGTTTTTGAGCTGATTCTGAATAAAACGATTTTTACAGTGCTTCTTGTTACACTGCTTGCCTGATGCTCGTTGATGCTTGTTAATGCGATCATGGAGGAAATGTGCTTAGATTTACGTTTGAACTTCCAATCAATTAGTTTTCAAATGAAGCTGTGACGCTTGAAAATGCTCGACTGACTACGGTGGTAATTTTTGGTTAATGGAATGTTCAACTTAAGGAATTTCATAAATCAGAACGTGCTTGCGAGGGGAGGAATGCTAGTGTATTGAGCTATAGATTGGTACCATATCTTATTACTCTAGTATAACTTACCATGTCAGGAATTTACGTGTATTCTTACGCAGGGGACAATATTGACGGCGGTACTGCCACAGATGCCACGAAATCGATGGACCGAGCTTTTGCTCCAGTGACAGCGGCCAAAATTCCTTGGGCTGCAATATTGGGAAATCATGATCAAGAATCGAATCTACCTCGAGCAAAAGTGATGGAGTATTTAACAAGGATGGACTACTCTGTGTCTGAAATTTTGAATCCTAGCATGGAGAGTCTCTTAGGGAAAAGTGCGGACCGCAGAGCTCCAATTGAGGTTCATGGGTATGGAAACTACTATCTGCAGGTGTTCGGTGCCTTGGGCTCAGAGTCTGCCAACTCAAGCCTTCTCAACTTGTATTTTCTTGACTCTGGGGACTACTCAAAGTTTGATACTGTAGGTGGCTATGATTGGGTTCGAGCCAGCCAGTTACTCTGGTTTGAAACGCTTGCGGCAAATCTTAGGGTAAATACTCGAGCCTTACTGTCTTTTAATCTTGTGTTCGAAGGTGATTGAGCACTATTTCCTTTTAATCTTTTATTTAAGAGTCTAGGTGTGGGGGATGCTACCTCTTCACATATTTTTAGCCATCTTGTAACTGCTGGTTTTTATCTCTAGTTTTGGTCTTCAAGATTGTCACAAATCATGTTGGCTGAAATCTCACTTGAGGTATGGAGCTGTTGCTAAAACATGATTGCAACTTTGTTTTGGTGTTTCTCTTGCAGGCTGCGGAAGCCTCAGCAAACACCTTGAATCAAATACCTGCACCTATTACTCCAGCCCTGGCTTATTTCCACATCCCGATTCCTGAATACAATGCGGTTCTTATGAACCCCTCTACCGTGGTGGGTGAGAAACAGGAAGTAATATGCTCCGCATCTGTCAACTCTGGATTGTTCACGTCTCTTGTGGAAGCAGGGGATGTCAAAGCCACTTTTGTTGGACACGATCATGTCAATGACTACTGCGGCAGTCTTCTTGGCATCCAGTTGTGTTATGGGGGTGGCATTGGGTACCACACATATGGGTACGTGATTGTTGCTCCTAACCATTTTCATCTCCTGTCACTTGGTGCATTGCATTTGGAAAAGAGAACTCAAGGATGGTCTAGAGTCATAACCCCCATCCTCCCCACGCTCTCACAGAGCCGTAGATCTCCAAGATCTGAAGGTCCTGATTTAACCTGAAAGCGTCCACAGTGACCAGAATGGTCACCATGTATTTTTTAACAGTTTTGAGTAGGTCCTATATGGACTTCCTCTTGTTCGAATTTATTTGGTTTTTGACCAACACATGCAATGATCTTCACTAGTTCTAATGATATGAAATTTGGTCCCATCTTAATTATATTTTTCACAGTATGATCAATTGAATTTGTCATTTAAAAACTGTGAATCCTTGGTCTTTTAAGGGTTGATCTGGGAGAGGGTTATCCCCCTGCGCTTGATCGGTCATCTAATACATGATAAATTGGGGCTGCGTGTTCGACATCGGCATTCTTCTACACAGACTTATGTTATCTTGATGTATTAAATTTTAAAATACTAACACCGTCTGTAATTTCTGCCAGTTGTGATTCCTGGACTGGTTGCGCTGCTTCCTTTGTGCTTCCTTTTGCTTATTTAGCTTTGAGCTGGTTTCTGGACCCCTTGAATTATTCTTTTTTATGTTTATGCTTTTTAATGATTGTATGAATTATAATGCAGTTCTATGTTGTTCATTTACCAAGGTTGTTCTGCTTGTCGTCTGTGCCTTCAGGAAGGCTGGGTGGGCAAGACGGGCACGGGTGATGCAGGCCTCTCTTGGGAGGGGGGCCACGAAGGATGGTTCGAAAATCACTCAGGAGATCAAAACGTGGAAACTTCTAGATGACGAGGATTTGAGTAAATCAGACATTCAAATTCTGTACAATGGATATGCGGGGGAATGGTTTTCTTCTCCCATCTTCGGCAGAAGTCTTTCATTCCGAAGGAGAAGTGGCGATAATTGGATTCCTAGTTTAACCCTCATGTTGCTGCTCACAGGCTTGGCTGGATCATCCTTTTGGATTAACTTTTTGGTACGCAAGTTTCAAAGACGCAAAAGGACTAATAGTTATTCCCCTGTTGAAGGGGCATCATCTGTTGAATCAAATGATGTTTCTGAAACCCGCTAGCTTAGCTTAGGAGGAAAAATTAATGTTGAAACATTGAGTCAAGGCTTCCAACTGATTGGAATGGGAGGACCAACGACACGAAGGGCAAAAGTGCCTGGTGGGTACTCTGAAACCCCATCTTCTTACAGAGGAAGATGAGTCTCCATGGTTCGAAGCATGAAGACGAGTTTTCAACTGTTTGGCAACTTCCAACAATGGAAGAGTCATTAAAAATTGCTAGTGTGCAAAATGGCAAGTTCTCTCCAACGCTCAGAACCCCAGCTATTTAAAGTGGCTACCGGTACTCTAAAACCAACTTCTGACTAGCACTGCTACTTTTGTTGCTTGAACGTGAATTTCTACTACATTTGCTTTTAGATGTAGAGTATGGTACACGTTTCTTATTACTGGTTTTGTACATAACTAATCTTGTACTTCACTGTCAGTTTGACCGAGTACAAGGTAAGTGAGTAATAGTCCACTTTTGAAGTTTATCAAGTAGGGATCTTTGTAACAGTAATGACAATATAGCGTTTCCAATTATGCAGAGTTTAGTGCGGTAAATCCAGTAGCATTATGGGGGTTGTGTACATTTTGAGCAATGGGAGTTGAAAGTTTTGTGTTCCATTTCGTGCCTAACTTTTAAGGCCCAACCCTCTTGGGGCCAACCCCATTCACAACAACAAATGGGCCTCTATTTTGCAAGTGGGTTGACATTTGGGGGAAGGGATTTGATTGAGGTCCTGAATTCATGATTATTTGATTCATTTGGGTCAAATTTGGAATTCGCGTCATGGTAATCTTTGACCTGATGTGCCTTTGAGGCCTCCTCTAGTGAGAGGTGTTGTACTGTGGTGTTATATTTGTGTCATGTAGGATGAAAGAAGTTGTTGTACTGTGGTGTTATATTTGTGTCTTGTAGGATGAAAGAAGTTGGGTTAAACCTTCACTTGTACAAAAGCACCTGAGTAGTTTACAAATTTTGTGATGGTTTTCTCTATTCTTTTTATGAAATTTCTTGTTTAAGAGCACATAATCTCACAAAACACAAATTGAGGTGGTTTTGTATAGTACAAAATCCTTGAACACAATATGCTAGTTTCAAACAATTCTATTGGTTGAAATTTTGAAACTTTAAATCAGGCCAACAATTAATTCCAAATGTAAAGTGGGCCATATTAGATTGTCTCATTGTCACAATGTATAGTGTAGTTCATTAGATAATTAGAATGCCTATGCACAATAGTAAGGAAAGAGTTGATTTGATTGAATTGAAATGCAAAAAACATACTTGGAACATCAATTTAATGAAGTTAGTTGATTGTTTATGCCTATTGAGTTGATGAATAGATGGTCGAACAATTCCCAATTGAACAATAAGACTTATGACACATTCAATGTTAGTTTACTAACAATAGTACCTTTCATGACTCATAACATACATAGAATATTGAAGAAGTGAAATCAATCGTATTCATTGAAATATGATTGATTTCACTAAAAAAATTCATTTACATGTGTTGATGTTTGAAGATGAAAAGAGCATTGTTCATTGTATGAAAGGGTTCCTTTGAGGTTGATGAATGGATTCTTCACCCAATTTTTCTATTGATCCCGCCTTAAAGGACAAGGAGACCTTGAGAGGGCATATGAGGTAGACTTTGGGCCTATGAGGTAGGTAGTGCGATTCCCGTTGGCATCCGTAGTCCAAGTGCAACTCACACTAGTCGGTAGCAAAACTGTCGTTTTTCATTCCTCATTTTGTGGGAACAGTAAATAGTACCGAAATATTATACTTACGTTTCTATCTTCTTGTGACCAAAACTACTCATCAGCACTAACACAACCCATGTGCATGGCGTCGTTTCATTTCTTTTTCATTTATAGTAAGTAAAAACCGACACATTTCCTTTCAATGATCATTGGGAAGCTTCAAATGCAAATAGTAATGACACATCCAAATCTAATAGCATGTCCAAGTATGAGACTCTACATGAAGAAGCACGTGTAGTGCTTTCAAAGTGCTTGACCTTCCTTTAATTTTCTACTTCACTTGTTGTTCAAATTTGCATTATTTATAACCTTTAAAGATTGAAGAATCCCTAATAGTCAAAAACTGGTATTTTGAGCTTGAAAATGATGTTTTTAAGCAAAAATATTAAAAATGGCATCCTCCTCTAAAATTTCCCAACCCATCTATTGGAATAGCCTTTATAATAGATGGGTTGGGAAATAATTAGAATGCCTATACAATAGATGAGTCTGGGTGCTATTGCAATCTGACGATGCAATGTAAGTCAAAAGTTTAGTGCAATATGTTGTAGCAGTCAACCATTACGGTGTTGCTTAGATTGCAACTGTTGCTATATCCAAACTCGCTTATTTGGAAAACCAAACCTGCAATAGTTTCTTATACCTTCCAATGTCTTCTGAACAATATTTTTATGTATAGGCAGAGGCCCTTCTACAAGGGCCTCTCTGAATGTGAGGGACCCTGCTGAGGAGGAGGGCTCCGCTCGACGATGACAACGATCACTTATGTTCATAGAAGCTTGAAGAGTACATCCCGTCTTCCTACGTAGAGGCCATTTAAAATAAATAAATCAACATGAGTGTGATTATCACCAATGATCTGTTGATTTTAGAAGCTTGTTGAGGCCGTCAGATTGCAACCGATGTGTCAAAAGTTCAATCTCCTTCGTCGTTGTGTGTACGGTGGGTAGAAAATGGAGTACGACGGGCAAGTGTGTATGAGGGCACCCCACATAGATTCTGTTTGCCCTCCTATAACGTGGGAGGGGCTCTTGCATTGTGAGGCGCGCTCGGGTTGTACTAGAAAAAATGTCGGCAAAACTTACCTGTAGTGTGAATCAGGTTGTAGTTAGAAAATTGGATGCTTGATTCTAAAAAACCAAAGAGTCGTCTTTAGGGCCCCTTTACACTATGGTAGAGAAGTCCATCGGTCGTGAATTCTAAGGGAATATTGAAATATGATTGGCCAAGAGTGACACTCTTGTCCGGTGGTAGTCTACACTACAACCAAGAGTTCTCTGGTGGAGAACTTTGTACATGAATGAAAAAATGACACGGTTGCCAACGTGGCAACACTTTTTTTTGAAGGAGAGTTCTCTAGAGGTCAAGTTTCTTGAGCAACTTCAAAGCCTTAAACAAGAAACTTGGCCTTCAACTTGTAGACATTTTTTTTATTGTCTTTTCATTTTCTTTGACATACCATTCCTAGCCTCAAATAACCATGTTTTGAGCTGAAATTCTTAACCAACCAGTACACTTCTCCACCATAGTGTAAAGCGGCCCTTATCACACTACCGGTACACTGTTACGTTCAAGTCGATGCTTGTTATGTACTCCCTCTGTCCCATATTATCTGTCCCGTAAGTTCTCTGAAATCTACCTCAAGAGGTAGATTTGAGAGAATCTACGGGACAGATAATATGGGACATTCGGAGTAACAGTGTAGTCTGATAAGCTTCTCAAACATGGAGTGCAGTATAATTCACAAATAATAATGCACCAATGAAAGATGGAGAGAGAGGATCGTTTATCCAATGGATGAATATCATCACCTATCAGGCCTTCAGGGCTCGCAGCAAGCAAGGCACTTGGTGTTTCTCCTCGTTCTAGGGTTTCATTTAAGCTCCCGGGGATGCGCGAGAGCCGGTTCGTCCGCTGCTGGATCATCGCCCCCTTCCTTGATGTCTTCATTTCTGGTAAACACTCTGACATTCATGCCGCTGCCTTTGGATTTCATTATTCGCAACAAGGTTACATGTAGTCTTTTTTTTTTTTCCTTTTTTTTTTTTTTTTTTCCGGGCTTCTTCTGGTGCTATGTTAACTTATGTGGGGGTGGATCGGACCATCTCCTTTCCTTTCGCCGTTTCCAGGATGTTTTATAGTTTGATGTTTAGTTAGTTGTTTTTGACTGTTGGATGCAAAATGGTTCGATTAGGTGTATTCGATTTCGTAATCAAATTTGCTCTGCAATTTCGAGTTTGCTGAGGTTTTCCCCACCTCGTTTGGGACGTAGGTTATCATTTGTGCATGTCTGTGTAGTCGGGATTTAGGTGCCTTGTTTGTGGTTTTAGTTCGGAGAGCCCTAATGAATATTTATCAGCTGAGAATATAGAGCTGGATGTGAATAGATTGTAAAGAAGCGAAGTGGCTGATTATTGTCATTATGATTTTGATTTTTGTATTTTCGTTTTATTTATTTATTTCCTTCTTTTTCACTATCGTCGACAACTGAGAAATAGTAGGTCTAGGTTGCTCAAAAAATTGGCCTTCAATTCTTCCCCCACCTCGTTTGGGACGCAGTTTATTATCTGTGAATGTTTCAGATGTTGGTGTCTTTTTATGGTTCTAGTTTGGAGAGCCCTAGTGAGTATTTATCAGCTGGTGCATAAGTGACTATAGAGCTGGATGTGAACAGATTGTGAAGTAGCGAAGTGGCTGACGGTTGTCATTATGATTATGATTTTTGTATTTTCTTTTTATTGATTTTTTTTTTCCTCCTTTTTCACTATTGTCGACAGCTGAGAGATGGTAGGTCTAGGTTGCTTAAAAAATTGGCCTCCATTCTCGTTTGGGACGTAGGTTGTTATGTGTGAGTGTTTGTGAAGTCTTGTTCCAGTGTTTGCATGAGATGTAGGTGTCCTTTTTTGGTTCTAGTTCGGAGAGCCCTAATGAGTATTTGAACACGAGAGTATAGAGCTGGACGTAGTAGCGAAATGGCTGATGATTTTGTTCTTTCACTTTTATTTATGTATTGTCGTATTTTGTTTCAGCAAAATCGTTGGGTTGCTGAAGTTTTCCCCCACCTCGTTTGGGACTTTCCTATTTTGTTTCACGACCTCTCTAGAGCTGAAAAGCGGTATGTATTCTCTTAGGTCTAAGTTGTTTAGAAGTTGGTCAATAATCGATCTCCAATTTTTCATGCCTATTCTGGAGGAGTATCTCTGATTACTAATTTCTGGGTGAACATCGTTTGCCAGATGCTAGTCTAATTACCTGTCGGCGTTTCATTGAACCGCTGTAGATTATTGAAGTTCGTTGGGAATATAAAAGTATCACTTTTGATACTTTGAGTGAGGGTATCTATGGAGTGATTCATTCGTTTTGACTTTGAATACAGCATAACATTCTTGAGGAGTTACGTGAACACCCTTGAATTATTGAACAGTGAGCCAAGAAAATGCACAATCACGGGCTTATGTTTTGTTTGTGAAGGCGGTGTGGCTCAAGTTTGATCTCATGCTTGACAACCGAATAGATTTCAATCCAAGTGGGCCAGTTCTTCAGTGTTTTAGTTCTCTAGTTTTTTCTTTTATGCTAGTAGAAAGGGTGCGAGCTGCAGAATGTTGTGAGCTGATCATTTACTGTCCGTCATTTTCGCAATTACAATAGTCCATTGCCCGATATTCTGGGACCGTTGTATCAATTACATGTAGCTCTCCCACTAACAATGGTTTTGCTTGGATTTTAGGACATTTTTGGGTGTAATTGGTCTCTGCCTCTAAGTTAGCAACAGAAAATTATTCAAGAGACTGGTGGAGTTGGTGTTGGGAAAATCCTCTGTATCAGCAGCGCAAGGACAGAGAAGGTGTAAGCAAAAGTCGCACAAGATGGGGGTGATCATATCGAGGTTGTGGTTTTACATGTTCCCTGCGAAAGAGTACAAAATAGTTGTTGTGGGATTAGACAACGCTGGAAAGACGACCACACTGTACAAGCTACATTTGGGCGAGGTGGTGGTCACACAGCCTACAGTAGGCAGCAACGTGGAAGAGCTTGTATACAAGAATATACGATTTGAGGTGTGGGATCTTGGAGGCCAGGAGCGATTGCGAACCTCGTGGGCGACGTACTACCGAGGCACGCATGCAGTGGTGATGGTTGTTGATAGCACAGACCGGGCACGGATTTCGATCATCAAGGACGAGCTCTTCAAGTTGCTGCAACATGAAGAACTTCAAGGCTCTGTTGTGCTTGTTTTTGCCAATAAGCAGGACCTGAAAGATGCCATGACTCCCGCGGAAATAAGTGATGCGCTGTCCCTACACAGCATTAAGAATCACGATTGGCACATTCAAGCATGTTGTGCATTAACAGGGGAGGGGCTCTGGGATGGTTTGGGCTGGGTTGCTCAGCATGTGACTGGAACTAAGGTCACACCCTAGAGGTACTATTGTAGATCATCTGCTTAGCTCATTGTATTGTATCTTACTGGCCCACTCCTTCTTTCTCATCTGCTATTTTTATGCAGTGTGAGATCTGTATTGAATCCTCTCATGGTGGTGAATCTTCAGCTTGTCTTAAATTGACACTGGCACTTTTTGCAAAGAATCAAAGCCAGGTACTTACAAGTAGACTGATTTGCCAAATCTTTGAATGGTTACCCGTAGCACTTATAGATTAGTAGCTTGAAACAGTGTTATATGTGGCGGTCTTTCAATTGATGCAGTTTACAAGTTGCTTCATTTGGAATGCACTTCGTTGGGGGAAGACTGTCTCCTAACGCTTTGTCTTCCGAAGATAAGTTAGCGTGTGTGTTTAAAAGCGTCTGATTTTCATTGATGTTTTGGTGCAATGGGTGATTGCTGTTTTTGGTCCTTATCTGTGAAGGATATGATTTGGGTTGCTCTTTGTATTATAGATCCTCCCTAAAGTATCTCTACATTCCTACCCTCTGTTCTGTGGGCTTAGAGCAGATCCTCCCTTGTCTGAGATCTTTGACTGTTGTGTGAATTTTGCAGTGAAAGAATCATGTGAGATTGGGACCTTAGAATGCATGCCCCTGTTCTTTTAAACTCATGGTTATTGTGCCTCAATTCTCACAATAACAAGCGGCTAGTCACGTAGGCTCTGCCTTAGTATTTACCCTAGATTTACTTTTATGGCTTGTTTAGACTGTTCAGCATGGAACTCCTTGAAATCGATGCAGTTCTTTAGTCTCTCCCTTGGTGGGGCAGATAAATACTATACCTCAATTCAACGGTTTGTAGACAGTTGAGTTGAGAAATGCAATTGAGTTTGTAAACTCGACCTCGCATGCGCATGAGTGAGTTTTCTACAAGTTGTGGTTGAATTTCAAACCTCAATTGGATAAGAGAACAAAGCACGAGCGCTGAAGATTTGTTCTCGAAATCCTAATAACAATTTTCAGTTTTGCACATGCTTTGTAGTGTCCCTGTATAGTAATAACAATTTTCAGTTTTGCACATGCTTTGTAGTGTCCCTGTATAGTAATAACAATTTTCAGTTTTGCACATGCTTTGTAGTGTCCCTGTATAGTATGGTTCAATAAAGTTACAATTTTAGATTACATATTTCTATTTGAGATTACTAAACTTCAATTTGGACCTTAGCCCCTAAAAGACCAAGGTTGATTTTCCAAGTTTGGTTGATTTTCCAAGTTTGGTTGATTTTCCAAGTTTGGGCAACTCAGTGTGGAATGAGTGTTGATTCTCAATTTTTGAGATTTTTTGTGTTGATTCTACTCTTTGTAAGGAAGATGGGATGGTAAGTTTTGTACATAGGTGATGTATAGATCAAAAGATACAATCATGCAAAGGTGAAAAACCTACTTTGAAGCTTATGATCTTACTATTGAAGAACCTTGAATGGTTGAAAATTTGTAGCTTGTAACAGACTCAAGTTGGTTGAAATATCCTACGGTTGAATTGGTTGGAGAGTTTGGAGAGAAATATAGTTGTGGTCCTTTAGGGGTTAACGTACTGTATAACATTTCCTGCACTGATGACACTATGCTGTGAAGGGAAGCAAACTTAAGATTTATGTGCCAATTTCATACCCATGTGTTTCACAGTCTCTTTAGTATTCACTCTCCTCTACCACTCACTTAGTACATTTTTAGAATCTGCTTTTTCCAAGTGCTAGAGAACTGACCTTGATAATGGATCATTTGGCTGATTTTGAGAGAAGAATAATGATTAATGAGAAAAATTCCGTAGTCTACATTAGATGTCGTGACCTTCACTCTAAAGTGATTTCATGTCGTTTAACATGATGGTGCAATTAAATTTTCAAAACTCATTTCAAATTTAGAAATACTCTCTTTACAAAATTTAGGTAAGTGCTACTATTTTTATTTTATAGTAGACCACCCTATTTGTGCCACTTTGTGGTCAACATGTATCAATGTTTTATATTTTAAATTTTGATACGTACATTAATAGTATGACTTAGAAAGAAATCTTTTCTAATCCTAGGTGTGACTACTTTTACATTAGGAAACATGAACAAGATGAACAGAGTGTTGATGAAATTGCCAAAGTCCTCTCAAAAAATTCAAAAATTACCAATATATGAATCAAAGGACCATATAATAGATAATTTTATAGATGAACACAGATATACAATTATATATAGTAAATATATAATTACTGCTTTTCCCAGAATGTTATGAATGAGAGTCAGTGTTTATGAATGGATAATCTATTACCACCACCAACCCCATAATCGGCTGTCTTATGTAGCCCAAAACCGCTAGCCGCCCATCCCATTTCTGTAATTTTTGGGAAGTCAGTTTATAATTGGAGAAGGGAAGGGGCGGATTTAGTGAGTCAAGCCGCAAGTATGGGTCGATGTCGTTAACATATCTCCAGCTGGTCAGGATAATATGGAAATGGCACTATCTGATATGTAAACGTTGTGAACATATCTTTGGTTGGTTATAGTGGTTTTAGATTGCAGCCAACTCAACTTTTGGTTATCAGTGGAGTAGTTTTCAAATTTCAGAACTCTCGATTTTTAGTCTTTTGTGCTCACAGTGATGGGTACTTTCACAAGTGGTCATCAACACAACTTAGTGTGAGAGTAGGGAGTTTTGTATGTCAAGGAATGGGTCACGGCTTACTTTCCACTTTGAAAACTTGTAACAATTTCAATATGAAGAAATAAATGGTCGCAATATTCATAAAATCCTATTTTGAATCTGCAAAAAAATTCTTACCACGTATAGAAGCGCTATAAATAAGTGAGCAAGCTTAAGTTGGTGGTTATAGTTCATCCAACCTTAGTGTTCAGGTTGAATGATTTGTGGACTTGTCGGTGCTGTGATTCTCATTTCATTGATTCCTTTCAATAGGCTACTAATATAAGATGAATATTATATTTGACGAAATGGAATAATGGATGCTGTTCCTTGACTGTCAGTCCTGTCAAGGTCTGTTACCTTCACTTAACCCCTTCAGGATTGCTCAAGCCAAAATGGCCTACGGTTAGCAATACAGGTTATGTGTACTGACTCTACTTCTCACACTCCCCATTTTTTCTTACATGCATTAGATCTCAGACTTTCATCGCAACTTGGAAACCCTCTTCAAGAGTGCATCGAGGTTACACTAAAAAATCAGCGCTCCTCCAACACTTCTACAGCAGTAGCAAACGGGTCCGGTATACCGTACCTTAGGGGCAGCTTCGGCAAAAAATAATTCCAAATAAAAATGTCGAAAAAATAATAATATTATGTTGCCTATTTGCCGGAAAAACCATAAAATTAAATTAAATGAATGATGAAATATCTTGAAATTGAATACATGAACTAAAAATAAATTAAATTAAAAATGTTAAGAGTGATCACATGAAGTCCACTTAAATAACAAACATTCAATGAAATTTCATCAATTGTGAATGAAAGTCGAACTTAAAGTTATTTATTTCCTGAAAAGTTGAATTTTTAAAAAATACTTCTTTTATTGCCGGACATCAAAATTTGAAATTAATTAATTATTCGACGGAGGAGTGATGAAGCTGCCCCTAAGGTACGGTACCCTACACCCTGAAAATACGCTCCAGCTTCGGTCTATATTCAAATCAACATCATTCTTTAGGGGTTAACTTATCACTGTTAACCTCTAAAGGACCGGGGTTGTTGAACTTAGCTCTTGTTTTTCTTAATTAGCTCTTGTAACAAGTTTGATTCCTCATTGGTGTGGGGTAATTTTGACAATCGGCACCGTTGAAATTAGAGAAGACTTACATAGTTTTTTTATGAAAAAAAGATCAACAAAATCGCACAAGTTTTGAGAAAATGCCACCGTTGAGAAGATTGATGGAACTTGTTTGGGGTATTTTGTACACATGCTGAATCAGATTGCTCAAGAGTGCTCCAAAAATTCTGAATTTTTTACTGTGAGTAGAAATCATCATTTCAAACATGTGAAAAAGTTTTCAAGTAATTTCGAGGTATGAGGAGGAAGATATGAGGGTCTAAAGTGACGCCTGAATACCCTCTATGCAACTCAAAAAAATCACCAAAAATTGCTCACTTGATGAATTTCCGATCAAGAAGTACCTACAGATTCAGCTCTCAAAAAGAATTAAGGTCTCTTTGTTGCTCATCCTACAATTCAAAGGCCAAGAACCCGAATTTCTTCACTTTTTAGTTTCAAAAGCCGCGTGGGGGCCTTGCGTCCTTTAGGGGTTAAGGTAGTGGTGCATATTTCCGTCTAAATTTTAGGTTTGCATATTTAGGCCTGTGAAAGAAGAAGTTTATAATTTTTGAATGCTCCACAAAGCTAGTGTAAAGGCATCCCAAAAAAAAAATCAATTTTTTGAGCATTCTTACAATTTCCTATGAATTTTTAAGCCTGAAAGCATAGAGTGGCGATTAATCACCTGTAAGGTCGTGGTTTTCATGAGAGGTTGGATTCTGAAAATAGTGCGCTTACTGCACCAATCGGTAGCACTCAACTTTCCAAGGCATAAACGTAATTAAAACGTTCCTAAGAACTTTTTAGGTTCACTCTGGGTGGTCTCTAGGACCCAACCCCTCAATCCTAGGGGTCGGAAATTGGGACTGGTTGGAAATATGCACCTCTACTTTAAACTCACTCCTCACATGATTTGAGTGATGGCTATGTGATGTTCATTCCTTTTAAATAAATTTTTAACTTAGATAACACATGCCAATTGATTTGTATTGATCTTAGCTATGGTAACTTGGTAAGTGAGATTTTGGAGTCGTGAAGTAGAAAGAGATTAGGAGTCGTGGTCTGTGATAACTCCATAAAGTAACATACCAACACTTAACTTCTATCATTAAATTTTGAATTTTGGGCTTTTACAAGGAGAATGTCAGGAACCGATCGGGTTCATGCCGGCACTCCGCTTCGATCTTTAGACATCGTAAGTTTATCTGTGTAGATCCTCAGCTCCTCAGTATGGTATCGCAAAGGATGACGTCATGTGCTTGCTCATACAACAGCAATCCTTTGCGATATTAATTCCAGAGTCATGAATACAGATACATCGTTATATTGATAAAATGTCGAGTGAGGGACAAGCTCCCCTCACTAAGCTTATATGCAAGATGAAGGTCTGTTCGGGTGGAACTGACCTAACTGCTCACTCGTGATAACTACCTACTACCTCCTCTTCCCTTCCTATGGCTATTTATTGTAACCCAGTCCGGTTGATACGACAAAGTCGTAACATTACCCCCCCTGCAGGTTCCAGTATCTATTTTGGAATTCTTTTCCGGTTTCGGTCCGGGTGCCTTAGGATGAAGTCGATGGAAGTGATTGACCGCATCTTGGGCATTTAGCAAGTTACTAGCAGGTTCCCAAGAATTCTCTTCGGGACCATATCCTTCCCATTGAACTAGGTACTGAAGTTTTCTCCAACGTCCCTTTACTCGGGAGTCCAGCACTGAGTGCACCTGCCACTCAGTATGACCTTCGGGGGTGATCGTTGGTGGCGGTGGTATTCGCTGGCGACCCAGGATGGTGTCCTGTCGATATGGTTCGAGCAGGGATATGTGAAAAACATCATGAATACGCAATTCCTTGGGCAGTTTTAGTCGATACACCAGGTCTGAGAGTTTCGATACAATAGAAAAAGGGCCCAGAAATTTTGGGGCCAATTTCTTGGAAGGTGATCCCGTAGCTATATGGTCATGGCGAAGCAAAACTTTGTCTCCAATTTGCAGAGTAGGCTGTTTTTGAACATTGCGATCATGATTCCTCTTAGCTTGCTCTCCAGCAAGTTTTATCATTGTTTTGATTTCTTCATGTACTTCCTGCAAGTATTGAATCCTGTCCTCGGCTGCTGGAACCGTCGAAACCGTAGGGGTTGTGAATGATAATGAGGGATGATAACCGTAAGTTGCATAAAATGGGGAAAAACCTGTTGCAGAGTGAAGGGAATTATTATACGCGAATTCGGCTAGGGGCAATAAATCTGACCAATTGTCTTGTCGCTTTGATGTAAACATCCGTAATATTTGCTCCAATACTTGGTTGACCCTCTCTGTTTGACCATCAGATTGTGGATGGAAAGCTGTACTTGTAGCACGCCGAATGTGTAAGAGGTCACAAAGCCGGCTCATAAACTTGGAAACGAAAACGGAGCCACGGTCTGAGACTATTTCGTCAGGAACACCATGGTGTTTCCAGACATAGTGAAGGTATAAGGTAGCGACCCCTTTAGCATCAATAGTTTCATTAGTTGGAATGAAATGGGCTAATTTGGTGTTTTTATCAACAACCACCATAATGGAATCAAACCCACCGCTATTTGGTAGCTTTACAATGAAATCAGTAGTGACTTTTTTCCATGGTGCTTCCGCTGCTGGTATCGGTTGTAATAAGCCATATCTGCCATGACGTGGTGGTTTTGATCGTTGGCATAAATCACAGCCGTCAACGTAACGGTGAACATATCGGCGTAAAGTAGGCCAATAGAAAGTTCTTGCAACCAGGTCTAAAGTTTTTGCTCTCCCCAAATGTCCTGCAGCTGGAGCGTCATGTCTAGAGCGTAATATTTGACGACGTAATTCTTCATCGTCTGGTACAACTATTTTATCTCGAAAACGCAAAATTCCATCACTAAAATCGTATTCTGAAAATCGTCGACGAATATCTGATAGACTTTGATGAGACCCGTTCCTAAAGAATGCTAATATAGGCTGAAGTGATATGTCGTTGGTAATGGCCATCTTAATATATTCCATAATCCGAATGTCATCCCAGATTGGCTCAGTTGATTCTATAACTGATAAGCGTAATAATGGTCTTGGAATTTCTTCCATGTCTTCTCTTAGATCTGTTCGTCTTGAGAGCATATCCGCTCTTCCATTGAGTGAACCCGGTCTGTGTTCAATTTCAAAATTAAATCCTGATAATAATTCAGACCATCGAGCTTGTCGTCTATTAAGTTGTTTAGTAGTTAGGAAATACTCTAAATTTTTATGATCGGAAATTACTCTAATTTTATGCGGTGATCCTTCAAGATATACTCTCCAATCTTGAAAGGCTAGGACAATGCTTAGTAATTCTTTATCATATATATCGTAATTCTGTTCGGATGGGGACATTTTTGAGCTTCGATAGGCGCAAGGATGTAAATATCCGTCTTCCCCATATTGAGATAAAATGCCCCCAGTTGCCTTGTCAGATGCATCAACTTCAACCACAAAAGGTTGATCAAAATTCGGGTGCACCAATATCGGGGCTTGGGCAAATCGAGATCGAAGTTCTTCGAATGCTCTTTGTGTCAAAGGAGTCCATAAAAATTTCTGATTTTTCCTTGTTAACGTTGTGAGGGGGATTGTAATTTCTGAATAATCAAGAATAAATCGGCGGTAAAAATTTGCAAATCCTAGAAATGCTTGAACTTCTTTAACGGTCTTGGGAATTGGCCATTCTTGAATTGCTTGCACTTTATCTTTACACATTTCCAATCCTTTTTCAGAGACTACCATCCCTAAAAATTCGACAGATGTTCGATGAAACTCACATTTGGATTCTTTAGCATATAAACCATGTCTTTGCAATCGTCGAAGGACCTCTCAAACCACTAAACGGTGCTCTTCCAAGGTCTTTGAAAATATTAATATATCATCCAAATAGATTACTACTGATATGTCTAATAGGTCGTGAAAAATACACTGCATGTGAGCTTGAAATTGGGCAGGAGCGTTAGTTAATCCGAAAGGCATTACTAGATACTCAAATAGCCCATACCTAGTTTTGAACGCTGTTTTAAACTCATGCCCTGCTGCCATTCTTACACGGTGATAAGCTTGTCTGACGTCCAACTTCGAGAAAATCTTAGCCCCGACCAATCGATTGGTCAGTTCAGGAATTAGTGGGAGTGGATACCGATTCCTCACCGTCACTCGATTTAAATTTCTGTAATCCACACATACCCGGATGGACCCATCCTTTTTTCTGGCAAAAACAATTGGGGCTGAAACTGGGGACTTGGATCGCCGAATCCACCCCTTCCCCAAATTCTCTTCCAGATATCGCCGAAGCCCCTCCAATTCTACAGGGGACATGGGTCGCAATCCAGTATTGCGCGGTTCCTCTCCCTCCTTAAACTCAATCTTCATATCTAACGGCCCATGATCCGGAAGTTCATTGGAGGCCTGCTCACTAAAAGCTCCTCGAAGATCTTGATATTCCTCCGGAATTTGTTTTTCGACTGATTTCTTGTTTCCTTGTACCTCAGGTACATCCGATATTTCCACGGAAAAAAATTCCGCTCCTTGTACCGATAATCTAAAAGCAGCTGCCGAGACAATAGCATGCTTCGGTGTCGATAACTTGGTTGATTCGGTGCCTGTGACTCGATTTTTTCCTAGAACAAAGGCCGGCGCCGTTGAGCTGAATCCACCCTTCTTACGGAGGCCGTTGGTTCTCCCACAGTCCTCGATCTGGACCTTCGAGGCCCGGTCTTCCCCTGTGTGCTCTTCAACCTGCTCGTAGCCTTTATCGCATGCCCGTGGTTGAGTTGGTATTTTTAAACAAGTAGTCTGACAGTATTCAGAATCGAATATTACCTCGTTTCGTGACCACCGGATGGTGGGATCGTGTCGGCTCAACCACGGTGTTCCAAGGATGCAAGCGTAGTGCCCTGTATTGGTGATATCAGCTACCAATTTTTCTTTGTGACTTCCCACCTGTATGTCGACTGTAACTTCCTGGGTGATAAGCCCGGAATTGATTTCTCGGCCATCAATTAATCGAACCTCTCGTGGTATCAGTTTGGGTCTCACCTCCGCCTTGCACTCTCGGGCGAATGTTGGATGCATGAATATTCCGGTTGCCCCCGAATCGACGAGTGTACTTGCCGCCAACCCATTGATCTCCGCCTTCAGCGTTAAGTAAGCCTCGGGGTCGATCGTAGCCCTCAAATAAATAGGGCCCTCGGACTTTTCTGATTCATCAGTTAACTCGATTCCTTTCTCTTTTGACGACTGGGATGGATACTGGACTATATTTCCTTTCCTGAGGTGCAAAGGAGATCTTGCGTATCCATCCCCGAGCTTCGCCTTTGCAATCGCTGTCTGGGACGTGCCCGGGTACCGAGGTGGAGGCCTCAGTCCCGGGCTGTTCCTTTTCCCGATCTCCCAGTTTCCTCTCCTTCGTTATCCATGGCTGCAAGAGATAATGGCGTACTCGGATTCGTTGGACATTTAGCTCGAACATGTCCGAGCTGACCGCATCCCCAACATCTTCCTTGCCGCTGGTACTCCAATCGATCAGCGGCTGTTTTGGCCATTGTCGTAGTTCCTCGAATCATATCTAATTCCATTGGAATTGGTCCGGAAGCATTGGGGTTCGTTGGAAACCGCCCTACTTGATCTCGTGAGGGAGCAGACGACGACAATGAAGGCCGTCGACCTTGGCGTCGAGACCACAATCTCTCGTCGATCCTTGATGCCATTGCCATCCATTCATGTAGTCGGATTGGTTGCATCTCTGCTGTCGCTATGGAATCCAAGATCTCATCTTTAAGCCCTCCTCTGAACCGGGCCATCAAACTTGCCTCGTTCCAATCGACCTGTGCAGCATGCTCATTAAATGAGGATATGTATGATGCCACTGACCCGGTTTGGCGAATCCTTCCCAACCGATCTTCAGCGTTGCTCCGTCGATCAATATCCCCATACACTGCAATCACTGCTTCCCGAAATTCATGATAATTGTTTAATAATTTATGAGGACGTCCATCATCAAGAGCTTGGAGAAGCGGCATCGCCCAATTCTGCGCTGTCCCGGTCATGTAAGAGAGAGCGTACGCGATCTTGTCTTCATCCGCGGCATACGAGTGTGGTTTGCTACGAAAAACCAACCGCAGCTGTACGAACCACTTGTACACCTCCCCACCCTTTTTACCGGAAAACTTTTCTGGCGTTGCAACCTTCGATTCTCGGTGATCATATCCATAGTTTTCCCCTCCCGCCAGCCTTCGATGGCCCATCTCGGCGGTTCTTCCCGTATCCAACGGAGAAGCGATTACTGGAGGTACCATCGCTCGTTCGGAGATTTGCTGCACTATATGCGGAATAGCCGTCTGAAGAACAGATTGAACCTGTTGTTGAATGAATTCAGCCAACTCCGAACCCAAACCTTCCATCCCTGGAAACCCTCCAACCGTGGCATTCCCCTCTCGCTCCATACTGATTTTGATCCCGAACTTCACCGATTACCTTTTAAGCTAACAAAAAACTTCATTCCGTTGCACATCGGACTTTCAAGACCAGATACCCCGGAGGATTGATTTTATCATAATTTTATCATTGAGCGTCACGCCATTCGTAACCTTCTTTAATTCCAGGTAATTTGAGTCGATTTCTAGGAGCTCAGCCATATGCACATTGAACCGTTGGAAATAATTGAGACGCCCGAGGATACACTTGAGTAGGAACTTTACTTGTTTCTCCAATGCCTCGTCCATTTGGCTTTCTTGTATTACTTTATAGCCTTGTGGTCCCGGAATCTTGAGCGTCACTGGATTTCATGGGTAACAGGATCATTGTTCCGTGTCTATCGAATTCTGATTGCAGAGTGAGGACAAGCTGTAGACTCAACATTATGTCAGGAACCAATCGGGTTCATGCCGGCACTCCGCTTCGATCTTTAGACATCGTAAGTTTATCTGTGTAGATCCTCAGCTCCTCAGTATGGTATCGCAAAGGATGACGTCATGTGCTTGCTCATACAACAGCAATCCTTTGCGATATTAATTCCAGAGTCATGAATACAGATACATCGTTATATTGATAAAATGTCGAGTGAGGGACAAGCTCCCCTCACTGAGCTTATATGCAAGATGAAGGTTTGTTCGGGTGGAACTGACCTAACTGCTCACTCGTGATAACTACCTACTACCTCCTCTTCCCTTCCTATGGCTGTTTATTGTAACCCAGTCCGGTTGATACGACGAAGTCGTAACAGAGAATCTTGCAAAATTGCCCGGGGAGTTCACTACAATGATATTAGAAAACAACGTGCGGGAAAATATAGGGTAATTTATATTCACAAAAGGAAAAACTTAGAATTTTTTTAGAAGTAATATAGATGAGTATGTATGATAAAATGTGTATTATAAATAATATAGGCTTGATATAAACAACGCATATTTTTAAAATATTTGTAAAAATATATCGTAGGAATTAAGGATCCTAGGTGTTTTTAAAAGCTAGGAATTGTTTTGCAAGATGAACATGACATCTTTCATTTGCTATGAATGGTTTTACTAGTGTTTTTAAGTGCTAGAAACAATTTCTCAAGATAAATTAGAGGAGTTTTGGTTGGTCTTGTGTCTGTCTACTTCAAACAAGATGTTGTAGTATTAACTTTATACCCTTCTACATTATTGCATGGACCCTCTTTTTGCTTGCTCTGTTTTTGGTGTGTTTTTTGTTTTTGTTATTTGACACTCAATACGGTTGTGTTTAATTGTGCGTGTAAGTTGATAGAGGAACATGGGCTAATTTTGATGTTTGAAAATGTTTATGAACACTCTTAATGTAAGACTTTGTTGTGCCTTGGATTTTGGTGACCTAGTACTTTGAATGCTCCTGAACCCTTTAGAGAAAAATCAAATAATTATAATGAACATACCTAGCTTTAAATTAGAGCTTCATAAAATTTAAAAGTAATTATAGGGTCATTTAAAAAACAAGAAATTAGAAAATTATATAATAATACGGTACAAAAAATTAAGAATGGATAATTAAATACCCCCTCAATAAATACCTTTGTCACACACGTGTATACATATATACATGTCTAGTGAACTCCCCGAGCAAAATTGTAATGTCCTCAATGGGTTTCTACTAATGACGGAACAAGAATGCTCTACTCACTATTATAGTAGTTTGACTGCAAGTTATACTTTCAAAATTACTTAGGAAATTCAATTTTCTCACAAAAAATTTAAAAATCATATTTTAGAAGAAAACCGAAAGATATCAAAGCAATTTTTTTTTCTCAATAGATTCCACTTTTGTAAACATGACCGATTGCTTAAACTCATGAAAACACCCCTCTTTACCTTAGTTGAATTGCATTGTGCACGATGCATGCCTCCACTCTCCCCAAGCTTGACTCAATAAATTAATCTGTGACGTCGGATCGGGGGTCCACGTGTCAGCTCGATGTACGTCCATTTCATACCTATGCCACCTTGAATTTCCTTCACCTTGTTTCATGTAAACGTAGGAATATCATAAATTGAGAAAACAAGGTGTTTTGCATTTTAGAAATGGGAGTTCAATCAGAACGTTTCTTTTTTCTTTTTTCTTTCTTTTTCTCGATAGACAAGAAGAAATCGTGAAGAGGGACGAAGTCATTCAATATATATATATATATATATATATATATATATATCTTTTTAAATAGAGGATTCTTTGCAATTTTTCAAAGTGGAAAGTTTGTCACACCCGTTACATGTGTGATAAACTTATTTTAAACGGATAATGTGCTAATCCTAAATTGATACATGGGTTGTCCCACCACTCTATCAAAAAAAAAGAAAACGCAAGAAGCTAATTGATTGACACTAATCTCTTGGGATATAGTTTAAATTCAGTTTACAACACGGTTTCACTGATAGTCTATGACACTGCTCTTAGGGGTGTCTTGGTTTATGGTATTTCTATTTTATTGTACAGACGCTTGTGTTGTTGCGTTCAAGAGACGATAACAAGACACCCTAATTCTTCTTCTCATGATGATTCTTTGATGCCGAGGTCCAGCACACAACTCAGCATTTGAGCGGCCTGTTTGATGCTCCTCTCCAGCCTCTTGCCATGAATCCAAGCAAGGGAGCTTCTAAAACCCTAAATCTGTCAAAGTTCCCATGAGAAAGAATTACCGGTGATCAAATGAATGCTTAGATGGTAATTGGTTTAGAGAATTTCAAAGATGTCTTATAAAATGTAACTAAGAAGGAAATTTAAAACTTGGTATATTATGAAAACAAGTTGTACATTATGAATTTTTGATTCTATCCATACAGTTAAATTTATGATTGCTGTCACCGATATTTTTGTATAAAATTTGAATCTTAAAATTCAAAATCTTTTGCAATTAGATTACAAATAAGATGTTGAAAATTTGTACATGAAATTTGTTGTGATTAGTTGAAATATAATAGTTGAAATATATTAGTTGAAATATAATTTGTTGTGATTAGTTGTAATGATTTTTTGGATGCTAAATTTTATGAGTTGACTTTTTAAAGAGCACTTTTACACTAAAATCTTTGAAATTTTGGGTGAATTACTACAAAATGAAATGAGGCATAAAAGTTTCACAAATCATCCCTTTTCTAATCAAATTACACATGCATGAAGCTAACATCCTATAAAATATATACTTAAAATCCACACTGCAAAAAGTCAACAACGAATGAGAAAATTGTGTTTGATTCTATACATAGTCCACTTTCTGGACGGTTAAACGTTTAGGGGCCGCCGTTAACCTCTTGAACAACTCTGCTGCAAAAACCATTCTCTTAGCCCGCCTTCCCATGAGCCAATTCAAATAGAATTTGCACGAGATTGACCATTGATTTAGGGTTTTGTCACCAAATGGATGAGAACCTACTAAATCCCCGTCGAGAATGATCATATGAAGCAACTTAGACCTGATATGTTTGCCTTTCATGGGCCCATAGAGGCAACCCTCACTTATTATAAAGAGACTTGTTATGCGAGTTGTTATGTCTTATCTTACAAATGAATATGACTTAATCACTTATGAGTGATGATATATATACATATACATATACATATATATATATATATATATGTATATATTTCATTGAGAAAAGGACATTGAGAGCTTTCAAAATATGTGTTTTATGTGTCAAGAATGTTTATTTATAATTAAATAGGGCGCATAACATATATAAAATATGATATTTTATTATGCACGGATGTGAGGACAAGAAGGTCCTTTACCTTAAACGGCAAGAGGCCCTGGGTGGGGCAACCCGGAAGGCATTTAAATTTTTGGAGGGAAAAATAAATAAAAATAAAAAATGAAAAAGGCTCTACTAGCCACTACTGGCCAGCATTGTAGCAGTGCAGCACTTTTGATAACTTTGATTGTTTGCCAATGGTTCCAAAATCTCCCAAATGAGGCGCAAATTTGGAATCTAGATTGCTTTTTCAGTAGAACGCTTTCCAACGCACCAATCTTTGCTTGATTTGGTTGAGAAAATCCACTTTTTTCTTCATTATTCTCTCATAAATAAGCCCATATGGCTTACTTTGACATTTAAGGGTTAAGCTCAAATGCAATAGAGCTCATTTTCACGGCCTAAATTTAGTTCAAGTAGAAAAATAAAAAAATCCAAAATACACTAGAACATGGTGACTGTTTTTACAACTCTTTTTGTAGTTGGGACCCCATGATATAAAATCCAAAAATAGTTTGACTGATCTGAGTTTAACTCCTAAAGGTTGGGCCTATGACCATGGAATCATGTTTATTTGTCACACTCAATTTTTCTACTAAAAATAACATAAGAATTTAAATTTTCTATTTTTAGTAGATGAAGTCACATGTCTACTACAAATCATGAATTTTCATAAATTTTGGTGAAAATTCGAAATTACTATGGTTTTTTGAAGTGATTGTAAAGAAAATCTATATCAATTACAAAATGTACTAGAAAATTCCGATTCTTTTTACCTAAGGTGTAAATTACAATGAAGAAAAGCGTAGTTGATGAAAATCATTCGTGTATTTAAATTTAGAAATTTTGCTACACCTTGGTGATACCTACTGAACTTGCAACTACAATAAAACACTTAATTTTCAAAATTTTCCAAAAATTCAAAGTGGAGTAGAAACTAAACTTGGCAAGCTTTAATTTTTTAGGTACACTCAGATGCAATGGAACTCATTTTCATAGCCTAAATTTAGTTTATGCAGAACAAGCAAAAAAAATCAAAATACACTACACGGTGAACCGTTTTTACGACTTTTTTTTTTGTAGTTGGGACCTCATGTAAAATCTAAAAAGAGCTTGAATGATTTAAATTTAACTTGAAAGGATGGCATCACCAAGCAAAAGCCCTTCACACAAAGAATTGGATGGAAATCATTTGGAATTGAATAGTGAGTTACATGCACAAGCCAGTTTAATTTTGGCTTCCCAAACGTTTAACCCCTAAAGGACCATAAGGCCACCGGATGGCTCCTGTTTGTTTTTTGGTAATTTTGAGTAGATTTTATGTATATTCTTTTCTGTTGACTTTTCTTAAAAAAATATTCAACATATGTAATATTCTTCACTAATTCGAGTGATATAAAATTTGGTGCCACTCAAATTATAATTTTGACAATACGATTGATTAAACTTGTCATTTTAAAACCACGAATCCTTGATCCTTTCGGGGTTAAGTTAGGGGTTAACCAAAATGGAAGCCAGGTGTGACGAGAAATGGAAATGGCAATGAGAAGGGAGGGGATTTGACAGGGAGACAGAAGGCACACTGACTGCAAGGAGGGAGTGGTGAGACAGACAGACAGACAAACAGGGACTAGCCAGTGAGCCTCACTCACCTCACTGCATGACGAGCCTTCAGGAAGTCAGGAACTCAGTCAACAGACCAGGAGAGACCAGACCAGTCCAGTCCAGTCCACTGCAGTGACTGCACTCCAGTAGACAGTAGTAGTACAACGTACTAAGGAACACTCCAGGCCCAGCTCCTTTGAATTCCACTCCCTCTCTCAGCCCAGCCAGGACTTCACTGACCTCAGTCCACTCTCTCACCAGCTACCTCCATCTCCTCCCGCTCTAGCTCTCTCTGTGACTGCAACCCAATTTTTACCCCACCGGCTCCATGGCGCCACTGTAGTCACTCGTCGGAAGCCACACGAGGAAGTGGAGGAAACTAATTGCTCGTTGCGGCGCTGGCTGGCTGGCTGCAGCATCAGTGAGTCTGTTTGTTGGTGTGGGGGCATGCATGCGTGCGTGCATGTTCGATCAGCCACAGCTAGCTTGCTGCCTGACACGGACAGTGACAGCCCTAATTCTCCTCGGGACCTAAACCGACCTCTCCATACCACCACTACAGCTAGCAAGCAAGCTGGATTAATTGGTCTTCGATCTCACCTCCGTAAGGCCCTCTTGCATAATTTGTATCTGTTGCTAGCTTGTGGTTAAGCTTGCACTCACAGAGTATATCTGTTGAGCAATCATCTGATCTCCCCGTGTTTGTACTTGTGAGGCTGCTCATTCGGGAACGATGCTTTTCACCAGGTTTTGTATAGAGTAGAGCTTTGTGATTCATTTTCTGGTCCATTCATTTTGCAGCTCTTTGAGTAGCTAGGCTGGTCGACCTCTGGGTTTGTGACCAAGTTCTTGAGTAGAGCTTAGAACCCTCGTACGTAGAGCGAGCTATGTCACGAGTTAGTACGTGTGCAAAGACCGGTGCAATAGGTTTGAACTGATCATGACAACACGTACATTCCGCGCTCTTTAGTAGAACCACCTCCTTCATTCACGCTGGTCTTAGGAACAATGGAAGCTTTAATTTCTTTGTGAGCAGTCTTTGCTGAATATGTAGAGTCTGTATACATCGTTAGCCAGACAGTCTAGGTTTCTGCGTGGGCTTTTTACAGGAGTTGAGGAAACTAACCCATAATTACAGGTAATACGTATATGTATATTCTTTTAGACTTTATTAATCGTGTAGTATGTAAAGAGCGAGCTCCAAAAGTTAATTAGGATTTAGGCGAACTTTAATAAGTCTTAGGATATGTTTTAAATGCATGTCTCAAATCGAAGCTTCAACACATTTTCTGTACAGTGCAGAAATGGCAAACTTGAAGCCCCATTCTTGCAGCTTGCTGGCTTGGGTGTGGTGATCCAATGCTGGTGATGGCGGCTCTGCTTCAAGCTTCGACTTCTCTTGAGGAGAGAGACGAGCTTAGCCCCAATGCTTCTTTCAAGGCCCTTTTTTTTCAATGTAGCGTAAGTTTATTGCACTCTTACTACTTTAGGGTTGAAGCTAGAACCGTTTTGATCAAGGTAGAGGATACTATTTGCAGCGTCAAGTGTCTGATTTTTGGGAGATGGACAGTTAACAGATGTCTAGTGCTTTGGGTTTAAGAGCCTAATTATGAGTTGGGTTATGTGACTCACAGGGGTTCGAGTGAAAATGCCGCAGATTATAGATTGCCCGTGACAGGAGGAAGAAGAAGGTCTTTAGTAGTTCCAAGCTGCGGAAGGGCGTAAGGTAACCGCATCCAACAACCCTAAAACGTACGTTCCCCATAAAATCATGTTAGTATGTCTTCTGTATGTACGCATTCTAAGCTCATCTTTTGAATTTTGGGGTTGATTTCAGATGCACCTAGAATGCGTACTGCGAATCAAAATTCATAGAACTTCATTCTTCCTGGGTGGGTAGGTAGGTAACTCCAATATAATTGTACAAAGTGTATGTGGGCTTTACTAAAAGCTGCTCTTACAAGATGGTTAAATTCCAGCTTTTAATATAATTCAATTATACAATTTAATAAATGTAGAAAATGTCGGTTTTATAAAAATAAATTATGTATGACAGAAAAAGATGGGTTTAGGGTAAAAGAAAGTTCCAGGGTAATTGGGTAATTTAACTAAGATTAGGGTAAAATAAAAAGCCATGATAATTATGTTACAGTTTTCTTTATGAAATATTCATGAATTAGGGTATATGGAATTGAAACTGAGCCTACTCTTGTAATTGTTATAGGAGTTGGAATGGTCTGTGTAACTTCACAAAACAAGCGGCTAGTCACGTAGTCTCTGCCTTAGTGTTTACCCCATACTTATGAGTTACACTAAATAAGCAGCTACCGCATGTTACGGTCAGATTCGGACAATATTGTGTTGAAGTCTAATTTCCATATCATATTTTGAGAGGTCCACGTCACCATAAACCAATCAGAAGATGACATGTGACACTTTTGGCCAAAAAATAATTAATTAATGTCGAAACTAACCATGACGTAGGGTAGTCACGTAGTCTCTGCCTTACTTGTTTACCCCATACTTAGTGTTTACCCCATGGATACTTACTAGTTACACAAAACAAGCGGCTAGTCACGTAGCCTCTGCCTTAGTGTTTACACCATACATACTTTTACGGCTTGTTATACTGTTTTTTTTTCGACTGTTCAGTTGTGTAACTCCTGAAAATGAAGAGTATTTGTAGTCTCTCCCATAGCCTTGTGGGGCATAGAGACAACAAACAGGAATGAAGGCAAGGCAGTTTGATAGTTACTCACGGATAGTCTGTGTATATGGATGCTGATTTTTAGGTATCAGTACAAATTAGGATTCGAAATGCGAAAGCAGAAGCAGAATGCGAGGCTGCAGCAAGCGCGCGGCCATCTGTTCATCTGCAGCACGTTCGGATTCTGCGCCAGCTCGGTGCTGAGCCCGCGCACCCCGCCGGGCGTGCCGGATTTCGGCAACAAGGCAGCCTGCGTGTGGGCGGCGAATGATTCTAGTACTTTGCCACAGCAGTCTAGTATAATTGAGCCATCATGCATCGATCCGAGTCGCGTGTTGGCCGATCTCTCCGTCAATGTCGCAGTGGCTGCCCTTCAACAGCCCGGCTCGCCTGCGAATTCCGACCGGATGGACCAAGCAAGCTCCAGCAGCTGCTCCGAGGGCAGGTCAGTGATTCTTTTTGTTGCTGATTTTAGCCTGATTGCTACTCCCTCTGTCCCGATTGCTCTTCAAGCCATGGTAGTAAGAATGCTAAACTGTGTCCTGACAAAAAGAAATAAATCACTGGGCAGGTCGTCCATCACCTCGGAGCTGGGGCCGCCGTGCTTTGATGTGGAGGAGCTGCTGGCTGACATCAAGGCCGGCACCTGTACCACCCGCACCATCCGCGACTTGAACCACAAACTGCGCAAGCGCGACTGCACAGACCTCATTCAAGGCTCCTCCGGCATTGCCATTGCCTCGTCTCTCATCGCCCTGCTGCTGTCCAGCCCCAGGCCCCTCACAGACGTCGATGCTGCCGCTGCAGAAGCTCCTCGTGCCTCCTCGGTGAACGAAACCGTGAAGGTATGTACTGTATGTTCACAGGCTAAAATTCAACAAAGCATAATTACAGTCGCTATGGTCTTTGAGTCATTATAGGTCACATATTGTTACCATGGACATTTAGTCATTAAAAACATGTCGCATTTCTACTAGTGAATGCACAATTGTCACAACCCTATTGTCACAGAAACGGTCTGGCTATTCAGTTCGTATTCTCCCATGTTCAATGCGCGCTGCAGTGCAATAGGTCTGTTTATAGAGACGAACTTACGGTTTCATTGGTTCGATTTCCCGGCCCCAAATTAAAAAGTTACCTGGCTGGCTGGCTTGCTAATGATTATTATCTATATTTGATGATTCCAGACGGGGCATGACGTGGTGGAGGAGTCGCTGGCGGCCCTGCCGGTGTTGGCGGAACTAGAGTACGACGACGAGGGAGCCGCGGCATTGCGGTTGATGACGACGGCGGAGTTTGTGAGCGTGGTAACGTGGTATTTGTGCAACGGACGCAAGGATGCGCAAGAGAATGCTTGCCTTCTGCTGGAGAAGCTGTCGCTGCAGGAGGGCCTGAAGGAATCCATTGGCTCCACCCCTGGCGTCATGCACGCTCTCAACCTCATGCTTCGTGTCAACGACAAGCAGGATCCCAAGCCCGTCAAACTGGCCACCAAGACGTTGCTGGCCCTTTGCTTGCTCAGAGACAACAGACGCCGGTAAGCAATTGCAAGCAAGCTTCATACTGTGCATATTCAATTCAATACTGCCATTTCTGCAATTGACCCCACAATGCCATAGCTCACTCGCTCACTGGCAGTTAAATAAATTTGTGCGTGCATGCAGAGCTGTGGAGGTGGGAGCCGTGGCGTCGCTGGTGGAGATGCTGCCGCGGGCGCGGGCGGCCACAGCAGAGAAGGCGCTGGCGACGCTGGAGCTGCTGGGGACCACGGAGGAAGGCAAAGCGGCCATCATCCAGCATGCGTTGGCCGTGCCGGTGCTGGTGGAGCTCATCCTCAAAGTGTCGGACAGGGGCACGGAGTACGCGGCCGGCACGCTGAGCATGATGTGCAGCGACTCCGTGGCCATGCGAGAGGCCGCGGTGGCGCAGGGCGCCCCCACCAAACTGCTGCTCCTCATCCAGAGTGAGTGCACCGCCCGCGCCAAGCGCAAGGCGTCCCAGCTTCTGAAGCTCCTGCATCCCCTTTGGCTGCAACACCCCTGCAATCCCGATTACTGCAATTCTGCTGGTACTACTCAAGCCATCCGCTTCTGATCAATCATTGATCCCTGCATGCATGCATTTCCCACTCCTCTTACGTACCTCCCACAGTCAGGAATGCAATCGAATGGGATCATATATTGGCCGTCCTTCACTTGCTAGCTAGTAGAACTACCACCAGGCTTGCAAGCAATTGTCACTCTTTCTGATTCTGCTACCTAACGTACAATTTCACCTCGAAATGAGACGTACTCTAAGGATCATGTGCGGTAGCTAGTCCTTCAGTTGCTCCCTATATGTCGTCTATCTAGCAGTAAAATTACCAGGTTCTACATATATCATAATCTTCACTGGCTTTGATTACTTTCACTTCTTTTTCTTCCAGCTACCGTATACCTCTGTAAGCTAGGCCGTTGCTATATCTATGTGAGTCTAGACTATGGCACATTATAATTATTTAAAATCGTAGAATTAGTTGCCCCCCTGCAGCAGATTCTTCATTCATGTTGCAATGACTTGATCATTACTCAGTTCTTAAAGCTACACTTGTGATAGGAAGCACCAAGGATAGCCCTCTGTATCTATATGTAGCTAGTACAACCACTTCCAAATGAATTTATATTGGCTCTGTTGGTGGAATGTTGGTCTCCATGTTTCTTAGCTAAGAAACATGGAGCGTGTGCATGAAGCACAGACGACCTTGCTACCCATATCCTTGAGGTGTAAAATGATACCCCAACAAACTCGTTATTCACGATGGTCTTTGATTAATATTTGCTAAAACCTTTCGTGAGTTACTTCTTCACTTGGAAATTATATGTAATAAAACGTGTTTTGGATATCATGTTGGCACTGGACTTGAACAGTTCTTCACTCTATTGTAACTTGATGGACATACCAAGCCCCTCGAACTTAGTTTTCTCAATTTTCAAACCACGTTGACTATGAATTGTTAATAATGGAGAATTTTTTTTATGATTTTATTTTTTGGGCATTTGGTATGTACCTATATTTTTAGACTGTTAATTACTTCTATATTTTGAGTATAAAACTCAAAAATACTCCTTTCTTTCTAAAAATTAAAAAAAGTCCTTTCTAAGGGGGTACATTCTCAATAACACCTAAGGAAATTGTAACCAGTGATTAATTTAACGCATTGTTAAGCAACAATCTTATCATATGAATTGATAATGCAATATAAATTAGTAACTACATATAATATATGTCATTATACAATATACTAAAGTTTGACGATGTTTGGGAAGTTATTGGTACTCCAAAACGACTAAAATATGGTCGTAACCAGTCGTTAATAACGACTAAAATGTGCTAAAATGTTCAAAATATGTTGCAAAATGTCCTTAAATTTTTTCTAATATCTACATAAATTGAAGATATTATTTTCTAAGCACTCATCAAGAGTCGTTATAACTGGGTGGGGTTGGGTCGTGTTATTGTGAATGTACCCAAGGGATAATTGTCTAGCTAAGGAAGAGTAATTATGTGGGTGATGTGGACTACAGTTTTCAATGAGAATTATATATGCCAATTATTTTATTATTGTTGACACTGCACACTTGCACATGGTCAGGTAGACCTTCCTTTCTTTTTGTTTATTAGGAATATGGAAGTAGTTAGGTGTAGTCAGAACCGGTGCTGTCAATACAGTAATGTGCAAGTGTAGAAAGAAAGAATCTAGAAAAATGGGTTGAATGACGGGGAGAACCAACTTCTACAGTCTGTAGTTGACTCATCATAAGAGGCACATAATTGGTGGAAATTCCAAACCTCAAGGAAGAAAATAAAAACAGATTTTCATGAGACGTGACACGTGTCATGTCTTAATTGGTTGGTACCCCAAAGATATACTTAACAACCAACACGTTTAAAATTTATGATTGTGTGATTTCCAAATAGAGGAGACTATAGTTGATTTTCCAAAAAAAAATTTGAACCATCAATGTGTCTTTACCACTATCTTGCAAGTTGCAACAAAGTCCAAGTATGACATAATTATCTTTGCTCTAACCCTTATATGATAAAGGGGTAAGGGCAAAACCTAAATGTGTTATAGAATCTTACTTTTGTAACTTTAATGAAGTTTGGTCCAATTAAAAGAGAAAATTAGAAGCATGATGTTTAATAATAAATTACATGTACCGTCAAACTTTCAAAAAATGTTTTAGATACTCATCTAATGAATTTAGAAGCATTTACCATTTAATATTCACAAAAATTACAAATTTTATATTTTGAATTTGAGATTTAGTACGATTTATGAAAATTGAACATTCTATTCTAATTTTTTTTGTTTTAAAAATTCAAAGAAGAGAAAATCATTAGTTTCCCAAATAGTAAATTTTATAACATTGTCTAGGACAATATTGAAGCCTTTTGTCTTTGAAAAATTCTCCTCGGTGAACAACAAATTGCATATATTTTCATTCATCTAACATTCATCTAAGCTGTAGCTAATCCAAATGCCTTGTAACATATAGCCATATAACTAAGGTGCAAGGGCAAATTAAAAATAGTAGATATCTTGTTTTCTATAAGGTACAATCGAGGCTCTCATGCAGGCGCAGTTGTGAACATTGAAAATCACTTATCGGCCATTTATTTGTTGGAATCTTTTCTTCAAAAAGTTCTCACAAATGGTTTTAGTTTTAATTTTTAATTTTTTTTATAATAATTTAAATGTTGTTGTAACCGTTTTTTTTTTGAGATTTTTTCACTTTCTTGGTTCTCATAATTATAAATTTTTCCTAGACTTTGTATTTTTATGATATGATCTTTTTAGGAATCTAAACATTAGTCTTAGCTTTTATTTCATATTTTAAATAATTATTTTCTAATTTTAAAGTACTTCAAATAAATTACTTGTACTAGACCAAAATGTGTCAAACAGTACAAGTGTTTCATGCAATCACCCATATTTGTATTAAAAACATGCATAAACAAACAAATTTAGATCATTCTACCACAGTGGTTGCAAGATTATAGGAAATTATGATACCAAAACATTAAATTAACCCTTAAAGGACCATGTTGTCCTAGGAGGGCTTTTTGGGTCAAAAAATTGTATCTTTAGGAGGTCACTATGCAAAACATAAAAAACATGTGAGTTAAACTATATGGTCCTTTTTATTCATTGGAAAAAAATCTACTTAATTATAACATTTATAACACCAAATTCGCTAATTTTGCACTTGGCCATATAATCATGCACTCGGCCCCCAAGCGCATTAAAAAAATTGTTTGAAAAAATCTCTTAAAAACAGGGATTTTTGTCTTTCTACAATCCTTTACGATGTAAAGAAACAATTATTTAATTTATTTCCCATCCTTATCTTTATCTTTTCGTTTATCTTTATCTTTATCTTATCTTACCTTTTCTTTTATCTTGGTTTTTTTTCTTGTCTTCTTTCTTGTCTTTCTCTTGTTTTTCCTTCTTGTTTTTCTTCTAGTCTTCCACTTGTCTTTTTTTTTTCTTCACCTTGCCATTTTTGGAGTTTAAACGATAATTTAAAAAAAATAAAAATAAATCAGTGAGCAGGCTGAATCCAATACAGGCCCGGAAGAGAAAAAAAAATCGAAAAAAAAAAAAGTTTTTTATTTTTATTTTTTATTTTTAAATTTTTAATCCGGTTTTTTCGGGCAGGGAGGGTCCGCGCGCACGGACCCTACTCTTTTTTTGATCCACTCTCCTTCCCTCCTCTCCTTTCCTTTTTTTCCCCTCTCCCCTTTATAAACCCTCCCTCATTCTTCCTCCCTCACTCTTCTTTCCTCCTCTCTCTTCTTCCTTTGTATTGAGGAGAAGGGAGAAGGAAGAGAGGGAGAAGAACAAGAGAGGAAAAGGGGAGGAAGGAGAGTGTGAGTGAGGGAGAGAGAGGAGTGAGGGAGGGAGGGTCAAAAGAAGAGTAGGGTCCGCGCGCGCGGACCCTCCCTGCCCGGAAAAACCGGAAGAAAAAGAAAAAGAAATTTTTATTTTTATTTTTATTTTTATTTTTTGGTTCTTCTTCTTCTTCTTCTTCCGGGCCTGTATTGGATTCAGCCTACTCCCTGATTTTTGTTTTTATTTAAAAAAAATATCGTTTCAACTCCAAAAATGGCAAGGCGAAGGAAAAAAAGAAGACAAGTGGAAGACTAGAAGAAAAAGAAGAAGGAAGACAAGACGAAAACAAGAAAGAAGACAAGGAAAAAAAACAAGATAAAAGAAAAAGATAAGATAAAGATAAAGATTAAAGATAAAGATAAGGATAAAGATTAAAGTAAATAATTGTTTCTTTACAATGAAGAGATTGTAGAAAGACAAAAGTCCCTGTTTTTACAGATTTTTTCAAACAATTTTTTTTAAAGCCAAGTTTGCTCATGAAATGAGTGCACTTGGCCAAGTGCAAAATTAGGGAATTGGGTGTTTTATATGTAATTTAGGATACTTTAAATTCAAATAAGGAATAATTCAAGAATAGATTTGGAACATACCTATAATATTCTAGAGTATGCCTCAAAATATTCCATTTATGTGATAGCCCCCATTAAAATACCCTCTTAATAGACATGGTTACACTAAATACATGCTAGTGACCATGCCGAGATTTGTATTTTTGAGCTCCAAAATGGTGATTTGGCAAAAACAATAAAAAAAATCATACCTCTCCAAAATTTCCCAACACATATATTGGAGTTGTTTATTTCTTAAAGTAGTCAATATTAACCCCTAAATGCCCAATGTGTTTCCTACTAAGTGGAAAAAATCAAAATGTATTATGAAATGAGGCTTTTATAACTAATTTGAGCTTCAACTTTGAAGAGCATATGTAAGACATGCTTATTTGAATACATTTGTATTATTAAGCTTGAAATTAGATGACTAATTTTTTTTCAGATGAATTAATAAGAAACAACTTTGAAAATTCACTATAATTACAATTATAACACTATCATTTTGAAATTCATTATGATTCATTGAAATCATTATGTTTCAATAGCGGTGAAGTTTGTTGTGTGCCTTAATTTTTATCATAGTTTAGTGGAAATGTTTTGAGATTGTTGTGTGAGCAAACAAAAGATGAATTTATATATTGGGATTTTGCACATTATGCAAAAGATGATATAATGCTGTATACACGGTTGTAAATTATGCACTTTTAGCCAATCATTCCATAATTTATAATATAATGAGTAAATTTATCTTTTTCATTTAATTAAAACAATATTTCCTTTTAAAATCAGATTTAAACATATTCTAATACTATAACTAAATCCAACCATATGGATGTTATAGAAAAGTCATCAATCATCTACCTCGTCATTTACAACTTTTATAGGTATGTCAACTTCAAAATTTAGATTTAGTGCACTTTTTATGCAAAATTTTCAAAGGCGTCCGAAATTGACATTAGGATATAAACATACTCAAGTTTAGTTTTGAAACCAGTTTAAAATTAAATTAAATTAAAATAAAAATTGGACTTTAGAAAGTTAACTTTCACATCTATCCAAAAAATTAAATAAAAATAAAAGGCAAAAACTTCACCATTGGGGCAATGTAACCACTTGAAAATATTGAACAACCAAATATGGTTAATTGGGCACTTAGAGGTTAAGTGAGATATATACATCAATTTTTTTTGCATATCCTAAAATGGACTAAACTTTGACCAACTGTAATTCCATGAGGTTTTGTTCCATATTGTCATTTTTAAAAAGTGTATCAAATGAATGTTTTTTGGTTTTGGTATTTTAAATTTAAAATGTTTTTTGTCTCGTTCTCTTAATGTCCAAATGACAAAATAAATTGATGGGATTATTGGCAACCTCAAGAGATATTCAATCCAAGTCATCCCACAATTCTAAGCTTGATTCTTGCATTTCTTCTACTACCGTATTTGGCTATCATCATTCGCAGCTTTTGCCAAATATTTAATTAAAGTACCAAATTGATATATACATTCTATGAGATTTGGTGGATGTTCCCGAAGATTTTCTTTCTCACTATAGAAAATGGATTTTTTTTTGAAAAAACAATTTCCTAAAAATTTGGGCATCTCTTTTTACAATTATTTTTTGCCCAACCCTAATGGCCTAGTACGGTATTGGAGTTGCATGTGTACGATTTTGTTTATACTTATTAGCACAGTTTTTTGAACTATGAATGGGGGCTACTTGTGTTTGTTAATACATTTTATTTTAACATTTGACTTGTAATAGCTGAGTGGCAACAAGAATTACAAGATTAAAATGTTTTGGGTGACATTTAGTGAACCCCTAAAAGCACGAGGGGCATAGGACAAAACATAAATGTGTTATAATTTGTGCCTTCCATATGGTTGATGAAGTTTGGTTCAATAGACAAGATGTAAGGCATCATCTCTACATATTATCCGTACGGTCAAACTTCCAAAAATAACTTTAGTTTTATTTTAATGAATTTAAAAGCATTAACCTTTGAATTTTTTTATAAATTCTAATTTTCACCTTTAGAGTTTGAAATTAAGCATGATTGGTTAAAATTGGTTTATCTATTGTAGACTTCAAAAAAGCAAAAGAAATGATGGAGGGAACATCATTAATTTCCAGTCAAATAGAAAATTTTATAACACTAAGACAATGTTGAGGTGATTCCTCGGGTGATTCACTTTGAAAAATTCTCCCGGGTGGAGTTTAACCCGGATTGCCATAATTCATATTGCATTGAAAAGTAGATTTGATGTAGTATTTGAAAATGTTTTTTATTTTTCAATTCTTTACTTTTTTGTTCCAAACAACCTATTAGATTTGGCTAGCAACCAAAAAATGGTTGTTTGAGCGTTTAGGGGTTAAATTGTGATGTTTGGATTGTTAAGCTGCATATGTTTCCTTGCAATAGAAGTTATATACAGTCATTCAAGCAGTCATTTTTATTTTATTTTTAATATTATTGTGAAGTTGTTTGTATTTTTTGGTGTTGGTTTTAGAAAATAAAAATTTAAAATTCTTGTAAACTGTGAAATATAGTTCTAAATCCTATACTTTGAATAAATTATGTTTAACCCTAAATTTCCTTGTGTTTTTGGGAGCTTGAAACCTCAAAACTGCGATTTTCTACCTCTATGTACTCCTGGGGATGTGAACTAAGTTTTTTTTACTTCTTTTAGAATTCCAACCGTAAGATCTTGTACCTAAGCCTATTCATAGCTACTGTTTCAAAAATTGACCGTTGGATGTTTATCATTTGCAAGATCGTAACATCCAAAGTTTGAGCAAAAGTTTTTCTGGGCATTGCTTGGGAGGCATTGTCTCCATAGTGCAAAGGGGGACTTGAAGATTGTTACTCCAAACATTTTGCTCATATTTTTTTCCATGTAGATAACTAAGTTGGGTACGCTCATGCAAAATTTTAGAGACTCATTACGCGTTTCAAACCTTCATCCAAATTAATTTCCGGAAGTAGGTATAAAAATGGCAATTTGGTGAAACATGCATCACATTAATTGTATTTGATTTTTGGAAAAAATGGACGGTGATTAGGTACCTCTATGATTTTATAAATTTTAGGCGAAATTATTTAAAAAAAAATTCAAAATCTCAAATTTTGACAAATTTCGAAAGAAATGGATGTGAAATTACAAAAAACCTTGGAGGTTGCTGTTCTTTATTTTGGAGGCTGCCCTTGTCAAGCCAAGAATATAATCAACATGGGTCACTTCAAATTCTGAGCCTAAATGTTGTGAAGAGCATGTCTCCAAAAAAAAAATTTGAAAAATGATTATAATAAAAAGTTTTTTTCTGCCCCAGTTGGGCTTGAAACCAAAAATTTCAATAAAAAAATTATAAAATCCGAATTTGACTTTGTAATTTTTACCCCACACCTTGTATGTATGACTACACCCACGCCAAATTATAGTCTAAAATTCTTAATTTAGACCTTCCATCTAAGCTGCCCGAAACAACAAAAAGCCATTTTGGCTTTTAAGGGCCTTTAGGGGTTAAGCTTCAACACAAAAATTTTGATATTTTTTATGGTGCCTAAATTTTTGAATTGGGCAAACAAAATCCTATAAGAAAGAGAAAAATGCTTAATATGAAAGTAATGTTTTTCAAAGATAAGATTTTATCATAAAGGAAAAGCTAACCTCTAAATAGTAAAAAACTGAAAGACAAAGACATGGATGAATGAAAAAAATGTAATTCATCCATGCATGTTTTTCGTTCATCACCCATAAGTACTGCTCAAGGCCCGGTAATAAACTACTGTAGATTTTCCGATATGCTGTATCCTCGTAAGTGGATGACGGACTCAAAAGCCTGAAAATGAAAACATCATAAAGGAAGAGAAGACACTATGTAAACAACAAATCCTTTTATTGAGCTTTCCAATATCATTATGGATACTGTATGGTATGCTGTACTTACCCGGCCACTGGTATATTAGTTGTACCCACCACACTTGCGAGAATTCATTTATTATTATTATTATGAAATTTATGTACAGTGGCAACAAAATTAATTAAACCTTTGCACAATGAACCTTTATTGAGCTTTCTGATCCCATTATGCTACACATACCGTATTCCATATACCATACTGTATTCCATAAACCGTACTCCGTATGATACTCTCAATGGCCAATGCTGTACCCACCACACTTGGCTTGTGCTCATTCATTTAAAGTTTACAGTCATGTTACTGATTTCTTGATTGAGCAAAAGACATTGTCTGTGTTATGAAATTTGCAGTCGCAGAAATAACTGAAAGGGAACCCTTTACTGCAAAGCAAGATTATTTAAAATTTCAAAAATTTTAATTAAAAAAAAAAAAAAAAACTTGCAGACACATGTATATTCAAGTTTCCATTAATCCATGAAGGACCACAACTATGTTTCTCTCTAAGGTTGCCTAAAAGTACCCCTTCTCACAAAAAGACAAATAAGTTTTTGATCTAAAACGTTCTTGACTCATTCAACTGTAGGATATTTCAAGCAACTTGAATTTATTAGCACAGACAATTTTCAATCATTTAGGGTTCTTCAAAATTAAGATTATAAGCTACAAAGTTGGTTGCACTTTTTTTTTTCTTTAGGTCCGTTGCCCAAGTTTGAAACTTTTCAAAAATGTCGAAAATGCAAAGTTTAGTCTCAGATTTGGTAAAATGAATTTGGCGGTTGTGTATATGGCAGGGGTGTTAGCTCACTATGTACAAAAATTCAGATGCATGGTTTATTGTATGAATAATTTCAGGAGTTGCTCGTAGTTGGGTTTCTCTCCTTTGCATGATTGTATCTTTTGATCTATACATCACCTAAGTACCACAAAAATATTTTAAAAATTGAAGATCAATACTCATTCTACACTGGGTTGACCAAAGTTGGAAAATCAGCCTTGGTCCTTCACGGGTTAATCCTCTAATAGTCTAATGTCTCGATTCAACATTGTTTTCAAAAGTTTGCTATAAAATGTCTGATGAAAAACAAAAATAGAGTTAATGTACAAAACAAAGTTGTAAATGTGATTTGAAGATCCCATGATCTATAAACGTTGGATTCGTCATATTTTTATTAATTAAATTTTAATTAATTTTGCAAGGTTCTAGAACTCTTAGAATTTACTTAAGAATCTTAAATTAACACAATTTAAAAATATATTGTAATAAAATTTTCCAAAACTTCAAGTGGAATAGAAACTACTAGACATGATAAGCCTCATTTTATTAATTAAGCTCAAATGCAATAGAACTCGTTTTCATGGCCTAAACTTAGTTTAAGCAAGAAAACATTAAAAAAATCCAAAATACACTACATGGTGAATTGTTTTTATAGCTCTTCGTGTAATTGAGACCCCAAGTAAAATCCAAAAATAGCTGAATGACCTTAATATTACTTGACGAGGTGGCATGACGAATGAAGATCCTTCACAAAAAGAATTGGACAAAAATTCTTTCATCTACTCTGTGATACTTTGCTTTAGATCTCGCTTTAGATACATCCATTTGCTAGACTCTGGCTGCAACGACGTTTTGGGATTAAGGTAGAATGTCCTAAAGCGGTTACTACACCCAAAACCAAATTTTAGACTGATCCAAAATGGTTACCACCAAACTCAATATGGAGTATGGACCAATCAAATTTGTGGAATATAGGCAGGTTTTTGAATTCACATGTTTACATAAAAATTAAAAATATCTCATATAATTATTAGGAAATCAAGTTTACTTTCCAACCCAATTTGAATCAATTTAGGAGTTAATATGAGTTAAATTCCACCGAGGAGAGTTTTTCAAAGACAAAGGCTTCAATATTGTCTTAGTGTTATAAAATTTACTATTTGGGGAAAATAATGATGTTCTCTCTTTTGAGAGATTTCTTTTAAAAATTTTAGAATAGAATGTCTAGGTTTAACCAATCATACCAAATGTCCAAATTTCAATTTCCAAAAATAAAATTTGTAATTTTGGTGAATATTAAATGGTAAATGCTTCTAAATTCAATTAATTCATTAAATGAATATCTATTTTTAAATTTTTTTGACCGTACGGATAATCACTATACATCATACTTCTCATTTTCTATTTTGAACCAAATTTCATTAACCCCTAAACATCCTCACTCTTCTCCAAATTTAGTAGTTTTGCAAAGATGCATTATAAAATGCAACTATAAAGGATATTTTGAAGTTGTACATTATGAATTTTAGATTCTATGTGTGGTTAGATCTATGATTGCTGTCACCAATAATTTTGTATAAAATTTGAAACTTGAAATTCAAAATTATTTAAATATAGAATCAAATATGGACCATATTTACATTCAAATTTTGATCATAATTTGATCAAACTGCTATTAGAATGGGAGTCTTGATACTCAAAATCTTCAAGATAAAATCATATTGACAAAATAAAATTTTATCGTATGGTTAATATGTAAATAAATTTAAAATGTGGTTCAATTCATTTTTCATTGTATCATTGCTACATATTTCTAAAATCGGTTTAAAGGTAACCGGGCTTTTAAACAAAATGCAAAATGTGCACACCTAGTGCACAAAGTGTAGACAAAAACCGGAGGCCGATCTAGTTAACCCTTAAACGACATGTACTATCCTGATACTACACCCAAAATCTCTTTCTAATTCCATTTAAGCATGATTCTGTTTTTAATTTACTTTGGCTCTTTTCTAAAGAAGTATAGATCTCTCTAAGATGCTCCGTTTGGCATTTTGAAAACCCCATTTGGTGCAATGGAGTATAAGTTATGAGCAAGATTCTCTCAAAACAAAACCAAGCCCATGGGGCTGGCAATCTGGCATTGTCGTTTAAGGGTTAACCGTATTGTGCACTAACTCCATAGGCATTATAGAAACATGTTTTTAACTCAAGAACTATACAACCTTCAGGGTTTTCATGGCATCGAAGTGAATCCTAGTAAACTGTAGATTTTGTGTTTTTCCACTAAAACGGGAGCAAATCCACATGATATTGGTCTATTCATTGTTCTCTACAATGATGAGGGATAGTACTGCGTGTCGTGCGTGATGACTCCTTGGCTTAAGCCGTGATTCTCTTTAAGGTTTTGTTATGAAATTTTAAAAAAACACTGTTTGAAAGGTTTAACCCCTAGATGCCTAGAGCCCTCAGTCTCCAAATTCAGCAGTTTTACAAAGATGCATTATAAAATGCAACCTAGAGGGATATTTTGAACTTGATATATGAATAAAAATTGTACATTTTGAATTTTAGATTCTATCCATAGAATCTACAAGTAAAAATTCACACTGCAAAAAGTGCATGATGGATGAGAAGTTATAGATGAAATTTGTACATTGTTCAAAAAATGGAAGCTCAGGTTAAAACATTAATTTTTAAACTCACTTTTGAATAATTTTTTATAATGATTTTTTATATTTATTTTTTGAAGATTTCATGAATTTAGATTTTAAAGTAAGTCACTTCAGGAATAAATATTTTTAGATTTTTAATAGTTTGAATCTTGACATTTATATTACTAGAATTTCTACTTTAAAAAGGAGAGAGTAGTTTTTCACCAATGGTCCTTAGTCCGGTGGGCATTGGCTCATTGACTCATTGTCAAGATGAATAGACACTTTATTCATGCCGGCCTCGAAAGAGGATCGGAGTTTCCATCTATCTATCTACTTTAAAAGGTAAAATAATATTGAATATGTATTTAATTATTTGATTAGCATAAACATCTTCTTTATAAGCCAAAGAAGTGAGTTTTAAAAGTAAAAAGATACTATAAGCTAAAAAATCAGCAAAGAACAACAAGAAGATAAAAATGAAGTCAATTTTTTTCTCTTGAAAATTGCACTTTTTGTGTTCACTTTAGTATGCTTGTCCCCGCGTTGGAACTTGAAATCCCCTTCAAAATGGTGAAAAAAATGAAATTATTATATTGACGTGAAACCTTTTAAGTAGTCTCTTTATCTTAATTTGCATTAAATGGTATTAATATATTTACCAGCAAACGGGGAAGCACACAACATTCACTAGGCTTCAAAAAGGCCGCCTTTAAGTTTCATCCACTTTTATATTTGGATTGACCAGTGATTTGTAATTGAATGGGCTATCGAATCAAATAAAAAATTATAAAACATTGTTGAATTGTGACTGAGACACTGAGTGAGTGCGTCTTGGGTATGCAACTCTTGTATTATATACAGGGGTCATCAGGATTAAAACAACTCAGAGGACAAGTTTTGTTAAAATTATATCAAATTAAAAAGACCAAAAATCTAGATGAAGACCAAATTAAAAGATAATTAAATGTAGAAAATGATGAATAACATACATTTTAGAAAAAAACTCACAATACATATGAAGAATTGAAACACCTATGCATAGTTTCTAAAAATGCATACAAAGAAGTTGGGTCTGGTTAAAATTAATTTTTTATTAAAAAGCCCAAAAAGGTGCCTAGCTCGGCCTATGGTACATGTATTAAAAAAACTCATATAATTAGGTTTTTAATGCTATTATTGTCTTCAAAAATATTTGTTTCATGTACATAAGTATGTTTTTGGATACCTTGTTAAAAAGAATAAAAGGGCTACTAGATTATTCTACATTAAAAGTTTAAAACAAATTATATCCCTTAAAATTGGATTAAAACGCATTATAAGTGATTATAATTAGGGCCATATAATATGGAAGTTGCATACCTGGGGAGTGCGTTCGATTACTGTTCATTATGGTTAGTTGTTCTTGCTTAATACCACCTGCCCCATAGCAACTCATCTGATGTGGAATATCCCACATCATTTCATTGAGGGATGAAATGATGTGGGATATTCCACATTACTTTGTTGAGGGAAAGTAGCAGTCAGTGAGTCACAGAGATAGATTAATATTATGCAAATCAAATAACGCTCTCGATGCAATGTTTTGGCTACAAATCCTTAAGACTTCAAGTAACTTAAGGCACCACAGGCGTTGGTTTGGTGGTTAGGGCTCATGGCCTCTAATGAGGAGGTTGTGGGTTCTATTCCCCATGCTGGCGTGGTGCTCACCACCATAGTCCACTCAACTATGGCGGGGTCCTTGGAGTCTTGGACTTTGTTGTATAGGTACCTCAAAGCCTTTTGGGGGGATACCATGTCCGATATTTTCAAGGCACTAGTGATTAGGTAGGAACTAGCATAGTGTGTCACTACAGTGTTCATCCCCAAAAGGAGAGAGTAGCATTGTCCCAATGTCTCCTTGTCTAGTGGGCACCGCGTCATTGACATTACGAACGGACACTTTATTCACGCTGGCCCCTTGCTAATAAGGGACCGGAGTTTCTATCTATCTTTGACAAGTAACTGCCGTGGTCAAGACTTAATTTATTTTATTTAAAAATTAGCATTCGAGACCATATTCTTCATTTCTTGAGATATCTTTGTTCATGCTTAATGTGTTGCGCATGGAGCGACCAGTAACCATGCAAGTCTTTTAGGCATCTGCAAAATTTGAGTATGAGACTTATTTAAGGAGCTACATATATATATGCTGGCTGGTCAGAAACATCTGTGAGCAGGTATCAATCGGTTTTATTTTAGGAATCACACTGAATTATCGATCAATGCCGGATCGGAGCAGGATCAAGACAAACGCCACATTCCAAACTTGCAACGTTCGCAGCTCATAAGTCCGATCCCAAGCGAATTGAAGTGATATAGTATGAGCAACCTGGATGTATGTAAACACCGTGTCCTTTCGTGTTTTTACACACATTCAATCGGACCATTAAAGTTGTGCATTGAATTTGAGCGAGTTGCATGTGCCATGTGGGGGAGCTGGAAGAAGAAATTAAAAGACAGACAGACACTCAGACAGTAAGTAAGTAGTCACGGTCAAACCAATTTGTTGCGAGTCTGGGGAATCTATTCCGGCCAGGGACTTAAAGCGCTTGGCCGGCATCTTCAATGGAAAGTTCTTCAATGAATTGAGATGCTCAGGATCGACAAACGCTCCGCTCCAAGCTAGGCACGGAGAGGAGTGGCATGAGAACATTGAAACCCTGCATTATAATTCGAATCACCTTAATTCCCCCCACAGGTACGTCGCTCGAGTCAATGTATATTTTGCTCGGTCCGACGTACTTATTATAAATTGTCACCCAGCCTCAGTAGTACCACTGCATATATCATGCCGGCTGGTGGCATCAAGAATCAAAACCACGTCATGGCAGGGGCCGGCCAGGGGGTGATCAAGACTGAAGTTACTCATCATATCATATGTTACCATATTATTAATTCCTCCAGGCGGCCATTTGAATTCTCTCCATAATGCTACCACGTGTACGTGCAGTTAGATGTAATATTGATCGAACAAGGCGCTGTCTGTGCAGATTCCGCGTTGATCTCGAGAGCATACTGGACCGGCCCTTATCTCAACAGTCACCACCATATATCACTTGACTCGATCCTCTCTCTCTCCCTCTCTTATGGACAAGTTGGTGACTCTGGAGCTTTGACGTACTGCTCCAAAATGGAATCAAACTTGCTCGCCTTCTAATTACACTGTTTGTCGTTGTTAGAACTCTATCTGGGGTTTGTTGGATTGTCATTTTCTGATTTTTTTTCCACTGAGGATCGATCTATATTATACATGCAGCTCTACGACTTGTAGCCGAAGATATTCTGTATATGTTTATTTCTATATCGACGTTGTTCGGTTGTATTATCGGATCACCTGAACCTGGACTGGTATGGAGTGCGGTGGATACCAGTGGAATGACAGGAGGAACTATTACGCTTTTAGTTTGGTCGATTCACAACTGCATGCGCTATCTGTGTGTAGATATCAACTACATATTCGTCTGCTGAGAACTAAATCTGATCATAAGCTAGCCGAAATGACGTTGCAGTTCACGACTTTCAGTAAATGAGTATATTAGCGAGCTTGACACCTGCTAATTAATCGTGCATTACACGATTATGTAATGATTCAGTGCCTCGTAGCCTGTGTTAGTGCAGAATAATCTAATTCTATACAGAATGCAGCAATTCTGGAGGGGAAAGTAGAATCAGCTTACATCCAAATCCAACAGCGTTAGTGGTTTCTGATCGATGTTAAATATCGAGCGAGCTAGAAGTTAGACCTGGTGATGCAGCAATTCTGGAGAAGGAAGTAGAATGAGTGTATATCGAAATTGAACCAGCTGATCGATCTAGCTTCTATACCGACTGGACCTGGATAGCCAGAACTTCGACCTGCTGCAGCTGCATTTTCACCATCAAAGCCCAAGAAGGCAAGGCAAGTTAGCCGGTCCATGATTATGGCACGACCAGAAGAATGCCGAAACTCTTACCAGCTCTTCTTCCCACACCACCACCCACCGGGTGGACTGGACAGTTCCGAAACCAGGCTGCTGCAACATCAATCAGTCGGCTCCCGAGAATGGTACAGTTCCACCAACCTGCAAGCGACGACCGTTTCTGCAACAGTCCAAGACGACTACATAGCCAGCAGCTCCCAATCTAACAACATGGCTAGTTCTTTCCCCGTGACGCAGACTTCATGGGTCAAGGTGCTGCTTCTAGACTGTGCCAGGGCTATCGCGGAGAAAGACTCTGCACGCGTTCAAAGCATCCTGCTGATTCTCAACGAGAGCGCCTCGCCGTACGGTGACTCCGACCAGCGACTGGTCTCTTACTTCGTCCGGGCTCTCCTCTGCAAAATCTCCGGCACCGGTGCCGGTTGCCACCGCAGTCTCAGTGCGGCAGCTGAAAAGACGTATTGCTTTGAGACCATGCGCAACATGATTCTCGAGTTCCAAGTACGTTAACCATCCTTTCCCCACCTCCTTTTCGGCGGGTTCCCGCACTTACTTTCAGTCGCCGTGCTGTAATTAACCTCAGATCTGTACAGTCGTAGTTTTTGGAGTTCAATGTCACAATTTTGGCGCTCCGAAACACGATTCTATTAACCAGTTTCTGTTGTCAGTACCGATAATTAAACTTGGACTCAGGGGCGGTACTAAATCGATTCTATAACAATCATCAAATGGTAACCGGGATGCAATGATCGATTTTGCAACCTGTTACAGTAATTTCTAACTTAGTAAGTATGATTTGCTTTGTACTAACGTAGTATGATTTTCGAACCTGACTGTCTACAGGAAGCCAGTCCCTGGACCACATTCGGCCATGTGGCTGGAAACGGGGCACTGCTGGAAACAATGGAGGGAGAAGGCAGGATTCACATCATCGACATCAGCAGCACATTCTGCACGCAGTGGCCGACGTTTCTAGAAGCGCTAGCGACGCGGACGGAAGTGACGCCGCACCTGCGGCTCACCAGCATCGTGATCTCGCCCGAAGAGGCCGCGCTGGAGGTGATGAAGCAAGTGATGCATCGCCTGGAACGCTTCGCCCGCCTCATGGGCGTGCCGTTCCAGGGCAGCGTGCTCCACCAGCCTCGCTTGGAGCTTCTGGATCTGGCGGTGCTGAATCTGCGTCAAGACGGATCCGAAGCTCTGGCCATCACCTGCGTTCAGACTCTGCATCACATCAGCAGCTCCGAATCCCAGTCTGAGCCAGGCTGTTCAAGCCCTCGTGACACACTCCTCTACACTTTCCGAAACGCTAATCCCAAGGTATACCGGTACTAATTCTCACTGATCAATCAATTCTCTGAATTAACTAGTTGTAACGCTCTCTTTATTGATCATCAGCATAATCATTTTATTAAATTCTCAGTTAAGTAACTAACAATCGAAAGTATAATATTTAGTTAGCTTGATTAATACTTACGTATTGATTCTCTGAAATTACTGTCTTTTTATAATTAATATAAAATAGTTACGGGTTAATCGACCAATTGATGTTGTGTAATTATTAATTAGCTCAGATACATATCAATGATTGATTCCCTGAAACGGTCTAACTGTTTATCATTAATATAAATATTGGTTAAATTAACGGATAATATTATAATGTAAAAGTAATCAACTCAGTTAATACATGACTGTTCCTTATGATTGATTCTCTGAGACGTTCTTTCTATCATTAAATGACATATACTGGTTAATTATCATGATATTGGTAGTATAATGTCGTCATTAATTATCTCAATTAAATACGTACATGACTGTTCTGAATTATCTCATGTGTTAGTATAATTCTACGTATTATTTACTACAGTGTGATTGATTCTATAATTGTTGAATTCATGTAGATCATGATAATTGTGGAGGATGAAGCCAACCTGGATGCAACAGACTTCGTGGGCTGTTTTCGTGAGGCCCTGCGTTTTTACTCGCTCTTCTTCGACTCATTAGAAGAGGGCTTCCCGAGAGCGAGCAACGAGCGGCTCATGTTGGAGCGAAACTGCGCTCGGAAGCTGGTGAATCTCTTGAGTTGTGACCCTTCTGAGAATCTAGAGGGACAAGAATTGGGAGTGTATTGGGATTCTCGCCTGCAACAAGTGGGCTTCCAGCCGGCTCCTTTTAGCCTTGATGTTGTTGATGACGTTCAAGCTCTTCTGAAAAGGTAATATTAAAAGTTGTTACCTTTTTCATGAGCCTTAGACAATATTATTATTATTTTATATATCGACCACGTACCGGTTCCCATGATTGATGCTCGTATTAATTGATTTCTGGACCATCAATTATAGAGGACTGATTGGGTGTTGAATATTGCTTGACCAGATACAAGGAAGGGTGGGGTCTTGAAATTGTCGACAGCCGACTTTACCTCACCTGGAAGAAGCAGCTGGTTATTTGCACCACTGCTTGGAAGCTCATCACAAGCCCGTCACCTTAGATTTAAATTCTTGTCAGGCTATTCTGAGACATAATATTAATCATCACACAGTGCTTCAATGGATCTACATGATTGTATTAGTTTAATTTTAGCTAGGTCGGAGAAAATTTTATATTATATATTCGATTCATTGGACATCGCTAGCTTGTTGGAAATCTTAGAAGTTTAGAACTGTGATAATTTTTAAATTCTTTTTGGACGTGACGTTCAGGGTCTTCAACCCGATCATTTATATAATTACAGGGTCGTAACTATATATTATTCAAACTTGTTGTGATCAAGGTTGATCTGTTTTCAGGCGAGTGAGTAGCTAGCAAGTACTGGAGTCGAATTACACCAGCTCCAACTTACATGATTGAAGGCAATCATTCATTTGAGTCAACTTGAACAATTAGAGGGCCTGTCAGAAATAGATTTTCGAGGATTAGAGCTGGCAGGAGCTCATGAAACAACCGCTGCGACGATGTAACTAGCCTGTTGACCACACGTGAACGACGTCTACGATCATGAAGGCGATGAGTTACGAGTAACTTGGTGCATTTACTGCAGTTAAAACAGATTTTAAATGCTGAGATTCTCAACTATGGTCAATCCACCCAACTCCACCGAGGGTGAATTTCAAATTGCAGTGGCTGGGCACCCCTATTGGAGCATCTCCACCCGCAACTCTGAATTGGACTGTGAACTCTGAAGGTCATCCAATAATTACAAGTTAAGGCATAACTTATACCATGCAGTTCCTTATCAACATTACTCAATTAGAATCTGAAAATAATAAGTAAACCACTCACAAGCTAAGACACATGGATTGTGCAATCCTAATGTGCAATTAAGAATCTTGCAAAGATACACAGTTAGCTTAAGTCTTTTCACTAGAAGAAAAGAGTAACACACATTTCGTTAAAATTGAACTTTGTTTCATTAAAACTACGCTACTAGATTGAAAATGTGATGGGGAGTGCTATCCTTTGCAATAGAGATAGGTCCCCAATTTTTCTACACTGCTCTTATTTGCGGAATAAAAGCGTTGTAGAAAAATTGGGGACCTATCTCTATTGCGAAGGGTAGCATTCTCCATCACTTTTTCAATCTACTAGTCCAATTTTAACGAAATAAAGTTCAATTTTAACGAAATGTGTGTTAGAGGGACTTGCACGCTGAGCATGTTCACTCATATGTAATCAAACTCGCACAAATGTGGCCAAATTCACTTATAATTCCACTCCACGCTGAGTGAACAAGTCCCACTTTTCTTCTAGTGTTTTGAGGGCTTGGAACTGGATTGTTATATTCAATGTCTTCCTCCAAATAAATCATCGACTAGAGCAATGGTCTGATATGGGTACCCCAAAAAGCCCCTTGAACTCTAAAACTAGCTTTTATGGCAACTTTGAATGAGTCCCTCTTTAAAACAAAATAAACCGAATGTGGTTTTAATTTCCTACACTCGTGCAATACACAATAAAGAATTCACGTAAAAATTGAAGAGGTTTAAAGATTTTTAAAGAGACTTTTGTACAAAAATTAGAATATGTCCCAACTATTTAATGAAATCCAAAAAAATTGTTAAAAATATCCAATGACGTCATTTTGCCACCAATTTCTGGTATGAACACTACTAGAAAATCATGACCAAATCAACAAAAAATCAACAGATTTGTGTTGTTTGGGGCACTGCAATGACCGATTTCACTAATTTTTAAACTTTTTGTAAAAATCAACATTTTGCTGCTTACTTTTTGTTGATTTGAATAGTACAATGACCAAATCAACAGTTTGATGCCTACTTTTTGTTGATTTGGATAGTACAATGACCAAATCAACAAAATTTTAGTGAATGTAAAATCTTTTTGGAATCTTTTGGAATCTATCGAAATATTATATAATCCATTGGAATATTATAGACTCTTTTGAATCTTTTGCAATTTATGAACTCGATTTTTTAAAAGGTGATTTTTTTTACTTTTGAACAATTTCTGGCACCTATGACAAATAGATCCAATTGGTTTCAAATTCTTTTATACAAACTCTTAATAAGATCGTGAACATAATCCCTAAGGTTGAAAGGCACCAAAGCACACAATTATGACTTTCAAAACACTGAAAACATTCAAAACACCCTTATTTGGGCAAAATTTCAACACCATGGTTGAAATTCTATGTACTCTAAATTTTTTTAACCTCTAAATTAAATGACTAATCAACCATTTTTTGATCGCAATCCAACCAACAATGACTATCCATGGGCAAAAATTGACATTTTCCAAGTTTTAATTTTTTAGGGTATGGTACATAACTATTGGGATCATATTTACCTCAAACTTTCAATATCCTAACAATGGGTTTAGGGTATCCCCATGTTGTTGGGCATGCTCTAATACTAGTAGAAAAGGTGGCATTGCCGAGGAAGATGCCCACGTAAGCAATGCTCAATTCCACGTAAACATAGTGATTTTGCCAAGGCATGTCCCAGGGGCGCCACCTTTTCTACTAGTGTAAGTGCTTGCCATTTCAAAATTTGAAGTCTAGCATATGACAAGATACCAAAGTCATTATCTTTTCACATAGATAATTTAAAATTCACTGAGTTTGTTTTGTAATCATTTAGTACTAGAATGAGTGTTTTATGTAATTGGATTATATAACTGCAATTTTGCAGACTTTCATCATCTTTGACAAACAATAAGAAGAGACAAGTAGGCTGATATTTCCTAAATTAAAGCTGTTGAGGGTGAATTTTGACACACTTCGACTGCTAACTGACTTTCAGCTCTATTAGAAACAATCACACGGACATCCAAACAAATAAACCCACTTGAATGGGACGACAGTTAGTCATCTGTGAACCTTTTCTTTTTCTTTCTTCTCTCAATCTCTATGCTGCAAACTTGGAATCTTCTTTTTGTTTCTACCCAGTAATCCATTTTTTTGAAACATTCAATCAATGGAACTCATTAACCCCTAAGTGACCAATCAACCATTTTCTAATCACACCCCAAATAGCCATGATTAGGAAATGACATTTTCAAGTATTAATATCTTGTCGAAATTGGAGGGAGAGATCGTGTTCTAGTGTTGTTTGATACATTTCATTTGCAATATTGAGGTTTAGTAAGGAAATTTTCAACGACATAGACCTCAATATTGTCTTAGTGAACATTATAAAACTTACTACATCGGGAAACTAATAATGTTCTCTCCTTTGAAAATTTTGCTTTTAAAATTTTAGAATAGAATGTTTAGTTTTAACCAATCATACCAAATTTCATACTCTAAGTGTAGAATTAGTAATTTTGGTGAATTTCATATGACAAAAGCATCTAAATTCATTAAATGAGTATTTAAAACTCTTTTTGGAAGTTTGACTATACAGATAATTACTAAACATCATGCTTCTCATTTTCTTTTTTGAACCCAACTTCATCAAAGTTGCATAAGTAACATCCTATAACACATCTAGGTTTTTCCCTTACCCCCTTTGTCATTTAAGGGTTAACTTAATCATTCACAATTAAAAAATAAAAATAAAAAAATGCAAACTTTATAGGCCATTTTGTCATAGTAAAATAACTTCTTTCAAAAATCTTTGAACCTAGAAAAGCTGCAAAATTAAGTTAATTTTCATCTCCAAAAATCCGTTTGTGATTTTTAACCTCCATTCAACAGTTATAGACAAAATTGAGAGTGGGGTAGCAAGGAATATTTTCTTTGATATTTTCAAACACCCTCTCTGAATATTGTCTATAACTTTTGACTGGAGGCTTCAAATCACAAACGGATTTTTGGAGATGAAATTTAACTTGATTTCCCAAGTTTTCTTAGTCCAAAGGTTTTTGAAAAAAGTTAATTTACTATGCCAAAATGGCCGCCAAAGTCTGCTGAGTTCCAAAACATCAAATTGTAAGTGCATATGTAAGATAAAAATTACACTTTGTTCATCAAGTTTTAAGTATGGTGGGTTGGTTAGAGTGTTGATTGTCTTGTTAGTGCTTACCGTGTGGCAGGCTTTCTTTCAGTTGTAGGGCGCGGCGGGGATCTTGGTCGGCATTTTTTCAGGGTTTAGTTTTTGGGGTAGTGGGGAGATTGGGTCTTTGGCCGTAGGCTGTCTGTCCCCGGTCTTTGGGCCGGTCCCGGGGCTTGCCCTGATTGTTCTTTCGCGCTTCGCGTTTCTTTTAACCCCGGTGGGGTCTTCATGGGTTAGAGTGTTGATTGTTAAAAGCAAGGTCACGGGTTCAAACCTGATTGTCAACCGAGTTAACGAAATCGGGCTGTCCTAAAAATTCGGGCAGGCTAAAAACATTTTATTTCCCGAAAATTCCGGGCAACAAAAAAAAGTTTTTTTTTTTTTTTTTTTCCTTCGGTCCGTGACGAAATCAACAGAAAAATCAACAAAACTCTATTACATAATGTCCAAGTCAACTCGACCTAATCAACAGCCAGAATCAACGCTTTCTTGTTGATTCGGACACAAAATTTTCTATCAGTGGAAGTACATTTAGATATGTGTCATTTGAAATGATTAATTTGAAAAATTAAAAACATTATTTATTTTGTATTACAATGCTTGCAAATGCTAATTTTTGGCAACTTTTTGAGCAAAGCATGAAAATTAATATATTCAATTGAAAATTTGGACCTGAATTAAAGTATTTCATGTCATCTAGGTGACTGTGGATATTTTGTGAGGAACACATGGGAACACAATGAACACGGTGAGCAAAGAGAACATGGGGAACACGGGGAGAATATGCTTTTAGAATATAAGAAGAATATTGAAAAAATAAAATCAGCCATTTCTCAACTTGAAGGGACTTTTTACAACTAGTTACATCTCAAGAAAAATGAATATGTATTAGAGGGAATCCGAGATTCTGTGCCTTCAAGTATACAGCTCAAACTAGTCTGTTATGATTGTCATTAGTCTCGGGGGATTCACTAAGTGAAAGAGTTATAAACCAAGAGAGAACAAATATAGGGTTCAATTAAAAACCTTGGCCTAAAATTATATATTTTTTTGTTTTAGTATAAGTTTCTTGTAAATACTAAATAGTGAAAAGGGATTATAAGTAACATAGGGTGCATGATAGTGGTGGGGTTTAGGAAGAAATTTTAACTAATGTTGCATTCTGTTTATTCAAAAGTTTTGTGAAACAACGGTTTTAGGACGTTTCTATGCAGTTTTAGGTTCAGCCGCTGTTTAGGGCTCGGTTTCGGTGTCCACCTTTGCATTGGGAGGGAATAGGACGTACGGTCCAGATTACGCGGTTTAAGGGTTGCCTGCGGTTTAAGGGGGTTTAGGGTTCAGTGCGAAACCCTGGTACGTGGTGGCTTGTTTTTTGAGTTGTCGAGCTGCTTTGCGCTTGTTTGTCGAGAACCTGCAGTTTGGAGTTTTTTGCGATTTTGAAGCTCACGTTTGCGGTTTAGGCGATCTTATTGCTTGTGGGTCTTCCGGAGAGCGTAGTGCATGAAGGCGTATGTGTGATTTGCGCAGTTTCCATATCCTTTCTTGTGTGCTAAGTGGGCAATGGTCTATCACGAAAAGCCCTTTGAACTCTAAAATCAACCCCCATGGCAACTTTGAATGAGTCCTTTTTTAAAACAAAATAAAAATTGAATCGATCGGATGTGGTTTTGATTTCCTACACTCATGTACTACACACACAAAAAATTCACGTAAACATTGAAGAAGTTTAAAGATTTTAAAAGATTTTTTTAGTACAAAAATCAAAATTTGTCCAAGCACCTCAAAAAAACCAAAATGGAAAGTGTGATGTCCAATTGAATGGCCATTTATAAAAGGAATTTTTTTTAATAAATGAAAAAAAGTAGTTTAGATATAGAACCACCTTATGTACCTAGGTTCTCTATTTAAAATCATTTGGAGATATAGCACAAAATTTATGGCAAAAGAGCTTTGCTCTTAGAATTGTATGACAACTGATAAAGAATAGGACAAATCATTATTACAACAATTCTTTTAAATATAATTATTCATAAATCACATAGTGTTATAAACGGCTTGTTGGTATGTACACAACAATCGTGTATTGTATTCCCTTTATTCCATATTAAGCTACTTGCACTACAAGATTACCAAGCCCAAAATGCCTGAAACTTGACAGTTTTTTGTCAAATATGAAGGCAGAGGCCTTTTCGAAGCATGCTTTGACATACTCAAAGCTTTTTATTGTTTGAATTGACAGACTTTTGTTGGTATGTTTTAATTTTGTCAACTCATGTACATTCTTACTACACCATATTTTTCAGTACATTTTGGTGCACAATTGAGCATAGCAAATGATTTAATGATCTTAATTTGAAATGTTTTCACTTTTCACGAAAGAAAAGTTAGAACGCCGAGTCATATTCCACCTCCTAAAAGAAATTTGTGATTTCAGTAGGTATTTTTATGATTTCAATCACAAACACAATTTAGGCATAATGTATGGAAAACTGAGGGGAAAAAATTACCTCAATTATTTGAATGTACTTTTGTAACCCATTCTTCCAACCGCGGAGTATGGTCCAGGAATTCAAAAACTCTTCCAGTTTGTAGATCAGATTGCTCTTCTCTGTGGATTCTGTCATTATTTTGAAGAAACTAGCGTCACACCGCATCTAGCCTAATTGCAACATAATCTACAGAATGCAATCATTTTAGAATGCAAATCTAGGCACATCATAGAGCCTTTATTGTATGTTGACCAAATGATAAGCTATCTATGACCTACCTAGATTTATGTTCTAAAATGATTATACTGCCTAGATTCTGTCGCAATTGGGTACAATGTTGGCTTAGGTGCTCCTACCTTACATCCGGTGAGGGCTCACAGTTACGGTAATGTCATAGCAACCCTAACTCTAAATCCCCCTCGACTTTAATTCCTAAATGTAGCAACCATTTGAATAGAAGTAACAATAGTTGCAAAAATAGATATTAGCATGGCTCAGATGTAATTATGACGTGTACGTGAGAGGACCACTGCAAGCCCAAAATCTCCTCAACAAATTTGACATACTTGTAGGTGGAGGCATCTCCAATATTATCAACAACTCAGTCTCCATCACAAGAGATTTATTGTAATTGGTAGAGAATTTAATAGGCTTACAAAGGTGACTTGGATGAAAGTCATTTAAGGTTGTATGAGAAAGTCGCAAGGCTTTGAATTTTTTCGTGATTCAATTTCTGGACGTTAGGACGTTTAGGGGTTAAAACAAGGCACTATTCACCATGGGCCCCATTTCTATGAAATTCCCATTTTGGGCACCCTAGGAGCTTTTTGGAATTTTTCTTTTGGTAAATTTGGGCCCTGCATTTACAAATTAGTGTAGGGGGACTTACTTGGGAATAAAACAAAACCATAGGAGGAGGGGGTTATTTTTTTAGATGGCCCAAGTGGCACAAAATAAGGACAAGTTTTGTCTTCATGCATTAATGTTAAGGGAGGGATTTAGGTCCAACTTCCATGCCTGGGTGGCCAGTCCCAAAAGGAAGAAGCTCCACCAAAATGGGTGAACTGAGGGGAATCTAGGAATATGTTTTTCATTTCTATCAAAATGGGTGGAGTATGGATGATTCTTAAGACCCTGTTTCTTGCCTTCTAGTGCCTTGCATCCAACCGATTCAAGGAGAAGGCGTCGCTTTCACTCAATCGGTGAGTCCAATGGCGCTACTTTGCACTCACTACCCAGGCGCTCAAGATTTCGTGAGTGCGATTCATCATGTAGGACAAGCATGTATAGTCGAGTCCGATATGCTTACGAATTCCCCATTGCAGGGAATTTTTTTAGAAACTTTGAACAATGCGTGTATACTCAAAAATGATCCGATTTGAAAACCGCAAAGTGCGTTGGAATCACATCGGCGTGTACTACAATATCATTACAAATTTACACATGTATTAGTGAAAATTATACAACAAGTCAAAACTAATATATACACTATCTACCATTGAGTGCTCTCACCGTTTGCTTCAGTTATAATATCCATTTTAGCAAGAAAAATTGAAATGAGTATTTGAAGTTGTTTTTGAGATACTTGAGCTCATACTCGTTGGATGATTTGTATCATTTCATCAGTCTCCTTTTTAATTTCTCTTTTTGCAATGGTGTAGGGGCTTTTATGGATTTTGATAAAAGTCCACTTGTCATCATTCCTTCAACTAAACAATCAATAGTTGATTTTGTCGAACTTATTTATGAAAATCCATTGATTGGCTTCTATTTTATGCATGATAGACCTATTCAATTCACATTGATGGAGGATGGTGATTCATTACACCGTAGTAGATATCATGATGATTTGAGACAAGCCCATGGAATCAAAAGGATTATGAAGGAAAAAGATGAATTGATACAAATCATTCAAGAAGTGTGAGCTCGAGTATCTCAAAAACAACTTCAAACAATCATTTCAATTTTTCTTGCTAAAATGGATATTATAACTGAAGCAAACGGTGAGAGCACTCAATGGTAGATAGTGTATATATTAGTTTTGACTTGTTATATAATTTTCACTAGTACATGTGTAAATTTATAATGATATTGTAGTACACGCCGATGTGATTCCAACGCACTTTGCGGTTTCCAAATCGGATCATTTTTGAGTACACACGCATTGTTCAAAGTTTCTAAAACAAATTCCCTACAATGGGGAATTCGTAAGCATATTGGACCCGATTGTACAGTCGGGTACAACATGCTTACGAATTTTTCAACTACTTTTCACTGGAAAGTTCAACAATGTTTAGGAAGCTCTAGCTTGCTCAAAAATGAACCGATTTTGAAACCACAAATTGCATTGGAATTGCAATGAAGTGTGCTTTAACTTTATAATAAGTGAAAAAAGAATAATTCAAAATCATTTAACAATTTAGATTTCTTTTATACACTATCCATCATTTCATAGTGAACCTTTGGAAGATAGTCAAAGATTTCTTGCATTTAAGTACAAAATAAGAAAGAAATCATACAAGTAGTTCAAGTGGTGTGGAATCAAGTATTTCTAAAGCAATTGTGAAGGTTCATTTCTAATATGTACCATTAAATACAAGTTGTAATTTTCACAAATGGTGGCAACACTGAATGGTAGATAGCATATAGAAAACATCAAAAAAATTGTATGGTTTTCAATTACATATGTTTACTTGTATTGATGATAAAGTAGACTTTTGGGTGATTCCAATGCAACTTGAAATTTGAAATTCCGTTCATTTTTGAGCATACACGGACCTTCCAAAGTTCTCACAAATCTCAACTGGATTCAAAAATTCGTAAGTACCTTGTACCCGACTGTACACTAAACTTGACATTGGGTCTAGATTCTTGCGAGTGAGAAGCAACACCTTCACTAGGAGTGACACATCTTGAAGCATACTCCTCCGCCTGAGAAACTGTGAATCACTACAAGGAGAAGGCATCGCTTTTCACTCAGTAGGTGAGTCAAACGGTGCAATTTTGCACTCACTGCCCAAACGCTCAAGACTTGGTGAGTGCAATTCGTCACGTAGGACAAGTGTGTACAGTGAACTCTGACACTCTTCTAAGTGAGAAGCGACGCCTTGGCTAGTACTGAATGAGCACCCCTTCACTCTGCAATGACTCTGCAATGAGCATGTTGAGGCAGCCCCATTTCGCCAACAGAGGGAACTTCAACAGGCAATGGAAGACACAATCAGAGTCAGAATCTCACTGGATTAATGATTTGGAAATGACCAATTCGATTGATTAAATATGACTCTGAAAACTTTAATCAGAGAAGAATAAAAAAAATGAACAAAGCAATCCCTTCCGTATGACTTGCTCAAAACCTGCGCAAAAAAACATACGATTGGAGTCTCTTGATCCTGTAGGGCTTATGTGGAATATGAAACCATATTGAATGTAGCTTTTTCAAGCCTTCCTGGAACAAAATACTACAAGAAGGCGTCGCTTTTCACTCCATAGGTGAGTCAAATGGCACCACTTCGCACTCATTGTCAAGGCGCTCAAGATTTGATGAGTGCGATTTGTCACATAGGACAAGCATGTACAGTAAACTCTGATACTGTTTTGAGTGAGAAGCGATGACTTTGCTACTAGGGAAAGAAAATTCCTTCCTCTTGGAGTGACATGACCAACAGCTGAGACCTCTTGAAGGAAGTGAGCAGCTATAATAATTAGATTGTGGTTTAATGACCCAAAAATGGCGGTTTTCTGAGAGCACAAAGTTTGGTGGCGAGTACTCTACAGTGTTGGTTTAAATAGACCTTGAAGCCTACACAATGCAAGGGAATTCTGTGCAAAATAATTTAAAAAAAAACGGTAGTTGAAAGCTGGAACTTGAAAGTGGAGTACAAAACTTGGATAATTGGTTTTTATTGCTTCAGGGAACAACAATGGGGTCCAAAGAGAAAGGAAGGTGGGAGTCAAACAATGGGTTGGTTTACCTTAAATTGGTTTTAGATTTGTTTGATTTACAATGTTTCATGTGTTTTCTTAAACCAAAGAAAAAGAAGCTCCCTTTTTAAAATAAAAGTTTATAGCACTGGTTCGGTCTTAAACAAAAAAAGTTGCAATCTAAAGAAGACAAACAAAAAATGGTATACCTGACCACCTTTGACAATATTCTTCAATGCAATATGCCACGTCAAAAAATAAAACCAATGAATTCAAAACTAAATAGATTCAAGGATCAAGCAGTATCACAAGATCAGACACCTAAACCCGAAGCCTTCAAGTTGATCACACAAAAACCTTCAGGTCATCACAGAGAAGTTACTCTAAACCTCCACATAAGAAATCGTTTTACAGTACCAGGAACCGCACCCATCCACACACTAGTAGGAAATGTGTTGTTTTTCACTTACTATAAATGAAAAAGGAATGAAACGGCGCCTCGCACATGGGTTGCGTCAGTGCTGGTGAGTGCTTCTTGTCACAAGAAATATAATCATAATGTTCCGCCACTGTTCATTGTTTCCACAAAGTGGGGAATGAAAAATGACAGATCTGCTACTAGTGACACAAATGCAGATACAAAGAATCCAAACAACTTGAACAAAATGCGCTACGAACTATTAATACAGAATCTTGAAATTTTGACCTAATACTCAGGGTTGTCTTACTCTACCACTAGAGTGTCAAATAGAACGTTGAAGACACCTAATAGACCTCCCCGTTTGTCAAAGTGAATCAGACTTGTAAGCATATTCTTGGAAATTCTCAAACATTCAAAAACATTTCATCCAAGCTATAATTTAACATATTTGACACCCTTTTCATTAAACACTTGATATCACATGTGTAATACAAAATCAAGTCGGAAAAAAGTGTCAAACATGACAACCTGCTAATCACGTACTATTAGCAAAGGCGTCGTTTCTCACTCAAAACAATGTCAAAGTTCACTGTAAACACTTGTCCTACGTGACGAATTGCACTCATCAAGTCTTGGGCTCTTCGGTAGTGAGTGCAAAGTGACGTCGTTTGACTCACCTACCGAGTGAAAAGCAACGCCTTCTCCTTATAGTGAGAACTCTACGTTTTATAGCTTCCCGCATCTGTAAGATATATTCAAAAGCTCAACAACCACGAAGGAGAACAAAGCATACATGAATGGAAGAGAATTAAATTTCTGCAAAGTAGGAAAATCAAACACAGAAAGGTCCGGTACTCACATGCATCACCAGCGGAATGAAATGATATATCATGAAGTCAGTAATGCGACCTAGCTTTGGCTTGCTTAACCCCTAGACATTCCAGCGTCCAGAAATTGGATCACGAACTGATTCAATTTCTGTAATTTTCTCATACAATCTCGGAAGATTTTTATCCAAGTCACCTTTGCAAGCCTATTAAATTCTCTACCAATTAGAGTAAATCTCTTGTGATGGGGAGATGTTGATAATATTGGAGAGGTCTCTAAATGCAAGTATGTCAGGTTTGTTGGGTAGATTTCATACATGCAATGGTCCTCTCATGTACACTTTTTGCACATTCCGGTACAAGATGGTTACGAATTTTTGGATCTAGTTGAGATTTGTGGGAACTTTGGAAGGCCCGTGTATGCTCAATAATGAATAGAATTTCAAATTTCAAATTGCATTGGAATCACACTAAAGTCTACTTTATCATCAATACAAACACACACATGTAATTGAAAATCATACAAAAAGTTTGATGCTTTCTATATACTATCTATCATTTAGTGCTACCACCATTTGTGAAAATTACAACTTGTATTTAATGGTATATATTAAAAATGAACCTTCACAATTGCTTTAGAGATACTTGATTCCACACCACTTGAACTACTTGTATGATTTCTTACTTGTTCTTTACCTTAATGCAAAAAAATTTTGACTATCTTCCACAGGTTTGCTATGAAATGATAGATAGTATATAAAAGGAATCCAAATTGTTGTCTTATTTTAAATAATTCTTTTTCACATATTATGAAGTTGAAGCACCCTTCATTACAATTCCAATGCAATTTATGGTTTTAAAATGGGTTCATTTGTGAGCATGCTAGAGCTCCCTAAAAATTGTTGAACTTTCTAATGAAACTGATTGAAAAATTTGTAAGCATGTTGTACCCGACTGTACATCTAATTCATGCTAATATCTATTTTTGAGGCTAGCATCTACTTGTGTTCAAAGGATCGGTACTGTTAAGGGTTAAACTCAGACACTTTCTGTACTGCTGAAAGAGCATCGTTGCAAATGTCTCGAGCATCATGCATGTGTAGATTTAGGAATTCAACATGCTGCAAGATTGGAAACACAGTCTTTCAGATCCCATATGTACAGACTCACTCATTTCTCATGAATTCGAGTGCTTCGCTAGCTTCTGAGTGTATTCAGTTACAGATAATTTAGGTAGCTAGCTAGCAAAAATGCTGAGTGATAATAAGATAGCTATGGTGCATAGCAGGCTTCATCAAGGAGAGCGAGCATTGATGCCAATCTAGGGTTTCTGCACAACAAAGAAGATCAGCCAATTGAAACTTGTTTCAGCTCCAAAACAGAAATGTATTCACACGGCTAGAATGTAGTACCGGGAACCTCCCATGTATTATCCCCCTGTAGAATGTCGCCGGGGGGACATTTGCCTAGGTGAGGTTCTCGGTACTACATGTGTCCCCATTCACACTACAAGCAGAGGCGTCGTTTCTCACTCTAGAGGATGTTGTTTCTTGTAAGTTGCTTTTTACTGTACACGCTTGTCCTGTCCTCCGTGACGAATTGCCCTCACCAAATCTAACCAAAAAATTGGTGAGTGCGAAGTGGCTCCCTTTTACTCACAAAACGAGTGAAAATCGACACTTCTCCTTGAATGTACAATATTGTACATGTACAGTCAGGTAGGAATTGCTTACGAATTCCCACTGCAGGGAATTTTTTTAGAAACTTTGAACGATGCGTGTGTACTCAAAAATGATCCGATTTGGAAACCGCAAAGTGCATTGGAATCACATCGCCGTGTACTACAATACCATTACAAATTTACACATGTATTAGTGAAAGTTATACAACAAGTTAGAAATAATGTATACACTATCTACCATTGAATGCTCTCACCGTTTGCTTCAGTTACAGTGTCCATTTTAGCAAGAAAAAATGAAATGAGTGTTTGAAGTTGTTTTTGAGATACTTGAGGTCATACTTCTTGAATGATTTGTATGATTTCATCTTTTTTCCTTCATAATCTTTTTGATTCCATGGGCTTGTCTCCAATCATCATGATATCTACTACGGTGTATTGGATCACCATCGTCCATCAATGTGAATTGAATATGTCTATCATGCATAAAATAGAAGCCAATCAATAGATTTTCATAAATGAGTTCCAGAAAATAAAATACTGATTGTTTAGTCGGAGGAATGATGACAAATGGACTTTTATCAAAACCCATGAAAGCCCCTATGCCATTACAAAAAAAGAAATTACAAAAGAGACTGATGAAATGATATAAATCATCCAAGATGTATGAGCTCAAGTATCTCAATATCAACTTCAAACACTCATTTCGTTTTTTCTTGCTAAAATGGACACTGTAACTGAAACAAACGGTGAGAGCACTCAATGGTAGATAGTCTATACATTATTTTTAAATTTTTGTATAACTTTCACTAATACATATGTAAATTTGTAATGGTATTGTAGTACACGGCGATGTGATTCCAATGCACTTCGCGGTTTTCAAATCAGATCATTTTTGAGTACACATGCATTGTTCAAAGTTTGTAAAAAGAATTCCCTGCAGTGGGAATTCGTAAGCAATTCCTACCTGACTGTACAGTAGTGTCAAATGTAGTCCCATTCCTAAGCCTAAGTTATCTGCTCTATCTGCTCTATATTGCTGGATGGCAAGCCCAAGGGTTTTCAGGCCTTGCAAACCCCAGGAGTTCAGATATACAGTACTCTTTAACCGTACAGCCGCACAGATCAAAAAATGGTCTTTGGATGATTTGAATTAGTTGCTAGATGAAGAAAGAATGTTGAATTCCACCCATTTTTTTGTGTGAAGGGTTTTCATTGGTCATGCCATCTCTTCAAATTAAATTCAAGTAATTCAAGTCATTTTGGGATTTTACAAGGGGTCCCAACTACAAAAAGAGTAATAAAATGGTTCACCACGTAGTGTATTTTGGATTTTTATGCTTTTTCTTGCTTAAACTAAATTTAGGCCATGAAAAAGAGTTCTATTGCATTTCAGCTTAACTAACAAAATGAAGCTTACATAGTCTAATAACTACTCCACTTTGAATTTTTGAAAAAATTCGATAATTGAGTATTTTATTAGAGTTATAAGTTTGGTGGGAATTACCATAGTGTAGTGATTTTCTAAATGTAGAAACATGGATGATTTTCATCTACTGTAATGTTCTTCATTGCAAATTACCTCTTTGTTCAGAAAATAAAAAAAATTGAGCATATTTTGTAATTGATAGGAATTTTCTTTATAATCACTTCAAAAAATCATAGTAATTCCAAATTTTCAACAAATTTTATGAAAAATTCATGATTTGTAGTAGACACGTGGTTCCATCCACTAAAAATATAAAGTTGAATTTTTATCTTATTGATAGTGGCAAATTGAGTGTAACAGGTACAGCATGATTCCATGGTCATAGGCCTAGGCATTTAGGGGTTAAACTGTAGGATAGCCAACGACTTCTGTGTGGAAAAGGAGTCGCATTTGAAGCAATTTTTTGACGTTTTATAGAATACTTGGGTAATGGCTTGATATGGGTACCTATTCACTATGTATGATTTATGTCTAACTCATTTTTGTGTGCTAGAAATTCCGTCTTTAACACCATATATATATATATACAGCTGTAGCCATGGCGCCTATTACACCATTTATTTATTTTTTAGTTTTCCAATGTTTTTTTTCTTACCGAAAGGATCTTTCTCAAAATCACACTATTTTTAGAGGGGTACTATATCAAGCCATCACCCACTTACAATTAATTGTAGATAAATGGTTGCATTAAGGTAGGAAAACCAAAATCGGTTAATGCCCTCAAGGCGTGCACTAGAGTTGCAGTAAATTTCCGCCATTAAGTTATTTTATAGACCCTATTTTATTTATAAACTAGACCATTCATCAAAATCTTGGAATTTTAGCATAAATTGAACTTAATCGGACATAACTAAATGAAAACAATACATGAATGTAACTTTCAAAGAATAATGACTGTGCTTGGAGCCTAAAATGTTCAATGATAGGTTTAAGTGAGAAATGCATGTTGTGAGAGGAAGCATGCAGCACTACCAGCCTGCCCTAGCCTAATGAATCTCATTGGTCACCTAATTCATCATAAGGAGACTTTCCTATGAAGCCAAATAATTAAACCTTCATTTATGGTTCATTCCTAGCGATTGGCTAACTTCGACGATTTTTAGTCAATTGAGGTGATTCTCATTCAATCCAAGGATTTTCATTAGAACTCACGTAAATTCTTTGTTCTTTTAAATATTTGAGACCCTAATTTATTAATAAAAATCGAATATGACCTATATTTTTACCTGCCCTACTTTAAATATAATACCGTATAGGCCATTTCATCTAGGCTATGATATTTCTAAAATTTGTATAAGTTTTTGCTCCAATGAATTAAATGTACCCTATATTTTTTCTCATGTGGTTTAATAAAATTTTGACAAGGACCTCCCCGGGACCGAAAATGGAGAATTTTTGCATGGCCAAGATTACTAAAAATTTACTACAAATTACTAATTTTTTTTGAATTTTTAGTAGCCTTGTGTGCGGTTTTCTGTGATATCAGTTAATTATTTTAGGTGTTTTCATGTGTAGAAAAGGAAGAGTCTAGTATACAAGAAGGGGGTTTGACAAACTTCCCACTTTGAGAAATTGTAAATAACTATTTACAAGGAATAAAAATACAAAACAACTTGCATTCTTCATCATTTCTTCTTCTTCATCTCAAAAAAATTTCACATAATTTCTAACTCCATTCCTTCTGGTCAAATCACCTTATTTTCACCGTTTTTGGTTTTCCTATCTTATCATGTCAAAGCCTTTTTGGATGATCATAGTCCCCACCTACCCACAGTTTTGCATTTTTAGGGAGACCTCTTTGCTGTAGGAAATACAAGATTTATCGGTAAGGTAGAGGTACCTAAAACCACCACGAACCTTAAACCACCAACTTCTACACCATTCCTTCATTTTAGGGAGAAAATGTAAGTTGTTAGTACATGACTTGACTTTTGAGCAATTCATGCATAAGTCATGCAATGAAAGTCTACATTTTCTTCCCAAAATGAAAGAGGGATGTAGAAGTTGGTGGTTTTAGGTGTTGTGGTGGTAATAGGTTATTCAACCTTAGTTTATGTTTTAACTTGCAAATTTCTTTTTTTAAGTTTATATATCTACGGTGGTAATAGGTTGGCAGGTCTATAATAACCCTAAGCGTGCAAGGAGCCCCGCGGGTCATGTTTAGTAGTTTTTCAGTCAAATGTTGGTTTTCACCTAATTCCTAATTTCAAATGAAAATGGTTCCATGTAAGAAAGTGTGGGGGCTATCTTCTACTTTCTAGTTCAATTTACCGTTCTTTAAAATTGTGTTTTTAACAGCACTTTAAAGCTCAAAACCCTAAAATTCCAATATACACTGCAAAAAAAAAATTATACCGAATTCCCTTTCATATAAGCTCAAGAAGCATGCCACTTACACCTTGATGTTCATCACTATTATTTACATTTTCCCTAAAATAATCATACTATTTAAAGCATTTCGTAATTACTATGATCTTCGAAAGAAAAAAATTTGAAAAATCTTATAAATTTCATTAATTTTTTATTGAAACAATTATGTAAAAATCAGAGTAAATTGGTTTAACAATAACTTATATGAGAAAAATACCAGAAAAATATATTATATTTGAAATGTCTGACCAGATAATTGTAGAGTAGACGCTTATGGGTTGAGTCCTTTTTTTACACTATAATTGGAAAAGATCCAAGATCTATTTAACTTTGAACTGAAGTCAACAAGGTAGACATACAAAAAACTGTGAGCACTCCACAAACCAGAATGTAGACTTATACTCTCAGCTTATACTAGAACGAAGGCGTCCTTCACTCATTTTTGGGAATGTCTCACCGTTGTGACAATTCTAGATGCAAGTTGTGATTATGTTTTGAAAATTCTAAGTGATCTAATCTTAGAATTGGTAGAGACCATTGCATGGATAGATAGGCACGGTTCATGGGCAGAATGGCCCTATTAGTATTGGATGATTCCTTGCACAAAATTGTCTATCACAATAAGTCTTGGTTAAATTGAATAAATTATGAAACAATTTTTAAGGTTGACAAAAATTTCACTTTGAAAAATTGTGTTTCTTTTGTTCCAGTTTGATTGCAGCAAATGAACAAAGAAATAGTGTTGGTTTACAGCAATCGAACTAGAACAAAGGGAGTATAAAATTATCTATTAGGAACAAAACTATAGAATCAGATCACCGTCCTCTTCATGATTTTCCCTTCTCACTCTATAAAAAACAAGCCCTTGCACCACTATTAGCAAAGGCTTTGCTTCTCACTTAGAACAATGTTAGAGATCATTGTACACACTTGTTCTACGTGATGAATCGCACTCACCAAATCTTGAGCACCTGGGTACGTACGTAGTGAATACGGAGTGGCGCCGTTTGACTCACCTACCAAATGAAAAGCGACGCCTTCTCCTTGTAGTGCACGAACTCTCATTTCTAACATGCAAAACTTCTCATTTTTTCAGTTTATTGTGTTTCCACCTTAGAGTTGCTTCAGTTGGAAGAATATTTACCCCAAACAAGTTTGCCAAGGCAAATGAAACATGATACACTAGTAGAAGACCTGTTGTTTTTCATTCCCCATTTCGTGAGAACAGTGAACGGTGGCGGAATATTATGCCTATATTTATGTCTTCTTGTAACCAAAACCACTCACCGTCACTGACGGAACCCATGTGCCTGATGCAATTTCATTCCTTTTTCATTTACAGTAAGTGAAAGACAACACATTTCCTAATAGTGATGATACAGTAAATTATCAGGAGCTTCAATGCCAATTAGATCATGAGCAAGGACATGATGGAACTTAGTTTCTCCTGGTTCGGTTTTAATCCGTCAGGAGCTGAATGATACTGTAGCTTGGCAGAAGTCCCTTTTAATTTGTCTGTTCTTCGGGATGCGGTGCTGTATTGGCTCTGTCGACTACCTGACAATTTACGCTCTTTCTTTCAGAAAGTCTACTGTCTTCTTATTGAACACTCATTTCACACTGCTCACTTTAGAATGGTTCAAAACATACATTTTTACACAATATTAACTATGTTAAAAGAGAGATTTAATTTTGTAAGTAGTGTACTATCCTAATACAATATATATTATCTTATATTATGTATCATCTACACATTTATATTACTGTAATAATAAAAATAGAAATTTAAACTTCAAATATTTACAACAAATATAAAGAAAACTGGGACAGAGCCTCAGTTGTAGTTATATTGTTTTTGTTTTGTGCATTGCAAAATGCCTTTATATGAAGAAAAATAAAAATTAAGAACTCTGCAAAGAATCCCCCCAAAAATAACAAATATGAAACATGAACTTGCAACAACAAGGCCCAGGGAGTGCATTCTTCAAGTATTCTAATTACACACGTGCGTGCGCAACAAGGGTATTATTTAGAACAAGCATGTACAAAATGTACGTATAGGAGACATATTTTAATCGAACAGAAAGTAGATATACATGGGGCTTGGAGTTAAATTCCTCATTTTTAGCCCATTTGTGCAGTCAGGTAGGAATTGCTTACGAATTCCCACTGCAGGGAATTCTTTTTACAAACTTTGAACACTCCGTGTGTACTCAAAAATGATCCGATTTGGAAACCGCGAAGTGCATTGGAATCACATCGCCGTGTACTACAATACCATTACAAATTTACACATGTATTAGTGAAAGTTATACAAAAATTTAAAAATAATGTATAGACTATCTACCATTGAGTGCTCTCACCGTTTGTTTCAGTTACAGTGTCCATTTTAGCAAGAAAAAACGAAATGAGTGTTTGAAGTTGATATTGAGATACTTGAGCTCATACATCTTGGATGATTTATATCATTTCATCAGTCTCTTTTGTAATTTCTTTTTTTGTAATGGCATAGGGGCTTTCATGGGTTTTGATAAAAGTCCATTTGTCATCATTCCTCCGACTAAACAATCAGTATTTTATTTTCTGGAACTCATTTATGAAAATCTATTGATTGGCTTCTATTTTATGCATGATAGACATATTCAATTCACATTGATGGACGATGGTGATCCAATACACCGTAGTAGATATCATGATGATTGGAGACAAGCCCATGGAATCAAAAAGATTATGAAGGAAAAAAGATGAAATCATACAAATCATTCAAGAAGTATGACCTCAAGTATCTCAAAAACAACTTCAAACACTCATTTCATTTTTTCTTGCTAAAATGGACACTGTAACTGAAGCAAACGGTGAGAGCACTCAATGGTAGATAGTGCATATATTATTTCTAACTTGTTGTATAAATTTCACTAATACATATGTAAATTTGTAATGATATTGTAGTACACGGCGATGTGATTCCAATGCACTTTGCAGTTTCCAAATCGGATCATTTTTGAGTACACACGGAGTGTTCAAAGTTTGTAAAAAAAATTCCCTGCAGTGGGAATTCGTAAGCAATTCTTACCTGACTGTACATAATTATGGAAATGTATTTTGAGGTTGTGACATTTGTACATATATTCCTTGATTTTAGCCAAAAAAGTAATATACATACAACGGTGTTTTAATTAGGGAGATGCACGCACGTGATTCCTGGCTTTATTGAATTGAGTGCACTCCATGAGCAACATGGTGGAAAAATGGTGACCTTGCACTTAGCCCTTTAGTGCCAAGGGTAGTTTTTGCAGAAACCAAGGTTGTACACAACATGTCACGTCGTGACATCAGAATGCTTGTCATAACGTGGTTTGAATCCTGTGTCCGTCAGGATAGAATATTCAAACATATATTCAAAAACAAGGGTAAAAAAGTTACCACAATGAAGAGACTGAATGAAAAAGAGTCTTGATATGAATGAACGGACCTTGTCAAGTGAATGGTCTGGCCCTCGAACTGGCCGTCCCAAGAGACCAACTAGCCGTCGTCAAGGAACGGATAGGCTGTCAAGTGGACGGACTAGTCATCTCCAAGGGATGGTCACGCCAAGAGATTGGTTGTCTTAGTTTTAACTGTATAAAAACAATGGAAAAAACTAAGACTGGGGAAACTCATCTTGAAACTGTGGTAATACACCCTACCTCCACTTGTAACTGCTGTAAATCATTGCTCAAGTTTTAGGAATTTTCTAAAATTTCAAAATGAAATGAAAACTGGACTTCATAAGTTATGTTTTTTTTTACTTGAATCAAATGTAATAGGGATCACCTTCATAGCCAAAATTGTGTTCAATTGTATACAATCAAATTTTTCTTAATACACTACTAACACGGTGCTGATAATTTTGAATTTAATAAGCCATCAAAATTCACATGTGGACTTAATATTTTGATAAGTACAAGATGCATATTGATTGTTTCATCAATAGTATACTGCATCCTTAAAACATTGGAAGAAAAAATTCTAATGTATGAGTGTTGTGGATGAACAAAGAATGAAATCAACTATATTTTGGTTGTTGAACAATGGTATTTTGGGGTTAACTTAGAGTATCCGCATCTTATCATTGGATGAGAACTTGTATTGCATGTTGCATATTCAACGAAAGTGATAGAGCCATAGAGTATGAGCACAATATGGTGATAGCGGAATATATATATGCCCCTCTATAACTAACAAAAGGAGATCCTTTGAAATTCCCCTATAAGAAGAGGGAAAATTCATGCAAATTCCCACGTAGGAATGGAGCGTGAAATGGATCTCAAATTTTCCCACCAATTTGTTTACATGGGATTGAATTCTCCTTGATTCTAGGTACCTTGAGCATTCCCATATCATTCATTTGTTCTTAGTAAATCCCTTATGCATCAAAAGTCCCTCATACACTATGAGGGAACTATCTATTTTTTCCCAAATGGCCACATTCCCTCACAAGTGTAATTGGAAGAGGGAAATCACAAGGAAAACCAAACTATTTCCCATACGGGACACCCACATAATCTCCTTGTGCAATTCAAAAAGGGGTTAGATATCCTAGATTAATCGACAATAATAATCATTCATGTGTAGTGATTGTGATTGGTTCACGAACTACATGGAGCTTGAACACATAACGGTTATGTCAAAAGTGTGGAGACAATAGTTTGTGACACCAAAGTTTGAATGTGATGATAGTGGTGGAGGGGTGACTTGAAGGAGAAGAGTGTGGACGCTCTTACGTCATGATGGAGTGAACTTATGCCATGAATGATGAAGTGTGCTTACTATTCAAAGAACAGAGACAATAACCAATTGAAAGTGGTACCAAAGTTACAGTAACTTAACTGAATGCTTGTGTCACGCGGAAAGTGCTCAAGTTCCATGCAGTGCTGTGGTTGTCAGTGATCATTTGGAGCCAGAATTGCTGACCCCTAATGAAGTGATTCTGTGGTCTTCTTTTTGGTTTGTTGTATTCATCAGATTTTGATTCTTGATGATTTCAAATTTCAAATGTATGTGCACTACGAGCAAACCCGTTGCTTTTCACTGAATGAAATCGAGGAAACCCTTGTCCTATGTGACCAAAAGCACTCACCAACTCTGGAATGGCTCAAAACTAGCAGTGAGAAGCGATCAATTTCCCTGTAGTGGTGGTCTTGGACTTCATCACCATAACATTCAGTAGCTAGTGATACTTCTCCCTTTGTCTCCAAAGAGAATGTATAGCATATAATTCCTCATGTTCCATCAGTAGCTACCTATTTTTTTCCAGACATGTGAAAATTTAGTGACTAGCATGTGTGCATGGCCCAATTCATCTTATGATCCACTCAAAACCCTTATCAAATTTGTTGCCTTTTATGCAAAATTTGAAATTACAGGGTTTTCTACATCCTTTCAAAGACACAAGGGTCAAGACACAAGGGTCACGTTGTTGCTTGAAAACTCGCTACAAAAGCTTGAATGTTGCAAATGCACACATGAAAGCTTGCACTTTCACACGCTCTAATGTCAAAACTATGAATATAAAATAGAACAATCTAAACAGTGGTCTGTGACTAATTGGATCAAAACCTTCAATAGAAATCACTTTACTCCTTGCTTCATTGTCAAATTTATTGACCATTTTGGATAATCAATCCTTTAGCTATTATAAGTGGTTTTGGGATGGAAATTATTTTGCTCTATACATTTGTTTGTGTCAACCTAGGACCTATTGTATTAAATTCCATAACTCCATCTTCCACACATCATGATTTTTTTATTTTATTTTTAGCAATTTTATTTTATTTTAAAATAAATTTTTTGTGTATTTTTCGACCTTACATTGTTGCTTCTTCATATGGAGCAATGTTGGTCCACTTTAATTTACCATGTTTTCACCTCATGGTCATGCATCTTGGTCCAAACTACTACACTGAATCATGGCATATTTAGTGTTGCGGGACACTATTTCTAAACCCAAAAACTACTAAATTTAGGGTGATATAGTGTCCTCGTAAGAAAAAAGAATGAATGTAATGTTCCAAATAATGACATATGGCAACTTTACAATAAATACGACATGCTACCTCATGTCACTCTCATTACTTGAAAAGAACATGGCACTCTCAATGAAAACGGGAATGACAAGTGGCAAACTCCTATATAGTGTCAACAGACAGTATTTCTCTTCATCTGTGAACGAATTGTAATAAAAGACATCAATTATCCCCGGATACTAAATACGCCATTTAGTGTAGTGAGATCTAAGAGCTGTTTCTTTTAATCATTTTATGAAGTTTGACCATGAGAATAATCCATTTTTCTTGGTCACGGCTCCTGGTCCATACTGAGTAAAAACTGGCCCTAACATTATTACACAGTATATGCAACACTTTATATTATAACTTATCTGTCTAAGGCCTCTTAATGCCAAGTTGCCACACAGCATTGGAGTACCAGACACTCACGGCTGACACAAAATTACTAGATATCATACAGCAGCCTGGTTATTAACTTAGGGTGACCGACGGAGGGAGGGAAACAACTATTAAGTAAGGCTGCATGATCTGCCAAGTGACAAATTAACTCCGTGAGTCCGTCTTGATACATCAGTCAATGCAAGTCTGTCAATGAAGACACGGAACCCTTCTTCCGTCCAGTCAAATGTGAATCATCCAAATTTCAGACAGACCATCCGTCAGACAGTCGATGCTCACTGCGAAGTTTAATTTTCTGTCCACCGGACTACCGGCCGCGTACACAAAATCTTTGGCTCATGCATGTCTCTAGGGATTTTTTTTTTAATTTTCTATTTTTCTATTTTTTTTTTTTGACACACACGAATTGCATTTTTTTGCAACCCGCGGTAAGTTCTCCAATCAAGTAGTAAGACGATTTCACAGCCAGGAATCGAACCGTCAACCTCTTGGGTACCTTACCACCATCACTTTGGTAGTTTAGGGTCATCTCGGACCAGTCTCTAGGGTTTTAACTCCTTGATGAGCTAAAGCACTGCCACTTTATTTGTTTATTATAAATATAAATATTATTATTATTATTATTATTATTATTATTATTATATTTGAAAATTATTATATTTGAAAAACTCCACCTGGTCAAATTTTCCGTAAGATGCTCTTTAAAAAGTATCATGTATCATAACATTAAGCCTTTAGTGCCCAGGTAACCGTTAGGTGGTCACTAAATCATTAGAAAATGAAATGCTGTAAAATCTGTAAACCATCTCAATCCGGTGTCCGAAGTTCAAATGTATAACTTGTGATTCTACAAATGATGCAAAAAGAAATTTTAGAATCTGACTTTAATTCACACTTTAAATCAAATTTGAGTTTGCATTATACGGTTTAAAGACACACTATGATCTTCTAATCCAACGGTCTGATCTTATCAAGATTTAACTGACACTTGTTTCATTAAGCTATGCTTACATTTACAGGGTTGGATCTTATTAATAGTATCTCAAATTTCAATAGATAAAGTTTTAAGAAAATATCATCCAAAAACTATGGTTTCTTCAGTACCATCCTAGGCACTAAAGGATTAAGTAAGGTAGGAGCACCCAATTTTGTCAGCATACTCAATTTTGATAATTTCTAAACACAACATTCATTTTAGAACGCAAATCTAAACACATCATAGAGCCTAAGTTATTGTTTGTTGACCAATATGATAAGCTATTTATAGTACACATAGATTTACATTCTAGAATGACTGTTGTGTTTAGAAATTACTGGAATTGGATACACTGTCAGAATTGGGTGCTCCTATCTTAGTATGCAGTGTCTCTACCTTGGCTCTATAATAAATGGTATAGAATATTCCATACCCACACATCAATAGTTAAGTGAACAAGTGGAGGCTCAAGATGATGAGCAGAGTGCATGAAAGAAAGGCAGTGGGCATGAAAACTACTGAATGTTACGATGAGGAGCTCTGAGGCGTTCAATTACCTTAATAAAAGCACTCAATTTGTAACAAACATAAAGAATTTGAAACACTATCATGAATCGATAACAACATTGAATTAGGAATTTTTGCACTGGGCCAAGTGCATTGTCCGATGGCCACGACGGAGCAAAATTTGCACTTTTTTGAAATTTTGCCCCTCTAAAATTTCATATATTCTCATTTTTCAAATAGCAACAACACATTCGTTCATATTGAATTTTTCATGAATAAAAAGAAAAGAATATATAATGTGCAATATTGTTTTAGTACAATTTGATAGAAAGTCAAAACAAAACGCTTCTTTTCATAAAAATGAAGGCATACACTTTAAAATAAATAATATTTGCACTATCCTACTACATCAAAGGGTTCTCCCTTGCCTACATTCTCGATCTAAATTACTGCTCCACTACGACTTGCTCATATGTATAATTATCTTCTTCTCCTGATTGACGATACTTCATTTACTCGAGGTCGTCATATAATGCATCGACTCTAAACATCATACAATGATCTGCCAATGTCAATTGAACAAATATAAGTCAAATTTGGACTTCTTTAACTAAACAATGGCATTTATCAAATCACTTTTATAATTTAACCCCTAAAGGACCGGAGTGTTTTTCCTCCAAAAACACTCCAATGCTGCCATTTTTACTCCCCCATGCAAAAAATCCAAAAGAATGTTATTTTTTACCTTCTAACGGTAAGATCTTGTCCTAAACTATTTGAAAAACATACACAACAAATTTCGTTGATTTTGACTGCACGGATTGCAAGATAATTGCGTTTGATGGAAAAAAACACCCCAAAAAAACACATGCCCGAAAATTTCAGATGCGTTTGACCACAACTACATCAAAAAAACCTCACTACCGAAACTTGTCGCACTTCACTTTCACATTCTATATGATGTTACTTAGTTGTGTACCAATTTTCGTTGCGTTTGGAGATGTCTAGGATGTTGAATAACACCTTGCACTTGTTGGGGGTTTCAAAGTTCAAAAAAGACTATATGTTTTTGGAATTGCAATATTTTCGACTTTCTTTATTTAAAATACAAATCCGAGCGGTGAAACACAAGTACATTCCACCCTCTACAAAATGGCGAAAAAAAATTTGAAAAAAAAATAAATCTCCAAGTTTTAGAAGACATGTAGCACATTTTCTAAGAATTTTGGGGGTTAGGGGGGAAATAAAGGGTGGAGGAAGGGAATTGAGGTGCCAACCCATTCCAACGTTCATGACCGCACTAACTCTCAATGTACACTGCCACGTGGCAGTCCCTCATTGGACGATTTTTATTTTTTATTTTTTATTTTTAAAAATGATTTTATTTTTCAAATTTTTAAATAATATTTTTAATTATGAAATTGAACTTTTAGTTTAAAATAATACTTTTCAATTTAAAATAATAATTTTTATTTTTTTATTTTTTATTTTTTATTTTTTTTTAATTTTTTATTTTTTATTTTTTTATGAGTTTGGGAAACGGGGTGGTCTTCTGCCCCCCACAGTCCACCCCATTTTCCACACACCGCCCATCTTGTTGCCCCCTCCTAAAATTAAACTATTTCTCTACTGCCCCGCTGCCCTTTCTCCCAAAAAAAACACATTTCCCCTCATAACTTTCACATATGGTGTCGGAATTCAAAAAAAAAAGAATCCCCATTTTCGTGGCACATTGGGGAATCTACTATTAAATTTCCTTCAAAATTCGATTAAAAATGTGTTCACCGGAACCTACCCGATTCTCTAAATGTCCTAGTTAGGACACTTGGTCCTTTACGGGTTAAAAACCCCAAGATGAAATTTCAAGGCAAGTAATCCCTAGAAACCATGATGTTCTGTATAGCTTTCATATCGCAGAAATTGGTAGCAAATTTGAATATGCATTGCAAAATATGCTAAATTTAGTTTGTTTTACATATAAATCTCGGAACTCGACATGCAATTTGGGTGCCCTTAACTTCTAGGGGTCCTAACGTGGTCTTTGTCTTTCGAATTGCAGAAATTTACATCTAAATCAAGCATGTGTGGCAAATCCTGCTAAATTTAGAAAATTTTAACTGTAAATCTTGCAACCCAACATGCATTTTGGGTGCCCCTAACATGTAGGGGTCCTAACGTGGTGTTTCTATTTTGAATTGCGGAAATTTACATTCAATTCAAGCACGTATGGTCAAATCTGCTAAATATAGCCACTTTTGACTATAAATCTCGGAACCCAATTCGGGTACTCCTAACCTCTAGGGGCCTAGCATACTCCTTGTTTTCCAAATTGCGGAAATTTACATCAAATTCAAAAACGCATGGCAGAATTTGCTAAATTTAGCAGCTTTTCAATGTAAATATTGAACCCTAACATGAAATTTTGGGTGTTCCTAATCTCTAGGGATCCTAATGTGGTGTTTGTCTTTTGAATTGCGAAATCTACATCAAATTTGAGCATGTATGGCAAAATCTGCTAAATTTAGCAACAATTGACTATAAATCTCGGAACTTAGCATGAAATTTAGGTCCCCTAACCTCTCGGTGCCCTGACATGTTGTTCGTCTTTTGAATTGCGGAAATGTACATCAAATTTGAGCATGTATAGCAGAATCTGCTAAAATTAGCATCTTTTGACTACAAATCTTGGAACCCAACATAAAATTTGGATCCCCTTAACCTCTAGGGGTCCTAACATACTGTTTTTCTTCCAAATTGCGAAAATGTACATCAAATTTGAGCATGTATAGCAAAATCTGCTAAATTTAGCAATTTTTGATTAGAAATCTCGGAACCCAACATGAAATTTAGGTCCCCCTAACCTTTAGGTGCCGTAACATGTTGTTCGTTGTTCGAATTGCGGAAATCTATATCAAATTTAAGCATGTGTGGCAAAATCTACTAAATTTAGCAACATTTGACTATAAATATCAGAACCCAACATGAAATTTGAATGCCTTTAACCTCTAAGGACCTTAGCATACTAATTTTCTTCAAAATTGCGGAAATGTACATCAAATTTCATCACGTGTGGTATATTATGCTATATTTAGCAATTTCAAAAGAAATCTTTGACATTCAACATGAAATTTGAATGCCCCTAACCTCTAGGGGCCCTAACCTGGAATTTTTTTTTGAATTATAGAAATTTATGAGTTTGTTAAACTAAAGGCCCGTTCGCACTTGGCCTTTGCAAAGACCGTGGATAAAAATTTAACACCCCCACAATTTTGGAGAAAATACCTTCTTTGTAGGAAAGGTGTCATCAATGAGGTTTGGAAAGGTGTTGGCAATAGTAGGGGGATTACATAATGGCCCCTCAAGTGCCACATTAGCTAAGACCATTCTTTAGTGTTCAAAACTAGGGAATATTTCCTATTTTGGTGCTCCCTTAACAATTGCCTACTATTGCTCAAATATTTTTTGTCCTCCTAAATGTTAGCTAATACCCATTCTTAAAAGTGTGCCATGTGTACATCCATGTAGGATTGGTAATTACTAAAGAATGTAGGTGGGAACACACACTTTTCTAAGGATGTAAGACCACCTCTAAGGCCAGGTGCAAACATACCTTAAATATACTAAATTTATTAGCTAGTGCTAATATGTTCGATCCAAATTCAATGTTCAACATGCGATCACACATAACTACGTGTAATTAAAAATAAGATAAATTTTTTTGAGGTGAAAACAAGAAATGAATGAGGCGTTTTCGAAAATAAACGAATTTTTGATAATAATGCTTACCAAAACTTGTTATACGTCACGATGTTCGCTCCTATCAAACACGCCTACAAAGAATAAGAGAAAACAAGGTTAAAGTCATCATATATATGCATTTTTAAAAAAATTGGTGAAAAAAATATCATCTATACATCTTAGAACACCTATATATTGAGCTTTACAACCTAACTAGTGTCATTTGCAAAAAATGAAGTAGTGAGAGCATGACCTATGAGAGGTAATTTGTGAAATAAGTGGAATATGTGATGGTGTAGGTATTATATACTAGGAATACCTAGAAGTGGCTTTTGAAAAAGCCACTTTATAGTTGGATGCGCCCTCCCAAAGGACGTATCTGTCAACCCCGCGGAGCTCCGCGGGGTTGACAGGGCGGGCCAAGGCTGTGGCCCTTGGCCAGCCAAAGCCAAGGCCCTGACCTTTGGCCAACCAGGGCGAGACCGTGGCCCTGGCCTACCAAGGCCCATGGCCAGGGTCTTTGCTGGTTTTTATTTTTTATTTTATTTTTTATTTTAAATATTGTATTATATATTATTATTTTGTTTTTATATAAATTTCTATTTTTAAAATAACATAATTTATTTATCGTTTTTGAAATGATTTTTTAGTTTTTTTTTGTTCTTTTTAGTTTTTAGTTTTTTAAGTGTTTTTTCTTTTATTTTTATTTTTTGGGGGTCTTATTTTTGTATTTTTCCTTCTCTTTTCCATATTTATTTTCTTGGCGTTTCTTTTTTAATGTAAAATAGTATGTTTTTCCTAGGTCTTTTATGAAATTTCAATTTTTACCAAATGAATAATTTAAATTCACATTTCTCTCTTCTCTTTTCTTCTAATTTTCTTTTCTTTCTTTGCTCCAAACAATTGTTCCTTTTCTAATCGATTTCGGCATCCTATGTGTTTAGTTTTATTATTTACCAACATGGAAATAAATATAGTATTAGAATGTACATAACATAATACTATAGTGTAGAGGAGTACGCTTTTGAAAATTAAATACAAAACTTATCTTCATTTGGATCCTTTCTTCTAAGTTATGAGGAAATGCCATGTGTATTCCATGAATTTTGAGACTACCGTGTCAGTACCACGTATATTGATTTTTTCGTTCTATTTAGGGTGCTAGAGTTTGGACAAGGCAAACGGATTGCGAAGATGAAGGTTGTGTAAAATCGGCCCATGAGTGGACGGGGAAGGCGGGACGAGCGGTCATCTTGTAGAGCAAGGGGCACAAATTGCATGGAAGCATTGTGGGAGCTATCTTGTGAGGGACACGGATGGGTTGTCAAAGATGCAGCTATTTTCTCATAGAAAAATGTACCAGTAAAAACAAGAAGTCGGCTTGGACAAGAGAACAACGTGCGAGTGCATGGTGAGCTCATGAAGGCAAATATCAAAGTTGCAACGGAAGCAAAAGCGCATTTGGTGGAGTGTATTGGACTACTATTGGAAGAAATAGACAATAAACGTTTGTAGAATGACTTGGATGCATATTAATAGGTTTAGTACATCATATGAGACACATGGTACTATGAGTTGTATATAGTATAGCGCAACGTGCAATATGGTAGAAAATGCAAACAACTTTGTATCTATTTTTGACTACCCCCTTAATACATTTTTTTGTCGTAAATGAAGTACCAGTGTCACATTTAATCCATGTGTGACCAAAATTTTGCACGATTTGAGTAATTCAAAACCTCCAAAATTCCCACTTTAACAATTTGTCAATTCCTGATCCTAAAACCCACAAGTACCAAAATTATACCCTCTTGCAACTTCAAAAATGGTTCATTTTTGTTCGATGGGCAACAAGTGCATTGTCATACCCCCAAGTGCAAAAATTCCTAATTCAGTGTTTAACACTTCAAAAACCATACCCACATAGAAAGTTCGTACTTGTTGATAGTTTAATTATTTTGCAGCCACCTACATTATTTTGTGGTTTACAACCACTGCCTATTTGACACACATCAAAATAGATTCCGTCAAACTAAGAATAATTAGTCAAGATACAACTTCCTCTATCGGTTTCTTCATCCAATTATGTAATGTAAGGTGTCACCAAAAAAATGGCCTTACTAAGGGAATGAAATTGTTGTCATAAAAGAGCATTTGCTATGGGTAGGCCATAAGCCCATACATAAGCCCATAAATAGGTCACAAGTGGAGTAAATGAAAATAACAATTACATATATTTAGAATCTATTGCTTCTTACGTGCGGAAATAGTTGTCCTAATTTTTGGCATTTTTTCCCTAGTTTTTTTTCCATGTTTTATATTTCAAATGTGAGGCCTATTCACTGCAAAGCAGAACAGATAATGAGAGTGACACAAAAACTACGTGATACTACTAGTTTTCAAGTAAGTCTTAGACATGTTTTTTTAGGCATAAAAAGTGTCAAGTTGAGAAATGCCAAAACCTAGGACAGTTGTTTCCGAACAAAGAAGAGTAAATGTAAAGATGATTGTAATCTACAACAACTGACCCACTATGAACAAAACCTTGAAAGTTCACAACTTATACAAACAACATCCAAATAATACATGATATTAATTATTGTAGTGTACTGGAATCCACTCAAAATGGAAATACAATCCACTGATAGTAAAACTCCATTAAGGTGATTCCATTAAAATGACGACAATATTCAAAAAATGTGTTTTCCCAACTTAGGCAATCGCAGGAGCCATCGACTGGGTAGTAAAAAAAAACTGCAAAATCTTACTAGTGACTATACCTTAAAGCAACCGTTTATTGTTCAAAATATGTCCCTATCTAAGTTTGTTCTATGGTTGATTGTCTTAAAATCACCAAGTTAAGCAATATGGCCTATTTTTGGCAGTGCTAAATTCGAAAAAATATATATGATTGTATTTGAAAAAGGTTTTGATAGGATTGCAAAAACTTGCAACATCTAATTCTCATTTGTCAATTTTATACAAAATTCCAAAGTGGAAAGTCACTTGTGACCCATACATCACATACCAATTTCCTAAGTTCACACTTTATTGATCCGCTCATAAGCTAACCCAAAACCACCAACTGTTTCAACAATGCTTGGTATGCCATTGGTCCACTTAAATAGTGAAATCGGTGGTTTTGAGTCTCAACTGTGGTGGCCCCAAAAAAGCTCTAGTGCTCTACATGTCATAATTGGGGGAGGTGGTGGTTTTAGAACATCCTATCTTATCTACTTCATTGTGACATTTCAGCCAAGATACACACATTTCAGTAAACGGTCCCTTGAAGGTATAGCTACCTTACATACTGCCGTGACAAGAGAAGGTACGAGGCACTGAAATTAAACAGGTGACATCAGGAGCTTAAAGTGGATTCCCTGTGTGTTTCGTGTGTATTCCCTGTGTAATGAAACACGTGCAAGGAATTTGTAAGGAGTCCACAGGAAAAAACAAAGACACACAGGGAATATTAAGACATGCACAACGAAAAACTGAGTGTTCCCTGTGTCTCAGTTTTCCTTTGTTCTTCCCCTTTGCAATTGTGCGACATTTTACAAATTCCCAGTGTATGTAGGGAAAACGTCACAGGGAATTCACTTTAAACTTCCTGTGTAAAAACCACAGGAATAGGCCCTTGCCTGCCGAATTGGGCGAACCAACCCCCACACTGCGACCAGAGATAAAAAACAAACCCAAAAGCTTGTCCCTATTTTTGAACATGGTGGGTAGTCCTATACTAACTTGGGGTCGCAGACTCCAAATATAGAATTAAAATTTCCAAACAATTAAAGCACCAAGACCCCCAAAAATGAGAAACCCAGAAGAACGACTGGTCCTAGTGTGGGGGTTGGTTCGCCCTCCCCCTGCCTGCCTGCCGTGGGTGACGTGGGTGCTTGTATCAGTTGAAATCGGTCACAGCTAGCACCGTAGAGCTCATGATCAGAGTGGTCGTCGTATGCGCATGGCAGGGCTTCCTCACATTCGTGCTGAAGACCTGCGTCTCCCTGGGCAGATTCTCCCCGCGTTTCTTCGTCGTTTCTTCCTGTCTGTCTCGAAACGTGTCATTATGGTTCTCAGGAGTTGGTCGACATTCAAGTAAGTGCAGCCTGAATATTCGTTCCCGTGGCCGCGAGAACGTGGACCGACGATGCATCACTCACTCACTCCCGACCAGCTTGAAAGCTACCACGCATATATGCTGCAATCGGTTACTTACTGAGGCTCAGCTCCGGAATAATCGTAACAGTAGAGCTTCTCACTCACTGCACTTTTTTGGGAACTGGATATATACGGTACTAACTTCTAAGAAAGCAAACAAGGGTCCTAGCTACGTACCGGCTGCATTGATCTCGTCCTCCGAAACCGTTGCGTAGATTATATTGTCCGAGACCCTTACTGTCGGTAGGTACCAGTGCCTCGAGCTACGCTCCGTTTTGACTGCATGACGAACTAGTGCGACCGATCGAGGTATTCGTTTCGACGTGATGTGAGTCGTCAGTTCCTTTTGTTGTGGCATTGAATGCATAACACAGTTACGGTGTTACGAGTGTAAGGCTTATGTATACTACTCATTGCAATGCAGTCAATACATGTGCATAAAGTGAACGTGAACGACGGCAGAAGATCGAGGGAGGTATTTACATTGATAGGTTGCTGGCTGGCTTGATTAATGTATATTTATATAATTATATTAATGGTGCAGCAGGAGATCGATGATTGAGATTGAGCTTCGTATCTAGGGCTGGAGTTATACCGAGACATGAGTAGTAGTAGTAGACTTAGTAAGTGGTGGTGAGCACAATGCCCTTGGGGAAGCTGCTCAGAACACTTCTACTTGTCTGGGCAATCATGGTTGGCCTCCATCATCGCCATGTCTCCGCCACACCGTCGGAAGGTTTGCTTCCTCTTCTCACGTGTTATGTACCAAGAATAGTAATATTCTGCAGGCAGCTGGCATTTGAATAGTTTGCAGTCACCCTAGCTGTTTGATTTTATATTCTCATGTTAGTATCGCCATCTGGAATAACAAGTGAATATCTGCAAGCAAGTGGGATGAATTTCAAGAACAGGTTGCTGTATATATGTCACCCTGATTTGATATTACAGGAGAATATACTGTATATTATAATCATCTCTGCAAATGATAATGATGATGATCTTGATGATGATGATGATGATAATGTTGTAGTAGTCTGGCAATTGAATGGGTCCGTGCTCCAATGCCGCAGCTGCTGTGTTGGCGCAACTCAAGGACATGTGGGAGGCAGAACCCAGTGTGGTCAAGCTCTGGGTGGACGCCGTGGACGCGTGCTACGCCCCGTGGCCTGGTGTCGGATGCGCATTCAGTGACAACCCCACCGTTCAATCCCCCTGTTTTGTGCTCGACGCAAACTGCACCGTCGTTACTCTGTAAGTGTTGAATATATGTACTCCAACGGCCTGGTCCGAATTGTTGTATTGTACATCCATTCTCCTCTAAAAATTAAGCTGTCAAGCAGTTAACCTAATATTAGGGGTTGTTACACCTCGGAGAATGGGAGAATGGAGAATGGAGAATGAGGAAAAAGAGGAGCCATTAGAATAGCTTCTCCATGGAGAAAGTGTGACACCCTTTTTGTGGTTTGTGGAGATTGAGAATGGAGAATAGAGGTTGTTAATTGGTTACTCATCCTCCAAGCATGGGCCATTTTTCATTCTCCATTCTTCACCCGTAGAGGAGAAGAATAGAATTCTCCAATCTTTAAAGAATATGCCCTCCGCCATTCAAGAAGAGCGTGCCACGTCCCCATTCTCTGAAGATTGAGAATGGGAAGAAAGAGGTGTGACACCCCTATTATTCACGAGTTCTTTGGGCGAATTTCAGTGTGCTGAAGAAATCTTAGGACTTTTGATTGCTCTCATAGGGTTTTAGCTGCCCTACTGAAAACCTTCGAACTCTCAAATCTAGAGCTTGTGTAGATCTGAGGTTTCAGATGATTGTCTCAAACGGCTCCCGTTCCAGACGGACGTGTTAAATTGTTCCAGTTCCTAGTCGAAAGTCCTTTAATTAGCTTAAATATGTTTTTTTGACAGTACTAGCAAAGGTGTCACTTATCAGTCGGGAGAATCTAGAAGTGTCACAGTTCACTAAATATGCTTGTCCTACGTGACGAATCTCACTCACCAAGTCTTGAGCGCCTGACGACTTCTCCTTGTAGTTCTCCTTGTAGTGTGAACTGCTCCGGTTCCAAACAGGCGGCCGTCTCAAACCAATCCAGTTCTTAGTTGCGCAAATTCTGGGAAATTACACCAGGCAAATGAATTATACATGTTGCAAATAGGGGGTGTCACACCTCTTTCTTCCTATTCTCAAAGAATGGAGAATGTGGACGTGGCACGCTCTCCTTGAATGGTGGAGGGCTCAGTCTCGAAGATTCTCCATTCTCCATTCTTCTCCTCCATGGGTGAAGAATAGTTCTCGAAGAATGAAGAATGGAGAATGGCCCATGCTTGTAGGATCAGTAACCAACTAACAACCTTTATTCTCCATTCTCAATCTTCACAAATCACAAAAGGGGTGTCACACCTTCTCCATGGAGAAGCTATCCTATTGGCTCCTCTTTTTCCTCATTCTCCATTCTCCATTCTCCCATTCTCCATTATCCGAGGTGGTGTGACAACCCCTAATATAATCATAGTTGTTCAAAATCATCTGACTCTGGCTTGGCAATGTGCACAGGAAAATCCCCAACGGCAACCTCACGGGCGAGATCCCTCTCATTCTTGCCGGTCTCTCCAGCCTTCAGCACTTGTAAGATCCTGCTCCTTCTCCTGTGACCGAATTGCTGCTTTCACAACTGATACGATGTAATTCCAGCTTGGCTAGTTTGTAACCTTTGTACCCTAGAGGACCCAGGCAGAGGAGATAACGGAGTTACTTAAATCATTGCTATGACATTTCCCGAGGTACAAAGTCGTCCCCTATTTTGAACTTGTTGAAGCCCAAAATTTCACAGGCTGGCGGGCTACCTCAGGTGATATGGGACTGCAGACCCCAATTTTGAATTCACAATTTTCAAAAATGACTTACGGAAACCCAAATGGAAAAAAAAAAAAAAAAAAAACACCCTAACATATGATCTGGGATTTCTTACTTCCTTTTTTAGTACACTGCATGAGAAGATTCCAATTGCAACTTTAAGATGTTTTTCTAAGACCCTTGTAAACCACAAACCATATAGAGCAACCATGAGTCTCTTTCAGGATCTAATTAAAACTTTATGAAAGAGTTATTTGTAAAGTCCCTCAAAACCTGAGTTTTTGACGTGTAATTTGGAAAGGACAGGATCGGCATGATCTCAATGTAGACCCAAAATAGAACACTGGATAGTTTGAATTTTTATTCATAAAAATTTGGAGGGAGGGAGAAGAATTGGGTAGTGGGGTGGAACCGTGAGGAGGAGTGGTGTCAGATTGATGACGACCAACTCTGTTACCAAATCTGGTCCATGAAAAAAGGAGGACAAAAGACCGGATGCCTTTACAAATAACTCTATTATCTAGGAGTTGATTTTACTGACTCAGGTTTTTAGAAATACATTAGGGTCCACTATCAATAATTCAGATAGGACTTGACATCGTTGCCTAGTAGCTAGAGAATATATGTCGGGTCTGCATGGCGGGTCCTCCATACGACTCCTGACCCGTGGAAGTTCAATCTTTCCTACTTCAGTCTAGCTGCGCAAACGCACAATTGGTGAGGCGGGATTCATGGCGTGCACTGATGAATCTTGAGGCTGAATTAATACGTTGAGCTGTATTGGAAATTATGCCAGGGATCTGCGAGGGAATTTGTTGAAAGGAAGGGTACCGCCGGAGCTTCTCGACAGCTTTCCACGGCTGTCGTTCCTGGACTTGTCGCTGAATTATTTCACAGGGCCCATCCCGCAACCGCAGAACGCCACCTTCGAGTACGACACATGGAGCAAGAATTGTTTCACGTCGGAGCCGGGCTCGTGCCATCTCGCACCTCTGATGCGGCCGCTCGCCGTCTGCCAGCAACAAACCTCTTTACAGCTTCACCCGTGCGAATCCTGGGCTCGCACGCACCTCCTCCTGATCATCATCATCCTCATCTGCCCCATTCTGGTCCTCGCCATCGTCTCCGCCATAGCCATCCATGGCTGCCGATCCCGAACTATGGCTCCAACCATAGCTCCCTTCTGGCAGCTCCGATCCAGCTCGCTACGAGCCGCACCGGAATTAGTCCGCAGGCTGGACTCCAACACCCAATGTCGACAATTCTCATACCAGGAGCTTGACGCCGCCACGAACAGCTTCCACCGCAGCGCGCTCGTGGGCACGGGCACCACGGGACCCGTGTACCAGGGGAAGCTGGACGACGGCACGCAAGTTGTTGTCAAGCAGCTGAACACGCGCAACAGCGGCGTGCTGATCGACGACGAGTTTTGGCACGAGATTAAAGTGCGCGGCGCCATCCACCACCCGAACGTGGTCCCATTACTGGGGTATTTCAAAGGCTTGATAGGGGGCTGCGACCCGCTCCTGGTCTGCGAGTACATGCCCAACGGCTCCGTGCTCGACGCGATCCTGGGCGACGACACCCCGTTGCGCTGGCCTCGCCGCTACAGCATCGCCCACGGCGCGGCCGTCGGGCTGGAGTATCTCCACGAGCACTGCCGGCCGCCCATCATCCACGGCAACCTCAAGCCCAGCAACATCCTCCTCGACAGAACCCACACGGCGCGCGTCGGCCACTTCGGATCCGTGCGCGTGGCGAAAGTGTCCCAGCGAGCCGTGGTGACGACGCTTGGTTCCGTGGATCCCACTGGGGGACGACTGACCGAGAAGAGCGATGTCTTCAGTTACGGTATGTTGTTGCTGGTTCTTGTGAGCGGACGACGGATGCTGGAAGCCCAGCCTTCAGGAAAACCGCAGCTTCTGACATGGATGCAGCTGCTCGCGAAAGCGGAGCTGGCGGAGCTCGTGGATCCCCGCCTGGAAGGCCATTTTGATAAGCATGAAGTGAGCTTGTGTGCGCAGATTGGACTATTGTGCACTCGCATCCAGCCAGAGCTTCGGCCTTCCATGTCGGAGGTGCGACGCATTCTGGAAGGGACTTTGCCGGTGCCCATCTCCGGCAGCTTGGGCACGCCCGGCTCGCAGTCCGGCTCGCGCTCGCACACCAGCTTCGTCTCCTTGAGCCACTTCTCCGGCAGCTTCTACGGCACCAGTGGCAGCCTCTAAGCTAGCTAGCTCCAACATGAATTCATTGCAACAGAATATACATCGTAGTTCAAAACTTTTACTAGCTCCAAGAATGGAGTGATTTGTGCACCACGATTACGATCCTGGGGCTAGTACATAATTTGAGACAGGATTCTAGGGCTCCGAGTCGCGTGCACAGGACCAGATGTGGAAAGAATTGTACGCGACAGTACCCAGGGCTAATATGCAGTCGATCCATAGTTCTCATCAAAAGTGATGGGATGGCATCGGCAGTCGCAAGTTGGTCAGAGTTGAGAAGAACCAGAGTGTTACCAAGGTAAAAAATACACTTTATAAATTTGATTGCTTTGATGTCAGTTAACAGCATGTCCGCAAGTCTACGAGTTTGTATGTACTATACAGGGTACATGTTGCGGGCGGTTTAGGGTGTAAGAATCTATTGCAAAAAATTCTATAAAAAAATAAGGACACCAAGTACGCTAATTCATCTAGTTGGCAGGCACTTAATTCCCTGGCTAATGCGAAGTCACCGGAATGTTGTAAGTTCATCTGAAGAGCGTAAATCTAAAACGTGAATCCAATGGTTGAATTGCTTGCCTATGCTGCTAGGGTTTTCAAACCTCCCCTGGAGTCTAGTATGATTTCAGTCACATGAACAGTGACTCAAGACAATCAATTTCCAAGCTAAAGAGCTGCGTCTAACTGTCTATTTACACTGCTCGGAAACCGTAAAAGCCTGTGCCAGAAACGTCCTTTCCCTTGAAGACGTGCGGAAACTAGACGATGATCTAGTGCAAGCATCGTACAGTATAACAGAGTCGAATTTAAACTGGGAAGAGATTCTGACAATCAGGCTCTTGAAAGATGGATATGGTGGCGATCTCATTCCGTTGCGGATTCAAGAGGATGATTCTGTTTGCACCCGGCTCAAATGAGTTGTGTCCCATCCCATGAAACGGTTCATCCAGCGCAGAAACGCAACAGCAGCAGCTTGACGTAGCGATGAACATCGCAGCGGAATTAGAGGCTGATTATGTTCTGTGTTCTCTCAAGTCACCGGCCCTAATCTGGAACAAGGACAAAGGTACAAAACGTCAGTAAGCAAATGTTGACATCAACTTGTCTGTATGACTTGCATTGATACATGAAAACCAACCATGGCAATGATTTCATTGCCATAGCAAGTCTAACAGAGGCTGTGTTTTTTCGAGTTTTGAACAACTCTGTATTAACTAGAACACGTTATTAGAGCACACATGATTTTAAAACACTGTTCGAGATCATGCCTTGTATTGAAATTAGGGAACCACGGGTGAGTTTAAGACAAGTGGTGTGCAGACCGACCTTTCAGCGAGCGTTGCAGAGTTTTCATCGAAAAGCTCTTCCATGGGAGCTCCAGTGGCGGTACTGTTTTTGGAGCGTGTACGTCGTAGGAATTTCATGACCATCATCTGCTTTCGGACTGCGGGGGCAAAAGAGCGAGAGGCGCGGCCCGGAGGAACAATATCCACCACCAAGCAAGTTGTGTCGTCTCTCAAACCCTGAATCTTAATTGCTTCCTGCACAGCCAGCCCAGCGCGCAGCGTGTCAAATTCATGCCCTTCAGTAAATTCACTGTATCTGAGACGTCGGAGATCGTGCTCAAGAACCCAAGAGCATGCACTAATTATTGGACTGTACCATGTCTCATCACTCAAGAACATCCATATCTGTATTTTGTGGTTGATCTAAGGGCTTAAAACGAATTCCTTGAGATCGAAGACTAGCAGAGACAGTTCACAACGAGCCTTGAACACTGGACAGGTTGGCATATATTACGTCATAAGGTTGCTAGAAAGGATTCAACATTCAAAACAGAGAGAGCAATCCTCAAACGAATGCACACCTTGACGACATTCTTCGCAGCCACCTCGGGTTGTTTCTCACCACGACACACCTTGGCAGCTCTTTCGGAGGTGAGGGCATCCCAAACTCCATCCGAGGCAATGATCAGTCTGCCTCCTCCAGGAGAGAGCTGGTCACAAACAAATTAGAGTTTCATCATCTCTCACATTGTTAGCCACTACGTGCCTGAAATAATAAAATAATAAAATAATAGAAAGTCCACTTTGGAAGCTCATATTCCATTCTAATAACTTCCAAAGATGCTGTCAAAGCTGACCAGTAGAAGAATGTGAATCTTTCAAACTTGTATGAATCTAACAATTTAATAAGGGACTAAGAGTTCTTTGGAGAAAGAAGAATAACGTTGAACTTTATGCCCAATTTGGTAACAAACTTGCACACTGACGAACATTGTTCAGTCTAGGTATAATTTGATTGCCGTTTTACTGCGTTATTTGAAGCTTTCTATGATTCCAAATGGTTCATAATTTCGACTCCTAAAGAGATGATTTAAGTGATCACTCCTGGCCATTTTGAAGGTTAATTCAAATCAGAATCAACGGCTCAGACGGAATGAAGACTCAGCTATCTCACCTTGATCTGCTTCACATGGGGAACAGGCACAATATATTGACCAGCATCTATGTCTCCGATGGTCCTGGACAAGCAGATACCACCTGGCCACGCCCTCAATGGCCCAATCTGCACCACAGAACAATCAATAAGTCCATTTTATCGATCACCGACAGGTGGCCACCGCAGATTAGATTGACATTGAAAGTTTAGCTTAAGACTTTGAGAAGGCGGTATCAATATTTTTAAATAGATACCTCGCATCCATAAGGATGAAGCCTGGCCACTTGACCTCCCATTGCTACAACGCGGTCCCGCCTGTGCAACATAGATCCCGTCTTATGATTGAGCTCACAATTCTAGAAGATTAGTAAAGAGAATACAGTTTAACCCTGGAAGTCTACACTGTCTACCAAATTTGAAGAATGCACAGACTACAGTACTTACAGTGCCTAAATAATTAAACCCATGGCAAGTCATATTCGTTAAATGGCATATTTCAGTGAGGTTGGTGTACCAACTGCAACCTCATGTATCTATACCAGTCCTAGTTTTCACATCTCTGTGCAATTGGACACCAAAAAATTCACACTTAAAAATAAGCCATTTTTAATGACTAATGGATTCCTCCGTAACATCACACATTTTCAAAATACACTAGAAAGTCAGTTGTAAAGTTCAAGATCCACACTTCACTACTACTTTTAGGAATGCCATAGTAATTTATTCTAATATTGGTTGAAATGGAAAATTTTAGTAAAACTAGCACAATGTCAGTCGCCCAACTGAAACTGCATATGTACAACAATCCTAGATTGTAGAGCTCTGGGCACCTAGTTTTAAAAGCTGTGGGCACTTTAAACGTCAACTTTGGCGCTCTGAAACTGAGAGCCATGTTAATGAATATGACCATTAAGGTAAAGAGAGCGTCCACGTGAGAGTAATCAAAGCAGCATTATTGAATCTCATTAAGGAAAAAGAGAAAGGGAGGTACTCGTACTCTTCGTCATTGGTGTCGAATCTGTGATCAATCGTCAAGGCAGTGACCGTTCCTTGTGCATCCAGGACACAGCGGGAGTCGCCCACACAAGCGGCCGTGACCGTCCATTCATCCACTATCACAAGAGTCGCGGTGGTCCCGGAGAATATACCTGAGTTTAAATCATAAATATATATATTAATGATTAGTTAGTGCCGCACTTCTCTCGGAAATGATGCAACAGTGTAGGGAACGGTCGTAAGCTGGTGATGGACTAGGTAATTCAAAAGCAGGCAAGACTATGGATATAACCGCAGATCAGGACCTACCCCGTCACGATAGTGGCGAGGGAGGTATTGGTCAGCAATTATTTTCCATAGGACTTCTTGTCTGTTTTTGAATTACCAAACATAATCTCAATGCAAGCCACTTCAAGCCATTGGATCTCAAAATCAAAACCATTGGATCTCAAGATTAATGTGGAAGTTGAAGAACAAGCAAGAAAAAGTGAAGTTGAAGATGCATATAGAGTTCAAACAGTAAGCCAGAGGCTTACTTCTTGGTGAAGAGTTAATGCTACATGCTAAGAAGTTAATGCTCTCTAACATTATCAGTTATCAGTTCTAATCCCTCTCATGTAGTCCAATGGTATCTTGACACAATGGCAAGAAGAGGCTGCATTGAGATCATGTGAAGATGAATGCCATAACGCCGAAGATACCTCGTAGGGTCCCATGAGGGGTACCTTTTGATCGCCAGTCTTTATCGGTTTTCACAAACCCGGCCACCATCGCTCGCGGCAGAGCTGCCAGCCACTCATCGCGGCTGAGCCCGGACGGCACCGCACTCACCACGTTGTTCAAAAGGTTGTCTTTGGTGAACACGGCCGCCGCTGATCCATTGTGACCGTCTAAAACCTGCAAGCACACCGACCGTCATTGATTAAAGCCCTGCTTGAGATTAAAACGACTGCTTCACACTTACATCCCGTCTTATATCATGAAAGTATTGCTTTATAATAACGTTACAAGAACCTCATATTATTCGTTAACAAAACAGATTCCAGAGAAAATGGCGCAGCCGACGGAAACCTCGGATCTAAGTTCTACCAGTGCTCCATGTGTACGAAAAAACGAATACAAAAAGAGCTTAATTAAACGGAATCAAAGCTCACGTAACTTAGCAGCCAGTAGATGAAAAAGCCAAGAAAACGGCTACAAGATTTGAAACGGGAGAAAACGGTAGAGAACTACACGGTAAACTTAATACTGTAACACAGTGTATCAGTCCTGGAGAGCTGGGCATTTGAAAGTTTTCGTTTTCAGAGCTCTGAGTACTTGAAAGTCTTGGTTTCCAACACTCGAGTTACACCACATTAATTATGGCGCTCTGAAACAGGCCTATTTAACGAATATATATGACTGATCATCAAGCAGCAAGTTGAGCCTGGGGGCGTACCGCAAAGGCGTCGTAGGTGGAGGATCCGTCGCCGGAGATGCGCTGGCAATGGGTCTTGACAATGACAAAGTCCTCTTGTTTGCGCGCTTCTAACGCTTGGCCATAGGAGACAGAGGGTTTGTTGTCGAGGAGAGCTGCAGGTTGGATTTCCGTGTCGAACAAGGTTGTCAACGCGAACATGTGCTGGGCACGTCGACCTGCAATAAGGCGATTCTGGATATAGCCCATGATGGTATTCTGAAAAGCGACAGAACTTGATCTAGCTTCGAATCATCAACTGCTATCTAAATGGGCGTCACTGGACAGGCTAGTCTCGCCAAAGCTCCCCCACAATAATCCTCGACTCCACAACCCCTGAAATCATCATGTTTCAGAGAGTTGCACCGGTTGTTAGTAAGAACAGTCACTTCGATCTTCTATTGATTTGTTAACTGCAGCAGTTAACGTTGCGCTACTTGTCTGACTGAATCAAATACTGATCAGTCCCGAGTCCAAGCACTACTCTCAAGATCACCAAAGTAAATTTTTTTCTTCGTCCAGAACGTTAATTGCCTCAAGACTAGTATCCTTACTGTAGACTATGAACTAGTGCCACATGAAAAATTTGTTCGGTGACAACACCGCATTTTCCGACTACTACCACGTATCGACGAAACCTGGTCCAGACAGGGCGAGGATTTGACACAGATGATAAAATGGAGGAGGGACAGCCAATATATATATTAATCTTCCCGAGGATATTGAACTTCCAAGGGCGAAATTCTCGTGAACTCCAGAGATCAGTTGAGCGCAAGCATCTTCACTCAGACAACCCCACGGCTGTTCGGCTGAACTCTATCCGAACAAGCGGAGCTTAAATCTAGACATCAGAATATTCCCAAAAATCACGGAGACCGTGTGCTAGTCTGGCAGCACACACCATAACGCCCTCTCTCTCCGGACTTCCAAAGACCCCTGCTAAAGTTGGCAACCGTTTCCCAGGTTCACCACAATCTACGTTGGGTAGAAATAACCTCTATTCGTTCAAACGGCCGGCGGATTTCAGTGAAATTGGCGCAGGTTCAGTCGCTTAACCGAGTCCTTAGATCTAACTTATACAAGTCCATATTTCCAGAGCTCTGGGACCGAGGAACGTCGTCACAAATTTGGCGCTCATTCTGAAGCACGCCATGTGGACGAATATGACCACAAAGAAGATCGATCACTGCAACGGAACTCTCATCGTCGAGATCTCGCTATCAAAATGCAGAAGCTAGCATTTATTTTTTTTAAACTGTGTGGTGAGTACTACTACTAACAGTACCTGGCGAAGCTCCGGAAAATGCGCGCACAGTGAGCCGCATCCAAGACGAGAGACAACAGCAGTTCTTCAACGTCTTCTTCATTGCCTCCAGGACTCTTCCTCCACGATACTAGTACCACCTGCTCAAACGCTCAGAAACAAACATGGTCGCTGAATTCGATCAATTCCTTGGGGTCTCCGCGACGCTAGCTGAATTTTCGAAGCCTGCAACTAATTAACGATTGCGGGATTCACTGCAACAGTTAACAAACGAAACGATACTGAGCTCATTTCGGCATCGAACTAATATAACGTTGCTATGAATGCAACACCAGGAGTCTCAATGCGAGCAGCGCCAGGGAATGTTCGATGGACTGCGCGAGGAATTCGCGCGAATGAAGCTCGGCTCTATAAATACGTATCTTGCAGCAGCCACATGCTATAGACCTTTAGACCTGGGTAGCCGGGGATACCAGGTAGGCCGGGCAGTTCGGGCAGGGGCGCGAATAACGGCCAGGCTTTGTCTCGGGCTGGAGCGGGCAGCGCGATTCCATAGATGGCCAGCGTCTGCCCGCATGCTGGGGGTCCGTCCACGCGGTTTTGTGGCTTTTAGTTCCTATTTGTTATCAAGCTTATCATTACTTCTTACCATTTTCCTTCTTTTTTGGTATGGGTGTCTTGTCCATGGTGAAGCTTGCATCGTACCCTACCCACAGCAAAGATTGAGCAACCCAATACAGTCCCCAAAAAGTAGACTCAAATTCAAAACCTCACTCTGAAATATCATGACCCACAGTAAAAGACAAAGGAACACAAGTGTTTTCTTTTCCAAAAACTGCCCATGATATGCTTTTTTCTGTTATTGAATCAATTTTATTGGGTCACTACGGCATTCACTTCATCATGATCTAGTTCCAGTACAACTGCATATTTAATTCACGTGGATTGCAATGAACTTTTATCTTCTTTGGGTGATAATTTATAGAGTGGTGACATGGGTACTCTAATTCAGAGGATACCCACCGGCCTCGCCGGTCCTGGCATGGTGGGTTTGTATTTGTATCTCTGTGTGAGTAAAGGTCTCCCTTTATTGTGTCATAATAATAATAATAATTATTATTATTATTATTATTATTCAGAGGATAGTAGAGAAATTCAAAAAGTCTCTGGATCACCCATCCATAGTTACATCCCATTCTCTATTTAAGGTCGAGGCGCCTAAAACCGACCATGTACCCAAAACCAACCACCCTAGATTCTTGCCTAGTTTCTAGATTTTCAAAGGGAAGATGTAACTTATTTGTACATTAGAGCATGTGATCCGTTTTAGGTAAGCCTATGACTTTCACTTTGAAAATTTGTACTTATTCAAATAATTATCAAAAAAATTAAATTAAATATGAAAACTTCTTAATTTCTTATTGCTAAAAGAAGAAAATACTCAAAATATCGATTCATCTATCCTATATATAGTGAATGTCTTAACTGATCGGTTTTAGGTACCTCGACTTTAGTAGATATTCGCAAATTTATTGTCACAAGCTCAAGAGAGGTGTGTCGGGCTAGGATTAGAAGCCCTTGAGTCTCTTGGGGCCATAAGGTCCAAGTTCATACATCAGCGGTGGTTACATTCCAATCATTTGGTTTATTTTCGGACAAACTCCAGCGCTTCCCCCGGTGGTGCGCCTTGACACAAGACCAAACCCAGTCATCCAAGTTTAATCTTTGGAAATATAACTCATCTCATTTTATTTTTGGAACCGAACACTCCTATTTTTTCTTGTTTTGTGAGCCAGAATCTTGACTTACACAATACCGGAAGCCAAAGATTTCATGACTTTACGAATTTATCTAGTCATATCACCGCATATGAGTCCAAGGTTTGCTTTTATCCAACATCATAAAGCAATTGGTGGATCCCATCCATAATCCTGCAGATGTAGAATGTTTCTTTTTTAGACACCTAAGTTAATTCGCAATCCGTGGCAAAATTAACAAGTTGCTTTTGACAACCTGTCGCTAGACAGTTCCATGTGGTAGAGTGGTGATTTTACGGCCGGAATCAAACCGACAACCCGTTCATTGGGTACCCGACAACACCTTATGAGTACCCGTCTCCATCATGTGGTAGTTTAAGGTCATTTTGGACCAAGTGTGGAATGGTTACGGTCTTTGTAACTCTATTAAAAGCCCCAATGCAACCTTCTATATGCCATTAAGGTAGAGCTATGTATCTATAGCTGATAAGTACCCCTATAACTAATTTGTAAATCTCGTAGAAGCTACGTTTCATGAACCTAAAAGCCAACACAAAGCTACCTAAAAACCAACACATTGTTGGCCTATCAATAGCCGCCAAATGTTGAATCAAGTGTTCGAAAATTGATATCATTGTTGTCTATAATAATTGAACCTATATATTAGTCATTGGTTTCAAAGAACTATTCACTTAATTTTTTTGATAAATTAAATTTTAAGAAAAAAATAAAAATAAAAATAATTCTATATATAGTATATTTGTTTCTCTAGGAAAGAAAAACATCTTGTCAATGAAACTTCAACATTTTTCATACTAAAAACTTTATTTTATTGGTTGTGAATACTTTCACTTTAAATTCCAAGCAAATTGTCAATATGAATACATTGAGGAGATTTGGTGACCTTTCCACTAATAGAAAAGGTGATGCTCCTTAGACAAATGTCCAGGAAAAATCACTATGCATGTGTGAAATTGGACACTACTTGCCTGTGCGTCTCCCTCGGCAATGCCACCTTTTTTATTAGACAGTGTTCTCATCTGTGAAAGTGACCACTCTCTTACTGGAAGTGATTAAATGACTACATAACTGCATTAAAAAAGATTTGAAACTGCGAAGAAAAGAGGTGTGGTCTTAGGACATCAAATCGGTTGTGCACCCAACACCACGAGGAATATGCAAGGGCTACAAGTGACTTTCAACGCTCAAATCCAATAGAGTTATCCGAAAACAAAATCGGTCCATGAACAGAGTGCAAGTGGAGTTCTGTTCTTATAACTACAACTTCTGACAAAACATTGTTCATAAATAGTTTATATGGTTGCGGCTCTTGGCTTGGGAAACATGTGGAAACTTTCTTCTAGCATCGAAGCTCGCATTGAAGAGGTCAAAAGTTCCACATCCCATGATGGTACATGGCCTTGCTTTAGATTATTTTCCAACTCACTATAGACTAGTTTTGCAATATTCGTCAAGTAAGTTTTTGGTAGCTATAGTGTCAACTCCTAGAAAATTTATTTTCTTAAACATGACTCATGCAAGAAGTTGCTCCAAAGCATTTGGGTGCCGCGAGAAATTAGCACTCCACCTACGCACATGCATTGGCTAAAAGCAATAGGAAGAGACAAGGCTCTGTCACCGCAAGAAATTGTATATTATATTTTCAAAATTTACCTTGCAGCGTTCCAGGAACGCAACGCAAGTACTGGAGCTTCTTGTTGTGAATGGACCATCAATTTCACTGGTCCCTCACAGGCCTCTTTACCGATTTTCACGAATTAGACGGTCAGCCCTAAGTGTCACCGGCCTCGCTAGTCACGGTAGGGTGGGTTCATATTTTGATTTTCCACGCAATGAAGGGCCGGGTCTTGCTTTCTTTGTGTCAAAAAAAATAGAATAAAAACGGCCCATCAGTTACAGTATATATCTAGACGGACTGACACAAATGCAAGTTAAGTTATGCCGAGTATGAATTGATAGGCGGGGCGTGCCGGCGGAATCCCGCAATTAGCCCACTGTGTAGCAATAGCTGTAGCCCAGTTAATGAGAGCAGCCCAGTGAGGCCCCCGGGGTATAGCGATTTCACCTACCTAGCCATCATATGCCTTGTCATGCTGCTCCATATAGCAATTTGCCTAGCTGGCAACTTCGTTCCCAGCTGGCACTTCCACGTGACCTAATCGGGTTAATTTATTAGATGCCGCTGACTTCTGAATAGGCTATTTTTCACAATTGGCCATATTAAGCCTTTTCTTTTTCAAGGTGGACCCCGAACAAGCCTCCAATCCTTGCAATGTGCAGCTCAATTCCCAACTTAACGCTTTAGCGCGCCGGATGAATTTCAGCAGCTCGATTTCTGTAGGTACCGGATGTTTTTCATCCATTTTTATTTTTTTTCATTCTTGTGCTAGTTGAATACCATCTGTACGGTATGGATCTTCCAAATAAGATAATGTGAATTTTTGAAAATGTACAAAAGTGATTAATGTCAAGTTTCAATCTTAGTTCAAAAAGAAAGACCTTAAATATGATTTTCCATAGTAAGTAGAATCAAATAATGGAAACCATACCATCTCGTAGTGCATGTCATTCTAATTTCATTACAATATTTTTATAATTTTTTGTGTTAATTTTGGATTTTTAATTGAATTTCAAGAGAAAACCTTGCAAAATTACTTTAAAAATATTAATAATAAATATGATGAATCCATTCGTACGGATGTTATCTACACATTGACATTTACAACTTTGTTTTGTACATCAACTCCATTTCCGTTTTTCATCGACCATTTTATAACAAATCTTTGAAAACAGTGTTGAATCGGGACGTTAAAGGGTTAACCACCCGCTAAGGTAGGATGTCCTAAGGGGCGGTTTACACTATGGACCATGAGCCATGACCAAGAAAATTAAATCATTTTCATGGTCATGGCTCTTGGTCAAGAGCCGTGACCATGAAAAATCAAAAATGCAATTTTAAATGACTTGGTCACTCTTTGTAGTGTAAAGTGGATTTAGACCGGGACAAGTTTAAGCTCATCATTCTCTCTTTTATCCTCCCCTTTTTCCTCCTTTCTCTTTAAATAATTGAACACTAGCCAATCAATGATTTTTGAGCCCCATGGTCTCCTAGAATATAGTTGAGTTGAGGCATTTGCTTCGACTCAACTATAATCAAGGAGACCATGAAAACATTATCCATTTGGGAAATTTTAGCATTTTTTGGGACCTCAAAGTTAGTGGTCATTCTCCTTTTTTCAAGGTAGTGTAAAGCCAAATGGGACCAAGAGCTCTTTTTGGGCCAATCACATATTTTAGAATTCCATAGTCATGGCTCTTGGTCCATAGTGTAAACCGCCCCTAAAACCACCACCTCCCTCAATTGTGACATGTAGAAATTTCTTGGGGCTTACCACAGTTGAGACTCAAAACCACCAATTTCACTATTCAAGTACACCAATGACATGCCAAGCATTGCGAAGAAATAGTTGGCGGTTTTGGGTTAACTCATGAGCGGAATTAGGAACAACAAAGTGTGAACTTAGGAAATTGACATGTGATGTATGGGGCACATGTTACTTTCCACTGTGAAATTTTGTATAAAATTGACAAATGCGAAGTACGTGTTGCAAACTTTGCAATCCTCATCAAAACCTATTTTGAATGTGGTCATATTTTTTTTCAAATTTAGCACTGCCAAAATAGGCTAGATTGCTTAGGTTGATGGTTTTAGAACAACCAACCATAACTCAATGCATCATTAGAGTTAAGTCAACCCAAAGAGGAAAGTTTTGGCAAACTCGTGTTGAATTCCTCTTGAACTCATATTGAAATACAAATAAATCAAAAACTAGTCTATGATGAGTTGAGAGACAATCTAAAGCAAGGCACAGTCATTATTCTCCACATCTTACTATGACTTCCACACCTTTTATCAAAGCTCTAAACCCATGGCTCACAAAGGAACAATCTATAACAAAACACTATTCAACCCAAGTATAGTTCAATAGAGAGGCTAGAAATAAAGAAAAACGGAGGTTAGATGAGCTTCTTTTTGGTTAACCCCTAAATGACGGAGAAGATAAGGGCAAAACATAAATGTGTTATAAAAAATTACTTCTTCAACTTTGATGAAGTTTGGTCCAAAAGAGAAAATGAGGAGCTTGATGTTTAGTAATTTTCCATATGGTCAAATATCAAAAAATAGCTTTTTATCATCTCATAATGAATTTAGAAGCATTTAACTTCAAATATTTATAAGAATCACAAATTTTATTTTTAGAATTTGAAATTTTGTATGATTTGTTAAAACTAGACATTCTATTCTAAAATCAAAAATTGCAATTTTTTCAACGGAGAGAACATCATTAATTTCCCCAAATAGTAAGTTTTCTAACACTAGACAATGTAGAAGTGTTTTTCTTTGAAAATTTCTCCCCGGTGGAGTTTAACTCGGATTGACATGATTCAAATTGGGTTGGAAAGTAGACTTGATTACCTATTTAAAAATATTTCTTATTTTCTATAAAAATGTTTTTTCTATTTCGGGCAGCCCATAAAAAAGGGCAGAGACCATAAAATGGTTGATCCGTCACTTAGGGGTTAATTCAATTATACGATCAGTTTATTCAATTGCAAACTTGCATATTGATTGCTATAAGTTAATCCTTCAACGTCAAAAAATCCAGATGGGTTTGTTTATAAGAGAATTAATGGAGAAAAATAGTGGATTTTCTCAACCAAATTTGAAATGGATTAGTGCTTTGGAAAAGCGATGAATAAGTGAGGCTAAATTTAGCATATATGCCTAAATTAAACGATTGTAGAACAATCCACAGTCAAATGAAGGAATTCGAGAAGGAAGGAGTTATGATTGACAGGCAAAAATTGTGAAGAGAGAAAAAGCATTTTTATTTTAGAAAAGAGCAAAAATGTTGGTCAGTAGAGCCTATTGCAGGTTGACAGTAGTTTTTTTTTTGTGGCTGCAACTCCTGTAGACTTTTGGAGATGCTCTCTGGGCTACCCTTCATGGACCCTCTTGACAAAGTTAAAGTTGAAAGTTCTATGATCACCAACTTATGGTTTATTACTATTTTCAACAAAGCTATATTTGGAGTTTTGTATTCCGTTCATAGGAAGAAAACTTTTACAAAGAATGCAAATTTATTTTTTTTGTAAGATTTTACTGCAAATATTAAAATCGCTATAAATTTTGAAAGTGAAAAGTTCTTTGTCACCTCATATCGTCATATAGGTCCCACCATGTCTGCTTATGGAAACATCCAAAAACTCCACCTACTTGCGAGAAATCTTTGGCATATCATTAGTTTGCTTGCTCTTGAATTGTGGTGGTTTTGGGTGGTGGCTCAAAGGAAGTCTATAGTACGATAGTGGGGGGCAATAGAGGTTATAGGACATTTGACCTTAACCCTTAAACGTCAAGAGGGCTTGGATGGGGCGACCTGGAAGAAATCTAAAATTTTGAAGGAATTTTATTTTATTATTATTTTTGCAAGAACGGCTCTGCAGTGCACTGCTGGCTAGCATTGTAGCACTGCGGCACTGCTGAACTTCAACTGCCCCAACCTCAAAACTTGTTCAATTTGATAACTTTGATTGTTTACCAACGATTCCACAATCTCTCAAATGAGGCAAAAATTTGGAGTCTAGATTGTTTTTTCAGTAGCTTTCTAACGCACCAATCCTCACTTGATTTGGTTGAGGAAATCAACTTTTTTCTTCATTATTCTCTTTTAAATAAGCTCAGGGGGTTACCTTGACGTTTAAGGGTTAAAGGCATCTTTCTATGTAGGGGTGTAAGTCTTCATAAACTTAAAAGCTACCAATGCCATACCAAAGTGGGTGAACCTATGAGTTTGTTTTCAGTTTTGCAAACACCAATGAACTATTCGGTGGTCCTTAAGATTTGAACGTGGTTTCTTACTTTATTCCCGTTGAACCCAAGGAATAAAAGAATATAGATAATATATTTAGGTAAGGCATGGGTGCATGACCAACTACAAAGGCAATGGTCTGATATAGGTACCCCGAAAAGCCCTCTTAATTCTTAAATCGACACCTATAGTAATTTTGAATGAGTCCCGGCTAATTTTAAACTAAAATAAAAATAAATTTTAGTTTCCAAGTGTAAAGCCCTCATAGCTTTCACACCATGCCAAATTGTTGAAGAGGACAAAAGATTTTAGCAATTTGATTTGTGAAAATAATTATAAAGAATTGATTCTTTGTTGGCAAGACATTCATTTATTTTTATTATAAATTCCAAGAAAAATTGACAAGATTTGAGCCTTTTAGACCCTTTGTACCACTGAAAATGTGTTGGCACGCCTAATTTCCATATAAATTGAAGATGCTCTTTAGTAATCTAATGTTTAGCAAAACGGATGGAATTCGAATGTTTTAGCTATAAATTTTGAGTTAATACTTCATTTTTTTCATTTTTTCCATTACCACAAAGTTTAGATGAGATCTTGTATTTGATTCATATGTAATGAAATCTTGTCTCACATTTTAAATAAAAAGGTTTATGACGGGTCTATTAAATATACACCAGACTTAATATGTAGACATGTAGTATTGATGCCATTGATCCAAAGTTGAGTCAATGTTGTGATTAGGGTATTGAAACATTTGTAGGGTGCAATATCATAATAATGTCGAAACATTACAAAACATGTGAACATTACATAACAACTACTATTCAAATGTTGTGTTGGTATTATATCAGTCTTTAGTGTTTCAACATTATAGATTAGCTATTGAACAATGTTATTCACTTTTTGCTTGTTCCATTAGTGAAACAATGCCACACTCAATGTTATTCAATATTTTCATGTTCTTTCATTAAAAAAATACCAGATCAAAATTAGTGATACAATCTTATGTAGGTTACATGTCAATGCAACATCATCTGTTGATTGGGTATTATAATGCCAATTATTAAAATATTGAAACAATGTCATATTCAATGTTATCCAGTTTTTCATGTTGCTTCATTGAAATAATATCACATCAAAAGTAGTGAAACAATATCCTATCAAAAGCAGTGAAACAATATCACATCAAAAATAGTCAAACAATATTACATCAAAAGTAGTGAAACAATATCACATCAATAGTGAAACAATATCACATCAAGAGTAGTGATACAATATCACATCAAAAGTAGTGATACAATTCTATCTAGGTTACATGTCAATGCAACATCTGTTGATTGGATATTCCATATTTCCCTCAAGTAGAATAAGAGAGCCAGGATGTATATGTTTACATTTTATGTCCAATTTTTGAAATCCTCTACATTGAAATGTTCTAGAGTAACAAGCTTTGGACACTTTGAAAGTCTATATTTGTACAAACTAAGGCTCCTTATCAAAATCAATGGAATAGTAGGTTCACAATACACCAAGCATCATGAATTTCAATCGTCAAATTCAAGGTCATCAACTGCAATCTTGTCAACTAAGCGAATTCTCCTCATGCTTGAGGATTCTTCAATTAATTTTGCCTCGGCTATCTTCATTTGTGATCTCGCAGTAGACATGTCCAGGGGATTAAACGTCTTCCCCAACATTGCTACCTCCAACTAAAAGCAAATGCAAAACCAGAGAGTTAAGTCTTTGAAAGCATAAATTGTTAGAAGTGTCCAAATGTGTGATATATAAGCATAGAAAGCTCTAGCTCCAATTGCAAAACCAAAATCAACGTAGAAAATCTGGTAGAGAAGGCCTCAAAAATAGAATAAAAATGGTGTCATGCAAAAACTTATTGCCCACAAGAAGAATCCACCCTGCTCTTTTGTGATTTCAACAATGCGATACAAATCATAGCACTCTCCAGTCATTGCACGTGCAATCGCACCATACACTGCATCACTTTCAAAAGGATCTGTGAAGCCAAACTCATCTGTTTGAGTCCTCCATTTGTTACCTTCAAAACAAAACACCAATTGCGTAACAGCATAGTCACAACGTGCAATACTTGTTTCAAGTGATAATCTGAACCTGCAAAGTACCGGGCTCAAGCTTGGCATATCAAACGCATACTTACCTTTGCGATGGCTCCTAAGCTCATCATACCACTGTTGGAATTCCCGATGAGAAGCATTCTTCTTTGGCTTTGGACAACCTAACTTTCTGTAAAGCTCCATTTTGGCATCTCGGATCAGGCTACTTCTGCAATCCCTCACATTCTTATTAACCATTTTTGATAGGCCACCACCAGGCCCTAGAGGTCCCCAGGCTTTCAAGAACTCGGCCTTTGCCAAATCATCTTCCTCAATGTCAAAGGAGATCATCATGGCCTCAAAAAGAATCTCATCAGAGGGATACATTGTTGAGTTTGAGAATCTCCCAAGAAGAAGTTTGCTCACAACCTTAGTTTAATTTGCTTGATCTGAAAAGACAATGGCTTCAATAGCATTAATTTGATGATAAAACATGATTATAAGATTTGAGAAAGTTTTATTGAGAGGATTATACCTTCATTTGTGTTGGGTTGCAACATGGCATAATGTCTTTACATTTCTCCATCAAAATTTCCAATGCTCTTGTGGTAGAGAGTAGTTGTTTTCGAAGTAGCTCGTTGTCCTTTATAAGTTTTGCATAGTGCCTTTTCTAGACCGCATTCATAAGAACACTAAAGTGTTCCCTACCTTGTTGATGGTTGTGAGGAACAGTAGATGTCCTCTCTTGTCGTTCAATCTGATCAAGAGGGGTACTGGCGATTCTTGTGACATCAGCTTCTGCTCCTCAATCTGTTCAAGCTTTGCACAACAAGTCCCATACTAGATTGGCTTAAATATCAACCGGTCCCGTCTTGCATTGGTTGGTTCTCTACTAGACTGACTCCTATGAGAAGCAATGATGCGTGAATGGCATCCTCTGTGCACCGGAGTTTTAAACTGCGCTTTTAAGGCAACCAATCTTTTGGACTCTTGTTGGTTAGGCATCGACTAGACCGTGTTCAACAATGCAAATAATATTATGTTAAAAACAATGAAAAATAAAATAGAATACAATCTTGTTGTACACAAAAGACCTACACCAATTTCCTTCTGCAACTTTTGAAAAAATCAAGCTCTTTCCCACTTTTGAAAAAATCCACAAACGACTAAATAAAAAAACTAGAGAGGAGCTCAAACAACAAAAGCTAATGTAATATAATTTAGTATTCACCTTGACGCCAACAAGATGCATGGTGAAGCTGCTGAGAGTAACGCCCCTTCTTCAGAAGCTTCCTACTCAAAGACGAACTGCAGAAACGGTGACATTCGTGAGATCTATTAGGAAACATTTCATTTGTTTTCGTTTCAGAATCAAGAAAGCATAGATGAAGATTTTGACGTTGATAAGTGGGAACAGAACCTGTACAATTCAAAAGATGTGAGTATTATTTTGGCTTTTAAACCTGGTTTGATTTCTTATTGTTTGAGGTGTTTGAACATGTTTCAATTATTCATCTTTTTCCTTTCAGAAAACATCTCCGAAGATCTCACAAAGGTGGTTGTTGAAATTGGCTAGGGTTGGCAACGACAAATTCTATCGAAACCTGGTGAGCCAGAGGTTGTGCTTCATCACATGGACCCTATCCAAGCTCTTGCATCTCTATTTGCTGCACCTAATAATGCTGAGGGTTTCAAGCTTGCTTCTACTATCGTATTAAACTAAAAGATGGAGAGCGGGTATTTTCAACACCACACACATGTGAATGGTGGGAAGCTATGCAAGTAGCATACTTAACCTTTAATCGTCGGGCCCATGACCATGGAATCTTGTTTTACCTGTCACACTCAATTTTGGCACTATAAATATTTTTTTTTACCAAAAGTGTAAATTACAGTGAAGAATAGTACAGTAAATGAAAATCATTTGTGTATCTAAATTTAGAAAAAATGGATTCACCATGGTAATATCTACTGAACTTGTAACTCCAATAAAAACACTCAATTTTCAGAGTTTTCCAAAAATTCAAAGTGGACTAAAAACTATGATACTTCAGTTCACTTTGGATAAGTGACATCCATGTACCAGTATATGGCTGCAACGACGTTTAAGGGTTAAGTGTTAACTACTCATGTGAATGTCTGCACTTTGATAATGCTTTGATTCCTGCATGTTGACAACATTCTTGATGCATCATGCATTCATGCTATATATGTTAAGTTCATACACTGTTAGAAAAAACTAATACCAATAGACTGGATTCTATGATGTCAGTCATTTCATATCAAAGTCTGAAATAACCTCAAAACAATTTCACATCATTGTACATCCAAATAATCATGCAAATGAAAAAATATTATGTGGCTGATTGATTTGCAGAAGCATGTGGGGTGTGAAGGAAGTGTGGTGGCTCCTCTCATGTTTTATAGTGACCAGACAAGCCTTTCCAATAATATGAGAGTGACTGGGTATCCACTGGTGATTTCCATAGCAAACGTCTCTTGCAAAAAATGACAAGCACATGATAGACATGCTCTACTAGCAATCTTGCCAGTAATTGCTTCTGATGCAGGTTCATTTGTTCACCAATTTATCCCCATAGCATGAAATCCTAAAATTGAAGTCAGTCGATACAATAAATTTGGATATCAACGTGGTTTTATCTCATGATGTGCAGACAATCGAGAGTCATTGCATGTTAGACTATTGAAACTTTTGCACAAATGCTTGGAGATTGTACTAGCACCACTTAAAGCTGCAAGTTACAAGTAACTTCTTTCATGGATGGGACCTTAGACAAAAGTTGAATCAATGTAGCAAAAAGTAGTGTTGGACATGTTCCCTCGGGAGATCACTAACATATATCTAGTGTAACCACGTGCGTTAAGAAGGTATTTGAATGGGGGCTATCACATAATTGGAATATTTGAGGTATATTCTAGAATATTCTAGGTATATTTCTAGGTATGTTCCTAGTTTGGACTCTGATAGCTTGCTTAATTGCAACCTATAAAGGTATCTCATCCTGTACTTTCACCATATGATACCTAGTTCCTAAGTTCTTGTGTTGGCAGTTTCATAGATAACATACTTCGTCTACCTTACGAATAATATTTACATTATTTTATGTTATTTTGTGATAATTTGGACATGTACTAGGGGGCTTACATTGATTGATCCATTGGGCATACCGCAATTTTTTTATCCATTATTGTACGCATATATCTCCGACCATCCCGAAGGTTGCAAGGTGGGCTTTTATTTTGTTCACAGTATGCATTTCTATTTGATATTTTGAAAATTCCAATAGTTATAGACATACATGGTCAACATTGTAAATCTAAATTTAGATTTATTTTTTTATGTGTTGTGTATACAGGTTACATCAACATATGATACAAACATTTGTAGATTTCCATGCAATTTATGCCTCTGCCCTAAGGAATACCTCAGCAATGTGAACAAAACATTTGAAGCTCGAACTGAACAAAACATGAAGGAAATTTATAGAAAGATGTAGGATATACCCAAAACTCAATCAGATTCTATTTCAAAGAGGTGGTCCTTGCATGCTGTGGAGGTGAGAATATCCCTTATATTATTAGAACATATGTCAAAAGCTTTCAAGTTGACATTGTCAAGAGCTCTTATAAATCCTTGAATAGTTTGAAATTTTAAATAGTATAGAAAATGGCAGTACATCTGGTTCATCATTTAAAAACCACACAAAGATAAATATTTATGCAATTTTGTTGTCTGTATGTACCAGTACTCTTTATGAGGCTTCAACGGTGGAGAGACAGCCATGGTAAACTCCTATGAAGCATTACATCTGGACATTTTACACCAGAGTGATTTGGGGATCTTCAAAATGTTGGTTGGCATCATTAGGGACATTGCAGCTGAAAGCCCTCGTGCACACATTCTACTAGAGCTTGACAATCGACTTATGCGACTCTAAGAGAAAGCCTGCTTTGCACATTTTTGAATTCCGGGCAATAAGAAGGGAGGTTATTTCTGTTCACAAGCCAACTTTGCCGCCTTTGAACATAGGTCTATCATGCAGGTAATTTGTTTACATGATGTATTTGTTTACATAGTTACTTTTTTTGAATCTATCATTTATCATGAGCTCATAATAATGTATCCCTTCTTTTAATATGTACATGTCATTATTTTTTGTATGGTCGGCTTGTATGAGGATCATATCATTCAAGCTTTGGTATACTTTTTGGAATGGTATGTATGTGCTTGTAGAAGCCCCTCCCACACTAAGAGAAGCCTACAAACCATGGAGGATTTGATGACACGGTAGTTCACGAACCCGGTTCTTGAGTTGAGGTTTATTTATATGTCTATGTAACTCGTAAGTTATAGTATTTGCAGGGGTGTTTGACAACCGAATCAACAACTTGGTTTATATTTTACTTTATAAGTTAATGGAGTAGATCTTATGCAACCTTTTTGTTGGCACATTTGTTCAGAGCAGTATTGGCCTTCAAGACGACTTTGATGGAATGGCAAAAATCGAATTTTAATACAATCGAGATTCATGCCATGTCACATTTTGCTTCATCAATCCGAAGATCAGGGTTGCCTTGGGAATACTCTACTAACATGTTTGAACAGATGCACATTTCACTTATGAAGAGAGCATACATGGTAATGAACAGAAGAAAGGGAAATGCGCAGATTGTCAAACACAACCGCAAACTTGAAGCTCTAAGAATCGCTAAGCGAGAAGTTGAATGTGTGGAAAATTCAAAAGTTGACAAGAAAACAACTCTTCATAAGGTAATTTATGCAAAGTCCAATGCTTTTGGTTTATACGTATGATTGATTTAATTCAATCCAATTTTATTGTCTCTAAGTGTGAGGTCATTTTCTATAGTTGTGAACAAAGTGTGCCATGTTGTGATCAGTTTCAACTGTGAATTTGGTAGAATGCAAGGTCGAGTTGTATTGACTCCTACCATTTAGGCATTAAACTTGTCTGATAAATAACAAACTTATGCTTGTGTGTTGTAAGAAGTTAACTTCCTACTAGAACTTGTATTAGTATACTTGCAAGATGGTGATCTTTCTAAAACAAAGTTCAAATGTTATAGACCTAAGGTACCAGTGCCAGTGGATAAATGTTTGCAATGTGACTCATTTCATTCCAGGCAGTAGAGATGGGCATGAATGTTATTGGTGGAGTAGCCTTTAACATCCACAGAGCATGGCTACGAGGGGATATTACTTCCTTATATTGCACCCCAACTTCAAGCATTGATGATACACGCAAGAGAGGATATTCTGTAGCGGTTGTGTTTGCACTTGTACGAGATTTGGTGAAAGCACAACCAGAGGTCCGCGAGTACTTATATGAGGCTTTGCGTGCATATGAAGTGGCACATGATGTGTGCATTGGAGAGGTAATCACAACGCTACCGAACTACACTAAATTATGAATTTTGTGTGAATGACCACTCGGAGTTATGTGGTGCTATAATTTACTAACTTTGATTTATTTTTTTGGTATTTTTTTTACTTTAGACCATTGTCAAAGTGAATCAATTTTTTTATTGAAATAGCTTATCAACTTATGTACAGGTTTTTGGTGTGATCAAGTCAGTGGCAATTCGTCCTCAACCAGGAGATGACTATGGCGATTGGGCTATGTATGCAAGAGCCACATATGACTTTCATGAGGGCCCATGGTTTAGCAATGTGACATTGCAGATGGAAGACTTTGAACATTTCCGTTACACTTGTTATGCACAGGTTCATCTTTTCCTTCATTGTGCTAATTGTCAACAAAAGACAGAGGATGAGTATACAAGGATGACCTTGGATCTTGCATTTGTGCGTCCATATTATGTATTGGACTGAGACATATTAAGCACCATCACACAGTGCACACAGATTTCTTGGTCATTACCTCAAAACTTGGGCAGGGGTGAACTACTAGAAGGCAAATTTGATTGTCAAAGTACTTTTTGATTGGCATTCAAAAGATTTTGAAAGTTGTACAAGTTATTCCACATTTTGGAGACTGACTCTGTGATGTTGACCGGTATTTTGCTAATAAATGAAAGTTTTAGGATCTTGGTTTTAATATGATCCACAATTTTCATTGGGCATCTACCTATTCATGCTTGGAAAATATTGATGCATGTCCTAACATGATGTTTCAACATTGTTGAAAGCTACCAAAACAATACATAATAAATTATACATAACTTCAATAATACCACAATATCAATATGTTGTTGAACTCAAGTTTACTGAAATTATAGATTGTTATTGATCCAATGGTTGGGAAAACATTGATGCATGTTCCAACACAATGTTGTTTCAGCGTCGATTCCAATTTCCAAAAACCAACATTATATACGACCACAATAATACCATGATATTAGTATGTTATTGAACTCAACTTGATGTAGAATTGGACTGACGTTGATTGGACATCATATCAACTCTCACCATCAACATATTTGAATAATACAAGTTGTTACAACATCAATGCAATCTTGTATCAAAAAAATTGCAATAGTACTAACATGAAATTCTGAGAATATCCAAACAATTTTATGATTCCATCAATAGATCAATCTTTATGTGACAAAGCCACTTCCACATTGTATCAATAATTGTTTCTTACACTGCCATACCAATATTTGAACATGGCCATTGAATCAATAACCGAGTACTACATAAGAATCAACATTTCTCCAATGTACATGAGTATGCAGTTTCGATCAACATTGAATCAACAACCCTGTCAGAAAAATACTGAATCAATATTGTTTGCCAAGGGTCCTTTTTTGAGATGTACAATGCTAAAGAAACCACCACTAGTATTAGACTTGTCATTTTTCATTCTCCACTTTATAAGAACAGTGAACAATGGCGAATTATTATGCTTATATTTATGTCTTTTAGTCGGAGTGACCAAAACCACTCACTAGCACTAACACAACTTATGTGCCTGGCGCAACCAAGCCATATGTATCACACCACTGCTCAAACGAGCCCAATAAGACTCGAACCCTGACCACATAAATGTGATACAACGCCCTTCACCAACCAACCAAAGAACTCATGACTTGGTGATAACACTTAATCTAAAACATACCTTTATTCAAAACTTGCACCCAATCATCATTGCTTCGGTATTGTTTTTGTTACTGTTACTATTACTTTGTTTCGGTTACTATAGTGTCTATCTTTGAAAGGGGAGAGTAGTATTGTTTCAATGTCCCTCTGTCTGGTGGGCACCGGGTCATTGACATTACAAACGGACACTTTATTCACGCCGGCCTTGCAATAGGGCTGGTGTTTCTATCTATCTATCTGCCTGGCGCAATTTCATTTCTTTTTCATTTATAGTAAGTGAAAACGACACATTTCCTACTAGTGCACCTACTACAACCTTCAAAACAAGTTGAGGCAACTCAATACCATTCCTATCACTCATACAACAATGCAATCATGCCACCCTCCAAAATGTCCTACCGCATTTCCGTATAATTTCTAACATAATTTCCAATGATGGTTTGGGGTTATTCCTACATACCATCTCATTAGGCATTGTTGCTCACTCTAAAGGATCCTGTTCATTGTCGCTTTTCGCTACACATGATTTTCCTACGTGACAAATCGCACTCACCAATTCCGACCAAAAAATTGGTGAGTGCGAAGTGACGCCGTTTCACTCACAGAAGAAGTGAAAAGTGACGCCTTCTCCTTGTAGTGTCTGCAAGCCCAAACTAACCCTAAAGCACACTTTTGTTGTCGTTATCAATAGAATCTAACCATCTGTGCTTGGCTCTCTTTGCTGCAGGATCTGAGCTTCTCTCAGATTGTGAAGATGTTATAAGAACCTGGTCAAACAAGCGGCAACCACGACTTTGGTTATTTCAAAATTCCGGGGCCTTAAATCCTAAACCCTAAAACCTTAAACCCTAAGCCGCAAGCAACACTGTAACCATAGTGATAAATAGGAAGGCCTTGGCTTATCTTGTTATGCATTTCTATTAGTTAGACTTGAGAAAGGAAGAGAGAACGTGATTCAAATTATATTGAGATCGAGTTGTGAACCAAACAGACTTCCTCCAAGTGTAGGTTGAAAAAAAAAAGGACCCGATTTCACGAATTTCACCCATTAACTGGACCTACATAAGGGAGGAAAATTCAAGACTGGAAACTGACAAAGCAGCATTGCAATAATAACATTGAAAATTGAAGTACAGTACATAACAATAGACACAAGCTGCTCATTGCGAGCATTTAAGATTTCTCACTTACAAGAAGGGGCTTCAGACATTGCTTGATCAATTGGAATAAACAAATCCTCTTCAAAAGTATTTTCGTTCTCATCTTGGTGCAACCCACTACTAGCAAAGGCATCGCTTTTCACTCAGAACAGTGTCAGAGTTCACTGTATACACTTGCCCTACATGATGAATTGCACTTACCAAGTCTTGAGCACCTGGGCAATGAGTGCGAAGTGGCGCCATTTGACACACCTACCAACTGAAAAGCAACACCTTCTCCTTGTAGTGAACCGTATGTCCTGTCCGATGAAACAAAAGGATTTACTTCACTGAATTGCGTCAGCACAAATGCTTCACGACTAATCATTCCCAGGAAGCCCAATTTGGGCATCATGTTATTTACCGTACTCAGCCCAAAAATTGCTGAACTCGTGCACTACTTGAAGCTATCCTTTAACTCAAAAAGTTTTGAACCCTGTGCATGAAACCTTCCTCCATGTTGGTTTCTTATTGATTCATGTTCAAAACTGTTGACCACTAAAATCTTGAAATCAAACTGTGATACAAAAATTTTGAGTTAAAAGAACTCTATTATGGGAGAGTAAATCAAAAGCTGCAATAAAGCCTAACAAACTGTTGCACTTACTTGAGGAGGTCATTTTCATTGTGAACTCTGCAGACAGTATAGATAGATAGATAGAAACACCGACCCTATTGCAAGGCCGGCGTGAATAAAGTGTCCGTTCGTAATGTCAATGACCCGATGCCCACCGGACAAAGGGACATTGGAACATGCAGACCCTTAATCCTTTAGTGCCCAAGTAATCACTAAGTGGACACTAGATCACTAGAAAATGAAATGCTGGAAAATCTGTGAACCATCTCAATCTGATGTTTGAAGTTTAGATGTGCAACTTTTGATTTTGCAAATGATGCAATAAGAAAATTTGAAATCCGACTTTCTTAGATATCCAAATACCTATGTACAAAACACCAAAATATTGCAAATATCTCAAAATACAACAAATACTTACAAATACAACACATGTACTATGTGGTATTTCTTGTGTTTGAAAGTTTGTTTTTTTTTTTTTTTTTTGGAATTGTGTTCTCTTGATCATGTTCCATTAGTGTATGTAGTTTGATTTTGATCAATGTACCAACTCCTTTTTTATTTTAACGTATAAATTTTGTTCTAAACCGTATATGGATAAGTCACTCTCACTTATAAAATTCACAATAATTGTGTATGAGTCCGTTATTGACATGAAAGATTGCATTGAAGAGGTGTTGACACAGGCCATTGCTGAACATCTTCACTTTTATTTTTGAAAATTTAACCCAAATTCTATTTAACCTTGAAGTCACACAGCCCCCAAAATCTCATTTTTGAGTGTGCAATATACGGTTCAAAGACATACTACAATCTTATTAAGATTTAATTAACACTTGTTTCATTAAGCTATGCTTCCATTCATACGGTTGGATACTATTAATAGTATTCCTAATTTCAACAGAGAAAGTTTTAACGAAACATCACCCAAAAAATTGTGGTTTCTGCAAAATCGCCCTGAGCACTAAAGGGTTAAACGTCAAGAGGGTCCTTAGAGGGCAACCCAAAGAACATTTCCATAAGTCTAAAGGTGTTGTTGCGAATAAAAAATAAATAAAAAATAAAGTAAAAGGGAAGAATTGCCAACTTGCCGTCGGCGCTAGAGCTACTAGCCAACATTTTTTCTCTTTATAAAATAAAAAAATGCTTTGTCTCTCTCCACAGTTGCTACCCAATCATAACTACCTCCCCTCCATTCTTTCATTTTATTGTGGATTGTTCCACAATTGTTTAATTTAGGCTTATTTTCTAAAATTAGCTTTGCTTTTTCATCACCTTTCCAGAGCACCACTCCATTTCAAATTTCGTTGAAAAAATCCACTTTTTTCTCCATTATTATCTTAGAAAACAAGCCCGTGGGGCTTTTTTGACGTTTAAAGGTTAAAGAACTTAATTGCGATGCACCGACAACCAAGCAATTGTTAAGAAAACGAGTGTTGTTGTGTCTAGTGCCTAAAAAATCACTTTAGGAAAACTATTAGTACTGAACAAATTTTACATGTATGTATAGGGAAAGACATTGAATGGAAGGGGTTCCTAGATTTAAGGGCATCGGCCGAGAACGGGAGCCCAAGGCTAGTGCCCGGAAATTTAGAAACCCCTAATATGAAATACCTTCCCCTACATAAAATAACTTGAAATCTTTTCATTCCTCAGTGAGTGCACTATTCAATAAAGCTAGGAATCACGTGCGTGCATCCCCTTCATTAAAACACCCATGTATACATTTTTTTGGGGGCTAAAATCAAGCCAAATATGTACAAATCTCGCAGTCTCAAAATACATTTCCATATGTTCACAAGGGTTAAAAATGAAGAATTTAACTCCAAGCCCCATGTATATCTACTTTCCGCTCGATTGAAATATGTCTCCCATACATATATTTTGTACATGCTTGTTTTAAATAATACCCTTGTTGTGCACGCACGTGTATAATTACAGTACTTGAAGAGTGCACTCCCTGAGTTCCATCCATGTGCATTCAACAACTATAGAATGCACACCTATCACTTTTAATGCGTTCCACCAAAGTGGAAGTCTCTGCATCTACAAGCGTGCCAATCTGCAGTGTGAGGAGTCCATTTTAACAAAAATAGTAATAATAATTTCAAGGTGCTTTATGCATAGTAATTCCATCTTGATCTAGAATGGAAATGAAAATGAACACGTGGAAATACAACATTACGTAATGGTGACAGTTCGACACTACTAGGAATAGGGGCCTTCACAACGTTTGTGAGAAATGTTTACATAATAAGGCCCTCTTTACATTAGAGGCGAGGAGTCGTAGAGAAAACCTCACAAGGGCTATGGCTCATTCTTGGGAAACCAACCTCTGAACTTGACGGCCTTTGGATATAGTGTAAACTGAGAAGGGGCCACAAAACAAAGTGCTGATTTTTAAAATAAATTTCTTGCATATTTCTTAAAAAATAAAAAATGATTGATTGTGAGAATTTTGGCCAAATAGCCCCCGGATTTTGTGTTAAACCCACTTCTTGAAGTAGGCTTGACGCAAAATCCGGAGGGTTTGGAAAATGTGCACGAAGGACAAAAGTGTTGTTTATGTCATTTTCTCCTCCTTCCGCCCCTTGAACTAAAACTTTTGGGTGTAAAGTGACATTCTTTGGTCTTCTCGGTTTCTAGGCCTCCCATTGGTGAAATTTCTCTCTTCACAGCTTCTTGTCTCTAGTGTAAAGAGGCCCTAAGCAATGTCTGAGAGCAACGTTTGACTTTGAGCAACGTTTGTGTTCCCAATGAAGTTCTCATGATGTTTACAAGCTCACAATTTATCTGTTTATCAAGCAGGGTTCTTGTGCTTCATAAACAAGAACGGAACTTCAACTTCTTCCCTTGGAAACCCTAATCAAATGGCACACCAACCCTCGGCCCTTTCACGTGCACACCGGACCTTGGCAGCATACACCAGCGTTTGCAAATTGCAGTCTTCTTCGGGGAAGAGAGCCCCCAAAACTCAAGCATCGACCTCACTGCAGTAAATCCATAATTAACCCGTAAAGGACCAAGAAGCCCATGTTTTTTGTAGCAGTTTTGAATAGGTCCAATGTAGGCTTCCTTTTATTCAAATTTATATGTCTTTCGATCAACACATGTAATGTTCTTCATTGATTTCGATGATATAAAACTTGTACCTATTTGAATTATATTTATTTAGAATATGATCAATTAAACTTGTCATTTTATAACCATAAATTCTTGGTCCTTTAGGGGTTAAACAAAGACTGTAACGAAGTAGTTAAAAATCTAATTATTTCTCCAATGATCAGTAATAGACTTTGCCACCCAAACATCATAAGCTTATTGTTGCTTTTCACTCGGTAGGTAAGTCAAACAGCGCCACTTCGCACTCACTGGCCTAGTGCTCAAGACTTAGTGAGTGTGATCCATCACATAGGACAAATGTGCACAGTGAATTTTGACACTATTTTGAGTGAGAAGCAAAGCCTTTGATAGTAGTGGAGACTAAGTTTGAAGAATGATAGTGGTAAAATTATAGACGTCATGAAGCTAGGCTCAGATTTTTCCTGTTCAACCAATCTCCCTATCCTATCAATCTTCGCACAATAAAAAAATATCCGCACCTCAATGACATTAAATATTTTAATTCGAGTATAAGTTTTTAATTGAAAAAATAAATCTTCATGTTTTTGTGCTTCGTGGAAAAAATTGCCGAAAATCAACATTTTTAAGCATTGTAGTACACAATAAATAATATTTTGAATCCTTCAAATTAATCATTTAAAAAAACACATATTTAGATGTACTTCATATCAAAAACTGATACCAAAATGACGCCATTGGATATTTTTAACAAATTTTTTGAGTGTTTTTAAATAGTTGGAACAAACTCTGATTTTTGTACAAAAAGTCTCTTTTGAAATCTTCAAAAGGCTTCAATTTTTATTTGAATTTTTTTTTGTACTTCATGAGTGTAGGAAATTAAAACCACATTTGGTCAATTCATTTTTATTTTGTTTTAAAGAGGGAGTCATTCAAAGTTGCCATATAGGGGTTGATTTAAAAGTTAACAGGGCTTTTTTGGGATACCCATATGAGACCATTGCACAAAAATGAATATTTTGATTTTTAAAAGCAGAATTTAGCATGAATGATCAATGAGGATTGCATAAAAATGTATGTAAAAATGTTGATTGGAGCAAATCATAAAAAATGCCAGCTATTTATCAAAGGTAGATTACCTTTGAACCTTTATTTTATGTTGTGCTTAGATCAAATTGGGAATATTTCGGTTAAAAGACAAATACAATTTATGAATAAAAATGAAAGTAATAATAAATAATAAATAAATAAAATGTAATTATTCCTATGAATTTTGAACTTAGTGTAAATGTAGCCATACCCTATTACCCTATATAGGCAGTGTTTTTATTTTTTTTAAACAAACAATATCATGAATTGCATCCTACACTCTCCAATTAAATTCAACCATTTGTGGAAGCTTCTAATCGGATCAAAAGCTTCTAAATGAAGCTCCAACGTATGTGATCGTCGATTACGTTCCTTGGATATCACCTTGAAACGATGGCAGTTGTAGACTTGTGGAAGGCACCTACAAGACTAGAATGGACGGTTATGTGTCATTCCACCTTAGTTATTGAATGCAATTGAAATATGGACAAAATCAAGTGATAAATGAGAAAAAAAAAAAATATACACACATGAGTCCCTGTGTTTTGAAATAAAAAAGCACCTTTGAGAATTAGAAGCAGTGTTCCTCAAGCTTTTTATTTCAAGACAGAGGGAGTTTTAATAAAATCTGCAAGTGTTAGTTAGACATGATCTTAAAAGTTAGTTCGAAAACTAGAATAGGCGGTTATATAGGTCGTTCCACCTTATTAAATGCAATGGAAATGTGGACAGCATCAATTCATAAGTGAGAGAAAAAAAAGTGAACATATACATACTATTTGTGTTCCAAAACAAAAAGCACCTTTTAGAATTGGAAGCAATGTTGAACCACTTGTCTTAATTTTGGAATAGAGGGAGTATTAATTACATCTGCAAGTAGGTGATGACCTAATATGGGTACTCCCTCCAAGAATAGTGTGATTTTCGAGAAACATCTTTTTTAGTAAAAAAAAACATTGGGAAATTACAAAAATTAGAGGGTGTTATAGACACCATAGCTGCAACTGTATACATGGTGTTAAAAACGGAATTTTTAGCACATATAAAATGAGTTAAACATAAGTCACACTATGTGAGACACGTAAAAATGGTACCCATATAAAAGGAGAGATAAAGACATTCCCACATGAGATTTCATATGCAAAGTGGGACAGAATTCTCACAATTATGGGAAATTTGTTCGCGTTTCCCATATCGGAATCTTGTATATAATATCTCCCTGTGATATCAAGCCATTCCCCAAGTGTGAGTTAGACATGATCCTAAGTAGCTCTAAGTTAACTCAAAAACTAGAATGAGGTTGCCATTGTAGTCCTCAATCTGATGCCATATGAAGAGAACTTTTGAATGCCTGGGACTTTAAGCTACCTCTTCACACTAATAGAAGAGTTGACGCTCCCCAAGGAGATGTCCAGGAAAAATCCCTGTACATATGTGGAATTGGGCACCACATGCCAGGGCAACTCCCTCGGCAATGACACATTTTCTACTAGTGTGAGCATGCTCAATAAACTCACTGAGAAAAAGAGAGCTAGCGTCACTTACAGTTGCCATCATGCCTCTGGTCGGTCGATAGTACGTTCGTGCAGGACTGTAACTAGCTAGGTACGTTTACATTGCAGGAAATCTTGGACTTTGGGAATGGAGATTCGGACATGAGCATCTCTGTTTAACCTTGACAAGCCTTGTAACATCAATCTCACTCACATTACATATCATGACTACGTGCTTGCTTGCACTGGAATATTCAATAATGTACATACATAATATCACAAGTACCAGCTCGTATCCAGAAGTAGCTATCCATCTTTTGACCAGAATCTAATATATATGTCTGCACTAACTGTAGGATCATACATACACTCATTGTTACGTTTGTTTGTTCGCAAAGTGATGAAATAATCACTTTGTAATAAACCCCCTACAGGGCCAACCGTCCATTTTTTTGGACAATGTACAGACTTCATCCACGTTTTCTCATCCGTTATGCACTTTTTGCAAGGAAAAGAAATGCAAAAAAATTCATATATGGTAACATAGATTCATGCATGTGTGATCTGATTAGAATGAGGATGATTTGTGTAATTTTTATGCCTCATTTCATGTTGTAAGTAGTGATTCACCAAAAGTTTCAGGTATTTTAGTCTAAATGTGCTTCTGAAAAACTAAACTAATAAAATTAAGCAAACAAAATATCTCCATTTGAAAATCACTATTTTAATTAGAGTATTACATAATTTCAACTCATCACAACAAATTCCATCCACGCATTGTGAATATCTTAAGACTGTAATTGTATTACAAAATATTTTTGAATTTAGAGTTTTAAATTTTATACCAAAATCATAGGTGATAGCAATCGTAGATCTAACCATATGTATAGAAACTAAAATTTCATAATGTACAACTTTTATTCATATATCAAGTTCAAAATATCCCTCTTGATTGCATTTTATAATGCATCCTTGCAAAATTATTGAATTTGAAGAGAGGTAAGGACGTTTAGTCTGGGTTAAGGTCCACTTTTAATACATTATCAGTGAGAATGATCACTTTGATACAATGTTAGTTTTCTTTTGGATTACAATCATTTATGATATTAGTGAGAATGATCACTTTGATACAATGTTAGTTTGATACAATCTATCACAGTGATCATTCTCACTACTAATCTTGATCATACGTTTATACACTGTGCTACATTTGTTAGCAACGTAAGGTAGTAATTGACTCATTCCAGTATCATAAGGGAGTGATTAACTCAAGCAACGTAGCCTGGAAGACTTAATTAACTTGAAGCGCCATATTGGTTAAATTGGCCAATCTCTGTTATTTTTTAGTGCAACAGATTACACTAGAAAATAACAGGAATTCGCCAATTTAACCAATATGGCGTTTCAAGCAACGGTGGGGAGTAACTCAAACAACTTAACAACTTGTTAAGCAACGTTTAGGAACCGTACGTAATGACTGTTGTTCTATTAGCTACTCCTCTAACATTGCTAACCAACGTAACAATCAGTGTAACTATCATCCTAGTAGTGTCTACTGCAGGACAATATTAAACACTGGTAACAGAACCTTCAAGTCATTCTCAAGTGAAAATATCCCTGGGACAGGATCTATCAATTTTACCTGTGTTGAAGCTAGGTTCTGATTTAGGCGACATTCAAATCTGCAACAAATCAACGCAGTATCAATCAATTGAGGAATTTTTGGAAACACTATCAAGCTCAATTATAAATGAAAGCAGAAGTTACAGACCTGGAAAAGAAACATCTGGATGATTGCAAATCTCTACTAGTACGTACCGTCTCTCCATACGTACCTGGGTTTGATAAATATGATCGATCGATGCCGACTTCAATTAATTGTAGCTGTAGGCCTTAGAAGCTAAATAGCCACGTATATATAAGCATAATAAACCAGACGTACTGATCTGATGCAAGTACATAAAAACTAGGCAGCCTGCTAGATCATCACAATGCTCTCTGATTAATTCCTACCTTCTACAAATGCTTGTTAGACAAGGCTGAAGTACTCGACATACAATTGGTCCTCATAAGAGAAACTTAAAACAAATACACCTAAACTCAGAGTATTGAAATTTTTTGTTTAAAAGGGTGCACACACCCGTTGTGACATTTATCAAGGTAATGTTCTACCCTACCTAGTCATTGGTCCGTGGGTGGAATGCATGCCACCAGCATCCACCACACCAGAAATTTTTAAAAAAAATTTAAAAAAAGCAGGTGATGGCCTACGTTCACCAGTAACTACCGCTAATTCAGTCTAAAATGCCAAACAAATTCGTCATGGCGGGTGTAAATAAGGCGGAACAGGCAAAGAGGCTTCGCAATCTAAAAAGCTGCTGCAAATTAACTAAACTAAACTAAACATTGAACTCCTTTCCTAAACTGAACCCCCTGAGTTCAATGATCCAGCCCTCTTGCATGTGTTCACTTCCTTAGCACCACCATATATTAATTCACCCCAAAGTAAATGCTAACTAGTACCTAAATAAATCAAAACAGAGCTCTGCAAAACTGATCGAACTGATCTTAACCGTGCGAGCTAACCAAACAAAATTCGGAACCAGCAGAGCTCTGGGAAAACTGATCTCAACCTGCCTAGCAAAACAGCAGGTCGACATTATCGACGACCGATCGATCTCAGCAGCTTTGGCCAAGACGAAGCTCCAGGTCCACGACAGGAGTTTCCTCTTGCAGGATTGAGAATCGGCCGAGGTTCACAGATCTTTCGTAGGGGTGAAAAGCACGCTCAGAGCACCAGGAAGCTCTCCCCTGCCGGATCGATTCGCACAGAATATCAGCGGGAACGCCGGTGCGGGTCGAGGAAATCGACTCCGGCGACGGCACCGCGCTGCTGGTGGTGGATCCAGACAAAGACAAGCTCAGGGATTCGGGCGAGAGCAATTCCGCGGTGCGGGAGGGAGTGCGATCCAGCAAGTGCGACAGCGAGGCGAGGTCCCAGGGGTTGGGCGCGGGGGGGGAAGCGGCCGACGACGCAGCAGCGGCGCGGAGCTGCGCGAGCTTGTTGGCCTCTTGGCGCTCGCGGCGGTGCACGTTCATGTGGCCTCCGAGGGCCTGCGCAGTTCGAAAGCCGCGTCGGCAGAAGCTGCAGGCGTACGAACGCGGCGGCCATTGCCCGCTGCTGGACGCGTCCTCCGCAAACGCACGAACCTCCCACGAATCGTTGTCGTCGTCGTTATTGTTGGCCATGGCGCTCAAGCGCTTGCTCCATGTGTTGCCGCCCCCGCACGACGGCGGAGGTGCGCCCCAGCTCGGCAGCGACGACCACCCTTGCCTCTGATCACCTTGAACTTGCATCGCTATGTGCGTCGCCATTACTACTACAGAAGTCCTGTAACAATTATGAATCAAAGAGCTCTAAAAATCTAGTCTAACAGGAATGCTTGCTTCTGGACCTGAGCCGCGCCCAAGTGTTGCAAATCGTCTAGCTTGAGGTGTGCATGGATGAGGAGTCGTCTACTTATCTCCTTCCGGCCTTTCCCGGAGGTGCTGGCGGTAAACTTCCCGGAACATTCACGGTGAAAATTATGTTCTCGGGTCCACGTGTGCACTAGACTAACTTCAGAGTGAAGCATGATGGAAAACTGGAGGTTAAAAGTTTTGAATGAGAAGAATTAAAAATATGGTCTGATAATTCGGGGATGCGGAATATACAAAGGGTATCGATAAGACTAGTAAACGGACGTTCAGTTGCTGAATGCATGCGGGCAGTCGGCACATACCCCTGGGATCTCGGCTACAAGATATGCGGAAGCACGGCATATAATTATATATATAATTACAGTCAATCTGTTGTCAACCTTTTGGTCAAGCTAGCTAGCTAGCTTGCACTCTCTCTCTCTTTCTCGAAGCAGATTTAATATATATTTCTTATCTGCCGAACTCAACTCGAACAATCTGACTCTCCTCGATCACTCGGAGCTATATATTGTTGTTTTTCGTAGTTACAACTGACTGAAATCGATTGAAATCATAATTCAGTGACTCTACAGTGGAACTAGAGGTACGTCTTACAAAACGTTAGTAACCAGTTCTAGTGGGGTCCCTTTGTCTTCCATGAAAATAGGAGCTTTGTCAGTAGGGCTCAACTTTAACGATTTGCTATCCCTCCCCGGAAGGGATTGAAATTCCCAAGCTCATTATACATTAGATCATGTTACAACTTACCTAATATATATTATATTCTTTGATTCATGAATCTCGTCCCTCGAGAGAGATAAGTTGCCATATCTGTCTGCCTCAGAGGACTCCATTCACCCTTATATCTTGTGTAACCGTGGGCATTTCACAAGACAAGGGACAGACAGTATATATCTTTACTGTCTAGTAAAAATTATCGTCTTGGACTTCAAACCAAGATAAAAACTGCTGACAAGTCAAGTTGAACAGTGCGTAGTATTAGTCATTTCTCAGATCAGATCGATCAATCACTATTGAAAAATTAAACAGTCATGGCGGAGCTTTGTATTAATCCACTACTCCAACGAAGTAGATTAACTGAAATGCATGCATGCATGGCTGGAGTCAGAGCTTAAATCATTTGAATGAAAAACCAGATACCATCAGAGACTGAGAACGTGCACGGAAGCTTCGACAACCGGAAGTATCGCCAAGAACCACGCGAAAGCTTGTGCACCTACACACGTAACCGGGATTACAAGCTTAATAAAATGAACCGACGAGGAGGCGAATGCACCTCGCAGGGCCTCAATTACAGGCCACAATCACGAACACTCCCCCAACAGATTGCTGAAGTTAAAATATAGGGCCAGTAAATAAACATATGTGGCAGTTGCAAGAGTATTCTGGGAAAGAAACGGTTGGAGTCGTTGGGCCAGGAGGAAACTAACTTTCCGAATTGAAAATAGGAGGGCAAGTTACAGTTGGAATCAAGGGCGGGAATCGGGAAATGATCCGCCGGGGAGTAGTATTCTAGAGCAGGCGGGGATTAAAATAGGGCGACGGGGCTGTTGTTAGGCGGGGGATGGAGAAAGGTGTCAGGAACGGGATCCCGGATTCCATCGATGCCCGGATTTCCATGTCCGGAGTGGATTCGAATTGCAGTTATTCAACTGCAGACGTTTGACTGAAACGATACCTGCCTGCTACGACGTTGATATATGGAAAGCCTTCCACTTGCATAATTCTTGCCACAAACGGTTGGTCACATGCTCTCACATTCACAGGGATACCGGCGTCCCTCTCAAATCTGGCCTAACTTACCTTCGCCACGGCTTCCTTAATCTATAAATTGCTTCCCCACACCACCCCGCCTTTACTTTGCTTACTAACTTGCTTGCTTAGAGTGCAATTCAAGTGATCATTTACATTTGTTAACCCCTAAGCAGCGATCTCAGAACCACTTTATGACATTTAGAACATTATGCGACCTCCCACATAAATGGTATCTACTTTTGCTACCCAGTGCATACAATACTCACGATACCTCTATAATATCTCTGCAACACCCTTGATATATCAAGGTGATACCATGATGATATCCGCGGATATCACCTCATGAAGTTGCTACATATGTATATCATGATGAGCATTCTTGCTACATTTCATTTTTTTTCATTTTCTTTCTTTGTATGTTTAGCAGCCCCATTTTTTTGGTAGAAATCCAGCTACTTTTAGCCAGTTTTGAGATCAATATCCCTAAGGGCCTCTTAACATTAGAGGTAAGAAATTTAAGCCAATGAGAGGCCTAAAAACCTGGAGAACACCAATTTCTTATTGGCTGAAATTTCTCTCCTTACAGCTTCTTGTCTCTAACACACATTTCAATAAAGTTGTACTACTCGACTCAAAAAGTGATGGGGAATGATGCCCTTCTTAATAAAGATAGGTCCCCAATTTTTTTACAATGTTTTTATTCCACAATTAAAAGCACCATAGAAAAATTGGGACCTATTTCTATTGAGAAGGGCAACATTCCTCATCACTTTTATAATCTGGTAGTTCAGTTTTAATGAAACGTGGTCCAATTCTAACAAAATGTGTGTTCTCTAGTGCAAAGAGGCTCTAAACGTAGTGACTCTTTGAACACAAGTAGATGGCTAGACTCAATAATAGATATTAGTATGGCTCAAATGTACATGAGGTGTACATGAGAGGACCTTTATTTTGCAAGTATAAATCTACCCAACAAGTTTGACATACTTGAAGTTGGAGGCCTCTCCGATATTATCAACAATTCCCTATTACAAGAGATTCATTGTAATTTGTAGAGAATTTAATAGTCTTACAAAGGTGATTTGGATGAAAGTCATTTGAGATTGTATGAAAAAGTTGCAAGGCTTTGAATTGTTTGTGATTCAGTTAAATGATCAAGCTTAGTGTACGTTCATCCCTTTCCTCCTTTTTCCAGTAACATAACATTCTTGCTCAAGATTCGCCAGTGCTAGATGACATGCCAGATTTAATATGGATTTTTATTTTATTTTATTTTTTATTTGATTTATTAGCACATACGTGTTGCACTGCAACATTGAACGTAGGAAAATATGAATTGGATAGTTAGTCAAAGTTTTACGATAAATTGGATGAGAAATATTCAGGATGTCATGATGAAACATCCAAGATGAAAACGTGACCATTTTGTGACAATAGGGTTGTGACAAATCGCGTGCAATGTGCATTTAATACAATTTAGATATATATGGCAAGGCCAACTTTCTAGCTTCTTGGGTTTTCAAATTTTTGGAGTCTAAAATAAAGGTCCTTTTTTGAAAGCTTGTTCAAGATGTTAATTAATCCTTTCAAGAGTTCGTAACTTTTTAAAACATGTGTTTCAGAATGACTAATTCACATAACATTCAGTAGCCTTTAACCCCTTAACGTACCAGGGTGTCCCTGGAATTGACAATTTGAGAAAAAAACATTATAAACTACCATTTAGAAGAATATTCTGGAATTGATATACAAATGAAAGTTCTAGATCTTGAATTTTAGATTCCATCCGTACGGTTCCATTCACTAATACAATCACCAATATTTAATTATAAAATTTGAAAGTTAAAATTAAAAATTCCTTCTAAATTCGATTACAAACTAAATTTCAATATTTTTTGAGTAAATTTTTTTGGAATGAGTTTGAAATGAGATACTCTTAAGTGTGGTGATACTTTGAAATTTTTGTGTTTCTTAAATTTATGACCTCATTTTTCACAATTCCACTTTGAACTAGAGTCAATGCAATTTTGGCTTGGTCAACGACTTGACATACTTCTACATTTGCAATTTTAGAAAAATATGTACTCTAGTATGACTAAATCCAGCCAGTAGATAGGACAACAACTTGGTGAAGAATCTCCAAAAAATTGGATGAGTTTCATCCAAGCGATGATGAGAACGTGAGAAGGCTTTGAAATCATTCGTCGTCCAGTTTCTGGACGCTGTGACGTTTAGGGGTTAAGAAGGGTTCCTTTTTGTTTCATCAACCTTTATTTATAAAGTGACCAATGATTTATAATTGAATGTGCTATTGAATCAAATAAACAATCATAGAACACAATTGAATTGTGATTGAGGAGTGCTTTCCATTACTATTCACTATGGTTGATTGCTCTTGCTTAGTGCCACCTGCCTCCATAGCTACCGATGTGATGTGGAATATTCCACATCATTCTGTTAGGGGAAGACAGCAGTCAAAGAAGCAACTGAATGTTATGCAATTCATCGAATTGTAAATTTAAATATAGTTCAGATGAAAAAATATGTAATATCACTTAATCCTTAATCCCTAGTTGCCTAACCAATTGTCTTTTGACTAATGTAATGAATTGAATTTCGTTTTCTCATGCGTCATGTCATGTACTTTTTGAGAGTAAAAAATCAATACTACAAAATTGTATAGCAAAATAGCTTCATGCATGTGAGATCTAATTAGAAAGGGCCTAATTGTGAAAAGTTTATGCCTCATTTCAAGCAATTGGTTTCTACCAAAAATTTCTAAGATCCAAAAATCATTGCACTTAGAGTAAGGTGGATGATTCAATAACCGACGTGTACTATAAACCAACATGTATTCATTGTATTATATCTCCAACATGTATTCATTGAAAGCTTCGGATTTTATATTAGTACTAGATTTGCATGAAAAGATTATGGTGTTGGTTTATGGACCATTCACTATATTACATTTCAACCCATCACAACAAATTCATCCATAGATCGTCAATATTTTATTCATAATCCAATTACAAAAGCATCTTGAATTTTAGGTTTCAAATTTTATACAAAAATATTGATGATTGCAATCGCAAATCTAAATATATGAATAAGATCTAAAATTCATATTGTACAACTTTTATTCATACATTAGGTTCAAATATCCCTCTTAGTTGCAATTTATAATGCACCATTGCAAATGTCCAAATCTGAAGAGGGTTGTAGACATTTAGGGATTAAAAGACATGGCTTTCCTAATTCCCACACCCCATATCACTTTTAAATTCCATTTTAAGCATGATTCTCTTTGGAATTTACTTTGTATTTATCCTAAAGAAGTATAGATGCCTTAACCCCTAAGCTCCCAAGATCCCATTTTTTGATCGGTATCCATTTTCCTAGGGTACTGAGGTCCAAAAAAAATCAATCTAATTGGAATTTTTTCCATCCAATCAAAACTCCACCTAGGCGAAATTTTCAAAGTGAAACACCTCAATGTTGAAAGGTAGCTTTGGCATTTATGAAACTCCATTTGGTTCAATGGAGTATAAGCTAGTAATGAGCAAGATTCTCCCCGAAAAGAAAAGAGTAAGCCCATGGGACTTAGTATGTCCTTTAACCCTCTAACACACGTGCGTTCATATAATGGACGATGAATAGATTTTATGCCTTCTTTTGACTACATCATGTACAATTTTTCATCCATCCAAATTTTCCTTGGTTTTTGAATAGTTGAATGTGCTAGTTGACTACCTTTTGTACAATATGGATCTTCAAAATAAGATATTGTGATTTTACTTTTTAAATGATAAAATTGGTTTATGTCAAGTTTCATTTGTAGTTCAAAAAGTGAGACTTTAACCCTTTAGTGCCCAAGGTACTGTAGCTCAAAGCCCGGGATTTCAATAGATTTTTTCACTGTGGTTGAGACTACCAAAAATAGAATGGGTTAAATTAGAAAGTAACCGTACAATTCTATTCTCAACTCGAGAGCACACATTTTATTAAAATTTGAGAATCATCCGATGGTGTGATCGGAAGATTATAGTATGTATTTGAACTGTATCATGCACGCTCAAAAACAAGATTTTGGGGGGTGTGTGACTTCAAAGTTAAATATAATTTGAGGTAAATTTTCAAAAATAAAAGCAAAGGAGTTCAGCTATGCCCTATGTCAACACCTCTCCGTTGCAATCTTTCATATCAAAAATAGACTCACACATAATTATTGTGAGATTTATAAGTGAAAGTGACTTGTCCATGTACGGTTTAGGACAAAATTTTATACGTTGAAAATTGACAGGAGTGGGTACATTAGTCAAGATCAGATTACACACACTAATGGAAGATGAAGAAGAGAACACAATCCAAAAAAATAAAACAAGATAACAAACTTCCAAAAACAAGAAATACTACACAATACATATGTTGTATTTGTAAGTATTTACAATATTTTCAAGTATTTGCAGTATTTTCGCGTTCTGTTGATAAGTATTTTGATAGTTGTACAATTCCAAATTGAAAATTTCTTTTTCTGGAAGGTGCGTAATGTATGTGGGCAAATCTGAACTTCAAAACTGAAGTTCGAATTCTTCACGGATTCTCTGCTATTTGCATTTCGGACGTTGTAGTGACCATAATGTGGTTTGCTGGGCACTAAAGGGTTAACAATGGTTTTCCAAAATAAACAGAATCAAATAATGGAAATTATACCATCTCCGAGTGCATATCATTCCAAAAAAATTATAATTTTTTAAAAATAAAAATTGTTAATTTGGGATTCTAAAATGAAATTCTTCAAATAAAAACCTTACAAAATTAAATGAAAACTATTAATAAAAATATGATAAATAAAACGATAAAGATAACAAATTTGATAACAAACTAAATATTACTTTGTAACATTTTTAGAGTAAATTTTGTTGGAATGGACTGATAAAATGAGATACTTTTGATGTGGTGATTTTTTGAATTTTTAGTGTTTGTCAAATCTATGACTTCATTTTTACAAGGCCACTTTTGAACTAAAGTCAATGCAATTTTGGCTTGGTCAAAATTTCATACACTTCTATGTTTGGAATTTTGAAGAAATACATACCCTAGTAAAACCATATCCAACCATTGAATAAGACAAAAACTTGATGAAGTATTTCCAAAAAATGTTTTGTAGTAAAGATGTTCACGAGGAAAGAGATATAGAAGAACTCAAAATGCCACCAACTACACTAAATAGGTAGATTAGTGTTAGATAATTATAAGATTTGAAAATATTATAAATTTTTACTCTCGACCAAAAAAATTACCAAAGACATTGATTCCAATACTATTCAAAGATCTCCATCTTGACCAATATAGAGGGTAAAAAAATTAGTCAACAGTAAAAACTTACAACATGTTTATGTAAATTAGTGTATCTAACACTAATCTACCTATTTAGTGTAGTGAGTGATTGATTGCTTGATAGTGAAATCTTTGAAATTTTGGGCAAATTACTACAACATGATTGATAGTGATTGACAGTGGTTGATTTTTTGCCGTGTTGATTTTATTGTTGTAGACAGTGATTCACCCAAAATTTCAAAGAGATCTTTGTAAAAGTGCTCTTAAAAAGTCAACTCATAAAATTAAGCAACCAAAAAATCCCCAAAAATCACTACACTTTAGACTAAGTATTACATTTCAACCAATTATAACAAATTTCATGTACAAATTGTTAATACCTTATCTGTAGTCATATTACAAAAGAATTTTCAATTTCAAGTTTCAAGTTTTATACAAAATATTAGTGATAGCAATCATAGATCCACCTGTATGGATGGAATCTAAAATTGATAATGTACATCTTTTATTCATATATCAAGTTTAGAATATTCCTTTGCGTTGCATTTTATGATGCGTTTTTGCAAAACTGCAAAACTTGGATAGGGGTGAGGACGTTTAGGGACTAAGATAGGGAGTCCTAACTCCTAAATATGTGCAGACTCTTGAAAGTGCCCACATAAACCGTATTAAAATAGTTGCTATTTGGTGTTAAAATGTCCTATGCATTAAGTAAAAGTATAATGGAGATCATAATTAAATTGACCGGTTCTAGATGAATAGTATTTATTACAACTAGCTTTTTATAATCAATTTTTTTATTCAATCAAAACTTAAATGTTGATTTCAGAATGTTTAAAAAAATACAAGTTTAAAAAGGTAACTATATAGGTTCATAATGATTCTTCTAAGAATTATTGAAGGGCAATGGATGAGTACATTTTGCCCTCATCTATGAACACAAAATTAAAAAAAAAAACGAATTATTTTAAAGTTACAATAAATTCAAATAATCTTTTATAAAAGAGCAATAGATTTTGGCTTAGGTTTTTACATTTAAATGTGAAACCAACCTTAAAATTACAAGGAATTTGAAGGATTAACAAATTTTACAAATTGTATACACTTACTCTTGAGAAGACATAAGTGTTGTCCAATTGTATTATGGGTCAAAATATTTTTTAAACTGAAGAGATATTTATACTACGAAGATTTTATGATTACATGTTTAAAATTCTTATGATCCACAGTAATTGTTGAAAAAAAAAATATTACACTCAAAACTCTTTCATATCACATCTTCAATAGTAACCAACTCACCCGAGTTCAAAACTTGATATGTCAAAAGTGTCAATCACATGTGCACACCAACAATAGAGAATATTCTTTGCAGTATTGGAATGTGATGGTAGAGAGTGTGATAATAAGGAGCTCAATATGTGAAAGGAGAATCTTCATATGTTACATTCTTCATTAAGTCACGCTATTCAGTCTAAAATTCTTTTGCACAAGTCATCAACCGGCAGGGTTGTCATGTCATGTCAGACACTTTTTTTCAACGTGATGCGGTTGCCTAATTAGATGAGTGTCAAATATGTTAAACAACTTGGATGACTAAATATTCCTGTATACACAAAAATGTTATAAAGTATTCCATGTATATTCTAAGAATATGCATGATGTCTCACAGACATGGAGGTCTTCAACGTCATGTTCGACACTTTGTGTAGCGGTCAAGTAAGACGACAACCCTGATCAACCCTGAATTTCATGTGGAATCCAAGTGAGGTTCTGGAACCCAGAAGAACTTCAAAGTGATAACTTAAAAGTTCCTTGATTTGATCAACAATGAGTAGCAATGCATATTCCAACCATCAAAGAATTGTTGTTTATTTCGACATTCAAGCCAGTAAGCCCCTTAAGTTTGCTTCAATTTGTTGACTGTTAACAAAGCCATGATTTTCTCATATGGTTCCTTTCTATCTAGCTTATTATTCCTCTGAGATTGAGATCAGGAACTGTATTAGATCAAGTGACACCGGAGGACTGATATTCAATTCTTTTTCAAATTTCCCCCACTCAGACAGGCACTGATTCAGATTCAGTGCTTTGAAACTTAGGGTACATTCACAGTGAGTATAATGAGGCAAGGAAACTATAACCAGTGATTAATTTAACGGATTATTAAGCAATAATCTTATCATTTGAATCGATAATGCAATATAAACTAATAACTACATAGATAGATAGATAGAGACACCGACCCTTTTGCAAGGCCGGCGTGAATAAAGTGTCCGTTCGTAATGTCAATGACCCGGTGCCCACCGGATAGAGGGACATTGGGACAAAACTACTCTCCCCTTTTGAGGATGGACACTATAATAACTACATATATTATATGTCATTTTACAATATACTAAAGGTTGACGATGTTTGAGAAGTTATTGGTACTCCAAAACGATTAAAATATGGTCGTAACCAGTCGTTAATAACGACTAAATGTACTAAAATGTTCATGATATGTCGCAAAATGTCCTTAAATTTTTTGATATCTACATAAATTGAAGATATAATTTTTTAAGCACTCATCAAGAGTCGTTAAATCTGGGCGGGGTTGGCTCATTATATTGTGAATGCACCCCTTAAGGCACGTTCGCACTTGGCCTTTGCAAAGACTGTGGATAAAAATTTAACACCCACACAATTTTGGGAAAAATACCTTCTTTGTAGGAAAGGTGTCATCAATGAGGTTTGGAAAGGTAGTCCCTAATAGTAGGGGGATTACATAATGGCCCCTGAAGTGCCACATTAGCTAAGACCATTCTTTAGTGTTCAAAACTAGGGAATATTTCCTATTTTGGTGCTCCCTTAACAATTGCCTATTATTGCTCAAATATTTTTGTCCTCATAAATGTTAGCTAATACCCATTCTTAAAAGTGTGCCATGTGTACATTCATGTAGGATTGGTAATTACGAAAGAATGTAGGTGGGAACACACACTTTTTTAAGGATGTAAGATCCCCTTATAAGACCACCTCTAAGGCCAGGTGCGAACATACCTTTAGAGCATCTTCACCCGTGCATGCTAAAGCTAACGGACTGGCTAAAATTATTCATTTACATTTGAACAGTCCTGGAACTTACACTCCCCCACCCTCAAATCATAACATTTGGTAGCATGCATTGTTCTTGCCTTGGCTCTACAATGGATGGAGTGGAATATTCCACACCCAACAATACTTCATGAGTAGTTAAGTAAATATAAAGAGGCTCAAAGTGATGAGTAGAGTGCATGAAGGAAAGGCAGTGGGCATGAAGGCTACTAAATGTTATGATGTCCATAAATGCACGTCAAATTGTCAATGGACCAATCACGAGTAGAATGTGGGATATAGTCAATTAAACTTAAATTTGAAGGGCCATTTCTTAACACGCTAAGAGTAAGAGTCAAGACGGAGGCATTTTTGAAGGGCCCTTAGCATTTCTCATCTAGTTATTGTGTGTGTCAGACTCTTTGAGGGCATGGGTGCACATGCTCTGAGTGGACTATTTATAACTCAAGGGATTACTTTGTGATTTGTAACAATCAAAAGAGAAGATCAAATGAAGTAGGAGTATATGGATTTGTGCCATAGTGAGCTTCACTAAATAACTAATAAGCGACACTAGAGTCATCCCTAAATGAATCACAACAAGTGTAGAAAGAAAAACACATTGTTAGAAGGATTGTAGAACACCATCTATACCATTCGCTATAAACTAGCTTAATGCCCAAATGATCTTGTACCACGGTAGTTTCGTGCCCCAAAAACACTTTTTTATTAGTGCTACCTCACTATTTAGGGTGACATTTTAGGTGTTAATACTAATAAGACTTTGTGAATTTTAGGTGCACTTCCCTTAAGGATTGTTCTAGTAATGCAGTAAGAACAAGAAAGGCTTGGGAAGAATTATGAGCTATTATGTACTTCAAAACATCTATTCAAGACCTGGGTAGGGCACTCGTACATGTGTTTAATAACCCATCTGCGACGGAAGGGTATTTATCATGGGGCTATTTATCCAATAAATTGGAATTCTTTACATCCTATTAGTATAGATAAATCTTAATTTTGTCATTTTAGATGACCCTGTTTGTATTTATAAAGTCGCAAGTGAACTAGTTTTTAGTACCCTATGTTCTTTATAATTTTTATATTTGACCCCATAAATGACGAACCATAGGACTTTTGAATGTTTGTAGTGAAAATTCAATAAACCATGTTTAAATTGAAGACATCAAACAATGTACCAAAACATAAAAACTTGAAGCATTATTAGGACCTCCTGTTGATTCAAAACATACATCAAACAATGTCCACATCAAACAAACTTGAAGCAAGCAAATGAAAATGGATAGTTTTTCATCCATTGATCACCATAAAATGCATTGTATACCTCTGCCTAATTTTTTTTTTTCTCTACCTACTATTCCCAACCCTATTTTAGATTAAAATAATTTGATAAATTGATGCATTATATGGTATCCTTATTTTTTTATACACACAACTTTGTAATTGAAGAGACCCTTCATTATATCAAAGAAATGTATAAATTTTCTCACAAATGAATAAAAAATACCCTACATTCTTTCGCACATGGTTTAATAAATTTTTGTGAGTGCCCTACCCAGGATTCAAGATATATACCCTATATATAATTATATTCAAAACATCTATTCAAACATACATTCAAGATCCTCCACTTTCTATAATGATAGAAATTTAACCCAAGAGAATATTCAACTCTACTAACCTTGTTTAGCAAGGTACATAAAAAGCTATTATTGACTTCATACGCTAATATCTCACAATTTATAATGTCAAAGTTTTTAAAGTCCTTACTACATGTTTTTATACTACTCCAATGTACGATCCTATAAAAAATAAAAATAAAAACTTTGTTTATTTATTTAGGCTCAATGCATTAAAAATGGCAATTTCAATGTATTTTTTTTTAGTAAAAACACAACAAGCCCTTTGGGATTTAGATTCAAACCCATTTTAGTACAGCACAATTAGAACTACTTCACACTATTTCCTAACTCTTGCTTAAATTTTTAAGATTTTATCAGCCAAGAACTTTAATTTACTATTGTTTGAGACAACTCATTTTTGTTCTCATTTTTTCTCATTTCCCCACATGTCTTTCAAAGTTCACTTCTTTTGCATCAACATAGGGATCATGTATTTTTTTTAAAGATGTAGTTAGTTGATCAAAAGTCTTTTTAGATTTAAAAAAAGGCCGATTTTTATTTCATTTGATTCTAAAGTTTTACTGATTTCTAAAAAAACAAAAATTACAAATATTTCATTTGTTTATTTTGTGCATAAATATTGGAAATTTTATTTTTAGGCTAGAATTCTTCAAAATGTATCATTTTTAATATTTTATTAGAATTTCAAATATTCAATACATATATTTTTATTTTTTAAAACTCTAATACTTCTAGTACTACTTCATGACACGACAAAACCTGTTGGTGTTTCTTACAATTATCCTCATGTTTTTTTTACCTATTTTGGTCATTAGATATGTGAATCATAGTACTTGGGACTTCAAATTGAATGTTTGACATGCAATTTATTATATATATATATATATATATATGAAACCCTAAATCCTACCTATAATGTTTTAGATTGCATTTTTACAACGCAAGAAAGGAAAAACCTCATTTCAACTAGGACATTTGAGGAGTTTAGACTTGGAATGTAGTATGAAATAACAACCAAATTCATCTACTTTCACAAGATCATCCCACGTCATTTACTAATTTGGACTCTTTAGGAGTTGACGATAGGGTTGTCATATCTCACTTGATGTGTATTAGAGGTATGACCTAGGCTATATATGAATACCAAATATGTTAAACAACTTGGGTGAAATATTCTAAACATTCTAGAATATTCTAGATATAACATCCCAAATATATTATAAGAATATTTTTGTTTAATAGACATGGAGGTCACTCTTTTAAACGCCTTTGATGTCGTGTTCAACACTTTGTGCTAGTAGTTGAGTAAGACAACCATGATGGCATATTAACAATCTTAAGGGCAACCCCTATGAAGAGCATGTGCCCGCTCTCATAAGTTAAACTCCACAAGGAACAAACTTATTTTAGATCATGTATCTGATTAAGCCCTAAACGTTCTCACCCTCTTCTGATTTGGCGGTTTTTCAAAGATGCATTATAAAATGCAACTAAGAGGGATATTTTTAAGTTGATGAATGGATAAAAGTTGTGCTTTGTGAATTTTAGATTCTATCCATACGGTTAGATTTACGATTGCTATCACCAATATTTGTGTAATAAATTTCAAACTTAAAATTTAACACTCTTTTGTAATATGATTGCGGGTAAGATATTGACAATCTAATAATGAAATTTGTTGTGATGGGTTGAAATGTAATACTCTAAATGTAGTGATTTTTGGAGATTTTTTGGTTGCTTAATTCTAGTAGTTGACATTTTTAAGAGCACTTTTAGACTAAAACCTTTGAAATTTTGGGTGGAACACTCTCGGGTGGTGCACTCTACATTATGTTTGAGAATCACGTGCGTTCATGACCCCTTCTAGAAACCCCCTATATACGAGAGGCTATATGTCTAAAATACCTTTGTATACAGATGTATTCCGTTTTAAATATATGTTTAGTGTAAGTATACGTGAATATTTTGAGTTCTAAATGTATTTATTGTATGTATACGTAATACGGTAGTGTTCAAATTAATACCCCTTCTGTGCACTCACGTATACTCGTACATGTTTAGTACAGTGCATCCCCGAGGGAACACTACAACATGAAATGAGGCATAAAATTTTCACAAATCATCCCCTTTCTAATTGGATCACACATGCACGGAGCTAACTTCCCATAAAAGTTTCAATAAAAAAATCCACACTGCAAAAATGCGTGATGGATGAGAAAACGGACTTCAAATCCGTACATCATGCAAAATATGCATGGTTGGGCAGTTAGAGGTCAAAGAACCGGTGCGTGATGGGTTGAACGGGCTACAAGCTTAGATATCCAGATGATTTTCATTTATTGCAATTTTCTTCATTGTAATTTACACCTTTGGTAAGAAAATCAAAGTTTCTGAGTATATTTTGTAATTGATATGAATATTCTTTACAATCACTTAAAAAAATCATATCAATTTCAAATTTTGATGACATGCAGTAAATACATTGCTTTGTCTACCAAAAATTAAAAATTTAATTCTTAATTTAATTCTAGTGCCAAAATTGAGTGAGACATGTAAGGCATGATTCCATGATCATTGGCCCAGGCATTTACGGATAAATTGCGTGGCTTTTGGATTGATCCTAAGTTAGAGCAACTGTACAGAATGATTCCATAGTCAAATGCCCAAGAAAAATCACTGTGCATGCATGGAGCTCGGCATACTTGTTGGACATCTCTCTAGTCGGTCAGGTAGTGCCACCTTTTCTACGAGAGCTCTGGAACAAGAAACACTGTTGATTCTTGAACTTGCCAATGTGTGTCTGTTTTTCGGTAAATGTGGAATTTGGTACCTCCAATTGATGTTCCCCACCCCATAACATTTCTTCCGATTGTTGCAAAGCAGGTGACTAAGGGCACAATTTTTGAGAATTTTTTGAATACAGCAGTGTAACCTCAAACTACGGGGAAACATAAAAAAGTATAAAGGTGATATAAAAATATAAAGGTAACATAAAAAAATATAAAGGTAAACCATCCTATTTGTGTCTTGTGACTCTTGGTGGTCACAATGTATGACTCTCTTACATTTAAGATTTTGATATTTACACTTGTAATACATAACAATATAAATAGCTTGGTGACTTTCAAATTGCAACACAAATAGGGTGGTTTATCTTATCTCAATTCTAATGAACTTTGGCATACACTAAATATGCATCAATGTTACTAACAACAACTCTACTGCTTGAATGTTAACCCTTAAACGTCAAAAAAGCCCCACGGGCCTTTTCAAAAAGGAATATTTGAGAAAAAGTTGATTTTCTCAACCAAAGCAAGCGAGACTCGTTGCGTTGGAAAGCTATTGAAAAAGCGATCTAGATTCCAAATTTTCGCCTCATTTGAGAGATTGTGGAATCATTGGTAAGCAATCAAAGTTATCAAATTGAACAAGTTTTGAGGTTGGGGCAGCTGAAGTTCAGCAGTGCCGCAGTGCTACAGTGCTAGCCATCAGTGCACTGCAGAGCCGTTTTTGCAAAAAAAAAAAAAAAAAAAAAAAAAGGGCTGCCCCGTCCAGGCCCTCTTGACGTTTAAGGGTTAACTCCTAAAGGACCACAACTATGTTTCTCTTTAAACACTCCAAAGCTGTTTAAAAGTATCCATTTTCATAAACAGGCAAGTACTTTATGATCTAAAACTTTTTTGACCGATCCAACTCTAGGATATTTCAACCAACTTGAATTTGTTAGCACTTGCATATTTGTAACCGCTTGGGGTTTCTCAAAAGTAAGATTATAAGCTACAAAGTTGGCTGCACTTCTTTTTTGGTTCGTTGCTTCAGTTTGAATTTTTTTGAAAATGCCAATTATGCAAAGTTTAGTCTGGGATTTGGTAAAAATGAATTTGGTAATTGTGTATATGGGGGTTTTAGCTCATTGTATACAAAAATTCAGACGCATAGCTCAGAGTATGAAAATTTCAAGAACTACCCGTAGTTAAGGTTTTCACCTTTGCATGATTGTATCTTATCTATACATCACCTAAGTATGCTAATTACCCTCTTTGTTGCAAAGATTAGAATCACCAGGCCACAAAATATTTTAAAAATTGAAGATCAATACTCATTCCACACTGAGTTGACTGAACTTGGAAAATCAGCTTTGGTCTTTTAGGAGTAGGAAAGTGGTCTTTGAGCACGAGGAATACTGTAGTGTTAGAGCATGGTGTCCAAAGACTACAACCCTTTCTACTAGTGATCCAAGTTATTAGGTACAGCATCCAAGCTTGTACATGTTATAGTGAATAACTTGATTATTTTGATGCTACCTAGACTATTTTACAGGTTAACCCCTAAACGTACCAAGGTGTCCCTGGAATTGGCAATTTGAAAAAAATCATCATAAACTCCCATTTAGAAGAATATTTTGGAATTGGTATACAAATGAAAGTTCTAGATTTTGAATTTTAAATTCCATCCGTATAGTTTGATTCACTAATACTATCACCAATATTTAATTATCAATTTTGAAAGTTAAAATTAAAAATTCCTTCTAAATTTGATTACAAACAAAATTTTAATGTATTTTGAGTAAAATTTGTTGGAATGAGTTTGAAATGAGATACTCTTAAATGTGGTGATTCTTTGAAATTTTTGTGTTTCTTAAATCTATGACCTCATTTTTCCAAGGGCACTTTTGAACTATAGTCAATGCAATTTTGGCTTGGTCAACAACTTGACATACTTCTACATTTGTAATTTTAGAAAAATACGTAATCAAGTATGACTAAATCCAACCGTTAGATAGGACAACAACTTGGTGAAGAATTTCCAAAAATTTGAATTTGAATATGTTAGTCGTTCACTTTCTGGACGCTCTGATGTTTAGGGGTTAAAATCAATGCTTATTTTTCTCAAACTTAAAAATAAAATAAAAATTTATATGAACTTGCTATGTGGGTATGGTAGTCCAGAGAAAACCTTAGGGCATTCACTTCCTCATAGGAAGTCATCTGATCAAATACACAAAGTTTAGAGCATCAAATTAAAATTAAATGGAGAAAAATCATGCACATCTTTATCAAGATGATGTCCACACAACGACGGTCGTTGCGTTCTTCAATAATGCAATGCAATCTCAGTTACAATCAAGCCACATAACATTCAGTAGCCTTCATATCCAGTGCCCTTTCCTTCATGCACTCTGCTCATCACCTTGAGCCTCCATCTGTCCACTGAGCTAACTTACTGATGAAGTACTAAGTTATTGGGTGTGGAATATTTCACGTAGAGCCAAGGCAGGGACAATGCATGCTACTGAATGTTATGCATCAAGGGGTTTAAAATAATTCATGAAATTAATTATTTGAACACAATTACCTCACACTTTCATTGTTTCCTAGAAGCTTACACCGGCAGTGTCCCTCATATTCAAACCTCGTTACCGTGTTCCATAGGCGAGCTTTCTTAGGATTGTAATGAAGTGCACGTGTGCCTGTTATTCCTACCTTTGCAAGCTCAAAATCCCCGCATTACAGCCTCAAAATCTGATTATGAAGAGAGATTTACTTTCTATGAATTGATACCCGTAATCCGAACTCAAGTGGGCACTGGAGAATTTGAACCAAATGCCATTTCACTGTTGACTATAGACTTTCATGGCCTGTCATTCCCACAATTGCCCAAATCGTGCTAAAGACTCTCAACTTTGGCTATTTTTCCTATTTTTGTTTACACCTTTTAAGGCCATTTCGTCTAGTTGGGAATTTCCGCCATATTGGGACTCTTTGAAATCTACAACTAGCATAGATATAGTGGGAAATTCTACACTAATTGTAAATTTCAAAGAGTCCCAATATGGCGGAAATTCCCAATCAAACAAATATGGATTTTTTTTCCTCAAGGGCATTTTGATGATACCAGGAGGGGCGTTGAATCATACTATGGCCAAAGGTTGAATGACCATTGAATTCTAGTGATGAACAACAAGGTGTAGGTGGCATGCTTCTTGAGCTTACATAAAAAAAAAAATTGATAGAAAAACATTTTTTTTCACTGTTTATTGGAATCTTAGGGTTTTGAGCTTTAAAATACTATAAAAAAACGTAATTTTAACAATTTCGAAGAACGGAAAATTAAACTAGAAAGTAGAAGGTAGCCCCCACACTATCTCAGTTGGGACCAATTCCATTTGAAATTAGGAACTAGGTAAAAATCAACGTTTAACTGAAAATGATCAAGCATAGCCCCACGGGGCTTCTTGCACGCTTAAGGGTTAATCCCCAAAGATCAAGAAATCCAAATTGAATCTCATGAGTTTTTGGGGAGTTTTGAGTAGATCTTATGTAAGTTTTTTTTTTTTTTTTTTTTTTTTTTTTCTTCTTCAAATTTATATGTTTCCAACCAATAGGTGCAATGTTCTTCACATATTCCAATGGTATAAAATTTGATTATATTGGTATAAAAATATGATTGGTTAAATTTTTTAATTTAAAAATTATGAATCCTTGGTCCATTAGGGATTAAAGAATAAACAATATTGCATGTATTGATGCCAAAACTACACTAACCTAAACCATGTTCAAAGTGCCTTTCGTGGTTGTTTTAAAAAAAAATTGTAGTTGCTTTACAATTCAATGTATCTCGGGCTATTGATTCAAATTGTGTAAAACTTATCAACCCTTACAACGGATTTAAGTTCTTTATGTGATGTAAACTAGACACTAGCAACATTTTCAAATTGAATAGACTGAAAAGAATCCAATAGAACAATTTTCATCTCAATCAAAAAATGTAGGCATTCAAAAGTAATTTTTTGAAACGTATAATCATGGTGTTCACCTCCATGGTATTAGAAACTACATGCGATAAAAGATAGGGTTTAATTAATAAATTTTGGGTAAATTAAAAAAAAATTAGATTCAACATAGCTTGTGTGTGTGCCATATGCCCTCTTCTAAATACTAACATAGAATTTATGTAAAAGTGGTCACAATCAATTGGCATTATTTCTAAATTAACATACCTTTTAAAGATCAAGGATTCTAAAAATATGAGTGCTTGTAAATTTGGCAAATAGTTGTACAATGGATGAAAACAAATATTTTTGTGAATGAATTGTGGATGAAACTCGGGATGACGGGTTGTAGGGCTTGGGCGGGCCGTTTCATCTCCTCCACTAGAGTTAGGGTTCTCATTCTTGGGCGAGTTCTTGGGATGATTTTTGGAGTTTGTTGTGCGGCCAGATTTTCAGTGGCTACGGTTTATCTTACTTCAACTTGTGTCGTGTCGATTTTGTAAGTTTATGATTGTGTTGCAAGTGTAAGGTTTGCTTCAAAGAGCTCTTGCATTTAGTTCTACTTTTGTGTCTTTCTAAAAGGTCGACTTTTGTAGCAACATGTACTATGTATGTATTTCAAATAGTGTCAAAATTAGTGGAACAACATGAAAGTCATTTTATACAATTAACATATACATCATAAATTTTTTAACTACATAGTGGATGTGCACCAAAACTTGCTCAAATGTGCATTCACAAGTTGCTTATATACTAGTATCTAGTTGAATGTTAAATTCTTTCACCAAGGTTTGTTACTAAATGAAAATTTGTAACAATTGTCAAAACTTAGCAAAAGTTTTTGAAATGCAACTAAAAGAATCTAAAGAATTAACTTCTAAAGGACCAAAAAGCCATTTTTATGTTGTAAATTTTAGTTTTATTTTTATGTATAAGCTTCACTACATTTAGTTTTTTTTCACTAATTACATGAGTTGTCTATCCATTGTAAAACCAAACAAGAAGACGTGGATTGAATACATCATATGCATTCTATATATTACAAGCATGGAAAGAAGAATAAAACGGGATGAAGATTGAGTTTGTATATTACAAAACTTAATAATATAAAATAAAAGAGGAAAAAATTCATTTAAGGACAAAATCAAGGTAAAAATAAAAACAAATATAAAATGATTCAAAATAAAGACATATATTTAGGTTTTAAAGTGTTTTTGTTATTGAGGTATGTTCCAATGTTTATTAAAGTTACATAATTAAATTACTTGGGACATGGGTTACAAGATTCTCTAGAACTAAGATGAATTAAGATTTTAAGAACAATAAAATGGAGACTTTAAAAACAATAAAATATCATCTTCATACATCATATTTTTATATTTTATGTTAATTAAGTATATAATATTTTTTCTAATATTATTGAAGAAGTTTTAGATAATTTTAGTCACATATACAAACTAAACTACACTTTTATTGTTATATCCTTACAAATGGATATTCAAAAAGTCCCTTCTCTAGTTGGTCTTGATATCAATTGTATAGATGTTCATGGAAGAGGTGTCTTACATTTCATATTGTCAATGTTTTGAGATATTTTAATGGCCACCACTATATTTCATTAGCATTGATTACTAGCTACTTTTTGTTTTGTGGACATCAATTCAATTGTTCTTCAAGCTCTAGATAGACATTTTTAATATATCTAGAACTTATTTTGATACTTCTCAATACACTTTAGTATTTACTTGCATGGAATTTATAAATGATCATAGAGGGCTTTGGTTAATTCTAACAATTCTACATAATACGTTAACCATGTCCATACTTATAATACCTTCAATTGATCCTCACGTGCTAATATTCACCATATTGGTGGTTATGAAGATGTTTATTTTACTATTTTTAGTAGCACAAAACATGCCCTATGGTACGTGGGGGTTCATTTCCCTATATCATCATACGTCAATTGCAAATACTTTCATAGTAGCCACTTAGAAATTTACAAAGATTCGTACATAAGATTATTGCTATCGAATGGTTAATTTCAAGATTCAAAGGTTTTAGACTATTTGGTGGACTTCCAATGGTATATCCAATGGTATTAGCTCGGATTTCTATTACAATGGATGACGTTAATTCGATGAACAAGGATATTCCAGAATTTAGTCATTCTTTGAACAACGGCCAAAAGTATCTCATGCAAGAAATTTTTATATACTACAACAAGCTTCCTTTGTCAATTTGATGCAATTCAAGGTAAACATAATTTATATTACTTTATTCTATTTCTAATAGTTTTTATTTTTATTTTATTTTAAAAATATTTATTAATTCCATGCAAGTGAATGCGTACTAAAGTGTATCGGGGAGCATCAAAATAGGTTCTAGATCTATCAAAAATGTATATTGTTGAAGCACTCTCTAAAGCCTAAAGAATAACTGAATTAATGTCTATAGAACAAAATATAGTACTATAAGTTGGTAGCACCTTGGACACTTCAAATGCCCAATAATTAATAAAAGATGAAAAAAATATTGGGCAATAAATAAAAGGATTTTCTGCATTTGGGTGTTTTCAATTTAATTGAAAATAAATTGGGCATGTCATATTGTAAATGTTAAATGTAATGGATAACCTGTAAACTTTCATTTGTTACCGGGTCATAAATCTTCTACAAATTACCGTGATTTGGGCATTTAAAATTTTAATTATTTGTTATTTGGAAAAAATTGTGCTACAATTTCCTAAAAATTGGGCTTAAGTTTTAGCAACTAATACTTCTGCAAGGTGTTACCAACCTATGGTAATCCTTGCTAGAGAAATATAATGGTGGCCATTTGATCTCTCAAAACAACAATAATATGAAATGTAAGGCACCTTCTTCCATGACCATTTACACAATTGATATTAAGACCAGCTAGAAAAGGGATTCCTTGAGTATTTATTTGTAAGGATATAACAATAAAATAATAATTTAGGGGCGGTTTACACCATGGACCTTGAAGTCAGACCATGGAAGATGACTATTTCCATGGTCGGACTTCATAGGATGACTTCCATCGTCCGAGTTATTTAAAAATATTATAACGGCATTTCTCCGCCATGGGCCCAAGTTGCTTTTTTTTACCGGACCACCTCTTTTGCCTCTCTCAACGGAAAAAAACATTAAATCATGTCAATGAATAATGTAGGCCTTAAATATTGTTTTTTGGAGACCTCCAACTCCGTGGCCACTTTGAAATTTTCCTTGGTGTAAACCGCAATGCTCTTGGGACGAGTTCAACATTCAATCACAACTTTTAGAGGGCTGAGGGACGAGTCATGGTCTATGGTGTAAACATGCTCTTAGTTTCTATGCATGACTAAAATTATTTAAAATTATTTAAAATTTCTTCAATGATACTAGCAAATAATATTATATAATTTGATAACATAAAATATAATACTTTATTTTTTGGAAATAACCTTTTATTATTTTAAAGTCTTCATTTTAATTTTTATAAAGTAAAATCTAGCCAAATTTAGCCAAATGTATTCAAAGTTGATTTATTTTTTATTTCTAGAAAGAAAACTGAAAAGAAAATAAATGAATTTTCCGAAATCTAAAAATTTGAAAAATGAGAATAAAAAATAAAATAAAAAACTGAAAAGAAAAGAAAAAACCAAATGAAGAATCAAATTGCCAAGTAAGTGGATTAAGTTACACTGTTATGTAAAACTAACTATGATACATGAATGGGCCCAGTCACTGAGTGCATGAACAACAAGCAGCTACGCTAGGAGGAGCTCTGACCGGAATAGAACAAGTGAAGGACGATAATGCATTTCAGCGGAATTATAAACGAAATATATTTGCTATAGTGGTATTTAGCCCAAAAAAATGAGTGTCCCGCAATGCTTCTTTCCTATGGTCAGAGTCAATAAAACTTTTGATACCAAACACCCAAGGTCCCTATTGAAGTTCACAGATGAATTCCACCAAGACTTGAAATTTTAATGAATGCACTGTACTGCTTTTGAATATGCCATTGAATAGCATCATACCGCATAACATTCAATAGCCTTCATGTACATTGCCTTTCCTTCATGCACTTTGCTCATCACCTTGAGTCTCCACCTGTTCAGTTAGCTTCTAATGAGGTGTTATTGGATGTAGAATATTCTACACCATCTACTGTAGAGCCAAAGCAAAGACAATACATGCTACTGAATGTTATTCATGTGTATCATTGCATCAAAGAAATTCTCCACAAATCTTAGAAATTTGTCAACACCTAGGTAACTAGCATACGGAAAAGATACTACCTACTAAGTTACAGGCTAGGTGGTTCATTACTCAGAGGTGTGATGAAAAAGCTTACTGAACAATAATAATAATCATCATAGCTATGGTTGGAAGACCATTGTGAATAAAAATTCCGTTGAAGGTGTTTTGCATATCTATCTATCAATGATATGTATAACGAGGATAATCCTTAAACATCATCACCCCTCTCCAAATATGGCAGTTTTGCAAAGATGTATCATAAAATGCAATCCAAAGGGATATTTTGAATTTGATGTATGAATAAAAGTTGTACATTATAAATTTTAGATTCTATTCATATAGCTAGATTTGCAATTGCTATCACCAATGTTTTTGTATAAAATTTGAAACTTGAAAATTCTTTTGTAATTCGATTACGAATAAGATATTGACAATCTGTGAATGGAATTTGTTATTATTGATTGAAATTTAATGCTCTGAGTGTAGTGATTTTTAGAGATTTTTTGGTTGTTTAATTTTATGAGCTGATTTTTTTAAGAGCACTTTTACATTGAAATCTTTGAAATTTTGAATGAATCACTACAATATGAAATGAAGCATAAAAATTTCGCAAATCATACCTTTTCTAATTGGATCACACATGTATGAAGCTGACTTCCCATAAAATATATAGTTAAAAAACCACCTTGCAAAAAGTCAATGACAAATGAAAAAACTGTATTTGATTATGTACATCGTCTACTTTCTGGACTGTTGGACGTTTAGGAGTTCACATTGATGCCTTCATTTGGAGGTGAACTCTATATCTTGCACCAATAATTAGTGTCGAATAAACAATAGCCAATAACCAATAAATCGTAGCTAGTAACAAGTATTTGAAATTATTTTGTGGTGCTCCCTTTATCTTAAAATAATTGTCCTAGTTTTTAGCATTTGTTTTTTTGACATAATTGTCCTATGTCTTATACTTCAAACTTGAGCCTTGTCCTATACTTCAAACTTGAGCCTTGTCCACTTCAAGTGAGTCTGATAATGAGATTGAGGCTTTTTTGAGTTCTAAGATAACTTTTTTGGGCAAAAAATATGTTAAATTAACCCTTAAACGCTCAAACGATCATTTCTTGGTCGCTGCTCAAATATAACAGGCTGCCCGGAACAAAAAAATTGAATTATTATTATTATTTTTTAAAATACCACGTTAAGTTTACTTTTCAAAACAATTTGAATTATGTCAATTTGGATTAAACTCCACCGAGGAGAATTTTTCAAAGTGGATCACCTCAACATTGTTTTAGTGTTATAAAAAAAATTATTTGGAGAAAGTAATAATGTTCTCTCTTTGCTTTTTTGAAGTTTACAATAGATAAACCAACTTTAACCAATCATGCTACATTTTTAACTCTAAAAGTGAAAATTATAATTTATACAAATTTTCAAAGGTTAATGCGTTTGAATCCATTACAGAAAGATTTTAATTTATTTTAAAAAGTTTGACTCTATGGATAATTTGTAGAGATGATGCCCTACATTTTGTTTATCGAACCAAACTTCACCAAACATAAGAAAGGCACATATTATAACACATGTATGTTTTGTCCATTAGGGGCTAAAACATGCCAAGAACTAGGATAGAATCCCTTGGTTGGGGGAAAATGATAACGAAGAGAAGGAAAGCTTCCGCTTGGGGTTTAGGGTTTAGATCGAGGTCTGGCCTTTGGAACATAATTTTCACAGTCCATTCGACGGGAATTTTCTCTCGCTTCTTTACACGGTGAATTTTTGTGAAGAATTATCAGAGACTATGGCTGTATATATATTTTCGTTTTGGTATAGCGCATTCTTTCTAATCAAGTTTTTGAGTTACAGAATGTGATTGCTTCCGGTGAATGCTGCCTTGGTGAGCGTGGATCTGCTTCCGTTTATTGATTTATTTATCAGGAATGAGATCGTGTTTTTCTTTTGGTGAATTCCGGGTTCAATTAGCATGGATGCTTAAGGTGCCGTGTGAGCTTGATGCCGGTCATGAGGCAAATGGGTTTAGGGTTTAGGGTTTAGGGTTTGAGCGTTGTTGCGTCCCGGCTGCTTTCTACGAGCATTGCAGGGCGCTTGGGGTTTCGTTTCAAGGACGTGATTATCTGTGTAAGATTCAGGGCTGCTATCTTTGTAACCTCATTTGATTAATGCATTGATGTCAAGGTTTAGGGTTTAGGGTTTAAGGATCTCAGGTGAGGCTTAAATTTTGGAAACTAACCCACCTTAAGCATGCATTATGGCATCGTCTTAGTTTCCTCAAAGAATTTCCGGCCACGTTGGCACAATCATAGAACTTTAGAATTATACACAGTATGTAATGCATTTTGCCTCATTTTTTAGGGTCGTTTTTGCCTCTTTTTTCTCATATTCTACAAATCGTCTTTTTGGATTTTAAGGATAGTACCAAAATGAAGTCAAGTTTTCGTAAATTGACAAAAAACATTAAAAATTGAAGTTCAAAATCATTTTTAGTTTTTGAATGTCAGGATGAATCACAGGATCACGACAAGATGAATAAGAGGATGACAAGATGAATCTAGGATTAGATTGTTTTGAATAACAAACATAGAAACATGCATTTGACATGCTGAGGATTAAAACCATCACAATGGCAGACATGCCTGTAGAATAGCAGACCTCAGTGTATTTATCATAACCGAAGGTCAATGTGATGAAGCGCTAGGGGATCCTAAACCCTAATTTTTAAAGTAGAACAACGCACATGATCTAGGCCTCATCGAAAACCCTACTCGCTTTGCTCTATAGGGTTTGTGATTCACGAAGGTCTACTATTCTATATGCTAGCCCATCAGCATTGAGCAAACCTCATGGGTTGATTTAATGAACAATCAGAATTTGTTGACTTTTTGGAAGCTGCAATTCGCAAATGCTCATATCTCACTTGTTACTCATATATGTGATAGGACAACTCCAACGTATGAATAACAAAACTTTGTTAAGGTCTTAGTTCTATGAAATTGTTATCATGTGGTGTGTTTGGTTGCACTTGAGCAGGTGTACATCTGTTATGAATTCCACTTCTTGTTCTCCTCATTGCTATTTCATCCTAATCCGTTGTGTAGCATTTAATGCCATCTGTTTGCTTGTTTGTGTTTTTTCTTTTCCTTTTTCCCCTCTATTTTCAGATGCAAGATACAGACTCAAGGTAGTAGTGTAGAATTTCAAGGCCGTTAGAAGTCAGTTCAATTATTGAATGCTTTTGATTCAGTCTGGTGCTTCTCGCAAATTTGTTCCTAATAAGCCTTCTGGAATCTAAAGTTTCGCTGCAAAAATCTATTGCAGTGGCCTGATTAATAGACACACCTTCTGAAGCATGCATTTTTGCTAACTGATTCCTGTTCCTATCGGCTACCTCTGTTGAGTGGTATGAGTTGACCTATAATTGAGAGTCATTGGCTCAATCTGTTTTCTTGCTTCTCAGTCGTGAGCTTTGCAACCCAATTGCTCGGCTTGGGTTCCGTAAAATACCATTTCACATTCTTACTGTTCAAGCCTAACTGGCTTCTCTTGCATCAAGGAGGTTGAGGTCGCAAAAATTTGTTGTGTTCAGGTACACAGCCCTGAGTAGCAATTCTGACACCTTCTTTGATCCTTGTACACCTTAGGCTATTATAGAACCTAACCCCCAGAGGCATTCTAGAATACCCTAACCCTAGGATGAACTGGCCTATTGAGTGTCATTGGCCATGTTACAATTGGCAGGGTTTACATCAAAACTGCCTAAAATGGTGGTTACAAATGGCAGCTAGGTTCTGGGAGCCAGGGGATTTGTTTCGTATTGGGTGTCATGTTTTCACCTAGCAGTGAGGTCGACCTCCATGGCGTTGTAATGTCCAGCTACACTAATAACGAAATCGCCTGCCTCATGTGACAATGGCAACGCAGGTCTCTCGAAGACCCGGTCAACTGGAACTTCACAAGTTCCTTCCAGCATGCGTAAGGCCTCCGCCATGGAGGGCCGCAGGGACACCATCACATGGGCACAGAGCATGGCGACCATCACAAACCTCGTCATCACCGGACTGTTGTCAACTCGGATTGCAGCGTCAACAATCTCCAGAGCACGCTTGTTTGCAACAAGCGACCAAGCCCAGTCAGTGATCAAGTAATTCAAGGACGGTCCTGTATCATCTCGTGAATCGGCGGACTCTCGAAGTTCAGTCTGTGCTTGAAGTGCAGGACGGCCACTGAGAAGCTCCAGAAGACAGACCCCGAAGCTGTACACGTCGCTCTTGTCAGTGAGCTGGCCATACAACGCGTACTCAGGTGCGACGTACCCCAGGGTGCCCTTGAGATGCGAAGTGGGAGGGAAAGAATCGTCAGACTTGAATTTGGCGAGGCCGAAGTCGGCGATATGAGCGTTCAACTGAGCATCCAACAAGATGTTACTGGCTTTGATGTCGCGGTGAATGATAGACTGGGGAGCCGCATCGGCGTGAAGGTAGGCCAGCCCCTGCGCAATCCCCATGGCAATATGGCGCCGTTGCTCCCACGTGAGCACAGGATTTTCCTCGGAGAGTTTCAGATAATCAGCTAAGCTTCGGTTGGGCATGTAGTCGTAAACGAGGATGCGTTGATGACCGCACCGCTGGCTGCTGGCAATGCAGCACCCCTGCAGGTTGACGAGGTTCTTGTGCCGGAACTTGCTCAATGCCTCCACCTCGTTCAAGAAGTCCAGGTCGCCTTCCGGTGTGCAGTTCTTGAACTGCTTCACTGCAACCACTCGGCCGTCTCGCAGCACACCCTTGTACACGCAGCCATAGCCGCCCTCGCCAAGGAGCCACTTGGGAGAGAATCCATCGGTGGCCGCTTTCAACACCGCCCAATCGTACCACACCAACGAGGAATGGTACAACAACATCCTGCAATTATTTATGATACTGAATTTGTTAAATCTAATGCATTCCCACATTATCTCAAATCATCACGTTCTGGCCCTAGTGTGACAACCATCCCAGCATCTGATTCAATTCTAAGGTAGAGGGCTCCAAAACCAATAGGGTTCTAATTTCAAGAGATTCTTGACCATGCATTTCTTTTAGAACACAAATTTAGGCACGTCATAGAGCTCTTATTGGATGTTGACCAAAATGATAAGCTATCTATGGTCTACCTAGATTTAGATTTAGTTTCTACGATGACTATTGTGCCTGGCTAGATTTTGTTGGAATTAGAACCCTGTTGGTTTTGGAGGCCTCTACCTTAGTGGTGTTTCAGCTTGCAATATTCCTACATGACTCCTCTCTGACTTTGTAATTTGGGTAAATTGTACTATCCCTTGCCGTACAATTTGTGGGACAGGAATCTAACACCTATTACCTTATGGGACTAACTTTTGAAAAGTACTCGACGTTAACCCCTAAAGGACCGGGGGTGTTTTTAGCCTAGCTCTTGTTTTCTTGACTAGCTCTTATAACAAGCTCAATTCCTCATTGGCGTGGGATAATTTTGACAATCGGCACCGCTGAAATCAAAGAAGACTTACATAGCTTTTGTATGAAAAATAGATCAACAAAATCGCACAATTTTTGAGAAAATGCCACCGTTGAGAAGATTGATGGAACTTGTTCAGGGTATTTTGTACACATGCTGAAATTGGATTGATCAAAAGTGCTCCAAAAAATATGAAATTTTTACTGTGAGTAGAAATCATCATTTAAAAAACGTGGAAAAAATTTCAAGTGATTTGGAGGTGCAAGGAAGAAGATATGAGGGTCTGAAGTGACACCTAAATACCCACCATTCAACTCAAAAAAATCACCAAAAATTGCACACTTCATGAAATTTCGATCGAGAAGTACTCACGGATTCAACTCTTAAAACGAACTAGGGTCTCTTTGTTGCTCACTTTACAATTCACGGTCCAACAACTCGAAACTCCTTACTTTCTAGTTCCAGAAGCCACGTGGTGGCCTCGTGGTCCTTTAGGGGTTAAGCATAAATATTAAGTTCTTTCATGATTACCATATTAAAAGCATAGTTATATTCTAATGGCATAGAAAGGCAAAAATTAATAGTTCGTGCACTGTTGTAAACAGAATTTTAGTGTTAGTACCTGTTGTTTCGCACTAGAAACTCTCGGTGGATGGCACTTTCACGTCGACGCCACCACGACCAGAGTAGAACGCTAACAAGAACGCCGCACACCACGACGGTCGCCGAGACGCCAATTCCGAGGTACAGCTGCCTGGGCGCCTCCGGTGGGCTGGAGTTTGGAGCAAGTGCGTAAAGACACAAGGCGGTTTGAGCACGGTCCCCAGTTGGCTCTTGTGCGAGCACATACATGCGCACGAAGTTGGAGCACTCGACACAGTTGACGGTGCCATTGGATTCAAGCTTGTCCTGCACGGACCGCATGTTGTTACTACACACTTGGCACTCGAGCCTGTTGGCTTCACTGCAGGGACCTAGATTTACCGCGCCTGCCACTCTCTGGAAATCCTGCACAGACTGAATCCCTCGGCAAAGCTCCGGCTGCCAATGGAGCACGGAGACACGTTGCTCACTGCTTGTCAGATTGACGTCGACTTCAAGCCCAAAGCTGCACTGATCGACCACATCTGGGTGCACGCCAATCAATTGCATCTGCGCTCGCAGACGACGCAGGCACAGGCGCGCCTGTGTTGTGTTTTGAAGCAGGAAGAGGTTGCTCTCCTTCAGGTACTTGGCCAGACTGAGTTCCACGCCTGCCGCAGCTGCCTGGCAGCATGTCGTCACGTTGTTCCCTTCATTGCAGGCCGCTTGGAGAGCAGACGAGTAGCCGTTCAGGACTGAGAAATCCAGAGGGCATGAGTTCACATGCTGCGGCGCTGCAACAACAACAACAAACAAGGCAATCACAGCCAAACAATTACAGTTCATCGTAACGTCGACGTCGATCAGAGTTGGTACAGTGCAACCAACCTCATTCTTCCCTCTAGCAACCTCCACATGTATAGGATTTCCATTCCAGGGGACGCGGAGAATCAATGCTAAGGCTAACTAATTAACATGTGAGTGTAAGTTGTGGCTCGTGCAGATTGCGCTACAGTTTCATTCTCTATCGAAAATTGGTCACTATCCATCTGCAATCACAAGCTCATATGCAGACGGCCATACGTACGTGGTGACAGTTCCCACGTTTTGGCTGCATTTTCTTCACTTTATTTGTTGGAGGGTTGAATAATTGTGACTGCACCGAACTCGTAGTTTCTTTGAAAGAGCACACATCTAGGCCTTGCCTCAATTATTCAACTCTCCAACAAAATATCAAACAACTGTATTCGGTTTCAGAGTCTTCAGTCTTCAGGCCACTACTTTACGGTACTGTACAGTACAATCCCGGACGGGCATGGATTTTCTTCTTGTAACTGAAGGTACTGTACTGTAGTGATACCCTTTCTAGTGGAATCCTTAAGTCTCACTGACACGTTTAGAATCTACTCTATGAACCGATGGGAGACCACTCTGAACTTGTTATTATCACGTACTGCAGAGATTATTCTCTATTGTGTGTTCGTGTGATTGGACACTCGTACTCCATATGTCAATTTGTATTGTACAATATAACATTCAGTAGCCTTTATGCCTGTTGCCTTTTCTTCATGCACTTTGTTCATCGACATTTGTCCACTTAGCTATTGATGAAGTACTATTGGGTGTGGAATATTCCACACCATCTCCTGTAAAGCAAAGGTAAAAACAGTAGCCAAAGGGGTGATCAATATAAAAATGTTTCAAGTGTATGACAATTGAAATGTCAATGGTTTTCTCACCTTATAATTCAAGTTTTTACTCTCAGTGTCCTAGGGAGTGCACTCTTCAAGTACTGTAATTATACACGTGTGTGCACAACAAGGTATTATTTAGAACAAGCATGTACAAAATGTATGTATCGGAGACATATTTCAATCGAGCGGAAAGTAAATATACATGGGGTTTGGAGTTTGGTTCCTCATTTTTAGCCCATATGTACATAAGGAAATGTATATTGAGGCTATGAGAATTGTTCATATATTGCTTAATTTTAGCCAAAAGAAAAATGTATAAGGGAGGTTTTAATTAGGGAAATGCACGCATGTGATTCCTAGCTTTATTGAATAGTGCACTCCATGAGCTCAGTGTATTACTCTTAGCTACAAGTTCAAATCACAAGCTTATTGGGGTGTTTCGAAAATGAAATTAATTAAAATCATTCTTAAAAATCATTCTAATCATGAGATACATTCAAATAAGAAAAATTCTATAGGAATGAGTCATCTTCAACTTTGGAATAATGCAAAAAATTAATTTTTCTTATATTTTTTTAATAAATAAAAGGATATTTTGCTTCTATTACATCAAAAGAATTATAGTTTAGGTACGTAATGCATGTGGTAGTTGTTAAAAAATAAATTATTTATTTTATCAAATCTAAATTGAAGTGATTTCTTTGAATATGTGGTTGTATAAAAAAATTCAATCTAGTTTTGAAAAATATATTGAAGTTTACTAATTTGTTTTCATGTGAAATAAGTAAAAACCCTTCTATCTGTGTAAAATATATTGAAAACATTTACCCTTTGTGACCTTCAAATTTCAGATGTAATTATGTGCTATCGGGTCACTCAATACACCTCTCCCTACAATCACTATGAAGAAATATTCACTTGTATAAATTATAGGCTGAAATATCTCCAACGACTAAAGATATCTTCACGCAAAAGATTTTGAGCTTGTCGTTATAATAATTTCAGAATTAGTGTGACCCTCATTCATTGCATTGAAAGTGTAGCTGGTCTAAGTACGCAATCCCGGTATTATATGGCATTGATTATAATCATTTATATTGCATTTTAGTCAAACAATCTCAAGTTATATAATTTGTTTTAATGTGGAAAACTCTTGTAGCCCTTCTAACACGGAATCCAAAAATGTAAGTATGTATAAGAACTAATTATTCTTTGAAGACAATAATAGCATTAAAAACCAAATTATATAAGTTTTTTTAATACATGTAGCATAGGCCAAGCTACTCAACTTTTTGAGCTTTTAAATGTTTTTGTTTTTATTTTTATTATAAATGAAACATTGCTAATGACTTTTAATTTTAATTGAAGGCAACTTTTTGTATGGATTTTTTTTAATTATGCATAGGTGTTTCAATTCTTTGTATACATTGTAGAGCTTTCTTTTAATAAATATGCAACCCAACAATTTCTACATCTCATTTTATTTAATTTGGTCTGCACTTAAATTTTTGGTCCTTTTATTTTATATAGTTTGATATAATTTTTCAAAAGATGTCCTCTAAGTTGTTTTAATGTTGAATTGATGATGCCCATTGTGTATAATATGGAGTTGCGTACTTGGGATAATTGAACGGAACCCCACCAATCATTCATTTCATGTTTACAGGAACACATCCGTAGTCCACATGAAATCATGCCAATGTTTTAGAGAGACAAACTAGACTAGTTGTGGGTTTTTTTGGCCATGCTTCTTTAGTTTATGTGGGCGGTATTTCTACTAGAATACCCACGTAGCATGTCAATACAAAAATAATTCTTTTTTAATTTAACAAATTTTGATTCACCACGTGTCACATAAGTATTGGATGCAACCCACAAATTAGTGTAGGTGGCACCAAAAGAATAATTTATTTATGTTCCACATGCTATGTGGGCTAAAGCAAGCTGGTGAAGAAAGGGGTCAAGCATCCTGATAGAATTTTTCAGTGACCAGTTTTTCTCTCTGGCTTGAGCCTGAGGCAACCTGAGTCAGCCAAAAGGCTAAAAGCGAATTCTCATTAGTCATCAAACTTTCCAGACAGAAATCACCCGCGCTGAGCACTGGAAACGTGTTCTCTTCATTCACAGTGTGATGGCTGTGATTTGTTGTTATGCAATGAAAAAAAAGCATCCATTTCTTTTAAACAATAAAATAAAATAAAATAATAAAAATCTTCCAGGAGGGAGAGTTGTGTCGGGATTTTATATTCAATGAAGAAATTCTCACAAAAGAGTCTTTTATACATAACATTTCTAAGCCCTAAACTTTGTACCCTGCTAAAGTTTCCAAAATGTCTCAAACCACTGCAAACCAACATTGAGAGATGATGATATACACGTTATATATGGTGACTCAAAATAACAAAATATTGAAAATAGGTACTCACTACAATTTCCATCCTTCTCCTTCTGAATTCTCTAGTCCCCGCAAGGCTTGAAAAAAAACCACAATCGGGTTCCCACAATGTTACAATGTTTTGATATTTTTTGGACCGAGATACATTGCAGCGCACATGCGCAGAGACTAATCATTATGCAATGGAGGAATTGAAAGTGGAAAAGTACAGGGAGGCAGATGATGGGCATGATGAATTCTATATTAGGGGTGGTCACTGTTATAAAATGGTGACCAAATCAACAAGATTTTGTTATTTTGTGCACTATAATGACCGTTTTCACTGATTTTCATATTTTATGTTAGGCAACAAAAAAATCCGTCTTATTTTTGTTGATTTAAGCACTATAAGAAAAATCATGACTAGATTAATAGAAATCCAAAAAAAAATCATAAATTATTGATTTTAAAAATGTTGAAAAGTACATTATGAAACCTCAATTTTACAAAAATATTAAAAATTAGATTGGCAAATATAAATTTTATATTAATTCTTTGAACAAGTTCATTGTATATAATAATGTAGTAATATTATATATAATATAGAGAACATAATAATATTATATAATATTCTAATATTCTATAATACTATGGTTAAAATATTATAATATCCAATAATTCTCAATGGTCAAATCATTATAATATAATTTCTATAATTTTTGTAATTTTATTAGTATATTATAATATTCAATCCCGAAGTTATACACTTTCCAATTTAGTTTTTTACTTGCATTGATGTTTAAGTTTTTCCCGGTGGATTGACCAACGTAATTGCACATTTTAAAGGATTTTTGTGTTCTCGTATCGAAAATTTACAATCCAAATAAGTTATTGAAGCAATGAAATTATTCTTGAACACAATGCATCCACCTGGTCCTTTAGGGGATAATGGCCCAATAATAACAAATGTTTATATACTATACACTTTTTTTTGGCACAAATTTGACACCCTAGCTTGATAATGCCCTTATCATTGATTGAAAAGTTCTCATGTGCACTAGCAACAATCGTAAACAAAGGCAATGCCTTCTGCATTTTATAACTAGTTCATGTATGATCATTTGAATGTATGAGTTACACCATTGGAAAGATTAGACAAAGAACTATTCAAAAACAAGTTCCATATTTAAAAATGTTGAAATTGGACATGTGGCGACTTGCCCAAGAACATTGGCATTCACATTGTGACCTCTTGGGACATTAAGGTGAGTGGGTCACAAACCAACACTTTAATCCCTAAGCGTCCTTAGTTTTTTTGGGCTTAAAATCATCATTGCTTTTGATGTGTTATAGGTCTAAATGTAAGTGAGGTATAGAAATCTCAACAGTACAATCCTGTAACATACATGTTGTAGATCATGTGGATCAAATTTGGAGTCATTTGGACATATAGATTGCAAGGTCATACATAGTGTTTTAGTGTTAAAAAAGGTTGCTGAAATTTTCCTAGCAACACACTTAGAGGTGAAATTAGTTCTCAAAATTACTCAAATGAAAAACTTTCAACTATAAAGAAGTTCAAAATCATCATATAAACACATTGGTACAAAAAAAACTCATGAATTTTTTTAATGTGACCTAAAATGGTCTTGCAATGTCAAAAAGTAGCCCAAAAAGTAACACATTTGACCCAAAAAGCAAAAAGTGTTCAAAATAGACCCGTGCATTAAAATGACTCCCAAACATTCATAACAACATGAATTGAAATGAAAATTGACCATGATAACCAGACTTCAAAGGGAATCCAACCTAATAATTTATTTTTATTGAAAACGGACATAGGATGAAGGAGATACAAGTCCCCAAAGTTGCAGCTATCAGAATTCACAGAAACTGTCCAAAGAAAAGACCCCTACTTTCAAATGATCACCAAAAATTCAATACATCTTGGACGAGATCTCGGATTAATTTGAAAATTTTCACCCTGAGGAAGTCATTGTCAAGAATTTAAATAACTATGAGAGAACAAATATAGGGTGTCTTTTATTTATTTGAGGAAAAAATTATAAATTTATAGAAGTAATGTAGGGTGTTTTAACCCCTAAAAGCCCGAGGGGTATTGGACAAAACATATATGTGTTATAATATGTGCCTTCCATATGTTTGATGAAGGTTGGTTCAATAGACAAAATGTAGAGTATCATCTTTACAAATTATCTGTACGGTCAAACTTCCTAAATAATCTTTAGATCATTTTTTAATGAATTTAAAAGCATTAACCTTCGAAAATTTGTATAAATTATAATTTTCAATTTTAGAGTTCAAAATTTAGTACGATTGGTTAAAGTTGGGCTATCTATCGTAAACTTCAAAAAAGCAAGAGAAACGATGGAGGAATCATCATTACTTTCCCCAAATAGCAAATTTTGTAACACTAAGACAATGTTGAGGTGATCTACTTTGAAAAATTCTCCCGGGTGGAGTTTAACTCGGATTGCCATAATTCAAATTGGGTTGGAAAGTAGACTTGATGTAGTATTTTAAAATATTTTTTATTTTTTCAAAAAAAGATTTTTTTGTTCCGGGCAGCCCGTTTTCTCCGGGCAGCGACCAGAAAATGGTTGCTCGGGAGCTTAGGGGTTAAAACCAATTTAGGAATATTTATAAAATATATATGGAATATATCCTAAATATACTATAAATAGTATACTATTCCAATTGTTTAATAGCCCCCCATTTAATACCCTTTGTACGCTCATATGTACCCAAAATTTACACTAAGTGACTTCCCCAAGATTTTCACTGCTTACTTCATACATTATGCAGTATGTTTTTCCAAAATTCCATTGAAACGGACACTTTTTGCAAAAGTTACAGCTCTTTGAAGGTGAATGTACCCTAAAAAACGTTCAAAATATAGACGTCAGTATGGTTAGGGGTTAAGCAATGTGACTATTTATAGTAATTTGAAGCACAATGTGGTAGTTTGAATGAATTAGCAAACGGATTCTACATCCACTCCAAGTTGAATCATAATTTTTGAATCTATATTAAATAAGTTATGAATTTTTGAAGTTCAATGTCTAAATTGCCTATTTGTGGCAATAGACTTGGGTTGAAATTGACATAGAATATTTCTCGAGGGATCACAAAAAACCATAGAATACACAAAGTTCCTACAAATGAGATGAGTCTAGGTAGTCATTCAAAGTCAACAATCACTAAACTATATTGGTGATTGTTGGTTTTTGGCACAGTGAAGTGTTTTTCATGAAATAATTATAGGATTTTGTTTATGGTTGACATCGGTTAATGCTCCACTCACCTTAGGGGTTAAATGACAAATTCAATCAATCGTATTGTGAAAAATACAATTCGTAGGGAATTTTTTTATGTACATCATTGGAATCAATGAAGAATATTGCTCGTGTTGATGAAAATAAAATAAAAATTGAAGAATAGGAACTTTATGTAAGACTTGCTCAAAACTACCAAGAAAAACATGAGGCTCAATTTGGACTCCTTGGTCTTTTAAGGGTTAACGAGTAGCAATCAATAAATACATGCTCCCTCTATCTAGAAATAATTGTCCTATTTAAAAAAGAGTTCAACTTCATGTTGTTTTTGCCAAAAGAAAAGTTGCTAAAAATTGAACAAGATGTTGATAACATTACCTCTTGAAGGAATGGCTTTTTGTGGAAAAAATTCACGATAAAATCCATTTGAATTTTGAATTTTGAATTTTCAAAAATTCAAAATCAACACACAATTTGCCATTCATGCAATTATTGCAACTCAATAAGAATTGAATTCATTTGATTTCTGAAACTACATAATTAGCATATGTCATAATGGTCCTTTTTAAGATCCATTAGTTGGTTCATCAAAATAAATCTTCTATTTTTTCATTTCGCTTATTTCTAAGGTGGAATATTCCACTATTCCACCTTAGCGAGGTGGTTCTAAGTGCTTAGCGACAGTAAGGGCCTTCAGGGATTAAGTCCTAAATGCCTATTTAAGATTTTTGGACATACTTCACATATATTAGAATATATTAGAAGATATTACTTTAGATGTAGGTTTATATATTAGGTTTAGAAAACAGGAAGTTACAATTGTCCCTCTCTATTTTGACATGTTTGTTAAGCCCTTAGTAACTTCAAAGTGGTAGGCATAAATAAGTAAGCCACAAAAATGACTTGTCATCCATGTATTGCTTGAAACAATAATATCATCATATTATGAAGGGTATACTGTACCATCGTACTGGTGGGCATGCTTTTATTGGTTGCATACGATTTGGTGCAAAACTTGAGCTACAAGTGCCTAGTGCGAACGTGTGAATGCAAACTGCATAACATTTAGTAGTATGCAGGGTCAATGCCTTGGTTCTGTAGTAGATAGTGTGGAATATTCCACACATAACAATACTTCATCAGTAGTTAATTTTTAGAAGTCGTTAGGGATAGTAGATACGGTGTCGTATATTTGACATGATTTGTTGTAAGTAGAAAAAGTTCCAAGTTGAGATCCCAATAGCTTTTAACCCTTTAGTGCCCAGCTGACCACATTATGGTCACTGCAACGTCCGAAATGCAAATAGCAGAGAATCCGTGAAGAATTAGAACTTTAGTTTTGAAGTTCAAATAGAGCCACATACATTATACACCTTTCAGAAAAAGAAATTTTCAATTTGGAATTGTACAATTATCAAAATACCTATCAACAGAGCGCAAAAATACCACAAATATTTGAAAATACAGTAAATACAACACATGTATTATGTAGTATTTCTTGTGTTTGGAAGTTTGTTATTTTGTTTTATTTTATTGGATTGAGTTCTCTTCTTCATCTTCCATAACTGTGTGTAATCCGATCTTGACTAATGTACCCACTCTTGTCAATTTTCAACGTATAAAATTTTGTCCTAAACCGTATATGGATAAGTCACTTTCACTTGTAAACTTCACAATAATTATGTGCGAGTCTATTCTTGATATGAAAGATTGCAACGAAGAGCTGTTGGCATAGGGCATAGCTGAACTTCTTTACTTTCACTTTTGAAAATTCAACCCAAATTCTATTTAACTTTGAAGTCACACATCCCCCAAAACCTCATTTTCGAGCATGCATTATACAGTTGAAATACTGTCACGGACATACATTAGAAACTTCTAGAAGATTCCTTGAAGATTCTTTAAAGATTCTTTTAGAAGGTTCTGGAAGATTCTTAGAATATTCTTAGTATATTCTAATAGATTCTAAGAAGCTGCTCGAGAAGCTTCCTGGTTAGTGGAAGTTGTTTGAGAAGCGTCCTAGTTCACAGAAGTAGCACGAGAAGCTTCCTATCCAGTAGTATATATAGGAGTCGAGGCTGAAGGGTTCTTCAGTCTCGACAACGCATTTCTTAGAGCTCTAGCTCACCTCTCTTGGTGTTGTTTGTGTACTCATCTGATCAATCTAGTTCTTGCATGTTCTCTCTGAACTTCTTGTTTAGATTTATTGTGTGTATTTCCGTGTCCGTAACAAATACATACTATAATCTTCCAATCCCACCATTGGATGATTCTCAAATTTTAATAAAATGTATGCTCTCCAGTTGAGAATAGAATTGTACGGCTACTTTCTAATTTAATCCATTCTATTTCTGGTAGTCTCAATTGCAATGGAAAAAACCACTGAAATCTAGTGCTCCGAACTACAGTACCCTCGGCACTAAAGGGTTAAGACCATGTAGATATAAATTTAAAATTCCACTTTTGATACAAAATTCATAGGAGGTGTAAAACCATTCCAAATACAATGAAATACGGCCGTAGACGAAAATGGGCAATGTGAACCTTTAAGGGTTAACCCTTAAACGTCAAGGTAAGCCCCATGGGCTTATTTAAAAGAGAATAATGAAGAAAAAAAGTTGATTTTCTCAACCAAATCAAGCGAGGATTGGCGCGTTGGAAAGCTACTGAAAAAGCGATCTAGATTCCAAATTTTCGCCTTATTTGAGAGATTGTGGAATCGTTGGTAAGCAATCAAAGTTATCAAATTGAACAAGTTTTGAAGTTGGGGCAGCTGAAGTTCAGCAGTGCTGCAGTGCTACAGTGCTAGCCAACAATGCAATGTAGAGCCGTTTTTGCAAAAAAAAATAAAAAAATAAAAAATAAAAAATAAAAAATATATATACAGTGACGAGCAAAACTGAGTATTGATTTAAAACTTTTCCATTCAAACAACCATATCATGAGCATCAATGGGCAAAGTCCAAAAGTGAATTTGCAAAAGTTGTAGTGTGCGACATATAACACATTACTACCGAAGTTTGAAGAGAAACTCAATTGTGATTTGAAAGAAAATGAATTTCAAAGTTAGCCATGTCTAAAACTCGGTTTTGTGCGCTACAAGTTGGAAGTACTTTAAATTTTGTGAATTTTTTCTTATAGCTTCAATAAAACTTTTTGTGCCTTGGCATGTTGGTATACATCGTTTTAGACTGTTGTACGCAAAAATTGAAGGAAGTTGACATTTATAGAATCTAAAATATCGACAATTTGACAAACATGCAAATGATGTTGGTTTTCACGATATTTGAATTTTTTTTTGGATTTGAGAGTTTGGGACTGCATTGGCCATTGTATAGAGAGCATAGGTTGCAATATGACCATTGTTACATCTTAATACCTTTACATTTGAAATAGTTGTTGAATAGGCCAATGCGTTCAATTTATATATTGGAGCTATACGATGTAGTTTTTCGGTTTAGGATTTTTGTACGAAAACTAGAGTTTATGACGCACATAATCAATCCTACAAATGAAAATTAAAAAACATATTATTTTCCATATCATCAAAAAATTCAAAACTGCGAGAAATTACACTGACTTTCATAAAATTGACAATATTTTGATGATACTAAACACAAAAAAAACAAGTTTTTCAATTGGTTAATTGAGTATGTGCATCATAAACTCTAGTTTTCGTACAAAAATCCTAAACCGAAAAACTACATCGTATAGCTCCAATATATAAATTGAACGCATTGGCCTATTCAACAACTATTTCAAATGTAAAGGTATTAAGATGTAACAATGGTCATATTGCAACCTATGCTCTCTATACAATGGCCAATGCAGTCCCAAACTCTCAAATCCAAAAAAAAATTCAAATATCGTGAAAACCAACATCATTTGCATGTTTGTCAAATTGTCGATATTTTAGATTCTATAAATGTCAACTTCCTTCAATTTTTGCGTACAACAGTCTAAAACGATGTATACCAACATGCCAAGGCACAAAAAGTTTTATTGAAGCTATAAGAAAAAATTCACAAAATTTAAAGTACTTCCAACTTGTAGCGCACAAAACCGAGTTTTAGACATGGCTAACTTTGAAATTCATTTTCTTTCAAATCACAATTGAGTTTCTCTTCAAACTTCGGTAGTAATGTGTTATATGTCGCACACTACAACTTTTGCAAATTCACTTTTGGACTTTGCCCATTGATGCTCATGATATGGTTGTTTGAGTGGAAAAGTTTCAAATCAATACTCAGTTTTGCACGTCACTGTATATATATTTTAAATTTTTATTTTTTTATTTTTTTAGATGCCTTCCGGGCTGCCCCGTCCAGGCGCACTTGGCGTTTAAAGGTTAAGCGGACAAGTGGAGGCTCAAGATGATGAGAGCAGCTCCACCGCAGCCCTCCCAGGGCCCTCCCAACTCCAGAAGTAAATGAAAAAGTGCTCAGGGCCCTTGATCCTAGCGTGTCAAGAAATGGCCCTCCAAATCACTATTCAGTTGACTAAATCACTAATTAGTTGACTAAATCCCCACATTCTACTTGTGATTGGTCCATTGAATATTTAATGTGCACTTTTGATGTGTGAGGGCCCTCCAAGGGTGGGGGAGTGTGAGTGCAAGGGCCCTCCAAATGTAAATGAATAATTTGAGCGAGTCATCTCTGGCGTGTAGGGGTGGGGATGCTCTGAACAAAGTGCATGAAGGAAAGGCAGTGGGCAGGAAAGCTACTGAACGTTATGTGAATAGGTGAGATGAGCCTGTCAGCCACGTCAGGGGCTGAGTCACTGCTGATGCGGCAGCCACGCTGGCAGGCATTGCGCGCTTGGCCTCCCTGCCTTCATTCCCCTTGCGCCTAACTTAATCGCTGCTGCGACTTCATCTCCTTTCTCGCTGCAAAATCTCCATCACCATCGCTCTCCTGCCTTGGAGCTCGGCTCCTCTCTTTTCTGTTCTCCCCCTTCCTTCCCTCCTAATTTTTTCTCGGCTTTTCAAGCCCTCCTCAGCTTCTAGATTCATTCTTTACACATCAATGCATGGTTTTGTAAATGCACTGCATAATTTCTAAGATTTTCTGTATGCGCAGAGAGACCATACACTGATTGCAATTTGGCTTCAGGAATCATTGGCACATTTGCCTAGTTTTGCAATTGGGAGGAGGATCCATTGGAAACGTCCGATCCGATGAGGAGCTTCTCCGCTGTGGATTGAAGAACTTAGGTCTTTGGAGGTGATGGGGCGGGGTTTGTTTGGGACCCGTCGGGGTTTAACAGCTTCGTTGTCTCAGATTGCAAGAACTCAGTCTCAAGCAGGGCGTCGCAGTGTCCGAGGCGATGGCGGTGCTTCAAGGCCGGGCCCCGTGGTGCCGAACCTTGGCCAGGCTCGTAGGGGAGTTTTAGGTCATAGGATTCGATCCGAGTTCGAGCAATTTGCACGCCAATTCAGTGCTGAAGCGGCCGAGCCCCGCGACGTGATGGAGTACGACGTGGTGATCGTGGGAGGCGGGCCGGCGGGGCTTGGAGCTGCCATCCGGTTGAAGCAGCTGTGCCTCGACCATGGCCGCGATCTCTCCGTTTGTGTTGTTGAAAAAGCACCCGAAGTCGGTAAAGAGCTTTATTCTTCCCTTCTCCTCTCCTCTTCCCTTTTTTCTTCGTTTCATTTGGACCAGGCAACCGTAAACAGATATCTGCACAGAGCTGGATTAAGGGCCAGATGTCGAAGAACAAACAAGAACACCTTAATTGGTGCAAAACTGATTGGCATGAGCAGTGATCTCAGAACCACTTTATGACATTTAGCACAGGATGCTACCTCCCACATAAATGGTAGATACTTTTGCTACCTTGTGAATGTACTACTCACGATACCTCTATAATATCCGGCAATACCCTTGTTATACCAAGGTGATACCATGATGATATCCGTGGATATCGCTTCATGAAGTTGCTACATATTTATAACATGATGAGCATTCTCGCTACATTTCAAAAAAAAAATCATTTTTTTTCTTTGTATGTTTAGCAGCCCCATTTTTAAATTATAGAAATCCAGCTAATTTTAGCCAGTTTTGAGATCACTGGGCATGAGTACCTCTTGTTTCAATTTTTAACTTCATTTTAGATTTCGAACTATCAAGCAAGAAGTGTAGATTGCAGATTGCAGAACACTTAATTGGTGCAAAACTGATTGGCACAAGTAATTAAGCACCTCTTGTTTCAATATTTAACTTCATTTTTGTTTAATCTTGACTTTACAGTAGTCCAAGAAACAAGAATGAGCATGGCGCTTACATGGCCCCTATGTGACATGCTAAAAATATTTGAGATTCCAAGGTTTCAAGCTATTTGGACACTTGTTACCTCAAATGTGTCGTAATTTTAATGAATGGATTGGTTTATGCCTTTTGGTTCGCAGGTGCACATATCCTGTCGGGAAATGTATTTGAGACGCGGGCCTTGAGTGAGCTTTTCCCCGATTGGAAAGAGCAAGACGTAATATTGGCTTCCTTTTTAAATTTGTTTGCAGAATGTTGTTGTTTTCGTACTCTTATCAAGCTTTCTGATTTGGTGAACCGATACAGTATTCTAGAAGCTGGATATCAGTAGATTCGATGTACGCATTTTCTTATCTCTTGAAATTATAAAATCTTCTAGTACTTTCGAGGTTTTCTAATCAGTAAAAATATTAGATTGTTTAGGAACTTTTAGACAACATGAGTCTTCGCCATGATTCATGAGGAGGTCTTCACAGTGAATCATGAGGAGGATTCTATTTGTGATGTTGGCTAAAAGTTTCTGAATCGGTCTAATTTTATCGGATTTTTATCGATTAAATTTGGACAAACTTGTCCTTGCTTTGAGTGCTACAATTTTCGTGACCAGGATTACTGTAGGGATTAAGTATGTGTGATTCTCGTGCAGGCTCCAGTGAAGGTGCCGGTTACAGATGACAAGTTTTGGTTTCTGACTGAGAAGCGGGCCTTGCCACTGCCATCACCTTTCGACAATCGAGGGAATTATGTCATAAGGTGATTAGTCCATCCCTTACCTACTGCAAACCATGCATAACACTAAGATTGTTAGTGCCTAAAAGGCTGAGATTTCATGGTTTCAAAATGACCAATTTGATTGATCATATTTTGAAAAATACAATTTCGACAAGACCAAATTTTACACCAGTGAAGAACATGGCATGTATAGCTCCAAAAATAAACAAAACTGATAAAAACAAAGTCCCCATATGACCCACTCAAAAGTGCTAAAAGAAACATGAGGCCTTATTTGGGCCTCTTGGTAGTTTAGGGATCTACACTATTGGTTCTGCTCCTGGTCCTATGTGCTAACTTGCTTGGTGGTGTATATACAGTCTGAGTCAGCTTGTGCGATGGCTCGGAGCAAAGGCGGAGGAACTTGGGGTTGAGATATATCCTGGCTTTGCAGCTAGTGAGGTGCAGTTTAACGTTCAATTGTGTCTGTTATAATTTGCAGAGGATGTACATTTGGCATTTATGAAGCTTAGGTCCCTTACTATTGTGTGAAGGCAGGTATTGTATGAGAACAACCATGTTGTGGGGATAGCTACAAATGACATGGGTATTGGAAAGGACGGCTCCAAAAAATCTAATTTTCAGCGGGGCATGGAGTTAAAAGGTAGGTACATTTCCTCTTCTAAAAACTATTGGTGGGAAGAGAGAGAGAGAGAGAGAGGCCTGTATTGAATGTGCGAAGAACAGATATCCTTTCATAGAGTTGAGCTTTGTGTCCTTGTGTTTATGTTGGGTGCTTTACTGTTTCCTGATTCGATTTATCAAACTCCAGGCCGGCTCACTCTTTTTGGAGAAGGCTGCAGAGGTTCTCTATCTGAGGTATGTTGCTCTACCAGCCTCTCTATCTGAATTTGGATAATTCCTCAAATATTGTGTTATCCTCACGTAACACCTTTTTGCACCATGGAAAACAACTAATTACTCATTTCTGTCTCCCTATTCAATGTTAGTCTTAAAGATAAAATAGGGTCTAAATTCCAGGTCGGAAAGGGGGATTGGATTCGGAATCGTATTGGAGATCACTACACTAAACATAAAAAACTGTTGACCAGCTTGGTAGTGCAAAGTCGCTTACAAACTCCTTGGACATAATCGTTCTGGCCCACATTGATTTTTCACCCACTGCAATTGAACACCCATAATATATGGTTTATTCAGTAGAAAACCCCCTAGAGGTGTTCTAGAAATCTAGCTTCGTTAAACCCTGTCAATTGTAATGGTATTCAAGGCAGTTCTGCCAATTATAATGCAGTTAGGTTTTCTAAAATACCACATGGGGTGGGTTCTCTAGAAAATTTTCTTAACTATGCGGTCTGATTTGGGACAGACTATCATTAAGAAGTTCCAACTTCGGGAGCAAGCAAAAGCACAGCACCAAACCTATGCTCTTGGGATTAAGGAGGTGTGTCCCTTATTTCCTTCTCAACTCTGGGTTGATTGGATCTAACTGGAACTTGGTGTAGTGGAATGTTAGGAGGTTCCTTGTAAGCTATAACTATTGTAGATACAGAACTAGAGTGTTTCAGCAATTAGTGCTTCATTTCCATGTAGTGGGCAGGTGTGGGAGATTGAGGAGAGCAAGCATCGACCTGGTTATGTGCTTCACACTTTGGGCTGGCCATTGGATTACAAAACATACGGTGGAACTTTTATTTACCACATGGACGACCGACAGGTAAGGATGATCCCACTTCAGCATTGAAGTCCTATTTGTATGTTTTCTTGCCTATTTCGGTAGCGTTTTTTAATGTCAAATAGCCAAAAGTGACTGCTTTTATAACTACAGGAGTTGAAACAAATCATTTAGGAAGCTTGAAGGAAGGTAATAAAATGTATATGTCTTGGAAGTTACTGTGACTGACTAATAGCTTCCAAAGTGATTAAATGGGAGCCTGCCATTGCGAGTTGTGACAGTTGCAAGATCCAGCTTCTGTAGTCATATCTTGTATTCCGTATTAGTCTACGGTCGTATAGAAAAATGTAACACTAGAACAAAGCCCATTGCAATGCAATAGTACCATGCTTGGATTGATTTTTCCCCACTTTGCATTACCATAAGGCATGAAATTGTGAAGCATAGTACCTTCATCTTATTGGATGAAAATTATATGGATGAGAACGTGACCATCAATCTGGATGAATTCGTGACACTGCTCATTTAATAATATAGATTATCAGTTCCCTTACTCTATCAATAGGGGGTATACAAAGATTTATCACTTTCCAATTCTTCAGAGGGAATGATTTCATCAAATGTGTGAATCATCTTGCAGGTTGCCATTGGTCTCGTGGTAGCACTGGACTATAAGAACCCTTATTTGAGTCCGTATGAAGAGTATCAGGCAAGGATACTTTTGCAAACCACACTTAACCTACTCTCATTTGGGTCGACTGGCTCTGGATGGGGGGTTAATTCTTTGAAGTCAATCAGGTCATTGAGTATCTTGCAGAGTGATATTAATTTCGAACATCAGTCTAGGGATGCGTGAGAGTGTATGTGGAATTTATCAATGAACAGTTGTATCATATGGCTTTCTTCACGTGATTAACAGAGGTTTAAGCAGCACCCTTCGATAAGACCAATACTGGAAGGCGGGAAAGTGATTCAGTACGGTGCTCGTACCTTAAATGAGGGTGGATTTCAAGTAAGACCTGCTTGCCGATCCTAATTTTACTTCTTGCATTGTTTTGTCTTGGGGCTTGTGCACGTTTCTTGAAGGATCCTCACTTATTGTTCACAATGACTTTATCGTTCTCTCTACTGCATGTACTTTATTTCTTTACCTTTTTTCTTCCATTCAGCGATTTTACAAAATTGCGCAACGGATGTCGTCAGAAGAATGTACATACTTACTAAGCAATATGCATCTTACAAGAGTGAGTTGCTTTATTTCTAATGTCACTTATCCGCTTATTGTCCATTCACTTTATCCTCATTGGCAGTCTATACCCAAAACAGCCTTTCCAGGAGGTGCTTTGTTAGGTGACAGTGCCGGTTTCCTTAACGTTCCCAAAATCAAAGGCTCACATACTGCCCTGAAGTCAGGTATATGTTTATGCTAATCTAATCTGCTTATGCTTTCGCATTTTATTAAATTACCATGTCATTTCTCCTTGGTGAAGTGGCGTCTAAGTTTGATTTGCAAATAGGTATGGTAGCTGCAGAGGCAGCCTTTGAAGCCCTGGGAAAGTCAGAGCAGCCAAGTATGGAGGCATATTGGACGGCTTTGCAACAGTCTTGGGTGTGGCAGGAACTTCGGTCTGTTCGGAATATACGACCTGTATGGCTATATCTGGACCTTCTCTCTTCAGAACATCTGCAGTTGCAGCAACTTCTTAACCCCTAGATCCCTACAAGGACATACATGTCCTATGCATCCTCTATGATAGTTTTCTTCAAGCTCAATCATATAGAAAATTTCTAATCATCATTAACTTCTTTATTATAGAAAACGTTGTAGAAATCATATATTATAGCACATCTAAGTTTTGAATCAAACATATAGGGGTTGAAGGTGTTTTGGGAGGCTGAGGGTTTATAGGTTCAACCTATAGACAGCATTGGTTTTAGTATTTTAGTACGCAGTACTCATCATCTGGGTGGTTTGCTTCCGTTTTGCAGGCCTTCCATTATGGGTTGCTGCCAGGCATGGCGCATGCTAGTTTGGACCAGTGAGACATCCTACTTCACTTGAAGTTTTTTGATCACCTCTCCTGCACAGTAGATTTAACCGTTATTATGGTTAATTAGAATTTTTGCTTCATCAATCTTTCCTTGAATATGTGACAATACATGTAAGCTAATTTTTTCTGAACTGCATAAAGTTGGGCGTCTAAGCTGACTCTGCTCGTTGTACAGTTACTTGATGAGGGGGAAGATACCTTTTACTTTGCGGCATGGTCCTCCAGATCACAAAGCTACGGAGGTATGGTATAGGTAGTGCTTTTTAATCATACGTGTTCAACAAACAGTAGCTTGTGAGAACGGCAGATCATCACCAGTTTAATCCAGTTACTGGAAACCAAGCTTTAGATTATATTTTGCAAGTTTTAATCCCCTGTGGGAATTTTTTTACAGCCAGCTTCAAAGCACAAGCCAATTTCTTATGTGAAGCCTGATGGGGTGATCTCATTTGACTTGCTTACATCTCTTTATAGGTTCAATCCCATACCATTACTGATATTCTTGTTACTGTAGGACTTGTCATGACTGGCTTTGTCAATGAATCTTCCTGTATTCTACCATACAAACTAAACCATTGACATTGGCATGCAGGAGTAGCACAAATCATGAGCATGATCAACCACCACATTTGCGTCTGCGTGATCCGCAAGTCCCAGAATCTGTAAATTTGCCAGAGTATGCAGGCCCTGAATCCCGGTACTGCCCAGCTCGAGTATATGAGTATGTCATTATCCCTATTTCTCAAGCATAAGATTTCTGCTCTATTTCTTTCTGTAAAAGGAACAACTTTCAAATTCTGGGAATGCTTCTCTATTTCACAAAGATAGCCAGAGTGTCTTGGACGAAGTTGTGCAACCATCACTCCTTAAGATCTTAAATTGCTTTTTAGTCTGTAACTAATCAAAGCAAAATTTATGTGCAACACGTTTTCTATTAAAGCTTTTTCACCAGTCATGTAAGTACGTGTAATGTCTGATTTTCAGATACGTTGCAGACGAGAATGACAAGATGAAACTGAGCATCAATGCTCAGAATTGCCTTCATTGCAAGGTGGGTTTGACTGTGTGCTAATCATCGACTTTCGGTTGACGAGAATACAAGATTTCATTGTTCCAGGATCATATGTATATTGAATTAACGATTTGGTCTGAACTGTAGGCCTGTGACATAAAAGATCCAACACAAAACATTTGCTGGACTGTCCCAGAAGGAGGTGGTGGTCCGACTTACACAGTAATGTGAGCTGCACAGCTATTCAGATTGTGCACAGACGACCCTAAGTTATCAAGTTGCCAAGTCCCATGGAACGTTGAAATTTCACTGAAGACCGATTCACTGAATTTGGTGCAACTCTTGTAAATTCTTTCTGTAAGCTTACTTCTATTGTATTTACTGGTTAGCCCTTCAGGTCCTATGCAACTGAAAAGTGGTTGCAATATGCAGTAAAATGGAAATTACAATCAATCTGTGATGATTTCGTGTAAAGCTTATAACTGTCCACCTGTCTTTGGCCAAGATGAGCATCTTATAAGTTAACCCAATCTCAAGTGGAAGGCTTATAGCTGATAGGTTTCCATAATGCACACTATGGACTACATAACTGATGAGCCGTTAGAGCAGTGAGTGGGTTATTTGACATAATGTGGTTCAAGTTTCAACCTAGAACATTCAAATTTGTATTTTTTGTTGAACAAAGGGCTCACAAAGAGAAGACAGAGGTGAAGAGCTATCTTGTTGTATAAATGAGGTTGTTATGTAGTTATGATGTATGTATGCTTTAAGATCACAGTATCTTATTTTGAAGATCCATACCGTACAACTAGCACAAGAATCGAGGAAAATTTTAAGATCACAGTATCTTATTTTGAAGATCCATACCGTACAACTAGCACAAGAATCGAGGAAAATTTGGATGGATAAATTTTTTTATGGGATGTAGTGAATAGAAGGCTTACACTTTGTTCATTGTTCATTATACGGATGCATGCGTGTCAATGGGTTAATTTCTTCTTGAAAGTATGGTTTTTGATAAAATTAGATTGATTAAAAACTTTTAGGCATCGCAACGATAATATGTCCTACTATATTCATGATAAAGTCCCCGTATAATTATACAATTAGTTCTTACAAATGCTTAAGCAGCACATACAGTGGAGTCTCACTTGCTTTGAAATGGAATGTTGTAGGTCATAGCACACCTTGTCTTTCTTTACGTTGTTGGCGGTTTATATACCATTTTTAAGGGCCATGCTAAGGTTCCTATCTACAGCGCTACAAGAATTGTTCCTCTACACTAGTAGGATAGACCCTTGGTTCAAATTGAATTGTATTTAAATTGAAGATCTATAGTGCTACTGTAGAAAGATAATTCTTCTTAAAAACTATGTAGAAAGGAACCTTGGCATGGCCTTCAAAAATGAACAAGTCCTGGTAGCATCTTTGTTCATTTACTATAGCTTTTTCAAGTTACTAAGGACCAAGGCTGATTTTTCAAGTTCGGTCAGCTCAGTGTAAAATGAGTTGAGTATTGATCATCAAATTTTGAGAATTTTTGTGGTGATTCTACTCTTTGTAATGAAGATGGGATGGTAATTTGTGTACGTAGGTGATGTATAGATCAAAAAATATGATTATGCAAAGGTAAAATACCTAACTGCAGGGAGCTCTTGAAAATTTTCATACAATGATCTATGCATTTGAGACTAAAATTTTCATTTTCTACAAGTTTCAAATTTGGGCAGCAAGCCAAAAAAAAAGTGCAACCAACTTTGAAGCTTATAATTTTACTATTGAAGAACCCTGAACCGTTGAAAATTTGTAGGTTATTAAAAATTCAAGTTGCTTGAAATATCCTATGGTTGGATCGATCAAAAAGGTTATAGATAAAAAATTATTTATCTTTTTATGTCAAGGGGTACTTTGGAGTGTTTGGAAAGAAACATAATTGTGGTTCTTTAGGGGTTAAGTTGATATTTAGACGTGTTCATTATTCCGTGGCTATGTTTCAAAACATACTCAATATAGTGCAGTCCACATAATTACATATCACTACCTCATTTCTCCTCAACTTAATGTAACATGCACTTGCTAGAGGTTAGGACTATACTATCTACTTTAGTACATTCAATTCTAATTACTAAGGAAAGACAGGAAAATAACTAACAACCTTTCATGTTACAAGGTTTTCTACGAATATAAGTACACATGCATCCACAAATGTATGTATGATTATACAATGTAAAACTACCATTATAAGTATAAATCTTTCAATTGACACAAATAATATTATAATGATTACACAATCTATGTAAAATCCTTCATTTCTTCTCCAATGTTGCGAAATGTGATGTTAAATGGTAATATAGATCTATCCTTAATAGAGGAATAATTGTTTTTTATCATTCTCATTGTCTTATGGGGCAATGTCCTGAGGCAATGTCACAGGACTTTAAACTCATGTGACTCTTTATGCCATTTCCTAAATAGGATTGGAATTAATTCTCACTCTACATTCTATTCAAAAACATTTGCGCTTCAAGATATCAATCTAAAACAAGACTTTGAGGTAATCCAAAATTAAACATTCATTTGTGTATGATTTTGTAGTGACATAGTTTCACAAAATTGGCGCAAAATTGGAAAAGATCTCTCAACTAGGAACATGAGCAGTTCAACATAATTACCCTATGTCATGGTTGGTTCTACATAGTAATTAATCAATTTTTGTCCATAAGTGAATTCAATATCTTGTGAATGGTTAAGCGTGACGTGGACCTCTCTAAATTTGAAGTGGAGATTCAATTTTGACACCAAGTTGTTCGACACAGACGGTGAAAATATAACAATAGAAAAGGACCATTTGTTTGGCCATTCTTTGGATTGTTTTTCTCTCTAGTCAAGGAAAGTGGCCCTTAACCCCTAAATGCCTAAGCCTATGACCATAGAATCATGCTTTGCACATGACACTCCATTTTGCCACTATAAATAAAATATACATTCAATTTTGTATTTTTAGTAGATGAAGCCATGTGTTTACTACAAATTGTGAATGTTTCATAAATTTTGGTAAAAATTCAAAATTATTATGATTTTTTGAAGCGATTGTAAAGAAAATTCATATTAATTAAAAAATGTACTAAAATAACTCTAATATTTTTACCAAAGGTGTAAATTACAATGAAGAACATTACTGTAAATGAAAACCATCAGTGTATCTAAATTTAGAAAATTTGGCTACACCATAATAATACCCACCAAACTGTATCTCCAATAAAACTCTCAATTTTTAAATTTTTCCAAAAATTCAAAGTGCAGTAGAGACTAGACTTGGTGAGCTTCATTTTTCTAATTAATCTCAAATGCAATAGGACTCATTTTCATGGCCTACATTTAGTTTAACCCTTAAACGTCAAGAGGGCCTGAACGGGGCAGCCCGGAAGGCATCTAAATTTTTTTGGGAAAAAATAAATTAAAAATAAATAAAAATAAATTGCAAAAATGGCTCTGCAGTGCACTGCTGGCTAGCACTCTAGCACTCTAGCACTGCGGCACTGTTGAACTTCAGCTGCCCCAACCTCAAAACTTGTTCAATTTGATAACTTTGATTGCTTACCAACGATTCCACAATCTCTCAAATGAGGCGAAAATTTGGAATCTAGATCGCTTTTGCAGTAGCTTTCCAACGCAACAAGTCTCGCTTGATTTGGTTGAGAAAAATCAACTTTTTTCTTCATTATTCTCTTTTTTCTAAGCCCATGGGGCTTACCTTGACGTTTAAGGGTTAAGCAAAAAAAAGAGAAGAATCCAAAATACACTATATAGTGAACCATCTTTACCACCCTTTTTGTATTTGGGACCCCATGTAAAATCCAAAAATAACTTGAATGACCTGAATTTAACTTGAAGAGGTGGTATGAGCAATGCAAATCCTTCACGCAAAAAAATGAATGAAATTCATAAAGTTTCTTCATTCAACGACTACCTTAAATCATCCAAAAGCTCTTTTTTCTTTTTCTTGTTTTTTCTCTTTTTCTTGCCGGCAATAAGGGGTTAAGTTTCTACTTTTGCTAGTTCAAGTGGCGATGGAACTGGAATTGGAGACGGTCATTTGTAATCGTTGAAGAAACAAACCACTACACTGAAATCACCATATATTGTGTCCCACGGTATTTACAAAGAGGCTTTAGTAATAATTAAAATTTCAAATATTGTCGTAAAATTCTTCCAAATTGGATGCAAATTTGTTCAAATAGATGAGAATTTATCCAAATGGATGAATGTACCCATACTAATCACCCATCCATAGTATATGCTGATTACGGTGTAATAGAACATAGTGTCATTTTTCACCACATAAAGTAGTGGAAGGATGCTACAATTGGCTAATGTTAATGGGATTGTAAGTAGCTTTGTCTGGGGTCTGCTCACTGGTATTGGTTACAACGGGACAAGAGTTCTCCCGTCCTTTCCCCATTTTAGGAGTGAAATGCGACGAGGTTTTTAGTAGGTAAGTGAACTAGCCATAATAATACATCTCATATACAAACAATGCAATTTAGTAGTGTACTGTAGAGAAGAAAGAAGAAACTAAGCAGCAGGCATGAAGTAGCTCAAAGACTACTATAGTAGGAAATGTGTCGCTTTTCATTTACTATAAATGAAAAAGAAAATAATGAAACTGCACCAGGCACATGGGTTGTGTCAATGTTGGTGAGTAGTTTTGGTCACAAGAAGATAGAAATATAAGGTAGAGGGCTCATAATCCGTGCAGGACCAGAAACCGTGCACTAGGCCAATCTTCTCAGAAAAAGATTCTAGCCTTCAAGCCCACCCTCAAATGTACACCACAACTTGATCGGTTTAAGGAACACCTATGACATCACCTTCCAAAATTCATAACTAAATAAAGAAAAATTGGAAAATTTTGATTCCATCATCAATGCTCTCCAACAAAGTTTGCACATTCTCCCAAAAAAGCTCTTTTGAAGACTCCATGAGGAACTTGCTCAACTGAAATTTGATCGGTTTATGAGCCCTCTACCTTAAGTACAATATTCCGGTACTGCTCACTGTTCCCACAAAGTGGAGAATGAAAAACGACAGGTCTGCTACTAGTAAGATGAAAGGGTTTATTATATAGCTGTGAACTAACTTAGGGCAGGCTTCCATGCGAGGATCCGTTGGGCACTAGAAGAAAATGTGTTGTATCTCGCTTACTATGAATGAAAAAGAAATGAAACGGCGCCAGACACATGGGCTGTGTTAGTGCTGACAAGTAGTTTTGGTCACACGAAGACAAAAACGTATTAAGTATAATATTCCAGTACTATTCACTATTTCCACAAAATGAGGAATGAAAAACGACAGGATTGCTACCAGTGCTAGCGCGGCGTGGCGGTTACGCGAAGGCCATGCAACATGGCAAGCACGAGCATGGTGCGGAAGCGCACGGGATGGCCCTGCACCACCTGCAAGCGGAAGAAGCGCAGCAGCAGCGCCGCGGTCACCTTCATCTGCAAGTACGCGGAGTCTTTGCCCAGGCAAGTGCGCGGGCCGGCCTGGAACGCTGTGAACTTGAAGAGGGGCTGCGGCTGGAATTGGCCGTCGTGGAGGTGCAGCCAGCGCTCCGGCTTGAAGAGGTCGGCGTCAGGGCCCCACAAGAACGGCATGCGCCCCATGGAGTAGGGCACATAGCCCGTGATGGTGCCCTTCTTCACGGCCGTGCCGTCCGGCAACACATCGTCCGCCGCTGCCTCCTTGTTGACGATGGGCACCGCTGGGTACAGCCGCAACGTCTCCGACAACGCTGCGTGCAAGTAGTGCAGCTTCCCCACCGTCTCGTACGTCAACAGACTTGCAAACTCCGCCATCTCCTCTGCCTTGGGCCATTCCTTGCCATCTCCCACTCCCAAGTCAGCCAAACTGAACACTAGTAGGAAATGTGTTGTTTTTAAATGAAAAAGGAATGAAACCGCGTCAGGCACATGGGTTGTGTCAATGCTCGTGAGTGCTTTTGGTCACAAGAAAACAGAAATATACGCACAATATTCCGCCGATGTTCACTGCTTTCACCAAGTGGGGAATGAAAAATGACAGATCTGCTACTAGTGGAAGCAGGTTTAGGGTTTAGGGTTTTGAAAATTGGAGGACAAAATGAACATTATATATACGTCAAAGCATTCTTTGAGATTTAACTCCAATTCCTCTTTATTGAAATTAGCGTACATTCCTTAACCCCTGAAGGACCAAGAAGCCCAAATTGGACCTCATGCTTTTTTTAAGCAGTTTGATGTAAGTCCTATGTGGACTTCTTTTTGTTCAAATTTATTTTTGTTTCAATCAACACTTGCAATGTTCTTCACTGATTCTAGTGATATAAAATTTGGTCCCATCAGAATTATCTTTTTCACGATTTGATCAATGAAATTTACCATTTTAAAATCATGAATTCTTGATCCTTTAGGGGTTAAGGGTTTGTTCATTCAAGCTCCTATAACATTGCCCATAAGACAATGAAAGCTCGGGGGGTGCACTCTACATTATGTTTGAGAATCATGTGCGTTCATGACCCCTTCTAAAAACCCCCTTGTATACGAGAGGTTATATGTCTAAATACCTTTGTATACAATCTATTCCGTTTTAAATATATGTTTAATGTAAGTATACGTGAATATTTTCAGTTCTAAATGTGTTTATTGTATGTATACGTAATACGGCAGTGTTCAAATTAATACCCCTTCTGTGCACTCATGTATACTCGTACATGTTTAGTGCAGTGCACCCCCAGAATGAAAGTGACACAAAAACTGCATATCCCTCGATCTTGAACGTAGACTCTCAATACCATGAAAAATGATTATTTACTGCTGTGCAAACAATGTAGATTTCAAAACATTTTTTATTCTGTTTTTGGTCCGAATTCTCAATACCCACCCTTGTTTACAGAAAAATGACCCTATAGAAATTTTTATAAAAATATATATATATTTTTATTTTTTTTGAGTATTTCCATCATTATAGCATTGTCCAAATTGACTCGATTCTTGAACTGTAACACCTCCCGTTGATTACCTCTCCCTACTAGTGTGTAAGGTAACCAAACGTAATAAAAAGAGACACCATCTTGAATGTGACACCTGTATATAGCACTAAAAAGACGTTTATAGTTTCTTAAACAAACAACAGTTTTCAATTACGTTTTCAGTTTTTAACAGTGTCACTATTAGGTTTGGTTTCCTTAAAATGCCCGCACCTAGTGCATGGTATACCAAGAGCAATACCACATTGAAATGGAATACCAATTTGGTTGTAAGAATCAAACCTCGAGGTCACTCTTTGTACTTTTTGCATATCACGTGTGAAAAAAGGTACTCCCTCCGTCCTAAAGTTTATGTCATATTTGAAAGTCATGTTTGAAAGTGCTTTTTTAAGTAGGTCAAAAAAATACTTCCTTGTGGCTAATTTTATTTAGGTTGCAATGAACACATGCAATGTTCAAGATTCAATCATTCTAGTGGCATAATTTGGAACCTTTTTTAATCATGTTTCTTACAATATGATCAATGAAATTGGCTCAAAGAAACACCAAGCAAACAAGTTGGACAATAACTTTGGGACGGAGGGAGTATGTAAAAGTACCCTTAAAAATAAAGTAATCTTCACTATAATTAATAATGTTACAAGAATATTCTCATATTTATTCTTGTAATCAATTTCGAGCATCTTAGATAGATAGATAGAACTCCGGACTTCAATTGAGGCCGGCGCGAATAAAGTGTCCATTTGTAATGTCAATGACCCAATGCCCACCAGGCAAAGGGCCATTGGAACAAAACGAGCATCCTATATTAATGTCATTCATTTTTAAAAATTACTTTCAAAAATTTATTTGAACCCTATATTTTTTTGCACGCCATTTATAATTTTTTGGAAGTAAACTACCTGAGAATCAAACATACCTAGTCATGAACAAAACAAGTCAACGGCGGCATAATTCTTTAATTTCCAAGAAGGTGCTCACCTCTTGAACACCCGACGTTGGGTGTTGCGGCGGCGTGACGACGGTGGCAAGCTCGTGCACGATCTTGTCACCAACGTGTGCATGCTGCGTGATCATGTAGAAAAACCAGCTCAATGTGACAGCTGTGGTGTCGCGCCCCGCGATGATGAAATTCAGGATCATGTCCCTCAAGGCCTTGTCCGATTTCAATCCCTCCCCATTGTCGTCATTGTTGTCGCGCTTGCCTTGTAGCTCGATGAAGCGCGATAACAAGTCTGATTGATGCCCCATACACCTACAACACAAGGTACCATTGTCTTCACAACCCACACTACAAGGATACTGGTCGCTTCTCACTGCTATTTTGAGCCATTTCAGAGTTGGTGAGTGCTTTTGGTGCTATTTTGAACCATTTTAGAGTTGGTGAGTGCTTTTGGTCACATAGGACTATAAGGGTTTCCTTGATTTCAATCACTTAAAAGCGACGAGCTTGCTTATAGTGCCACTAACAAGCAAATGCAGATATTGTATTAATTCAGAGTAGGGTAGACCTCGCAACCCATGTTGAGGCACGAACTACCCCAATGGACTCTTTATTCATGATGAATTTCATGCTAGTCCTGTGATTATTATTGTACTCAAAGGCACCGAATTCTCTGCAATTTTTCTGTCTTTTTTTCCCTTCCAAAGTCTAAATCCCAATAAAACTAAAACAAGTTGTTAAATCATTTTTCTTTAAAGCACAATCGATTTTTACAAGGCCTCAAGTTTTGTGGTTGTACCAGGCTAGACTCATTTCAATTTGACCTCTTAAACCATTCAACGCAATTCTTTTTAAGTAAATATTTCACTCTACATCCTCCCTTAGTTTAAAAAAAAATACCATTGTTAAAAGAGCTAGCAAATCAACTCCCTGAAAAAAAATAAAAAAATGCACTGACATCATTTTATGATCGTTGGTTTCCACTGCTGTACATGAAAAGTGCCATTTATGACCACGAACATTAGTAGAAGACCTGTCGTTTTTCATTCCCCATTTTTTGAAAATGGTGAACAGTGATTGAATATTATGCTTATATTTCTGTCTTCTTGTGACCAAAACCACTCACCAGCACTAACACAGCCCATGTGCATGGCGCAATTTCATTCCTTTCTTTAGTTATAGTAAGTGAAAAACGACACATTTACTACTAGTGGAAGCCCAAATCACACTAGTAGCATAACTGTCGTTTTTCATTCCCCACTTTGTGGAAACAATGAACAGTGAATATTGTGCCTAGCTTTTTGTCTTCTTGTGATCTTGTGATCAAAATCACTCACCAGCATCGACGCAACCCATGTGCCTAGCACGGTTTCATTCCTTTTTCATTTATAGTAAGTGAAAAATGACACATTTCCTACTAGTGGAAGCCCAAATCACACTAGTAATAGAACTGTCGTTTTTCATTCCCCTCTTTGTGGAAATAATGAACAGTGACAGAATATTGTGCCTAGATGTTTTTCTTCTTGTGATCGAAACTACTCACCAGCATCGACGCAACCCATGTGCCTGGCGCGGTTTCATTCCTTTTTCATTTATAGTAAGTGAAAAAAGACACATTTCCTACTAGTGTCACTAGTGTCAGACCTCATGGTTTGGTTTGGATTTTAAGTCGTTTTGAGTAGCTCCTATGTGGAGTGGTTTTTCACAATCATATGATGAATAGAATGCAAAGGCAGGAATCCTTGGAGGTGAGAAGGGGAGAGAGGTAACTTACCCGGGGACGCTGGTGCCAGCGGCGATCTGCTTGCAGCGTTGTTGGATGACACGAAAGCTGAAATCGTCCAACACGCGGAGGCTGTCCTTGAGCTGGCGCTCGCGGCCGACGTTCAACCAGCGCTTGAGCTTCCACAGGGGATCGCAGAAGCGGTGGTACGAAATGTAGTTGACTTCGTCGAAGCACTGCGCGAACGGAACGGTGCGCAGCGGCAGCGACAGACACTCCAGCTGCACGCCGAAGCCGACGCGGCACGTGGTGTCCAGCGTCATGCGCATGCACAAATCGTGCAGATCGAACGCTTCGCCCGTGGCCGCGAACTGGCTCACCACCTCCCCCAGCTTGCACGCGTACTCCCGGAACACCACGGTGCTGAAATCCCGCAGCGCCGCGGAGCTGAACTCGTAACTCGCCACGCGCCGCTGCTCCTTCCACATCTCCCCGTCCGTCGTGAAGATCCCCACCCCAAACAGCTCCCTCATGGGCGTGCAATTGCTCAGACCTAAATCCAACCCCTCAATGTCACAACATGCCAATTCTACGGCAGCGTATCTGCTATCCCCATGGGAGATTTCGGAGATGATAGAGTTAACCGAAAAGAAGAGAAAATACATGATAGGTGAGGTGAGTTTGACCTGTATCTGAGGCAGCCAAGCAAATTGGCATGGTTTCCAAAGAATTCAAAATAGAAAGGAGTGTGAACTAGTTTTGCCGTCACAAAGGAGGTAAAATTGAGACTAAGGTGAGTTCAAAGAGAGCCAAGGCTTGGAGGCGATGGCTCACATCCAATTTGAGATAATGGCAAAGGCATGTGTCCAACCTTGAGATATAATAAGGTGACTGAATTGATAAGTTGGCTCTGACAACTTGGAGCTTGTGTCTAAAATTGAAGTTAGAGAATATTGAGTTCACTATTTGCTTTGATTTCGGTTACACTAAGGGCCGTTTCACACTATGGCCGTCCAAGTCGAGAGGCCGTGGATTGAGAGTCCAAACTTTGTTGAGAGTCCAAAGAAATCTACTGAAAATAGCAATTAAATATAGTTTTCATTTTTTATGAAAAGAAATCGACGGCCTCTCGACCATAGTGACGGGTCTTGCAAAATGTAGGACCCAAGCTTCCTCTCGAGAGGCCGTCACCTTGGTCAAAAAGTGTTGCCATGTATGCATTTTGGAGGTCCACGGCCTTTGGACTTTGGCCTCTAGTGTGAACGGTTGAGAGGCCGAAACCATGGTTTCTTGCAATTTGATTGGTGGAAACCGACGGCCTCTCGACCTTCGGCCATAGTGTGAAGCGGCCCTAAAAGAGGGCATAGACTTTGCCTTCCTGATATTTTGGTGGTCAGAACACCTGTTCTGATTTCGGTTAACTCAAATTATGCATCAGAACTACCCAGGCTACAGATTGACAATAGATGTTTGTACTAACACGGATTCATATGATTACGCGTAGACGAAATTAAGAAACTGTTAGTTACGGGAGGTGCTGGCTCTGTACCTTTGGGGTAATTGGTGAAGTTGAGCTTGAGGACGTGCTCGACGTTGGCAGGGTCCACGGTGTAGATGGCGGGCGCGCTGGGAAAGGCGAATGTGATGCGGCAGGAGCGGCCCTTGTCGGAGAAGTTGGTCAGCATCCAGTCGTGTAACCGATCCCAGTTGTGAACTAACTCCAGAGTGCATCCGATCACGGGATAACTCCGCGGGCCCGGAATTCTATGGCGCCGTGACCACCACCACCATAGCCACACCCCTATCACTCCTACACTTATGCCCACCATCCAGCTCCACTCATGAAACGCGGCACTGTAATTCCACTCCATCACTGCTCTATCTGCTTCAATCATCGACAAGCAGGGCGTTGTTTCGGAACCCACCCTAACTACCTCCACCGTAGCAAAAAGACGTGAACTCGTCTCAAGTCAATTCACGTACTAACGGGAACTCCTGCAGCTCTCAACTACAAAAGGTATAATAATTAATTCACACTATCATACACGAATTCCACCTTGTAAATTCACTGTAACCTAAACTCTCGATTTGACGCTCTGTCACTAGCTTACAGTGTGCAAAACGCAACTACATTATTCACACTGACACTCCTAAGCTTCAATGACAAGTAAGCCGTTAGAAGGTCCCACACTAAGTATATATACAGAAGAGTGTACGGCTCTCTATCTCTCCGAAATTTGACTTTGAACACGGTCGACGACCAAACTAATCAATTCGTGAGTGGAACGAACTGCTAATTCTCAGAGTTAGCGAGGAGACAATCTCGGTATGTTACCAAATTGAGCACAACAGGTGCGGATTCTCCTCTCCTCAATTCAAAGTACATACTAGCTAGCCCTAGTAGCTCGATCACAGACTGCAATTCTAGCGGCGCACTAAGCTGGTTGCTTCTGGTCGTCGTCGTCGTCGTCGTCGTCCGTGGTGCTTTCATTCTGCGAGTGAAGTGATATATTATGTGAACGAAAAGCTCGGACAGTTGCTAACATTGGAGCGTGCTTGAGGCCCACTTGCATGATCGAGATGCTTGCTAGCTAGCTAGCTACCGTGTGACTGCAGCGTGGGTCAGTGCGGAATTCTTCGCTTTCTATCCAACAGTGACAAGCAAATCAACAAACTTAGAGACAAGTGACAAAAACAGTGACAAGGAAGTGACAGATCGAGGCAAAGCCGTCGTGGAGCTGACGTCCGGATCTGTGAGGAATCTCAGTTGACGTATAATTCAAGTTCCGTGTTCCAGCCTCACGTGTCGCGCAGGCTGATAGCATCTCCTGCCACCCGCCAAATATCCCCAACTCCTCAATCTAATTTTTTGGATGGAAAGAAAAGCAACCAATGTAAGATATACCGGTATGCCACTGACGGTCCACGAAATTCTCGTTGCCCAGCCAAATATTAAGCAAACTGTTTGGAGGGACCAACAACTCCACCCGCTTTTCTTACCAACAGCTTGTATTGGCTCTGCCTTGCCCCACAGTAGTCAGATGGTGCAGCATATTCCACACCCAACAAGGCTAAATGAGTTGCTAACAAGACAGTTGGAGTCCCAAGATGATGCATGAAGGAGAAGGCGTTGCTTTTCAATCCTTTTGTGAGTCAAACGGCGCCACTTTCACTAGTAGAAAAGGTGGCGCTCCCCAGGGACATCGCACGTCACCACGCTTGGATTGTGTAATCATGATATGCAATTAAGAAGAGAAGATACACTAACTTGAGTAGGTTTGAATTGGGTTACTGTATTCACTGTCTCCCTCCAAATAAATTGTTTACCAATTCACGCACATTCACTTTTCCAGAGCCAAAGAGCTATCCAAAGTGTTGTTGGAGATGCTCTAAAGTATGTGCACCCATAAATGAATACAGATAGATAGATAGATAAAAACTCCGGTCCCTTTATAGGGCCGGCGTGAATATAGTGTCTGTTCATTTGGTTAATGAGCCAATGCCCACCAGACAAAGGACCACTAAGACCAAACTACTCACCCCTTTCGGGAATAGACACTTTTAGAACTTCCTAACAACTGACACATAACTGAGTAAAATAAAAGTTTTGGGTGTTTAAATAGTGGTTTTTTGGGTTGGTGATCGTCAAGTCATCTGTCCAGTGGGTTGGTGGAGAGGATATTGTATCATAGTTATGTGGTCTGGGTTCGATTCCTGTGAGGGCCCGTTGGAGCAGTAATGTGATATGGTGACTTGACACTGCTAGTGAATTATTCATATGCAGGAAAGTTGTACCACCAACCAGCCCTATCCTACTATCTGAGACAAGATCTTAAAAAAAAAAAAAAAAAAAAAAAAAAAAAAAAAAAAAGTGGATTGAAGCCGCTTTCCCATATATGGGTTTTTTTTTTTTTTTAATTTTTTTTAAAATTTTTATTTATAATTTCTTTATAATAATAATAATTATTATTATTTTATATCTTCTTTCCAAGCGGTTAAGTATTTTTCTTTTCTGCATTAGAAAAATCCGGTATGATGTATGTTAGCTGATTAATCTAATTGATTTTTTAGGAGATTAGAGATATATATGTAGTTGGTGTGAAAGTATAGTCTTTTAAATCACTATTTAAAGGTTGGTTATTTTTAGGAAGTAATATCTTGCAGGAAAGTTGTTTGGTTTACTTTTGAGGCCATATGAATATTTATGTGTTATGAGTGGCTTGGTGTTGTAGGTGAGTAGTCATAGGCAGGAAAACTGGAGTAATAAATCATTTTTGTCTAATATTTTGGGATACATGTGTAGTGGTTATTACTGCTGTCATGGTGTGAGAACGAGCACTACCTAAGAGTATATATTTAGTATTCATGGGAGATTCTGTGACTTGTGTTGTGAAACGTGAAGGTGACGTTTCTGAGTAGCTTTAGCGTGACGTTGTCGCGCATACAACTTATAATTTTAATATTTTGGTGTAAATGAATACACTTTATACAAGGGAGGTGGAAATTATAGGTGCACATACCTTATATGTAAATATATAATGGCTTACAATCCATTTTCCCCACTAGTAGAAAAGGTGGCATTGCCGAGGGAGATACCCAGTCAAGCAGTGCCCAATTCCACGCATATAGAGTGACTTTGACTAGGCATCTCCCTGGAAGCGCCACCTTTTCTACTAGTGCCCTAAGTCCAAATCTCCATTATCTTTCTTTCGTGCAGTCACAAAATGGAATGACTCATCCTAAAATATATCAAGACTGACATTCTCATTGTTGTCAAACATTCAAAAATATGGATGAAAAGATGCACGAAAACATTAAAGAAATTGCATCACTTGCCCAAGCTTAGGTTTACAATGGTTTCAACTGTATGTAATGGCTTATATTCTAGCTTATGTAACTCATGGGCTCATCCATTACATTTACTAGGATGCACTATCTTTGCCTTGGTTCTAGAGTAGATAGTGTGGAATATTCCACACCCAATAGTACTTCATCAGTGGATAGGTGGATATTTAAGGTGGTGAGCAAAGTGTATAAAAGAAAGACAACGAGTATGAAGGCTACTAAATGTTATGTTTCTTAGCAATTTGTGTATTAAAAGTAACGGACTATTTAGATGACCTGAAAAAGCTACTACAAGCTTTTAATTTTGGATTGATCAATGGCATTGTGAGTCAATTCTATTTTTAGATTTTCTTTGCTTATGGTATGTTTGCCTTTGTGCTAGGAATAATTTTTGCAAAGTAAATTTAGTCCAAAAGTGTACCTAAATTCATTCTTGAGACCCTCACAAATACCACTCTTGATAACTAGTGAGAACATACCTTTAAGGTAGGATGTCCTAAAACCACCACCTCGGCCTCCAATTATGACATGTAAACTTTTCTTGGGGCCACCACAGTTGAGACCCAAAACCACCAATTTCACTATTCATGTAAATCAATGGCACGCTAAGCATTGCAAAGAAATAGTTGGTAGTTTTGGGTATCATTATGAATGAAAGGTAGTACCACATGGTGTGAACATAGGGAAACCTAGAGGTTTGATTTGGGTCACAAATTGCTTTCTACTTTGGAATTTTGTATAAAATTGATAAATGCGAATTAGATGTTGCAAATTTTTGCAATCCTCATCAAAACCTATTTCAAATGCGGTCATATTTTTTTCAAATTTAGCACTGCCAAAAATAGGCCAAATTGCTTAACCCCTATAGGACCACAAGGCCACCACGTGGCTTCTGGAACTAAAAAGTAAGGAATTTCGAGTTGTTAGACCGTGAATTGTAAAGTGAGCAACAAAGAGACCCTAGTTCTTTGTAAGAGCTAAATCCGTGAGTACTTCTTGATCGATATTACATGAAGTGTGCAATTTTTGGTGATTTTTTTGAGTTGCACGGTGGGTATTTAGGCGTCACTTCAGACCCTCATATCTTCTTTCTTGCACCTCCAAATCACTTGAAATTTTTTCCACATTTTTGAAATGATGATTTCTACTCACAATAAAAATTTCAGATTTTTTGGAGCACTTTTGATCAATCCGATTTCAGCATGTGTACAAAATACCCTGAACAAGTTCCATCAATCTTCTCAACGGTGGCATTTTCTCAAAAATTGTGCGATTTTGTTGATCTTTTTTCCATACAAAAGCTATGTAAGTCTTCTTTGATTTCAACGGTGCCAATCGTCAAAATTATCCCACACCAATGAGGAATTGAGCTTGTTATAAGAGCTAGTCAAGAAAACAAGAGCTAAGCTAAAAACACCCCTGGTACTTTAGGGGTTAAGTGGTTTTAGGACTAGTTACTTGCACGAAAAGTCTGTCATCGTAAACGCTAGTCCCACTATAAATCTAATACACACCAACCTCTTTAATATCACCTTCTCTAACATCGCCTTCTCTAACATCACATCCTCTGGGCTGAATTCACCCAAACCAAGTCCCCAGAAACGTTTCGTACTCTCACAATTACATTATGCACCAAAATTACACTATGTTACTGTATGTCATAAGAAGTTATGTACAAATATGATAATAAAAAGTTCAAGAAATGATTGTTAATATCACCTTCAATAATGAACTTTGATAACTTTTATAACTTTCAATGATGCTCTAGACCCCAAGTGCTTCTTACGTGCTTCTTATTACATACATCATGCATGGTTGTTTCTACATGCATCACCATATATTGTCAGAATGTTCTTCAATAATACTCTAGACCCCGCGTATTTCTTGGATGTCGCTTTTGCATGTAGATTGTCACAATGTTACAGAACAGTTCATAGAATGAGACAATTTTTTGGAGAGCCACAAGCACCTAATCACAAACGACATCAGAATAAAGAAATACAGTTCTCCTAACGCAATCCTTCACCTCTAGAAGCTCCACATCGAAGACCTCAAATTGCTTGGCACTGAAAAACGTCGATGGTCCAACCTATTGGAAGAAAATACCAAAAAAATTCGGCAGTCAGAAGTACGACATAGCAATAGCACACATGCGCCTGCTGAAAATATTGATAACACAAACCTTCCATTACACCCAACATGGTTTAAACATACATGAATTCCTGTTTTGTTCCCAGTCGCATTCGAATCTAACAGTTAAACCCCAGAGGTATTCTAGCTGTGTTACAATTGACAGGGTTTAAATTGGCTTAAGACTGACTTAAATGGATTTAGGGTTTAAGACTGACTTAAATGGATTACAATTGGCAGGGTTCAACGCATGCAGCTAGGTTTTCCCGGATTACTTTTAACTCAAGAAACGAAATAATGAAACAAATGAGTGGGAAGCAAGGCAAAAGAAGAGAGTTGAACAGCAAGGAAACGCCTCCACACAATGCCTACTCTCTCATTGATTCATAAAAGTCCAGATCGCGTACCGGAGGCCCAAGCTCGGGAGGAATAACAATCCGACGCTTGCCCCCAGGCTTCATAGACCGAATCCCTTCTTCAAAGCCTGCAGAGAGAGACAGACACCCCATCAAGCTTGAGATATCATCCGGACAAATGAAGAACCAGGTGTCGAAATACACTGCTCAAGGAAGTTCTTGACGTTCGAAGTGACAATTTTACTCCCTAAAGAACCAAGAATTCATTGTTTTAAAATGACAAATTTGATTGCTCATATTATGAGGGCTGTACAGTACAGTACATCGAAGACTGAGGGTAAGGCCAGATTGAAGATGTACCAGGAATCATCCCCTTGATACCCACTCGTGTACGTGCAGGTTCCCCTTGTTGGTAGCTGCTATCAATGCGCCGCCCATTCTCGTTGTAACCAATGTAATGGAATTTTACCTACAAAAGAAAAATGGACAATACAGATGAGCTCAAATTAGAATATATCTGTACAATCTGTGCATTGCTCTCATTCCACCGAATGCATCTACAAAGATATTCTTCATGGAGAAGTCTCCCTCTGGTCACAATGATAGGAGACCTCCATATGATCAATGGAACAATCTAAAACCGGGTTCGGTGTAACTCTTACTTCAGAATCTAAATAAATTATGCAAGGTAAGGTTTTACCTGTTGGCCATCCTTGGGCTCCTCGCCGTGGCCTTCAACAAGGTCATAGAAAAGAAGTCCTGACTGCGCCGTCGTGTACTTCTCATCTGTGATCACCTTCACTTCGAATCCTGAACACACAGAATCATTCGTTGAGTGAAAGAACACTGTAACTCGCACTGTTGAAATGATCGAACAACCCAGGCTCGGTCTCCATACAACAAACACAGAGAGGAAATCAAAGTGGTAGAAGAAGAAGATGCGATGTAGTACCTTCACGAATAAAATTCGGGAAATCCTGGGGAGCATTATTAACCTTTTGCATTCGCCGGTTCTGCTCGAGCAGTCTCTTTTCATCGAAAGGACTCTTGGAGTCTTTGGTCGTGACGGCAGCAGCTACGCCTGTCTCCGCCCATCGCCCCACAAGAAAAGCACTTCCTAACCCTAATGCAAGTCTATTCAAAACGAAGTCCCTGCGCCCTACCGATTTTGTCCTAACGTCATGGTCTAAGTCATTGGAGAGCGACGCTCGAACCTCCGTCTTCACTCCACATTGATCATCAGTGTTTTCCGAGTGCATACACCGCACCTTCGCGCACGATGCCAAACTGGGAGCCTCGCCCAAGGGCCCGGTTCGCGCTGATGGCAACAAACCACTAGTCATTCAAATATACCATTCCGGACATGGTTTTACGAGTATCAAACCCTTTGAAACGTTTCACGCATTGTTCACAGCTTTCCATCAAGCTCTCATTCATAAGATTTGACCCCGAAATGATCAAGAAATATCTACGAACTCACTGCTTGTAGCGTGCTGTCATACCAGTCGGATATTATAGCTCATTCTAAGCGCATTCTCAAAAAACATTTGAGTAAGAATTGAGTCTGCAAACATAGATTACGTCATCTTTGGGTATCAGGACCTTCTTATATATACCCGGCATGAATTCCAGTTATGTTAGGGCTTTTGGTCGACTGATTATGCTAGGGCTTTTGGTCACCCAAGGAGGAGGGGGAATTGCAATGGCCAATTAAACGTACTCAGGGTGGTCTCTAGGGATTGAAGAACCCCCACCAATCTCCAACAAGAGAGACGGAGAGGGAATTAAGACGATGCGAAAGAAGGAGCACAGAAATGAAGGTGCAGGACAGAAAGCAGCAGAGAAGTAAGTAAGGGTGCGAGGGAGGGCATTGATACTTACATGAAAACAATGAGGTGGAGGGAGCAGGCAGCAAACGAGCTGCACAGGCGGTGAGCATGGCTGCGTGAGCGACCGACGCTGCCAATTCGTCAGACAATCGTCCGGCAAAACAATCGCGCAATGCAATGGACCTCCTTCCCCTCCACCGGAGAGAGAGAAGCCACAGTGAGGTTTATCCAAGTGGATTGAGATGCCCCCAACCACATCTCCTTTGAGGTCCCAAATGGGAAGCCACAGATGAATTGGGGACTTCAGCAAGCAATTCGGGGTGTCGTACTAAGGAATGCCAAAATGGCCATATTTTCTCGTAACCCCCGACCACTAGAAAGATTTTGAATACTAGAGTTATCCGCAAAGTTCTTCAAACTTTGAAAGAGATACCTAGAATATTTTTTTAATATAGTCTTATTTGGTCTCTCCAAATAGTTAAAAGGTATGAAAGAGCTTGGTGATCTACAATTATTAGGTATGAAAGAGCTTGGTGATCTACAATTATTAGGTGTGTAAGAGCTTAGTGGTCTTCAAAGTCATATGAAACTTTTTTGAGCTCCTCTTTTGGTGCCCAAAAAAGTTTCATATACCTTTGAAGATCACCAAGCTCTTACACACTTAATAATTGTAAATCACCAAGCTCCTTCATACCTTTTAACTATATGGAGTAACCAAATAAAATTATATAATAGCAAAATTCTAGGTATCTTCTTCAAACTATGAAGGACTTTGCGGATAACTCTATTATTGAGAAGATTTTGAATACCCGGGAAAGATTCTAAATACCATTGGGAAGATTTTGAAATCACTAGAAAGATTCTAAATACCACAAGAAAGATGCTAAAATTTCCTTATAACCAGTGGAAGCACTATTGTCTGACAAGATTATGTTTTACTGAGTGTTTGTACAAATATAGTGTAAAAATACATCAATGCATTACATGTATCAATTTATTTTTTAAATGGCATGGGCAGTTGGCTCTCTTGCGTGATTAGGTGGGCTCCTCTCATTGCTCTCGAAGCGTTTTTAGCCGAGTGAAGTTGCGTTTTGGAACGAGTTGTGATGAATGGAATGATTGCGTTAGGGTTTCTCTTGGCGCCTTGGCTTGAGCATTTTCTTTTAAGCGAAGCATCAATAAATAGAATCTTGTAAAGCTCATCAACAAAAGTGAAGCGGCCTTTACACTCTCCAAGGCCAACACACATCGCTAGTATTACTCTTCTTTCTAACTTGACAAACTTTACTAATCTCTCTTACAAGGGTCGCGGTTTGGTGAGAGGGGTGTGCGTATTGTATTGTAATTTTCAATGATATTATATTAATTTTCAGCAACATGTGTACATTGGTCGATGAGCTGTAAGTCTGCTAGAATTTTACCGACAAACAATTTTGGTCGTGCAATGAAATTACACAAGTCGGTAATCAAGCACCTATGGTTTGAGGATTCTCTGCAAAAAAAAAAAAAAAAAAAAAAAAAAAAAAGCTCCCGCACCGTCCATACATGCTTCGTTGGTATGATTAGGGTATAGGCCGAATCAGCCCGTTTAACGCGTGTACCGATTTTGCAGGGTGTAATTGCCGATTTTGCATGCGAACCACGTCCCAATGACTTTTAATGTTAAAGAACGGTCCACGAAGGGTTAATTTGTTGTGGAGCGCCTCGAGACTCGCTCGACAGCAAAATCGGCCCTCTATAGACCGTTCTCTAGTACGAAGGTGATTGAAACTAAAGGCTACCTTGTTGAATTCTACTGAATGTTATGGAGAGGACTAAGAATGCATGTGCATAAAATCTCTTCACCACTGACTCCAATGGTCACACAGATGAGATGAGTGGCTCTGTACAAAGTTGGTTGCACAGGCGCCCTTTCGTGTTTAGATCACATTGCCTGTCCTTTCGCATGCAAGTGTAAAAACGGACACCCTGTCAACCCATCAATGTTGTATTCAAACACACTTCTCGCAGTCTGTTCTCGGATATTCATATGGTTGCTTCATCAGGCTGCGGGGAAGAAGATTACAGTTGCCCATTTCCAAGTAAGAGACGGAGGAAGAATTGTGTGATTTGGAACAGAGTAAGTAAGTACAGATGCGAAGTGGATCAATGTACGTTACTGTTTCGAGTTATGACAACGCCGAACCAACAGAAAAAAAAAGCGTTAAGGTATGGCCAAAAGTTTAGTCAAGGCTATTGTTGAATAGCAAGCTTCGAACAAAGAACTCAGCATTTCACCTCATCAGGATTGAATGAAGATCTGTTTGTTCGTCAGTCAGATTTTTACTCGTCTCGTAACATGAGGTTCCATGAATTGGAGGATTTAGGGTTAGGGTTCCCGAGCTGGACATGATGTTTAAGCTGGCGTAGGAGCAGTTCAAGATTTTCCAGGCCACGAAAGAGAAAGAGAAAGAATCACGACTGACTATGGAGCGAATCACACGAACTTGACCACCGGTGCTCGCTCGCTCGCTCGCTCGCTCGCATTGATTTGATACGGTACTCCATGGGGACGAAATGCCAATCGGAAACAAGGGCGTCTTCACTGAATTCGCCAACAAGGTGTCTGTCGCCTTCTCGCGGTTTCTCAGATGCAGGTGATGCTGCAGCAGACAACGAAGGTGATGCGGGGGATCCCGTTGATTTTGACGTCTGCGGATCCATGAAAGACGTCACTGCGCCCAACCTGCCTCTGACACAGAAGAAGAGACTGGTGCCGTACTATGGAGTCCACCAGGACAAAGAAGCCCTCTTGGAGCAAGTTTTGGCCTTGCTCGAGGCGTTTCAAGATCAAAAGTTCCATTTCCGAGCTCACAAGATGCATCACCATGCTGTCAACGCGATGCACAGGTTTTCCCACATCACCTCTTTTCTACTTAACCCCTAAACGTCCCCTGTGTATTGAACCCCCTGCTGCAAAGCATCTGTTTGTGTGAAAATGACTTCAGTTTGACACGATCAAACGCTCTTGATCTTGTTGTAGTGTAGAACAAGAGCTTTAAAATGATGTATTGCAATCCGAAATCCGAGGTAAAATGAGAAAATGCCACCGTGATGCAGATGGCCATATTGGGCGTTGTGCTTGCAATTAGTGAACACGTCGTTTGCATGTTGTGCCAGGAGACTTGAAAGCCAGATTGAGTTTCTGGAGACTTCTGGGTTGGAAGCCGCCCGGACTGGTACTCTGACGAAATTGAAGTCTAAGCTGAAAGGCTTGTACACTACTTCCCTTTCACTCACTTCCAGACTTAGAAATATCTACGCAATTCAATGTGACACTAGTTTAAAAAGATACACGGTCGAAGCCTGTAGTCAAGCATATGCATTAATTGAAGCTTTTCATCCTAAGGTGGAGGCACCTAAAACCGCCCATTGGGACTATTTTTGGCTGATACACAGAAAATCAATTAAAATGTAATTTGTATGAATCTTGAAAGTGAAAAGGTAGTCATACCCCACTTGTGCTATATCTCACCCTCCATGGAAAACTAAACAAGTTAAAAATAGAAATTTGGGATCCTATGTTATAGAATGGAGTAAACTAATAAAACTTGATTTCTGAGCAATCTAGGAAAGCCACCCCAAATTTTATTTTTAGCTTGTTTAGTTTTTTCATGGAGGGTGAGATATAAGGTAGCAGCACCTAAAATGAACAGCTACCTATTGTCGCCAGCTACTTTTGAACCCAAAATGAACCCTGATAAGTTTGAAAGTTGCCGGCAGCCTTCCCACTTGTTGCTTCACAATTGGTCCAACTCAATGTTGCTTCATAGTTTGTCCTTTGTTTCTTTTGGGTAAGTCTACAACTTAGAATAGGTGTCTACAACACCCTTACTTCAAAAATTTGTGTAAAATTGCTCATGCTTCCAAAAAAATTAATTCCAAGGCCCAACACTTCCTCCCAGATTTGCTAAGACATTCATGATTTCATTCCATGTTGCCTGTACTCCCAAGGTACCACATCTCTTATACTGTCATGAATAGGTGTCTCTACCTTAGGTGGTGTTTTCCCCAACACAAAAAATATCATGAATTGCATCCAAGATGCCCCAATTTCACTCACTTGCAGAAGTCTTTGATTGGATGATAAGTGATTGGATTTAAGTTCCTATAGTACTAGAATGTATAAGGCTATAATGGGAAGTGGGCGGTTGTAGGTGCCTGCACTTTAAACACCTTATTTCACATGCCTTGGTGTGCAGGGGTGAAATTTCGGATTATGGACCTTGAGATGACCTCTGCCGCCAATTCAGTTGAAGTAGCAAGGCTCCGCATGCACGCTCAAGTCATGAAAACTCAAGTATGCCTCCTCCTGGGATATTTGTCAATATTCACGAACTACTTTATGGAGAATACTTGCTTGCCATCACATGAAACATACAACAATGATTATGTTTGAATTTCTGTAAGTTTTTCCTTGGTTCAGAGTCTTCGAACTTAGCAGTTGCGTTTTCCCAAAACTTTGCAGTTTTGACAGTGAGAGGGTTTGCTAACTTTGAAGAGATTGTGGCCAAGCATATTTTCTAGACACAAATCATTCGTTCTTTCCATGCAGGTCTTGGAGTCCGCATCCATTCCTGCGTTTTGAAGCAGGAGTGAGAAACATTCCTCCAGTTTGCAGCCTGTTCAGCATTGCACAGAACTCTAGTGTACTGCGATTTCATTTCTTGAAAGTGTATGTTTCTGCAAGTAAATTGTTCATTATTCTTCAAAGATAGACGTGTTATTATTTAGTTAAGAAAGTGGGTGATTCGGTTGTGGAGAGCAGGAAGTGACAGTGCAGAGGGAAGAGTTTGCCACCGAGGTCAGAAGGTTGCAGAAATCCATCAGACATCTTCGGAAACTACACAAGAAAGTCTTGGACGACAACAAGGTGGTTGCCCGTTTGAAAGAGGAGATTCCGATGCTCACAACCAAGAAGCAAGAACTCGAGACTTCTATAACAGTATGATCAATCAGTCACTTACTCTCCTTTCTGTTAAATGTGCACACTCGCTTTGCACTTAAAAAATCTAATTTGCAGAATTGCACGACATGGGGTTGTTGATCGCCAATTCTATAACAAAAACTTCCAAACCTAGTTGCCAATCGCCAAACCCATGACATTCGTTCGGAGTCCAAGTTTATAATCATCCCACGTACACTTTTCACATTGCATATGCACTTTTAATAGAAGTGGTGCACTATACAAGCTTTTATTCCAAGATTTCAACATAAACCTTTACTCCACAAGGACCAAGAAACCTAAGTTGAGCCTCATGTGCTTTTTTAGCAGTTTTGAGTAGGTCCTCTAGTTCAAATGTATTTGTGTTTTACCAGCACATGCAATGTTGTTCACTGATATAATCTTGGTCCCATCTGAAGTAGATTTTTGAATGGATTTTTTTCATTTTAAAACCATGAATCCTTGGTCCTTGAGGGGTTAAAAGGGTGTTCAAGTTCAGGTACAATATCTTTACTGTGTTGTGTGCAGAAGATGAGTAAGAGTGTCCAAGAAATGACAACAGAATTGGCGGAATGGAAGGCCAAGGAAGTTGCAGCCCAGTATGCTCGTGCGACAGATGACCAAAGATTGCTAAGTCTGCAAGATGAGAAAAAATCCCTCATGGATTTGTTACTGGCAGAGAAATTGGCTCAGGGAAATTTCACAACTATAGTGAATGAGTTGGCGCACCAGGTAAGAGTGGTCGAGAGAGAAAACAGGGAGAAGGAAACGCTGGAACGTGAGGCTGCATTATCAAGTGCCTGATTCCCACACCCAAAATCTCTTTGAAACTCCATTGTAAGCATGATTCATGTTTTTAATTTACTTTGGTTCTATTCAAAAGAAGTATACATGCCTTAAATATGTTCGTTTTGGCATTTTTAAAATCCCAAATGGTTCAATGGAGTAGAAGTTATGAGTAAGATTCTCCCAAAGAAAAAGTAAGCCCGTGGAGCTTAAAACCGTTAAGGCTCATTAACTCACCTATAGTGTTGTTGTCATTTACTTAGAATAACGCTTTTAGCTAATCATCGTACAATATAGCCTCCATGATATGACGATATTATCGTCTCAAGCAATACACGTTGCGAGTCATTTCTATGACTAATCCATGCTTACCACCTTAAAGGTAGGGCTTCCCAAACATGTCTTGGGACTCAATTGAGCAAATGTAAAGGACCTCTTGGAAGAATCTAGGAGCCCCTCAACCAATAGTTAAATGATTATAGCTCATTTTCAAGTATTTTATAAGAGATGTTCCTCTTTTTATAGTGGGAGATTTTTATCGGGTTGTAAAATGTTATTAAAGAACAAGTTTAGTCTATTATAAGGTTAAATTAGGAAGTTATATGTTTTTGTTTTGACTGCCTATAATATAACTTTGCTTTCTTACATTGATGTGATCAGTGTTGTTTGAGTAATACACGATTCTCAATGAAATGAATGAATTAAAGTCATTATGAAAAGTAGTAAACATCAAACGGATATTTAGAATAAAAGTTTACTACAAAGAAATGCCATACAAATCCAACACTAGATTTGATCCAAAAAACAGAAATATTCTTGTTCAAATGTGTAAAAGAAGTATTGATTTGATACTCCCAAATATATGTGCGATGACCAGAGTAAGAACAAGGGCTCATTCTACTTTATGTGGGTTTTGCATGTAAGTTCTATTCATAATTACTAGTATAGCCTTGTACCATTGATTCAATATTCACCATGATTTAACCATGCTTTTGCTTTTTATTTTATTACATTTGTCATTTTAAGGGCATAGTCCTTGTGTTATGGCTTGATTCAGACAGAGCAAGCATGTTCTGCCTTGCTTTTTTTCAAGCCGCCCGTCCATCCTTTTCATTCCGCCCGTCCATTGCTCCTCCTGTCATGTCAGACACACCACTGTTCAATCTCTCTAAGCGATTAGAAGGCCAGGATTGCATGTGCCGCCGATTTAGTCGGTCTCAGTTTCCGCCTCAGTGACGCGGTTTAGCACCTCAAGAACAATACTTTTTTTTTTTGCACTGTAGCAATGCTCCATGCATGCAATGAAGGGTGGTCCCTCCATATTTAAACCATTGTGATTGTGCCACGACACTAGAGTTTGGCTCCAAGAAGCCAAGAAGAAGAAAGGAAAAAAAAAAAAAAAAAAAAAAAAAAAAAACCCTGCCCTCGAAGCGTAGCAGATTCTATTGTCTAGCCACAAAAATAAAAACTGTAATTTTACAGTAAGTTACAACACCAGACATGCAAAAGGGGGACAGTGGGATGGCCCTAACCGTAGCACACATGCAAAGGACTGTAGCGTCTGACGTGGCAACATGCTGAAGCTCGTTTCACTCCACACTCTTATGACACGGCAGGAATCTCCGCCAACCTGGCTTGCCACGTCACCCAGCCTCACTTGCCAACTGTACATCACCTTCAACCCCAACATCTACCACACCCAAATCTACGAAACCCACACGTCAAATCTACGATCCCCGCTGATTCCGCCCTCATGACACAGCCGTGTTCTGCACTCCCTCGTCAGATTGCCATCTTAGTTTTCACTTCTATAAATTGTGTGCACCAGGTCTTTTTCTCGGCAGAAATTCTTTTTGCGCAGGCCGCAATGATTTGTGGTTTGAAGGATTCATTTGCATGTGAGCCTTGAATTATTAATTTGTGGTTTGAGAGCGGGAAACTTCGATCGAGCATAATTTCCGCGCATAAAGTTACAGATGAGTACCGAGGGAGTAACGCAGCGGAGAGTGGGGGAGGGGGATGGCGCCATGCCGAAGCCTGCAGCAGCGGCTTCGAAGGGGTACCGCAAAGCTGCCGAGATTGTGAGACAGCCGGGGGTGCCGAGCTTGTTAGTGGCAGTGTCGATTCCGCTCGTGCTGGGGTTGATTGATGGCATCGTCAACCTCCCCGGGCCATGGTACGCGACCTTGAAGAAACCGTGGTGGAATCCGCCGGGCTTTCTCTTCGGCCTGGCCTGGAGCATTCTGTACCCCGTGATGGGCCTGGCCTCGTGGCTCGTCTGGGCGGATGGAGGCTTCCAGAAGCAAGGCTACCCGCTCACGCTCTACGCCCTTCAATTAATGCTCAACCTCGCCTGGCCGTCGCTCTTCTTCGGCTCGCATGCCATTCTGCTCGCCCTAATTGACATCTTGCTGTTGGTGGTGCTGATCGCCCTCACCGTCTCCGCATTCCAGCCCGTCAATCATGTCGCTGCCAATCTCATCAAACCCTACCTCGCCTGGGTCATCTTTGCCGCCGCTCTTAACCTCAGTATTCTCCTCAAGAATCGAGGCAAGTATTGAGAATGCATCAACTAATTGTGTCTGTGTAACATAATAGGTTATAGAAAGGTGATCAATGCTCCAGACCTGTAGATTGTTATGATCATGGACGACGTACGTTTTTATTCGATGGGAACATATCCCGTCACTGCTGCCCTAACTTGTTTATGTCGATCTTTTTCGGGGTGATTATCTCAACAGGAAATCGATCGTTTGTACTGTACAGCAGGTTGTAACAAACAACTGGATTCTTATGTAATTTTTCTTACAGTGTGTATTCCGTCTTGAATGATCAAACTACCTTGAATGAGGATTTCATGTCCGTTTTCATACGTACCGTGCACGCAATGGAAGCCACCATGTACTAACGTTGTTTGCGCTTCTGATACAGACTGCTCAGTTTGGTGGACCAACCAAGAAATTAATTAGTGTGGCTCTCACTTTCATGCTTGCAATCTTCATTGTTATTGCAATGACAACTGACATGAGATGCTTACAGTGGTTGCCGCATCAATGCTCAATGCACACACTAGAGTCCCGGTGATTCCTGTCCTTGGGGGAAGATTACTGCATGTCTGATAGGTATGTTAAAACGGTAAAGACAACATGGTATTTTTAGTATTGCTGATAGCAAACACAGCGGATAGAAACGGCAAATTACGAGTGTTGGAATTGGCAGAGGCTTATTTTTTTCCTTCATAGTGGCCAGTAGCACATTCGTTGGTTGAATTCGTTAATGGACCAATTGAATCTCATGATATAATTACAGATTCTATGTACAGTCGGGTACAACATGCTTACGATTTTATTTTTTAAGGCATTGAAAGTAGGTAGATTCTATATCAAGTCGCCGCATTGATTCTGAAGATTGCATATATGGTAAGGTAAAAAAAAAAAATCAGTAAAGGATTAGAGTAGGAATGTCCCTTTCAATTTGTAGGTCCATAGGTGCCATATCGAGCACATTACAATTTAGGGAAGGGACTCTGTTTTTACGAGGGAGGAGTCAAAAATTTGTAAGCAACTTGTACTCGACTGTACTCTCAGCAAAACTTAGGGTAATGATTTAAATCTAGGGTAGTAAGTTAGGGCAGCCAAGTCACCTTCCACCTCCAAAACTAATTTTGTGAATTGAAGTTTTTATACATGAGATATGAACAAAATTTATTAATGTTGTGAAGAATGTGCATGAGTTGAATGAGAAGAAAATGTGTTGTGATCAAACTTTTGAGGCTCAATTGTGCATAATACACTAACTTATTTTGAGTATTGTTCAACTAGAATACTTGCACAATCAAATACATTGCCACTTCCAAGAAGAATTTTGTGATTTGAAGTATTTATGCCATGGAAGTTATGCACATTTTTGTAAAGGAGTTTAACCGGTGATAAAATCTTAAACACTAGGTATATATTGATAATCACAATGTACACCACCTAAACTTTTGACCTAATGTAGTTTAAAAAAAAAGTGACTCTCAAAAACACAGCTTGCAAAAATAGATAAGAAGTTGGAAAAAATAAACATGAAGGGAACGTATAGTAGGTGAATAGAAAAAGCCTACTTAGGGTTTTGGATCGCCTATAAACAAATTAAACCTCAAAAATTTATAACTTAATGATACAGTATTAGAATACATTGGATGAAAAACAAAGTCAACATAAATGATTTCTAAAAATGAATACCCAAATTTTTAGAAAATTACCTTTTCAATTTTTTTAATGGCAAAAAAGAGTATCTCAAAGAATGTTGAACTTTTAGTTGTCAAGCCTTATTTTTTGGAAATAATTAAATATTTAGTGCATATGCACCAATCCAACTTGTATCTATAGTAATATATGTTTTATTTTGTTGAAATTCTCTTGTAAATGGAAACAAAAACTGCATTTTTTATTTAATAATAGTAAACACAATTAGTAGTTGAAAGTCACCGGAATGGATTGGAGATATTAACCCTTTAGTGCCCAGCTGACCACATTATGGTCACTGCAATGTCCGAAATGCAAATAGCAAAGAATCCCTGAAGTATTGGAACTTTAGTTTTGAAGTTCGGATTATGCCACATACATTACACACCTTCCAGAAAAAGAAATTTTCAATTTGGAATTGTACAACTATCAAAATACCTATCAAGTAAACGCAAAAATACTGCAAATACTTGAAAATACAGTAAATACTTACAAATACAACATATGTATTATGCGGTATTTCTTGTGTTTGGAAGTTTGTTCTCTGTTTTGTTTTTTTGTATTGTGTTCTCTTCTTCATCTTCCATTAGTGTGTGTAATCCGATCTTGACTAATGTGCCCACTCTGTCAATTTTCAACGTACAAAATTTTGCCTAAACCGTATATGGATAAGTTACTTTCACTTATAAAATTCACAACAATTATGTGTGAGTCTATTTTTGATATGAAAGATTGCAACGGAGAGGTGTTGGCATAGGGCATAGCTGAACTTCTTTACTTTTATTTTTGAAAATTTAACCCACATCCTATTTAACTTTGAAGTCACACACCCCCCCAAAATCTCATTTTTGAGCATGCATTATACAGTTCAAATACATACTATAATCTTCCAATCCCACCGTTGGATGATTCTCAAATTTTAATAAAATGTGTGCTCTCGAGTTGAGAATAGAATTGTATGGCTACTTTCTAACTTAATATATTCTATTTCAGATAATCTCAATCACAGTGGAAAAACCCACTGAAATTCAGTGCATTGTGCTATAGTACCCTGGGCACTAAAGGGTTAAAGGAGAAGTACCTTCTACCATTCATTCAAGCAATCTGAATATCTTGGAGAAGATACTAAATGTATAAAAGAATTCCAGAGAAAGATAAATGTTGATAAAGTTGAGCGCAAGTGAATTGAGGTTTTTTCAATCAAAATTGTAATTTCTTTGAATTCTCAGAGATGGTCTGCCATGAAAATACAAAATCACCTTTAGGTGGAGGCTATGTGCATCTCAAAAAATAACGCTCTATACCCATTCAAAGTCAATCTTTGGATAACAATGATGTATAGCAGGGAGCCCCTGCCCAAGGGATTTCCGCGCAGGAAACCCCCCGAGGGCGAGGGTGGCAGCCTGAGGCCAAGCGGGGTTTTCTTGCGCAGAAATCCCGCGGGCGGGGGCTCCCTGCTGCGTAAACCCCGGCTAAAAAAATTAGATCACTAGAAACTCGGGTACCTTTGGGAACATTGGGAACCATTGGGAACATTTCCTTAAAAAGCGGGGTTTTCCGCGGAATTCCCTGATTGGGGGGATTTCTGCGTCAGAATCCCCCGATTTTTCCATTACGATTTTTTCAACCAGGGTTTACGTATAGCAGGGAGCCCCGACCCGAGGGAATTCCGCGCAGGAAAACCCCGAGGCTGAGGGCGGGAGCCCGAGGCCGAGTAGGGTTTTCCCTGCGCTGGAATTCCCGAGGACAGGGGCTCCCTGCTACGTAAACCCTGAGGAACGCCCCCCAAGAGCGTAGGAGGGCGTTCCATTCCATTATTTTCCTTCCCACCTCGTGGGAGGGCATTCCGGCCTATAAAACTCCCGGGATTTATAGAGGGCATGAGGGCCCGAGGGGTTTACGTAACCTTAAACTACCTTATTAACGCCCATTTCCACTCAAGGAAGTCACTTGATTGCTCATGCTAAATTGCTTCTTTAACCCTTAAACATCAAGAGGGCCTGGGCGGGGCAGTCCAAAAGGCATTTAAATTTTTGAAGGAGAAAAAAAAAATTAAAATAAAAAAATGGTTTTTTTTTGGAAGAACGGCTATGCTGGCCAACATTGTTGCGGCACTTTTCAAAAAACGACCTCAACAGCCCCAACCTCAATTCCTGCTTATTTTGATAACTTCAATTGCTTGCCAATGTTTCCACAATCTTCCAAATGAGGCGCAAATTTGGAATTTAGATCGCTTTTTCAATAGCTTTCCAATGCACCAAATGATTTGGTTGAGAAAATCCACCTTTTTCTTCATTATTCTCTCATAAATAAGCCCATGGGGCTTACCTTGACGTTTAAGGGTTAACCCTTTAACGCCACGATTCAACACTAATTTCGAAGATGCGTTATAAAATGCTTGATGAATAACAAAAATGGAGTTGATATACAAAGTTAAGGTGTAAATGTCAATGTGAAGATGACATCTTTTACGGTTGGATTTATCATATTTTTTTTGTTAATAAATTGTAATTAAATTTTCAACATTTTCTTTAGAAACTCAATTTAAAATCACAAATTAACCAATTCTTTTTTTCTTTTTCTTTTTTTTAAAATTGTTGTAATGAATTTGGAATAACATGCACAACGAGAGGGTATGATTTCTATTATTTGATTCTACTTATTTTAGGAAATCATGTTTAAGGTCTCACTTTTTTGAACTATGAATGAAACGTGATGTAAACCAATTTTGTTAGTTTAAAAAATCACAATATCTTGTTGTGAAGATCCGTGCCATACAAATGATAGTCAACTAGCACAAAAACGAAGAAAAATTTGGATGGATGAAAAGTATCCATCTATATAGTTAAGAGAATAATTTGAATATGTTTATTGTTTACTATATGAATGCAAAGCGCGTTAAAGGGTTAATTGCATAACCACCACGTTATTATGTCATCCTCACTTTATTGAAGTACCCAATAATTCACCCCATCTACACAAAATTCTATGTTTTACTAAATGCATTTAGTATTCACTTGAAATGAGGTGGAATTGGATCAAACCTAAGGAGGAATTAGGGGTTCATTTTAGAGTGTGGAATTGAGATCAAAATAGAAATGAATACGGTACCCAACCGCCAAGGTTAGCAAAAAATAATTATAAAAAGAGAAGCCCAAATTTAAAGAAATAATTTTAAAAATAGATGTATTTCTATGGCAAAAAGAGAATCTTAGAAAATATCCATAGAATTTTTGCACCATTTTAAAAAAAAAACATTCCGTAGGAGCTACAGACCCCGAAAGCCAGGTACAATATGTCCACCTTACTGTAGTATTGATTTTAGGTCATTTTTCCAGTAGAACTTGAAATCCTTGTAACTTTTGTATACTAGAGATAACTGGAAAGTCAACCCAAAGAAGAAAGTTATAGCAAACTTGTGTTTAATTCCTCTTGAATTCACATTGAAATATAAATAGACCTAAAACTAGTTTATGATGAGTTGGGAGACAATTTAAAACAAGACATTGTCATTATTCTCTATACTTTGCTATGGGTCCCACACCTTCCACCAAAGCTCCAAGCCCATGGTCCACCAGGGGACAATCTATGACACGACACTATTCAACCCAAGTATAGTTCAATAGAAAGGTTAGAAGCCTCAACTCTAAATCCCCTGGACGTTAATGCAAGAAGACAAAATCTACCTCCTATTTTGTGCATGTAGGGGCCCACTGTAAAAAAATAACCCCTTCTTCTAAAGGTTTAAAATTTCCGAGGGGTCCCCAAAGACCACTTGGAACCATAGGCCCCAAATTTACGAAAAAAAAAATTGCCAAAAAAAGACCCTAGAGTGCTTACAATGGAAATTTCAGAAAATGAGCCTATGGATGAACAGTGCTCACATTAACGTTTGGGGATTTAGAGCCGCTTCACACTGTGACCAAAGGTCGAGAGGCTGTCAATTTCCACCAATCGGATTGCAAGAATTCAAGAATTCATCCTCTCGACCCTTCACACTAGAGGCCTAAGTCTAAAGGCTATCACTCTTTAAAATGCCTACACGGCAACATTTTTTGACCAAGGTTGATGAACTCTCAAAGAAAGTTTGGGTCAAACGGGAATAGAAACCCAAACTCTATGGTCGACAGGCTGTCAATTTTTTTTTTCATAAAAGACCAAAACTATATTTTATTGCCTATTTTCAACCCATTTCTTTAGACTCTCAATGAAATTTGGCCACTCAATCCCACTGCCTCTCAACTTGGACACAGTAATCTCAAAACCACTTTATAACATTTGGAACATTATGCGACCTCCCACATAAATGGTATCTACTTTTGCTACCCAGTGCATACAATACTCACGATACTTCTATAATATTCGACAATACGTTTGATATATTAAGGTGATACCATGATGATATCCACAGATATCACCTCATGAAGTTGCTACATATTTATATCATGATGAGCATTTTTGCTACATTTAAAAAAAATCATTTTCTTTCTTTGTATGTTTAGCAGGCCCATTTCTTTACTAGAAATCCAGCTAATTTTAGCTAATTTTGAGATCAATGCTTGGACAGCCATAACGTTGAAGCATCTAATTATGACACTTTATCTTGAAATTTGTGATCTATGACGCACGTAAAAAAGTGTTTTGAAATGAAGACTGTTCCTAAAATTTGTCACAATTAGGTGCTTTTGCGTTAGTGAGAAGCGGCCCTTAGAGTTGGGGGTTAAGTTAGAAGTAGAGCTAAAAGGGAGGTTGGATGCACTTCTTTTTGGTTACCTCTATTGTATGCAAACTAGTGGGACCCGTGCCGTTGAGCACATTGAGCTTGGATATCTCCTCGACGGATTCCAGCGCGGAACGGTCGAGTGAGACAAAGCGAGCTGCATTGTATAATAGATAAAGCATTTTAACTTTAGGGTGTTGGAATCCTCTGGCTTTTATCCCTTGGACGCGCCTGCGTCCAGAATTTGGACGATGGATGATTTCAGGATGTGTCCCTTCACCACGCACGGGGATGTTTTTCATCCATTCAATTTTTAAAAAATTCTTGTGCTAGTTTATTACCATTTGTACGGAACGGATCTTCAAGATAAGATATTGAGAGTTTTTGAAAAATAGTAAAAGTGATTTATGTCAAGTTTCATTCTTAGTTCAGAAAGTGAGTTCAACAGAGGCGGCCTTGACAATCCCAACTTCTTCTTATTCTAACTTAACCCCTAAACGTCCCAGCGTCCAGTTTCTGGACGTTTGTTGGTCAAACCCAATTTTGATCTTGAAGATGACTTTTGTTGCTAATACACCCAACTAAGAAAATGAAGTTTATTAAGTCTAGTTTGTACTCCACTTTTCAAATCTTAAAAATTCCATTTATTGAGTATTTTATTGCTTGTGCAAGCTTTGTAGCTCAAGGTTTGAATTACACTACATAGGATGTTCACCTTTCGAATTTCAAAATTTAAATAAAAAATTTCTATGGAAAACATATCATGTGATTCTCCATTGTAATTTGTACCCGCTCCCAAAAAAATATTAATTTTTTAAAGCTTTTTTGTAATAAAAAATATTTTTTGAAGTATTTGACTTAAAAATTTGTTAAAAAGGCCGTATTAAATCAAAAAAATCTGAAAATTTCAAGACTGATAGGAAACATTCAATTCCATGCATGAAAAATATTACAAAATATATTTTGATAAATCTTGAAGGCTAAATTGTGTAGTTTGACTTTCCTACAAAGGAGTGGTACGTTTAAGGGTTAATTGCAGCCAGCAGCAATTCAGTGAGTGTATGGAAGTTGCCTAATTGCAGCATATATCCCTCATTCAATCAATCAATGGCAACCAACAACAAAGCATCCTTTGCACTTGCCTCAAGTACTTGCGACGATGCCATTTGCAGAATGCTTCAACTTCAAATCAGGTTCATCCTTTCTCCACCTTTTCAGATGAAAGCATTTGAGGATCTTCATTGTGGTCATGTTGAAGACGATTCCAATGCACTAAAAACAGGTTTTATACAGTTTTTGAGGTTTTGTTTATAGATTTCCCGGATTCCAACGCACTAAAATACGTTTTTCAGTTATCCAAATACTGGAATGAATTTTCGAAGCTTTGTTTTATAGATTTCCCTGACTTTTGTGACTCTTTCAGCTATGGGAATGAAGAAACTACGTGACTTTAGTTTGACGAAATTATATAAAGGACATCCTTTGGATTTCTGAGCATTCATTTTCATCGTGGTGTAGGAAGACCGGTGAGCGGAGGGAGAGCAAGACACCGCACCGTTTCTCACGACAATGTCAGCTACCATTTTGCTCTCTCTAACTTGTTTTAGGGTTTTAGGGTATTCGAGGAATGCCGAAACCCTAATTGGGATTCAATGAGGACATTTTCTTTTTTGTTTCTGTTTTGACCGCCATATGCAACGTGATACAAGTTTTGGATCATTTTTAAAACCATGCATATTCTGGGTCCTTTCGTTTTTTGAAGCTCTTTGTAGTATGTTTTTGGAAGTATGTTTTTTGTTGAAGGACTGTTGTTGGCCTTGTAGGGGAATTAGTGAAGAAGAAGAGAAGAATGAGCATGGGAAGTTGGTTTTGACGAAACCGTTTGATGCTGAGGAGTTTCGGAAGCATGCTCATCAGATGGTGGATTTCATTGCTGATTACCACCGTGACATTGAGACTTTCCCTGTTCGAAGTCAAGTCGAGGTATACATTTCAAGAGGCTCTAATTGGGACTTTTTAATTTAATTTAATTTTTTAAACTTTTAGACGGTTTGAGTAGGACTTTCTCTTGTTCAAATTTATATGCTTTTTTGACCAACACATGCAATGTTCTTCATTGATTCCAGTGATATAAAATTGGGTCCTATATGAATTGTATCTTTCACATTATGATCGCTTGAATTTGTCATTTAAAAACCATGAGTTAAACGATGAGTCCAAGAGTTTAATATATTAGACTCATTCAAAGTGGCGGTGAATCTATTTTGTAGAGTTGTTGGCTATCCCTTAATTTATTTATTTTAACCCTTAAACATCAAAGTAAGCCCCATGGGCTTATTTATGAGAGAATAATGAAGAAAAAAAGTGGATTTTCTCAAGCAAATCAAGTGAGGATTGGTGCGTTTGAAAGCTATTGAAAAGACAATCTAAATTCCAAATTTGCGCCTCATTTGGGAGATTGTGGAAACATTGGCAAACAATCAAAGTTATCAAAATGAGCAAGAGTTGAGGTTGGGGCAACTGAGCGCATTTTTTGAAAAGTGCCGCAGTGCTACAGTGCTGGCCAGCAGTGGCCAGCAGAGCCGGTTTTTCATTAATTAAAATTTTTTTATTAATTTTTTTTTTCCTCAAAAATTTAGATGCCTTCCGGGCTGCCCCGCCCAGGGCCTCTTGGCGTTTAAGGGTTAATGTTTCCATGAAAATAGTGTTGAATTTATGGATAACTATTGCAGGCTCTGGAACAAGTCATGTTGACCATCTATTTTGTTTTTGTTTGGGTTTGGGGTGTGATCAGCCAGGTTACTTGCAGAAACTGCTGCCTGAAAGTGCTCCAGATGAACCAGAAGCACTTGAAGATATTTTAGCTGGTACCAATTGAAACTTCAGCTCCAAATACTCTTACAGTGTCCCATTTGGTATTGGATGTTGTGATAGCAGAATCTCTACATGCCATGTTCTGAACTGATGCACATTGATTGACATAAAAGAGTTCCCGTAGTACCATAGCTGGGTCGCTTAGTTCTAATTCAAAATTTAAAAAATCAGAGATTATGAGGACAAAAAAACAAAAATAGAATAAATTATTTTAAGCTATATTTTGCTATTTCTAAGCTATTTTGGGCCATTTTTAATCTTTTTTTTCCTCAAAAACAAGAGCTAAGAAATTCCTTTTTTAGGAGCAAACCAGTGATGGGCGTGTATGGCATCTTCTGGATGAAATGAACACAACTTGAACAGTGTTCTATAGTGTATTGTAGCTCCAAATCAAGATTCGTTAACTTTTAGATATTTTTATTAGATACAAGCTCAACTCTAAAGCGAACCTTATTTTTGATAAAATATTAAGTATTCGTTCGTGGGGTGGCGACCTAGCTATGGTACTACGGTATGAGTGTAGCACTCAAATGTCGAGAGAAAGACTTTAGCTATTAGATTGTGATGCGAGACTTCAATTTTGCGTTTTAAATCAAGGCCCAATGCGATTCTGAAACCAAAAATTGTGTGAAAAAAAGTAGTAACCCCAGCCGTGAGATTAGATGTGATTAGATGTGTGTTATTTTTTATTTTTTTTGTGGGTTTGCAGATGTGCAGAGCAAAATTGTCCCCGGGGTGACGCATTGGCAAAGCCCATGCTTCTTTGGCTACTACCCTTCCAATGGAAGCACAGCAGGGCTGTTGGGCGAGATGCTGAGCGGGGGCTTCAACGTGATGGGCTTCAGTTGGATGACATGCCCAGCTGCCACAGAATTGGAAACTATTGCTCTGGACTGGCTTGGGAAGCTCTTACACCTCCCAAACCACTTCCTCTCCAACTCTGGTATTCCTTCAAACCTTAAACCCTAAACCCTAATAACTGGGACGGTTTACAACAGAAAATCTGTCTTAAATGGTGCTACAATTGGCAGTGGTTTAGGATAGAAGACTAGGGGTGTCAGAGTGCGAGAAAATCTGTCTTAAATGGTGCTACAATTGGCGGGGTTTATGATAGAAAACTAGGGGTGTCAGAGTGCAAGTATTTTCTGCAATGAACTTTTGAAAAGGACGTGGCTCCTGTCTCCTTGAAGGGTGGTGGCAGAACCCAATTCGCGAGTAGGAGGCAATTATTTTGTTTTGGTGAGAGTCTCGTGGTTATGAGTGTGGATTATGGGATGCACCACGAAGGAAGCTCGTACCTACTGTCTTATCCCCTAAATGATAGAGGGGTATTGGGCAAAACAGAGATGTGCTATAATATGTGACCTTTTTTTATCTTTGATGAAGTTTGGTCCAATAGAGAAAATGAAAAAGCATGATGTTTTACAATTATCCGTATGGTCAAATTTCCAAAAATAGTTTTAGATCTTCATGTAATGAATTTAGAAGCATTTAAAATTTCAAAATCTATTTTTGGAAAATTGAAATTAGGTATGATTGGTTAAACTAGCTAAAAAAAGTTCTTTTCAAAAGAGAAAACATCATTACTTTTCCCAAATTGTAAATTTTATAACACTAGGACAATATTTAGGTCTTTGTCTTCCTTGGTGGAGTTTGACTTGGATTGACATAATTCAAATTGGGTTGGAAAGTAGACTTGATTTCCTATTTGAAAATATTTTTTACTTTTTGTAAAAATAATTTTTCATCTGGGCGGCTCATAAAAAACAGGCAGCGACCATAAAATGGTCAGCCAAAGTCTTATAGAACCGGATGAAACACATTCAGAATGACAGGATGAAACATTTAGGATGAAAATGTGACCGTTTTTGTGACAACGTGTCGTGATAGATTGCGTGACAATGTGCATTTAATATAACAGTATTAAAATGCAGGCAAGGGTGGAGGTGTGATTCAAGGCACAGCAAGCGAAGCTGTGTTGGTGGTCATGTTAGCAGCCCGGAAACGAGCTGTGGAGAAAGTGACCAAAGAGCAAGGGATCTCAGAATTTGAAGCTTTGGGGAAGTTGGTGGCTTATACATCAGACCAAGCGCACTCATGTGTTAATAAGGCCAGCCAGGTGCACAATTAATCTCTACTACTGCTTTCCCATAACGATATATGTCTACTGACTTCTTTGTTCTCTTGCTTTTATCCCACCGCCATTTGAATGAATTAGCTAACTGGAATTCATCAGTAAAAAACCTCGTTAGAGATAGCATGAAAATGTCATGTTGTGTGTTTTGGATAACGTGAATGTTTTTTTAATCTTATATATCCATTACACGTTATCTCTAACAGGGTTTTTTTTTACTGATGATTAGTTACTAAATGCCAACACTAATTGGTGCTAACTCGTGATGAATTTACGTTCATTTCCACCAATTAATTCAACTCCTTGATTTTGGACAAGAAAACTAATTGTGTTTGTACCAATGGTTTGGAGTACTAGATTGAAGAAGTAGCAGTAGTTAGCTAACTAAAAAAGCCTAACTCACCTTGCAAGTGTGGAACACAATTGGTTAGTTAAGTTTCTAGCTAATGGAACTCCACACCCCAAGTCAGCTAATTTTTCTGACAATTTTTACTTGTGGCATTTAGATTGCAGGTATCAGTGTTGAGAATCTCCGGCTAATTCCAACAGATGCTTCAACAAACTATTCCATGCTCCCAGAAGCCCTTGCCAAGGCTGTTTCTGTTGACGTGGCAGCTGGACTTGTGCCTTTCTTTCTCTGTGGAGTGGTATTTACATCTAAAATCCACTTGTACAAAATTGTTTAGTAGAATTTTTGCAACTGTTCAGTAGAATTGATGTTTTAATTTTTTACTCCAGGAAATGATAGAAGGGTTAACAAATTGTTACTATTGTGTAGGATAATCCGTGTTTTTTGAGGGCTCTTTGGGTATAAACTGCGAGGGAGAAGCCCAAGGTGATTTACCCAAAGAGCCCGAGAAGAAATGAATTGCTCTGAGTAAAGCAGTTTAAGAAAATCTCTTTATCAAGGATTACGAAAAATTCCCCCAAGACCTGGATTACAAAAAATGCCCCCACGAACTACCAAACCCTAATTCTGCATTATTAAGTCACGTAAACCATATTGAAATTTTTCTTAAAGTGCTTTATCAATCACTTTGTGCAGGTTGGGAGCACTTCATCAGCGGCTGTCGATCCTTTGTCAGAATTGGGGGATATTGCTCAGGTGAGAATTGGCTTCTTTGAACCCACAACCAACAGGTTTTAGCCAAATTAGATTATTTCAGGTAGTTTTAGACAACATCAGAAAAAAGAGAATTTTTTCTATGAGCAGCTTCATGAGGTCTCTGTATGGTAACAGTGATCATTTGGAGGCCTCCCCATGAATCATAGAATTTCATCACAACCCTAAACCCCTAAACCCTAAACCCTAAAACCCTTTAACCCTTTCCATATCTTCGTAAGATTCTTCAACAAATAGTTTCTGTCCATTTACTCTCCATTTTCTCTACAGATATGAAATCTCTATCCATTTACCCTCTATCGATTTTTAGCAAGAAATTTGAGGATACCAGTCATTGGTGGGGGGAATGCTCTCATGAAACAATCTAATTTTACTAAAAACCCTGTTGGCGGTTTCTGGATGCTTCCAGGATCATGGCATGTGGTTTCATGTCGATGGCGCATATGCCGGAAATGCCTGCATCTGTGCAGAGTACCGCCACCATTTGAATGGGGTGGAGAAGGCAGATTCATTCAACATGAATCCACATAAGTGGCTGCTCACCAATTTTGATTGTTCCACATTATGGGTGCAGGTAGGTGCCTCCTCATTTCATGTTTTTCCTCCAAAATAAAAGTAAATTAAAAAAAATGAGCCAAAGGCACCCACTCATTAAGGACAATGTATAACAGATTATAAAGATTTCTTTGTTTAAAATCTTTATAATCTTCGAAATCTTCATAATCTGTAGACTTTTTAATCCTTTTTTTTAGAACCTAAGGATTGGTTACATTCATATCCTAATCGTTATTCAATGCTTAAAATTGATTGTATAGAAATGGTTTATTCTAAAGAGTACAAAAAATGAATCTGAAACTAAGGTCTGGTTACACTTACTGTGGCTCATTTTTATTTATTTTTATCATGAATGAATGGACTCTTCAAGTCGATTTTCATTTGCAGGACCGAGCTCTTCTAAAAGCAGCTCTTGGGACCAATCCGGTGTACCTGCGAAACAAGATGTCTGATAACAACTTGGTGGTCGATTACAAGGACTGGCAGATCCCTTTGGGCCGAAGATTCAGGTCCTCTCAAAGTAGTCTTTGCTAAAACTACTTGTTGGCTGTTGCAATAATAATAAAGAAACACCCCGTTAGAGACAACATGGAAAATGTGTTGGATAAACAAGAGAACAACACAATGTTGACTATATCTTGTTCATTCATAACACATTCCACGTGTCATAAAATAGTGGTAAATTAACCCTTAACTGCCCAACGAGGCGTTTTTTTGCTTGATGTATAGAAGCACTTCCCGTTTTCTCATCCGTTGTGATATTTTTGCACCGTGAAATTTTATGGTAGATTTCATGGGAAGTTAGCTTCATGCATGTGTGAACCGATTCGAAAGCGGATGATTTGTGAAATTTTTATGCCTCATTTCATGTTGTAGTGATTCACCAAGATCTTAGTTCAAAAGTGCTCTTGAAAAAACCAACTCATAAAATCAAGCAACCAAAAAATCTCCAAAAATCACTATACTTGAAGTATTACATTTCAACCAAAGTTCATGCATAGATTGTCAATATCTTATTTGGAATCAAATTACAAAAGAATTTTGAATTTTAAGTTTCAATTTTTATACAAAAGTATTGGTGATAGCAATCATATATCTAACCGTATGGATAGAATCTAGAATTTACGTCTTCTATTCATACATCAAGTTAAAAATATCCCTATTAGTTGCATTTATAATGCATCTTTTTCAATTCTCCAAGTATGGAGAAGGGTGAGGACGTTTAGGGGTTAAAGCAATTTCTTCTTGTTGTTCTTGTGCATGCAGAGCATTGAAGCTGTGGATGGTGATGCGTATGTATGGAAGCTCTGGATTGCAGTCTTACATCCGCAATCATTGTGACCTCGCGAAGCATTTTGAGGAGCTTCTGCAGACTGATTCCAGATTTGAGGTTCATCTCATCTCCATGGACACTTACTTGGTAGAAAAATGTAACTTTACGTAATCCATTGTCGGTGGAAGTTCTCCACTTTTAACCCTTAAACCATCATACATTTTCTAAAGTCAAGTCAACCCGAGGAATTGGTTTAAGGGTTAATAGAAATTGGTCATGCTATTGGGAAGGGTCTTGGGTTTGTGTCTTGCATTTTGTAATTAGGATAAACTAGCAAACACCCTGTTGCAATGCACCAACATTGCATTGGGAACGTGGGAATCAATTGGGAACCTGAGAATCAATTGGGAACACAAAAGAACACGGGAACTTTGGGAACATCAAGAAACATGATGGGAATATTAAGGAACATGACGGGAATGCTAGGGAACATGACGGGAATGCTAGGGAATATGATGCGAAGCATTGGGGAACATCATGGGAATTGTGGAGAATGATTTCAGAACATGATGAAAAATTGGATGGATGTGAAACGTGGATGATTTTGTGATATGATATCGTGAGGGTAGAGACATGGTATTGTGATGCTCTGCTTAATGCAATAGATTTAGATCTAGGGTGGGTGTCCCTATGACTACTCGTGCACCAGTGATTGCGCACCTATGTCCCCATGATTGCACACAATATTAATTAGGAGTAGTAATAGGAATCAACAATGAAATACCGTGTTCCCATGATTGTTCACCAAAATTGATTTGGAACAATGAAATCAAACACCCCTTTTTGACAGATGTGAACATGCAATTGGGAAAGTAACACTTTGTTGAGTAAGAGTAGAAGTTAGCTGGTTTTTTGAGATTGTGGTGAAATTTGTTTTGATTTAAATTCTTTTTCTTTTTATAATTGCAGGTTATGGCACCAAGGACATTTTCACTGATTTGCTTCCGGCTTAGGCCACCAGCCAATGATGCAGACAACGGCTACACCTTGAATGCCAATCTTGCAGAGGCCCTGAATAGTGATGGAAGCATTTTGATTACTAATACGGTAAGTTAAAAAGCATTCTTTTTTATTGCATTCTTTTGTGTTTTCTTCTTATGCATCAGTTTCTGAATTGTCAAGAGGTCGACACCAGTCTTGTCCTGGCAATGAAATGAATGGAATTAGGGTCATTATGAGAAGAGAAGTAGTGAACCTCAAACGGGTATTTAGAATGAACCATTGTTCAAGGTTTCATTGTAGAAATATGCCATATCAATCCAACATTGATGGGATTGTGTAGGTTTTGGGAGGTCTATACACGATTAGGTTTTCTATCGGTGGATCGAGGACGGAGTTGCGCCATGTATATGCTGCATGGAAAGTCATTCAATTGCAAGCGTCTAAACTTCAAATGGAAGAAGAGAAAAAGATTGTTTTTAATCCTAAGGTCAATGTGGATGAAGAGTCTCTTGTAATGAAAGGAAAGAAGGAAAACTCTGACCCTAAGACCAACGTGGATGAAGAGTCTCTTCTAATGGAAGAAAAGAAGGATAACTTTGACCCTAAGATCAACGTGGATGAAGAGTCTCTTCCAATGGAAGAAAAGAAGGATAACTCTGACCCTAAGACCAACGTGGATGAAGAGTCTCTTCCAATGGAAGAAAAGAAGGATAACTCTGACCCTAAGACCAACGTGGATGAAGAGTCTCTTCCACTGGAAGAAAAGAAGGATAACTCTGATCCTAAGACCAACGTGGATGAAGAGTCTCTTCCAATGGAAGAAAAGAAGGATAACTCTGACCCTAAGACCAAGGTGGATGAAGAGTCTCTTCCAATGAGGGCCTACTCAAGCGCAAAATTGAGATAAGTTTACATTGTGGAACTCATTTAGAAAGTACACACGTAGAGTTGTTATCCTTGCATAAGACAAATCACCCTATTTGTGCTATGTAACTATTTGTGATCAATATGTATTAGTGTTTTGCATTTAAAATTTCGATTTGTACAATACAATACTAATACATAGTGGCACAAATAGAGCGACTTTTGAATTGTGACACAAATAGGGCAATTTATCCTAGCAGCATTTTATGTTTGGTTTCATATAGTTTTGTGGAACTGTGCAGTTAATACACGTATCTCTTTAACTGTTTTGCTTCACGTGACCTCCTTCATAGCACCTCCAAATTAAAGCGTACCTTTTGCATGAGTACATTACACAGTAGTCAGTCGTCAGGATCAGAGAAATAAATATAAAAATTAAATAAGAGAAGCCCAAATCTTTATAAACTTAATTTTTCATAAACCATTGTTAGGAAATTCCTTGTTCAATTCTAGGAACAGTTATTTACTATAATTAGGGGTTTCAAAGGTGATTACACTGGGATTCTTGCAAAATCAAGCATTATGCCTGAATCATCACAAGCGATGAATGAAATCAAACTTCATTTAACCCCTAAACGTACCAGGGTGTCCCTGGAATTGACAATTTGAGAAAAAGCATTATAAACTACTATTTAGAAGAATATTCTGGAATTGATATACAAATGAAAGTTCTAGATTTTGAATTTTAGATTCCATCCGTACAGTTCCATTCACTAATACAATCACCAATATTTAATTATAAAATTTGAAAGTTAAAATTAAAAATTCCTTCTAAATTCGATTACAAACTAAATTTCAATAGTTTTTGAGTAAAATTTGTTGGAATGAGTTTGAAATGAGATACTCTTAAACGTGGTGATGCTTTGAAATTTTTGTGTTTCTTAAATTTATGACCTCATTTTTCACGATTCCACTTTGAACTAGAGTCAATGCAATTTTGGCTCGGTCAACGACTTGACATACTTCTACATTTGTAATTTTAGAAAAATATGTACTCTAGTATGACTAAATCCAGCCATTAGATAGAACAACTTGGTGAAGAATCTCCAAAAAATTGGATGAGTTTCATCCAAGCATTGATGAGAACGTGAGAAGGCTTTGAATCCGTTCGTGATCCAGTTTTTAGACGCTGGGACGTTTAGGGGTTAATTTCTCAACTGTGGTTTGCACCAAGTAATGCCCTCCTTATCAAACATTTTGCAAAAGAGAAAAACTCCTTCGTCAGGCTTCACCTTCCTTGTTAACCTTCTTTTCTTTCGCAAAATGTCCTCTTCGTCCAGCGTTACCCTATACCAAAAAAATCTATTTTGTGTGTTGGAAAAAATAATCTTGAAAAACATTCACAAATTTGACATTTGTTGAAAAGAAATTTTCCAAAAAGTTTAATTATTTGACATGAGATGCCGACCCTAATGAAAGAAGTTGTTCACTTTTAGCACAATATTACATTGTAGTGAATGCCTTTTCCTCCAATGTAGCCCCAGTTCAGACGATAGGGGAAAGGCAGAATCCAAAACTTCCATAGCTTCATAACATTTAGTAGCCTTCATACCTACTGCCTTTTCTTCATGTACTCTGCTCATTACGGCTTGAGCTTCCACCAGTCCACTTTGCTACTGATGAAGTACTATTGCGTGTGGAATATTCCACACCATCTACTGTAGAGCCAAGACAAAGACAGTGCATGCTACTGAATGTTATGTTGGTACAAATATGACTCCTGATTTTTGTGAAATTCGCAATTCAAGACCCAAATTCTTTCTTGGGAACTCTGCATTTTCTTTTCACTGTTGTGTCATGAAATTCTTGACCACATTAGATCATCAAAAGTAAGTGAGAAACAAGTAAATTCCGTCAATACATCCATTCTTCAATAATAGTAGACTTGCTCTAAACGATTCCGTAAAGAGCTTGTAACTTTTCATCAAATTTAAATCTCATTGATTGAGTTTGGATTTTATCGATATGGGTTTTATGGCAAGTCTATGGGACAGTTTAAGTGGTTTAGGCAATTTAACACATACCATGTTTTCCATTTATTTTGGTATATGAGATTTGGTCCCATTTAAATTATAAATAGCATAATATGATTGATTGAATTTATCATTTTAGAACCATGAATCTTTTGTCTTTTAGGAGTGGATTTCTCATTGTCATTTTTATTTTATTTTTTAAAATTTTGAAGGGAAATAGAAAGGTGTGAAGCCCCTTGCTTAGAAATTACTTACGTCCATAGAGCAAGAGTTATGCTCCATAAATCATCAAGTTGCACTTAGACTATGGACGTTGGCAAGAATTGAATTGCCTACCTCACAAGTCTATAGCGGATTAGCAAAGGCAACAACTGACAAAAAAATATGTATTTTGAAAATTATCGTTGTTTTTTGTGGCACATACCTTACTCAAAGGTCAATGTTAAACATTAATTAAGTATTTTGGAGATTGTTTGAATTCCTAAGAAATTTGGAAAAAATGTTGAAATTTTATGAAAGTCGTTAACAAATATTTTGCTCATTATTTTATAGGGATCCTCATTCATAACAATACTTTAATTCATTGTATAAAATTTGTTGAAGATTTATTTTCAAATCGGCTAATGCTCATTTTATCGTTATATCAAAAACGAGGTTATTTTGGTACCAATAACTTGAATCATACCTTCAAGTGCGATAGTTTGATTTTATGGAAAATATGCAAGAGTCAAATATGGTTTTGGGCTTGGAGGTTTAGATTGGTGAATATGATCATATGAAAAGAAAAGAAAAGAAAACTCTATATATATATATATATATATATATATATATATATATATATATATATATATATATATAATTCCCAGAATTTTTTAAAATTTATTTATTCATTTTTGTACATGAAGGTGTACCCACCTATAAATTGTTGTTGCCCTTCTACTACTTGTCATTTTGGATATTTTGTGTGTTCATTTCTTATCAAAAGGTAGGAGGTTAACATTCTCAATAAGATTATTTGAAGTGACTGTCATAGTAGCGTCCAATTTTTTATTTTTTTAATACATTTAGGGTGAGACACGCATTCTAGAATGTAACCATACAAGTAGGGAAAAAATGGATAGAATCATCCATGTATGTATAAGATTTTATCTATAAAATTATTTACGACAATGAATTTTTATCCATCCAAATATTGCCCATTGTAGAATTGTTTTTAGAGATTTCATCCACTTTTTGGCCATTTAGTAGCCACTCCCAAAATCACATTAAAAAATTGCCAAAAAAAATGAATCTTCAAATATAGAATTGTATGGTAGACATGCCAATGACCATACAGTTCCAACGACCGCACAGTTTTAATCATAGTACACATGCCAACGACCAAACTCTTTCACCACACAACTCCAAAAGAAATGTAAGGTATTGTCCAATCACCGCAAGCCGTGTGGTGAAGGACCCCAAGAAAATTTCCATCAAAACCACACCCAATGTGTTTGATGTGCAATAAAATTTATTGTACAAAACAATTTTGAGTGTGATTAATTCAAGGAAAATCCCAACTTGACAAACCACAAGAGTTATTCGTAAAGTCCATCAAAGTTTGAAGAAGATGCCACAAAACTTGCTTTATTACACTCGTATTTGTTTACTCCAAATAGTTAAAAGGTATAGAAGATCTTGGTGGTTTATCATTATTAGGTGTGTAAGGGCTTGGTGCTCTTCAAAAAAAAATTAGCTCCTTTCTTGATGCTAAAAACTTTTGAAAATCACCAAGCTCTTCACACATATGTAACTCATGTAATAATGATAAACTACCACACCTTTTAACTATTTGGAGTGAACGAATAAGAGTATAATAAAGAAAAATTCTTTGAAGATTCTTCAAATTCAAGGTGACTTTAGGAATAATTCTACAATCTTTCAAAATTTAAAACAATGTAAGTTTTTACATTCTCGTGTAGGAGTTGAGTATTTCTTGTGCGGTCATTGGCATATCGAGTATAATTAAGGTATGTTCGCACCTGGCCTTAGAGGTGGTCTTACAAGGGGGTCTTACATCCTTAAAAAAGTGTGTGTTCCCACCTACATTCTTTAGTAATTACCAATCCTACATGGATGTACACATGGCACACTTTTAAGAATGGGTATTAGCTAACATTTAGGAGGACAAAAAATATTTGAGCAATAGTAGGCAATTGTTAAGGGAGCACCAAAATAGGAAATATTCCCTAGTTTTGAACACTAAAGAATGGTCTTAGCTAATGTGGCACTTGAGGGGCCATTATGTAATCCCCCTACTATTGCTAACACCTTTCCAAACCTCATTGATGACACCTTTCCTACAAAGAAGGTATTTTTCCCAAAATTGTGGGGGTGTTAAATTTTCATCCACGATCTTTGCAAAGGCCAAGTGCGAACGGGCCTTTAGATTTGTAATTAGAGCGTGTTAGATTTAATTAGCGGGCAGGGGTGGAGATGGAGCGACACAAAGAGGGGAAAGGAAGGGGAAAAGACGGGATTGAGAAGAGCACACCGGCCTATGGTTCAAGCCACCTGATCCGCACCTTATCCACTACGGGCTGCCCGTCTTCCACGGGCTGCCCGCGCCCCGACGCTCTAATACACACGCCCACGCCCGTCACTCCCACCACGTAGTCGTCCCTTTCCCTTCTCCTCCACTTCTACTTCTTCTTCTTCTTCTTCTTCGCAGAGCTTTGCGTCGTGGGTTGTTGTTGTGATTCCATCGCCATGGCCAACGCAGTAGCCACAATGGCGGGTCTGTCGCAGGGCGCCAGCTTGGCGGGCACCCAGGTGGTGGTGGGCACCAGCTCCCACAAGGTGGCCATGGCCAAGGCCGCGCCCGTCACGGTGCGCGCGTCGTCCTCCAGCGACGAGACCCACAGCCGGCGCTCGTTCTTCTCCTTGGCCGCCGCGTCGTTGGCCGCCACCGCCCTCGTCCAGAACGCGCGCGCCCTCGAGGCCATCAAGCTCGAGCCCCCTCCCCCTCTCTCCGGCGGACTGCGTACGTCTCCCTCTCATCCAATGCGCCCCTCCCTCGCATCCTCGCTTTCTTTTCTGTTCCCGTTAACAAGAAAAAAACAGTTTCTTGCTATCGGAAAGTAACATGTGAACTTCTGTTCGTGAATTTTAATGTGCCGCAATTAATCTGTTCATGCTCATGTTCATTGTTCGTGTTCATGTTCAAGAGGAATGTGTTCATGTTCATTGGTGTTGCAAATGAGAGTATGGAGGAATGTGTCTATACTTCTTGAAAGAATATGTACATGCGAATGTATGGTATGTATGGAGGAATGTATGTGTCTTGTGGTGTTGAAGAAATCAGCGTGAGTTTTTGTTCTTGGAGGAAATGAATGGACTGATTTTTTTGTTGATGGTGTGCTGCAGCCGGAACTGAGAACGCGGACGAAGCGCGTGATACCGACTTGGACTTGAAGAAGAGGTTCTACATTCAGCCGTTGAGCCCGCAAGAGGCTGTGGACCGCGTGAAGTCCGCGGTGAAGGAGATCAAGGATGTGAAGCCGCTGATCGACAGGAAGGCGTGGCCGTATGTGCAGAACGGCCTGCGCTCGTCCGCGTCGTACCTGAGATTCGACTTAAACACCATCGGCTCTGCCAAGCCCAAGGACCAGAAGAAGGCCTTCAAGGCCCTGGCCACCAAGGCCTTCGACGCCATGGACTCCGTAAGTCACTCCTTTCTCATTTTCTCTTGTGTCGGTGCAATTTCCAAGTACTCCGGAAGAGGATTCGTGGTGAAAGATGAAAGTTTTATTTGTGTTCTGTGACTCCTTTCGTTTTTTCTTGTGTCGGTGCGATTTCCAACTCTTCCGGGAGAGGATTCTTGGCTGTTTGAGTTGATGAAATTTTTTTGTTTGTGTTTGTTTTGTGGGCGTTCAGCTGGATTACGCTGCGAGGATCAAGAGCCCGACCCAGGCTAACAAGGCTTACAGTGAGGCTGTGGCCGCTCTCGACAAAGTGGTGTCCTCCATGTAGATCTGTGATTGTGTAATTTCAATGTAGAAGAAGAAGCTCAAATTCTGGACTGTCACGTGTATACTCCACTTTTGTTCTCTATGTGCTAGCAGATATCATAACTGATTTTCTGTATGCTCGCAATTTGACGACCATACCATATTATATATCTGTGCCATTCTTGTTGCCCAATGTCTGTTATGTTGAATTCATGCGAGTCTTTCATCTTCTTTCTTGACCTCTGTATTTCTTGTTTTATTACAGCGAGGAGATTTGGCTCAGCTTGATGTGAAAATGGTGAAAACATCTGTATGACCCTGTGGCTTTTCCCTCTGTCAGAATTGAGAATATTTCTGTGGATCTTACCATTTAATCACTGAATGGCTTGAGAATTGTGAAAAAGAACCAATAGTCTGCTATTAGAGGATTTCATGCAGCCTAGGTTTGCTCTTTCTACCTTTCTAGGATTCACTAATTCCTTTCACCAATTCAACTTCCCTGTCTGATACCCGAAATTGATTGTTCAGCTGATTTGTGAAAATTGAAGAGTGGCAGTAGCGAACGTAGTTCATTAACCCCTTGAGCTCTCTCCAAATTTGGCAGTTTTGTAGAAATGTAAAAAAAATGCAACTGAGGAATATTTTCAACTTGATGTATGAATAAAAGTTGGACATTGTCAATTTTAGATTCTATCCATCTATGAGTGTTATTCCCAGTTATTTTTGTATAAAATTTCAAATTCAAAATTTGAAATTCTTTTGTAATTCAATTATAGATAAGATATTGACAACCTGTGGATGAAATTTCTTGTGATTGGTTGAAATGTTTTACTCTCACTGTAGTGATTTTTGGGGACATTTTGGTTGCTTAATTTTATGAGTTGACTTTTGTAAGAGCACTTTAACATTGAGATCTTCAGAATTTTGGATGAATCACTAGAACATGAAATATGGGATAATTTTTTTCATAAATCATCCCCTTTCTACTTGGATTATACATGCATGAAGCAATTTTCCTATAAAATCTACAGTATAAGTTCCACATTGCAAAAACTGCATGACAGGTGAGGAAACACGAATGAAATGTCATCGTCCAAATGTTAAATGTTTTAGGGTGTCCTTGGAATTGATGATTTGAGAAAAAGCATCATAAACTACTATTTAGAAGAATATTTTGGAAATAGTATACAAATGAGGGTTCTAGATTTTGAGTTTTCGATTCCATCCATACGGTTCAATCCACCAATATTATCACTAATAGTTTATTATAAAATTTGAAAGTTGAAAATTTTAATTCCTTCTAAATTTGATCTCAATCAAAATTTTAATGTTTTTTGAGTAAAATTTGTCGGAATGATTTTGAAATGAATTCGAAATGAGATACTCTTAAACATGGTGATTCTTTAAAAAAAACATTGTGTTCCTTACATTTATGACCTCATTTTTGCAAGGCCACTTTTGAACTACAATCAATGCAATTTTGGCTTGGTTAACAACTTGACATACTTCTACATTTGTAATTTTAGAAAAAATATGTACTCAAGTATCACTAAATCCAACCATTAGTTAGGACAACAACTTAGTGAAGTATTTCTTTTAAAAATGGATGACTTTCATCCAAGCATTGATGAGAACATAGGGTGAGCTTGAATGTGTTAGTCGTTCAAAAATTGGACGCTATGATGTTTAGGGGTTAGCCCTTTAACGCTTTGGGTATTGTAGCTGGGTTTTTTCTCTATGATTGATATTGCCAGAAATAGAATGGATTAAATTAGAAAGTAACTGTACAATTGTATCCTCAACTAGAGTGGAGACGTTTTGCTAAAATCAAAGAATCATCCAATGGTGGGATTGGAAGATTGTATTATGTCTTTGAACCGTATAAGGTACATCCAATTATGAGATTTTGGAGGGTGTATGACTTCAAAGTTAGAAAGAATTTGGGTTAAATTTTCTAAAATGAAAGTAAAGATGTTCAGCAATGGCTTATGTCAAGACCTCTCCATTAATCTTTCATGTTAAGAACAGACTCACACATAATTATTGTGAATTTTATAAGTGAGAGTGAGTTATCCATGTACGGTTTAGGAAAAAACATTATACCTAAAAATATGAAAGGAGTTGGTACAGTGATGAAGATCGGAATACGTGTTAAATTTGTAAGTATTTATTGTATTTTCAAGTATTTGCAAAAAATTTGTGTTATGTTCATAGGTATTTTGATAGTTGCACAATTCCAAATTGAAATTTTCTTTTTCTACATCATAAGTCTCAAAATCTGAACTACAAAATCCAATTCTTCACGGATTTTTTTGTTATTCGCGTTTGGAACATGCTACTGGTGAAAAAAATGAGTGGAAGATGTTGAATGTTGTTGTAACAGAGTCTAGGATGTTGGTTGGTAAAGTGTAATGTGATGCAGCTTTAAATTGGTCTTTATTGGGTGTTTTGTATTTTATCTTTGGTAGAGCCACTATTTCAGTTTCAAATGATTGGTGATAGAAAACTCACATAATACTATTAAAGATAGACACTTTCTTGAGTACAAGTACTAAGATGGTTTTCTTTGGCAAGAAAATGTTAGATTGAAAAATGCCAAAGACTAAGATAGTTATTTCTAGACTAAAGGAGTAATAGCAATGACATACACTATTTCCTGATTTAAATTTATCATTGAACACATTGAAAGAAATTCATATGAGTCATCGTAGGTAGAACAATCACAATGTTTAACCCTAAGCGTCTATAGAGCCCTGTGGGGTCATGTTTGATTGTTTTTCAGCTAAACACTAATTATCACCTAATTCCTAATTTCAAATGAAAATTAGTCCCAACTAAGAAAGTGTTGGGGCTATATTCTACTTTCTATTCCAATTTAGCATTCTTCAAATTGTTAAAATTGTATTCTTTTATAGCACTTCGTAGCTCAAACTCCTAAAATTCCAAAATACACTATAGAAAAAGTTTTTCTACGGAGTTTCTTTTTATGTAAGTTCAAGAAGCATGCCACCTACGCCTTGTTCATCACTTTTATTTACATTTTCCTTGAAAAAATCAGACTATTTAAGCATGTGTGAAATTACTATGATTTAAAAATATAATAACTTTGAAGAATCTTATAAAATTCATTTTTATTTACATAATTATGAAATAAACCACAAGAAATTGATTTAACAATAAACTATATGTGAAAAATACCAAGAAATTATAATGTATTTTAGAATGTGAGAAATTGATGAGGTTTGACTGGGTAGTTGTAGTGTGGATGCTTAAGGATTAAGTATACAATCAAATCATTAATTATGCCAAATTTAATAAATGCAATTACAAAAAAAATTCTATGATTCATAGACAATATTGAGATTTTTTTTAACCCCTAAATGTACCGATCCTTTGAACACCAGTAGATGCTAGCCTCAAAGATAGATATTAGCATGGCTTAGATGTACATGAGGTGTACATGAGAGGACCATTGCAAGCATAAATCTACCCAACAAATTTGACATACTTGCAGTTGGAGGCCTCTCTAATATTATCAACAACTCCTCATCACAAGAGAACTATTGTAATTGGTAAAGAATTTAATAGTCTTACAAAGGTGACTTGGATGAAAGTCATCTGAAATTGTATGAGAAAGTTGCAAGGCTTTGAATCTGTTCGTGATCCAGTTTCTAGACGCTGGGACGTTTAGGGGTTAAGCATTTCTCTGAATTTCAATGTGAGCTTAAGGTAATTTTACGTTTTACAAGTTTTATGTAATAGCTCTAATATACTTTCAGTTTGCTTTTGACAATATCCCTCTCTATGTATGCAATAGATGTGATTAGTTCAATCATGTACACCCACATGGTTCCATTTGGCTAACATAGTATGCATTCCCCAAGATTAAGATTCATTACAAATATAATAGTTGCTTTACCTTTCAATGCAATTATTGTGGACTACACTAGAATTTAAAAGATGTTTAACAACTTCTTGTAACTTTTTTTTAATGTATCATAGACTAAATTATACGTGACTTTATACTAAATTTATCACAAATGCATTTGAAAAAAGAAAATCCATGGTATAATTTAGTCTATGATACATGAATTTATCACAACAAATATATGCATATTATTTGGATAATTTTATTTCAACACTACAAATATTCTTCAAGATTTTCTCTTTTACTATATTAAAATGACATTTTTGGAAAGAAAAAAATCCAGAAAAATCACTTTCATTATTTGAATTAACCCCTAAAGGACCAAGTGTCCTAACTAGGACATTATTTGGGTAGGTTCCCATGGTATCAATTTTTATTTTTATTTTTTGAAATAGATTATGTGAATTTAGTATATCATTTCAAATATAGGGATTTAATTTTTTTGATTCCAACTTTTTAAGTGGAAGTTATGGAGAAAAAGGGTCTTTTTTGGAGAGAAGCAGGGCTCAAAATAAATCTCAGAAATTATTTTTTCAACACTAATAGTAGGATCTTGTTTTGAATTACTAGGAGAGTGCATGGTAAAATTTTCATAGAATTTGATCATACAAATTGCAAGATTATAGCATTTGAAGTGAAGATGAAATTGCAATCGTCTTGAATAGTTTCTGGCCGTCTTCGAAGACATGGAAAAAATTGTTAAATTGGTCAAAAAATTCTTAAATTTTTTATAAATGTTCAATTTGGATAGGAAAAGGTGAAAATGATCCTCAAAAACAAAAACAAAACTTACGGTCCTTTAGGGGTTAATTTGTGTCAGACCTACTATTAACCTAAGGTACCTTACAAGTGCATGTTGGAGGACTAAACAGGACAAGGAGGACTAAGCAGGACAAGGAGGACTAAACATGACAAGGAGGACTAAGCAGGACAAGGAGGACTAAGCAGGTGGTTGGTGATACAGTACACCCTTGATAAATGGTACACTTATAATCGTTAACTCATTATAAATGTTAACAAAATCATACTCCCCTCATATTGCTGATTAGAATGTTAACTATGTTAAATGTTAACAATAATTTACTCCCCTCTTTGTTAATTTGCCACTTATAAATGTTAACTAACGAAATGCATCCGATATTGTGTGATGACATCCATTATTGTGATCAAATTATTCATCTGGACTACATTGTGGAGGGTACCGTATGAGGATTTAGAAGGTCTTTATATTTTTTAAGCATTCAAAAAGCTCCCTTTATAACTGTTACAATATTAACTCACTATAAGGTAGGAAAACCAAAAACGGTTAATGCCCTCAAGGCGTGCACTAGAGTTTTTTAAAAGCAGGGAGGTGGTAGACCGAAAATGGAGAATTTTTGCATGACGAGGATTACTAAAAACTTACTAAAAATTACTAATTTTTTTGGAATCTCGTGTGCGGTTTTCTGTGATATTAGTTAACCGTTTTAGGTGCTTTCATGTGTAGAAAAGGAAGAGTCTAGTATACAAGAAGGGGGTTTGACAAACTTCCCACTTTGAGAAATTGTAGATAATTATTTACGGGGAATAAAAATATGAAACAACTTGCATTCTTCATCATTTCTTCTTCTTCATCTCAAAAAAATTTCACATAATTTCTAACTCCATTCCTTCTGGTCAAATCACCTTATTTTCACCGTTTTTGGTTTTCCTACCTTAAATGTTAGGAAAATTTTACTCCAGAGCGTAACATTTATAGGGGGTGGACTACATATGGGTGAAGAAGACATCTGCCACCAAAATGTAGCGGACCTGCCAAATTATAAAATGGTATTGTCCTAGTGATTGGTCATGCTCAGTCTAATATCCTCCAAACCCCAAACTGATCACCGTCATCACCAAAACGTGTGCAAGATCAACAATAATAACACCTTCCACCTGAAATGAAAACTGCACCACTAAATCTTGTTACTGTAAATAAAAAAAGGCATTCTATGGTCAGATAGTCTTTGACCATGTACAGTACGTACATCAATTGATGGAATGTTATGAAACGTCCTATGTGCTCCAAACAAACCCAATGGGAAGACAAGGTGTTTTTGCCCAGCGGCTTGCCGCTTCACTTCTTGTACTGGTTTCTTTCGCATTGAAATTTTCATTTGTGATAAAAATTTAAGGGGGAAAAAAAAAAAAACCCATGGGAAGAACAGGGTTCGGCAACACACTACTCGTGCGAACTTAGATCAATACACCTGCATAAGACATGATACCATCAACTAGCATTTGGGACGTTAGGATTGGAGGAGCTGAATATATGCTCACTCCTCGCCATTGATGGGACAAGCCTGTGACATTGAATCGCAAAAGGAGGGAGTGAGTAGGTCGGTAGAGTGGACTCCTAGCTCCGAAAGTTTTTCCTGTGAAGATGCTTAGCCCAGATGAACATCTTGCACCACATGGGTTGAGGTGTCAACTCGTGGTTGGGGTCAGCCATCTTCTATGACACATGATCAAATAAAGCCCTGGCTCCTACTTGCTCAGATTCCCTTGTAGTAATTTCTTGAATATCTGTGGGAAGATAGATTCGTGACTACATAATTACACAACGAATGCAACTTCCAGGTTCACTTGCAAGAACTCAATAAAGAGTTGATAACGTGTATGATGAGCCTCAGGGTCACTTGCTCTGACGGATCCTTGGAAACTCCCATCTGGTGATGACAATTTTGGTAGGACTGTTCCAAAAAGGAATGCATGTGCGGGCCTACGATAGGGTCTCTGGGATTGAGAACCAAAGTTGCTTCTTTAATCCATCGAAGTCTGTGGGCTGTATCCTTCGATAAATCAGATGATAGCTGCTGCACCAGAGACAGGAGCACACCTTGACTTACAGGAAGTGGATCCGCTGAAAGAAGGGAAACAGGATCAAGCTGGCACAGACGACCCAAATGTACATATGAGGACCAATTCAAAGAAATCATCAGAAACTTGCAACAGAAATGCATTAGAAACCGAACAACATTATCATCACCGAGTAAGGGGCGGCAATTTAGAATACTAAAACATGAATTCGTGCCACAGATAAATTATGGCATCACACGTACTGAGTCAGGACTTCACGAGGTGAGAATAGAGAACATAATAGCAGCAAACCTGATGACACAGCCAAAACACGATTTGTATATCACCGGCTGTCAATGCCTTGTTAAAGGCTTCCTCCATCATTCCTCCTCGAATCAATCTGTTCAGCTCAATAGTTGGGTCCAAGGACTCCTCCACAAGTCGCAAAGAGTGCACCTGATATGCATCCGTTTCAAATCTGTTAGTCCATTTCTCATTATATGAATGCGGTTCAATAGAAAAAAGGTGGCGACGCGACCGACCATAAAGCGGCAGCTGCACCTGCTACTTCATCAGATGCAGTCAACAAATTCTTGGTAACTACTCAATCCAACTAACAGCCTGTCAGGAAGTAATTGTTTCCGAGTCCTATAACCTTATCGGGCAAGGCATCGTTGTGCTGGTTTCCCTCTCCACTGACACCCGCCGTATTAACAAGTCTCAACAGTTTTGCCATGGTCTGAACAAGCTCTTCATTCAATTCCGTGGCAAAAGATGACGCCCCTAGAATCAAATCCTGAAACCCCCATTCACAACATCCACAAGACGAAAGGATGTGTTAGGAGTCTTGCCAACGATAAATAAGATTTTGTACTTCTTGCAATATCAGAATAATTTCGTGGGACGAGTCACCAAAGAAAGAGCAGCAACGTTCGGTCTAAAATAATGGTGCACACAGAAACCTGAAGATTGGTGACAAGAGAAGTATGCGTTGACGTAAATTCTCGTTGAACTTGGGAACTGTGATTGGCCATTTCCGTTTGGAAGACACTGTTGACTTGATCAAACATTGTCTGACAAGATCGCTCAAACGCTGGTATGATCAAGGTCTCGAAACCTGCACGAATTCCATCCTGAAATAAACAGCATATGATCACATTACGTGAGAAGTCGTCTGGAGGCAATTCGGTAAAAATTCAAGTTTTTGCTTCCTAGATGATATCAGAACACAATTTTATCAATCAGTTACCGTTTGTTCGATGGTCAGAACCCTCGACAGAAGAAAAATCAAAGAAAATAAATTAGTTGAGAACCAGTTTAGAATTAACTCCAACAAGAATCAAAAGCCTGAAGTTCATAGTCAAGTGTGACTCGACGGTGATCGCAAAGCATGACAATCTTACTTGCAATGACTGCTTTCCGGAAGTCTGAAACTGGAATTTGAGCTGCTTGGTCATCGTTGCTTCCAGCTTCGAAACCACCATCTTTTCTATCTGAGGCAACACCTTCTCATTGATATTCTTCTGTGCACAAGCCCACCCAACCACACAAACTTCGTCTAAGTTTTTATACTGATCGGACTTAAATTAGCAAGTGATATGTTGTTCTGCGTTAAGAGACATGGAATAAGCATCATTTTTGCTAATTTTTTAGGTGACTTCGCGAGAGATATCTAAAGCCATTAATGATAGAACTTTTTTAATCCACGGACAAGCTAGCCACTACCTGAAAACATTCTGTAAGAGCAGCTGATACTGCATTTTGAACAGGAACAACCAAAGTCTGAACAATGGTAGCTCCAATTGCAGCAACTTCCTTCTTAAGACCAAGCTCCAAGGCAGCGGGCAAATCCTTGGCTGAGAAGTCGTTAAGAAGCGAGGTAATCTGTAACATCCTTTCGCGTTCTTGTTTTTCTCTTTTGGCATTCTCTTCGGCAAGCCGAACCCACATTGAGTCAACATTGGCCTTCATGATTTTCTCCAGCCGTTGACCCAGGACCCCTTCAGACCAATACATCAAGAACCAAAAGATTGACGATATCAGGACGTGTAGCATTCTATAAGTCTAAAATCATTAGTTAAAGATGAAATCTCAAATATCCACAAAATTTCCTGCCGATGAATAATCATAAGAAGTCGTGAATGAGTTTGAAACCTTCCAGTCTTTTGCCTTCCTTGCCAACCGGGTTTGCCACTGTCGTTATAATTTGCTTCTGCAGTTCCTTCTGTACTTCAATCAACTGAAATGATACAACCAATGCTTTCATCAGTTTCTTCATTAATGCCACGATTTTATTCACATACATATATATATATATATATATATATATATATATATATATATATATGTAAATATATATATATATATATATATATATATATATATATATATATATATATATATATATATATATATATATATATCATCATCATCATCAACATCAAGTTTAAACTCCTAGTGCAACAGAGTAAGGGGGAAGAAAAGACTGTTCAAGAAATGAGCTATTGCATGGGAGAGTAAGGCGGTTAGTGCTGTTGAGTATATTGAAAAGCTGAAATATTAAAGCAACCCCGTTTATCTTTAGTACTCCCTCCGTCCCGCAAAAGACCTTGTTTTCACTTAAATCACTAAAATCCATGGATTAAGCTTAATCCCATAATTACAGAGGGGGTATGTTGATTGTGATGCAAATCCAATTGGAAATCATGGCTATATTTTGGGACAAAATTCAAGTCGATATCATGGTCTTTTGCGGACAGAGGGAGTAGAAAATAGAAGAACGACACAAAGAGAACGGGAGAAAGAACCTGGAATATTGATTCTTGCATGGAAGCCACCTGGGCAGTGAGGTTAACAGGATTCGGAGTTATATTCGACCCAACTTCTCCTAACGAGCTCGTTACAGAACTAGTTGCAGAACTTGATCGTAGATGAAAGGATACAGGCAAAGGTACGCTTGCCGCGCCCCCATTCTTGTTCTTACTCTTCCTTCCTTTCACAGCTGAAGATGTCGGAGAAAGAACGCCAGCAACAACGTTACCTGCTTGACGGTCTAGTTTAAGTGCCATATTTTTAAGTTGATCCTGTAAGTCATCAGGCGGAGGTCGCTCTTTGTCCTCAATGAGATCGCCGTCTTGAGCCTCGTCACCTGCACCGCGACCGAGCCAATCAACAGCAACAGGCCCACTATCGCTCTCGGTTGTAATCTGTTTCTCAAAACATTCTGTGCCCGACCCACCTTGTCCCTCAGCAGAGTCAAAGAGAGGAGAAATGGAAATATCACCGACATCTTCTTGATCGGGAACCGAATCTTCCGAGGGCCACGTCATTCTATCTTTAGAAGCCGTCACATTTCTTATCTTCGCCTCGTCTTGCCAATCTGAAACATCCAGTAGGTCAAGCCCAGCACTTTGATTTAAGGAGTCATCTCGTTTAGAGCCAGCTGCCATGGACATGATATCGGAAGGACTTATAAGTTGTGGACTTATTTGGTGCTGAGTAGCTAATGAATTTCCAGCGCCACTGCTACCGACGCGGTCTTTGTCGTCTGGATCACCTGATTCATCCTCAATGGAATTATTGTTGACTGATGGTTGAGTTATTTCAGCACTAGCTTCAGTGTCAAGCAAAATCTCCTTTGTTTCTTCCATTTTCTCCACCTTATATCTAGATGGATTAGCGGAAACGGGAGGATACGGAATCTCTGCTTTTGCTGGACTCCTTGACCTCAAGCGTCTCCTCGGGGGTGGGGTTGGTGGCTTTGATAAATTCGAGGACGTTGGGACCTCTCTTGCGGAGTCAGGCCGAGTAATTACACGATTGGCTATTTGTCCTCCAGCTTCAAGCATCGAATGTGCCCCTGGGCTGCTTGGCTTTCCTACTCCGGCCTCTTTCGAATCTCTTAGCAGAGTTAACTTGCTGGAGTCAAAAGCTTTGTTAATTTCTGATGTACTCACTTGCACTTGGCTAGGATGCCCCAGTTCAATCAGATTTCCAATAGCTGCGGGCCGAGGTGGAATACCAGGATTTGAGTTTAACGAGGACGCTCCCGTCGCGGTTGGATTGGCCATCGACCTCTGGTGGGCTTTATCCAAGGGTGGGAAAGATGGCGAGGGTGGGTAAGATGGAGAAGCCGGCGTCCCAGATGCCGGTACCATTCCCAAAACTTTCTTTGGTGTGTTGGGAGTAGATCCATCCGCGAGGAGGCCGTCTGTAAGGTTGGGTAAGCATTGTGACATGTCAACAGTAAACTGCTGAATTGCGTGTGTCTGCAGACAGAATATCTTAAGAATGCCTTCACCACTTTCACTAACCCCATCGTCAGCAACCGTCAAACTAAGAATAGGCATTTGCACAGCAAACTCAGTAAGGTAGTCTACGCGAGGACCACCAGAGGCCGACGCAAAGTCAAAGTGGACTGCATATATTGCGCTCCTTCTCGCATTCGCCAGAAGAATTAGATTTGAGCGAGAAGCCACAACGACCTGATTGTTAAAAAACGCATTTTCCGGCTTGCCATTGCTCTGAAATTCAAGTGTTTGAATGCACCGCCAACGTCCATGGCCAGACTGATTATCAAACACCCACAGTTTGAACTCCCGATTCAAAGGTCCCTGCAAAAAAATCCACAAAATTACTGATGATTTCGATGAATCTTTCTCATAGTTGTGATTCCTAACTGCAGTATAGATTAGATTACAAATTAGGAATCATTATAACCATTAGGTTATAGAAAGATGCACAGTCGAGAAAAAGAACATTAAGATACACCAGTAGAGGCATTGAATCGTATAGAACTGAAATATTTTAATTCCACTTCTGTCTCGTAAAATTGAAGCCTAAGAAGATGGCCAATAAGACGACATCCGCATGCAACTCTTAAGCAAGCTTTTGGAAATGACGACTACCCAAGCATATCATGGTGTATAATGTTAGTACACATCAAGATGTTATAATGATTGAAAAATTCAGGGGCAAGAGAAAGTTAAACATGTCCATAAGAACTCTTCAATAAAGGAAAGTCCCCTCTTTCTAATGACTGATAATTGCTGCAAATTCTATCACAAATTAAAATGAATGTATTGGGATTTTAAAGTACCCCAGTAAGCAGGACGTGTCCATCTGTGCCCCGCGGTGATGGTAGAAAAGCGACTGCATCCACAGAATGTCCATTGTATGGGATGATCACAGACGGCGAACTTTGCTTACTGTCACTCCATAACCGGACCTGTTATCCACAACAGAGAAAAACGACAGTAAATACCTTGCAGATTGCCACATCACCTTACAAACAGGCCATACAAAAGCCTTCCGATTTGGTCCAGAAACAGATTTCCCGAGCAAGAACGCATGCAGATTATTCTTAAACTACAGCAGTTCAATGCTGAAAACCGAACCAAGTATAATCATTTCTCCTCGAAATGACTTTAAACAAGAGAATTGAACCCCTTCAAGAGAACTCACAAAGTCCACCGAGCTTGTAAAACTTCATGGAATTTGGTTGTCTCGTTGAACCGGGAAAGTATTCATGAGTTTACTGCAGAAGGATAGCTGTTTTCTTCATGAAGCTTAATTCGAGCAATCTAGAGACATCAACTAGCGACTAGTTATTAACAATTTACTAAAAGTCAAACATTTGAAATCTCGAGGAGGGATTACAGACTCACTGTTCCATCTTTGGAGGCTGATGCCAGACAGGAAGGCCCTGATGCACAGCTTGCCAGTTCGGTAACATCATCATCATGCTGCCCAATCACATAAACTCCTCTTACAGGGCTTTCCACACGACACTCCATGGGTACATCCACGTTAAATCCCCCTGGAGCTGCCACTTGCACTAAATCTATAACGACTACAAACTTTCCGATGGCAACCACCAAAAGATCCTGCACAGAAGTCCAATCCTAGCAAGTGAGTTTTAGCTGATTTCCTCGGTACTGGCTGACCAAAGAAAAAACCAATACAATTTCACATATGTATCGTGGGAAAATTTCGTTAGTAACAAATCTGAACCTAATTGGCAGGCCATAAAAAGCAAAGTCACTACGTTAAAAGAGATGAGCAAGCCATAAATTTATCATTTTAAACAAAATTTATACCAGCAGACCAAAAGGTCATGAATATGTGGACATTTTCAAATGCTAGAACATCCAGCAGTCTGTTGTAAGATTTCACGACACTACTATGAATAGGAATTGAGGTTGCGGCCCTTTCCAGTATTTCAAATCTTTCACTGTGGATCATCGGTGGAGAACATGTATACATCCACAAGTACACACTCGTGGACGATTGTGAGAGTATCATGTAAAACAGACCTGTTTCTGAGAATGCCAGCACAGGCGAGGATGACATTTCTCCCAATTACCAAGGAGTTGCAGAGCTAGAAGAATTTGTTCTGTCAGTTTCCCATCCTCCCCATGACCCTCTACAATCCTGCGGACATAGATTCGTCCATCTTGGCTAGCACTGCACGAACAGCACAGTGGGATGGAACCAATATCAGTGTAAGCATGGAGATATAGGAGATGTGTGACCTCCCCCCAAAAAATAGAGATGTTGTTACCAGGAAAGAAACCCAAACTGCTCTCGTTTCAAGTTGACAGCAAACACAAACTTAATCTCCATGTTTATGAAACATTTTTCAAGCTGTTCCTCAAAACAAACATAAATCCAAACATTTTTACCTAAACCGGTTCCGGCTTACAGTCGAAGGTGGGATATCAAGAAAATACGGCATGCTCTTGTAATTGGTCAGAGGATATCAAAATTGACACTCTTGCAGTGAGAAGGGCCTACCTTGCAAGAATGGGCAAGTCCTCTGAAAAAAATGCCATGTCAGTCACCCGCTGCAACATGAAAAAATAACGATTTTGCATTATATGTGCCGACCGAGGAAATAATAAATAATCCGACGTTGCAATCATTAACGCGACGTTAAGATGCATGACTCTGAAAATCTTCGCCTACGAAAATGGTCGTGTAAGAATGGCAAAGAAATTGCAGGTGCTGACCTGCGTATGACCACGAAGCAAGACTCTTTGTGAATTATTGATGTTGAGGATACGAATCGGACCCCCACGCAACCCGTAGCAGACGAACTTCTTGCTCACAGCGATCTGCTTTCCCAACGCTAAAGCTGTATCCGAACTATACACAGTGATTGGGCTGACTTCTAATTGAGCTTGAACATCCGCAGCTTTACGGGCATCCACATCGTAAATAGCATGGTCTCCTCTAAGATGTCTTCCTCTCGGAATTTTAGGAGCTTGCCTACCCTGTACAGAGTGTAACAAGCTGACAAGTGGTGCAGTTGACAATGCTGGAGACATGGGCTGTGGAGTACCAGGCATCTCTGTGCCAATGCCGTGAGAAGCATCTATCTGCCTGAACGGAAAGAGTGGGGGCCTGGGAGAATTTTGTGGTGCTCCTGAAATGCAGACTGTTTCCTCATAAACCTCTGCACCTTCACCTTCAGACTGTGTGGCTAAGAGAGCCATGAGACGAGCTCCATCCAGCGGCTGGCTGAAGGCAGGATTAAACCTGTCGGCTCCCTGCGGGAAAGAAGACGTCTGGGACGACCTGGGTTGAGGAAAGATTGGTGGAGGAGGCGGGGGTATTGATGAGATTGGAGTACGAGGTTGGTTGGAATGGGAGGGGGAGGAGGGGAGTTGAGGAGATTGTTGACTGAACTGAGAAGCTAAATGCGGGTCTTGACGAGGACTGAGATCTTGGTTATAATGCCCATACTGAGGTCCATGGTATACTGGGGATCCTGCCTGTTGAAATTGGGCGGTATTATAGGGATAATTCAAACCTGGACTACTAGGATACATACTCGTATTTGGCGAAAAGCTACTGGGAGGAATACTTCCAGGTGTATATGAGTGCGAATGGAACGAGTTACCAGGAGACGAAGGTTGATAGCCAGATGTTTGAGACGGATAAGCACTTTGAGGTGACCCCCTAAAAAATTTGTGAGGATCATATGCTCCTGGAGGTCCCGGAGTTCCCATGGTGTTCCGGTCTCGTTGAAACTAAAACATCTGCATTCGGTAAAAAAATTAGATGATTGATTCAATACCCGACCAGACTACATTCCTTCAAAGTGTACAGGCTCAAGTGGAATCCTGGCTTGAAAAATAGCGACAAGGAATACCCAGGATATAGTGAGTTAATGTATATGAAGCGACGGACGCACCTTGGTAATGCTTCCAAACAAGCAGTGCACGTCTACTCCAAATTCTTTCCTCCTACTAAGGCAATATCCTACACAAACTACCACATGGCAAAGCAGTGTATCAGTTGTCCGTTTCTCTTGGAAGATAACTAGCACAAAGGAACCGATTCTATCTCGTCAGTGTTATTCTATCTCGTCAGTGTTATTCTATCTCGCCTTTTGGAGACGCAAATAATTCTTCAATGTCCAAGACTGTATCAACGTGCTTAGAAGGCATGTGCTACGAGCCGACAGAGCTTTCAACACTGACAGCTGAATTGACGGTGGCATGTGGTGGCAATGGATCGCACATGCAACCAAAATTTCCAACTATCAGCAAGGACAGGATTCTGTTATTATAGATGAAAGCAATGAGACGACTCAATCATCTCATTAACATCACAGTCGACTCTAGAATTTGTCTCATCTCCATCAATCCTCACCAAAATGAGCAAGATTTTCATAAAGGTAAATTCAAGGTCCGACTGCGATGTTTGTTCCATCATCTCGCTTCCAAAAATTGAGAGAAACAGAACGAGAATCCATTCAAGAACGTTAATCCATTCAAGAACGTTCAAATAAAACACTACTAGCATATTATAATGACTGATTCGAGCATTTCCCGCAAGACATTCAAGAGACATATGTGCATTGTCGTGTCAGTGTACTCTGCACTCATGAAAAACTGATATACGGCAATCCTCATAACAAGAAACATGAGGCCGAAGTGCTAGACACTAATTACACTCAAATCCGATTTCGCCCTAATTTTCGCATGCCTTAGATGCAAAATGTTCTCGCCAAGAATTTGTAGAAGGAGAAGGAGCTTCCATCACACCTTTCATTTTGCATCACTCTCTCATCATCTAACGTTTTACTGTGCCGTTCTACTACCTCTATAATGAAGTTATTTAAAGCCGTGATGCATTTCGAAAAGAGCGTTTCAGACATGAATCGCAGCACGTGTTCAACCGAAATGAGCAGATCGCACCGTCGCGATCATTTACAGACTAAGGTAGTTCAATCAGAGAGCATTTAAGTTACTTGAATTTGTGATGAAAGAAAAATAAAATTGAACAGGCTTCAGCACAAGAGCCTTCGGACGTACAATATGTACTTTCGAAAGGAAGCCAGCATTGCGAAGTCGCAAAGCAAGAAGATGCTTCATCAGCTTCTTGTGAATTCAAAGAAGTTAATACTAAACTCACATAGGCCGGAATAGAGATGAAAACCAAAACTAAGTGCATTGATCGGAGTATATGAACGAGCTGCCAATTACACGATACACTTGAAAAGATGAAGTGTATTTCATAGCATACTAAGATTTTCTTCTGTATCTACGTCGAGATATCACTGCTACAGCCTCGTGCAACTACTAAGTGTTCCTCAATTGTTTCGATTACGCATACCTGCAATTCAATTGATCTCAGCACCGCAAGCTGCTAGGCGTAGCTCACCGAAAATTTCATCAAGTCCTAGCCAGAAGAACTTGATCGTGAGCGTCTTCTCTCTTAGATCAAGCTCCAGTTCGCAACACCGGCGCTGATTCTAAAAGAAAACTGCAATCAATACTGCAGCAGCCGATCGCTCCAAGTGCTTCAAATTGCATCTCACTTCAATCTTCCTGGCACGTCCACGTCCTCGTTGCCGCGAATTCCAGACACTTGTTCAAGAGAACAAAGAAAGGTCGGGCTGCTCTGTTTCTGCTCCTCAATTCTACTTCATTCACATGTGTCTGAGTGTTAACAGAGAGCTCTCGGCTCCCTGAAACACCTAAGTTAAGCCACTCTCAAGTGTGGCGCCATAGAAGAGTCGAGCGCATTGAAGCGCCCGGCCGGATCTTGGAATACGCAAACTGTGAAACCCTGATTGATCTCTACTCGGAACTGAGCCAGATTCGGGCTTCAAATTCCCCTGCGACAGAACATTCTCAGACAAGAGCTAATGACTTGGAAAGCAAAGCGAGTAACTTAGTACCGCAGAGAGATGCCCTCCTTTCTTAAGGCTCTGGAAGAAAGAAGCAGCAGCACAGTCTGCAATTCATCAGCTCCCCATTGAAGAAAGGCAGAGTGCAAGTTATGCAGCAGTGCAGCACACCCCTTCTTCTTCTCTTTCTCCCTTCTTCTTTTTCTTTCTCCCTTTCCTTTTCTTTTTCTTTTCCTTTCTTTCCTTTTGACTGAAATACATAGTAGATAGATAGAAACTCCGGTCTCTTTATAGGGCCGGCGTGAATATAGTGTCTGTTCATTTGGTTGATGAGCCAATGCCCACCAGACAAAGGGCCACTAAGACCAAACTACTCACCTCTTTCGGGAATAAACGAAATACATAGTACATATGAAGTGAGTCCCTCCGTCCCACTAAAAAGTTGTCATTTGGACTTAAAATTTGTCCCAAATGAAAGTCTTGGTTTCTACGACAAAAAAGTAAACAAGTATTGCTTACCACCAAATGTGTATTGCGTACATGTATGATTCAAATTACAAATTCAAAAAATGATTTCAATCTCAAATAATCTCTCAAGTTGATTTCAACCATTGGTATCATTTCAGCATCTGTCAATTGATTTCCCTAAGCATGTATTGCTCAAGATTGAGCTTTGTACATAAGAGTTGGATGAGGAAGTTCTAATATGAAAGCTACATGTGACGATTTGAAACAATTGTAAAATGACAATCTTTAATCGCAAGTGTTTTAGGGTTGCAAGAAATTGTAATCTTAAAATTTTCAAGGGTGGTTTTGTGATGCAAAAATCTTCGATTTTGGCATTAAAAATTCCCTTTCATGCGACATAGGGGCTTAATCCCAAAAGTTTCAATGAAATCACGACTTTTTAGTGTGACAAAGGAAGTATTGTATTACATCGTTATCGCTGAAATGAATGAATTATTTTGAGAACTACACAGGTTGTTGCCATTAGTATGAGTCTTCTCACACTAACAGTGGAATTAGAACAAAAGTGTAAGTCACATTATTTGAGAGTATTTGAAAATTCTTATGGTAATGTACATTTAAGATGGATGTACTGAAATTAGTGTGACAATTGTTGTAAAGTCTCACACTATTTTGTGACTCACAATAATGACAATAACCAGTCTAGTGGTTTCATATTATTATCAACAAAAATGATAACTCTTGTAACTTTATTTTTTCAAGGAAATAAACATCTACAAACTTGATTTCATTTATTTTAACTAATTTAACTTGACTTAATCAAAAACATTGTTTGTCTAAATATCTGAAATGTGTAGGACAATATGCGTACTTAAACTGAAATGTCTATGACAATATGCGCACTTAAACTAAAATTATGTGTAAAGGGCTTATTTATTATAGAAAAAAGACTTGTGCATGCATACATGCTTCCCACTATAATTTCATACTATGTGCTAGTTCTTACATATGTTAATTTAGTAATTTATGTAACAAAGAACTTCAACATGATTTTGAAGGTATAAATAAAAATAAAATGTGTTTGACTCCTAATTTTTAAGGGAGAAATTTTCAATTTAAAAATAAAATAAAATCTAGTTTTCTAAAAAACTTAACTGTCAAAGACCATTAATAATGACAACTTCAAAAGTAACTGTGTAACTATTCTTTGGTTATAAAATAAGAGAATGTAGCTTGTAGTCGTCATTCTTTGATTATATAAAGAGTACACATTAATAAATATTTTGTTTATTGAAACATATTGACATTATGTCCAATAAGAGACTCAACAAGGCTCTTGTAGTTTATTGGCCTATGGTTTCTTGAGAATGGTAGGAAAGCCATACTCTAACGGCTTCTTTTAATAATAGATTTTATGTTATATTCTTTGTTTTACATGTTTCATTTTTAAAGCATATCATCATACTTTGGATTGACTATAAATGGTCATAGTATTAAAGCTATCATGGGATTTTGATCTTTAGTCATTTTGTGATAAACAACAAGCCAAAGGTTGGATGCTTTTAATATTATACAAATACCTTCAAAGGTGTAATTTACTCAAATGTGTACAATTACAATTCCTAGTCTCCAAAATTTTGCAGCAATGATACTTTTTAAACCCCTAAATGTTCAACCATCTACTCGATAGATGATAAACAAATTGGAAAGTTTCCCTCATCCACTACAAATAAGTTTATTCATTAATCCAAAATTTCCTTGACCAACACTTGAGATTTTAGGAGTTAGCCCAAATGGACCAAGGATTCATGGTTTTAAAATGACAAATTCAATTGATCATATTATGAAAAACATAATTATGATGAGAGAAAATTTTATATCACCCAATCACTAAAGAACATTGCATGTGTTGGTTCTAAATCAAATAAATTTGAACAGAAGGAAGTCCACATAGGACCTACTCAAAATTCATGATGCCCAAACCTAAGCTTCATGGTCCTTTAGAGATTTTTTTTTTTTTTCCCCTTTGAAACATGAGGCTTGAACCCCGAGACCCATAACATGTCCTTTAACCCGTAAACGTGCCAGCGTTTAGAAACAGAATCACAAACAGATTCAAAGCCTTATAACTTTCTCATTCAACCTCGGATGATTTTCATCCAATTCACCTTTGAAAGCCTATTAAATTCTCTACCAATTACAATAAATCTCTTGTGATGGGGAGTTGTTGATAATATTGATGAGGCCTCCAACTACAATTATGTCAAATTTGTTGGATAGATTTTATGCTTGCAATGGTCTCCTCATGTACACCTAATGTACATCTGAGCCATGCTAACATCTACTTTGGATGCTAGAATCTACTTCTATTCAAAGGGTTGGTGCATTTAACCCCTAACTGCCCAAGCACGCGTTTTTAGCCTGATGTACAGATTTCATCCGTATTTTCTCATCCGTCATGCACTTTCTGTGGTGTGATTTTTTTACTGAATTTCTTATGGGAAGTTAGCTTCATGTATGTGTGATTCGATCGAAAAGTAAATGATTTTTGAAAATATTATGCCTCATTTTGTGTTGTAGCGTTTCACCGAAAATCTTGAAGATTTGGGTCTAAAAGTGTTCTTGAAAAAAAAAACTATTAAAATCAAGCATCCAAAAAATCTCAAAAAATCACTACACCTAAAGTACTACACTATAACCCATCACAGCAAATTTCATCCACATATTGTCAATATCTTATTCGTAATTGAATTACAAAATAATTTTTTATTTTATGTTTCCAAATTTATAAAAAAAGATTGGTGATAGCAGTCGTAGATCTAACCGTATAGATAGAATCTAAAATTAAAAATGTATAACTTTTATTCATACATCAAGTTCTAAATATTCATATTAATTGCATTTTATAATGCATCTTTGCAAAATTGCCTAAACTGGACATAGGTGAGGACGTTTAGGGGTTAAGGGTTAAAGGTTTTGAAGCCATGATCGCCATATTCGTTTAATTGGGAATTTTTGTCATATTGGGACTCTTTGAAATCTATACCTGGTATAGATTCAACGAGAAATTCTACAGATTCAAACGAATATGGTGATCATGGGTTTTGACGTCACCACAATCGCCAGATGATGTGTATCAAGGATGATATTATCATCTGACTGGGATTGTGTGATTATGGAGGAGAATTATCAATTTTCCATTCCACATGGAACAGGCTTTGGGTTCATTACAGAGGGACCCATGACTTGGTCCAAGCCAAGTAGGAGAGAACTGAGGGACAAAGTCATTGTGGAGTGCAGGAGTCCGTCATGTACTGTACCAGCACTGCCTATTTGAATGGACACGGTACTGCACATTTTGCAAAATACACTCCTTTTGAGATTCATTGGACAATTCAGTTCTTCTTTTCCCCTTTTTGAACCCCGAAAGGACCAAGGATTCATGGTTTTTGAAATGACAAATTCAATTCATCATATGGTCCTATTAAAAACATAATCCAAATTTTATATCACTACACAAAATAGGGATTAAAAAGATATAGTGTGAAATGTTGATAAATTAGTATGGGACCCTTTAAAACCCCCATTCTATTCACTATAGAATCAGTGAAGAATATTATTCAAAAAACAAAACGAAAGGAAGTCTACATATTAGGACCTACTCAAAACTACATGAAGCTCAATTTGGGCCTCTTGGTCCGTCTTTTGGGAGTTAACATTTTTTTAATTTTTTTTTTTTTAATGTACAAAAGGGAGCATTTTAGTTTCAAACTCCCCAATGGTCCCCAGACATAAGGTTGGATAACCTATTACCACCAACTTAAGCAATCTGGCCTATTTTTGGCAGTGCTAGATTCCCAAAAAAAATATGACTGCATTCGAAATAGGTTTTGATGAGGATTGCAAAAATTTGCAACATCTAATTCGCATTTGTCAATTTTATACAAAATTCCAAAGTGGAAAGTAACCTTTTACCCATACATCACATACCAATTTCCTAAGTTCACACTTTGTTGTTCCTAGATCCGCTCATGAGCTAACCCAAAACCACAAGCTATTTCTTCGCAATTCTTGGCATGCCATTGGTCTACTTGAATAGTGAAATTGGTGGTTTTGGGTCTCAATTGTGGTGGCTCCAAGAAAGTTGTACCTGTCATAAATGGGGGAGGTGGTGGTAATAGGTTATCCAACCCTAACAATCAATAGCCTTGAGTCCTTCACTGGCTCTGCCTTGCATCCCAAGAGAATTTGCACCATATGCTGCATGAATTGGACAAAAAAATTAGTAGCTACTGAAGTTGACAAGAAATCATAAGTTAGAAGCAACAGACAGCAATGCAACTCTCATGCATGAATAGTGTCCTGCCTTGTTTAAAAAAAATAAAAAAATAAAAAAATCCTCACATGTTCTTATAGTTGCCTCACATCATGTGCAATCGAAATAAATGCATTGGGTCCATGAACAATGTACTATACATGAACTAAAGGAGAATAAGTTCTTTTAATTGGAAAAGTTGAATCTAATTTCTCATTCATGTGTAGCTGGATGAAAAAATTGGATTCAATGGATTCAATGCAGAGCCAGTGAAGGTTACTGAATGTTATGGAGGGTGGTGGGGAGACTTGGGCTCCCAATCCCAACCATTGCTTCTGGTTTGGAGCAATGACATTGTCATAGAGTCCGTCATTGGCAAAGAGGCGATCGATGGCATTCTACATTATTATCATATGATTTAAGACTTTTTCCACGCCATGTATGTAGGGTGAATTTATGGTTCCTGGAATCTGGCCTGTTTTACACACTCGCATCGGCCTAAAGACATTCAATCTACTTTTCCTTGTCGGCCCATTTTGTCTTGCGTGCAAGCAGGTGGGTCAACAAGCATAAGTTACAACCAAAAATTTGTCAATCAAGGTCCTCCTTGCATTGAAACCCTGACCCTAAACCCTCTATTGACGTTAATGCAAGCACTATTCACCCATGCGTCCGATTTTTTGAAATTTTCATTTTGGACACCCTAGTGTCTTCATTTGGCAATTTAAAAAAATAAAAATAAAAATTGGGACCTACGATCCTAGAGTAGTCTACGAGGACCCCCTTGGGAATTTTAAAATCTTGGAAGAGTGGGTTATTGTTTAAGGTGGGCCCCTACATACATAAAATAGAGGGGCAGGTTTTGTCCTCTTGCATTAATGTCGAGGGGGGGATTTAGAGTCGGGGGCATTGAAATTAGGGTGATTTAGTTCCCAGATCGAGTGAGGGCTACAATTATAATGATTCAATACATAATGTATTAGTAACACGGCAAACCAATCAAGAAAATATTATTTGTGTGTTTTTAAATGTTAACATTTTTTAATTATCATTTTATTTTAACCATGACTGCCCAACCATGCATATTTTGCATGATGTATAGAAGAAGCAAACTTTGTTTTCTCATCCATCACACACTTTATCAGTGTGAAATTTTTACTAGGTTTTCTATAGGAAGTTAGTTTCGTACACGTGTGATCCAATTAGAAAGTTGATGATTTGTGAAAACTTTTATGTCTCATTTCATGTTGTAGTGTTTCACCCAAAAAAATTTAAAGATTTTAGTCTAAAAGTGCTCTTGAAAAAATCAACTCATAAAATTAAGCAACCAAGAAATCTCCAAAAGTCACTACGGTACATCTCGGGGAGGTCACTTCCAAATATTACGTAACAACGTGCGAACAAGTGATTTTCAACCCCTATATACTTTTTTATAAAGTTTGATTTGGCTCCAAATTTTTTAGTGTGGTCACATAATCATTGTATCTTTTATTCTAGAAAACGTTTACTTCAATTAAATTCAAAGCCAATTCTAAAAACACAATTGAAACTAGCTCTAAAATACAAAAATTAGTTGCATAGTGTATTTTTTTACTTCAAAAATTTGTAATGAATTCATTTGAACAAAGAAAATTTTCAAAAACTCACAATATAAACTTTCAACATAAAGAAGCATCCTATAAAATTTTCAAGTTTTTTGATTGATTATTTATAATGTAATATAGGGGGTCAAAGATTTGTTCGCACGTGATACACATAAAACACATTGAGTGAACTCCCCGGGCGGTACATTTAAAAGAATTGCATTTCAACCCATCAAATCAAATTTCATTCACAAATTGTCAATATGTTATTCATAATCAAATTACAAAAGAATTTTGAATTTTAAGTTTCAAATTTTATAGAAAAATATTGGTGATAGCAATTGCAAATCTAATTATACAAATAAATTTTAAAATTCATAATGTACAAATTTTATTTGTACATCAAGTTCAAAATATCCCTCTTAATTATATTTTATAATGGATCTTTGCATAATTTGGACAGGGGTGAGGAAGTTTAGGCGTTACTACAAAAAGGCTTACTATACTAAATTTTGCTTGGATCCTAGCAGCCTCTTTGATTTTATGATTGACTGGAAAGAAGAATGTAACAATGGATCAATTTGCTCTGACTGGCTGGAATGAGAGGCATCATGATCAGGATCCTTTCATTCTTGTTCCAAAATAATTATCCTCATTCTAGAATTATAGTCAAATGATGCCTTTCAAAAGCTTTACACTTGTCACCGTGGACGGATGTCTTATGGTTTGCAGCTAAGTGAAATCAATTGGTATACCACCCCTCAGGGAATTTAATTTTTTTTTGGAGATTGTTGAGATCTTAAAAAGATGTTCAGATTTTGTTGAAATTATCAACAAATGTTGTTGCTTGGGGAATCTCACTTGCAACAAAGCCTCAAATTATCTTATAAAGCAATTTTATTGAAAAATATATAGAAATTTTCCAAATGCTTTTTTCATTCAATGAGAAATTATTTCATAATGTTATAGAACTTTCTATTTTGGGAAAGTAATGATGTTCTCTCCTTTGAAATTTTGGTTTTTTAATTTTAGGATAGAATGTTTAGTTTGAACTAATCATACTAAATTTCAAAATTTTAAAACAAAAATTGTAATTTTGGTGGATTTTAAATGGTAAATGCTTCTAAATTCAATAAATGACTGTCTAATTTTTTTTTTGGAAAGTTTAACGGTATAGATAATTACTAAACATCATGCTTCTCATTTTCTCTTTTGGGCCAAACTTCATTGAAGTTGTAGAAATAGCATTTTATAACACATCTAGGTTTTGCCCTTACCCCATGTGTCATCTAGGGGTTAAAGTGTTGTAAAAATGCAATTTTAACAATTTTGAAGAATGGTAAATTGAACTAGAAAGTGAAAGACAACCCCCACACTTTCTTAATTGGGACCATTTTCATTTGAAATTAGAAACTAGGTGAAAATCAACGTTTGACTAATGGCCCCACGAGGCTCCTTGCACGTTTAAGAGTTAACCCCTACACATTCTCACCCTTTTCAAATTTGACAGTTTTTCAAAAATGCATTATATAATGCAACTAAGAGGGACATTTTCAACTTGACGAATGAATAAAAGTTGTACATTATGCATTTTAGATTCTATCCATATGGTTAGATTTGCAATTGCTATCACCAATATTTGTGAATAAAATTTCAAACTTAAAATTCAACACTCTTTTGGAATATGATTACGAATAAGATATTGACAATCTAATAATGAAATTTGTTGTGATGGGTTGAAATGTAATACTCTAAGTGTAGTGATTTTTGAAGATTTTTTGGTTGCTTGATTTTTGTAGTTGACTTTTCCAAGAGCACTTTTAGACTAAAATCTTTGAAATTTTGGGTGGAACACTACAAGATGAAGTGAGGCATAAAAATCTCACAAGTCATCCCCTTTCTAACCAAATCACAGATGCACGAAGCTAACTTTCCACAAAAGTTTGAGTAAAAAATCCACACTGCAAAAAGTGCATGATGGATGAGAAAACGGATTTCAAATCCGTACATCATGTTCATCATGGTTGGGCGGTTAGGGGTTAAGTAATTTTGGGATTGTCTGAATTCTGTGCTTTTAATTACATGGCCCATATAGTACTGTAGTTGGCATGAGTACATTGGGTGGGCTACCGTATGATGTGCTTGGGGGGGTTGCCGCCCAAGCCTTTGCAATGCTTTTACAGGGCTGTGCCCAGAATGCGAGACATGCACATGATGATCCTGGCACAAGCTACCAAGCCCTTTGGGGATTGGGGATGCTTCCGGATTCTGCAAGGCACCATTCACGAGTGACTGGGAGGCCCATGACCGACAATTGCAAACTGACTTCCGTTGTCTGCATAACTAACCCTACCAGCAGGAAAAAATGGACCCACCCACCCCAGCAAAAGCGGAATCATAACTGCCTGCAGGAATTCTTGCCAACTCCACTCCATTTTCATACTATTATTTTACTCACATCGAAAAGCAACCGTCCAGCAGAACATTCAGTAGAGCTGCCTTTTTAATTTCATCCACTTTTATATATGGAGTGACCGATGTTTTGTAATTGAATGGACTACTGAATGAGATAAACAATTACAAAACAATGTTGAATTGTGATTGAGTGAGTGCTTTTTGATTACTGCTCACCATGGTTGATTGCTTTTGCTTAATGCCACGTGCCCCCATAGCTACTCATGTATTGTGGAATATCCCACATCATTTCACTGGGGGATGAAATGATGTGGGATATTCCACATCATTCTGTTGGGGGAAGGCAACACTCACAAAGACTACTGAATGTTATGAGGCATCAATTGAGCGATCAAAACATTTGAATAAGGTGGAATCAATCGATCTTTTCTAAGTATACTTTCTAAATGTAAATGTGTTTTGCCATTTGAGAGCATTCACACCCATGCAAGCTCGAAGTGACTCGCTAAAATTATTCATCTACATTTGAAGAGCCCTTGCAGCTACATAGCACAGCCCCTTGCAGTTACATGGTACGCTCCTTGCACGCCTCTCACACACCAAAAGTGCACATCAAGAGGCATTTCTGAAGGGCCATTGGTACTTTTCATTTAGTTCTTGAGTGTAAAAGACTGTGGGAAGGGCATGGTGGCTATGTTTTGAGTTAACCGAAAACAATAAGGGCTTTGTTCGAAGTCAACAATCTTATATATGTGATTTCTGACAATCTTATGTAAGTTATATATACACGCCTTACACATAAATAGTTCATTGGTCTCTTCATGAATAGAGCCATAGGCTCGGGGGAACTTGTGGAACCCTCCTCTAGCATTCGAGAGGTCACGAGTTCCACTCTCATGGGTGGGTGCAAGGTCTTGCTTTAGATTATTCTTCAACTCACCATAGATTAGTTTTGCAATCTTTTTGAGTTGAAATGAATTGAAGGTGAGTTTCCACTTTGAGACATTGTTTTTGGTTAACTCTATTGGGAGTAGGTACAAGCACAAAATATGAACAAGTTTGCACTATAGAGTCTATGTACACTTTGGAAGTAAATACATAGAATTGTTATCCTTAACCCTTTAACGTCCCAATTCAACACTAATTTTGAAGATGCGTTATAAAATGTTTGATCAATAACAAAAATGGAATTGATGTAAAAAAGCTAATTTGTAAATGTTAATATGAAGATCACATTTGTATAGTTGGATTTATCATTTAAAATTAATTAATTAATTAAATTTTAAGATTTTCTTTTGAAATTCAATTAAAAATCCAAAATTATTAACCCAGAAAAAATTAAAATTGTTGTAATGAATTTTGAATAACATGCACTACGAGATAGTATGCTTTCCATTATCTGATTCTACTTATTTTGGAAAATCATGTTTAAGGTCTCACTTTAGAAATAAGAATGAAACTTGACATAAATTAATTTTGTAATTAAAAAAAAAATCACATTATCTTCTTTTGAAGATGGATACAGTACAAATGATAGTCAACTAGTACAAGAACCGAGGAAAATTTGGATGAATGAAAATTGTCCATATATGTAGTCGCAAAAATAATCTAAATATATTCATCATCCACAATGTAAACATGCGCGTCAGAGGGTTAAGTGGAATGACTCATAACTACTCACCTTTCATTATCGTCTTGTGGTGCCTTCAACAATAGTGATCCAAAGAACCTAAATAACCCCCAAGGAATCTAAAATCAACCACTTGACATTCAATGAGAGGATTTTACAAATAGGCGGAATTACATCTTCTAGGATGCAATTTTTTGTTAGTAAAACATCATCTATATGTCACACATGGAGTATGGCTTTCAAATTTATATAAAAATTCACATTTATTTAAAAAATGAAGATAAAAATAAAAACACTAAATAATAAATAATAATAATAAATAGATAAATATTTATTTATATACATTTATATTGTTGAAGAAAAAAACCAGTATTTTAAGTACACTATGAACTTGTTGTTATTACATTGTCCAATATCTCACCCCAGTGTGGCTTCTTTGGCATCGGTCCGTGGCAGTTAACGCATGGAGGGGTAGCATCGACGACGAAATAGACCAAGGACGCCCGGTTTGCAGGACTGGATCCCGAGAGTCCGTAATGCACCGCTTCTGGGAGTGCCCTTCTGCAAGAAGAGTGTGGCAGTGGGGCATCCACATACTCAACGGTCTCGTTGAAGGAAGAGCTACCAGAGGCCCTTGGCGGCCACTCACATGGAAACAAGGGTTGTTTTCTCATCGCACTCCTGGCAAGTTCCGGGGAGTCAGCAGGGTCTGGATCGCAATTAGAGGCGTGGTGCTGTGGTGTTTGTAGCTTGAAAAAAACGACATGGTGTATAATGGAGAGGCCTGGCCGCGGACGAAGATGTTGCAGAAGGTATGGATGCATCTGCTGGATTATGGGCAGCTGGATTGGGCTGCTGCCAACAAGCCATGCGGGACCTCGGTGCGACGAAAGGCAGAGTTACGGGCCAAGTTCGTGGCCTGCTGATGTTATGGGGAGGTGTTTGCGTCCATGGTCAATGGCAAGCCAAGATGGGTCCTTGTGGGGCCGTTAGACTTGTTTGTGATTGAGTAGGATTAGTTGGCTCGGGTGCCTTGCACTCTTTTTCTTTTTCTTTTTTTTTTGCCGGTTTCTGTGTCTTTGGTTCTATTCCTCCCCCCAGGCCGATTCCGGCTAGGGTGGTTTTGTATTTCAACTCTTGCAATGGAATTCGTTCTATCTGGGGTGATATATATATATATATATATATATATATATATATATATATGTATGTATTAGAAATGTTAGATATTGCATACACATGTGATTAGACACTTTCTGCCGCTGTGGCAAGGTGTAGGGGTGGGTGTGTGCACCACTGTTCGGGAAGATTTTTGAGGCAACCAGTCAATGTCCTTTATTTTCCAAAAGCAACCGGTTTTTAAAGATTATATCCCCTATATTTCATCTATGAATACTAAATATAATTATTTTTTAGTCATTTAGTTCGGTGGTTTGCCTCTATTCTTGAAAATCAACCAGCCATTTTCAAAAATTAATCGGCTGACTTGTAATTGACTGTCAGTTCTTCCCGGGCCTTGGTGTGCACTCTTTTATGTGTGTGAGGAATCACGTGAGTGTAGAAGAGGGGATTAATTAAAACATCAATATATAAGATACATATACATGAATTATATTATAAGAAATAGGTACACTAGTATAGCCCTTTTATTCCCTACATGTCCACAACCCTCTTTAGATTTGGAGAATTGTATGAATCGTTATAAAATGCAACTAAGAGGGATATTTTGAACTTGATGAAGTTTTACATTATGAATTTTAGAATCTATCCATATGGTTAGATCTATGATTTCTATCACCAATAATTTTTGTACAAAATTTGAAACTCAATTCAATATTATTTTGAAATTCAATTATGAAAAAAATATTGACAATTTGTGAATGAAATTTATTGTGATGGATTGAAATGTAATACTTTAAGTGTAGTGGTTTTTGGAGATTTTTTGGTTGCTTAATTTTACAAGTTGACATTTTTAAGAGCACCTTTGAACTATTTGAGCTAAGATCTTAGAAATTTTGGTGAATCACTACGACATAAATGAGGCATGAAAATTTGACAAATCGTCCCCTTTCTAATCCGTTCACACATGCATAATGCTAACTTCCCATAAAATCTATAGTAAAAGATCCAGACTGCAAAAAGTGCGAGAGAGATGAGAAAACATGAATGAAATTTGTACATTGTTCAAAAATCTCAACAAAAAATGGACGCTTGGGCAGTTAAGGATTAAGATGTTAAACAATGTATTTATATGATGGGCTTTACAAACTCATCTGCACAAGCTTGGATGTCAGATGAAATATGAAAGAAAAATTGTTAATATTGAAAGTCTAGTGGTCAAAGTAGACTTATGATCTTACTGATTATATCATTCGAGGCAATGGCTAAGTTCAACGTAAAATTTATTGGTTTTGTGAGATGAAGTCGCGATTGGCTGGGCATCATGTGAAGTGTGTGGATGTGTCCTTGCCGCGGAATTGGCGACCAAGAACAATTGTCCAAAGAATGTGGCTGAATGGGCGCCTCAAAAAAGCTGTGGAAATGGACCAGAGGAATGACAAAGTTGAAAATCATAATGTCCTCACAACTGAAAGGTTGAAGAAAGTCTGGACCCGGCTCTTTGAACAATCAAACTAAAAAGCTCCATATGCCTGGGGCAACTAACTATTAGCCTTGAATGTCGGTTTGGTGGCGCAATTCCATCCACGTTCATTGGCAGGCACAATTTTACAGGGGACCTATTCCTGTCACCATGGCTGCTCTTGCCTTCTCACACTAAGTTAACCCCTAAACGCACCAACCCTTTGCACAGAAGTGGATTCTAGCCTCAAAAGTAGATGTTAGCATGGCTCAAATGTACATGAGATGTACATGAGAAGACCATTGCAAGCATAAAATCTATCCAACAAATTTGGCATACTTGCAGTTGAAGGCCTCTCCAATATTATCAACAACTCTCCATCACAAGAGATTTATTGTAATTGGTAGAGAATTTAATAGGCTTTCAAAGGTGACTTGAATGAAAATCATTATAGGTTGTATGAGAAAGTACAAGGCTTCAAATCTATTCGTGATCCAATTTTTGAACGCTCGAACGTTTAGGGGTTAACCCCTAAGTGACCAATCGACCATTTTTTGGTCGCAGCCCAAACAACAATGATTGCCTTTAGTCAAGAAATGACATTTTTAAAGTTTTGACTTTTTGTCAAAATTTGGGGTAGAGATCATGTTCTAACGTTGTTTGATGCATTTCATTTGCAATATTAAGGTTCACTAAGGAAATTTTCAAAGACAAACACCTCAATATTGCCCTAGTGTTATAAAATTTACCTTTTTGGGAAACTAATGATGTTCTCTTGTTTGAAAAAAGTTCTTTTAAAAATTTAAAATAGAATGTTTAGTTTTAACCCTTAAACGTACCACTCCTTTGTAGGAAAGTCAAACTACACAATTTAGCCTTCAAGATTTATTAAAATATATTTTGTAATATTTTTCATGCATAGAATTGAATGTTTCCTATCAGTCTTGAAATTTTCAGATTATTTTGATTTAATACGGCTTTTCTAACAAATTTTTAAGTCAAAAACTTCAAAAAATAAATTTTATTACAAAAAAGTTTTTAAAAATTAATATTTTTTTGGGAGCAAGTACAAATTACAATGGAGAATCACATGGTATGTTTTCCATAGAATTTTTTTTATTTAAATTTTGAAATTTGAAAGGTGAACATCCTATGTAGTGTAATTCAAACCTTGAGCTACAAAGCTTGCACAAGCAATAAAATACTCAATAATTGGAATTTTTAAAATTTGAAAAGTGGAATACAAACTAGACTTAATAAACTTCATTTTCTTAGTTGGGTGTATTAGCAACAAAAGTCATCTTCAAGATCAAAATCGGGTTTGACCAACAAACATTCAATAACTGGATGCGTGGACGTTTAGGGGTTTACCAATCATACCAAATTTCGAATTCTAAAAATAGAAGTTGTAATTTTGGTGAATATTAAATGGTAAATTCCTCTAAATTCATTAAATGAGTATCTAAAACTATTTTTGGAAGTTTGACCATGCGGATAATTACCTAACATCATGCATCTCATTTTCTCTTTTGGACCAAACTTCAATCAAAGTTCCAAAAGTAACATTTAAGAACGCATTTAGGGTTTGCCTTTATCCCCTCTGTCATTTAGGGGTTAACTCCTAAAGGACAAAGGTTGATTTTCAGTTTGGGCAACTCAATTTACAATGAGTATAGTGATTTTGTACATAATGAGCTAACACCCCCATATACACAAGTGCCAAATTCATTTTACCAAATTTGAGACCAAGATTTGCATTTTGGGCATTTTCAAAAAGTTTCAAACTCGAGCAGCGGGCCCAAAAACAAAGTGTTTAGTCAACATTATAGCTTATAATCTTCCAATTGACGAATCTTCAACGGTTGGAAATTTGTGGATGCTAATAAACTTTAAATTTGTTGAAATATCCTCCAATTGAATCAATCAGAAGGGATTTAGATTGAAAGCTACTTGCCATTTTATGAGAAAGATACTTTTAAGCAGCTTTGGAGTGTTTGGAGAAAAACATAGTTGTGGTCCTTTAGAGCAGCTCCACCGCAGCCCTCCCAGGGCCCTCTCAACTCCAGAAGTAAATGAAAAGTGCCCAGGGCCCTTCCAAAATGGCTCTTGACTCTGGATCCTAGCGTGTCAAGAAATGGCCCTCCAAATCACTATTCACTTGACTAAATCACTATTTAGTTGACTAAATCCCCACATTCTACTTGTGATTGGTCCATTGAATATTTAATGTGCACTTTTGATGTGTGAGGGCCCTCCAAGGGTGGGGGAGTGTGAGTTCAAGGGCTCTTCAAATGTAAATGAATAATTTGAGCGAGTCATCTCTAGCATGTTGGAGTGGGGATGCTCTTAGGGATTAAGTTTTGCCATTGCCTTCATAGAGCTGGCTGCTCAATTTGGATTCAAGAGCTGGAAATTTTCAACACACCTCTATATCCTCAAAGAGAAAACAACATTGGCCTCTATTGAGGTTGGTGTGGATTAAAAGTTTTTTCTTTGTTAGTATTTGTACGTCAAACATGTCCATATCTTTAAATATTTTCATCCAATTTTGGGTATTCAGAAATGTTGATTTTATAACTGTCCTTGAAGAATGACCATCCTATTTGCATACAGATTTGTTTGGGGTATGTAGGGGAGTGGGTAAGAAAAACTTTTCCCTGTTTTGTTGTTGTATGTTAGAAATTTATTTTATTGTTACTTGTACTTCTGTGATTATAGAGTTTATCATCGAAAGAGGGCATCAAGGGTAGTAAGCGCAGTTTTGATCCTAATACCGTAGTAGGAAGGCAGGGTCGGCACATTCATGTCGAATAATTAATTAAAGTTTGAAAAGTAGGGGTCGGCACTTTCAAAAATAATTATTAAAAATTCGGCTATTAATAACTAACATTGAATTTTACAAGCGGCTACACGTTTTCCTTTGTTTTTTGTCTACAATTTTTGTTGACTTCATTTTTGTTGATTTCGACAAAATACTTGATAAATTTATTTATTTTTTCGGCATCTTTTTGGGGAATTATTTTCTGCCGACCCTGCCTTCCTACTACGGTAGCCAAGTTGGTAGCACTTCCCTCACAAGAGTTTTCATTCAAGATGGTCTTTAGGGTGAGAGTTCTCTCTTTAAATTAGAAACTTAAATAATCTAATACCCCTGAAACTGTTTTTGGAATCAATTTTTTTGAAAATAAACAATGCCAATTTCAAATGGTAATTTTCACTTGCAATTAATATGGTCTAAATGAAGCTTTGCACCTCCTATCTCATACACTTTTGTCTTTTGTTCAAAATAACTATTTAATTATCAACCATGATTGACATTAAAAAATGAATATATTGTTGCACTAATTTGAGAGAAGTAAGCCCTCCCTCCCTCTCCCTCCTGGACGGGCAGTCCAAAGGAATAATTGTCTTTTAGAAAGCCGTCTCCAACAATTGTCCTCTAACCCCTAAATTCTGAGCGACCATATTCTGGTCGTTCTACTTTTTGGGCAGCCTCCAAGGACCTCATACTCTTAAAAAATTTCAATGAAAATTTCAATGTAGCTTCCAAAAACTACACTCTACATGTCGCACTTTGTTTCATATCATTCCAATAAGTATTGCAAAAGTTATAAGCATTTGAATTTTTTAAAGCGAGATCGGGCAACAAGAACTATTTTGTTTTTTACTCTTTTTCAAAATTTCTTTTTTGATTCATGATTGGTTGATCTTTATCTACAAATGAAGCTTTAAATCTACTCATTTTGAGCAATGGGATAAAAGTTATGAGGAGATCTGTTTTTTGGGCAGTTTGGACAAAAAAAACTTTGAAGCTCATTTCTAAACTCAATTTTCAATATTTTTTAATGAAATAAAAGGCACTAGATGAAAATTTCCAAGTACAACATTCTCACTATTAAGATTGACATTTTACAATTCCATGTCAAACTTATTAATGATTTTCTTTTTCCTTTCACTTTGTACCCACTTCTAGTAATTGTTTTATGAAAAATTTAATATGAGCTTTTTTCTTACAAGATTTTATATTTGAAAACTTAACTCAATTGTTAACATGGCCTTGCCATTCAATGAATTTCTAACCCATTCAAAAAAAAGATATCAATTTCTAAAGTTCAAATTTGTCACCAAATTGAACTCCAAAAAATCTTCTTTTGCAACTTTGATCCTTATAATCTAAGAATCTAATGGTCATTTTTCTCTCAAATTTTGTGCTCACATGAAAATTCAAGTTGGGTATTAGATCTTACAGTTGAATGATGAAAAAACTAAAAAAAATATGATTTCTTCTGCAACTTCCAAATGCTGCGTTTTTCATGGTTTTTTGTGAGAATACAGTCAAGGAATTTTAGGGGTTAAATAATGTGAACAACCAATGAGAATTCCTTCTTTTCCATTTGATTAGTGTCACTCCAAAAACAAAGTTTAAAAATCAATGAGATTTTGGTCCACTGTGAGCTTTGGAATTTTGGAAATTTTAAAATTTTAAAGGTTATTATTATTATTTTAATAAAAGAAAAAAGAAAACACTATTGAACAACATTGACATGCATTGCCAGCTCTAGTATGCACCAAGGTCTCAGGTTGCCTAACTTTCTTCCCTCTCTCACCATCAATTCCCTTTACAATTTCTTTGGAACGTACAATTTACTAAAACATGTTGATTTGATAAATTTAGCCTCGCTTTTTCATCACCTTTCCAAAGCACCAATTCATTTCAATTTTGATTGGGAAAATCTTCTTTTCTCTTCATTATTCTCTCAAAACAAGCCCGTGGGGCTTGCTTTGACCTTAAACCTCTAAAGGACAAAGAGGATATATTGGGTCCATTCTTTAGTCAAATTTAGTTTTCAATTTGAAAATTATCCTTTTTTAAATTCAAGTTCAACTAATAAAGTAAAGATAACCAAGTTTAATTTTTTTCCACTTTATGGTTCATCAAAAGTTCAAATATTGAATTTTTTATAACAATTTCCAATTTAATGAGTCAAGAGCCAATTTGTTCTTCAACATAGTTTTCCTATCAATTTTTCAAATTAAAAACTTCATGTAAATTTGGAATACACCAAAGCGTTTTTAATTTTGATTTATACCCAACATAAATTTTTTATTAAATTTGGATACTTATTTTAATTGATTTGAGTTTTTGAAGACATAAAGCTTAAGAAGATCATAACAACATTCAATTTTTAAGTGAAAATTATGAAAAATTCAAGATGTATAGTAAATATACAGGTTTATTTATGAAAATATTAAAAATATATAATTTTTTCAAATTCAAAATGAGAAATTTAGTTGTAGATCGAAGTTTGGCTACATTGAGAAGGGGATGGTTGTTTAGGAGTTAACCCCTAAACGTCCTCACCTATGTCCAATTTGGGCAGTTTTGCAAAGATGCATTATAAAATGCAACTAGCATGAATATTTGAAACTTGATGTATGAATAAAAGTTATAGATTTTGAAATTTAGATTCAATCTATACGGTTAGATCTTTGATTGCTATCACTAATATTTTTCTATAAATTTTGAAACATTAAATAAAAAATTATTTTGAAATTCAATTACAAATAAGATATTGAGAGTATGGGGATGAAATTTGTTGTGGTGGCTTATAATATAGTACTCTAGGTGTAGTGATTTTTGGAGATTTTTTGGATGCTTGATTTTATGAGTTTATTTTTTCAAGAACACTTTTAGACTAAAATCTTCAAAATTTTGGGTGAAACACTGCAACACAAAATGAGGCATAATTTTTTCAAAAATTGTTTCCTTTTCGATCGGATCACACATACATGAAGCTAACTTCCCATTAAAAAAATCAGTAAAAAAATCACACCACAAAAAGTGCATGACGGATGACAAACTGCGGATGAAATCTGTACATCAAGCAAAATATGCACGGTTGGGCGGTTAGGGGTTAAAGGTTTATCTCTTGCGACCTTCCCTCTATGTCAATATAGACACCAACCATTAATGTTCATCTTGTGGAAGTGGTCAATATCAACTTCTTTATGTGTAGCAACAAAATATCACTACCTGTAACAAGAATTGAGGAATTCTCGCAAATCACATATCATGAACAGTGAAGGTGAGGAATTTCAGCCTCTTTAGCAAAATTACTATAGATGTAAAGACCTGATACCGAATTTTGACAAAATATTCTGAATTCCTTGATACATTTGTAGCAAATTACTACATATAGTATAAAATCGGTTAATTTCACCATGTTGAGAGAAACCATTCAGCCAAAAAGTAGTGACTAATTCCTTAAAAAATGAGTAAAAATTAACATCAAATTGTTTTTGGTAGCTAATTGGCTAAAATTCGCACAAAACCTTTTCATTGATCATGGAAGGAGATCACTTACAATAGATGATTTTTATATTTCACTTTTCTAAAATAGCATCCAGTTGCAATCATCAGTTTGTTGCCGGCAGTAGTAAAACATTTACATCCATGAATACAAGTGAAACATGTAAATAATAGATGAAACATTTACACTCGTCTAAAAAGATTTACATTCATTCAAATGCGTCTTTACATTCATCCAAATGTTGTTAGCACCCCAATCCAACAATAGATTTCATGAAAAAAAAAATTGTGTAAACCACAAGGATCCAATCTAAATTTGCAAAAAAATAATAAATTGTTTGACTCTTAGCCCCGTGGATTTAGTTTTTTTTGGTTTTCAAACCACTTTGACTATGAATTGCTAATAACAAAAATATGTTTTCATGATTTTTTTCAGCATCATCTATGACAAGAATAGTGCGTACCTACATTTTTAGTATGTAAATTACTTCTATATTTTGATAAAAAATACTCCTTTCTTTTTGAATTAGGAAATGTCCTTTGAGGGTTAACCCCTAAGGTCAAAGTGTCCCAAAAAAAAAATGATGGATGGAAATATGTTTTTAATTAATTTTCATTTTATTTTTTCATCCATTCAATTTTGTCTTTGTTAACTTAGTGTACATTTTATGTCATAGATTTACAAAAGCCTTTTGCACAAATTGTGAAGTGAAAGTCTTTCATCGAGTAGTTGCATTATACAATGTACCATTTTAGCGGCCAAAAGAACATGCATGCAATGTATGTTTGTTTGCAATGTCTAAATCAATGGTATTGGAGGATCATTTAATTCTTGCCCAAATTCTTAATCAATTCCTAGAGTGCTTGTTTCTTTGTTGTGATTAGTCATGCACCCATCCCAACCTAAATATACAATTCATATTCTTTCAAAGATCCTCGGGTTGTCCACTGAAGACCTAAATTGTCGTTTAACCCTTGAATGCCCACAATCCTCTTTATTAAAGACGCATTATTAAATGCAATTAAGAGGGACATTTTGAACTCGATGTATGACATTTTGTACACTATGAATTTTTTATTCTATCCATTTCGTTAGACCTATGATTGCTATCACCAATAATTTTGTAAAAAAATTTGAAACTCAAAACTCAAAAATTTCTTTTGTAATTTGATTACAAATAAGTTATTGACAGTCTTTGGATGAAATTTGTTGTGATTGGTTGAAATGTAATACTCTATGTTTAGTGATTTTTGGAGATTTTTTGGTTGCTTATTTTATGGATTGATTTTCTTAACAACACTTTTACATTGAAATCTTTGAAATTTTGGGTGAATCGCTACAACATAAAATGAGGCATAAAAAAATCACAAATCATCCCATTTCTAATCGGATCACAAATCCATGAAGCTTACTTCCTATAAAAGTTATTGTAAGAAATTCACATTGCAAAAATGTATGACAGGTGAGAAAACATTGATGAAATTTGTACATCGTCCAAAAAGTGAACGCTTGAGCAACTAAGGGTTAAGGGTCAAAGAAAACGGTGGTTAAAGAAAATGGTAGTTAAGCCCTAAACGCCCTCACCTTCCCTAAATTTGGCAATTTTGCAAAGATGCCTTATAAAATACAACTAAGAGGGATATTTGGGACTTGATGTATGAATAAAAGTTGTACATTATGAATTTTAGATTCTAATCATACAGTTAGATTTGCGATTGCTATCACCAATATTTGTGTATTAAATTTGAAACACAGAATTCAAAACTCTTCTGAAATTTTAATCACAAATAAAATATTGACAATCTAAGAATGCAATCTTAATACTCTAATTGTAGTAATCTTTGGAGGTTATTTTGTTGCTTGATTTTATGAGTTGAATTTTTCAAGAGCACTTTTACACTGAAATCTTCAAAAAAATAAATTGTGGAACAATGTGGCATGAAATGAGGCATAAAATTTTCACAAATCATCCCCTTTCTAATTAGATCAAAGTTAACTTCCGATAAAAAATTAAGTAAAAATTCCACACCGCAAAAAATGCATGATAGATGAAAAAACGGAGTTCAAATCTGTTCATTGTCCAAAATCTGGACGGTCGGACATTTAGGGGTTAACAAAAACGGTGGTATTGCACCAAAGTGCAACAAGACATAAGGTAACTATATTTAAAAGAGACAATTTTCTTAAAGCATCCATAGCTCAATCTTCCAAGATAAGTATATTTTGACACCCTACTGTTGATGAGAATGTACAAAATTTGAACATCAAAGTTTAGGGTCACTTCAAGGTCAACCTACAGTCAACACTTTGGAAATTCATAACTTATTGATACGATATCCAAATAATGCATGCTAAATTGCGTTGAAATTCTCTTGAACTTGCTATTAAGACCCACTAAAAATATTTTATGTTTTATATGTCTAAATATGCTCAGTTGGTAAGGTGAACGCTTTTAGGTATAGTTACCTTAGAGCATTGCAGTTGAGGTAGAACACTGGAACCATGGCCATTGAAGTATTGAGCATGTTGGTTGCAGATACCGAGGAAGAGCAGATAATGATGTAAGCAGTTCAGTTAGTAGATGGGGGGTGGAGGACTAGACCGTAGACTTGGGGGCCCCTTGGATAAGAGGGCCAGTTGGCATTTTGTATCTGGCCATGACGTTTTCTATTGTAGCTGGTGGACTGAGCATAGTTCGTCAAATTGGGTTGCTGCCATTTTCCAGGGTTCAGCCGTATCATACGTGAACCCTTAAGCGTACAAGGAGCCCCGTGGAACCATGTTTAGTCATTTTTCAGTCAAATGCTTAGTTTTTACCTAACTTTAAATGAAATTGTTCCCAACTAAGAAAGTGTGTGGGGACTATCTCCTATTTCTTAGTCTAATTTATCATTCTTCAAAATTGTTAAAATTGCGGTTTTCTTAGCACTGTAAAGCTCAAAACCCTAAAATTCTTATATAGAATGTAGAAAAAAGTTTTTCTATTGAATTTCTTTTTCATGTAAACCCAATAAGCATGTTCCCTATACATCACTATTATTCAAAAATTTCCTTTAAAAAAATACTATTTAAAGCATTTGTGTAATTAGTATGATTTTTATAAGAAAAGACCTTTTAAAAAGCTTATAATAATTATTTCTATATAAATAATTATGAATAAATGTGGATAAATTGGTGTAACAATAAAATGTATGATAAAAATACCAAAAATGTATAATTTTTTAAAAATGTGAAGAATTTATGAGGTTTGACCGGATAAGTATTGTGTGGACATTTAAGGGTTAATACTATGTTGACATCATCTGAAATTTGATTTTCTGTTTTTGGGGAATAAATGGACTTCAAAAGCATTAGAGAAAAAGGAAGTGAGTTGGAAGTTTTAATTGGCCGATTGGGTCTTACAAGCTATTCACTATTACACCAAAGGAAAGTGCACACTAAGGGTGTAAGAAATTATAATGAAAATAGAGTTCATAATTTTGGAATTAGTTCTCTATGTGGTTGGGTTTTAGCTACATGGATGCTTGCAGAAACTATTTTTTATTAACACCATTATTTTCTACTTGCTTGCAATGTTTATTCTGTCATCATCAGAAAAGTTTGGCCAAACTATTTTGGTGTCGTTTTGACACTAAAGGCCGCATACAAGTCATTTTATTGAGATTAGGTTGGTATGGAGGTTGGCACCAAATTATCTTAATTGCATTTCAATGCACCATCGTTGCACCATGTTCACATGCCTTGAAGTTCCTGATGATCATCATACTTCTTGGTCAATTTCGACACAAATTAACTGTTTCAAAAGTAACACATGTCATCTTGTGATTGGTTTAGGGTGACATGGATTCTCAAAATTTGGTGTGGAAATTCAATTTCAACACAATATAATCTAACCCTCATTTATGGTGGCGCTCTTGTTCACATTGTTTATTTTCTATTTTTACACTATTCATGTTGATGATATCTTCCTATTCAACTTACAACCCCTTTTTTGTCCTCATATTATTTTTGATATTAGAGATAACCAGAAAGCTTGAGGAGTGCACTCTACATTATGTTTGAGAATCACATGCGTTCATGACCCCTTCTAAAAACCCCCATGTATATGAGGATTTATGTGTTTAAAAACCTTTGTATACAGATTTATTCTGTTCTAAATATATGTTTAATGCAAGTATACGTCAATATTTTCAGCTCTAAATAAACTTATTATAAGTATACATTGTACAACAATGTTCAAATTTATACCCCTCTTGTGCATTCACGTATACTGTCATACAAGTTTAGTACAGTGTACCCCTTGGGCCAAACAGTCAGCCCGAAGAGGAAAGTTTTGGCAAACTCGTGTTGAAATCCTCTTGAGTTCATATTGAAATATAAATAGATCAAAAACTAGTTTACAATGAGTTGGGAGACAATCTAAAACGATGCATTGTCATTATTCTCCATACCTCGCTATGACTCCTACACCTTCTCTACCAAAACTTCAAACCCATAGCCCACAAGGGAATAATTTATGACATGCCACTATTCAACCCAAGTATAATTCAATAGAGAAATTAGTAGAACAAAAGGGAGGTTAGATGCACTTTATTAGTTTGGTTTAGTTATGTAAATTACATGCATGTGGCATCTTTTGAGTGAAATGGCGAGATAGATAATTGTAAAACTCTTTTGAAGAGCATGTCTTGAAGGTGTCTAAGAGATTCATAAGATGCCAATCTAGTAAAAGTGAATTAGCCTACTTCTACAGTCATGTGGTAAGAGCCTCGGTTTATTCTAGTGCAAAGCAGAATTTTACATCACATTGAAATTGAAGGATATCATGATTTCTTTTTACCCGTAAAAGATCTAGGATTTATGATTTTTAAATAACAAATTCAGTTAATCATATTGTGAAAAATGTGATTCAGATAGTACCAAATTTTAGATCACTAAAATTACTGTACGTGGAAGGCAGGGTTGGCAGAAAAGAATTCCCCCAAAAAATGCTAAAAAAATAAATTTATTAAGTATTTTGTCAAAATCAACAAAAATAAAGTAAAAAAAAAGTGAAAATAAAATTAAATAAAAAATAACACTCTACAAAAATCCTAGACAAAAAATGAAATAAAACGTTAAGCTGGCGGAATTTTTTAATTTTATCTATTAATAGCCATTTTTTTAATAATTACTTTTGAAAGTGCAGACCTTCACTGTTTCAACTTTTATTAATTATTCGACATGAAAGTGCTAACCTTGCCTTCCATGTATGGTAGTGTAGAACGTTGCATGTATTGATCAACAAATAAATAAATTTTATCAAAATAAATCTCATGCAAAATCTACTCAAAACTGCTAAAACAATAGTAGGTCCAATTTGGACTTCTTGGTCCTTTAGGAGTTAAACAAGATGACCTTCATACTTACCAAAAATATCTCAAGAAAACTATGTGCACCTAGTGTACAATCTATACTTATTATAAATGAATGGAATTAGATGAATTAGATACTTTCAAGACGTCTAATGTACAGTGGGGTCCAACATGGAATGGCGTTTTTGGTTTCGCAGTGAGAATTTGTTTAGTACTGCCAACTTTGAAAGCCTCCCGAGAGCTCAAAAATTGGTATCTTACCACGAAATTTTTACCAGAGACTCATCTTTAAGTTAATTATATGTATGCCAAATTTCAAGGCCAAAAGATTCACCCAAAAAAAGTCATTCAGAATTTACCAACATTGGTAGCTGTGGAAATTTTTTCACTGTTGTCAACTTTGATAGCCTCCCGAGAATGGAAATTTTTTTTCCTTACTTTGGTATTGTTTTGGTAGAAACAAATTTGTGTTAGTAATATATGGTAAAAATCTCAAGTCTAAAAGATCAGTAAAAAAAAAGATATTCCCAATCTACCAACATGTGTAGTTGTGGGAAACAATGGGGGAAACCATTTCATTGCTACCAACTTTGACTACTATGTTGGTAGATTATGAATAACTTTTTTTTGGAGAATCTTTTGGCCTTGAAATTTGGCATAAATATAATTCACTTAAAGATATTTCTTTGGTAAAACTTTCGCGGTAAAATACCAATTTTTGAGCTCTCGGGAGGCTTTCAAAGTTGGCACTATTCAAAGTTGGTAGGAATGAAATGGTTTCCCCATTGTATCCCACAACTACACATGTTGGTAGATTGGGAATATCTTTTTTTTTCCTAATCTTTTAGACTTGAGATTTTTACCATATATTACTAACACAAATTTGTTTCTACCAAAAAAATACCAAAGTAAGGAAAAAAAATTTCCATTCTCGGGAGGCTGTCAAAGTTGGCAGCAGTGAAAAAATTTCCACAGCTACCAATGTTGGTAGATTCTGAATAACTTTTTTTGGGTGAATCTTTTGGCCTTGAAATTTGGCATACATATAATTAACTTAAATATGAGTCTCTGGTAAAAATTTCGTGGTAAGATACCAATTTTTGAGCTCTCGAGAGGCTTTCAAAGTTGGCAGTACTAAAAAATTTCTCACTGCGAAACCAAAAACGCCATTCCATGTTGGACCCCACTGTACAATCTACACTTATTATAAATGAATGAAGTTAGATGAATTAGGAACTTTCAAGACATCCAGTGTACAATCTACACTTATTATTGAAATGCACGGAATTAGCTTGTACCTCATAAAGTAGTATCTTTTTCATTAGATTTTATTTTTAAACTTTGTGAATGGTATGTCTATATCAGTATATTGCAAAGTTGAATTCAAGTTATTTAAAATATTGTCTAATTTCATGGAGTTCCAACTAAAAAGAATGGCATTACATGAGTTGTATTTTGTAAATTTTTAAATTTATTGTTCACTTGTAAAACTCAAAATTTTGAAAATTCCAAAATTGAACATTTTATTGCAATTTGAAATTGTGGGGGTAACCACATTCCACATATAGAATGTCTCATAAATTTGATTTTCACTATAATATACAATTATGGTGAGAATTTCAATTTATTTTTATTGTGTTTCATGTTTGACATGATTTTCTCTTCAAAAATACCGCATAGTACATGTGTTGTAGTTGTAAGTTTTTATTGTATTTTCAAGTATTTACAATATTTTTGCGTTTTGTTCATAGGTATTTTGATAGTTGCACAACTCCAACTTGAAATTTTCTTTTTCTAGAAGATGTATATTATACCGCTCATAATCTGAACTTCACAATTCAAAATCCAATTCTTCACAGATTTTCCATTATTCGCGTTTCCGACACAGCAGAGACCACAATGTGGTTGCTTGGGCACTAAAGGGTTACGAGATAACAACGAAGTGAGAGTTCTACATATCCCACATTCATTGTTCACACTAGTGCCCTGAATTTTCTATAAAGCACAAAGCTTTACAACACTTATGCAAATAGGTCAAGTAAGTAAAGATATCCATATATTGGTAAAGTTCTCCATACACTCGTACTAACTTCCAAGGCCCGTTTGGATGAATGACGAAAATACAACATTACGTTTTTCCAGAAAAACGAATTTAACAAAATTATAAATATGGGTGACGAACATGACTTTTTCAAAAACACCAATTATTCGTCATAAGAGTGACGAAGCTGCTTGGAAGGTACGGTATGTTGCTTTTTGAGAATGAAACTACTTACAATTCCATGACTAATGACACCATTCTCACTTGAAATAAAACCTCAAAATTCACACTTGGGGTATCATTCTGATGCTCCCTGTCTATGATCAAATTATGTACATATGAGACGCATTCGTCATTCCATTCAAGAACTAGTATTTATCTTAAGGTTGCAGCATCTAAAATTGCCAGCGACCCAATGTGGCCAGCTACTTATGAATAAAAAATGAACTACTTTTGAATTAGAAATGAACTCTTATAAGTCTGAAAGCTACCAGCAGCTTCCCACTTGTTGCTTCACAATTGGTCGAGTTCAATGTTGCTTCACGGTTGGTCCTTTGTATCTTTTGAATAAGTCTATGGCTTAGAAAAGGTGTCTATGGCACCCTTGCTTCAAAAATTCTTATAAAATTGCTCATGCTTCCAAAAATTATGATTCCAAGGCCCAGCACCTCTTCTCAGATTTGCTAAGATATTCATGATTTCATTCCATGTTGCCTGCACTCCCAAGGTGCCACATCTCTTATATTGTCATGTTTAGGTGTCTCTACCTTATGTGCTTTTAAACAGCTGAATCTAAACACTCCCTGCCCCAGCACATCATCAAGTCATCAACGGATCCCAACAATTTGCTACAGTAAATAGCGTGCCCCAAATCACCAGTAATCACCACAAGAGCAGACGCCATCTTTAAAGTGGTGAAACCGATTAGAATCCCTGGCCACAATCACCTTCGAGATGAGCTTGGTTGCTGCATGATAATCTGAGCAGACACGAAGGCTCTTGTGTAAGTTACACGAATTGGTTTTCCACGGGCTGGACGCATCAATCCATAAGCAATAGCCAACTTCTCGCTATGAGAGCAAAGAGCTAGTTCTTTGTCCTCCTTGTCAATATTCTGCAACACTAGCCGAGTATCAGGAATGTAACCATCAGCCTTGATTCTTTCGATCAATCTGTTCAGCTCAACGTATATCTCCTTCGATTCTGGGTGAGATGTATCTCCTACCACAAAGTGATGGATCCTGTTATCCAGTGATCTCAGAACCACTTTATGACATTTAGAACATTATGCGACCTCCCACATAAATGGTATTTACTTTTGCTACCTAGTGCATATAATACTCACAATACCTCTATAATATCCGGCAATACCCTTGATATATTAAGGTGATACCATGATGATATTCACGGATATCACCTCATGAAGTTGCTACATATTTATATCATGATGAGCACTCTCGCTACATTTCAAAAAAATAATTCATTTTCTTTCTTTGTATGTTTAGCAGCCCCATTTTTGGGGTAGAAATCTAGCTAATTTTAGCCAGTTTTGAGATCACAGCTGTTATCAACTTCAATCCAGCTACTCCCTGGCTCCTTGCGTATACCTCTCTCCTGCATCATAGTGCGCACCACTGTCACCTCCTCCCACTTGCCAACTGCAGCATAGATGTTGGACAGGAGCACGTATGGAGAGGCACCCTTTGGTTCCAACTTCAGGACCTCTTTAGCAGCGATTTCGGCCATTTCCACATTATCATAAGTTCTGCAAGCACCAAGCAAGGCTCCCCAGGTTGCTCCATCTGGTTCAACTGGCATGTTGCCAATGAATTGCATTGCTTCCTCCAACCAGTGATCTCAAAACTGGCTAATATTAGCTGGATTTCTACCCAAAAAATGAGGCTGCTAAACATACAAAGAAAGAAAATGAAGAAAAAATTGAAATGTAGCGAGGATGCTCATCATGTTATAAATATGTAGCAAGGGTATCACCATGGTATCACCTTAATATATCAAGGGTATTGCCGGATATTACAGAGATATCGTGAGTAGTACATTCACAAGGTAGCAAAAGTATCTACCATTTATGTGGGAGGTAGCACCCTGTGCTAAATGTCATAAAGTGGTTCTGAGAGCACTGCCTCCAACTGTCCTGCCCGCCCGAGTAGATCCACCATGCAGTTACACACAACAGTATTGGGCTTGATGCCATGGCCATAAAGAGTCGACAGCCGTCATCCACAAGGCCTGCATCACTACAGGCCGACAAAACTGCCACCAGTGATAGCCCGTCAGGATTCACACCGTCTCGATTCATATTTCTAAGCATTTCCAGAGCCTCGTGCCCACATCCATGTTGTGCAAGTCCACCAATCATCGCATTCCATGTGATTACATTCCGTTTCTCCATCTTGTCAAAAACTAGTCGGGCATCATCAATACTGCCACTCTTCGCATACATAAGTTATATACTAGTAAATCTCGTGTTGCAATGCAACACAAAACTAAATAAACATGATCAAGAAACATGGACTCCATTGCAAAGAATGTTGATTGAAAGAAATTGAAAAACTTGATTATAGATGAAAATAGTTTACAAAATAGGCAAATGAATGAAAATGGATGAAAATGATATATGATGAGATATTGGATGATAATTGATGGATGTAAAACTTGGATGAAAACGTGACGGATTTTGTGACATTGGGGTGTGACACTCTGCATTTAATATGATAGATGAATGAGCGCATTGCCCACGCGCGAATCGGACATCCAGGGCATGGCCATGAACCTCCTTCACCCATTCCAGAGCCCCTGCGCTTGCACATGCATTCAGTATGCTTATGTATGTAATTGCATCTGGTTTGAGCCCTTCCCGTTTCATTTGGACAAGGAGTCCATATGCTTCCTCACCACGACCACTGTTTGCATAGGCTCCAATCATCCCATTCCATGTGACTACATCGCGTTCCTTCATTCTGTCAAAAACTAGTCGGGCATCATCAATACTGCCACTTTCCACATACGCGCTCATCATCCAGTTCGAGGAGACGACATCAGCATTGGTCAAATTATCAAAAATCTGCCTTGCCTCCTTGATGCACCCGCACTTTGCGTACATCTGGATGAGGGCAATCCCGACACGCACACTGGATTCTAGGCCCCCATGTCTGATGTATCCATGAATTTCTTGGCCCCATTTCAAAGCTGATGGATTCGCACATGCCTTCAGGATCCTATAATAAGTATTCTCATCCGCCTCCACATTTTCTTCACGCATTTGACGGAATACTTCCATTGCAGCTTTAGCATGATTGCACTCAGCATAACCTCCAATCATGACGTTCCAACTAATAACATCCTTCTTCACAAGTCCATCAAACACTCGGCGTGCATCCAACAATTGAGAATGTACACACTCAATAGACTGGTCCCTACGTATGTATTTTGGTCCATTCCACTCTCGATGGTGCACTCATGTACCTGCTTGGTCTTTCTGCTTCAAGCACCGCTTCAGAACATTAATATACGTGTATGAGTCTAGAGTGGTGCCTTCTTGTAGACAATTCTTCAGATTAGCGATTGCTTCACTCGTGGTACTAGCACTTTGCACATACATCCTGCCACCGCCACCTTGTACAATTTGCCTCCACTCTCTTCCACTACGCATGGGCAGAGTGTTTCCTTCTCCACTGTTGCCCATGCGTAGCCTGTCTCATCCATGGATTCTTCATTACGAGAAAAACACTAGTGCTTCCGGGTGAAAGGCCATTAATGCCCTAAGCTCACATATTCGAGTATGCACGAAAGTTGCATATATCCATTTGCACTATTACATCAATAGCAATTCACTGAAAACCATCCCACTTTAAGAGCATCAAACGATGCAGAAACATGTTGCACAAACCAAAATTTTCAAACCCACTCAAATCCCAAATTTTGGCTGCAATTTCTAAGGAAGTGAGACGGCTCCATTCCTGGAGTTACGTGCTCGTGCCAATACCTGTTTCCTCGTGCAGTGTCTTGGGCATCTCTGGTGTCATAACCGACATGAAGTTGCAATCTGCCTTGATTCACCGGCGAGAGCCTTGCCAGGTGACCTGGGACTGTTCTGTAGGCACCACAACCCACGATCAGATCTGGAAAACCCCACTGAGACCTAATCTGGCCCCAACAATCAACGATCGAGGAATATGTATGTTTCTAAACCCTAAACCCTAAACCCTTTCCATGACGACGGGCATCTGATACATACCTGAAGCATGGGCACTCGGGGGTGATCTCTTCCAAACCGATGAATGTGACCAACACCATTGTTCTGCCATTCAAGGTAGGTTCTAAAGGATTTGTGTTTTAAAAAATGTCAAATTCAATCGATCATCTTGTGAAAAATAATATCCAGATGGGACCAAATTAGATGTCACTGGATCAGTGATGGAGAATGCGTTCATTGGTAAAAAGAACGAGTAAATTCAAACAAAAGAAAGGTCACATAAGACCTCCTCCAAAACGACTAAAAAAATGTGAGGCTCAATTTGGGCTTCTCGGTGTTTAGGGGCAATACCTCTGACAGAAGGATTTTCTCTACTAGTGACTCTAAAACCTGGGATCGTCCCAGGGAGCAATCTTAGAGCATCCTCATCGCGAGGGTCCCGTGTTAGAAATTGGGCCTTCAAATCACTATTTAGTTGACTATATCCTCACATTCTACTTGTAATTGGTCCATTGACTATTTGATGCACACTTTTGATATGTGAGGGGCGTGCAAGGGTGGGGGTAGTGTGCGTGCAAGGGCCTTTCAAATATAGATGAATAATTTGAGAGAGTTACTCCCAGCATGCATGGGTGGGAATGCTCTAACACGCTAGGATTGAGAGTCAAGAGGTATTTTCGAAGGGCCCTTGGCACTTTTCATCTACTTCTTGAGTGTGAGAGACTCTAGGAGGGCATGGATGGCCATGCTGTTAGGGGTTAAAAATGGCACTGCGTGCACAGTCTTCCAAGCACATATCCTTAAGCATCTTCGCTGCTTCTCCACGCTCCTCAATCATCTTTTCTTCCAACGACTTGATCCTTTTTTCTTCGTCAACACCTTTACCTGACTCATCCAGCCAATTCACAATGAGTCAGGTAAAGGCATGGACGAAGAAAAATGGGTCATGTAACATGTTAAATGTTACCCGAGCTGATACATGTCCGATCCTTCCAAAGTTCCCGCATCCCAATTCACCAGTCCTTCACCTTCCCATATTTCTCCATCTCATCCAGCACATTCCAAATCTATGATGACCTATTTCATTTCACCCTGAACAAGTTCTTGGATACAGTTTTCCCATCGTAAATCCCTGTGTGTGTAGCCGGCCTTGTGCAATTCCGTAAAGCCATGTAACAAGGAATTGCACAAGGCCGGCTACACACACAGGGATTTGCGGTGGGAAAACTGTATACTTTTCAATTTTTGATGTTTTCTTCCTTGGCCAACGAAAAGTCTGCGATGTCTATCTTATTCTCCCACCTTTCTTGGAAATTGGCTCTCCCTCTGTAAAAACAATGGTCACTGTCAATGTCTAGCCATACGTGAACCATCAATCACCACAGCAGAGCCTGATAGGAGAAAGCCTCCTCTATCAAGTCCTTGTATTAGCTGAATGAATCCCAAGATCAAGTTATGGATGCAAAAAATCCGAGAGCTCCAGAGACGCAATCCAAGGAAGACTCCCTCTCCCTCAGAATAAAAATAGAAGTGGATGCAAGGACGGCAATCACTCACAAGCGGACTACCAAAATGACGGTCAACTACCAGAATATCAAGGCAGAAGTTCCACGATCTGGTGATAAACAAACACCAAGTAGCTGAACCTCACTATTATCAAACTCAGGCGACAACAAACTCTAACTACAACCACAAGTTGGTATCCATAGTTGTTGAGCTGTGAATGAGTCATATACAAACCTAAAGGGACAAAGACCTCACTACCCATGAGACGCCTTGGGAACCAAAATTTCACAATATACATCACAAACTACCATGTCTGTCAAAGGACCCACATCATACTTCATATGTAAACATGGATCAATTGAATGGATTAAACAAACCCTAGCTATCAAAAGAAAGAGACAAGGATTACTTGAGCTGGATCAACAACACCTCAGCCATAAACCTGGGATGAAAAACACAAGCATCCCATTCCTGAAGAAAAATCAAACAAACCTAAACAAAATCAGATGAAGATTTGAAACCTCAACCCACAAAGACATAGAGGCTTCAAACTGAAGCTCAAAAATATATACTCCCAAAAGCACAGAAGAGGATCACACACAACGGCACAAAATTCAATCAAACAGGATCACATACAACGTCACAAAATTTAAGCAAACAGCAAAGGAAACAGAAAGTAGCCAAGACACTATTGATACTGCTAAAAGACATCAAATCACACACCACCGTAAACCCTATGTATCAAGAACTGGACAAATCCCAGTATGAAGTTATCGATGAACGAAAAAAAGAAATCTGTCAAAGTCCAAGCAACACCCCAGCTCGAAACCATCTATGCTAAGCCATGAAATGATAAGAAAGAGAAGTAAAGCAACAAGCGATCTAGCAGTTTGTCGTGTGTTCCGGTTGGGCTGACCAGCTTTAATGGTCTTTCTAATCCTCTTCATCACAACCTACAACCTCCCAAAAATAAAAACTCATAACACTCTGGATTAGACGATAAAATACTTACACGCATGAGAAATGAGAGGTTTGAACAACACTACTGATACTCGTAGCCATGCATTTAACATACTCTAGCTATCAAAAGAATCAAGAAAATGTCCCAGCATCAGCAACCTAGGTGCCAAGAATCTGCACAACCTCTGAATTAGACCAAACGGGACTACGGGTAGAAACATAACCTAAAGCGACAAACAGCTCGAGTAAGTACAAGAAGACATACCCTGAAAACCCTTAAAGTCCTCAAATGACGAGCAATCTCATACCCTAAGCATCAAAATAATAAAGACAGCAGCTAAGAACAAGAAATTCTCCAAACATTAAGTGAATGAGGATCAAAGCATGAGGCCTCAGAAGCATCAGCATTCTTGAATGAACTGCAATCTCATACCCTAACCATCAACTCATGTTGCTGAGCGGCATCTATCATGACATAAAAACACATCAAAGCATGAGACGTAATCACTCTGGATTGGAAAAACAAAGTAGAAGTACAGCCCAAGTAACCGAAAGAAGCAGCAGGGATCGGACTCTCAAGCTTCCAGCTCAAACGTGCATGGGAATTTCGTCTCAAGAATTGTGGAGCCTACAGACAGAGCGCTTCGAGAGGATTCAATCCATATTGAAGGTAACTATACCTAAAACAAAAAATATTTTCAGTGGGTCTTACTAGCAAGTTCAAGAAAATTCCAACGCATTTTAGCATGCATTATTTGGACACCGTATGAATAAGTTATGAATTTCCAAAGTGTTGAGTAAGGTGGTTACCCCATTCCCAACTGAATAAGAAATACAGATAGGAGGCACTGAAATTATTTAGTGTTATTATTTTTTTGGACATAGGCAAGAAGAATTAGATTCCAACGCAAGTTGAAACATAATTTTTGGGTGAAGAATGAATTAGTTACAAATTTTCAAAGTTGAAGTATGACGCATCCCATTTACGTCATATAGGTACACCTCTTTCTGTCTAAAGAAGCTTTGTATTGCACACACTAAAGATGCTTGAACCAACAACAACGAACCCATAACCACACTTACACATACTAGAACCAACAAGAGAGAACCCATTACCAACTGTAACTCATGCTACAAGCAACACCGTTGGAGCAGTGCTTGTGGATAATGCCCCTACCTGTTGGTAAAAGGAGCCAGTTGGGAATGGGGTAACCACCTTATAGGCTGACCTTAACCCCTAAACGTCACAGCGTCCAGAAACTGGATCATGAACGGATTCAAAGTCCTGTAACTTTTTCATGCAATGTGGGATGACTTTCATCCAAGTCACCTTTGCAAGCCTATTAAGTTCTCTACCAATGAGAGTAAATCTCTTGTGATGGGGAGAGGTCCATAATATTGGAGAGGCCTCCAAATGCAAATATGTCAAATTTGTTGGGTAGATTTCATGCATGCAATGGTCCTTTCATGTACACTTATTGTACATTTGAGTCATACTAAAATCTATTTTTCAGGCTAACATCTACTTGCGTTCAAAGGATCGGTACGTTAAGGGGTTAAAGCGACCCTAAACTCTGATGTTCAGATTGTGCACATTCTCATCAACAATAGGGTGTTAAAATCTACTTATTATGGAAGATTGAGCGATGGATGCTTTAACCCCTAACGTCCCAGCGTTTAAAAACTGGATCACGAACAGATTCAAAGCCTTGCAACTTTCTCATACAATTTTGGATGACTTTCATCCAAGTCACATTTGTAAGAGTATTAAATTCTCTACCAATTACAATAGTTCTCTTGTGATGAGGAGTTGTTGATAATTTTGGAGAGGCCTCCAACTGCAAGTATGTCAAATTTATTGGGTAGATTTTATGCTTGCAATGGTCCTCTCATGTACACCTCATGTACATCTAAGCCATGCTAATATCTATTTTTGAGGCTAGAATCTACTTGTTTCCAAAGGATCGGTACGTTTAGGGGTTAAAAAAATGGTCGTTTTTAGATACAGTTACCTTACAACAATCCAACATGAGAAAGAGCGAAAGAAACGAGGGACCCTTGTAGGGATAAGTATTGATGATGGCCATAATCTCGTTTAAACCAGTAGAAACATATTTGAACCTAACTTCTAGGGCCGATTAGGCACTTGACAATGGTCTCGAAGCTTAATCCCTAAATGTCTGAATGTGCCTTTGTGACCAGTAGAATACGTTGTATTTGGAATGAATCCACACCTCTTATGGGTTTGAGGTCAAAAAAGAAGTTGAAATTTAAATCAATGCTGTTCTAACGAGCCACTGAGATCCCAATTTAGAGTTTCTTGTTGATAGAAAATCCCAAACAACGTATATACTATCACCATGGGACATTTAGGGGTTAAAATAAACCCCACCCTAGTAGTATGTGGACAAATGCTGGAATGTGCTTTCATTCATGATTTCGTGTTTCGTCGTTACAATGTTATTCGCTTCGCCCCATTCACACTGGCTCAGTTGGTTCATCTTGCGTTTCCAGGCTACAGGAATTCTGGCTTCATCAACCACTCAAGTTCACACGTTCTGCAACTTCTGCACACTCCTTGGAGTTTGTGGTGAGGTTGATTCTTAGTTCTACAAATCTACATGACCGAACGACCACTTTGTGGTCACTACCCTTTTTAACGGGCTGACCAGAATAAAAATTATATAAGCATTAGATAAAATAATAATAATTTTAAATAGGAAATTGAATTTGCTTTCCAACCCAATTTGAATCATGTCAATCTGAGTTAAACTCCACCTAAGAGAATTTTTCAAAAACAAAGACCTCAATATTGTGCTTATTAGTCTTCTTATTGCATCATTGAAAACATTGAATGTTGACGATATTGCATCTTAGACTATTGTGTGTGATTGTCGTTTTGGATACTTAAACGAAAAAATGATTATTTTTCAATGTGTCATATAGGATTTAAAAAATAAATTGAATTAGGTCATCAATAATTGAATTAATCAGAATTATATGAAACTAATAGCCGTGTAGGGTACTATGAAGCGAGCTATGAAGCCCACTTGGAAACCCACCATTGTAGTACATGATTGGATTCAACCATAGGGTGCCAAATATTTAATCAATTTTCTAAAAATAATTTTAGCACTTATAATTTTTGAAAATTTTCTTCTTTGTATGTGTAAAAATAGTGAATTTTTTTTCCTAATTTTCCAACTGTTATCAAAATAATATAATTAGTACCAAAGCCAATCATGTACTACATCAATGCAATTGAATATTTGATGAAAGCAAGTTATGGAATGGACACAAGAGGAATTAATGTGTTCATACTAAAGTCATATAGTCGGTATCAAGATGGACCAACAGCTAAAAGAAAGGTAATTTTTTTCCCATGAATATCAAATATAAAATAGTTCTATAAGTAGGAAGATTAAGGAAGTATACAAATTGAAAAAACTAAGTACTTTAACATTTTAATTTGTAAATACTAGGAAAGAATTGGAAAAAAAAAATCCGCCATTGTTTCAATTCTATGAAACTAAATTTGCACTAGAAAAACTTTCAAAAATAAAATCTCCCTTTTGAATATTATAAACAGAAGACATGCCATTTGCAAAGGTCCAAAAGATTGAAAATTTATTATATATATAATCCCTTCAACATTAGAATTTTTTTCTTTTAAAATAATGATATTTTTCCTATTCACGTGAGATCACATCTCAAGGTCTCTTAGAAACTCCAAAAAAATATAATATGACGTGGACGGTCGTTGTCGCCCTTAGATTGGATTTTATTTATTTATATATATATATATATATATATATATATATATATATATATATATATATATATAATTAATAATTTTAATAATTTTTTTGAAGTAATTTTTATAATTTATTATTTCATTATTCTTTGCATGAGAATGGAAAGGGCCTCTTGAAGATTCCAAATTTATTCTATTGACAACAAATATCAAATTAGTAGAAAAATACATCTTCTAGAATTTAAGTTCAAATTTCAAGATATGGCTTCTAAATAGTACTCATAGTTTTCAAATCCCCATTGATATGTGACATTGCTTTGGGAGTACTATACGACATTGTAATATTATATTTTAATAACTAAAAATAAACATCATAATTTTTTTTAAATGCTCGTATACACTTGCAATTGACATGACATTTAGTAACTTTCAAGAAGGTTGCCTTTTAGTTTCATTTAGCTTCATCAAACGACCTACTAGTTTCATCTAGTTTGGCCAAAATACTAAATTTGCACACATATGATTTGTAATATAAAAGGGCTAGTGAATGTTAAGTAAAATAAGATAAAATTTAAATTTTTGTGATGGACTATGGAATGTTAATTATGGGCACACTTGTCGGAGCCAATAACATGGCTTAAAAATAGACATACCAGACAATAATTATTTACAAATCAACAATTGTCAAATCAAGTAGTCAGAACACTTAGGAATGAATATTAATGTAAGGTAGCTACAACTCCTCAACTACTTGGTAGCTACTGCACCCGAGGAATTAACATTAATGGTTTACTTACGTTACATTCACTCAATGACTTCCATTAATTACTCACCTTGGTCGATTCCTCGGTCGATTCCCTTTATTAATGACACGGCCCCCATAGCTACTAATGGGATGTGGAATATTCCAAATTATTCCATTGGGGGAGGACAATAACCACAAAGGCTACTAAATGTTAAGAACATTGTTTAACAAAGGTACACATGAAAACAAGTTCGATCCAAAAGTTAACTTGTGATAAAAAAATTAGACAAGTCATTTTCACAATCACCTTTGAAAGCCTCACAATTAGGCCTTCTTTTCACTAGAGGCAAGAAACAGTGGAGAACAAAAATTCTACCAATGGAAGCTTCAAAATAAAGAAACTATAGAAGTTTCCTTTACACGGAACATTTTCAGCCCAAGAAATAGGAAAAGGTATGGAATTGGATGCATACTATCCCTCAGGCCCTCTTTACACTAGAGGCGAGGGGCCGTGAGAAAAGAAATTTCAGCCAATAGGATGTGTAGAAATAGAGAAGACCTAGGAAAGTCACCTTACACCCGAAATTTTCAGCCCAAGGGAAAAAACGAGGAGAAAATGACATGGACAGCACTTTTATCCTTCGTGGCAGCAAAAAGGCGCAATTTTCAACACCCCCGAATTTTTCGTCAGGTCCACCTCCAAAGGTGGGTCTGACACAAAATCCAGGGTGCCGTTCGGCCAACATTCTCACAGCCAATCATTTTCATTCTATTAATAATTTTTCTGAACGGCCACTTTTACTAAGGGCCAATTTTTGACCCGTTTTCTACCTAACCGCTATTCCTATTCATTGCCGATTATCGTCCTTTTACATTACAAGTCATAAGTGCATTCAAATAGAAGCATATGATAGTGAAAACATCCTCAAAACGTGAAAGAAAACAATCGGAAGGGCCTCATTTGAAGCCTTAAAGAATGAGGACAACAACATAGTTAGTGGCCGGTAAACTCATAATGTTTGTCAAGGCACGTGTGTGTTGGGCGTAAGCCCCCCCTAAGGGACAAGGGACAAAACGAGGAGAAAATGACATGGACAACACTTTTGTCCTTGGTGGCAGGCAAAAGGTGAATTTTTCAACACCCCCGAATTTTTCGTCACACCCACCTCCAGAGGTGGGTCTGACGCAAAATCCGGGGGGCTATTTGGCAAAAATTCTCATAGCCAATCATTTTCATTTTTAATTTTTTTTTCACAACGGCCACTTTTACTAATGGCCAGTTCTTCACCCGTTTTTTACCTAACAACTATTCCTATTCATTCCCGATTTTCGTCGTTTTACATTACAAGTCATTAGTGCATTTATATAGAAGCATATGATAGTGAAAACATCCTCAAAACGTGAAAAAAGAAAACCGGAAAGGCCTCATTTAAAGCCTTGAAGAATAAGGACAACATAGTTAGTGGCCGGAAACCCATAATGTTTGTCAAGGCACTTGTGTGTTGGGCGTAAGACCCACCCCCCCAACGGACAAGGGACAAAACGAGGAGAAAATGACATGGACAACACTTTTGTCCTAGGTGGCAGGCAAAAGTTGCAATTTTTAACACCCCCGAATTTTACGTCAGGCCCACCTCCAGAGGTGGATCTGACGCAAAATCCGGGGGGCCGTTTGGCCAAAATTTTCACAGCCAATCATTTTCATTTTTTAAATAATTTTTCACAACGGCCACTTTTACTAATGGCCAGTTCTTGACCCGTTTTTTACCTAGCAGCTATTTCTATTCATTCCCGATTTTTGTCCTTTTACATTACCAGTCATTAGTGCATTCATATAGAAGCATATGATAGTGAAAACATCCTCAAACCGTGAAAAAAAACAACCGGAAGGGCCTCATTTGAAGCCTTGAAGAATGAGGACAACATAGTTAGTGGCCGGTAAACCCATAATGTTTGTCAAAGCACGTGTCTGCTAGGCGTAAGCCCCCCCCCCCAAGGGACAAGAGACAAAACGAGGAGAAAATGATATGGAGCGCACTTTTGTCCTTGGTGGCAGCAGAAAGGCGCATTTTTCAACACCCCCGAACTTTTCAATCTGCCCACCTCCAGAGGTGGGCCTGATGCCAAATTTGGGGGGCTGTTTGGCCAAAATTCTTACAGCCAATCATTATCATTTTTATAAGAATTTTTCTGAACGGCGACTTTTACTAACGACCAGTTTTTGACCCGTTTTCTACCCAACATGTATTCCTATTCATTCCCGATTTTCGTCCTTTTACATTACAAGTCATTAGTGCATCCATATAGAAGCATATGATAGTGAGAACATCCTCAAAACGTGAAAAAAAACAACCGGAAGGGCAACATTTGAAGCCTTAAAGAATGAGGACAGCATAGTCAGTGGCCGCTTAACCCATAATGTTTGTCAAGGCACGTGTTTGCTAGACTTACGCTCCCCCTTCCAATGGACAAGGGACAAAACGAGGAGAAAATGACGTGGACAGCACTTTTGTCCTTGGTGGCAGCGAAAAGGCAAATTTTATAACATCCCCAATTTTTCATCAGACCCACCTCCAGAGGTGGGCCTGACGCAAAATCCGGGGGGCCGTTTGGCCAAAATTCTCACAACCAATCATTTTCATTTTTTTAATAATTTTTCACAACGGCCACTTTTACTAAAGGCCAGTTCTTGACCCGTTTTTTACCTAACACGTATTCCTATTCATTCCCGATTTTCGTCCTTTTACATAACAAGTCATTAGTGCATTCATATAGAAGAATATGAGAGTGAAAACATCCTCAAACCGTCAAAAATAACAACCGGCAGGGGCTCATTTGAATCCTTAAAGAATGAGGACAACATAGTTAGTGGCTGGTAAACCCATAATGTTTGTCAGAGCAGGTGCCTGCTGGGCGTAAGCCCCACTCCCCAAGGGACAAGAGACAAAACGAGGAGAAAATGATATATACAGCTATTTTGTCCTTGGTGGCAGCAAAAAGGCGCATTTTTCAAAACCCCTGAATTTTACATCAGGCCCACCTCCAGAGGTGGGCCTGACGCAAAATCCAGGGGGCCGTTTCGCCAAAATTCTCACAGCCAATCATTTTCATTTTTTTAATAATTTTTTTGAACGGCCACTTTTACTAACGGTTTGTTTTCGACCCGTTTTCTACCCAACAACTATTCCTATTCATTCCCGATTTTCGTCCTTTTACATTGCAAGTCATTAGTGCATTGATATAGAAGCATATGATAGTGAAAGCATCCTCAAAATGTGAAAAAAAACAACCGGAAGGGCCTCATTTGAAGCCTTAAAGAATGAGGACAACTTAGTAAGTGGCCGGTAAACCCATAATGTTTGTCAAGGCACTTGTGTGTTGGGCGTAAGCCCCACCCCCCCATGGGAAAAGGGACAAAACAAGGAGAAAATGACATGGACAGCACTTTTGTCCTTGGTGGCAGGCAAAAGTTGCAATTTTTAACACCCCCGAATTTTACGTCAGGCCCACCTCCAGAGGGGGATCTGACGCAAAATCCGGGGGGCCGTTTGGCCAAAATTCTCACAGCCAATCATTTTAATTTTTTTAATAATTTTTCATAACGGCCACTTTTACTAATGGCCAGTTCTTGACCTGTTTTTGATCTAACAGCTATTCCTATTCATTCCCGATTTTCGTCCTTTTACAATACAAGTCATTAGTGCATTCATATAGAAGCATATGATAGTGAAAACATCCTCAAAACGTGAAAAAAAACAACCGGAAGGGCCTCATTTGAAGCCTTAAAGAATTAGGACAACATAGTTAGTAGCCGGAAACCCATGATGTTTGTCAAGGCACGTGTGTGTTGGGCGTAAGCCCCACCCCCCCAAGGGACAAGGGACAAAACGAGGAGAAAATGACATGAACAACACTTTTGTCCTTGGTGGCAGCGAAAAGGCGCAACTTTCAACACCCCCGAATTTTTCGTTCGGCCCACCTCCAGAGGTGGGCCTGACACAAAATTTGGAGGGCCGTTTCGCCAAAATTTTCACAGCCAATCATTTTCATTTCTTTAATAATTTTTCACAACGGCCACTTTTAGTAACGGCCAGTGTTTAACTCGTTTTTTACTGAATGGCTATTCCTATTTATCCCCGATATTCGTCCTTTTACATTACAAGTCATTATTGCATTCATATAGAAGCATATGATAGTGAGAACATCCTCAAACTGTGAATAAAAACAACCGGAAGGGCCTCATTTGAAGCCTTAAAGAATCACGACATAATAGTTAGTGGCCGGAAACCCATAATGTTTGTCAAGGCACGTGTCTGCTGGGCGTAAGCTCCCCCCTTAGGGCAAGGGACAGAACGAGGAGAAAATGACATTGACAGCACTTTTGTCCTTGGTGGTAGCACAAAGACGCATTTTTCAACACCCCTGATTTATTCGTTCAGCCCACCTCCAGAGTTGGGCCTGACGCAGAATCCGAAGGGCCGTTTGGCCAAAATTGTAACAGCCAAGCATTTTCATTTTCTTAATCATTTTTCACAACGGCCACTTTTAGTACCGGCTAGTTTTTGACCCATTTTCTACCCAACAGCTATTCCTATTCATTCCCGATTTTCGTCCTTTTACATTACAAGTCATTAGTGCATTCATGTAGAAGCATATGATAGTGAAAGCATCCTCAAACCGTGAAAAAAAACACTCGGAAGGGCCTTATTTGATGCCTTAAAAAATGAGGACAACATAGTTAGTAGCCGGTAAACTCATAATGTTTGTCAAGGCACGTGTCTGCTGGGCGTAAGCCCTCCCCCTTAGAGACAAGGGACAAAACGAGGAGAAAATGACATGGACAGCACTTTTGTCCTTGGTGGCAGCAAAAAGGCGCAAGTTTTAATACCCTTGAATTTTTTTGTTCGACCCACCTCATGAGGTGGGCCTGACGCAAAATCCGGGGGGCCGTTTGGCCGAAATTGTCACAACCAATATTTTTCATTCTTTTAATAATTTTTTAGAACGGCCACTTTTAGTAACGGCGAGTTTTTGACCCGTTTTGTACGCAATAGCTATTCCTTTTCATTCCTGATTTTCGTCCTTTTACATTACAAGTCACTAGTGCATTCATAGAGAAGCATATGATAGTGAAAGATCCTCAAATCGTGAAATAAAACAACCGGAAGGGTCTCATTTGAAGTCTTAAAGAATGAAGACAACATAGTCAATGGCCGGTAAACCTATAATGTTTGTCAAAGCACGTGTCTGCTGGGCGTAAGCCCCCTCCCTTCTTAGGAACAGGGGACAGAACGAGGAGAAAATGACATTGACAGCACTTTTGTCCTTGGTGGCAGGCAAAAGTTGCAATTTTTAACACCCCCAAATTTTACGTCAGGCCCACCTCCAGAGGTGGATCTGACGCAAAATCCGGGGGGCCGTTGGGCCAAAATTCTCACAGCCAATCATTTTCATTTTTTTAATAATTTTTCACAACGGTGACTTTTAGTAACGGCCAGTGTTTAACCCGTTTTCTACCCAACAGGTATTCCTATTCATTCCCGATTTTTGTCCTTTTACATTACAAGTCATTAGTGCATTCATGTAGAAGCATATGATAGTGAAAGCATCCTCAAACCGTGAAAAAAAACACTCGGAAGGGCCTCATTTGATGCCTTAAAGAATGAGGACAACATAGTCAATGGGTGGTAAACCCATAATGTTTGTCAAGGCACGTGTCTGCTGGGCGTAAGGTCCCCCCCTTAGGGACAAGGGACAAAACGAGGAGAAAATGACATGGACAGCACTTTTGTCCTTGGTGGCAGCAAAAAGGCAAATTTTTCAACACCCCTGAATTTTTCGTCAGGCTCATCTCTAGAGGTGGGCCTGACGCAAAATCCAGGGGGGCCATTTGGCCAAAATTCTCACGGCCAATCATTTTTATGTTTTTAATAAATTTTCAGAACAACCACTTTTACTAATGGCCAGTTTTTGACCCATTTTCTACCCAACAGCTATTCCTATTCATTCCCGATTTTCGTCCTTTTACATTACAAGTCATTAGTGCATTCATATAGAACCATATGATTGTGAAAACATCCTTAAAACGTCAAAGAAAACAACCGGAAGGGCCTCATTTGAAGCCTTAAAAAATGAGGACAACATAGTTAGTGGCCGGTAAACTCATAATGTTTGTCAAGGCACGTGTCTGCTGGGCGTAAGCCCTCTCCCTTAGGGACAAGGGACAAAACGAGGAGAAAATGACATGGACAACACTTTTGTCCTTGGTGGCAGCAAAAAGGCGCAAGTTTTAATACCCTCGAATTTTTTCGTTCGGCCCACCTCATGAGGTGGGCCTGACGCAAAATCCGGGGGGCCGTTTGGCCAAAATTGTCACAGCCTATATTTTTCATTTTTTTAATAATTTTTTAGAACGGCCACTTTTAGTAACGGCCAATTTTTGACCCGTTTTGTACCCAACAGCTATTCCTTTTCATTCCCGATTTTCGTCCTTTTACATTACAAGTCATTAGTGCATTAATAGAGAAGCATATGATAGTGAAAAATCTTCAAATCGTGAAATAAAACAACCGGAAGGGTCTCATTTGAAGTCTTAAAGAATGAAGACAACATAGTCAATGGCCGGTAAACCTATAATGTTTGTCAAGGCACGTGTCTGCTGGGCGTAAGCCCCCCCCCCCCTTCTTAGGAACAAGGGACAAAACGAGGAGAAAATGACATTGACAGCACTTTTGTCCTTGATGGCAGCAAAAAGGCGTAACTTTCAACACCCCCGAATTTTTCGTTCGGCTCATCTCTAGAGGTGGGCCTGACGCAAAATCCGGGGGGCCATTGGGCCAAAATTCTCACAGCCAATCATTTTCATTTTTTTAATAATTTTTCACAACGGCCACTTTCACTAACAGCCTGTTTTTGACCCATTTTCTACCCAACAGGTATTCCTATTCATTCCCGATTTTCGTTCTTTTACATTACAAGTCATTAGTGCATTCATATAGAAGCATATGATAGTGAGAACATCCTCAAAATGTGAAAATAAACAACTGGAAGGGCCTCATTTGGAGCCTTAAAGAGTGAGGACAACATAGTTAGTGGCCGGTAAACCCATAATGTTTGTCAAGGCACGTGTCTGCTGGGTATAAGCCCCCCCTCCCTTCCCCCCCACCTCCTCCACCGTTCCCCCAGAAAAAACGTAGTGTCTAGAGTAGGTTCTCGGTCCAGGGGTAGAAATGTGAGGTAGTGAGGGTAGAAGTGAGAGGGGTATTCAAAAAATCAGCACATTATTTTGTGGCCCCTTGTTACTTTACACTGTATCCAATGGACGGCAAATTCAAAGTTTTGCTTGTCAGGAATGAGCCATGGCTCTTGGCTGGTTTTCTCCATGACTTCTCGTTTCTAGTGTAAAGACGGCCTTATATATGATTCGAGTTTAAATAGACGGTGATCGGTATCAAAAAGAAAAATGATGTGAATAGCAATTTTGTCCTTCATATGCAACAAAGTGTACAAATTTTGAGTCCGACCCCATAATTTGCATAAAAAAAGGGTGAATCTGACACAAATTATAATTAGAGAATTTTTTTCAATGTTTAAAAAATACTCATGCTACAAGATGGCTTACTTTAAAAATCATATTAAAAACGTTGTAGCCCTCTTACTTTAAAAATTTGATTAAAAAAGTCGTAGCCCGTTCTTGCTTTACACCACATCCAAAGGACTAAACCTGTAAAGACTGGCTTGAGAATGTTACAGCAGAAGGGGTGCAAGTCCAACATTCTAATCTGTAGAGGTGTCACCTACTCATGATTGTTCCACTGTCGGTGTGAATGTTTACAGTGTCGGTATGAATGTGTACAGTGTCGGTACGAATGGTACAGTGTCGGTAGGTGCAGTTGGCCTGAACCCTTAACCCTGAATACATTTTTGGGTACGTTGAAACACATGTATGTTTTTGAGTGCCAATGTACCTACGGATTCATCGTTTAGGGTTTAGAAAATAGGGCAGAGTTTGAATTGAGAATCTAAACCTTACCTTATCATCCACTTCAGTATCAGTATGATTAAATTTTGTTTCAATTTCAGATGCGAACAAGCTTCCATGGATAGCAAAGCTGTTGCATGTATGTTTTTGAGCATGGTTAATTTAACTGAGGTTAGTATATGCTAACGCACAGTGCAGCTTTGAACTCATGTTTTGGAAATGTTTGCTGCAAATCTTGTGTGGTGATGGGAAATAGGGTTGATTGAAAATTGATTTTACTGTCCATCAAAAAGTATTATGAGGTTGAAATCTCCATAGATTTTTCTTGCAATCGTTTACTGCACAAGATGTTGTGGTCGGTGGGCAACAATTCACATTCCCTAGCAAACTCTCTGCGGAATATTTACTATATAAACATTTGAGGCTGACATTCTTTAAGGCTGACATTCTTGTGAATCTATCAATTGTTTCCATCAGGCGGCACTTTTAGGTTCTTTTCTATCATGAAGACACTCGGTTGATCATGAGGTAAATAAAGATAACGCTATCACTGTGGTCAAAACTCTTAACTAGAAGGAAAAGAAACGACTCTAAACCCTAAACCCTAAAAAGAGTAGCAAAATAAGCAGTTTCAGCTGAACTGGGTACCGCTGACACATCTTCTCAATCGTTTCCTCTGTTTCTTCTTTGCTTGAAATGAGGACAGTGTGTCATATCTTTACATAAGTACATTTCAGAACCTCGATAGTTGCTCACTAACATGGACAAGCTATCAAACTTGACCACCTTCTATGCTAAATGTTAACTGAAGAATGGGATATTCTAAAGAAGATTCGATTTGCAGTTACCGTCAATGATATTTTGTCACCAATGTAAAAGTGGCCCTTTAGTGCCGTCCACATGTACAGAGCTCAATTAGCGTTGAACCACACAGCTGCACAATTCCCAATTGGCGTTGAAGAGGTACCTTACCTGAGAGCTTGTATAACACAAATGACTCACGGCTTTGACTTGTCTTGTTCTTGCTTTTTATTATATGTTTCCAGCTCTTGACTTGAGTTCCATATGTTTCACCAATCAACCAATCTGTTACGACATTGACTTAGTTGCCTTGTTCAAGAATAGCTCTGTAACTTGCTTTTTATTATCACATGTTCCTGCTCCTTATGTTGTTATGTTTCAGCAATCAACCAATCTGTAACCTTGTTTGCAAAAAGACTTTTACCCTGTCATGAATTATTAGTGGGGACCCCTGGAGGCTGGAAAGAAATGAAAGATGGTTGAGAAGTGTGCAGTTTGCGTGTTCCTGTCAATCTGGAATCAATGTGTGGTACGCCAAGAAGTTTGCAAGTGCATCTGCATCGATCTTCTCATTGATTTCCAGACAAGTCTACATGAACTGTTCATGCTATTAATTGGAATGGTAGACGAAGTCAGGTCAGATCATCTGGGCAGGCCGGCCGGCAGGCAAGCCATGGACCGAGTCAGCCATGGATCAGCCAAAGCGTTGGAAGAGGATAGTACGTCTGTCTTTGTGGTGGAAAACCTCTTCTGATTTGCAGCTCGTCACTCTCTTCAATTAGCGGTGGTGAGTCAGTCTGCTAATTCTGTTCTGTGCTTTTGTTACTCTAAAGGTTTAGAGGTTACCCATAGTTTTTTGTCGATGTAATTTTGTGATTTTTGAGCTAAGAGCGCATTGTGACATGATCCAGGCGAGCATGGAGGTTCCAAGGTTGAGAACCAGCACACTGCTAGGCTGATGTAAGTAGCACTCTTTCTGGCCTTTTTCTTAGTTATGTTCTGCAGATTTGTTGATGTTAAGAAGTTGGAAGAATCTGGGAAGCACTACATTAAGCTCAAATTATAATATACATGATCAAAACGGTGAAAATATGAGAGGAATTGTAGTAAAACCTGGCATGAAAATAAAACAATTGCACAACTGTGATACAGAAGTCTCTAAAGTGCATTTTCGGAGAATTGAATCCTAAGCCTTCAGTGCCTTTTTGTTTCCATACGGTCTGGGTTCTTGTAATTGTTTCGGTTTGAGTATCCCAAGTGTTGAGAGAATGAAATGTTTGAATCGCTGATTGAATATAGCAGGTAATACAAACCTGAAGATTCTGCAGATGTTGAAAATGTGTGTAGAATGTCTGGATATTGTCGAACATCACGGTCGGCTCTTTATTGCCAAATATTTGTTATCCCCTGTTTGGCAAATGCCAAATTTGAAATTATTCTCCAAGATTCTTTTTTATTATACAATTTAAACTATTGAAAACTAATTTTCAAAAAAAATTGACATTTCTTATAAGAACGATTTTCTGCCGACCCTGCCCTGGGGGTGTGGTATATGTATACCGGTATATAGCAAGGGCCTTGATTACACAGGTTTGAAATTTTGAAATGGCAGATTGAGGCTAGCTTTTGAATTTGCCTCCACTAGATTTGGTCTAAGTGAGTTCTTTGTCGTCGTCCAAATGGCTGCTGTGAATGGTCCAACGACTTATTACTTTGTAATGCAAGCATGAAGCTATTAATTGCAGTAATGGATATTGAATAATTTCAATGGAAGAAATGGCTCGAAACTAAACAATCGGTGATGTGTCAAAATGCTCGATAATCATAATCTGAAAGAGGTTTACTACTCTTCCAGTGATAAACCATTTCTCCATCTCGTTCCTTGTGACAATACGATTTTCATAGCATTTTCTTTTCAGAGAGAAGTATAATTTTCAGTCATGAAGCTTTGGCCTATGTAGGTTTCAATTTCTTGAGCCATTGTTGGTGATATTGTTTCTGGTCTTTGTGAATGAACAGGTGTGGGCAGCAGGTTTCTGAAGAAACGAAATAGTGCTCTAAAGCCAACCTTGACAGTGAGTGAAGCTATATCTTAGGGTGTTGTTGCCAATTTAGAAGTTGCTCTTCAACTTGCGGTTTTTAGAATCACTCTTCTCCATTTTCTTAAAGCTGCCAACCATCAACCGGTGAGTGGTCTGACTTTTGTGGTTTTAGATAATGAGAATATGAGAATTGTGGTTTAAGATATTGAGACCTTAGGTGACAGATTTGCATTTCATTCAAAATGTATCATTCAGAATGAGATGGAGGCTGGCCCACATTTCATGTCATGTTGCAAGCATTTATCCCTTTTTCTGTCTAATTGGTGCAAGCGATTATTAGAGGTTATATTTCTTTAGAAGAAGCAGCTCCTTTGTCTACCTTTATACATTGATATATACTACTGTTGATCAAATCACTTTATTTTGAAGCTTTGATTGAAGAGTAGACTGATCGGGTTGTTATCTACAGAATTCTCGTTTTGACCATTTCTGAAGCCTTTCAATGAGAGTCATCACGATGTGCCGGAGCTTCTAGCAGTACATGGGAATTAGCCTTTCCAAATTTCCATTGAATTAGTGCTGTACAATTTTGGCCGTGGCTCCATTGAATTGAAGTCGACTCCATCAACCGAAAGGTAAGTCTAGCGAGCGTTCTTCCGTTTCAATTGTTTAATCTGTTAATGCTACAATTGAATAGCTCTAACTTGCTTCTATCAGAACTGAGGCTCCATGAATTACAAGTTATGGTTATTGAGTTCTTACTATGCGCCCCAAATGAATCAATTAATCTGTCTACTGATTTAGTTACTCTCTAAAATTACAATCAGGAGGTAACTCATGAATATTGTGTTTGCCAGCTGGCCCAAAGTACTAACACCATGTGCTTCTTCATTTTGTTGTCTGCTTGGAAGGAAGGATAGTGCCAAAACATACAAACTTGGATGATTGTCACAATTATCTAGTGTGTGGCTTGAGTGCACCAATTTGTTGTGGTAGAGTCGTATTGTTTTGGAACATTCAAGTACTAGTACTCTTGCAAGGTCAATTTGATATTGTATTTGTTTGAGTTGATGCTGTAAAATGTACTGGCTAGCGTACTGTACACTGAGCTCCTCTTTTACTCGGTGGTTGGGGTTTGTTTCTTTCTTCCCTAATGACAACTGACTGTCTATTTCTTCTCTGTTTGTTTGTTTGTTTGTTTGTTTGTGACTCCATTTTGTGGCCAGCAGTTGCATTGCAAATCAGTCGACGTGTCAAGATGGGAAACCAAGAGGTACACTCTCTCAACATTATTGTTTTCTGCTAATTACGATTCTGAACTGAAAGTTTCTGCGTCTTCTAAGATTCAGAAGAAAACAATCCAGTAGTTGTGTGTAACTTGATAGTTCTTGATTATCAATTGTCCACTAAATGAGAGTCATTGCTTGCTATCCTTTTGAACTTTCTGAGATAATGTTGTCTTCGATTGATTTTTTCGCTGAAGTTGGTGTGTTTCTTAATTAATGTTTGGAGCTTCTCAAATGTTGTACGATCTTAAACTTCAAGAGATTAGTTCGTACTGACCAATGCTCTAGTACATCTATAATCTTCATGATGAATTCATATGTTCTCTCGCTTGGAACATCTGTACCGACTTATTACTTTATGAGCATGGGCAGGTATTCGTATTCACGGGCGGTCCTCCCCCAAATTGGCTGGAAAAGCATTCATGGTTTGCTCCAGTCCAAGTTGCCCCAGCTGAAAAAATGCCGGTAATCAGAATCTTTTGTCCCTACCCTTCTGTAAAATTCTGCATTCTAAATCAGCGTGTGGTGATTTATGAGTAATAAATGTAAACCTCTTGAGATGGGTAGAGAATAGGTTCATAACAGGGTGAGTGTTTTTCGCTAACACACACTGCAAAACCGAGTTTGACAATTCACCCCGTCGTATGCTTGCAGATGGTTGGACTGAAGAAGATTGAATTGAAAGTGGAAATGTGCTGCTTGAAATGCGCCGAAATAGTGTCGGAAGAACTCCGAGAAGTGCCTGGTGAGTAGTACAGTACACACTCATTCAACAAAGGATGAATCTGAGAGTCCTCCCAAAGTATCCAAAATTCTTTCGTCGATGATTGATTGATTACCTATCGTTTGATTTTATGCATATGTGATGACCAATGAGTGTCGTGAAATGAACCCGATTCATTCAGCCTCAATACCTCAAACTTTCTTCTTTCCATTAGTATACTAAATGTCCGTTGTATAGATATGGAAATGGACACTGAGAGGTTGATGTTGACGAATCTGAGAGTCCTCCCAAATCTCCAAAATTCATTTGTCGATGATTGATTGATTACCTATCATTTGATTTTACGCATATGTAATGTGTTGTGAAATGAACCTCATTCAACATGCAATACCTCAAACTTTCTACATCAAATTTTCTTCCTTCCATTGGTATACTAAATGTCCGTTGTACATGTTAAGACATGATGAATGTCATCCATTCACTCTCGGGCTCCATCCATAGCTTAGTCAGCATACCTACCAGATTAGATCTTAAATGACAGTAGGTAATTAAACGCGGGAGTGGTTAGTTGGGCATTTACTCCCTAGCCAATGTAACAGCTGTCTTCACCCCTGAATATAATCTCAGTGGAACATAGCTCCGGCTCATTCTTTGATGCTCATACTTTGTGTTAGTGCTTGTCTCTCAACAGTACAGAGATGGAAATGTACACTGAATTGATTTGTCTGTGCAGGAGTGATGGACGTGGAGATAGACTATGGGATAAAGAAAGTGACGGTGATAGGGAAACCATACGGGCCGGATGTGTTGAGGAGGGCGAGGCGAGTAGACAAGAAAGCGGATTATTGGCCTCCACCTCCACCACCTCCACCACCACCCCCTCCTCCACCACCCCCTCCGCCGCCGCCGCCTGATCCTCCTTCTTGCACTGCCTGTCAATGTGCAGTTTGTAAGCCGCCACTGCCCAAGGAGGAGCCCAAAAAGGAAGAGGAGAAGAAAGAGGAAGAGCCCAAAAAGGAAGAAGAGAAGAAAGAGGAGGAGCCGAAGAAGGAAGAGGAGAAAAAAGAAGAAGAGCCCAAGAAGGAAGAAGAGAAGAAAGAAGAAGAGCCCAAAAAGGAAGAAGAGAAGAAAGAGGAGCCAAAGAAAGAAGAGCCTCCAGCCGCTCCTGAAGTGCAAGCTGTGCAATACCCGCCTTACGATACTGTGTCACGCTTCCCCGGGTATGACTACCATCCCAGCCAATCCTACAATCCTCTCTTACCTCACCACCCTTTCCCTTACTCTCATCAGGTCTACTTTGATTGGCCTCATTTTCGCACTACTGAAGCTGGAGCTCAGGCTGCATTTTTACCCCCTTCTAAACCATCTGCGTATCAAACTGTTGAAGATCTGTGGAGCATTTTCCAACCTCCTTAACCACCACATTTTAGCCTTACATATATAGATCACATACTATAATGACATTAGACATGACTCATATGTTAGAATGAAACTTTCCATGTAGCAGCATATCATGTCAAATGCTGTCAAGCTGGCGTCATTTTTGCACTACTGAAGTTGGAGCTCGGGTTGCGTCGTTAAACCATCTGCGTATCAAGCTGTTGAAGATTTGTGGAGCATTTTCCAACCTCCTCAATCCCCATGTTTTAGCCATATACATTTACATGTATTTATCACATACTAAATTGGCTTTTAGACGTGAGTGGGGAGTCAATCTCGTATGTTAGAATGTAACTTTCCATGTAGCAGCATATCATGTAGATTGAAAATGGGGTTCCGTCTTTTATGTGGACATGAGCATGTTGAAAGGTGCCTGCAGTAATGGTTATTTTTATTTTTGTGAGTGCCAGTTCTTGGTCTTTCAGTGTCAAAATATACAGTATGTGTTCATGAAAGATAAGCTCATGCCAGTTACAAAGGACACATTCAAGCACATCAGTAAACAGCTTTACATTCACATATAATTTCAGAACTGAAAAAATGACAGAAATACTTACAAACACTCTCTGTATCACACCTCCACTAACAACAGAACTCAGAAGCTTAAATTTGATTTGTGATCAATCCACACATTCAAGCAGTCAGTTCACATTCAAATACAAGTAGTTGCAATTGAAAGAATGGTAAAGTTTAACCACACCTGCACTTATTTACACGACAACAGAAGAACTAAAGTTGATATGTGATCAATCTACACATTCAAGCAGTGCTCATTCAAATAGAAGCTGCTAAACCCTAAACCCTAAACGACCCTAAACCCTAAACCACACCTCGCACGATAACAGAAGAACTAAGAAGATTGAAGTTGATGTATGATCAATCTACACAAGCGGTATGTTCTCATTTCAAGTAGAAGCTGCAATTGAAAGCACGGTAGAGTTCAAGGAGAATTTGAACCACACCTGCACTGATTTACATAAGAAGATTGAAGGTGATGCAGGATCAAACTTGACAAGAAAGAACGGTAAAGTTCAAGGAGAGACGCTTGGCTTGGAGGCGGCAGCGATCCCCGAGGCGTCAAAGCTGGCTTCCCAATTACGGCCATCGTAAGTGTTGACTTGGACGTGGTCGAGAGTGCCGGGATCGACGCAATTGACAGTGACGGCGACGCCGTCGGGATTGGAGCGAGGGATGTAGAAGGACGTGATGCCGCACACTTTGCAGAAGTAATGCTTGGCGGTGTGCGTGCCGAACGTGTAGAGCGTGAGAAACTCCCTGGAGGACTCCTGGAGCTCGAAATCCCGGTTGGGGACGATGAAGTGCACGTTGCGACGCATGGCGCAGTCGCTGCAGTTGCAATCCCACACCACCACGCTCGCCGGCGCCCGAACTTTGTACCGCACGCGCCTGCAATGGCATCCCCCTTCATGTGCCACCAATCCGTCCGCCATCACGCTACTACTGCCAGAAACCCTAATTGATCAATGATGCACGAGTCGCCCAAACCCTAAACCCGTTGCTTCTTGTGTCGACTTCATATCATTGTCTGCAAACACTGTGGACGAATTATGCTTATTAGACTCCCGTTGCTAATTGCGAGAGTTCAAATTCCTCGTTCCCAAATATTTATTGTGGAAAAGTAATCTTCAAACCGAGTCTATCTTTGACCGAGTCTATCTTTGAGGAATCATCGCTTACATTAATATTATTCTTTCATGATGGTCACACAGACTGGTGTCTGTACTGTTTAGGGTTTAGTCAAGACTTACGAGTGCAGTTTCCGAGTCGTGAACCAAATCCACTGACTCAAGAGCTTAAACTTACTCTGCAAATGGAATCCAGACTCGCTCATATCAAACTCTGGAACATGTGCATTCTCGGATGGCAAATGCTTCGGATCATCTGCTTGAACACAGTCCTCCTCGATCATCAACCAAAGCAGGGCCACGGAATTGCTGCAACACCTGCTGCACTTGAACATTACTCTTGAGCTCTTCCAGAGCCAGCGTTTTCACACTCTCTCGCAACGCCAATCAATCTCTGAGCCTTGAATTCAGTTTAACTTGACACCGGTTGAATCCTCGTGGGTGGAAGAAGACCATCATGAGAGCTCTGGTCATGGAAAGCAATCGTTGAGTTTTGGCAAATTATGCTGTTTGTGTGCAAGCTTGCATACAATGTGGTCTGTTTCATACCAGAGATTAGTTGCATTTATTTGAAGGTCCGACACCATTTTTTAACCCCGAATTTAGCATTTTTGAGTACTGGGTTCCTTTTGTTCAAATTTCTTTCCTTTTAGACCAACAGAACACATGCAATGTTCTTCACTAATTTCATCGATGAAAATATTTGGTCCCATCTGAATTTACATTTCTTACATCCTACATCCTCCCCAAAATGCACAAAACCGTCTCAAACCATCTCAGAAGGCAATCCTAAACTAATCCCCAGCTGATCCCTTAACTTCTTCAGAGACTTGAAAAAAGTACATAACCCCTTATCAAATAAAGCCTCCATCTCCTCCTGTCCAATGGAACCAACAAGACGATTACCCTCGCAGAAAATACTGGTCTCGGGAAGAAAGAATGAACGTTCCCATTCTACGTAACAAACCAGCGGCATCGAACAGTAGTCCACCCATCTCAAATTGGCCTTTTGAGGTAGTAAACATTGTGTGGACTTGATAATAACTTAAAGTGAGGTCATGTGGAACTTCTCTGTAAAATTTGTGAGCTGATAATAGACATTGTCCACTTCATTCTTTGACCATTTTCCATTGGTTTCTAACATGAGGTGCTCCACACAACACCTTCGTCGGCCTCTAAATTTGTCCAGCAGATAACTTAAGTTACTGTGCATTGTCTGCCGCTTGCCCAGACTCAAGCTACAAGTAAGATTCACAGAATTTCTGAACTTCATGCACATCTGCCCACAACGATTTCCGTGCGACATCCGATATTTCATGGGTTCATACATTTTCCACACGAATTTCGCACCAATTCCACACGGATTCTACACTTCGTTAGATAACGAAAAGAGTGAATGTAGAAGTCGTGCGGATTCATTGCGGAATTAGCTCAAAATCTGTGTTGAATCCGTGCAAAAAATGTACGAACCCATGAAATATCGGATGTCACACAGAAATCATTAAAAATCAATAAGGTCCTAAATTCCTGATGTAGGGAGAAAACCTAGCTAAGGTGAATGGAACTGCCTCAGCATTTCCCACTCCAGGCTTAGCAATCGCTGAAATCAAAGAAGGCCTAATCTGTATGAACCTCAAACCCACGCCAGAAACCAATACTTGATGTCTAGTCATCAGGAATTTAGGATTCCACGGATTTTAAACGATTTCTGTGCCGTATTTGATATTTCATGGGTTTGTACATTTTTTGCACAGATTCCGCACAGATTTTGCGCTAATTTCGCACAGATTCTGCACTCTGTAAGATAACGAATAGAGCGAATGCTGAAGCCGTGTTGATTCAGGGATTGATCTATGATTGCAATCATAGATATAGTTGTATGGACAAAATCTAAAATTCATACTGTACATTTTTTTTTCATACATCAAATTCAAAACATCCCCCTTACTTGTATTTTATAATGCATCTTTGCAATTCTTCCAATTTGGAGTGGGCTATAAGCATTTAGGGGTTAATCCTTTAGTGCCAAGGGTACTGCAATTGCATGCATTGCATTTCAGTAGTAATTGTACAATTGTACTTACAACTGGAGTGGAGACAATTTGCCAAAATTAGAGAATCATCCGATGGTGGAATTGCAAAATTATAGTATGTTTTTGAACCGTATAATGCACATTCAAAAATGAGATTTTGGAGGGTGTGTGACATCAAAGTTAAATAGAATTTGGCTTAAATTTTGTAAAATGAAAGTGATGCAGTTCAACAATGCCCTATGTCAACACCTCTCCATTGCAATCTTTTATATCAAGAACGGAATCACACATAATTATTGTGAATTTTATAAGTGAGAGAGACTAATCCATATATGGTTTAGGACAAAAATTTATACATTAGAAATTGAAAGTTGGTACATTTGATCAAGATCAAAATACATACACTACTGGAACATGAACAAGAGAACACGAGATCTCCATAAAAAAAATGAGATAACAAAGTCCCAAACACTAGAAATACAACACAATACATGTGTTGTATTTGTAAGTATTTGTTGTATTTTGACATTTTGAGCATAGGTATTTTGATAGTTGCACAACTCCAAATTCAAATTCAAAATCCAATTCTTCACAGATTTTCTATTATTTGCATTTCTGACACTCCAGTGACCAAAATGCACTAAAGGGTTATGTCTAGTTCTTGGCAGCATGTGCTCCAGGAATAGATTACTGTTCTAAAAGTTCAAAAACTTGTGAATTGAATTGAAACACCAAGGAAGTGATTGCAATACAGTTCACATCTTTGCTGAAGATTTCACAAGAATGGAATGAACTTCTCAGTCATATTCTTAATGGCACAGTTTATTGTCAAGTTTAGGGAGGTATAGATCGTTGGCTTGTGATACCCTGCAACAACACTCTACAATTGTACATTCTCTGCAACCGTACAATGTGCATTTTGGGCAGAGGCAATTTCAGGTGCACGTACACTGAGAAATGTCATATTGTGTGCACATCTCCCACCTGCGAAATTATACACGTATAAAGAGATTCTGAGGGTGTAAATTTTGCATACAGTATATCTCATTTCTGCAGTTTAGCTAACTCTGAACTCAGTCGTTAGTATTACCGGTAGTCCAATACGTGCAGAGAATATTTGCAATTGGGTGAGCATACAGTGATTGGTCATTTTCCTCATGTATTAATTTCTGAAATGGGGGTGATGTAATGTGATGTAATTTTTCATCATGTTCTCAAATTGCTCTCCACAGTTTCCACAATTCTCATTATGTTTCCCAAAGCTTCACATCACATTGCTTGGCATTCCCATCATATTGCCAAGTTCACTTTATGTTCCCAAAGTTCCCAAATTCCTTTCATTTTCCCAATTAGTTCCCAAGTTCCCAATGCAATGTTGGTGCGTTGCAACAGGGTGTTTGCTAATATGTAGTAAGTTGTACATATATGATTACATGCTAACATGGGTTTGTCTTCCAACAAAGTGTGGTTTCAGAAGCATAATTATGCAGAATACAATTGCAAAACAAAGGCATAATGAAATCATGTGCATAGGTGATCCATACTTTCAAAACCAGACAATTGAGTCAAGATTACAAAAAGTTCCATGTGGTTACAATGGAAGTCACTTTACACGCCGCCATGATTACAGTGAAAATGTACACAAAACATCACTACACACATGATAAGATTCATCTTCCTTCACAAAATCTGGAGCCCAGTCGATCATATTATCGCGCCTTCGGAACACGAAGTGCATTCGAGTTTTGTTGATAGATCAGCCGAAGAAGCCGTGCTTCTTGTCGACGCCCTCGACGGGGACGGTGCCAGTAGCCATGCCAGTACCGGTGCCGGTGCCGGTGCCGGTGCCGGTGGCCATGCCGGCCTTGCGCTGCGCTCGCTGCGCTCGCTTCTCCCGGCGCACACGGTTGCGCTCACTGGCCCCTTCACGGTCCTCGTCGGACGAGCTGGAGCTGGAGCTGGAGCCCCCTCCTATGCCCATGAAGCCACCCTTCTTCTTCCCTTCCTCACCCTCCTGTTGCCATAACAGCACATCAAAATCATGCTCATCATTCGGCCACAATTACATGCCACGTAATGAAACATCACAAGATCTACCACCTCCGATCAGAGCTTGCAGAGATAAAACATTTGATGCGACAGCCAGCGTTTCGATCTAATCAAAGGACTGACAAAAACTGTCTTTACCCATGTCCACCGATTAAACCTTTTACAGATTGATTAGCTAGCAGATAAATCGAAATACTACACACTGAAACAAACAAGTTCTGCATTCAGCAAAACACGCAGTCCCAGGTTCGAAATCACTGAGCCCGAGCTTCGAGTTTCACAAACTGGCATTACGGCTAAAACTCATTCACAGTTAAAAATTAAAACGTAAATGTCACACAGTAAAGCAGCAAAGACCACGAGCGAGATTCGAAACTAGTAAAGAGGGACCTTAGAACTGGCAACTTGTCAGTAGAAAGAAACAAGTGTTTAGCGTTTCGCGATCGCAAACTGTCGGTGGACACGGAAGCCATTGCTATGAATAGCAGCAGAACATGAATCATGGGAAAGAAGTGGACATTGATTGATTGATTACACGAACTAGTTAGTAATACCTTGTGGTGGCCACCGAGGCCGCCGAACAGGCCCTTCTTCTCGTGGCCGCCCTCCGTGGTCTGAGCAATACCGGGTTGGCCATAGCCTCCTCCGGTAGCAGGAGCAACGTTAGGGGTGGCAGTAGTAGTCTCGCCTTCCTTCTTGTGGCCGCCGTGCATCATGTCCTTGATCTTGTCCATAGCTACAGACTGCTAACAATAAACTGGTGCAGAAGACGGAGAGAAAAACTGAGAATGCGAAATGAGGATTGATCGATCAATCGATACGAGAGAGAATGAATGCTGTGTGACTGAGGAGCCTGGTTTCACTTGCTTATATATTGCTCTGTGCGATGGGAGATGATGTGGCAGATGAGGATCGGATGCCAAGTGGCGATCGACAATCAGCAATGGCAATTGATGAGTGGGTGGCCTCCCTGGCACTGGAGCGTTCAGTTTTTGCCGCTCCGTGATGGACGCTGTCAAGCACTTTCCTGGAGTACAAATTTCTTGCCCGGATCTACGTTACGTTGTACTGCCCGTGTACTACCTTCGTTATCCATTACCATGTCGCCTGGACTACACTCAAGCTCTTTTATATCACACTTCATGCCCGGTTCACACTACTGGAGATTCATAGAAATAGTTCCAGTCTGTTAATTTTTAGCATAACATTCAGTAGCTTTCATGCCCTCTGCCTTTTCTTTCACACACTGTGCTCATCACCCTGAGCCTCCACCTGTCCACTTAGGCACTGATGAAGTATTGTTGGGTGTAGAATATTCCGCATCATCTATTGTAGTGCCAAGACAGAGACAGTGCATGCTGCTAGACAGTGGTCCTCTAGGGGTTAAACCATCTGTGCACATATGGTAGAACCCCTAGCCCAAATTGGGTTTCATGATGTTTTACTTTACAATATTGAGTTGGTCCTATTTGGACTTGAACCACTTGTTCAAATTTATTTTGTTTTATTGCTCAACGCATGCAATGATCTTCACTAGTTCTGGTGGTATAAAATTTTGTCCCGTGGGAATTATCTTTTTCACAGTATGAACAATTTAACTATTTTAAAACTCTGGATCCTTGGTCTGCTTTACGGTAATTTTCTGAAAAAAGGGCTGAGAAGATCATTTCTGCTGAGAGCGGAATCAGCGGATTATTCTAGACATTTTTGTCCATCTAATCGCCCCAACTTTTACTCCTTCCTTTCCTCATTGAGTTTATCCATTGCTACGTTATGATGATTATTCCTCTGGCATGTCATTGGTACAGAAATCCCATCTGACTCAGTTTTGTAAGTTAGTGATTTGAGTTTGTCTTCATTTCTTTTACCTTTTTTTAATCCTACATCGTGGTCAGTTTTGGCCAAAAAAGAAGCTAATGAAATTTGTCGGAAAAGGTGCACGTGTCATATATTGATTGGTTTGAGGTGACGTGGACCTCTGAAGAATTGACATGGGAATTCAATCTCCACACTCGGCTGTCTGAATCTGACGACCCTCACATACGATAAGCTTACACTTGAATTGCTTTACTGTTATAAAAATTAATAATAAAATAAAGTAAAAATTGTTTAGAAGTACGGTACCTTCCCGCACAGAAAAATGTACTAAAAAGGTTCTACGTGTCAGTGATAATTCTTAACTTACGTAAGATTTGTTTTTCAAACAAGCTTCCACTGAACAACCACCAGAAACTTTGCCATCCTTTTCTGCCACCCACCACCAACCTCAAGCAACTGACTTCCATGTGGCATGGATTACATCTCCTTTCATGACAGGAACTTCCAAAAGTTATCTAAGTTACAGTAGCACAATTCATGTTGATTGATGTGTGAAATCACACTGAGTAGCTTACTTCAGTGACCAAGTAGTTATTTTGAAAAGATGCCACATGCATAGGATTTAACCCCTAAAGGAAGGATTTCTCGGTTTTAAAATATTAAATTCGATTGATCATATTGTGTAAAATGTAATTCAATTTTTTTATCACCAAAATTAGTGAAGAATATTGCATGTATTAGTCAAAAAAACAAACAAATTTAAACAAAAGGGAAGTCCATGTAGGACCTACTCAAATCTGCAAAAAAACATAAGGCTGAATTTGGGTCTTTTAATGATACTCTCATCCATTGCCAACATGCCACATGCCACTTAGGATATTGGCAACCTGATGCATGACATTTAGAGATTTAGACATTTCTAGTTTGCTACTTTGAATTAATTATTTACAAGATAGATATGAACACCGGTCCTCTTTCGAGGCCGGCATGAATAAAGTGTCTGTTCGTCTTGACAATGAGCCAATGCTCACCGGACAAAGGTCCATTGGTACAATTATTTACAACATATATACAACAAGAAAATGATGAATTGAAGGAGCCTTTTCAACTACTGTAAGGTAAGGACTCTAAACCTGCCACGGTTCTAAACCTGCACTCTACCAAGGACGAACATTTTGAAATTTTGGATGTACCCATGGTGAAGAGCACCACTTTAGAACCCATGTCATTTCAACTTCAGAAATTCATAATTAATTTTAGGAACATCCAAATTTTTTTATTCAAATTATTTTGGTCTTTGCTTGGATTTTTCTTCCAGTGAAAAATCATGCTTAGTTCTCCATGTGTCCTCACAATGCCATAGCCCTTAAAGAGGCGGGTTTAGAGCCTCCTACCTTAGAAGTCGTAGCATATTACACTGAATAGGTTTTATAAGGGGATCAAAAGACAGTTTGGCAGAAACAAAATAAAATTTGTGATTGTTCGATCATATCTGTCAAAAAAATAAAATGAAATTACTGTGTTTTTGTACGGTAATGGTAAATATTTATATAGTATGAAATGTTGATAAATTAGTATCAGTCCTCTGAAGACCATATCTAGTGTAGAGCACAGAGAGGGAGTATCTTTTTCAAAGAGCATCTCATGGAAATCTTAAGTTGGATTCTTTTTTTTAACTCATAAGGGAATGCCATGTGAATACCATGAATTGTGGGATTCATGAGGACATGCCATACAATCTTCATCTCTATTTTAATGCCTAAACGTCCCAACGTCTAGAAACTAGATCACCAACAAGTTCAGAGCTTTGCGACTTTCTCATACAATTTTGGATGACTTTCATCCAAGTCACCTTTGTAAGACAATTAAATTCTCTACCAATTACAATATTTCTCTTGTGATGAGGAGTTGTTGATAATATTAGAGAGGCCTCCAACTGAAAGTATGTCAAATTTGTTGGGTAGATTTGATGCTTGCAATGGTCCTCTCATATACACCTCAATGACCTCATGTGCATCTAAGCAATGCTAATATCTATCTTTGAAGCTAGCATCTACTGGTGTTCAAAGGATCAGTACGTTTAGGGGTTAAAGGGAAGTGAAGACTGCACTTCAAAGGGGTACTCCTTCTTTATGCTCTAGTACCTATAGTGGTTGCATGAGGTTGAAAATATTTCATCATGCACGACATCATACAGATTGAATTTGGAGTAAAATATTGTAATGTAGGATGGTGAACGTGCGCAAGCACACTCCTCACGACGGCTCCGGTGTTGGGCGCCAGCATCGGCCAACCTAAGTAGTCTATAATATAACGCATAGTTATGTCGTCAAAACAATCGTGTTGAACGCCAACACAAGCCAACCTAGTAAAACCTATCTCAAAAGTGACCCCTACATTATGATTCAAAAGAGACACTAGAACCTAGATATTGATTGCACAAGATGTATACAATGAAACCATGAGAGCCTAGAGTCAATTTTGAATACACTATTAATAGACAATATAAGTATTTTGAAATTTCATGTCTTAGAGCCTTACCACATGAGTGAAAAGTATATGAGATCGAAGATATTCATCGGTCCCCACAAGTAATGCACTACAACGTGAGAGGAAAGGAAATAATTCTTCAACAATGAATCATGCCAACTTTCTAGGGTGGTCAGTTGGTCATCAAATCCAACCAGCTTTGGTGGGTAAAATAATTGCAATTTTTCTTTAAAGTTACTTGTACTTTGACCCACACTAAATTATGGATGTATAATACAATAGTCATTCTAATGGTGACTGAAATTGTTATTTAAGATGTCATAACATTTAATAGCATGCATTGTCTATGCCTTGGTTCTCCTAAATCATACAAAGAGATGGAAATAGCTTTTATTTTAAAATTGACCTAATCTCAAAACAAACACATTTGAAACATTTAATTATTTATGTAGAATTCATTAGTGGTGACATGATTTATTCTCTTATTTAACCTCTACACATATGACGTGACAATTTTCAAAATTTTAATTTAATCACTGTAAATAAAATACTAGTATAGGAATCAAAATAGAAGGATGTACACAATTTATAATTTTTGTCTTATCTTTTTCATAAAATAATGTCCTTCATAGGTTTACTTTAAAACAAGGTATAAGCATCTTTTTGTTGTTTCCATTCAAATTTTAGTCTTTAAATTTAAAAAAACATAATGGATGAAAGAATTTAATTTAACGACGCGATATCAAGTGATGAGTTGGTAACTACACTAAATAGGTAGATTAGTGTTAGATACACTAATTTATATAATCATGTTGTAAGTTTTTACTGTTGACCAATTTTTTTACCCTCTATATTGGTCAAGATGGGGATCATCAATAGTATTGGAATCAATGTCTTTGGTAATTTTTTTTGTTGAGAGTAAAAATCTATAATATTTTCAAATCTTGTAATTATCTAACACTAATCTACCTATTTAATGTACTTAGAATGATACTTGGTACCACTGTTTGCCTTTCATTCCTAATGGTCCAATGTAGGGCCTTCTGTTTTCTCAATTCAAAAATAACTACGATGCTGTCATAAAATAATTATGATGAAGCTAAATAATGGCATACATTCATCTATATTTGGGACATATATCATTTTTCATCCAATTTTAATGCTAATATCATCCAATTGTTTATAACATGTATTTATAATTTGGATTTTTCATCCATTTTAAAATTTTGGAATTTTAATAACATTTTTAAGAAGGAATTTTCTTTTTTGGTGTTTTTGGGCGTTTAATGCCTATTAAACTCTAAGTGACAGAGGAAATAAAGGCAAAACCTAGATGTGTTATAAAATGTTACTTTTGCAACTTCGATGAAATTTGGTCGAAAAGAGAAAATGAGAAGCATGATGTTTGGTAATTATTTATACCCAATATTTCAAATCTTTTTTCAGATACTCATTTAATGAATTTAGAAGCATTTAGCATTTAATATTCACCAAAATTAAAGTTTTTACTTTTTAAATTTGAGATTTGGTTAAAACTAGTCATTCTATTCTAAAATTAAAATAAGATTTTTTTTTCTAGAGAGTAAACAGCATTCATTCCCCAAAATAGTAAATTTTGTACACTAGGACAATATTGAGGTCTTTGTCGTTGAAAGATTCTCATCGGTGGAGTTTAAATCGGATTGACATGATTTAAATTGGATTTTGAAAGTAGACTTAATTTCTTATTTTGGAAACATTTTTTTTTTTTTATAATTTTTTTTTTTTTCATCCTAGATAGTCCATTAAAAAAAGGGCAGCGACCATAAAGTGGTTGTCCGGTCACCTAGGAGTTAAAAGCCTTGGACCAATAAGTTCCTTTTAGCTTTTTAGCAATTTTGAATAAACAATTGCAATGTCAATTGTTCGATTCTACTCTTTCTTTTTTTCCATGTAAATTTACATAAATAATACCTTACATTAAAACTAAATGTAAAAGAGTGTCTACTTTTTTTTTTAATTCTTAATGTAGACAAGTTGGGCCATTGGATATTTGTTGAGCTGCCAAACCATTTTTAGTTTAAAAAGGCTTTGATTCTCTAGAAGATTACGATATGTGCAACGTTTATGGCCTACGATACTGATCACCAAGGATGATCACTGGAGCTGGTAAAGAATACTATGTAGTTTGTGGAATCACATATTTACTGATTTGGAATAGTCTACTTATCGATTTTGGGTGATGATTAACTTTTTGCTTTGAAAAATTGTTTGAATCTCTTTCTTCTTAAATAAAATTATGGAAGAAATTGCATTCTTCATAATTTCTATTTTCCTCTCATTTCAAATACAATTCTTCTTCCACTCCTACTACACGTAAACTAGAGAGCTTAACCCTTAACTCCCTAAACGTTCATTTTTTGAACAATGTACAATTTCATTCACGTTTTCTCATCCGTCATGCACTTTTGCGGTTGTGAATATTTTACTATAGATTTTATGAGAAGTCAGTTTCATGCATGTGGGAACCGATTAGAAAGGGGAAGATTTGTGAATTTTGTATGCCTCATTTCATGTTGCAGTGATTCATCAAAAATTTCTAAGATCGTAGTTCAAAAGTGTTTAAAAGTGCTCTTGAAAAAGTCAACTCATTATATTAAGCAACCAAAACATCTCCAAAAATCACTACAATTAAAGTGTTACATTTCAACCCATCACAACAAGTTTCATCGAGAGATTGTGACTATCTTATTTATAATCAAATTACAAAAGAATTTTGAATTTTTGAGTTTCAAATTTCACATAAAAATATTTGTGATTGCAATCATAGATTTAACTGTATGGATGATATCTAAAATTCATAATGCACAACTTTTATTCATACATCAAGTTCAAAATATCCATTTTGATTACGTTTTGTAATGCATCCTCACAAAACTTCCCAATTTAGAAAGACATGTAGACATTCAAGGGTTAAAGTTATCCGTTTAAAGACATTCTACCGTATTGAAAAATACGGGTTGTTGTCTTGATGAGTGTGCACGGATAAGAGTTGGGGGCCCCTTCGGACCAGGTGATGTACCCACTGGGCAGTTCCCGCTTGCCCATATCTTCTCGCTCCGTAGATTTCTGCATGACAGGCACGTGTAGATTGTACAGTCAGGTCTGTCCTTCTTCTGCCACTTGGAAGTAGCTCATTTGAACACCGACTTGGATGAATTCGTGGGACTTTCGTTGGATGAATTCACGACTCTGTCTATACCGACGTAAAAGCTTCTTTCACCTTTGCACAATGATAGCAGGTTATGACAAATAATATAATTCAGGCTTCTATTTCTCTTATCCGGTCATTATTTAATTTTAGGGAGATGTGATTCAGTGTCCTCGTGAGAAAAAAAATGAATGTAGTGTCCCAATGATATATGGCAACTTTGTAATAAATATGACATGTCACCTCAAGTTACTCTCAATACATGTACTTGAAAAGAACATGGCACTCTTAATGAAAATGGAAATGACAAGTGGCTAATTCCTTTGTAGTATCAAGGGACATCATTTTTCTTCACCTTTGAACGAATTGTGATAAAAGACATCAATATTTATTTTCGGACACTAAATATGCCATTTAGTGTAGTAGAAACGGTCGTGCTTCCAAGGGACATGCCCATATAAAATCACTATGCATGCGTCGAATTGGGCAGTATTTGTCTGGGCATCTCCCTCGACATTGCCACCTTTTTACTAGTAGTTAGGTAAAAGTATCTCCATTGGTACGGAAAAATTTCATCACATTGAAGGCCGGTATTCAAAAACTGGTCTATAAGCAGAGTTTAACCCCTAAACTTCTGAACGTCCAAAAACTGAATCATAAACACATTGAAAGCCTTGTAACTTTTTCAAACAACCTTGGATGATTTTCATACAAGTCACCTTTGTAAGAGTATTAAATTCTCTACAAATTACAATAAATCTCTTGTGATGGGGAATTATTGATAATATTGGAGAGGCCTCCAACTACAAATATGTCAAATTTGTTGGGTAGATTTTATGCTTGCAATCGTCTTCTCATGTACATCTAAGCCATGCTAATATCTACTTTTGACTCTAGAATCTACTTCTGTTCAAAGGGTTGGTACGTTTAGGGATTAAGTGGAGTTTTCTTCCTATAATTACAATTTCTAATAAACATTGTTCATAAATAGTTCCCCCAGTTGGGTTTCTTAGCTCTGGGAACTTGTAATAACTGTCTTTTAACAATTGGGGAGGTCAAGAGTTCCACACCCATGGTAGTGCATGGCCTTGCTTTAGATTATTCTCCATCTCATCATACACTAGTTTTGTAGTCTTTTTGAACTCAAACCGAGTCTAAGGTGAGCTCACGGTTACTTTCCACTTTGAGACACTCATTTCCGTTAACCCTATTAACCTTAAATGCATGGGCCTATGACCATAGAATCATGCTTTACATGTCACACTCCATTTTGCTACTATAAATATAACAAATATTCAATTTTAAATTTTTAGTAGATGAATTCATGTGTCTACTACAAATCATGAACTTTTCATAAATTTTGGTGAAAATTTGAAATTACTATGATTTTTTTGAAGCAAATGCAAACAAAATTCATATCAATTACAAAATGTACTAAAAAATTTCGATTTTTTATCAAAGGTGTAAACTACAATGAAGAACATTATCGTAAATGAAAATATTATGTGTATCTAAATTTAGACCTTTTTGCTACAACATGGTAATACCTACAGAACTGTAACTCCAATAAAACTCTTAATTTTTCTATGGTTTTTCAAAAATTCAAAGCAGAGTAGAGACTAGACTTTTTAAACTTCATTTTGCTAGTTAACCTCAAATGCAATAGGAGTCATTTTCATATCCTACATTTAGTTTAAGCAAAAAAAACTGAAGAATCCAAATACACTACATGGTAAACCATTTTTGCCACTCTGTTTGTACTTAGGACCCCATATAAAATCCAAAAATAGTTTGAATGATTTGAATTTATCTCAAAAAGGTGGTATGAGCAATGCAAATCCTTCACCGAAATAGATGAAATTCATCGTTTTTCTTCATCCAATGACTCCCTTAGATCATCCAAAAGCCATTTCTTTCTAGTCTTGTAGGTAGTTAGGGGTTAAAACTTCATCACTACCTTAACCCCTAAAAGATTGGGGGGGGGGGGGGGGGGGGAGGATAGCTCTTGACTAGCTCTTGTAGCGAGCTCAATTCCTCGTTGGTGTGGGGTAGTTTTGACGATAGACACCATTGAAATTAAAGAAAACTTACGTAGCTTTTTTATGAAAGAAAGATCAACAAAATTGCACAATATTTGAGAAAATGCCACCATTGAGAAGATTGAAGTAACTTTTTTGGAGTATTTTGTACACATGCTGAAATCGGATTGTTCAATAGTGCTCCAATTTTTTTAAATTTTTACTGTGACTAAAATTCATTATTCTAAACATGTGCAAAAAAATTTAAGTAATTTGGAGGTATGAGGAGGAAGATATGAGGGTCAGAAGTCACGCATAGATACCCACCGTGCAACTCAAAAAAATCACCAAAAATCGCTCACTTGATGAATTTCCGATCAAGAAGTACTTACAGATTTAGCTCTCAAAAATAGCCAGGATCTCTTTGTTGTTCATCCTACATTTCAAAGCCCAAAAACCTGAATTTCCTCACTTTCTAGTTCAAGAAGCCGCGTGGCGGCCTTACGGTCTTTTAGGGGTTAAGCTGCTACCGTAGTAGCTCATCAACTTTGAATATAATTGCAAAATGAACTTGCCTAGAATTATCATTTTATTGGGTTGACAACTATCATCTACTTGTGAACAAAGGATATATAGATGATAGAAACTCTGGACCTCTTGCGATCATAAAGTGTTTGTTCGTAATGCTAATAACTCACTGGACAAAAGGGTTATTTGAGCTGTGAACAAAGGAGAATCAAGTAAACAAAGGGATGCACAAAACTGAGTTGTGAACAAAGAATAATCATGTGGACAAAAAGATGCACAAATTTGAACTCGTTAACCCTTAACCCTTTAGTGCCCAGCTGACCACATTATGGTCACTGCAATGTCCGAAATGCAAATAGCAGAGAATCCGTGAAGAATTGCAACTTCACTTTTGAAGTTCAAATTTTGCCATATACATTACACCTTCCAGAAAAAGAAAATTTCAATTTGGAATTGTACAACTATCAAAATACCTATCAACAAAACGCAAAAATATTACAAATACTTGAAAATACAGTAAATACTTACAAATACAACACATGTATTATGCAATATTTCTTGTATTTGGAAGTTTGTTATCTTGTTTTATTTTTTTGGATTGTGTTCTCTTCTTCATCTTCCATTAGTGAATATAATATAATCTTGACTAATGTATCCGCTCTTGTCAATTTTCAACGTATAAAATTTTGTCCTAAACCGTATATAGATAAGTCACTTTCACTTGTAAAATTCACAATAATTATGTGTGAGTGTATTTTCGATATGAAAAATTGCAACGGAGAGGTGTCGACATAGGGCATAGCTGAACTTCTTTACTTTCATTTTTGAAAATCTAACCCAAATTCTAATTAACTGTGAAGTCACACACCCCTCAAAATCTCATTTTTGAGTGTGCATTATACAATTCGAATAGATAGATAGATAGAAACTCCAATCCCTTTTTAGCAAGGGGCCAGTGTGAATGAAGTGTCCGTTCGTAATGTCAATGACCCGATGGCCACCGGACAAGGGGACATTGGAACAATACTACTCTCCCCTTTCGAGAATGGACACTATAGTGACACACTATACTAGCTAGCCACTAGCGCCTTGAAGATACCGAACATGGTATCCCCCAAAGGACTTTGAGGTACCCATACAACAAAGTCCAAAGACCCCCCCACCATAGTTGGGAGGACTATGGTGGTGAGCACCACGCCGGCATAGGGATTAGAACCCAGAACCTCCTCATTGGGGGCCATGAGCCCCAACCACCAAGCCAAGGCCCGTGGTGCCTTACAGTTCAAATACATACTATAATCTTCCAATCCTACCATTGGATGATTATCAAATTTTAATAAAATGTGTGCTTTCCAGTTGAGAATAGAATTGTACAGCTACTTTCTAATTTAATCCATTCTATTTCTGATAGTCTCAATCACAATGGAAAAATCCACTAAAATCCAGTGCTCCCAGCTATAGTACCCTGGGCTAATAGGAATAACATGCACTACGAGTTGGTATGATTTCCATTATTTGATTCTGCTTATTTTGGAAAATCATTTTTAACCCCTAAAAGATGAAGTCTAATTTTCCAAGTTCGGTCAGTTTAGTATGGAATGAGTATTGATCCTCAATTATTGTGATTTTTTGTGGTGATTCTGCTCTTTTGTAACGAAGATGGGATGGTAATTTGCATACGTAGATGATGTATAGATCAAAAAATACAATCATGCAAAGGTGAAAAACCTAATTGCGGGCAACTCCTGAAAATTTTCATACAATGAGCTATGCATTTGAATTTTTGTACACAATGAGCTAACGCCCCCATATACACAACTGCTAAATTCATTTTAGCATGTATGAGACTAAACTTTGCATTTTGGGCATTTTCAGAAAGTTTCAAACTTGGGCAACAAGCCAAAATAAAAAGTTCAACCAACTTTGAAGTTAATAATCTAATCATTGAAGAACGCTGAATGGTTGAAATTTTTAGGTTGTAATAAATTCAAGTTGGTTGAAATAGCCCATGGTTGAATTGGTCAAAAATGTTTTAGATCAAAAACTATTTGTCTTTTTATAAGAAGGGATATTTGGGAGTGTTTGGAGAGAAACATAGTTGTGGTCCTTTAGGGGTTAGGGACTCACTTCTTGAAGGAAGAATCTTGACATAAACCAATTCTATTATTTAAAAAAAAAACACAACATATTATTTTGAAGATCCATGCCATACAAATAATACTCAACTAGCACAAGAGTCAAGAGAAATTTGGATGAATGAAAACCGTCCATGTATGTAGTAGTCAACATCAGGAAAGTGCCCCCCACTCCAGTAGTACTGATGCAGTACTGCAGCACTGACTATACAGTTCAGTATATTTGCAGGACTGCGTGCAATACTTTGTTTTTACATATGTTATAATAAGTTCAAGGTTTTTTTGGTGTACTGCGTTTGTATAATATCAATATTTTATGGCTGTAGATATTATCCTCATTTATAGCCATGATTATTATATTGTGATTTTATACAAACAGTATTGTAATAATTTACAAAATTCATCTCAAATCAGTAATCCAAATAATGTATTGCATTTATATTGCGACAATATCAAAGCATTGGTATGTGGTATTGGTGTCATATTGTAAAATCAATTGATACGGTATTTTTTTTTTCACTTTCTTCAATGTCAACCCTTTACCCCTAAATGACAGAGAGGTAAGGGCAAAACTTATATGTGTTATAAAAATTTACTTCTACAACTTTGATCAAGTTTGGTCCTAAAGATAAAATGAGAAGCACGATGTTTAGCAATTATCTGTACTGTCAGACTTTCAAAAAATGTTTGACACTCATTTCATTAATTTAGAAGGCTTTACTATTTAATATTCACCAAAATTACAGTATTATTTTCAGAATTTCAAATTTGGTATGATTGGATAAAACTAGATTCTATCCCAAAATTTTAAAAAGATAAATTTTCAAAAAATAACTAATAATAATTTTTTAAATGACTATAAATAATGAGAAATTGGCATAAGAATCAATCAATACATAATTAATCTTCATGTGGATCATTGTTGTATAAAATTTTGGAGACCAAAATGAGACCACAGATATACCAAATAGATACCGATAATTTTTATAATAAAGATTAAAAAATAATATTAATATATAACTAATATATACTAATATTGATCATTATTTTTTATTTCTGTGAATAAATTTCAAATCATCAATTAGTCCTTTTAGAATTCAAAAAATGAGATAGAATGATACCTTTTATCTTGTATTTTTTGAAAATTTATAAATAAAACATAAAAACCTAAAAATAAAATTAAAAGATTGGAAAATTGATTAAAAAAATCAATACATATATGATTAACATTTATGTTGGACATTGATTTTTGTATTCATGTTTTATATTCCATTATCATTTACCCCTTTCAAACTTCACAAAAAGAGATCAAATAAGGTTTTCTTCCTATCTTTCATGTATTAAAAATTCAAAAAATATTATAATTACATAAAACAAATCAATGTCAATGAGAAATTTATATATATATATATATATATATATATATATATATATATATATGAATTTTTTCGTGGGGTCCATCATTGTTGTATACAGTTTTGAAGCATTACAGAAAGTTTGAACCTTCAAATAGGTCCCTAGAGGAGGGGGTACAAGGTGGTCTTACATATTTAAATTTCTGTTAACAAATATTTATCCCCCTATCTTCGCCCAAGGACTGCATGGGATGCATGTGAGCTTTTGTATTTGGTCACCACCTATTAGAATCTTGAAATTCAGACAATCGCTCATCCCAATCAGTTAGAAAAAACTACATCTGGTATTTAATTTTTCTCATATTATTGGTAACATAGTAAGGGCTTCTTTGAGGGTTCAAACTTTCTGTAATGGACTAAAAAGAGACCAACGATGTTTATGTTAAAAAAAATTCTATCTTTTCTCATATTATCTACCAATCCAACTGCAGTTTATTCTTGACCCCTAAATGCCTACAACCTTCTCCAGATTTAAAAATTCCAAAGATGCATTATAAAATGCAACTTATATGGATATTTTGAACTTCATTTGTAAACAATACTTGTACATTATGATTTTAGATTCTATCCATACGGTTCAATCTGTGATTGCAACCACCAATATTTTGTATAAAATTTGAAATTCAAAATTCAAAATACTTTTGTAATTTGATTACAAATAAGATATTGACAATCTCTGCATGAATTTTTTGTAACGGGTTTAACCGTAACACTAAAATGTAAGTGTAGTGATTCAGGATATTATTTGGTAGCTTAATTGTATGAGATGATTTTTGCATGATCACTTTCAATTCATTTTGAACTAAGGTCTTAAATTTTTATATGAAATGAGGCATAAAACTTTCACAAATCATCCCCTTTCTAATCGGTTCACATAAACATGAAGCTAAGTTCTCAAAAACTTTGTAGTAAAATATACACACTCCACAAGATAGATAGAAACTCCGGTCCTTTTTCGAAGGCTGGCATGAATAAAGTGTCCGTTTGTAATGTAAATCACTCAATGCCCACCGGACAAAGGGCCATTGGAACAAAACCACACAACACAATTTGCATGACACATGACAAAACGAAATTCAAGTATGTACATTGGGTAGAAAACAAGGGCATTTTTATTCTTTGGAACTAAGAATTACAAGATACATATTTATACCAAACCCCCATGTTATTGTCCAAAGACAACGTGTAAATAATATAAGGTACATAATTAAATCTAGTATTAAATTTTTGTAAATATAAAACATGAGTAAAAGGTAAATGAAAGTTCTCTTCTGTTATGTATTGTTCTTTCAAATGTGTATAATCTCTGTATTCTTTGTACGTAATTTTTAGAATTTTACAATCATCAACTAGTCCTTTAAAATTCAAAACATGTGATACAATGATGTCTTTTCATGTCTCTTATCTTTTGAAAATTCAAATATACAATATAACTGCATAATTATATGTACATAATTAGATTTGATTAGAGAAATTTATATAACAATGATAAACACCAATGTTGATTATATATTAATATTGGTATATATATATATATATATATAAACGTTTCATGACTAGTGTGTGATTCACCAATTCAAGGGTAATATGGCAGTGGGTATTATAATTGTTGAGTGCACATGTCCATCCTCGAAAAGGGAGAGTAGTATTGTTCCAATGTCCCCTTGTTCGGTGGGCATCGGGTCATTGACATTATGAATGGACACTTTATTCACGCCGGCCCTGTAGAAGGGTCGGAGTTTCTATCTATCTATCTGTTGAGTGCACCGTACCATGACCAAACAAAACTTGAGCAATTATGCGTGTTCAAAGTTTAGATGACTTTAGGATATGCAAAAAAAACAAGCATGTATACCTCACTTAACCTTTAGTATGTATGGTATTGTAGCTGGATGCACTAGATTTTATTGGATTGTTTCACCATAATTGATACTAGTAGAAATAAATGGATATAATTAGAAAGTAATGTTAGAATTATATTCTCAACTAGATTGGAGATATTTTGCAAAATTAGTGAAATCATCCCATGGTAGAATTGCAACATTGTAGTATGTTTTTGAACCATATAATAGAGTTATCCTTAAAGTCGCGTTGTATTTCAATAAGAAACCTTGTGTTTTGCTTTAATATAATCTTATTTGTTCACTCTAAATAGTTAAAAAGGTGTACAAGAGCTTGGAGGTCTCTCATTATTAGGTGTGTAAGAGCTCGGTGATCTTCAAACTCTTTGCAAACTAGTTTAGCCACCAAGAAAGACATCAAAAGTTACAGGCCTTCAAAGTTAGGCAATTTCATCCAAAGTGTCGTTTTTTGCACTCCAACACGCTTGGAGATTAAGGATAACTCTAATGCACACTCAAAAATGAGATTTTTTGAGGGTGTGCAATTTCAAAGTTGAATACAATTTGGACTAAATTTTTAGAAATGACAGTGAAGACGTTCAACAATGTCCTATGTGAACACCTCGCCATTGCACTTTGCCATATCAAAAACGGAGTCACACCTAATTATTGTGGATTTTATGAGTGACAATATCACACCCATATACGATGTAAGACAAAAAAATTATATGTTGAAAATTGAAAGGAGTTGGTATATTGTTCAAGATCGGAATACATACACTAATGGGACATGGCCAACAGAACATAATCCCAAAAAATTAAAACAAGAGAACAAACTTCCAAACACCAGAAATACCACATAGTACATGTGTTGTATTTGTAAGTATTTACTATATTTTCATTTATTTGCAATATTTTCGCATTTTTTCATAAGTGTTTTGATTGCTACACTCCCGGTTGCACTATCTCAAATCTCAAATTTCTTTTTCTAGGAGAATTGTATCATAAATCTACAACTTTACCCCTCACAATTCAAAATCCATGTCTTCAGAAATTTTCTATTGTTTGCATTTTCAACACTCCAATGACCATAATCTAATTTGTTGGTGGCTAATTGAAGGGTTAATATTAATTTACTAGTACTCACTTCATAGTCAATTATAGTTAACCCCTAAACGTACCAGGGTGTCCCTGGAATTGACAATTTGAGAAAAAGCATTATAAACTACTATTTAGAAGAATATTCTGGAATTGATATACAAATGAAAGTTCTAGATTTTGAATTTTAGATTCCATCCGTACGGTTCCATTCACTAATACAATCACCAATATTTAATTATAAAATTTGAAAGTTAAAATTAAAAATTCCTTCTAAATTCGATTACAAACTAAATTTCAATATTTTTTGAGTAAAATTTGTTGGAATGAGTTTGAAATGAGATACTCTTAAACGTAGTGATGCTTTGAAATTTTTGTGTTTCTTAAATTTATGACCTCATTTTTCACGATTCCACTTTGAACTAGAATCAATGCAATTTTGGCTCGGTCAACGACTTGACATACTTCTACATTTGTAATTTTAGAAAAAATGTACTCTAGTATGACTAAATCCAACCATTAGATAGGACAACAACTTGGTGAAGAATCTCCAAAAAATTGGATGAGTTTCATCCAAGCATTGATGAGAACGTGAGAAGGCTTTGAATCCGTTCGTGATTCAGTTTCTGGACGCTCGGACGTTTAGGGGTTAATATTAAGTGAGACATACATGTCAATTTTATTTGTCATATTGTGAAGTGAACTAAACTTTGGGTACGTGCATAAGTCCATGAGGTTTTGTTCAATCATAATTTATTTATTTTCAAAATGTGCCAAATGAGTGTTTATTTGTCTCCGTCTTAAGTTTGCCCCATCATCCAAAATCGAGGAAAATAAAAATAAAAACCTCTTGGGAGCACTTTTTGCTGACTTGCTTTATGGCAATGTAAAAAATTGCTAATTTTACTGATGAGGGTGATAAACCAGAAATTTTTCTTTATTTTGGTGTGCAATGTAAATGTTTCACCCTCCGTGGGAAAACTAAACCAGCTAAAAATAGTCATTTTCGACCGTATATTATCAAATGCAGTAAAACAATAACATTTGATTTCTGACCGATTTAGAAAAACCATCTCAAATTTTATTTTTATCTAGTTTAGTTTTTCCATGGAGGATGAGATGGGCCGAAAAAATAATTTCAAGAGAGCACAAGGAAAGTTGTGAAAATGACCATCCAAAAAATGAAAAAAATTGCATGTGTGCAACTACTCTCCTTCACAATATGTATGCTCTGACTTTGCCATGCAGTAACTTAGGGCCGCTTCACACTATGGCCGAAGGTCGAGAGGCGGTCTATTTCCACCAATCAAATTGCAAGAAACCATGGTTTCGGCCTCTCGACCCTTCACACTAGAGGCCAAAGTCCAAAAGCCGTGTACCTTCAAAATGCTTACATGACAACACTTTTTGACCAAGGTGACGGCCTCTCGAGAGGAAGTTTGGGTCCTACATTTTGCAAGACCCGTCACTATGGTCGAGAGGCCATCGATTTGTTTTCATAAAAAATGACAACTATATTTTATAGCCTATTTTCAATAGATTTCTTTGGACTCTCAACAAAGTTTGGACTCTCAATCCCACGGCCTCTCGACTTGGACGGCCATAGTGTGACAACGGCCCTTTTTCTCCCTTGCCCATTGCAAAGTATTTTCAAAGAGCCTGCCCATCAAGCAGCTCGGATTCCCACGACCGTTGGATCACCTCGTTCGATAGGAGGGTCGAGATCTGGTTTGCCGGCGATGAGCTGGTACGGTGATGTGCGTCTCATGACGCGGGGCACCGCCTTGAACAACTTGTTGCACGGAGTAGATTTGAGTGCAGCTTTCAGTTGCGGAAGCTGGAGCAACGCTTGCAGTTCGTCATCTCCGTCGTCCCCGCCAGGACCACCCAAGACGGTCCTCGGCGCTGGTCCTTGTGCCAAGCTCTGATATCAACGTAATAACTTTTGTCCATGTTCATATACTGTGGTCGTTGTGTATGGCGTTGGTTCCATGTGCTTGAAAAACTGAAGTACTTTGGAGATTCTCGTCATGGACTGTTCAATGGACACAAATTTTAGGGTTTGTGGTTTTCTCCATCTTCTCAAAATGTTGCAAAACGGAGATAACTGCTGTCAACGCTCTTTATCATGTCATGTACGTCAGTGGTACTGTATGGTGTCGGTATCTCTTTAGGGATCCATGTTTTGTTTTCGAAACTAAAGTACTTAGGAGATTCTCGTCACTGTGGTGGTTAGGAGATTTCCGTTTTGTTGGTTGCAGATGGTGTTCTACCGAGTGCTACATGAACACAAATTGTTGGGTTTGCAGTCTGACCTATTCTTGAGTGAGGAGATGAAACGGCAAGTGGTGAAAAAGCCCTGAAATTTTCCACTGTGAATTTTGAACGCATACTGAAAAATGTGCGATCCTACGAGACTGACCTCGAGAAATACGTCGAAGTGATGGATTTACAGGTGTGTGCTTTTGTGTCTTTCTACTTTTGACATTCTCTTGTGTCTTTCTACATTTTACAATTGTTATTGTTTAAAGTTAAACCTCTTGAATAGGGCAATTAGGGTTTCATTCTACTACCGATTACTTACAAATGTGGAATGGTGTGTTTACTAGGAACGTAACGAGAGGCTGTTCTACAAGGTTATGATTAACACGTGGAAGTGCTGTTGCCCATTGTGTATACCCCAACTGTGGGAGGAGCCTGCCAAAAGTATGGGAACATCTTCCGTCGCCCTCATGGTCTCTACATTACGCTGAAAGACAGGTGAGAATTTCAATAAGACTATTTTCTTTCTAGTCTTTCCTTCTGTGATTACACTCAGAAACTCTTTTATATCACATCTTTGGTACCCAACGTACATGATATGTGGAATGTACCCAAACTACATGATGGAATGTACATGATATGTGGAATGTAGCATGAATTTTGTACATTCTTAGAAATGTTTAGTTTGATCCTGATACCAGTGTCTTCTCTCAAGCTCAATTTACAGAAAGCTCTTATAGCTGATTATTGAATTTCTTCTTAATCTAAATAGTTGTATAGTTGTATTTGTTTTCTGAGACTTGGCTTCACTCACTCTTACGCAAATTTTATATGTGGTGGGTTTCATCTTGTTCATGCTTGAGCTGTTGTTGAGTCTCTGGGTCCTCAAGGTAATATTCTTTAAATATGCTTTTGAGTAGGTTTTTTTGGTTTCTTCTCAACTGTGTGTTACGGTTGGTTTGAGAATTGCATTTTTAAAATCTTTTTATGACTTTTGACTTGTTTTGTATCTGGTGTTTTTGTTCAATTATATTAATGTATTTGTTTGTAATGATGAAGAAGCTGAGTTTTGCTGATTATTCAATATGTTTTGTGGATTTGTAGGCATAAGACAAAAAGTATGTAGTTGTTGCAGGCTTGTTGAAGCACTCCATTTCATGTTGGGGTTACGATAGAAGAACCTTTTATAGGCAGATGCACTCTTTGAAGACATTTGAAATCTATTGTGGAGCGACATTATAGGATAAAGTGAATTGTAGACCAGTTGTAGATGTGAAAGTGCTTGCTATATGATTCAATGAGACATGCCAAAATCTGGAAATGTAGTACTTTTGTACATTTTGAACTATTTGCAATGGCTACTACTGAGACACTTAGAAATGTCGAGATGTAGTCCACGTGTACATTTGGAATTCTTTACAATCTAATATTGTGAGACATTTTTGAGATTAAAAACTATGCTCTTTGTACAATGAGATTTGCAACAGTTGCGTTGCAGTACTGCAACAATTTACTAGCAATAAAATGCCATTTACATTGCAATACAATTTTTCCATATAAAAACAGTATTGCAACCATTTTGCAAAAATCATTTGCAAGCGCTATTGTTGCAATATTGCAACAATACTATACCGTTAAGTATTTGTTAGTAATGTTTATGTATTGTATTATGATTGATTTTGTATTGTTAGAATACTGCATTTATACTTTATTGCAGTACAACAAACATATATGCATAATACAATTCAAACGCAGTATTGCATGAGTATGAATTTTGTCTTCTACTGTTAAGTGGCTTCATGAGCATTGATGCAGTACTGCAAAAGTATTGAAAAAAGGGGTTTCATTTCGGTGATGAAGAGAAAGGTTGCAATCTGTTCGTCAAAGGGTGCGTCAAAGGGTGCGTCAAAGGCTTCATGAAGAAGCCCATGCAGCTTTGGACCGATAGCAATGCTGATTGTTTACCATGTCACTAGACTGGATTAGCATCCCGATTTAATGCCCAGTGATGGGCCAAAGAATACTTGCACAGGGCATCTAAAATTGAAGGATCAATTCCCAAACTCAGTTTGGGAGACAGTGTACACAAGAGAGCGTGTATTCCAGTTCAGTTCACAGGTTTTCTAGCTTCTAGAACAGTAATCTATTGCTGGAGTACGGTACTCAAACCGCAAGAGCAACTGCATATGCTGCCAAGAACCAGACGCAATCTAAACCATTCTGCTCCTACCAAGTAAAAGAAATTCCATCACCTCCTATTATATGTGAAAACCACAACTCGTGAAACAAGTCACTGGAGATTCGGACTTCAATATTCATCGTAAATGCATCATCACAGACAACTCTGTAAATGTACACGGCTTCTTTTCACCCAAATGACACTAACTTTGTGGGGCATTGAGAAGCCTCTGTTTTTGCTAAATACAACGAGAACCTGAAAACAAGGTAATTACAACACATAACAACAGCACATTCAAGACGATGTGCACTCGAGGGAATGCTGTTAAGTAGTTGGTTTCACATCCTCCTCTTTTTCATTCCGCCGGTACTCTGGTTTCAGCTCGTAGGTGCCTTGATTTGCACCTCTTTTGTTATAAATACACAGGTCATTAAGTACCTCCTTGAGAAACGCCTGTGCAGATAGATAAGAAATTATATATTGCATGTTCTGTCTCCTCTATAACTGAAATTCCAAGAAAAAAATCCAAGAAACCATAGACCTCTGCAACATAACATGGGTACTAGACATCAATGGGCACTAGATATAAAACTACTCCTGCGAGTTCAGCATGAAGGACTGTGTAGTGTACCATAGAGGAAATTTCACATTCAGCAAATAATTGACAACCATTCACCTCAATTCACCACATTTTCTCTCCAAAGAAGACTTACCACAGGTTGGTCTGTTTGTTCCACTAGCTGCTTCAAGGCCCAATTAGGTCGCCGTTCAAAAAGTTTGAACACAATGGCTTCCAACTCCCCTCTATCCCTCCGGATCCTTTTCCCTTCTGGAGCTTTTACGGTGTTATTGATTGGCGCTTTCTTCTTGTTGTCCTGTGAACACACGGTATGAATTCAGTTCTTAGCAAATATATCCTAATGTAACTCCGGGAAATTGTCTTCAGGTTTGAGTTCCAAGCACTGGGCACAATGATCAGACTACCATAGCTGCTAACAAAAAGCTAGGCTACTAAACCAGCGACATGAGAACTTAGAGACCTCAAGATGCATATGTACACAAGAACAGACCTAAGATTGAATAATCAGCAATGTGAAATTCTCACTTATCATGAAAACTCAACGCCATGTATCCGATTTTAACATCTCGAGAATCAACATTGCAAGTCAATATTGTCGTGTTTCTCCATTGTCTATTACTGCTCATGGTATGAGGCGTCTCTTTTGACCACCCACTCTGCAATTACAAGGCGTATGTCAAAAAGCATTAAAGGATCGCATACCTTTCCACTGAATGTTGATACTGGCCAAGCATCGATAGGAGGCGGTCTCATAAAACCACCACGATCATTTGACAGAACCTGAGCAGAGCCAGCAAAGTAATGCCGTAGTATTCAGAACACCACGGTAATGTGCACAGTTAAAATTGAAGTGAGAGAATTGTCACAAAAGAAGCTTCGTGCTATTGAAACTCTTATAAAGAAAAAGACATGTTAGCACAGAATCAGCAAACACGAACTACATTCGGTAGCATGGACAGTACATCAAGCACACCTGTGTGGTCCTAGTTTTGACCATCGACTTGTTCAGTCGATCCCTGCAAAGCTTACGATACTCATCATTGTTCCCAATATTCGTAGGCTTCATATCGAATTTATGCTCCACCTTGCCTTCCACTCTCAATTTTCCTGCGACATATTGCAATGTGGGCCTGCATCAACCACTTAACCTTGACCACTTCAATGAACCAGTCCCACAAACCTATCCACAACTTACCGACACTGGAGGTGTGCCAGAATGTTACTGTAGGTGAACAAGACCGATGTAAACAGATTTCCTAATGATCAAAAAGATCCTAAAGATCATAAAGATAATATATAGATCCTAAAGATTCTAAAAAATATAGGACATATAGATCATAAAGGACATATAGTGCTTCGAACTTTATGATCTTCAGACTGTATAGAGGGACATATAGTGGTTCAGAGATATTTTCACGGACTACATAGAGGGACATATAGTGGATTTCCTAAACGCTAAGTACCAAAATTGAATTGCTACGGTATATTGTTGCAGTAAATTGGAATAAGCATCAAACAAAAAAAGAAGGTGGTACCTTGAGGCGCCTCGGAGAAAATATGCATGGGAACCAGGTCTTTGGTAACGTTCAAAGTATACGACTTATGCGGAGCCACTAGATCTTTCTCTGGCAATGTCAATGTAAACTGCAAATACAAGCAAGAAACCCTAGTCACGTGACTGCTGTTACTTCTTCTCGTAACAAGAGACAAAGGATAGATAAGGCCCTATAAAGGCCCTGTGAGCGTAATTATTTTCCCTTGTAGATATTTAAACTGATTAACCTTTTCAAAAAGAAAAAATTGCATCCCAGAGGGACGTGAACATGTCGAAATTGGCTGCAGTGAAATCCTCCCTTGACACACAACAACAAACACCGTCATCAAACCCTAGATTCCTACAGCTCTTCATCATTCCCAAGCGATGGTTAGGCTGGACTAGTACGCATACCTCGAGGCTATCGGCAGGGTTGGGATTCAACGGATCCATGGACATGGTGACCTTCGCAAGGCTAGGTCCGCCATCCTGCTGCTTCGACCAAGAGTTCCCAACAAGGGGCGGCACTTTGAGTAACCAAACAGACCGGTCGGAAGTCCCTGTATCAAGCATGTGCATCCCTCCCGGTCCTCCAAATTCACCATCCTTCTCTTCTTTTGCCGTCCCCGCCATTACTACACACGAAGAAACCCGAACCCTGGACAAAGAGAGACGGTGTTCATGTCTTACAAAAACATACAACAACCACTCCGAGTACTGTATACAAACCCTAGGATTAACGCTTATCCCCCACAGTCCCTCTCTTCAATTCCTCCATGGATCAAAACCCTAACACTCACGCTATCAGTCTGCAATCAAACAATCTCCGACGAGCTGCAAACAAGAAAATCAGCTAAAAAATGCCATAAAAAATTTACACGACACTGTCAGAATCGCCATAAACCCTAACGAACAATCCGATCTCTCAAGGCTCCCAATCGAATGGACACAAAACCCGACAAGACGTTCTTCGGCAAAAAACTAGGTTGTCCTCGAGCTTCTTCAATAGAATTCTAATTTAAAATTCAAATGAGGCCAAGGAGCTGAGTATCGTATCCGGAAAAATTCCATCAGTACCTTAGAGCTTGTCAAACCCTTCCACCCGCTTCAAAACCCTAAACCTCGAAGCTTGCAAAAACACTCCAAGGAGCTCTGTTTTGGAAGGAAACACAAGGCGACGAAGATTCATCCAACATGTATGGATGAATGTGTGAGTATTTTTATTCGTCGACATCCATTCTTTCTGGAACATACCGTATCTATGGAACTTCCTGATTTGGAATACGCTACGGTATGTTGTACTATAGAAATCTAACTCTACTTCGTTTGATGAATGTAACCAGTCGTCTTGGCGTTGTTTAAACTTCATCCAACATATTGTCCGGGTAATCTGCTCCAGATCAAGATGCCAATACACGATCTCCTTCATTTGGAGTCGGTTATCGGTGGCTCCAGTTGAGTTCAATAAGTGCCAGTAGAGTTATCCTTAAAGTCACCTTGTGTTTAAATAAGATACCGTGAATTTTTCTTTAATGTATTCTTATTTGTTCACTCGAAATAGTTAAAAGGCTTGGAAAAGCTTGGTGGTCTATCGTTATCAGGTGTGATGTATTCTTATTTGTTCACTCGAAATAGTTAAAAGGCTTGGAAAAGCTTGGTGGTCTATCGTTATTAGGTGTGTAAGAGCTTGGTAGTCTCTAAACTCAAGGGAAACTAGTTTGGCCGTCAAGAAAGACGGCTAAACTACTTTTCCATGAGTTTGAAGACCACCAAGCTCTTACACACCTAATAATGAGAGACCACTAAGCTCTTCCCTACCTTTTAACTATTTGGGGTGAACAAATAAGAGTACATTAATGCAAAATTCATGGCATCTTATTCAAATACAAGGTGACTTTAAGGATAACTCTAGTATGTCCCGGTTTTTCTGATGTTTTTTCCATTTCGTGGGAACAGTGTCTGAACATTTCATTCCCTTTTCATTTATAGTAAGTGAAAAACAACACATTTCCTATAAAGAACTCTGGCCCAAGAGACCAGCGCGAATAAAGTGTTTGTTCATCCTACCTTTGATGCAATGCCCACAATACAATGGATCCGGGATTAGGATTACTCACCTCTTACGAGGTTAGACACTACACATTTCCTACTAGTGGAGGAGTCAGAGGAACATGAGAGGCGCGCCTGGAGTGCTGATTTTTCTAGCAATGATCCATCAATGCTAGTCTCTGGAAGTAATGATGGCAAGGTACATCTCATGGCAATTGTTTCCAGATAGACTGCTCTATACGTAATTACTGTTTTCACATTTTCTTAATAATTTATCATAACTGAAGGGATATTACTTAGAATTATTTTTTATTACTAAGTAGGTCTAAAGAGTGCCCGGTGTGAAAGAGGTTCGTTTTCACATTTTATTGGCCTCGACATCCGATGGGTCCAGCAAGCGTGAACAGGAATGGACAAGGGCTTACAAAAAAAATTAGAAGGCCACACAATTCGAGTACTGAAATAGAATCAAAGCAGTTCTAGCTTGTCATATTTCAAAAACGCTGCAACTGGAGTTCCAAACAAAATGTATCTAAACCACCACACCCGCCATGTCCTGAGTGACTCTTTCAAAACTCAGAAATCGAGAGAACCACCAACTCGCTCGCTCTGATCCCCACTTTTGCTTCAATGCAGATGACTACAGTACCTTCTACAGGTAGGCAGTACCTCAATTGAAACTGCAGGTCTACACAGACTAATGATCATCAAAAAGGCCCTGGGAGAAGCTCCAATCCTTGCCAACATTGAGAGTCTCCCATGACTTTAAAGCCATGTCGTAAAGCACAAGCCTGACAAGCCCGGACGTTCGAGGAAATCCATGGTTCCACACCGGCATGTAGTGCTCACAGTAACACGTTTTGATGATCTGTCTGCATTCATGGGCGCTTGGAAATGAAGACGCTTGTGGGTCAAGGAACCAAGCCAGAACGTCGGCCGGCATGCGATCCACTTCACGCCAGTCCTGAAGACTTTGCTCAAACTCCCACACATGAAGAATTCGGTTCGCGAGGTCGAAGGTAACATCACGCAGAGCGCCTCGCCACTCACCGAGTCCCCTGACAAACATATCCTTCCAACCTGGTTCGTCCTACCTCCGAAGAGGCGGCGTGACCATGGGAAGAACAGTCCACGAATCATCCCTGAAATTGTAAGCAAACACCTGGGAACGTTGAGGAGGGGTTGGTCCTGGAGGGCGCATCGGGCCACGAAGTATGACATCTCTCCACTTGATGTACATAACACCATCACAGTGAGTGGCGTCCTCGACCAGGTAAAACGCTGCAGGACTGGCGGCTTACTGTGTCCATTTTCCGGTGACAGACTCGTAGACCCAAACCATGCGGCCAGAGTTGCCCGATACCAGCACCTTGTACGAGCCCGGCGAGTGCTTGTCCACTGCTATCTTTGCGCAGTCAAGATTCGCACGGTCAGAGTCGATCAGGGCGCGGAGTGTGTGCAAGAAGTGGAACGAGCTCCCGTGGAACCGGCGCTTTCTGGAGCAGCACTCTAGCACTTCGTTGCCCGGACCCTATCATTTCGTTCTCCAAGGCAAGCGGGGATGCCACCAAGCGATGCTGCTCAAGCGGGAGAATTCATGGGTCCACATGCACACCAAGGTTTTCAAAAGGCTTCCCGCTCTGACGGTTGGTCTTGACGTGAAAAAGGCTTCCAGCGGGAGTTGCGCGGCCACCCTGTCCAATTCAATGTGGTTCTGGATCTCTCCCTAGAGCGCAGGATCCATATACACAGTGCCTCGTGAATCCACTGATGATGCCGTCAGAGTCGGAATCACCTCCGCGCACCTCCCCCATTTGCCCGGCCATATTTTCCTCACACTCTTCTACTGGGTTCCGCTGCCGTTCCACTCTGGTCAGGCTCCTTGACAACTAACTCGCGATTACCAGGCAGCATCGATCAGGACGTACACTATCTTGTGATCGAATGATCAAGTAAGCACAGTTTTGAAAGTAGAACCGATTGAAGAACCGATTGAGAAAGTAGAACTTCACAGAAAGTAGAACCAATTGAAGTATATATAGCACGCACTAAACCAAGTCAGAGCTGCAAACACTCAAACTGACTAGGAAGTATGATAAGTACTGCTTATAGTGACGTCCTCGAAGTAGGAATGGCGGCGGGTACCTCTCTGAGCGACAATCATCACCTGCATGTGAGCACCCGACCTCAAGATCAGCTGCGATACTTCCAGCAACTTGTAGTCATCCAGTGGGCGAGTTCGATATCAGCTAGACAGCATGTTGAGGAGAAGAATTAATACATTGATGCATGAGATCGACGTAAACGAGATGCCTCAGATCAGATCATGAAACAGCAAACATGGACATTGTGGGCATGGCGACGTAACAAGTTAGCTTGAATGTAAGTTAGGGTGCAGGCAGTAACATCATTCTCACAGCACCAGCATATATTGGTGGATGGTTAATTGCTGCTGTAGCATGTATCATGGGCGAAATCAGATGTGATCAAAACGCTGAGATCCTGGGAAGACGAAAGGCTATGGCAGACATGGAAGTGGGCATGGCGACAATAGAACCCACCCAGCTGCAGTGCAGCGTATATTATGTGTTGGAATTAAGAACTAGTAGTCTATCTCTAATCTGGAGTGATCTAATTCTTGAGTTGTTTAACTCCAGTGCACATGTTGTCAACTTGGAGTTGTCTAACTCTAGTTCATCCATCTTCAAATAGGAGCTGGTTTGCTCCTATCATCTTCAGCTTATACACTGCCACATGAGATACATTACAATCCTCAATTGTACTCCTTAGGGTATCAACTGTACCATGTTTCACATGATATTAACTGTATCTCCAAAGGTATAAGATAATTACATTTCTTAATTTAACATGGTATGTAGCAAAGTTAATTATAGGAGAGTATAGGGAATTTAAATCGGCTTGTTTAATCAAACAAAGCCCAATTAAATTCCTAGGTTTGGCCCTAAATGTGGCATTGTCTCTCATAGTTTCAAAGTTGGTATTTGCATTGATGAATGCAAGTTAGTGTAGCTAGTTCTAGCAATGGAACTAGTTTTTTGAACAAGTTTGGTGGTCAAGGGTTCAATTCATAGAAATTGAAGATGATCTATCTTTTTAAGAGGGATGGGTTGTGGAAGTTGGTTCATGTTGAAGAATCAATGCCATCTAGCAATGAGAGTGACACACGAGTTGAAATTTTCCAATGAGAAGGGGGAGCCAATGTTGAAATTGTTATTAATAGGAGTATGATTAACCCCTAAAGGACCAACCGTCCAGTTTTGGAACGATGAACAAATTCCATCCATGTTTTCTCATCAGTTATGCATTTTTTGCTAGTAGAAGAAATACATTAAAATTCTATAGCAAGATAGCTTCATGCATGTGTGATCCGATTAAAAAAGAGATAATTTGTGAAGATTTTAATACACACAATTCGCTATTTACGCACTTGGCTATATAATCATGCACTTGGTCCCCAAGCGCATAATTTTTTTTGTCTAACTTTTTTTTAAAGAAACCGACAATTATTGTCTTTCTTCAATCTATTACATTGTAAACATATAATTATTTTAATTATTTTTTATTCTTATCTTTATCTTTTCTTTTATCTTTTCTTTTTTATTTTAATTTCTTTCTTGTCTTCTTTTTTGTCTCTCTCCTGTCTTTCTTCTTGTCTTCTTTTGTCTTTCTTCTTGTCTTCTTTTATCTTTCTTCTTGTCTTCCTTTTTGTCTTTGTTGTCTTTTTTTTCTTCTACTTTTTCTTCAGTTGTAGCTGCTGAACCCTAAACAATGGGAGCGAATCCAAAAAAAAAAAAAAAAAAATGTTTTTTTTTGGGTTGGCCATGGGGTGCTGCAGAACCCTAAATGTCAACCGCAAAAAAAATAGTTTTTCTTTTCTTTTCCTTCTTTTTGGCCGTGGGGTGCTTCCGAACCCTAAATGGCAGCCGCCAATTATTTATTTATTTATATTTATTTTATTTTATTTTTGACTTTTTCAAAAAAATCTATTTTTAGCCTCTGAGGTGTGCGGCTACGCACCCAAAGACCCTCCCATGTCTCTTCTCCCTCTTCATCTCCTTCCCCTCTCCTCATATATATATATAAGGTCGAGACACCTACAACCAATCAAATAAGACATGTACTATACTTGGGACTGATGAATCGATATTTTGATTATTTTCCTCTTAAAGTACTACAAAAATTAGGAAATTTTCATATTCAATTAATTTTTTTTGATAATTATTTGAATAAGTACAAATTTTTTAAAGTGCGAAGTTTTTTCTTAAAGCCAAAAATTCGCATTTCGCATAAAATAAAAGATAAAGATAAGAATAAAAAATAATTATTATAATTATTTGTTTACAATGTGAAGGATTGCAAAAAGACCCCATTGATGTTTTTTAGAGAACTATTTAACCAACTTTTTTAAAGTCAAATATGCTTATGAAATGAGCGCACTTAGCCAAGTGCATAAATAGCAAAATGCGTGTTTTATGCCTTATTTCATGTTGTAGTGATTCACCCAAAATTTAGAAGATTTCAATGTAAAAGTGTTCTTAAAAAAGTTAACTCATAAAATCAAGCTACCAAAAAATCTCCAAAAATCACTACACTTAGAGTATTACATTTCAACCCATCACAAAAAAATTCATACACAAATTCTCAATATCTTATTCAAACTCAAATTACAAAATGTTTTTGAATTTCAAGTTTCAAAGTTTCTACAAAAACATTTGTGAAGGCAATCACAGATCTAATTATATGAATAGAATCTATAATTTATAATGTACAACTTTTATTCATACATGAAGTTCAAAATATCCCTCTTGATTGCATTTTATAATGCATCTATGCAAAATTGCCAAATTTGAAGAGGGTGAAGATGTTTAGTGGATAAGTGGTTAGAGCTTGATCAAATAGCCCTCTCTAGTATTGCCTTTTATCTCCTATTTGAACCACTCCATCAAATCATTCAATGCAATTCATCTAAAGAAGCATGGAATGAACTTTGTTTCATCTATCAGATGAGTGATATGCATTTGAAGAGATTTCTACTGAAGGATTTTCAGTCCTTCAAAGGGGATGAAGATGAGAGTATGGCAAGTGCCATTTCCAAATTAGATCATTGATTGATTGGTTGGTAGAAGTGGGAGATATTTGCAATGACAAAGATAAGATAAACGATTGTACTTCTAAGTTCTTAATCTTTAGAAGACTATAAGGCCCTCACGCGGCTTCTGAAACAAAAAAGCGAGGAATTCAAGTTGTTGGACCGTGAATTGTAGGGTGAGCGACAAAGAGACCCTTGTTCTTTTGGAGAGCTCAATCCATAAGTACTTCATGACTAGAAATTCATAGTGTGCGATTTTTGGTGATTTTTTTGAGCTAATAGGAGGCTATCCGGGCGTCATTTTAGACCCTCATATCTTCCTCCTCGCACCTCAAAATTACGTCAAATTTTTTGCATATGTTTAAAATGATGATCTCTATACATGGTAAAATATTCTCTTCTCAATGGTGGCATTTTCTCAAAATTGTGCGATTTTGTTGATCCTTTTTTTTTGAAAGCTACACAAGTCTTTTTTCATTTCAACGATGCTGATTGTCAAAATTACCCTACACCATTGAGGAATTGAGCTTGTTACAAGAACTAGTCAAGAAAACAAGAACTAAGTTCAACATCCCTGTCCTTTAGAAGTTTATTAGATTCATGGCAGAGTTTTACCAACATTCACAGTAATGTAATATCCTATTGGTAAGACTCTACAAGAAGAAAAAAGATTGGGTGTTCCTTATGGTGAAACTACAAACACCTGTAGTGCCTTACTAGTGAGAAAAGTTATGGTCAATTTGAGAAGTCAAGTGCATTTAAGGGTAAGCATTTTCAACAATTGTTGTGAAAATGACCACAAAACATCCAAATGTAGGGAGAAGAAAATCAATGGTAAAACAAAGTGCTTCAATTGTGGAAAAATTGGATACAAAGAAGATGGCTACAAATCTTGAATGCAAGATTTAGCAAATGAATGTCGAGACATCGTTCTTAAATGGAAATTTGAACAAGACGATTTATAAGAGGCAACTTGAAGGATTTATAGAGAATGATAAACAAAGTTATATTTGTTTATTTAATCAATTATTATAGGTTGAAGCAAGCTCCAAGGATGTGGAATGAATACATTAGAGTCATTCAAAAACAAAACTGGTTTTCAAGCAAAGTTCAAGTAGAGTTCTTTTCCTATAATTATAATTTCTAAAAATCATTGCTCATGAATAGTTTCCATGGTCGGGGCTTGGGGGAACACGTGGAGACTCTCCTCTACCATTGAAGAGGTCATAAGTTCCACACCCCATAGTGATATAGGACCTTGCTTTAGATTATTCTCCAACTCACTATAAACTAGTTTTGGAGTCTTTTGAACTCAAAACAAGTCTAAGGTGAGTATGGAGGCATTATTAGAGAAGTATGAAACGACTACACATAAAGAAGAGAAGAGAAGGTCATGCGAGCAATTCTTTACAAATTAGTAAGTCTGATGCCAAATGTATTTGGCCATAACTACACGCCAAATTTATCTCAAGAAGTGATTGTATATTGCAACATTGATTGGGTTGAAGATCCTATAGAAAGGGAAATATTAAAAAAATGGCTCTATGTCTAGTATAACAACCTGAAGTCCTATGTCTAGTGTAACAATTTGAGTTCAAAGTTTATCATTTGATAACTATATAAGTGGAATCGAATCCAACCATGTCTAAACTCTTCCAAAAGAAATAGCTTTTACAATGTAAAGATTTCAAAGAACATCACATGGTAGTATGTTTCCATTGTATAGATTCTAAATTGTCAAAGATCTATATTTCCAAGCCTTAAACGTTCAAGGATTAATAAACATGAATGATGAATCATAAGTTTAAAAATGCAATTTATAATAGAATGAAGGGTTAATTGTAGTATATGGACTGGTTCAGCACAAATTAAATTAATTATAAAATTGCCAAATTTTTCTTATATTATATTTCTACAAATTCTAAGAAAAATGTGAAGAAATTTTTAAAAAGCTATGAAAAATTTGCTTTGCTGAACTTTTAGCCTAAAATAAAATAGCCATTAGGAAAAAAATTGCCGAACAACCAAGGTAGTACAATAGCAAAGTGAAGTATAGATTTACGTAATGTGGTTACCCCATTCCCAACTGAATAAGAAATATGGATATGAGGCATTGATATTATTTAGTATTATTATTTTTTAGAGTTCGGCAATAAGAAATAGATTTCAACACAAGTTGAAACATAATTTTTGGATGAAGAATGAATTAGTTATGAACTTTCAAAGTCGAAGTATGACACATCCCATCCATGTCATATAGGTAGAGCTCTTTTTGTTTAAAGAAGATTTGTATTGCACACACCAAAGATGCTTAAATCAACAACAACAAATTCATAACCACACTTACATATACTAAAACCAACAAAAGAGAACCCATTACCAACTGTAACTCATGCTACAATGGAGCAGTGATTGTGAAAAATGCCCCTAGCTGTTGGTAAAAGGCGCCACTTGGGAATGGGGTAACCACCTCAGTACTAATTTTTTTACTTCTAAATATTTTATTTTCCTTCTTTCTTTCTTTCTTTATCTCCTCTCTTTCGATCTTCTCTCTTGTCCTTCTTTCCTTCCACCAACCATCCACTAGACTCACAACTTGGTGATCACATAAACCATTCTACACAATTTATACCAAATCTCTTGTATGTTCTTAGTAGTTTTTGGTCTTTTTGGCTTTGGCTAGAGTGTCTATTCCCGAAAGGGGTAAGTAGTATTGTCTCAATGGTCCTTTGTCGTGGGGACATCGGTTCATTGACTTTATGAACATACACTTTATTCACACCAACCCGGTTAGGGTTGGAGTTTCTATCTATCTATCTATCTCCTTCTTTCCTTCTTTCTTTCCTTCTTTCCTTCTTTGTTTCCTTCTTTCCTTCTTTCTTTCCTTCTTTCCTTCTTTGTTTCCTTCTTTCCTTCTTTCGTTCCTTCTTTCCTTCTTTGTTTCCTTGTTTCCTTGTTTCCTTCCTTCTTTCCTTCTTTCTTTCCTTGTTTCCTTGTTTCCTTGTTTCCTTGTTTCTTTCCTTCTTTCTCTCTTCTCGGACTTTCCTTCTTTCTCTCTGTCCTTCCTTCTCGCCTCTCGTTCTTTCCACTTTCCCCTTGATGATCACCCGCCCAGCTGCGACGATGGGGCGGTGGCGAAGTGTGGATGCAGCGTGGCCAGGAATCATCGTGTGGCAAATCCTTCAATCTCTCACAAAAGTGCAGCTCAACTGAAGGACAAAACACGAATTTCATGGTGGACATCACTTTTATCACCTGAGGTCCAATTTCATCAGGAACTGATTCATGGTGCTGGTGCCCTCACTCCCCCTCCCCTCCCTCCCTCACTCACTCCGCTTCGCAGGTTCTTGTCACCGTTTCCAACCTGCCAACATCATTTCCCTCAACGCATTGAAAGAGCGGTCATGTAAAAGAATTTTTGTTGTACTTGGAATTTGTGTTGAAGCAGGATTTGTAAACTGAAGCATGTTTGGCTTGACGAGTTTTGAGGTGTAGCGTGATTTTAGGGTTAGTAACAGGGGAGTCGTTTTCTTGATTTCTGGATTTCCATGTATTGAGAGGTTTCGAAATCACGATTTGAGGTGTCATGGCCACCGGGGCCGTACTGCTGAAGGTCCCCTTGGTAGTTGCGGTATCCGAAACCTCAAGACTCTCCGATCGATTCAAAAGGAGTACTGTAAAGTGGACTGCGTCGGTGGTACCGCGAGCTTCTCCAATGACAACCGTTTCACCGCCACCCGCCATCACAGAGGGTTGCAAGTAAGCTTACCTGCTCCCATTTTTCTCAACACATTTTTTTTGGTAGAGAATACTAAAACCATCTCCTGTTACCAACATCAACTCATCTATTCCAATACACTTGGTTGGACTTCTCTTATTAGCAAGCATAGCTTAGCTCAATGTCTATGGTCACTGAGGTTGCCTACTGTCTACAACCTTCCACTTTGAAATTACACAAGAAGTTCATAAAAAATTGATCCCAACAGATTTGGCTCTTGTACTCAAAGATCTCTTCATACATACTCCTACATATTGGTTAAAGTGATGGAAAGAGTATCCTCTGCCTTACATCACAGGGAACCTTGTCCAATTCACTGGGAAGTAAACATTAATTAATGCCGAACGTCTGTTTATAGCAAGTTTTGCAAGTGGTTGTTCAATTTAGCAAGCGATTAACAAGAATTCACCATCATTCTTGTACTCATTACTGCCTGGTAATATAGTCAGGGTTCCTTGTGAAATGAAACGTCATGAAATTCTTCTGAACTCCTGGTGATATCATAGAGTTATGCAGCTGTATAATTCTGCACTTGTAGCCTAACTTGCTTCATTTTCTTCAAGAATTTTATGGTTATGGTCTTGCTAAACGCGATGCTTTGTTCGGCTCGTGTGAACTCACAAAGCCTGAGTCAGAATGTGAGAGTGACAGAGACGCGTTTGTGACTGCAGGGAATGCATTGTGGTGTTGCGTACAACCAGAGGGTGTGGGCTGGGTGTGTCCCGGTATCCGGATTTTGTGTACAATGCAGAGGGAGGCGGTGGAAGTGGCAAGGCAAAGCAAATGGAGGATGGTCGTTGGCATGTGCAGTTTGATGCAGCAGAGGTGAACATTCCCGATGTTGGCTTCGCCACCACCACACTCTTGGGCATTCCGCTTCCTCCACCCATTCGGATCCAAATCATCCCTGACTCCCTGGAAGGCATTGTGGATCGCATCACTGGCAAGGTGAGCGCCTCTGCCCTGACTGTCTTCCATAAGAAAGCCTCCCTGTCATCATCTTCCTATATACCGTAGTTACCGAGATTTCATGGTTTGAAAATGATCAATTGGATTCTGAAAATTATAATTCAGACGGAGCCAAATTTTATTCACCAGAATCAGTGAAGAACATTGCATGTGTCAAACAAAAAATATTGTACAAGAGAAACATGTCCTCATGACCCATGAAAGTCCTTCAGTTCAGTGTTTAGATCTTGACAATCAGAGCAAACATATTAATTATGAGTTGCCGGTTCAAATGAATCACTGTTAAGATGTGCCCAAGAAGATCTAGATGTTATGTTTTGCTTCATTTCCATCTTAGTTACATGAATTGGCTGAATCAATACCGTTCCCTGAACTCAACATGCACTAACTGTGTGTGGGAGCTTATAGTCATGATTCTCGAGCAGGCACCCGTACATGCATGTTTGAACTCCTTTGGTGACAGGCCCTTGTTGGAAGCTGACATTAATTCGTGAAATGGCTGACTGCAGGCGGAGCTGAACTTCAAGGCCAAGTTCTACTTCTCAACTGGGCCATTGTATCGACCACCGCCCCTCATTGTTGATACATTGTTGACGACAGAGAGCACGCAAGGTGTTCTGAGGGGAGGGACTGGAAGCCGGCTTGATGCTGATGGCAACTGTAAGCTGGCCGGGGTGGCTCGTCTGGTGCCCATCAATGATTGGTTCATGGACAATTTCTTGATGCTTCCTTCCGATTGCCTTGCCAATATGGCAGCCAACATCACCTTCTCCGTGTAGACTTGGTAAATCGTCATTCAATTGAAGTACTAACTAACTGTGCAAGTGACAGTTTAATATCTCATCTTTCCCATTATACTGTATCATTCTGCTGTAATTTCAACTGTTTAAAAGCCAGGATTCTTTTCAAGTTTCATGGGGGACGATTTTCCAATTCAAAGCAGCCAGCAAAAGATTGCACATTTTGCATCAGTATGCAGACCGTATTTTATTAGAGTTATATTAGACCGATGGAGTATCATTCAAACAAACACCGCATCTGTCCACGTGGTTCTCCTCAGTCTCTGAATGACATGTCGACCGCAAACTTTCAAATTTTGCACTGGAATGTGTACTGGAAATTTTGCACAGGAATGTGTACTGGAAATTTTGCACACTCGTTGAATCTCATGTTAGAAGTTGTAGATTTAATGCTCAAAATGTGACTTTCCATATTGACCCCTAAACGTCAAAAGGGCCTGGACGGGGCAGCCCTGAAGGCATCTAAATTTATGGAGGAAAAAATAAAAAATAAAATGGCTTTGCTGGCCACTGCTAGCCAGCACTGTAGCATTGCAGCACTTTTCGAGAAGCAACCTCAACTGCCCCAACCTCAACTCCTTTTCATTTTAGTAACTTTGATTGCTTGCCAAAGATTCCACAATCTCCCAAATGAGGCGCAATTTTGGAATCTAGATCGCTTTTTCAGTAGCTTTCCAATGCACCAATCTTTGCTTGATTCGGTTGAGAAAATCCACTTTTTTCTTCATTATTCTCTCATAAATAAGCCCACGGGGCTTACTTTGATGTTTAAGGGTTAAACTTAATTGCTAGGGTAACATGAGATTCAACAAGAGGGCCAGTACATAAAATTTTGATTAATTTTTTCACAATGTATGATTTTGTTATAAGTTTCTAAACTTAATATGCATAGACCACTATTGATGTTTGTAGATGTGCCAATGACTATCTCTCATTTCTAGTCCAATCAAATTGCTCACTTGGTATCCATAACTAATGCTCGTGATGACTAGATTGGGAACTCTTGAAGTTGAAACATGTGCTTTTATAAGTGACCATAATTGGTACCTGACAGTTTGTGGTGCTTCTACTTTAATGGTTTCAAAATGGTCAATTCAATTATGGGAATATATGATTTTGGAAGCTATATCAAAGGTTTAGGGAGTCATAGCGTACTGCAAGCAAGCAGAGGGAGTATCCTTTTGAATGTGATCCTCACTTCATTTCAAAATAGAAATGAAGATTGTATGACATTTCCCCATGAATCTTGCAATTCATGGTATACACATGACATTCTTTCATGAGTTGGAAAGAGAATCGAACTAAAGATTCCTTTGGGATGGACTTTGGAAAAAGGTACTCCCTCTCTTTGCTCTAGTATGCTATGGTCTTTTGAGGGGTGTAGGGGAGATTATGAAAACTTGACAAAAAGGATTAGCGAGGCTTTTGAGGGGAATTGCTTTATGTAGCGAATTGATAAAAGAACACCTTGAAATTGTGATTAGGGGCCTTCATAAGTTCAATTTCGATTTTTTCATAATTTGACTTCACCTAAATGAAAGTAACTACCTAAAAATTTTATGTAAGAAAAAAAACCAACTTCAAAAACATATGAGAAACTGTATAGTGATTTGAACATTGTCCAAAAAATGTGGCATAGTCATGTTCTTAATATGATGTCATTTTATGTCATTTAAATCAGTAAATGTGAAATGGATTCTAGACCACCTTTCACGCTCTCTTGCAACCCTAAGTACTACTTTAAAATCGCTATTTCATGCAACACTAATTACAAAACTCCATATCATCATAAGGCACTAGGTTATGACGTACTTTGAGTGTACAACTACATTATTTTCGGTCCTTCTTTGTAGACTAACCCCACACACTAGGTGCATCTAGAGATAATGATAAGATCTTCAACCAGTCAAATTGGAGCAATTGCAAGGTCATCAAAGTTCAAGAATACATCAATAAAGTGAAGCCAGTTAACATCATTTTCTTTATTTTTGCTGTCAAGAAACAGAAGGATGTAAAGTCTTGGCTTAGGAAGCACTCAAGAGGGATATCAACACGAGTTTCATCATGGGTCAAGTTGATATTGTTTCAACGATTGGTGAATTTTTGGCAATCAACTTGCATGACCAGGAAGATGAATTATTGGCTATTACATGGTTGAATTTATGACAACTAAAACATCAAGTCTCAGTACCCTTCGGGTTTTCAAACTGGCCAGGTAGGTTCAAAAACTAAACATATTATCACATTTATACTAGTGACGAAGGTCCTGTTGGGTGTGGAGTATGCTGTACATTCTCCTCCTGTGGGACCACTGCAAGCTATTGAATTTTATGACTGACTTCATTTGCATTGACACATCAATTGGAGTATTGGAAGTGAGATGAAGGAGGTAAAACCTTCGAGAGCGAAACTCCAGGAGTAAGTTTGAAAACTAAGCTGAAAGATGAGTTACACATCAGGGTCGTCATCTGTGAGCCATTTGACGTATCGTTGGAGCGAGTAGTCCACCCTGGCTTTGGCATCCTCCATGACTTCAAAGTTCCAGAAGCCTCCATACACACGCTCGAACGCCCACGGCTCCAGTCGTGCGGCGATGCGGTGGACAGCGCTCGCTGACAAGGGAATGTAGTTGGGGTAGGAGCGCATCACACTCACCGTGGTGTGGTCCAATGCATTCACCTGCACAACCCATTTGAACACACAAACAGCATGAATCCTCGCTCCGTTACGATAATTATACTCCCTCCATCCCATAATAGATGATGCTTTTCAGCAGAAAAACTAGTGTGAAAAGGGTTGTAGATAGCACATTGGACTTTCAGGGGCAGCGTTGATGGGGGTGGTCATTGGATAGTCTCTGTCTTAAAAGACAGAGCCAATAAAATTGGTCTCAAATGACTTGATGCAAGTCATTTAAGGTTGCTGTTTTACAGATTCTACCGGAGCAAAATCACAAGACAAGTGCGCAGGAAGTGTTTTATTGTCTGTGAAGCTTGTCTTTGCTTATCTGTGGATCACAAACAACATATGAGCTAGCTAGATCTCCTTTTATCACACTCTTTTTAAGTGTTTGTTTTTGTTTTCGTGAGCCTGAGACCGAAAAGAAAGCTGAATGGATTACTTACTTGAATGATGTCGCCTGTGAGCAAGGCACCTTTGCCAGCGACGCCCTCCGCCCAATGGAGGACTTGGCCTCCTGCAAAGTGGCCTCCCAGCAGGATCAAAGTGGCCCCTTCCAGCACTCGCAGTGTTTCCCCAGACCAAAACTTGACATTCTCGTGCTCCCACATCACCCACTTCCGGTCTCTGTTTTCCCCACATTCATTTTCCCATTTCCACAAGTATTTCCCACGTACATTGAATTCACAAACTACCCCAGTTTTTCCTCTTGTTTCAGGCTCAGAGTTCTTTTAAGCAACCCAACATACTATAAGGTTTGGAAATAACCTTTCAAGAAGAAGAATAACAACAGCACAGAATACTTGAAAAATAAAAAAATTCCACTAGAGTACTTACTTCTCATGAATGTAAACAGGGACATTGCCAAAGGTGGAACTCCACTGTGCATTGTTGGCATAATAGTGCGGATGGGAAATAGCAATGGCCTTGAGGCCACCGAGGGCTTTAATAATGTCAATGGTTGCTTCATCTAGCAGCGATACACAATCCCATAAGATGTTCCCATCTGCCACAAACAAACAGTCAAACTCACTCTAAGTCAGCTACCAAATTGACACCCATAATTGCCACCTTAAAATCTTAAACAATAGGTACATACCAATGCATTTCTTTTGAGCTCCAAACTCGTACTTTCCAGGGAAATTTTTGGCTGAATTTGGGTTAAAAGTAAAATGCACTGGTACATATTGCTTTATGTACCGCCAACTACAAACCCTAGTGAAGTAAGGGAGGAGCACCCAAAACCCCTAAAATCTGAAACAAAAGGTGCATTGATTGATTAAGACAAATGTGATACATGTGATCAAGTGACAAAACTTTAAAACTTCGTAATTTTCATAACATTCAGTAGCCTTTGTGAGTACTGCCTCCCTCCAACAGAACGATGTGGAATATCTCACATCATTTCATCCCCAATGAAATGATGTGGGATATTCCACATCAAATCAGTAGCTATGGGCACGTGAGCAAGAGCAAGCAAGCATGGTGCACAGTAATCGAAATCACAATTCAAGAGTTTTTTTGTCATTGTTTATTTGATTGATTCTCAACTCAACAGTGTTTTGTGATTGTTTATTTGATTCATTCTCAACGCAACAATGTTTCATCATTGTTTTTTTGATTCATTCTCAACTCAACAGTGTTTTGTCATTGTTTACTTGATTCAATAGTTCATTCAATTAGAAATCACTGGTCACTCTGTATATAAAGGTGGATGAAACTAAAAGGCAGTCTCTTTGAAGGCTACTGTATGCAAAGTTTGCAAATGCTGCATTCTTTAGTGCATGAGAACCCTCTTTCATGGAACAACATGAAACAAAAGTTGAAGTCCCTGAGCGTGAAGAGCAAGGAGGAGAAGATTGAAGATCTGACGTGCTGTCTGGACGAGGAAAGCGCGCTGGCCGATGCCGACTTTCGGCTCCGTGTTGAAAGCGTACAAGCCGGGCTCATACTTGGTCCACTTGTTCATGTAGGAGCCGCTGGTGAGCTGCGCATGGCTCGTCCATTGTTGCCCGCCTCTACACATTCCGGGGGGTGCAGCACAATGTTACATTTGTGAAAGTATGCAGAATATTAATTTGAACATTTCCGTACAAACTATACAAACAATAAACATATTTAGAGCTGAAAATGTTGACATATACTACTTACATTAAACATACATCAGGACAAAATAGATCTGTAGACATATAAACCCTAGTTTACAAGGTTTTTCAGGAACGAAGGTGATTCTGAAACATAATGTAGGGCTACACTGAAGAAGCCAAGAAGAAGGAAGGAAGGAATGATCGATCGTGGGTTGTGCAATTAAGGAAATGTGGAGGCGAGAAGAGGAATTACTTGGGCACCGCTTGGCGTTCGTCGGAGCAAATGGGGCACAGGCGGGGCAAGGTGACGCGCGGCGAGAATTGCACGCCGCAGGCTTTGCAAATGTGCGCTTGCTCTGCTCCTTCCATGGCGATTCAGGAATTCCCTTCACTGGAAACAAAAGCTCAAATTCCCTTCACTGGAAACAAAAGCTCAAATTCCCTTCACTGGAAACAAAAGCTCAAATTCCCTTCACTGGAAACAAAAGCTTAAATTCCCTTCACTGGAAACGGAGTCTCACTGGTATGAGGCTAAGAGCATGGACGACGATGACGTGGCAGAGCCAGCCTCTGTGGCAGTGCCATCTGGGGCCGGGTATAACATTCAGGAGCTTCCGCCTTCCTCTTGAGGAGAATGTGCAGAGAATGTGCACCATATTCTGCATTATCATCCGAGAATGCATTAGGAGAAAAATGGGGTCCCAAAGGGGCCCTCTAAGCTTGCCCGTGTTAGGTGAACCGGCTACCCAAGCACCATTTTCTATGTAAACCCATTGGTGCAGTCGCTGCCCGCTGACAGCGTCGGAAGCCGCAGTGCTGGCAGTGTTGGCAGCGTCGATTGGTGCGACCCACGGAACTGCGCTGCTGGCAGCCACGGTGGCACCATTGGTGACCTCTTGTAAAGTGCACGGTTTGGCTTAAATTTTTCAGCACGTGCCAAAGGCCAAGGCCCCTTTGTGACTACAGATTTCTCCTAATGATGAGTAGCAACCCATGTATTCTCAGAGATGGAGATTTTGGAAAAATAGGGCCCTTTCATGCTTGGATCGGTCCGGCAGTAAACAATGACTTCACCACCACCGAAATTTGCAAAGCACTGGTAGAGAGGGCCCCCATCAATCTACACTCAAATATACCTGCCGTACATCTAAACTTAAACGCAACAAAGAAAGGAGCTAATGAAAGGTGCCACCAATAAGCAGTGAAACTCAATGTCCTGCTTCTTCCGGTGAAGTTTGAGACCTCAATCCTTGTCGTTTTCTTGATTCCACCGGAACCGATCATACATGGAAGCCTGCCCTTAGAAGGGTAGGTAAGAGCAAGCCCAACAGCTCCAAACCAAATATGTTCATCAAGCATTAACCTCTAAAGGACCACAAGGCCCCCAAGCCGCTTCTGAAACTAAAAAGTGAGGAAATTCAAGTTTTTGGGCTTTGAATTGTAGGATGAGCAATAAAGTGACCCTCGCTCTTTTTGAAAGCTAAATTTGTACGTAGTTCTTGATCCAAAATTTATGAAGTGAGCAAATTTTTGGTGACTTTTTTGAGTTACAAGGAGGGTATTTAACCCTTAACTTCCTGAACCATTTTCAGCGCGTTTTGGACCCTGATTTTTTCGGTTAGGGATACATGTTGTAGTTCACTTTTTTACAAAATCAACCGTAAGATCTTGTAGATATGCAAGTCACCTTCATCTTTACAAAGTTTAGGGTCAATCTGAGTTATAGGTTGCTTGGATGGGACACAAAAGTGAAGGGTACTCCAAGAAATTCACTGATTTCTCACTGCTCAAAATGAGCTTTGACCGACTCTCTTGGGCACATACTATTTTAGAAAGTTGGTGCCGTCTGGAATTCTGAAGATAATCAAGTTCCCTACGCATGGCAACAAGTTTTGTATTTTTAGGATAAATAATGAATGAGAAAGAGGCCTTGACATGACATCCATTTTTTACTAGTTCACTTGTGACTTTGAAAGAAATCTTACAAATTCCTACAAATCTCATCTTCCATTGCAAAATCAGACACAGTAGGTTGAAAGTACACAAAAGAACACATACAATAGGAAAAAGAATTTTGGAAAAAAGGTGAAATCCAAGTGCAAGATTTGCATTTTAGTAGCTACACCCACCCATAAGCCGCCCTGCCCAATTGGAATACGTGGCAGCTTGTCATTCGCCCGTCACTCTCCTTTGTTGACTTTTCTTCCTCAGTTTTGTGACCACCCATCACTTGTGGATTTTTGTAAAATTGACAATGTGCATTTCTTCAAATCAAACTACACCATTGGATAACTAATTCGTTTCTACACAAAATTGGCCCAAATTTTGAATCATTGTGGCACTCCTTCCTCAAGATATTTTCAGTTCTAAAAATAGAGCGACCCATTTTGGGTCGCCCAAGAAGTTAAGGGTTAAGTGTCACTTTAGACCCTCATATCTTCCTCCTCACACTTTCAAATTACATGAAATTTTGGTCACATGTTTAAAATGGTGATCTCTAAGCACAATAAAATTTTCAAAATTTTTAAAGCACTTTTGAGCAATCTGATTTCAGCATGTGTACAAAATACCCCGAACGAGTGAAAAGCGACGCCTTTTCTTTGTAGTGTGACTAGGCCAGGAGCAACGTAGCGATGGTTGTCTCCGTCTTCCAGCAAAATCTGGATTGGCAAAGTCGCAGAAATTGTCTTATACCCAAATGGATTGTGAGGGGGCGACAAGCCCTTGTACCATTACAATGCCTAATCAGAATCCCTGTGAGCAATAGAGTGTCTCTATTCAATCAGCACACAAACGCATGCTCACAAATAACATACTGATCGTTTTAACCCTTTGATGCGTAAGCATCTGATGAATAAATTGCAACCCTTCTCAACAATACATCATGTATAGTTTTTCATCCATCCAAATTTCTCTTGGCTCTTGTGCTAGTTGACTATCATTTGTATGATATAGATCTTCAAAATAAAATATTGTGATTTTTTGAAAAACAACACAATTGGTTTATCAGTGTCAAGTTTCATTCCTATTTCAAAAAGTGAGACCTTAAACATGATTTTTCCAAATAAGTAAAATCAAATAATGGAAACCATACCATCTCGTAGTGCATGTTATTCCAATTTCATTATAACATCTAAAAAACAATTGCATTAATTGGGGATTTTTAATTGAATTTCAAGAAAAAACCAATTAAAAAATATCCATAAAAAATATGACGAATCCAACCGCACAGACATAATCTTCACATTTACATTGACAACTTACCATTGTACTGTACATCAATTTCAATTTTTTTTTCATCAAATATTTTATAATGACTCTTTGAGAACAGTGTTAAATCAAGACGTTAAAGGGTTAAAATATAAATTTGATGTACCAATAGCATTAATTTACTTTTTTGATGCATGAGATTCATGTCTGAGTAGTTGATGTTTACCTTAGAAATGTTGGCTTTAACCCTTAGAGGCGTTCATTTTTCAGCATGGATGTACAAATTTCATCCACGTTGATTCTTTCCTTGTCATGCATTTTTGTAGTGTAGATTTTTTACTATAAATTATATGGGAAGTTAGCTTTATACACGTGTGAGCCAATAAAAAAAAGGGGATGATTTGTGAAATTTTTATGCCTCATTTTATGTTGCAATGTTTCATCAAAAAAAATTAATATCTTAGTTCAAAATAGTTCAAAGGTGATCTTGAAAAGGTCAACTTATAAAATCAAGTAACCAAAACAACTCCAAAAATCACTACATTTAAAGTACTACAAACAAATTTCATCCACAATATCTTATTTGTAACTGAATCACAAATAAATTTTGAATTTTAGGTTTCAAATTTATACAAAAAATTGATGATTCCAATCATAGGTCTAATTGTATGGACAAAACTTAAAATTCATGATGTACAAATTTTATTCATACGTCAACTTCAAAATATCCCTCTTAGTTGCATTTTATAATGCACCTTTAAATTTTTCCAAATTTGGAGAGGGTTGTGGGTATCTATGGGTCAAACTCTCAGGTCAAACTATGCTTACATTTATATGATTGAATACTATTAATACCTTAGTTGTTGAATTTTTTTCCAAGAGATGGTTGGATGCTAGCTATTAGATATGAATGTGTTTGTGTTCTGGTAGCGCGTGGTAGTGTATGTGTTCTGGTGGGGGGTTTGCTAAAATGGCTGGAAGTAAAGATACTTGAGCATTTGTAGATGTAGATTATCTTTAACCAACATTCTACAAACCAACATTCTACAAAGTATTATCATTGATCTTATTTTTGTCATTCATTTGCAAATATCTCTCACTCCTGCCAACCGATCAATCAATGATTTAAATTTGGATACGGCACTTACCATACTCTCATCCTCATCCCCTTTAAAGGACTCTTTTAGTAGATGTCTCTTCAAGTGCATATCACTTATCTCATACATGAAACAAAGTTCATTCCATGTTTCTTTAACTAAGCTAAATTGAATTATATGATAGAGTGACTCAAATAGGAGATAAAACGCAATACTAGAGAAGACTATTTGATCAAGTTCTAACCACCTAGCCGCTAAACATCCTCATCCTTCTCCAAATTTGGCACTTTTGCAAAGATGCATCATAAAATGCAACTAATAGAAATATTTTGAACTTGATGTATGAATGAAAGTTGTGCATTATAAATTTTAGATTTTATTCATACAACTAGATCTATGATTGTTGTCACCAATATTTTTGTATAAACGTTGAAACTTGAAATTCAAAAATATTTTGTAATTCAAGTACGAATAAGATATTGAGAATTTTGGATGAGATTTGTTGTGATGGATTGAAATGTAATACTCTAAGTGTAGTGATTTTTGGAGATTTTTTGGAAGCTTAATTTTATGAGTTTATTTTTTCAAGAGCTCATTTAGACTAAAATCTTTGAAATTTATGGTGAGTCACTCCAACATAAAAGGAGGCATAAAAATTTCATAAATCATCCCCTTTCTAATTGGATCACATGCATGAAGCTATCTTGCCATAGAATTTTGTTGTATTTCTTTTCTTTGCAAAAATTGCATGATGGATGAGAAAACATGGATGGAATTTGTTCATCGTTCCAAAAATGGACAGTTGATCCTTTATGGGTTAATCATACTGCTATTAATAACAGTTTCAACACTGGCTCCTCCTTCTCTTTGGACAATTTCAACTGGTGTGTCACTCTCATTGCTAGATGGCATTGATTTTTCAACATAAACCAACTTCCACAACCCATCCCTCTTCAGTTAAAAAGATAGATCATCTTCAATTTCCGTGAATCAAACTCTTGACCACCAAATTTGTTCAAAAAACTAGTTCCATTGCTAGAACTAGCTACATAAACTTGCATTTGTCAATGCAGATACCAACTTTGAGATTATGGGAGCCCATGCCACATTTAGGGCCAAACTTGGGAATTTAATTGGGCTTTGTTTGATCAAAAAATTCGATTTGAATTCCCTACTCTCTCTTATAATTAACTTCACTATATACCATGTTAAATTAAGAAAGGTAATTGTCATGTAGCTTTGGAGGTATAGTTGATACCATGTGAGGTATGATACAGTTGGTATCCAGATGGGTAGAGTTGAGATCCTTAGGGATTGTAATGTATCTCATGTAGTAGTGTGGAAGCAAAGGATGATGGGAGCAAGCCAATTCCTAATTGAAGATGGATGAACTAGAATTAGATAACTCCAAGTTGACAACATATGCGCTGGAGTTAGATCACTCCAGAATGAGAATATGAGCACAAAAGTTAGACAACTCAAGATGAGGTGCTTTGGAGTTAAACCATTCTATAATAAGAACCTGGGTACAAGAGTTAGATAATTCTAAATGAGGTGCATTAGAGTTAGAGCACTCTATATTTAAAATTTAAAGGACTTAAAAATCTATGGAGTAGATCTAATTTTAAAAATAGAAAGTAAAAAGACTAGAGATAGACTACTACTTCCTATAGCCAAGGGATTTAGGTCGGGGCTAGAAAGGTAGAGGCTCTCATTTGTTGAAATCTTTTCGCTATGGTTGGGTGGTTGAGCTTAAACCAAGATCTTGTGGGTTTAGGGATTTGAGTTTCTCCAACTCACTGATGAATAAGTTTATTATTGTCGTAAGAGTTGGTGGCAAACTTCTGGCATTAGGGGAAATATGTAGTCACAAAGGGGCCCTGGCCATTGTCACGTGCTAAAAAATTTAGGCCAAACCGTGCACTTTACAAGAGGCCACCAATGGTGCCACCGTGGCTGCCAGCAGTGCAGTTCCGTGGGTCGCGCCAATCGACGCTGCCAACACTGCCGACACTGCCAGCACTGCCAACACTGCGGCTTCCGACGCTGTCAGCGGGCAGCGACTGCACCAATGAATTTACATAGAAAATGGTGCCTGGGCAGCCGGTTCACCTAACCCGGTCAAGCTTACAGGGCCCCTTTGGGACCCCATTTTTCCCCTAATGGAGGTTTGTTACAGTATTGTGCAGAAAAGGTAAATAAATAACATTTTCTTTGTGACTCGCCACCTAACCATAAATGTGAGATCTTGTCAATTAAACAATACGATCTCCTTCACCCAACAAGCCACACTTATAGTGACTGTTAGTATCGCTTGTTTACATACATACTTAGAATATGTACAGACTAATGAGACTATCACTTTGGTGTTCTAACTAACTTGCAGTCATAAACGCTTGGTCTATTAGTTCCCTCCTAAGTAACTTAATTACCACATTAGTAACTTAATTCCAACACACGCTGCACTGCAGCTGGGTGGGTTCTATTGTCGCCATGCCCACTTCCATGTCTGCCATAGCCTTTCGTCTTTCCAGGATCTCAGCATTTTGATCACATCTGATTTCGCCCATGATACATGATACAGCAGCAGCCATCCACCAATATATGCTGGTCTTGTGAGAATGATGTTACTGCCTGCACCCTAACTTACATTCAAGCTAACTTGTTGCGTCGCCATGCCCACAATGTCCATGTTTGCTGTTTCATGATCTGATCTGAGGCATCTCGTTTACGTCGATCTCATGCATCAATGTATTAATTCTTCTCCTCAACATGCTGTCTAGCTGATATCGAACTCGCCCACTGGATGACTACAAGTTGCTGGAAGTATTGCAGCTGATCTTGAGGTCGGGTGCTCACATGCAGGTGATGATTGTCGCTCAGAGAGGTACCCGCCGCCATTCCTACTTCGAGGACGTAACTATAAGCAGTACTTATCATACTTCCCAGTCAGTTTGAGTGTTTGCAGCTCTGACTTGGTTTAGTGCTAGCTATATATACTCCAATTGGTTCTACTTTCTGTGAAGTTCTACTTTCTCAATCGGTTCTACTTTCAAAACTGTGCTTACTTGATCATTCGATCACAAGATAGTGTACTATACGTCCTGATCGATGCTGCCTGGTAATCGCGAGTTAGTTGTCAAGGAGCCTGACCAGAGTGGAACGGCAGCGGAACCCAGTAAGAAGAATGTGAGGAAAATATGGCCGGGCAAATGGGGGAGGTGCGCGGAGGTGATTCCAACTCTGAACCTGGCATCATCAGTGGATTTACGAGGCGCTGTGTATATGGATCCTGCGCTCTGGGGAGAGATCCAGAACCACATTGAATTGGACAGGGTGGCCGCGCAACTCCCGCTGGAAGCCTTCTTCAGGGCGCGGAGTGTGTGCAAGAAGTGGAACGAGCTCCCTTGGAACCGGCGCTTTCTGGAGCAGCACTCCACCACGTCGTTGCCCGAACCCTATTATTTCATCCTCCACGGCAAACGGGGATGCCACCAAGCGATGCTGCTCAAGCGGGAGAATTCATGGGTCCTGAAGCCGCTCCCCACCTTCGCTTTCCAACACCACCACACCTCGGCGGCGCACGGAGTTGTGTACACGTGCACAAATGACGATGTCCTCCAGGGAACCGTCTTCAACATGCACACCAAGGTTTTCAAAAGGCTTCCCGCTCTCACGGTTGGTCTTGACTCTGGCCGTGCAAATCTTGACTGCGCAAAGATAGTAGTGGACAAGCACTCGGGCTCGTACAAGGTGCTGGTATCGGGCAACTCTGGCCGCAAGGTTTGGGTCTACGAGTCCGTCACCGGAAAATGGACACAGAAAGCCGCCAGTCCGGAAAAGTTCTACCTGGTTGAGGATGCCACGCACTTTGATGGTGTCATGTACATCAAGTGGAGAGATGTCATACTTCGTGGCCCGATGCGCCCTCCAGGACCAACCCCTCCTCAACGTTCCCAGGTGTTTGCTTACAATTTCAGGGATGATTCGTGGACTGTTCTTCCCATGGCCACGCCTCCTCTTCGGAGGTGGAACGAACAAGGTTGGAAGGATATGTTTGTCAGGGGACTCGGTGAGTGGAGAGGCGCTCTGCGTGATGTTACCTTTGACGTCGCGAACCGAATTCTTCACGTGTGGGAGTTTGAGCATAGTCTTCAGGACTGGCGTGAAGTGGATCGCATGCCGGCCGACATTCTGGCTTGGTTCCTCGACCCACAAGCGTCTTCATTTCCAAGCGCCCATGAATGCAGACAGATCATCAAAACGTGTTACTGTGAGCACTACATGCTGGTGTGGAACCATGGATTTCCTTGAACGTCCGGGCTTGTCAGGCTTGTGCTATATGACATGGCTTTAAAGTCATGGGAGATCGACTCTCAATGTTGGCAAGGATTGGAGCTGCTCCCAGTGCCCTTTTGATGTATAATCCGTGTAGACCTGCAGTTTCAATTGAGGTACTGCCGACAGAAGGTAGTCATCTGCATTGAAGCAAATGTGAGGATCGGAGCAAGTTGGTGGTTCTGTCGATTCCCGAGTTTTGAGAGCGTCAGGACATGGCGGGTGTGGTGGTCTAGATACATTTCATTGGAACTCCAGTTGCAGCGTTTTCGAAATATGACGGAGCTTACAACAAGCTAAAACTACTTTCATTGTACATCAGTGCTCGAGTTGTAGTGTCCTTTAGATTTTTTTGTAAGCCCCTGTCCACTCCTGGTCTCGCTTGTTTGGCCTATTGGATGTGCGCTCGGTGTGTCGATGAATCGTTAGGAAAATCCGGGAACTGGTGCTGTACAGCGTCTATTTTGAGTGAAAGGGGTTGATCTGCGATTGTGTGAAACTTTCGTAACGGCATCTTTTGCTAGAGTAGTACTTAACTTGAACCTTCTAACGTACTGCTCCAGTGCAATTAAGAGGGTCCTATAGAAGAGTACCTTACAGTAGCTTCTTCTCATACAGTCATCTCATGCCACACCTGCACAACACTGGATTAATTCAAGACACTGTGATCGTCTTCTACATCCATCGATGTAAGTTTTTACTTTGTAAAATCTACTGTTTGGATTTTTTGCGTGCCAGCGAAAATAATGTAAATATATCTGTATGTTCGGCATCTGAGGATCGAAATGTATGAGAAGAATTTGGCTACCTTTGACATTGCCTGTGACAAAGCAATTATAATTTCTGAGGCACAAAATTTCTGAGGTGAAGTATTCATAAAGTGAGAAAAGAAAGACTCCACGAAATCAAAGAAGCTAAATAGAGGTCCATTTGCAAATTGGTAAGACGGTGTTAGACGGTAACAAAGCCTTCATAATCGCTACGAGCAATGAAGGGCCACTAGTAGCAAACCTGTCGTTTTTCATTTCTCATTTCATGGGAACAGTGAATAGTGGCGGAATATTATACTTACAATTATGTCTTCTTGTGACCAAAACTACTCAGGGTTGGTTTATACTATGGACCAAGAGCCATGACCAAGAAAATTAAATCATTTTCATGGTCATGGCTCTTGGCCAAGAGCCGTGACCATGAAAAATCAAAAATGGATTTTTGAGTGGCTTGGTCACTCTTGTAGTGTAAAGTGGATTTGGACCGGGACAACTTTTGGCTGATTTTTTCGGCCAAAAATATTAAATTTTTTTTTTTCGGCCAATGGCTGATTTTCAACCTTACGGCTTCCTTGATTTCCGTTGAGTCGAGCATTTTGCCTCGACTCAACGGAAAACCCGTTAGACCATGGCACATTATCCAAATGGCAGATTTTAGTAGTTTTTGGGGACCTCAAAGTTAGTGGTCATTCTCCTTTTTTCAAGGTAGTGTAAAGCCAAATGGGACCAAGAGCTCTTTTTGGGCCAATCACAGATTTTAGAATTCTATGGTCATGGCTCTTGGTCCATAGTGTAAACCGCCCCTCACTAACAGAGCCCATGTGCCTGACACCGTTAACTTTCATTTATAGTAAGTGAAAAACAACACATTTCCGTTTAGTGGGCTTGTGAAACTTATTCCAGCTTGGGCAGCTGAGCTTGGATTGTGGTGGAATTTCCGCACCTGGACAATGCAAATCTGCCTGATCGTTACAACCTCAGTGTTTGCATTCAAATCAAACTTACAAGCAACCAATTAGTTTCTGGAAAGACACAGGAACCCTCACAGTTTGACTCTGGGGCCAAACTTGGGTGGGGGTAAAAATGAGGGGTTTTTAGCCCGGGGCAGGTTTTTTTTTGTCGTCATGTTCATCAAAAGCACCATGGTTTATTCCAGTAAACCATGTTTTATCTCGATATAGGTTCCAGAAAGGGTGTCAAAGTTTGACCCCGACTCCCAATCTGTACTTTCGGTTACAATGCTAAATGGGGTAAAAAATGAGGCCAAACTATCCACTTTTTACCCTGGTAAAAATTGTTGGAATTAAGTTACTCATGTGGTAATTAAGTTACCCATGAGGGAACTGATAGACCAAGGGTCTATGCCTAAGTTACTCATATGGTAATTAAGTTACTTATGAGGGAACTGATAGACCAAGAGTCTATAACTCCAAGTTAGTTAGAACACCAAAGTGATAGTCTAGTTAGTCTGTACATATTCTAGGTATGTAGACAGACGGTACTAGAACTATAAGTGTGGCTTGGAGGGTGAAGGAGATATCATTGTCTATAGGACAATATCTCACTTCTATGGTTGGGTGGCAAGTCACATAATAAACTATGTTTATCATTTACCTTCTGTGCACATTATCTTTCTTAAATCTAACATGGTATCAGAGCTAGGTTGATTGAAGGAAAGAGTAGAGAGTTGGATTGGGTTTTGATTTGATTCACAGTTAAACCTGGGATTGGCCCCCATAGTCTCAAAGTTGTTGGCTGCATTGACGAATGCAAGTTAGCATGGCTAGTTCTAGCAGTGGAATTAGTTTCTTGGACAAGTTTGGTGGTCAGGGATTCAATTCATGGAAATTGAGGATGATCTATCTCTTGAAGAGAGATGGGTTGTGGAAGTTGGTAAGTAGTGAAGAACCAATGCCAACTCGTACTGCAAATGACACACCAATTGAAAATGTCCAAGGAGAGAGTGGAGAAGGGGGAGCCAATAATGTTGGTACTGTTAGTGATAACAGTAAGACTAAGTGGTTAGAACGTGATCAAATAGCCCTCTCTACTATTGTCTTCTATCTCTTAGATGAGCCACTCCATCAGATCACTCATTGTAACACCGCTAAAGAAGCATGGGATGAGCTTTGTCACATTTATGAGATGAGTGATATGCATTCAAAGAGGCTTCTCCAAAAGGAGTTTTGGTCCTTCAAAGTGAATGAATCTGAGAGTATGGCAAGTGCCATAGCCAAATTTAGATCATTGGTTGATCGTTTGGCAGGAGTGGGAGTCGTTTGCAATGACGAAGATAAGATTAATGTACTTTTGAGTTCGTTACCTGATGCATGGTTAAGTTTCACTAACATTCATAGTAATGAGAAGAATCTATCCTACCTCATTGGTAAGATTCTGCAGGAAGAACAAAGATTGATTGTTTTCTCTGGTGAAACTAAAGATACCTCGAGTGCCTTACTAACTGTGAGAAAAAGTGGTCAATTTAAGAAGTCTGGTCACTTTGGTGCATTTAAAGGTAAGTGCTTCAATTGTGGTAAACATGGCCACAAAGCTTCCCAATGCAAAGAGAAGAAAAAGAAGAAGTCTCACGGTAAAGGCAAGAAGGGCAAAGAGGGTAACCATGAAGGTAAAAGTGTCGTACCTGACAAGACTAGAAGATCGGAGAGAAGATCAGAGACTCCTACCTTACTAATGATAGATACATGTCTTGTAAGAGAGGATGATGATGTTTGGTACCTTGATTCTGGAGCTACTCGCCATGTCACATCTCACAAAGATTGGTTTATAGAGTACAAAGTGTTACCCAAAGGAAAAACTGTCTTTGTAGGGAATGATAATGAGTGTGAAATCAAGGGAGTAGGTACCATTCCAATCATGTTGAATAATGGTAAATTGAAGAAGATTACCAATGTCTTGCATGTTCCTAGTTTGGCTAGGAATTTACTCTCTGCTCAAGAATTCAGAAAGGCGGGCTTTGGCATTCAGCTGGCAGAAGAGATTTATGTTGCTGACAAGGATGGAGCTCGACTTACACATCTTGAAGAAATCAATGGCCTATTCAAGATTGGGAGAAATCCAGCCAAAGAGAAAGCCTTGGCTTTCTTTTTAGCCAACAAGGGAGATGATGTTCAACTCTGGCACGAACGACTTGGTCACATTGGCGTGTAGAAGATGACGGCGATTAAAGAAATGGAGCCTACTCTCAAATTCAACGAAGGGGACTTGAAGAATTGGCCTACGTGCGAAGCGTGCTTGTATGGCAAGCAAAGTAGGAAGAAGTTTCCTGTCGACACGGCAACTCGTGCAACTAAGTTGTTGGCGGGGTTGTTGGAGATTATCCATTCGGATATTGTTGGGCCACTCCCTCCTTCTCTTGGAGGTTCACGATATTTAATCACCTTCATTGATGATTTCTCTCGATTTACATACATAGCTTTTCTTAAAGCTAAATCGGAGGCATTTAATGAGTTTAAGGTTTTCAAAGCCTGGGCTGAAAATCACACTCAAAAATCCATCAAGATTTTGAGGAGTGATAATAGAGGAGAGTACACTTCAAAGGAGTTCAATGAATTTTGCAAAAACCATGGGATTACGCACCAACTCACTATTTCGTACACACCTCAACAAAATGGTGTTGCTGAGAAGAAGAATCATACTTTGATGGAGGCAACCAAATGCATGTTGAAGAGCTCGAATTTGGAACGAAGATTTTGGGCTGAGGCGGTGTCTACTGCGTGTTACTTGCAGAACATCACACCAATCAAGGCCCTTATATCAAAGACGAGTTGGGAACTATGGTATGGCACCAAACCAATCTATGCTCATCTTCATGTTTTTGGATGTAAAGGATTTGCTAAAATTCCTGATGAGCAAAAGCAAAAATTAGACATGAAGTCTAAAGATTGCATTTTTGTTGGTTATAGTGATCAATCTAAAGGCTATAAATTGTTTGATCCTATCAAAAGAAAAATGTTCTTTAGCTGTGATGTAGACTTCATTAAAAGTCACCAGAGAGTAGTTTCCAAAGATCTAGATTGTCGTAGTGACCAAGATCGCATCAAAGATCTTTTCAAAGGTGATGACAAAGATGATGCCCAAGATCTTGTTGATGATCAAGACAAAGATCACGACTCAGATCACGTTGAGGATAGTGACCAAATAGACATAGAGGTAGAAAGAGGAGATTTACCACAAATTCCTCAAGAGCCTCAAGCCAGAAGGGGAACTAGGGTAAGAAAACCTTCTCTTAAATTACTAGAGTCCATTAATTTGGTTGTTGAGAATGATCCCTCTACTTTGACTGAAGCATTAGCAAGAGAAGATGGTGAGAAGTGGAAGGAAGCAATTCTATCTGAGTACAATTCATTGATAGAGAAGCAAACTTGGAAATTAGTCCAATTACCTCTAAATAGAAAGCCTCTGGGCTGCAAGTGGGTTTTTAAACTCAAACGAAGAGTCGATGGGAGTTTGGACAAATACAAAGCAAGGTTAGTAGCAAAAGGCTACGATCAAATTGAAGGTCTTGACTTCAATGAGACTTTCTCCCCGGTGGTAAGAATGACCACTATTCGCTTATTACTTGCTATGGCTACAAATCTTGATTGTGAGATCCAGCAGATGGATGTGAAGACAACATTCCTAAATGGAGATTTGAACGAGACGATTTATATGAAGCAACCTGAAGGCTTCATCAAGAAGGGGGAACAAGATTACGTTTGTTTGCTCCTGAAATCCATTTACGGCTTGAAACAAGCTCCGCGGATGTGGAACAAACACATCAGTTCATTTTTACTCAGCCTTGGATTTACAAGAAGCGTCAAAGACAGCGACCTTTACATTTTACATGAAGGTGAAGTCTTTCTCTGGTTAGCCTTATATATTGACGATTCATTTCTTTTCAGCAATGATTTGAAATTAACGAATAAAATCAAGAGGGCTTTGTCAGAGAAATATGAAATGACAGACATGGGAGATCTTTACTCCGGTCTAAATCTTCAAGTTACTAGAGATAGACAAAGACGCATCTTGTGTGTTAGCCAGTCAAAGTACATTGAGCAAAAACTTAAAGACTTTAATTTAAGTCATGCTAAGCCTATGTCTACTCCATTAGAGGCTAATTGCAATCTTCAGTGTGTAAACAAGATTACACTAGAAGAAGAGGAGGCAATGCAGGCAATTCCGTACAAATCAGCAGTGGGATGTCAAATGTATTTAGCTATAACTACTCGACCAGATTTATCTCAAGGAGTAAGTATGGTAGCTGGGTACAATTCTGATCCAAGACTCAAGCATTGGTCTTCGGTAAAACGAATATGGAGATATCTCAATGGGACAAGCATTGAAGGCTTAGTCTACAAAGGAGATGACAACTTGCAAGTGATTGGATATTGTGACTCTGATTGGGCTGGAGATCCGGAAGAAAGGAGATGAAGAACTGGCTATGTTTTTATGTTAGCCAATGCAGCCATTTCTTGGAACAGTGTGAAGCAGAAAGCTATTGCTCAATCAAGTGCCGAAGCTGAATATTACGCAGCAGGTGAAGCCACCAAGGAAGCTATATGGATAAGACACATTCTAGAGGAAATGGGGTTTTCTCAAAAAGGGCCTACAGTAATTTACTGTGATAGTCAAAGTTGTATAGCTATGACTAAGAATCCCGAATTCCATGGACGCACTAAACACATTGAGTGTAGGTGTCATTTCATTAGATCCAAGGTTAAATCTAATGAGGTGGAGTTTGTCTATTTTGGTACAGACCAAATGGTGGCAGATACATTCACCAAGAGCCTACCTAAGGCTAAATTTGAGTATTGTAAGAGTAGACTTGGAGTTCTACCTATCAAGTCACTCAAGAGGAAATTAGAGGACTTAGAGTAGTACTAAGTTATAGTAAATAATGTGGCACTGCATTATTATCTACTTTAGGTGGTTCTAACTATGGGGGAGTGTTGGAATTAAGTTACTCATGTGGTAATTTAGTTACCCATGAGGGAACTGATAAACCAAGGGTCTATGCCTAAGTTACTCATATGGTAATTAAGTTACTTATGAGGGAACTGATAGACCAAGAGTCTATAACTCCAAGTTAGTTAGAACACCAAAGTGATAGTCTAGTTAGTCTGTACATATTCTAGGTATGTAGACAGACGGTACTAGAACTATAAGTGTGGCTTGGAGGGTGAAGGAGATATCATTGTCTATAGGACAATATCTCACTTCTATGGTTGGGTGGCAAGTCACATAATAAACTATGTTTATCATTTACCTTCTGTGCACATTATCTTTCTTAAACCTAACAAAAATGTCTAGGACCCTCTAAGACTTCCTAACGAAACGAAACGAGAGCAACAAGCCTAACGTAGAACAACAAGCTGCTTGGCTAAAACTCAAAAAGAAACGAGAGCAGCAAGCAGGACCTTTGCTTCCAACAAATTACAAACTGATAACCAAGCAAGCAAGAGTCTCATATATCTTCCGTTGCAAAATCGAAGATTTAAATTTGCCTTGACACACCTACAGTTGCAAACAGTTCATCATCTTGATCGAACGTATATATCTTCAAACGTATATATCTTTTAATCTATATGGTCAAAGATTGTGAAATATTTTTGTGCACATTCCTTTAATATTATAAGACAAGATTCTACACTTGAATTGTAGAATTTTATCTTATTTTGAAATTGTGCCCTAGTGAAATGGTAACATTGTAGAAAAAACACAAGATGAAAGACTTAAAAGGATAACCCTATTATATCACACTTTGTATCAGATTTGGCCCTATACAACCATGTCCCTCCCGAGGTCCCTCCGAGTATTTTTTTAGTGAAATGATGACAATGAAGGGGTTATTTGAGTTTAACCAAAACCAAAACATATAATGTGACCTACAAAATATAAAGAAACTAAAGTCAATGTCATCTTTGAGTGTAACAAAATAGAATCAAATAGTGAACCCAATATCCTCCACTTTCATTTTCCAATACCTTAAATTGAGATTGGCCACCTTTGTGACAACAAAACTAGTTTACTCTCTTTTCTCTTTGGTATTCTTTGAAAATCATGCCAGTTTAATTACAGTGTCTAGCAAAACTGAGTCAAGTTCTTGTAAATCAGAATACAGTTACTAATGTAGGAAAATTGGTGATAGATTTGCACAAATTACAACTTGTATAAGATAGTACTTTTAGTGAGCTAGAATTTGATGCAAAAGAAAATCCTTCTTACATTAATATGTACAAGAGAATTACATCAAAAGGAAACTGTGTCTCATGACTCAGTTTTGCATCCTCAATCAAAGAAACAATCTAATATTTTGTCCACTTGCCTTTGGCAGCTAAAAGAGCTTGGATTCGCCGTGGCATACTTTCATACAACTTCTTACACTCTTCTAATTCTATAGAAGCCCAACACTCTTCAATACGTTCCCACAATTCTAAAATTCCGTTTGGAGCACTTTCATATTGGTTAAGTCGACGTTTTAGCCCTGCCCAAAGATGCTCAATTGGATTTAGGTCAGGAGATTGTGCAGGCCACTTAAGAACATCAAACTTTTGTAATTTTAGCCATTGGCTAACACTTTTTGCTGTATGTTTGGGATCATTGTCATGCTGAAAAATCAATTTTGAAGGATCAAGATCATATGCCATCACGGTGTACATCAAATCTCTCTGTAAGATTTCTTTGTACTGATGTTGATCCATTCTTCCTTCAATTCTACAAAACATGCCTGAGCCTTGGAATGTCATACAACCCCACAACATGATTGAACCACCACCAAACTTTACAGTCTGTTTCACTTGTCTTAAATCACGAGACTGTTCATTGCGAATCCAACACCAACTGCGACCATCTGAGCAAAACCTTTGTCTCGTCAGAGAAGATGACGTGCTTCCAATCATCAATGGTCCAATGCTCATGCCGTCTAGCAAATTCAAGTCGATCCTTGATGTGCCTCTCGTTCAATTTTGGTTTCTTCTGCTTCACCTTTGATTTCAACCCCGCTGCACGTAAGACCCTTCTCACCGTATCAACACTTACAGTAACTTGACATTCCTCACGTACATACTTGGTAGCCTGTGTTGCTGTTTCAAACCCTCCTGACGTGACAGCTCTAATGCATGCTCTCTTCTGTGTATTTGTCAATGCTTGTGGTCTACCACTACTACTAGTAGGAATATCAGACAATCTCTTCCTTCTCAGTCTTGCAACATGACTTTGAGACACCTGCAATTCATTTGCTACATCCCTAGTGGACCTACCAGCTTGCAACTTCACCAAAATGGAATTATCAAGATCTGTACGAGCACTTGCAGAAAGCTCCTCTAAGTACACCATGGTGTCTAATTAAAATCCACTCAAGATGTGTATGAAGCTCTGAATCAGTAGTGCAACATTGGAGTTCAATATACCCAAGCCAATTTGGGCTCATGAGTTTTCAATACATTTTTGGCATGCAAAACACATGTCTTGACTCATGAGTTCTCAATGGCATGCAAAACTGAGTCATGGCATGTGTTTATATTAGGACAAATTTCTCTAATTATATCCCATGTATGTGTCAATGTAAACTTTATTAATAGTTCATGAACTCCATGATGTATCTCCTCTATCTTGAAAACCGTGATTTCATTTAATGACTTGGTAGAAATTTGCATCCCAAGGTTCTCTTTCCAAGGTTCTGACTCACTTTTGCAAGACACTGTATGTGTGAAGGCCGAGGATTTTTCAACATGTCCGAGTTTTTTGGCTTGAATGATTACTCCTACTAGATCATGGTCCACACCATTGAGTCCATGGTCTATACCATTGGACAACCTGAATGTTGTTGTTAATTTTTCAATTTTCTTTCAACATAAAGCGTTTATTGGAAGAGAGTAGTATACTTCAAACGTGATCTCTGTCCACTTTCAATAGGACTGACCATTTTGCAATTCATAAGATATTCACTTGGGTTTTATGATGAATGTTCAGAATTGGATATTACAACTCATAAGATTTTAAGAATTCAAACCTTATGAGTTGCAATTTAGAAATTACGACTTTTCTGAATTTAAATGAATTTTATCACAATCCTTTTTACACAAATAGCCACTCCTTTGATAGCTAACATTATCAACATGATGTTTGCTTTTCGAGTATTGAGAAGATTTTTATTTTATTTTATTCGCAAAGACAACATTATTTATAAAATTAGGACAGTCATTTCCAAACAAAGGTCAAATTAACGCTCAAATCTCAACCCTGGGGTTATTTTATCTCTCACAAGTTGAAATGTTTCCCCCTTAACTTAGTGTGATGTGGCATACCTTTCACCCACAAGATATCTGACGTGGCATTATTGGGTCACAACGAAAGGGAAAACGCCACGTGGCTTCATCATCGTCATAGGTCGCTCACAGGCAGGGTCCCCTCTTTCGCAAAGGGAGGGGTGTCTCTCTCTCTGTCCCTCCAGACACTTGATACTTCATTGATTTTCCCATTCACGAATCGATTCACCTCGCATGCCGCGCTTCCTCACTCTCTGCGGAATTCCTTCCTCTATTTTTCAAACTTGAAATCGGCCGAATTGGCGCAGAACTCCGCCAGATTGATCGTGGTATATGAGGTGCATTGCTGACAGAGTTCAGGTTCCTCAATTTCCTTTTTCAATCAATTTCTGTCATCGGGTTTTGCGTCGATACGATCGAGGCAGGAGAATGTACCACGAGGTCATTATAACTTTTTGAATGATTTGCGGTTCCGTTGTTTGCAACTTGGAAGCTTTTCAAAGAATAAAATTCTTTGGAGTACAGTATCATTTTCCAATTCAGACTCAGGGTTTTTGATTGAGGATTTTTTGTGTATACAATTTGAAACGAAGCTCGGAGGTTGTGCGATTGCGAGAGAGAGGCAGCTCGAGTTCTTAGAGTTTGGTGCTGTAGAGAACTTTGTGTGTTGAGAGAGTCCGCATATATACTTTCTACATCAGTTCCATCAGCCCGAGCATTTTTTCTTTATTTGCATAGGTGGAATCATGCGTTTGAGAGTCATTATCCTCCTTAACCCTAAATACAGATACGTGTACAACATCCTAACGAAGGAAACGATCAAAAACCATTTCAAGGGACAATAATATCAAGAGTTACAGGTCTCGTTTTATATCAGCTGTGAACTAGTCTAAGACTTTAGGTTACGAATCTTTTCTATGTCACCGTTTGCTGACATGTTTGTGTCTACATTTCCAGGTACTCGCTAGGGTTTTGGAAGGCGATGACAGCTTCTGAATTTCTTAAATTGGATGACAAGTGTGTGGAATTCTCTACTTGGTTGAGGGACTCGGTGTGCACGTAAGCTGACGATGGCTCGGGTTTGAATTATGATATGGTTAGGAATGTGCAACAGCTGATCGCTTTGATCAGTTTAGTGCATCACCTGCGAGCTCTGCAGTGATCTACTTCTTTATAAAAAAAAATTGGATGACCTGGATGAGTCGAAGATACAAGGACGAGCAGGGGATGCTCTGTAACTGTGGAGTTTGGTGCTCTGTAATTGGGGGAGTCTTATGCTATTTGAAGCATGAACGTGTAATTTCGTTATGAAACTAGGATTCAAGTGAAGGGTAATAGCCAGCAAAGGGAGATACCAAAGTGTCCTAATTATTGTCCAGGTTTTGGACGATGTCCGCCCCTGAAGATGAGCTCTCTGCAGCTCTCATGCGGCTGGCACTAGCAGGGGATGGCCTGGTTTTGGGTGTCAGCATGACAGTGCTGGCCATTCGTACATGGATCAAGTTTTGGTCGCACTCGAAAGCTCTCAAGGACATCAAGGAGACTCCGTTGACACGGATCGCTGATCTACGGACTCTAGTGAAAGAGACAGATGTTGAACCCACAGAGAATTTTAGAAAGCCTGAGAAGGTAAATATTATTCTTTGTTGCGTTACTGGAACAAGTTTTCCGGGGTCTAAATGCTTGTTGAGGTTTATGTATGTTTCCCACTTAGGTGCTTTCATGCAGTTGGTTGTCTAATGCTGCCCTAAAGAACCAAGAAGCCCTCATGAGGTTGAGTGGGTCATATGAGGACTTCTTTTGTTCAATTTTTTTTGTTTTGTGTTTTGACCAGCACGTGCAATGTTCTTCACTGATTCTGTTGATATAAGATTTGGCCCTGTCTGGGTTACATTTTTTACCATATGATCGATCAAATTGGTTATTTTAAAACCATGAAATCGATCTTAGTCCTTTTAGATGTTATCCTTTGTCCTGTTAGCTCACGCAACGATGTTTTCTTTCTGCAGATTAGCCCCCCTAAGCAAAATCCAGAAGTCTTTGCGACAAAGAGCAAAGTGAGAATGCCGTCCAGGCCTTGGATGGGAGAAAGGCCGCCTGTGTCACCTCCCGAGGCAAAGCAACAGAGGCTGGTAGCTGTGAGAGGCAGAGTGCAAACCAAAGCTTCTGTCGAATCTGAAGATAGTAAAAGAGACGCTGAGGCACTCGTCCCGGTCAGTGTATCAGAGAAGGCTGTTTTCGTGGAGAGAACCCAAACGGTATGTTGTAACTCTGCACCGCAGTTCCTTCTTTTCTTTGGAAAATGTTCTGAAGTTGTAGATAAGGGTACCGCTAGAAGCTCTATAAGATCATATAGAAGCTCTATAAGATCTGACAGCCAGTTTATCAATGCTTTTTGGTAATTTTCTGATGCATGCTATGGAACGGTTAGAGATGTTTGAATTAAAGAGTAACATTTAGCTATGGATTGGGTGTTATCATATAGTGATGCAATTTAAATGTGGGAGCAGTTGTGGGCATGAACTCAGTTTTCATTTGTGATCGTTGAATTCTCATGCTTGTGGATTTGTATGATGTTGTAATTGTGTTGAGGGGACAAAATGGTCTACCGCATCAGTTTGTAGTCTAGACATACCAGTGCATGACTTAGACAGGTTGTAATACAGGGTTGTCTTTCTTGCTATGGCACAGTATGTGCTCACTGAGGTGAGCAACTTTTTGGGATGGATAACACAAAAAGACCTGGTCCAGTTTACTCACCAAATGGTACCCTCTCTACTCACTTTTCTCTTCCTTCTCTCTGGCCCTGATACGTATTCGCATTGCTGCGATTTCCGTTTGTGGTGGCTCTCAGTGTTTGTACAATAAATGGAGAGGCATTTTTAGGCTGGGCTTTGACAACATCAATATTTTGGGATGGGGTTCCCTTAAGGATCAAGTTTCGTTATCAAAACGCAAGGTAACTATTTTTGGCTTTGCTGTTGCTAGTCATCGCTTCTTTTACTTCAAAATTAGTAGGAGGTTTTTTGTTGTAGGGATTACTTTCTTCTCTTTTGAATTTCGAGTATTTTTTGGTTTTTTCCTTTTTCCCTCTAAACTTTTGGCTCATGAAAGCATGTTTACAAAATTCCCAGCTGTCGGAATATGTCAATTCGTGGGTGAGCTTCAGATTATCAATGAGTAGCTCATGGCTTGCGATTTTCCTGCAACCGAGAGTTATCTTCTGAAAACAGCCTGAAGAGTTCGTATTCCGATGATTTTTTGTATATCATCATACTGAGATTGTATGTATTGAAACTATCTAGATGCTATAGTTCACTTTATTCAGCTCTGTATGTCTGGGACCGGACTGTCGTAACAATAAACTATTTCTTGTGCTTCGGGTGATATGTATTTGACGATTTGCAGGATGTTGCAGCTAAGCAACAGTATTCTCAATACTCCGTATGGTTTTTAAACAGTTTCAAGTGGTTACATTCGGACAGGTACCCTTTGTTTTGGCCGAGACTGAGGTTCATTGGAATCTCCGACCTCGCGACATGGCAGTTTATGTGCACGTCAACTTAGACGAATCACAACATCCTATGCCACTTGTCACAGTGCATCACCAGTTGCATCCAGTGCCAGCTTCGTCTTACACACTTTTTCAGGCAATGTTTGGGCGTCGCTATCCGGTCAGTTTCTGGCTTTGAGCAATGTTGCGTTACGTTGACTTCTATGATACTGAGTTACAGCATATACATTATATGAACCGATCTAATGAGTCTGTGACCAAGTACGGTAGTGCATAATTTCTTTCTACCTGCCTTTGCATGCTGTTTTAGATCTACATTTTTCTAATGCAAGTGCCCTGTTTTTTCTTATAGTTGGTGGACTTGTACTCCAGTCACAAAGGTCTAAACCTTTGAAATTGCATCTAAAACGATATGATTTTATCTTGGACAAAAATTGGCACCTTATCTTGTCATTGCCTTATTTGGCGCTTTTGTGACCTGCTTATTTCCAGGTAGGTCTCTTGGATGAGGAGAAGATTCTACCACTTGGTGCAGAAATTACAGCGGTTGGTGAATTGCACACTGCTCCAGATGGAACTCCAGTTGTCAAGTCCTCCAAGCGTCTACCGATTTTTCTGTACGTTATTCCGAAACTGAAGACATCTTCTTGTGGACTCTTTTAGAACAAATTCTCAGGGGCCAAAAATCAACTTTTCTTCTGTTGCATATTATGTTCATTTTCTAATAGATTGACAGCCCCGTAAGTCTTGTGTAATCAATATTGGTTTTGTCAACTGAATATTCTCCTTTAAAATCTCTTGTATTCTCTTGATCAGTCAAGTGCCAGGTCCTTGGGGTTAGTGATTATGCGTTTAGGTCTTCATGCTTTGACTACTGATTGCTGTGATACAGGACGGAACTTACAAGAGAGCAGCTGCTTGTAGAGTTAGCGAATGGTACCAAAGTTTTGTTCTGGGCGGGCCTTGCAGTCAGCACTGTTGCTGTTGGCGTTCTCGGCTACTCCGTTGTGAAGTATGTAACTAGTCCTCGTCTCTTGACCTCTAATTAGTTGCATACCGTATAATCAATACTAAGTAGTATAAGTAGAAACTTGACTCTTCTATTGTTATACATTCAAAGATATGCTTGGTTATGGTCATCTGATGTCTTTCTGGCCATATTAGATGGTTTGAGTGGAGTTTTTTTCCCTGTATTTGCTGCCCTCTCTGAATCCCCAACTTCCATCATTACGTTCCTGGAATCAAGGCTATATCCTTGCTTGTCGGCATTGTTTTTTGATGCTTATACTCTCGCTTGGACATGGATTATGGATTTTGAGCTTGTGTAGAATATATCTTGATGTGCAGAAACTGGGCCAAATGGAAGCAAAGACAGCAGCAAAGGCGAGGTCAGAATGATGAGAGCAGGTAAGCTGTAGTTTCTCCAATCTAGTCACACATACGGTATCTTATCTTTCTGAAAGGCCTGGGCTGAAGCTGGAGGTTATCGTTGCAAACTCAAATGTTTCTAACCCATTCATTAGTAGAAACCGTTGCAGATTTGGTCCCTCAGTTCCATTCAGTTCCCTAGTACTTGACCACCCAGGTGTTAAAAAATCTTACACTTATCATAGATTCAGAGTCTTTGTTGCCACGTAGTACATATGTCATCTTGCAAAACCAAAGTTGTCCAACCGAGGGAACTAGTGGAGAATCCCATCTCTCCTATTAGAGCATGCACTCCCTTCTCCCTTCAATTCACCCCTCGACCACTATAATCACATCCAAGATTTCGTGTCAGAAGTATCATCGACTTCACACCTTTAAAACCGCTATAACCACCCTCTATATAGTGCGTGAACCAATCACAACAATCACTATACATGGGTAATCATTACTGTCCATCAATCTAGGATACCGAGCCCTTCCTTGAATTAGCTATAGAGGGACTATAGAAGCTCATATTCCATGGCTCTCACCTACCTTGCAAAAACAACATTAGATGCAAGCATATTTCATCCAGTTTCCAGAGTCAAGGGCTCATGCAAGCGTAGGGTGCGCATGCTCTTAGTTGCTAATAGTTGTTTGGCATATGCTAGCAGGCAAGATATCGCGGACGACGAGGCTGAGAATCTGGAAGATATCCCAGATGGCGAGTTGTGTGTGGTGTGTTTGCTGCGGCGGAGGCGGGCGGCTTTTATATACTGCGGTCACCGCGTGTGTTGTGTGGGGTGTGCACAAAGAGTGGAGCATGGGGTGAACCCTCGCTGCCCAGTGTGCCGGCAGTCAGTCACTGGCATTGTTCGAGTCTACGACTCATGAATTTTTTTTCTAATTTTCTTTTCTTTCTTACGGTCTACTCCTCAGTCCTCTGTACTGTACATTATAATTGGTGCAGCTAAAATCCATGGCCTTGGTATCCTTACTAGATCTTTAGCTCCTGTAGGTACACGGGTAATAGTTCTGGTAGCGGAGTTGGTGAACCTGTGCAGAGCTACTGCTGGTGACTTTACAGGTTCATGTTAGTAACTGAGTACTGTCTCTGTTATGAGTCATGAATTGTTCACTACTGTATATGCAATCTAGAGTCCTTTTTGACACCTATTTTAGACTCCTTTTTGCAATGAAGATTTTGGGCTTTGGTATCATGCGTCTACTGGTTCTCCCTCCTGAGTCCTGACCTCTCAACAGAGTTTCTATTTTGCAATAGTAACCTCTTCGCTGTTATCATCGTTTCACTGAAGAATATTTGGAGGACGTGGCTGCATAGGTTCAAATTTACCTAGAGTTATCATTTTAAGAGTGTTTTTCCTTTGACCTCCTATAAATTAGTGTATTCAGTCATCAATGGAGTACATTGAACCATTTCAAATTAATTGAACCTCTACGGATTTAATTTCTTTAATCAATTTAACCGCTGGATGTATAGAATGGTAGATATTGAGGTTGGAAGTTAAGACCTAGTTTGATCCCCTCTAAAAGTTATATGAGAAACAAAAATGAAATATGTTCTATTAAAGTTCATGCAACCTTGCAAATTCAGAAGTACATTCCATTTCAAACCCCTCCCAAGATATTTGAATTTTTTCTTTTGACAAAAATAGGACAATAAATCACATAAAATTATGTTTTTTCTTCATTTTCAAACCTCATTTAAATCATTTTAATATCATTTTCTCGATGATTTATTTTCTCTAGCTTATAGCTGATACCATAATGAAGTCAAAGATGTTAAATTATCCCCATGTTGACCAATTTATCAATTGGTTTAATTGCTCAAAGATTTCAATAAAATTATTGTTTCTTTGCCTATTTCCATTTTTCTCAAATTTGGATGAGGAATGAGCCTTAAATTAGAAATTTTTGATACAAAGTGATAGAAATGTTCATTTAACACACTTTGAAAAAAATCAAAAACAAAATCTAATAAAATTCATCAGTTTATGAAAGGTCAAAGGATTGTTGACTTTCAATAAAGTCCAATTTATGGTGTGCACTAATTTTCATGAATCACTAATTGGGGTTGACAAATTGGGCAATTTTAGTAAGGGTTCTAGTTAAGGAAAAGTAGCTAAAAATGGAAATATAAAACACTAAATGGGATTTGAGTGCCCCTGATGACTTCTCAAGTCACTAGGGGCGTTTAATGGTTAAGTGAAATTGAGCACGAAACTCAAAGAAGCTACTTTTCTCTAATTGCAATCTTCAAAGTGCAAAAGAGATTACATAAGGAGAGGAGGTCATGCTAGAAATTCCATACAACTCACAATGTGATACTAAATGTACTTGACCATAACTACTCGACCAAATTTATCTCAAGGAATTATTGAATATTGACTCTGATTGGGTTTGCGATACAAAAAGAAAGGAAATAAAAAATTGGCTTTGTTTTTAAGTTAGCCAATGAGCAATTTATTGGAATCTACTGCCAAAGTTGAATATTAAGTAGTATGTGAAGCAACAAAGGAAACTATATACATCGGACATATTTCAGAGGAAAATACTAGGCTTTGTGTGATACTAAGTTATGTTTTTAGAAAATAATATGGCACTACATTATTATCTACTAAAGGTGGTTCTTTGTGAATCGTCGGGACGATCCACTTTCACGGTAACCCTTTACCGTGAGGTTTTTTATTCTTTTCTATCATTTATTTGTCTAAATGCAGCGTTTTAGCTTATCAAACATTTTGGCGTGTTGTGTGCACTTTGCTTTTGGTTTTAGTTGGCATTTTTTTATTATTCCTATTTGTCTGAGTAATTTTAGCTACGTAGCATTTTCTAACCAATTTTTTGGTGTTTGCATGATTTTGTCTATTATTTTAGTAGGGTATTTTTTAGATTATCATTGTGGAATTAATTTTGGATAATTCTTTATAACTAAAAGTTCAAGTTCTAACTTGGGAAAAGTTAACCCCGGGTTTACTATGAGTAATATGGGAGTTTTGCTAGTGTTAGAGTAGAATTTCTTCTAGACGGATGATAATGCTTGGAGAAGAGTCCATTGGATAGGTGTACCTTGGGTGGGATTTTGAAACCCATCCCTGTCGCAAAGCCATAGGGGAGCCAATTAGTTTTTCTTGTGCCCGTCAGTTAGTTTGAATCTAGATCGGGGAGAGACGGCGGAGCCCTGCAATTTTTTGGGAGATAGCAAATTTGATTAGTGAGAAATTGGAGGGAGAATACATTTGTGGCAAGTGGGACTATGAAAGAGTTTTTTGTGTGTAATTTGGTTTTTGTCAGGGAAAGAAGGCTGTTGGACTGCGGCCTATGGAGATCCCGTTTGGGGTCCAATTGTAGAGAGGACGATGGTGCGTGGAATCGCAACCAAGCGACGTGAGAAGCAGACTGGTGACGACAACAAGTTGGGGGTTGTGTGAGATTGCGAGTACCGAGGGCAACCAAGGCAAGCACAACAGAGGCGGGAAAGTGCCGGAGGGGACGAGATCACCACGGCGATGCAACCTTGACGAGTTCACGCGCGCAACGAATCCATGGCGGTGCGGAGTTCACGGCGAGGAGGAGATTGGAACCCAATTGGAAAGTGATTGAATTAGTAGCCACTAGCAGCATGGAGATCAAGGGCGACCTATGCGAATGAGGCGTCGGCAACCATCCTCGCAACCATCGCAACTAGCAGGGAGATTATGAAGGCGATCACGGAAATTTGGATGAAGAACGCAATAATGATTTGGAAGGTGACCACTGCGACGCGATAAGAAGACGGCATTGGCGACGCAGTGGAGAATGTCAAGGGCCGGCGGAGTAGGACCTCCGCAGCGTGTGGATTTAGAAGTGGTTTCGGTTGGAGACGTAACGATTGCACCAGCGGCGAAGGTTGCCGATACAGCAACGAAGGCAGAGACCACGGACCCTCACGACCTCCCCCCCTTCCCCCTCCTTCCCGCTTTTCTAGTTCCAACCTCCAATAGGTCCTGCACAAATTTAAACAAGCAATTGTCCCCTTTTGCTAAGTCCAATTCGGAGAGGGAAGATCACTCAAAGTTTAATTGTTCATTTTAAAACGACGTGAGTTAAAAAATAGGTTCACATTTATTTTCTGGAAGAAAAAAGTTGAGAATTTTAGAAATAAATTGGAGACATGGTAATAGTCAAATATTTTTTAAATAGAAACATGGATGCGTATACAAAGGATGTTTTAAGAAGAAAAAAAATTTAAAATTAGCAATAGGTTAAATTAATATTACTATTGAAGATAATATGCCGTATTATCAAACTAGAGACGTAAGATTCTATGATGACACATAAACAATGTGGTTGTTAAGTTGGCACACTTTGGTGTAACGACGACTTAAAGTCACTTAAGGCACGATGTCCTAAAACCATTACCTCCCCCAGTTATGACATGTATAGTTTTCTTGGGGGCACTACACTTGAGACTCAATGAAACCACAAATTTCACTATTCAAGTAGACCATTGGCATGCCAAGCATTGCGAAGAAATAGTTGGTGGTTTTGAGTTAGCTCATGAGCGGAATCTAGGAACAACAAAGTGTGAAATTAGAAAATTGGTATATGACATATGAGTCAAAGGTTACTTTCCATTTTGGAACTTTGTATAAAATTGACAAATGTAAATTAGATGTTGTAAAATTTTGCAATCCTCATCAAAACCTATTTCAAATGCGGTCATTTTCTTTTCGAATTTAGCACTATCAAAAATAGGACAGATTGTTTGAGTTGATGGTTTTAGGACAATCAATCATAACAACCACATTGCATGTTTGTAACTTGTGAACAATAGAGGATGATGATGATGCCGCATCAAAGGGAGCCAAATAAAATACATTGTTAACTAATGTTTTCAAACTATTTATAAGTAAGTCTATAACCTTCATAATATTAAAAAAATAGCATACTATTTAATGTCAAAAAATAGGTTTTTTTTAAAATACTAATAGAGTTTGTTTAAAATAAAACTAAGACAATAGTCCCATGTTTAATACCTCGTTAGCACATGTGATGTCCTAACATTACACTAAGTGCCCCTCAAGGTCTTGTGAACTAGAATGTTATCACGAACGTAATCTTTGATTACTTTAAACATCCGGTGGCACTAAGCGTTGAAGAGACAAGCTTTTCATCTTTACTCACTACTTCCACTTCTTTCTCAATGCATTTTTTTACAATATTTATTTACTTTTTCTCTTGTATCTTGTCCTCGTCATGCGTTTTATTTTTGTATTTTGTGCCAACAATGCGAAAGTGTTTTGCACTCTATTATTCCATTTTTATCATCACACTCTTTTTTCAATTTTGCATTAATATAGGTTTTATTAACAATTGTTGTCAATAGGCTTTTGAATGCTTTATTTTTTTTTAAAGTACTTCAATTATTCACAATCATTATCAATTTCAAACAATTGAAGAGATCATTCAAAAACTTCTTTTGGTGACATAGAGGAAGTTGATTTACTACCTTATTCTTTGTGAAATATCACTCAAGCTAAAGTCATTCAAGATTGTCAGTCAAATGCGAGGTCAAATGAAGCGCACACCATTGTGAGTTCCGTGTCAAGCAAGCCATCTGAGCGGCTATAAAACCTTGGGTCGCGAATGCATTCACTGGAGGTTCCCTACAACGTAGTCTCCCTTGCACAGAGAGATGTAACCTAGTCGGAGAGTCTCGCGTGCGCGTGGACCCTCCTTGCCAAAATTAGTGATTTCATAGCATCTAACTTCCTATGTATAGCTTGAATAGCACTGTTTGCATGATTTGTAATCAAATGATTGATACTAGGAATCTTCAACAAGATGGAAATATCTTTTCTTATAAATGCACCGTGGATACTTTTTGAATGTCATAATATTTTTATGGACCCCACCAAGAGACACTTACGATCCTTCAACAAAAACTTATTACATAGAAAATACTATGGAGCCCCACGTCTTGTTTTGATTTAGGAGAGATTCAAAATACCTTCCTAAATCTTGCATCCAATCCGTGCATTTTTGTAGGTAGTGTTCCCATAGAAACGAAGTTGATTGTAGTTGTATTGTATCTCAATTTGCTGCCATTTACTGATGATTTGCTCTGTGCAATTTTTGCTTTGTTTTCCTATTCAAGCCTGAAACTCTTTCCAGGTTCATTAAACACTACATATATGCATCCATTCTAAAGTATAAGTTAGAACGATTTAATTTATTTAAAGTAAATTCGTTTTTACACTTCTATAATTTTACTTTTATTTTTAAAATTAATTTGCTATCAATAAAGGAAATGAATAATGAAATGTTTAACCCCTAAAGGACCGGGTGGACACATTGTGTCCACGAATAATTTCATTACTTTAATAACTTGTTTGGATTCTATAATCTTGACTCAACGTAAACTAGAGAATTGAAATTGTTCTTTACAAGAACACAAAAATCCTTCAAGATTTGCAATTATGTTGATCGATTTATCGGGAAAAACTAAAACGCCAACGTAGGTGAACTTGGGACAAAGTAGTTAGGGCGGTTGATGACTTGGAGGGCGTTTTCACACTTGGATGTCACATTTGTAAAAAAAAAAAAGTGTACAATATGTAAAATATTTTCCATTACTGCATCATTAATACTATATAATAATTATGGAAAATGTTTAAATATATTTAAAACGGAATCTTTTCAAAATATTTGGAATCTTGTCTACATATTTTATATTATTTTGGAATATTTTGGAATATTCCAAATATATGTTTGAATTCTCTAAAAAGAATTTGCAATGTAAAAGTTAATAACGATCACAAACACCGGCTCAACGAGTCACCAACAAGTCACTTCATCTAAACGTAAATCTTTGAGAATCAATCATTGTTGTTGTATTTAGTTTTAGAACACCATTTTTTGTGAGCACCTAGATATAGTACATCTTTGTATGCTTCTAAACTTTCAAATCCTAATCATGGTTTTTAAATTTATTAGAAAGCTTGCAATGAATGACCTGTTGATTTTGTTCAAAATTTTAAGAAATCAACTTACGATCAAATCTTATAATCATGTAATATATACGGTAGATTGTTCTGAAAATTGATGTACAGTCTCATGACTAAATCCTCTTTGAGTTTCAACGGTGAAGTTTTCTACATGAATACCAATCAAGAGATACAATTGCCTTTTTTAAAGCATCACAAGAAAGTGATAAAATTTTAGGAATGAGCATGGTCCTTTAGGGGTTAAAAGACTTACTTACTTGAAGCATCCCAGTGATCCTTTAACCTTTAAGCCCGTAAATGAGCTTCGATGAACAGTTCCAATACCTTTCCAGGTTCGGTGGAATTGCAGTCAACCTGTAACCCTAAACTTGTAAACCAATTTCCTTATTCAGATTTGTTTTTCTTTAAGGTTTTGCAACGACCTGCTTCGTGTTGTCTAGATTCGTGGTTATTCTGAAGGTGAAGTATTGTACACAAAGGTTTTTCCGAAACAGGGATCTATGACCTCTCGTGCCTCTGGACAAAACATGTAATGCTCCGATCCCGCAACGCCTCGATCCCGCAACGGGGAAACCAACGACTTCTGAAAGAGAGAGAGCCAAAAAGATGCGAGTCTCTTGTTACTATTTGCGGCACTTAGGGGCAGCCTGAAACAAGCTGCAATTTCCAAGTCGACAGCCGTTTACAGACCGCAACCTGGATGATAAAGGGAATTATTGGCCACCACTAGGCCTCTTCCAACCCCCTAAGCCCTTAAGCCGAATGAACTTGGATAGAGGCTAAAGGGGTTAAAAGACCATTGGGGATGCTCTTAATAGAGTATTGGTTAAAGGTAATTTTCAAATGCTCAAGTAATTTCACTTCCAACCATTTTTACAAGCACCAAAACACAAACACACTTATATTCTACAAATCATTTTCACCATCTCAATACAAAATTCTAGTGACTAGCGTAGCATTCATACAAGAAGAAATTCAATACACGGGGGGGGGGGGGGGGGGGGGGGGGGGGGGGGTGACTCTATGGGGGGTTTGTATATCACGTGTGACCTAGGGGTATTTTTTTGGGGGGTATTTTGATAGCATAGACTAATTAAATGGACCCTTCCATTACCTAATTTTCTAATTCTTCATGTTTTTAGGATCCATATAATTACTTATAATTTTTGAAGGGAGTAATATTTCAACCCCTTAATTTATTGTAATAAATTAAAGTAAATCAGAAAAGTGAAATTTTGAGATCAAAGACAAAAATCGCACACAGAATACAAACACCATACAGACACCATACAAACACACATACAAACAACATACAAGGGTGTGCATAGTAACAACACTAACAACTAGGTTCACACTTCACACATTCTAACCGTGTTCATTCTAACCCCTGTTCATTAAGCTTAACAATGATGTCAGAAACTTAAGCTTAACAATTGCACATTCAACACAAACTGTATGCAAAACGTATGCAAAACACATGAATTCAGCAAAGAAGGAAAGTGGCAAGAACTTCAAAACAACATGACTATCATAACAGCATGAACTTCAAATCAACATGATCATCAAAACAACAAGAACTTCAAAAACAACATGAAGAAGACAACATCACATTTACATCCATGAGACGAATCCCACATGAAACAAAGTGTATTTTGCAAAATGTGTCTAAGAACACAATACCTACAAAAGTTAGTATTTACGAAGTAGAGTTTACGGTTTAGGCACAAAAAAGAAGCCTACTACGTGAGGTTTTAGGGTTCTACAAAATTTATGTACAATGATGGCTAAAAAACAATCACTTACGCTGGCTTGGTGCAACCCAAACCAGCTCGAACTCCCGCCAATCTCTTCCCTCGGGGAGAGGCACCTTCATCAGCCACTCACGCAAAAGCTCGTCACGAAGACAAGATAGCTCTGGTGCAGAGAGCTCACACAATGGAAGAATTCGCATGCGGAGAGGAATGGGCTTCATCAGCGCCCACGTCACCGTAAACATCTCCAAAGCCGCATCAAACCGGTTAATGACATACCGATCTGCGGAAACCCACGGTGCACGCCACTTCCACATGAGGTCGAACTGCGCCAATCGCAACGCCGAATGCTCCGCTGTCGCCCTAACCAGGTCCTGCCACTCCTTGCTCACCAACGTCAATTTGACAAGAAGTCGCAGCCCGCGTGCCCGATCACGCACCCCAACTCGGCGAAGACTCCAATTGTGAAAGAAAGAACTCGCCTGCTCCACGAACGCTGGCAGCAACATGTCAGGAGCAATGGCCTGCACTAGACTCCAGCCTAACCCTCAACGACGCAAGCGTCTCCTCTCCCAAAGCCTTGACCTTATCGAAAACTTCTGGCGCAGCAGATTCATCCTCTAAGGTCCAAATTTTTAACCGATCAGCCATAGTCTCAACCTAAACCACCTAACTCTCGCTTCAGAACTCGATAACCACAGCAAATTCAAGCGCAAGAAACTATGGCGCTCAGCAGCTCAAGAAACCCACAGCGGCGCAAACCCTAGCCAGCATAACGTGAAGAAGAAAACCCTGAAACAAACTTTCCCAACGGGAGAGAAGGCCGCCCAAACTCGATCATCCGTCGTGACTCCCACATCCACGTTTTCATCCATTTTCAAAAGAGGTACAAAGGCGGGAGTATAGAGTGTACCCCTATCTTTTCCCTAGGGTGCTTATAATCGACCGTACATTATATCTAAAAAAGAAAAAGTAACCATCTTATCTATGACCATATATTTATTATAATCCACAATCTCCTATTTTCACAACAATACATTACCTCAAATAATTTTCAAAATTTTACCTGAACTAAATAAAAAATACCCTATCTTTGGCCACACGTTACAGGCTAAAATTTTCTAAGTCACCCCCCCAGGATTCAATATTGAACACTCCTCATGCACAATTTAATCAAATAGTTTTCATTCAAGAATCAGAGACCTTCAGAAACAAAATTCTCAAATATAAACAAGTAAAATCTCCTCTTCTTACACGAACGCTACATAATAATCACGTACATATTTAAAGAGTTCATTTTGTGTTAATTCAGTTAATTCGTCTCATGAGAAATCAAACACCTCTTTGCTAAACACTTGTTTTTTCATCACTACGAGTCAAACATCACATGATGCGCAGAGTACGTCTCATCAAACTTTTTCGCAATAGGTGCTTATTTATTTTTAGTCATTTGCTTTCGACGAGTACGAAAGTGACAAACAAATTGTAGGAATCTCGTGTACGGATGGTTTTCACGTTCTCTTCTTTGAGGATATTTGAAATATGAGAAGATTTCTTGTTCTTGTAAACTTGCAGATTTACTTAAGTTGTGAGATTTGCATTTGATATCATCAATCTCTTTATTTGTCATAAGATTGTTGTTTCACTAGAAGAGATGATTAACAACAATTCAATGATCATAATTAGTATTTCTTTCATTCAATTTTTTGACCTCCTTTTTACGGGTGAAACTAAATCTGATATAAACCTAATCCATCAAGGAACTATTTGCGCTTCAAAACCTGCACTTAAGCTATAAAAATCCTGGTCAATATGAACATGTCATTGATCTGGCCATAAGATCAAATCTTTATGTACTATAAGACTAAATCTTTAATGCACCGGATTGCCGTTAAGTACATGATTTGAATGTATTTTAAATAGAACCGGTAAAGCTCAAATGTTATGAATTCAAAGTATAATATCAAAATCACTGAAAGTTGCACTCAAAAGTGTTTGAAGTATGTTATAAAATGAAAAGTTTACAAAGCATGAGGTCCCTTAACAACTCAACAATGAATATCACTATCATGTCATGTATGATACACAATATGAATCAACTACTTTAAGTGTAATTGTACCTCAACAAGAATGATGTTCAATTTGTTCACATATGATCTTTCCACTCGAAACAAGGCTTCATTACTTGAATGTTGCAATTGCACAAATTTAAAGTGCGGTTCACATGAAAACAATGATATTGAGTAGTGAAAATGTGATCTAACATAAAATAATACAAACCTATCAAAGACTAAAATAACAAGTGTGGAATAGTGGCAAAGTAGAGAATCACAATTCAATGAACCAACGTACGGATTGTCTTGACGGATTGTATATAAATTTTTGACGTTGTCGCGCTATTCAACACGTTCCATCAATACTTGATCATTCCTTCCAACACCTTCATCAAGTGCAAAAAATATTCATTGCAAATGTGGAACAAAGAATTGAACTACTTCAACGAGTTGGCTTCAATTTGACACATGGTCCATCTCTAATTGCGCTCTAAGTGATTCTAATCAACTTCAAGGTCAAACTAATATTAGGCCTAGAACATATGGGGTGAATAAATAAAATAATGCTTAGAAAATTTTGTTGTAACAACTTTAAAAATTCATAAAATTGAGTATTTTATAGCAATATGAAAATTAGGGGGTATAACCATGACATACTTATTTTCCAAATATAGAATGACATAGAAACTTGGTTTACACTATGACATTCTTGATTATAGTACATATATACATGGTAATCATTTTAGATTTTTAGACTGCATTTTTTATTTGATTTGAAAACTATCATATAAAAATTTAAGAATTCTACAATATAGAGAAAATAGATGATTTTATTTGAAAAAGATGAAATAAGATTATTTTCATTCATTTATATGGACCAAATAAAACGAGAAATATTCATGCTTTATGACACTTCTATATGTTACTTTAGATACAAAGAAGAAGACAACAAAGAATAAAAATAAAATAAATAAAATCAACATGATTTTTTTTTGTTTGTCTCTTTATTTTTCAAAACTATACCAAAAATAAGAAATAAAAATCCACAATCTTCTCTAATAAAATTATCACTGGACCTGAGATAAAATTAAGATAGAGAAGTGGAATCAAATTGTGCAAAAAGATATCTTTATGAAGCACTAGAGTTATCCTAAAACAAAAGTTGTGTTCGAATAAAATATCATATGTTTTGCTTTAATTCCTAAAGGAACACACGTATGTTTCTCTCCAAACACTCCAAAGTTGCCTTAAAATATCCCTTTCTATAAAAAGGCAAATAGTTTTGATCTAAAACCCTTTTTACTGATCCAATTGTAGGATATTTCAACCAACTTGAATCAATTAGCACCAACAAATTTTTAACTATTCAAGGTCCTCAAAAGTAATATTATAAGCTACAAATTTGGTTGCACGTTCATTTTTGGGCCCTCTGCTCGAATTGAAACTTTCTGAATATATCCAAAATGCAAAGTTTAGTCTCAGATTTGGTAAAATGAATTTGGCACTTGTGTACATGGGGTGTTAGCTCATTGTGTACAAAAATTTAGATGCATAACCCATTGTATGAAAATTTTCAAGAGTTGCCCGCGTGGTTGCCAGTAGTTGGTTTCTCACCTTTGCATAATTGTATCTTTTGATCTATACATCACCTATGTATGCAAATTACCATCCCATCCTTGTTACAAATAATAAAATCACCTCAAAAATCTCATTCCACATTGAACTTGGAAAATTAGGGGTTAATTAGGGGTCAATCAGGGGTTAATATACTCTTATTTGTTCACTCTAAATAGTTATAAGATGTGGAATAGTTTAGTGGCCTCTCATTATTAGATGTGTAAGAGCCCTTTTTCTTGACAACTAAACTAGTTTTCCATGAGTTTGAAGACCACCAAACTCTTACACACTCTAAGAAGTGAGAGGCTACTAAACTCTTTCACATTTTATAACTATTTAAAGAAAACAAATAAGAGTATATTAAAGCAAAACACATAGTATCTTATTCAAACAATTTTTTTGTTTTAGGATAATTCCATCGGGTAAGGAAGTTTCTACAATGATGGGATTCTCTAGAGTCACGAATGATATGTCACTTCAACTGAAGGATTAATCCCTAAAGGAGAGAAAGAGTAACTCTAGCCCGAAGGACCATCGTGAATAAAGAGTCTCTTAGGGGATCCCTAAAGGATTAGGGATTTATAATTTTAAAATGCCAAATTCAACAAATCACTTTGTAAAAAATGTAATTAAGATGAAACCAAATTAAAAATGATATGTCACTTTGAGAGGTAATCCCTAAAGGACGAAGGATTCATCATTTTAAAATGCCAAATTTAATCGATCACGTTGTGAAAAATGTAATTTAGATGGGACCAAATTTTATATCACTAGAATCAGTGAAATGGCACATGTTTGGTTGAAATAATAAATAAATTTGAATTGAAAGAAATCTACATAGCACTTACTTATAAATGCTTAAAGAAAACAGGAGCCTGAATTTGGGATTCTTGATTCTTAAGGAGTTACATAACATTCTTTAGCTAGTATTGCAACACACCCTTTTGCTTGTGCAAAGAATCAGCATGTGAACAGGGAATTCATAATGTAGAACATGTAGAAAAATAATAATAAAATAGAAGTTGTTGATCTACCAACCCATCATTAGTTAGAGATGGCTTTGAGTCTTTAGAAGATTACGATTCCTGCAATGATTCTGATTCCCCAATGGTGAACAGTGGAGCTGCTAAAGAATGTTATGCAATCAATATCCAAGTTGGCTTTGGGAATGCCACTATAGGCCGGTGAAACCGGGCCACTTACCACCGGTATCCCAGGACGGTGACGCGCGGTGACGCCGGTGACGCGCGGTGACACCAGTGACGCGCGGTGACGCCGGTGAGGCGGCCGGTAGTGTTTCCCTGGAGCCGGACTCTGTCGTCATCAATCATGCTTCTCTCAGGGCCTGCGAGCTGCCGCTGCCACTTTCCAATCCTCCGTCGTCCACCCATTTTTAGATCTGTGAACACGCGCTCAGTCTCGGATCTACTCTCGTGCATTGTCTTCCAGCTTCTCAGCAAGTGGAATCACGAACTAACTTAGCGGTCGATCTATGATTCAGCAGCATTCTTGAAGCGCACGCTGCAAACCAAGGTACTGAAAATCCACAACCACTTCATTCTACCGTGTCTGAGAATGAAGAGTTACCGCAGTTTGGATTACTAGTCTGCTTAGAGAACAATCATGCATGTTGGCTGCAGATGACCAAATGCCGCTCGTGCATTGCGGTAAAACTTGTATGTTCTTGAACCCCAATCATCCAGTAGTACGTTAGAGTGAGATTCTCACTCTTGAAAGAAATCCCGGTGGCTCTTGAAGCCGAAGCGTTGTGTATTGAATTTCATCAGAAACGTGAGCGATTAGCTATTGAAGCCAATGCCGCACTCGCACTTGTACGTTCCCGTAACAGATCTGAGATCTTGTCGTCTTAGGGTTTATGGCGCCCAGTCTTGGTCTGCATTATGATTCGGGTCTTCATTCTGACGACGATCTGTTGTTGTTTCTCTCTAGGCATGTACGCGGAGTGCGCCACCGATTGCAATGTGAGTCGGATCTAGTTGAAAAGAGGCTTGCCGTCAGTGCTTTTTTTTTTCGGGGGGTGTCTTTGATCACCATGGCGACGAGTAGAGCGTGTCTCGTGTTGTTCCTTGCGCTTCTCGCTTCCGCCACGACCATCGAGTCCTCATGTCACGGATCTCGCCGCTCCCTACTCCAATCTGTTCCAGCTCCCGCTCCATCCCCAAGCACCCCGGTTTCACCCCCTGCTCCAATTCTAGCGCCATCCCCTGGCAATGGCGCACCTCCGCCAGCCCCATCGCCCGCTCCCACGCCTGGTTCAGTATTCGGTTCCACCTCGCCGGTGTCGCCATCGCCAGCATCCGAACTGTCCCCGGCGCCATCTCCAGCACTTGAAGTGTCGCCAACGCCATCGCCAGCTCCCGAGCTCTCGCCATCGCCAGCGCCCGAGCTCTCGCCATCGCCAGCTCCCGAGCTCTCACCATCGCCAGCGCCCGAGCTCTCGCCATCGCCAGCGCCCGAGCTGTCACCATCGCCAGTTCCGGTGTCTGCGTGGTCGCCGCCTGCTCCGCCGCCCGCAGAGTTGGCAGCGAGCAATGAGAAGAGCGCGAAAAGCTCCAACACGGGCGCGGCGGTGGGTGCGACTGTGGGCGTGGTGGTGGCGTTTCTGGTGTCGCTGGGGCTCGTGATGTTCTTCAAGCCGGAGTGGCTGCCGTGCTGCGGCAAGCAGCGGCGCCAGAACATGAACTATTACGAGCGTCACATGGACGACTTTTAAGCGAGGTGCATCATTGATTTGCCTCTTCTTTTCTTTTTCTCTGTTTTTGCAGATTGCACTCAAGAGCTTTTCTTGAGCTTGAGCATCACACACTCAGATTCAACAGCATAACATTCTTTAGCATAGCACACTCAGATTCTAGAGTATACATTCTTCAGCACGCATAGATTCAAGAGTATGACATTCTTGAGCACAGATTCTAGAGTATGAATTCTCCTCTTCATTGATCGAGCATAGCATTCCTTAGAGTATACAATTCTTTAGCACAAATTGAATATATTAACATTTTTTACGTACAATTTTCAAACTTGGAATGGGAACCAATTTGGATTCTTGAGGTGAGATAATCTTTCAGAGCTTGAGAAAATTATTGGACTTAATATCACGTGGTTTTATAAAATCTAAAACATGCAGATGTCTGTACTTTCCATTTGATCTGTACACCAAAGGTTTATGGATTCCATAGCCTTTGATAGTCAAGAGGCTTGAGAAGGGTAGGTATTGGGCCGTTTTCTTTATCAATTTCCAATTTTTAGACCTGTAGTTTTTGATTGAGCAGAGAAGCTCACATTAGAGTTATCCTTTAAAGTCACCTTGTGTTTGAATTAGATACCGTGAATTTTGCTTTAATATACCCTTATTTGTTCACTTCAAATAGTTAAAAGGTATTGAAGAGCTTAGTGGTCTCTCATTATTAGGTGTGTAAGAGCTTGGTGGTCTTCAAACTCATGGAAAACTAGTTTAGCCGTCTTTCTTGGCGACTAAACTAGTTTCCCTTGAATTTAGAAACCACCAAGCTCTTACACACCTAATAATAAGAGCCCACCATGCTCTTCCATATCCTTTAACTAATTGGGGTGAACAAATAAGAGTATATTAAAGCAAAATTCACGGTATCTAATTCAAACACAAGGTGACTTTAAGGATAACTCTATTGAACATGAAAGTTATGGTTTTAGCCGGTGTTGTTGGATTAGTATGACATCTTTCTAAAATGAAAATGTTTGATAATGATTCATTCTAAACATCGGTTTGAGGCCCACTACTTCTCATATTGGTTCTAATTCAATGTCGTGTGATATCAGTGTCTAATGACTAGCCAACAAGAGAGTGACACATCTGCCTTCAAACTTGGACTTGGCATTATTTATGCATCTTGTGAAACGTATGAGAGATGCGCAGAGGGATATCAGTGTAATTAAGTTATTCAACTGCAGCCTTGTAACGTAGCACTCAATTCCGCCTACATGTACCAGATGTGTACATTTGTGTTCTAAAATGAACACAACCCGTACACGAGGGCTAGGTGGTAGTAGGTGTGTCTGGAGAACTGTAAAAGTGTATTCCTTCTGCAGTGATTCAATAAAATGCTTCACTCCTGTTATAAAAAACTGTAAAAGTGGGTTTGGAAATTAACATGTGCGCACAGAAGCAAATATTCTCTGCTGCAAATATTGGAATGTGATGTTGATGAGTGTGATAATAACAAGTTCAAAGTGTAATGTCCGACACTCTACACATTCAAACCTCTTTGATATATCTTCTCTAATACCACATACACTGTCTGATTTTTTCTCCAAACCTTACAAAAATTGCGTGTGAATTTGTCTGAACCACCTTCTAAATGCAATGTTACTTTTACATGCAATAATATCTTGCCGCAATAGATGCCTTAATCGTTGGGTTCAATATGTTCAACAAGTTCAACAATAGTTGGGTTCAATATTGAACATTTAAACTATTGGACATATTGGACATATTGAACAATTGTAGCTGCACTCTAGTCCAAAAATAGAATACTGGTAGCTTACTTTATTTGGTTACATGGTTTTAAAATGACAAATTCAAACAATCATATTGTGAAAAAATTAATTTAGGTGGGACCAAATTTTATATCACCATAAGCAGTGAAGAACATTGCATGTGTTGGTCAAGAAATAAATAAATGTGAATAAAAAGGAAGTCCACATAAGACCTATTCAAAATTGCTAAAAATACACATAAGTGAAAAGTAAAACCAAAATAAAAAAAGAACTTGAATCTCAAATTCCATAGGGATAGTATGAAAAGTAAAAGTAAAAATAGAACAACCTACAATTATTGACTATCACAAGCACTCCAAAAAAATCACTAACACTGGTAAAAACCAACAAACACCTAAAAACCTATAAATACTAAATAGCACCAAACACCAAAAAAATACTGAGCTAAGGTTAACTGTAAAAACTCAAAGTTAAAATAGACCATGTGTATATATTTTTTGTTTAGTTAAAGATGCACTATTACATACCAAAGGACTTTCATCTTGGAACTAGAGCAACTAAAATGAAAAGTGGTTATTACTAGAAAAGTGCGTAACCTCTCTAATCAATGAATAATTACAATACATTGTATTATTAGTATCTATTTCTATAATTAAAAAAACATGTAGGCTCTCTCCCTTTATCCATGCACATACCTAGTGAAAATCATGTCATGTTCTAATTATAAAGTTCAATGAACTTGGTTGGAATTCGCTAACCAAATTGGGTTGGTTCTTCCCTAATTGAATCTCCCACAAATTGAGGTTTTATTGTAATGATTCAATTCAAACTATGCAACCAAATTTAGTAGACTCCCAAGACATAATTTGCACTAATGACAATTTGTGCAAAGAAAGAGAAACCAAACTTTAATTCACAAATACAATTCATGGATGATATTTAGTAAAAGGATTTTTACACATGGTAAAATTATAGAAAGTAGAAATAGAAAGTAAAAATTTAGACTTTTCAAGGAGTATAAAAGTAGTATCTTGTCCCTTCCTAGAGTCTTGTCCCTCACATGTGCCTTGTCTCCAAATATAATATACAATTTATACACACAAATTAACTTCTTAGAAATCTTTTAGACAAATAGATAGATAGAAACTCCAGTCCGCTTTCGAGGTCAACGTGAACAAAGTGTTTGTTCAGTGCCCACCAAACAAAGGACCATTCGTGCAAAGCGGCTACACTCCCCTTCCGAGAATGGAAAGAAATCTTTCATTGAAGGTAATGACACCTAAAAAAGTAAAACATGGTTTCACAATTATTGAATTGTCATAACTTTCGTTGGGTCTTGTTGGCAATTGAAAAATAATTTCAAAATCTCATAACATGTACTCCCTTTGTCCAAAATTAAAAAGCACTTTTTGGAACTAGATGCACTGCTCCCATGGACTTTATATGAAGTAATTTTTGAACAATAAATTCTCAAAATACACACACAAAATCAACCTTAGACTCTCATGTTCAGAAGATGTACACTTTTAGGGAGTCAAGTCATAATGAGGTGTGGTTACCTTCATTCTTTGCAACTTGGACTAAATTTTTGTTTTTTTATCAACACTAAATTCTAAAAATGCACACAATTAGGCTGTCACGTCATGTTCAAAAAGATGTACACTTTTAGGGGTCAAGTCACAATTAGTAGATGTGATACCTTCATAACATTCTTTAGCTAGTACTGCAGCACACCTTTTTGTAGCATTTTTGGAATTGATGATGTGTAACATGCAGAAACTATTTAAAAAAGTAGAAATTTGTTAAGCTACCAAGCCATCATTAGCTAAAGTTGACTTCAGAAGATTACAATTCCTGCAACAATTCTGGTCTGGGATGCTGATTCCCAATGGGGCTGCTAAAGAATGTTATGTTAATTCTTTGCAACTTGGACTAAATTTGATTTAATTTGAATTTTCTTTTCTTTTCACAGTACTCTGAAGAAGTGGCAAGGGAACCGTCATACTCAGAGTCACATGACCTTCTCTACGCACCAAAGAAAATGAAACTTAAAAACCACAGCGAGTTGAAGAAAGTGCTGGAACAGCATCACTGGAGAGCCATGTCTGAAGAGCCTGAGAATGGATGGGTGGACTACCTCTATGAGCCTCCCAACAACAGTGAGGAAATTCAACCCATAGCTCGCCTTCCAGCTCCCACAATTCCCCTTCCAGCTCGTGTTTCCTGGCAAGCTGTAACATTCCATTCCACTCTAGAATGTGTGCGACAATTCGCCGACCGCATCAACACAGTCACACAAGATGAAGTTCTTGTGGTAGAGCCTCGTTGTGTAGAAATAAGAAGATTTTTCAGCTGGATATATCCTGCACACTGGCTTAAACTATGGTCAGATACTAAGAAGTTTTTTGCTAGAAAATTTCAAATTTAAAAACCATTTCCAGTTTGTGGATGTAAATAATACAAAATTATGGATATGTGATATCTTCTAATGTGATATTTTCTATCCAATATGTGAATGAATGTTGAAATATGGAGCACCACTATAACATTTTATATCGCCACTTTGGCACATGATGAAAAATGAAGAAATATATGCCTTGGTGTAGCACACTTGTCACACATTTAAGGTAGAGGCACCAATACCTGTCAGTTTAAGGATTTCGACCTATTTAGAGCGATGTCTTTCAATGATAAAAAATTGCAGCACATAAAACTTTGGGTTTAATAACCAAGCCCAATTTTTAATTAGTTGTCACAACGTATGATTTGGTTCTAAATTTAGAAACTTGATCTACACAGACTATTGATGTTAGTAGGGGAACCGCTACTCGTCTTTCATTTTAGTCCAATCAATTTGCTAACTTGACATTCATAGTTGATCACCAAATTGCTACAACTAATGGTTGTGATAATTTGATTGGGAACATACGAAGTTGAAACAGGTGCTTGTATAGGTGACTGGAATTGGTCCCTAACAGGTTCTGATGCTTCTACCTTAGTGAAAAAGTTGGGACCCAACACACTCGACAGATTAAAGAGGTTTGCTTCTTATTAAAGGTAGATCATTTTTCAAGTACTAAGACAACTATTTTTTGGCAAAAAAAAAGAGCGTTAAGTTGAATTTTTAAAAACAGGACAGTTATTTCCGAACAGGAGTACCTGATTGGATTCTTGGATCTTCATGGAACCATTAAATCCTCTGAAAAGGCTCAGGAAACAAGCCACAAGTAAACTCGCCTCGGTCCATGAACTGTACTGTCTGCACCGCGCTCGAGCTTTCAAGTTCCAAAACAATCTGGCACCATTTCAAAGTTAACATTCTAAAATAGCATCAATTTTGAAAATTCTCCTAACATCAAGGTGTATGAATATGCAAAAAAAAACCATCAGTAGGGCAAGAAATTAGTTGATGCTCACATGTACTAGAGATAATAAATAATTGGTAGATGGATGAAAGAAAGCGCACCACTTTATTTTCCCCAGGTTGAAGTAGCAGGCCAGGGATGTAGAGACTACACTGAGGGCCCATACTCTGCAGTTAGGAAACCACACCGATCTCAGAAATCTAAATGAGCAGGTGAAATTACACTTGAAGATATATACAGAAGTAGGAACTAACTGACCAATTCTTCTACCAGAATAATTACTTCATGAATCAGTCATCTCATAGCCACTGAAGTAACCAAAACTTAAGATGATAGTTTGGTACATGTATTACATTCAACTCTCTCTAATAACACACTTTGTAATTGCACATTCCATCATATTGTAAACACATCTGATTGGACAACTTCCACATGTCAGAGTGCACTGAGATGCCTATTTTCCCCCTGAGGTAGTGTTATTATAGAGGGAAATTGATACGTACAGGCCAAAATCTTCCGAGATTAAATCCATTGATGAAGGCCACTCCTTTGCTCCAGCCTCTAAAGGACATGAATGTATCACTGGGCTCCGTGACCATGAGAGTTCCTTCGTAGAACACAGGACCCACTGTCACAACCACCACATCACATCAGTTTAGATTAACCCCAAATTGGATCTCATGTGATTTTTTTTAAGGAGTTTTGAGTAGGTCCAATGTAGATTTCCTTTTGTTTAAATCTACTTCTTTTTGTATAAGCACGTGCAATGTTCTTCACTGATACAAAATTTGGTCCCATCTGAATTATTGATTTTTTATGATCAATTGAAATTTGGTCTTTTAGGGGTCAAATTAGGCCATTAGTAAATTTGAGTATCCTTAGATCACCATTACTCAAAGCATCTGAGGAAATGAGGCAGCCTTACCAAGTGGCTGTGCGAGTTGCTTAATCTTGGTTGTAATTGTCTCCGGTTCGTGATTTACAGGGCTGGTCTCTTCAAGGGAAGTTTGCTTTAACCCTTCCACACTTTCGAGTCCAATTGTGTGTACATCCCAACCAAGAATGGGGTGTTCGTCAAGCAATACAGCCTCAGTTATACCCTGTTATCATCCATCACAAAAGACTCCTATGAGATTGAGAAAGCTTCTAATTCCTTAGTGTAATGCAAATGGCGTTTACCTTAATGTTAGTGTGATGTTGGTATCCTTGACATTCACTTGATATTATGATGGCAACAATACTTTAAAATTATCTTAAACTAACGATTAATAACCTTGTGAACCTACGAGGGAGTCTTTTAAGATATAACATAGCTATTCTTTAACTCAAGTTTTGAACCGCATTTTGATTTCACGATTAACAGTTCTGAACATGAATGAATAAGAAACTCAATAACATGAAGATTTTAAAACTTTTTGAATTAATGGATGAACTCTAACAATATGTGTAATTGAAATTTTTCATAAAACAAGAAAACTGACACAAGTACCTTATTTTCACCCATAAAAGGTCCATAATTTACGCGCCCCATATTCTCAACCTGCCAAAAAAGGATCCATCAGCTTGAACCCATTCGTTCATACAAGGACTTCGAATCCTATTCTTTAAAGTAGCTACTTCTCTGATCTTGTCACCTCAAGAGAAAACCGTTTGCAGTGACAATATCTTCTTTGCAGTTTCAAATGTTCAGTTCCACAACTACAGAACAATTTGTACATTTACAGACAAGCTATGCTAAAAAACTGTATAATAAATGCAGTCAGATGATATTATCATTCAACCTCAACATGCACATGACTAACCATCATTGACCAAGAAAAGTGAGTTGTTGAAGTACCAAGATGTCAAGCTGTAATCCGGGAACAGCAGCTGCAGCAGGTAATGTCAATGAGTTGCTAGACCACCGTTCTAACGTGCCTAGAAGTATCCGATTGCTAGTAGTATTCCCAACAAATACCTGTGCTCTGTCATATACCTGCCATCCAATAAATACTAAGTCATCAATATGCTAAAACGTGATCAAATTATATCTATATATTAAGGAAGGTAGTTTGTTTATTTGCTTTGTATGATACGTTGCAATCTCCTAAACTGTGCACCCACCAGCGTATGGTCGGAAAGCTCTCAATGAGAAGGGGTGCATCAAAGTCGTTTTGTAGCTTTTGGACCTACGGTGGATATTTTAATCAAATTTCGTCACCATAAATTGAATTAAACCATAAATTGAATTAAGTTATGGATAAATTATTCTAAAACTAAAAAATAAAATCACGGGGAACGCTTGGACCAACGGCACTTTGCCACATTAGTATACATATAAGACAACGTTCAAAATGCACAATACATACGTATGATACTGTATAAAAAAATACGGTACCTCCACCACAGAAAGGTTGCTTTCTGGTCGTACGCTAGCAGGGAGATACGATCTGTATAAAATAAACCCCGAGCCCTGTTGAACGTTCAACAAGTAGAGATTCAGTCACCGACACAGTAATTACGCATTTAACACTCATGTATTTTTATTTTAGCAGTTTTGAGTTGGTCTTATATGGACTTCCTCTTGTTCAAATTTAATTGTTTCTTGACCAACACATACTATGTTCTTCACTGATTCCAGTGATATAAAATTTGGTTCCGTCTTATTTACCTTTTTCACAATATGATCAGATGAATTTTCCACTTTAAAACCATATGGTAACACAAGAATTGATCACTAGTAATGTAACCTACTCCTACAGATACTCTAGAAAACCGAGCTGCATTACAACTGACAGAATTTACATTAGAAAATGTCTTAAATGGCACAAGGTTTACATTAGAAAATGTCTAGACAAGGTGAACTTTAGAAAATATGTGAAGAGCTCAAAACAGAAAGGATGTACTTGTCTGAGATGTTCCATAGGGACGGGCCATTTGAACTTGGTGCCGGTACTGACGAGCTCCAAAACATCAAAAAGTGACCCCATTGCTGTCATTGTCACTGCCCCATATGCGGTTCGCTGCGGAAGGGGAGGGGGTTCAGGCAGTTTTGCACCCACATACTTACTTAGAACTTTCCTTATTTCTGCATTCCATACAATACTCGTTATTGTCACACTCTCCAATATCACATTCCAGTAACTGCGGAAAATATTTTCTATTGTGTACACTTTCCATTTGCCAAGTTCTGCATTCGTACCAAAGGTGTGATACAAAAGAGTTTTGGATGTACACTCTTTATGCAATAGCAATGATCAGGCTGATTCATTCTGTTTTCGCTGCTTTCATTTATAACCAGGCATTGCTGGAAAACCCATCCCTAGAAAAAAAAACCTAGCCACGTTACAATTGGCAAGGTTTAGATTAGAAACTGCCTTACATGGCAGGGTTTTGTTTGATAATTATGTGCAATTACCAAAAATGGAATAAAAAGCTGATATACTTCATTGCAGTTGTTCAATTTGTAAAGCACATTAAAGGAAAGTAACGTACCTTGATATTTGACACTGCTCACATCTCCAGCCTCCCCAATCGGAGCATCCTATCAAAGGTTAATACAGTAATAATGTCAGGAACAGACCAGTAGAATGAAAAAACCTTTTGTAGGATCACAGATTTCCTATTAGAGTTGACGCTTTTTCAACCAGAAGAACATTTTCAAAAGAAAATTGCTCTTGCGTCACACCGTAGTTAGTAATGCCAAGAAGCAAATCACAAGTGCTTACGTAATCATACGAAGTTATGTCTGGTTGATAGTCAGAAGCTCCAGCCCCTATGTTGGCCCCACTGTAAAACCCGAAATTGGTTCCTCCATGGACCATCTGCAACCAGAGCACCAAAAACACAGGATAAGTAAAAACATGAACATGAACATGAACAGAGGCTGTAAAGTGGGTCAACTTCTGGTTTATACAGAAACTGGTTTAAAAAATGACCGTAAAGGTCTCAAATGACCATAAAGAAAAATAAATCACACGCAGACTGATGAACTCACATAGAGCACAACAGAGGCATTGAGTCGTAAAACATCATCAAGAGCCTCTGCAGTGCTTTTGGCATCTGTTTGAGCTAGAGTCTCCCCCCAATGAGTCAGCCAGCCCGTGTAGAACTCCCTGTCATTCCATCCATGCTAAAAAGTCAGAGAAAAAATGACTAAGAAGAATACCGACACACTTGAAGATGTTATGCTTTCAAGACATTAAAAGTATTAGATTTTTTAAATTAAAAATATAATTAAAAAAAAACTTTGAGTTTAGAGGAATACTAGAGTTATCATTCAAAGTGGAGTGCTGAACTTGTTTCAGTGAAAAAGTAGAGGTGAACTTCATGAACAGGTGTTCGCAAGACTTTTTTGGGGAGGTTGGTTTAATCACGAATCTGATGAAGTTTTTGATTTTAAGGGTAACTCTACTTTGTAAAGAAAATGAAGAAAATAGCAGGATGAAAATCAAAACTCAACAACTAAGCAAACCTGTCAAAACTTACGCAGACAATGGTGGTGACATTCCTGGGGGGTTGAATCGCTTCTGTAAAGCAAAAGCAGCAGCTGGGTCCCAGCCTGTTGGGAAGTCTATTGCTGGTGGTACAATGTCATCACAAGAAAAAATTAACTTGATCAGATCTGTAGTTCCAGAATCACCCCAATAAAACAACCTAACAAGACGTACTTTAACAAGAGCTTTACACTTTTAGCAAGACGAAAAAATTAGAGGAGAAATGTGGTTAAAATGGCCTCTCCAACAAGACGTTCCCAACAATGGCACTATTCCTCACAACAACTCTTCATTTTCCACTCAATGCAGTCATTGTTCATCTCAATTGTGATAATATTTTTGTTAAACAATGCTATTATAGTTACATGACACAGATTGTAAAAATATGTAAGATGTACAGTTTGGCACTGAATGAGGGAAACTACTTGGGGTCCAAAATCCCTCATATTGCCTTATAATGAAATTGTAAACTCCTGAGATGACAGAGTTAAAAGTTTGGGGCAAATTTCAGAAATTCAAAACATTAGGTTTGGGATCAATAGAAACTTTCTGATGAGAAAGATGTAGAGGGTGAGAGTGTGTTGTAGAAATGATGCAACCAACCTGCAAACACACCCTCTTCTGACAACGAGCCGTCGCGTAGATTCTCCGTGACTGCACCATCAGTTGTATATCTGCACAAAAAGGACTGTTGTTGAGGTCCACAATACATGGTGTAAAATACATGCAGGTGAGATCCATAAACTTGATACAAAAGCAAATAAATGAAGGGTCTCATAATTTTTATCATTTGATGTCATGCATTAGTATACAATGTTTTAGGGCAACCTACTTGAGCTCTAAACAATTAATATAAAAATATTGTTCTCGTAGAAAAATCACTAATAAATATCCATCTTTACAATGTAAGGTAAGCCACCCTATTTGCACCACGATTCAGAAGTCGCCCTATTGTGCCACTATGTACTAATAGTGTACATATCAAGTTTTTAAATGGTAAGACACTGATACATAGTAACCGCAAAGTAGCACAAATCCAGATATCATTTCTAGTGCTTCATTAGAGTTATTCGTAAAGTCCCTCAAAAGTGGGTGAGTGGACCATGCTTTGAGTGAATAGTGACAGTAATCCTCAAAAAAGAATGTGTATCAGGCACTAAAAAAAACTGTAGATGCAAACTTTGGAAGCACCAAAATCGGTGCTAAAAAATTTCTCACCCAAGTTTCTATTATCCACCTTCACACATGAAGAAGGTGGATAGGTGGTTGCTAGCCCCTATTCTGACAATAGATTCTCACTATATATACATAGACCGTCCCCACTCACCCATTCTTTTGGTTTCCTAGAATTTCTCTCAATAGTTTTCGTTTCTCCTGATTTTAGTCAAACTAAGGTCCACTCAACCCATTAGTTTATGGATAACTCTATTATAACGCAAAAAAGAAACGAAAAGAAAAAAAGTATCCTCACATGATTATATCGTCTCCAAGATGTAACCTAGCTTGCTTTTGGAGGAACTGCAAGTATAATTTGTCATTTGCATACGATCCATATTCGTTTTCAATCTGCAATGGAGAAGACACAACTGAGCTTAAAATAGTGTTTATCGACTAACAGATCATCACAAAAGATTGTCAATGAGGTTTGTGTGAGTAAATTCACCTGGACCATAATAATCGGACCGCCTGCTGAGAATAGTTCGGGGGCTACCATTGGAAGCAATTTCTTCCACCAATTGCCAACCTAACCAACCAACAACGAGATTATAAACTCAAATTTTAACCATTTTAACTCAAATCTTAACTATCAATCCTCGTACATTTTTTTTCATTGTTGGTCAAAAACCACTTTAGTTGTCATTTCATGAAGTAACGATTTGTTTGTAAGAAGATTTCACTCATTTTTATTGACTCCAAATATTTTTCTAACAACAATTCAGGGTTGAGCAGCTACCTAATATTTGATCTACATTATTTCTAGACAATGTTTATGTCTAGAACTACTTAAATTTATAACCAATTCAATTGATCATATTGTGAAAAGATGGGGCAAGATTTTATATCACCAGAATAAGTGAAGAACATTGTATGTGTTGGTCCAAAAATGAATAAATAAAATATCCATATGACTTACTCAAAACTGTTGAGGAAAACACGAGGCCCAGTTGGTCTAATTAGGGTTAATGAACAGACAGGAAAATTTACCCACCTGGACAAGATACTGTTCCTGGGAGGACCGCAGTCTCACCCGAGGGTCCAATTCAAGCAGCCACGCAGGAAGACCACCAAGGTCCCACTCTGCAAATGGTATTGAAATGGCAAATTCAATCGATCATATTGTGAAAATATTTAATTCAGATGGGACCAAATTTTATATCATCGGAATCAGTGAAGAATATTGCATGTGAAACAAGAAATTAATTTTGAACTCCACATAGAAACATTCGTTCTTTAGGGGTTAAAAAGAGACCACACTATTCACCTCCACAGATGTAAGGCCCAATGCGAAGCATCACCAATAAATCGAGATCCTGGGCCAGCTTCAAGAATGACACCAGATCTGCAGAGCCGTTGAGATTCAAATGACCAGGTCGAGGCTCATGAAGATTCCAAGGCACATATGTTTGAATCGTATTCAAACCCAAGGCTTTCACTCTCAGTAGCCTATCCTTCCAGAGCTGCCATTTAAAAAAAAGGGTGAACATTATTAACCCCTGAAGAACCAAGAAGCCCAAATTGAATCTCATGTTTTTTTTAGCAGTTTTGAGTAGGTCCTATGTGGACTTCTTTTTGTTCAAATTTATTTATTTTTTGACCAACACATGCAACATTCTTCACTGATTCTGGTGATATAAAATTTGGTCTCATCTAAATTATACTTTTCACAATATGATCAATAGAAGTTGACATTTCAAAACCATGAATCCTTGGTCCTTTCGGGGTTAAGAAACAGCAGAGTAATTATATACAAGTGCAAATTCATTATATTTGTTATAAGTGAAAATTTGTTATAAGTTCACAAAGCCATGTGCACTCTTTTCTACCTTATTATTATCCACCTTTACAACCTTCAATATCAAATCCATTGTGCTTCTAACAAAGCTAGAGAGGGTAGACGTTGTTAACCCTTTTCACATTATCCCCTAAAGAACCAAGAAGCCCAAATTGGGCCTCATGTTTTTTTAGCCCCTTTTCACGTTATCCCTAAATCGGGCCTCATGTTTTTTTTAGCAGTTTTGAGTAGGTCTTATGTGGACTTCTTCTTGATCAAATTTCTTTGTTTCTTGACCAACATATACAAGGCTCTTCTCTGATTCCAGTGATGTAAAATTTAGCTCCATGTGAATTATCGATTTTTCACAATATGATCAATTGAATGTTGTCGTTTTAAAACCATGAATCCTTGGTCCTTTTAGGGATTGTCTTTGCGCAAAAATCTTAACAAACTTGATGTAAAGCAATGTGCCACTTCATAAGGGGACTTGCCTGAGGATGTACACGGAAGTAGTGCAAATCACCACCAAGGATTCGAAACGGGACTCCATCTTTCCAAAAAAGATCATTTTCAATGACGAAGCTATGGTTTGACAAAGATTTTGCCTGCAAAAAGAAAAACCAAATTACAAAAAAAAAAAACCAAAACCACAACTGATACACCAAATACATCAAATACTTGTTATTGCTCACAACGCCCTTATTTTATTAAAAAAATAGGTTTTTCTGAAGAAAAAAAATCACCAAATTCTCAAAATTTCTACTTTCATTCAACTAAATGTTACTTTTTCAAGTGCATGTAATCTGAAATTGCTTCCTAGTCCAAATGAGAATTTTAATTTCATCGTTCCGATTATCGCTCGTAATTGGGATCCCTCATCACTGCTCCTAATTGATTTTAACCCCTAATATTCTGAAAATTATAATTTGAATGGGACCAAATTTTATATCACTGGAATTAGTGAAGAATGTTACATATGTGAACAGATAAAAAATTAAAATTAAAAAATTAAAAAAAGGAATCTATATAAAAGCTACTCAAAATTACTGAAAAAAACAGGAGCCACCTGGTGGGTTCATGGTCCTTTAGGGGTTAATGTGCGGTTATAGGTGCGCAAATCATCGGTGCATGAGGAGTCATATGCACACCCAGTTTGAATGCATTCCTAGTGGTAAATAAGAACAATTAGAATTCTTTGATCAATACATAAATTTCTATTTAACACTTGAGCTTGAGGTTGATCAATAGTGACTTTTTCCAAAGAAAAAACAACATTGACTTGTAGGGAGAAAGAAGAAGCTCACTCTGCCGAAGCTCCACAGGCAAGACAGAAGCAGCATCGTCAAAACCACCTTGAATTTCATCGCTCCAGAAGGTCGACTTGCTGATATGGGATTCGTTCAGCGAACCCTAACCCTAATCAGAATTCATTCCTTCCTCCTGCGTCCAGTGCCATTTCCATGGCAGCACTCCATTCTTCTCTTCACCTACTATATCAATTAGATCACACCAAGAGCCTAGAAAATGAGCGAACACAAACCAGCAACAATAATAATAATGGCACCAAAAACAACACAAATTGTTGCTTCAAACTCACTCAATCTGGAACTGACAAAAATATGCAAACCGAAAGGAAAAAACACAAAGCAAGCGAGCACGGTACCTGGAAAAAAGAACCCTGGATTAGTGCAATCAAACTCCAGCGAATCTCACTGGAACTCGGAACTAGAATTCCCTGTTGTACTCAATCCATCTGCCAGAACTGGCAATCATTAGTCATATTCCTGTGGAAGCAAAGCAATGCACACTTGTCCTTTCGCTTCGTGTGTTGGGTGATGGAATGATATGGGTACCCCCTCCAAAAATAGTGTGATTTTTGAGAAATATCTTTTTGGTAAGAAAAAATCTTGAAAAATATTAAGAATAAAGGGTGTTATAGACACCATGCCTGCAACTATATATATGGTGTCAAGGACGGAATTTCTAGCACACAAAATGAGATAAACATAAGTCACACTATGTGATACGCATAAAAGTGGTACCCATATCAAGCCATTTCCCTGTTGCAAGAAAGCTTGAAAGTTGGAATTGGGGCGTGAAAAGGGGATCGGTTGAGTGATTTGCGAAGCAACGCGTGCATGATTGATGTACTACAAACGTTTTCATAATTCTTGAATGGCCTACAATCCACGCTCTCGTGCAATCTTTCTATTGCACAAAAGAGAATTCCAGTAACTCCAGCAACTCTGAATCGCACTCTAAAGGTCCAAAAATTACAGTAGTTCTCCACCAACATCACTCAATTAGACTCTGCAAATAGTAAGAAAGCCATTCACATGGATTGATGTGCAATTAAGAAGAGAAGATACACTGGCTGGAGTGCCCTGATTTGGGTTGTTGTATTCATTCTTTCTCTCCGAATAAATTGTTGAGCAACCCATACATATCCACTTTTCCAGAGCCAAAGAGCTATCCAGAGTGCTGGTGGAGATGCTTTTACATTTCAAATTCCCTATGGACTATAATATTGGGCACGACATAAACTTTAATGTCAAATATCAAGTTGAAATGGCCAAGAATCACATACTTAGATGAAGGCAAAAATCAAAATGCCAGGTTTTTACAACAAAAAACTATTTAACCCTTTAGTGCCTTGGGTACTGTAGCACGGAGCACTGAATTTCAGTGGGTTTTTCCACTCTGATTGAGATTAACAGAAATAAAATATATTAAGTTAGAAAGTAGCCGTACAATTCTATTCTCAACTCGAGAGCACACATTTTATTAAAATTTGAGAATCATCCAACAGTGGGATTGGAAGATTATAGTATGTATTTGAATCGTATAATGCATGCTCAAAAATGAGATTTTGGGGGGTGTGTGACTTCAAAGTTGAATAGAATGTGGATTAAATTTTCAAAAATGAAAGCAAAGAAGTTCAACTATGCCCTATGCCAACACTTCTCCGTTGCAATCTTTCATATCAAAAATAAATTCACACATAATTGTTGTGAATTTTATAAGTGAAAGTGACTTATCCATATACGGTTTAGGCAAAATTCTATACGTTGAAAATTGACAGGAGTGGGTACATTAGTCAAGATCGAATTACACACACTAATGGAAGATGAAGAAGAGAACACAATACAAAAAAACAAAACAAGCTAACAAACTTCCAAACACAAGAAATATTGCATAATACATGTGTTGTATTTGTAAGTATTTACTGTATTTTCAAGTATTTGCAGTATTTTTGCATTTTGTTGATAGGTATTTTGATAGTTGTACAATTCCAAATTGAAAATTTCTTTTTCTGGAAGGTGTATAATGTATGTGGCATAATCCGAACTTCAAAACTGAAGTTCCAATTCTTCACGGATTCTCTGTTGTTTGCATTTCAACCGTTGCAGTGACCATAATGTGGTCAGCTGGGCACTAAAGGGTTAAGTGGCTATGGCCAAAGACCGCAAAGACTACAAAGTTTTACTAAGTCAGATATCGCAAAGTCTAAACCAAATACCACAAAGCCAAACACAAACAAAAACACCAAAATGCATGGTATATGTGACATTGTTTTTGGCTTTTCTTTTTCTTTTTTTTCTTAGCAATTTTTAAATTTTTGACCTTTGACTTTGGCTATAACAACTTGGCCTACATGGATTACTTTAGGTAAGTCAATTAAACCAAATATGTCCGAGGTTTTTATATCAAAAAACCAAGTGGCTATGGCCAAAAATCATAAAGTTTAAACCAAAAACCAAAACGCCAAGTAAAGCTATGATAGCCAAGTTGTTATAGCCAAAGTCCAAGATCACAAATTCATAAACTACAAAATCAAAGACTAAAAACCAGAAAAAAAAATGCAAAATGCATGTCATATATGCCATGCATTTTGGTATGTGTTTGACTATGATTTTGTAGTATTTGACTTAAGATTTGTGATACTTGCCTTAGGCTTTGTAGTGTTTAGTTTTGGCTTTGCAATGTTTGGCTATCGCCATTTGGATTTTGGCTATGGAAATTTTACATTTGGCATTATGATTTGTGTCATATCCAAAACCATATTCCATAATTTCCTTTTTTTCAAAGTCCATTGCTAATTGGATAATTGGGAGTACTCTAGAAATATTTTAGCTTGAAGATATGCAAATTAAAGTCAAGATTGGGACCAAAAGAGATAATCGTTTAAAGTTGAGTTACTCTTAAAGCCTTTTTACCAATCTTGAGGTCTAACAATGGAAAATAAAGCAAGAACTAGAGAAGGGAGAAGAAAAAAGGTGATAGGAAAAAAGAGGAATGATAACCAACTAATAAGATTAAAGAATAGTCTTGTCTAAAAGTGCATTCACATTTTTTTTAGAAGCTTGGAGTCAAGCCCAACTCTTGGTTTTGTGAACTAGAAGCAACGTTTTTTTATATTGACACTATTGATTTTTTCAACATATTTATACCAATAGGGCACAACATCATTTGTATTTTATTTTCATAGCCTTAGACCCTAGTGTAAAGCTCTTGAAAAACGTTTAAACGGCTATTTACCAATAAAAGTGCTCAAAATTTAAGACTTGTTGGGTTGGATCCTAGTATAAAACAACCCTTGTAGTGGTACTAGAATCCTATTAAATAACCTCAAAAATTATTCTAGAAAACATAACACAAGGGTAGATTTGTATTAGTGATTTTTTGAAGAATTATCACACTTTACAATTTCAACTGCAAGATGCTTATGTTTGTTTCCAAATATAGCCTATTGTGATTCTTAGCTCCAGAACATCGTTTCAATGCACTAGCACCTTTGCAAAGATTTTTGTTTTTGAAATCATTCACCATTATTCTTGGCAAAACAAGTATCTTTATGCACGTTGTTCCATCATCTTTTTGTAGTGTTATTATAGGAACATCATTTGCTAACATCGATGAATGATATCTCCACATTAGCATCCACACTTTCAATTTAAGATATTTCTTCTATAACTAAGAGAAGGGACTCTAGAAAAGGGATGAAGCTCCAAGAAAGAATGATATTGCACAAAAAATTATACTCCCTCCATCCCAAAAAAAGTTGTTCCAAATTACTTGATGCAAATCATTTATTCAATTTGAAGTTGTTGTCTTACAAACTCTAACAAATCAAAATCACAAAACAAATGAACAAGAAGTTTTTTTGGTCCGTAAAGCTTATCTTTGTTCATTTTGGATCACAAGCAACACATGGGCTAGCTAAAATCAATGCTAGTATGTATTTGGTGCATCAGAGAACGCATTGCAACAAACATCACTATACTACCACATGCCACAAACAATTACTCTGAAATATAAATTTACTATATTTAGACATTTGATGAAATCATTCTACTTTGATTAATTTTTTATTTTTTCAAAAGCATCATCTATTGTGTGACGGAGGGAGTATAAGTTATTAGCCCATCCATAGGTAGACTTAGATGTTAGGTTCTTCTTGTCCCTTGTTGTTATGTCCAGCTTGGAACTGATTTGGATTCCCCTGGAGAGGGGGCAGAGGGCTGCGTTAGCCTAAGAGGTAGTGCAAGACCAAGGCGACACTTGTGGGTACAAGTAGCAAACTGCCAAATAGACCCACACTCACTGAAAAATTAGATTAACCCCTAAACACTGCCAAGACCAAAAAATGGCGTATAAATAAAGTTGGTTGTTCAATTCCAACTAATGTGTGGATGATTTCCATCCAATTCTTTATATGAAGGACTTTGATTGGTGATGCCACCCCTTCAAGTTCAATTGAGATTATTCAAGCTACTTTTAGATTTTACATAGGGTCCCAACTATAAAAAGAGTCGTAAAAACGGTTCATCCTGTAGTGTGTTATGAATTTTTTGCTAGTTTTACATAAACTAAATTTAGGCCATGAAAATGAGTTCCATTGTATTTGAGCTTAACTAGCAAAATGAAGCTTGCCAAGTCTAGTTTCTACTCCACTTTGAATTTTTGAATTTTTTTGAAAATTGAGTGTTTTATTGTAGTTTAATTGGTATCACCAAGGTGTAGCAAAATTTCTAAATTTAGATACACGGACGATTTTCATCAACTAAACTTTTTTTCATTGTAATTTACACCTTAGGTAAGAAAATCGGAATTTTCTAGTACATTTTGTAATTGATGTAGATTTTCTTTACAATCACTTCATAAAACTATAGTAATTTCAAATTCTCACCAAAATTTATGAAAAAATCATGATTTGTAGTAGACATGTGACTTCATCTACTAAAAATATAAATTTGAATTCTTGTATTATTTTTAGTAGCAAAATTGAGCATGACAGATAAAACATGATTCCATGGTCATAGGCCCTGGCCAACCTTTAGGAGTTACTACTATGGGGTTCGATGAACCCCGTATCAAATAAGAGCAAATACTACACATGAACTTAGCCAAAAGGCCGAGAAAAGTATACCTATTACCCCAAGGTCCACCTAAACATATGGGACAACCAACTCCTCAAGCTCAATGCGGCAGTGATTTTCTGTTTCCAATTTTAGCTAATCAAGCTATCATCAAGCTCAATCCATAGGTGAACTAACTTGGCATCAAAATGGCATTAATCCCAAAATAATATGTCAAAGGAGCTAAAAAAATCTTTTGAAAACTTTTGAAGTCTACCAAGCTCTTACATACCTCTTACACACTTAACCCTTAAACGTACCACTCCTTTGTAGGAAAGTCAAACTACACAATTTAGCCTTCAAAATTTATCAAAATATATTTTGTAATATTTTTCATGCATGGAATTGCATGTTTCCTATTAGTCTTGAAATTTTCAGATTTTTTTGATTTAATACGGCCTTTTTAACAAATTTTTAAGTCAAATACTTCAAAAAATATTTTTTATTACAAAAAAGCTTTAAAAAATTAATATTTTTTTGGGAGCGGGTACAAATTACAATGGAGAATCACATGATATGTTTTCCATAGAATTTTTTTATTTAAATTTTGAAATTCGAAAGGTGAACATCCTATGTAGTGTAATTCAAACCTTGAGCTACAAAGCTTGCACAAGCAATAAAATACTCAATAATTGGAATTTTTAAGATTTGAAAAGTGGAGTACAAACTAGACTTAATAAACTTCATTTTCTTAGTTGGGTGTATTAGCAACAAAAGTCATCTTCAAGATCAAAATTGGGTTTGACCAACAAACGTCCAGAAACTGGACGCTGGGACGTTTAGGGGTTAATAATGATAAACCACCAAGATCATCCACACCTTCCAACTATTTGGAGTAAAGAAATAAGAATATAATAAAGAAAAATTCTTTCTTGATTCTTCAAATCCAAGGTGACTTTACAGATAACTCCAAGAAAGAGGAATAATAATCAAATTTCCTACATGCAGTCGAGATGTGTAACCAAGGTATCATCCAGGTATTGCCTAAGTAGCACATGTGTATTACCCCGATATTACCTGTACATTAATATGAAAAGAGCATCCAAGGAGCCTGGATTGCTCTTCAAGCCATGGAAATGTAGTGAAAATGCTAAACTGTATCCAGAACAAAAAAAATTCACTGATTGGAGTTACACGAGATTCAACAAACGGTCAAAACATAAATGAGTTCAACAATGTCACTCATGACATTATGAGTGATGAAATGTGTCGGTGAGGCTCACCTATTTATTTGCAGCATTTACTTTCAACAAAGACTCGTGAAGGAACCACAAGTCCTACTGCAGGGCAAGCAAAAGACATCCACGTCAACATATACTTATCAATCCAGGATGCAACTTGGCATTTTGATTTCTCCAGTCTCTCAGCCATTTCTGCTTGAGATCCATCAGAGACGGTCTGCTTCTCGTGTTTTGCGGAAATGCCATTCAATTCTTCAGGTACAAAAGCGGCATCATGTTTTGGTATGCTTAAGTCTGAAAAGACTGAGCTCATGATCTCGCTTGTACCACAAGGATGTAATGCAAACCATGGTCTGTGTAAAAGAGGGTGATCCTGTCACACAAGGACCAACAACTAGATATTCAATATGAAAGGTTGACATGACTAAGATTCAACTCCTTCACTTATTCAAATTGCTGACATGTCATTGTCATCACGGAAACGTCTGCAAAGCCTTTTGTTGTAAAATTATAAAATGAACTCGTATATATTCCTGAAACTTGGAATCTTACAAGCACCTCGCTAATATATTAAGACTAAGGTAAGCCACCCCCTTTGTGCAGTCACCCTATTTGTGCCACTATGTACTACTCCCTCCGTCCCAAAGTTATTGTCATGTTTGAAAGTCATGTTTGAAAGTGCTTTTTTAAGTAGGTCAAAAAAATACTTCCTTGTGGCTAATTTTATTTAGGTTGTAATGAACACATGCAATGTTCTTCAATCATTCTAGTGACGTGATTTGGAACCTTTTTTAATCGTGTTTCTTACAATATGATCAATGAAATTGGCTCAAAGAAACACCAAGCAAACAAGTTGGACAATAACTTTGGGACGGAGGGAGTAGTAGTGTACATATCAAAATTTTGAAATGTAAGACACTGATACACAGTGACTACAAAATGGCACAAATAGCCACATTGCACAAATAGGGTACTGTATTGAATCCACCCTTCAAGTGTAAGTCAAACATGTGTACCTCTTGTGTCAAGAAAGTCCATCGACTCTCGTTGCTGATATGTTGAGAACCTACAGGCAGGTCTTGAAGCACCCTGTTCCATGGAAGTGGCCTCCCATCTACATCAGTCCCACATCTTTCTTGTCAGATTCAGACCATCTCCGTATAATAGAATTGCACAAGCTTAAAATTTGAACCAACATCATGTGCAAGTAGTGGTGAGATAACCAGCTGAAAATAATCCCTTGCATTTGTAACACCCTATGAATGATGCATTTGAGGTAACAAGTGCCCAATACAACTTTAAGAAGTAGCTTGAAAAACGGAGTTAAAAACGGATTTTGCACCAATCAAGGTGTAGGTTTTCCTGTTATCTCCAGCTTGTTACAATCTCTAACTTGTCTTCGAGTGTTGCCTTGTCTGAAACTGTGTTGTTGCTTCATGTGTTTGTAATTAGGCATGTGAGATTGTATGTACAATGGTTTAGGTCTCAAGCACATTAGGTTAACCACCCTAGTGACTGTTTGTGCCACTTTGTGGTCAGTGTCTTAAATTCAAAGATTTTGATAGGTACTCTACTATTACATAGTTGAAAAAACAGGGTAATTTACCATCATGCAAGAAAAAACCTAGAAATTGGAGCGCAAATGTAAAAGAGGAAGAATTAGTATTCGAACCTGGCAGACGACCTTGAAGGAGGAGCATGGGAACTCTGTAGGACTCGTTGTAAACTACGTGATATGTGTACAGGTGTTGCTCATGATCTCCAACCAAACCTTCATACTGCAACAACTCCATGGACATGCTCCAGAATAGAAATCAATTCCATTTCTTATATACGACAGTGAGAAGAAACCAAACTAGTAACTCAAGGATTTAAGACTAAGAACGTTCCTCAAAACGAATAAATATGCTCCACAGTAAAGAGCTGTAAGAACTTCAGCGTAGATGAATTACCATGGTTGCTTGGTCTTCTTCATCGTGATCACCCCCATCAGCATCGTCAAGCCTTTCTACATAATCCTGCACAACACAAATGCCATGGACCAAGAGAACTCCAATTAACAAAAATAAATAAAAAATCTCGTTCTAGCCACAACCTACACGTTACAGAAATGATTTAAACAGGAACGTCGGGTATAAAAGCCAGAGATGTAACCTCTGACGTAATCAATGGTTACACTTAACCCTTAGAGGACCAAGGACTCATAGTTTTAAAATGACAAATTCAATTGATCATATTGTGAAAAATATAATTCAGATGGAACCAAATTTTATATCAGTAGAACTAGTGAAGATCATTGCATGTGATGGTCAAGAAAGAAAGAAATTTGAACAAAAAGAAGTCCACACAGGACCTCCTCAAAACTGTTAAAAAAAACAAGGTGACCGTGGACACGTAAGGGTTAATTTGAGATTTTGTGTTCAATTCTCAACCAAGTGTTTTGAGCGACATCCTGTTGGAAAGCTACTTGAAATGAGATACTGAAAATGCGCTTCTAATGAGCCATACTATGACTCTTAATTCCAAGTATTGAGATTACACACTTGAACGTTTGCAGCAAATATTGTTCCATAGTTTCATACCTTACGATCAGAACTCACACGAACATCCTGAAGCACTAGATATCCACAAGCCTGCACCCACCAGGACAATCGTCACTAAGAAATCTGCCAAAAGTTCAATCACAGATACACTCTCAAACGTGCAGCTCCCAAACCATCAAACCCTAACTACAGTAGTTTGCTAAATCCTTGAAGGCTTTGAACTACATTGTAAAACATCGGATTTCTGCTCCCTGCATGGAAATCGAGACTTACACATCCGCGAATCGTCGATGGCGCCGATGTCTTTTGCCAAGTCCACTGCGGCAAATCGGGGCAGCAGCGCTCCCACGTCGTTACGAGATGCAAGGCTGCTCTCTCGAATTCCGCCACACTCAGCGTTCCATCCCAAGCCATAAACCCTAAAACCCGATTGTCACCACCACCACCAATGCTTAGATCGCTCCATAAAAATTCCGTAATCGGTCGATCGATCAATTGAAATTGTTTACAACGAAGTCGTCACCACAAAACCTAGTGTCAAAAGCAGGAAAAAACGAGGAAAAGTCATAATGTAAGAGTCGCAGATCAAACTCAAAAAACAAACCAAATCCACCATGACAACTAACTTACAATTACAGAATCTCTGAATTTTCAAAGAAAAGAAGCTCCATCAAAACAACGACTCCGGAAAAGGTTAGTCAGGCAAGGCATACGTACTTATTAACCCTAATAACCACTAATTATAAGACAAGTACCGGGAGTAGGATTAGAATCTTATCCCGAAAAGCTCTCGCACAGACAGCAACATTGAGACTAAACCCTAAACCCTAAACATGCAATTCAGACCTCACATTTGAAGCCCCGTACAAGGTTTGTCACACTTCTATTCTGCAATTCCTTCCCTTCTCGAAGTTTTGATCATTTTGCTACTACAAAAGATTTCCAGCTCTGGATTGATTTGTTTGAGCAGATGGCGAATGTGAGGAGCATCGTTGCTTTGTTGGTGTCCGTGGGCTTGCCGCTGACAGTGGCATTTCTTAGCACTGCCTTTGGTCAAGGCGGCGACTCTGGTACTCAACATTCTATTGTAAAAATTAGAGTTCTCCTTGAAAGGGGGGATACTAACCTTGTTTAGGGCTGCATCTAAAATGTGTTGAAAAGCCTTTTTTTGGTGTCGATAACTCCCATTTCTTCAAAGGACATGGGGTTTAGGGTTTTTCATGGCATCCACTTAGTGTGACGTCTCTTTCCCTCTTTCTGTTTTGCAGAATCTTCTGTCTTCTTAACCCTAAATTTGCCTTGAGTCTCCCCCGAAAGAGTTGAAGCTTCTTGGAATGCAATGCAGTTTCCTTTGTGAATGTGTAGAGCCTTAGTTTTTTCTGATGAATGGCCCATATTTGTTTGGTTTTGCAGAATGGTACAAGCAATTGAACAAGCCTCCATGGACGCCTCCGGTATGAAGCACGACCTCCACCTCTTCTTCTTCTACATCAGAATATTTTTCAAGCATGCTCCAACTTTTACATAATTGCCACATAATTGAATGTTTCTGTGATGCAGGGTTGGGTGTTCCCTGTAATGTGGACAACTCTCTACATTTTGATGGGATTTGCGGCGTGGCTAGTATGGAAAGGAGGTGAGTAGCTTCCCATCTCTTCATTCTGCACTTGGGTAAAAAGTACATAGAAAACAGCCTTAACGTTAGAGTTATCTGTAAAGTCTACCAAAAAAATTACTACAAGAGGAAAGACAAGGCAGAACTGGCTTTTTTTTAAGTTTCAAAGGCAACGAAAACAAGTTTTTCTTTGGTTTTTTAGACAAATCACCACACTCTGCGTTGTCAGAGATGTCACCTTTCCAATGCTCACCTTTCCAATGCAAGAGAAGGGCAAAATCCTAGGACCGGGGGAACGCCCCGCAAAACTTTAGGCCACCCTCGGACTTCATCCTCCTTGTTCATCCACTGGACTTCGGACCTCGCGAACTTCGGAGCGGAGGGAGCGTAGCAAACGGAGCAGGCAGAGCAAAAGCATTCGGAAGGAGCGAAAAGGTGCCACTTGTATTGTGAAAAGGTGGCCGGTTGGGCCAGTTGGTGACGGTGGATGAACAGAGAGGATGAAGTACGGGGTGGCCCGAAGTTCTGTGGGCCGTTCCCCCGGTCCTGGGATTTTGCCCAAGAGAAGCTTCCTAAACCACATTTGAGTTCCCATGGTGGAATTGCACCATGCCCCCACTCCGGCCCCATGCTCACCTAAATCTAGTTGCTTGGTTGTTGGTGTTTGACATTGACAGTGAAGTTTATTTTTGGCATGAAAACTCAAGACACAAGACACACTAGCTTGAGTTTATTTTACAAATAACTCTATTATTGCAATAGAATGATATCACTCCTAGATTTGAAAATGACCAACTTGATTGATCATATTGTGAAAAGTGTAATTTACATAGTTCTAAAGTTTGTAACACCAGAATCGTTGAAGAACAACATTGTATGTGTTGTTCAAAATTGGACAAAAGAAGTCCCTATGTGACCTGCTAAAGAAAAACATGAGGCCCAATTTGAGCTTCTCGGTGTTTTTTAGGGCTAAACTTCACATCATGCCCTCATGATGTCTTGAAGTTACCAATACTCCCTCTGTCCTAGTTTTGGTATTTTTAAAATTTGACTATCTTTTGCCAAAAGCTTAGTACTCAAAAAATGGTTAATCTTTAGTAGCAGTATGTAGTTTTTGCGTCACTCTCGTTGTTTGCCCCATTTGAAGTGGACAAGGCTCACATAAAACATTGGACAAAAATTAAGAAAATAAAATGCCAAAAACTAGGAAAATTATTTCCAGACAGAGGGAGCATTAGACACAAAACTAATAGTTCTTCATTCTTTGCAGGTTTTGCTGTGCAAGGGTACCCTCTTGGGGCATACATTATCCAGGTACTGTATGCTTTAACCCGGGTCTCCTCTTCTTCTTTTTTTTACCATATTTGAGTAGGCCTGACGTGGAGTTCCTTTTGTTATACTTTTTTACTCTTTTTTTTTATCAATACATGCAACTGATTCTGGTGATATAAAGTTTGATCCCATCTAAATTATTGAATTTTCACTATATAATCGGATGAATTTGTTATTTTGAAATTCTAAAGGTGAACAAGCTATGTCGTCTAGTATGGCATCCTTCTACAATGAAACCTTGGACCATGGTTCATTCTAATAATAATAATAACACTATCCTAAAAGACCATCGTGAATGAAGAGTCTATTGAAAATAGTTTGTCTATCTATGGATAGCAAGGCCTACCTTTGGTGCCTTCCCTTGGAGGTAGAATCTATGACTAGGACAATTCATTCTAAATATCTGTTTGAGGGTCACTATTTCTTACAATGACTCTAATTCATTCATTCCACTTAGAACTGTGTAATACCAGTACAACATAGGTTGGACATTGATCCCTGGAATTTGCAAATGCAATAAAATGTTAGATTTCCCTAGTTCAAAAAGTGAAACAAAATCTAGACTCGTGGAGATTATGATGCTGTGGTTGGCAATCTCTTTGACAATGTATCTTTTTCTCCCTGTCAACCCCATCGCTGCCTACTTGTTGGTACCCTACATTGGCTGGTAAGTCTTTTAACCCCCTAAATGACCAAGAAACCCAAATCGGGTGGCTCATTTTTTTTATTACTTTTGAGCACGTTTTATGTGAAGTCCCTTTTTGTTTCAATTTATTTGTTTGTTAACAACACATGTGATATTCTTCACTGATTTCGGTGATATTACCAAAAGCAAGTGTCACCTGATGTTACATGTTTTGTTTGTTATCAACACTTGCTTTTGGTAGCCACCTCAAAAAAAACATTGGTTACTATAAATGGCCAAGGTTCACATTCTATTACTTAACACACAAAAAGAGTAACTTTGACTTGTAGGGCCAACGTGAATAAAGAGTTTGTTGAGAGAAGTGTTGTCAACTTGGCCACCAGTACCAAGTTTGTGGGTGCTACCCTATCATGAAGACTTTATTTTTATTTTTATTTTTGTTTTCGGAAGTAGGAAGACTAATTTTTATGTCTATGATGGTGAACAGGGTAAGCATTGCGACTTCGCTCAAATGGTATATTTGGATGTATAATGGTCCTGATTGTTCTGGTATTACACAGCCTTTGCAGTTTGGCAGTACTGCATCCGCCTAAATGACTTGTATGGATTTACAATACACAGTACTTATCACAATAAACTAAGGTGGAGTACCTATTATCATCCATTTAATCAATTTGAACATCTTGGAGGACATACGAAGTGTATCACAAATTTTTGAGGGAAAGGTAAGTCTAAGTGGAGTTGAATCAAAGTGAAATCATATTCTTTCAATAAAATTTGAATTTATATGAATTTTCAAAGTGGTTTCCTTGAAAATATTGTACTTCGCTTTCTAGTTTGGCACTTTGAGTGTCAAAATGTAATTTCCACAGAGGATTTGTTTGGGTCTCAACTAGTGAAGAAACTTGTGGCACATTTTTTGAAAATTTGAATCATTTTTTGTCGAACTAGAAAGTGAGGTACAATAGTTGCCTTAAATCGCCCCACTTACAACCAATTCTACCAATTTACACCCAAAGAATGTACTTGATTGTTGTGCTACATTGCTTCTTTTATTTTCATAATTGCTTAACCCCTAAATCAAATTACAAAAGATAATTTTGAATTTAAAGTCTCAAATTTTATACAAAGATATTGGTAAAAGTAATCACAAATCTAATCCTATGGATAGAATCTAAAATTTATGATGTATAGCTTTTATTCATACATCAAGTTCAAAATATCCCTTTGGATTGTATTTTATGATGCTTCTTTGCAAAAACTGCCAAATTTGGAGAGGGGTGAGGATGTTTAGGGATTAATCATCAATTTGTGATCTCATTTTCATTCATTGAGTACCTCCAATTGCTCTATTTACACCCAATTCTATCAGGGACACAAGAGCTCAAGAACAAGAACAAGAGAACAAGAGCAAGAACATGAACAAGGACTAAAGAACAAGAAGTGCAATAGTACACAGGAGTGATTCTCAAGAAAGTATATTGAACTAAATTGATAGTTGAACAAGATACAAAACAAAGCAACGCTCAAAGTTACTCCTAAACTGGTGTTGACGAGAGTGAAGAGTCCCTCATCTCGTCTCCTATATATACTAGTACTAGAAGGCTTAGAGGATGTTCCAAGAGAAGCTTCTAGTTACTAAGGAAGCTTCCGGCGAAGCTTCCTAGAGACTAAGTCCTACGTTCGTCGCAAACCCATCACAAACTAGTTTCGATACAATAATTATATCTCTGTGACTTTACCTAATACCCAATACCCATCACGAACTAGTTTCGACACAATAATTATATCTTTGTGACTTTACCTAATACCCAATACCCATCACGAACTAGTTTCCACACAATAATTATATCTCTGGTTTCAAGGCCTAGTCTTTGCAATACCCATCTCAAAGAACAAGGTTCTATGTCTGTGACAAATTCCACCTATCACTTAATGCATTTAATATTCGTTTGAAATGAGATGGAATTGGTGGTCAATGATAGAGTGCGGAATACTTTCCATTGGAGTGAAAGTGTTTTTTTTTTTTTAAATTTGAAGATGAAAAAAATTGCAATGGCAACATATCCTCAATCCTTAGAACATAGCCATGAGAGCCCTCATGCCAAAATGTACAAAGTAAAATGTGAATTTGTATACTACGGGGGTTAATAAATGAGTTCAAAGTTACTTGTGATGTTTGGCCACACACAACTTTTCCATTTGTCAATGGATGGGAGCTTGTAGACGCCAATTTGTTAACACTAAGAATCTCTAATTTGAAATAAAACATAAGTTTAATTGTAAAAATCCAATATCACTATTCTTAAATAAGACAATTGAAAGCCATCATTATTTTTTTACAAGTTTTTATTGTGGAGAGTTCAATTTGTCTTGTGTAGCTTGGCTGTTAGAATCATTTAAGCCAAATTGCAAAATGGAGGCCTCAAACTTTGCACTTCTCTACCAACAAACACTTCAAATGTTTTATTTATGTAAAGTGGTTTCCTTATTTTCATGGCTTTCAATAGTTAACAATGTGTATGTTATTATTTAACAAACATTGAAAATCATAGATCTTGTCCCCAATTTGAAAAGGATTCCAATGTTCTAAATGTTTATCATTTGGATACCCTACAAATACTACATGGGGAGGATAAGGTCAACACTATTATGTTGCAAGAACTTTGACATGCTCAAATTTCTTTTTTTATATGTGAAGAGCCTTCCAAATGAAAATGGACCATTGTAACACACAAAATGTATATTACTATTTTAATTAACCAATCAGAACTAGAATGTAGAATAAAATTGACCAGACTTAAGTTGACTCGACATCTAGCTTCGCACTGAAATTTCATGCTCTCAGAAATTATTTGAAAGGCCCGCAACACGTTCTAGTCGTGTGTTAGAATTGGCTACTAGAGGCAAGGTGGCCATACTCTTAAGGTAGAGGGATCATAATCCGTGCAAGACCAGAAACCGTGCACTAGGCCAATCTTCTCAGAAAGAAGATTCTAGCCTTCAAGCCCACCCTCAAATGTACACCACAGCTTGATCGGTTTTAGGATACACCTATGACATCACCTTCCAAAATTCATAACTAAATAAAGAAAAATTGGAAAGTTTTGATTCCATCATCAATGCTCTCCAACAAAGTTTGTACATTCTCCCAAAAAAACTCTTTTGAACACTCCATGAGGAACTTCTTCAACTGAAATTTGATCGATTTATGAGCCCTCTACCTTAGGATATCTACAACCTTTCAAAAACAAAGCAGTCTGCCTTTAGGACCCTAATATAGTTGTTTACAATTACAAGTTATAGAAGATGTAGGACAACAAAATGAGATACAAGTGTAATTCTCTTAAAAAAAGATAGCACATTGTTGTCTTTTGTCCTGATTTCTAAATAGAGCCATTGCATTAAGAACTATATTAGTATGCCCTGTCGGGCATAATTTCTACGCCCTTGTATGGCTATTGTGTGAAAAATCACTTCACGTTTTCCTCAATTTGTTTGCTCTCATCGCAACTTCTAATGTCGCACACTTTTGTCGCATAACATTGTAGATTCTTTTAAGTTGGACTCACCTAAAACCACTCAAGATCCAATTCCACACCTTATCATTTATCCCCAATTCCACCTTTAGGTTCACCCAATTCCACCCTTTTGTCATTTCAAATGAACATTAGATGTAATAAGTGATAGGTGGATTGGATGTAAACAAAACATTATGAGATCTTTTGATGAATGGAAATGAAATCACAAAATGATGAATAAGCAATCTAAACAATGAAGAAAACAATTTAAAGCGGCCATCATATAGAATCCTTGGGCCTGTGAATAGAGTTGATTTAAAGTAACTTCACTATCATTTCTAGATTAATTTTGAATGATTTGAGAGCATTTTTTGGATGCTCGTGGTACTCACCAAGTGTGTTTTGTGGTTTCAAAAGCAAACCACTTTGAAAATTCATAGAGATTACAAATTTTATCAAAAAATATAATTTCACTTTGGATTCAATTCTAATAAAATTATCGTTTCCTCAAAACTTTATGACACGCTTGGTATGCCTTCTAAGATGTTTAGATTGATTAATCCTTTAATGTCAAAGAAACCTTGAGAGGGCGTTCTTGAGGGCTTTGGGATATAAAAAAAATGGTATTGTTTGAGCTCCAAAATGATATTTTCAGAATTTAAAAAAAAAAAGCATCCCCCTCCAAGATTTTCCAACTCATTCATTGGAATCGTTTATTTCATAAATAGTCAATATTAAGTGAGATATACACATCAAAAATTTGCATATCCTGAAGTCAACTAAACCAAAACCATGCAAAATACTATGAAGAATTATTCTAAAGTGTGCTAAGTGAATATTTCTTTGTTTTCTTCTTTTAAATTTCTAATTTTAGGTTCATCTTGTCATCTTATTTGATCAATTAAGGTAGTAAATTACATATTTTGCTTCATTTTGGTGTATACTATAATGTACAATACGAAAAACAAAAGATAGGTTGTAAAAATGACCTTCAAAAATGAGAAAAAATTGAAGTGTATGTCTTTCAACGATTAAATGAATGGTAATAAGTACTTCCAACTTATACTCTTGGAAGATATTTGACAAGAGCATTTGTACCATAGTTCTTGTAACAAGCCTTGAACCGTTTAGGGACAAGACACGCTGATTAGCAAAGGTCTAAATTTTTAAATGACAAATGAAACCTATCATATTGTGAAAAATACATTTTAGAATGGACCAAATTTAACATCACTGAAATCAATAAAGTACATTGTATGTGTTGATCATAGAAAAAATAAATTTGAACAAAATGGATTCTAAGTATACAAAATCTACCTAAAACTACTAAAAGAAACATGAGGCCAATTTGGGTTTTTTGGTCATGTGGAGATTAATATATTGTCAAAAGGCCCAATTATTTATGATTAACTTTATGTACTCCCTCTATCCCATAATATGTGGCAGATAGGTCCCGAGATAGGTTCTCTCAAATCTACCTCTTGAGGTAGATTTGAAAGAACCTACGTGCCAAATATTATGGGACACAGGGAGTATATCATCAAAATATATAAAAAATCATGTCACAACTTAATATTCTCATATTAGGATGTCAAACCTTCCAAGACTTTCCCACTACCTTGTAGCTCTACATTTTATGTTTTATGGACAAAGTAGTCAACAATTTGGCTTACTATGGCTATTGGGCTTACTTTAGAGTTGTTGGGCTAGCCCGACGGAAGCTTGCTCCCATTGTTACTTGGATGCCATTACTTACCTGGGACTCTAGCTAATTGTTCTTCTCTTTCTATTTCCTCGCATTTTTTTTCTCTTTTTTTTGACAAAAATAAAGGCGACCTATTATTGCAAAAGGAACAAAGAAAGCACACAAACCAGCCCGCCAGGTCTAGCGAGACCGTTAGACCCCTAAACCTCGCTAATCAAGCTAAAACTTGGACCACTAACGTTTCAACATGATTGGATTCCGTCCCACTTAGCGAACAACTTCTTTCTACATCACAAAGATTTGAATCCTCGCACTTCAATAGTTTAGTTTCACTCCTTTCTAAAAAATAAATTAAAAAAAAAAAAAAAAACATTGATCTGAGTGGGCATCACAAAATGGGAGGGCTTGATGGATCCAGATCCAGAGCTCCGCATATTACGTTTAATGTGTATGAGTCAGTTTTTTGCGCCAGATCCATCACCGATCGCTTCGTATTCAACTTTGTCTTATCTTCAATTGCTTTAGGAGTACAATCTAGCTTTCTACTTGTTGTTCTTTTGAATTTTGCAGCATCTGATTCAAAGATCTAGAAGTAGTGGAAGAGTTTGTTTGCACTCGTGCCAAGTAAGCTCATCTAGTTTCATGATCTGAATCTTAAATGTCTAAATCTGTGGACCCGGATCACGGTTCTCAGGGCATTCTTGGATGGAATGGTCTCGTATGTTGACATGGTCAAAAACAGGGAAGCATCGAGATTCGTCCCCATGTTGGAAGAAACGAGGAGCTCAAAGAGCAGTGGGGAGGTGGTGCGATAGGTGGACTTAGAGGTAGCATTGAAAACAGTTTTTTTGGAGATTGATTCTATAGTCGAAGGTCTGCACTCGGTCAAAGCAAGTTCAAGTGAGCAGGTACCTTCCGGTTACTCTAGAAGCTATGTTGGTTTTCTTTTTAGAGACAAGAAGCGGGTAGTTATTGTTAAATAATCAGGATGTCGTAAAATACGAAATGGAATACCTATTCAAATTTATTGTAATAGTTTATTTAGTAGAAAGGCGTCCCCATGCTCATGAAATGAAAGAGTGGCTCACCTAACTTTAGCAGAAGGTAGGAGGGAACTTTACTTAGGCCATAATATAGGTAAAGGTTTTTTATTATTAAGAGTGAAGAACAAGATGCGATTCTAAAATTGCTTCTAGCCACACCTTACAAATGACACATAGGGTTGTGTATCTTCCAAAGATGGTTAGCTGACTTTGATCCAGTAACCCTAAAAGGGGAAAAAAGATCAGGATCGAATCTTCTTTCTAACATGAGAATTCCTACTTGGATTACGCTAAAACAAGTCCTGGAAGAATTTCAAGCGGTGGCCCTGGACATTGCGAAAGGCATTGGAGAAGTGATCAGATTGAACGTCTCCAACGACCAAGCCCAAGACCCTCGCTTCTGCATTGCGCTAGACTCGAGCAAAGGATGGAAACCAGTAGTTCAACCGCAACTCTAAAATGTCACCAGCAGAACAAAATTATGATATTTATGACAAAGAATTGTTAAGTATGGTTCTAGCATTTCAAGATTGGATAGTGTACCTTGAAGGATCACCGCACCAAATTAAAGTTATATCACATCACAAAAAAATCGAGCAATTTTTAACCAAAAAATAATTAAATAGACGATAAGCTAGATGGTCCGAGTTACTTTCCGATTATGATTTTGTGATTCAACACCAACCAGGATCATTGAATGGACGAGCTGACATACTTTCAAGAAGAATAGATACAACCACAGATGATGAAAATAAATCTAGTCCTCTACTCGGATTAGCAATGTTGGAAACGTGCGATCCAGTATGGAATAACAAAAATATTATAGATAAAATTAAATCAGCTACAAGAAAAGACTCAACTCTTGAGCTGATACTAAATTTCTTTCCTAATAATCCAAAGGAAGCACTAGCAAATATTTGCCGGATATTTGAATCCAACACCTTTAAAGATAGAATTTTATATTTCAAAATGCAATATATGTACTTGATAATGAAGATTTAAAATGTCAAATACTACGCTCCAGACATGACGCCCCATCTGCAACACATCCAGAGGGAGCAAAAACGGTGGATTTTGTGGCACAAATATTATATTGGCCAAGCATGCGAAGATATATCCACTGTTACGTTGATAACTGTGATATGTGCTAGAGATCAAAACCTATACACCATAATAGTTACGGACTATTACAACCAATGTCAGCAGCAAGAGCACCAGGAAATGAGTATCAACAGATTTTATTGTGAAGCTGCCAAATAGCAATGGATTTGACGCAATCCTTGTTGTCGTTGACAAGAATACAAAGCTGACTCATTTTATTCCAAGCAATGAGACAATTGATTCCGCAAGTACAACAACATTATACCTCCAACATATCTGGAAGCATCACGGAACACCTGAAGAAATAATTTCAGACCGGGGTATAGTGTTTGTCTCAAAATTCACAAGTCGATTATACAAACTTCTTCGCATCCGACCTGCACCCACTAGAGCTTTCCGTCCCCAATCCGATGGGCAAGCTGAACGTGTTAATCAAGTTTTGGAACAAATCTTGAGAATGTTCACAATGAGAAGACAAAATGACTGGTCAGATCTTCTTCCTATCGCTAAATTTGCATATAACAATTCCCTTCATTCATCTACAGGATACACACCGTTCTACGCAACCTATGGCTACCATCCAACATGCATTCAAAACACCAACACTGTCAATAGTCCTAGCAGCCGAGGAGAGAATTTAACACTTACAAGAAGTATACGAGGAGATAAAATCTATGATCAATATCGCCGGCGAACAAGCAAAGAGAAACTACAACCGGCACATTCAACAACAGCCTCAATTCAAAATTGGAGATAAAGTACTCCTACGAAATAAAACATTGCAACAACTCAACCATCAAAGAAGCTAGCTCTGAAATTCCTTGAATTTTTCATGGTAGCAGCTAAAATATCTGATCTGGTATATCACTACTAGAAAATCATGACCAAATCAACAAAAAATCAACAGATTTGTGTTCTTTGGGGCACTGCAATGACCGATTTCACTGATTTTTAAACTTTTTGTAAAAATCAACAATTTGATGCCTACTATTTGTTGATTTGGATAGTACAATGACCAAATCAACAGTTTGCTGCCTACTTTTTGTTGATTTGGATGGTACAATGAGCAAATCAACAAAAATTTAGTGAATGAAAAATCTTTTTTGGAATATTTTTGGAATCTTTAGGGAAAATTCTGGAATCTATCGAAATGTTATATAATCTATTGGAATATTATTGAATCTTTTGAATCTTTTGCAATTTATGAACTCGATTTTTTAAAAGGTGATTTTTTTTACTTTTGAACAATTTTTGGCACCCATGACAGAAAGATCCAATTGGTTTTAAATTATTTTATACAAACTCTTAATGAGATCGTGAACATAATCTCCAAGGTTGAAAGGCATCAAAGAGCACAATTATGACTTTCAAAACACTTAAAACATTTAAAACACCCTTATTTGGGCAAAATTTAAACACCATGGTTGAAATTCTATATACTCTAAAAAAAAATTAACCCTTAAATTAAATGACTAGTCAACCATTTTTTAATCGCAGCCCAACCAACAGTGACTATCCATGGGCAGAAACTTACATTTTCCAAGTTTTTATTTTTTTAGGGTATAGTACATAACTATTGGGATCATATTTACCTCAAACTTTCAATATCCTAACAATGGGTTTAGGGTATCCCCATGTTGTTGGGCATGCTCTAACACTAGTAGAAAAGGTGGCATTGCCAAGGGAGATGCCCACGTAAGGAACGCTCAATTCCACATAAGCATAGTGATTTTGCCTGGGCATGTCCCAGGGGCGCCACCTTTTCTACTAGTGTAAGTGCTTGCCATTTCAAAATTTGAAGTCTAGCATATGACAAGATACCAAAGTCATTCTCTTTTCACATAGATAGCTTAAAATTCACTGAGTTTATTTTGTAATCATTTAGTACTAGAATGAGTGTTTTATGTAATTGGATTATATAACTGCAATTTTGCAGACTTTCATCATCTCTGACAAACAATAAGAAGAGACGAGTAGGCTGATATTTCCTAAATTAAAGCAGTTGAGGGTGAATTTTGACACACTTCGGCTACTAACTCACTTTCAGCTCTATCAGAAACAATCACACGGACGTCCAAACAAATAAACCCACTTGAATGGGACGACAGTTAGTCATCTGTGAAACTTTTTTTTCTTTCTTCTCTGAATCTCTGTGGTGGAAACTTGGAATCTTCTTTTTGTTTCTACACAATAATCCATTTTTTTGAAACATTCAATTAAATGGAACTCATTAACCCCTAAGTGACCAATCAACCATTTTCTAATTGCACCCCAAATAGCCATGATTAGAAAATGACATTTTCAAATATTAATATCTTGTCGAAATTGGGGGGAGAGGTCGTGTTCTAGCGTTGTTTGATACATTTCATTTGAAATATTGAGGTTTAGTAAGGAATTTTTCAACGACAGAGACCTCAATATTGTCTTAGTCGGTTATAAAACTTACTACATCGGGAAACTAATGATGTTCTCTCCTTTGAAGATTTTGCTTTTAAAATTTTAGAATAGAATGTTTAGTTTTAACCAATCATACCAAATTTCATACTCTAAATGTAGAATTAGTAGTTTTGGTGAATTTCAAATGACAAAAGCATCTAAATTCATTAAATGAGTATTTAAAACTCTTTTTCGAAGTTTGATCATACAGATAATTACTAAACATGATGCTTCTCATTTTCTTTTTTGAACCAAACTTCATCAAAGTTGCATAAATAACATCCTATAACACATCTAGGTTTTTCCCTTACCCCCTTTGTCATTTAAGGGTTAACTTAATCATTCACAATTAAAAAAAAAAAAAAAAAAAACGCAAACTTTATAGGCCATTTTGTCATAGTAAAATAACTTTTTTCAAAATTATTTGAACCAAGAAAAGCTGCGAAATCAAGTTAAGTTTCATCTCCAAAAATCCTTTTGTGATTTTGAGCCTCCATTCAAAAGTTATAGAGAAAATTGAGAGTGGGTAGCAAGGAATATTTTCTTTTATATTTTCAAACACCCTCTCTGAATATTGTCTATAACTTTTGACTGGAGGCTTCAAATCACAAACAGATTTTTGGAGATGGAACTTAACTTGATTTCCCAACTTTTCTTGGTCCAAAGATTTTTGAAAAAAGTTAATATACTATGTCAAAATGGCCGCCAAAGTCTGCTGAGTTCCAAAACATCAAATTGTAAGTGTATATGTAAGAAAAAAATTACAATTTGTCCATAAAATTTTAAGTATGGTGGGTTGGTTAGGGTGTTGAGAGTTGAATGCAAGGTCACGAGTTCAAACCCGATTGTCAACCGAGGTGACAAAATTGGGCTGCCCTAAAATCCGGGCAGCCAAAAAAATTTATTGCTCGAAAATTCCGATTTATAAATTTTAATTTTAATTTTTTTGGTCCGTGACCAAATCAACAGAAAAAATCAACAAAACTCTGTTACATAATGTCCAAGTCAACGCGACCTAATCAACAGCGAGGATCAACGCTTTCTTGTTGATTCGAACACAGAATTTTCTACTAGTGTATCAACTCAAACTGCCAAAAACCTTGCGTATTCATGATATATTTCATGTATCACTCTTGGAGCAATATCGAGAAGACACAATTCCAAGCCGTAAGAACGAACCTCCACCACCAATGATAACTCCAGATGGACTCTTCAAATGAGAGGTGTTTAGCATACTCAACTCACTAAGAACTGGTCGAGCAAGAAAATTACAGTACCTCATTGCATGGAAAGGGTATGGCCTAGAGCAAAATTCTTGTGAACCGGCAGAACACTTAAGGAACGCTCCAGATGCACTCAAAGACTTCCACCGACGTCAACCGCGAGCACCACGACCACAACACTAACAATTTACAAAGAGCTCTAGGAAGCATAAAACACTTTTTTTTGAAGGTAGAGAAGATTGCACAAGGCACACACACAAACACAAGGAATGCGTAGAAAGAGATAATCTTTACTCAAAGGCCTTCCACCTTAAGTAGTGTACACTAGGAGGTCACCATGGACAAACCATATGGGATAACTCATCACAAGGACACTCTAGAGATCAGCCCATGCCTAACCCCTCCTCCCACACACCATTATTTAGCACCCGTACGTCTTTGGCTTCTAGCAATACTACGTTGCATCAATTACCTCAATACTCCCACTTTGCGTAGAGCCAAAGCCTCTAAGTCCAAATGCTATTACTAATCGTTGGTGTCGGTCTCTACAAAGACCCTTTGTGAGCACATCCGCCACCATGTGCTCCGTTGGGCAATACTCCAAATGTATAACTCCCAATTCCAACTTCTCCCGAATGAAGTGGTATTGCACATCAATGTGCTTCGTGCGTGAATGATGTGTAGGGTTCTTTGCAAGTGAAATGCACCCTTGGTTGTCACACATAATCGTTGTAGCCTCACCTTGTGTGCAACCCACATCCACCATTAGTTGCCTCAACCAAATGGCCTCCTTCGTGGCATGGCTCGTAGCCATGTACTCGGCCTCCACCGTTGATGTCGCCGTGGTTTGTTGCCGCTTGCTATTCCACGACACCGCTCCCGATCCGACCTTGAACATGTAGCCCGTTGTCGATCTTCGATCGCTCGTGTCTCCCGCGTAGTCCGCGTCACAATAGCCGCTCAACACAATGTCTTTGCCTCCAAGACACAACTTCACATCGCTTGTGCCCCTCAAATAACGCATGATCCTCTTGACCGTCATCCAATGCATCGAGCCCGGTCTCGCCATGTGTTGACTTACCACGCTAATTGGATACGCAAGGTCGGGCCGTGTCGCAATCATCGCATACATCAATGACCCCACCGCTTGCTTGTATGGCACCTCCGCCATCGATTTAGCCTCCATCGCATACTCCTCCTCCGAAAGCTTGACGAGCTTGGAGTTTGCATCCAATGGTGTTGCCACGGGCTTACAATCCTCCATCCCGAATCTCTTGAGCACGTCCATCACATACTTGCCTTGACTCATGGTGATAGTGCGTGTAGCCCTGTCTCGTACAAACTCAATACCAAGACAAAAGTGCAATTCTCCAAGATCACTCATCTCGTACTCTCTCTCAAGCATGCCTTTTAATGCATTCATTAAACTCATGAGGCTTGCAAGAATGATCAAATCATCAACATATATGATCACAATCACCACATGTTGCCCCTCTTGCATGAAGTAGAGACTATGATCCGCAATGCTCCTAGTAAACCCGTGTGCAACCAAGAACGTGTCAATCTTTTGGTACCACGCTCTTGGAGATTGTTTCAACCCATACAATGATTTTTGCAACTTACAAACAAGGTGCTCATTACCTTGTTGCACAAACCCCTCAGGTTGCACCATGTAGATGTCCTCCTCCAAATCGCCATTCAAAAATGCGGTCTTCACATCCATTTGATGCATCTCCAAGTCCAAGGCCGCTCCAATGGCAAGAATGCATCGAATGGTGGTGAACTTGGCCACGGGAGCAAATGTCTCGTGAAAGTCCACCCCATGCACTTGCGCGAACCCCTTGGCTACTAATCTTGCCTTGTGACGCACAACAATACCCGAAACATCCCTCTTTGTCCGAAACACCCATTTGCAACCAATGGGGTTGCGATCCTTTGGAATGGGAGTTAATTGCCACGTACCGTTAGCAATTAGAGAGTCGTACTCCTCTTGCATGGCGCGCTCCCACTTGACCGCATCCTCACCTTGCATGGCTTCTCGAATGGTCAATGGACCATCCGATAATGCCACATTCGCATGCTCGTCCTCCACTTGAGGGAAGATGTGGTTCTTCCACCATTCTCCAGGTGGCTTGCGCGATCTCTCGGGGTACCGCCGCTCGCTTGAAGAAACTTGCTCCTCTTGCGTGCCCTTTGCGCCATTCTTGGCCTTTGAGCTCGATGGCGCTTCAACAACCTCTGTGTCGCCAGCTTCGTCATCACCGTCATCATCACCTACATCAACAACACTAGGAGACTTGGAGGGTGTGTCCACCAAAACGTCTCCACTACTCCCACTTGGACCAACCTCCAAAGGAGCCTCCATCGTAGACTCCTCACAAAATGTCACATCACGTGACCGAATGATCTTCCTCGTGTCCACCGACATGAGTCTATACGCCTTGGTACCTTCACAATACCCAAGAAACACACATTTCAAGGCCTTAGCCTCGAGTTTCGTCCTCCGTTCGTCGGGAACCTTCGCATATGCAATGCATCCGAAGATGCGCATGTGTGCAACACATGGTTGCCTCCCACTCCACGCTTGCTCCGGCGTCATGCCTTCAACCGCGCTTGTTGGACACCGATTGCGTGTGTATACCGCATTCACCACCGCTTCCGCCCAAAGGTCCAACTTCAAGTTTTGAGCGTGCAACATGCTCCTCGCCATCTCTACAATGGTGCAATTTGCGCGCTCCGCAACTCCATTTTGTTGAGGCGTGTACGGGGCCGAAGTTTGGCGTGCGATGCCTTCATTCTTCAAAAGCTCGTCAAATTTCTTGGACATGTACTCGCCGCCATTGTCCGACCGAAACACCTTGATCTTCAACTCGGATTGGTTCTCCACCAATGTCTTGAACTCCTTGAACTTCTCAAAGCACTCACTCTTGGCTTTGATAGGGTAGAGCCATATCTTCCTTGAAAAATCATCGATGAAGGTCACAAAGTACTTGCAACCTCCCATCGATGTGGTCTTCATGGGGCCACACACATCCGAATGCACGATGTTCAAAACTTTTGTGGCCCGTGTCGCCCCTTCACCCGCAAATGGCAACCGTTGTTGCTTGCCTTCAATGCAACCTTCACACGTGAATGTAGAAGCATCCACTTTCAATTGATGAAGGTCCATACCGCTTACCATGCCGCGTAGTGTCTTCACACTCTTGATGTTCAAATGGCCAAGTCGACGATGCCACAACGCCAACTTGTCGTCCTTCAAGTTTGAATGCGCCAACGCCGCCGATTCCTTCGAATGCACCTTGGAGAACTTGATGTGGTACAAGCCCTCGTGTTCTTCAATGATGGCCACCTCATCTCGACTCAGTGACAACACATAACACCCCTTATCACTAAACTCAACCCTCAAGTGCTTTGCCACTAATTGCCTCACCGATAGTAGATTTGCCGTTAATTTGGGAACGTGGAGGACATCTTGGATAGTGATTGTCTTCACACGACCCCTCACCTCGGTGTCTACAACAATTTGGCCCTTGCCAACGGCCTCAAGCACTGTATCATCTCCCAAAATCACTCTCCTTGGATTAATGAGAGCATACGAATGAAAACAAGTTTTATGTGGTGACATGTGGCTTGTAGCCCCCGAATCAACAATCCAATCACTCGTACTACCATTGCACGATACATTGCTTGCCATGTTTGCATACTCATCACCAACCTCAATCCAATCACTCATGCTTGCATCACCCTCGATATCATCACTCATGCTTGCATCACCCTCGATGCCATCGCTCATGCTTGCCTCATATCTAGCCGTAAATGCGTACTCATCATCGTCACGAGTTTTAGTGTTGTTTGCACTCTCCCCTTTCTCATCCCTCTTGCGTTTGAAGCAAAATTTGGCAATGTGGCCCTTCTTACCACAATAGAAGCACACCTTGTCGCTTGAGCTCCCACCGCCTCCATTCTTGAATTGCTTCGCCACAAGTGCCGCTCCATCTTCTCGAGACTCGTTCTCCTTTCGCCGCGAAAGCTCGTGCAACAACCGTGAGGTCACATAGTCCAATGTGAGCTCCGTAATGGGTCTTGACTCCATCGCCACGATGAGGTACTCGTATGATGATGAAAGGCTCTCCAAAAGTGTCATCACGATGTCACCATCCGTAACCGACACGTCGCAACCGTTGAGTTGATCCGCGAGAGCTTTGACCTTGTTGATGTGCGCCAACATGTCATCTTCTTCGCCCATCTTGATGGTGAAGAACTTGCGCCTCAAAAACAAAATGTTGGCCTATGTTTTCGCTTCGTGAATGTTGCAAAGCTTGGACCATGCTTCCGCGGGTGTCTTGCACGAACGAATGTGCGCAAGTTGCGAATCCGCGAGGTTGAGTGCCAAAATGGCAAATGCCTTCTTCTCCCTCCTCGTGTACGCTTGCATGATCCTAGGATCCGTAGAAGAGAAAGGAGGTTCCTCACTACCCTCGACAATCTCCCACAACTCCTTCTCGGCCATCACCATCTCCATTTTGAATTTCCACAAGTGGAAATTCACCCCATCGAACTTGTCCACGACCTTGGGACCCTCATCCTCAAAAGATGCCATGATCCTCACTTACGTATGCCTCCCCACACAAATGAAACCTCAAACTCAAACACACAACTTTGTTTTTGTGATTTTTTTTTTTTTTTTTTTTTTTTTTGCTTTGATATTGCACCTTTGTGCACCCAATGGGTTTAAAACAACCCCAAACACTAGATCAGCACTTTTGTGCTCCACACACGCCTCCCAACACTCAAATGTGAGAACCCTCACCCAAAAATGCAAAGAGGCTCACCAAAACCCCTCAAATCACTCAATGGAGCTCAAAACAACTCCAAATGCTTCAATACGACGCCTTAGCGTCCCCAAACACTCAATGCACGTCAATGACACCTTTGTGTCCTTCAAGAGCACTCACTCAATGCACATGAACTCACACAAGTCCCTCAAAACCCCAATCGCATTGAAATTGCTCAAAACCGCACCTTTGTGCACAAACTAGCTCCAAATGAACATTTGAGCACCCCAAGAGCATGAAACACATGCAACACCTCAAAGCAAGTGCCTAATCACTAGGATCAGATGGTAGACCCTCCACGAGAGCCTTCACACCTCACAAATCACTTGCATTTACTCAAATGCTCACAATTGAACCAAACGAAGTTCCACTCGCAACGAAGAGATAGAAGAAAGAAAAGAAGGAGATCAAGGGAAGAAATTGACCAAAGAGAGTGCTCCAACATGTAACTTCAGCCCATGCACACCTCCAAGAAACACCAACGCTTCAACAAGCTCCAAAACCTCCAACAATGCTCCAAAACCGCCCGTTGCGCACCGACCTCAAAATACTTGCACAAATGCAATCTAATACTCATGAAACACACATGAGTGGGCCCATAACCTTTTGAAGGTAGAGAAGATTGCACAAGGCACACACACAAACACAAGGAATGCGTAGAAAGAGATAATCTTTACTCAAAGGCCTTCCACCTTAAGTAGTGTACACTAGGAGGTCACCATGGACAAACCATATGGGATAACTCATCACAAGGACACTCTAGAGATCAGCCCATGCCTAACCCCTCCTCCCACACACCATTATTTAGCACCCGTACGTCTTTGGCTTCTAGCAATACTACGTTGCATCAATTACCTCAATACTTTTGACTTGACCACGAAGGAGAGGGATAATGTTACGACTTAGTCATAACTCTCTACTTGGAAACATGGAAACATACTAGGAACGTAGGAAAGAGAAGTGATCATAGTTAGTTATAAGTAGTTATAACCAATTAAGAACTTTAGTGGAGGAGAATTGGCTCTTACGTTGCATATTGTTTATGGAAGAAGAATACTTGGATGTTGAACTTTCTCAATTATGTTATTCTTATTGGATATGGTGATTAATATTATTGGGTATAGAAAGTTGTATGATAATTAAATGTTGGATTTTTAAAGTGTCCATAGAATTATGAATATGGAAACCGAGTTCTAACAAAGAAGACACATAATTTTATAAACTTCTTATAAAGAATAATATATAACAAGCTATAATTACTATTGATTTTATCTAATAATAATATCAAATGAAAAATCACTCTAAAATGACTTATTATGCCGTACACCCATGATCATTATAAGTGACCATAAGGAAATTCCCCCAACCACGCCTGGTGGTCAATGAAAGGAAGTATGGAATACTGTATGTGCCCAGGGAGAAGAAGGTTGCTCAGTTGCTCAAGTTGCTTACCATATGTGCCCAAGGAATAGACCCAGGTGGGGGACTTAGAAAAATTTACCTGGAATGGTGTAACCAAAGATATGGTGTATTTAATTATTATGAGTTAAAAATTTGAAATTTATTAGAGGTAATATAGGGCGGATAAAATATGAGAATTTGGATTATAACTAATATAAGGTTATAGATAATACATTCAATTTTGAATTTTTACATCTAATATATCGTCTAGAAAAAGGGCTTTAGGCTGAAAATAGAACTAGTGGATGGATGAAATGTTGGTGTTTTTTTTTTGGGAGTTACGGATGGCTGAAATATTGGTTTATTTTAGCGGTTTTAGGGTTTAGGGTTGTTAGTGTTGTTAGTGTTTTGTTTGTATGATTGGTCGTTTGTATTTTGTTTGTATGTTCATGGGGCGCTGGTGTTTTATTTGTATGTTGTTTGTATGATGGGACGTTTGTATATTGGGGCGTTTGTATTTTATTTTGATGATGTTAGAAAGATTTTTGTCTTTAATCTTCAAAATTCACTTTTTTGATTTACTTTAATTTGTTACAATAAATTAAGGGGTTGAAATATTACTCCCCTTCAAAAATTGTAAGTAATTATATGGACTCCAAAAACATGAAGAATTAGAAAATTAGGTAATGGAAGGGTCCATTTAATTAGTCCAGGCCATCAAAATACCCCCCCCCAAAAAAAACCCCTCGGTCACACGTGATATACAACACCCCCCAAGGAGTCAACCCCTTGTGGGAAAAGAAGGTTGTTCAGTTGCTCAGGTTGCTTACCATATGTGCCCAAGGAGAAGAAGGTTGCTCAGTTGCTCTAGTTGCTCAAGTTGCTTACCATATGTGCCCAGGGAGAAGAAGGTTGCTGAGGTTGCTCAGGGCACATATGGTATTCCATACCACACTTGGGCACACCTGAGCAACTAAGCTACCTTCTTCTCCCTGGGCACATATGGTAAGCAACTGAGCAACCTTCTTCTCGCTGGGCACATATGGTATTCCATAAGCCCCGCCTGCTCCTACTGGTCAGCCCCGCCCAGTTCATAGGCGCCGTTGCCTTCGTTCCCGTCGCCCGTTCCCGCTGCCGTTCTTGCTTCCCCTCGAGATACTCGCCCAACCGGAGAGACCCGCCGAAGAGACCCCTATATGTACTTTTTTATCCCTTTCTCCGCAGCCAACAATTGCAGGGACTGGGAGCAATTCGTCCCTTCGCTGCTCCAAGTCCTCTAAGTCCAAGCATAACTTAAGGGTTACCCCATTCCCAACTATACCGATATGAGGCATTGATATTACTTAGTATTATTATTTTTTAGAGGTAGGCAAGAAGAAATAGATTCCAACACAAGTGTCATCGAAATGATTGGATGAAGAATGAATTAGTTCTAAGGTGAAGTATGATGCATCCCATTCACGTCATATAGGTACACCTCTTTCTGTCTAAAGAAGATTTGTATTTTTACACACTAAAGATGCTTAAACCAACAACAACGAATCCATAACCACACTTATTTCAAATAGAAATAGATTCCAACACAAGTGTCATCGAAATTTTTGGATGAAGAATGAATTAGTTATAACTTTTCAAAGTTGAAGTATGACGCATCCCATTCACATCATATAGGTACACCTCTTTCCGTCTAAAGAAGATTTGTATTGCACACACTAAAGATGCTAAACTAACAACAACGAATCCATAACCACACTTATTTTAAATCTCCAATTTTATTCCAAACTGAAGTGACTATCACAATTCTTGCACAACACATAATGACATAATCATCTCTACTACTGTGTAAACTTGACATTTGTCACAATGTACCTTAGGAACCCTAGGAAATACACTTCTTTGCTTTGAATGAGCCACTAGCACATGAGTTGAACGTTTCGTAGGTGGTTGTGGACAACTTGACTCACTGTCTTCTTGAGCTACATGTTTTCTTCCATGTCCCATCCGTGTGCGCTTTACATTCTTTTAAATGCTGGCTACAGATCCGAGTACATGAAATACAATAGTGGAAGGTCTTTAAAAAGTAAGTGGCTCTGAAAGAGATGTTAGAAACTTCTGCACAAGATTTTTTTGTGTATCACTTCTTCAATATAGGTTTGAATTGAAGACCTCAACTCTTGGATCATAGTCTTTGCAACGACGCTACCGTGTCACCGTGTGAGCGTAGAACAGAGAGCGTAAGAGCGGAGAGTGGTGATTTGGAAAGCGGAGAGCATATAATCTTGCTAAATAAAATTTTGGCATTATTTTTAGAAAATAATTCTAAAATTAGAATTTTTTACTATTTCTAGTAATTTTAAGGGACCTATGACCGTTGGACCTAAGACCGCGTGATGCAGTGAAAAATGTAAAATTTTGCAGTCAATCTAGAAAAGATAGGGGAAAAAAGTAGAAATGGAGATAATTGGACTAACATATAGTATTATATTTTAAAGTTTAGGTGTGAGTACATAATCATTGAAGTCACATTTGGTGGACAAGTACTCCAATCAACTAATAGTAATTTTATAGTATTTTGTAATAGAAATCTATGATTCTACTCTCCTTCTAAACCGTAAAACAATATCAGCAGTCCATTTAGCAATCTTTGCTTTAGGGTTTCCAGATTGTGTGCTATTTGCGGTAGTGGATTGAATTTGGGTGTTTTTGGCTATGGCAGGGCGTAGGCGTGGGTTGGCGGTGCAACGTGGACGGAGACAAGGTGGTGGCGTCGTCACAGATGTTGGGTGGAGAGGGAGAGCAGGTCGCTCTCTGTTTTCGGCGGAAGACATCGCCGGGGACATCCCTTCATTTCATTTGTTGCATTGATTTCTTTTTTCTTTCCCTTGATTCTGTTTATTTTTCCCGTGGGCTTTGGATTTGATTTCCAATTTTTTACAGAATGTAAGGCACTAAATACTTTGGATATATTTTAATGAATAAAACATATACATTCTCTACATTGTATAATTACTTGTAAAAGGTTTTACTTTAGTTTTCAATTTAAAAGTATTTTCAAAAGTATAAAAATGTGAAAGTGTGTATTAATTTAAGTGGAAAGTAAAAAACAAAGACCCCAGCTAGTGCAGCTAGGGGCCCCAACTACTCCAGCTGGGGCCCCAGCTAGTGCAATTTTTCCTCGGGGGGAGCACTTCCTTGTATATTTTGCATACACGTGCGATAATGACCTATTTATTTGGAGGGTTATTTACCTTGCAAAAAATATTATAAGGTGATGATATTTTCCATGTAAAAAGCCTGAGAATATTATATGTGATGGTATTTTACATGTAAACATGTTTCACTTTTTAAAAATCCCCTATTTTACATGTACATTTTTTACAAAATTTATCTACAATGAATATATTGGACCCTATTTTTTATCGCACGTTGTTTTTAAAATTTTTGCCAGTGAACCCCCGAGAATTTTTCCCAAAGTGTACATATAAGGTGAAAGTAGACCTTCTTCATTTACAAAGCTTGGGTTTCTTTGTAATTTAACTTGGTTTTCTGTTTAGGAATGAACATAAAACTGCTTAATCCCAACACCCACCATGGTGATGTTGGAATCTATAATTCGAATAAAAACATAAATAATCTACTGCTATAGAGTCTATCTGTAAGTTTTTATAGCCTACAACTATCAATGATATTTAACTACCCATTTTTTATATTGGCCAAATCGGGCTCGTCAAAGCTCGGTCCCTGGTCGCAGCAGTGTCAGACCTCATGGGTTGGCCGCTGCGGCCCCCTTTGGCGCGCATCTAGTGTGTGTTTGAAGGGCCATGTGTACATTCTGTACATGATGAAACACAGTCTATTTTTAGGCACATTGCAATGGAGTCATAAATTAAGGATATACGACATAGAATCTTGGAGATCTGACTTTAAATACTTCATCGCCGTTACGCAGGATCACAACGCAGAGAATGAGCCTTGCCTCAGTGGACCTCGTAAACCCGCCGGAGATACCAAGTGGTAGAGGTTACGGAATTTTTCTGGAGTGACCAGGAATTCCCAGCTGCACATCAGAACAAGTCATGGAGACATGCACAAATCCAATGTAGGATAACTTGCGGAATGCTCAACAGACTAAATTCAAGCTAAGTTGTCGTTCTTATTGCAGGCTTACTCAAAACCCTGTTGATCTTCCTCTGCACTCTGATTACGGTACTTCCGAATGCCACCCTCCATTGGTGAATTGTTTTCTGATGCTTGAAGATCCTTGTCTACACTGCTCTTTTAGTTGACCTGAGGAGGAGGGCTTAATTAGGAGGGCTTCTTCGCAACAACTAGAAATTGAAGCTTGGTTAATTGAAGCTACTTGGGATTGTACAGTGGGGTGACATCGAAATTGGCACCTTGTGCAATTCCAGGGATAGTGCCCACACTGCTACCAACTTTGACACCCTCCCGAGCTCTGGAAAATTGTTATTTATACATGAAATTCTAGACACAAAATCATTGTTATGTTGAAAACATGTGTACCAAATTTCAAAGCTAGAAGATGGATACAAAAAAAGATATACAAGATTTACTAACAAGGGTAGTTGTAAGAAATGTTTCACAGCTGCCAACTTTGACACCCTCCCAAGGATTGAAGAAATTTTTTTTCACATGGAATTTTTGGAGTAGGAACATCTTTATGTTGTTTACACATGTGAAAAAATTCAAGTCCAAAAGACCCACAAAAAAAATGATATTCCAAATCTATCAACATGTGTAGTTGTGAGAAACAAAGGGGACAATCGTTTCACAACTTCCAACTTTGACAGCCTCCCTAGGGCTGAGAATCTGTTATTTCAATATGAAATTTTTGTCACATGATCTTTATGATGTTGATCACATGTATGAAAATTTTCAAAGCCAAAAGATACACACAAAACAGTTATTCTATATCTTCCAACGTGTATGTCCTCCATTAGCATCAGTCACTGCTTGTAACCTAGAGGGTATAGAATGACATAATTGAAGGAGCTTTGTTTCACTAATTGACTTCCATTCTCTTTCAAAAACTACCTTCAACCCATCTATGTTTCTAGGACATGCCTTGTTACGTTGTACTGCATCTTTTAGAATCATCCACAGGTTCTCAATTTGATTGAGATCGGGAGAGTTTGTAGGCCAATTGAGCTTTTCAAGAAGGCGTTGTCTCCATTCTTCACATATTTTGCTACGATGGACGGGTGCGCCGTCTTCCATGAGCAATGCATTTGGAACTTTAACCATGAAATGAAATAATTCCCCTTCGTAAACCAATTCCACAAAATCCTTTGCAGAGCGTCGATCTTTAAGCATAAAAACGAGTTTTGACTTTTGGCCTGCAGCAAATGCGCCCCAAATCATCAAGGAAGTCCGTCCACTTTTAAAAGTAGGAACTATACAATTTGATGAAGAGCGCTCATTTGCAGTTCTCCAAACACGAACTTGTCTCGAATTCTTCCCAATTTCAAAGGTTGATTCATCCGTCCAAATAATACGCTCCCAATCTTTTGCGTTCCATCCACGGTACTTCTGAGCAAAAACCAACCTTTGATATATGTGACGAGGTGTCAAAAAAGGTTTTTTGACTGCAATTTGACTGAAAATGCCACTTCTATGTAAGAGCCTTTGAATGGTACGTCCACACACTGGAGTTGGGCATACACTAGCAATCTCTGATATTGACGCGCGACAATTATTTTTTGAGAAACGTAAAATACTACTCACATCTCTATCACTAAGTTTTGGAGTGTGACTTTGACCACAAGGTTCGTGCTTGTAAGTTCCATTTTCTCTAAAAAATTTCACCAACCTCTTAACTGTTCAAACGGAAACTTTGATAGTGGCTGCAATTTGAACTTGAGTATTGCCTCCCTCACTCATATCTATAATACGTCCACGAATTTCATCCGAATTTGCCATCTGAAATTTGTTGAACTTTCTTTTACTAGCCTAACAGAACCTTAAACTCTCACTTTGATGCTGATACGAGTTCTCCGGTTTGAGCTGGGTCGTATCTAGAGTGATGGAATTTGTAGCAACTCACATAATTGATCATTCAGATGAATATTAAGCAGCTAGACTTGCCAAGAATGAAGCTCACAGACAATTGAAAGCCCATCTTCATCCTGCCATCAAAACATAGAACCATGCATTTGAGAAATCAATGCTCTCCAGATGATCCAGTACTCATGCATGCATCACATCACTCCATGTCTCACACAAAACACATTTTTCCTCTTTGCTCTCACCATTACTCCAACATCCAATGATCACAAATCACATGCAACATTCCCTTAAGTATACACAATAGTGCTCAATTGATATTTAGAGGGGGGAAACTTCGTTATGCGTGTATGATACAAGTGGTTTCTTCTTGATGTGACAACTCGACACTTCTACATTTGGATGTTACTAATTTTTCTTAGATGCGTTTATGATTAGGCATTGTGTCAAAAGGATAAATTCAATGAGGAAGCATGAGGTGTCAAAGATATTTCAATATTTTCACCATGTCCTTGAATTGGTTATTGTAATTACACACGTTGGTAGATATAGAATAACTGTTTTGTGTGTATCTTTTGGCTTTGAAAATTTTCATACATGTGATCAACATCATAAAGATCATGTGACAAAAATTTCATATTGAAATAACAGATTCTCAGCCCTAGGGAGGCTGTCAAAGTTGGAAGTTGTGAAACGATTGTCCCCTTTGTTTCTCACAACTACACATGTTGATAGATTTGGAATATCATTTTTTTTGTGGGTCTTTTGGACTTGAATTTTTTCACATGTGTAAACAACATAAAGATGTTCCTACTCCAAAAATTCCATGTGAAAAAAAATTTCTTCAATCCTTGGGAGGGTGTCAAAGTTGGCAGCTGTGAAACATTTCTTACAACTACCCTTGTTAGTAAATCTTGTATATCTTTTTTTGTATCCATCTTCTAGCTTTGAAATTTGGTACACATGTTTTCAACATAACAATGATTTTGTGTCTAGAATTTCATGTATAAATAACAATTTTCCAGAGCTCGGGAGGGTGTCAAAGTTGGTAGCAGTGTGGGCACTATCCCTGGAATTGCACAAGGTGCCAATTTCGGTGTCACCCCACTATACATTGGAGGTTTAGAGGTTTGAGCTTTAAAGTGAAATTTTAACAAGTTCTAAAAATATTAAATTGGACTAATTTAAAGTAGAAGATAACCTCCATACTTTCTTAGTTAAGACCATTTTCATTTCAAGTTAGGAACTAGGTGAAAATCAACAATTGACTAAAAATTGGGCAAGTTTAGCCATATTGGGCTCTTCAGACGCTTAGGAGTTGAGGTAGAAGTATCTAAATGATAATTTAAGCTACCTAGACTATTTATGGACCATTCATTTATAGGAAGATAATTTTCTTATGTTGGAAGTTATAGTATTTCAAGGAATGCAAAAAAAATTTCTTCAATATTGAAATTATTACAATTTTTGAAAGTGGAAAGTATTTTGCAACCCACTTTGATCAATAGGCTCCCCCATTTGCAATATATGTGGTACTCATTATGATGTAGAATTAGAGTGATATGAAGATTTCAACCACTTAATAAAAATTTCAACCTTCACTTATTTTGAGATTTGGAAAAATTGTGCATGCTTGGAGAATTAGTATCACATGCACTAAATGCATGATCATTGCAATTGTAAAGTCAAATACACATGAGTTGTCACTTTTTATAAAAACTAAAGTTAGATCATATTACTTTGTGTCAGTATGAAGGAAGGGTGATATGATCTAATTTCAGTAAAAATAAGAGGGGACAAGACATATGCATTCCACTATAAAATTACTTCTAGTATGATCAATTGAATTAGCCATTTTAAAACCATAACTCAATGATCCTTTAGGAGTTAATTTCTAAATGTCCCTAGTTTTTTTGGATTTAAAAACGTCATTGCTTTTGAAGTGCTGCAGGTTTAAATGTAAATGACATATAGAAATTGCAAGTGTACAGTCTTGTAGTGTACGTCTTGTAAATGACACAAATCAAATTAGGAGAAACATGGCTACATAGATTGCAAGACTATAATGTTTTAATGTTAATACTAAATGTTGAAATTTGCCTAACAAAATATTAGGGTTTAAATTCAACTAAAAAAAAAAACGTATTCAACTCAAAAAAAAAAAAAAAAAAAAAAAAAAAAACTGAAAAGTGATTCAAAATTATCATTAAAGTACATTGGTGAAAGAAAATATCATTATAATGACTTAACCCTTAAAGGTCCAGATTGGACATTCTAGCCAATATTATACGACCGTATTTCATTGTATTTGGAATGGTTCCACATCTCATATGAGTTTCATATCGGAAGTGAAGTTAAACTTCATGTCTACATGGTCTTAAAAGCTATATATTGGGATCTCAATTTGGAACTTTCTACTTACAACAAATGTTAAATAAACGGCAACGTATCTACCCGGGTATGCAACTCTTGTATTATATACAGGGGTCATCGGCATTAAAACAGCTCAGAGGACAACTTTTTTTTAAATTATATCAAATTAAAAAGACCCAAAATCTGGGTGAAGACCAAATTAAAATTAAATTAAATGTAGAAAATGCTAAATAGCATACATTTTAGAAAAACTTACAATATATATGAAGAATTGAAACACCTATGCATAGTTTCTAAAAATGCATACAAAGAAGTTGGGTCTAGTTAAAATTACATTTTTATTAAAAAACCCCAAAAGTTGCCTAGCTTGGCCTATGGTACATGTATTAAAAAAACTCATATAATTAGGTTTTTAATGCTATTATTGCGTTCAAAAATATTTGTTTCATGTACATAAGTACATTTTTGGATTCCTTGTTAAAAGGGCTACAAGATTATTCTACATTCAAACAAATTATATCTCTTAAGATTGGATTAAAACGCATTATAAGTGATTATAATCAGGGCCATATAATATGGAAGTTGTATACGCGGGCGTATCTACTATGCCCTAAATCCTTTAAGAGTTCATGTGTTTACAAAATGGCTTTGAAATGTCAAAAAGTTGCAAAAGGTCATCTTGGGCCAAACCCCGTTCTCCTAAATGCTTTTCAAAATTCATAACATCACTTGGATTGAGGTGAAATTTTAACCACTAAAACTAAACTATACTAATTATCCCAATTAGTGGAGGGGGGGTGTTTAGTGCATGTGGGAAATTAGTAAAAGTGATGCTAAAAATCATTATGATGTAAAATTAACATGATATGAAGGTTTCAACTACTCCGCCAGTAATAATTTAGAGATTTGGCAAAACAATGCGTGTTTTGGGAATTAGTGCTACAGACACTAAATGGGATAATCAGAGTAGTATACACAACTTTCCAAACAATTTTTATTGGAAGTGGACATCATATGAAGGAGAAATAGGCTACCAAATCTCAATGTACTCCCAAAACGTCCAGATTTTGAACATCAAATGATACCTAGACATTAACAACTTGAATCAACATGAAAATTTTACCATAAAAACTAGACTTCAAGGGAAATCTAACTCAACATTTTTTTCTATATTGAAAATGGACAATGGATGAAGGAGAAACAAGCCCCCAAAGTTGCAGCCATCAAAATGTACTTTTGTCAATTTGAAAAGCAAGTTGAAAAGCTTACCACATAAACTAGAAGAGTAAAGACAGATTTCACAACATATTTATATTGAATTCCAACACTCGATGCAAATGTTACAGCTCTTCAAAATTGAAAGTAGCCTAAAAACGTCCAAAATATGGTTTTTTGATTCATAAGGGCTAAGGTAGAAGTACCTATTGAAACCACCACGAACCTAAAACCATCAACTTCTTCAGCCTTCCTTCATTTTAGGTAGGAAATGTAAGTTGTCGATACATGACTTAACTTTTGAGCAATTGATGCATAGGTCATGTGATGAAAGCCTATATTTCCTTCCTGAAATGAAAAAGGGTGAAGGAGTTGGTGGTTTTAGGTATCGTCGTGGTTTAATTCCTAAATGTACCAAGGTGTCCCTAGAATCGACAAATTGAGAAAAAAATCATCATAAAGTACTATTTGGAAGAATATTTTGGAATCAATATATGAATGAAAGTTTTGGATTTTGAATTTTAGATTCCATATGTACGGTTCAATTCACTAATACTATCACCAATATCTAAACATGAAATTTGAAAAATAAAATTAAAAATTCCTTCTAAATTTGATTACAAACATAATTTTAATATTTTTTGAGTAAAATCTATTGCTATGAATTTAAAATGAGATACTCTAAAACATGGTGATTCTTTGAAATTTTTGTGTTTCTTAAATCTATGACCTCATTTTTGCAAGGCTACTTTTGAATTACAGTCAATGTAGTTTTGGCTTGGTCAATGACTTGACATACTTCTACATTTGTAATTTTAGAAAATTATGTAATCTTGTATGACTAAATCCAACCAATAGAGAGGACACAACTCGGTGAAGAATCTCTAAAAAAATGAACGACTTTCATCCAAGCACTGATGAGAATGTGAGAAGGGTTTGAATCTGTTCGTCGTTCACTTTTTGGACGCTATGATGTTTAGGCGTTAAAGATTCTTAACACTTTAGTGCCCAAGATGGTTCTGCAGAAACCACAGTTTTCTGGGTGATGTTTCTTTAAAACCCTCTCTGTTGAAATTTGAAATAGTATTAATAGTATTCAACCAAATGAATGGAAGCATAGTTTAATGAAACAAGTGTTAATTAAATCTTGGTAAGATTGGACCGTTGAATTGGAAAATTTTAGTATGTCTTTGAACCGTATAATGCACACTCAAAGATGAGATTTTAGGGGGTATATGATTTCAAGGTTAAATAAAATTTGGGTTAAATTTTCAAAAATAAAAATGAAGATGTTCAAAAATGGCGTGTGTAAACACCTCTTTGATGCAATCTTTCATGTCAAGAATGGACTCATACTGTACATAGTTATTGTGAATTTTATAAGTTAGAGTGATTTATTCATATATGGTTTAGGATAAAATTTATACGTTCAAATAAGAAAGGAGTTGGAACATTGATCTAGATCAAACTACATACATTGAGGTAGAGGTACCTAAAACCACCATGAACCTAAAACCACCAACTTCTACACCATTCCTTTATTTTAGGGAGGAAATGTAAGTTTTCGGTACATGACATAAATTTTGAGCAATTCATGCATAAGTCATGTAATGAAAGTTTACATTTCCTTCTTGCAATGAAAGAGGGGTGTAGAAGTTGGTGGTTTTAGGTGTAGTGGTGGTAATAGGTTATCCAAGCTTAATGGAACATGAACAAGAGAACACAATCCCAAAAAAATACAAAAAAACAAACTTCCAAACACAAGAAATACCACATAGTACATGTTTTGTATTTGTAAGTATTTTCTGTATTTCAAGATATTTGCAATATTTTGGTGTTTTGTACATACGTATTTGGATAGCTAAGAAAGTCAGATTTCAGATTTTCTTTTTGCATCATTTGCAAAATCAAAAGTTACACATCTGAACTTCAAACATCGGTCTGAGATGGTTCAGAGATTTTCCAGTGTTTCATTTTCTAGTGATCTAGTGACCACTTAGTAGTCGCCTGAGCACTAAAGGGTTAATAGCATTCCATTGTGACACTAAAAAAGAAGTCCACTAAAATACACCTGTTACTACTAATCTTCTTACTACACTAAATAGGTAGATTAGTGTTAGATAATTATAAGATTTGAAAATAACATAGATTTTTACTCTCGACAAAAAAAATTACCAAAGACATTGATTCCAGTACTATTGAAAGATCCCCATCTTGACCAATATAGAGGGTAAAAAAATTGGTCAACAGTAAAAACTTACAACATGTTTATGTAAATTAGTGTATCTAACACTAATCTACCTATTTAGTGTACTAATCTTCTGACTCACCCTAGACAGTACTAAGGCGCAGCGGAAAACCAGAGAGAAGCAAGGGTAAACGAGCCAGACTTAAACCTTCCCTTTTTAACCATACGAGACTGTACCCTTAATTACCACTAGATCGACTTGGGAGTGAGGCCCTGTTCCCACACTCTCAGTAAGTATCGATACGACACTCAGTCCACACCGTGTTTGCCTCAAAACGTGTCAAAGCCTTTATATCACGTCAACTTTCACACTGGCACATTTAAGGCCACTTTTAGTAATTCTACTGCCTTGATCTACATTTACTGGAGTTTGTCCTTCCTGTGACTACAACCAGCTAATCTCAGCAGAAAGTGATCCTTAAGTATTTTCCACACCGATCGTGTCTTCCTAACTTCCCTCAGCCTCCCACACTTCTTGTTACTAACAACTCAAGTTTAGTAACTAATTATCGGTGATCCTCAACTACCCAAAGTACCACCGTGTGGTCTGCAGTTCTGACCCTCCGCCATGTCATCCCATCCAGATCAGCACCTTCGTATTTGCCAAGTTGGAACATGCTTGGTCAGCAGATTCCGTGCCACACCATCTCCTCAAAAAATGACAGCTTCACAAAATTCAATTGAAAAGGCAGAGATCCATTTGATTGAAATCCCAACTCCACCAATTGAACATGCTTGCACAATCTAGAAGGACCTTATTCCTTCCACCCTAATTCCGTGTTTTTCGAATTGCTCCTTTCAGATCCCTTTCCAGGTTCCTACCCATCTCTAAATCTAAATGCATTGACCGATCAAATTCTTGTCTTGGGTTTATGTTAACCCTTAAAGATCCAAAGAGCCCTTTTCGACCATTATTATACAGCAATATTCCATTGTATTTGGTATGGCTCCATCCGTTCAATTGGTGTAAGATCAAAAGTGAATTTAGATTCACTTCGACTCGTATACTCATGATAAGATGTACCGGTCAGGACTAAATTCAAAGGAGTCCTGACATTTTCTTTGGGACTCATGTTTGAGTCCTTTTTACGATTAGAATTACAAACCATTAATCAAATATGATGACAATGTCTATCATTGTGCTAAGCCTTGATTATAAACCTACAGTAAGTAAAGTGTTAAAAAAGGAGTAAAATAGGAGTGTTAAGGACTGTGAAAAAATGGTGACGCGTGACACAATTTTGGTACACCATATTGTGGTTGGACCCCGACATAATTTTAATGAGCTATTCCGGTCTCAATTTGAGACTTTCTAACTACCAGAAATGTCAAATATACACGTATCTACAGTTCCCATCAGCGCTGTAAGAGTTAAGGCACCTCACAACTGCCCCTTTCAGATCTCATTTCAGTTCAAAACATCCAATAAAACTTACAGTCTGAACCACGTCCTTCACATTCGCTGCAATATTGTCCATGTGTCGGACCATTTTTGCAACGCTGCTCCGGGTGCCGACCTCGAGGACACACTGAGATCTTGAAGCTGGGCCGATACGCGAAGCCAATCGGGTTCAGGCTATGGAACCTGTTCGCCTCTGAGCTTGGTGCCGACAGGAGTGGTGCGACTTCTGTGGGATTCGTCACATCGATGGTTTCCATCGTGTGCTGTAAGGTATTGAATATGCCTAATTCGTGCTCACTCACCGCCACGCACGTGAACTCCGGGTGCTCCAGCAGTCCTCGTCCCCCAGGCCTCTTGCGCCGCATGATCTCCTCCCATGCTTGCTCTTCGGAACCGTCCACGTTCAGTCTGTGAATCAGGAAGTACACTTCTCTCCCGCACTCCTGCTCGCTGAACACGAACACCGATCCGCCACATTCCACGATTTGGATGGTGGCAAGGTACCCGATGTAGGGTGCACTCCTCACCAGCGGAATGTGGAAGCCTTGCACCCATTTCTGCTCCTTCAGGTCATACACCAGCACGCCTCTACCGCGTGCGTCGATGATGGCCACGCACAAAAGCAGCTCCCTGCCCGAATCACTCACGTACACACCGTTCTGGAATTCGTTCAGACTGAACGCTGGGCATGGCAGGTCTGAATTTTCTGGACACTCCCACATACCTGTTTTCGAATCGTATTCTTCGGTCTTCAGGGACACGTCTTCAGTGCCGATCGCAGCATTCCCAGCCACCAATATCTTGTAGTTTCCGCTACCATCCACCACCCTCAGATGCATAAGCACAGGCTGCCTGGAATACTTCAGAGGCGGTAGGACTTTCACCTGATGAGTCAGCGGGTTGCATACCACCAGCTGTTCTGGACCCGTGGATTTTCCAACATTGATGCATAACAGACCTCCGTCACCCGCCATCAGATAGTCCTTGAAAAGATCCGGGTCCGGAGATGGCAGGACCGTGTGTTTGGCGAAGTTGAGGGAAGGCAGGCTTACCCATTGCCTGGACTTGGTGTCGAGTCCATGCCAGTGCAGGTCCCCGTTCGCATCTGTGGTGAAATAAATTGGACTGAACTCCGCCTCGGCACTTGGACGAGACTGAAGGAACGCTGGGTGACGGGTAAAATTCTTGAACTCTTTTCCCAGCTCCGTACGCAGCTGCATCACGTCGCGCCATTCAAGGTGACCGAGTATGCCATGAATTAGCTCTGTCGGTAGGGATATGTCTACAGCTTGTGAAGGCTCTTCTGGACACACTGAGATCTTGAAGCTGGGCCGATACGCGAAGCCAATCGGGTTCAGGCTATGGAACCTGTTCGCCTCTGAGCTTGCTGCCGATAGGAGGGGTGCGACTTCTGTGGGATTCGTCAGATCGATGATTTCCATCGTGTGCTCTACCGTATTGAATATGCCTAATTCGTGCTCACTCACCGCCACGCACGTGAACTCCGGGTGCTCCAGCAGTCCTCGTCCCCCAGGCCTCTTGCGCCGCATGATCTCCTCCCATGCTTGCTCTTCGGAACCGTCCACGTTCAGTCTGTGAATCAGGAAGTACACTTCTCTCCCGCACTCCTGCTCGCTGAACACGAACACCGATCCGCCACATTCCACGATTTGGGTGGTGGCAAGGTACCCAATGTTGGCTTCACTCCTCACCAGCGGAATCTGAAACCTTGTCGGGCCTTGCACCCATTTCTGCTCCTTCAGGTCATACACCAGCACGCCTCTACCGCGTGCGTCGATGATGGCCACGCACAAAAGCAGCTCCCTGCCCGAATCACTCACGTAAACACCGTTCTGGTATTCGTTCAGACCGAACGCTGGGCATGGCAGGTCTGAATTCTCTGGACACTCCCACATACCTGTTTTCGAATCGTATTCTTCGGTCTTCAGGGACACATCTTCGGTGCCGATCGCAGCACTCCCAGCCACCAGTATCTTGTAGTTTCCGCTACCATCCACCAGCCTCAGGTGCATGAGCACAGGCTGCCTGGAATACTTCAGAGGCGGTAGGACTTTCACCTGATGAGTCAGCGGGTTGCATACCACCAGCTGTTCCGGACCCGTAGATTTTCCAACATTGATGCATAACAGACCTCCGTCGCCCGCCATCAGATAGTCCTTGAAAAGATCCGGGTCTGGAGATGGCAGGACCGTGTGTTTGGCGAAGTTGAGGGAAGGGAGGCTTGTCCATTCTCTGGACTTGGTGTCCAATCCATGCCAGTGCAGGTCCCCGTTCGCATCTGTGGTGAAATAAATTGGACTGAACTCCGCCTCTGCACTTGGACGAGACTGAAGGAACGCTGGGTGACGGGTTAAATTCTTGAACTCCTTTCCCAGCTCCGGACGCAGCTGCAGCACGTCGCGCCATTCAAGGTGACCGAGTATGCCATGAATTAGCTCTGTCGGTAGGGATTTGTCTACAGCTTGTGAAGACTCTTCCGGAAGACTCTCCTTTGGTGACGACATAACTTCATGCTCCGATAGTAATTCGCTGCTGCAATCAGAAGAGATGCAGGGCTCAGCAGATTCTGATCCCGATGATTCGAGTTTTGCGGCATGATTGCTTGCTGCCGAAGAGCTCGATGCAGAATCACCGCAATTGGACACCTCTGGTTTGAAGTTCCCGGCTGCACTATCATCGGTCACGCAGCTTTCCGTAGTTTCTTCTGTCACGCTCTGTTCATCATCCGAGGATGCCGGACCTTTTCTTTTCGGATTTGACCCTCTGTGTTTTGCTCGGATGCGAGAGTGTTGTGTACGTGAAGAGCTCTGGTTGCATCGATTCGGTGCATGGTTTTCAGAGCTGAAACAAACAAAGCAGAATGAGCAGATATTGGAGGCACTGATTGTCGACGTTTACATTGTACACACATGAAGGTCCAGCTGCAATAGTGAATGGAATGGAATAGTCTGGTGTGCGTGACGGATAAAACCATGATCAATTTGCATGACACATGGTCGTGACCACATTCCATTAACTCAGTGTACACGTCATACTTGGCCTAAAATCAAGACCATCTACACTACATACCCTCAAAAGCTATAGAAACTATCACAACCAGGAATATGGTTTAGAATCATGTATTCATACATCTTCGTACTTTGCCAGTAGTGGGAATTGATGACAAAAATAATATATATCCACATGTGTTCATGTATGTATCTATGAGTATATATTTAAAATTAAACTTACAATCGGGTAGCGGACCGTACCATATTTGTTGGTGACGGGCTGGGAGGGAGCGGGTTCGTTTCTTCACTCCTAAAGATTCGACTGGCGTCGAACGTTTGAGCATTTTAGTGTCAGGCATGTCACAAGCGAAGATTAGAACGTCTTCAAATACGCGTCATCAAGGCTGAAACCAGTATGCAATTTGAATATTGAGGCTGGAAGCGGCAAGGACGAACATCCAAACCTGAGTGTATGAATCTGCCGTGATGAATGATAAACAAAAACACATTCAGTGACACAGGGCTGAGAAAATAAATTACAACAAATTGGGCTATTCCTGGGCAAAGCAATCTATCAAAAGTGTTCACGAAATCTACGACTCCCTCTGTTCCGAATTACAGAGCACCTCCTAGAATTCAGCAGTGTTGGGAACACAGTGCTGAAGTTTAGGAGGTTCTCTGTAATTCGGAACAGAGGGAATATACAATACAGAGTGCGCGCACGCAAGCATAGTTCCGCTACTGGAACTGTCGTTCGACACGGGGCAACCTAGTCATAGATAAGGACGGCCTCAATAATAAGATCATCAGGAACTTCAAGGCATGTGAACATGGTGCCATGATAATGCATTGAAATGCAATTAAGAGAATTTGTTGTCAACCTCCACACCAACCTAGTATGGATAAAATGATACCAAAATGACCTGTATGCAGCCTTTGATGTCAAAATGGCACCAAAATAGTCTGGTGCAACTTTTTTTTTGATGATAGTCATATTCATTCATAGCTTAACCAAAATCAGTACCATAACAAAAACTACATTAACAGCTGCCAAAACACATTCTAAACACTGCACAGAACAACATTCACAAAGCAGTGACTATTGAAGGTACCTGTAAGTCTTGCACTGAAGCTTGTCTTGAAAACAGATTTTGAGGGTGATACTGGGAGCATGTGTCGTATAGTCTCAAAGAAAGGAAATCACAAGACTGCCATCGTAAAGAAAACACACTGGAATTTATCGAAAACGATTTCCTAAATATCGTACAAGAAAAAGTAGAAGAAAATCAACTATAACTCACGTCAACACGGTGGTCGGAGGAAGAAAAGTCGGTGTAAGTACACGTTTAAGGTATTGAACGAGAAATTTTTCATGTACGATTCTACTGGTAATCGAGTTCGCTAAAATTGTTGTGAGGGATACTGAATGCGATCAAATGCTCCATGCAAATTCTATCTGCCATTTGAGTATGTCCCTAGGGTTTCCTAACCACCTCCAGAGTAGACAGAAACGTTCAGAACAGAGTGGCTGCAATCCAATTAGGGCGAGAAGAACAACAATCGCTCTCGAAGCAACAGTTGCAATCGGCAATCTCACTAAAGTTCCGAGGGCCGCGAAAATCTAGACAATCAAGAAACCAAATCCTTAACTCAGAGTCTACGAATTTCGGCGGTTGCATTGCTCGATCGGGCAATGAAGCACTCCCGGCACTTTCAGAATCGGAACTTGAATCTACTAAGACGGGCCGGAATATATAGCGTGGCAGTTTCAAAAATAAAATAAAAATAAAAATAAAAAAATAAAAAATAAAAAAATAAAAAAATATATATAGCATGGCACAGAATACTGTACATTCTCTGCAAGATAACATCGGATGAAAAATGTATAGCATCGGCCGGTTGTAATATAGACAACTCTGCTGGTTTTTAGAACAAGTCTTGCGCTGAAGCTTGTCGACCACGTTGAGCGTGAAACGTGATTGAGCGCAAGTCGGTGTCTGGTAATTTTCGATTCATCCACGAGCAGCACACGATTCATTCATGAAGCAGGACGGCAGTTACGGGGTTTTTCATCTGCAGACAGGGCTGGTCACGAATTGGGTAACCCTCTCGCCGCCTCACTGCGACCTAGTTCATATGACACTCATTTAACCCTTAAAGGACAATTTGGGTCCTGGGTGGGCAGCCCGGAAAGAATCTAACTTTTTTTGAATTTTTTTTTTTTTTTGATTTTTTTCATCAAAAACGGCTCTGCAGTGCACTGCTAGCTAGCACTGTAGCACTATAGCACTGCGGCACTGCTGAACTTCAGCTGCCCCATCCTCAAAACTTGTTCAATTTGATAACTTTGATTGCTTACCAACGATTCCACAATCTCTCAAATGAGACGAAAATTTGGAATCTAGATTTCTTTTTCAGTAGCTTTCCAACGCAACAAGTCTCGCCTGATTTGGTTGAGAAATGAAACTCTGTCTCCAATTATTCCTTTAAACCAAGCCCGTGGGGCTGGGGTTGTCCTTTAAGGGTTAAAGAATCTCGCACTGACTTGGACGGAGGAAAGAAAAGCCAGTGTAAATACACGTTGAAGGTACTGAACGAGACAGTGATTGTGAACGTAAATCGACCTGCTTGTAGTCCACATTGACCTTTGGATCATATTCAATTGTACACTTGAGGTCTGACACCCAACATGCTAAACCCTAATCACTAGGTCACTGTTCATAAGTTAGAGCTTCAGTGGCCTGGCCAGCCCAGCCCGCTCCTGCTGGCCAGCCCTTATGGAATACCATATATATGTGCCCAGGGAGAAGAAGGTTGCTCCCCCGGCCTTGACGTCAGCTCCTCCGGCCTTGAGGGCAGCTCTGCTGACGTGTAGGTTGGCTATTTCTTTTGCGGTTTTTCAGCCTTCTTTCGCAGTTTTCACGTATCTTTACAGTTTCAAATTTTCTTTCTCCGGATTCTAGAAAACTCCTCTTTACGGATCCCTTGCTGTCGAGCGCTAGATCCCTTCCTGTCCTTGCGACACCGACCGTGAGACATGCTCCGAAAATGTGTTGCACTTCTTCGCTTGCAATCCCTCAGCGCATTGCTTGCAAACCCTAAACACTTCTGGATTTTTGGATTTTACTTTGCAGGGTGTCGAAAGCAGACGGGTTGAAGAGGATTTGTTAGAATGCTGGAATTGGATGATGATGATACGTTTAGGTGAGCACATACTCCAATTTCGGAAGTTAAATGACCTTTTTTTTTATTGTCAGCCACCTTTGAATTATCCAGACGAAGTCTTTGGTTATGCCCAGTGCTCTCAGAACCACTTTATGACATTTAGCACAGGGTGCTACCTCCCACATAAATTGTAGATACTTTTGCTACCTTGTGAATGTACTACTCACGATACCTCTATAATATCCGGCAATACCCTTGATATATTAAGGTGATACCATGGTGATACCATAATGATACCCTTGCTACAGATTTATAACATGATGAGCATTCTCGCTACATTTTAATTTTTTTTTCATTTTCTTTCTTTGTATGTTTAGCAGCCTCATTTTTTGGGTAGAAATCCAGCTAATATTAGCCAGTTTTGAGATCACTGGTTATGCCTTATGAAACTTTTGTATATTGATCACTTTGGAACACACAGGCTTGGGGATGGACTGCCAAACAGTGTAAGGCGAAATCTGATTTCGATGACACTTTTTATTATAACACATTTTTCGAGAACACTACTGAAGGGTGCACACATAGGATCCCTTTGCAACGAAATTTTGTAGTAATGGTTCCTTTGTGATGGACAGACTGGAGGTGAACTTTGTGAACGAAGTGGCGTCCAAAGTCGTTCGTCTGCATGCATGTGGCGGAGTAACCTCCCGTGTATTATCTCGTGTAGAATGTAGCCAGCGGGTACATTTGCCTAGGTGAGGTTCCCGATACTACATGTGTCCCCAGCTAAACAATTCAACTGCTGGTTGTAGATCTCCATCGCCAGAGTGACTGGTCTTCCCTATGCCCTCCATCCCGGGGACACATGTAGTATCGGGAACCTCACCTAGGCAAATGTACCCGCTGGCTACATTCTACACAAGATAATACACGGGAGGTTCCCAATACAACATCCTAGCCGTTTAGCTGACTACTATTTCAAACATCGGCATGATTGGTGATTGAGAAATGGATTGCCAGTTTGAAGAACTCCAGATAAATTTTGGCAGTACATCCAGGCTGTTAATTTGGCAAACATCTGAGTGCTTGCAGATAGGAACAGTTTCTTTGATCCACTGCACCACTATTTACGCATGTCGTATTGGTGTTTGTGCATTGTGTGCATGTCACGTTGGTGTGTGTGCATTGTGTGCATGTCATGTTGGGGTGTGTGCATTGTGTGCATGTCATTTTGGTGTGTGTGCATTGTGTGCATGTTATGCTGGTGTATTCCCGGGTGTATTAAGTCATTATGTGCAGCAGTGACTCAGTATAATAAGCCGCAAGTGGGGTAAAGATATCTAAAGATGAGGAGGGCTACAGAGAGGCTGCGGTGCATTTGACAGTCATTTATCTCGCAGTTTGCATGCTCGTGTTGTAGAGAGAAGAGTACCCTAAAAACCATTTACTCGGTTCAGTGTTTTACTGCAGGTGGCTGCTATGTCATGACAAGGTATTGAGTAAAATTAGACGTCACAATTTGAAGAATCTTCTCTCTATGATTCATGCAGATGTTGGTGAGTAGTTTTGGTCACAAGAAGACAGAGATATAACTATAATATTCCGGTACTGTTCACTGTTTCCACAAAGTGGGGAATGAAAAACGACAAATCTGCTACTAGTGGGGGGAGCAACCTTCTTCTCCCTGGGCACATATGGTAAGTATTCCATAGGGAAGGGTGCTGCATGGAGGCCTGCTCTCTCTACCACTCCCTGCCCCTCATAATCCAGATCCGTTAGCATACCGTATATCACAGGTTGTGACGAGAATCTAGTAGGGACCTTAGCATCCAGATTGGCATAGACAATCAATTTTTCATTAATGAACTGTCAGTCTTAATTTTTATAAAAGATAGAAAGATTCTTCTCTAAAAGTCTTCAGCTATTCGGTTTACCCGGGTTGAAAGGTGTCTGCATGAATGAAGAGGGCATCTTCATGCTCGCGAGGTGTAACCTGGGCACGGTTCACAAGTTCCTCGTTTGTAGTAACTTAGTTCTGATACAGCTTTCGGAAAGTCATGGGCTGTCTTCCTCATCTCGAAGTTCGCTTAAGTTGTTGAATAAGAGCCCGACGATTTGTCCATGTCTGAGTAGAGAGTGTCGACTTCAGATTGTTGTTTTTGTCGAGCTCTCAGGTGGATTGTGCCTCGGTCTTCCTTACTATTGCACAAATGCACAGGCGCACTCTCTGCAGATTTTAACACTTCATTTGTCATCTATCCATATAGCTAGGGAGAGTGAATTTTGAATGCGCTGATCGTAATTAGCTCTGTGCAAGAACTTCATCAGAGCATGGCGTGGAGTCTTATTTCCTCGCGTTAGAAATAAGACCACCGTATACACCTCTGACGGGTTTTAATCCGATTCTTTCCCGTCTTAATTAGTTTCTTAGAAATGTCTGGAGGATCAGAGCTTCCAGTCCTTCCGATTTCCAAGCCACCAGTAGATGTAAGTGAGAAGCCTGAGTACTCGATCCGGAAACTCGATACTATTCATGGTTGGAATCCTCTTGATGTTTTGTATGATAATTTTCTTACAGTTTGGATTTAAACAAATCTCTGTGGCTAGGATTCATATTTTGATGGACGGTGACTACCGCAGGCCAAAAAATAATGGATCAAGCAAGTCGTCAACGCAGCAGGCGCAGTTCACGGAATTGAGAAAGCTATCGTGGCCAGACGAGCAGTTCAAGAGGTAGCCATATTGCTATTTTGTTATATGCGAACATGTATGAATTTTTTGCATGCATGCATACATACATACATAAATCTCGTGTAAATTTCTGTAGCTTGCTCTGTCTGAATGACTATTAATTGCGCACAATTTCTCAGGGGACTGACCGTCTCAAAGCAAATGGTCGTAATGGTTCGGAAGCCAAATATAAACAGAACCAACCTCCGGAACTTGACTTTAAGTTAACTCCCCACTTAACTGGGTGCTGTCGATGTCACGCGGATACCTCGACACAGGTCACTACTAGAAAATGGGGGGCACAGCAACACTGCAAACGTTGCTTTTAACACTAGAATGGCCGAGCCCCGGGGGCTAAACAGACGTTGCTATAACAACTCTACAAACGTTGTTGTAATGCAGCAACGTTTTGGAACATGCATTTGCAACGTTTGTGGGGGGCTCAGTTATTCTTTGGGAACACAATTCTTTTAGGTTCCCGACCTTTTTTATGGGGTCCCACTTTGCTATTTTCATACTGGGTCCCTTTTGACATTTACTAACTTACATTCTTGTTTGACATGTTAGACTTACTTTCTCCCTCTCAGTTTTACATTCATAAATTACAGCGGAGTAAAAGGGGAATAGTAATTTGGGAAACTTACATTTTGCGTTAAGTAATTTCAGGACTAAATTACTACGTTTTTTTACAGTAATTTTTCACTACATTCCGATAGTAATTGCTAGGAGTTAAAATATTTTCCGAACATGAATATAAAAATAATGTTATTTTATTCACAAAGTGGAGGATTATAAATTGCCACGTGTCACTAATCTAGGGGGGGTATCAGTGGCTTTTGTGATGTTTTTTCTTGCCAATCTCTCTCATTCATCAAGGCCACGTGTTATCTTTTTGTGTTGGCACATTAGAGCCACGTCACTTAAATATCATCTATATTTGTGCCAGATGCTTCGTGCCATTATCTCTCATTGGATAAAAATACAGCTCAAATAGTAACCTTTTTCATCCTTTTCTGGATGGAATAGTGTATTCCATTGTGCGATTTTGGGGTCCGCCTAATTGGAATTCACAGTGGGGCGGTTTCAGTTGATTACATCATTCACATCCACTGCAGTCTAATATTAGAGCAACGAATGCATGTATTATACATTCAGAGGGAAGAAGTAGTATAAAACATAGTATTATACATTGCCGATCTTGGACATTATTGCATAATGTTCAAAGCAAGTCCGAAGACTTTTTGGGTGGAAGCATAGGTCATATGTCCATGTTTGTCAAAAATCTGTTCTTCCGCATAATTATGCTAAATAATTACTGAAGTTTTAGACGGTTGACTCCCTAGGCCATTCCCTATACTATACATTGAAAAAAAATACATTTGTACAATTTGTACAATTTGACAGTACAGGCACTTTGCTCTAGATACTAATACATGCATAAGGGGGACACCACCGGTTATGAAACCATGCTCTCTTGGATACCTACTCTGATGTATCCGTTCCATCATCCTCTGATTCTATGCCATGAGTGGATGCTTCCTCACTCTCTCCAGAAGTGGCTGAAATTGAAGGCTCTTGCGATGGAAGACTCTCCGTCTTTTTAACCGTATTTTTCTTTGCTTTGGTCCTCATCTCTTCCAGAATGTCTTTCATGCATGGGCTTTTACCTGTCATAGCTGCTTGATTAACTCTCTCTTCAAGGGCAGTCCATCCATTGCGCTTTCCGAATGACAGTTCCTCATCAGTGGGGTCTCTCTTGAAGGTCTCAAGCTACATGCACAAGCCAAGGGCAAAAATGTGTTAGTCCTTACTGTTTTCAACCTAAGATATTACATTGTACACTCAGACTCACTAATGGATTTCTTCCCTTCACTTCCTACTAGTTTTACATAAAGATAAATGCTTCGCCAAAAAAAACAGTTCACTACTTCTACATAGCTTAGTCATAATGAGTAAGCTACACATGACCTTGATCCAAGGAAATACGGGGCATTTCGAGTCACTACCCACCCCATTCAGCCAACAGTCCCCACGCCTTATAAATAGTAAAAATAGCCAATGCCCACAACCATTATCCTAATACCCACTAACACTGACAGTCCTTTATGACGTATGGGTTTCACATCCCATCATAGATTTTGGCTCCACTGCCCTGTCAATGAAAGGACCCTATGCAAATGCGAAATTCTGAAGCAAAAGTTCAGGCACGGATGAACTATGCTTGAAATTCCACACTCCTGCCCCTACACACTTCACATGAAGTCATTCCCAACTTTTTTAGACACCAATGCAAAGATGACAGGGAAGAAGAAAATCAGGTGAGTAGTCTACTTTTACACAATACAGAGTATTACGGTGAAGATTGAATAAATAGGAATTTGAGAGCTTCTAAAACCATCTTTGATTCTCTGTCTTGCTTATTCAAGGTCACACATCCCACGGCAATACATCAGTAATCACCCAACAACTATACACATGTTAGTTGAACCCATTATTTTACACTCCGAAGTCGTTTATTGCCCTTTTTTTATATCGCTAAGAACCACTACTGTGCACATTGTATCAATTACTGTGGACTAAGACGTTACTGAAATATCAATTATCACTACTTGTATCACTACTAGTTAATAATTAAAGGTACTTTGATTACCAACGCTGTTGACGAGTGTTGCTGTACATATTAATCACATCGACTACATTTGATACTGTGAAAGTAAATGTACCTACGGTATCGTAGACTGGATGAAAAAATTAAAAATACAAAAGTGGCCTAAATCACGAATCCCCATTCTCCTTACCTTCCCTGCAGATTCATGGGTCTATGACACAAAGACCAACACCCACCATCCAACAAGCCAACACCCACCATCCAAATCCAAACACCCAGCACCTTCAAGCCATCACCCATCAATACCATACCCACACCCCAGCACTTGACCATGCCCCATAAAATTAACGGCTTCCCCACTTTAAACAACCCCAGCCACCATTACTGCAGCACTTTCAACAAGAACGTGAACACCACTGTCTTTTACCCTACACTCTAACATAAGCATGTACTCATGGTTTATGCATAAGATTCAATACAGTTCCAAACAATTACATAAAAATGGAGATTGTGTACTCACATATCGGTGTCCAATTCCCTTCAAGCCGGCAGGACCACATCGGTGACTGCATCCCACCTCCGCCATTCGTGCATTTGCTGCGGCTTTGCACAATTCAGACTTCTTTCTCTTTTGTTCGTCCTTGGTAGCTTCGTAAATCTTTTGCCACGACTCCCTGGAGCACCCACTAGGTCTTGGAACAGCTTTCCAATTCTTGTACGTTTCAAATTTTTTCTTTAATCGGCACCGTCTCTCCCGTAGATTTCCTCCCACTGTTGCCATAATAGTCTTGGGCTCCCAAGGGCCCGGATATATTTTACGGAGAAGCAATGTGAATCGAGCTTTAAGTTCCGGGCACTGTCGATTCCAATTTAAGTGCCAGGGAAATTCTTTAGACGCCTGGTCAAAGGCGTAGTTCCTCATGTGTTCTCCAAAAGCACCGGAAGGGGCAGCTAGTGTATTTACCTCGAATGGGGGAATCTCCGTGGGCTGCCCCCAGCTAGCCTCGGTTCCGGACTGCCCATCGTTCCTGTTGGTCTGCGACTGATTTCCTTGCGAGCACTGTACACCAGGGGACGACGTCGCCTTCGAAGAATCTGCTGACCCGTTCTCCCGAGGTCTAGTACGTCGGTGCTTGCGTCGTGAGGGGCCAACAAGGCCAGTAGATGGCTGGCCATTCAACGCTGGCTGCACAAAAGTCTCGGGTGCTGCAGTCGCGTGGCCAATCGGGCCAGGAGACTTGGATGCCTCTCCATCCACCCCTGCCTCCCTAGCCGGCTGATGCTCTTCAGCCCCCACCCCCTTGTCTTTTGCTCCATTCCCATCCCTTCCCTTCTCAGCACCCTCCCCACGCTTGTGATTGTGTTTTTTTAATTTCTTCTTTTTGTCCTTATGCTCCTTCCCCTTGGCCTTCCCCCCCACCCCCTTGTCCTCCTCCACTGCCTTATCCTTCCCCTTGGCCTTCCCTCGATCAGCACCCTTGATGGAGTCCTCACCACCGTCCTTCTCATTGCGTGGTCGAGGGGCTCCGCTTGACCCCTTCTCGACTTGTCCCTCTTGCGCGTCTCCAACTGGACAAGGGTCTGAACCTTTGTAAAGATGCGCAAGGCTGCCCTTGGTCCTCCTATAATGCTCTATTGTGGCCACACCAAGATCCCATCTTCGCTCATAATCGGCCCTCGCCGCTTCTAGTTCAGCCTGCTTCTCAGCATCTCGTTTCTTTGGCTTACGAGTGGCTTGTGTCGATTTTGAGCTGATGGAGTAGTGACTCTGTGTATGGGGAGGGCTTCTAGCCGAGTTGTTGATTGGAGTTACAAGATTATCGTCTCCTACTGCTATCGCAACTACGTGAGGGTGTGAGAATAGAAACGCCTCACGTTCGTGTTCGGGTAAGAATTTCAGTAGGTATGAAATGTCTCTAGGTGCAATGGGTTGAGCAGTGTTTGTGCCCACAGTAGTGGTCATGGCATATTTAGGGTCTGGCTGAGTTTGGGGTCTCGTCTGGTTTGCGTTTGGAGTCTGGTCTGGCATGTTTGGAGTCTGCTCTGGTCTTGCATGATCTACAATTCTAGGTCCTGGCGCTACTGTCGTGGCCTTGGCAGATGTGGAGACTCGCTGCGTTTTAGAATTTAGAGGATCTATGCATGTGAGCCCTGGCACTACTGGCTCTGGCATGGTGTTTGCAATACCATCTGCCTTTGTCGTGTTACCTGCATCTGCACAAAAACTGCTTGCCTTGGCCAGATCTATCACAACAGGTGCTTGTTCGCCCTCATCTAGCACTATTGTAGGGAACTCTACATCTCGGACTACTGGGTTCGATACATTTATATTGGGCACTAGATTGACCTCCGCTGCAGTTCTTTCATTTCCAGTATGAACTTCATTTGTGTTAGGATCTAACGAGTCTGGAACTAAACATTGAGGAGTTAGATTTGTGCGTGTAATAGGGCGTCCTCTGACTAGTCCTGGACTGTCAACTACAATGTTTGGAAATACGGGTACCCCTGAGACTTGCACTTTGGGTGAGTTGAAAGGGGACGATAATCCAGCATCTACAGGCAATTGCGTTGGTGAGACATATACATTAATGTGCACATTGCCAGTAGGGGAAGGAGGAGGTGTACCACGCGGTGGATGTGAATTGTCTTGCTTTTCGGCGTTCCTCGCCGCTCTTAGAACGCCCGCCATTGTTAATACCTCGCCCATAACCTCCTTCAGGGCAGCTACTTCCTTTCGGCCCCCGCCCTTGCGTAGACTCACCCGCCTCCCTTGTGCTGGCGCCCTGGTACGCTTCGAGGGGTGATCCAGACCCTCCTGCACAGGGCGTTTCTTTGACGAAGAGGAGGCATCAACCGCGACGCGTTGTCCTTCCTCCGGCCTCCCAACTACTTCCTCAGCGTGAGATCCCGTCGTGTGCACAACTGGCGCGCCACCTCCCTCCGGCGTGGTGATTTCGGCTACGCGTCTGAGTTTGGAGGTGCTTGTCAAAACGGGGAGACTGGCGGCCCTCCTTGCCCCGCCACCACCCTCTTTGTCGTTGACGCCAACGCAGCTGCGGCATTTTGATTCGCTCCCTTGTTTTCTTTCTCAGCCGGTAGAAGCTTGCGCTTCTTCGCTTCGCGCGACTTCCCCATCGACCGCTACGCACTGTCCCACCACAGCACCTGACAATGCGTTAGTGAGTAACCGTAGTCCCAAGCAAAGGAAATAAGATCACCAATACAAGCGCGCGTGGCCAAAATCACCAGAGCCAAATGTGGCCAAAAACACCAAAATTCACCAAATGTGGCCAAAATCACCAATTCCTGTAAGTTTGTGATACTAACCTTGTGCTTGCGATGTAGGTGGCGAAACTCCACGCACAGCGAGGCGATCTCCTCACCCCTGCCAATAGTAACGAACTCCGCCCTGTTCTAAAAACCAATCTGAGCGCTTGCAACTCCGAACTACCAACTTGAAGCTCCAAAATCTAAGACCGATGGTATTGCCTCACGCTCACATTGCAACCTCTCTCGTGCAAAAGGCTGGTGCGGGAGGACGAAGAAACAATATTCTAAGTCGTGAGGGAGCGCGCAGTGTGAGACAGAGACTGCAGAACGAGGAAAGAGAATGAAAACCAGGGTCGCAGGGTTTCCTAAACCCCCACGGCCCTGATTACGCCCGGAATGATTGAACGGCCGAGATGCAGGTTGAGGTACAGGCCGTTGGCTGACGTGGCAGGTCATTTGACGACGTGGCAGCTAAATTACCTGACGTGGCAGCTAAATTAACTGACGTGGCAGGTCATTAGGTATGTTTTCTAACTTATACTCTGTGAGTGTCACTGTAGTATTTAAAATTTCTACCTACTATTAATTGCTTGTGTTTAGGGTTGTTAACCGAATTATAGTTGATATTCCCTTAGGCTAAGAGTAGGCTAGTCTATACTCGGCAGGAATAGACCCAGCAGGAGACACGTGGCAGTACAGGCTGGTACAGACTGGTCGACCCGACTTTTCCGGTCGACCAGTCTGACACACTGTCAGACTAGTCTCCTATATGTACCTTCACTCTCTTCGGGAGAGTTGTTGCTATACCATTTGTACATCTTTTTGGCAGCCTCAGTTGTACTTCCTTCTTGTCTTAAGCTCTTCTCGTGCGCACTAGTACGTTAGACTACTGCTGTTTCTTGCTCTTGGATTATTTCTTGTGGTTGTATCTTAGATAGTTGCAGTAGTCTGTGGGCATGCAGGAGTCGACTTACTAGCATACTGGTGCTTTTCCTTAAGCCGACCGTTTATTCTTCATAGTAGAAACCTCTTACTACTCCTCTCAATCTCTAGAAACTAGTCTAGAGTGGAATAGCCTGGTGCGGAGTAGCTTCATTCATTTAAGGTCGGTTCCTAGAAAACCGCCTTAACATTTGGCGACCATGCAAAGTTCAGCTCAGACGCTAGTCTTTCTGTTGGGCTAGTCAGATCCAGATCTAGATCTAGATCCAAATCCAAATCCTGATCGATCCAGATCTAGATCCTAGTCGATCCTATCACCTACAGCTAAGGCGCTATACGTCCCTAGGAAGCAGCAGCTATCTGCTTCCTACACAAGAATCACATATTTTGAGAAAAATCCAGAGCCCGAGTTGCCCAAAAGTGCCTCGGAGATCAGTCTGTGTAACAGTCGACCAGGGTAGTCAACAGTCAATAAAGGCTACTGACCAAGAATCTGTAGGAGCAGTCTGTGAACAAGGCTTACGGTGCCACACCGCAACCAACTAGGCCAGCACAAAAGACTAGCCAAACGGATCTCAGAGCCCAACCTACCTAGCAGCAGTCGGATCTAAATCCCGGATCCAGATCTCGATCCGATAACTGCCGCGTCGCTAGTATGGAACGACCGCGTACACGAGCTACCGGTTCTCCCTTAGCAGTCGAAGTAACTGCCGACCAGCTCTCTAACCCACGTTTTCATAGAGAATGGCGAAATTTACAGTCGGAGATCGTTCCACCGACAGTAGTCCATGAGACTACCACGGGAATAGATCCCCGACCAACATACGAGATTCGAAGGCAAGTCGCAGCATCGACTTCTACCGACCCGTCTTTACAACACTACATGGAGTTCACGCAGGGAAGGATGAATACCCCGGAAGGTACCGTTTTTCACGAAACTTCAGTACCAATGGGACGCGGCATCCCAAATATACCAACCCGACCCCTGGAGATTCTACCGACCATGTACACCACGACTCATCAGACCCGCCCGACAGTGGCGTTTCAGACAAGGTCGAACCCGACTTCTCCACGAAGGCTCCTGGACGACCCGCTTGACTTACCGGAACGACCTTCCAGTGCGCATCAACGACTAGTAAGGTACGCTACCGAACCTCCCATCATTTCATATCAACGACAGTTAGAAATAGACCTACTTCATCGTAATAGGGATGAATTGGACTCCCACCTGGCCGATCTTTTATCTAGCCAGAACCCTACATCTGAGCAACTACACTCAGAATCGCAACCAGGTCGACCGGACCAGTCGCCTACATTTCGCCAGGAACCCAGTTCTCCTGGTCAAATGAATAGTCGACCCGGATCACTAGGTACCGACAACCCATACTCGACCGGCATAGACGACTTTGATAATGACTTAGTCGATAGGATCAGACAGATCTATCACTCCAACCAACTAGTCGACCAAGTTGTTACTCGACCTAGTCTCCCGAATATTCGCACTCATATTCACGAGCCGAATATTCTATACATAGATCAGCCGAGGGTAACTCACACTACAACCCCCAGAGTGTCGACCCCTTGGACTAGTCTACCACCTAGTTACCAAACTCAACCAGCGATAGGCATCCCTATCATGCAACCTATCAATCAACCATCGTTTTCACAGACGCATAATAGGCCCATACCACAAAACCCATACAACCGACCGGTAGCCTCCCAGCCACCAGTCCTACCGACTGTGACCCAGTACCAACCCACCGTAACTATGTGTACATCTTGTGGCGACTATGGTCATCTTCTCGACCAATGTGCACTATACAACCCCCGGTCGATAGGCTATTCGGCACCTGCAGCTCAGACGCAGCAGCAGCCTCCCTACCCAGCAGCTACACTCCCGACTCGGACGACTGCTCGGAAACCGGTAGCGATGCCTACCTATAAGGAAGGCAAGTGTGCCATTACGCATGTCCATCGATTTCTCAATGCCCTTACTTTAAATGGCGAAATCGACTCGACTATTACTATAGCGTTATTCGGAAATTCCCTAGTCGATGCTGCCAACTATAATTGGTTTTCGACTCAACGAACGTCATACCCCCACCAAAACTTACATGAAATCTTCGATGCCTTCAAACACCGCTACCAGGATATCGACAATGATGACCAGGCTTACCTACGTTTCCGCAGTGTGAAACAGGATGCCAAAGAGTCGGTTGACGATTACTATGAACGGATGATGAAACTAGCCAGCCAGTTTGAGGTCCTCCCGGCTGATAATTTCCTACTAAGCAATTTCCGAGCTGGTTTGCTGAAGTATCTGCAGGTAGCCACAGTCGGACTACCAAGATCGACACTAGCCCAGGCCAAGAAATCGGCTAAGCTTGCAGAAAGCGGACTACCTAAGGAACCCGACTCGACTACTACCGAGCAGCCCGAGACTACAAAACGAGCATTTTGCAATCGATGCAAGAAACCAGGCCATTTCGAACGCGATTGCTGGCTCAATCCAGAGAGCGAGATCGAAAAAAGGCGCGCGGCAGCTAATAGGACAACGCCAGTAGAAGCAGCAACACCAGTGTCGACTACCACCGAATCAAGGGGTCGACCACCACGAGATAGCACACCACGACGGATATTCCCTTGCTCTCTGTGCAAAACATTGGACCACCCGACACACTTGTGTCCCCTACTGAAGGATCCAAAGGTCGTCCAATTCCTTAATCAACAGATCGAAACGAAGCCCCACACGTCGTCAGTAGTCATTAAGGAACTACCGAACACTACGGTTGGTGTCCTAACAGTCGCAGCGATTACCAGAAGCCAGTCGACTACCGACCAGCCGACTTCTGACCAAACCACAGAGAAGACCGACTGGACTGCCCAAGAACTACTACGTGATCAAATGATGCAGGAAGTTCGTCAACTCCAAGCCGAGTTGGAAACAACAACTTCCACTAAAGACCCAAAGTCGACGGAGGACTCACCCTCACTCGACTGGGACGCGGAGGCATTACCACAACAAACGATCACCCTTCAAGACAACCAAGACCAACCGACTCCGGCCACAGTCGACCAAGGCAGCATCGCATTCGGCACAGTCCAGCAGCACATCCTCGATCAACTCCAAGACTGCAAATTGCAGGTTTCCATCCGTGACTTACTACAGTTATTACCGACCCTCACCAAACTGGTTAGGGATCGACTGACGCATTCAGACCCAGAGTCGACTCAAGCATTACCTTACTCGACTGCAGAGGAGGTGACGATCGCTGCTGCAGCAGTCATCGACAAACACATGCCAGTCATCACAGTCTCAGTCGGTAAAAACATGGTCAACGACGTTCTGATCGATGGCGGTTCCGGCGTCAATGTGATTACCGAAGATGAACGCCGCCGGTTGGGACTAGCTAAGCCGTCACCCGCACCATTCAACCTGAAGATGGCTAATGGAACCATAGCACGACCCAAAGGATTGATCAGGGATGTCAAAATTCACATTCATGGCATCCCCTACATAGTCACGCTTATAGTCATAGACTGCTCGACAGTCCAGACAGACTACCGGTTATTACTTGGTCGACCCTGGCTTCGACATGCCAAAGTCATACACGACTGGGGCAACAATGAAGTGCAGATCATGGGCAATGGCACAGTCAAGACCGTCAAGATAAATCGACAGTTAGGATACGAGGCGGTTACACCCCATGCGCTAGTCTGTTACAACTTCGCGGAAGGAATCACCGATGAAGAGGAGGAAATTTTGATGGCCTCCGACCCGACCCTCCACACAATGGGCACAATCGACTGGAACCTCCTAGCTACCGAGTCGACAGTCGACCAGTCTGGAACGGAACCGACTCCGACGGCCAGTACCCCTGGGCACCAAGGTATTCAACATAGACCAGGAACAATGTTGGTAGACGAGACACCAATACAAGACAAGCTGCGATTCATGGACATTGCCCATTGGAATCACAATGAGGAGGATCGACTCGACCATGTCAACATCGGTACCTCTACCGACCCCAAGCTGTTGAAGCTGAACGCGAATTTGAGCCCTAGTCTCAGAGCTAGCGCAGAATCCCTGTTTAAGGAATACATCGACATTTTCGCCTTCTCTTACGAAGATCTGCGAAGTATACCGGAACACATAGCGACTCATCGGATCGAGCTCGACCCGACCATCTCGCCGAGTCACCAAGCAAGATACCAGATGAACCCGAATTATGCACAAGCAGTAAAGGACGACCTGGAACGACTTCTAAAAGCAGGATTCATCGCACCATTCGACCAGGCGACATGGCTATCCCCAATAGTCGTGGTGCCCAAAAAGAATGGGAAACTACGGATGTGCGTAGATTTCCGTCGACTTAATGCAGCAACCAAGAAAGACCCGTACCCCCTTCCGTTCACAGACGAGGTACTCGACGCAGTCATAGGCTACGAAGCCTACTCCTTTATCGACTGTTTCTCAGGCTACCACCAGGTACGGATCGACCCGACCGACCGCCCCAAAACAGCGTTCATTACCGAGTGGGGCGCGTATGTATGGGTCGTGATGCCGTTTGGATTGAAGAACGCCCCGCCTACCTACCAGCGCATCGTGAACCAGATCTTCAAAGAGTACCTGGGCGACTTCATAAAGCTATTCCTAGACGATTTCAGTGTCTACAGCGACATCGACTCCCACCTACCGAAGCTCAGACTAGTCTTCGACCGATGTCGACAGTACGGGGTAAGCCTCAATCCAGAAAAATGTATATTCTATGTTCCTTCTGGTGTAATTTTGGGCTACATTGTAGGACGGGAAGGCAAGTTTCCGGATCCAAAGAAAATCCAGGCCCTAGTCGATATGCCATCACCAAAGGACGTCAAAGCCATTTAGACGTTCAACGGACTAGCCCAGTTCAATCGATGCTTCATCAAAAATTATGCTGCCATCATGGAACCCATCACCAAGTTGACCAGGAAAGACGAACCGTTCGACTGGACGCCAGAATGCGCAACAGCATACCAGACCATCAAGGAGCGATACCAGACTGCACCAATCCTGATCGGAGTCGACTGGTCACTCGACTTCCACATACACACAGACGCATCCGACATAGAAGTAGGGGCGATGCTAGCACAAAACCCAACCGGCAACATCGACCAGCCGATAGCCTACGCTTCTCGACTACTCAACAAAGCAGAGAAGAACTATACAACAACCGAGAAGGAAGCCCTCGCAATGGTGTACGCCATCAACAAATTCCGCCATTACCTCCTAGGTAATAAGTTCGTCTTCTATGTTGACCACTTGGCGCTCCAGTACTTGATCAACAAACCTCAGGTATCGGGTCGACTGGCACGCTGGCTACTGCTGTTTCTTGAATTCGACTTCAGTGTGGTTTATAAACCAGGCAAAACGCATGGGGTAGCCGACGGACTATCAAGAAATGAAGGGGCCGAGCCAGCCATAGGCATACCCGACCAGACAGTCGACGCACAACTATTTTCCACCGAACCCGACTGGCTACACCCGATAGTCGACTACTTGACTACGGGGACTTTTCCAACCCACATGACGAAGGAGGCCCGCAAACAAATCGCTCACAAAGCCATTCCGTACCAAGTACTCGACGGACAACTGTACCGACTCGGCAAGGACCACCAGCTCCGACTAGTCCTGACTGGCAGTCAGCCGACAACAATCCTCCAAGAATTACACAAAGGCAACGCGGGAGGACATTTTTCTCATGACATCACTGTCCGAAAAATACTAGACGCAGGCTACTGGTGGCCGACTCTACACCAAGACGCTGTCCAGTACTGCCGGTCGTGTCATGAATGCCAGAAGACTGGCGGACTACCCAACACAGTCTCCTCGAAGCTCGTCACCCAACTACCCGCAGAACCGTTTATGAAATGGGGACTCGACTTCATAGGCCCCGTCAAGAAGACCCGACATACAGCCTGTCGATACATTTTGGTGGCTACCGACTATGCCACCAAATGGGTCGAGGCTAGAGTTCTCCGAGGAAACACCGCCAGGGAGACCGCGCAGTTCCTATACGAGGCAATTCTCACCCGGTTTGGATGTCCACTCCACCTAGTAAGCGACCAAGGGACCCATTTTATCAATAGCACGGTGCACACTCTCACCGAGCATTTCTTACTCCGACACACGACTTCAACGATATACTATCCGCAAGGCAACGGCCAAGCCGAATCGACCAACAAGGTCATAGTCCAAATGCTCCAGAAGCTAGTCAACGAGAATCGAACCGACTGGGACTTACAGCTCCACACGGTCCTATTTGCTTACCGAACGGCATACAAAGTTAGCACAGGCCACACACCTTTCCAATTAGTGTATGGTCTGACGCCGTTGATGCCAACCGAATACATCATCCCGACCCAACGGTCGACATCGACTACCGACTTCACTCCCAGGCGAGTCCTAGCAGCCCGAGCCACCAAACTCGAGAAGTTGGACGAGACCCGACTGACAGCAGCCACCCACCACGGCGCACAACAATGGAACCGAGCCCAGTGGGCCCACACCCAAGGTCAGTCGACTCGATACAATGTAGGCGACTACGTTCTATGGCACCCGAAAGGAAAAAACGTCCATACCGGTAAACTTCGTAGCAAATGGTTCGGTCCATATCGTGTCCAGTATACCCTCCCAAACAACACTGTTCTTTTAGTCAGCGTACAACACTTTGACCCCGACCCGGTAGTAGTCAACGTCAACAAACTCAAACCCTACCGAGTCCTAGGCGAGCAACCTTTATCCGACTTAGCTAGCCCACTCACTAGCAAATCAGAGATTAGGTCAACACTAGAACAGAATGAAGACGAGCCCAACCAACAGCAACGGAACCGACCCGACCTAGTTACCGTGGGTCGACTCGACTGGGCGACCCGACTGGTCAACCCGACCGGTCAAACCCTAGAAGAGCCGCCATATTTATGGCCGCCGCCCTCACCTATCTTCTCAGTTTTGAATGCAAGGCCCATAGGGCAGGTATTTAGCACCATGGCCGCACCCATTCTTCCTCCTCTTGCCTCCTTGCCATTAGCTTCCTCTCCACCCGACCCACAGGCCACACGCCTTCTATCTCCCGTTTCTCACTCTCCTCCCTCCTTTCCTTCTCCTCCGGCCGACCGCCACTCCGCGGCCCTCGCCTTATGCATTCTTAGCAAACGATTTAGAGTATCTCGAGTAGAACGGCGACGAGTAGTAAAGCGACCCCGTAGCCCGACTGTGCGAGAGATCATTGAGAGTAGATTGAGTAGGAAACGACCGCGCCCATCGCCACTACAGCCGACTGTGTGCGAGCCGACTTCGGGACTACGCCGGCCTTTTTCTTGTCTCCTTGTGCGCAGATTTGCAGCCGACCGATCGATGGCGAAAGGCAAGTCGACTGATCGCGGCGTCCGACGCCTTTGGTCCTCCGCACCACCGAGTTACGAAATTCCGATCCGCACTAGGGAGGGACTCTACAAAACCCTCGCCTTTCAGTCGATGCGGCCGATGAGGGAATGGCGCGAGTACGCCGCTGAACACACGACCGAGGCCAACTTCATCAAGGCGATCGGCGTTTCAGACTTTGTAGCACTCGACTGGGACAACCCTCAACGCGCGCCACGCATGGAGCTGATTGAGGAGTTCGTCAACGCTGAGGTAGTCGACCTCCCCAACAAGTCGATCACCGCGCGAGTCCGCACACATACGGTCACAGTCGACCCGGCTGTGATTCACGAGGTTCTCAAACTGCCATTTGGCATTACTATCCAGCCAATCGACCCTGCAGAGTTCCCACCGGGTCGGTTAGAAGAATATTCTGCAGCCGGCAAGACTGCCGAGGGCTACAGCATCTGCCACTGCAAACCCGAACACCACAGGCGACTGACGGCATTCATTCAAGGCCTCGAGTTCAAACGCAAGACGACCTACATCAGCAAGGAAATGCTCGACGTAGTATGCACAGTCGAGGCCCTGATCAACCGCGCCATGCAATGGGACTGGGCGACATGGATGTTCAACTCGATCGCCATCAACATCAAGGCGATGCAGACCACGAAGACCACGATCTGCCCTTCAGCCGAGGTATTAGACTTCCTTCTTGAGTCTTATTTTCCTAGCACTGACGAAGAATATGCACACCAAACAGTCGCCCAGCAGAACACCAAAGACCGACGTCGACAGTCGGAGAACTCGGAAAACAACTCCCGAGGACCCGACTACATCGTTTTCTAAGGCGGGCTGGGAGCCGACCGCACCTCGAAGGACCATGTTCGGCCGCCCCGACCAGTCGACCAGGGCCAAGCATCGACTGCTCGACCCCCTAGTCGACAAACTACACCCGACCCAGTAGCACCGACAGCCACTACCGGGAGCCAACCGAACACAGAACGAAGAGAGACGCGCTCCTCACTCACACGCAAGCGAGACCAGGAGCGCCTAGAGAAACGTGCCAAACGAGGTAAACTCACACCCTTGAGTCAGTTTGGACCTCGACAGGTCGACCTAACTTCATCCGACAGTGAGGTCTAGTCGACTCCACCACCAATGCCAAAAGAGACTCCCATCCCGGACACACCTCCGCCTTCTCTATCCGACTTCGCGCCGCTCAACCTCGAAGCTGTATATGAAGCGGCACCAACCGGCGAATTTCGCCAGCCACCACCCGTCTCTCCCACGACTCGACCGCCGCCATCACCAGGGGTCAATCGACCCACACCCGACTCACCAACATCACGAGCTACAACACTAGCAATGCATTGGCGCCAGCGCTTGGAGGACGTCCAAGGAGCAGTTGGTCGACTCGAGGATGTCGGCTCCCGAGTGAACCTCCTCTTGTTCGAGGCGGTTCAAGCAAAAACCACCCTTCAAGCCGAGCTCGACCGCCACCGATTGCAGAGTAGTCGACTGACCAAGGATTCTACAACATACAAGCAACAGGTTGACAACCTCACCCTCGAACTGGCAAGACTCCGTACTACCCTCACCACCGTCACGGAGGCGAAGAGTCAGACCGACAACAGATTGACCCAGCTAGAAGCCGACCTCCACAGCAGTCGACAGCAGGAACAGAAACACCAGAGTGAGCTCGTGGTAGCACAAAACGAACTTGGGGCGGCACGAGCCGAGGTAGCATCAACCCAACTCAGTCTTCAGCAATCTCGGAGGGAGATAGTCGACTCCAATAACCGACTCGACCTACTACTCCAAGACAACGAGGAAAAGTCCCGCCAATTCGCAAGTCGGGAGCTGCAGTTACACAAACTTCGAGCGCGCAAGTACCGACTCCGACTCAAGGCAAGAAATCGTATCAAGGTTCTCAAGCACACCCTCAGCACCGACCGCCACCAGCTCAACATGTACCGCAGGCAGCTCGACCAACTTCAGCTCGACCACCCGGACTTGGAGATTCCAGCAGTCGACAAAGACGAAGAGGAAGATACGAGCCACCTCGAACCCGACCATTCGCTCTGGGAGAACCAGTCGACTGACGAAGACGAGGTCTTGACTACCGACGTCAAGTTAAGTGAGGAAGACGACGAAGACGACAGCGAGTCGACCAATGAAGACGAAGACCGCGATCAGCAACAACAAGACCAGCAGCCACCGCCAGTCAACCTCCCAGACACGGTGCAACAGCAGCCAGCCACTCCACACCCTCCACAGCAGCAGCAGGATCAGCAGACCCTAGCACCCGACCAGGTGATGACAGCACCTACACCATCGGTCGACAACACCTCAGTCGACTTACCGGTTATCTCTTCACCACACTCTCTGGGGTTCGACTTCTCAGGAATGCCCCCCGATATCCGCTCGCCAGGCATGACCCAGGACTCTAGCGACGTCTACGACTGATGACTCGACCTTAGCTGGGTCGATTACTTGACCGCGGGTAATTTTGTCATGTCTTGTGAACAATTTTCCTAGTCACCGACCGGGGTAGTCTAAAGTCCACAGGAGTGTACTTAGCTCAGAGGGAGGGTAATGTTAACCGAATATTAGTTGATATTCCCTTAGGCTAAGAGTAGCCTAGTCTATACCCGGCAGGAATAGACCCAGCAGGAGACACGTGGCAGTACAGGCTGGTACAGACTAGTCGACCCGACTTTTCCGAGTTGGAGAAGTTAATGGCACATGAATCACACTTGGATTTTTTTCCCATTCTTGATTCACATATCATTAGTGGATGATAGTTGATGTGATATTTAGATCAATTGTACTTGCGATTTACATGAATGGTACATTGTATTTGATGTCGATCTTGCATGGTTTGTATGCTCTAATTACAAAATTAAGATAATTCGAAACAAATCAATCCGAGTATTTTCTTTTTTATGAAAATGAGGGTTACATTTTTCGCCTTACACTATGTCCTCCCTAATTCCCACAAAATAGTAAAATGAAAATAAATTCCTAGAAACAAATAATCCTACTTCACAAATATACAATGTGAGCATTATTATATGTAATTTTCGTGGATTTTGAGTAAATCGGCCTTTTATAATACATAGTTACACATACTTCTTAAAAAAATTCAACACAAATTATTCTATGTAATCAAAAACTTTCCAACTCTTTGGATAGATAATGGCTATTTGACAAAGTTTCTGATTTGCTTGTTTGTTTTGCATAAACAAAAAATTGCATCTACTTTACAAAATTGAAGGTCGGCCAGAAAGCAAATCCACAAAACTTCCGACGACATGGAGGGCGTGTTCGATTCTAGTCAAAAGGGTAGCGAGTTAGGGGCTATTGTGGATGTTGAGCCAGTAGAGAATTTTGCGAAAATGAAAGCCCAGCTTAGTCGTGAGGCTCGTCAAATTCTGAAACAATATGACATAGAGGGGTCACAGAAAAAGCGATTTAAAAAAGAGAAAAATAGGAAGGTCATAGAAGAAATGGTGCTACGGAATGAAGAAATTTTACGACAGTCAAAAGAAATGTTGCGAGTGTCAGAAGAAATTCGCTTGCAGACATTATGTCTACACGAACAGTCCCGAAAACTCATAGAAGAGATTTCTGATGACGTTCATGAATACCCATAGGGGAGATATAGCAATAACTATTTTTATGCAAAAAAAAAATGTTTATGCAAATATGTTTATGCAAAAAAAAAAATTATGCCTAATTTTTTATTATTGACATGGGTAACTTTGGATCAGTAGATATTTTATCATGCCTCGTAAAAGGAAGCCAATTGGCGAAGTGCGCTCAGTGGACCTTCTAGCACAAGTAAATTTGAATCAACGGGCGGGGCGTGCACAACGTGAAAGTTTCCCTCGAAGGAGACGCGGTGAAGAGAGTGATGGGGAACATGAGGGAGAAGAAGCAGAATTCCACAACGTATGCCCTTGTCGTAGTTGCGCCCGCTTATCTCGGCCGACCGTTAGATTCATGTCTATAATTGGACGACACATACAAGCCCATGGCACTTCGTCGAAGTATGAGGTACATGTTCTCTATTTTCGATATGTCCAACACTGGTTTTCATAAACCCCTAAGCGCCTAGATATGATAAACCCCTCACTTAATATATTGTGTTTTTAGGCAAAGAATTGTTTATTTTACATGAAACATACTTGAAATTGGCCCTTTGTTACCGGAATAATTTTCTTCACTACATTATGAAATATCACGCAAATAAATTTTAAAAAATCAACGCATCTACATGTCAAATTTCCATGATAGGATTTGACTTCTACATTTGGAGATTAATGGTTACCTTACCATGTGAAATGATTGAAAGAACCCCTTGATTTTGTAGACAAGATCACATGATGGTAGTACAATGAAGGAACGCCATAATTGGTGTTGACATAAATATCATGCACATGGGGGGCTTGTCGATTTCGTGCGCTATGAGTGAGACTTATATTAATTACTTTGTATTATCAATGAACTAATTGGATTAGTTTACGCTAATTGGATTTTTGAGACCTATAATACACAATTTTCTCTACATTGTACAATAATGATGACACATGTCATATAATTTTATCCTATAGTACATTGCTTTAGAACCGTAAAGCATTTTGTCGAAGAATCAAATATTGACATATTATTAGGACGTGGGTGAATACACAAAGTCATAAAGTCAAATGTGGGGCCCTGTAGACATATGACACTACATTGTACATTTTAGCACAATCATTGGAGTTAATTACTGAAATAAAAATATATGTTATAATGTAGGGAAGATTCAATGATCCAGTCTCTCTTTGGTGGTGATGGATATGTAACTTAAAACATAGTTGGGTCAGGCTTAGCGACCATCTTTTAATTTGTTCGCACATTACATCAGAGCTCCAAAACACACCTGAACCCAATAAAACCCCAGTCAGTAACCCCCAGCTGTTGAAGCCCTACTCCTAGACATACCCCATTCATTCACCCTCCAAATCATTCCCTTATATCCTTCATTAAAGACTGTCATTGACCCATCACTTACATGTTTTAATACACATGTATGTGACCTTGAACCCACTGTAATTTTATAAAAATTATCGTTTTAGAAACAATGCTTAGGGCATCCTCAATCTTGCCTCGGCAAAGTGGCCCGCCACCCGCATTTGGAGGGGCACTTTTGGGAGCGGATTTACAAAAAAAAAATTTACAGTTGAAGCAGCCCCAACCCGGCCGGCACTGTTGCCTCGAAATGCGGTCCATCCTGACAACCAATGCTCCTCGAATTATGGCCGGTGCTCCAAATTAATGAATTGTGCACATGCAACTTGCAAATCCCAAAATTCAGCATTTTTTTACACATCTATGAATGGATCTTAAAAAAAAAAAATTAATATAAACTCTTTGAACATATACATTTTGATTCCATTGAGGTGCAAGATTTTATTTTTTTCATTTTAAAGTCTTTTTACTTGATCAAAATGAACAAATTAGGCAAAATTTGGAGGTTAATGAATAAAAAATAATATAGTTACTTGTAAAAGCTTTTACTTTAGTTTTCAATTTAAAAGTATTTTCAAAAGTATAAAAAAGTAAAAGTGTTTACTAAATTAAGTAGAAAGTAAAAAACAAAGACCCCAGGTAGTGCAGCTGGGGTCCCTAGGTAGTGCAATTTTGCTAAAGCTAATTTGGCTCTTGTTAATTGTGCTAATTTAATTTAACATAGCTAATTTTTCTTTTGTTAATTTAATTTTGCTAATTTAACATGACTAATTGAGTATAAACCAAAATCAAATTAAATTGAAAGAAGAAATTGAATTGACATAGGTCATTGGTGAATCTCTTCACTTTCATTAAAAATTTAACCCAAATTCAATTTAACTTTAAAATCACACACCTTCCAAAATCTCAGTTTTGAATGTGCATTCCAAAATATAATATTAAATACTATTAATAATATCCATAATTAGAATAGAGAAGTTTTGGAACAAATCACAAAAAACTCAAATATAAAATCTTGTTAGAAAAAAGCTCATATTAATTTTTTCATAAAACAATTACTAGTGGGTACAAAGTGAAACGAAAAAGAAAATCATTAATAAGTTTGACATGGAATTGTAAAATATCAATCTTGCCATATCCCGAGGCCATATCCCTCGTTGACTAGCTGTACCGTGGAGAAATCTGACTCCAGGAAAGAGGGCAAAAACACCCGCCGATGAGGTGTGAGTGGCGGGGCCGTGAACATACCGTCGTGGTTTACGGGCGGATTGGGGCAGGTAGTCGTTCTGACATCGGTAAAGTGCCGTTGGCGGGGCTTTTTACAGTGAAGATTGAGGATGCCCTTATGCTGCCCATCCTGAACGTCCAATTCATTACAGTGCTGAGGGCACGGTCATGACTCTTATAAAGAGTGCACAAATAAAACCAGCACTACTGTACTCCAACAGGTTCGGGGGATTTTTTTATTCGTAATCATTAACCCCTTCGGTGATTGAGGGCATAAGGGCAAAACCTAAATGTGTTATAAAATGTTGCTTCTACAACTACAATGAAAGTTGGTCCAAAAGAGAAACTGAGAAGCACAATGTTTAGTAATTATCCGTACGGTAAAAGATGTTTCCGATAGTCATTAAAAAAATTCAGAAGCCTTTATTGTTTATTATTCACCAATTTCTACAAATGATGTACGTAGAATTTGAAACTTGACACGATTGGTTTTAAGATGCTATTCCATTGTAAAGTTCATAAAGCATACAAGGTTTTATGCACATTGAAAAATACGGAGTTCACTGGATCGTGGAATATTTTATATATTTAATCAGAAATATCTGTTGTAAATATAGTAATGCTGAACATGTGTTAATGATGGGCAGGCTTTTTATATAGCAGGTTTGGGTGACCGTCCTATAGGGCCTCTCCAGATAATGGCTGCAGCCAGAGCTAATTCCTCTCAGCCAAATACCGTTGCCATGGAAAGCATAGATAATGATGAAGGGGATGACCCAGACATTGTCATGGCAGATTTCATATTACACCACATAGGTGTAGAGCCAGTACCTTTGGAATTTGAATCAGAAGAGTTTCATGAGGAGGAAGTTACAACTTTAGAGAGAGAGGCCTCCACACCCATTTATACTGGAGCTTCAACTAATAGACTAGCAATTATTATGATACTGCTCAAAATTCAAGCTAAAAATCCGGGGATGACTAATGTGTGCTTTGATGATGTGTTGAATGCTATCAACAACCACATCATTGACAAAACATTAGATTCAAAGATGCCCAAGACCCGAGCTGAAGCACGGAAGGTAATTACAGAAATTGGTCTAGATTACGAGTCCATTCATGCGTGCCCTTGTGATGATTTTCTATATTTTGGCGAAGGAAATGACGACCGAGACTTTTGCCCTAAGTGCAATCGCTCTCGCTATCAAGAAGGACTTGTTGGTCTAAAAATTCCCAAAAAGGTAAGCAACAAACTCCTCGCATTTATCATTGTACCTTCCTATTTTGTTTTTCATTCCCAGTAATGCATCCTCTCTATATTTTTCCATACTTTACTAAGTTTTTAATATTGGAGTTTTTATGCTTCACTAGAAAATGCACTACTTCCCTATAACCCCGAGGTTAAAGGCTATATATCGCAGTCCTACCCTATCGCGATTGATGACACATCACTATGACCACGCAAGCAAAGATGGAGTTATGAGGATTCCTTCGGATTGCAAGGCTTGGAAGCATGTCTTGAAGAAATATCCTTCTTTGGACGTCCGGCACGGTTCGGTTTTTCTGGGTCTTGCAACAGATGGCGTTAACCCGTTTGGAAATAATGCAACTAGTCACTCGACGTGGCCGATTGCGTTGGTGAATTTAAACATCCCCCCATGGTTGGCAATTAAACCAACGCACATCATCTTGTCGGCCATAGTTCCAGGTTCCAACCCTAAACCTCTCATTCCTTTTTATTCACGGATTTTTGTGATAGCTAGAAATGTAAAATAATATATAGACCAAACTAATGTTGATTTTGCATATATTTGGTGATAAGTTATTGAAATACTGAAATTACCAGTTCACAGTGAAGTAAAGTACATTATTAATGTTGAATTTTACTGTAAATATTCTACAACATTTAAAATTATTTAAATAAAGCACCGCACAAAATAGGTATAGTAATGTTATATGCAGCAATTTACATAAACATGTTGTAAGTTTTTACCGTTGGCCAAATTAATTGCCCTCTACACCTACATGATGGGGATATCTCAATAGTATTGGAATAAATGTCATTGGTAAATTTTGGACAGTCGACAGTAAAAAATATATAACATATTACCTTCTATAATTATGTACCACTACTCTACATATTTAGCGTAGTTGAATTATCAAAGTTGACCCATTTTCCCATATTCTACGGCTTTACAAACAATTTGTAGAAGGTAACGTTGACTTCCAAGATTAGAGCTATTTCCCGGAGGATTCAACAAACAATTTAGTTTGGCATTTAGGGGTTAAACCCAAACACTTACACTTAAATTACATCATGATCCTGTTGTATATGGACAGGGAAAAAAAAGGTTAAGGATATGAATGTATACCTCAGGCCGCTTGTAGAGGAGTTGAAGAAATTGTGGACGGATGGGGTGTGTGTAACTGATATGTCTTCTAGTCATATCAACCGTCGTACGTATGTCACAAATGCGGTTTTGATGTGGACTATGCATGATTATCCCGGTTATGGAATAGCATCTTCTTTACAAACACAAGGTTACCATGCATGCCCTCCGTGCGGGCCAGTTGAGGTATCCGCATATTCTACCGAGTTTTTGGGGAAAATAATTTACCACGGGCACCGTAAGTTTTTGGTGCGCAGTCACAAATGGAGGGCCCGACGATATAATGCTTTGTGGGGTGGTTATGATGAAGAAAGCAAGGAACCACCAAAACGATGGACTGGGTATGAGTGGCTTGCAATGTGGACTCAAGTAGAAGAAGGTATGGTGCCTTTGGCGACATCAGGAATGAAGGGGTTGAGTATCTTCTTCGAACTCGATTATTGGGCAGTGAGTACTCTACACTCCCATTATAATTAGTGGGATCGGGTATATTTCCCTCCAACTATATATAAGGTTTTTTAATTCCTAAATGATGGAGGGTGTAAGGGCAAAACATGAACTTGTTACAAAAAATTATTTATGAAACTTTGAGGAAGGTGGGTTGCATAGAGAGAATGGAGAGAATGTTGTTTAGAATCTATCAATACTCATACATGTTTAAATTTATTTTACGTTATCTTCTCAGAAGGAATTTAAGAGCATTCATCCCAATTATTTATCAAGCTTACAAAAAAAAATTTAAGAATAAGAATTTTTTTATATATCGTTAAACTAGACTACGTAAACACTTCAAACATTTAAAAACAAAGTGAACGAAGGAGAGCACATCATTACTTTCCCCAGCTAGTGTATGAAGTGTTGTAAGGCTAGACAATGTAGAAGCGTTTGTCTTGTGTGGAGTTTAACTCGGATTGACATGAATAAAATTTAATCGGAATGTAGTGTTGATTTATTATTTGAGAATATCATAAAATGGTTGTTCCATCACTAAGGAGTTAACAAAACCGATTTAATTTATGAACTTATATTTGGAATGTGTGCAAACGCAGGATCATTTAATCCCTCATTTACTAGACCCAATGCATATTGAGAAAAATTTGTGTTGAGCTCTTTTTAAAACTATCACAAACGCAAAAGGCACAAAGGCAAATTCGGTGGAACAAAGGTTGGAAATGGAGGGCATGGGCATAATGGAGCATTTGCATGCACAAGAAAGTGGCGTGGATGCCAAAGGTAATACGGTGTACACTTACGCAAATGCTCCATGGGAATTGACGAAAACCGATTTTGACCTTGTCATTGGTATATTGAAAGATATAAAAACTCCCCGAGGTTATGGCTCTTCATGGAAATACAAGTTTCCAGATAATAAAATATCAGGAGTGAAGACCCATGACTACCACAACCTCTTGTTGGATTTATTGCCTATTGCAATTAGGGGAACTTTATCGCCAGAACTACGGCAAATCATTTATCGTTTAGGGGCACTTTTCTGTTGATTGAACAATAAGGAAATATTGGAATCGAAGGTGCAGGGCATGGAAGAGGAGGCAGCAGAGTTGATGTGCTTAATGGAGCAACACTTGCCACCCAGTTTTTTTGACATTCAGCCACATCAGATAGTACATTTGCCTGGAGAAGTGGCATTAGCAGGTCCGATTCATTACCGATGGATGTACTATTTGGAACGGTACATGAAGGTCATGAAAGGCTGGGTAAGACAACGAGCACGTCCAGAGGGCTCTATGGCAGAGGAGTATGTTATTTACGAGGGACTGCACTATCTCACGGAGTACACTAGCAGATTATCGCCGAGTGCACCGCAGTTGTGGAGTGTGAAAGAGGATCCAAAGATTTCTGGTTATTTATTGCCCAAAAACCACAAGATGCGAAGATTAGGCAATGAACCAGTTGGAAAAGTTTTTTTACACCAAGCTCATTGTTTTGTACTTCGAAACGATCCAAGTTTGGCACACTGGAGATCTATGTATGAAGCCAAAGATTCTTCCACATTGCCACCTTTTGATAAGTGGATTCTTTCACAAATTCAAACCTTTATTAGTACGGGTACTCGAGTGTCCGATAGGGAGTACCATTTGGCCTTGGGTCCCCATCAGAAGGTGAAGTTTTTTTCACACATGTGGGTGGAAGGAAAATTCCTCAGAATACATGCACGGGAAGGGCCAAGCAAAGTAACACAGGACTCAGGTAAATATTTCCCACTTTAATTGTAGTTACACTTACAATCATTTTTTTTCCGATTATAATAAAAAATGACTTTCTAAAACTAGTGAACCCTTAACCCCTAAGTGCCTGAAGAACCATATTATGCAAGCTGTAAGGTCATTTGAACGTTTAGGAAATGAAGGCCTTGACTATGTTTATAACTTGCATTTTCATTAGATGTTTAAATTAATTTATGATACATCTTTCGACCGTTGGGATTGGAGGATAGGCTTTATTTGCCATTTTTATATGAATGGGAAATTTGAAATTGGAGTGTCCAAAATTCGCAGGAATTTCTAAGGATGCTCCAATCATAGGGATCATTTATTATCTTCACTTTCATTTATTTACTACTTGTAACTATAACTTTTATCTACCTTAAATACAATTTCTTATATTAAATTTGATAAAAAATATATTTAATTTGAATATTTATCTTGTTTACATAATAAAGCATTCAAGATATAGTAAATACATTGCCATATTTAACATCACTTCAAATTAAGCTGTTACGGTTGAGATCCCAACATCTTTGTGTAAACCAACATATTGTGAATTTTAATGTGACTTTGGATATGAATTAAATAGAAGGTGTAGAACCAGTTCATATACACTGGAGTACAGCCGTATAATGCAGGGCGGCATGGAAAATGCTTATCGTTTGCAGTTAAGTGACAGATTTATTTGCACAGGGATCGGTGTGTTCTACAGTCTAGAGTGGGTAGGATCCAAGGATTATGAAATAATGAATAATAAATGTGCGCTTTTAGTGGTGATTATGATAAATGTATGAAGTTGACATGTATTACTTCGAGAACAAATGGAATTATCTTCGGTAAATTTGAGTTTAAAATTCTCAATTGAAGTGAATCGGATTATTCCCAAATAAGAACAGGGCGAGAAGATGTTGTATTGGACCATGATCCAGTAATGGGTACATACAAAGTGTACTAATGGAAGAGGTATGAGAGAGTGGATTGGACAATATAATGTCTAATCAGAGGTAGATTGGAGTCAGCATTATGTGTACAGGACAAATGATGGCAATGGCCAAATATATATAGTCCATGCCAGAATAACGAGCTAATTATGCGAATTTAACCCCCCCCCCCCCATGCACTACCAATTAAATACCACAGTGGATAATTTCTGGCAATAGCTACTATGTGAGATGTAGTCAAAGTTGTTATTCTTGAATTTGTGTCTCAGTGAATAGTATTTAAAATTTGGTGTTCGATAATTCGGTAAAGTACTGTTCAAATTATAATTACTACCAAAATATGCAAACAACATAGCAAATGCAATTCTTGGTGAACTCGGAGGCGAATTGTCGGGAAAAAAAAAAAACTTTGTAACTCCTAAACGTAGCAGGGTGTCCCTAGAATTAACAATTTGAGAAAAAACATGTTAAAGTACCATTTACAAGAATAATTTGGAATCCATATAGAAATGAAAGTTCAAGAGTTTGACTTTTAGATTCTCTATCTACGGTTTAAATCATTCATACAGGAACCATTATTTAATTATGAAATGTGAAATCCAAAATTATAAATGGGAAAGTGGTTGTCAAAATATATTCCATACAATATTACATAAAAGTAGTAGAAAGCAATCATGCCTTGTCTAGAAAAATTTGGTATATTATACGAAGAACCTAAACATAGGAATCGATAGAATTATTATTTATGGTGAAATTTCAATAATAGAGTACCGTGACGATATCCATCATAATCGCAAATTTTGAAGCTAAATTTGTGCATTTGAATTAGACTAACATAAAGCAGTAAAGTTAAATAATGTTTGCATGAATGTGAACATCTTAAATTGTTTTCTCATAGAACTAAACGGTTACTGTTGCACCAGGTATTAGCGCACATTTCTATGACACCGAAACTGAAGGTGAAGAACCTAGCACAACAGAATATTTTGGAAGGATTCAAAATATTGTGCAACTTCACTTTACATCTTGTACCGTAACTTTATTAAAGGGGTTATGGTATGATAGCAAATCTACCCGAAGATCCACTCCAAACATGATCATTGACGAGTGTGGATTTCTCAGGGTGAAAACGAGAACATACCTTCCATCACATCTAGCATGTCATGAGCCATTTGTATACCCACACGAATGTGACCAGGTGTTTTTTGTGGAGGACCAAATTAACCCTGAGTGGAGTTTGGTGAAAAAGGTGGATCCACGGTCAAAACCGGTTGTCTACAAGGGCATCCCAGCTTCATCAGGAACATGAGACCATGAGGCTAGTGAAATTGAAAGAGACAGCACGAGATTTGGGGTGGCCAAGGCCAGCAGTGAACCGGTCAACCAGACCGTGGATTTCACTGTGGAATTCGTGGATGAAGAAGATGAATCAGTGGACGAAATAGAATCAGGTGGGGAAGATGAAGATCAAGAAAATGACGTGGACTCCGATGTGGATTTGGAATCAGCACAAGCACCAGAGGAAGTAACCCAACATCCTAGAAGAACATTCCAGCGGTACATAGGAGACCATGTAGTGGCAGAAGAATCTGTATCTAGGTCTGAGAGCAAGGATTATATTGAGGATGAGGATACATTAGGAGAACCAGTGGACAGTGACTGATCTGTAATTCACAGCACAACTTAGGGTTTTACCCTTTTCTGTTTTCTATGTATTAGAATTCGATTGGAAACAATAATGTAAATATTTTGTATGAGAAATATCTTGAAATGAGTATACCCAAATCCGAATAGAAAGGATTGCAACTGTGGGGGCTGTACTTTGCCTTCATGTCCCAAACATTCAGCTACCAAACCCCAGTAACAGATGCATTGTATTAGGAAAATCCCATGAATCCCTAAATGATGAAGTGTCTAAATTAGGACGGGTACGTTACCGTGGTGTCAATTTTTTATTTATTTTTAGTTTGAGATAAATATTGTGAACGTAGTATGTAAATACAAAAATTGGAATCTAATTGTTTTTAGATTCCGGCTTGTCAAGTGGAAGTTATAGAACAAAAGGGACTTTGTTAGAAGAATGAGCAGAGCCAGGAGGCTTAAAGTAAACATCAAATATTATTATTTTTCAATTTTAACCATAGAATCTTCGTAAAGATTACCAAGAGAGAGCATGTTAAAATTTTCATATAATTTGACCGCCCGTATTACAAGATTATAGCGTATGAACGGAAAAGGATGAAATTGCAGTGTTTGGGTTATTATTTGACTGTATTTGAAGACATGCGGAATTTTTTTAAATTGGTTTAAGTGAAATAATTTTTTTGATAAAATGTTTGACTTGATATTTTCTAGCAAGAGGCATAAAAATATTCTCAATAAAGTGAGCAGAAATAGGTTAAAATGATGCTGAAAAACACCCTAAACCACGGTCCTTTAGGGGTTAAAAGATGGGATTTTTTTCCATAACACTAATAATAATCAAAGACTGTTTGGAGGATGGATTTTATTATTGTTAGCTTCTGAACAATCCTGAACAATTTTTGAATGGAGTTCTAAAACATGGAACATACAGCCATGAGTCCCGGGACTCCATTTTGGAAATTATTTGCACAGATGGGTTCCTAACATCCTTAGGAACACTCCCATATTTTTCCATATTTTATTAAGATTTTGCCATCTCTGGGTTTTTTTACTAGGATTTCCAACGTGTGGAAAATGCAGCCATGAGTACATTTGACTGCACTTGAAATTTTTTGTGCACATTTGGGTGCCTACCATCATTGGGAACACCCCCAAAATTTTCTAATAGTTATGGAAAAAAAATATCCATATGTTATTGGGATTTTGCCAACTCTATGTTTTTTGACTAGGAATTTCAATGTGTGGAAAATGCAGCCATGAGTCCCGGGACTCCATTTTGGAATTTTTTTCCACAGATGGGCTCCTAACCTCATAAGGAACACCCCCAAATTTTTATAATATTAATAAAAAATATTTTTCCACATGTTATTAAGATTTTGCCATCTCTTTGTTTTTTGACTAGGAATTGCAATGTGTACAAAATGCAGCCATGAGTCCTGGGACTCCATTTATTTTATTTTTAAATATAATAAGGCTCCCAAACTTTAAACCCTAATAAAGAGGTAGTCAAATATGATTGAAAGACGCGGTCAATAAGAACTCACGAATGGGCTATATAACAATGGTGAATATCAAATTTTATTAAAAATATTCAGTGGTTATTTAACTGTAGATAAAATCTGAAATTACCCTGCCCACGGGTACCAATAACTAGGTATTATAACCGTTAATAAAATCCGAAACTATCTTACCACGGGTTTAAATACGTAGCCCACTTGCTTGAATAAAATCTGGGTTTTACAACAGTGGTGAATTTCAGATTTTGTTTAAACCCCTGGTAAACACTAAAATGGTATTATACAGTTGGGCTAGGTAATTAAATTGGTGGGAAGCACCAAAAAGAAGCCCCATGCCATTCTAAGACTGCCAACAGTAAAATTACTGAACCAATGGACCCTACTGACTAAAAGGAGGGTGACAGCCTATGTCAGGAGATCACACCGATGAATACGGGGAACGCTCCATCGCGGTTATCATACTGCGGGAAGGCATGCAATATTTGGGAACGCGAAGACATTGCTTGCGTGACCTCGGAGCCCCGCCAAGCCCCTGACAGCAACGTTTGAGAAGTCCAGCGAGGCCCGAGCCCCAAACGTTGCTAAAAAAACGTTGCTGTGCCCCCTATTTTCTAGTAGTGGGTATCGATTTCTTTTTAAGTTTTCAGAGCAATTCCATTCTTTATTACGGTACATTATGCAAGAACAGAGTTTGTTTAAAGTGATACTCTGAGTAATCTGATGCTTATATTCCGTTTGCAGATTCAAGAAGACTCAGCTCACGAGGTGTTGAAGAATACACACAGGGCTTTGTATGAGCGACTCAATATGTATGGCTTCGTCTTCGTTCTCTTGGGAAGCATATCCTTTCTGGCTATACTCCAGCCTCCAGGTGGTTTTGATAACGACGGCCACATGCGTTCGAACACTCTTGTCAGCTGCTTCGTGTTCTTCTCTACCTTGTCATCCCTTTCCACATTCATTGGCTTGTTTGGAGTGGTGGTTGGATTCTTATCCTTGTTCCGCCCAGCCTTCTATCTAAAATTTGAGAGAAGTGCGAGCTCAACTAAATTCTCTCAATCAGGCTGCTCACAGATTATGAAGAATTCGGCATTGAGTAACAAATCCGGCAGCTCACATAAGAATTCGCCATCGAGTGACAAATCCGAGGGACTCACCATGATCTCATCAAGTTCGTTATTATACAACGCGTCCCCCAGCGGCCCTTACAATAAAGAAGGCATGGATGATCTGACGGTTATGGCCAGACTGCTGTGGGACAACTTGGAAAGAATGTGGCGCCTGAGGATATACTTAATTTTTTCACTGGTGTTAATCGTTTCTGCTTTTGGGTGTGGAGTGTTTGCGATTTTAGGAGGTAGTAAGCGCAGTACATACTTGCTTGCTGGAGCCATTCTTGTCGGTGTAGTTACACTGGTCGTTGAGGTTTGTAGGACTCTTCAAGGGATTCACACTTACCACAAGTCTAAGTGGCTTAAAATCTTACAAAATCATGCTCCAGGTGCCGACTTGCCATTGGAGACCCATACCCCAGGACAGAAGTTACTGGATTGGTTGGAAGGACACGTGCACAGCCCGAGACACGGAAGTGGTTCTGCCCGAGCGCCAAGAGGGCCATCAAAGTTGAGTACGTCGAGCAATTTGGGAGCCCCGAACAATGTGTAGTTCAAATAGAAGATTCAGAATAAGCATTCATATGTTGGTAATTCTTCTGTATACATATAATTTGGTTATGTCAAGCAGGCACTCGAAGGGAGGGAGCCTACTATATTACGCAGCCTCCTATCACTCCCATGCTGTCGTCATGAACAATCATCAACTAACTGCATGCTTGCTTGTAGGCAAGGTCTGGTTCTCCTTCTCATCTCCAATTTCAGCGAGAGCGGGTGACTTACGTCCATTTCTGAGTGGAGGGTGCCGGCACCTTAACATTGCTAGCTGCTCTTGTGATGCTCCTAGACTAATTGCTTAGTAGCTTGTATTTTGCTCTCGATAGTTACGCAGATGCACACTCTGCAGCACTGCAAATACCACTAGTAGGAAATGTGTCCTTTTTCACTTACTATAAATGAAAAAGAAATGAAACGGCGCCAGGCACATGGGTTGCGTTAGTGTTGATGAGTAGTTTTGGTCACAAGAAGACAGAAACTTAAGTATAATATTCCGTTACTATTCACTGTTCCCATGAAATGAGGAATGAAAAACGACAGATTTGCTACTAGTATACAACGGTCCGTACACCCATGTGCCTTAAACAGTCCATCTGATTTGTTAGTTTGAAATGCAGATAGAGATGATCCAAAGGTTTCAGCAGCATGGATTTGAGACAATTAGGTCAGAGTGAAGAGCTTAGGGACGGACTAGAGTACGCGATCAAAACTTCATAGAGTACTCTAGTGGAAAAACCGGTTGAAACAACATTCTCCCAAAAATGTTGTTTCAACCGCTAGTTTTGACAAATGTTGTTTCAACAAGACGTTGAAACAACATTTATGGGAGAATGTTGTTTCAACATGTTGTGTCACTATCTTGGGGAAGTCACTTAGTGTAAATTTTGGGTACATATGAGCGCACAAAGGGTATTTAATGGAGGCTATGAAATACTTGGAATATTCTACTATTTATACTATATTTAGGATATTAGTCACATATATTTTTGAAAAATACATAGAATATTTTGAAATTGGTTTTAAAAACACTCTATATTACTTCTATAAATTTATAATTTTTTTCTCAAATTAATAAAAGACACCCTATATTTGTTCTCTCATAATTATTTAAATTCTCGATAGTGACTTCCCCGGGTTCAATATAGAACACAAAATTTTGATTTCAGATATCGTGGTCGACAAGTCAGGCTCAATAATTATTAATTTTGCCAAATGATATAAATATTTTGTAATATTTTGTAAATATTTTCTAAGATTCTTTTTTCCACTATAGAAATTGGTTTTTTTTTAAAATATAATTTCCCAAAGATTTGAGCTTTCCTTTCTATTTTTTTTTATTTTATTTTGGTACAAGTGGAACAACTTTATTCCACTGCAAGAAAGGATCAACAACAGCCAAGCAGGAAGGCCCTGCTGGTCATTTTTTTATTTTTTTATTTTTTTTCGCAACCACCTCAACCTCTAATCAGGAACAAAAATGCCAAGAGGGGGAAGGCTGTAGTTCCATCCTACTTGGCCTCCATCCCTCTTTGCTAAATGAGCCGAAAAACACCAATTCTTGTCAAACCGTTTGCTACAACCTATTCCTAACTCACGCTTACGAACAGCTTGAACTTTCATCCAAGCAGCTTTGCCGGTATCATTAAGCGATTTCCATAAGTCAAAATGAAGCTTAGTAGCTGGCCAAGTCTCATTACGGAAGACCTTGGCATTGCGGGAAATCCAAGCAATCCATAAGACCGCCCCTCGCAATAGGTGTCAGACATGAAGGGCACGCCTATATCGCCGTGGAAGGGGTGATCCAAACAGGCAGTGTCTCCACGTGAACCGCGGGTGTCGACCGAGAAACTCCCCCACTAATCTGTGAATAATACTCTGAGCATAATCCCATAATTGACGCGTTCGAGGGCATGAGTGAAAGCGGTGCATCAGTGTCTCCTCCGCGCTGAACTCACAACACGGGCATAAATCTGACACACCATTGAAAATTTTCCGTCGCCACGCATTAACTGCAACTGCATTATGCCACACTGACCACATGAAAGCTGCTTCTTTTCGTGCGCGATTCTTGTCCCATACTTTGGTCCACGCCGGTTTGAAACTAGCCTGGAGTGCTCCTGGCCACTTCTCATGGATTGGTTTGTTGAGCGTCTTCCTTGAGTTCAGGAGAGAGCGCCCCAACTTCGCCGTGTACCTTAGTAGCAGATCGCCATTCCTCCACTTCTATCTGTGAGGGTCGAAATCCATGCCTGGTAACTTGCCTGCTAGAAGAAGAAACTCCTCTTTCTGCTGTCCTTTTTGGACCGATACTACTCGAACCCGGATCAGGCAGCCTTCGATCCTGCTGCCAAGCTCTGCAACGTGGGAGATCGGCCGCAGCTGCCGAGACTGGGAACCAACCTTAAACACTAGCGTGTGATGGGGGAAGAGAACAGGCCCTGAATTCCCTCTGAGAACTGCTCTGAATCCGTCGCCAACACATGCAACGATCACTGGCAGGCGGTCTTCATGATTCCTGTACACTCCTACCCAATCTCCATCGTTCAGTTTGTGTCTATCTTCTTTGAGTATAGTTAACCATTTTTGCGGGAAGTTTCGTAGCCAAGCCCTGTAGAAATGTTGTTCATGTGGTTCCAAGTGGAATTGCGTTTCAAGCTCTTCCCAGGACCGAAACTCCGCAGTTCTGTCGTTCCATAATTGTCTCACCGTTGTTAAGCCACGACGAGCAATTACTCGCGCCCGATCCATAGTGAATCCGAAATTCCTCCCTATGAATTTCGAGGCCCACCACAAATTCGTGTTAGGAACCTCGTCTGCCGATTGAGGAGCCACCGGTTCCATAGCATGCACTAATTTCTTCCAAGCCGTGGATGCTCTGTTCCATAGACGTGATCTTCGTGTGGTAGACACATGATGAGAAAGTGTCCAATCTTTGGACGGGGGCCATGACACGCTTTTGCTGTGAGGATTGAAGGAGAGTAAACGAGCTCGTAACAAGGTCTTCAAACCTGATTCGCCAGGTTCCAGTGCAACCACTATCCATTTACACATCAGGGCAGTAAGCGCAGCTTCAGGATCGATGATAGTGAAGCCACCGAACTGCTTAGGCAAGCAGCAGTCCGCCCATTGAACTCTCGACCTGCTCCGAGAATTTGTGCCGGACCACAGAATATCTCTCATCTTTCCTCTGATCATGCGAACCACCTTGGTAGATCCCGCCCAAACTGATAAGAAGTAGTAGGTAGTGGACATTAGAACAGAGTTGACAATGGTTGCACGGCCGGCGAGAGAAAGTTGCTGTGTAGACAAAAAAAGCTAACTTCTTGTCAATACGTGTCATCAGAAAGGTATCTACGTCCGTCGTGTCAATGTTGACACCGAAAGGAGTACCAAGTAACTTAGAGATAGTTTTCTCTACTACCCATTTACAATCCAGTTCTTTGAGTCAAGGGGGAGCGGGCACATCAGAGAACCAATATGCTACGGATTTCTCCCAGTTGATGACCAGCCCTGAAGCCTTCCTAAATCGATGTAGCAGACCAATCAGATTGCGAACGTCTGCCTCTTGCCCAAAAATTATTTTTTGCTGACCGGGTGTAGTACACTAAATTTCAATCAAGATTTAAAATTTAGATAAATCACTCCAAAGCATACCACCAATCAAAAGCAACTTCGGGAACATTATAATAAAGCGAACGAATACGTATTCGTATTTGTATACAATCATCCACGTAGTGTACCGGGTGAAGAACGTCATTTTTCATTCATCCAAGGCGAGCCCCGTGCTTGTGAAGAAGAAGCAGACAATGACAAATTCTCTATTTCGCTCATCTTCAGCCCAACCGCCGCAGCCAACGTTGTGAGCAAATCTGCCGCAATGGCAAGTCTCGCGGTGTCCTCCACCTCAATACATTCTTCTTTTTCTAAGCATTACCGTATAGTGTTTCGGTGATTTTTTTCGGTGTATTCTAAGTTTTGCAAATTAGGGTTTACGGCGGCCCTCGGATTTTTCAGTATATTCTGTGCACTCGCTATGGCAAGATGAGTATTGCTGTTGATTATTTCTTCTCTAGAATCTAGTTGAATCCTCTTTACATCGAAAATTTTGAATCAGGATTTAGGTCTGACGATCTAGGGTTGCACTGGGATTCGTTTCCAGTTAATGCCTGTTAGTGCTTGTTGAATGAATTATTTTCAGCTAAGAAGGTAGTCGCTTGGTGTCTATGTTGTATAGACGTCGGAAAAGAAGATGTTGAACTCCATGCGGGATATCAAAGTGCAGAAGCTAGTCCTGAACATCTCCGTGGGAGAAAGTGGAGACAGGTTGATCTGTGCCTCCAAGGTATACAGTCTACCCTCCATAACATAGCACCCCATAATGTGACGATTTTATCATTTCAAGCAATACGCATATGACAAGTCATTTCTGTGGCTAATCCATGGCTGCTACCTTGAACAGAGGGACGACTCTATAGGGAATTTTGTAGATTAGGTTACAACTACTTTTGAGAGATCATTGGGAATGTGGTAAGTTCTCTATTTTGTTAATGATGTTACAGGCTCTAGTTTGGTGAATGTTCTCTTACAATGATTACTCGCCGTTACAGGTGTTGGAGCAAATATTAAAATCTGAAGTTGATGAGTTTGGGGACTTTTAATCTCTTAACATCATATCCATCCTATAAAGGTGCTTGTGTTTCTACCGTCAAGGATAGATGCATTGGAATTGGAGGACTTCACAATCTATTGTAAAGTACATGAAATCTAAGAGTACAGTATGTTTTAGATGAAGTGTAGAACTGTAGCGTCAAAATGTACATATATTGAATAGAGAAGGGTGAATTCCAATAGTTTGGAAATTCTGGAATGTACCTAGTTTGAATATCTAGAACTCAATGTAATATATATTGAATTTGAACATGCTGAAACCTTCTTGAAATCTACTGTATTATGATATTTTGGAATCTTCATTTTTATAGGATTTTGGGACATTTGAACGTAAATATTGTTTAAAATGCAAGTGTTGAAACAACATTTCTAAAATTAAAACATGTGTTGAAACAACATGGTGTGCAATGTTGTTAAAACTTGCGTTGAAACAACATATTATTAACAACATAAATATGTTATTTCAACACATACCAAACAACATGTAGATGTTGTTTGAACCATCCATTGGGGTGGTTGAAACAACATCTACATGTTGTTTGGGTCTTTGGGATGTTGTTTCAACTAGGCTTCTCCACTAGTGAGTACGTGATCAAATTTCCACATCCACCTTCACATACCAATTGTGTTTGTTGGGACATAGTCTATAGAGATTCGCCTGAAAATATTTTATCATACATGTGGAGTTTCCCATGATTGAGAAGCTAAGGCTATAGCCTATGAGGAAATTATCGCAACCACTGCTAGATTTATGCGTTCTTCAAAGCATAAGAATTCCTGGGTGTAAAACATAATTACCGTAGTTAGATGAGAATGATGAGGCATTTCGAGATGAATAAATGCGCGTTTATCCAACGAAACCATGTAAACTACCAAAACCGTTCTCATTGATTACAATTATCTACCAATTAGATGGCACGTTTTGTCTTGATATACAACATTATGTGAAAGACTGTCTTGAAAGGCCCAATGCGCGGAAGAACAAACCATCAGCCCAAAAGATATCTTGGCCAAACTTCCAAAAACTTGGGGAATCCATCAGCTAACCCTAAAGAGTTAAGAGCCGGCTCCTCGGTCGAAACAGGCGGCCCGACCCATACCAGTGACAATTAATCAATCCCAATAGGGGACTCCACGACACCAACGCCACCAGCAGCAAAACTCAAACACAAGGCAGCAGGCAACAGCAGTAGGTCAACCAAGACTGTTTCACAAGGTACGTACTAAGACACCGAAGGAACCGCGAGCACCTTTCCATTGTATCTAGATGGGACACTGGCCCACATGGGAATCAGCTCTCTAAGTCAACCCAACCAAAAACAAATCCCCAACCTCCATTGCAAGCAATTGCAGAACCACACACGCAAACAAAACAAAATCAAAGAGAATAAAAAGATCAATTAGTCAAGGCCCATCAACCAGCAGCTATCAATTCAGAATCAAGGCAACTAACTTTCAATTCGAATCGACCAATACATAGGATTCTGAAAGAGTAAGCAAAAAAAATGTAGATTTATTTGGCAACTTTGGCACAAAGCCGTAGCAGTTAACTCGTAGAGTAGCCAGATTTTTTATAACACTGACACTTCATGCCTTGTGTGCACTAATGGGAGTGTTGAAAGCCCCGCACATCGATTTTGGGAATGTGCTGAAGCCCAAAAAACTTGGCGTTTTACAGAAGAGATTTTGTTCCAACTTCTCAACGTGAGAATGCCTCCGGATCCAGGTGTACGCATCACTCCGGGCAACTCCTACAAATGAAACAGGCTATAAGCCTGTCCCCCCCCCCCTTCAAAAAAAAAAAAAAAACTCCGCACTATCAACAGGGTCTAGCTCTTTGCCAGAAGCACCACCATGTGAACTTTTTGGATTGCTAGTAATGATGTTGTTTTCAACCAAATTAGATGGGAGAGAGACAAACTCAAAGGTAGCATTTGAAAAGGCATTAGCGATTATGGCCGCAATGCTTGGAATTGCGTGTGTGATAGAATTAGAAAGTCCTCCCAGTCCTCCACTAAAGAGTTTGATAAGTTTGACCGATCTTTGGACAAACAACAACTTCTTTGTACTCCCTTGTTCCATAATATCTGGCACGTAGGTTCTCTCGAATCTACCTCAAGAGGTAAATTTGAGAGAACCTATGTGCCAGATATTATGGGACATAGGGAGTAAAAGACAGGGAAGATATATTACTTGGGTGAGCCTACAACCCTTTAAACTTCACTACACTAAAGAGGTAGATTAGTGTTAGATACACTAATTTACATAAACATGTTGTAAGTTTTTACTGTTGACCAATTTTTTTACCCTCTATATTGGTCAAGATGGGGATCTTTCAATAGTATTGGAATCAATGTCTTTAGTAAAAAAAATTGTCGAGAGTAAAAATCTATAATATTTTCAAATCTTATAATTATCTAACACTAATCTACCTATTTAGTGTAGCTAGCTTCTTTTCTCTTTCGCCCTACAGCTTTCGTCATGGTGGCTTTGTACTTTTACTCCTTGCAATTGATTCCGCTCAATTTGTGTCCAAAATAAGGAAGAGTGATGTCGCGAGAGCAGAGCTAGGCGCAGGGCGGAGCAGAGATCTGTAGCATGAGTTAGATGTTGCAAGCATTTGTGTAGTGCCATGTAATGCGATAGGAGTGATCACCGAAACGCCATGCCGGTAGTTAGCTGATGTTTGTACTTAGATCTGATTTGCTAGCTAAGGGCCTCTGCAACCGGCCGCTGCGTTAGGAGTGAGCACTACACCGTAACACCAATCTGCAAGCGCAAGACCAGCAGATCCAAATCTGGCCAGGCATCACCTCAAAGTTTGATTAGGTTGTGTGACCCGCATCCTACATCGAACCACTCGCCAGCTGCGTCGCATTATTTGACTGTAAGGGTACAGATCTACTGCTCCAAACTGTCATTCGGCACCAACGCATGAGTACAATCCCAAATCCAGCTACACTCCTCACCATTGACTTCTCTATTTCCATTTCTCGTTTAAGCATTAGCATTTCAGTGGTGTTTAACACCTTATTCACTCATCCCCGCTATCCCATTAACCTCCATTGTAAGTTGTGTCCTGAGCTAGATAGATTCAGATCCACCTTCACGGTTGCACAAGGGGTGAGATACAGCTCTCTCACTCTGAGAGACAGCCTTTGCACATCTTCAAGAACCAGTACCAGATAATCCAGCACAAGATTCAAGCAGGTGCCGAAGCATAGATACATCGGTAGCAGTGAAGGCTCGCAGCAGCTAATAGTAGCAGTTTCCAAGCAAGACCATCACAATAGGAGTATATCTCAAGCCAAAAACCAGAAGGTGCACCAGCAGGCAAGAAGTACGCAACAGAGTCATGCAGAAGTGCCCAGCAGCGTGAAGTCCGCAACACCCAGTAAGCAGCAGCATATCACCACAGCAGCTTGGAGCCCCAAGACATCCAATACAAAGCAGCACAACAAGAAGCACACGCCCAACCACAAGCAGCACCACTCCACAATCTGCAACTGCCATACCACCATTGGGAAGCAGCGAATCCCCAGCAAAGTGCAACGCCAGCGTCTACATCAATCTCGCAGCCCTCAGTACAACCCAAGCAATCGGGAATCGCTGCAGCCTAAAATCAAAGGTAAGATCACTTACTCTCACTTCATTTCCCATTGTTTTCACAATCCCTGGCTTAGACTTGTTTATCTTCATCTGGAGATCTGCTCTACTTTACCTAACAACCCAGATCCCCTTAGCATCTATACCGATAGCATTGTGTATCCCTCTAGACGTCATTCCCCAGATCCGCATAGAAACCTCATAACCTTATCCCCCATTAGAATCAGATTTCACCATTCCCAAGCCAGTGAGTTGCAGCAAAACCTTAGCAAGCAGTTTTGCTCCAAAACCCTTAATTTTACTAGTCATTGTAACCCTCATCCTATCACTAGACACCCGCTGCAAAACCATAGGCAGCAAAATTGCCGCCAAACCCTAGCCCCAGCCAACAGCAGACAACTTCACCCCACCAGCATTCAATCGCAGCATTTCCTTAGCAATCATTATTGCAATAGTGTTTACCAAGATATGGAACCCCGTCAGTCAGCGTGGGTCAGACCCGTAGAAGACACCCACAACATCGACATAGACACAGAATCCCCAACCGCCAGCCTTAAGCGCCTGTTAGAAGCCAAGGCAATCAGAGATGCCAAGATTGCAGGTAACAAGAAGACCAAGAGCAATTCCGAGTCAACAGACAAGCCAAGCAACCAAGACCACAACGACAGCAGCGAGATGGAGATTGAAGAAAATCAAAAAAATCACCGCAAAACCACGAGCAGCCATACCACGGAAATCAACGCCACTGCGAACCAGACGGAGAGAAGCCTCACCAACGCTGCCGCAAGCCAAAATAACAAGAACCAAGCAGACGCCGCCGAAAGCCAAAGGGAGAGAAGCAGAAAATTGAGCGGAATCAGGGAGCATCGCACTACCCGAACAGAAACCCAAGGCCGCGCCAAATTGCCCAAGAACACTGGACATCAAGATCAGAACAGTATCGACAACCACGGCAAAGAAAAACAACGGTCAGAAAACGAGCTGAGGAACGGCAACGACGGAGCTGAAGATACGGGAAGGCGTGGACGGACCGGCGAAGGCAGCAAAGGCGAAAACAAAACCGCCGCTGAAGCAGGAAACCGACGATAGAGCAACAGCAGCGGAGGCACAGGCGATAGCGACGAAGAGCAGCAGGATGACCAAGAACGCTCCGCCATGAAAGAAAGAGAGCAACGCGCAGACGCTCAAGCTGGGAGCAGCAAGAACAAAGCGACAGACGATGAAGACCCCAACTGCGAGTCCACAGACCAGCCTAATCCCCCTGTAAGCATGGCTCTTGGACCTCGCAACCCACTCTTTTGGCTTGGGTTTAAGCACATGGAAAAAATAGGCATAGATAATGGAGAAGACATTATCTTTATGGACGAATCATTGGATGATATAGTAACTAGGGGCATGATTAAATCGGAAGCCTTAGAAGTCCTAGAAGCAACTGTGGCGTACCCACGTACCCCGCAAATTCTTTATCCCATGGAGAAGGAGGATGGGATTGTAGGACATCACTACAATCTCACCCAAATCCCTTTTGACATACCGGTAGATCCCAATACCGGCCTAGCCTTGGACTTCCATGTGGAAATCCACTTCGAAGTCCACATAGAAACTCCAATTCTTCATGACGAAGCTAAAACTAAGATCACCAACCGGTTAGAGGAAATGAAAATCCCTCTTGGCCAAGGCATTATTGACCCCTTGGCGGTATTATGTTATAGTGCCAAAAGGGGAGGGCAACGTGGAGTTTGGAATGGTGAAGTTAAACTACACCTCCAAAACCCGGGAGTGGATGGCATTAAGCTACTCCAAGGGCTCCGCCCCTTCATTCTAGAGTATGACACTCTAGATGGATACTCTAACATACCTTGTACAAAAAAGTTTTTGGGCAAAGTGTGTAAGAGCTTTCATAGCGTCGCTAGAAATGACATTCTCTCGGTCAAAATAAAAAGTGACAATTTAATTGACACTACCGCTAGCTCTCTTTTTTATGACATTTTGAGGAATAGCTTCCTCAAAAGACATAACTTTGAGATCACGGATGTTCAAAAGAAAACTCATGAGTCTCACGCATTTGTAGTTGCTCCTACCCCTAATCAAGCGGACAAGATTAGGATGCATCATGTAGCGGCTAACCACGAGGTTATTAAACCTCAAAAAAAGGTGTATAACACACCACGCATCTCACCCGAAGAGAAGACAAAGAAGGATGCCTTGTCTCTTACCCTTTCTCACCTTCCCATTTTGATGTCGGTAGTAGACACCACCGAGGCAATCCTTAGAGTCATGGAAAACAAAAATGTAGCCTCGATTTGGTTTCATAGGGAGGTGAGAACTATGCACAATGGGAGTGCCAACGTGTAATGCACGAATCCCATCGTGTATAGATCCTTTGTGAACAAGAAGTTTGTCATTGGAGGCAACTATGTAGAGTTTTCCCCGCATAGAAGCCTAGACGGTTTGCTCCCACCCACGAAAGAGATGGTGGAAAAATGGGATTTTAATGATATTAACAAGGCTTTGATCAACACCGTGACCACGCTTGTAACGGCAACCCCATCCATCACCAAAGAAGAAATGAAGAAAATTTTGAAGGAAGACATGAAGACAATATTGGAAGACAACAACAAGACCATGAGAGAGGAGAACAAGAAGATGAGGAAGGATTTGGAGGTGTCCATGGAGAAGAAATTAAATGAAGAAAGGATTTTCAATGACGCCAAGTATGATGAGTTACAAGCTAAAATTGACGCCGTTCATATGAATATTATGAAAGCAATCCAAGGCCTTGGAGACATCAAGAGTACTACTTCCCGCCCCGCCATAGAATATTCAAAAAATGTAGATTGAAAAAAGACCATAGAGTAAAATACATAGTATTTTTTATACTTCATAGTATTATTTCCCACTTCCTACTTAAAACTATATACTAAAACATTATTTATACAATATCTATACGGTACACTACTTAGTACTATACAGTATAGAAATACCAAATACATATACATACCACTTTGGTATACATATACTGTAATACTATACACCATATATAAAAAGATATATACTAATACCAAAAAATACATATACGTTTATACAATATTCTTTTGTACTAATACCAATACAAATACCAATATAAATACCAATATAAATACCAATATAAATACCTATACAAATACATATACAAATACCAATACAAATATCTATCCAAATACCTATTCAAATACCAATACAAATACCAATACAAATACCAACATGAATACCAACACAAATACCAACACAAATATCAATACAAATACCCATACAAAAATCCATACTAACACCAATACAAATACCATTTCCAAAATCAATACCAATAACAAAAACAAGCCAAACAACCATGACAAAATAAATAAAAATAATCAACATACAAAATACATAATACACAAAACAAAAAGAAGAAACATAAAACCCAACAAAAATAAAAAAACCAACAAACAAAAATAGACTCGGTCTACCGGCCTCGTCCAAAATAGACAAAGAAAAAGGAAAAAAGAAAAAATAGCCCAAAAATCTCCCCTAAAAAGAAACTTTTTACACCAATTATTAATATTATGCAGGGACATCGAATCTAACCCCGGGCCCATGCCCGATTTGCTAAAAACACATCCACCTACACATAAAAGAAGATCCAAAACATACTTTATACCAAGCACGATTAAATTACAACCAGAGTACCAACATTTAGCAAAACAATTCGCACCTATCCTAAAAACAATCCATCCACATCATGCGGAAGCCAGTAACGACTATCCACACATAGCAAATTACATTTACCAAAATCAACATCATCCAACACCAAGAATTCTATACACACTCATAGTTACAATAAGTCCATCAAAAGAAACATGTGATCAACTATTAATACAAATCTCCAACCCTGACTGGACAACATTACTGCTAGAAAAAATATCCTTACTCCAAAACCCACCAGAAAGGCACATATTAACTACACACCCATTCACAGAATTTACAAAAAAAATCAAAACATAATAAACCCACCAAATACAATTCATAAGGAAATATATGCTTTTATTCATCAATATAACGGTACAATAACCCTTCAAACCATGATCGATGAATTCCCATTCCTCCCCATCAATTTGTTAGAAGAAACATTAAAAATACATGAATCATTACTAGAATACACTCACCCACCACCAATCCCAAACATACCTATAATACAACCACAAGAAATACGTACAACACATCATAATACGAGATTTATCACATGGAATGCATCTTCACTTAATACAACCCTTCCAAATCTACAAGAACTAATTAACACACCGGATGAACCCGCTATCATCACAGTACAAGAAACTAAAATAACTGCTACAAAATCCACCAAATACATACAAAATCTATTCCCAAAATACAAACTGGTTTTTAACAACACACACGCCCTAACAAGATGCATGCAACAACGAATGCCATACGTACCCGCAAGAGGAGGTCTACTCACACTAATACACCAAAAATACACATATCCTGGCAACATCACTAAAATCCCAACTCCCAAGGAAATATCACCCTACTTACAATTTATAAAAATAGACAATAAACCACTACAAACTTGGCTAATTATTCACATGTATATGCCGTCTCATGTAGAAGATACACAATATATACCATTGATCCAACAAAACATAACACAACAAATCAATGCACATCCTAATACCACATACATACTGTGTGGAGATTTTAATAGAGACATAGCACTTATTGGACGAAAAAATAATACTGACACAACCCCACCACAAACGAAAGATATAGAATGGAGAACATTTACAAATAATCTACAATTAGAATATATCCCAACAAACTGCCCATATTCTAGACAAGGAGGTCAAAAATGGCATTTGAATGCTCACACATTCCTGCAGTGCGCCACCACTCCCAACACTAACAAACCGCACCTCTCAACAAGGAGGCTTCTTACCAAGAAAATTACAAAAGTCATGGAAAAAACACCTATCCACCTACCATCTAATTAGAAAAACAATTTACATAACAAAAAATACACAAAACTGGCAAACAAATCCAATAATTGAAGAATTAAAAACCCATACAAATGTAAACATTCCCCCACTCCCAACCCAAGAACATGACCAAATAAAATGGATCCAATCATTAGTAGAAATAGCCAAAACAGCAAAAATACAAGCACGTAAAATCACCACAAAATATACCCAAAGTTGTATAAAAAAGGCAATTCAAAAATACAGACAACTGTACGACAAAAGCCCAAAGAAAATAAACAAGAAAGTTTTCAAAAATCAAGAAACACCACCACTAGACTGCATTCTGGACAGAAACAACAACATACTAACCAACCCTGAAGACATAGCAAATGAAATCCACATACAACAATCAATTAGCAATAGACCTACAGTACTAACATGTTACTACCAACCCAAACACGCAGTACAATGTACTTGCAGAGTTAGACAATACCTATGGCACGACCTTGGTGGTTTTGTAATAGAAAAAAGAGGACATCCACAAACACCACTTTATAAACACTTTGATAAAGAAATATATGAAATGTGTCTTAAAAACCTATCCAACAACAAAACACCAGGCCCAGACAAAATTCCCAACTCAATACTAAAAAATATGCCCGAAAACTTCCAAAAACTACTCTTTTTGTTTTTCACTCATTGCTACAAACAAAAAAAAATCCCAGCCTCATGGAAAATTAGCTTAACCATACTACTCTATAAGAAAGGAAATCCAGCACAATTGTCAAACCACAGACCAATAGCACTTGCAAACACAGTATACAAACTCTTCACTAGTACGCTAACATACATATTATCAGCATACGGTGAAAAATACCAAATCCTACACGATAGTCAAGAAGGATTCAGAGCAAAAAGAAGTACAGCAAAACAATTACAACTCCTCATAGCAGCACTAGAAGATGCAAAATTTACAAACCAGGACATATATCTACTTTATATAGACTTCAAAAACGCATTTGGCTCACTAGATCATCCAAGACTCTTAACTATAATGAAAGACCTTGGATACCCAGAAGATGCAATTATGCTAGTTGGCAACATCTACTCCCATTCAAACACCATTTTTACCGGTGAACACTTTGGCAAAACAAAACCAATACCGATTCAAAGAGGAACCATACAAGGAGATACACTTAGCCCATATCTCTTCATAATTTTTCTAGAACCACTCTTGAGATGGCTACAAAGAGGGGAAAATGGCTACAAATTTGGTACATCAAAAATCCAAATTAGTTCTGCAGCATACGCAGATGATTTAGCAGCTATATCAAACAATACAAAATCACTACAAGTACAATTGAACAAAATCGACAAATTCTATGAATGGGCGGGAATGGACTTGGGAGTCACAAAATGCGCCGTTACCGGTTGCCCAAATAAATCCAAAATGCCACCAAACAAATTTAAAACCCACATCACAAACCAAAAAATAAATTACAGAGACAAGACATTACCAGTACTCCATCAAAACGAACCGTATGTATACTTAGGCATACAATTAGTTCCATCACTAAAATGGAAACTCCAAACACATATCACCACAACTAAAATAATAGACCAATATAAACAATTATCAAAATGTCCTGCCACCATCAAACAAAGAATCAGTATGGTGGACACAGTAATCAGAGCAGGCATAGCCTACAGCTTCTATGCAGTCCCATATTCACTACCAACGATTAAAAAATTGGATAAGAAAATTATTGCAATCCAAAAAACAATATGTGGTCTACCCAAAAGCACTACAAACATAATAACACAACTACCCCATGATTTATTTGGACTAGAAGCCTTCTCTCTAAAAAATGCCTACCTCAGATGCATTGGTGAACAACTTCGAAATGCACTTAACGACAAAGGGAGGCTTGGAATAATATATAAAGGACTAATACAACACATACTTGTTAAAGCCGGCGGTGCCGAAAACATCCCACGAATTAAGCGCCAAGATTGCATTACATCACCTACAACACGTACATTATTCCTTCTGCAAACACAGGTTGGTATACACCTTAAAAGCACAGAAGAGAACTTTCAACTCGATATGACTAAACTAGAACGAGAATGGCGTTCTGCAGTCACCAACGACCTACCACAATTAGACCCAAAACTCTCCATCAAATTATTATATAAATTAATGGCACACAAAATCTACAATATTAATCAAATCATCCTTCCCAATGGCACAAAACTAATGTCACCAGAAGAATTCAAAATATACTATCAAAATCCAACTAAACTAAACAAAAGTGCACTAAACATAGCAGAACAACTCTTCTGTGAACCAAAATGTGACGAAGATTAACCAAACCCATGTCAAATACACTGACCACCCCGCACTCTAAAAAATAAATACAAAATATACAACCATAGAATAATACCAAGAACACCAACAAATCCCGTACAAGTCCCTCAAACTCCACAACAACCAGCCCCACCACAAAACATAAAAAACGACCCCATAAGATTCCCCATTCACACAATATTAAACCACAAAACAATTACAACTAAAGACAAATATAAAATACCAAAAAAATACAACACCTATCTATGTCAATGGATAGACTCAAACCATATAACATATAACAAATGGTTAGTACAACGCGAACTGTTCCCACTAAATCTACCAACAGTAATACATCATAATATAAACCTACTTATAAATTACTATACAGATCTTAAAAACAAACACTATCAAAATATTATAAATACACAATTTACACTCGAACAAAACAGAGACACTGGACATATACCACCCCCAACAATAACTCCCTACATCAAAACATCCACAATTGAATGCAACCCAGACAGAGACATAGACACAAACAAGTACACCATTCAAACACAAAATGATAAAACCCACATATATAATGACATCGGTAAATATATCACCACCATTCCAACTACAAGAATAAAATGGTTATGGCAACAATATAACAACAATAAATACAACGACCATAGACTAATACCTGCTATACCATTTGAAACGGAAGTAGTATGGTTATACCGAAGATATGAACACAAAAACCACAAAAAGAATACAATAAAAACACCACACCATACCATTCCATCCAGCATTCTAGACACACTAATAACAACTTTTAATATAATACACTCATATTTTTCCTCACCAATTACATGTTCCATGAAATCTACCCAATTCTTCTCTACATTCGCTAGAGATAGGATTTTTGGCTCACTAGGAATAGCCTTTCAATACAAATGGAAAGGTATTGGATATGCTCACCCAAATGACGCCGAAACAACACAACAAGCAATACACTGGGCTAGACCAGCAGCAAAACAAGACCTAGAAACTGTCACCATTTTAGCAATCCCGGACACCAACTGGTACCAAAACCTATCACCATACAACGGACCCTTTCCGGATACGCACGCCATTATACACTTTGCCGCAGACACCATTACATTTGACGAACCAACAATCCCACTAATACCCAACAAAACCCATAACGAACCACTTGCAATACACATATGGTGTATTCATCATCAAAACAACAACATTGGCACAATAAACCAAATAAACACCATAAACACAACAATTGAAAATCTACAAATTACACAATACCATACACAAACAGCACCACCAACACCATTAAACACAAAAGTTAACAAAAGCACAAAATGGAAAAAACTTATATACCCACCCTATAACAATCTACAAAACACATGGATCGATCCCCTTCCAAACTTCGAAATAAACACTACACTAAAATTTCTACCACAATACAGCTGTTACACAGATGGATCCTTTTTACCACCTAAAGAAGCGGATGATGGCCGTTGGAAAAAAGAAAAAGCTGGATATGGCATATACAACTCAACAAAACCAGATGTACAAATATCAAAAAGACTGCCTGGACTTCAAACATACTTCAGAGCAAAATTAATGGCCATACACGAAACACTTTCACTAATCACCACTCAATATATGAACGAACTTGCACATATTTTTACTGATTGCCTCAATTGTATACATGTTCTAAACACACAACTAAAACACCCTACCCAACAAAATAACCACGCAGATAAAACCATATTAAAAGAAATGGTTGAAATGCTACAAAAGCGTACACAACCCACCACAATCTACAAAGTTAAAGCACACACCAAAATCAACGGAAATGAACACGCAGATCAACTCGCAAAAGAAGGAACCATGAAAAGAGGCTATCAACCAGCAGCAAACCCACACGAATTTGCACATACCACACCTTACTACTTCCAAAAAGATACCTGGCCCGGTCGTATCAAACGACCAGACAAAGGTCCAGTTAGATGTTTGGAAGAATACATCAAGAAACATGACCGTGAACATAACCTTGAACTACTGGCAGAACACTTCCCCAACATCAACAAATGGACAACAAACCCCATCATAGATAACGAAATGTCCAATGACTTTTGGAAAAACCCAGAAATAACAGACGCACAAAAAACAAGCATACTAAAATTTAGAACCGGTCAATACATGGGTAATGCCAGAAAACAATTAATTTTTGGCATACAAAGATTCCCCTCAAAAACATGTCCCATATGTAATTCTTAAGATGCAGATACATGGCTATATGTACTTTTAATATGCAAACAACACCACATACACGCACTAAGACACAATAAAGCGGTATGGGAACTAAGAAAATTAATACTATCCTCAAATAAATCAAGATGCTACACTCTCATAAATGCGGGCACATTCAACAATAACCCACAAGAAAATACAGTTCCTCCATGGTTATTACTTATTACCATGTACTTGTAATCAACAAAGATGTCAATGTAACGCCAGATTCAAACCAGATATCCTGTGCATTAAAGGTCTCCCATACCAAAGTCCGCCGCCTCTAAACCCTGATGATAACCTTACCGTACAATTTATAGAATTCACATACACAAACGACAGATTTTCACCAGAAACAATTGGCAGAAAATTGTTAAAATACCAACCTCTAATTAACAATATCATACAACAAGGCTGGAAAGTGGATCCCATCATAGTCATTACAACTAGTGCTAGAGGAACCACACACGTCCCCTCAATGAAACTACTTGAAACTAAATTCAACATCTGTTAAACCTCCATAAAACACACATTCAAAGCAATAAATACCATTGCCATATAGTACACCGGATCTATCCTTTTACATAAAAGACGTATAGAAAACAATCAAACAATACCAACAGACGTAGTACATTAAAAGAGGGGGGGGGGGGGGGGGGGTAGTGGTGAAAACCACTGCTAGCCACTCTTTTTCAAACAACTAGCTCAACTTGTCTCAGGGGATAGGACGGGCCGATTGGTTGGTACAACTTTCCTGCCATGATTACTCACTAGCAACACCAAGCCATGTGTATCACACCACTGCTCAACGAGCCCAACTGGTTTCAAACCCGGACCACATAATCGTGATACAACGCCCTTCACCAACCAACCAAAGAACTCATGACTTGGTGATAGTAATTAATACCAAACATACCCTTATACAACTAACACTCAACCATCATTTCCTTGTCTTTCCTCTTGTTACTGTTACTGTTACTTTGTTTGGTTACTATAGTGTCTATCCTCGAAAGAGGAGAGTAGTATTGCTCCAATGTCCCTTTGTCCCGGGGGCATCGGGTCATTGACATTACGGACACTTTATTCACGCCGGCCCATTTCTTTGGGTTGGTGTTTCTATCTATCTATTTGTCCAAAATAAAAATGGGCAGGGCGGCCAGGAGCGTGTACTTGGCCATATATGATTTGAGTCGAGTGTCATAATACAGGCCACCTGCCCCACTTTTCTGTGCACCAATCAAAGTGTACAGACATTTTTGGTGGTAGAAAATTATTCCAAGAATGTTCTGTCTGTACAGAATCTTGTACTGGATTCCGGCAGCGGCGACAGTAACAGTAGTCCTCTCCATATTTCCGGTCTGTACAGACAGATTTAACTTAGAGCCTGTACAGACACGCTCCCTTTCTTTTTCTTTTTTTTTTGGCACAAATTGAAAGAATCAATTGCAAGAAATCTATTATACAATACAGGACGCTTTGTCTCACTCGACCGTTCCGCGCCGGAATCCGTTGAGGAGACAACCCAAGCTCAAAAACAAGTGATTGTTAATGTGCTCAACGGCACGGGTCCCACTAGTAAAATACAGAGCCAGACACCCGAAGACTCTGATGCACGGTACTGTAGTTGTTCACTGGCTGTTCATATCCGAGGATCTGGATGAACATGTCCAGTAGACTGTAAGTTACTCCATTCCCAAATTGTAGGCTGGGCAAATGGACAGATATGTTTATTTATTGGCTCTGCCCCACACGGGGACAGACCGACTGATTACGGCAATGCCTCGCTTGCAATGGTTGCATAATACTCCCTCTGTCCCATAATGACTTGCACGTAGGTTCTCTGAAATCTACCTCAAGAGGTAGATTTCAGAGAACCTACGTGCAAGTCATTATGGGACAGAGGGAGTAAATATAAGTCGTAAAGGTAAATCTTGGATAATTACTAAGGTTGATTGTCCTAAAACCACAAATTTAAGCAATTTGGTCTATTTTTGGCAGTGCTAAATTCAAAAAATGAATATGACTGCATTCGAAATAGGTTTTGATGAGGATTGCAAAAATTTGTAACATCTAATTCGCATTTGTCAAATTTATACAAAATTCCAAAGTGGAAAGTAAGCTTTGACCCAAATCAAACCTCTAGGTTTCCTCTTATTCACACAATGTGGTACAGTGGTACTGGTACTACCTTTCACTCATAATGATACCCAAAACCACCAACTATTTCTTTGCAATGCTTGGCATGCCATTGGTTTACTTAAATAGTAAAATTGGTGGTTTTGAGTCTCAACTCTGATGGCCCCAAGAAAGGTCTACATGTTATAATTGTATGGTTTTAGTACATCCTACCTTAAGGTAGAGACTAATACGCGATTGGCTTCTTGTTTCTTTAATATATTAAGGCAGTGCATTCAGAGAAATGATGAAGTTGTTTACATCTATGATTCGAATGATGAAACATGTAAAATATAAATGAAATCTGATTTATTCATTCAAAAACATGTGTATTCTTCTAAATGTACCCTTGTATAATTTACATCCTTTTTTTCAAAGGCTTTAGAATTTTATTTTTATTCTTAAATTTTTTGGAACATATCAAAATGAATTTGCATTGCAGGAAAAGGCAAGCATGAAAAAAAAACTGCCCAACTAATTAGGATTGCTTTACATGACAGGCCAAGGCTAATTTGGAGTTGTGACCTGTGTAAAACCTTGTATGTGATTGGTCTGTTCCACAAAATCAACTCCAAGGACTTTGCATGATGGAATCAAGGCCAATCCCAGAAAATCCTTATTCTAATGGCTTGTAATTATATTCTAATGCATTGAAGACAAAATCTAATACAACCTTAAAGAAGAAAATTAGATTGAACCATATTGGAAACCCAATTCACTTCCCTTGGGACGTATCAAAGTTCCCTTGCTTCTTGGCCTCAGCTACTATTTCATCTGAATTGGCATTGGCATGTCATGTAAAGTTGTCTTTAGTTTAACCCCTAAATATTCTCACCCTTTTTAGATTTAGCAGTTTTCCAAAGGCGCATTATAAAATGCAACTAAAAGAATATTTTCAACTTGATCAATGAATAAAAGTTGTAGATTATGCATTTTAAATTCTATCCATACGGTTAGATTTGCGATTGCTATCACCGATATTTGTGTAATCAATTTCAAACTTAAAATTTAACACTTTTTTGCAATATGATTACGAATAAAATATCGGCAATCTAATAAGGAAATTTGTTGGAATGGGTTGAAATGTAATACTCTAAGTGTAGTGATTTTTGGAGATTTTTTGGTTGCTTAATTTTAGTACTTGACTTTTTCAAGAGCACTTTTAGACCAGAACTTTGAAATTTTGTGTGAAACACTACAACATGAAACGAGGCATAAATTTTCACAAATCATCCCCTTTCTAATCGGATCACACATGCACGGAGCTAGCTTCCCATAAAAGTTTCAATAAAAAATCCACATTGCAAAAAGTGCATGATGGATGAGAAAACGGACTTCAAATCCGTACATCACGCAATATATGCATGGTTGAGCATTTAGGGGTTAACCCCTAAATGCCCGAGGGGGGTCTCTCACCCAAAACTACCTCATTTTGGACCATTTGTTGATGATCTATGAATGCTTTTCAAAATCATTTTCACATTCCAACCGTAAGATCTTATATTCTTAGACCTTATAAACCATCCTTTAAAATTTCAAAAAATTTGACCATGCAGATGTCAAGATTATAGCAAATGAAGTTGAGATTTTGAAATCTCAAATTTTGAAAAATCAAAGCAACCTTGCTTTGATGGACTATCAAATTCAAAAAAAAGCTTGAAATGATGTACCATTTTTTTACCATTCTCAAGATCAAGTAGTTAACAAGATGCATGACTCAATTTGACAAGATGTTTAATTCAGTGACATATTTCAAAGACCTTGTAATGGATGGGGGTAAGAAGGAAAACAAGAGATTTTGGCTAAATCAAATTATCCCTTCACCTCTCTTCCAATTGAACAAGCCCACAACCCATGTCGTGCAACCTATGTGGGTTGAATAAAATTTTCTTTGAGGTGCCCAATGAATCACATTAGCTTAGATTTTTTGGTAAGCCTATTCAAAGTGTTGAAGCTACCTTTGAACATTGGGGTGTTCCACTTTGAAAAATTCCCCTAAGTGGAGTTTTGATCAAATGAACATAATTCCAATCAAGTCAGAAAGAAGACTTATTTACCTATTAAAAAAATTATCATTTTGAAAAAAATAATTATTTTTTGAGATGTAGGCACCCGAGAAAATGGGCAACAACCAAAAAATGGTGTCTTGGGAGTTTAGTGAGCTTAGTGATTAACCAAAAAAAATTAAATTAAATGGTCTCTTTGTGTCTAGCTATGTGCCTAGTCTTTGTAATTTTTGCAGTGATTAAGAGCAAGCCCAATGGATTCATGATAAAGCTCACTACAAACCAAAACCCATCTTTTGACTGACCTAAAATTAGAGAGTAAAATTACCATCATTAGAAGCGCATCTAAATAAACGTGAGATATTTCTCAAGAAAAAAAATTGTAAAAATTTGACGTAGGTGGAATCCCTTATTGAAAACACCACATTTTCAAAATTTAGAGGGAGTGTGGTTAATTTTGCTTAAAAATGGAAAGATCCTCCCTTACTCCCTCTATATTTCTGAAATTTAGAGGGAGTGTGGAAGGATCTTTCCATTTTTAAGCAAGATTTGGTGCACTCCCTCTAAATTTTGAAAATGTGGTGTTTTCTATGGGACATTTCACCTACGTCCCAATTTCACAATTTTTTTTCCTTGAAGTGTAATTTCTGTAATATTAACTGCGCTTCTAATGATGGTAATTTCAATTTCTAATTTTAAGTTAGTCAAAAGATAGGTTTTGGTTTGCAGTGTTCCATTGGGGATGCTCTAAATAAAGCTTTCACTTGTGTCTAAAGAAAAAAGCACCCGGGAATCCACAAAAGGCCTGGGCGGGCACAAAACATCAAGAATTATTTTCTAATTACATTTTAAATAATGGTTTTCTTTTAGGCATTTAAATGTTAGAAAACATAAAAAAAAAATTGGCGTGCACCAAGCCTTATAAAAAACTTCAAGAAAAAATATGTCAAATTCTTCCAATTTTTGAAAATTATTCAAATGCAATCACCAGTTTCAAATGAAACTCATCCAAATATGTGGATGATAAAATAGTACTATCCAAATATAGATGAATAAACTATTTGGCTACAACATTTTATTTTATGTCACCACGTTTTATTTTATTTTCAAACCCAAATAAATAATAATAATAATAATAAATAATAATAAATTTAGAGAACATATTTTGAATAAGAACAAATCGCTCAAAAAAATAGTTTGCAAGTGGCGTTTTCTGCAATTTAAGGCTTCCAGTACACAACAATTACCAATTATCGGGTATCATCAGGCACCGACATATTCACAACTGGAGGTGCATTTGACAGTGAAGAAAGAAGCGAAGGTGGCTGGTCCCTCTTTTCGAAGTAAAAAAAAAGGAGGAGAATGGAAGGGGAGGGCTTGGCTTGACCCCCCACCAGGGCTCAGGGCAATTTTCAATGGAGGAGTTTGTAGTTTCCAAAAGTACTTTTCTCTTGGTAGAACATTGGCAATTTTTTCCTCGCGCAAAGAAATTATTCGTAGAGAAATGTGGGTCTATAGTGAATGCTGGAGAAAATAGGGGAGAGGACGGTGGAAAAAATCAACTAGTTATGACCACTTTACATATGAAGTTGAGGTCGTTTTTTCTTGGAGCCGATTCAACTAAATTTCAGCTTGTATTAGTCTTATGATCAGCCTCAAATGCTCAATATAATGAGATTATAATGGAGGCCATTTCTCCCATGTTTAATGGTGTCGAGGCCAAAAAGTTGAACGGAAGAAGAGACCAAAATTGAGCTGTTCAGATTTTCAAACAATTCAAAGGTGTTGATTGTTTGAAATATAATACTATTTAACAAAAAATTAGTTTTTTTAATTGAAATTTGAAAACATCCCAAAGTACACGAATTGATCTTAATTTTTTTGATGCACCCAATTCTTTGAGTTGGAGCCGTATTAGACCTTATCATTTTTAATTAACATATTGGTTTCAAAATTTTGGCCTCAAATGGCTTGGTAAGAAAGAGTTGGGACTAATTTTGGGTTTAGACCAGAGTTGGGCGTGTCTTTAATATAAATAAATTCATTTTCCTTAGTCAGAGCTCTTCGTACCTGATGTAAACAACCCTAAATGCAACTTTTGAAATAATAAACAAATGTTGATTTAGAACTGCAATATGTAGAACATTGTTTTAAATTGTGTTCATTTCATGTTGTACACGCCTACAATTGGTTTGAACCAATGAAAGGTGAGGGTTTAAATGCTCTTACACATCAATATGGCCTCGACTTTATAATTATGTAAAGCAATCTTTAATGTAGGGATGTTAACGAGAACCAAAGTAGGGCCTTAGAACCAAAGTTCACATAATGGTCTAGGAGACCATCCTGAATGGGGAGTTTGTTGAAAGTAATTTGTCTATGTATGCCTTGACCTCCAAAGGTCCTCACATATTTGTAAAAGTCAAAGCTCTACAATCTGCATACTTGAAATATCATATTGTATAATTCATAAATTGTTTAATAGATAGTCATCAATATTATAGAGGGATGACAAAAATTTCAGTGTGATTGGATGATATTCAAGATATTTACAAATTTTATAATGTACACAAGATATAAGTTCAAAATAAATATATTTTTGACAAATTTAATATCAAGAATTATATCCAAGTAAGGAAAAATTTATGTTTACAAATAATTAAGAAAAAGAAAGCGATGAAATTAGAAAAGAGGCATGATTGGAATACCCTTAGAAAACCCTTTGTATTTTGAACACTTGAATTTAAGATTTCTCGACGGTGTAAAATCTTCCAATGAAGTCTATTCTCCATTACTGCTTGTAAAATCATGCTAAAAAAGAAATAATCTTATAAGCTGTGTGTAATTGTGCACTAAAAATAGAGCTAAATTAGGTACTTTCTACGTTAATCATTTATTAGAAACATTAAACTTGAATCAAAATTGAAATGGAATAGTAAAAAATCATTAGAACCTCTCATATAAACAAAGTTGAGGAAGGATTTGAGAAGAACCAACAATAATCTCGTCTATTTTTCAATCATTTAGTTATGGGTTTAGATGCATCAATGGAAATGTCTATTGTAGGAATCCCAACCAATTAAAATATGACATGTGTTACTTTTCATTAAAGAATCTTGGTTTTTTTTCCTTCAAGTTTTGAAATTTTATTTGTCCAATATCAATTTTTGATTGGTCAATTGGTAACTACAAGCCCGTTCTCTTGGATGATTCTAGTGTTGTATTAGTATTACGAGATTCACGATAAAATGAATGAATAAAAGTCATTAAGGTAAACTAGCCTGTTTATGCTATAATCTAGAAGTCACTCTATTTGCACCACTGTATACAAGTAGTGTACACATTAAAAATAATTATATAGGGGATGTTAGAGTGCAAATATTTTTCCCAACTTTTGTAGCGAGCTATTGAGTTAGGTCATGGACTTATCTCTTTGAAGGTCGGAGGCATAACATAGTCAGTGCAATTGAAGTTGTGCACTAGTCCATTGAAGTTTGTGTAAAACAAAGGCTTTACCTCTTCCACAACTTACATTCATGAAGTTTAATTCACTATCATTATTTTAAAATTGGAAAAAATGTTGATCAATTCTATTAATTATATTTTTTAAGCGTTGAATCAACATTGTTTACTTTTAATAAATATCCGACACTCTGGGAGTGATAAACTTGCTATAGGCAAACCTCAATGTGAGAATCGGGTCGGTGAAAGCCGCTAGAAGACAAGAATTCAAGTCTCAAGAAGCATCAATAGTCAACTGGTGTTTACAAGAATGGAAAACATATTCTTGGGTTCATCCATTTCGGTGGCGCATCGATAGCCCAGCGATTCTAGGACCCTAAACCGAATCGTGGAAAGAAGCCCTATTGACCTACTGTAGTCGGTGAACCAATCATTAACACTATACAAGGCTAATCATTATCGTTCATCAATTTAGGATACCGAGCCCTTCCTTAAATTAGCTACACCCAGGCCCTATTGACCTACTATGGTCGTGCTAATATTCCGGGCACCCTCCTATAAAGAGCCCGTGTCCGCTCTCACAAGAAGAAATGAACTTATTTTAGTAGGTGCTTTGGATTAAAAACGGGTTGCTATTTCCTAAAGTCAATGTTTTTCACGGGAACTGCTCTCCTTTTATTAGAGGAGATCTAGCATTGAACCTGAGATTCTAAGTTATTTCCCAAAGAAGGGGGAAAGCTGCTTACAAATACAAGCTCTATTTCTTTTATTGTCTCTGCCCACCAGAGAAGAGAACATGGAAACGCATCATTTTCAAGGAGTTACATGGATGAACAGTTTCCATCCGATGTTTTCATCCAGAGAATCTTGTGCCACAGCGGTGCGGGTGCTATATATTCCGGCCAGTCTTAGAAGCTTCTAGAAGTTCCGATTCTGAAAGAGGCGGGGAATGTTGCTTCGAGATTGTCGGTGAATGATCTGTGTCCCCGTCATTTTTCATCTCCTGGTCCTGAATGCTTCATTGCCCGATCGAGCAATGCAACGCCGAAATTCGTAGACTCTGAGTTGAGGATTTGGTTTCTTAATTCTCTGGTTTTTCGCGGCCCTCGAAACTTTTAGTGAGATTGCCGATTGCAACTGTTACTTCGAGAGCGATTGTTGTTCTTCTCGCCCTTATTGGATTAAAGACACTCTGTTCTGTGCGTTTCTGTCTACTCTTGAGGTGGTTAGGAAACCCTAGGGACATACTAGCTCAAATGGCAGATAGAATTTGCATGGAGCATTTGATCGCATTCAGTATCTCTCACAATTTTTTTAGCGAACTCGATTACCAGTAGAATCGTACATGAAAACTTTCTCGTTCAATACCTTAAACGTGTATTTACACCGACTTTTCTTTCCTCCGACCACCGAGTTGACGCGAGTCATAGTTGATTTTCTTCTCCTTTTTCTTGTACAATATTTAGGAACTCGTTTTCATTAACTTCCAGTGTAGTTTCTTTACAATGGATGTCTTGTGACTTCCTTTCTTTGAGGCTATCAGCATCACACTCAAATTCTGTTTCCAAGACAAGCTTCAGCGCAAGAATTACAGGTACCTTCAATAGTAACTGCTTTGTGAATGTTGTTCTGTGCAGTGTTTAGAATGTGTTTGGCAGCTGTTAATGTAGTTTTTGTTATGGTAGTGCTTTTTGTTAAGCTATGAATGAATATGACTATCTTATTATTGAGGCTGTCCTTATCTATGACTAGGTTGCCCCGTGTCGAACGATAGTTCCAGTAGCGGAACTATTCTTGCGTGCGCGCACTCTGTATTGTATATTCCCTCTGTTCCGAATTACAGGGAACCTCCTAAACTTCAGCACTGTGTTCCCAACACTGCTGAATTCTAGGAGGTGCTCTGTAATTCGGAACAGAGGGAGTCGTAGATTTCGTGAACACTTTTGATAGATTGCTTTGGGAATAGCCCAATTTGTTGTAATTTATTTTCTCAGCCCTGTCACTGAATGCGTTTTTGTTTTTCATTCATCACGGCAGATTCATACACTCAGGTTTGGATGTTCGTCCTTGCCGCTTCCAGCCTCAATATTCAAATTGCATACTGGTTTCAGCCTTGATTACGCGCATTTGAAGACGTTCTAATCTTCGTTTGTGACATGCCTGACACTAAAATGCTCAAACGTTCGACGCCAGTCGAATCTTTAGGAGTGAAGAAACGAACCCGCTCCCTCCCAGCCCGTCACCAACAAATATGGTACGGTCCGCTACCCGATTGTAAGTTTAATTTTAAATATATACTCATAGATACATACATGAACACATGTGGATATATATTATTTTTGTCATCAATTCCCACTACTGGCAAAGTACGAAGATGTATGAATACATGATTCTAAACCATATTCCTGGTTGTGATAGTTTCTATAGCTTTTGAGGGTATGTAGTGTAGATGGTCTTGATTTTAGGCCAAGTATGACGTGTACACTGAGTTAATGGAATGTGGTCACGACCATGTGTCATGCAAATTGATCATGGTTTTATCCGTCACGCACACCAGACTATTCCATTCCATTCACTATTGCAGCTGGACCTTCATGTGCGTACAATGTAAACGTCGACAATCAGTGCCTCCAACATCTGCTCATTCTGTTTTGTTTGTTTCAGTTCTGAAAACCATGCACCGAATCTATGCAAGCAGAGCTCTTCACATACACAACACTCTCGCATCCGAGCAAAAAACAGAGGTTCCAATCCGAAAAGAATAGGTCTGGCATCCTCGGATGATGAACAGAGCGTGACAGAAGTAAGTAGGGAAAGCTGCGTGACTGATGATAGTGCCGCAGGGAACATCAAACCACAGGTCTCCAACGGTACTCCCAACGGTGATTCTGCATCGAGCTCCTCGGCAGCAATCAACCATGCCGCAAAAATCGAGACATTAGGATCAAAATATGCTGAGATGTGCATCGCTTCAGATTGCAGCGGTGAATCATCATCTGAGCATGAAGTTGTGTCGTCACCAAGGGAGAGTCTTCCGGAAGAGTCACAAGCTGTAGACAAATGTCTACCGACAGAGGTCATTCATGAGTCACAAGCTGTAGACAAATCCCTACCGACAGAGCTAATTCATGGCATACTCGGTCACCTTGAATGGCGCTTCGTGATGCAGCTGCGTCCGGAGCTGGGAAAGGAGTTCAAGAATCTAACCCGTCACCCAGCGTTCCTTCAGTCTCGTCCATGTGCCGAGGCGGAGTTCAATCCAACTTATTTCACCACAGATGCGAACGGGGACCTCCACTGGCGTGGATTGGACACCAAGTCCAGAGAATGGACAAGCCTCCCTTCCCTCAACTTCGCCAAACACACGGTCCTGCCATCTCCAGACCCGGATCTTTTCAAGGACTATCTCATGGCGGGTGATGGAGGTCTGTTATGCATCAATGTTGGAAAATCTACGGGTCCAGAACAGCTGGTGGTGTGCAACCCGCTGACTCATCAGGTGAAAGTCCTGCCGCCTCTGAAGTATTCCAGGCAGCCTGTGCTTATGCATCTGAGGGTGGTGGATGGTAGCGGAAACTACAAGATACTGGTGGCTGGGAGTGCTGCGATCGGCACCGAAGATGTGTCCCTGAAGACCGAAGAATACGATTCGAAAACAGGTAAGTGGGAATGTCCAGAGAATTCAGACCTGCCATGCCCAGCGTTCGGTCTGAACGAATACCAGAACTGTGTTTACGTGAATGATTCGGGCAGGGAGCTGCTTTTGTGCGTGGCCATCATCGACGCACGCGGTAAAGGCGTGCTGGTGTATGACCTGAAGGAGCAGAAATGGGTGCAAGGCCCGACAAGTTTCCACATTCCGCTGGTGAGGAGTGAAGCCAACATTGGGTACCTTGCCACCACCCAAATCGTGGAATGTGGCGGATCGGTGTTCGTGTTCAGCGAGCAGGAGTGCGGGAGAGAAGTGTACTTCCTGATTCACAGGCTGGACGTGGACGGTTCCGAAGAGCAAGCATGGGAGGAGATCATGCGGCGCAAGAGGCCTGGTGGACGAGGACTGCTGGTGTACCCGGAGTTCACGTGCGTGGCGGTAAGTGAGCACGAATTAGGCATATTCAATACGGTAGAGCACACGATGGAAATCATCGATCTGACGAATCCCACAGAAGTCGCACCCCTCCTATCGGCAGCAAGCTCAGAGGCGAACAGGTTCCATAGCCTGAACCCGATTGGCTTCGCGTATCGGCCCAGCTTCAAGATCGCAGTGTGTCCTCGAGGTCGGCACCCGGAGCAGCGTTGCAAAAATGATGGGAAGGAAGGACAGTTTTGCAGCGAATGTGAAGCACGTGATTCAGAGTCGGGCGTGCTCAAGAATGTGGGTCGTAAGGTGAGGAATCCAACAGTGTCTATGGACGCTACTGCAGAGCCCAGGGCAGTTTTCCAAGGTCTACTGATGTGCATTAATTTGACAGATCAAAGCCCAAAGTTTCCCAGTCCAGTCGTAAAAACTCAAGGCGAAGGAGGAACTGTGGAAGCGACCAGTCAGGTGTGGATTCAGCAAGCGTCACGTTAAACTGCCAGCATGGAACGTCGTGGGTGGGGTAGAGCCCACGGGTCTGGAGAAGGCTGAGCAGCCGGCCCAGCTTCTTCATCGCTGCCTGATCTTCATCGTCGGTGGTCGAGCTTCTTCGTCGTCGGTGGTCGAGCTTCTTCGTCGTCGGTGGTCGAGCTTCTTCGTCGTCGGTGGTCGAGCTTCTTCGTCGTCGGTGGTCGAGCTTCTTCGTCGTCGGTGGTCGAGCTTCTTCGTTGTCGGTGGTCGAGCTTCTTCGTCGTCGGTGGTCGAGCTTCTTCCTCGTCGCTGGTCGAGCTTCTTCCTCGTCGGTGGTCGAGCTTCTTCGTCGTCGGTGGTCGAGCTTCTTCCTCGTCGGTGGTCGAGCGTCTTCCTCGTCGCTGGTCGAGCGTCTTCCTCGTCGCTGGTCGAGCGTCTTCCTCGTCGCTGGTCGAGCGTCTTCCTCGTCGCTGGTCGAGCGTCTTCATCGTCGCTGGTCGAGCCTCTTCATCGTCGCTGGTCGAGCCTCTTCATCGTCGCTGGTCGAGCCTCTTCATCGTCGCTGGTCGAGCGTCTTCATCGTCGCTGGTCGAGCCTCTTCATCGTCGCTGGTCGAGCCTCTTCATCGTCGCTCGTCGAGCCTCTTCATCGTCGCTGGTCGAGCCTCTTCATCGTCGCTCGTCGAGCCTCTTCATCGTCGCTCGTCGAGCCTCTTCATCGTCGCTCGTCGAGCCTCTTCATCGTCGCTCGTCGAGCCTCTTCACCGTCGCTCGTCGAGCCTCTTCACCGTCGCTCGTCGAGCCTCTTCACCGTCGCTCGTCGAGCCTCTTCACCGTCGCTCGTCGAGCTTTTTCATCGTCGTCTGCTCTTCATTATGCTAGCTTCAGGTTCTACAATATTCATTCCGTGTTGAAGGTTTACTTGTTTACTTGTTGAAGGTTTACCCTGCTGGCTGGACAGTTAGCAGGGCTGGACTTCGACCCTAGTTGGTGGAAATGGAGCTCCGGTGAATCCTTCCTGCGTTACACGGCCAAAATGGGGCGTACACTCCGCGGGTAACGGCCAAAATGGGGCATACACTCCTGCACCCGCAGAGGACACTTAACAAACCAATTCACGAGAAGTGGCCAGGAGCACTCTCGGTGAGCTTCAAGCCAGCCTGGACCAAAGTTTGGGATAAAGCTTGAGCAAGGAAGGAAGTGGCTTTCATGTGGTCGGTTTGGCACAATGCAGTCGCAGTCAACGCGTGGCGTCGTAAAATTTACAATGGTGTGTCAGATCTTTGCCCGTGCTGCAAGCTTAACGCGGAAGAGAAGTTGATGCATCACTTTCACTCATGTCCACGAACGCGCCAACTATGGGATTATGCTCAAAATATTGTTCATAGACTAGTGGGTGAGCCTCTGCATCCACACCCACGATTCACGTGGCGACAGTTATTGTTTGGTTCACCTCTTCCATGGCGTTATAGGCATGCTCGTCATGTCTGGCACTTATTGCGGGAGGCGGTCCTATGGATTGCCTGGCTTTTAGGCAATGCCAAGGTCTTTCGCAACGAGACTTGGCCGGTTACCAAGCTTTATCATGATCTGTGGGAATTGCTCCTCGACACCGGTAAGGCTGCTTGGATGGAAGTTCAAGCTGTTCGCAAGCGTGAGCTAGGTTTAGGATGTAGCAAGAGATTTGATAAAAATTGGTGTTTTTCGGCTCATCTAGCAAAGAGGGATGGAGGCCAAGTAGAATGGAACTATAGCCTCCCTACAGCCTCCCCCCTCTTGGAACCTTTTTTTTATTGAGGTTTTGGGGTTTATTTAGTTTAGAAAAACAAAAAAAACAAAAAAACAAAAAGGATTGCTTTGAGTGACTTGTTGCCGTGACCAGCGGGGCCTCCCTGCTTGACTGTTGTTTCTCTCTTCTGCAATAGAATTAAGTCTGTTCCATTTGTACCAAAAAAGAAAGAAAGAAGGTTTACTTGTTTTTAGATAGATGTCTTTTTACGAGAATGAATTCATCATGAATGTGACTCTTACCAGCATCTCTAGACGACATCATCAAAGGCATGAAGATCTTGATACTAATACTGAAGTCTTAAAAGTAACTTACTGCAACTCCTTGGTTATAGAAGAATCTGAAGACTTAACCCTTTAACTCCTAAAGGAGGTTGCATGCCAAAAAAGGTTGCAAGTATTTTTCTAGATGGTATTTCATCATGAAGACTATGGTATTGATAAAAACTGCAAATATGAAGATTGGAACTTGGATTGCAAACAAAATAGATATATTTTTTATTTGATAATATGTGACGCGGAAAAAAGATATGACTATTCAAAGGGCGTTTTCTACGTATATTGGAAAAATACATCATTGTTTTATGATCCTACAACCGATGGAAATGTTCTTGAAAATCACCATATGCACAATGCATGGATATGCACCAATCTCCCCTCCAAATGCACACTTTTACACCCCTTAGCATCACATGTATGCTGATCCTACCAGCATATAAAATACCCCAACATCTTTTAGGGGTTAACGCCCCAATTCAAAGTTGTTTTCAAAGAAGTGTTATAATATGTTTTTTGAAAACCAAAAATGGAGTTGATGTACAAAGAGAACTTGTCAATTTTGAAAACCAAAAATGGAGTTGATGTACAAAGAGAACTTGTCAATTGAGTGAACGGAAAAGAAGCCCGCCCGTAACCTTCCTTTTTGCTCTACTTCTAACCTCTTTCTTGAACTATACTTGGGTTGAATAGCGTCGTGTCATAAATTGTCCCTTTGGGCGCCATGGGCTTGGAACTTTGGCGGAAGGTATGGGAGTCATTGCAAGGTGTGGAGAACAATGACAATAGCCTACTTTAGATTGTCTCCCAACTCATCATAGAATAGTTTTTGGTATATTTATATTTAATATGAGTTCAAGAGGAATTCAACACGAGTTTGCTAAAACTTTCCTCTTTGAACTGACTTTTTGGTTAACTCTAATGTCAATGTGAAGATCACATCTGTACGGTTGGATTTATTATAGTTTTTATTAATATTTTCTAAATATTTTCTAAAGGTTTTTTTCTTTGAATTCAATTAAAATCTCAAACTAACACAAAAAATTAAATCAAACTGTAATGAAATTGGAATTACATGCACTATGAGATGGTATGGTTTCCATTATTTGAATCTACCTATTTTAGAAAATCATATTTAAGATCTCACTTTTTGAACTAAGAATGAAACTTGGCATAAATCAATTGTTTTATTTTTCTAAAAATCACTTAATAAACTATTTTGAAGATCCAAAATACATGTAGAAAAGATAGTCAACTTGTACAAGAATCAAGAGAAATTTGAGTAAATGAAAATTGTCCAGTTTGGATGGAATTTGAACAGTTGTAATCTGTTCTCCGTCCAATATATGAACGCAAGCAAGTCAAAGGGTTAAAATGTCATTTGAACATATCAACATGTTTAATTTCAAGAATTTGAGGTATAAAAATAATTATATGGTTGGATAACTTTATAACTTATAACTTATTAGTTTCAGTTATTATTGAACATAACGTATTTCTCCATAGTTCTGAAGCGAATGTGCTAACTATTCAAATTGCACCAAAAAGATTGTTTATATTTGTTGACAATTACCTATGCTTTTGATTGGAAAGAATATTCCAATACCATTCAAACTATCTTCACTTATTACACTGATTATTTTCATTATTGTGAGTCATAAAATGAATGTGAGACTTTACACCAATTTTCATATTAATTTTAGTTCATAGCATCGACCCTCTATAAATGTTACCTCCTTTAATGTTATTAGGTTTTAATTGTTATGGTTTTTGTACTCCAAAAAAAATACACTAAGAAATACTAAGAAATGAAGCTAAATGCTATTTTGTTATTTATTACAAATGGCAACTCCCTTTAGTGTGTAAGTGCCCTTTCTAATTGTTATGTTCTATTTTAGATACTATTTCTTTGGTTCAACGAATCATATTGCTATATTTTCTAAATATGATTGAATTTATTTATGAAATTAAACATTGAAATTGAAAAAGTTGTCAATGTGCCGTCTAGTTTATGTATCAACAAAAAAAAGCACAAGTATATATTTTACTTGATATATTATTTATATTTTATATGACAAGTGCTAAACTAATGACACAAAATAATATGGTAGAATCACATATTTCTACATTCATTTATATCTTGGATAGTAAATACTTTCATCTACATTTTAATGTTATTTTCATCAAAATATGGTGATTTTGGTTCTAAAATTGAGATATTTGACCTCATTATTAGTTATATGCAAAATTGTTACATCCAAATGATTCACCTTGGTTATCGTTACTTGAGATCCATGAATAAATGTTACAAATGTAGTACCCTACGCTATATTTAGATTTGATAAAAAACAACTTAAAAATAAAAAATAAAAATTGAGTGTGAAATTTTCAAAAAATTTAACGCGGTATAATTGAATAGTGTAGAAAACATTAACCTTTAAACGTCAAGAGGGTCCCTGGAAGGTAGTCCAAAGAACATCTTCAAAAGTCTATTGAAGTTGTTGCTGCTAAAAAAAATTGCTAGTCTGATATTGGGGTTGGTCTGCAGGTGTTCTTGTGAACGTTTTTGCTCTTTTAAAAAAATTAAAATGCTTTGCCTCTCTATAGTTTCTATCCGTTCAAAGCTCCCTCCTTTTTCCAATTCCTTCATTTGATTGTGGATAGTTTCACAATTGTTTAATTTAGTCATATTTGTTAAATTTAGCCTCGCTTTTTCATTACCTTTTTAAAGCACCAATCCATTTCAATTTTGGTTGAGTAAATCCACTTTTTTATTCATTATTTTCTCAAAACAAGCTTGTGGGGCTTACTTTGATGTTTAGGAGTTAATGCAAATACTCCAAATTCATAAAAATTTAAGACTTTTGCAAACAACCTATTCAAGTACAAATTATAACACCTTCCATCAAAAAAGTCATCACAAATTGCTAAAGGAGGAGAATGAAATCATCTTGTACTATATCAATGTTTAAGATTTTTAACAATAAAAAGCTCAACGAGGTGTAACAAATAAATTTTAGGATCAAAAGTCATAGGGAAATATTAGATGTCACAAAATATGAAATTTGAAAAAATATATAATTTAGTTAATGAATAAAAGAATAACCCTAGGATTAATTTACTTTGTAAGTTCGTATTGAGCCTAATGAATTTGACCCGAGGATATGGTATTCTCAAGGAATATCATTTATAGAGGGTCAACTGTACTTTTCAAATGTACATTATTGTATGAATTCTTAAATACCCTCAATGACTATAACTCACACTTTTGTTCTAATTCCACAGTTATTGTGAGAATATTAAATTATTGTGACTTACAATAATGGCAATAATTAGTGTAGCAATTTCGATTCAAATTAATTCAAATTCCGTTGACTTTGCCACATGTCGCTTTCTAGTTGGCCGAGACCTTGAAAAAATCGACTTGTAAGTTAAAAAGGCTAATGTTATTGTTCAAGCGTGTCGAAAGTGCTAGTAAGTGATGGTAGTGCTAGAAAGACAGCTAAACTAGTTTTCCATGAGTTTAAAGACCACTAAGCTCTTACAAATCTAACAGTGAGAGACCACTGAGTTCTTCCATATTTTAAAATTTTAATTTAGAGTGAACAAATAAGAGTATATTAAAGCACCACACATAGTATCTTATTCAAGCACAACTATTGTTTTAGGATAACTCTAATATTTTGACATTATGATTAAAATTTAGAATGACATAAAATCGTTACAATAAAAATGACATAAAATCGTTCCAATAAAAATGACATAAAATCGTTACATTGAATGTGGTATGGGCAAACAAGATAACCTAAAAATTGTGTTATCTTTTTTATCCCAGTAGAAGTGATCTAAAGCCTCTGGAGGGCCGTTTAGAAACTCATGCTAGATTCTAATATTTTATTAGAATTTTTATTTTAATAGAAATCAATAAAATAAAATAAATAAAATATCATTTAAAACTAATAAAATTATATTTTTTTAATATTTTAAAAATATATTAAAATTTTAATTATAGAACATATTTTAAAATAATTTAAAAATTAATATCTAGTTTGACATTGCCAAGAGGCGACTACATTAGATCCACATCAAATTTGATGTATTTTAGATATTTTTAAATATTATTTATTTTATTAATTTTTGTGCATAAGAGCTCACGGCCTTATTGAGGCCTGAGAATCCTTCTACTGATACCGTACTAGGAAGGCAGGGTCGGCACTTTCATGTCGAATAATTAATAAAAGTTCAAAAAGTGGACGTCGGGACTTTAAAAAATAATCATTAAAAATTCGGTTATTAATAACTAAAATTGAATTTTTCTAGCGGCTACATGTTTTCCTTTGTTTTTTGTCTACGGTTTTTGTTGACTTCATTTTTGTTGATTTCGACAAAATACTTGATAAATTTATTTATTTTTTTGACATTTTTTTGAGGAATTATTTTCTGCCGACCCTGCCTTCCTGGTACAGTAACCGAGCTGATAGCACATTCATCGTGATATTTCATATTACGTCTAACAGTAAGTAACAAGGTTTTAGTGTCTCAAATGTCAATGATAATAATTGGGTTTCAATATTGTATACCAACATGCTAAAATATGTGGTTACAACTTGAAGAAAAATATGCTTTGATCAATTTTCAACAATTGCCCCTAAGGAGCTTCAAAATTACCCAAATTGAGAGCTCGGTGAGGTCACTCTTTGTATCTTTTGAGTATCATGTGTGAACTAAGGGTATTTAAAAGTACCCTAAAATTAAAAATAATTCTTACTATAAATAGTGATATTTCAAGAATATTCTCATTTTTATTCTTGGAATTAAATGCGAGCATCCTATATTAATGTAAATCATTTGTAAAAATTATCTTCAAAGATTTATTTGGACCCTGTCTTTGTTCACACGTTGTTACGTAATATTTGAAAGTGACCTCCCCGAGATTGAGAGGTCAACTTTGAAATCCATTTATTTACATATAGCAGTATCTTTTGGATTGAATATTTTCCAAATGTTTCTATATTCAATGTTGCATGTAAGGTGCATGTTATGCAATTTATTGTTGCAATCCAACACTTAACTCCTAAAGGACCACAACTATGTTTCTATCCAAACACTCCAAGTATCCCTTCTCATAAAAAGACAAATAGTTTTTGATCTGAGACCTTTTTGACGGATCCAACCGTAGGATATTTCAACCAACTTGAGTTTGTTACAACTTAAAAAATTCAACCATTCAAGGTTCTTCAATGGTAAGATTATAAGCTTCAAAGTTGGTAGCATTTTTTTTTTGGCTTGTTGCCCAAGTTTGAAACATTTTGAAAATGCCCAAAATGCAAAGCTTAGTCTTAGATTTGGTAAAATGAATTTGGCAGTTGTGTATATGAGGACGATAACTCATTGTGTACAAAAATTGAGATGCATAGCTCATTGTATGAAATTTTTTAGGAGTTGCTCGCAATTAGGTTTTTTCTTCATTATTCTCTTTTAAATAAGCCCATGGGGCTTACCTTGACGTTTTTGGGTTGAAGTGGCGGGTTTAGAGCCTCCTACCTTCATAACATTCAGTAGCCTTTGTGAGTACTGCCTCCCTCCAACGGAATGATGTGGAATATTCCACATCATTTCATCCCCCAAATGAAATGATGTGGGATATTCCACATCAAATCAGTAGCTATGGGGGCACGTGGCAATAAGCAAGAGCAAGCAACTGTGGTGCACAATAATCGAAAGCACTTTCAATCACAATTCAACATTGTTTTTTCATTGTTTATTTGATTGATTCTCAACTCAACAGTGTTTTGTCAACTCAACAATGTTTTGTCATTCATTGTTTATTTGATTCAATAATTCATTCAATTAGAAATCACTGGTCACCCTGTTTATAAAGGTAGATGAAACCAAAAGGCAGTCTCTTTGAAAGCTACTGAATGTTATGTTAAGCTCTTGGAAGGCTATTGAATGATATTTGGAATTCCTGTTAGAGATGCTGCCCCTCCCCCCATTCCAAGTCTGTACATGTAGTATTTCAAACAGGTGGTTGAAGACCTGGCCGCCCAGTGTACTTAACTTAAGGTGGAGGTGCAGAAATCCGTGCGGGTCTTGAAACCGTGCAGTAGGCTTCAGGGCTGGGTCCCATAAATACACCCAGCCTGATATCAGAATGTGCCCAAGAGTGCACTAATTCCGTCCATGCTTGGAAAATTTAAGTGCTTCTGATTGGTGCAGAAGCGCTTTATTTTGAGAATCCAATCTGTCATGAAAACCAGGACCCTATGAACGGTTTATGGCCACTCTATGAGACCACAGTCAAAAATTCACAAGAAATTATAGACTTACTCGAAAATTGTGTTTTTTTGGGGGATGGATTTGCACTGATTTTGCAGACCATTAAAAAATTCTAAACTTTTTCCACCACTGTCCTAAGTAAGCAAACCTGAAATTTGCACGTTGCACGGTTTCTGGCACCTCTACCTTAATGGTCGATAGCAGACGCAGCTGTCTGCACAAACCGACAGAAAAGTCTGTATAAGTTATCAGTATTATATTTTGGACATCGTGTACAGACTTTCTAATATAGAATCCCAATAATGGCCCCGGGATCCAACCCACATGCAGTACAGTATTCCAAGTCCTCAACGCATCCACATTCCGGTGGCCTTGGGTCAAGTGTGAACAGAACTGTCCAGCTCCGATATCAGACCTCCTTGCCTCGGAAGGGTCTCAGAACTTGCCTGGTAACGTAGAATGATGCGCCTGCCGTGGGTTCTAATCCTCGCTGCGACACTATAAATATGCAGTTGCTGTTTAGAAAATTGTTGTTCAGTTTGCACTGAGCGTTGTTCCGCCCCCGCCGTCAGGAATTGAATAAATGTATATATATGTATAAATATATCGAGGGTTTAGGGTTTGATTTCCAGGGATTTGAGCACCGTGATTTCCAGGGATTTGAGTTTGAAAATTGCTATACTGTAGTGATCGAATCAGCCGAAGTATTTTCTGTGGGAGAATGGATTCAGTGATTCTGTCGCAGTGTCCAGTTCAAATGCGGACTTCAAACCATAATTTCGTGATTTTAATGGTGTCCACGGAGACGGGCGATCGACCTTCATCGAGCGTGCGCGCAGTGAATGTATCTGGTTTAATGCAAGGGCGATTATGAGCCACGCAGGTACACTCTCAAGCGAAAAATCTCGTGCAAATTTTAGGCATAAAGAAAGTTTCCGAGTTTTCAAGAGGACATAGAAGCGGGGAAATGGATATGATCGACAAATACACGAAGTGATGATCATATTAGGGCGGGCTTCCATGGGAGCATCGGGCCTGTGGATACAGCAAAAGGAAAAAAAAAATGAGTTCTTTGATAGTCATTTCTCCGATATCGGAGAGATGACTATCGGAGAGAATACCGGAAGTGCTGCCTTTCATGTCCTTTCGCTGGAACCATATATTGTTTGTTGGAGCTACCAAGCAAGTCCATCTTTTGCATTTTAGTTCAAGGGATTTTGTACGTTGTCTGGAGCCGAAATCTGCCACTTCGAAAGAATGGTCCAATCTTCCTGCGAGGATTTAGTTTCCAGGCCTTGATTCATTTCACTCTTCAAACAGTCCTTTCATGCAGAAAACGGGAGACGACTGATGCATGCAAGTGTTAAGAAGCCCAACGCTAGCCATTTTGATTTGGAACATCAGTCACTCTTTCAGATGCGCATTAGGAGGGGTCGTTAGAGTTTCTCAAGGAGACTTCCTGACCACCAAAATTGAATAGAAGCACCTTACATCCAGACGCCAAATCGATAAAGGTTTGCTAGCAAGCTTTCTGCTTCAGGATCATGAGTGAGCGAAGCACTAGTGTTTCAGTGCAATCGAAAGCATGATAGCTAGTTTTTGCTTGTTTTTTTTAACGAACAGACACTTCATTCACGCCAACCTCGACAGAGGCCTGGAGTTCTTATCTATCTATCTGCTTGTTTTAGTGGGACAGTAGTTACTTGGATGCAAGCCTGCCGTTTCTAGTCTCATTTTGAACTTGCTGACTGGTCTCTTGCCTCTCGATACGTATTTGTCGACTTTTCAATCATGCTTGGTAACATGCTCAGCAGTGGAGCAAGCCGAGCAACTCAGAGTAACCGTGACCGGCTAAATCGGGCGAAGACAGCTGTCCCAACTGTGAAACCACCAGCAACAACTCGGCACCCGTCCACACGGTATGATAAATTTACTGTACCCCACATGTGATCCCTCGCTTACTAGTTCCAGTTTTTAATCAGATATGTATGCGTCCAAAAAGAATATAAAAATATGGCTCAGCTGTAGTATAAAGAAATACGGATCATATTTGTTAGCCATATCAGTCATATAATATTGTGCTGCAGTCACATTGTCTGACTACAATACAATATAATCACTCATACTTAGTCATATTGTATAAATAGTCGTATAGTGTCTTCACTCAATATAGCTCTTGGAAATTGCCTCCTCTCAGTGTGATTGTGAAAAAATCCCACCAGTCTCTTGTGACCCTACTACCCTACTTTAATGAAGATAGTACATTTATAAAATTTTAGTGGGAAAATATGTGTGGGTACCACTTATTTCCGTACTACACTAAATAGGTAGATTAGTGTTAAGATAATTACAAGATTTGAAAATATTATGGATTTTTAATCTCGACAAAAAAAATTACCAAAGACATTGATTCCAATACTATTGAAAGATCCCCGGCCATCTTGACCAATATAGAGGGTAAAAAAATTGGTCAAAAGTAAAAACTTACAACATGTTTATGTAAATTACTGTATCTAACACTATTCTACCTATTTAGTGTAGTATATGCTCACACAATCAAGTGAGTAAAAACACACGTTTTCTCATGTGCCTTGCCCACTGGGCAACTAATTTAGCTTGTCAAATAAATGTTTGAATAACAAAAATGGAGTTAATGTACAAAGCTAAGTTGTAAATGTCAATGTGAAGATCACATTTGTATGGTTAGATTTATCATTTTTTAATTAATAAATTGTAATTAAAGTTTAGGGAATATTTTTGATTTTTGATTTTTGATTTTTAATATTAAAAATTAAACTAAAATTAAAAATAAAAATATTCTTTTGATAATTAATTTATTCAAAAGATAGATAAATAGAAAAATAAAAATGATCTTTCTTAATTGAACGTCTAATAGACATTGAAAGGTTATATATTGAGTCTGACTTTATTAAGTTATTGTAAACGTCAATTTCCGATGTTTGCAATGAATTCTCATTTCTCCTTCGTTTAGTTCACCTTCAGGAACCCGAAGAAGTTATCACATCAACAGCATCCTTGCACCGAAAACGGATCATCCAAGAAATGTGGTACCGATCCGAAAGCAGAAGGTCTGGCATCCTCGGATGATGAACAGAGCGTGACCAAAGAAAGTAGTGAAAGCTGCGTGACCGATGATAGTGCAGCCGGGAACTTCAAACCACAGGTCTCCAATTGCGGTGATTCTGCATCCAGCTCCTCGGCATCAAGCAGCCATGCCGCAAAACTCGAAACATCGGGATCAAAATCTGCTGAGCCGTGTATCTCTTCTGGTTGCAGCAGCGAATTATCATCTGAGCATGAAGTTGTGTCGTCACCAAGGGAGAGTCTTCCGGAAGAGTCACAAGCTATAGACAAATGTCTACCGACAGAGCTAATTCACGGCATACTCGGTCACCTTGAATGGCGCTTCGTGATGCAGCTGCGTCCGGAGCTGGGAAAAGAGTTCAAGAATCTAACCCGTCACCCAGCGTTCCTTCAGTCTCGTCCAAGTGCCGAGGCGGAGTTCAGTCCAATTTATTTCACCACAGATGCGAACGGGGACCTCCACTGGCGTGGATTGGACACCAAGTCCAGAGAATGGGTAAGCCTCCCTTCCCTCAACTTCGCCAAAGACACGGTCCTGCCATCTCCAGACCCGGATCTTTTCAAGGACTATCTGATGGCGGGCGATGGAGGTCTGTTATGCATCAATGTTGGAAAATCTACGGGTCCAGAACAGCTGGTGGTATGCAACCCGCTGACTCATCAGGGGAAAGACCTACCGCCTCTGAAGTATTCCAGGCAGCCTGTGCTCATGCACCTGAGGGTGGTGGATGGTAGCGGAAACTACAAGATACTGGTGGCTGGGAGTGCTGCGATCGGCACTGAAGATGTGTCCCTGAAGACCGAAGAATACGATTCGAAAACAGGTAAGTGGGAGTGTCCAGAGAATTCAGACCTGCCATGCCCAGCGTTCGGTCTGAACGAATACCAGAACGGCGTTTACGTGAATGATTCGGGCAGGGAGCTGCTTTTGTGCGTGGCTATCATCGACGCACGCGGTAGAGGCGTGCTGGTGTATGAGCTGAAGAAGCAGAAATGGGTGCAAGGCTCGACAAGGTTCCACATTCCGCTGGTGAGGAGTGAAGCCAACATTGGGTACCTTGCCACCACCCAAATCGTGGAATGTGGCGGATCGGTGTTCGTGTTCAGCGAGCAGGAGTGCGGGAGAGAAGTGTACTTCCTGATTCACAGGCTGGACGTGGACGGTTCCGAAGAGCAAGCATGGGAGGAGATCATGCGGCGCAAGAGGCCTGGTGGTCGAGGACTGCTGGTGTACCCGGAGTTCACGTGCGTGGCGGTGAGTGAGCACGAATTAGGCATATTCAATACGGTAGAGCACACGATGGAAATCATCGATCTGACGAATCCCACAGAAGTCGCACCCCTCCTATCGGCAGCAAGCTCAGAGGCGAACAGGTTCCATAGCCTGAACCCGATTGGCTTCGCGTATCGGCCCAGCTTCAAGATCTCAGTGTGTCCTCGAGGTCGGCAACCGGAGCAGCGTTGCAAAAATGATGGGAAGGAAGGACGGTTTTGCAGCGAATGTGAAGCACGTGATTCAGAGTCGGGCGTGCACAAGAACGTGGGTCATAAGGTGAGGAATCCAACAGTGTCTGTGGAAGGTGGCACTGAGACCAGGGCAGTTTCCAAGGAGACTCCAAGGGCTATTGATGTGCATGAATTTGACAGATCAAAGCCCAAAGTTTCGAAGTCCAGTCGTAAAAACTCAAGGCAAAGGAGGAACCGTGGAAGTGGAAGTGAAGGTGTGTATTCAGTGTAGCAAGGGGCCCTCCCCTTAGGGCCTCGCACAATTTGAGGGCCCTGATGACGAGGGAAGGGCCTTAGCCCATCCCGACGACTCGACGAGGATGGGTCCTCAGATCATGTGATGTCCGAAGGGGAGGGCGTCTTCCTGCGTAAGAGCCTCTCCACCAGTTGCGGGCACGCAACTGGCGAGATGCTCTAATGTTCAATTTTTATTTTTTAACCCTTGGGCAGTTCCACGGGGCGGGTGTTCCAATCTCGAAAGCAAAGCATTTTTCTAGTCTTTCCCCTTGTGGGGGTGAAGACAACAAATGTGAAGGGCGTTACGCAATAGAGTACCGGAGACCTTGCTCTTAGATCATGTGGAGAACAACCATCCATCATGACATTCTTAAGCCCTTGCTGAACCACACCCTTTAGATTGTAGAGAATCTGCGAATAGAACAATTCAACTCTCCAAGGCCTAACTGAAGTTAAAGAAAATGCTTTGCGATTCCTCCAATCCTTGAGATTCGGAGGTACAGCAATGGAACTCTAAAAAGAAACGGTTATGATCCACTGCAAACATGCATTGCATGCGTTACATATCCCTAGCTGTATTAGCAATAAATTTTGGTTTTGGTGTGAGTTTCTATAGATTATATTGTCGCATTATTAATGAAGTATGTGTGACAAGTTCAAACCGAGGGTGCTGTATGCAAATCTGGACTTTTTTTTTGTCTCTCTTTGCATGCATACTGATTGCCTAATCTCTTAAATGGTTGAGCTGCGTCTGTACACTGTTCACAGTAACCTTGGCAACAGTCATGTTTGTTTTCGTCAACCTATGCCCTCTACTTGCCTCTCTTTCCATAGTCATCTCAATTTTTATTTCAATTTCATATGCCCTCTACTTGCCTCTCTTTCCATAGTCATCTCGATTTTTATTCCAATTTCTTTTGGATTCCAATAGTTGTTAACCCAACTACTCCACCTCAACAGGGCCCTATTCACACTTGCACCCCAAATTGAAGTGGACAATGGCAGGTTTTTTAAACAATGATGACAGCTAGCATTGGGGCGTATGAACCAGCAACTCCCTTTCAAAATCAAGAGCCCGTCACCAAACCCTCCCCTTGCCGTTGCAGTGGCTATTTACCGTGTGACCATTGAGAGTGCTCTTTGTCTGTACCGTAGGAGGGAAGAAGGAAGTCTAGTCTGTACTGTGGCGTCCCCAAGGAAAATCGGTAGCATTCGACAATCACTGCGGTTTTCCTGGGCCCTCTTTAATGTCACAACCTACGTGATAATCAATCGTGACAAGCAGTAGTTGTTGAAAAGTGTTATTGAACATGTACGTGAGAGTCACAGGCCGGGTGGTCAAGAGACCTTTTCACAGTTTAAATTAGATGTAAACAAAGTGTGATAATGTAAGTACAGGGTGACAGTGAGTGAGTATTGAGTACAATCATCCTTTCCCTGGGGCTTAGGAAGAGAACAGAGGATGTGATATTAGAGAAGATGATATTTAAGAGGTCTCGCCGTCTGGGTTTAAAATGGGCCACGTTTTGCTGAAATTCAAACACGTTGCTCGACTACAGAACTGAAAGCCAGCCACGTATACAGGTAAATGGGGAATTGATATTGGTTCAATATGAATTGTTTTTTGACAACTGTGGCAGTGGCATGCAGAATCTCACTGCAGCCGTGAACTAAGTCTGCACCGATTTTGAGCACTTCAATTCTCCTCCAGACTCCAGAATTATTGCCACGTTCTCGAGAACTTCATTTTGAATTGATTCCCCCAGGTTCTGGTATTATCAGTCTGATGAATAGAGTGGTACAGAAATTACTGTTGGGGGATGCAGTACTGTGGGCATTGTCTGTCAATCCCATTTTATTTGCCGACTTAGTTTTTTACTGGAGTACTGTGGTTTGAATTCACGGGACGGGTAAAAGTGTATATTAAAGTAGTAGTTTTTATGTGGAGTGATTCGAGTAATGAATAGTGTGACTTTTGCTTATGATAATTAGGTTCCCTCGGCGTTTTGTGTGCCCACAGTGGTCATGAAAGGCACTGATCAGAAAGCAGCATAAGGTTGTTTGGCAGTTGGAAGATCACACCCTTCTTGATCTGTGGACTTATAGTAGTTTTTTTTATGGTAAAGAATCCGGAAATCATCAAGGCTCTACAATATTCTTTTATAAAAAATTCAGAAAGTGTCAGGGAACATGGACTCATTGGTGAGAAGCAACCAACTCAACTTTAGTTGAGCTTAACGAATCTAACAAAATCTTATATTTTGGAATTTTGTATATGCTATTCCTTGACAGAATATGGCCAGATTGGGAAGCTAAAGAATCTTATGAACTTGCTTTGCAAAAAGAGAAGATAAGTTGAGGTAGGTATCCCGCGTCACTGAGGCGCGGAAACCCAGAGCGTCTCCGTTGCCGGCTCCGGTGATCACAGCCGTCCGTTCCCCTTGCACATCCAGCGGTGGCCATCGTCCGAGGTCGCAGGAGTGTGGAATGGGGCAGCCTGGCTTCGGGCAGAAAACCATACACGGCGCATGAAAATTTCAGCCGCTTGTTTTGTACAGCCGCTTTCTGACACGTGGTGGATGGGAACGCGGGAACATGGGAACCGAGTTGAAGGCTATTGGACTCATTTCTCTGTACTGATGGGAGTGCAGGCTCATAACATATACCATTTTCATCTTCTGAACCATTTGTGTATCCAAATTAGAAGCACACATTCAAGCTTTCAAACTAAAATCCAAACATGTTTCGAAAAGACTTGGACAAAATTAACAAATTTTCATAACTATTTAATTTTATTTAATTTTATTTTTCCATATATAATGCCTTGTCTCCAAAACCCCCGGTGGTCTTTAACCCTTATGGTTATTTTTTTTACATGAGACAAATTTATTTTTACCACTGATTGAAGATTTTGGTAATATTCATGCTCACATGTACCAACCTTTTGAAGAGAAGTAGATTCTAACCTCAAAAGTACATATTAGCATGGCTAATATGTACATGAGGTGTACATCAGAAGACCATTGCAAGCATAAAATCTACCGAACAAATTTGACATACTTGTAGTTGGAGGCCTCTCCAATATTATCAACAACTCCCCATCACAAGAGATTTATTGTAATTGGTTGAGAATTTAATAGGCTTTCAAAGACGACTTAGATGAAAATCACCCGAGATAGTATGAGAAAGTTACAAGGCTTTGAATTTGTTCGTGATCTAGTTTTTGGACGTTGGGACGTTTAGGGGTTAACCCTTTAACGTCCGATTCAACACGGTTTTCAAAGATTTGTTTTAAAATGTAAGATGAAAGAATAAAATAGAGTTGGTGTTCACAACAAAGTTGTAAATGTCAATATGAAGATCACATTTGTATGGTGGATTCATTGTTTAACGTATTAATATTTTTAAAATAATTTTGCAAGTTTTTCTCTTGAAATTCAATTAAAAATCCCAAATCCACAAAAGAAATTTATAAAATGTTGTAATGAAATTGGAGTATCATGCACTATGAGATGGTATAGTTTATATTATTTGATTTTACTTATTTAGGAAAATCATGTTTAAGGCCTCACTTTTTGAACTAAGAATGAAACTTGACATAATCCAATAGTGTTGTTTAAAAAAAATCACAATATCTAATTTTTAAGATCCAAATCTTACAAATGATATTCAAGGATCACAAGAACCAAAGAACTTTTGGATGGATGAAAAATAGCATAGGATCTAGTCAAGAGAGAGGTTGCAATCTGTTCATTGTTCATTATATGGACACATGCGTGTCAAAGGGTTAATGCATAGAGGCAATTTTTTCCCTATTTTGTTCCATATAGGGGTCTACCTAAAAAAATCACCCCCTCCTCCTATGGTTTTTTTTATTCCAAAGTAGGTCCCCCTTAGATAATTTGAGGTCGGAGGCCCCAAATTTGCAAGAAGAAAATTGCCAAAAAGTGCTCCTATGAGCGTAGAATGGAAATTCTAGGAAAAGGAGGGGGTCGTTGAATAGTACCCACATTAATTTTTGAAACCTTTGGCATGTTAACCTCTAAACGTCCCATTGTTCAGAATTCGGAGGACAAACAGATTCAAAGGCTTGCAACTTTCTCATACAACCTCGGGTGACTTTCATCCAAGTCACCTTTTTAACCCTTAAAGGTCCCTTGGGGATAGTAGATACGTTGGCGTATATTTGGCATTTGTTGTAAGCGGAAAGTTCCAAATTGAGAACTCAATAGCTCATTAAAACCACATAGACAAGAGTTTTAAATTCACTTTTGATCTTAAACCCATAGGAGGTATAGAACCATGTCAAATACAATGGAATACTGTTGTATAATACTGGTCGGAATGGGCTATCTGGACCTTTAAGGGTTAAGCCTATCAATTTCTCTACCAATTACAATAAATCTCTTGTGATGAAAACTTGTTAATAATATTGGAGAGGCCTTCAACTACAAGTATGAAAAACAAATTGGGTAGATTTTATGCTTGCAATTGTCCTCTCATGTACACCTCGTGTACATTTGAAACATGCTAATATCTATTTTTGGGGCTAGCATCTACTTCGGTTCAAAGGGTTGATATGTTTACGGGTTAACATCTTTTACACTTTGATACTCATTATTTGAAACCTAGCTTTGTCAAGATTGTACAATATGAACACACACATGTAAAATTATTATTATTATTATAATAATAAATTTAAGAAAATGGATACACAAATGGTTCAGAAGATGAAAATGGTATATGTTATGAGCCTGCACTCCCATCTGTAAGGTAGTAACACCTTAAACTGCCAAGTATCCATTCCTGCCTCCTATAATTTCACCTCGAAGTGATTGGGAGTGTACCTAAAATAAACCACAACTTCACTAAAACTTCACTAGAATCAATGAGATGGAACCAATGAGATGGAAGCATTAACAAGTTTTGTCCATGTGTTCCTTCTGTTTCTTTTGGGTAAGTCTACAATTTTGATTAGGTGTCTACAACACCTTCACTTCAAAAATTCTTGTAAAATTGCTCGTGTGTCCAAAAATTTTGATTCCAAGACCCAACACTTCATCTCCAATTTGCAAACACATTCATGGTTTCACTTCATGCTTTTTGCACTCCCCGGTTACCAATTCCCTTATTCTGTCGGTTTAAGGTGTTACTACCTTACAGAGAAATGAGTCCAATAGCCTTCAACTCAGTTCCCATGTTCCCGCGTTCCCATCCACCACGTATCAGAAAGCGACTGTACATTACAAGCGGCTGAAATTTTCATGCGCCGTGTATGGTTTTCTGCCCGAAGCCAGGCTGCCCCATTCCGCACTCCTGCCACCTCGGACGATGGCCACCGCTGGATGTGCAAGGGGGAACAGACGGCTGTGATCGCCGGAGCCGGCAACGGAGACGCTCTGGGTTTCCGCGCCTCAGTGACGCGGGTATGTATCAGCTAACTTGTACTTTGAAATCACGTGTTCTCTATTTCAAACGATTATTTAAGCAGTAAAATGCTTGTACGAATGTATATGGGAACCAAAAGTGGGAGCAAGGCATGGATGAAGGGATTGTGGTCTTAAATGACAAATTCAATTGATCATGTTGTGAAAAGTGTAATTCAGATGGGAACAAATTTTACATCACTGGAGTCAGTGAAGAACTTTGCATGCGTTGGTCAGAAAACAAAATAAATTTGAACTGAAGGAAGCCCACATAGGACCTGCTAAAATAACATGATGCCCAATTTGGGGATAATGACGTTGCAATGGCATCACATTTTGTCAAAGTTGCTACATCAAGAAATATGTTGCTGAAAAATCATCATTGTGATGATTTAACCCAAGGTCCAATTGGTTGAAACATTGCAATGGTGTTTTAATTGTTGTGGTTTGACAGTGCCTTACGCTTAATTTACTGGTGCTTGCAATGATACAATGATACAATTTTAACCCTTAAACGTACCAGGGTGTCCCTGGAATTGACAATTTGAGAAAATTCATCATAAAGTGCTATTTGGAAGAACGTTTTGGAATTGATTTACGAATGAAAGTTCTAGATTTTGAATTTTAGATTCCATCCATACGGTTTGATTCACTAATACTATCACCAATATTTAATTATAAAATTTGAAAGGTAAAATTAAAAATTCTTTCTAAATTCGATTACAAACAAAATTTTAATATTTTTTGAGTAAAATTTGTTGGAATGAATTTGAAATGAGATACTCTTAAACGTAGTGATTCTTTGAAATTGTTGTGTTTCTTATATCTATGACCTCATTTTTGCAAGGCCACTTTTGAACTACAGTCAATACAATTTTGGCTTGGTCAACAACTTGACATACTTCTACATTTGTAATTTTAGAAAAATATGTAATCAAGTATGACTAAATCCAACCGTTAGATAAGACAACAACTTGGTGAAGAGTCTCTAAAAAATTGGATGACTTTCATCCAAGCATTGATGAGAACGTGAGAAAGGTTTGAATCTGTTAGTCGTCCAGTTTCTGGACACTGTTACATTTAGGGGTTAACCAACATTCCCATGCAAATTTTAATTTTAATTTTAATGTCGTTGCTCTCCTCCTTGCTGATCATTATCAATGTACATGACAAGACCAGTGATGGAGCAATGGTAAGTTTGTGCCTCTTTACGAGCACATGTGGGTATGGCGCTCAATATTGACATCAATTTGGCAGAGAATTACAATTCTTACTTGTGGATGGAGCTACACGAATTTTGTGGACTTCAATCAGGCGGCGGCATTCATGATGAAACATGAAATTTTTAATATGTCATTGTTGCAATTAGGGCCAGTGCTACATATGTCAGACACGGAACAGCTCAACATCCGAATTTGAGCGACCCTCGAACCACGATTCTTTTCTAAATAAGAAAAAAAATAAAAAATAAAAATAAACTGCCATCTTTGTAGAATTTGAAGGATAAACAATCGAAATTCCAAGAGTATGCACTAAACCCTAAAAACTCCAAAACTAATTGTACCTCAGCTTCGGGGCGTTGACGACCTTCTTATGCAGGGGCTTGAGGACATCATTGGCAGGGCAGAACTTGGGAACCCGGACAGCGGGAGCCTCAGCAGCCGTAGCCTTGGCATGGGAGGTTCCTGGACCACTTCATTGTATGGATCTCTGAAACTATCAAGATTATAGGTAAAGGAAATTGCGTGCACACAAGATATAATCAAAGTCAACACAAGTTGAGCATATCTGGTCCAGTTGTGATGGTGCGTGAGAAAAATTGAAAATAGGTTGCAAGTGAGGACTGGGACACTACTTTGGAGCGGAAATGTGCCGTAACGGGATCCCCGAATCACCGAGTGGACATACTTTTAGCTAGCCGATGTTAGGTCAATGTTATGCTGTTACTTGTGAGATCATACCCACTAACTGTCTTTAGGAAATGCCAAACCTACGTGGAGGTCGATGTGGTAATTGAATAAAACTGGTTTTTTCTAAAATGAGCTACAATGATTTTTGAATATTACGGTGCTTTTATATTCTTCGCGATCTTCAAGAATTGAAGATTTCAGAGCTTTAGGGATAGGGTTTGGTAGTTGGCCTTAAGAGGGTCCATTAGAAAAGAGCGGTGTTGGAGTTTGCGACACATCTTTCAATTTTCAGTATACATAACTTTGGCAGTTTCATCCTAAACCCTAAACTCAACCCTAAACCCCCAAAATGAAAAATTCTAAAATTGATCCTTTATAAATCTTTGTATTGACAACATTAGTATTCAAAAATCCCCTTGAATGAACAAACTCTCTTTTCTTGTAAAGTCTGGTACCAGAGTTTTATTTATCTCTTTTATCTATCTATTTAACAAACTCTTAAATCTGAAAGGACTAAGGATCATGATGTGAAGATTATAATTTATTCTTAACTACTACCTACCCAAGGAAATCTCCACTCTAACCTCATGCTCCCCAAAGGATAGGAGTTTAGTGGCTTGTGTCAGTAAACTTTTCGGTCTTGTGTAAGTGGTTGTCCGAGAACTCCAATTTTTTGGATGGTTTACATGATAGCAAGTTCTTTTTACATCCATCGAGTGCAGTCCGATTAGAAAAATAATTGAATTTGAAGTTACTAAATAGGTCATTCTATTCCATATAAGTTTCCGTTTTGATAAAAAATAATTTAAGGTCTAAAGGTCCGGCCAACCCGTATGGGTTTGATGAATGATTTCTTTCTTCTTTATATCCTTCCTCATGGACTTCTTCATTTTGAAACATTTTTTATACATGCATCATCAACTTCTTTTTCTATTCAACAATTGGATTTGGTGTTATAAGGGTACATACTTCTCTAAAATGACAAACGTAGAAGTATGTGAAATTGTGACTAAGCCAAAATTGCTTTGATTTTAGTTCAAAAGTGACCTTGCAAAAACAAGGTCATGGATTTAAAGTACACAAAAATTACAAGATATTTCCATGTCAAGAGTATTTCATTTCAAACCCATTCCTGCAAACTATACTCAAAATACATTAATTTATTGTTTGTAATCAAATTTTGAAGAAATTTTGAGTTTTAACTTTTAAATTTTACAATAATATATTGGTGATAGCACTGGTGTATCTATCCATATGGATGGAATCCAAATTTCAAAATCGACAACTTTCATGTGTGTATCAATTCCAAAATATTCCTCCAAGTTGTACTTCATAATGATTTTTCTCAAATTGGCATTCTAGAGACACCTTTTGATATTTACAAGTTAAAGTATTGAATTTTAGAATGCCCACTAAATCCATTCTTTGAGGTTGACTTATATATGAAAGTTGTAGATGATGAAATTTCCAGAACATCAGTATGGTTGGATTAAGTAATAAACGCCGAAGGATTACTTTGTCAAGCCTCATTTTCCATCTTCTATGACTATAGTGTAATAAATTGCTTCTCAAAATCCTCATCTTGCTCTCCTAGTAACTTTGAGCACCTTTCATCTATGCTGCAGAGGGCTATAATTGCTCTTAGTACATCCAGTTCTAAATATGGCAACGATACTTAAACTCTTTGTGAAAAATTACATATGGGAAAGCACCTTATAAAAATTAGCCATAGTTCCATCCATTCGTCAACAAGTGGTGCACAATACATCAATCATATGTATGGCAAACTTTATCATTCATTATGTTTATAGAAATACAATATATCATTAATCATTTTGCAAAGTACAAATAAATTTAGTAATGTTTAGTTAAGCACATGTTCACATAATCATAAATGTTAAAATGATAGTGAAGTTCTAAAAATAAATATGGGGTGAAAACAAACTTATTTGTCAATATAAACATTTTAGAAAATGAATGCCTTATATTTAATTTTCATGCATGATAAATTCCCAAAGTTTATTGCTATGAATCTAGTTCATTTCCATAATTGGCACTAAAACACAACCAAAGCATGAAGATTTATTTAGAACACAACAACAATTGTGTCAAAGGGATTCATGGTGTTGGTTATCACATCGCATACATCCACCTATATGTAATTAACCAAACATTTGAAGTAGGTTGATTGGTATATTCTATTGAAAAGGTTTAGAAATAAATAAATGACAAAAACCCTTAACCCATTATTGAAAGCATTAGGCTATGGTTGGAGGAAGTTATAGATTAGATTTGATAATATAATACTCTATCTAAATACTTTGTGACTTTTAACATATTGCAATAGGACAATTAAGTGGATGTTGAATGAATTCATTTTTCAATTATTTATTTTGAAATACATGGTAATTGAATCCTTGGTCAAAGTAATAAAATTAATCGTTATAAACAAAAATTAATTAATTGGAGCCCTATATCTAATTAATCCTTTCTTATCATACAATTGTGACCATGTGAAATGTCTAATCATGATGTAAAAAAATAATTTCATTAATCATTGCATTTGGATTGACAACCTTAAAGGAAAAATTTAGGTGCACTTTTTATAAATAAATAAAATATGATTGAGAATAGAATAAGGTCCTTTTACTTTGGTTCATTATATTGGGAGTCAAGAGATGGGGTAGGTCAATCGTAGTAAATACGTGAAGAAATTGTATCACTTAATGCTCAAGGGTTGGATTACATTTGTTTAAAATGCATGAATCCTAAAAACTTAATCTGTAAAAATATACTCTAGTGCAAATTACGAGTAGTTTTTTTATTCTTTATTTTATACTCACACTAATCCTTTTATCAAGTTTTCTAATCAATTTATATATATATATATATATATATATATATATATATATATATATATATATTTTAAACATTAAATTCTAAAGAGAAATTAAGTTATTTACATAAAATTGAGAACCAAGAAGAAATTGAAAACTAATTGAAAACTAAGACTTTAACGTAGGACTTGTACAACAGAAATTGGAATAAAATAGTGTACATAATATAATTTGAAATGTGTATACAAAAAGTTTGAGAGCTCTAATTCTATCACCAATACCATTGTGATCTAAAATGTTGAATCTTCTAAGAGAATTTAAAAAATAAATACGCTATTTATTAATTGTAAAACCTAATTTACAATTTTTGAATTACTTTTACTATGTATCCTTGTGATCTTGCAAAATATTTAATTTGCTTTCTATTTTCACCTTTATAAGTTCTTTTTTATCCTCCTAGTTCGATAAGATCTATCCTCATCATTGCAGATTTTTTAATTAATTCTTATGCTGACTTTTTCATGCAAAGTCAATGGAAACTTTTGATTTATTTTTCACTTCTACTTCTAAAAAGTTACATTTACTACTAATTTGATAAGATCTATCTTCGTTATTGATAAAAATCTAACTACTTTATATTTTGACTTTTCATGCATTCTAGTCATATACAAAATCAATAAAATTGATTTAAATATTAATCACCGTTATTTGTAAATCAACGGTAAAAAATGGATTTAAATTTTTTCTTTCTACTTTTCAATCTTTTTATTTTTTTGATAAGATTTAATTTATTTTGCTTTAGAAAATATTCAACTTGATTCTTACTTTCACCTTTTCTTTCAATTTTAATGAAAATAATAAAATCTTTAAAATCTCAAATTTACTGTTAAACCTACTTGTAATTTTTAATATAGCTTAGATTGGAAGATGAATCGCGTCAATGATTTCAGAAGGTCAAATTAGCGTAACAGTACATAGCTTAAAATAGCAAATTTTGTTAATTTATCTTCAATTTGGTCTTTTGCTATTGTTATAATTTATCATTGGTTGATAAATGTGAAATTTTCCTAATTTGAATTCTACATCGACTTTTGAAAGCTTTTCTAATTGCAAATCAAATGTTGCAAACCTTCAATTAGCCTCCCGGGTTGCCTTGCGCACTATTGTAGTAATGTTTTTATTCTTTTATGAAATTCATAATAAACTTGTCCTTTAAGACGAGGTACCTTCTAATCCTAAAACATTCATAATCATTACCACCACGTTCAAGTTACTTTAAAATTATTGTGTGATATTTATTAATGCTTTAGCTTTATATCTTTAATATAAAGAATTTCTAAATCTTCTTCACTGTAAACAAAATCAAAATCAATGCCATCACCATCTGTTATCTGTAAACATGCAATACCGTAGTTTCCTAGCAGGTTTGGCACCCAACTGTCTAATATTTAATTAAAGTGGAAAAATGTGGTTCGGCACCCAAAATTTTAATAGTAATAAATTCGGCAATTATTAAAATATACATAACGTAATTTCGGCATTCATCCAAGATTCCAAGAAACCGTTACAGTTTAATGAACGTTTGTTTTTTTTTCATCTATAGTGGCAGCCGCCTCTACTCTAAATTCTTGCCCTAATATTTTCTATGTATTATTTGTTTGGCTTTGATTTTGCCTTGTGTGGTTTTGATTTTGCCTTGCGTGGCTTTGATTTTGCCTTGTGTTGCTTTGATTTTCATTATTTTTTCCTTCATATTTCATAATTATTTTGATTGCGTTTTTGGTTTCCAAGAGTGAAAATCGTGAAGCAAAACACTTTAGACAATATGTTTACATCAATTAACAAAGAAAAGATGCAATTGTTGGTGGAGCGTGATTTTGATGCATTAAGCACAAAGTTAGAGGTGAAGAAGGCCATGGAAAGTGAAGTTGTGAAGCGATCAGTTGGGAGACTTAAGAAAGACGTAGAGGATGTCTTGCTCACATCGAAGGAAGAGGACGTTGCAAAACCATCCTTAAACAAAGCAAAGGTTAGAGGAAATTATATTAATTGGTTTTTACCTTCTCTTAGGGGACCTATCTATGCTGCCATGAAACAACACAAAAATTACACTTCTACTTTGCACTATTTAAAACTTAAGTACAAAGATCCACGCAAGGATTCTAGTGTCTATGATTCACTTAATAAGGGCACTCTATGAGATTGGTTTACTCCTACTGGAGAATTAAGAGGAGTTAAGACTGACAAAAATTGACAATCAAATTTCATTTTCTGAAAGTTCCCAACATCGTTATGTTCTTGCAAAACATTCAATTGTTCAAGAAGAAATTATCGAGATGTTACAAGCTCATCGCGATGCTGGTCAACCACTGTTTGCATTTACAATTCAAAATATGATAAGATGTCTTATTCGTAAAAAAAGAACCTAGTCTACTTGAAGAAGAAGATAAAACAACTTTTAAAGTTAGTTTAGCATGGACACGTGATTATGTAAGATGCAATTTAAATTGGACTTGTAGAGCAAGTACGGTAGTCGGGCACAGTAAGGAAACTACCGACTGATTGGGAAGAATAAGGGTTACAAATAGCCCAATGTGTGGCTTATCTTGTCAAAGTCCATTTTCTTCCATCACAATTTGTTGTGAACACTGATCAAAGTGACATAAATTTTGTTTCTACTGGTGGGGCACATACAGGGGCATAAAAAGATCAAAACATGTCTTGGTACATGGGGTTGAAGATAAGAAACAAACGGGCAAATGGATAAACGAACAAATGGACTAACGGACAAATGGACAAATGCTTAAAACGATAACCATTTCGATTTGGTGTTGTGTATCAAATCTTTGCGGCACCTAAACCAACAAGTTGAAAGTAATCAATCGACTATTCTGAATATGAACCGAAGTTCTTGTGCCAAATATAATTGCTATGACAACATCATTTGCCGGGTTGAGGCGGCAAGTAAAGAGAAGCGACAAAATTGACACTCTACTGTGGCTTGAAGTGGACAATGGAGGAACGCCGACGAGGGCATACAAGCCAGATTGGCTATTCACTAGTCATGGGCTATTCCCATAACTTAAACTGAAGCATAGACAACTTCAAGCAGTATCCTCGAGCGCTCTTGATGGCGATCAAGGACAAGATGACGACGAAATATGAATATTGAGGGGGAGTATGCGATGTTCCCGAGGACGTATTCTTGTCAATTCTCCAGAGGACCATGCGGACGAGGAGGTAACATGAAAAAAATACTCGATAGGAGCGACCCTCTTCCGGGGTACGTGTGGAAAGAGCATGTGAAGAACTTCAAGAAACTGATAGTGAAGGAGGACAAGAAGGCGCAGGCTGAACGAATGAAGAACGTGCGTTGTACTGTGCACAACGTCTCGCACTTCGGTCGGTCGGGAGGAGAAGTGCGATTTCGCTTGATGAGTGATCTTAAATTTGCGCTGTGACCCAAACTGTAATGACAACATGCATATTTCATATAAGTCACTGTAGGCAATCACATTTCCAAGTAGAGTTACTGCACGTAATGATATTTTCACGGTAAGATGTTGCCCAGTGTTGTTATTTGCAGTGCCTTCTGTCGAGAACATGTAACTCCATGAATAACTGTCAAAAATGCATATTTTGGTTTTCATCGTCCATGATCCATACTTTTGAACATAATCTTCTAAGGGAGGGTTGTTATGAATAACTTTACAATCACTGTTCTTAATATAACACATATCCGCATTTGAAAATTGATAAAATTTTACCACCTCATTTTTAAAATCATCTTTATATGTAACTTTTAAATGAAAAACTTTTGCATCAATGAGAGATATTTGCGGTTTTAAGAGAGCTGCTGAAATTGTGGAGGGTGTGAAGGTTGTGTAGATTGTGGAGGTAGTTGAGGCAAACGCAACTATAGAGGTTGTAGTGGTAATTGAGGGAAATGCAACTATGGAGGAAGAAAGTACTCCTCGGTTGTGGACTGTGTCAAAGTATAAAGGTAAAACCAATATAACTTTGGACGATATGGTATATGGGGGTAAACCTGAAAGCGTGGGACAAAATGTTTTGTGAGGCAAAAGATTTTTTAAAAGTCACAGAGTGTATCGCAGGCAATATAAAAAATTAAAAAAAAATTATGGAATTGTGAGAGAATGGTTTTTAATCAAGTATAAAGGCATTTGTACACCAATTTTTCAAGTCTTCATCTTTATGTTGGATTAAGTCGTATCGCAAAGTGCAATTCGCCAGTATCAAAATGACAATCAACATCAATATCGTAATAGTACAATATTTCAAAATTCCATAATATACTATAAAACAAAGTCTCTAAAAAAACATTGATATCTCCCGCATCTTCAATAAAACCTTCATCACATCATTAATGAACAATTTCAATGCCATGCTCTTCAGAATAAAATCATGAAGATTGAACATTGGTCCGAGGGCATAACTTATGTAGTTTTAATTTTATTTAATAGATTGTAAAGTTTAAATTAAACATATTATTTAGACATTTTACAATGTTTATTTTTTAAAATCTATTTTTATTTTTTATTATAAAATTTATAAATAGTTTGTTTTTATATTTTACGGTACATATTAATATCTACATGCATTATTATCACAAAACTAGTCTTGTGGTGTGACAAAACTGGTCTTGTGGTTTAAAACCGAGTCCTTCAACACGCAAGCTTATGCAGTGGATTATTGTCAATAACTGGAGATGAAACTTCAGTTTTAACATGTACACTTGCTTTTGTGGATTAAAGATTGAATGATTGGTGACACTGGACGGGGTGCTAACTTATTTGTGTAGATTGTTTTACATGAAAAGGCCAAAATATTGACATGTGACGTTGAGGCGGAGTATAGTAGGGAAATGTGTTTATTAAACTTCTAAAGTGTGCCTAGCGATACGTTAGCCTATTTTTGACACCTTGGCCCATTTTATGGTGACGGAAGCTCAAAGCATCAAAAAAATCGCTGCTATGGTTGTTCGGCTTTGCAGAGGTTCTCTCACTTAAAAGTAAAAGCGCATAAACTACGTTAAAAAAAGACGCTGGAAAATATGGTGAAATGAAACCCTGTAGAAAATGAAGCTCAGAATAAGAGGATGCGTTACTGAAAGATATGCAGATTCAAGAAGGAAGTAAGCAGTTATAATTAGAGAAGATCCAATTTTATTTTACAATAAGTTTTTTCATACTATTAACAAGTTACGTATTACATGTATGATGCTAAAATCACTTACCTTTTTTTTTTTTTGGTTAAGCAAAAGTTATATGAATAAATTATAGAGCAGTTTGCACATGCAATGGCTTAATAACTTTTAATTAACCTTACATTTGAACGCTTATTTGAATTTTTTTTGCAAATCTGTTTGTTCACTCTTTGTTCTATTTTTCTTCCTACCTTGCGAAATCAAGTTTACACATATGATTCATGTAAATGCACTTTTTAAGGACAATTAAGATGCGATCAAATTTTGATCATAACACTTTAAGCCCAAGGGAAAGTTCTTTACTATCAACCACACGCAGCTACGGTCGAGAATTCACAAAACATATCATTTTTCGTTGTCAATTAAGATAAATATATGAAAAAAATTACTCAAAGATTTCCGGTAACAACTCTTAGGCCTTGAACTCTACTTTCAAAATTAATAAATATGAACTGCTACAGTATGCGGCAATTGTGTCAAATGAAGATGAAATATAATTTCGATATTTTGTCTTATATTTTTGAGTCGTTGAGAAATGAAGCCTTCCGCTATCGTTATTAAATAAATATAAGACATTATTAAATGTAATTCAGAATGATGTAAACGAAGATGTGTATTGTAATAGTCATTAGGAGAGTACGAAATTACAAATGATAAGGTGTTTTTGTGTTAATTTCAGGTCATGAAAGTTTAGAGTGAGAACGTACTCATCCGTGTCCTTAACGTTGACAAAGTGTTCAAATAGTTTGCTCCAGGCCATTATATATATTCATAACAAACATAGTGGTCACAACCTAGGATCCCATGTGGATATTTTTTTTCTACTAATTCACCTTTACGTGATTGCAGTGGTCATAATTTTTTTTAAATATATGCATTCACCACGAATCATAGAGGCGGCGTTGTGATGTAGGCTGGTTAATGGTTAAAAACTTAATTATTCATGTGAATTAGTTGTGTTTTTAAGTATGTAGGTAACTTGATGTTAATATGTTTATGGATGGTTGATAACTGATTTAATCGATCATTTGATTTGTAACCGGGAGAATTTAGTTAATATTGAGTTAAAAAAAACGGTAAACGTGAAAGTGAAGGCTTTCTAGTGAACCGATTAAATGGTATTTTTTAATGCACCGAACAAGTGATAATTTCTAGTGAACCGAACGAGTGGTGGTTTCTGTTGGATCGGATGAAGAGAAAGTTTGTTTGGTCACGCGTGGAGGCTTTTTATTAGACCAACGTAGTAGTGACTTCTTTTGACGTTTTTAAACTACTGGGTAATATATAAGATTAGATATTTGGTTCGTTGGGTCAATCGTGTTGTTGTGCATTGGAAGTTTTTTTTGGATTTTAGAGGGTGTCTTCAAAGTGTTTCTAAACATTAAATGAGTTTGTGGGTGTTCAAATTACTTAGGAACGTGAAGGCATGTACAAGAGCGTGAAAACGCTTTCTTATTTCATTCTTTTTTTATTGTTGTTTTTATGAGTGAATTGTTATCAAGTAATGCACTGTTGAAGTAATTCAAAAAAATTAAGATAATTAAGTTGTAGACAGAATATGCATGTTAAAGGATGATTGTCGTAAGGCCTTTAATAGGTCATTTAGCATCAAATTCATGTTTAGATTAGATTTGGTATGGAATGATTAGTGGAGGAAAAAATCCCCTTAGTGAATTCAAAGAATGATGAGGAAAGACTACATGAGCGAAAAGTAGTAGTAGGATTAGTTGCTTGACTTTGGGTTGAATGTTTTACGATTGACCTTGCGCAATTAACTTTTGATGTTCATGATTGTGTTTGTGACTTGATTGCCTTGGTTTTGTCTATTTAACTTCGTGGTTGTGTTTGTAAATCACATTCATTCGCGAAGGTAGTTATGCGCTGCTAGAATGGAGCACCATGGAAGTCGAGAGCAACATTCATTCGTGAAGGCCTTAGATTAAGACTTTCGAGCCTTAGGGTTAGGATGAGCCGTCTCTTTGGCCACTTCCTCTTTTGAGCTTAAGAGTTTGTGTTCAAGCTTGTAAAAATGTCACTCAATCCATCTTTCATCGTATTAAGCATTCAAGCTTTATTTAACTTGTCTTGTCTCAGTTTTTCTTCTCTTTGTGATGGTTAATTGTTAAGAGAAGGTTGGTCGAGAGTTTTTTTTTAACTCCTCTTGATCTCATCTTCCATTTTATTAATAATTGCTTTGAAACCCATATGTTATGTATGTCTCTTTTTATTCTATAGAGTGTCTCTCGATGGTTTCTCATCAGTCCTTTGTCTCTTATCGAAGTAAAGCAAGATTAGGTAGGTAGGTAGATCTCATGTAGGGCTTTCCAATGGTAATAAGCACGTTCTATTTCAAGCTATATGGAGGAAAATATACACTCTCAAAGTTGGAGTGTCAAAAGAGTTCCCTCGCCGGCGGCCGAAGAAAAGTCTAAGTTCTCTAGCGATGAGTTTTAGGTTTTTCAGCCTATGTTTTTGAGATTTTGAGAGTGGATGCAAAATCAAGTTAGATTTTCAAAAAGTTAAGGCATGCCCCGATTGGAGCTAGAGAAAAGAAATGGCGGTCAAAAAACTAAAAGGCCTTTTAAAGTGATTTCGCGGGTAGGTTTCTCCTTGTTCTCTTATTGTTTTTTTTTTTCCTTGTTCCTCTTTTGATGTGATTTTTTTTAATAACTCTGTGTAACCAAAGGCCACCTCCATGGTGAATTTTTATACTCACAGCATGCACTAGATGCCTGCGTTGTACCTTTTACTTTGGTTTATAAAGAGGGCAGAATTTGGGTTATGAAGTTTTGTTCATTGAATATGATTGGAAATTTTTTTGTATGTGATACTTTAGATTTGAGTTTTTGGTGAGATTTATTAGTAGTGTGTAAAATTTAAAGATTTGGAGGTTGCTGTAGTTGGAAAAATGGTGAGCTAAAGTGAATGGGTGCGAAAACTATGACAGCGGAGGTGTTCAACTTAGAAGGTGCATATCTCAGTGAATATTTTGAGTTTGACTACCGATTCTAGACGGTGGACTCTTGCATTTCTCATTAATATTATGTCAAAATCTTACATGCACAAGATTTATGGACTGTGAGATACAAGAGTTTTTGCAACTGGTCTTTTTGGAATTGGATTTGAAGCTAGGAAGTTGGTTTAAGGAAAGTGCTCGTCACGGCTTGCTTAAAGCTTGCCTATTAGTAAAATTTGATATATGATTTTTTGATATATTGAGTGACTAACACACTCAGTCTCATAAAAAGAAAAAGTATAGTTAGGAAGTTATTTAGTCCTAAAGTTGACTAGGTCTATGTAGAATTGACCATTTGAATAGGTGAGTAATACTTAAGAGGGAACATCCTTGAGACAAGATTTTACCACAGTAAAAAGCCCAGTGCTTTCTCGGACACACTCCTTACTTCTGGATAGCGGCATCGAAGAGAGCGCAAGATTTGTTTTTCAAAAGGGTGACGGATTTAGACCGTGCTACATATAGATTCTTCATCATAAAAGGGAAGTGAAGGCTGAGGCAATTTTTTTTCTTTTTTTTTCTTTCAGATCGTCACGGAGGCAAAACACATTTTCAGGTTGAAAACCTCGCTTTCGCACTTGCTACGAGGCACTTTAGCCTACTTTTTGTTGTCTACAACATTCGCAAAATAAGTGTTGCAACTCACTATCGCCACCTTTTCCATGTTCAATTTTTTTTCGCAACAAGCATATTGAGAGAGAATGAGATCTTTTTTGTGAGTCTGTCGTCGACTGTACCGCTAATTGTTATACTAGAAACTGTCCATTTACTTCTCCACCCACACATTTGAGATGTCGGTTTGAAAATTAAATTGTGGGGCTTCGTATTTGTTACGAGGTCGTTGATCGTCGTCAGGAGAAATATTTATGTATTCAAGTATGTCTTTTAAGATATATAGTTTATAGGTTTGATAAGATGATTACTTTAATACGTTTCAACATCTTACTCCAAGTCTAAACATATAAAGGACTATATTTTAATTTATAATTGTTTTACATAGTATAAAGTTCAATTATTATTTAAATCAAAACTCGAAAAAAAAAACTTTATATGTACAAGCAATGCTTTAGAAAATATTGCAACCGTTCTTCATTTCTTGTCGTTCATTTTTCGTATTTTAATGTCATGTATTTTTCACTTTTAGAGAGAAGTATTCGTTGCAAATCTCACAATTTAAAATTGAATTTCATTTCATGTAGCACCTTCATATTTTTAATTTTGTGCAAGTCATTACTCCTTTTAAATATGCAAACAATGTACATTTCGTAGATTTTCTTTATAGTGCGAATCAACATTAGTTTTTTAAAGCATAATATTGATGATATTTTAGTTTTTGAAAGCAAATTTCATTGAACATTATACAAAGGCAGTTGGTGAACGTTGTCAATTTGGTTTTGCCTTGTATCAGAAAACCTCTATTTTTCGTTGATAGATAGATAGAAACACCGGCCCTATTGCAAGGCCGGCGTGAATAAAGTGTCCGTTCGTAATGTCAATGACCCGGTGCCCACTGGACAGAGGGACATTGGGACAAAACTACTCTCCCCTTTTGAGAATGGATACTATAGTAACCAAAACAAAGTAACAGTAACAGTAAAAAAAGAAAATAACAAAGTAATGATGGTTGGGTGCTTAGATTGTATAGAGGTATTTTTATAATTAGGTATTATCACCAAGTCATGAGTTCTTTGGTTGGTTGGTGAAGGGCGTTGTATCACATTTACGTGGTCCGGGTTCGAAACCTATTGGGCTCGTTGAGCAGCGTTGTAATACACATGGCTTGGTGCTGCTAGTGAGTTATCATGGCAAGAAAGTTGTACCAACCAACCGGCCCTACCTATCCCCTGAGACAAGTATATGTGTTGAGCTAGTTGTTTGAAAAGAGTGGCTAGTAGTGGTTTCCACCACTACCCTCCCTCATTTATTATACTATTCTGTTGGTGTTGGTTGATTATTTTCTATACGTCTTTTGTGTAAAAGGATTGATCCAGTATATTGTATGGCAATGGTATTTATTGCTTTGAATGTGTGTTTTATGGAGGTTTCACAAACGTTGAATTTTGTTTCTAGTTGTTTCATTGAGGGTACGTGTGTGGTTCCTCTGGCTCTAGCTGTGATGACTATGATTGGAGTTTTCGTTAGTACAATGCTATACGAGAATTAATTCGTGAGCAACAATGCAATGAGTCGTTTCAAAGTTGAAAAGAGTGCAATAAACTTGATAACTAATGAACTTAAGAAAGTATTTAATAAAGTTTTGTAATGTTTTTCAATTTTTCAATTTTTCATGAAAGTTAAAATCTTTATAGAAAATAAATCATCAACATTTTTAACTTAATGACTTTGCTCAATTATTCATAATTTTAAGTTGTTAATTTTTTATCTTAGTTTAGTTTTTAAAAATATTTTCATGACTTGTGTTTTATTTTTCATTTTAAGTATTTTTTAGGAAGAATTTAAATTTTGTGCATATGATATTTTCAAAAATGAATTAAAAAGAATGTACAAATCCCAATAATATTTTGATGTAAAATTCAATTAATATAAAATCCAAGAGTAAAATGCAATTGATTTTATATAATATCATCTATATTCAATTACTATTTATTCATTTGAGTGATTCTATTATTCATTCTATTTATTCATTTGAATTATTCTATTTTTTCTTTGTTCATATGTATAATTATGAAAAGTATTTTTGTACATATTATATTCGACGTTTATTTATATTTATTTTCAACCAGTAATGAGGATTGAGTAAGTTTTTCAAATCTTGTAAATAACTTCCAAATTGCCGAGTTATTATCAGAGTTGACAAACGTCCTATGAGGTATTCTGTAAAAGCTTGAACTTAATGTTTATGTATTTTTCTTTTTTGAGATTCTACTCAATCCTATGTGTATACTTTCACATATGGTAATATAAATAAAGGTCAAAAATATATACAAAAGAACAATGTAGAATAAGAAAAAAAAACTAAAAATGAAGTGTTTTAAAGAAATGCAATTTACTTCAGCACATAGGTCTGATTGGCTGATCAAACTACGAGGCTATTCCCGTAAATTGGATTGGATCGTGGACAATTTTTAAGCACATCCTCGAGCGCTGTTGATGGCGATCAAGGACAAGATGTCAGCAAAGTTTGAATACCAAAGCGGACTAGGTGATATTCCGACTGATGAAATGATACAAATCATTCAAGAAGTTTGAGCTCAAGTATCTTAAAAACAACTTCAAACACTCAATTTTTCTTGCTAAAATGGACACTGTAACTGAAGCAAACGGTGAGAGCACTCAATGGTAGATAGTGTATATATTATTTTTAACTTGTATAACTTTCACTAATACATGTGTAAATTTGTAATGATATTGTATTACACTCCGATGTGATTCCAACGCACTTTGCGATTTCCAAATCGGATATTTTTGAATACACACACATTGTTCAAAGTTTCTAAAAAAACAATTCCCTGCAGTAGGGAATTCGTAAGCATATTGGACCCGACTGTACTAATGCAAAGCCTCCTTCGTCTCCTTAATCCAGAGCCCTTCATCCCAATATATAAGACTACTAAGCATATGTACAAGGGCATGCATATACACACGGTTATAGGGGGAAAGCATTTAGGGGTAGACAAGCATTGGACATCAAATGGAAGCACAAGGTTGTCTTCAAAAGCAGGGAATTTTTAGTTTCATTTTTAAACAGGTAAAACTCTTGGATATAAACAGTAGGACAAGGAACTGCACAGGAATTGCACGTTACAAGGATCGAGATCAATTCGAGCTAATCACTTCCCATCAATAGCATGGCGAAACTGAAATGGATAAAAAATGTATACATCTTGGAGCACTAGGTTTCCCAGTAGCAACTAAAAGAATGAATGGAATGGTAATCTCTAGGTCGGAAATTGATGCTAAGGGCATCTACAAAATTGAATAAAGCATCGCTCATTATCATGTCAAAAACCTCGAGTAATGAAATCACGACCATGCCTCAACTACATACCGACCCTTGCGCTCAAGATCTCTCAAATACCTTGATACCGACTCCTGAGGCCATCCTGTTTCCTTCGCAACAACGTCCTCAAAAGCTGACAATACATCAGCTGGCATCTTATTGGCAGAGCCTGCAACATAAATAGCTGCTCCTGATTGGATCATCTGCAAAACTTTGTTCCCCTGCATACGCAAAACCACTTCATCAGAGAAAGCACAGACAAGGTCATATAAACCTGAATTGATTCGTACAGTTGAGCTTCAAGTTTGCCGCATGCGTGGAAATCCAAAGGCCAGTATACCAGAAGTGTTCACAGCAATCCAGCGATTCCCCAGCAAAAGAAAAGAGTGAAAACTGAAAGCCGTAGACTACAAAGCCATGTGTTCCACTACAAACCTGAAACAAGTACCATGTAACGCATACATATGGGTAAGCAAAATCTGCTGAGGGTGGTACCTGCTCAAGAATTTTATGCTGCACGTACACCTTCTCGGGTTGATCCCTAGAAAAAGCAACAAAAACGTCTCCACCAACTTCGACTGACAGGACGTTTTGGCCTGCTGACCATGCTTTCCAATCTGCTTCATACAAGAAGTCCTTGGACTTGTTTCGACAGCCAAAGAAGAACAAAATCGGCGCTACCACCTCTCCAGTGTTTGCGAGTGCTATTCGCTCTTGAATAAAAGAACGGAAGGGAGCACAGCCGGTTCCAGGTCCAACAAGAATCAGTGGCACAGAGGGAGGCGGCAGAGATATGGCACCCTTGGTAAACCAAACAGGTAGGAATACCTTCCCATTCTTGGGATCCAGCGAGGCAAGCCACGAAGAGCAAAGACCTCTTCGTTTCCTCTTAAATGGAGTCGTCCACTCAACCACAGCTACTGTCAAGTGAGCCTCGTTTGGATGTGCCAGAGGGGATGAGGAGATCGAGAACGAACGTTGTTGAAGTCGAGGTACAGTTTGCAGAAGCCATTCAAATGGTAACTGCAAATGGCACCACTTGCTTAGAGGTGATGCTCATAAATGTCTACCACGGCACTCAAAAAACACGTATCGAGACACATCAGCCATTACTACAATTATGTTCTTTGCGACAAGCAGAGACTGATGAAAGACAAAAAGTAATAACTCAAAGCCGTAATATAATAAAGTATACATAACGGTGCACAATCATGCCCAACAAGATGCCTGCAACCAGATCCTAGCAAAGAGTGTCCAGAGTTTCAAGACCAGCTCACCTGAACAGATGGAAAGTCCTCCAATACTTCAAGGACTGTCCGTCGTTCTCTTTGATTGTAACGATACAGATCATCACGACCTTCCGGGGTTGCAAAATACTGCAGTCTCTCTTTCTCATGTTCAGCCGTAGCAAAATGACTCATAACCTCAAAGAAATAACGGCGGGGAGAAGCAGAATCAATATCCATGAGAGCCTCGACTATTGTCCTTACAGGAACCGCTGTTTTCTTGCACACGGATTCAACGTCCTCAGTTTGTGTGATGGTACAAACAGCACCCTCTGTGGGTTCGACCGTGACAAAGACGTCTCCGTCAAGGCCACACCGATTCAAAAATTTATCAACGGAGACTTGGTTTTGGCTCGGCAACAACGTCAAGATATCCCCAGGTACATACCGAGCTCCCTATGCACCCAACCCCAAAAGAATTTCTTAAGCAACATGAATCATCTCGAAGACTAAAAAATTTCGCCGAATGAAGACATAACAGATACCGTATGAATAACAACTTCTCATAGTGGCCCAAGCTAGAACCAAGAGCCAAAGCTAACAATATTATCAATATTGTATGCTTCATATCAAACTCAAACTCAATCTATTTAGAACCCCGATTCAAACCAAAATACTGAATTCTTACCGTGCTTCCCAAATCCAGTTCAATGTGCCGAACGTCTTGCTCATGACCCTCACTGGTAATCCGAGAATTTGTCACCAGCTTGGCAAAAACGGGCATGATCGGAGGACCATACCCGGTGCTGATACTGTTGTGCTCTCTTGCGCTTCCAAAATGGTTACCCGCAGCATCTACCATGGCCCGTGCTCTGCCATGTTCAACCCATCTGCCCGAGTCGTAGTTTATTATAAAAACGAAGAGAGAATAAGACAGCTCACTAACCCTCCCGTTGCTTTGTTTCAAAATAGTCCTAAACACGCATACCACATACTAGAACTACAACCGAATTAAAAACGTATAAAGCCTATTGTGAACAGCGCACTTGCTCTACGAGTACAGTTACATGACAAGAATATGGCCGAAGACTTCTTCCCAAACTAAACAGAGATGCAATCGTGCTCACCTTTCTACAATATCCGTCTTCAGACTTTCAGGTAAAGCCGCCAGCTTTGCCTCTGGCGCTGAGGGATGATGAAAGGTAACTCGGTACTTAGGAGGGTCCAGTATAGCGATACCTGCATACCATAAAAGTGTTAAATTAAGAAAGATAATGTGCACAAAATATCCTTCACCCACCAAGCCACACTTATAGTCCTAGTACCGTCTGTCTACATGCACAGGGAACCTTGACCGATTCACTGCCAAGTAAATGGTACAAGAATGATGGTGAATTCTTGGTGAACACTTGCTAAATTAAACAACCACCTCAATTTAGCAAGTGTTCACCAAGAATTCACCATCATTCTTGTACCATTTACTACCTAGTGAATGTGTCAAGGTGCCCTGTGATACTTAGAATATGTACAGACTAACTAGACTATTACTTCGGTGTTCTAACTAACTTGCAGTCATAGACTCTTGGTCTATCAGTTCCCTCGTGAGTAACTTAATTACCACATGAGTAACTTAATTCCAACAAAATGATAGATTTCAGCATATAATAATCAAGCATTGCGTCCAAAGAATGGCATACTAAGCACGATGAAACAAAAAGTACAGATCTCAGTATCATGAAACCATCTTGCAAGCCATGTACAACTAAGGCAAATGCATGAACTCCAACAGACAAGCATCAATCACAACGAAACAGACCTGTTTCATCAGGTCTGGGGTCTTCAAGGCCAGGTGGGAGAGGAACATGCTGGCGTAAAGCAACCCACAAGGAAGCTAGCCAGGGGTCCAAGCCTGCCTCAAAACCAGAAGGGTGTTGATCATCGCCCAATCCTCTGGGCACTACCGACGTCCCGCCCAAATCCAACAGCCTCCGATCAAGCTTCTTCCCAGTGACGTTATACTTCTGGTAGCCAGAGTCGCCCAGCCCAAACACAGTAAATAGCGTTGATGCCAACCAGCTACGGCCCAGGCTCTTGCGAAGCAGAGACCTCCAAAAGGCTCTCATGGACTCGGGCGGGTCGCCCTGGCCTGTTGTTGACACCACAAACACGACGAAACGCTCCTGAGGCAGGTCGCTGGGGTCATACAAATGCATGGACTCCACCACGGGCTGGAAATGGTGGCGAGCAGCCTCCCGACCCACGCGTTCCGCCACGTCCTGCGCATTCCCCGTCTGCGTGGCGTACAGAATCAGAAGCTTCTGCCGCTCCCCCATCTCTAACCAGCTCCCTACTTACTGCATCCGCCTAAAAAACAGCACTAAAAGTCATCAACCTACAAGGTTCAACAAATACTCGCATCAGCTAAGGTAGAATGTCCTGAAACGGATGACTTAAACTTTCTAGCCTACGAGCTTTTGCCGATCAATCTAAGGGTAGCCGCCCACCGGTGGGCTCCGTGAAACCCGATTTCATGCCCTGGCCGCACTTCGCAAAATTTCGCGCGCCACCTCTCAGCCCTTCCTCCGACGCTGCTGCGCTAACTCAAAAATAAACCCAACCAAAATATCATACACTTACATAAACCAAATAAGGAATTAAGGATTGCTAATTTCACGAAGAGGTGAATTATCCATAAGGCTCTAAACCTCAGTAATCTATCTATCGTTAACATGGACATTTCTCCAACTCTTAACTAAACCACCAAATGCTATTTACAAAAAGAGAAGAGAAGTCCATTCATCAATTACAAATCACCGCATTAACAAACAAAATCAACCTCAATTGACATAAAAGAGTGAAGTACCCGACGCCCGACGAACTGAACGACGCGGAGCAGTAATGAGATGAAGAGCCAAAAATTTATTTACCACAAGATGAACGAAGACGAAGGGATTGAATCGAACGCGATGGTATCTCCGATTGCAAGCAACGAAGGGAGCGATTTGTGAGGAGCCAGTTGCACTGGCAATCAATGACGGAGCTGGACAGTGACGATCAAAGAAGAATTAACTCGCATCGTTGACAGGACGGGGTGTTCGTTTGTAAACCCTAATTTCTCACGGTCCCGGAGTTCGTCCAGCTCGGTCTTGGGTCGGAGCTCGGTCTTGGGTCCGAGACAACGACACCGCGGTCTGATTCCGCGATGTAATTGTCATAATGTTAGGTTCATATTTGATACTGTTGGGCTGTGTTAAATGCAAGGAGATGCCATTTTGTATCCGATACTGTGAGATATTATAATCGTACTGGAGTTTCGCCGAGAAGAAAATTTCGTGTCCAAACGCGGAGCTGACACACTGTATAATGCACTTCCTGGGGAGAGGAATGGCCTGTCTAGTAAAGAAGTTATGGTGGGAAGCAGAAATCCTTCTGCGGTATCGAAGCTCATTGGAATCACTTCTTCTTCTCCTTGAATTTTTTTCCTCTTCACGGAGTAGACTGATGCGAATTCGATACACACCACGTGCGTCCCAGAATGCAGATGTCTATCTCCCATCTTCACTGAGTTGAGCTTGGATTACGACGATGTGATCTTCGTCACTGTGGACATCGACAGTGTACCGGTACTCGCACGATTCCCAATTATCGAAATGGCACCAGATTGGACCGTGGTTGGGAAATTGATTCGTCAATTTGACTGTCTAGCCATGCTCGTTTGTTTTTCAATGTAGGCGCTGACAGTGTTCTGATGAATTTTCTGCGTGGGTGGCATTGCAGGAAGTTGCAGCAGACCTTGGCATTCTTGCGGTGCCCACTTTCATGACCTTCAGGGACCAATCGGAGGTCGGCGCCTATGTCGGCGACGAGCCGGAGGCACTCGCGGCCTTCGTTGAAAAGTACCGCGAGGTCTCGTTGACTAGCACTGCATGAGCATATGCGTGTTGGCAGTTTACATCATTGTCCTTAGACAGTGTTTGTGCATTTGATACTTTGTTGGAGCCTTCCAGAATGAATGTTCTTACTGTTTGGATGAGGTTCTGTACATATCTGGCTTTGGGAATGACCAAATATGAGAATTTTGAAGCATGTCGCTTTTCATCTTGGTTGCTTGAATCTTGAGTGCGTGTTTCCATGTATTTTCGGCCTCCCACATTGGTTGAAGATTTTATTTGAAGCATGTCTTTGTTATTACGAAGGATTCAAACATGATTGCTTATTCCTTGGGAAGTTATAAGAAGCAAAGTTGTAAATGGCCAATCAGGGTCAGCGAAGGTGAAGCTTTCAACACCCCATGTTCTACTTGGCTGAAATGGGATGTTTAAGCTTAGACGAATTTAAATCGTATAAGTCAACGCAGGGTTTAGGGTTTACAGTGGAAGGCATTTTCTCACCACTGTACCCTTTCTTCTGTTAGCTGAAGGCCCAATGAGAGTCGTAGCCCTCCACACATGCCATCCATTTCTCCAATTTCTCTTCTTGAATCTTGGCCTCCTGCGAAAAGTCGACCACTACTCAGAGCTATCGAATGACAACATTCATGTATGCTATGCAACATTTGCAAAAGACCTAAAAGTCACGTGCTGTGAAAGAAGACGCTGAACGCATAAAATGCATTTGCATATTCTCCGGCCCTTCATAGCAATGAAATGACACAGGGTCTAAAACGCCCAATATGGCCGTCTGCATCACGGTGCCATTTTCTCATTTTACCTTGGATTTCTGATTGCAATACATCATTTTACAGCTCTTGTTCTATACTTCAAGATCAACAGTGTTGACCGTGTCAAACTGAAGTCATTTTTTCACACAACCAGATAATTTGCAGCAGGGGTCCAATTTTCCTACACTACAGAAAATACATAGTGAACCATTGAGCGGGACAGTATGGGCTACAGTAATTCTGGTTTCAACAGGGGATGAACGACGTTCATCTATTTGGACAGACATCCCTGAGGTTAATATACAGAGTTTCTATCAAGTACGTCACCACGAGAATTTTCCTGTTAAATTTTGACAGGAAAATTAACAAGAACCTACACTTACAAACAAAACTGAGTATTGATTTGAAACTTTTCCATTCAAACAACCATATCATGAGCATCAATGGGCAAAGTCCAAAAGTGAATTTGCAAAAGTTGTAGTGTGCGACATATAACACATTACTACCGAAGTTTGAAGAGAAACTCAATTGTGATTTGAAAGAAAATGAATTTCAAAGTTAGCCATGTCTAAAACTCGGTTTTGTGCGCTACAAGTTGGAAGTACTTTAAATTTTGTGAATTTTTTCTTATAGCTTCAATAAAACTTTTTGTGCCTTGGCATGTTGGTATACATCGTTTTAGACTGTTGTACGCAAAAATTGAAGGAAGTTGACATTTATAGAATTTAAAATATCGACAATTTGACAAACATGCAAATGATGTTGGTTTTCACGATATTTGAATTTTTTTTTGGATTTGAGAGTTTGGGACTGCATTGGCCATTGTATAGAGAGCATAGGTTGTAATATGACCATTGTTACATCTTAATGCCTTTACATTTGAAATAGTTGTTGAATAGCCAAAGTGTTCAATTTATATATTAGAGTTGTATGATGCAGTTTTTTGGTTTGACTTTTTGTACAAAGTCTAGGGTTCATGATGCACATACTCAATTAACCAATTGAAAAACTTGTTTTTTTTGTGTTCAGTATCATCAAAATATTGTCAATTTTATGAAAGTCAGTGTAATTTCTAGCAGTTTTGAATTTTTTGACGATATGGAAAATAATATGTTTTTTAATTTTGATTTGTAGGATTGATTATGTGCGTCATAAACTCTAGTTTTCGTACAAAAATCCTGAACCAAAAAACTACATCGTATAGCTCCAATATATAAATTGAACGCATTGGCCTATTCAACAACTATTTCAAATGTAAAGGTATTAAGATGTAACAATGGTCATATTGCAACCGATGCTCTCTATACAATGGCCAATGCAGTCCCAAACTCTCAAATCCAAAAAAAAATTCAAATATCGTGAAAACCAACATCATTTGCATGTTTGTCAAATTGTCGATATTTTAAATTCTATAAATGTCAACTTCCTTCAATTTTTGCGTACAACAGTCTAAAACGATGTATACCAACATGCCAAGGCACAAAAAGTTTTATTGAAGCTATAAGAAAAAATTCACAAAATTTAAAGTACTTCCAACTTGTAGCGCACAAAACCGAGTTTTAGACATGGCTAACTTTGAAATTCATTTTCTTTCAAATCACAATTGAGTTTCTCTTCAAACTTCGGTAGTAATGTGTTATATGTCGCACACTACAACTTTTGCAAATTCACTTTTGGACTTTGCCCATTGATGCTCATGATATGGTTGTTTGAATGGAAAAGTTTCAAATCAATACTCAATTTTGTTTGTAAGTGTACTTTGGCTCTACAGTAGATGGTGAGGAATATTTCACACTCAAGAGTACTTCATAAGTAGCTAAGTGGATGGAAGCTCAAGGTGATGAGCAAAGTGTATGAAGGAAAGGTAGCGGGCATGAAAGCCACACTAAATGGCGTATTCAGTGTCGTGTGATACTATTTTAAAACCTGGATACTATTTGATTTTAGGGAGATATAGTGTTTACATAAGAAAAAAATTAATGTAGTCTTCCAATGACATAAAGTAACTATACCTTAACCCCTAAAGGACCATGCTCATTCCTAAAATTTTATCACTTTCTTGTGATGCTTTCAAAAAGGCAATTGTATCTCTTGATTGGTATTCATGTAAAGAACTTAACCATTGAAACTCAAAGAGGACTTAGTCATGAGATTGTACATCAATTTTTAGAAAAATCTACCGTATACATTACATGATTATAAGGTTTGATCATAAGTTATTTTCTAAAAAATTTGAACAAAACCAACAGGTCATTCATTGCAAGCTTTCTCATAAATTTAAAAATCATGATTAGTGTTTGAAAGTTTAGGAGCACACAAAGATGTACTATATCTAGGTGCTCACAAAAAATGGTGTTCTAAAACTAAATACAACAACAATGATTGATTCTCAAAGATTTATGTTTGAATGAAGTGACTTGTTGGTGACTCATTGAGCCGGTGTTTGTGATTGTTATTAACTTTTACATTGCAAAAATGTTTTAGAGAATTAAAATATATATTTGGAATATTCCAAAATAATATAAAATATGTAAAAAATATTCCAATTATTCTAAAAAGATTCCATTTTAAATATATTTAAACATTTTCCGTAATTATTATATAGTGTTAATGATGCAGTAATGGAAAATATTTTACATATTTTACACTTTTTTTTTCACGAATGTGACATCCAAGTGTGAAAACGCCCTCCAAGTCATCAACCGCCCTAACTACTTTGTCCCAAGTTTACCTACGTTGACGTTTTAGTTTTTTCCCAATGAATCAATCAACGTAATTACAAATCTTAAAGGATTTTTGTGTTCTTGTAACAAACATTTTCAATTCTCTAGTTAACATTGAGTCAAAATTATGAAATCCAAACAAGTTATTAAAGTAATGAAATTATTTGTGGACACAATGTGTCCACCTGGTCCTTTAGAGGTTAAAGCGTCCACCTTACCAATTGAGCATATTTACACACATTAAACAAAAAATATTTTCAATGAGTCATAATAGCAAGTTCAAGAGGATTCAAGTGCACTTTAACCCCTAAAGGCCCTTAAAAGCCAAAATGGCTTTTTGCTGTTTCGGGCAGCTTAAATGGAAGGTCTAAATTAAGAATTTTAGACTATAATTTGGCGTGGGCGTGGTCATACATACAAGGTGTGTGTGGTAAAAATTACAAAGTCAAATTCGGATTTTATAATTTTTTTATTGAAATTTTTGGTTTCAAGCCCAACTGGGGCAGAAAAAAACTTTTTATTATAATCATTTTTTCAATTTTTTTTTTTGGAGACATGATCTTCACCACATTTAGGCTCAGAATTTGAAGTGACCCATGTTGATTATATTCTTGGCTTGACAAGGGCAGCCTCCAAAATAAAGAACAGCAACCTCCAAGGTTTTTTGTAATTTCACATCCATTTCTTTCGAAATTTGTCAAAATTTGAGATTTTGAAATTTTTAAAAAATAATTTCGCCTAAAATTTATAAAATCATAGAGGTACCTAATCACCGTTCATTTTTTCCAAAAATCAAATACAATTAATGTGATGCATGTTTCACCAAATTGCCATTTTTATACCTACTTCCGGAAATTAATTTGGATGAAGGTTTGAAACGCGTAATGAGTCTCTAAAATTTTGCATGAGCGTACCCAACTTAGTTATCTACATGGAAAAAAATATGAGCAAAATGTTTGGAGTAACAATCTTCAAGTCCCCCTTTGCACTATGGAGACAATGCCTCCCAAGCAATGCCCCGAAAAACTTTTGCACAAACTTTGGATGTTATGGTCTTGCAAATGATAAACATCCAACGGTCAATTTTTGAAACAGTAGCTATGAATAGGCTTAGGTACAAGATCTTACGGTTGGAATTCTAAAAGAAGTAAAAAAACTTGGTTCACATCCCCGGGAGTACATAGAGGTAGAAAATCGCAGTTTTGAGGTTTCTAGCTCCCAAAAACACAAGGAAATTTAGGGGTTAACATTCATTATATGAACACTGTATAAATAAGTTATGAATTTTTGAAGTGCTGACTACAGGTTGACCTTAAAACGACCCTAAACTCTGATGTTCAGATTGCGCACATTCTCATCAATAGTAAGGTGTCAGAATCTACTTATTATGAAAAATTTAGCTAGGGATGCTTTAAGGAAACAGTCGCTTTTAGATATTGTTACTTTATGACAACTTTACAATAAATATGCATGCCACCTCATATCTATCTCATTACTTGAAAAGAACATGACACTCTTAACCCTTAAAGGTCCAGATTGGCCATTCCGGCCAATGTACACGACTGTATTTCATTGTATTTGGAATGGTTCTACACCTCCTATGAGTATTGTATCAAAAGTAAAATTAAAATTCATGTCTACATGGTCTTAAAAGCTATTGGGATCTCAATTTGGAACTTTCTACTCATAACAAATGTTAAATATACGGCAACGTATCTACTATTCCCTAAATCCTTCAAGGGTTAATAAAAGTGGAAAGGCCATTCAATCTACGAGGTATGTTGATCTGGACTGTAAATGATTTCCCTGCCTACGGACTTTTGTTAGGACAGCAGGTGCATGGGTACAAAGGCTGCCCATTATGTGGGCCAGGGACTTGTGCAGAGCATGCGTTGCTTCTTAACAAAATGATATACCTGGGCAGTAGACGTTATTTAGAAGGGGATCATCGATTTAGGAGAGCCCGAGCAGCTTTCAATAACCACCCAGAGATGCGATTACCTCCTGACACACCGACAGGAGAGGAAGTTCTACGTTGGAGGACAGGAAGATCACAGTTTCTTAGCAATGGCGGGGTTGAGAACTCCAACATTGACCCTGTGAAGCGCCATGGAGTGAAGCGGAGAAGTATACTTTTTGATCTCCGATACTGGAAGGTAAGATATTTATGCACTTGAAATCTAACGGTGTATGTACGAGCTGAGATATTAAACACTTACACGTACCACTTCTTTGTAGGAAACTCAAAGTACATAGTTTAGCCTTCAGGATTTATCAAAATATGTTTTTTAATATTTTTCATGCATGGAAATGAAAGTTTCATATCAATCTCAAAAAATTTAGATTTTTTAAAATAATACGGCATTTCTAATAAATTGTGAATGCTAATACTTCAAAAAATAAGTTTTATCACAAAAAAGCTTTAACAAATCTTAATCTTTTTGGGAGTAGGTACTAATTACAACAAAGAATCATATGATATGTTTCCCTTAGATAATTTTTATTTAAAATTTAGAATTTCGAAAGGTGAACATCCTTTGTACTGTAAATCAAACCTTCTGCTACAAAAGTTGCACAAGCAATGAAATATTCAATAAGTGAAATGGTTATTCACGAAAAGTGGAGTACAAACTAATCGGAATAAACTTCATTTTCTTAGTTAGATGTATTAGCAACAAAAGTCATCTTCCATATCCAAATTTGGTTAGAGCAACAAACATCCAGTAAGTGGATGCGTGGACGTTTAGGGGTTAACATACGGTATGTAATAATGTGTGTGTGTCCATTACATCTGTAACTACAAAGAAGTTAAGAACGTCGAATATTAAAACCCAATGTAGAATATTACGTTTTATTATATGCGTGATCATGGAGAGTGAAATAAAAGTGTATGTGATGTTTGCCATGCTGTATGGGGTGATGACCACTGCTGTACATAACCCTGAAACGGATAGTGATAGACTCAGTGGCACACTCTGTGAGGGGCCATTTTTGAGTGTGTGTGCCATCATTTACCGAGGATGATTGTAAGTGTGGCGAAAATTATTTAAAAGTCAGACATTGGGGTGCATTTTTTTGGGTTAAGTACATACCAGCACAGGCCTGATGCTGCGCGCACATAAATGGCTATTTTCACAGAAGATTTGATTTTGAGTTTTCTTAATAAAAATTTGGTTATCGTTTCTTAATATTCTACATTATAATATGAAATTAATAGGAGACAGTTTTGAATAGGAGAAAACATCATTACTTTTTGTGCTTATGTAATCATCTAACAGTGGTCAATGTAGGAGAGTTTGTCTTTGAAATTGTCTCACAAATGGAATTTTACTCGAAATGACATGATTGAAACCTGGTTGGAAATTAGATTAGTATCCCTAATTGAGATAATTTTTTTAGACCTAATGAACTTCATTTTCTAAGTTGAGTGTATTAGCAACAAAAGTCATATTACAGATCAAATTGGGTTTTACCAATAAACTAACATAAATTGGATGCGTGGACATTTAGGGGTTCAAACCCAGTGAAGTAAGATATAAAATGTAAGCAGGGGGGTGTGAACAATGGTAGCAGTAGGGCATGATAATATAAGTAGCTCATTCTGAATATTTATCTAGTGGCTTACATATAGATTATTGAATGCAATATTAATTATTTTTTTGTTTTGGGCACATTATGAACTGTGATGATTAGCAAAATATCTATTTTTACACTAATTGTATAAATAAATTAAGATATAAGTCAGAGCATGAGCAATAGGTTAGTGGATGAATGGATGACATGACATTATGCAGCTATCAAGCGATGTGTAAATTGCCTATCTGTACATAACAACATATGGTGGTCACAGATTGTCCGTAATGGATAGGAATATGAAGCTGCGAAATCATGTAGCTAAAAAATGTATCATTGTGCAAAGAATGTATGAATTAACCCTTTAAGGTCCCAATTCAACGCTGTTTTCAAAGAAACATTATAAAATGTTAGATGAATACCAAAAATTGAGTTGATGTACACAGCAAAGTTGTAAATGTCAACGTGAAGATCACATCTGTACGGTTGGATTTATCATGTTTTTTATTAAATTTTTTAAATTTTTTTTGCAAGGTTTTCTCTTGAAATTCGATTAAAAATCCCACATCAACACCAAAAAAATTTAAAATATTGTAATGAAATTGGAATAACATGCTCTATGAGATGGTATGGTTTCCATTATTTGATTCTACTTATTTTGGAAAATCATGTTTTAGGTCTCACTTTTTGAACTAAGAATGAAACTTGACATAAACCATTTGTGTGATTTTTCCAAAAATCATAATTACCCATTTTAAATATCCAAACCGTACAATAGATAGTAAACTTGCACAAGAACCAAGAGAAATGTATTTTGATGAAAACTGTCAAATTCGGATGAGAATCCAATAACTTGAATCTGTCTATCGTCCAGATATTGGACGCAAGAGCGTTCAGGGGTTAAAAATCATATGTTCTGTGAAATCATAATATCAAATCCAAAAATAACGAAAAATGAACCAGCTGTCAAAGATAGCATGATGAAGAGTAATGGGCCAGTGGGGTTGAGGACCTTGAATTGGACACCTTTAGTAATCGGATGTGACGACTCTAAAACCATACTTTAACAAGACACATTCTGTACTTTGGTTTAGAAGATATTGGTGCAGAATATTGGTTTCTAACATTGTGATGTGATTGTCATGAAAGGATCTTCCTGTGCGACATGTCCTGGACGTCATGCACTACGAGAAGAACCTTGCTGAGAATATTCTCATGACCACATTTGGAGAGAAGGACTCCCCTGCTGTTCGGGCAGATATGCAAGCACGTGGTATTAGACCGCACTTGCATCTCCAACCGCTGGGGCCTAACCATGATAGGTACTATATGCCCGACGCATCTTATGTCCTTTCAGCAGAGGACACAGCCAAGGTACTGCAAGTGCTCAAATCTCTCAGAACATCCACTCATTATGTTTCAGCTTTGCACAAAAAAATTAGCAAAGGGAAACTAAGTGGACTGAAGTCCCACGACTTTCATGTGTTGTTGCAACAAATATTACCATTGTGTTTCCGGAAGGTATCAAACAAAGTTATGGCAGGGGCAGTGATACAATTGAGCAGGGTGTTTCAAAAGTTGTGTGCCAAAACAATTAATGGTGGAGAGAAGGAACAATTATTAAACGATGCAGCGGAAACCATGTGCATGTTAGAAAAAGAATTTCCTCCAGCGTTTTTTGATATTATGTCACACTTACCTGTCCACTTGGTGCAACAATTGTTTCAATGTGGGCCCGTGCATACGAGGTGGATGTACCCATATGAACGGTATTTTAAAACACTAAAAGGGTATGTTTGTAACCTAGCAAAACCTGAAGGTAGTATTGCACAAGGTTACCAAATAGAGGAGGCTTTGGGATTCATTACGGAGTACATGAGGGACTACAACATCACATCTCATAGAGTGTGGGACGACAAGGAGGAGCCAACGATGGTGGATGAGATATTGGAGGGGAAAGGGAAACCAAAGTTATTATCCGAGGGTTTGAGGAATGCAATGCATGATTTCGTTTTGGACAACGCATCCCACATCGAACCATATCGTGAGTAAGTACACAAAATCCTATAGTATGAATAACTATGCATGTTATTGTATTGTTTTTGAATAGAGGTAATGCATATGTTGAACTACAGATTATATCTAGGGTTTAAATCCATGTTAAAGTAGTTGGTTTTATTTAAAGTCCGATAAATGAAGGAAAAAAAATTGCAGTGATTAGTACACATGTGCGTAGGAGGCAGGAAGTAGGTGTGTTGTTGTAGGTACTGCTTGAGTCAAAAGTGTGGGATAGTACAAAAACCAGTGAACAAACCAGCGTTCAGACGCCTGTAGAATACCAGCTTCTTTAGTGGATTACATATTGTGACCAGCTAGGATAAAAGACATCAAAATCACATGTGAATGTCTAACAATCATTTGAAATTAACCACAGTTGATGGTTACAGTAGCGTTAGTTACTTCCAATTATTTATGCATGATGTCAGTTTTTATAGATGACCATTTATTTAGTCATCTATAATTCCGAAACATGGGGGTTTTTCAATAGTATCTGAATCAATGTAGTTGGTATATTGTTTATGTGAAGAGTAAGAATCTATAAAAATTTCAAACAGTAAAATTATATAACAGCAGAACACCTATTAAGTGTAGCGATAAATATGTGGGGAATTTTATTAGTATCCCCAGCATATCCAACCACATATATTGGGCATGATGTACGGATGTGATATCAAATTCGTCATGTTCCATGCACTTTGTGTGAAGTCGAGGTTATATGTCGAACTTTTGTTGGATACATAGATTCGTGGAAATGTGACCCGATTTGATTGAACGTGACTACTATAACGTACAAGCTTCAGTTCATATTGCACTGTTCCACACAAAAATTCAAAACATTTTAGTGAAATTGTGCATAGAGAATATGTGTTTTTGAAATTGTTGAACCAAGTCATATCCCTAAATTATCACCCCTATTGTATTACAATTAGGACAAGAAGAGAATAATACGCATTGACACATTGGTATTTTATTCTTCTTAATGGTACCAGAAAGTGACTTTTAACCCCTGAGTGACGGATCATCCATTTTATGGTACCTAGCCTTTTTTATGGGCTGCTCGAAATAGGACAAATACTTTTATAGATAATATATATTTTTCTTTTCTAAATAGGTAATCAACTTTACTTTCCAACCAAATTCGAATCATGTAAATCCGAGTTAAACTCCACCCAGGCGAGATTTTCAAAGGAAAACACTTCTACATTGTATAGTGTTAGACAACTTACTATTTGGGGAAAGTAATGATGTTCTCTCCATTGATAAAATTTGCAATTTTTGATTTTAGAATAGACTGTCTAGTTTTAACAAATCTTACAGAATTTCATATTCTAAAAATAAAAAATTTCATTCTTATAAATATTTGAAGTTAAATGCTTCTAAATTCATTATGAGACAATAAGAAGCTGATGTTCAATATTGGACCGTATGGAAAATTACTAAACATCAAGATCTTCATTTTCTCTTTTGGACCACACTTCATCAAAGTTGAAATAGTAATTTGTAATAACACATTTATGTTTTTGCCCTTATGTTTTACATGTATTGGTTAATAAAAGTACCGAGGACTACTCCAGGTGGGACTATGTAACAATAACGCTAGACATCTTCAATTTGCAGTGGGAACCTATTGTACAGCTAATGAAAATCTGACGCAGGATAATATGTATTTGAGGCTAGGATATGCTAGTTGTCTTGAACATCACATATGAAATGACTGATGTTAATACAGCAGTACATGATGACCTGATAGACTGAGCAAGAAACTGACTCTGAAATTCATAGGTACAGTTGACAGTCGGATAGGGGTTTGATTACATCAGGAATTTCGGACCCCACTGATTCCGCACGATTTCAGTGCGATTTCCGATATTTCAAGGGTTCGTACAGTTTTCGCACTAATTCCGCATCGTTGCGTCATTCATCGCAACTACACTGATATGACACGATGTTCGTACAAGCGGATATAGTATTGATTCGACACGATTGATACATCTATTGAAAACGTATGAATTCAGCACTCTTTATAGTCGTCAAATGTCGTGTTTTAATTGTCTTTAAAACTACACTGATTCAGTGCGTTTTTCATGCGACATCATCTTTTCCATATCTAGATTTTATTTTCTTTCTATATCTAAATTTGATCAAAATAATATTATTAAAAAATATTAAAGAAAACATCAAATAATTATTTTTCTTGCTACCCACTTTAACTACACGGAAATTGGCCGAACCCACGGTGGGGCCCACCATGGCTTTCCAAGCTCTATCGCCGACGGTAGGATTCGAACTCACGACCTCCCCATTATCAACCAAGCTCCAAACCACCAAATCACCACAAACCCTCGATGCATAGAATGGAACTTTTTTGGTAATTATAAAAGATTGAAACCATTGGCAATATTTTACCATGTGTATATAATTCTTTTTTCAAATTTTTTTTTGCACTAGATTACGCAGGACTTTGAATGTTTTTAACTATGTGAAAAGAACTTTTTTTCCAAATTTTTTTTGCACTAGATTATGCAGGATTTTTTCTATATATAGGATTTTTTCATAATTTTTTTAATTTTTTAATTTTTTTCCAAAATCGTAATGGCAGATCATGGCTGTGAGCTGTTTTTTTTTTTTTTTTCAGCGGACTTTGAATGTTTTTAACTATGTGAAAAAAACTTTTTTTCCAAATTTTTTTTGCACTAAATTATGGAGGACTTTTTCTATATCTAGGATTTTTTTCATGATATTTTGGTTTTTTTTATTTTTTGCCAAAATCGTGGTGGTTGTGAGCTATTTTTTTTTTGCTCCTATGATGAAAAGTACAATGATAACCAATAATACCAAATTTGAATTCTAAAAATTTAAAATGTTATTTCTTTGAAATTTTAATGTGTATTGCTTCTAAACTCTATATATGTAGATCTAAAAATGTTTTGGGAAATTAAACCGTAAGTATAATTTAAAGAAGATTCTTGGAATATTCCAACATATTCCAAAATAATATAAAATATTTTGAAAGATTCCAAAAGATTCCAAAAATATATTAAAATATTGTACACGGATGTCGTACAAAAATAATTTGCATTATAATAGATATTGAAATCGCACGAATATAGTAAAAGGCATTAATATGATACGTATACGATACTGAATCCGCATTAACTAAAACCGCACGTTATCCGTGTCTTATTAGCCATGTAATGTAGATACACGATTAACGCACGGATTCCGTCAAGCACGACTTTCGTGCGGAAACAACACTTTTGTCATAATCATTGAAAAGACACTGCATCGACATCTTAGTAATGCATGTCACTTCCGTACAATAACGACACTTCTAAATGCACGTATGACGTGCGGAATCAGTGTTTAACGATAAACGCACTGAAATCGTGCAGAATCAGTGGGGTCGGAAATTCCTGATGTAGAAAGTCCCATGTAAAACAAAGCTACAGATTCAAGCATATGTGGCATAAATTGACAGGGCCTACAAACAATGTGTAGCGAAGTAAGTATGTGGGTACAGAGAACTTGGGAAACACCGATGAAAATGACTAATGTAATTGACTTATTTCCCTACAAAGTACAATTATCTTTAAATTGAATATATATACAGGCCAATGCTGTGGCACAACAAAATCCAGGTACTCAGTGTTATTGCCTTATTACCAAATTCATGTAGCAGCTCATGGTGTTGAACATGATGCAGGAGGTATCAGGTGTTATGGGAAGAGAGACGAAACCAACGCATAGAGTTTCGAAGGAGACACCCTCGGAGGAACGGGAGAGCGGGGGCACCGTATCCTCCTGGTATGGAGGAAATTCAGTCATTTGCACAATGGCTTGAAACTGAGGTTCAGGAAGCAAAAGATCAAGGGATAGCAGTACCCGACGATGTTGAAGATACTTCCAGACCACCCTCTTTGCAAGCTCAACGGTTTCGCAACATGTATTCTTACGGCTATCACTTTTGTGTAAAGAGCGCAGAGGAAAGTGTGAACAACACTTGTGACTCAGGAGTAGCTAGTATTTTTCGCAGACCTTGTTGTTCAAGGATGCGAGATCAAAACCCAGTTGATGCAAGCCTTGAGTACATAGGCCAGATACTAGAGATTGTAGAATTGAATTACGGACGGCATTGCATTGTGTTGTTGGTTTCTGAGTGGGTGAAAGCGAACTATAGAGGGAGAAACGCTACGGTAAAAAAAGATGAGTGGGGATTTACCATGGCTAACTTTAATGCGCTTGTACCACACGAGTACGAGTCATTTGCTTTTCCTATTCACTATGAGCAGGTATTTTTTTCTGACGATGAAGATGAGCCTGGATGGAGAGTAGTCTTAAGAACAGAGGTTAGGGGCCGCAGAATTGACAGTGAACATCAGGAATTTCTGACCCCACTGATTCTGCACTGATTCAGTGCGTTTATCGTTAAACACTGATTCCGCACGTCATACGTGCATTTAGAAGTGTCGTTATGGTACGGAAGTGACATGCATTACTAGAGTGTCGATGTAGTGTCTTTTCAATGATTATCAGAAAAATGTTGTTTCCGCACGAAAGTCGTGCTTGACGAAATCCGTACGTTAATCGTGTATTTACATCACATGGCTCATAAGACACGGATAACGTGCGGTTTTAGTTAATGCGAATTCAGTATCGTATACGTATCATATTAATGCCATTTATTATATTCGTGCGATTTCAGTATCTATTATAATACAAATTATTTTCGTACGACATCCGTGTACAATATTTTGATATATTTTTTGGAATCTTTTGGAATCTTTCAAAAAAATTGGAATATTTTGGAATATTCCAATAATCTTCTTTAAATTATACTTACGGTTTAATTTCCCAAAACATTTTTAGATCTTCATTTATAGAGTTTAGAAGCAATACACATTAAAATTTCAAAGAAATAACATTTTATATTTTTAGAATTCAAATTTGGAATTATTGGTTATCATTGTACTTTTCATCATAGGAGCAAAAAAAAATAGCTCATAACCACCACGATTTTGGCAAAAAATAAATAAATTCAAAATACTATGAAAAAAATCCTAGATATAGAAAACGTCCTTTATAATCTAGTGCAAAAAAAACAATTTGGAAAAAAAGTTTTTTTCACATAGTTAAAAACATTCAAAGTCCGCTGAAAAAAGAAAACAGCTCGTAGCCATGATCTGCCATCACGATTTTGGCAAAAATTTAAAAAATTCAAAAAATTATGAAAAAAAATCCTAAATATAGAAAACGTCCTGCATAATCTAGTGCAAAAAAAACAATTGGAAAAAAAGTTTTTTTCACATAGTTAAAAACATTCAAAGTCCGCTGAAAAAAAAGTTTGATAATTACCAAAAGAGTTCCATTCTATGCATGAAGAGTTTGAGGTGGTTTGGTGGTTTGGAACTTGATTAGCAACCGGGAGGTTGAGAGTTCAAATCCCATCGTTGGCGATAGAGTTTGGGAAGCTATGGTGGGCCCCACCGCATGTGTAGGCAATTTCCGTGTAGTTGAAGTGGGTAGCGAGGAATGTAATTATTTTATATTTTTTAATATTTTATTTTATTTTATATTTTTAATAATACTATATTGATCAAATTTAGATATAAAAATAAAATAAAATGTAGATATGGAAAAGATGATGTCGCAGGAAAAACGCACTGAATTAGTGTAGTTTTAAAGACGATTAAAACACGACATTTGACGACTATAAAGAGTGCTGAATTCATACGTTTTCAATGGATGTATCAATCGTGTCGAATCAGTACTATATCCGCTTGTACGAACATCGTGTCATATCAGTGTAGTTGCGATGAATGACGCAACGATGCGGAATCAGTGCAAAAATCGTACGAACCCTTGAAATATCGGAAATCGCACTGAATCAGTGCAGAATCAGTGGGGTCCGAAATTCCTGATGAAATGGAAGAGGAAGAAGAACCGGAATTATTTGCAATGGGCAGGGATATGGATTTTGAGGGACTTCGTGCAGCAGCCTATATTCCCGAGACTAATCCAGGCCCCCTTCCCATAGGCCGAAACATTCAAATGCCTCAAATTCTGGAGGAGCCGGAGGAAGAGAATCCACAAGGTTTCGACAGAGACGTTGGAGAATCTTCTGAGGAAGAGGATCAATTTTAGGAAATCCAGGTAAGAAGCGCTTATTACTGCGAATTTGGTAATGTAAGGTATATCATGGTGTATTTGATAGAGAATAGCAGAGACATTTTATAATGAGTGGACAAAAATGCATATGCTGTGAAGGTGAAAGTGAAGTACAAGCACTGGGAATAGTTAAACAGATGAGTACAACAGTTAAATAGCATGTCATTTCATATTTGTGCTAATATTTTAATCACCCTATTGTATCCATAATTCTGTTTTCTCATGGACCATGTCTAGACATGTCCTCAGTGAGCAAAACTGTGATTGCAGATGATTTGAGCCTCACGAATTTCGGACCCCACTGATTCTGCACTGATTCAGTGCGATTTCCGATATTTCAAGGGTTCGTACGATTTTCGCATTGATTCCGCATCGTTGCGTCATTCATCGCAACTACACTGATATGACACGATGTTCGTACAAGCGGATATAGTACTGATTCGACATGATTGATACATCCATTGAAAACGTATGAATTTAGCACTCTTTATAGTCGTCAAATGTCGTGTTTTAATCGTCTTTAAAACTACACTAATTCAGTGCGTTTTTCCTGCGACATCATCTTTTCCATATCTACATTTTATTTTATTTTTATATCTAAATTTGATCAAAATAGTATTATTAAAAAATATAAAATAAAATAAAATATTAAAAAATATAAAATAATTACTTTCCTCGCTACCCACTTCAACTACAGGGAAATTGCCTACACATGCGGTGGGGCCCACCATAGCTTCCCAAGGCTCTATCGCCAACGGTGGGATTTGAACTCTCAACCTCCCGGTTGCTAATCAAGTTCCAAACCACCAAACCACCTCAAACTCTTCATGCATAGAATGGAACTCTTTTGGTAATTATCAAACTTTTTTTTCAGCGGACTTTGAATGTTTTTAACTATGTGAAAAAAACTTTTTTTCCAAATTTTTTTTGCACTAGATTATGCAGGACTTTTTCTATATCTAGGATTTTTTTCATAATATTCTGAATTTTTTAATTTTTTGCCAAAATCGTGATGGCAGATCATGGCTGTGAGCTGTTTTTTTTTTTCAGCGGACTTTGAATGTTTTTAACTATGTGAAAAAAACTTTTTCTCCAAATTTTTTGTTGCACTAGATTATGCAGGACGTTTTCTATATTTAGGATTTTTTTCATATTTTTTTGAATTTTTAAAATTTTTGCCCAAATCGTGATGGCAGATCATGGCTGTGAGCTGTTTTTTTTTTCAACGGACTTTGAATGTTTTTACTATGTGAAAAAAAAAAAAATCCAATTTTTTTTTTGCACTAGACTATGCAGGACGTTTTCTATATCTAGGATTTTTTTCATAATATTTTGAATTTATTTATTTTTTGCCAAAATCGTGGTGGTTGTGAGCTATGTTTTTTTGCTCCTATGATGAAAAGTACAATGATAACCAATAATACCAAATTTGAATTCTAAAAATAAAAAATGTTATTTCTTTGAAATTTTAATGTGTATTGCTTCTAAACTCTATAAATGAAGATCTAAAAATGTTTTGGGAAATTAAACCGGAAGTATAATTTAAAGAAGATTATTGGAATATTCCAAAATATTCCAAAATATTTTGAAAGATTCCAAAAGATTCCAAAAAATATATCAAAATATTGTACACGGATGTCGTACGAAAATAATTTGTATTATAATAGATACTGAAATCGCACGAATATAATAAATGGCATTAATATGATACGTATACGATACTGAATTCGCATTAACTAAAACCGCACGTTATCCGTGTCTTATGAGCCATGTGATGTAAATACACGATTAACGCACGGATTCCGTCAAGCACGACTTTCGTGCGGAAACAACATTTTTCTGATAATCATTGAAAAGACACTGCATCGACACTCTAGTAATGCATGTCACTTCCGTACCGTAACGACACTTCTAAATGCACGTATGACGTACGGAATCAGTGTTTAACAATAAACGCACTGAATCAGTGCAGAATCAGTGGGGTCGGAAATCCCTGATGAGGAACTAGGAGTACAATATCTGATTTACAGTGAGAGGCATGGTTTTTTATGGAAACCATACACTGGACAGCATACAAGCAACCAAGGGCTGAGTCAGGAATCAACACTCAAGCATTATATGTGGATCTGGTATGTATCTAATCGGGAACCCTTAAAACATCACCATCATATGTAGAATTGACACTCAACCATGAAAATGTTGGATGGCTTTCGAAAAAGGATTGTGGAGATGCAAATTATCCTAACCCCAAAAGCACCAATTCTTCTAACTCGGACATTTCAATGTGCACTAGATACTCATGGTGTAAAGATTGATGCTTTTTAAAAAATGAGTCATTTTGTGGTGTCTGATACAGAAATGGGAATGTAATAATTTTGTTTTGTCCAACCCTTTTAAGTGGAAGATAAGGAAGAGAAGGTGTTTTTATAGGCTAAACCAGCAGTGCGAGCAATTTAAAACCCTATACCCTAAACTTCATAATTTTCAACTAAAACCGCAGGATATTGCTAAATATTAAAATAAGAGTGCGTTGTGAAAACTGTTGAGGGGGTTTACAGTAGAAATTCAAGATTATAGTGTTAGAGGTGAAGAAGATGAAAAAGCAAAGAATTTTGGATATTTCTGGACCGTACTTGAAGACATTGGAAAAACTGGTGACAAAACAAAAGTTATTGTTTGTAAAAGTTGAATTTGGTAATTTCTATGAAGAGGAAAGAAGCATTTAAAAAAAGGGAAAATAAAGAGGTTGACATGAAGCTCTAAAAAACACTAAACCGCGGCCCTTTATGGGTTACTACATCATAAACGTAATTGCACTTGCACTGTGACAGGACAGACCGCATGCAAGACCATTCAGCGACACCATTACCGAAATATGTTGGTGTGGAGGTCATCGTGAAATTAGGCAAGCCTCATATGACATCAGTAACCATGGAGCCATCCTATGAAGTGCCTCGTGGATGAAATGTTATTCTGATTTTCATAGCAGAGTAAATAGTGCTCAGATTTTCAATTAGCACAGTAAATACTGCTCAAATTTTAGAAAGGCTACACAGATCACTATATGGGTCACGTAGTAGAAGGCATGGCACTAGGGATTAGATTTGACATTCCAGGTCATATGTTGAAAATCAGAAGTAGAAAAAAAAAATTGACAGTGGTGGGCAGGGAAGGAATAGATAAGACATGTTTACTATTACTGTATACAACAGTTTTACACTTCCATGTCAATGATATTGTTACACAGTAATGGGCGTCTGATTTTGCATATGGTAAGTAAACAGTAATTTACGTGAAGTGCTTTTTGTCCAAGAGATAAATGCATGAACTACAAAGTAACTTCAGTAGTTACCAAAGGAGGCAAGTGGTGAATTTTCATGAATCAGAGTTGTAAATAACGTGCAATGTGTTCAAAATTACATGACGTAATTATGTGGACATGCCACACAAGCGAAGCAGGATAAACACGTCATAAAATGTGATTGGGGAAAAGTGCACTACCCAAATCAACAGAAAATTGGCATGTAATTTGACTATGTTCACAGAAAGATCGAATTTCAGTTGTCTTGGTCAATGCACTACCTAAACCAACGGGAATCTGTTGGTTATCTGTTGATCTGGACAACATTTTCTAGTAGTGATGTGGAGGACGACGAAGTCAGAGAGAAAACTGTCAGGAAACGGGAGGAGTCTGATCGAAAGAAGGCTCAGAAGGTGAAGGATGCTGCTGAGAAGGCAGCCTTAAGGGAGAAGGAAAGGATTTAGAAGGCGGCAGAGAAGGCAGCAGAGAAGGAGAAGGGGAAGAAGAAGACCGTTGAACCTGCGAAGAACAAGAAAGAAGCTGTAGGCGCCTCTTCTACCGTGGACGGTGGTTCTCAGTTACAATCGACTCCTTCCCGAGGTATGAAGCGTGAATCTCCCTATGAACTTCTCTCTCAGGCTTCACTGGCGGTTGATCTTAGACGAGTCGAGGACTTCACCAATGATGAGTTCATAGTGAACACATCATTGGGTCAGATTCTTGGAGGTGGAACTGGTCCATTGCCCCCGGTTTATGACGACTTGAAGGCATTTATGAAGAAAGTAAGTGTCTTTGTATTTAATTTGTGCAATTTTGATTTCAAATGTTTTCTACAATCAATGTAATTAATAATATGAGCTCTAGGAACTATATTCATTGATTACTATGTTTGTGTATAATTTGTTCCATTTTAATTTGAAATGTGTGCATGTATAAATCAATCAAAGTGTTTAAATTCTAAACTGTGCTTTTGAAACTACAATTGATGAGCGATATGTTTGTATTTCAATTATTTAAGTTTTGTTTGGAATGTGTTCATGTATAAATCAATCAATGCGTTTAAACCCTAAACTGTGCTTTAGAAACTTAGATTGATGAGTGATATGTTTGTATTTCAATTGTTCAAGTTTTGTTTGGAATGTGTTCATGTATAAATCAATCAATGTGTTTAAACCCTGAACTGTGTTTTTGAAACTAACTTCATTGATTGTCTTCTTTGTATTCTAGCACAAGAATGACAAGTCCCGGGCGCATAAAGGTTCCTTGAATTCCAGGGGATTAGTGGACCTCATGATCGTGGATATGCCTGAGGGTCTGCCAGTCCCAGGCGTATCCAATCCTGCCTCCACAGTTCCTAAGTGGAACCAGGAACCTCAAGAATTCTTGCAACCAGTTTTCGATTTTGCAAATCAACACCTGCAGGATGATGGTGCTCTTATTATTATTTACCCTTTTCGATCAGCTACAAAATCGAAGATCTTGGGTTACTGCAAGAGCTATGGATTCGAGGTGAAAAAGGACCGGTGGGGAATGAACCGTCTTCACCTGACATCCCCTACCAATCCGTTGTTGACGGTGAGTTTGTTTATAAAGTTAATGTTGACATTGATTTACCTTGAAGTACTTTGTATATGTTTTTCTAAACTTATGTAATTGTTTTTCTTTTACAGACCAATCGCTTTGGCATTTGTTTGGCGATCAGGGTTAAGGGTAATTAGGATCCATCCTCTTTTGCATTCCAGCCGGTCCCTGCACTTCTTCGTCACGGAGTAGATGTCGCACGTGACGACATCCTCCAGAACTACATGGGTAAAGATGACCAATTGATGAACGGGGAGGTGCCATGGCGTGGACCGCGAGAGAAATCTACCTTGTTCATGCAGATGCTGATTGAGACTTGTTCTTTTCCAGGCGACGTGGTGTTGGATTGCACTACCGCGACTGGTTAGTAATTCAATCTCATTCTAAATGATATGTTTCAATTTTGTCATTGTACATTGTTTACAATTGTTTACTATCTCTCATGTATTTTTGTGTACGTTTGTCTACTATCTTTCAATTTTTGTCCTTGTAGTTTGTTTACATTTGTCTACTTTGTGATTGTTTCTGCAGGCGCCTCTATCCACGCTTGCCGCATTGTGGACCGCCACATTGCAGCGCTAGAGGAGGACAAGGCTATATTTGATGCGGTCCTTACTCCTCTCATTCGACCCGCTATGACACGTAGGCCTCGCCAACCGAGGGTTGTTATTGGCTTGGATGATATAGACGATGAGGACATTGAAGCAGAGCCGATTGTGAAGAAATCCCGATTCAGTAAGTAAGTCGGTTTATGTAATTGCTTTGCATTATGATTTGTAGGTCTTTGCTTGTGGTTTATTTTTCAGTCTTTCTAATACTATGTTTTTTTTTGCTTTCAGATGCGGAAGACTAAGTGCTCGAGTTCACCGACCTTTCTTCTCTAATCCCGAGTTTTTTCCTAGTCCTCCTAAACCCTTCAAACTGCCGTTTTATGCAGAAGGAATTGCTAGACAGTTTGCAGAGCAGTGTGTTTCTGATCGTAGTCCTCGCCCCGTGTTTGTTTCTGCTTATGTTTTAGAGTTTGTTGATCAGGAGGCAGTTGAGTATGATGGTGAGGCATCTGGTAGTGATTGTAGTGACATAGAGGAGTGTATGTCCGCATCATCTAGTCCCACGGCTTCATTTGAGTCTTCACCATAGCGCTACACTCTTGAGTATTGTGACTATTATATGTTATTTGACACAAATGTTTTTATTGGATTGTAGTGAGACTAAAAGGGCCACTACCACTTTTATGCATTCATTGTCTATCTTCATTTTTTAATGATATTACTCTTATTCAATTGCTCTAATTCAGTTCTAAGTGTATAAAACTAATCACTCTAATTCAATTCTTTGTGCATTCAATGTAGTTTCAAAATTTCTTATACATTGTATTCTTTGATACTACATTTGAAAATTGGAAAACATAATCTAAAACTCTTCACATGTTGGTTCCTAAACCCTATACCTAATACCTAAACTCCCTAACACCAAATCAATTGAAAGTTCTACATAAACCCTAAACCTCTAACACATTGCATTGCTTTATAAAATTCTTGACTCAACATTAGAATGTTACATGCATTTCTATTATCACTAAATCTCACACATTTAACAATTTTACCCAACTAATTTCTCCCACATACAATTTGTTTTCACCGCTCTAATTTCTTTCATATTTCCCCCTAAACTAATAGCAAATAATACCCTAAAGACCTAACCCACGGTCAAGGTCCACTTCAAAAAAACTGAAAAAAAACTGTAAAAATCTGTGGGCTCTCAGGCTCTCGGGCTCTCCTTTTTAGGCTCACACGCTAGCATTCCCGATTATAAGCATAACCTTTTACTTTTACAACCCTTTATAACCGATCAATTTTGATTAGGATTAATCATAACTTTTTATTTTTATAATTAGTATTATTTTCATTTAAGAAAGAAGAGGGTGGGATAAATTTAGAGATTCCTTCCCCAACCACGGGGTTCTATTATTGTACATCTTGTAATGGTGAACAACTTTTTCTTAGCTGGTAAATATAGCCAAAAAGCAAAATTAGTTTAATCCCTAAACGTCTCATCGTCCAGAAACTGTATCATTAACGGATTAAAAGCCTTACAACTTTCTCATACAAGTTTGGATGACTTTCATCCCTCAAATTCTCTACCAATTATAATAGTTTTCTTGTGATGAGGAGTTGTTGATAATATTGGAGAGGCTTTCAACTGCAAGTATGTCGAGTTTGTTGGGTAAATTTTATGCTTGCATTGGTCCTCTCATGTACACCTCATGTACATTTGAGTCATGCTAATATCTATCTTTCAGGTTAGCATCTACTTGTGTTCAAAGAATCGGTACGTTTAGGGGTTAAGAAAGACCCAAATCTCATTCCTTTCCCGTCAACAATATTTATTTTCAAAATATTCATCCATGTTGACATGTTTTCATCCATTTTAGCAAATTCTCATTCAATGAAGGCTGATCGGGTGGTCGGTTAGGAGCAGGCAATCGTGGCCACGGGAAGGCAACCCTCGCCTCTAAGGGCTCGTCAGGTAAGGGGGTCGCGTCTCCCCTGCCCGTCGAGCTCCCTGCCCGACCTCATCCCCGAGCTCCCTGTCCGCCCGCCCGAGCTCCCTATCCCGCCTCCGTTCCCCCGACTCCGTTCCCCCGACTCCGTTCCCCCGCGTTCCCGTTCTTCCCCGCGTTCCCGTTCCCGTTCTCGGCCATTCGTTGCCCCGCAGCTGCAGATCGCTCCCACGCGTTCCCGCGCCGTTCTCACGCGTTCCCGCGCCGTTCCCTCGCCCCGATACCCTCCCCGATACCAGGGCATGCAAGATCCTTTGATGTACTCTGTTCGGATTTTGGGGCGTACGAAAACTGGGAGCAACTAACTGGGAGCACTTTCAAGGCTCTCCATTCCCAATTCCCCATTCCCCATTCCCAACTGAATAACAAATATGGATATGAGGCATTGATATTATTTAACATTATTATATCTTAGAGGTAGGCAAGAAGAAATAGATTGCAACACTACTTGAAACATAATTTTTGGATGAAGAATGAATTAGTTATAAATTTTCAAAGTTGAAGTATGACACACCCCATCCACATCATATAGGTACACCTCTTTCTGTCTAAAGAAGTTTGTATTGCACACACTAAAGATGCTTAATCCAACAACAAGGAGTCCATAACCACTAATCATGCATATGAAATCAAGATATATGAATACAAAGTAATAAGATAGTCAATGCAAAATCCAAAACTCAAACTTTATTTCACAAACATTTCATGGTCACAATTTTTGCAATGAATAGAATTTGCTCCTCCTTCTACCAATGTCTGTGTGGCACATATATCACAAGTGACCTTAGGCAATTTACGAAAAATAGCCCTTTTTTGCTTGGAGTGTGATATAAGCATGTGAGGGGGCCGTTTCAAAGGGGGCCGTGGAGCACTTCCTTCACCAACTTCGGAAATAACTCGTTTCTTCCCATGCCCCATCCTTGTACGCTTCACATTCTCTTGTATGGAAGAAATAGAACCTCGGAGGGGAAGATCAATTGTCATAGGCCTTTCAAAACTTGAAGGCTCCAAACATGTGGCAATACAAGCTTGAAGAGCTTGCAATTTCCGTTTCATCTCCTCTTCATTATCAACATCTAGAGAAGCTCTACATAATGAATCGAGTTTACTCAATGAGTGGAGCACCTTCTCCCGCATGGCATCATTTGAAGTATCCTCTTCTATTGGTTCATCCATTTGAGGTGGACTCATAACATTTATGTTTTCCATGTTGGATTCAATATGCACTATTTCTTCCACAAATTCATCGTTTTTAGGCTCTTCAAAAAATTCCTTGACTATAGATTGCACCCCAAATATATGCTTGCACGTAGATACTATATCCGGGCAATTACAATAGTGTGTTTTTAAAGACACACTATACCAAAGGATAGGGTTTGTCTCACTTTTTATATGGAATAGAAGATGCTCCTTGTCAACCACCTCCAAAACATCCATTGGAGAGGATTGATAAGCTTTAAAAATCCTCTCTCCTCCTTTTAATCGACGTCGATGAGCTTTATCATTTCCCCTTCTTATAAATCGCTCCGAGTCACCTACACGTTAAACAAATAAGATTCAAATTAATATCACATACGACGCACATGTGTAAATTATGATTATAAAAAAAAAAAAAATTGTGCAAAAACAAAAGTAATAAAGGAACTTACTTATTCGTTGAGTCATTATGAATTGACTCAACAACGTGGGCTGACCCAAATGAGTGCCATCTTTGACACTTCCAATAATAGCCACAATTAGGTCTCTAACGGAGCGGTTCACTTTTCCTCGGAGGAGAGTATACTTTATCAACTCCCAATGTCGTTCCACATGGTTCGTTGTATCCATGCCACCATATGAAAAAAGCCTCCCAAAACGAGGCCACAATTTTCTCCAAGGCACATTAATTCCGGCCCATCCGGAATTAATGTATGTAGCAAATGACGGAATGTGTTGAAATTCAACACAAAATCGTCTCAAATTCTCATCAAAGTGAGTCTCATTAGGACAAAGCATCAAAACGTGTAAGGCTCTCCATACACGGTCCTTGTCCTCGTTTGGAATCCGGGTGAGTAAATTTTCACTCCATGCTTTCATAACATGGAAGTGACACAGAAGTACCCTTCCACCGGTTTGTATCTTTGCACCCCCCTCATGAGTCCAACAATGGACATCACTGTTTACAATTTTTTGAATTGCATTCAATGATGTCTTGTGTTTATCAATAACAATGGCGGAGGGCCTAATTTTCCCCAACGACTCAAACACATGAGTTAAAGCTATTTCTATAGCAATACCCTCATGTCCTTGTTCAGGGACATTGCTACAAAGCATGTAAAAAACCGGAATCCCTATTCCATCTTGATTGGGCACAATTGCCGCATAAAGCGGCAATCCAAATTGATTAGTGGAGAAAGTGGAATCCAAGGCCCAAGAATTGTTACCGGAAAACCTTTGAGCCGAGTTCTTCATGAACTCATCTTCAATAATAACCACAAATGGTCTCTTTCGTGGGTCCTTATCCGTAGGTGCAAATGGTTGGTAATATAAAAAATTTCCTTGAGCTTGGAGTCTAGTAATCTCGATATTGGCCGCATCCCAATCGTCCTTACGAAGTGCATCTACATGAATAAATATAAGAATTTTATGCAAATTAGAAAATAAAGAATCTCATAGATTCATGAAATCAAAAGCAACATCAACTACAACCACAAGAAAAAATGAAGTCAAAGCGGGAAAGAACATATCGTTTATCCTCAAAGAATACGCAAGAATTTGCACTTCCTTTTTTATGATGAAGAACCTATATGTCGCACGTTCTACATCCATCACCCTTTCTCTAAACATGTCTTGTGCCCTCTCCGATGCCGCTTCTACGATTCGTGGCGAATGCATATATTTCAAATTCTCCATGACCCACGCAATCACATAAGGGTGCACGGGTAGAAAAAATAGATCCGCATCGGATCCCGGGTTGTGACCTTTATGTTTGCTATGAATATATATATAGTAGCCTGACCCAAACCACTTGAGCAATTCGAAATCTTGGGTTCCACTACTTTCATTTGGAACTCACAATTACATAACCTAGAAGTTCTATCTCTTCTAGACTCTTTTGAATCTATGGGTTTCACATCACCACCTTTTCTATGAGGACGGTTTTTGTTGCCACCTCGGTGACAACGATAATAAGTCACCGTTTTCGTTTTTCGCACACGGCACCCTAAACCCCTTCTTAGCACAATGTGTTTTGTGCAAAGTGCATCAAGGGTTGCACTTAAATCCTCTAATGGAACCGTTACTACCTCATCCCAAAATTTACTTTTTAGACACTCTTCACACGAATTGACACAATCTTGTATGAACGAAGAATTCATACCTCCCACTTTGATATCCGTACTCCATTGAGTACGAATGGCATTTGTTGTCAAAGGGATTGACAAATGTTTTCCATTTCCATGAACATGTCCTTTGTGCACAATCGAACGCCAATACTCGATAGGTGGGATTTGTCTATCCTTTGTGTCATTCAAAGGAGACAATGCAAAGACACCACGAACCTCTACAACTTTTATTTTTCCTTGAATTTTTTTCCACCTCTCAATTGTATGAGTTTCCATGTTCTTAATTGTGGAACGTCCATGAAGCTTTGAGAGGGGACAAAAAAGAGGGTTTGTTTCATGGATTTGGTGAAACGAAGGAAAATATCCCCCCCTTATGCAATCAATCATAAGTGTAATGGATTGGACGGTGAAATGTACATACTTTGGAAACGTTTCAATGAGAATGTCAAATGATGATGAAGAGAACTCATAAGGTGTTGGAGTTCCAATGTTGATATCGCTAACACCTTCCATCATCAAGTCTTCCCAAGGTTCCAAAATTTCCTCAACCCCTTCCTCCTGATCCATATCCGACTCCCCATTCGATGATAAGAAGTAAGTTTCTTGGAATGTTGAATCTTCACTATCTGTGTTACTTCTTTCATGCATACCTTGCAGAAATTCCTCCACGCCTACCAACTCATTTAAGTCATCCTCAAAATCGGAAGGGTAGAAATTGTCATCCTCCATATGGTCTCCATCATCCTCCATCCTTGATACCAGAGCTTCACAAAAGCTCTATAAAAACAACCCCCGTGTGCACATACACTCACATTTTAGAACTATGTATGCAAATAAATGAGTAAACCCTAAAATTTGAGAACCCTAATTACATTTCTTAAATTTTGTGGACTATTTTCAAGTTTGTAAGCAATGCAAAAGAAAAGCACACAATTTGCAATGAAGAATAATAATATTCATTATAATAAAGATATAATAATAACAAACAGCTACGCTACGAGGAGCTTTGACTGGAATGACGAGAATGCATTTCAGTGGAATCATGGACGGAATATATTTGCTACAGTGATATTTAGCCTAAAGAAATGGGTGTCTCTACAATGCCTCTTCCTTATGGTCAGAGCCAACAAACATTAACGGTACACTCTTTACACAAATGTGTAGAACACTACCTATTTTTCGACAATAAAACACACCCTAAAGTTATTGCAATTGATGGTACATACTTTGTGACAAGATGGGGAAGCGGAAGTGTAAGTGGAAGTACATACCTTGTGACAAGATAAATGACAAGATGTGGAAGTGGAAGAAGAGAATATGCATGCTTGGAGTTGGAATGTATAGAGAGGGGAGGGTTGGAGTGAATGGAGAGCCTTGAAAGTGCTCCCAGTTAGTTGCTCCCAGTTTTCGTACGCCCCAAAATCCGAACAGAGTACATCAAAGGATCTTGCATGCCCTGGTATCGGGGAGGGTATCGGGGCAAGGGAACGGCGCGGGAACGCGTGAGAACGGCGCGGGAACGCGTGGGAGCGATCTGCAGCTGCGGGGCAACGAATGGCCGAGAACGGGAACGGGAACGCGGGGGAGAACGGGAACGCGGGGGAACGGAGTCGGGGGAACGGAGGCGGGACAGGGAGCTCGGGCGGGCGGACAGGGAGCTCGGGGATGAGGTCGGGCAGGGAGCTCGACGGGCAGGGGAGGCGCGACCCCCTTACCTGACGAGCCCTTAGAGGCGAGGGAAGGCAACGGCGAGGATGCCCGCGCACGCCTTTCGCGTTTTCCCCTGCTTCAAGTTGCAGGTCCTTTTCACTGTTCAGTTTGCGCTTCAAGCATCAATGAAATCAACTGGGTTTCTGATAAAGTATCAATCTCTGGGTTCCATCACTCGCACAGAAGCATGAAACAGCTGCAACTCATCAGATTACACAATCATCTCTGCGCTCTGTCGAGGTTGGCATTCGTTCTGTTGTAACAACGACACCCACAGTTGCCACTTCTTCTGTTGAGCTCACTCAATTTCTTAGCTTACATCTCCTGTGTCGGCAAACGATTACAAAAGTATGAAAAAGTTATGAAAGGTCAAAGCCTTATTGGTAGATGTTTCAAAACCGATTGTGAGTCTGTCAGGCTGTATGATTGATGTTGTGGTGGTATGTTTTTGTTCTCTGTTTTTGAGCTGGATTGCAGAGTGGATGAGACCCATCAGGAGTTTTTTGAATAGTGCAATTTGAAGATGAATTGGGACGAGAGAGGGAAGGATGAGGATGGCCTTCAACGCCCGTTGCTTAGAGATTCTGTTGAATCCGAAGGAAAAGACGATGTTACGGGCGCCAGTGGTGTTAATGATTCTTTGCCGCATTCGCCTGTGCATGTAATCTGCATACTTGCACTCGTGGCTTTGCCCTTTTTTGAGGTAAATGACAAGATCTATTCCTAGGCCCCAATGGAGTTTTTTTCCAGCAGTCTTTCTTTTGTTTATTATTTTACAAACACATGCAATGTTCTTCACTGATTCTGGTGATATGTTATTTGGGAGTTTCGTTTTGAAACAATGAGTCCTTGGTCATTTAGGAGTTATGTGGGTTATTGATGTCTAGGAGTTTGAATGTATGCTTGCAGAGAGGTGGAAGCTTCTGTTAAGAACCGAAGATCTCTATGAATAAGAAACTGTTCTTTGCATGCACAGCAGGTAACCCTAACTTTGTGTAATTCGTTGCAAGTGGACTGATTCTTGCCCTAAAATTGTCGTGGAGCTTTGCAGATCCCAGTATGGTGTCAGGGAGAGCTGCCATATCCTTGTGGAGACCCAAATACGTACCAACTCAGCGGCCTCCCCTATATTGAACGATGGCAATCACTGCTAGTTCAGGTATAAATTAGAACATTAATATATGTTACTCATTATACTTTGCTTGTTGGAAGTCTTACCTTCACTCAGAGGTTCTTTAGAAAATCTAGCCTTGTTACAATTAGCAGGGTTTAATGGATCTACGTTATCTACAATACCGCTGGGGGTTTTCTATTCTTGCTTGATGCACACTTGCAATTGGCTTTAGAATTCTACACGGGACATTTCTGACATTCAAATATGTTCTCACACTCAAGTCTAAAATAGCTGCTGTGATGACAAGGTTTTGTTCTGTAAACTTCTTCCGAAGTCGCAGCCTAATGTTGCTCATACTAATTGATTGTTCTCTGCAGACTTTGTGTGTATTAGTGCTTACTTGTTCAGTTGCGTTGCAATATTACTACATGGGTTCAAGTTTCTGGAAAGATGATGCAGCAGTCATCAAGGTGAGTTCCTGCTGAAAGTTCTTTTCTCTCACGCAAAATAAGCTTGGGAGCAAAATTCTAAGAATATGAACATTGACCCACTGGTCGAGCTCAAAGCGTTTGAAACCGGACCGTGTCTCGAAATCCTTGTTGTGATGGATGATTTTGCTCTGCGCATTCAGTCAGACTCTGTTGATCTTGGTCTACTCTATCAGGTGGTATTGTTAACTGCGTTAATCATCAGTGCAGCGGCCGCTGCTGTAGGGGTGGTAGAAGCCTTTCAACTGTCCATGTACTTACGTGTACTTGTACCAATCGTCTTCACGAGGTAAATACTCTTTTGATCGAATTTTCTTCTATGATCCAGCCATTATTGCATTTCTTTTACTTTCCCTTCAATATGCTAAGGCAGCTCTATTTTCAAGAGATTTTTTTTGATACTGATTACGACAATCCAACCCCCAAGAGGTATTCCAGAACACCTAGCTGCTAACCTGAAAACCTGAAAACCTAACCTACTTTGAGTCTGTCTTATGTGGACTTCCTTTTGCTTAAATTTTTTATTTATTTATAATTAACACATGTAATGTTCTTCACTGATTCCGGTGATATAAAATTTGGTCCCATGTAGATTTTATTTTTCACAATTGACTTGTCATTTAGAAACCATTTCAAATCCTCGGTCTTTTAGGGATTAGTTAGATTCTAACATAAACCCTGCTAATGGTCGGCTTTTTAAATTTATTACCTCTAGAGGATGGGTTTTCTACTGCGTCAAGACCTGTTCAAATTTTATTTGAACGTCATAGCTCAGTCACTAGTTTTAACTTCTTTGTTGTGTATTCGAGGTAGCATGAAAGGATCGCTTTGGTTCTGTTGCATTTAAATGTGTTTTTTGTTTCTGGCAGGGCTTTACAAATTTGCTTCAGCGCGACAATACGCGTTGTGCACACTTGCGCTGACATTGCTGTACGCTCTTTGCTACAACACCTTGATAGAGCAAATAGTCATTCCTTGTAATTGTTACGTAATGCTTGCTCCTGTTTGTTGAATATTGAAGTGGAGACATGTCCGTACATTCCAGGCACTGTTGGGTTTGTTTATCCTGGTCTCAGCTTATATTGCGACCTCGATATTTCGTGAGTATGCCATCTCTGAGTATGAAGACTACCGGACTTCTTTGCTCAATTTATTTGTTCTCCTTACAACTGCCAACAATCCAAACGTCTGGGCTGACGCCTACACTGCAGACCGCCGGGCATTTTTTTTCTTCTTCACGTACCTGCTGGTTGGCTTATTTTTCCTCATGAATCTCGTCAATACGGTCAACTACAGCAACTACAAAGCTCAGGTATGGATAATAGGGTTGCAAGTCACTTGGATGTTGGTCTTTGTTTTGAGTATTTTGTTTAGGGAGTAATACTGTGGTGGAATGGATGATGAAGATGGCGCATGAGGTTGAGAAGCGGACTACAGCACGCCAACAATGCTTGAGAGCTCGGCAACAGAATCGGATTGACGCTGTGGAGATGGAACGACAGCGAAGCAGAGCTGGAGAGATTCTGCACGTCATCACTGAATTCAAGATCTTTGCAGAACCAGTCTATGACCTGATAATGTGGTTTCTTACTCTGACTTCGGTAGTGGTCGCAGTATATGAGAGTCAGGTATGTTGATATTCTTCTTACTGCTTTAATCCTTACAAATAGAAAAGTCCACTTTTGAAGCTTATAGTGACTTTCCAACAAATGTAGGCCATAATGTCTTCTTTCTATTGTGATACTTTCCTTGCAGCTTTCTAAATGATTCGTTTTAACCCCTGTAGGACCAAGAAGCCCAAATTGGGCCTCATGTTTTTTTGAGTATGTCCTATGTGAACTTCCTTTATTTCAAAGTTATTTGTGTTTTGACCAATACATGCAATGTTCTTCAATAAAATTTGGATTATACGTTTCACGATATGATGAATTGAATTCGACATTTTAAATCCATGGATCCTGGGGTTGATATGGAAACAGTCACTTGAAGGCACTTAAAAGAAGGTAAAATGACCAATGTACTTTTGAGATCTTTTAAGGAACCTTGTGGCCTAAGAGTATTTTTTTTTGTGTGTGTGTGTGTGTGTTCCAGGTGACCTCCAACTATATCAAGGACAAATTGGCAATTCCTGAGATTGCATTGGGTATGGAACAATTCTGTATTTCATGTATCAGAATCTTACAATCAATCACAGGGTGATATTGGAACATACATCACTGATTCTCTTGTGCATTCCAGGATTTGCGTTTGTGATGGACGTGTTGATCAAAATAAGTGTACACGGCTGGACGAAGTATTGGCGCATATCCTTGAATCAATTTGACTTCCTCTTGACATGTTTAACGACAATCATTCAAACTGCAGTCTACTTCCACCTGGCTGAGCAGCACTGGTAAGGCCCTCTTTCTGAGAACCCACCCGTGGACGACAAAATTTCAACTAACGAGAGCTTCAAAAACCCTAAAACCATAGAATGTCCCTGACTGTTCCCTTGCATTCCAGTCCAAGAGATAGCAAAAAGAGAGAATCGCTTGGTAAAGATCTTACAGTAAATATGATCGATGAAGTTGTCATAAAAGCTTGATACCTCAAGTATACTTTCGCTGCTCCTTGTTTTTGGTTCTTTTGCAAAGATAACCAGAGTGTGAGTGCAGGGTGTCCATGCTGTTGCTGGTACGAGGCCTTCGGATTTGCTGTTTCATAGGCGTGGTGTCACGGTGGCACCGGATGGCGCAGACGTTGATCCGCTCGATTCCAGCCACAGCTCCAATTCTGGCGCTGCAGTTCACGGTGTGCACGCTGTTTTCGCTGCTGGGAGTGCAGCTGTTCGGAGGGAAGGTGTACTTGGGCAACGTGCTGCTGGAAGACACGGACTACGCCGCTGGCCGCCTCCATGCCTTCAACTACAACGACTACGCATCGGCCATGGTCACGTCCTTCAACTTGTGCATTGTCAACAACTGGTACGTCATCATGGACGCGTATGCCGTTGTTACCCGCTCGCCGTGGTCGCGCGTTTTCTTCATCAGCTTCTGGGCCGTGGCCGTGGCCTTCACCCTCAACGTCGTCGTCGCCTTCGTCGTTGAAGCGTTCGTGGTTGGAATGGAGGAAGCGGAAACCCCGATGAAGGCCCCACCGAGCTCCAGGTCCAGGTCGGAGCCACCTACACGTTGCAGACTACTTGGCACGAGGTCATTGGGTACCGTTGTACCATAGCTGGGTCGCCAAAAAAAAATTCAAAAAATGTAAAGAATCGGAAATTACGAGGACGAAAAACGAAGATAGAATAAAATTATTTTTAGCTGTATTTTCGTATGTCTAAGTTATTTTGGGCCATTTTTAATCATTCTTTTGCTCAAAAACGAAAATCAAGAAATTCATCTTTTGAGGAATGAACCTTATTTTTCAAAAAAATATTAAATATTTTTTGATAGGGGCGGCGACCCCGCGTTACTCAGGCGCAGAGAGAGCTCGAAGATGAGTCGCCGGCACAGTAAGTGGGGGCCGTCAGATCCTTTACTTCGATCCAAAGGCTGTAAACCGCAATACGTGGCGAGTGGGGACGTGCAGTAGCTCGGGTGTCGGGAGGAAGGGGAGTCGGCCACAGCACAACAGCCAGCCCATTGATGGACTTCTGACATCATGCTGGAGATGGAAAAAAAAGTAAGACAGAAATTAATTAAAAACAAAAGGTGGGCTGCCTGCCCGCGTTACTGCTGCCCACACTTAGGCAGATAGGCCCCCACATATGCCCCCACTCATGCAACCACTACACACTCCAGAACATAAAAACCCATTGTCCCAAAGCTTAAGTGACTTTCTTCACTCGAAGATTGGAGCTTCTTATGATGACCAATTTTGTGGTGGAGTATTGGATTTTTTATGATGATGGCTTTTGTGGTGATGGAGTATTGGAGCTTATTATGGTGGCAATTTTTTTTAGTGATAGAGCATTGACGCATTGGAGACTTGGAGTTTCATTTGAGGCTTTTGTTATTGTGACGGAGTTGGAGTTATTTGTACAAGAAATGAATGATTGAAACATATTTCGTGAAGTGTGTTCTTGGAGAGTTCAAAATTGGTACGTATTCATTTAAACTTTTGGTGTTATTAGATTTAATGCCATTTAGTTTAGTATTTTTATTTGTTTCTTGAAATTAGGTTTTTTTTTCCTTTGCTTTAAGCCTTAAAGGACCAAGGATTCATAATTTGAAAATGACAAATTCAATTGATCATATTGTGAAAAATATAATTCAGATGGGACCAAATTTTGTATCATTAGAATTGTTGAAGAACATTGCATGTGTACATGAAAAGAAAAATAAATTTGAATAAAAGGAAGTCTACATAGGACCTTATTCAAGAATGTTATAAATAACATAATTTTTCGCAGTCTGTACTTTGGCATCCCAACAAAAGAGTTATGTGATAAGTTCACTCTTTTCGTAAATTCAAGTGCTGCAAAAGCACATGTCCATTCTATTGATGTATCACATGCCCCAATGTAAACCTTTCTCATGCAGTAAGTTAGAATCTCTGATTGAGAGCAGTGCAACTTCCTTCTGCTCTTAGCTCTGGCCCTCAAGGGTTAGCTTCTGAACCTTCAAATCTCTGTTTGTTTCTTTTTTCTTTTTCTTTTTTTTTCCTTCGTTTAGGGCCTCTTTGTACTAAAGGCAAGAAGCTGTGAGGGGAGAAATTTTAGACAATGAAAAATTGGTCTTAGTGGTTTCTAGGCCTCCCATTGACTAAAATTTCTCTTTTCACGACTTCTCGCCTTTAGTGTAAAGAAGCCCTCAATCTCTTAGCTTTCTAATTTCTCATTCCGGGATTTCGAATTTGGGCTTCTTGGTCCTTAACCCCTAAATGACAGAGGGGATGAGGGCAAAACCCAGATGTGTTATAAAATGTTGCTTCTACAACTTCGATGAAGTTTGGTCCAAAAGAGAAAATGAGAAGCACGATGTTTAGTAATTATCTGTACGGTCAAACTTTCAAAAAGGGCAACGACCATAAAATGGTCTCTCGGTCACTTAGGGGTTAAGAGGTTGGAGTTAAGTATTAGGCATATTGGGATTAAAGTCATATTATTTTCTATTATGGTCTCATGATTGTTGATAAAATAAATCATATAAAGAGCAAATGAATCATTGTTTAATATTTACTTTTGGTTGTATACAAGTTATTTACTTGTTTCATATCAATTATTATTTTCACAATATGATGAATTGAATTTGTCATTTTAAATCCAAGAATCATTGAGCCTTTATGGGTTAAATATCATATACATTAAAATTGTACATCATATGTATTCATTTTGAAAATACACAATTGATTATTTATTTATTTTGATAAGTTTTGTAAATGTGATTTTTAATTGTTTGTAGGTACATTGGGAAGTGCGAGTAAAACTTTGGAGAAGCCCAAGACCATTGTTGAAGTACGACGGCGAGAAACATATGCAAAAAAACGTAAGCGACTACAACTACCGAAAAGCTTCAAACAAAAATGCGGATTGTGTGGAGACTATAACATGTTTTTGATTAGGGTGAAAACCATTGAATGTAGAAATTGTGGAACTTCCATTTCAAGAGGTGAACAACAATGCGGAACGATTGGAACTGATGGTTCTCTTGTTGAAAAGATGGTAGAAGTTTTCGATGAGAATACAAACAAATGGTATATAGCAAGGGTTTCTAGCTTCAATGATGTAGTAGAAGGAATCAATGCTAAAACGTACAATGTAGAGCTTCAAGGTAGTGGCAAAATCTTAGAAGGCATGACATTCCCAGATGAAAATGTTCGGTTTGCTTGACAATTTTATTTTTTTAAATTTTTATTTTGATGATATATATTAAGTTTATCATAAGTAATTGTAATTGTGTTTTTTGATATATTAAACCCCCATAGGATCAAAAAGCCCAAATTGACATCATGTTTCTTATGGACGTTTTAAGTAGGTTTTATATATAATCCTTATGTTCAAATTTAATTTTTCTTTGGTCAACACATACAATGTTCTACACTTATTCCGGTGATATGAAATTTAGTCCCTTCTAAAATGTATTCTTCATAATATGATAGATTGCAATTGTCATTTAAAACTTGGGCCTTAGTTAGCTACACTAAATAGGTAGATTAGTGTTAGATAATTATAAGATTTGAAAATCTTATAGATTTTTACTCTCGACAAAAAAATTACCAAAGACATTGATTCCAATACTATCGAAAGATCCCCATCTTGACCAATATAGAGGGTAAAAAATTTGATCAACAGTAAAAACTTACAACATGTTTATGTAAATTAGTGTATCTAACACTAATCTACCTATTTAGTGTAGTGTGTTTAGTCTTTGGTTAGTTCAAGACTCATGTGCCTATGATATTCAGTCCATGGATGGTCCAAGTGTGTGGCATGAGTATGGGCAGCAATTAATTTGCCCTGGATGGTTCAAACGTGGGGCATGAGTATGGGCAACAATGAAATTGTGCTTTGATTTTTTTTAATCTCTGCTTTGATTCCCTGTGCGACTGCTGCTGTGGTTGACCACTGCTGATGCTCCCCGGGGCCCAGCCTTCCTGACACCCGAGCTGCTGCGCCTCGTTGGCGGACCCCCGCTCGCCACGTGTTGCGGTCTACAGCCTTTGGATCGAAGTAAAGGATCTGACGGCCCCCACTTACTGTGCAGGCGACTCATCTTCGAGCTCTCTCCACGCCTGAGTAACGCGGGCGACGACCCAGGTATGGTACTATGGTATACCCTATATCAACTCCTTGCTACGACCTTTATGAAGGCATTGTGAGTAAAGAAGGAAGGTAGACTGTCTGTAAACCACTACTACCCCTAGTACCACAGTGTAGACTTTCTTTACTACCCCTAGAACCACAGTGTAGATTTTCTTAACTCCTAAGTGTCCATTGTGAGTTTTTTGTAGTGTAGGAAAATTGGAGTATAGATCTTGTAGTATAGAACAAGAGTTTTGAAATGATGTATTGTAGTAAAACAATCAAGATAAAGTGAGAAAATGCCACCGTTGTAAAGTTTAGTGATGTGGATGGCCATATTGGATGTTTAACCCCTAAATGACGGAGGGGGTAAGGGCAAAACATAAATGTGTTATAAAAAATTACTTCTTCAACTTTGATGAAGTTTGGTCCAAAAGAGAAAATGAGGAGCTTGATGTTTAGTAATTTTCCATACGTTCAAATATCAAAAAATAGCTTTTTATCATCTCATAATGAATTTAGAAGCATTTAACTTCAAATATTTATAAGAATCACAAATTTTATTTTTAGAATTTGAAATTTTGTATGATTTGTTAAAACTAGACATTCTATTCTAAATCAAAAATTGCAAATTTTTCAACGGAGAGAACATCATTACTTTCCCCAAATAGTAAGTTTTCTAACACTAAACAATGTAGAAGTGTTTTTCTTTGAAAATTTCTCCCAGGTGGAGTTTAACTCGGATTGACATGATTCAAATTGGGTTGGAAAGTAGACTTGATTACCTATTTAAAAATATTTTTATTTTCTATAATTTTTATTTTCCATTTCGGGCAGCCCATAAAAAAAGGGCAAAGACCATAAAATGGTTGATCCGTCACTTAGGGGTTAAGATGCCTAGGAGTTAAACCCAAATCCACCACATGCCAAGGAGGAAGCCAACGAATGGCAGGCCAAGCTTTAGGAGCAAAATTAGTTGGTAATTTAGTCTATTGTCACGAGTGGAAATTAGTAACACATAGTGTTACTGTAGTGGATATGGGGAAACCCTATATATTGATAATAGGTCACGAAGTACTGTTCACTTTGAAAATTTGTATTAATTTGAATATTGACAATAAAATCATGGAAATATGTGCATTCCTCATGAACCTTATTAACCCTTTAGTGCCCACGGTAGTTATGGAGAAACTACAATTTTTGGGTGATGTTTTCTAAAAATATCTCTCTATAAATTATGGATACTATTAATAGTATCCATCCATATGAATGTTAGCATAGCTTAATGAAACAAGTGTTGATTAAATCTTGGTAAGATCGGACCGTTGGATTGGAAGATTATAGTATGTTTTTGAACAAAAATGAGATTTTGGAGGATGTGTGACTTCAAGGTTAAATAGAATTGGGATTAAATTTTCAAAAATAAAAGTGAAGATGTTTAGCAATGACCTGTGTCAACACCTCTTCATTGTGGGCTCGGCTGAGCTTGATTCAGGTTAGTAAGGTGAATTCAGTCTTCTTTTTAGTTTACTCGCTTGTCTCCAAAGTATTTTAGTTGGAATAAAATTGCCTCAATTTTTGTAACTGAAAGCTTGAACTTGGACACATCCAATTAAATGGGGGTAATTGTAATACCGGTATAATGTTAAGTTGATAATCAATGCAATTGTTTATGACCATGGAATTATGCTTTACATGTTACACTCAATTTTGCCACTATAAATAAGATAAGAATTAAACTTTGTATTTTCAGTAAACGAAGCCATGTGTCTACTACACATCATGATTTTTTCATAAATTTTGGTGAAATTTTGAAATTACTATGAGTTTTTTATTGTAAAAAAATCATTTCAATTACTCCCTCTTTTTCATTAAAGAATATGATATCAACTTAAAATTTTGTTCCAAAATAAAACCATGATTTCCAACTGTGCTCACTTACCGCCGGTAATTAAGCTTTGCGCACACTTGACAACTGCTTCATGGCATTGCAAACAATTTGGCAGCTTAATTCATGGATTTTGATTATGTTGATTATGAATTATTGTCATGGATTTTGATTATGTTGATTATGAATTATTGTCATGGATTTTGATCAAGTATACACTTTCTAGAAATGAAAATACTCCCTTTGTACTCACTTAATTCATGGATTTGCATCATAGTCAACATATTCCTTTGTAATCACGGGATTGAGTTTAATCCACTGAATTTCAGTGAAATCAACACTTAATCCATAGATTTCAACGGTATCATCAACTTTGGTAGACAAAGGGAGTACAAAATATGCTAATTTTTTTCTTACCAAAGGTGTTTATTATAATGAAAAACATTACATAAAATGAAAATCATATGTATATCTAAATTTATAAAATTGTTACACCATGGTAATACCCACCAAATTTGTAATTCCAGTAAAGCACTCAATTTCATGATAACATGATGAACTGCAGATGGCGAGCTCAACAAGCATAATCAGACGGATGAATTGTAGAAGGCGAGGTAGATGAGTTGCAGATGGCAAGCGTGGAGTTCAAGAGAACCATTACGGCCGTCGATCTCCATCAACGGCCCGAAATTAGTCTAGAGGGACCCACTTGGGAAGTTTAAACTTGGAAAGAAGGAGTTAATATTTTAGGTGGGCTCCCAACCGACAAAAAATAGGGGGCGGTTTTGTTAAGTGGAATAATATACGGTAGGAGGATTTAGATAATTCCCTTGCTAGTAGTGGTTTTTTAAGGATTTTTGAAAGCAGCTCAACTAGCTATCAATCTTACTTTGTTGGAGAGGAATATTTCCTACTTTTTTTGGGCATAAATCTCTAAAACATTGTCCTAAGTAATTTTATGGCCTAGAATTTGGTTACAAATTCCGAAGAAATTGTAATTTTTTTTCGAATTCTTAGGGACTTTTTTGGTCAAAATTAGTTAAATATTCTATTTTATTAAAATGTCGAAATTTGGCGATTTTTTGCATCACTTGCCACGGTAATAGCAGGCTTTGGTGGCAATTAAGGTAAGATGTCCTAAAACCACCACCTCCCCCAATTATGACATGAAGACCTTACTTGGGGCCACCAGAGTTAAGACTCAAAACCACCAATTTCACTATTCAAGTAGACCTATGACACGCCAAGCATTGCAAAGAAATAGTTGGTGATTTTGGGTATCATTATGAGTGAAAGTTAATACCAAATGGTGTGGACATGGGAGAACCTAGAGGTTTGATTTGGGTCACATGTTACTTTCCACTTCGGAATTTTGTATAAAATTGACAAATGCGAATTAGATGTTGCAAATTTTTGCAATCCTCACCAAAACCTATTTCGGATGCGATCATATATTTTTTTCGAATTTAGCACTGCCAAAAATAGGCCAAATTGCTTAAGTTGGTGGTTTTAGACAATCAACCTCAGCAGGCATTGGTGGCAATTAGACTAATTACAATAATTTGTCTCGATAACTCCCAAACCCTAAAACCTCTGCTCCTGTGCATATGAACTGTCCTGAGAGGGAGTGTTGTGAAGGAAGCTCCAGGTCTGGCTATGGCGGAGGAGGCCGTGACGCAGCTACGGCCAATGTGGACACTCATGTCCCCAAGCAAACTCTCTCTGATGTGCGTCCTCTAAGCTGGACGCGCACATGATTTGTCTAGTTTTCAATCTGAATGCCGGCGTACCGGACCTCCCTCTGTGCCGTTGGATCTGGATGCTTCTTCCGTGACGACGTCCCACTCTGCGTGCCAGGTGCGAGCATTGTCTGCGAGGACAGTGAAGCGGTGTGTGCGGTGTGGGTGAGACGTGGTCTTCGTGAGCCTGATGATGTTTCGCAAAGATATTTGAGGTTGAGTGGATGCGTGCGACCATGTGTGTGGAAGCGCGAGGAATGAGAGTGCTTTTGGGCTTCGCTCTCTTCAGTTGTGTCTTCCTTGTGCTCCGCAGTGGTATCACTTCTCGCAACCAATGACAACTTCGTTCGCTCGATGAAGGCTCATTCGTCTGTAATGTTTTCTTATTTGAATTGAAACGGGAATAAGTTTAATGTTGTTTCAGGATAGATCATAGTTTTACGTTAGTCGAAACAGCTGCGTCTAACCGGATTGAACTCCGTCCTGTCATGTACATCTGACTTATGTGCTGTGACGTTTTGGACGGGAGGAGATCCTGGAATGTTATGGAGTTTTAGGGTTTGGTGGGAATTATTTTAGATATGTCGCGATTATTGTTAGATGTGGTGTGGAACGTAGATGTTGTATTTCCGGTGGAGTCGGTGGTTTGTTAATCTGCATCATCCCAGCCAGAACACGCTTTCACAGGGTACTTGCGGTTATGTGGAGTGTTCATTAGATTCCCTCTTGGAAACTAGTTATGCCTCTTAATCGTAACACAAACGAGGAACTTGATGAACTTATCTAAACCTAGGTCACCGGATTTTGCAGTTCTTAAATTACTTCAACCGTCAGAAATGATCACAATCCTTGCGATTGGTACAGATAACTGCTATTTGAACCAGAACATTGTAGAAACGAAAAGAAAATCCAATGGATAATAGAGTTAACCAAAAAGTCAGCTCAAAGAGGAAAGTTTTAGCAAACTCCTCTTGAACTTCTCTTAACTTATATTGAAATATAAATAGACCAAAAACTAGTTCATGATGAGTTGGGAGACAATCTAAAGCAAGTCACTGTCATTATTCTCCACACCTCGCAATGACTTCCACACCTCCTACCAAAACTCCAAGCCCATGGCCCACAAGGGGACAAGTTATGACATGACACTATTCAATCCAAATATAGCTCAAAAGAGGGGTTAGAAAGAGGGCAAAAAGGGAGGTTAGATGGGCTTCTTTTCGGTTAACTCTAATAATTGAGACTTTCAATTGCATTCTTTGACTCTGAAAATGAGATAAATGAGATTTTTGGGAGTGTTTCAATTTAATCATTAACATCCAAGTTTACTTTCCTGAATTATGTCAATCCGAAGTAAACTCCACCGGGGAGAATTTTTCAAATTTTTCAAAGTGGATCACCTCAACATTGTCTCAGTGTTATAGAATTTCCTATTTAGGAAAATTAATGATGTTTCCTCCAATTCTTTTGCTTCTTTGAAGTTTACAATAGATAAACCAACTTTAGCCAATTATACTAAGTTTTATACTCTAAAAGTGAAAATTATAATTTATACAAATTTTCAAAAGTTAATGCTTTTAAATTCATTAAAAAAAGATTTGAAGTTATTTTTGGAAGTTCGACCAACGCATAATTTGTAGAGATGATGCCCTACATTTTGTATATTGAAGCAAACTTCATCAAATATATGGAAGGCACATATTATAATACATCTATGTTTTGTTCAATTATATCCCTCGGACTTTAAAAGGTTAAATCTCAACTTTGAGAGAAATAATATTGTACTTTGATTATAGATGAGATGACCTACAGTAGTGCAAAATTGGAGAGGAAAAGGCCATTGGGATCATTTTCAATTCATTTTTTCAAACAAAAAGGGATCTAGAATCAAGTTCTATATTTTCCGAACGAGACTGTCTCAAATTCAGCATAAGTATTTGATGAACTCAAAATTTGGACAACCACCTTCAATTTGTTGAATAGACAATACAAGGAGAAAAGAAAATTACGAAAAAAAAAAGCCAAAGACGGACACAAGATTTGCTAAATAGGTATTGGGTTTAGGTTTAGAGAGGGCAGATGGAAAAATAGTTCAAAGGAGGTTGGGACCTATCCAAAAATGATAATCTGCCCACCCTCGGCATTAGGCGCTCCTCAAATTTGAGGATCCGCCTTATCCCGAATGGCAAGGCTGCCCGTCCAGCTAGCCTTTTCCTTCCCGTCTAGCTAGCCTCTTTCCTCTCATTAGATACACCTCCATCCACACATCAGTTTGTCCCGCAACTTTTGGGTTTACAGAGAGCTTCAAAAACAATGAACAAAGTGTGTGGCTGTTGCTCTCTGAAATTAACCGAGTTTCCAGTGAATAAGGTCAGATGTCCTAAAACCACCAACTTAAGGATTTTGAGCTTTTTTTGGCAAGGTCATTTTTGGAGTATAATTTTCCCATGTAGGAAAGAAGTTTTCTCACAAAATGCAAATTTTTTCAATTTTTTTTTCCCAATACTCAAATAGATACAAATTTTCAAAGGCAAAAGTACTTCGTGACCCAAACCTGATCTGTAGGTTTTTCTAAGTCCAAACGACGCTGAACTATCTCCTGTTCCTCAAGTCACCGAAAACTGTGAATCCCAGTTACTCTAAATCTCAAGCTCTACCACTAAAATGAAATATACCAAGTGGACTAAATCTGTGAGTCTAACGTAGTCAAACTTGTGGGTAACCACAACCCAAAACCACCACCACCCGTTCAAATTCCTGGGTAGGGTCATCCCGTGGAGTGTGTCTCGCAGCGCTGGCTCCCGCATGGGCATCCTCCATATCCAGCGCACTCTTGTTCCTGTTCCCGCTCGCTCATTCTCTTTGTCCCGCGCGCTCTTGCTCAACTTCATCGCCCTGCAGAGACGTTGCAACGGCTCATTCTGGGGCCCTCCTCCGAACGGCCTCCTTCTTGTTGCGTTGATGCGTTCCAGGGATGGCTTCTTGTGATTGCAGGAACTTGGAATGGGAAAGTGATTTGTGTAATGGGCCTCGTAGAATGTGGATTTACGTCAAATTGAGAATGAGAGGGGAGGCCTTTTGAGGGCGATGGAAAGAAGAATTGCGCATAGGGAGTTTGTAGAGGGGGAGGGGGGTGGTAAGTAGGGGCGTGCATTTGCGGCACGAAGGCGGAGAATTGCGACGACGGTGTGTGAAGGTTTTGGTGCTGGAAGGCGGCCCCCTGGGCGGAAGACTCCTCTGGGCAGAAGACTACTTTGTCCACGGCTCTCGAGCCCGAGGCCCTTCCTCCGCATCCCGAGGCCCTTCCTCCGCATTTTGGCGTACATCCATGCTCTCCGACGCCCTGCTTGCACGAAGAGCGCGCCTCGCTGCGGCTCTGCGGGTCTTCTCAGCGGCCTTCCCCGCTCTTGCCAGCGCCATTTCGTAGGCTCGTTGGGCTTTGGCCCGCGCGGCTTCCTCTTTCTCGACTGCTTTGCGCGCTTGAGCTTCGGCCTTCTCAGCGGCCTTCTCTTCCTTCAAGCGCTGATTTTCTTCGCGTGACGCCGCTTTTCGGGCATTTGCCTCCTCTCTCTCGGCCGCTTTCCTCTTCTTGGATTCCTCACGCCCTTGTTTCTGCCTTTCTTTTTCCTTTGCAGCATCTTCTCTTGCGTTTATGACTCCAACTGCAGCGTCTTCATATTCGGAACTTGTCAGTATTACAAATTTCGCAAAATCAACGATTGGGTCTGTACAACGTGAACTTGCTCTTGGGGTGAAAGACGGCAGTTGCAAGAATTGAGTGATTGACTTGGGATCAGCAACTTCCGGGTCCAGGCTGGCTACCTCGTCGTCGGCAGCTGTGTCACAGGGATCCACGTCAACAAAGTAATGCTCCGTGGTTGCGTCAGGCGTCCGGCCGAAGTCTGCGGCAATGTCACGTTCGCTGGAAGGGCCCTCGCTTCCGCTCAGACCTTCATGTTGTCCAGGTAATCCATCCTCTTCTTCTTCTTCCATCCCTTCCTGTTCTTCTCTCGCCCCCTCATGTCCTAAAACCGCCCTCTGATCTCGTTCCCTTGTCAATTCTACTTCGTCAGTTCTCGCTGGCTCAATAGAGCCACCTCCCTCAACCGGCTTGTACACCTCCGATGGCATTAAGTGCGACTCTACTGCTTGCGGATTTAAGGGGTAAATCCTAGTGGCCCGGAATCCACTACGAATGTTAGAGAGAGAGAGAGTGCTTTTCTCAGGCCCAGTGAGACCCATTGGGCCAAAATTTCTTTTGTTGCTGCTTGATCTATGTTACGTGAAGTCCAGTAGTCTCTGTCACTACAAGAAAACCAGCCCAATGTGACCGGATGTGACTAAGCGCATATGACTATGTAGTCACTTTAGTCATTGGTTTAGTCTAAAATCAGTCCTAAGAGGGTCCAGTCATGGACTAGTCATATAAGTAGTCATATTTTTGAGGACCTGGGTGGGAACGTCTACGGGAACGGGACATATGTTCTCCTGCCCGGTTCCCAGAGTCATGCTCTGAGTGCTTACTATGTGTAGTCATACTAATGTAGTCGGATTGTATGGGTATATGGTTTATGTATGTCTTAGTGTAGTAATAGAGTTGGTTTGGGTGACTACATGAAGTCATGTAGTAAATAACCTGACTAATAGTAGTCATATATTTCAATCAGATGATTTTGAAGTCCTCTAGTCGTTGGCTCAATGGGTGAGTGCTGTAAAATAGGAGTAGGTCCATAATCTTCACTTACATAATAGCTTGTCTATTCAACACTACCATGTCTGCGCGCAAACATTATAGGATGTCATTTTAGGGCACCATTCTAGAAACACTACTAAATACACCTTCAAAAATTAGTAAGTAATTGGGTTGGGCGTCCAAAAATCATGATTCCACTTGCTCTATCTTTCCACTTGCGATCCAGATGCACGAAATTGCCTTGTATGCTTAACTTTGCTACAGATTTCCCATGCTCACAAAGAAGCCGTTATTGATCACCTTCCCATACTTTTTTGAGATGTCAAAGTGATTGCAAAATAACGTAGTCATGTGGACAGTTTTCTTTACTGGAATTAGTAATGACTGCGATATAACATAGGCATCGACACAGTTTCCTTTACTTATATTGGTAATGAATTGCATTTTAGTAACACCTATAAATACAACCTCAAAAATTAGTAACTAATTGCAAGAGAGTCCAAAAATCATGATTAGCACTTGCTCTATCTGTCCACTTACTTTCCAGATGCACGAAAATGCCTTGTATGCTTAACTTTGCTTTAGATTTCCCAGGCTGACACATTGGGCTATAATTGATCACCTTCCCATATTTTTTGGAGACGTCAAAGTGATTGCAAAATAACGTAGTCATGTGGACAGTTTTCTTTACTTAAATTAGTAATGAATGCAAAATAACATAGTCATCTAGACAGTTTCCTTTACTTAAATTAGTAATGAATTGCGTTTTAGCAACACCTATAAATACAACTTCAAACAATTACTAACTAATTGCAAGAGAGTCCAAAAATTGGTTTCCCATGTTGACAAATGAGCTATTACTGATCACCTTTCCGTGCTTTTTTGAGATGTCAAAGTGATTGCATAATACTGTAGTCATGTGCATAGTTTTCTTTACTTATATTGGTAATGATTGCAAAATTACATTTCGTTGCTAGAGAGTTCCTTGGAATCCGATAACAAAGGCGCCACTACTGCATTATCATCTGTGATGATCTGTGCCATCACCCCTGATGTTCACCATTGTTACGCAAGCTTAGGCAGTGCAACACTGGTCTTTCCTCACTGTGCGGACTCGTCATTGTAGTCCACACGAAACTTCACATCATTTTTTTACTACATTTTAAAAAACATGACTGCATTATACAACACATTGTTTGAAGGCTGATCCCCCCGCCCCCCCTCCTTAGCTCAAAAAAACCTTCTTTTATGTTGAAATTGAATTTACCAAATCTAAAATAAACTCACTTTATTTTTTATCAAGTGAAGAGATTCTAGTCATCATGACTATTTCATTTACTCTGGTTAGTCATCATTATTGTTTCATTGACTGTAGATTAGGGTTGCAGCTTTGGAACAGGGTGGCGGCTAGAAATAGGGTGGCGGCTAGGGTTTCAGAGGAGATTAGGGTGGCGGCTCCTTCTTAAGGGGCTTTTGAACCTTCTCTCTCATTTTGTCTATTTGTAACTTGGTTAGGAAAGTTAGAGAAGGGCAGAGGTGCTGTGGAAGGAGTCTTAGTGTAGGATTGTATACATTTGTGTGTGTTAGTAAAGGTTTTCAGCCCCTACTAAGGGTGAAATCACATCATGCGTGGATTTTGGGCTGCATAATTCTATGGATTTGTTTGATCTATGTATTAGGCGGATCAGGTTACAAAATTGTAATGGCAAAGATTATAGTGATATATTTGTGTTTCTAGGGACTGTTTAGGCTATGATTTGTTGCAGATCAAAGTTTCAAAGAAAAACATGAACGCACCGATAAGTGAACATGTAAGTGCCATCAGCCACTTCCTGGAATGTTGTGCCTTAGTTCTTTAGAAATTCATTATGCCAAGTTCGTGACTGTTTGTAGTCATTCATATGGAACGAGTGACCAGGCTTGACTAGATTTTGTCACAAAGTTAGAATACGTGACTGATATTAGTAATGACGTTAGAATATGTGACTTCTCACAGTCATAGAATTTGAATAAGTGCCATGAGCCTTGGAGAAGTACATCTTTGTATCAAAACAGCAATTTAGTCCCTACTGATCTTTGTTTTGTGTTTTTTATTATTATTATAGGTTGTACAAGAAGGTGAGGACCCGAAGTTCAAGAAGGGTGACCCTGTGAGACTCAAGGGAATTGAAGAAGGGGAGGAGGATAAAGTTGTGGCACTCGGGAAAGTGCAGAATGTAGCTGGGGCTTCTCTACACGGGAAAACCATAATTGCAGGAACCGTGTCTGTAGAAGTGCAGAAAAGCCTAGATGACGACTACAGTTTGTTTGCACCCGTAGATCTAGATAATCCACCCGTGACCTTGGTAGGACAAGCAGTAGGGCACTTTGTACTGTGGCCCACAGAGTTCATGGACATTGATCTGTCCTTCTCCCAAGCAGTTCAGACTGATAGAGTTCCAGTTGCAGTGCATCCTGTTTCAGCACCGAATTTTCTCTTTCAATGAAATGTGTGAAAATCATTTGCATGACCTGACGCAGTGCTCACAACCGCACGGTTGACTTGTAATAGTCAACAGATCTCATTATCACCCTAATCTGAAACTGAAATCTATGACTAGTCCTAGTCAGATGCTTCCGATTTAATATTGAAATTTGACTCCCAGTAGTGAAAGAAACAAGTATACAAGGACTCCATGTAGTCATCAGATGATATGGGTGACTATGTGTAGTGAAGCATATTTGACTTTACAACGTCGTATTATCTCACGTGTGTGTATGATGCAATACAGTCACAACCACATCACTATACGTAGTGATCAAACCATTGCTATATTCTCTAATACCTCACTATAATTAGTCATGTCCATCTCATGATTTCAGCATTGGAGACTCTGTATAGTCACTTCGATGTGGCTCTACAGAGTCGTATTATCCCAAGTCTATGTGTGACTTAATGCAGTCACCACCATAGTACTATGCGTAGTGATAAAACCGTTGATGCAGTCACTAATATCTCACTACAATTCGTCATATCATTTAGAAGCTATTTCAGTATTTGTGACTATGGGGTATCAAATAGATGTGACTCCAAAGAGTCGTATTCTCCCAACTCAATGTATGACTCAATTCAGTCACCATCTCACTACTATCCTGTCATGTATTGACTCATACCTCACTAAAAATAGTCATGCCAATCAGTCGCTATTTGCATATAGATGACTACGTGTAGTCATAAATGTATGACTATTTAGAGTCATATGGTCCCAAGTTCCACTGCAGGTCCCATTTTGAGGTCCCAAAACACTGTGGGAACGCAGCATTGGGAACAAGAAGTGTCCGATATGACCCCCAGTGAGATTGTCCGAAGCGACTAAGTCGAAATGACTACAAACAGTGCTAGTCACATTTTGGTTTATGCCCTATTGTAGTCATAAAACCTAGTCACATTGGGCTGGTTTTCTTGTAGTGTGTATTCCCTGAAGAACTGCTTAAACGGTTTAAACACAAATACATCTAGCGGTTGTAGCGCATGCGAAGTGTGAGATGGGAGGCTGATTAGGTCAATTCCGACATTCTTAGCTAGTCGTGCCACCTCTAATGTAACATATGAGTTATGCCCATCCATGATTAATAGATGGCGTTGTTCTGGAGATATAACACCGTGACGCCTAATCGACGCTATGAAATGAGATATCCAAGCGCTAAAAAGGTAAGACGTCATCCACGCTCGTGGTTGCATTGACATTGTCGCTCCCTGTTCACAATGTATGATGTAATTTTGCCGAAAGCGTCGTCCTCTAAAAATATAGAACGATGGGATTGACTAACCAGCAGCGTTTACACATACCAGTACTGACAGCCACTCTCTTTGATTGGGCACTATAGATTGCACTCGCTTTGCACTAGTTTTAGCTATCACCATTCCGCCTTCGCTCTTACCTACAGCATGACATTCCAGTAAGTCTCTAAACTTCACTACAATGTTCATTCAGAGTTAAATAATTGCTAGATGTATATGTAATGTAGTGATCACATGTAGAATTTAGACCAAATTAAAAAGTGAAAAGTGTGTTGAGGGAGGTTTGAGATAGACCTCAAGCTTACCTCAACACACTTTTACTTTTTATCTCAAATTTAGAATAGTATTATAAAAAGAAAAAAGTGTGTTGAGGTAGGTTTGAGGTAGACCTCAAGCCTACCTCAACACAGTTTTGCTTTTCATATTAAATTTAGATTAGTATAAAAAGTAAAAAATGTGTTGAGGTAGACCTCAAGCCCACCTCAACACACATTTGTTTTCTTATATAGAATTTAGATCAAATTGAATAGTAAAAGCTTTTACAAGTAATTATATAATATTTTTTATTCAATAAAATATATCCAAAGTATTTAGATTAATGCGTAATTAGAGGGGAAATAGCTTGTACATTACCTGCTTGGGGGGGAAAGCTCGTACGCGAGCCTTGGATAGGAGAGTGGAGAGCGGAGAGCAGAAATTTCACTTTTACAGAGGAAATTTCGAACAATTTATTTACTTGGTTAGGTAGAATTAGGAAAAAATTCATCTAAATTTAGGTTTTTACTCTCCTAAAAATAGTTTTATCACATGGTAACTTTCCAATAAAAGTTTATGCACGATAAATGTCTATTTTTGTCACATTTCAGAAAATTTACCGTGGTTTAGATGTCTTAGTGTTAGCGCCGGTGAGTCTCTATACCAAACACCGGGATTGGCTATGGATTGTAACAACTATGGATTGTAACAACTATGTCTTGCTACGTTTATGATTCAGAAATGTGTCGCCTGATGACAATAGCCACATGCGAGATCTTGAGCGATGATGTCGATTTACAGAAGCTCATGTGGTTGGCTCTCAACAACGTGATGGAATGGATTCCGAACCCTTACTTCAAGGGATTTGTAGCAGACGGGGATGATGCGAACTGGATGGCGGTGAGGATTGTGTACAGGAATGGAAATCCCAATAGGAAGATGGTTGGTAGAGAAAGGTACAATGAAGTTGATTGGACCGGCTCTTTGGAGCGATACGCAGTGGAGCACATCCGGCCAGACCTCCGAGAAATGCATAAGAGACTCTGTACAAATTTCAAAGAAGTGAAGACCCCGTGGGAGGCTGAAGAGTTCTACCATTGCACTAGAGACTGGTGGCTGTCCTCAGGAGCTGCCACTGAAGATGGACTGCGAGAGCTGGATGATTGGCTCGGATTTTGGCACTTCAGATTCCGTCAATGGGGTGGATTCTATGAGCTTGTGAGAGTTGACTGCCTATTCATAAATATGTTATCTTACAAATCCGAATGACTACTTTGTCGTCTTACTCATTCAACATTTGGTATGTGGCTTCCAGGATCTAACGGCAGAGCAGATTGCGGACACTCTTTCATGCAACCTAGGCCAGACTGTACACAGCTACTGGCAGCGGATGTCACAGAGTAGAGGGACGTGTTTGTATGTTGCTACAATAGACGACATGATGCGCTCAGTAAAGCAGTCAGTTGAGTACGAGTCCTATTTGAAAGACAATCTTCGAGAGCAAGCAATGACCTTGATGAGCATTGGATATGGGCTCTAAAAGAGATAGTAGTAGTGACGTGTTTGTAGATCCAATTGATATAAATTGCATCCAAGGGTCGTCACAAGCCTATGCATATATGTAAAAGGATTAGAACCTTTCGGTTCCAATGCATAAACATTGCATAAATAAAAATCAAAAGTGGAAACATAATAATTATAATTCAACAAATGCGTATATATTGAATATAAAGCTTAATATCTATTACTAGAGCTACCCTCACTAGAGGAGTTAAAATCATCCTCTCCTTGGACTGCCTCGTCATCCACAAATGCACGCACTCCTCGAACATATCGTCGCTCGCAACGGTATGGAGGTGGAGAGGCTGTAGCGTACGCTTGGGCAATCGCGGCCACGTACTCAGGCAGCGTGAAAGTTGGAGGAGGACTCAAATACCGATCACGATTTGACGCAATAATTCTCACCCCACTGTTCAAGAGAACAAAATTGAAACAAATCATAATTCGGTTTAGAAATATTGTAAAGTGCAAATGATTGTACAATATCAAATTTGGAAACATGCTTGAGCGATACAACTTACACACAATTGGCTGTTAGTCTCTGCCTCTTCGGTTTCTTAGCAGGCGCTGGATTTGATGGAGGGATGCTGACCCTGCCCTTTCCCATAAGGTCGTTTGCTTTAGGTAGTCGCAGTGGTGCAATGAGTTCTTCAAAAATCTGTCGATCATCCTCCAATGCCAGAATGTGACGACCGAGAGCTAAGCATGCCTTGATGGATGTACCTGTCAATGGGACAAAATGCAAAATCTTAGACTTAGATGATGAGATACGTTACAAAAATGTAGCTCAAACTATGATTCAAGTCATTGGAGCATACCTGTAGCGGCCTTGCAATCGAGAACGACATCCCCAACCTTGCAAAACTGCTAAATTAGCAGATGGAAGAAAGGCTGATTCTTCTCACGAGCACCTCTCCAAGGAACACTCCCGTTGATAGTCATGTCATCGTCTGTGAAGTTAAAGAGAGCGTCACTCTTTTCAACATGATCACCCATGTAGTTCTTACCACGGTTAGCGGTGAAAGAGAATTTTGATTGAACCTCTCGCCGTACAAATAGTTGGATCCAAAATCTTACAGACTGCAAGATCAAACGAAGTACACACAAAATAGTGAACAATGTGAGCGAGAGATGTATTTCAAATATTAGTTTGCGATGCAACCAAGATTCAACAACACTACGACATTCCAAATATTGCAATAAGTGATAGTACGAGGAAACATAGAATTGAGTTGAATTAGTAGATACCGTCATTGAAGGATCACGGGGCAATGCAAGGTGCATTTCATTGATTCCCCACCAGTCCTTCAATAGCTTCATGTCGTACTAAAGTGCCGCCTCATCGACCTCCTTCATCAAATCACGGTCGTCACAGTGGATGAGCACAAGAGCTCCGTCGTCGTGAAGATAAGCGTCCGCCATCTCGAACACATCCTCGATGTAGTTTTTGGCACGCTTGTTCCACTGAGGAATAGAAGTGGAGATTCCCGGGACTGGCAGATTCTCTAGGATATCTGCGATGATCAAATCAATACCGGTGTGTTTGTATTTGATACAATGTTCGGAGACAACAGTACGATCTCGTCCAGCTTGAGCCTGCAAAGATTGAGTCAAACTCACAAGTGAGACAATTGAGCAATGCAAGAATTGATTCACATGCAAACAAGCTTGAGTTGCGGGGAGAATAAGAATACCTTGACAATGGTTTCGTGTAGCCTCAGCCACCTAGGATCAGTGCATTGAGTTCCTTGAGCGGCGTCCGCTAGTGCAGACAATGAAGTGCACTCAACATACACCTGTATCAATTGTTGATCAAAGATGGAAGAGCTAGCAGAGGGAAATTGATCGCGCTTCTTCTTTCGCAATTGTCGAGTTGTTGCATGATAGGCATTAGAAATGGAAGAATCTGGAGCTTGGGATGTAACGCAATCACCTTGGCCTTGCTTTGACGGTGGTTCGGAATCGTCCTCATCCTCGTCCGACTCCTCTCTGGCCGCCTCTTGTCTATTCGCCTCCTCTTGCCTGGCCACAATTTCTGTCTCAGCTCTCTCCTTCTCAACCCTCTCCTTCTCAGCCGCCTCCTTTGCAGCCCTCTTCTTCTCTGCTGTCTCCTTCTCAGCCAATGCCAGTTGCTCTTTCTCTAGCTTCTCCCTGGCCGCCTTCTCCTTCCTCGTCTCGCGCTTCTTCTTCAATGGGGGCGTTGCTTCCTCTGTCTCCTCTTCTTCAACATCAACTGCCACAAGCACTCCACCATCGTGCTTGGTTCTCTCTGCTTGTTCCACGGAAGGTGTAAAGTTTCCTCTGCAATCTAAATACTAGCATCCTGACTGGAGATGTGCCTGCTTGTATTTCTTGAGCTGCTCTGAGGTGTACATCACAAGGTCGGATTCCTTCTGAATCCACGAATGGAAGTACGGAGGAAGGCAATCTTTATGGATTCCCTCATTTGCAAGAAGCATTCGTACAAAGTACCTACAATTCAAAGCACTCGAGTCAGCAGCAATTTCCATGACGTACTGATAATGCATTTTTATAAACTTGCATAAATTGAACATAACAATGAAAAACATCAAAATAGAACACAAACCTGTAGACAACGCGCTTCACGACTTCGGCACATCCAGGGAACTCCTTGAATACAGCCTTTTTCCAATACTGCCTATTGTCCTTGGATCCAATGAACATAGGAAATGCTTTTTCCCATAGGAGGATTCGCTAGCTTTCAACATAATCACCCGGTCTACAGACTCCAGGAACAGACCAGTCCACGGTAATATGCTCGTTCGTAAGAATCTGTCCAACCATGTTAACAACAGCCTCCTCTAACTGTTGCAATAAGCAAGCAAAGTTAGTAATGCAATTCATAGTGCATCAGTAATGCAATTTATACGAATCCAAGTCAGATAGCATGTAACTAGGCAAAGTGGAGATAATGTGTACCTCGGCCCAGAACACAGCCTTATGAATCGAATTTTTGAATGCCTTTGGATCCTTGTAGTCCTTATCCTTGGGCAATGGGAAGCGATATGCTCGTCTAGCTTCGTCTGATGCGTTCCACCAACGAAGCCACCTCGCCTTGAATTTTGGCTCAACGATAGAGACACCAAGTCTTTGAAGCTTATCGATCGTCTTCTCCGGTGTTGCATTCTCACTAAAATGGCGATCAATCTGCGTGAGACAAGATTTCAGCAAATCTAAAAGTTAAAGCAAGGTTTTTCCATTGAATAGGTAAAGATCAAAATCACACCTCTTTCATCCAATCATCCCCATTCTTGGGATTTGCAATGGCAAGATATTTTCGAAGTCACATGATCGGATCGACTTCACTCTCGCATCTACCGCAATCTTCATTGCATCCCAGACTCCACTTACGGTCCTCTCTTCTGGAATGGTCTTCTTTGTGTATTCTCGTGTAGCATCATCAGCGACAAGCGCTAACTCACGCTGCAATACAAATAGAAATGAATATGAGAAATCTAACCATGGTATAGATAAGTTAATTCAATGTGCATTTTTCATACATGATGATAGTTACCTTGAATAAAAAGCTGATGAAGACGTCGATAGTGAGAGAATACCGAGTATTTGACTTTGGCTTTACCCGCTCACAGTGCACAAACTCTTGCTTGGTGATGAGATCCTTGAATGCAGACAAGGGGAACATACCGAATGTCCGCATTCGTCGAAGTCGAGCAGGGATGGTGCTCTTCACGTGGTCATTCTCCGTGGACCTAAACAACAGTAGCAAGATAAGTAACGATACAAATGAATGTTGCATGAATTCCAATCTAATGCATATAAATTCACAGAGTTCAAATAAGGGACAAACCAATTGACATCCCCCATTGCGTTAAGCAAGCGCGCTACTGATCCTCTCGGATCAAGGAAAATTGACTCGACCCTGTAATGCCACTTTAGCTCGTTCGCATGGGCGTATGGCAGTTGGTGATGTGCCTGGTCCATGCTGTTACGCGGTGGTTGCCGTCCCAAACATAGAACATCTTCCGATGGAGTGGGGCCAAATCAGCATCTGCTTCAAGCTCGAGCTCAAACTCGGCATTGACTTGCTGCCAATGAGGACTCCACGTTCCAATCGTGTCGTCCGTCAACTCACATGACTCTTCGTGGCTGTTGTACACGGAGATGTACAAGACCCGGTCGCCGTCAGGATACCCATTTACGAACTCGCTCTCCAGTCTTTGAACATCCACCTCTCCAACAGTTCTGACTTCGTCCATAACAATCATCCTGCATAATGGCACTTGAAGCCGCGATTTCTTCTGGACTCAATCGCAGAGATTCAATAAGGCCGTTGTGATCAACCTTCAGCGACCTACGGTGCTCCATCTCACTCTCAGCAGGAGTGGTGATATTATCAGGACATTTGCTCAATAGCTCATCATCCTCGTCCATGGAATCCAGTTGATCATCTTTCAGAATCAGAAGTGATTAAACAAAATTATTGATTGCACAATTGCATGACACAAGTAGGAAAGTAGCATAGATAATAGATCCACATTGAAAGATGGAATGAATAGACCAAAGTCTTTGAATCTATGCAAAGCGGTGACTGCGCAGCCTACGCATGTAGGATCTACGTATCATCTCTAAATGATCTCTACTACAACTACGACGGCGGAGTCGTGCGGTACTAAGGCGCCCATGAATCGTCGGCAAAGCACGGACGATCATCAAGACTGAAGATAGAAGCGGAGGTGGACGTGACGTCGGCACATAGTCCTCGGCCGAAGACATATCCGGAGGAGAGGTAGGAATGAAGCCAACCGTAGGAGGAAACCCCTCGGGGGAAGTTGGCACAAACGGAGGCGACTCAAGCATGGTAACTGAAGGAGGAGAAATTGCAATCTGATTACTAAGCTGTTGCATTCTCAAGGACGAGAATGCAAATGGATCAATCTGATAGCATCTGCAGAACTTCTCCTTGACACTCTCCACATCACTGAGGTCAATTACCTGAGTGGATGCAGCTACAGGTACGGAACCATCACCCTGAAAAGAAAAATAATCACATATGACAATCATTAAAAAAAATGAATTCATAGTTAGGGTAAACAAATCTACAAGGCCACACGATTATCAATGTCCAAAGATTATCAAAATTATCAAATTCTATTTGATTTATTCCTTACCCAGTCCAAAATTCAATATTTGGTATGGAATGTACTTATCAAGATCCAATTTTTAGACAAACAAGATGAATTGTTTAATATTCTATCTCCCAAGTATGATTGCAGTCAATTTGTTTAAATTAAAAAATCAATTTGTCATTCAAACAAGTCACACTTGTAAAGGGACTGGTATACGAGTGCCACTTTGCCTCTATAAAACCAATCCAAGGCACCATTTTGGAATCATTTTTTTTAAATTGAAAAAGCACTTAATGATTGAAACAAGTCACACTTGTAGAGGGACTCGTATACGAGTGCCTCTTTGCCTCTATAAAACCAATCCAATGCACCTTCTAGAGTCATGTTTTTTAAATTAGAAAAGCACTTAATGATTGAATCAAGTCACACTTCTAGAGGGACTCGTATACGAGTGCCTCTTTGCCTCTATCAAACCAATCCAATGCACCTTTTAGAGTCATTTTTCTAAAATTAGAAAAGTACTAAATGATTGAAAGAAGTCACACTTGTAGAGGGACTCCTATACAAGTGCCTGTTTGCCTCCCTACCTAATTCAAAACAATTGAGAACTTCAATGTCGTGTTCAATCTTTTTTATTTAAGGCATCATTCTTAAGTCAAATCAATACACACCAATCGAAGGCAGTACCTTTGGTATCACATAATTTGTTAGAATTCTGTTCCTAGCTAATACAGTGATATTCTTGGCCTTCATTGTCATTACATGTTTTACTTTCATTGTGAGTCTATTGTATCCCAATCCAAACTCAAAATCTAAATGTCAAAGTTTAATTCACATACACTTGAATCTACTTCTACATGTTTCAAGGGAGACTCTAAAGGGTGTCTATTTCGAGTGCCACAACTCATTTGGAGAACTGATAATGCATAGATAGTATGTTCTCACCAATTCCATTGGCAAGACCCATACCTGGACTTCGTTGTCTTGAGTGGCGTTCAAGGAATCAGATGATCCCAGCTCCAATTCTTCGTCCTCAGCCTCCATGTCTCCTTGCTCAGGCTCATCTTCGCGTTCATCACTCGCTATGTCCGACACTGCCTCCGATTCCGCAACTGCTGCATCTGCACATTCGAAATGACCAAGGTTGCCCTGCAAATCACACGCAGTCACCTCGTCCTGGCTGGGACCTCCCTCCGTACAATCATTCAATTTCGCCATCTGATGAGAGGATAAGTCCAATAGCCAATTAGAACAACATAGTTTCTTATCTCTTTCGGATCAAAAGGTCAATTAGCTGCTAGAATTTCAAGTGCTCTATGCGTGATTTCCTACATAGTAAGAGTTATTCTCAACATTCTCCTGAAGCCTGCTAGTGGCGACTTGTACATTCAAATTGTGCATAGATTATTGAGATACACACACGATATCAATGACTAAGTAAAGTAGCTCCCGATCCTTGGTAAACCTGCGGAAGGAACTGTCTGCGGAACTGGTGCAGAGACCAGCAGGATTGAAGAGTTTGTTGGGGTCGTTCTATCACGTGGCACAGATAGCAAGTGCCACCCTTGTTATATAGCTAAGTCAATGTATCATTCAAAATTTAGTCTAAACATTTAGTTACCAGCGGTTGCTTGAACTGAATGAAAGTAACATTAATGGCTCCTTCAACATAGTTCATTGGATAAATTAACAAAAAGAGTTTGCACAACTTATCAGGATGGCCATGGCCAGGACATTTTACCATCGCGCAACTTCTACCTTCAAATACAAACTTGACTGGCTCACATCAATCGCACTCGATTAGGAGCACCACCATTGAGTGATGCACTAGTAGTCTAGTAAGCAGCAAATGAATTTCAATCATGTCCAAATTGATTTCGTACATCGATAAAAAAAAAGGAATTTCTCGATTTATTGATCATCCATAAGCGCAATCAAATGAAATGACCGTGTTCTAATGCGATCAGACTCCCTCTGATAGAGGCGCCTTATTTTAATTCATACCAATGTATGAAGATAGTACTAAAAAACAATTCTAGACTAAGTGCTATATTTTGAAAGATTTGAACAGTACTCAGCTAAACTATAAACAAAAGACGTTCAGCTGCATGAAATTACCAAATTCCTTCACAAACCCACAACACGTAAAACCCTTGAACAGAAACAAAAAGCAATCAAGTGACGAAAGCTCTGCATTAATTCTGAATCCCTGCAATTCGACATAAAATAAAAAGTTCCGGATTCTACTTGAGGAAGGAGAACAACAACGAGTAACTCAACCCATCATCACTAAAACATGCTGTCTTGGAGAAAGAACACAAAGGTCTCGAATAACACGATTCAAATCCTAAGCACGCGCCTGCTTTGTCGCGTGAGTGATATTGAAGGTAGAGAAGATTGCACAAGGCACACACACAAACACAAGGAATGCGTAGAAAGAGATAATCTTTACTCAAAGGCCTTCCACCTTAAGTAGTGTACACTAGGAGGTCACCATGGACAAACCATATGGGATAACTCATCACAAGGACACTCTAGAGATCAGCCCATGCCTAACCCCTCCTCCCACACACCATTATTTAGCACCCGTACGTCTTTGGCTTCTAGCAATACTACGTTGCATCAATTACCTCAATACTCCCACTTTGCGTAGAGCCAAAGCCTCTAAGTCCAAATGCTATTACTAATCGTTGGTGTCGGTCTCTACAAAGACCCTTTGTGAGCACATCCGCCACCATGTGCTCCGTTGGGCAATACTCCAAATGTATAACTCCCAATTCCAACTTCTCCCGAATGAAGTGGTATTGCACATCAATGTGCTTCGTGCGTGAATGATGTGTAGGGTTCTTTGCAAGTGAAATGCACCCTTGGTTGTCACACATAATCGTTGTAGCCTCACCTTGTGTGCAACCCACATCCACCATTAGTTGCCTCAACCAAATGGCCTCCTTCGTGGCATGGCTCGTAGCCATGTACTCGGCCTCCACCGTTGATGTCGCCGTGGTTTGTTGCCGCTTGCTATTCCACGACACCGCTCCCGATCCGACCTTGAACATGTAGCCCGTTGTCGATCTTCGATCGCTCGTGTCTCCCGCGTAGTCCGCGTCACAATAGCCGCTCAACACAATGTCTTTGCCTCCAAGACACAACTTCACATCGCTTGTGCCCCTCAAATAACGCATGATCCTCTTGACCGTCATCCAATGCATCGAGCCCGGTCTCGCCATGTGTTGACTTACCACGCTAATTGGATACGCAAGGTCGGGCCGTGTCGCAATCATCGCATACATCAATGACCCCACCGCTTGCTTGTATGGCACCTCCGCCATCGATTTAGCCTCCATCGCATACTCCTCCTCCGAAAGCTTGACGAGCTTGGAGTTTGCATCCAATGGTGTTGCCACGGGCTTACAATCCTCCATCCCGAATCTCTTGAGCACGTCCATCACATACTTGCCTTGACTCATGGTGATAGTGCGTGTAGCCCTGTCTCGCACAAACTCAACACCAAGACAAAAGTGCAATTCTCCAAGATCACTCATCTCGTACTCTCTCTCAAGCATGCCTTTTAATGCATTCATTAAACTCATGAGGCTTGCAAGAATGATCAAATCATCAACATATATGATCACAATCACCACATGTTGCCCCTCTTGCATGAAGTAGAGACTATGATCCGCAATGCTCCTAGTAAACCCGTGTGCAACCAAGAACGTGTCAATCTTTTGGTACCACGCTCTTGGAGATTGTTTCAACCCATACAATGATTTTTGCAACTTACAAACAAGGTGCTCATTACCTTGTTGCACAAACCCCTCAGGTTGCACCATGTAGATGTCCTCCTCCAAATCGCCATTCAAAAATGCGGTCTTCACATCCATTTGATGCATCTCCAAGTCCAAGGCCGCTCCAATGGCAAGAATGCATCGAATGGTGGTGAACTTGGCCACGGGAGCAAATGTCTCGTGAAAGTCCACCCCATGCACTTGCGCGAACCCCTTGGCTACTAATCTTGCCTTGTGACGCACAACAATACCCGAAACATCCCTCTTTGTCCGAAACACCCATTTGCAACCAATGGGGTTGCGATCCTTTGGAATGGGAGTTAATTGCCACGTACCATTAGCAATTAGAGAGTCGTACTCCTCTTGCATGGCGCGCTCCCACTTGACCGCATCCTCACCTTGCATGGCTTCTCGAATGGTCAATGGACCATCCGATAATGCCACATTCGCATGCTCGTCCTCCACTTGAGGGAAAATGTGGTTCTTCCACCATTCTCCAGGTGGCTTGCGCGATCTCTCGGGGTACCGCCGCTCGCTTGAAGAAACTTGCTCCTCTTGCGTGCCCTTTGCGCCATTCTTGGCCTTTGAGCTCGATGGCGCTTCAACAACCTCCGTGTCGCCAGCTTCGTCATCACCGTCATCATCACCTACATCAACAACACTAGGAGACTTGGAGGGTGTGTCCACCAAAACGTCTCCACTACTCCCACTTGGACCAACCTCCAAAGGAGCCTCCATCGTAGACTCCTCACAAAATGTCACATCACGTGACCGAATGATCTTCCTCGTGTCCACCGACATGAGTCTATACGCCTTGGTACCTTCACAATACCCAAGAAACACACATTTCAAGGCCTTAGCCTCGAGTTTCGTCCTCCGTTCGTCAGGAACCTTCGCATATGCAATGCATCCGAAGATGCGCATGTGTGCAACACATGGTTGCCTCCCACTCCACGCTTGCTCCGGCGTCATGCCTTCAACCGCGCTTGTTGGACACCGATTGCGTGTGTATACCGCATTCACCACCGCTTCCGCCCAAAGGTCCAACTTCAAGTTTTGAGCGTGCAACATGCTCCTCGCCATCTCTACAATGGTGCGATTTGCGCGCTCCGCAACTCCATTTTGTTGAGGCGTGTACGGGGCCGAAGTTTGGCGTGCGATGCCTTCATTCTTCAAAAGCTCGTCAAATTTCTTGGACATGTACTCGCCGCCATTGTCCGACCGAAACACCTTGATCTTCAACTCGGATTGGTTCTCCACCAATGTCTTGAACTCCTTGAACTTCTCAAAGCACTCACTCTTGGCTTTGATAGGGTAGAGCCATATCTTCCTTGAAAAATCATCGATGAAGGTCACAAAGTACTTGCAACCTCCCATCGATGTGGTCTTCATGGGGCCACACACATCCGAATGCACGATGTTCAAAACTTTTGTGGCCCGTGTCGCCCCTTCACCCGCAAATGGCAACCGTTGTTGCTTGCCTTCAATGCAACCTTCACACGTGAATGTAGAAGCATCCACTTTCAATTGATGAAGGTCCATACCGCTTACCATGCCGCGTAGTGTCTTCACACTCTTGATGTTCAAATGGCCAAGTCGACGATGCCACAACGCCAACTTGTCGTCCTTCAAGTTTGAATGCGCCAACGCCGCCGATTCCTTCGAATGCACCTTGGAGAACTTGATGTGGTACAAGCCCTCGTGTTCTTCAATGATGGCCACCTCATCTCGACTCGGTGACAACACATAACACCCCTTATCACTAAACTCAACCCTCAAGTGCTTTGCCACTAATTGCCTCACCGATAGTAAATTTGCCGTTAATTTGGGAACGTGGAGGACATCTTGGATAGTGATTGTCTTCACACGACCCCTCACCTCGGTGTCTACAACAATTTGGCCCTTGCCAACGGCCTCAAGCACCGTATCATCTCCCAAAATCACTCTCCTTGGATTAATGAGAGCATACGAATGAAAACAAGTTTTATGTGGTGACATGTGGCTTGTAGCCCCCGAATCAACAATCCAATCACTCGTACTACCATTGCACGATACATTGCTTGCCATGTTTGCATACTCATCACCAACCTCAATCCAATCACTCATGCTTGCATCACCCTCGATACCATCACTCATGCTTGCATCACCCTCGATGTCATCGCTCATGCTTGCCTCATATCTAGCCGTAAATGCGTACTCATCATCGTCACGAGTTTTAGTGTTGTTTGCACTCTCCCCTTTCTCATCCCTCTTGCGTTTGAAGCAAAATTTGGCAATGTGGCCCTTCTTACCACAATAGAAGCACACCTTGTCGCTTGAGCTCCCACCGCCTCCATTCTTGAATTGCTTCGCCACAAGTGCCGCTCCATCTTCTCGAGACTCGTTCTCCTTTCGCCGCGAAAGCTCGTGCAACAACCGTGAGGTCACATAGTCCAATGTGAGCTCCGTAATGGGTCTTGACTCCATCGCCACGATGAGGTACTCGTATGATGATGGAAGGCTCTCCAAAAGTGTCATCACGATGTCACCATCCGTAACCGACACGTCGCAACCGTTGAGTTGATCCGCGAGAGCTTTGACCTTGTTGATGTGCGCCAACATGTCATCTTCTTCGCCCATCTTAATGGTGAAGAACTTGCGCCTCAAAAACAAAATGTTGGCCAATGTTTTCGCTTCGTGAATGTTGCAAAGCTTGGACCATGCTTCCGCGGGTGTCTTGCACGAACGAATGTGCGCAAGTTGCGAATCCGCGAGGTTGAGTGCCAAAATGGCAAATGCCTTCTTCTCCCTCCTCGTGTACGCTTGCATGATCCTAGGATCCGTAGAAGAGAAAGGAGGTTCCTCACTACCCTCGACAATCTCCCACAACTCCTTCTCGGCCATCACCATCTCCATTTTGAATTTCCACAAGTGGAAATTCACCCCATCGAACTTGTCCACGACCTTGGGACCCTCACCCTCAAAAGATGCCATGATCCTCACTTACGTATGCCTCCCCACACAAATGAAACCTCAAACTCAAACACACAACTTTGTTTTTGTGATTTTTTGCTTTGATATTGCACCTTTGTGCACCCAATGGGTTTAAAACAACCCCAAACACTAGATCAGCACTTTTGTGCTCCACACACGCCTCCCAACACTCAAATGTGAGAACCCTCACCCAAAAATGCAAAGAGGCTCACCAAAACCCCTCAAATCACTCAATGGAGCTCAAAACAACTCCAAATGCTTCAATACGACGCCTTAGTGTCCCCAAACACTCAATGCACGTCAATGACACCTTTGTGTCCTTCAAGAGCACTCACTCAATGCACATGAACTCACACAAGTCCCTCAAAACCCCAATCGCATTGAAATTGCTCAAAACCGCACCTTTGTGCACAAACTAGCTCCAAATGAAAATTTGAGCACCCCAAGAGCATGAAACACATGCAACACCTCAAAGCAAGTGCCTAATCACTAGGATCAGATGGTAGACCCTCCACGAGAGTCTTCACACCTCACAAATCACTTGCATTTACTCAAATGCTCACAATTGAACCAAACGAAGTTCCACTCGCAACGAAGAGATAGAAGAAAGAAAAGAAGGAGATCAAGGGAAGAAATTGACCAAAGAGAGTGCTCCAACATGTAACTTCAGCCCATGCACACCTCCAAGAAACACCAACGCTTCAACAAGCTCCAAAACCTCCAACAATGCTCCAAAACCGCCCGTTGCGCACCGACCTCAAAATACTTGCACAAATGCAATCTAATACTCATGAAACACACATGAGTGGGCCCATAACCTATTGAAGGTAGAGAAGATTGCACAAGGCACACACACAAACACAAGGAATGCGTAGAAAGAGATAATCTTTACTCAAAGGCCTTCCACCTTAAGTAGTGTACACTAGGAGGTCACCATGGACAAACCATATGGGATAACTCATCACAAGGACACTCTAGAGATCAGCCCATGCCTAACCCCTCCTCCCACACACCATTATTTAGCACCCGTACGTCTTTGGCTTCTAGCAATACTACGTTGCATCAATTACCTCAATAAGTGAGTGAGTTTGTACTGAGCATTGGGGAGGGGGTACTGTGCTGTACTGAGACCTAACCGGAAGAAAGAAAAGGCACGGATAGCAGTGAGGGAGGCAAATCAAAACAAGAAAAACACATGGGCTGATAAATTTCTAATTCTATCGTGACTCCCAATTCGCAAAAGACATGCAGCAACTCACTCACTGGTAAGTAATAGCGACAACTCAATGGCCTGCCTCCTCCAATTCCTCTCTACCTTTGTATTTGTGAAAAGCTCTGTGCCCTTGAATCTAAAGGGGCGGGCTGTCTGTTTGCACATGAGCGTGGGATTCGTAAAAAACATGCACAGTATGATCAAGTGAAGCTAGAGCTTTGATTAATGCTCTATTATTTGATTCTACTTATTTTCAAATATCATATTTAACGTTTCACTTTCTGAACTAAGAATGAAACTTGACATAAACCAATTTTGTTGTTATTCTAAAAATCATAATAACCTTTTCGAAGATCCAAACGGTACAAAGGATAGTCAACTTGCTCAAGAACTAAGAGAAATTTTGGTGGCCAAAGGTTGTCTAATTTGGACTCATATTGAAATATAAATAGACCGAAAACTAGTTCAAGGTGAATTGGGAGACAATCTAAAGCAAGCCACTGTCATTATTCTCCACACCTCGCAATGATTTCCACACTTCCTACTAAAGCTCCAAGCCCATGGTCCACAAGGGGACAAGTTATGACACGGCACTATTCAACCCAAACATAGCTCAAGGGAGCTCAAAAGAGCGCTTAATAGAAGGTTGATAAGGGAGGTTCCATGGCCTTCTTTTCGGTTAATTCTAGTGGCACATGAAAGGGTTAAGCCCATTGCAATCAGCTGCAAATACTTTTTAAAGAATGCCCAATGAATTTGCAATCAATTCTAATTACAATCAATCTCTAAGTTTATTCCATTGCAAATGTATATAAACTTTGTCCAAAAAGATATGAAGAAATTTATATACGGACATTTAGCACGTTGCCATCACTACATAGTCAAATAATAAAAGTCTAACGATATTTTGGACATTCAAGCTATAGTAATGAAATTATGCGATGTGAATATACAATGAGCACAATAATTACATGAGCACGCTTATTCAATCTCACAATAGACTTATGCAGATGCAATTTGAAGTAGGTCCTTTAGTTTAGTAAATTGACAATTAGTCTAAACTTTCCAAATATCAATTATACTATGTGGCTCAAACGGAAATTATTAGATCTGTTATATGTGTCACTAGTTGAGCAAAACTTGAAGTTTGGAATTAGGGATTCCAAGCACACATTATTGTAGGAAGGCAAATTATTCAAATTCTTACGTAATTGGAATAGAGCTATGCTCTGCAAAATACTTGAAACATGTGACAATTTGCAACTCTATTTCCTTACCTTATTTAGGAGGCAAGCACTGTCAATGTTAAAATCGTCATCTGCAATCTTGAAATGACCCTCATCGTAGCTGCTGTCTAGCCAGGACCGAACGTTCATATTTGAAAGAGTGCAACGATCACCTTGCCTCTTCCTTTGCTGCTGATCAGACATTGGATCTGTCCTGTCAGAAGGCAATGTTTCTTCTAATCCTTTGCACTCTTGATCCTTTTCAATTCCCTCGTCAATTGAATCTTAGAGATGAGAGCACAAGGCACACACACACACAAAGAATGCGTAGAAAGAGATGATCTTTACTCAAAGGCCTTCCACCTTAAGTAGTGTACACTAGGAGGTCACCATACCAAACCATATGGGATAACTCATCACAAGGACACTCTAGAGATCAGCCCATGCCTAACCCCTCCTCCCACACACCATTATTTAACACCCGAACCTCTTTGGCTCCTAGCAATACTACTGTACATCAATTACCTCAATACTCCCACTTTGCGTAGAGCCAAAGCCTCTAAGTCCAAATGCTATTACTAATTGTTGGTGTCGGTCTCTACAAAGACCCTTTGTAAGCACATCCGCCACCATGTGCTCCGTTGGACAATACTCCAACCGTATAACTCCCAATTCCAACTTCTCCCGAATGAAGTGGTATTACACATCAATGTGTTTCGTGCGTGAATGATGTGTAGGGTTCTTTGCAAGTGAAATGCACCCTTGGTTGTCACACATGATCATTGTAGCCTCACCTTGTGTGCAACCCACATCCACCATTAGTTGCCTCAACCAAATGGCCTCCTTCGTGGCATGGCTCGTAGCCATGTACTCGGCCTCCACCGTTGATGTCGCCGTGGTTTGTTGCCGCTTGCTATTCCACGATACCGCTCCCGATCCGACCTTGAACATGTAGCCCATTGTCGATCTTCGATTGCTCGTGTCTCCCGCGTAGTCCGCGTCGCAATAGCCGCTCAACACAATGTCTTTGCTGCCAAGACACAACTTGACATCGCTTGTGCCCTTCAAGTAGCGCATGATCCTCTTGACCACCATCCAATGCATTGAGCCCGGTCTCGCCATGTGTTGACTCACCGCGCTAATTGGATACGCAAGGTCGGGCCGTGTCGCAATCATCGCATACATCAACGACCCCACCGCTTGCTTATATGGCACGTCCGCCATCGATTTGGCCTCCGCCGCATACTCCTCCTCCGAAAGCTTGACGAGCTTGGAGTTTGCATCCAATGGTGTTGCCACGGGCTTACAATCCTCCATCCCGAATCTCTAGAGCACGTCCACGACATACTTGCCTTGACTCATAGTCATAGTGCGTGTAGCCCTATCTCGCACAAACTCAATACCAAGACAAAAATGCAACTCTCCAAGATCACTCATCTCGTACTCTCTCTCAAGCATGGCTTTAGTGCATTCATTGAACTCATGAGGCTTGCAAGAATGATCAAATCATGAACATATATAATCACAATCACCACATGTTGCCCCTCTTGCATGAAGTAGAGACTATGATCTGCAATGCTCCTAGTAAACCCGTGTGCAAGGAGAAACGTGTCAATCTTTTGGTACCACGCTCTTGGAGATTGTTTCAACCCATACAATGATTTTTGCAACTTACAAACAAGGTGCTCATTACCTTGTTGCACAGAGCCCTCGGGTTGCACCATGTAGATGTTCTCCTCCAAATCGCCATTCAAAAATGCGGTCTTCATATCCATTTGATGCATTTCCAAGTCCATGGCCGCTCCAATCGCAAGAATGCATCGAATGGTGGTGAACTTGGCCACGGGAGCAAACGTCTCGTGAAAGTCTACCCCATGCACTTGCGCGAATCTTTTGGCTACTAGTCTTGCCTTGTGACGCACCACATTACCCGAAACATCCTTCTTTGTCCGAAACACCCATTTGCAACCAATAGGGTTGCGATCCTTTGGAATGGGAGTTAATTGCCACGTACCATTAGCGATTAGAGAGTCGTACTCCTCTTGCATGGCGCGCTCCCACTTGACCGCATCCTCACCTTGCATGGCTTCACGAATGGTCAATGGACCATCCGATAATGCCACATTCGCATGCTCGTCATCCTCTTGAGGGAAGATGTGACTCTTCCACCATTCTCTAGGTGGCTTGCGCGATCTCTCGGGGTACCGCCACTCGCTTGAAGAAATTTTCTCCTCTTGCGCGTCCTTTGCGCCATTCTTGGCCTTTGAGCTCGATGGTGTTTCAACGACCTCCGTGTCGCCATCTTCGTCATCACCGTCCTCATCACCTACATCAACAACACTAGGGGACTTGGAGGGTGTGTCCAACACGTCTCCAGCACTCCCACTTGGACCAACCTCCAAAGGAGCCTCCATCGTAAACTCCTCACAAAACGTCACATCACATGACCGAATGATCTTCCTCGTGTCCACCGACATGAGTCTATACGCCTTGGTACCTTCACAATAGCCAAGAAACACACACTTTAAGGCCTTAGCCTCGAGTTTAGTCCTCCATTCGTCGGGAACCTTTGCGTATGCAATGCATCCGAAGATGCGCATGTGTGCAACATATGGTTACCTCCCACTCCACGCTTGCTCCAGTGTCATGCCTTCAACCGCGCTTGTTGGACACCGATTGCGAGTGTACGCCGCATTCACCACCGCTTCCGCCCAAAGGTCCAACTTCAAGTTTTGAGCGTGCAACATGCTCCTCTCCATCTCTACAATGGTGTGATTTGCGCGCTCCGCAACTCCATTTTGTTGAGGCGTGTACGGGGCCGAAGTTTGGCGTGCGATGCTTTCTTTCTTCAATAGCTCGTCAAACTTCTTGGATATGTACTCGCCGCCATTGTCCGACCGAAACACCTTGATCTTCATCTCGGATTGGTTCTCCACCAATGTCTTGAACTCCTTGAACTCCTTGAACTTGTCGAAGCACTCACTCTTGGCCTTGATTGAGTAGAGCCAAATCTTCCTTGAAGAGTCATCGATGAAGGTCACAAAATACTTGCAACCTCCTATCGACGTGGTCTTCATTGGGCCACACACATCCGAATGCACGATCTCCAAAACCTTGGTGGCCCGAGTCGCCGCTTCACCCGCAAATGGAAACCGTTGTTGCTTGCCTTCAATGCAACCTTCACAAGTGAATGAAGAAGCATCCACTTTCAATTGATGAAGGTCCATGCCACATACCATGCCGCGTAGTGTCTTCACACTCTTGATGTTCAAATGGCCGAGTCGACGATGCCACAACGCCAACTTGTCGTCCTTCAAGTTTGAATGCGCCAACGCCGCCGATTCCTTGGAATGCACCTTCGAGAACTTGATGTGGTACAAGCCCTCGTGTTCTTCAATGCTGGCCACCTCATCTCGACTCGGTGACAACACATAACACCCCTTATCAACCCTCAAGTGCTTTGCCACTAATTGCCTCACCGATAGTAAATTGCCGTTAATTTGGGAACGTGGAGGACATCTTTGATAGTGACTGTCTTCACACGACCCCTCACCTCGGTGTCTACAACAATTTGGCCTTTGCCAATGGCCTCAAGCACTGTATCATCTCCCAAAATCACCCTCCTTGGGTTAATGAGAGAATACGAATGAAGACAAGTTTTGTGCGGTAACATGTGGCTTGTAGCCCCCGAATCAACAATCCAATCACTCGTACTACCATTGCACGATACATTGCTTGCCATCATTGCATACTCGTCTTTGCCATCACTCATGCTTGCATCCCAAGAGACATACCGCGTAGTAAACTCATACTCATCATCATCATCACGAGTTTTAGTGATTTTTGCACTCTCCCCCTTCTCATCCCTCTTGCCTTTATAACAAAACTTGGCAATGTGGCCCTTCTTACCGCAATAGAAGCACGCCTTGTCGCTAGAGCTCCCACCGCCTCCATTCTTGGATTGCTTTGCGATGAGAGCCGCACTATCTCCACGAGACTCATTCTCCTTTCGCCGCGAGAACTCGTGCAACAACCGCGAGGTCACATAGTCCAATGTGAGCTCCGAAATGGGCCTTGACTCCATGGCCACGATGAGATACTCGTATGAGGGTGGTAGACTTTCCAAAAGGGTCATCACAACATCCCCATCGGAAATGGTCACGTCCGCATCGTTGAGTTGATCCGCGAGTGCCTTGACTTTGTTGATGTGCGCCAACATGTCGTCTTCTTCCTCCATCTTGATGGTGAAGAACTTGCGCCGCAAAAACAATATGTTGGCCAAACTCTTTGCTTCGTGAATGTTGTAAAGCTTGGCCCATGCCTCGCGGGGTGTCTTGCACGAACGAATGTGCGCGAGTTGGGAATCCGAAAGATTGAGAGCCAAGATGACAAATGCCTTCTTCTCGCGCCTCAAATATGCTTGCATCACGCGCGGGTCGGTAGTAGAGTGAGGGAGCTCCTCACTACCATCGACAATGTCCCACAACTCCTTCTCCGCCATTACCATCTCCATTTTGAACTTCCACAAATGGAAATTCACGCCATCGAACTTGTCCACCACTTTGGGACCCTCACCCTCATAAAATGCCATGATCCTCACTCACGAATGCCTCCTCACTCAATTAAACCCTCAAACTCAATAACCACACTCGTTTTTATGATTTTTTGATAGAAAGTAGCACCTTTGTGCTTCCAATGCCTCTAGTTCAACCCTAAACAACAAATCAGCACTTTTGTGCTCCACACACACCTTCCAACACTCAAATGCGAAGGTAGCTCACCCAAATTGCAAAGATGTTAACCAAAACACCTCAAATCACTCAATGAAGCTCCCACTACTCCGATTGACCCAAATCAACACCTTAGTGTTTTCAATCACTCAATGCACGTAATCGACACCTTTGTGTCCCTCAATAACACTATATCAATGCTCATGGACTCACATAAGCCCCTTGAAACCCTAAATGCATTGAAATTGCTCAAAACCGCACCTTTGTGCGCCCAAGTGCATAAAGTAACCCCAAATGAAAATTTGAGCACTCCAAGGCTATGAAACACATGCAACACCTCAATGCAAGTGTCCAATCACTTAGATCAGACCATAGACCCTCCCTTAGAGCCTCAACACCTCACAAATCACTTGTATGACCACAAGTGCATCAAATTGAACGAAACGACGTTCTAGTTACAAAAGAGGCTTGGAATGAAAAACTTGGAAATCCAAAGGAAGAGATCGACCAAGAAGAGTGCTCCCACGTGTAACTTCAGCCCGTGCACACCTCCAAGAGAGAAGACTCCTCCAAAACGCTCCAAAATGCTCCCAAAAGCTCCAAATCAACACCTTCCGCAACGACCTCGAACTAATTGCCTCAATGCAATCAAAGACTCATGCAACACACATGAGTGGGCCCATAACCTATTGAAGGTAAGAGATGAGAGCACAAGGCACACACACACAAGGAATGCGTAGAAAGAGATGATCTTTACTCAAAGGCCTTCCACCTTAAGTAGTGTACACTAGGAGGTCACCATACCAAACCATATGGGATAACTCATCACAAGGACACTCTAGAGATCAGCCCATGCCTGACCCCTCCACCCACACACCATTATTTAGCACCCGAACCTCTTTGGCTCCTAGCAATACTACCGTACATCAATTACCTCAATAGTTTTGATGCTCGGGGACGAGAGTAGTTCACTGTATCCGGCCGATGGGACTCACCGTCATCTCCAAGCGGCAGAGCCGGCTTTCGCTTGGTTGAGCCAAAAGCCTCCTCTCCTTCCAAGTGAGGATCACGAATGCAAAATTCATCTACTCCGGGCATATCCAGCATTGCCTCCTTAAGAACTCTAGGATCGCTCGTGTTTGGGCTCGTCGTTGTGCATGTCTTAGCTTATGTTCGGTCTTGCTGGGACCGGATCCTCCAACGTCTCCCTTTAGGAATTGGTAGTATGCCACTACCTGCATAAACGCACAAATGTAGTCGTCGACAGTGGCAACGTAGAGGTCATTACCTCTGTTACCAGACGCTTGAAGCCATTTGTTGTGCACTGTCTCGGCAAGGTTGCAGGACGGCATGTCCGCTAAGGCCTCTTCGTTAAGGTTCTGAAGAAGTCCATGAAAAGGCCTGTCACTAAACAATATTAGAAAGCACGGCGCTGGAAAGAGATAGTAAGAGGAACGTATACTCACCAGCAGCATGAAGCCACCCCATTGTCGGTATCGGAAGTGCCAGAAGGCTAGCCACAAATCCAAGTGTGGCAACGATGACTCTGATGCAGCTCCAGAAGACAGCCACCAAGCCCTGATAGCTAGGTATCTCTTATCCGCCTCAGCCATGGTTGTGGAATCCCTATACTGCATGCAAAGGCGCTTGTGTTGTTCTCGAAATTCTTCGGCGATGTATTGCTTGTTATGCTTCTCGAAGGATTGAGACCAATGAAAGAAGCACGTCCTCTCTCGATCCACCATTGGATCTTTTGGATTTCCATTTCCGTAAATGATCCTTAGTGCATTCCAATTGGCTTGTGCACTATCCGCCATGAATCCCATGAATTGTGGGTTGGGAATGTCATGTCTCTCCATGACAGCATTCAGGTTTTTCCAGAAGACAATCTGAGCATCTGTGTCTTCCGATTGCATGTCACAGCATGCAATGGTCATGACACGACAATACGTAGAGTCGTAAACATGGCAACCCATCGTAGTCCAGTGTTTCACACGTTTGACATGGTCAAACATGATCCAGCTGTTTTCAAGATCTCCTCCCGTTTGCATCTTCTTGACTAAATCCACACCACTACCTGGACCCATTTCGGACATTTTAAAAATGAAGACCTCGTCTGAATCCTCACCTTGATCAGGGAACATGTCTTTTTGAACGAAGGCCCAATTGCTGAGTCCTCTAAGTTTGGTGATATTGTCCATGACACCATACCTCCTGAGGTATCTGAATGTGACAACTTTATTCCTAATGCTCGGAGATCCCATGTCTTTGAACCTATCAAGAACCGGCACGAGATCTTCGAAACTAAAAGTTTTGGGTTGTTCGTCTTCAGAGCGTAGAAGAAACTCACCTAAAAGTTCCTTGATGGCCTCAAGAACGACAGCACTCTTGGTTGCGGATGGTGTTCTCTGGATTTGCTCCTCGATGACAGTGTTGATCTTTGTCTTGATATTGCGGTAGTCTCCAACCTTCACCGGGTGCTTATGATGTCCAAGATGAATGCAAGCCCTTGTGACGTTCGGCCCACCATGCACATAGTATATTTTTGCGCTACATGTGTTCACGCAAGTAGGAGGCTCCTTGCACACTTTGCAGACCAAAGTAGAGTCCTTTGGAGGTGATCCGTCCACGATAAATGGCTTCCACGTACAGCCTTCAAACTCCGTATCATTCAACGGGGAGGTGCGGTGGGCACGCTTCAAATACTCACACTCCTTGTTGCAACACTCCAAATGGCCAACACAGACCGAAAATCGGAACGACAAGCCAAATGGATTAGAAACATTAGTTGTCATAGTTCTAGTCCACACATGGCCATCGTACCTCTTATCCATTCCATACATATTTTTTGCGTTTGTATGAAATGTGTAATTTAAGACAGCAGGAAACTCGTACACTACGTCACGGCGTCACCATCAAATCTAGAAGGAAGATGTTCCACCTTGATTGTTGTGATCCTGGCGTAATCAAGTTTTTTGAGCACGTTATTCTTCCGAGGTATGGTAGCTAGTTTCTTCAGCTTAGGTAAGATACTTGCAACGGTGAGTGTCTTGGCAGACAATGAGGGACATGGACTCTCATTGAGGTTGATTGATTCAAAACTAGGAGTGGCCGATTCAAGAGTATGAGCGCCATATGTCTTTGAGGACGGAGAATGAAGAGTTTGAATAGGAGGACGTTCAATGACCGTGTCTGAATCAGACGAATCGCTAGAGAGAGCAATGTACGAAGTTGATTCAGACTGAAGCTTAACGGAAGAGGATGATCTATGCAGGGGAATGAATTCCACGGCTGGATCATGCTCGACCTTGACATTTCTAAAAAGAGGAGTCTGTATTGGGCATGTGGGGGATGGATATGGTCTACAATAGCCCTTTGCTACACGCATACCGTAGACATCATACTTTCCAGGCTCAAGCTTCCACACTCGACTTTGATCCGGGCTCTCGTATGGCTGTTGAATAACGGTGTGAGATGGAGACAATTTGTTAGAATCGTCAAAGATGTTCTTCTCGACATATAGACTCGATTCGTCAAAATCAAATCGCATACAAAGATGTTTACAAGACACAACAGCGATCCCTTCTTCATTCACTGGGAATGAGAGAGGAGTATTAGAGCCAGAAGCTAAAAGCACCGCAGTCCCTAAAGAAAACTCAGAAGCAGCAGTGGATGCCATATCAAACAAGATCTACAATGAAGAAGACGAGGATTGTTCAAACTAGAAGGTAATCACTATATGTAACCGCATTCAGGAATCAGGATGGTAGGATGATGTTAGCAATGACTGCATTGAGAAAATATCTTGATGAATGCGGTCATCACTGACACAATCATTATAGTTCAAACAGCAAGAAATGGATGCAGCCGAAATTTTCAGCCCGCCAAGTGCAATGCAATGTAATCGAGGAAAAGATTGATTAGGACAAGGGGTGATATATAGAATTCGCCGATTTTTTTGAAATTAGACTTCTGGATCTTTTTGAAATATGTCAGTATTGTATAATAATGGCATGGTGATAAACATGAGCACATCGGGATTAGCACTATCAACAATCTTGTGGAATTTTTTGATTCCCAGAGTTGAGTATATATCCAATGCATAACTAAACAAAAACAATGTGTAGAAATGATGCCTGATATTGAGTTTGAGAGAATGAGAGAGGAATAGATTGTTGTAGGGTACACATGAAGGAAGGGGCACCATCTAAGATCGTGATACCAAAGAAGATGAGGAGATTTGGTCAGACAGACTTTAGCGGCACCAAGGCTAAACAAAGGAAGGAATCTAGGAGGAGGTTGTTGCATGAGAGTTTGCTTCCAGGTACTCCTAGAAAGCAACCTCAGGTAGATGCTAACGACGGAGGATTGAAGAGTAGAAAACAATGTAGCATTAACAAACTAATGCTAGATTCAATTGACGAGGGAATTGAAAAGGATCAAGAGTGCAAAGGATTAGAAAAAACATTGCCTTCTGACAGGACAGATCCAATGTCTGATCAGCAGCAAAGGAAGAGGCAAGGTGATCGTTGCACTCTTTCAAATATGAACGTTCGGTCCTAGCTAGACAGCAGCTACGATGAGGGTCATTTCAAGATTGCAGATGACGATTTTAACATTGTCAGTGTTTGCCTCCTAAATAAGGTAAGGAAATAGAGTTGCAAATTGTCACATGTTTCAAGTATTTTGCAGAGCATAGCTCTATTCCAATTACGTAAGAATTTGAATAATTTGCCTTCCTACAATAATGTGTGCTTGGAATCCCTAATTCCAAACTTCAAGTTTTGCTCAGCTAGTGACACATATAACAGATCTAATAATTTCCGTTTGAGCCACATAGTATAATTGATATTTGGAAAGTTTAGACTAATTGTCAATTTACTAAACTAAAGGACCTACTTCAAATTGCATCTGCATAAGTCTATTGTGAGATTGAATAAGCGTGCTCATGTAATTATTGTGCTCATTGTATATTCACATCGCATAATTTCATTACTATAGCTTGAATGTCCAAAATATCGTTAGACTTTTATTATTTGACTATGTAGTGATGGCAACGTGCTAAATGTCCGTATATAAATTTCTTCATATCTTTTTGGACAAAGTTTATATACATTTGCAATGGAATAAACTTAGAGATTGATTGTAATTAGAATTGATTGCAAATTCATTGGGCATTCTTTAAAAAGTATTTGCAGCTGATTGCAATGGGCTTAACCCTTTCATGTGCCACTAGAATTAACCGAAAAGAAGGCCATGGAACCTCCCTTATCAACCTTCTATTAAGCGCTCTTTTGAGCTCCCTTGAGCTATGTTTGGGTTGAATAGTGCCGTGTCATAACTTGTCCCCTTGTGGACCATGGGCTTGGAGCTTTAGTAGGAAGTGTGGAAATCATTGCGAGGTGTGGAGAATAATGACAGTGGCTTGCTTTAGATTGTCTCCCAATTCACCTTGAACTAGTTTTCGGTCTATTTATATTTCAATATGAGTCCAAATTAGACAACCTTTGGCCACCAAAATTTCTCTTAGTTCTTGAGCAAGTTGACTATCCTTTGTACCGTTTGGATCTTCGAAAAGGTTATTATGATTTTTAGAATAACAACAAAATTGGTTTATGTCAAGTTTCATTCTTAGTTCAGAAAGTGAAACGTTAAATATGATATTTGAAAATAAGTAGAATCAAATAATGGAAATAATACCATCTCGTAGTGCATGTTATTTCAATGTCATTACCATTTTAAAAAAATTGTGCTAATTTTGGATTTCAAATTGAATTTCAAGTGAAAACTTTGCAAAATTGATTTAAATTGCTCCAAAAAGCTCCAAAATGCTCTCAAAAGCTCCAAATCAACACCTTCCGCAACGACCTCGAACTAATTGCCTCAATGCAATCAAAGACTCATGCAACACACATGAGTGGGCCCATAACGTATTGAAGGTAAGAGATGAGAGCACAAGGCACACACAAACACAAGGAATGCGTAGAAAGAGATGATCTTTACTCAAAGGCCTTCCACCTTAAGTAGTGTATACTAGGAGGTCAGCATACCAAACCATATGGGATAACTCATCACAAGGACACTCTAGAGATCAGCCCATGCCTGACCCCTCCTCCCACACACCATTATTTAGCACCCGAACCTCTTTGGCTCCTAGCAATACTACCGTACATCAATTACCTCAATAAAGATAATATAAAACATGGATTTTTATTTTGTGATTTTAAAGGCATAGTTAGATCATTGTCCATTATGAAAGTCAATGGTACTTGTTCTTGTGAACCATGGATCACAAGGCCTTTCTCATGATCTATTCATTTCTAAGTATTAAATTCAAAAGTACTTGTCTCAATAAACTGTAGATCATATGGGCCTTTCTAATCTCTGTTTAGCTTAAAAGGGCGTCAATGCGCGCTTTATCACAATTTTTAAACAAATTTAATCATAAAAGAAAAAGAAAAAGTTCAAAAACTTTCAAAAGAGTTCAAAAAACACACCTTGTATTAAGATCCAAAAGTTTAGTAGTCCTTTAAACAATGCAAATATGTATGCCGCCTTCAAAGAATGCAAGTGTGTAAATTTCCTCCAAAGAATGTAAATGCGAGGGTCACCTTCAAAGAATGCAAGTGTCTTTGATCACTTTCAAATGATACAAGTGTTCAGGCCACCTATGAAAAAGCTTCACACAAGAGTAAAGAGAAAGAGGATTACATTAAGCACGGGTGCTCCGTAGGAGCCCACATGAAGAGTATCAGAAATAACAAAAAGCAACTTTAATGACCTTTCATCAACCCTAATCTATACCGCCCTCATATAGTTGATCTTCCTTCTAGGAGATCTATAGTTCTCTTCAAGCAAATGTACAACGAACAAGAATGGGACATGGGAAAAAAAGAACTATTGAGGACACACGAAAGGAATTAGTGAGAGACCGCCTTTGAAACACATTTCTCACATATTAATCTCCATTGCCAAACGAAAAAGAACAATTTTTTTTTAAATTCTCAAATTTACTTGTGACATTTGTAGCACAAACAAAATGGTAGAAAAAAATGATGAAGTAGTGACTTGTCGCAATTGTGATCGTACTTTAAAAGTAGAATAGCATTATTATAGTCAAATTTGCATTTAACAATGCTATGTACAACAAATAGATAGATTCAGAACCTATTACCATGTTACAAAATAAACATGCAGAATATACGATGTGATAACGTTTGATACAATTTGTACTATATTCAAAGCATGTATATTTTTAATATTGCAAATATTTGAAAAAGATTTTATTCGTTCTAAACCACAAGACTAATTTTGTTGTACCACAAGTATCGTCTTGTGGTAATAATGCATATGAATATTAATATGTTCCGTTGAAAATTAAAGCAAATTAATTGAAAAGTATATAATAATATATATTAAATAAATTTCAAAAAATAAACAACATAGAATGTCTAAATTATATGATTAATTAAAACTTCACAATTAAATAAATAATTTTATAAAATAAAAACCTTGAAGGTATGAATATTAATTGGGAATCAAAATTAATGATGAAAAGCTTAAATTTTAGGGGTTTGTTGCCTTATTCATATTGCAAACAATCTTATTTCGTAAAACTCTCAAATTTTTATTTTAAAATTTTAAAATTGTAATTGTTTGAAGTCGCTGACTGTCGGAGCTTTCAAAAAATTAATAATTTTTTTTATTTCTTATATTTTGAAATGTACGTTGGATTTTGCATTTATGATTAAAAAAACCATGTTATATAATTGTTACTTTTGCAAACACAATAAGCATTTAAACAAAAAAAACTTTTTGTTTCAATTTAATTTTGAATGTATCGACCACAATGAATTTAACAAATGTTCATTCAAAATTCGAATTATTTTTATTTTTTGTAAACATTGTAACGCTCAATAGATTCTCAGATTGCTCAGAAGATAACAACATTTGATACTTTTAAAAGCTGGTGATCATAGAGTGTAAATTATTGCCTGAGATATTGATATGGATATTTTCTGTTTACAGATAATAAATAGTCATGGCATTGATTTTGATTTTGTTTTTTTTTATTACGTATTGGTGTCATAGATGAAGATACAGTTGATTTCGTATCCACTTATGCTCGAGGAAGGATTCATGATGTGTACTTCAACCGTCATTCATGGTTAAGTGGTAGGTGTTTTGAATTATTTTCACTGTACAGGGGATTTTTTATGTTTGCCCAACAGTTCCGGGGGTGCAGTTATCTTCAACAACAAACTCATTGGCATTCACATTAAAGCAACTTACTTTTAGGACACGACGAAAAAAAATCATTGAGTCATGGAGAAATGTTGGATTTTTTTAACTCTTAAACATTTGATTTTGTTAATTAAATAGATTTAGAAAATTAATTTAATCATATTATTCTTTAATTTATACTAATTGTAAAAAAAATAGAAAAATATAGATGGTTTCACTCAAAATTATATTTAAAAAATTGTGTGGAAGAATTTACAGTGGCGGTAGATGAAACTAAAATGAATGAAACTGCAGCGAATGAAACTACTGCGGATAAAACTACAGTAAATGGAATTTATTCTTTTATTTCATACTCACGTTAATTTTTTTATCAAGTTTTTTAATCAATATCACGTGTATTCATGAGAATACATTAGCCGCCACATGCGTATACCTTCAAAGCACTTAATGTTGGAACTTGATTTAAAACGTAGCAGGATGAAGTCAGAAGAACAACACATAAAAAAAACGTTATTTTAGAGGTTTTTATGTTTCTATCTGTGATAAGAAACAACAAAAAACCTTTAATAAAGTGTAGTTCAATGCAATAAGAATGAAGCCATTGATAAGCTTCAACAATCATTAAAATCATTTTTCTACAAATGCGCACCTGGAAATGTGAAGGCTCTTGGGTGGTTCGAAACCAATAAATGTTGAACCATAAAAATAGCTGAATGGAGATTCGGTTTAAAATCATTTGATAAAGATAATAGTCTTTTTGCAAGGATTACTCAAAAAAATTTACATGTTTTTAACATGTGCATTTGATTTATAAAATTCTGAACTTTCAAGTGTTATAATGAATTATAGATAATTCTTGATTCTTCATTTTTATTTTTATCCGCTGGAATGCTTGTGTAGTTAATGATAATTCTCATATCTGTTTTTATATCGAATTGCTTGAGAATAGATGGTTGAAGATACCTTTTTTGCACCAATGTACATTGAAGAATTTCGTATGAAAGAGACGTGTTTTTTTGTTTTTTTCACTTCTTTTTTGTAAAAAACTTCCTCATTCCTGAAAAGTATCATGAAAATCTTGTAGACTAGTTATTTCAATATCTTTAGTAATGGACGTATCAAAGATATATTTTGTATGCTTTGAAAAATTGAGGCTCGATATTTTTTCGCACATAGGACAACGTTATAACTTTTGCAGGGAATAACATATAAACGATCAAACAACTTTTGAGTGTGTCTTGGAGTTTTACAACCTCTTATTTTTGAATCATAAACTAACTTTAAAATCCGTTGAGATTCTATAAAATTAAGGGCAGTGACTTGTACAATTCTAGGCTTCTTTGCCTCATGTATCACAAGCTCAGCCATCTCTACAATAAAATGAATGGTTATAGATTAATAGAATGTAAGGCACTAGAATATAAGGCACTAAATACTTAGGATATATTTTAATGAATAAAAAATATACATTCTTTGCATTATATAGTTACTTGTAAAAGCTTTTACTTTAGTTTTCAATTTAAAAGTATTTTCAAAGTATAAAAATGTAAAAGTATATTAGTTAAGAAGAAAGTAAAAAACAGAGACCCCAACAATTGCCGAGAGTCTGTCCGGTTTTTTACTTTCTACAATATTCAAAGCATGCATATTTTAAATACTGCAAATATTTGAAAAAGATTTTATTCGTTCTAAACCACAAGACTAATTTTGTTGTACCACAAGTATCGTCTTGTGGTAATAATGCATATGGATATTAATATGTTCCGTTGAAAATTAAAGCAAATTAATTGAAAAGTAGATAATAATATATAATAAATAAATTTCGAAAACAAAACAACATAGAATGTCTAAATTATACGTTTAATTAAAACTTTACAATTAAACAAATAATTTTATAAAATATAAACCTTATAGGTATGAATATTGATTGGGAATCAAAATTAGTTGATGAAAAGCATAAATTTTAGGGGTTTGTTGCCTTATTCATAATGCAAACAATCTTATTTCGTAAAACTCTCAAATTTTTATTTAAAAATTTAAAAAGTGTAATTGTTTGAAGTCGCTGACTGTCGGAGCTTTCAAAAAATTAATAATTTGTTTCATTTCTTATATTTTGAAATGTACGTTGAATTTTGCATTTATGATAAAGAAAAACCATGTTACATAATTATTGTTTTTGCAAACAAGGTAAGCATTTAAACTACTTTATGCATGTAGTCTAATTTAGAATATGATATTCATAGTCTTTTGAAATCTATTACAATTAGCGTAGCAAGGTTGTCATGCATAATACTTGTTCAACTTGATGTCGTATTAGATGTCTAACATCAGTTGTTTCATTAGACAAGTGTCAAATATGTTAAACAACTTTGATGAAATATCTTCGCAGATTCAAAATATTCTAAAACATTCTAAAATGTTTGATATGTATTCTAAAAATATGTTTGTTTAGCATATAGGAAACCCTTCTTAATGTCTTTGATGTTGTGTTTGACACTTTGTCTTGTAGTCAAGTGGAACAATCTTATTGTGAAAGTAGGAAATTACATTACCCATGGGAAATCTGTCAGAGTTTCATTGAGAGCATCAAATTTTGTAGTTGACACCTTCTGAGTGGTTTTGTGTGATTTTCAGCAATGTCTTTGCGAGAACATCAAAAGTAGCACTTGCTAAATTGACTCGTATAGTCAAAGTAGTGTAACTTTTTTCAATAGACTCTTCATTCTTGATTGATTGATGGTCTTATAGTCAATATTATTCTAACTTCTTTTGTATGAATATTGATGGGAGATCATTATAAATAAATTGTATGAATTAAAGTCCCTTGGTTGGCTTTTAGTTTTACACAACTACCACATGTATAGATATAATGTCCAATTGTAGTTTTAGGGAAATTTAACACTTTTCTAGTTGATTGGGGTGTTCTCACGGTAGGGTGTCCAAAATGTGTAGTGTGACATCGCATAACGAGCAAAATGTGGCGGTAAACATTTTCTATTGGTCACTGCAATTAGTTTTTGGGCAAAAAGTTAACCACAGTAAAAAAATTATTCTAGGATTGTATGTATATTAATGATTTTAAAAATAACATAAATTATTATTTGGACCAAAATGTAATACACTGCATTCGGTGAAGTTGTAATATACATACTTTATTGCCTTTATTGATAAGGATCTTGAAGATATAGTGATGACAATAATTTTCCTCGATTCTTGTAACATAAAGGTATCGTATTCAAAAAAGATTCCAAATTTTTGTGAGCAGGGTAGATATTAGAGGTTCATGGCGGCAAATGTTTGTTCCTTTACAGTTAATGCCCCTTAAAATCCCGTTTAAAATGGTCCAAAAAAATTCTTGCGAGCTTGATTGGCTAATTAAATTCTATAGTGTGGCTAGAAAATGCATTTGACGTAGTTTGCAAGCGGATTAAATGACATCAATATGAATATTCAAAAAGATTTTGATAATATTCAAAAATAGTAAAAAACAATATAAAATATTTTGAAAAGAATTCAAAAATATTTCAATTCATTATAATTAATTTTTTTGGTATTTTCCTTGTTTATTATTTTAGTCATTAATGCAAATGCTTTACGACATTAGAAACCTTTTTTTGTTGAGAACTATGACACCTCAGTGTAAAAACACCTATAATAATTTTTCATATTTTGGTATACAAGTTTATCAAATTTGGACATGCTTCAATTTTTTCTTAATTATTTACAAAAATGACTCGTACATAGGGGATTTTTTTATTCAATAGAAGAACATGATTTTCTGTCCTATTACCTTCTCTAGCCTCTTAGTTGTCGAAAGATATGTAGTCAGTAAAGTAAAAGTATGCCCACCTTGGAATGAATTTACGTGCTATTTAGACTACCGGTATACGCACTTTGCTGACACCATTTCCTATTTTCATCTATAAATGGACTCCTTTGTGCACCAATGGCCCTTTGTTTGGTAAGCATAGGCTCATTGTCATTACAAACAAACATTTTATTCACGCCGGCCTCAGAAGAGAACATGAGATTCTATCTATCTAGATTCCTTTGGGTTGTAGCCACTGCCTTTGCAAAGCTATCCTGCACGCATGTTTCATTTGTAACACTATTGACCTTACAAAATCCCATACTCAAGGGGTTCACTCGATGTATTTACCACAACCATGTGCAAAAAATCTTTGACTTCTATATTACATTGTAAAAATCAATCAAACAACTTGAAAAACAATTATAGGATGTTTAAATCAATATGTTAAAAGTTTATATTGTGAATTTTTGTGAATTTTCTTTATTCTTTATAGTTACTTAAATTTTTTTGAAGAAAATAAATGCACTATACAACTAAAATAAACTTTGACCCCCCTATATTACATTGTAAAATATTAATTGATTTTTAAAAAAATTGTCAATAAATTAAGGAGGGGTTGTATATAATTTATGTGTACCAAAGGTGGAGGCTATAGTCATCCAAATGCATTCTTAATAAATGTTTAAAGTGAAAATACAACCATTTTAGTTCAATCTTCAATTGTGTCTTTAAAGGTGTTGTTGAGTTTAATTGAATCAAGAGTTTTTTTCAAATGAAAGATATAATGATTGTGTGACAACGCTCAAAATCATGGGGCTAAATTAATATTTATTAAAAAGTAAATAGGGGCTTAAGAACTCACTTGTTTGCATGTGGTTTGCATTGAATACATTAAGCAACCCCCAAAACCCCAAATTTGTAGAAAATTACTCAACGTTTCATTAAAATATCTTTATCTACAATTTGATACCAATTACATTTTAAATATTTTTTTCACTTTGTACAATTTTATCTCAAGTAGTAGTTGTAATCGTAGAGAAATGAGGGAAAATAAAGCGGACTTTGTCTCCTTTGTTCTTTTTAATTTTGAATTCTACTTTGTTTCCTTTTTTCTCTTTAAACTTCCGCATTTTTATTTAGTAAAACAATCCTATTGCTAAATATTACATATGTTCCAAAAAGATAAGATATTGCAAAATATTACATATGTTCCAAAAAGATGGTTCTCACACTTAGACAACAATGTTATGTATGCAATGAGCGACGAAAATAAAACTAATAGTTTTTTATGAGCTTTCCATTTAGTTCCTACTATGTGACTTAGAACATACACATGCACATACACATACACATACACATACACATTTTCGAGAGCCAAAGACCTATTCAAAATGCTAGTCACGGATGTGCTCGTAGAGCATGTGCATCCTACACCTACATGAGCCATGGCTTGATACCCTAAATTGGATGAGATGTGTTTGAATTTATGTTGTTTTTGCAAGGCAAATGAGAGAGCCATGGAATATGAGTCACACATAGTGATACCTCTATCTATAGTCACTCTATAGCTCATTCAAGGAAGTTAGGACTTGGTATCTTAGATTGATGAACAACAATGATTACCCATATATAGTGATTGTGATTGGTTCATGTACTACATAGAGTCTGATTATAGCAGTTCAAACACTACACTAAATGGCATATTTATTGTCCCGGGACACTATTCTAAACCCGGACTCTTTTTCATTTTAGACAGATATAATGTCTTTGTAAAAAAAATGAATGTAGTGTTCCAATGACATATGGCAAATTTATAATATATATAGAGCATGCCACCGCATGTCACTCATTACTTGGAAAGAACATGTCACTCAAAATGAAAGTGAGAATGATAAGTGGCAAACACCTATGTAGTATCAAAGGACACTATTTATCTTTTCCTTTAATAAATTGTAGTAAAAGACATGATCAATTATCCTTAGACAATACATACGCCATTCAATGTAGTAGAAACACCGCCTACATAGACCAAAGAAGCATGCCCAAAAAGACCCACAACTAGTTTAGTTTGTCATGTGGGGATCTCCTCGTGAATCTTTTTGCTAGTAGTCTATGCAAACATTGTTTCTACTAGAGAAGGGGGTGTGGAGACAATAGCTCGTGGCACCAAATCTTGATTTTGAATATAGTGGTCAAAGAATCAATTGAAGGAAGAAGGATGCGCATGCTCTTAGAAACGAATGTAGACTGATCAAACCTTCAACAAACTCTTCATTTTAGACGAGTGTAGAAACTCATCTTCTACATCACTAGTAGCATACCTGTTGTTTTCTATTCCCACAAAAGGGAGAACAATAGATGAATATACAGATATTTTTGTCATCTCGTGACCAAAATCACTCACCAGCACTGGCACAACTGTTAATCGTGACTCGCTTGGCGCTTGTTTCATTCCTTTTTTCAATTATAGTAAGTGAAAAAACAACACGTTTCCTACTATGACTACAAGGAGAAGGCGTCGTTTTTCACTCAATAGGTGAGTCAAATGGCGCCACTTTACACTCACTACTTAGGCATTCAAGACTCGGCGAGTGTGATTCGTCACGTAGGTCAAGTGTGTAGAATGAACTCTCACATTGTTTTGAGTGAGAAGTGACGCCTTTGTTGGTAGTGTACACTAGTAGCAGATCTGTCGTTTTTCATTCCCCACTTTGTGGAAATAGTGAACAGTGGCGGAATATTGTGGTTATATTTCTGTCTTCTTGTGACCAAAAGCACTCACCAGCGTTGACACAACCCATGTGCATGGCACGGTTTCATTCCTTTTCATTTATAGTAAGTGAAGAACGACACATTTCCTACTACCCTACCTCGTGGTCAGTATCGACAAAAATCAATTCATTTTGCTAGAAGAGTGCCACATGTCAACTTGTGATTGGTTTATGGTGACGTGGACCTCTCAAAATCTGATGTGGAAACTAGATTTCGACACAATATTGTCCAAATCCGACCCTCACATATGGTACCCTACGTCGTGGTCAGTTTCGACATTAATTAATTACTTTTTGTTCAAAAGTGCCACATGTCATCTTGTGATTGGTTTACGGAGACATGGACCTCTCAAAATCTGATGTGAAAACTAGATTTCGACACAATACTGTCCGAATCTTCAGGACCCTCACATACGGTAGGGTGTAACTTAGAGCATGCAGCGGATGAGTAGGTGAAGGAGTTGTTGAATGTGCAGAAGGTGAATTGTGAAACTGGGATTCAAATCTGTTGCCAGAGAATGCCGTCGTCTTCGTAGCACGCTTCCGTGAGCTTGCTTCGAAATTTAATGCGAAGAAACCGACTGCCCTGCCGCCCTCTCAGGCACGCATCGATGAGGAGCGGAGGGAGCTCGCACAAATTGTCGCAGCGGCCAATGCAATGCACTTGGGCGAAACCACCTGACACTTATCACTGTTGGAAGTCAACGTTACTGCAGGGGTTGAAAGCCAGGCAGCCTTTTATTAGTGTGGCTGCCTGGCTCTCTGCAACGGGTACGCGCAATGGCACGGGTATCTCTCTGGGTTTGCCTAATTTTATGTCCCTGTGGTTGGTCAACTTCACCAAAAGCAGTAATCTGTGGAGCCTTCCAAGGCTTGCAGTAAGTTCACTTATTTTAAGTTAGCCGATGCCGGTTCGTACAAACAGTGAGCCGGCTGCCGGCCTTGGGTGTGCGCTACGGTACACGGGAATCGTGTACTGGGAACGTCACTAGTACGGTGACTTAGACGGATTGTAACTCCGGTACCTTTGTGTTCCACAAAAGGTGCAAATTACTGTGGGCACCTACAATTCTTTTTTTTGGGAACAAACCGACGAAATCGATTGCAAAAAAGGAACAAATTCTGAAGAAGTTGCAGGCATTTCCTTCTCGTCTGCCCTGACGGGTTGGGTTGTACCTTATCTGTTTTTTTTTTTTGACACAAACAAAGGAGTACCCTTTATTGCGAAAAGAGGCAGAATTCAAACCCACCCCACCGTGACCGGCGAGGCCGGTGAACCTAAGACTAATGAGTATCATTACTAACCTGAAAATCAGTAATGGGACCGGTCAGGGCCCAGCGTATGTTGTGTTCAACAGGGGAATAAGTTCCCATGATTCCGTTGCAACACCATTTCCTCTTAACCCCTAAAGGACCAAGTGTCCTAACTAGGACATTTAGAGAATCGGGTAGGTTCCGGTGAACACATTTTTAATCGAATCTTGAAGGAAATTTAATAGTAGATTCCCCTATGTGCCACAAAAATGGGGATTCTTTATTTTTTTGAATTCCGACACCGTATGTGAAAGTTATGAGGGGAAATGTGTTTTTTTCGGGAGAAAAGACAACGGGGTAGTAGAGAAATAGTTGAATTTTAGGGGGGGGCAACAAGATGGGTGGTGTGTGGAAAATGGGGTGAACTGTGGGGGGCAGAAGACCACCCCGTTTTCCAAACTCATAAAAAAAAATTTAAATAAAATTTTAAAAAAAATTTAAATTAATTTTTTATAAATAAAATTTATTATTTTAAACTGAATTGTATTATTTTTAATTAAAAATATTATTTTAAACTAAAAGTTCAATTTCATAATTAAAAATATTATTTGAAAATTTGAAAATTAAAATCATTTTTAAAAATAAAAAATAAAAATCGTCCAATGAGGGACTGCCACGTGGCAGTGTACCTTGAGAGTTAGTGGGGTCATGAACATTGGAATGGGTTGGCACTTCAATTCCCTTCCTCCACCCTTTATTTCCCCCCTAACCCCCAAAATTCTTAGAAAATGTGCTACATGTCTTCTAAAACTTGGAGATTTTTTTTTTTTCAAATTTTTTTTCGCCATTTTGTAGAGGGTGGAATGTACTTGTGTTTCACCGCTCGGATTTGTATTTTAAATAAAGAAAGTCAAAAATATTGCAATTCCAAAAACATATAGTCTTTTCTGAACTTTTAAACCCTCAACAAGTGCAAGGTGTTATTCAACATCCTAAACATCTCCAAATGCAACGAAAATTGGTACACAACTAAGTAACATCATATAGAATGTGAAAGTGAAGTGCGACAAGTTTCGGTAGTGAGGTTTTTTTGATGTAGTTGTGGTCAAACGCATCTGAAATTTTCGGGCATGTGTTTTTTTGGGGTGTTTTTTTCCATCAAACGCAATTATCTTGCAATCCGTGCGGTCAAAATCAACGAAATTTGTTGTGTATGTTTTTCAAATAGTTTAGGACAAGATCTTACGGTTAGAAGGTAAAAAATAACATTCTTTTTGGATTTTTTGCATGGGGGAGTAAAAATGGCAGCATTGGAGTGTTTTTGGAGGAAAAACACTCCGATCCTTTAGGGGTTAAACTTACCGAGGATCAGTTCCGAGCGACGATTGTTCGCAACAGTTTTCCGCCTAATCTTCTGCCATGCAATTCTACCGTAGTCGACAATTCCGATCCTTATTTGTCTTTTCTCTTGCAGGAAAGGGCCTCCCTTTATCTGTGTAGAAATAATTAAAAATTGAAAAAAAGTTAGTCAGTTTTCCCGCCCGAAGAGCGGAAGAGGTACATTCAAACCTCATTAACCCTACAATTTCTTTGGTTTTTCATTTTATTTTATTAACCCCGAACCTACATGAAGTTTCAACGTCAGTGCAATAGAGTTATCCTTAAAGTCACCGTGTGTTTGAATAAGATGCCGTGAATTTTGCTATAATGTATTGTTATTTGTGCACCCCAAATAGTTAAAAGGTAGGGAAAAGCTTGGTGGTCTATCATTATTAGGTGTGTAAGAGCTTGGTGGTTTTCAAACTCATGGAAAACTAGTTTAGCCGTCAAGAAAGACGGCTAAACTAGTTTCCCTGGAGTTTAGAGACCACCAAGCTCTTACACACTGAACAATGATAGACCACCAAGCTTTTCCCTACCTTTTAACTATTTGGGGTGCACAAATAACAATACATTATAGCAAAATTCACGGCATCTTATTCAAACACACGGTGACTTTAAGGATAACTCTAATGTCCGGGGAGATCTGGCAGTTAGTGTATAATCAACCGAATAGAATTGTCAAACTACTAATTGAAATTCATAGTTTCAAGCTAAAATCCAGATAAAATTTGTGACACTTGGATGCTACCTAGGTGAAACATGGGTAATAACCGGATGGATTCTCATCTGGTGGCTTTGTAAAGTATTGGATATGCATGTAATTTTGAGTGCAAACAAGTGATTAGAGTGTCTCTTGTGGATTAGATGTAAAGTCTAAATCAACATTGTGAAGGATGGAGGGCCATAAGAGAAATGATGCATCCAGGACTTGTGGAAGGGGGGCCATGTGGCGCGGATGGAGTGGAGGGGGCAATATACATGGGCTGCGCATCTATGATAATGATAATGATAGAAACACCCACCCTCAATAAGGGCCGGCGTGAATAAAGTGTCCGTTCGTAATGTCAATGACCCGATGTCCACTGGACAAAGGGACATTGGGCTGCGCATCTACCTTCCAGTCCGACTTGCCCCTTGCACAACGCTGGTACCACATGAGACGCTCTTATCGTTGTATTTTACTACTATACCAACATATGATGACTAACAAAACGGAGTCAATGTTTGCTCATGCTTAGTATAATTTAAAATATCTACTGCGTTAATGAAGATTTAGAGGTGTCATCAAGAGTAAATGATAGTATCCAAGTGTCTACTAATGCATGGAAGTTTTAATGAAAAATTTGCAAAGGTGGCTGAAATATTTAATTTTAAAAAGAGTCTCTCGTTGACTCACTTTTGGTTTGATTTGCATGTCTACACATTTATTTCTTCCACATATTGACAATGTAGTAGAGAGTTTTAATTCAACAGTGACTGTTATTAATAAACAAGAGTGGTTCTTCTTTTTCTCAAGTAGTACATTGCATTTTAGTTGTTCTATACTCTGAAAATGCCATTGTCATATAAAAAGCAAAATAGTGTAGTATCATTGCTATAAAAGGGACAGAACACACGGAAAGTAGCCAAATGGCTTGTTATTAGTCAATTTTAAGTGTTGAGAGAATCCAAAAGAAACATCTTTTTGATGCTAAACTATATGTAGGAGGAAGACCAAAAGTGATTTTAGACCACTTGCTATGAGGTGGGCATGTATGAGAGGTGACAATTGGAAGATTTAGTATTGCCACGAAGGTGTGCAAAATAGTTACTTAGGCAGGAATTTTCCAACGAAGTTAATGTTCAAACAATGCAACGAGCATTAAATTAGGCAAGCTGGGAGGCTTATGTGAAGAAAAAAAAGTCTCTTTTGTCATAAAAGAATATTCAAGCTTGTATAGATTTTCCCAATCCTCACGAGAATTGAATTGTTAATTACGGATTGGGAACAAATGGTTTTTTCAAATAAGGCTAAGGTTAATTGTTTCTGTTGAGATGGCCGTTATTGGTATTGGACTCAAAACAACGAGGGTCTTACATAATGAACTGTGAAGAAAGTACTAAAACACGGAGGGGGTTCAATAATCGTTTGGGGTTGCATGAGTAGAATTAGACCTCATTTGATTTTCAAGATAGAAAGTAGAATGAACCAATATGTTTATTGTGACATATTGAAGGCCAATCTCTATGTCACTTTTTCAAAATATGGCATAAATGCATCTAGAATCGTTTTTCAAGATAACCATGATTCTAAACATACAACAAAAGCAATGAAAAGAGTGGTTCTTTGAACAACCCTTCAATGTTTTAAAGTGGCCCGCTCAATCACCCGACCTAAATCCTAGAGCACCTATGGGCAATACTAAAACATAAGCTCAATCATTCTCCAAAACCTCCAAAGGGTCTTTTAAAATCATGGGAGTGTGTGTTTGAGACTTTTCATTTAATCACTTCCATAGAGTGTGGGAAGCTCTATGAAAGCATGCCCCTAAGAATACTGGCAGTTGTTTATGCAAAGGGCAAGTCGATTGATTTTTGAATGTGTAAAGACTCACAAGTACAAAATTGACTTAATGAGGGGCTTGATTATAAAATTTGAGTGTTTCCATATATTATGTATATTTTGTTTTTTATTCACATTTTTATGTTTGTTTTAATTATTCACTCCATGTGTTGGCATTGCTTATCTACCAAAAAACATTCAAATATCGACTCGGTTTTGTGAGTCATTGTATTTGAGGCTACTCTTGTATTTGGATATATAGAGTATTTAAATACCTTTTGTATTGAATATACAAGACAAATAATATGAGCAAACGTGTATTCCTTTCGTTTCAAAATAAGAATCCACTTCAAAAGTATTTATTTTTCTAAATGTTTATGTTGCTAATTTTTTTTTCAATACTCAAAATAGTCTATCTTCAATAGTAATATGTAGTTTTTGTGTAGCTTTCATTGTCCACTCCGTTTGAAGTGGATAGGGCTCACGTTTGAAGTATGTTACTTAGAACAAATCTAGGAAAAAGAAATTGCGAAAAACTAGGACTTTTATTTTGAAACGAAGGAAGTAGTGTTCATACAAATGGAGCCTAAGCGACCTTTACAGGGTCCTAAAGCCCAAAACATTCAGATCAAAACTTAGATGTGGCTTGTGGGTTTTGTTTTTAAGTTTCAACTTCAAGTCACAGCTATGAGGCATGATGATTAGAAGACATTTGTATGGTGAAGTTGGAAAAATAGAATTGATTTTTCAATTGAACTTACAAGTCATTTCATTCGAAATTCACCAAAAATAATTAATTAATTACTAAATACTTGAAATTCATAATGATTCATTTGGCTAAAATAATAATGTTTCAGAAGTGATGAATTTATTTTCTTGAGTGTGTTTAACCCTTTAGTACCCGGTTGACCATTTTTTGGTCGATTTTGGGACTTTTTGTTTGTTACTGTTCACAAAATGTTTGATTTCAAAAAACCTATGGAACAATGCAATTATAGTATCTTCATACACTTCAAACAAAGCCAATTTCAAGAGAGAGCGTGCAAAAACGCGTCAGCTATGCTTATCCAAACTTAAATGCCCCTAGCCTTCATAAGTGAAATACCATAAAGGAATACAGATTTAATGTTAGGGATTACTATTTATATGTGTGAAAGAACTAGCTAGAAGGTTTTAGATTGATTTTTGGAGCATTTACTAAAATTTATGCCTAGTTGTGGCAGATCATATGTAGCATCAGTGCTGAAGGTTTCTATAACATATCAATCTTTGAAGATTATTTACAAGCATGTGCACAATTGCATCACTTTCATTTTTGTTTGGTTTAAGTATCTGCCCTATAGAACCAATTGATAGGATCCGATTTAGAATTTCATCCTTAGAGCAGCTACAAAATTTCACTTTGTAAAAATTATATTCAAAATTTGCGCTTACCCCCCAAATCAACCACCGTCACTAGAGGGTTAATTGCTCCACTTCCGTTAGCTGAGCTCCAGTAAGTTCACTTATTTTAAGTTAGCTGGTTCGTACAAACAATGAGCCGGCTGCCGGCCTTGGGTGTAAGCTACGGTACACGGAAATTGTGTACTGGGAACGTCACTAGTACGGTAGCTTAGACGGATTGTAACTCCGGTACCTTTCTGTTCCCCAAAAAGTGCAAATTACTGTGGGCACCTACAATTCTGAAGAAGTTTTAGAGCTACATTCAGAGTTTCAGACCTCATTAACCCTACAATTACTTTGGTTTTTATTTACTTATTTATATTAACCCTGAACCTACATGAAGTTTCAATGGTCAAGTCAGAAAAACAAAACTGATTATTTTTCAATTGAATTTACAATTTTTTTGTATTGGAAATTCACCAAAACTAATTTATTTATTACTTGAAACTTGAATTTCATTATGATGTAAACATATGATACCAAACAATCAGCTTCTCCTTTATCGATAATTCTTTTCAACAAATATCAAACTATGTAAATTTTCTTCGATGCTCACTCACCCTAAAACATTAAAAAATTAAAAATAAAATACAAATCCATTCATCCATTTTCAAGAAACAATCAACTAGGGAGAATGGAAAGTAGAGGTAATGAATGAAGCTAGGCACTAAACGATGATGGTCAAATTCTAGCTGTCTGTGACGGAACTCGAGATCGAAATAAACTCCATATGATCACAGACAGAAAGTTGGATTGCAGAAGAATACAAATGCTCACTCAAAGTAAGAAACGTCATAAGAAAGAAAGGGAATTGATGTATTCATTAAAAACTTTAAAAGGAAGGGTAAAAAGCCAAGCCAGCTCGAGGAGGAAAAAACCTGCACTCCAGTTACAACAGCATGTTCAAGCCTGACACAAAGTACCGCGCCGAGGGGCTCCAGAAATAGAGGAAATCCGGAGAGGCGGATGCAAACTTCAAACTTCACAGGAATCCCTGAAAGTACAGCGAGAAATCCTGGCCGGGTACCACCCAGTAAAATAATATATTGATGAGGGCCTGCAATTATACCGGAGCTTGCTTAATCTTAACTAGAGTTAAGTTTCCATTCTCAGCCGCATCTACCGCCTGGCAGCTCGCTGCACATGCCGCCACCGCGTCCTGGGCGCGCCATTCCAGGCCTCGCAACGTCGTGCACGCGGTGGTGGTCTCATAAAGCTCTGCATTTCCCACTCCAGTCCGAAAAACTAAGCTACCACTCGTAAGTGCGTGCCTCTCCTGGCATCGCAACTGCAGTGCTGTGATCAACTTAACAGGACCCCGTTTGCAGTGGCAGAAGTGCTTGTCAGCAGTTTCTGCAACATCGATACTGCACCGGTTGGATCAGGTTTCAGGTTTTGGGGCGATCGATCAGGATGTCGTACGACGATGAGAGGCCCATGGTGGAGGGCTCGTACCGACCCAAGAGCCGCAGGTGTTGCGTGGTGTCGATCTTGAGTGTTGCATTGGCGCTCGTGCTGATTCTCGCCATCGCCATTCCTGTAGGAATGAAAAACGCCAACAAGAGTGACGACTTGAAGGGAGCGAACGCCGTGGGACCTGCGTGCGACGCGACCTCCTACCCCGACGCGTGCAAGACAGCCCTGGCGAATTCCGATGGCACCCCCACCGGCATGTCGAGAATCATGCTGCAGCAAGCGGATTCCGGTCTGTCCACCATGGAGTCCAAAGTCACGAACCCGGATTGCCAGGCGGTGCTCGCCACGGCGCGTCAGTCTGTCAGGAATGTGTTCACAACGATGGAGAGTGGCACCGATGCGGAGAAAACCGCGGCCTGTCAGGACATGCAAACGCATCTGAGCGCCGCAATGCAGCAGGTGGATACTTGCGGTACGATCTTGGAGGAGCTTCAGTCTCCTGAGTCTGCTGGCTATGGAACACTCGCTGAATCCCCTACTCAGTGCTTGAGTATCGTGCTTGCGTTCATGAACAACTACTGTATGTACGGGAATGATTTGAAGGCGTGGAAGCAGATTATCCCCGATGGGTTCCAAGATATCGTCAACCAGTTCACCGGTGGGCATCGGCGTCTTCTCGACGCGGAGGATATCGAAGACGAAACGAGAGAGGGTAGCGTTTACTCGGAGGCGATCTACCCCGGCTGGATGGACTCCTCTGCTAGACGGCATTTGCTTGGTAAGCCTGCGGCTTACAACGTGATCGTTGCGAAGGACGGATCTGGGAAATACAAGACTGTGCAAGCGGCAATTGATAAAGCTCCCTCGAACACTAGCCCGAATGCGCCCCGATATGTCATCTACGTGAAGGCCGGCATCTACAACGAGCAGATCACTATCCCTAGCGACCTCTACAATTGCGTCATCATCGGCGATGGCATCGACAAGACCATCTTCACCGGCAACCGCAACGTCATGCTCATGAAGGGCATGACCACATTCGCTTCCGCCACTCTCAGTAAGCCTCGCCACCATCTCTGTTTTTTAGGGTTACAGCATTGTAGTTCTTTTTGTACATGTCGTTGATGGCCTGTTATTGATGAAGGAATCTTGTGTTTGGTTATTGCAGTTGTGAAGGGACAGGGATTCCTCGGAAAGTGGTTTACAGTTCGCAACACGGCGGGATCGGCTGGGCATCAAGCTGTGGCGTGTCGCGTGAGTGCGGATTTGGTGGCGTTTTACCAAGTGAAGCTCGACAGTTACCAGGATACGTTATACTGTCACACGTTCCGTCAGTTCTACAGCAACTGCATCATCTCCGGCACGGTGGATTTCATCTTCGGCAACGGGAATGCGGTCTTCCAGAGCTGCACGATTCTTGCGAAGAAGTCGCAACTGCAGGGGCAACAGAACACGTACACCGCTCAGGGCAAGTTCGACAAGAACCAGAACACGGGGCTCGCATTCCAGGACTGTAACTTCGACGGCACTGCAGATCTGAAGAAGAGCGTGGCGCTGTATCCGACCTTCTTGGGCCGGCCATGGAAGATGTACTCTACTTGTGTGTTGCTGCGGCCCAAGCTTCAAGCGCACATCGATCCCCAGGGATGGTTGTACTGGAACTTCACCAACTTTGGTCTCTACACCTCCTTCTTCGCCGAGTACAAGAGCACTGGGCCTGCTTCCAACCGAGCCAAGCGTGTGAAGTGGTCACACGAAATCAAGGACCCCAAGATTGCCAACAAGTACCAGGCCTTGGCCTTCATCAACGGCAAGGGCTGGTTGACGAAGCTTGGCATTGCTTACACTCTGGCGTACGTTTAAGCTTCAGGTTACTAACAATTTTATTTTTCAGTTACGTTTTTCTTCAAATGGTGATGATGAAGGTGGTCACTTTCACTGCGGTCCAAAAAGGCGACCGTGAAACGGGACTCACAATCCCACGTAATTTAAATTTTTTTATGACTGTCGATGATCTGTGACTTTCTATCAGTCGTCATGTGAGATATGTTCAGTAGGAGTGCCTCAGTTGCATCCCATTGTTTGTACACACCGCTGAAAGCGAAAATAATATACCATTCTTTGAGGCACCCAAATTGGTGTCTCCCCTGTTACCCATATTCCTTTCAGTGCCATGACTCCTATCAATTGTCTTGATTTATGATGCGTCTGTGACATGCTTTTTGTTTTGAATGTTAATGCTGTGTTAATTCCATTTGCACTTAGTGTTGGGAGTGGTCTTAGGGAATTGAATCTCAGGTAGCGGACCCAATTCCCGTCTGAATTTCAGGTTCAGCAAGTTTTGTTTTTGGAGTGGCTATCAAAATGATTCAGAAATATGTGCAGAGTTTGTACAAGCCCAATCCAACTTGAACCGTATTTTTCAGACTATTATTAAATTATTTATGAATTTTTGAAGTTAGAGATGTAGAGGTACCAAAAACCGTCCATCCCTAAAATGTTCAAACTGGCTACATGAGAATTTAGAGGTCTGACCTAAAATGTACGCCCTGTCAGTGGTTGGGAATTGGACCCGGTTGGAAATTGGGTCCTCTACCTTAGTACCGCCTAAAACTGTGACTTAACCCCTTAACGTACCAGGGTGTCCCTGGAATTGACAATTTGAGAAAAAACATTATAAACTACCATTTAGAAGAATATTCTGGAATTGATATACATATGAAAGTTCTAGATTTTAATTTTAGATTCCATCCGTACGGTTCCATTCACTAATACAATCACCAATATTTAATTATAAAATTTGAAAGTTAAAATTAAAAATTCCTTCTAAATTCGATTACAAACTAAATTTCAATATTTTTTGAGTAAATTTTTTTAGAATGAGTTTGAAATGAGATACTCTTAAGTGTGGTGATACTTTGAAATTTTTGTGTTTCTTAAATTTATGACCTCATTTTTCACGATTCCACTTTGAACCAGGGTTGCACGCGTCACGTCACGTCGCGACTGACGCGTCAGCGTTATAACGTCAGGATCCATGCCCCGCGTCCGTCAGGATCGAATATTCCGGACCAGTATTCGTGTTAGGGGGTAAAAAACTTACTGTGCTGGATGGAGTGGATGAACAGCCGTCAACTGGATGAACAGCCCCGTTGGACGGTCCAGCTGGCCGTCTAGCTTGGACGGTCCCGCGGACGGTTTAGGGTTTTGTCGGCGGACGGCTTCTAGGGTTTAGGGTTTAGGGGTTTGCTGCTCGTTGACGGCCCACGGTTTAGGGTTTAGGGTTTAGAGCTTGACGGATCCCTGGACGGCCCGTGGACAATCCAGCCGTCTAGACGCGCGTGGACGGTCCAGGTGGACGGACCTGCTGGACGGGCCATCCTGGACAGACCACCCTGGACGGTCCAGCTGGACGGCCCACTCTGGACGGTCCAGCTAGACGGACCACCCTGGACGGTTTAGGGTTAACGTACTGCGTGCGTGGTTCAGGGATTAGGGAAACTCGCATGATACACGCACATATATTGGTATATGTATATATGTACACATAGTGAGATTTTAGGGTTTTAGGGTTTAGGGTGACAATACATAGATTTCATTATTCACAATTTTACATCTCACGGGAATATACATTTCAGGTAAACATTATAATATTATTTACATCCAGCCATCCAGGACAGAATCACACGTGAGAAAAAAGTGGTTCAGGTGTACGTGGGAAATTAGGCAATTTACATTAGAAAATGAGAAATTTACAATCTTGGAAAATTTGAACTTCATGGGAAATTTACACTTTTGATTTAGTTGCCCGTGTCCTAGTACCGATCGCGATCTATAAGTTTAGAACTATTAATGGAGCAAACTCAGCAAAGCCCCTAATCTCCTATACAGCTATACATCATTCTCACTAGTTTTACGGTTGTAGCTCTAGTTAGGGCCGGGTTGTGGCCCCGGTTGTCTTGGTGCTGCTCCAGGTTGTGCTCCTGATGTTGACGCTGATGTTGAATTCTCAACAGACTCCGGTTCGATAATGCCTCTAGCAATACTTGCTTGCAAAAAAGTAGTCAGCCCGGCTTTATTTTCTAGAGTCTTCAATACGGCCAATGCTTCTTGGTCATACTGACTATGATAGTGACTGAAAATCGCCTTTAAAACTCCTGCCTGATGGAATGTTTGATCTTGGAGATACTCAGTTTGCGCTTCAGGTTGCAATAGGGCAAGAAGGCCAACAGGTTCTCCGTTGGAGTTATATACTAGGCCGTCCGGGTGTGGAGCATGCCGAAATTTGTCCTCCTCGACATCCCAATGTCCACCAGCAAGTTCGGCAAAAAAATGGCGCTTTTCTGCTTCAAAATCCTTATAGATCGTTTTAGCCATCTCTGTGACCATGGCGTCGCTCTCCCATGGAAAATCGTCCACTGTTTGTACCGGCAAATGGTGTTCGTCGTGGGACCACTTCCACATCCACACCATGTCTTTCCCCCATTCAGTTCTTTCGAGCGGTAAATTATCCTCGTCGTATTCGTAATGTGGTGGCATGTGGTTTTCAAGCCCAAACATTTTGTACAAACGAGGGTGAAACGGGGCTTTGCACTCCGCACATCTTTTCCTGGTCACCATGTACGGAATTAGACATTGTGGGTGGTACACATGAGGACACGTACCGAGACTATATGCACCTTCCGGGCCGAACGGGCAATTGCACATTATGCAGACGGATCCATCTGTCACATATTTCGGGACTTTAGGCCATAGCAACGATCTCGGACCGACCGGGTTTCCTTGTGCGTCATTGTCTCCGTAGCGATACCGCGCGGTTTCGAATTGGAACCCGTACTCTGGAGCGTTGTTCCAATTAATGCTCGAGTCGCTGACATTCTCTGGCATATCCTCGGGGAACAACTCTTCAACGAGCGGCCATGATGTCATGCCAAAGTACCGCTGTGCACCGTCCTTGAATCGCGCCGCAACCTTCTTCACCTCGCGTTGCATTTGTTCCGATTCATTTAGTGCTACGGTGAGACCCAGTTTCATGTGGCACATGTCGAGCATCATCTCCTCTCGTCGGTGCTTCAGTAGTCGGTTGTGGGTCCTCAACGTTTGCACTTCACCCTCTGCTTTGATCGCACGTGCCTTGTACATCTCAAGTTCACTGGTTTGCGAGACCAGCTGGAGCCTAATCTCTTTTTCCGTACGCTGACGCACTGCATCTTTTGTGGTTGCGTCTCGCAAATCGCTCTTCAACTTCTCTTCCTCGCTTCGATATTCATGGAGCTTCCTCTCGGCCAGCTCCGCTCGTGATTGCATGGCAGCGTACGTAGCCCGGTCAACGTCTCCCTCATTTGATGTTTCTGTTGCACTAGTGCTCGCACTTGCGACGTGACGGCCTTCAAACGGTAATTGCCGTGGTCTTGTCGTGAATGCTGAATCTATTGGTGTGGCCACCCTTTCTTCCACCAAACCACATGATGCTCTCTCAATTACGTCGTCCAGCGGAAGGACTGATGGTGAGACTTCAATACTTAAGCGACGTTGTTGCGACGTGGCGGCAGCAATTTGGGACCTAAGTTCTGCATTCTCGTTCTCCAGAGCTTGTCTCCGCTCGTTTGCCCCAACAAGATCATTTGCGTGTTTTATGGCCAGCTCCTCCTTCTCGTATATTACATCATTCACACGCTTTTGTAATCTGAGGACGTAATCTGAGTATAATTCGCCTTGGTTTCGCTCACCGGTGAAGTTGGGCACCGGTACACGTGCGCTTCGGGCAGTTCGGGGAGTACGATCTGCGTGGACAGCCATTTGTTGGGGCCCCTCCTCTTGAACACGTGGAGCTTGGTTGACCAACGACGGATCTAGTTGTGCCGGCTCACCTTCCATACGATCCACCATCCTTACGTCGTTGTGTGCCATGTCTGTTGCATTTGACCCATGGTAGTTTTGCTCCATTGCTGTTGCTCCTATGACCTCCACCTCCATCATCTGCATGTCCGGATTGTCTGCTGCTGCTCCCATCGCGTCCTCTGGCAGTACCTCCAACGGCACATTCGGATTACGAGGAATGTGCCGAAGTTTGGCAGGATATTGACCGTTCCTCGGCCGGGCAGGGTATGTACTCTAGTCCACGTCTTTCCCCAAAAATGTCTCTGCATACGCCATTTGACACAACGCGAGTGTCCCATCCTTCTTTCCACATTGTCCCCACAAAGCCATCGCCACTTCAGTCAATCGTTTCTTCAACGCTTGATGCCGACATTCCGAAATGCTCGCGTATCCGCCTCTTAGAATGGTACGAGCCCGGCCCTCGTCCCAATGACGGCATATATGAGACCAACTCACGTACGTTTTCGCGGTTCTCATATTCCATGGTTCCTACTCGTCTTCCCAGCCCTCAAACGCCAAAATGTCACGGGCGTGAAAGACATCCCAGTCTATATCCGTTTGGTTCCCCCGCTTCTTTTTTCGTGGGTTCAGATCCTCACGTCCCGATCCAGGAGTCCCCATGTCTCCAGTGTGTACCATGTCTTCGACGTTGGCCATGTCCCCAGCCTCTGCCATGTCCTACTGCTGTGGTTTCAATTGCCCAATCTGCGGTATTCTGTATGGGGTCGTATACGAGATCAGCTCATATGACAATACCACATCCACCCATGTCTGCTTCCTCCCAAGTTATGAAGCAAGGCTTTGTGCAAACCAGGACTTCACAACTCAAAGGAGGACAACGTGACTGAGTATCGAAATGCGCGTTTAGGTGACAAAAATAACAAGACCTGCAGTTTGCCTCCTCCCAAGTTATGAAGCAAGGCTTTGTGCAAACTAGGACCTCACAGCTCAAAGGAGAAAGCATGGATCTAAATGAGGCCAGCATCATCTTATACTCTCATGCCCACCAAACCAATTAGGCATAGCCATTTATGTCAATTCATCATAATCTAGATCAATGGCGTGCTCACCGGAGCCGTCGACCTGGCCGTCCAGATGTTTGATCGACGGTTAATGGCGTCTCGCTTGACGGCGGCGTAGGGACGGGCAGGCCGTCAACAGGCTCGGATACGAGTATAGGTTCGGTGTAGGGTGGGATGGACTTGACGGCCTTCTCGTCCAGTTGGACGGGCGGCTTGTCCAACAGGACGGTCCATCCGTCCAACCAGACGGCCTTTCCGTCGAACCGGACGGGCTTTCCGTCGACCTGAACGGTCCCACCCGTCCAGTGGGGCAGCCTGCCCGCCATAGATGGCCTGCCCGCCCACGTGACGGGCCAGATGTCAATTGGACGACCCACCCGTCTAGGTGGACGGCCCTCCTTTCATTAAACGGCCTGCCCGACGACTGCACGGCCCAGCCATCGGCAATTGAAAACCACTCGTGAGAATTATGGTGTTTATCACGATCACAATGGCCGTTGATTTAGCCGTCCACAAACGAGATCTCGGGCCCCCACCTCCGGCTGGACGCTGACAGGCTATCAGAATGGTGATCATGAGGGGGCGCCTGCCGTCACCCAGTACTTGCAGCCGTCAATTATCACTGGACGGTCATCATATGTGGCTTTATCCATTGACGGTTCGCCGATTGGACGGCCTACCCCTCCTAGTAGCCGGCCGTTCCGTCGTGTGAACGGCCTGGCTGTCCAGCTGGACGCCGTACCCGTCCACCTGGACGACCAGCCCGTCCGCCTGGACGATCAGCCCGTCGACTGGATGGCATACACGTTCAAGTGGACGACTGGCCCGTCCAACTGGAAGGCCTAAACATCTGACTAGACGGCCTGCCCGTCTGACGCGACGAGCAGCCCGTCCACGTGGACAACCAGGGCATTGTCTGGACGGCCTACACGTTCAACTGGACGACCGGCCCGTCCAGTTGGACGGCCTAGACATCCAACTAGACGGCCTGCCTGTCTGACTGGACGGCCTAATCTCTGACTGGACGGCCTGCTTGTATAGTTGGACGGCTATAAATGCGGGTCCTAGGGTTATGCGGCATACCAATTATAGTGATTTAGGTATGATTGAGAAATCTGTACGATGCGGGGTGATAGCATATATCATTTGAATAGCAATTATGTTTTGAGTGCATATCCAATGCTTGATTGTGTATGGTTCAGAAATTATGACTAATTATATATTTCATTTCAGCACGCCAATCGATCATTCCACAACGCGGTTTAGGGTTAGACGGCCTTCCGTCATGTGGACGGGCGGGTCGTCATGTGGACGGGAGGGTCGTCATGTGGACGGGAGGGTCGTCATGTGGACGGGAGGGTCGTCATGTGGACGGGCGAATCGTCATGTGGACGGGCGGATTGTCATGTGGACGGGCGGTTTAACATGTGGACGGGCGAGACGTCATGTGGACGCGCGGAACGTCGTGTGGACGGGCGCGATAACATGTCGACGGGTGTGATTTCACGTGGACGGACAGTCTTGGGTTGCAGCTAATTCTCGTGCTCTTTCATTTTTTTAATCTGCTATACTTCACTATTAAGGTCTACAACATAAATGTATGTTGGTATTGTTTAAGTGCAGGGATAAATGCACGGTGAGGTGTAAACCTTGAACACATGCGACACGGGTTCGGAAAGTAGTGTACGCATAGTGTATTTAAATTTATACCGACAACAGGAGTCCTAGCGACGGAGAGTGCAAACACAAACATTGCAACTGCGCCAGAACCTGTATACCCGCAGCACAAAAAACTAAGGAGATGCGTGCCTGTAATCTGAGGGGCCAGTACGGGCCGCTTTCTTTGAAACATACATAGATCGCGGATGCTCCTTCTGGGACGAATACGCACCGGGCGGGAAATCCGCAACATGCGAGTATGCATGTTTAACAACGGACACTATCCGGTTCGGCGCACTAGTATTCGACACCAAGTCCTTCGTTGGATCCACTGGAGTAGTCCCCCGCACTTCCACGGCGCTACCAACGGTGATGCCAACGACTCCCGTAGGATCGATAAACACACGATCTGCAGAATCATCTAAACGAACCCAGTCGAAGAAAATAGGCCCTACATCGCCAGAATCGACTACTTTGTATGACTGAGCTAAACGACACACTAAACTCTCCATAGCGTCACCTGCATGGGCTGCACAAGGTCGAAATGAAAACTTTGACCAAGGCAATCGATATTTATATCCTTGGCGGGCAAGGTTCAGGGTTTAGGGCTACGCACACGACCTTCCGCGCGGCTGGACGGCCATTCCGTCGACTGGACGTCCTCTACGTCCGCTAGACGGATCCTCCGTCGGCTACATGGCCGGGTGCGATGGTTAGACGGCCTCTCTAGCGACTGGACGGCCCTCCCGTCCAGAAGAGCGCCCCTCGTTCTCCTGCACGGCCCACCCGTCCACATACAAGACGGCCCACCCATCCTCTGGACGGGCTCTCCGTCAACTAGACGGCCATCTCTATCGGGCCGTCCACTCCACGGACTAGCCGTCCTGAGGACACGGTCAGCCCGTCATCTGGACGGACTACCCGTCCACGGACAGGACGGCCCACCCGTCCTCTGGACGGCTACTCCGTCAACCCGACGGACCTCCCCGTCGGACCGTCCACTCGACGGAATAGCCGTCCAGAGGAGACGGTCGGCCCGTCAACTGGACGGACAACCCGTCTATTGGATGGACGGGTCGACCATGCAGTCAACGACCTGCACTCAAATCGGACGGCTTAGCCGTCCAGTTCGACGGCCAAGCTGTCAGCTGTTCGACGGCAGCGCACTGTGCATGGACTCCTGCATGGAAACAAAGTCTCTACAGGCAACCATGAACATCGACACGGTGTAGGAACATTTGTTTATTCAAAATTGTGTGCCGTATGTACATAATCACAGAATGTATCTCCCATGGACGGCTTATCTCTCCCGTCTACCCTGGTGTACTGTGTACATCGAGAAAACATATAACACTATATACAGTCTGAACGGAATAATCTAATAACAGCCGGATGGGCCAGATGAGCCGGATCCCATGCACAATTGCCGAACAAAAAAAAAAAGGTGGCGACGACGACTAATCTATCGACGCTGTGCGCCCTGCCTTTGCGCTCGCCGGGTGAGGCGCCACTGCGCAAATGTGCACCCTGTGTGCAATTCAAAACGAGCCAACGCCTTCCGCTTCTTGTGTTTGCTCCAATTCGCGGTCATTCGCCCGTCCGTGACAAGCTTCAAAAAATACGGGTTCAGCCAACGCAGCGTTGGCTCCTCCATCCCCGAACGCTGTAGTGCCCACAACACGTACTCCTGCAGCTGTTTCCGGTCCACAGGATACCCGGATGGTTCCCAGCGCCGCATCGCGATAGCGTGATGCCGATGTGCAGGACCCTAAGCGTGAAAGCTGCTGCAAGATCAAAACTCTTGCGAACTGGCCGTCCACCGCTTCCCAGTTCAAACCTGCAATCTCTCACCAGCCCGCAAAGGCGCAAACAGTCTTTGGCAATCTGAGATCGACGCACTCCCGAACTGCAGAATCTGCCGGACGGAGCGAGATAACAGCAATTGCGAGCAGGCCGTCCAACGCGATCCAGTCCCAACCTGCACACACAAAATGGAAACATACAGCAACGAGGAATACCATGGAGACAGAAGCCACCTGGAAAGCATTTTATATGAGCAGGGGCCGTCCGATATCTTCTGAATTGCCAACATACAGCCGTTGATCCGGGCCGTCATCGCATAACCCATGGCCGTCGACTGGACGCTCTTCGCAGTTAATGCAGTCTGTCCACTAAATAGTAAACTATCACCTCCCACGCGAGAACTAATGTAGTCTCGTAATCCGGACTGTTTCGGGCATATAGCCGTCGCCCCGCCCGTCTAGGCGACGGTGGGCCGTCCCGCTAGACGGTCCCGTCTATGGGGTTGGACGGCCCGTCCTCCCAGCCCTCGACGGCCCCCCCGTCCTGCTGGACGGCTTCCTCGGCTGCACTGGACGGGCTAACCATGCAGGTGACGGCCTATCCCGCGCTGGACGGCGTATCCGTCTGGACGGATTTCGTAAAATTCCTGGGACGGCCTGTCTGTCCGCTCGACGGGGGGGGGGGGGGGGGGGGGGGGTATCCACCCCTGCCTGGACGGCCTGGGCGTGTTTTGGACGGGTTGGGCGTGTTTAGATGGCTTTCCCGCCAGTTGAACAGACCCGGGGACGGCCTTCCGTCTCGTTTGTAAAACCCGTCTTTGCGGTGGATAATGTTTCCCCTGAACTGGATTCGACGAAACCCTTTTCACGTGGACAAAGTAATTTAATCAATGACCGCATTGCTAATAATTCCCAAATCATTACCAGAGTCGGAATTAAAAAGGTATGGTTTGTGATACCAAAGACTAAAATAGATAAGTTATAAGAACATGGAGAACGATTATTGCCAATCTTGCGACGAGTGACCGATGGACCTAAGCAATAATTCACAATAATGCTTTTAATAATGAGATTGAGTTGGTAGATCGTACTATTGTAGAGTTAAAGGAACATTAGAAACACTCAAACACGAATTGGCATTTAAAGGCGAATCCAGAAAACTATGACTTTATGAGAATATTATAAACCTTGACGTAGGGAAATATTATGTTTAGAATCAAACTTAGAGCAAATCTTTTTAGTTACATCCCTTCATGTGGGGGGGTAAGGGCAAAATATAGTGAAATACTGAAATATGGCTGCAACCACTTGCTCGTGCGCAAAAATATTGGATTACAATGACCAAACTTTTAATTATTGAAGGGATGGTCAGATATTTAAATATCACGATAGTTTGAACAGTAGGAATTCAAAAAGTATAATTCTAATCAAGAAGTAATAGGGTGATTGCAGTATTGCACGAGTTCTTTCACGTATGTTCAGTCGTTCACAACTTGTTTAGTGGATGATGGTAGAACATCGTGGAAGGCATATTATCATGTCTAGTGAGCCAAGAATATTAGTATACGCCCATTGGTAATATAAAACACATGTGGCATGGCATTTGGATGATGGTAGAACATCGTGGAAGGCATATTATCATGTCTAGTGAGCCAAGAATATTAATATACGCCCACTGGTAATATAAAACACATATGGCATGGCATTTGGATGATGGTAGAACATCGTGGAAGGCATATTATCATGTCTAGTGAGCCAAGAATATTAATATACGCCCACTGGTAATATAAAACACATGTGGCATGGCATTTGGATGAGTGATGCATACGACTTAGGCATTATGAGACGGCTAGGACATTCATTAAGACATTAACGACCTTTAACATTTCGCATATTAAAGTCCTGAACATTCATTAATGTCCTTTAACGTGTCCTAGAAATTCATTAATGTCCTTGACATTCATCAATGTCCTAGACATTCATTAATGTATTTTAACATTACGCCTAAAGTCCTAAACATTGTATAATTAATGTAGTCCAAACACGCAATGTTACTATATAACATTAGGACAATATGACAACATTACAATATGACAATTTCACAATTGGACAATAATAGTTATATTACAATATGACATTATGACAATTCATTAATTTGACAATATGAAAATTCAAGAACTAGACAATATGACAATATGACAATATGATACGGGGACTATAAATCTAGAACAATAGGCGTATAGGACAATAGGACAGTAGGACGGCAGGATGAAAGGCCCGGCAATTTGTTTTTCATACCCGTGTCCTTCTCGTACACGCTTGTCCATTGTCAAGTTCATAAAAGCCTTGGAAGTTGTGTATGTTTGCACTTAGTTTGGAAACGTTGACTTCGAGGAATACAACCTCACGGCTTGGCATAGATCTAGCCGTCTAGTTCCATGCTCCATGGAAAGTGCATTGATCGTTGTCACGAAGTTAAACTTGGGCGGTGTGTGTATGAAGGGTATATCTAAGAGTGTCGAAGTTGGCTTCCTCACCTACTTTGAATCGCTTAACCTCTGCAACGTTGAACGCAACTTAAAATGTGACAATGTGATAATATAGCCAAGTTTGTTACATCCCGAGACGACCCTCACAACGTCACATTTCAAATCGCAGGTTCCGGTATGCGTTTCAAAATTGCTACTAGAAGTCTAAAATCGCTAGTACCAACGCTGATTCTTCCGGTAGTACTCTTGAGAAGTGTAGTACTCTCCGACAATATAACCATGACTTATTGCGCCATGGAAGACTTTTAATTTTAATGTTGCTTTCTCTCAGACACCCTAACGCCTTTTACAGCTGATCATCTCGTCCAAACTTACTGCTTACCCAGTTGAATATAATCAATATATCGGACCGCATTCTTCTTCACTCACTCCGTCACTCCAATTATAAATACTGCGTGCAACCCTGCCCTTTTCTCGGTTTATCCAAGATAATTAGTTTGCTCCTTATGGCTTCTAAGAACCTGTGAAAGAGAATGTCACAGCACATGTCAACATGAGGTTCGTGGTTTTCAGTCACAGTCTATCATTCAAAATGCAAAAAATACAACATGACAATATGTAATACGAAATGACAGTATTGTCATACATTATGACAATATAACGATATGGCAATATGGCAATATGACAATATGGCAATGTGGCAATATAACAATATGAGAATATGACAATGTGTCAAGTAGTCAATATGACAATATGGCAATATGACATTATGACAACATGACAATATCGTAAAGTGACTATGAGTCTATGACAATAGGACAATAGAACAATAGGACAATGGGACAATATGACAATATGAAAATATGACAGTACGATAATATGACATTATGACAATATTGTCATATTAAAAACATGACTATGTGACAATAGAACAATAGGACAGTAGTACATTAGGACATTCGGACTAGAACCATAGGACAATAGGACAATAGAACAATAGGACAATGGCATAATATCACAGTAGGACAATATGATGATATGACGATGTGGGGATGTGACAATATGCCAATACTAACAATTTGACTAGTGGGCATGACGACAATATGGCCGTATGATAATACCGTAAAGCTTTGCATGTCTATTGGCGGTAAAAGGGAAATGATGGGAGAAAAAGGGGGAAATAATCAAATAAAGGGCAGCTAGGAGACCACCAGAAACTGCTCTAATTAGTACAACGGACTACCATAAATAGTAGTCCACCCCTGACACATACTACGCAGAAATGGGCAGTACAGTAATGTGATTCTCCGAACGAGGGAAGGAACGCTTGCACATCCTGTTGTTCGGCTTTCCCAGAATGAAGAAGCAATAACCATGGCGCATGGATCATTCCTCCAATGTGATCGACGGGCGGGCCGTCCACGCCGATGAACGTCTCCGTCCAACCGACGGGTGGGCCGTCCCGCCGATGGACGTGTCTGTCCAGCCGACGGACAGGCCGTCCCGCCCATGGACGGCTCCGTCGAGTCGTTGGGCGGGCCGTCCAGTTCGACGACTGGCCTGTGCAGCCTATCGTCATCTCCGTCCAGTGGAGGGGGGCCGTCCAGACGACGGGCGTGTCGTCCAAGCTATGGACGCCTCCGTCCAGGCGACGGGCGGTCCGTCAAGGCGTCTTGTGGTATTATAAGACACCGGGCGGGCCGTCCAGGCGTCGGGAGGGCCGTCTGGGCGTCGGGCGGGCCGTCCAGGCGACGGGCGGGCCGTCCAGTTGTAAACCCTATATATGTGCGTCACCTCGTTATTTTGCAGCACATTTGGGTCTCTCTTGTGCTGACGGTGCTCTTCCGTCTTGGATTGGTAACAGTCCATGCTCAAGAGCGCGGGTGCTTGCAGAGGGACTCCGAATTGCTTCGAGGAGGGGGGCTTTTTTTGAAATTTCATCCTTGAAACCCTAATCGCAGTGCATCACACGTTGCTCCCATGGCCAGGGATGGACATTCGAAACGCAAAGTGGATGACTGGTTCATGGGGGATGCGGAATCCGTTCCTGAAATATCCCCTGACACACATGAATGCATATCTGAAGCCGCTGACGCAGGTGTGGCCAATCCGTCAGGCGCTGGAGAGTCTTCGAAACCCAAGAAGAAGGGGCAGCGAAGGAATAGGCACAAGCCTGCAAACTCCCCTGGGTGGCCCACCAAGGCTGCCACAACAAAGGTGCATGAAGTGGCGTTGGACTTTTTCCAGCAATATTCGACCACGCAGCTGAATGTTGCTTACATAAAACAGGGTATGGTTGGAATTGACAAGTTAAGAAGGCATTTGGATGGACTATTTTGGGCCGCTATGCGAGAGGACGAGTGGGACGAAGAACGCAAGAAGGAAGATTTCGAGAGATGGTTAGATGAGCAAGTGCAAACTTGCATCTTCAACCTCAGCCACGTCGCGGAAAAATTGATGGGGATAAGACGGGAGATCGAGCCCAACCCTAAACTACGCGACGTGCACCAAAAAGTGTTTTGGTGGCACGATGCTGTAAAGGGTTTTGCTAAGCAAGGCCTGCACGGGGCTCCTTGGTGGCAAAAAAGTCGGGAGTTTGCCTTTGGACAAGGGGCAACCGGTGGCGTAGTGTTCTTGGAGAAAGGGGTCGTGGTGGTTCCGTTGTCTGGCTCTTCAGTACGAGGGGGGAATGGGAGAGTGCGTAGAGTGACGCTTCAGAACTCCCGACACATTCCGTCGCACATGGAATTAGGAGGGAAATTGCCGCTGGACATTGGAAATTTGAAGAGAGCGAGGGAGAAGTTGTCGATCGAGGCACTGGTCTGTCCATGCACTCACCCTGGGGTCATTAAGTTTTTTGCCCTCAATGACACCACGATGGAATGCTATGCTCAATGGTGGAATGGGGGGACGTTGAAAGATATGTTTGAAGTGGATCAACATTATCGCGAGCCGGATGAGATAGGGGACATTGGATATGATCCAAATCCGCAAACATTGCAGAAAAGAAAACGTCTTATGGCGTACAGACGGAATCGTACCGAGTTGGCGTGGGCATTGGTGTGCATAGTGGACGCAGTACAACAAGATCGAGTTCTACACAGCGACATCACCCCATCAAATATATTGCTCCATTTCCCGGATGAAAGTGGATTGATCGTGTGGATCGGGATATGCGATTGGGGAATGGGCAACCGCATCAAAGAGGAAACACCATCCTTGTACCCCCACCGAAGCATTTCCGAATTAGAGAACTCGAAGGCAAGCCGGTGGTATGTGGCTCCAGAGATGCACTACCTCGTTGGAGAGCATGGAAGCGATCTATCTCCAAGCCGTGTGCGAAAGCCATGTTATAACATACACACAGACGGCTACTCGGTTGGGAAAATAGCGCAGCGTATATGGAAAGAGGACCGAAAGAATGTTCGAATGATTCCAGACAACAATGCAGCAATGTATTTTGACAGGATATTGAAAGAGTTATGTGCTCCAAAATCCAAGGATCGACGTTCAGTTACGCATGCGGTGAGGAGCCTTGAAGGGAATCCAACTTTCTGGGCTCCACCGCAGTGCTGCTACCGCGAGACTCGCAAGGAACAAGATATCTTGGCAAAGCAGAAGGAGATCGAAGAGTAGACAAAGGTAAATAGTATTCAGTCAGAAGAGTGCAAATTAGGAGATGAGGTTAGTGTTTAGTATAGCATCGGTGTGTTCCACCGTGCGGGGTACGCTTCTGACCCTTTTTGTACGAACTTTACATCGATATATAAATAAATGCCCATGTTCACAACTCTCATTGCACGCGTATTACGTTTGGAAAATGGTTTGGGTCCGTCGTGGAGCCTCTCTGTTACTGCAGGACCGTCCAACGAGATGGACGGATTGTACTAGGGCAAGAGCGTCCAGTCCGGTCCGTCCACGTTTTGACCGTCCAACCTGGCCCATCCAACCCAGTCCGTCAACCCGAGACCGTCTAGGAGGGACCGTCCAACTTATCCGATTGACCGTCCAACCAGGCCCGTCCCACCTGGCCATCCAACTAGGCCCATCGGACGTGCCCGTCCAACTAGGCCCGTCCCACGTGGGCGTCAAACTTGGCCCGTCCGATCTGGCCGTCCAACTAGGCCCCTCCGATCTGGCCGTCCAACTAGGCCCGTCGCAACCGGACGTCTAACTAGGCCCGTCCCACCCTAAACCGTCCAACTACGCCCGTCGGATCTGGCCGTCCAACTAGGCCCGTCCGACCTGGCTGTCCAACTAGGTCCGTCCGACATGGCCGTCCAACTAGGCCCGTCAGATCTGGCCATCCAAGTAGGCCCGTCCCACCTGGCCGTCAAACCCGGCGCATCCGATCTGGCCGTCCAAATACACCCTAACCGTCAAAGCCGGCCCGTCCGAGCTGGCCGTCTAACCAGGCCCAACCCACGTGTCCGTCCTACCCGGCCCGTCCCACCGGGCCGTCCAACCCAGGTGTCGATGAAATCCGTTGGGCGCACGTGCAGTAACCCTGCCCCCGGCCACCCTCCCACTATATATTAGGCTCTCGAGGCTTTTGCCAGCACCTTTCCTTGGTGTGCTCTGGTCTTCCGACCTGGTTGGTGTACAGCCATTGCGTTAGAACGGAGCCCAGGAAGAGTGGGTTGGAGGAGCACAGGCTGTTACACCAGCAAGTGTTTTGCCCCAACCGCACTACATTCAGAATACTAATTGTGTGTTCCCTTGTGTTTCCTTGTGGGGCTGTGGGCCATAGTTAAATAGAGGCAATGGGAGGGGGGAGGACCTTATGGGAGCCATGGTATATTATAAAACCCGATGGTAAAATGGAGTGCAAACTATGTTCAACAGCAATCAGCTACCGGAAGGACCGCCTACTGTGGCATTTGGGTTGGAGGCGGGATGAAAACATATCAGGGGTCAGACGTTGTACTAAAGCGAGTGCAGCTGTGAAAGCTTTGTTTCATAATTGCGGGGGTAACGTGCCCCCAACTCTTGAGGTTGAGAACGACCGCGAGATGGAGGATACGTCACCGGCAGCAAATCCCGTGCACGGGCCGCGCGGAGATAGGAACATGGAGGCATCGGTGTCAGCGTCAGTAGGAGGAGGGGGAAACACCACTGTCACGGGTTCACACGTTTGTTCATCGGAGCCGCTAGAGTCAAATGTAACACCCATCCGGACCATGAGGCAAGTATCATTACCGGAAGGTATGAATACATCGAATAAACAACTGTTGGACAAGAAGTGGGCTAATTTCTTTTATGAGGCTAACATACCGTTCAACGTGGCAAAGCACCCCGCCTTTGTGGACGCAGTTGAGGCAACGTCCAAATCCAAAGTCGTGTATAAGCCTCCCCCGTACAATGCGATTCGGACGAAGCTTATGAAAGCCGCAAAGGACGAGGTCGCAACAATGGTGAACGAGAAAACAAAGGGCTCGATCCACAAGTATGGCGTGACGATTTGCTCAGATGGATGGGACAATGTGACAAACCGACCGTTGATCAATGTTATGTTGGCATGTACAAGCGGAGAGGTTTTTCTGGGTTCGGTTGACACTACGGGAGAACGTAAAGACGCAAATTACGTGGCAAATTGCATGATCAATTACATTGAGGCGGTTGGCGCAGAGAACGTGGTACAAGTTTGCACTGACAACGCTGCAAACATGATTGCAGCAGGCGAACTGTTGGTACGTCGATTCCCACACGTTTATTTTCAAGGGTGTGCTGCACACGCTTTAGATCTCTTATTGGAAGACTGGGGGAAGGAAAGATGGGTGAAGAACATGATGAAACGTGCGCGGGCCATAGTGTCTTTCATTCGCACGCACCACATGCCGCTTGCCATATTCCGTCGACATTCTTCGAATTTGATACTGAAGAATCCGGCTGAAACACGGTTTGCAACTACATTTCTAATGGTGGATCGGTTGGTGAAAGTCCGACAAGCCGTGGAACAGACGGTCGTGGACCCGGATTGGAACGACTACGTGGACAGGCTAACGAAACCGGCGACAAGGACGAAAGCAAACACGGCTAGACGATACGTGCGATCAGATGGGTTCTGGGAGACCTGTGTAAATTTCGTACACATGGTGGAGTCCATGTTAGTAGCGTTGCGCGAGTTCGACGGGAAGCACCCATGCATGGGCAAAGCATGGTTAGTAATGAAGAATGTGGAGAAGCACGTCTTTTCGTTACGGGACCCACCATTTTCACTGAACGAGGAACTTGCCGAGAGCGCAGAAGACCAATTTCAGTCCCGCCGGCACATGTTGAAGACAGATTTGCACTACGCAAGCGCTCTCCTGAATCCCTATCTACTGGACGAGGTCACCCTGATAGATGACCGGGAGGCTACAGAGGCCGTAGTCAGAGTGTTGCGCAAATTAACGACGAACGACGTTGCATTCGCATCAGCGTTGTCAGAATATTAGTCATTCAGGGACCACCGAGGAATATTTGCTGGACTTCCAGTCGCGGCTGCGTTGAATTTGGAACCACATGAATGGTGGGACCTACTTGGCGCTAGAGCTCACACGCTTGCACCGATTGCAAAACGAATTCTTGCACAAGTGTGTTCTGCTTCATCTTGCGAACGAAACTGGAGCATGTACTCATTTGTACACAACAAGGTCCGCAACCGACTAACATCCGAACGAGCAGAGGAGTTGGTTTACATTTACACCAACGCAAGGACCCTCCGAGATAGGGGCGGCGCAAACTCCGCAGCATGGTATGCGAACAACATGTTGTCCGAAGACTCTATGATGGAGGAATCTGATGGTCTGGACCGGGGGTCTATATTTTCTGATTCAGATAATTACGACTCGGACGACGACGATGATGCACCATTCGGCGGGAACCGTGTTTGGGGACCAAGACGCCCGGTAATTGACCCAGTCGTGTTTGATTTTAATGACGTTGACAATAACTACGGCGATGACGACGGAGACAACGGTGGAGGGCCGGAGCTAGCCAATCCAATGGACAATGGTGAGAACGAGGATGTCCCTGCAGTACCGCCAGTACCAGAAAACAACAATGACACTATAGTGGTTGAAGAACCAGCAATTATGGCAAGCCTCGAGGAGCAACAAGATGGACAAGGAGAGGAGGCTAATGAAGTAGTTGGTACCCAAGAATCGTCTCCAAATTCTCCACACCGAGAAGGTAATTCAGGTGATCGACAGGAAATGGCACCAGTAAAGTTGCAAGCAGCCTTTTGTAGGCTTCGTCGCCCCCCGTCGGACAGTGTGGATGTTCTTACTCCATCCACCCAAGACTCATCAGTACCAAGCTCTTCAGCAATGCTCCCGACACGCCCCCGTGAAATTGGTCCATCGATAGGTGCGCGGTTGACCGGTTTAGGCCCAACTTTGAATATGACACTGCGCACGAGAGAAATCCGACCGATAGAAAGAAGTGGACCTCAAAGGACCAATCCCCATAAGCGTCCACGAGAACAACTCCCTCGCCTTTCTCACAACGACCGTGCAACTCCAACTACCCGGACCACCCGCAGAAATAAGCACTTGCGGCAATCTACCCAACCGTTTGCTGGCGAAGTTAATTTAGGAGGGCCAAATACAGATGGTGTTCTGGATGCAAGCGGTCGACGACTTCTAAAAACACTTTCCTCTCTTGAACCACGCATCAGAAACCGACGTCGCAACAGCCCTGCCGGGAGTAGCAGTACAAGATCTGACGATAATGAAACCACAGACGACACCGCAGGTAATAGCGGTGAGGTTCCGGGGATAGTGATTTCGTAGTGAACCGACCGGGCCCACCCCCAAGCCCGGACAACGATAGAGCGGACCCAGGAGCACCTAACGCTGGCACCTCTGTCCGAGTAACTAGGAATGCAGTACATTGAGGGTTATAACTTATGCCTCTAAGACATACAGGGCTTAGGGTAGCTTCTCGTGCAATGCTTAGGCATTGGGCATACGGTATACATTATTATACTCCGATATGTAATCGCCATGTTTTCCTTCACTGTTATTTCAAATAAATAATCAAAATGGGGATTCATTTTCCTACGCATATGTGTACACTGTACAGTACAGGTGATGCACAAACCATGTCCGAAGTCGTGACCATGGCAATAATCATATGCAGTGTGGCCTTGTGGATGGTTGGTTCGTAGTGTGCCCTTCTAAAGTGCAATTTCGTTTCATTTGTTCCAAAAATTAAAATCTGAACACTCTGCCAGGTAATTAAGTTGACGGGTTAGCCGTCCAGCAGTCCAGTCGACGGGCGTGCGGGCCAAACCGTCCAGTCGCCGGGCTGGCCGTCCAGTCGACGGCCGGGCACCTTAAACCGTCCAGACGCCGGGCGGGCCGTGCAGTGGACGGGCAGGCCGTCCGGTCGACGGCCACCTGGACGGCCTTGGATGAAATTCATCCAGAGAATTTACTTTGGGTAAACCGCAAGGGTAAAAATTTCCACATTTTTTACCTTCGCGTCGAGATGCAAACGCGATCCTGACGCGTCACGACGCGTCGCGACTGACGCGTCACGACATCCTGACGGAAATCAGTGGCGTCACGTCGGGATAGACAACCCTGCTTTGAACTAGAGTCAATGCAATTTTGGCTTGGTCAACGACTTGACATACTTCTACATTTGCAATTTTAGAAAAATATGTACTCTAGTATGACTAAATCCAGCCATTAGATAGGACAACAACTTGGTGAAGAATCTCCAAAAAATTGGATGAGTTTCATCCAAGCGTTGATGAGAACGTGAGAAGGCTTTGAAATCATTCGTCGTCCAGTTTCTGGACGCTGTGACGTTTAGGGGTTAAAGCATACCTTTATGTTTCATTGGTGTATGATTTGAAACGTTTTTCTTTATGCCATGTATTGGTTCCTTTCCTGGCCTGTGCCGTATTTCATAAAGAATCTGCAAATTTGGTCCTTGAATTCCATTCAATTCTTACTGTAACTCTTAATAGTAAGTTGAACACACCCATTACCATTCAACATCCAATCCTCCCCTCATGTAGTGGAAGCGTACAAGCGTACATTCTAGAACAGAAGTGTATATTTGTCATGTAGTACATCTGTCATCATACAAAACCAAACTTCTTTAACCCTTTAGTGCCCAGGGTGGTTCTGCAGAAACCCAATTTTTTGGGTGATCTGTCTTTAAAGCTCTCTTTTGATGAAATTAGGAATACTATTAATAGTATCCAACCGTATGAATGGAAGCGTAGTTTAATGAAAAAAGTGTCAATTAAATCTTGGTAAGATCGGACCGTTGGATTGGAAGATTATAGTATGTCTTTGAACCGTATAATGCACACTCAAAAATGAGATTTTGGGGGGTGTGTGACTTCAAGGTTAAATAGAATTCGGGTTAAATTTTCAAAAATAAAAGTGAAGAGGTTCAGCAATGGCCTGTGTCAACACCTCTTCAATGCAATCTTTCATGTCAAGAATGGACTCATACATAATTATTGTGGATTTTATAAGTGAGAGTGACTTATATGGGTACGGTTTAGGACAAAATTTATATGTTAAAATAAGAAAGGAGTCGGTACATTGATCAAGATCGGAATACATACACTACTGGAACATGATCAAGAGAACACAATCCCGAAAAAAATACAACAAAACAAACTTCCAAACACAAGAAATACCACATGGTACATGTGTTGTATTTGTAAGTATTTTCTGTATTTTGAGGTATTTGTAGTATTTTGGTGATTTGTACGTAGGTATTTAGATAGCTAAAAAAGTCGGATTTCAAATTTTCTTTTTGCATCATTTGCAAAATCAAAAGTTGCACATCTGAACTTCAAACATCGAATTGAGATGGTTCACGGATTTTCGAGCATTTCATTTTCGAGCGATCCAGTGACCACTTAGTGGTCACCTGGGCACTAAAGGGTTAAGTGAGTGAATTTCTTCTCGTGTTTTTGATGCTTATTGAGGTGTTACCGAAGTCAACCGACATGTTCGCACTTCGTGCTTGCAACGGAATGATCCTTTCAGGTCTCATTTTATATATTTTCCAGCGAGCTATTTTTTGTCACTAGTCACTAACGTGAGAATGCTTTCTAGACTGCATGTTAAAAAAAGAAGCACTTGCGGATGTACTGTACGATAGTCTGGGGTCTCTTTATTTCTCCCCATCGAGCGTGGCTCGGATGCCAGGCTCGGTGGGGTTCAATTTTGTGGCCCTCCCCGTTTTGGCCCCTTGGGGACTTTCTTTGGTTTTTTTTTTCCTAAATTTGGGGCCTGCGGCCCCAAAATACCCTAGGAAGCCCCTTATGAGATCAAGTAAGGGCCCCTCCAACTTCAAAATAGGGGGCAGGTTTTACCCCACCCCTGCCACCCCACCGAACCTGGCCTCCGAGCCACGCTCGATGGGGGGATTTAGACAGATCCGATAGTCTGGACTCTAGTCTTATAATGGTATCATGCTCGGTTTCTGGAGCTTTTAAAATAACCCCTGTTTAGGCTGATGAGATTTTTCTTCGTCATAGAGGACTTTGCCGTATGTACTCTGTCGTCTGTACAGTACAGTACTGTACAGCACACTGTGGATCAGTTCCTTGTATCTTTTCTGTAAACGAGTGACGGAAAAACGTACCCCTCTGTCCGGAACTAACTGTCCTATTTTTTTTTTTTAAATAAAAAAACCAGTCCAGAAAAACGGATTTGAGTAAACCCCCCACGAAGTATTTCACCTCTCACTCTCCTCTCCTCTTCTTACTCTCCTCTCCCTCTCACTCACCTCTCACTCCCCACGCTCTTTAGGGTGTTTTTGCCATGAGAGGTGAGGCACGGGAGTGAGAATGATGGGATGGAGAGGAGGAGGATGGAGGGTTGTCCAAACCCTAAAGTGGTCACGTGGCGGCCGGAGAGGCGCCTGGACGGGCTGGGGCGGAGAGGCGGCTGACGGGCCGCGATTTGGAGCGACGGGCTGCCGGGCACGGGCGACAAGTCGGGCCGGGGGCGGATGGGGCCGCGGCAGCAGCAAAGGCGGGCGGAAGCAGCGGCCGGCTCCTCTACCCGGGCAACCACGGAGCATCGGCCCCCTCCCCCCCCCGCTGAAATAGTTCGCGGGGGGGATTTACTCAAATCCAGGAAGAACTTAATTCAGAGCGGTTCACATCAAAGAAGAATTCCGGCCTTAAGTTTTTGGTATCTGCCACACTAAGTATGCGTCACGAACTCCTTAATATGACAGCTTTAGCTTTAGATGTGCGGTGCTAGTCACCGAATAGTCGATAACGTACCGCCATTTGCGTCGATCACCACATGCACACACTACATGAATAGGGGGGTTGCATTTCCCTCTACAATGTTGGTGAATACACTACAGTGAATGGTGTATTTAGTGTCCTAGGACACTATTTTTAAGCCCGGACACTAATTACTTTTGAGAGATAGTGTCCTCGTAAAAAAAATGAATGTAGTGTTCCAGCAACTTTATAATAAATATGGCATGCCACCTCATGTCACTCTCATTACTTGGAAAGAACATAATACTCTCAATGAAAAGTGAGAATGACAAGTAGCAAACTTCTATGTAGTATCAGGAGACACTATTTCTCTTCACCTTCGAACAAAATGTGGTAAAAAACAACAATTCTCCTCGAACACTAAATCTGCCGTTCAGTGTAGAGATTTGACTTGGGTGGGGATGCAAGCATTGACAAACATTTAATTCAATAATGGGAACAGATCCCACATTGTAAGTTTGTACCAAATAGTCCTATATGATCAATTGTGGCTGGGACCTATTCCAGATTTTAAAAATAATTCTCTTACATTAGCTTTTGTAGAATTTAAAAAGCATTCGAAAATTTCAGTTTACCAATGTAAATAATGAAATATTAGACATTGACGTACCCTGTAGTCTGTAAACAAGTGTTTCTTGTCAAATCCAGGAGCTCCCACAATCATCACTCAGAAAAATTATTCATAATATATTGTCCAAAAGTTTGCATTCAAGCTAAGAAATTATGGAATCCTCTCTTAATTATCCAACAAAAACTATGACAGTTAACTATAGTCTCCAATTTCGGACATTTTTAAGGTAAGCCAACCTATTAGTGCCACAATTTGAAAGTCTATGTTACGATGTATCAAGAAGAAGAGTAACGCGGGCCGAAGGCCCGCATGAATTAAGCGTCCGTTGGGGATAGTGATACTAAGTATGCCACCAGGACCTACATAGTGCATGCTAACCTTGATGCCTTCCTTCGAAGGTGGACCCTATAACTACACTAAATAGGTAGATTAGTGTTAGATAATTATAAGATTTGAAAATATTATAGATTTTTACTCTCGACAAAAAAAATTACCAAAGACATTGATTCCAATACTATTGAAAGATCCCCATCTTGACCAATATAGAGGATAAAAAATTTGGTCAACAGTAAAAACTTACAACATGTTTATGTAAATTAGTGTATCTAACACTAATTTACCTATTTAGTGTACCTAGTTTAGAACTAAGTACCATTAGGAAGTACGGACATGTTCTCCCCCCCCCCCCCCCCCCTAGGACATTTTTAGGGTACCCATACAACAAGGTCAATAGACCTCCCACTATGATTGGGTTGACCAATGGTTGTAGAGCCACCGGGCAGCACTGGGATTTGAACCTTGATCATCCCATTGGGATGCCAGAGGCTCAACTACTGAGCCAGCCCCCGGAGGCTCTTACGATGTAACATAGTGATCATCAAAAATCTAAATGTAAGAGCATTCACTACTAGAGTCAAAGTTCATTGTACACTTGTCCTACATGACAAATCGCACTCACCTATCAAGTGAAAAGCGACGCCTTCTCCTTGTAGTGATTTTTATTAGTGAGGTTAGTATCCCTCTTTCTGAACCTCATATACCAATCTAAACCTAAATTTTGCTAGACATGGAAGTGGCTAATATCCACAAGCAAAATACTAATCTCAAATGCTTTAACTGGCAAAAAGTCTTCTCATGTCAAATCAAGACTTGGATTTCTAATAAGAAAATTTGAGGATAGCTATTACTAGTGGGAATGGTTCAAGAGATTGATACATGGTGATCACAAAAAAACGTGTCATACATAACATTGAGTAGCTCTGCCTTGCCCTACAGTAGATAGTGTAGCATATTCCACACCCAAGAAAACCAAATCAAAAGCTAATTGAACAGGAGGAGTTCCAAGATGATACATGAAGGAAAGGCAGAAAGCATGAAGGCTAGTGAATGTTATGTACATAAGGTAACTATATCTAAAAGCGACCATTTCCTTAAAGCGTCCATAGCTCAATCCTTCATAATAAGTAGATTTTGACACATTACTGTTGATGAGAATGTGCACAATCTGCACATCAGAGTTCACGGTCGCTTTAAGGTCAACCTAGCTATAGTCAACACTTTGGAAATTCATAACTTATTCATACGGCGTTCAAATAGTGCATGCTAAAGTACGTTGGATTCCTCTTGAACTTGCTATTAAGAACCACTGAAAATATTTTCTGGTTTATGTGTGTAAATAGGCTCAGTTGGTAACGTGAACGCTTTAAGGTATAGTTACCTTATAGTGACACAGGGCGCGTGGGTTTGGCTTATCACCAGGAATAATCCTGGATATGGAAGCCTTGGGCGACGTCGACGTAAACGCGGTGGTGTTTGGAGCGCATGGTGGAGCGGAGTTCGTCGATGAGGCGATTCCAGTTGGACGCGATGGCGCCCACGAATCCGTCGCACTCCAACGCCAACTGCAGGCTCAGCAAGCTGTTCAAAAACTCCTCGTCCCACCCGATCCTGGCGGCGAAATCCTCCGGGCTGACGTTGGGATCGCCTGCGCGGCTCACGTTCGTGTACAGCACGCTCCAGTTGCCCTGGCGGGCGAAGAATTGCACCGTGTTGGGATCCTCCGTGCTCAGAAAGATCCGGCGCTGCTGCCCACTGTCCGGGTGCCGCTCCATCAGCGCCTCCGCTGTTCGCAGCCACGTCTCGTCACTCTCCAGCTTCATTTCCTTCCATTTGTCGCCGCGCCGGATGTGCATAGAGATCGTACCTAGCCGAGCTCACAACTTGTTCATTAGTTTGGTACGTACACACATTCACTACAACAGAATGAGTTTTTCTCAGTGGTCACTTCTCACTTGGTGAGTGTAACTGGTCACATAAGACAAAAAAACTTTGTCTTATGTGACCAATTACACTCACCAAGTGAAAAGTGACCACTGATAAAGTCCCGATCCGGTTGTAGTGATTCATGATATATCGTAGACATGCCAATAACCATGCACTGCCGATCACCGTGCATTTCAATGCAAATAAAATGATCAACAAGCTACACGGTAATTGGCATGTCTACAATACATATTTTCGAAACTAATGAAACAGGATGTCATTGCTAAACTTAAGGAACCAGGAAAACCCAACGGCTCCAGCCACATGTGGCCTGAGGGGAAACAAAAGAACAGAGCAAGATGAACAAAGACCAAACCATGACAGAAGACCTAAACAAAGAGATATAAACAAAATTTCCATATGGGAAACGCAGACAAAATATTCTAACTTTCCCAGATAAGAAATACACTACAATCATCCCAAGAAAGTTACAATTGTGAGAATTTTGTCCCACTTCCCATTTGAAATCCCATGTGGGAATGTCTTTATCTCTCCCTGTGAGAGGACCTAGCACTGCAGCGAAAACCAAGACTCCAGAGAAAGCCAAGGCCAGTCATGCCATACATATTTCAAATTGTCAACCTTGTGACCAGTGATTTTATTTTTTCAATGTTTTTAGGAAGTGCAAGTGGTGACCTTCAGTGAAACGATGAAGTCATTTACATTTGTAGTCTGGAAGAATTTTTTTAAATATATATGACAAAATGTACATTAACCCAAAAGATACCAATATCACTTTTGTAGTACATCCACTTTAGTGATTAATTTTGGCATTATTTTTTGGTTACATTTCAATATTCCATTTATAGACTATGTAATTTGTCTAGCAATTTAGCAATAAATTGCCCATAAATAACGACATTTGTAACATTAGTTGGTTGGTTTGTTTTTTTCATGCCATATTCTATGAAAACTGCCATTTTGCAATTACTAAAGAAATCAAGGCACATACCGTGATTTGTGGAGACAAGGAATAAAAGTGATTAGATATGAGTCAAAAGTATCTTAAAATGTTTCAAAATGATCCAATATGAGTTTGAACAATGGCTTGAAACAATGTTCAAAGATTAGGGCGTGGACTTTTATTTCTTATTAGAATGAGGTGCTCTAAAAGATATGAATTATTTTATAAAATAATATCTAATCAATTGTCAAGTGCCCAAAATTCTAAAATAAATATAAATAAAAACAAAATAAAAAATTCATTTGGATTCATATAGATATGTGGTGAAATTGTTACACAATGTTCTACAATGTACTATACTTCCATTTATTATTATTTATTTATATTAGATACATGCCCAACTCTTGTTAATACCTGGTTCAATGGGACGACCCTGGAAGAGGACCACCCGGCGTCGGTCAAGCTCGCGCAAGGTGCGAAGTGTGGGGCGGACGATGTACGCAGTGCTTTGCGCGCGCCACCAATAGTAGAAGCTGGTGGAGATATTGCCGCGTTCCAACATGCTGTGGAACATGGGCGGTGTGGCTACCCTCAGGAATCCTGCTCCCATGCTTTTCACCGAGCTTCGCAACACTCTGTCACTATTGTTGTAGTATGTGCCCACATTGAGCTCTGGAGCATTCATGAGAATCAATCTCTATGGGTACATGATCAACTGGCCATTTATTATCATTCTATATAAATTTAAGTGTTATGGACTAGCTTCCATTCTATATTAATTCAAAAGTGTCAATTCTTAAAGCCAAGCTTCATGGGTGAAGTGTCTCACTGAAAAAACAAGTGTTTAGAGACAACTTCTTCACTGCTTAATTCATGACAAACTTGCTTCATGACAACTTCTTCAGTGCTTCTTCATGGCAACTTCTAGGGCCTTACCAATCAAATTTGTTCATGTTTCACCTCAAACAAGTCCATGGAATATGCACAACTTAATGGCCACGTATGAGCCAAATACAAGTTGCACTTTTCTCCTCTTGCCTACTTCCATAAGCGACTTCTTAAACCCATGGAACTTGTCTTTTAGTCTTAGGTTATGTTCCATGTACAATCGGCTCAAAACTCCTGTTCATAATTCTCGTTATGTCACGTTCATAATTCTCGTTATGTTTGACACTGTGTTACAACCATTTTTTTTGGTTTGTTAGGTATGGTAGACATGCCAATGACTTAAATTCTTTCCCACGTCAATGTAGAAACTCACACCATTTCAAATTTTGAGAGATTGTGGTATGTCAAGTTGGGATTCACCTTGAAAAAATCACACTCAAATATGTTTTGTGCAATAAATTTTATTGCACGTCAAACACATTGGACATGATTTTTAATGGAAATTCACTTGGAGCCCTTCACCACACGACGTGCGGTGATTAGGCGATACCTTTCATTTCTATTGAAATTGTGCTGTGAAACAGTGCAGTCATTGACATGTCTACCATGATCAATTGGAACTACACATGCGGTCATTGGCATGTCTACTATATTATGTCTACTATATTTGTTATAAAGTGATGGTCTAATATCGGTACTCCCTTCAAAAATAGTGTGATTTTTGAGAAATATATTTTTTTAAGAAAAACATTGGAAAAACACAAAAATTAGAGGGTGTTACAGGCACCATGGCTGCAACTTGCACTGTTGAAGTAAAAATTTCTAGCACACGTAAAATGAGTTAAACCAAAGTCACACTATATGAGACGTGTAAAAGTGGTACCCATATCAGGCCATGCCTCTACAGGGGTTTATTTTGTGGAGGATCCCTGCTCACCTGGGAATCTCGTCAAGTTGTCAGCAGAGACCTCCAGATCGCCTCCGAAGGCGTCCATGATGGTACAAGAAGACAGGGGCTCGAAGTAACACTCGTCCATGGTGTCCACGCCCTCGCAGAACTTGCCTTGCACCCATTCATGATTCGGTTGCGGGAACAGAACCAGGATCCGGTTGAGGTTGAGCGCCGCATGCAGCGCCACGCCGGTGACATGGATCACCGACCCGATGCCGTGGCCCGGTTCCATGGCCCGGTAAACCAGAAACTTCTTGTCACGGCAAGAACTCGGGTTCTGGTGCTTCCAGATTGCCTGCTGCGCTGCCAGAGTTCCATACATTTGCAATCCATGGTGAGACGCGCCCACAGGTGAATAATTGGACTGCTGAGTCCAGTATCGAGGTGGCCACCACTCCGCCTCGCATTCCTCACAAGAGGTTTGGTCGACATCGACAGTACTACTCTTGTTTTCCTCGCAATGACACTCTTGACACTCTTGTTTTGCAACCATTTCTAGATCCAGAGGTGGTGGTGCTGGGCATGGGAATGCTACTACTGAATATTCTCCCTGCACAGTGTCGTTGTTGAGCTCCTTTGGCATGCGATCGAATTGCAACGTGAAGATGAACAAGGTCCCAATTAGGAGACACAGCGATGCAATTGCGATTGACGTCAGCTTTATCTTCGAGGCACCCTACAGGTGGCATGGCCACAAATATCATTTCCGGGTTAGATGTTGCAAATGTACATACTTGGCTCCTGGTATTGTAGCTCCTGGTTACAGTGTATTCACTAAGGATAAAGAAAAGGATCGATCGATCGTCTTCTTTTGATCTAAACGCAGCAACTTCGTGCACACATATCACCAAATGGAATCTTGATGTTTTCTAGGGAAATGATGAAATGGAACTCTCACACTCAAAAAATCAGGCAACTTTCATATTTCCAAAGCCAACTTCAGATCTGGATCTGCTGTTCAGTTTCGTACCATGGTTACGAGTTGCGCACTCATTCTGAAGCTTGACTGTACATACGCACTCATCCGTGGTGTTGACCTTGGTTCACTCACTGAAAAAAAAGCCAACGACACTGGTTAGCTTCGATTCCGAGGGCCGGGTTTTGTTAAAAGCTTACATAAGTCAAACAGGAAGCCAGGGAGTCTCCAGCAGCGTAAAAGTTTACCTGATGATCATGAGAAGTCGAAGAATCAACCGTCAGTGACGTGACACCAAGGAGAAGTAACTTGAGCATCAAACTCATCAACCTCTGGCTTCATTTGAGGCTCGGAGCGCTCCCAAGTTCCAATCGACTAGATAGCTAGCTTAGAGAGCGTTCACTGGGTTTAGCATCACCGAAGTTTGTATTCTGGAGTCTAAACTGAAGGGAAGAGAAGAGATCAGATCGATCAGAACTGCGTGTCATATCGAAATTGCTGTAAGTACAAACTGTAGTTCTTCACCGGCGCTCATGATCGATCATGGATATAGCTAACTTAGCTTTTGAAATATCTGGATCCATATATCTTCTTCACCCCAACCCTGCGCTTCAGTAAGATATTCCGAATCGGTAGCAACGTAATGAATGCTTGAATAGGGTCTCCCCTCGGCATGGCACGTCGTGATGTTGACTTTTTTTCTCCATTTTTCATGCAGAAAGTGCTACGATAGGATGTCCTAAAACATGTAAACCTTTCTTGGGGCCACCGCAGTTGAGTCCCAAAACCGCCAATTTCACTATTCAAGTAGACCAATGGCACGCCACGCATTGCGAAGAAATAGTTGGTGGTTTTGGGTATCATTATGAGTGAAAGTTAGTACCACATGGTGTGGATATGGGGAAACCTAGAGGTTTGATTTGGGTCAAAGGTTACTTTCCACTTTGGAATTTTGTATAAAATTGACAAATGCAAATTAAATGTTGCAAATTTTTGCAATCCTCATCAAAACCTATTTCGAATGCGGTCATTATTTTTTTCAAATTTAGCATTGCCAAAGATAGGCCAAATTGCTTAAGTTGGTGGTTTTAGGACAATCAACTTTAAATTGGCTGCACAAAATAATATCATGATGGTAGAAGCACGTATTTCCACAATTTTATCTACGTTTTAATGATATTTTGCACGTTTTGTTGGACCCGAGGCCGCATGTAACAAATGTGCCAATTGACATGAACTCCTTGTCTTCATCTAATTCCATAGCCCGCGACGGCTCGACCGGTCCAATATAGACATGATACAGTCGATTGTCCTAAAACCACCAACTTAAGGAATCTGGCCTATTTTGGTAGTGCTAAATTTGAAAAAAAATATGACCGCGTTTGAAATAGGGTTTGTTGAGGATTGCAAAAATTTGCAACATCTAATTTGCATTTGTTAATTTTATACAAAATTCCAAAGTAGAAAGTAACCTCTGACCCATACATCACATACCAATTTCCTAAGTTCACACTTTGTTGTTCCTAAATTCCGTTCATGAGTTAATCCAAAACTACCAATATATTTTTGCAATGCTTGGCATGCCATTGGTCTACTTGAATAGTGAAATTGGTGGTTTTGAGTCTCAACTGTGGTGGCCCCAAGAAAGCTCTACATATCATAATTGGGGGAGGTGGTGGTTTTAGGACATGATCCTACCTTAATCGAAAAGATTGGTCCCATATACACATGGTTATTATTATTATTATTATTATTATTATTATTATTATTATTATTATTATTATTTTGTTTTATTTTTATTTTTAATTTGTTTATTTATTATCCATTATTCATTGTTTATTATTTCACACCCAAATAAAGAGAGGCCCTTTACTAGAATTAACCAAAATAAGTAGAAATAAACCTCAAACTTACCCTACACTAGTTTTGAGTTCAAATTCTTCAGAATGACTGTAAAAGTAGTCTATGGTGAGCTGAAGAATAATTTAAAGCAAGGCCTTGCACCACCATGGGGTGTGGAACTCATGACTTTCCCAATGCTAGAAGAGAGTTTCCACATGTTCAATTGTTCATTCAAGCCAAGAGCCCCAACCTGACGGAAACTATTCTTGAACAATGCTTGTCAAAAATTGTAATTATAAGAAAAGAATTCTAGTCACCTGAACTTTGCTTGAAAACCAGTTATGTTTTTGGATAATTTTGTTGCAACAAAAAAGTCACAAGTACAATCCAACCCCTCTAGGTCCAGCAAGGCATAAGGAAATATAGACATAGTTTCTTTTGGTCTTGTTCAAGCGTCGTAGCTGACTCTAGCTGTGCGCTGGCCGTTATATAAGGTAAAAGCACCCATAACTGATAACTCAAACTTTCTGACTAGCCTATGTGCAGTATGAGTAGGGGGATAATATTTTTCCTTCATTTGAAAATAGAAATTATAAAGAATGCAAAATTTTCCATAATTCTAAAATATAAAATTTCTACAAATTTTCAATGTTCAAAGTTAGTTATCACCAAAAACCAATAACTAGACTATCCCAAAAATTTGTGAACATATAATTTATTGATTTCACAAATTGACCCAAGTTGCTTCTTAGAATCGACTAATATAAGTAATAGTTCAAGAAATTGATTGGTTGACCATAAATTCTATACATGTGGCATTGAGTTTGAATGAATTTTGTTCTTAACGATTTTGGATGAGTCTACACATTGGCTTTGGGTGCATTGTCGGTTATGGCCTTATGGGTGCTTCTATCTTATATGCTCCCTTTACAATTGATTATAAAGGTAAATATCCCAAATGCTCTTTAATCTTGGACTAGCAAATTAAGAAGCGAAACGGCCTGATTTCCAAGTCTTAGACCACTTGCTTTCAGCGAGAACTAAATGACATTAGGGGAGATATGAGGCCTCGAAAAGTCCCCACTTTTGATCAGTTGAATTGAAGTCAGTTAAAATAAATAAAATAATTATAACTTTTTTAATACAAAAATTAATTAAAAATTGCAGTCTTCTGTCGTACAACAAGTTTTTACTTTTAATTTTTGATTTATTTTTATTAATTTAATATTTTGTTTAGAGTTGTTGGTTCACTACTAATCCGCAATTTCTCAAAGTTTAGCGACCTTATTGAGGCTCCATAATAGAAATGATGTGTTTAAGCCTTGGTCCTGCCCCCACGGTGGCAACTCCAATAATTATAAATTATGTTTCTAAGAACTTCTAATGCTTATAGAGGTAGAATATATATTTTTAATTTAGAATTTCATAGTAATTTTTTGTAGCACTTAAAAAGACAAATTTGTTAAGTTCCAAAATTATTAAAATTAAATAAGTATACAACTAGTTATGGAGCTCATCCAGGTCCTAAATTTTTTTTGGATTTATAATATAAATTATAAATCATGAATTTTATTATATGCATATAACTGATAACTTTCGATAACACACATTTTGTTAAAATTGGACCACATTTCGTTAAAACTGAATTACCACATTGAAAAAGTAATAGGGAGTGCTACCCTTTGCAATAGAGATAGGTCTTCAATTTTTCTACATTGTTCTTATTTGTGAAATAAGAGTGTTGTAGAAAAATTGGGGACCTATCTCTATTGCAAAGGGTAGCACTCCATATCACTTTTCCAATCTAATAGTCCAATTTTAACGAGATGTGGTTCAATTTTGATGAAATGTGTGTTCAATGCAAAATAGAGCTATATAGGTTGACAGGGATTTCTAAAAATTAGTAATCAAATCAAAGTTGAAAACTATTTTGGGGTTTATAATTTCAAGCCTCCATGCACCCTACATAGGTAGTTGCCACCCCAGGCCCCCGCCCGGCTTCATCTTTGGTGGGTTGTTGGCTCTATCGCCCTACCCTTGTTGTTGGCTCCTCGTATGAGGCTCAACCATGGCAGCCCCAACTATGCGGGTCTCCCATGTAATCCTTGTATTTAAAAAATAATAATTAAGCTTCACTTAAACCTAATTGCTAATAAGGCTTTATTCCTCCCAAATTGTTCAATCTTTGTTGGGTGTCTTAGTATATGTCACTCTTGCAATTGTGTAAAAGAAAACTAAAAAAAACTAAATGAGAATAAGACAGTTCTAGTTTGACATGGGACGCCCGATGTTGGCCCAGATTTTTACGTGCATCCCATCTCTCTTGTAGCTATTGTGACTTTATGAGTTCTGTCCGTTTACATATTTCTTTGAGCAAATTGTATCTAGTAAGGTTCCGATGAAACAAAGCCACTGATTGAAGCACACACCTCCGTGTTTGCATTAAAACTTTGGCAAGTCATGATTTTGCAATATTTTACATATGTTGTTGAGATGAATAGGAGTGATTACATTCGACATACGTTTTATGTATGTTTTTCGTATAAAAAACGTACAAGCGACATATTACAGACATTAAAAAACACATCATGATAAAATTTACATGTTTGTAATATGTTCTTCGTACATTTTTTCTACAATAACATACGTAAAAGGTATGTTAAACGTAATCACCCCCGTTCATCTCAAAAACATACATAAACGAGTACGTAAAACATTGCAAAAACATGACTTTTCAAGTTTGTGATGTGAGTGGTATAGTCAGTGTAAGTGTTAGGTGGCTTATTATTCTTACATTAGAGTTAACCAAAATTCAAAAAACAAACACTTAGTTTTGTAACTTCTTTACCGAATCTACCCTCCAATATCATTAATTTTTCATATAAATTGTTCATGAATAGGCCTTTATCCTCTCCCTTAGACTTGGAGGAACTTGTAGGAACTCTCTTCTAGTATTGAGGAGGTCACGAGTTCCATTCTCCCAAGCGACACAAGGCGTTGCTTTAGATTGTTCTCGAACTCACCATAAACTAGTTTTGCAGTTTTTAAAGTTGAAATCAACCCTAAGATGAGTATTAGGTGAGTTTCCACTTTGAGACACTCTTTTTTATTCTCATTAATTTGTTTCAAAATATATACATCTATTATATTAAGTAACACAGTGACAATACTATTTCACTACCTTGACCAATATTTGTCACAATACACGTCCAAATCTTTCATTCAAATTTTCATCATGTTCTCAAATCATTCTCCACAATTCCCATGATGTTCTCCAAAGCTTCGTATCATATTCCCTAATGTTCCCAAATTCTCTTTATATTCCCAAAATTCTCATGTTCCTTTCATGTTCCTAATTGATTCCCACGTTTCCCATGCAATGTTGGTGCATTGCAACAAGGTGTTTGCTAGTATATATATATAGACATGGCGGTAAACAAGGCCGCCGTCCAATATTAGTAGAGCTTCACTCTCGGTTGACAGCTCACATCCATTTGTGCTGTTCAATTCAGATTCGACGACGTTTTTAGATTTGATATTAAGATCGCATGCCGGCATAAAGTATAAGAGCATTCCCACCCATGCACGCTAGAACTAACCCTCTCAAATTATTCATCTATATTTGAGAGGCCCTTGCACTCACACTCCCCTACCCTTGCACGCCCTTCACGTATCAAAAGTGCGCATCAAATAGTCAATGCATTACTAGAAAATGCAGTCCAAACCAACAAAAAACCAACACAATTCTGTTGGTTCCTGCACTGCATCGACCATTTCAACAGATTTCTGATTTTTCTGTTGAGTTTGTTAAAACTACTGCCGCATTTCTGTTGATTTCTGTACTAGTAGAAATTCATGACCAAATCAACAAAAAATCAACTGATTTGTGTTGTTTAGGGCACTGCAATGAATGATTTCACTAATTTTTAAACTTTTTGTAAAAATCAACAGTTTGCTACCTAATTCTTGTTGATTTAAATAGTGTGATGACCAAATCAACAAATTTTCAGCAGATATTGAAATTTTTTGGATTTTTTTTGGATTTTTTTGGAATCTTTTGGAATCGTTTTTGGAAAATTTTGGAAAATTTTGGAATCTTTTTGGGATATTCTAGAATCTATTGGAATACTATGGAATCTTTTGCAATTTATGGACTCTACTTTTCAAAAGGTGATTTTTTATACTTTTGGGCAATTTTGGGCATCCATGACAAATAGATCTAACTGGTTTTAAATTCTTTACAAAATCTCTAACAAGATTGTGAACATAACTACCAAAGTTGAAAGGCAGCAAAGCACACAATTATTACTTTCAACACATTTAAAACACCCTCATTTGGGCAACATTTAAACACCATGGTTAAAGTTCTATGTACTTTGAATTTTGAATTTTATTTTAATATTATTTTTGAATATGACCTACATCTAATTGTGTAGACTACAAAATAATTTATTTTATTATTATAAAAATAAATTAATTGTGCAATGTAATGCTTGCAAATCCCAAAATTCGGAAGTTTTTTCCTCATCTACGAATGGATCCAAAAAATTTAAATTTTAAAAAAAGAACTCTATAGGCATATAGAATTTGATTCTATTGAGGTGCATGATTTCTTATTTTCCATTGTAGGGTCTTTTTACTTGATCAAAATGAACAAATTAGACAAATTTTGGAGGTTTTAAACAAAAATAACCTAATTAGTGTGTCCAAAAACTGATACCCTTAGCTGACACTTGCCCCCTTACCCCCTCTGTCATTTAGGGGTTAACTTATTCATTCACAATTTTATTTTATTTTAAAAAAAAAGAAAAAAAAAGAAAAAAAAAACTCAGCAGACTTTGGCGACCATTTCGTCATAGTAAAATAACTTTTTTCAAAAATCCTTAGACTAAAAAAAGTTGGGAAATCAAGTAAAGTTTCATCTCCAAAAACCCGTTTGTGATTTTGAGCCTCCATTCAAAAGTTATAGACAAAGTTCAAAGTGGGGTAGTAAGGAATATTTTCTTTGATATTTTCAAACACCCTCTCTGAATTTTGTCTATAACTTTTGAATGGAGGCTCAAAATCACAAACGGATTTTTGGAGATGAAACCTAACTTGATTACTCAACTTTTATTAGTCTAAAGATTTTTGAAAAAAGTTATTTTACTATGTCAAAATGGCCGCCAAAGTCTGCTGAGTTCGAAAACATTGTATTCTAAGTGTATATGTAAGAAGCAAATTCTATCTTGCTCATCAAATTCAAAGGTAGGTGAGTTGGTAAGAGTGCTGAAGTACAACTAGGAGGTTGGGAGTTCGAATCCAGGTGGCAACGGTTAGTGTGAGGCTTGGCTGCCCAAGGAGCCCGGGCAACCGAAAAAAGTTTTGCTGCCCGAAAAATCCGGGCAGCAAAAAAAGTTTTTTTTATTTTTATTTTTTATTTTTATTTTATTTTTTATTTTTTTTAAATTTTAATTTTGACCGAATCAACAGAAAATATCAACAGATTTCTGTTGATCAATGTCCAAGTCAAGGCGACCTAATCAACAGAAAATATCAACGCTCCTCTGTTGATTTGGACGCTGAATTTTCTAGTAGTGATGAACCAATCACAAGTAGAATGGGAGGAATAATCATCGAATAGTCAACTCAATAGTGTTTTCAAGCCCAATTTCTAACACGCTAGAATCCAGAGTCAAGAAGCATTTTGAAAGGCCCCTTGAAACTTTTCATCCACTTCTTGAGGTCAGAGACCCTCTGAGGCCATGGGTGGCCATGCTCTAAGTCTGTATTAACATATAGTTTTAGAATACAGTAACACGTGATCCTTGCTCCTCAGGGTACTATCTGTGATATCTCCTAATAATCATAATTTTTGAGTTACTGTACATCTAGGTACTACAAAATATTAAAATTGCGTGAAATAATAATAATAATAATAATAAATATTCTATAATATTTAAATTGCTGAATTACTGCATCAGAAAGGATGGATGATTTCAGTCACTACCACGGAAAACGCATTGGAATCGGCTGTGCTTGCCATAGTGCTGAGTAAGGTAGAAGCACCCATAACCCACCATGCACCCATGACCGACGATGCACCCATGACTGACGATGCACCCATGACTGACGATGCACCCATGACCCACCATGCACCCATAACCAACATGTAGATTGACCCATAATTATTACTCCCTCAATGTTTGGGCTTATAGCCATGGAATCATGTTTTCCATGTCACATTCAATTTTGCCACTATATATAAAATAAATGTTCAATTTTATAATTTTAGTAGATGAAGCTATGTGTTTACTACAAATCAAGATTTTTTCACAAAAAATTGGTGAAAATTAGAAATTTCTATGATTTTTGAAGTGATTTGAAAGAAAATTTATATCAATTACTAAATGTACTAAGAAAATTTTGATTTTTTTATTATCATAGGTGTGAATTACAATGAAGAACATTACGGTAAATGAAAACCATTTGTATATCTAAATTTAGATTGTTTGGTTACATCATGATAATATATATATCAAACTTGTAATTTCAATAAAATACTCAGTTTTTAGAGTTTTCCAAAAATTCAAAGTGGAGTAAAAACCAGACTTGATAAGTTTCATTTTGTTAGGTAAGTCAAATGCAATAGAACTAATTTTCATGGCTTGAATTTATTTTAGGTAGAAAAAAATTCCAATATACACTAAATACACATTTCATTAAAAGTGCAATGATTTGAATTATGAATCAGAATATTTACGAAGTTTTGGATAGAGAGATAGTGATAGAAAGGCGGATGACGGGGTTACCTTCATATCAGGGTAGCTTCTAATAGGAAAGGCCTTTCTAGCAGAGATCTAACTTCATATTTTTGATACCCATTAGGAGAAATCTGGGGTGGCAAAGGGGCCTTTGCCTTTGGCACGTGCTGAAATTTTGAGGGAAAACCGTGCGCTTTACACGTTGGCACCAATAGTGCCACCGTGGTGCCAGCAGTGCACTTCCGTGGGTTGAGTCAATCGACGCTGCCAGCACTGCCAGCACTACTGCTTCCGACATTGTCAGTGGGCAGCATCCTCCACCAATGGGTTTACATGGAGAGGGGTGTTTGGGCAGCCGGTTCACCTAACACGGGTTGTCTTACATGGCCCCTTTGGAACCCTAGATTTCTCCTAATGCTTAGTGATAACAATTTCATTTACTATGTGGATCATATTTAGACAACAAAAAGACTTAACCTTTAAAGAACCAAGTGTCCTAACTAAAACATTTCAACGTTTGAGTAGGTTCCCATGGTGTCAATTTTTATTTTTTATGTGAATTTGGTACAACAATACAAAAATGGGGTTCTATTTTTTTTAAATTGACTTTTTAAGTGGAAGTTATGGAGCAAAAAGGGTTTCTTTGGAAAGAATGGGCAAGGCAGGGCTCAAAAGAAACCTCTGAAATTATTATTTTTCAACTCAAACTATAGGCTCTTGAGTTAGATTACTAGAAGATTTCATGGTAAAATTTTCATAGAATTTGACCGTACAAATTGCAAGATTATAGCTTCAACTTTGAAGTGAAAAGATGAAATTGTAGTCTTTTTTGATATTTTTTGACCATCTTCAAAGACATGGATTTCTTTTTTGTTAAATTGGTCAAAATAATTCTCAAATTTTATTTAAATGATTAGTTTGGTATTTTCTATCAAGAGAAAAAAATTCACAAGAAAACGAATAGAAAGAGGTGAAAATGATGCTCAAAAACATGAAAAACCCACGATTCTTTAGGAGTTAAGATTTACATTGATTATTTACAAACTTCTAAACGGTCTCATTACAATGTATTGCAAAGTTTAGGACCCGCGTGGTTCATTAAGAGTGTGGGAAGAGAAGATTTTCTACACTACCACCTACTCAATGCACTTGTTTGTTGCTGCGTTCGACAATGCCCGAAGCAAGAATCTCAGACAATCATGTTAGTCTGTTGCAATAAGTCGAGTAAACCACGTGCCATATAAAAAGTGCACATGCTGAAATTTTCTACGTTTGAAAAAAGTGTAGTCATATTTTACCTATAAAGTGCCAGAAATCAATGTACGTTACATCAAAAAAGTGTAATGCAAATTTTAGAGGAAGGTGGGTATGTTCCCACCCCCTCCTTATAAAATTAAAGAAAATATAGTGTAAACTGCAGAAGGAGGTGGGTATGTTCCCACCCCCCTCCTTAAAATCAAAAATAAATAAAAATAGCGCGAATTTTAAAGGGGGGTCAGTTTGTTCCCACCCCGTCCCCTTTTTAATTATAAAAAATGCAGTGCATATACCACTAAAAAAATAGTGCACATGTCTATGTGCACTTTTAATGAAACAAGTGTTGTGGGTCTATTTGCATCAACGAACTCCCGAATGTTGCGTTGCCACCCACTGAGATGTGTTAGCCACCTCCATGTTGCCATGAGCTTGGAGGGTGATTCTTTTCGGATCACCCAAACCGTACTTAAATGGGTGAATTGAGTTCTAGGGATTGTTCGTGAAACTTTTGTCAGAGTAGCCGTCGATGAAGAGTGTGTTTAATGAATTAGCTTCAAGGCATATTGCAAAAAAATTGGCAATAGGCTTTAGATAATTAGATTACTTCAAGTTTGAGGGATCTCGATGTTGGGAGCGATCACAAAGGTCTTGGCCAAATAACTGGTCCGACTTTATAATGACTTTAGTGATACCATGAAGTGCTTGTTGTATAGAGCTACCTTTTTCTACTATGTTCAGACCTAAAAATGATGCCGAATTGGGCAAAAAAAATAAAAATGTAAAAACTTGACAAGTTATCCCTATGGCCGTTGCTCCTAGAGCTGGAGTCAGACAATAGTCCATTCACGTCAAGCATGAAAAATAATGTTGGCCATGTATCCTTAAACAAAATGGGTTGCGAAAGCAAATCTACTTGCGGAAAGTCTACTATTTGGAGTGGAGACAACAATGGTATCCGGTCTATGTGGGATACAAACAAAGAGTTGTATGAACCAATGGCACTTAACCCTTAACTTCCTGGGTGACTTAAAATGGGTTGCTCTATTATTAGAATTGAAAATATCTTGAGGAAAGAGTGCCCGAATGATTCAAAATTTGGGCCAATTTTGTGTAGAAACGAGTTAGCTATCCAATGGTGTAGTCTGATTTGGAGAAATGCACATTGTCAATTTTACAAAAATCCTCAAGTGCTGGGTGGTCACAAAACCGAGGAAGAACAGTCAACAAAAGAGAGTGACGAGCGAATGACGAGCTGCCACGTATTCCAGTTGGGGAGGGCGGCTTGTAGGTGGGTGTAGCTACTAAAATGCAAATCTTGCACTTGGATTTCACTTTTTTTCCAAAATTCTTATTCCTACTATATGTGTTCTTTTGTGTACTTTCAACCTACTGTGTCTGATTTTGCAATGGAAGATCAGATTTGTAGGAATTTGTAAGATTTCTCTCAAAGTCACAAGTGAACTAGTAAAAAGTGGATGTCATGTCAAGGCCTCTTTCTCACTCATTTTTTATCCTAAAAATACAATTCTTGTTGTCATGCGTAGGGAACTTGATTATCTTCAAAATTCCAGACGGCACCAACTTTCTAAAATAGTATGTGCCCAAGAGAGTCGGTCAAAGCTCATTTTCAGTAGTGAGAAAACAATGAATTTCTTGGAGTACCCTTCACTTTTGTGTCCCATCCAAGCAACCTATAACTCGGATTGACATCAAACTTTGTAAAGATGAAGGTGACTTACATATCTACAAGATCTTATGGTTGATTTTGTAAAAAAGTGGACTACATAAGTTTGAGCAACATGTATCCCTGACCGAAAAAATCAGGGTCCAAAACGCGCTGAAAATGGTTCAGGAAGTTAAGGGTTAAAATGCATTGTATTATTATGACATACTAGAGTATTTGGAAGGCCTGTCTTTTGTATTGTCACATTCCTTTATTAAAACCATAGTGTCACATGTCCTTGGTAACACTACCTAACTGTTTATAATCACGTTCACATTGGTCACCTAAGGCATGATCTTAAAGAGTTCTAGGTGTAATATGAGAATTCACAACATTTAAAATAACCTCAACATGATGTGGTTTATCCTATTTTTACTTTAAATAGAATAGTGTGATTATGGTTCATCCAAATTAAATCACATCATCTAAATTATATTCATGTATTTCACAGATGGATAGAAACTTGGGTCCTGTCACGAGGCCGGGGTGAATAAAGTGTTTGTTTGTTTTCACAATGAGCTAGTGTCCACTTTACAAAGGGTCATTGGTGCAAGACTACTCTCTCTTTTTGTGAATAGATACTCTAGATAACTATAACCTAGTGGTTGAATAGATGTTGGGTATAATTTGAATTTTTTTGTGGTGAAGGACTATATATCGCAATTATGTGGTCCGGGTTCGATTCCTATTGGATTTGTCTTAGCAATATTGTGATATACATAACTTGGTGTTACTAGTGAATTATCATACGCAAGAAAGTTGTATATGCATTAGACACTAATTAGACCACATCCATTAGTGTGAAGGGTCCTCCACAATGTTGGTAAAATTCATTTATAAAAACAACGGAAGAAATTTACGGAGAGATTTTTTTGAAGATTTTTTAATGGTGAAAAATAGAATCTTGAAGAATATTTTATGAATATTCCATTTTCAAAAACTCATATGTGCCAACCCCACCCTCCACCTACGGTATTCAAACTCTTGCACTAATTAAATTTGTCATTTTAAAATTGTGAATTAAAGACCAAGGATTCACAGTTTTAAAATGACAAATTTTAAAATGACAAATGAAATTGATCATATTGTGAAAACTTAACCCTTTAACATCCCGATTCAACAATGTTGTCAAAGTTTCCTTATAAAATGGTTGATGAAAAACGAAAACGGAGTTGACGTACGAAGCAAAGTTATAAATGTCAATGTGAAGATAACATCTGTACAGTTGGATTCATCATTTTTTTTAATTAATCAATTATAATCAATTTTGCAAGGTTTTCTCTTGAAATTCAATTTAAAATCCAAAAATAACATTAAAAAATCAAAAAACATTGTAATGAAATTGGAATAACATGCACTACAAGATGGTATGGTTTCCATTATTTGATTCTACTCATTATGGAAAATCATGTTTAAGGTCTCACTTTTTACATTGAAACTTGACATAAACCACTCTTTTGTAATTTTTCAAAATTTCATATTATCTTATTTTGAAGATCCATACCATACAAATGGTAGTCAACTAGCACAAAAATCATGAAATTTTTGGATGGATGAAAAACATCACCATATGTGATGAAGGGACGCTTCATAAATCATCCAACGTTTAGAATATGAACAATGGCACGTCAAAAGGTTAATTCAGATGAGATCAAATTTTATGTCGCTAGCACATGTGTTGGCCAAAAAAACAAACAAATTTGAACAAGAGGAAGTTCGAAAAGAACGTACTCAAAACTGTTAAAAAAAACATAGCGACCAGAAACCGAGGATGCTTAGGGGTTAATTAGTGTACCAATCCTCTTCATTTACTGTACATGCTCTTCCACATTAACACCAGTAATCACTGGCATCCAGCCATATGATACAGAAGGTCATCCATCAGAAAAGACAATGGTGGAGAAGTCTCCAATTGTATTTCAGAAACACAACTGAATCAAAATATTTAAAAATGGATCTATTTTTATTCTAACAGTAAGAGCCAATTATGCATGAGATCGCTGTTGCATTTGGAAACACGATCACTTGAAGAAGATCAAAGAAGCTTGAGCTTCATCAACGCCTTTCCGGAGCGTGGAAATCACTTCTGCAGGGTCTTTAGCCCCAAATACAGCACTTCCTGCTACAATACAATTAGCTCCAGCATCTGCTGCCTGCTTGATGGTGGCTGGGGACAAGCCTCCATCGACCTGAAAGGAACCCCAATTGATACAAGCCAAATCAGCCTACCCTCCATACAATACCCTCCATACAATGACACTCCATAATATGACGATATTATTGTTTCAAGCAATACGCATGTGACAAGTCATGTCTGTAACTAATCCATGCCTGCCACCTTGAAGGTACTAGGGCTTCCCAAACATGTCATAATAGAGAGGGACAATTGTATACTCTTTTCTATAGCTGAGATTTCATTGGTCGCATTACTGCTCAAAACGCCAGTTTCTATCTATAATCCTTTCCCTGAACCTTTATGGTCATATTCATTTAGTTGGGATTATTCTGTAAATTTGGGACTCATTTTTTTTTTCATAACTATGAATAAAATAGTGAGTCCCACGTTCACAGAAAGTCCCAACTAAACAAATAGGACCATCTTTGGTTGATTAAATCAAAGCATAGAATATCAAATATCAACTTAGCCATAAACAGGCTGGGAAATATTTAATTCTGTGGTGAATATTGCAATTTTAAGGAGGCAGGCAAATACCTCAATATCAAGGTGAGGAAATCTCCGCCGTAACGCATTCACCTGTTCAGAAAACCAAAACAGATCCAGCATTGTAAGCTGTGAAGAACATGAGGTGTTGCTTTCAACTTGTGTACCTATGATCAAAGAAGCCATCACTATTCTCTTGTCTTAATTGACCATCAGGATGAACTGCAAATATCAGTCTTCGCTAGGCACTACCTAGACAGTGTGTGTTGAGAGATGATTGGGATTGAGAGATCTGAGTACCTTCGGCATTGTCCCGGGCATAAAACTTTGGCCACCAAATCCAGGCTCTACTGTCATCACAAGCACCATGTCCACTGGTTCTCACTCTCAACCTGCATCCAAAGAGAGCATTCTTCAGATTCAGAAGTAGCACCGCAGACATTTAGGATTCGCATCTGACGCTGGGTCACAAACGAATTAATAGAAAGGCCTCTGAACCAAGGGGGTGCACTGTACTAAACTTGTCCAAGTATACGTGAGTGCACAAAAGGGGTATTGTTTTAAACGTTGCCATATTACATATACATACAATAAACATATTTAGAGCTGAAAATATTGACATATACTTACATTAAACATATACTTAGGACAAAATAAATCTGTATACAAAGGTTTTTAGATGTATACATGGGGTTATTAGAAGGGGTCATGAATGCACGTGATTCTCAAACAATAATGTAGAGTGCACCCCCGGGCCTCTAAAATGACAAACACTAAAATCTTTCTTCCTTTTGCATACCAGAGGGAAAACTTCTTCAATGGGAGTCCCAGGTCTCAAAGCAACTCCTGCAAGCATACCACCTGCCTTGATTTTGTGCACTAGCTCTTGCCAGTTATCTGTACGGCATAAAGAAATTTTAAGGAGATATTACAGAAGTAAAAAATAGTACGGTTATCAAAGAAGCAAGGATACACCAAAACATACTCTAATATCACTATTTAACCCCTGAAGGATCAACAACTTAGGGGTTAAATCCCTTCATTGAAGGCAACTACTAGTCCTTGTAAATATAACTTGTAATGAATATGATATACCTTCTTCAATTGCCCGAATGTTGTAGACCACTTACAACAATCAACATTCTTCATTATCTTTGCACAATTGCCTATAAACAATCCAAACTTTGATGTTTCTCGTAATAACTTGCAAGTGTCCTTCAAATATGATGGTGCACAATTGGCTCAAGATCGGTCATGATCCCAAATCTACTAAATACTTTAGATTCCACAATTCCTTCCGAATATCTTCAATAGAAGGCCGTGCACTTGGATCTCTAGCCCAACATTGCATGATTAGCTTCTTCAAACCCTGTGGTAGAACATCCGGAAGTTGAGGGACCTCGCCCTTAAATAGTACCTGACGTATATTGCGACTCTTCGCAAGATCATAAAATGGAAATGAACCAGATATCTCAAAAGCAATCATCCCGAAACTCCACACTATCCCGGACCAAGTGAATTTCGCAGAGTGAAACGAAAGTACATTCTAGGGGCAATGTAACTCACTGTATCTGTAACGTTCTTTGTTACTCTACAGCTTGTGAGTTTTACGGTGTAGTACACATCCATGTCTTGTGTATTGTTGGATTTTGTCATGTATTTGGGGCTGACAAGAATAGCCGGCAATAAAGCGCAAATTACTCCACACTCGTGCAAGTGAAGCATTGCCTCCACAATTTGTAACATCATATCAATTGCAACCTTGAGAGGAAATAGACTTCCACTGTAGAATCGCTTGTTACGAGTTATCAAGTCCATAAGATTCATTGGCATTCGCTCCGTCACAATGCACCATCGTAGCCTATTCCTATCAGAATCGTAGGATTGTTCCTCATTTCCACGATCGTAAGCATACCCAATGAATTGTACAACATTAGGATGTTGCACGCTCACCAAAGCTTCCACCTTATCCCTTCAATATGGCAATGACTTTCCCTTGCTGATAGCCACCGCTTCTCCCAACCACTTGGCTTCAAAAACGTCATTGTAATTAAAACAACCAGTTTTTTTCACGAACAAGAATTCCTTGATATCGATCCAATAACAATCATGTGGTGATACAAAATCAATTGTAGCAGATGTAAGTCTCTGTAATCTCATTTTCAAATGGGCTGCAAGTCCATCTTCAATTGATTTATCATGAAAACGAAGTTGAGAAAAAATATGGTACTAGGTACTCCGAGAGTCAACAAAAGATTTCTCAAGGCTGTATAATAGGTCATTGCGGTCTGCATCTTGCCTTTTAATATCACCATTCAGAAACTCTTCCTCCGCATCTTGAAGGTCAATAATCCTTCGCAACACAAGCCGACACTTCTCTTCACACCATTGGATCAACAAATTACCAGTCGCACTCTGCACTTGTAGGCTTTTGGTGTTGAGCATGACACAATGAATCACAAATAGGTTCCAATACAACTCCCAAAGGCACAATCCAAACGAGGAGTATGTTCTTTTCAAAGGAGGTGGCGCAGATATTACGAGGGCAATCCTCTTCCATTCACTTCCACCACAACCTCGCAATAACTCTTCTACAGCCATCATAGAGGATATCAATCAGTCCAAACACCTCGAACACTATGGCAACTTTCCAGATAGGAACAATAACCACAAAGTTGGCGTATGAAAAGACTCGCCGAAGGTGGATTTCACTTTTTGTATACCTTCCAAATATTGCTGGAAAAGATACTCACATTGAATGCGACATACTCGAACTTTCTTCAAATTTTCTTTCATTCTACTAAATACAACTTCAACCGCATCCAACTTACTAAACAAGACCTCCTCGATTGTAGCTTCAAATAGTGCCTTCCTCTGCACCAAACAAACCCAAGTCTCGCAGATGTTCTTTCAAAATTAAATAAAAACTGATATCTATGCAATAAACTTCTAGGCAAAGAATTTGAAAGCAACTAGAAAAGAAAACCGTTTGGCAGTCCACTCTGAGATTCTTCATTTGGAATGTACAAGTAAAGTAAGAGCTCACCGATTGATCTGGGCATAAGACCGCACGACTTTCAAAATGCACATTACCACTAGAAGGCCAAATGCTCTTCAAAAGTGGCGTTGATTTTGCACGAGCTCTTTCAGGTTCCATGCCTATCAATAAACAAGATCTAAACCCAGATATGGTAGAAACGATTTCTTGGAAACAAAGCTGTTCTTCTGGACTTTGAGCCCAACATTTTTGTACGAGTTCCCCCAAGTAGGCAGGACAATTGGAAGGCAACTCAAGCCTTAACCCATCCTTTACTTTTTGACACACTTTAGTTGCCAGTACATTGTTATATGGAACCTCTCCAGTAAGAATCTCCCAACATGTGATACCGAAGCTGTATGTGTCAACCTTTCTCCAATCAATCCTGTAATTAGTAAGCGATTTGCGTAAATCAATGACTTCAAGAGCCAAGTATCTTGTCGACCCTTGATAGTCTAGAGTTGGTTCCATCAAATCGTACACTTTCATCTTCGCCAATCCAAAGTCAACCAACTTGATATCAACATAACCCTCCTTCCGTAACATATCATTTTTTGACGGATCAACAAGGATATTTGCATATTTGCACATTTTAGATCACGATGAACCATTCCTTGCTCGTGCACATACTCCATTCCCAAGCCTATTTGCAGCATCATCTCGATTGCTGCAGCAATATCCAATGGCACCTTTGTGTTCTTTTGTTCTTGAATGAACTTATCTAAAAAATTTGGCATCAACTCCATCATGAACCAAGGATTTGACCCCACGCTACTACTCAATAAGAGCTTCACAATGTGTGGATGGTTAAGTGTCACCAAAGCGCTCACCTCGTTCACAAAATCGTCCATAGCCTTTTGATTTGTAGGGTCTACACCTAGGAACTCTTTCTTGGCACAAGTCAGCCCCAACCAGTTCACCATCAATACCGTTCTAAAACTTCCACTTCCTAAATTCTTCAAATGCTCAGGGTCCCGTCCCTGGACTTCATAGAATCTTTTAACCTGAGGCTCATCTGGATCCAAATAATTCTCACAGTCAAGGCTCAATCTGCTTTTCTCACGATGTATGAGATATCTTGCTAAATACTTCTCATTCTCCTTGGAAATACTCTCTTTCACGAGTTCCTGATCAAACCTTGCCATCAACGCTGTAACATCTTTACGAAATTCCTCGTGGATTGAAAAATAACCCCAAAATTTTGAAATTTTTATTTTTCACTCCATAAATTGCAAAAAAATAAAATAAAAATACACATAGTTATTTGATGTGATTGTGCATTATTATTTTATCTTTTTGCAAATCACATCAAATAACTATGTGTATTTTTATTTTATTTTTTTGCAATTTATGGAGTGAAAAATAAAAATTTCAAAATTTTGGGGTTATTTTTCAATCAATAAGATCTCAAGGAATAAAAACTCCAAAATTCATGAAACTTTAACATGTGACTCAAGTCAAGATGTACATTCTTCCTATAAAAAGAAATGTGACATTTTGACTTTTCACAAAAAGTTTTTTTTTCCATAGAAATTTCATTCAAATAATAATGGGTCTAAAAATAGTCTATTTTAAGTGAAATTTCACATGAAGGTAGATTCCCTTATGTACTACAACATGTCCAAATTTCACTTCATAATTTTAATTTCTCAATTTATGAGAGCAATTTTTAGGGCAGCCCACAACTTTTGTGAGTCACTGTATGTCTAAGAACCTTAACCGCCCTAAATATATGTTTAATGTAAGTACACTTTAATATTTTCAGCTCTAAATATTTTATTGTATGTATACATCATATCACAATGTTCAAATCAATTATACTCCTTCTGTGCACTCACGTATACTTGAACATGTTTAGTACAATGCACCCTAGGGGCTACTATTACTTACAAACCCCAAACCCGCCCCTCACTCCTACAAATGTTAAAATGTTTATACATCTTCTAAAAATCACTCTCCTCTAGAACATTAGTGTTAGAAGTCCTTGAATCGCAATTGCCCATACATTTAATTCGTCAAACCAATAGCGCCAAGCAAGTGAAGAAGAAAAGAGACCAAAGTTTTGTTTTCTTCTATGAAGAGTCTGCATCAGCGATCATGCAGTGGTAAAGGAAATATAGAAGAGAAATTGGGCTTGTAGGACCAGTGTGAATGAAGAGTCTGTTTGGAGGAAGTGCTGCCATTTTGGCAACTACGACCAAATTCGCATGTGCGGGAACATAGAAGTGAGAGAACAAATAGAACATCAAGTCTCAATCACTTGGAATTTCATCATATATATTATTATTATTATATATATTTTTTGGACCACTCATATTCCTATGTGTTGGAAGGAGTGCCACAAAGTGGTTCTCATGTAGGTTGTATTGTCCCAAAAAACCCAGATCAAACTCATTTGCAAAAGCGAGCATGTACTACCTGGCAAGTTTAGTACATATGAGATCAACATGTTTGTTGCCTCTTTCCATAGGACACAGACAACCCAACAATTTCCTCTCTTTAACCCCTAAGTGACTCAAAGATCATTTTATAGTTGCTGCCCATTTTTTACAGATTGCCCATGATGAAAAAGTATTTTTATAAATGATATAAAATATTTTCAAATAAGAAATCAAGTCTACTTTTCAATCCAATTTGAATTATGTCAATCAATGTTAAAATCCATTGAGGAGAATTTTTTAAAGAGAAAGACCTCAATATTGTCTCAATGTTTAAAAAAAAACATTGGGAAAATTAATGATGTTCTTTCCTTTTAAAAAATTGTTTTTTTTAATTTTAGAATAGAATGTCTAGTTTTAACAAATCATACCAAATTTCTAATTTCTAAAATAAAATTTTGTAACTTTGGTGAATATTAAATGGTAAATGCTTCAAAATTCATTAAATGAGTATCTAAGACATTTTTTTGAAAGTTTGACCATACGGATAATTTCTAAACATCATGCTTCTCATTTTCTCTTTCAGACCAAAATCCATCAAATTTATAGAAATAACATTTTATAACACTGGCCAGTCATGGTCAACTTAGTTACTATATAACATCGCAGAGTGGTAGACGTATGAACACTTTCCATAACGGTTTTACTACAAGATTAGTCGTGTAGGTTCAATCTTTTAACATGGGTGAAATGAAAACAATTTTGCCCACTTCTTTCATTATTTTTGAAAACAATATCTATGTGCATTAAGGTAGATGTAACCAAAACGAAGAATGCACCTAGAGCCGTTGTGCAGACTTTCCTAATTATCGTGACAAACCAAATCGTTGTATGTGCTTCATCAATGCTAGTCACTCTAGACATTAGAAAAATGTCTTTCCAGAAATGAAAAACATATTAGAAAATTACAAAAAGTACATGGTATTATAGATGGGATGTTGTTACACAACAATCATGTGCTATATAGTTCACATTCAAAGTTTTCAATTTTTTCCTAATTTAACATATTCAGCAGTTGGTCACATTACAGTAGTGAAAAAACTACGTTTTTAAGGATTTTTTAGTAAAACAAATAGTAATACACTTTATTATGTTTATGTTTAAGTATATCATATGGTCTTTAGATGAAGATATTATAAAATTTTAGTCCTTTTTTTATTGTGTAAAGAATAGTTGATTTTTGAAAGTTCTCATAAATTAATTAGAATAGTAATACTTCAGTTTAAGAGTCAAAATTGAACTCAAATATGTCTCAAACATTGTTTTAGGAAAATAAGACATTTGGGATTTGAATGAAAAAGAATATCAAAATTGTTCAATTTTTCTTACTCAATAGTATTTTGAATGAAGTATAAAGATGATTGTATGGTATGGTCCACTAGAATTCTTGTCCCTGTGTATTCTATTGAGGATTTTGAGAATTTGAAAATTCATTTTAGAAAGAGAGAAATATTTTTGTGAAATCTAAAGTAGTAGGATAGACCATACCAATAAAAGAGGAAAATTTTGATAGAAAAATAAAATTTTGACATTATATTTTAATGGAGGATGAAACAAAGGGTAAACTAGTGCAATATCAGAGTGCGTAATATGCACTCTAAGTTCTAAAAGAGAAGCAGAACAAAGAACTTATAGTGAAATTTTGAGTTATGAATTTTTCTAGTGTTCAAATATGTAAAGAAAAATATTTTCCAAAATTTTAAAAAAATTTACGAATTGATGAACCCTTAAGTTCCCGAAGGTTTTTGCTACAAACTAAATGTGTTCTAATATGTGTTATGTATGATTTTTTTGAAGTTTTTGAAATATGAAAGTTCTGATGTGTAATCTCTAAATTTCATCTATATGGTTGAATATCATCAAAACCATTTGGATTTTTTATAAATAAATTTTCAAAGAAAAACTTTGAATATTCATAAAAAAATACATTATTCAATATTTAATGTTGAATCAAATTATTATTACTTAGAAGTAAAAATGTTCATCACTTGAATAGAAGTTGCCAAGATTTAGAGTTTACAGTCTGTCTAGATGTCAAGTTAAACGGCACTACGTAAGAATATATAAATTTAATAGTATAAATGAAAAAAAAATCTAGTGGGTATCTAAGCATCTTATTGACCTTGTTTTTTTAGCGAATCATACCAAAATTCAAAGATAAATAATTAATTTTGTAATTTTGTAATTTTGAAAGTTTATTGGTTACATATATAATATATTTATATATATATATATATATATATATATATTTATATAATTGTATATGATGAATTTTGGGAATTCATTTGCATAGATTTGATTTAAAATTCAAAACTTATAATCTATCTTTGTAAGTCCATAAACAAAATATACTTTACCATGCATTTTTTCACACATTTACAAATTTGATACTTTTGTAGATTGTTCCAACATTTACACCACCCAACGTTCTTTATTTTTTCTGAGTTTCTGTGAACACATTTTTAGTGATCCAATGAAATAATCTTTTAGGAAGTTTGATACTAATTAGGTTAGGCCCAAGAAACACTCAATTTGGACATTCCTAGCTCATTTTACAACACTTTTTATTTTTGAAACGATCACTTTTGGGTCGCCTTGGCACTTAAGGTTTAAAATTTCAAATCTTTGTGTTATTTTTGGGAGGGATGAATTGTTTTTCTATAAAAACTTTTTTGATGGATTCATTTTTTTAATGTACTTGAGAATGAAATTATGAAATTAGGCTTATTTTTAGACTTTTAATCATAGGATCAAATATGAACTATATTTACATTCAAAGTTAGATCAAAAATTAGTAAACCTGTTATTCAAAGGGTTGTTTTGACATTCAAAATCTTCAACGTAAAATCATTTTAACATTCTAAAATTACAATTTTTGGATAATACGTATATAAATCTAAAATCTGGTTCACTTATTTTTCATTTTATCATTGCTACATAATTTTCAAATTTGTTTGAAAGTTAGTTTTTTAAACAAAATGCTCAAAGTGCACAAATGTAGTTAGTTCATCAAGAGGAGTTAGTGAACCGTACCATACAAACGCCCATTACAACTTCCCTCAGCAACTTCCTCATGAATTTGTCATCAAATTCATTTAAATTGAGAATGAGTAATTTATAGTACACATTAAATGAGTTAAAAATGACAATACTTTAGTGAGACATTCCTTTTTGATATCTATAGTGGGCTTTGACCCCATTAACATAAAATTTACAAGAGCGTTTGAGAACATAGTCAAAAATGACTACAGGATTGTCTAATTATGATCTAATCTTGGATGCATAACCTTCTTGAACAACTCAGTATGTTCAATGGCAATATTCATTTAGTTGGGACTTTTCCACCATATTGGGACTCTTTGAAATCTATAATTGACATAGATCCAATGGGCAATTGAATATTGCCATCTCAACAATTGTTCACATTAAATTCTGATATAGGGAATGCTCAAGGGAATGAGTAGCATTCTTGAACCACTCAGTTTGTTCCCTTTTGTCACAGTGGAGGATGAGATTGGAGGAAGCTCATTTGCATTTGAAATTGATTGGTCACATTCCAAGTATTAATTAATCTTGACCTGTATAATTTTTTTGATTGATTCAAAGGTATTCTGTTAAATAGTGATGGTGTTGGATAATGTTTAATGTGGTGGTCAGAACACGCTCAGGGTCACGGGGGCTTCATGTGGGACAATGTCCGAGTGATGCTTGCCAAGCTGCTGGAGAATGTTGCCAACACCATAACATTCAGTAGCATGCATTGTCTTTGCCTTGGCTTTATAATAAGGGCCGGTTTACACTACGGTGGAGAAGGCCTCCGGTCGGTCAAGAATGCTTGGCCAAGACATGGTTATATGAGGCAAATGGTGGATGTGCCGGAGAAGAATGAAAGGCAATAAAATATTTTTAATCACTTGGGCTTTTCCGGAGGAGGAGTTTCTTCTCCGGCCTCAAGAGGCCGGACAAGAAACTCCTCCTCCGGAGAAGCCCAAGTCCAAAAAGTGCTGCCATGTAGGCGGCCATGTAGGCGGCCATGTCATTTTATCATCCATGAGAAATCTTCACCACCATTCTTGTCTTCACCTAGTGTAAACACCTTCCGGTGAAGAGTTGCAATTTCGGCCAATCACAGTTTAGAATCGCCCTCTTTTTCATGACCGGTGGACTTCTCCACCGTAGTCTAAACCGGCCCTAAGTAGATGGTGTGGAATATTTCATATCCAACAGTACTTCATTAGTAGCTAAGTGGACAGGTGATGAGCACAGTGCATGAAGGAAAGGGAGTGGGCATGAAGGCTATTGAATTTTATGACTCATGGCTTGCTGTTCCACTAGACGAAAAGAGGGACTTGTTCACTCAGCTTGGAGTGAGATTTTGAGTGAATTTGGCCACATTTGAGTGAGTTTGGTCACATCTGCATAACATTCAGTAGCCTTTGTGAGTATTCCCTCCCTCCAACAGAATGATGTGGAATATCCCACATCATTTCATCCCCCCAATGAAATGATGTGGGATATTCCACATCAAATTAGTAGCTATGGGGGCACGTGGCAATAAGCAAGAGCAAGCAACCATGGTGCACAGTAATCGAAAGCACTTTCAATCACAATTCAACATTGTTTTTTCATTGTTTATTTGATTGATTCTCAATTCAACTATGTTTTGTCAACTCAATAGTGTTTTGTCATTCATTGTTTATTTGATTCAATAGTTCATTCAATTAGAAATCACTGGTCACTCTGTTTATAAAGGTAGATGAAACCAAAAGGCAGTCTCTTTGAAGGCTACTGATTGTTATGTGAGTGAACATGCTCAGTGTACGAGTCCCACTTTTCTTCTATTGTTCGTTGAATCCAGGTAGGCAGTAGATGCGCAATCAATTCATTTGACAGAGCAAATTTTACAAGTTCCGTAACTCCAAACTGTGTTAGAAATATATTTCAAGAAGTGAACTACTGTGAAGAATGAAGGGCACGTTCTTTTTCACGGGTGCGTTTGGGCTCAACAGTGGGCTCACACTACAAGGAGAGGCCTCGTTTCTCACTCAACAGGATCCTGTTCATTGCCTTTTTTTAATTGTACACGCTTGTCCTATGTGACGAATCGCACTCACCAAGTCCAACTAAAAAATTGGTGAGTGCAAAGTGGCGCCATTTGACTCATTGAGGGAGTGAAAAGCGACGCCTTCTCTTTGTAGCGTCAGGGCGCGGGGAAATGTCCCACGCACATATCTTCATCCACCCGAAACCCTAAACCAAAGCAACCGCTGCAAAAAGACCAAAAACAAGAGAGATGAAGATGAACATGTGATGATGACGAAGCCAATGAAGCATCTATGGGCAAGCGTCCCGGCCTCAAAAGGATAGATAGATAGAAGATAGATAAATAGAAACTCTAGTCCTCCTTCAAGGCCGGCGCCTCAAGAGGACTAGTAGGCTCTACCCCCTAATAGTTCGATGGGGGTAGTTAACCCTTTAAGGGGATGTTGCACAATGACATCTATTATATTAAAATCAAAATGTAGAGTGTCACAACCTAATGCCATGACCCCTATGTCACAAAATCCGTCACGTTTTCATCTATTACACAGATGGTCACATTTTCATCTAAGACTTACATCCATCAATAATCATCCAATATCTCATCGTATATCATTTTCATCCATTTTCATTCATTTGCATGTTTTGTGTATATATTTTCATATATACACAACTTTTTCAATTTCTTTTGATCAACATTCTTTTGCAACAAGGTCCATGTTTCTTGAATGTGTTATTTATTAGTTTTGTGTTGCATTGCAACACGGGTATTTGGCTTTTTGCTAGTACTATTTGAATACAGAGTGGCCATTTCCGAACACGTGAACAGTAACCATGGAAGGATTGTGCATTTCATATGAGCCTAAATTTTTTTGGGATCTCCTTCTCGGCTGCTAATATTTTTTGTGATTTTAGAAGCTCTAAATGTGTTGCCTAAAAATGTGCATATGTTCAGCAGTCATTCACTGCAGGTCTTTTGACTGCAATTTCTATGAGCAAGTTCTGATAACATCAATAATTCTAGATCTGGATGATGTATTTATACTCGACTGCATTCCATTGCATCAAGATAGGCAACCTCGGAAGCATTCACCGCAGTTGGGGATATGGGAAAAGGAAGTCAAGCTTGCAAGTCCTGAGAAAGACTCAACCATGTCATAATAGAGAGGGACTAAAGTAAAGGAATCCTTCTGGTGCACAGCCATGTGCTATTGATCTGTTGATTTGACAGAGTAACTTACCAGAGTAGGAAATTGAGCTTTGCCAACTTGCCACCGCCCTGTCTCACTTTGCCAGCTGGATCCAAGGTACAAATCCACGTGTAAGGTAACACCATTCATTGAGTGATGAGGAAAGTTTCAAAGCACCATGTTCAAGCATGCACTCTCACTACAAGGAGAAGGCATCGCTTTTCACTCCTTCATTGAGGCAAATGGTGTCACTTAACACAGTGATATTTTGGTTGGACTTGGTGAGTGTGATTTGTCACGTAGGATAAGTGTACAGTGAAAAGCGACAATGCACATGATCCTCCACAGTGACAAACCACGCCTCTGTTTGTAGTGTCTTCGTATACTTTAGTCATAACTAAGTGCATGTAATCAATATTTCAAAATAACCGTTAAAATGGCCAAGTAACATGGAACAAGGATTGTTGCAAAATGATATCAATCAATGAACATCTAGGAAAAATTGTTGTGAGATAACATCTAGCAAATCATGAAACCTACCATGGTCAAATAGATACCTGACGCAGAACACAACCCTAAAATCATTGGCCATCAAAATATGACCACATTATCTTCTAATACAAGGCGGTGAATGTTCTCCAAATATGTCACCTTTAACCATTAGGAATGTGGTCCTCAAATATATTAGCAAGTGTAGCCAGAAAAAGCAAGCTGCTTTGGCTAAAGAGTTTCCCTCCACTTGATGCGTGAACCAATTTTCTTGCACTGGTAGCAACTACCGTGCTAGAGGGAAGTTAGCTCGGACTACTCTCACTACTCTTCCGCCCCTCCCCTGGACCCGGGTTGATTGTTCTTTCTTGCAGTTTGATTTCATGACTCTCATCTTTCAAAGTAAAAAAATATGACCACTTCTCCAAAATATCCATTGGATGGTTTGCACATTTCTAGGCAGCAGGTCTTGCTGAAATGGAACACCACCAAGACTGAGAAGCGGATTTCCATCTTACCCGGCTCAGAGTGAGCATCCCAATGCATCTGCTTCTCAAACTTTCATTTATGACAAACTCATCTCCTCTTTTTGCCTTTCTATGTCGACAATCAATTCACCATATTATGACCACTTTTCTTTCTTTACTATTAATTTATTAAGAAAACTAAACAGAAGGGATGGTCTGAATGAAGAGTTTATTACTACAAGGAGAAGGCATCGCTTTTCACATGGTAGGTGAGTCAAACGGCGCCACTTCGCACTCACTGCCTAGGCGCTCAAGACTTGGTGAGTGCGATTCATCACGCAAGACAAGTGTATACAATGAATTCTAACACTGTTGTGAGTGAGAAGCAAGTGACCCCGCACCAAAATTCAAATGAAGATCTTAGGGTTCTCACTGAGATTACTCTAACTTGAATGAAGAACCCCCACTATGAAACAATCTCCTCTTTTTGCTTTCTGAGGTAAACTATCCTATATGTGCCCCTTTGCGATCACTGTGTACGAGCATCTTACATTTAAAATTTTGATATGTACACTACATTATTAGTACATAACTTTTTCCTCAACAACCTGTCAACCTGTTTCAGTGGCTCAGCACATGAGAATCTGCAGAGAATCGATCCAATCCTGGTGCATTTGTACTCTAGTTCATGTCCCTCTTTCTGCCTTGTTGATCAATTGGCTCTTGCATACGGCAATCATTGAGAAGCCCAATTGCAAGAGCTCCCACTTGTGCACTCAAACCTCTTTATAATGACCCCTCCATAATCACATTCTAGAATGTCCTGCACACTTGCGAACACTATCATTGAGTGTAGCACACTTGTCACACATTCAAACTCTGTCATAGTGAAAAAGTTGGGATCTAAGATGGTGAGATTAACCCTTTGAGGTCTTGATTCAACACTGTTTTCAAAGATTTGTTATAAAATGTTTGATGAACAATAAAAATGGAATTGATGTACAAAACAAAGTTGAAAATGTCAATGTGAAGATAACATCTGTACGGTTGGATTTATCATAATTATTATTAATAATTTTTAAATAATTTTGCAAGGTTTTCTCTTGAAATTCAATTTAAAATCCAAAATCAACACAAAAAAAATCAAAAAATATTGTAATGAAATTGGAATAGCATGCACTACAAGATGGTATGGTTTTCATTATTTGATTTTACTTATTTTGAAAAATCATGTTTAAGGTCTCACTTTTTGAACTAAGAATGAAACTTGACATAATCCCCTTTTGCTACTTTTCAAAAATTCTCAATATCTTATTTTGAAGATCCGTACCGTACAAATAGTAGTCAACTAACACAAGAATTTTTTTAAAAATGGATGGATGAAAAGCGTCACCGTATGTGGTGAAGGGATGCGTTGGAAATCATCCAGAGTCCAGAATCTGGACGCTGGCGCGTCAAAGGGTTAAAAGAGGTTTGAGTGTACAACAAATGACAAAGTTGCCATTATTAGAATTCCTACATTTCTTTATGCGACAAGTCAAGAAAGCCAGAAACATTGTTTGTTTAGTGGAAGTATGCAATTCTTTTCTATTTTTAAAATATTCCAAGAAAATCAATTGTATTGGACCAAAATGAAACAAATAGTACAAGTGTTTCATACAATCACCCCATATTAAAATCTCTTGGGCTTTTTTACCATTGATGATCTATCAACTGATCTATAAAGAAGACAAGAAAACCCCAATTTGTTTTTAAGAGCCACTGTGAATGAGAGAGTTTGTACAAGACCTTGCACAAAAATCCACATAACAATATATCAAGACCTTAGGATTTTCATTGAGATTACTCTACGTAATTTGAATGAAGAGCCCAATTATGATACACATCTCCTCTTTTTGTCCTTCCATATTGACAATGAATCAACAATATGGTAAACACTAGTCCTTTTTTGAAATGCCGGTGTGAGTAGGAGATGTGTCGTTTTTCACTTATTATATATGAAAAGCGCATGGACTATGTCAATGCTAGTAAGTGGTTTTAATCACAAGAAGATAGAAATATAAGCATACTATTCAACCACAGTTCATTGTTTCCATGAACAGGGAATGAAAAACGACAGGTCTTCCACTAGTGATTTTATTTAACTATCTATCAAGATCTTAGGATTCTCATTTGAGATCATGCTACGTAATTTGGATGAAGAACCTAGTAATGAAAAAACATTACATCTTTCACCACTTGTACAGCTCAATAATATTACCTATTTTTCATAACCAGATTCTCTCAAATCACTTAGAACACAAGCACAGTGCATCATAAGCAAATCAAACTCCACGACTAGTATCGTCAGGATCGGCGAAACATAAAACTTATAATAAGAGAAGCCCAAATCTTTAGGAAATTATTTTTTCAAAAACATTTTTTTTCTGATGGAAATATTTAAATGGTGAAAAACAGAATATTCAGAAATATTCAAGAATTTGACATTTGCTGAATTAAAGAAATTTCCAAAACAATTATTCTACATGAGATGCCAACACTAACGAGTAATGACCGGATACGGTAGTATGATGTTTGCAGACTCGGTTGCAGGTAATTATTCTTCCTAGTTTCTTTGGGACAAATGATTTAGATTTCATTGCAAAATGGTTGCATTGTGGCCAAGCTAATTAAACAGACACGAACAATATTGATGGGCAATCATCTCTATTAATGTCAGATGATGAATTGTAGCCAATGGCACCTGCGAATCAATGATATCCGGCCACAATATTTGCAAGACAACTAGTATGTCGTTCTAAAGTCCCCTCCCCACTCGCGTGCACTAGTAGAAAAGGTGGCGCTCCCCACGGAGATGCCCATGCAAAATCACTATGCATGCGTGGAATTGGGCACTACTTGACTAGGCATCTCCCTCTGGAGCGCCACCTTTTCTACTAGTGGTGAGACATTCTCCAAATGGGTCTGCTTCAAGTGCAAAAGCAGGAGAATCGGCCTTCTCAGAAAGTTAATCAGGTTATTTGGGATGTTGTGGTTGATCACGGGCGCACAACCTGGCTTTGTAGTTAGAAACACCGACCCTTTTGCAAGGCCGGCGTGAATAAAGTGTCCGTTCGTAATGGCAATGACCCGGTGCCCACCGGACAGAGGGACATTGGGACAACCTGGCTTTGTACCACTAAGTGAACGAGGAGCGCCAAGTTCATCAACCATTTCGATTATGACTGGTGTAAGAATGCCATGTTTGTCACTAGGTCCGGCATGAAAGTTAGCTGAAGCTCTTACAAGCCCAATTTTGATAATTTTAACTAGTTGGTTTTTTTCTCTCGCCAGCGATGATCCTATCTAGTTCTAGTGATGTGTATTTTATTCTATGCAATGAAATGTGTGTCATCTGTTTCATAATAAATAAAATAAAATGAAATGAAATAAAATGAAATGGGAGAATCGTTTTTCAAGCTTGAGCATTATGTCGAGACTGTCTAGTGGTCAAAGCAAACATTCGCCTCACTGCCTGCAGCAAATATTATTTAAACGTGGCACAGTATCAAGGTTTGGCATAGTGGAGTCTAGTACCCTAAAAAGACTTGAAATCAACATAAGGTTTTTTAGTCCTCTGCAACACTTCAGAATCTAGGTTACTATTTGTAGCAAATTTCGAATCATGGCAAGTCCACGTCATTTTTAGCTGAAAGTTGAGTGGTGAGACAACTATATTTGGTGTTAAAGCGTCCACAATGCTACTGTTGAAAGGGAGAACTCCACTAACTACTAAAGATATTAGAGTTTTCCGCAAATTCAAGGGGGTTCAGAGCCTGACTTTGCTAATTTCCTTGGGATTCGAAAATTGGCCCGTGGTGGAGCTGTCAGGGTCTGTCATTACTGGCTTTCTATTTCAGTGAATGAACTTTGATTTTTTTAAAATAGATCCAAGGAAGACCCACTCCATATAGATACGTGTCAAGCCAAAGAAGCCCATGTGACGGAGAATCCACAAGAATAGAAACTGAGGTTAGGAAGTTTTTGGGCACTGTTTTTGGTGTCTTGAAACTTCAGACCTCTAGTTTATTTACAGCATCTGACATGTCTACTTTTATTGTGCTCTCAACCTCTTTTTTCAAAAACTATGGTCCAGTCACCCAACTGTAGAGCACTTTGCGGATAACTCTATTATGTCAAGTGAAGGTTGAATGACTGATGTCTATAACCTAGATAATTAGTGCATTGCATGTGGTTGTAGTGGGGTGCATGCTACCACCAAGTCAGTTAGCATGCATCCGCCATAGGATAAAAATTTGTTGAGAGCTGGAAATTCCAGATCTAGGATCATCTGCAAGGCTTATTCCAATGTATTTAGGCATGTTTAGTATATTATTTCCAACGTGTTATTTTTGAGGTAAAATTTTCACTTGTATAATATTATATATATTCAAGTACTATTTCAAGTAACAATTTAAATCCCCAATTTGAATTGGCCCTCGTAACCTGGGTAATGGTTTGATGTTGGTACCTTGGTTACGCGTAACCATACATGTGGTTGTGTGTAACTCATTTTATGTGTGCCAAAAAATCCGTTTTTAACACATTGTATGCGGCTCCCACTATGCCATCTACAACACCATCTAATTTTTATAATTTTTCAATATTTTTTCCTTACCAAAAAGATTTTTTCCTAAAATCACACTAATTCAGGAGGGGGTACCCATATCAGGCCATCACCCACCTAGACAAACACAACCACTACAATGCACAGTAAGCACTCACTGTAACAATTTTTGTAACCAAGACGGCCCTTATGAAAAAGGATCATTGTATACAGTGCACTACTACCTGTGTTTGGTGTGTACAGAGCCAGTATGGTCATATTCGTCTAGTTGAGACTATTCTGTAAATTTGGGACTCATTTTTGACTAAAATAGTGAGTCCCAGGTTCAACTAAACGAATATGACCATCAATCTAATGTTGCCACATATATACTCTCAAAAAACGTGGATGTAGCTATGAATTTATAATCAGGCATGATATCTGAAAACGATGCAACTTACTGAACACTCAGACTTGTCATGTGCATGTCATTTTATTTCTACGAAATGAGGGCTTCATCATACTGTACAGTATAGTACAGGGAATGAACTCTGGGACTACTGCACTGATCCAGAATTTAGAGTAAGGTAGACTATCATATTTGTGCCACTTTGCGATCTCTGTGTACCAGTAGAGTTATCCGCAAAGTAGTCCCAAGTAGGGTGATTGGACTATAGTTTTCAAAAAGAGAGGTTCAGTCCTCTATAAAAGTAAACATGTCAGTTGCCTGAAAAAAAACTACAGGTCTGAAGTTTGTAAGAACCAAAAACAACGCCTTTGGATTTGACAACCTCAGTTTTTGTCAGTCTGACAATACTAGCAGCAGGCAGCCAATCACGAGGCAGAGCAGTGCTGACCCGGCCATGCAGTAGCTAAATCAAGGAAATTTGCAGACCTTGCTGGCCTTGCTGGCCTACTAACGTGCAGCTAAAATAAGGAAATTTGGCCCCCCTCCATTTGCGCAGCTGGTTTTTCGATTTCCACAAAAAATTGATTTCTGCCTATGTCAGAGGGGATGAGTTTGCGGAAAACTCTAGTGTCTTATGTTTAAAATTTTGATATGTACAGCACTCATCAGTGTCTGTTTCAGACCGAGATAGAAACACTGAAGAATTCTAAATTTCGAAATGACACTAAAGGTGGTAAAATTATCCAAATTTGAAATCGTAAAGTGTGTTGGTGAGATAATTGAGTATACTTCAATAACTGTATGTTAACAAATTTCAATATTTTGAGACTTTCTTAATATGAGATATGAAATAAACTTTGGATTTGAAACTTCAAAATTCGATATCTTAATCAATAATGCTTCAAAATGCATGTTCTTTTTTGCACATGGTTCTAAAAAAGATCCCCGTTTCTTTTATAATGATAATAATATCCTTTAAGTAACAAAATATGTTGCTATAGTACGCGGCAATAGGTTTTTGTCACTTCTCTCTGCTTCTTCGCATTGTATTGTACTTGGAAATCACTATGCATATACCAATTAGTTTTATAGAGGAGATGACGGTGAAGCAATTCATTTTCTCTACATTGTACAATACTTGGTAATTACTATACATTCACCAATTCATTTTCTTTTGCTTCACCAATTTGCTAGATCTAAATCTCATTGAAAAAGGTAATAAAAGATGTTCAAAAGGAGTGTTTGCCAAAGAATAAAGAGGAATTCTTTAAAACCATCCACAACGCGTGCAAAAAGATGTCTCTAGAAATTATAGAAACTCTCCTTGCAAACATACCTTCAAGGATGATGGTTGTAAATGATGCTAAAGGCGGAAGCACTAGGTGGTAGGTAGTGTGTCAAATAATGTTCTGAATTGGTGTATGATTTTGCAATTTTTTAAAATTTGTATCATACTATTGAAGTAGACTCAATTATCTAACTAATGCACTTTACGATTTTTGATTTGCAAAAAGTTTTAGTCCGTAGTGCCATTTCAAAATTTGCTATTGTTACAATGTGTTATCTCATTATATGGACGTAGGTTAAAATGTTATTATGTTAAACATTTATTATAAGGAGCATTGAGTTTAGTCTAGATATCGTAAGAAGAAAAATCCAAAAAATCACCTATGGAAGAGCACTACACTAAATAGGTAGATTAGTGTTAGATACACTAATTTACATAAACATGTTGTAAGTTTTTACTGTTGACCAAGTTTTTAACCCTCTATATTGGTCAAGATGGGGATCTTTCAATAGTATTGGAATCAATGCCTTCGGTAATTTTTTTTGTCGAGAGTAAAAATCTATAATATTTTCAAATCTTATAATTATCTAACACTAATCTACCTATTTAGTGTAGTATGTGCTCTCTTCATCACAATGTGATGTTTGTAATCTGTTGTTGTGCAATGAAAATAAAGCATCCATTTGTTTCCAAAAAACATCTATTATAAAATGTAGAGACGTACAGGCACTCTCCACAACATTTCCGCCGCCATAATGGTCATGGACCAACCAACCTAGGGTATTGTACTTCAGCAATTGCATTGCACAACTTCATAACACTCAGTACTTTGTATTGGCTTTGCCTTGCCCCATAGTAGATGGTGCAACATATTCCACACCCAACAAGTCAAAATCAGTAGCTAACAGGTGGAGTCCAAAGATGATGCATGAAGGAAGCATGAAGGCTACTGAATTTACTTCAACAACCTGTCAAAATCGGTTTCAGTGGAGCATATGGTTCATCTCCTTCTTTCTGCCTTGTTGATCAACGGGGCTCTCTCTTGCATACCACAAATAATCATTCAGAAACCCACTTGCAAGCCCTCCCACTTGTACTGCATAGTACAGTACAACACATGAAAAAAGTTGCCATTTTTAGAGTTCCTGCATTCTTTATGCGGCAAGTATCAAGAAAGTATCAAGAAGGTATCATGAACCATCATGATTATTTTTTTCCATGCAAAAAAAGAAAGAAAAACAAGTACTTTGTGGTCCTGTATATATGTTACATAACTTTTTAGACTTGTAGATTCAAGTGCGTTTTACTCTTTTTTATTTAAATGTCTTTTACATTACCTTTTTTTAACCCTTTGACGCACTTGCGTTCATATAATGAACAACGAACAGATTATAACCTTTCTCAACACTACATCCTATATAGTTTTTCATCCATCCAAATTTCTCTTGGTTGTTGACTGTCATTTGTATGGTCTCGATCTTCAAAATAAGATATTGTGATTTTTTGAAAAAATAATAGAATTGTTTTATGTCAAGTTTCATTCTAAGTTCAAAAAGTGAGACCTTAAACATGATTTTCCAAAATAAATAGAATCAAATAATGAAAACCATGCCATCTCGCAGTGCATGTTATTCCAAATTCATTACAAAAATTTATTTATTTGTTTTTGTTAATGTGGGATTTTTTTTATTGAATTTTAAGAGAAAACCTTGAAAATTTAATTTTAAAAATATTAATTAAAATTATGATGAATCCAACTGTACAATGTGATCTTCACATTGACATTTGCAACTTTGTTTTGTACATCAACTCTATTTTTGTTTTTCATCAAACATTTTATAAACAAATCTTTGAAAAAAATATTGAACATTAAAGGATTAAACCCAACAAGGACTAAGGTCAAAAATTGATTTTTGGATCACATTTTATTTTTATGTGAAATTTTTTTGTTCATTATTTTAAATGATCATAGGTCTTATTGGTACTTGATGAGCATAGTGAAAAGCTTGTTCTTGACATATGGCTCTGCTCATATGGAAGTTTCATTCTTCATGCCTTGAAACCTTGCCAATTTCATTGCCTTTCTCCTGACTTTGCTCAAAATTATAGTTTGGACGTTTGACTCTTCATACTTGAAAGCCTCATCACTTCATTAAATTTGAAAGTTTATTTCTTCATACATGAATAGCAAATAACTCAAGATTCTTCATATCTAAACAGCCTATAAATTTTCAATATTCTAGATGAGTTTTGGAAGAAGAAATAGAGTAATATTGATCCTAAGATCATCTTAACTCATAAAGGACATACTAAGCTTCATGGTCTTGCTTTTTTTGGGGGGAGAATCTTGCTCGTAACTTGTACTTTGTTGAACCAAACAAGGTTTATTAAATGCCAAAAAAAAACATATTTGAGACATCTATACTTTTTTAGAATAGAACCAAAGTAAATTGAACAAAGAGTCATGTTTAAAATGGAATTCAAAAGAGATTTTGGGTGTGGGAATTGAAAAAGCCATGTTTAATAAAAAAATTGTACATGAATCGTCACAATATTCATTTGAGTTGCTGATGTATAATCACAATTAGGACATTCAAGTATGTTGAAGAATCTACCCACAAACAGATGATCACAATTTGGACCAAACTTGTACACTTCAAAATTTAACGAGCATGAAATGGCTTGTATGACTTGTAACATTCAGTAGCTTGCAGTGGCCCTACAAGAGAATGTACAACATATTCGTCACTCCACATGACTTGCACTAGTAGCTAATGGACACGTGGAGTCTCAAGATGATGAGCAATTGTATGAACTATCACAAAACCTGCCAAGTACCTCCCTTGTTTGGATGACATTTATCCTTTTTTATTTGCAGCATGGATGGAAGGAAAGATAGAGCGCGTGACGAGTAGTGAATGAAATGCTTAGAGTTGTTCATAGTCAAGCTTCATAACATTCAATAACACTACAAAGAGAACTAAAGCATCACTTTTCACTCGGCAAGTAAGTCAAACGGTGCCACTTTGCACTCACTGCCCGCTCAAGACTTGGTGAGTGCGATTTGTCATGTAAGACAAGTGTGTATAGTGAACTTTGACACCTATCTGAATGAGAAGCGACGCCTTTGCTAGTAGTGTAGCATTCATACACTCTACCTTTTCATCCATCATGTGGATTGTAGTGCATCATGTGATTTCCATCCATATAGTGCATTAAGTGCATCCCTTTATTTTTTGTTTTTTAGAAAGTGGGGAGGGTGGAGAAGGAAACAAGAAGGTCATAAACCATTGTCAATGGAAGGACAAAAGAAGTGACGCACTGATCAAGGGATTTTTTTATTCAAGTTGCCCATTTTCTATTGGTTAGCCATGCACCATAACATTTTTAGGTTTAAAGTGCTATTACTTATAATGCTGCTCTCTTCAAAAGTGAGGGACATTTGGGAATGTGTCAGCAAAGACCTTCCCTTTTAGTTTTCCAAAAACTCCATCTATGGAAAAACATGGGTAGCTATTGATTGCTTTTAGATGATAATGTAAAACATGTACACGTTCTCCTCAAGAGCAATATCAGGAAAGTAAAAGTCCATGAGGGTTGTACAGGATTTGTATAAAAACCATATAGGAAATTTCGTGGTACCATGCTTTGTCACAACAACATGGTTTTCAGCACAGGATCATCTGTTGTATTGAAGTTGTATCGTATCAATAGTCTTATTTTTGAATTAACACTATATATTTTCAGTATATCAATGGTACATAGAAAAGTTTCAATACAGAACTCATGTTCCACATTCTGTATTGATTCGATTGACTCATAATCTATATTGAAAGCATATGGCACATGTCCCCATATTGTATAGGTCGTATCCAGTTGGCCATATCAACTAAACCTATACAGTTCCTATACAATTTTACCTCCCTCAGATTTTCCTGATGAAGGCAGAGCCAGTGAAGGCTACTGAATGTTATGTTTCACATTGTTGTATTTGAGTTCAGACATGATTATGCATACTTGCATTCTGGTTCTTGAAGCTGCAATTTTTGACTCATTCAACGTGCAGAGTTCAAGAAAATAATCTCCATTTCTTGAAGTAGATGAGGTTGCGTCTAATACATAACATTCAGTAGCCTTCCAAGAGGCTGCCTTTTAGTTTCATCCACTTTTATATATGGAGTGACCAGTGTTTTGTAATTGAATGCACTATTGAATCAAATAAACAATTATAAAACATTGTTGAATTGTGATTTAGTGAGTGCATGTGATTACTGCTCACCATGGTTGATTGCTCTTGCTTAATGCCACGTGCCCCTATAGCTACTGATGTGATGTGGAATATCCCACGTCATTCCGTCAGCACTCACAAAGGCTACTGAATGTTAAGGTAGTGTGCCCAATAACCGTTCAAATTTCAGATTTGGCTAGCTTATTGGAGGGCGGCTCAGGGAATCAATTTTGGTACATGTGCAAAGTATGTTGGAATCTAAAGCAATTGGAATCATTAATTTTAGATACATCTTGAATTAGTTATGAATTTTGGAAGTAGAAGCCGTAGGGATACCAAAAACCGTTCAGTCTAAACTGAGCACGTTGAGTACATTCAAAATTCGAGGTGGGGGCTATAATGTACCTCCTGCTGAAATCAAGCTACTGCACGGTTTTTGGTGCCTGACGGAAATTGGTACCCGTACCTTATGTAGGTTAGAGAGAAGAGAAAAGACTTGCCTGCACAGTATAAGGTAGACGACCTGTTTCCAATCACCTTAAGCAATTCAGCATACTTCCGGTGGAGTAACAAATAGGCAAATAATTTTGCAGTGTAGGGAAATAGATTTGAAGAAGGTCACATATTTTTGAACAAATTTTGGGGCAATATCGAATTTACTACAAATTTTCAAAGTGAAGATTCTCTCCAACCTGTTCTCGCAATATAGGCTGACCTATTTCCAAGAACTGTAAAACTAGATTTCGAGAACACATGATATCATACTAACTCGGTAACAAGTTTCCATTTTAGGCGCCAACCATTCCATATTAAGAAGAAACATGTTTCCGCCACCATTTACGAATGAATTTGAAAATAATGCAGGCCTATTCACGGAAATAGGTCGCCCTATACTGCGTGATTGGGGGCCTGATCGGAAACAGGTTGTCTACCTTACACAATAATTTAGAAACAAAATGCATAGCCACTGTACACGATACACACAACAATGACATCATCAATTACTGTAGTAGGCCTGCGGTCAATCTACAGTTCTACACCACAGTGCAGTAAGCCAGTAAAGTCTTATTAATTTTAACTATTACTTGTATTACGCCACTCAAACATGTGCGCGTTGAAATAGTCAACGCAAGGGTATCCTATTTGTGCCATGTGCCTATTTGTATTATATGATTATTTCTGTCATGTGATGCTATAAGAGTTAACCCCTAAAAGTTCGAAGGGTATTGGATAAAACATAGATGTGTTATAATATGTGCTTTGATGAAGTTTGGTTCAATAAACAAAATGTAGGGTATTATTTCTACAAATGATCCATACAGTCAAATTTCAAAAAATAACTTTAGATCATTTTTTAATGAATTTAAAAGCATTAACCTTTGAAAATTTGTATAAATTATAATTTTCAATCTTAGAGTTCAAAATTTAGTATGATTGGTTAAATTTTGGTTATCTATTGTAAACTTCAAAAAAATAAAAAAAGATAGAGGAAACATCATTACTTTCCCTAAATAGCAATTTTTATAACACTAAGACAATGTTGAGGTGATCCATTTTGAAAAATTCTCCCGGGTGGAATTAAACTCGGATTGCCATAATTTAAATTGTGTTGAAAAGTAGACTTGATGTAATATTTTAAAATATTTGTTATATTTTCAAAAAAATGTTATTTTTTTCCGGACAGTCCGTTAGATTCAAACAGCGACCAGAAAATGGCCGTTTGAAAGCTCAGGGGTTAACCCTTTAGTGCCTAGCAAACCACATTATGGTCACTACAACGTCCGAAATGCAATTAGCAGAGAATCCGTGAAGAATTGGAACTTCAGATTTGCCCACATACATTACGCACCTTCCAGAAAAAGAAATTTTCAATTTGGAATTGTACAACTATCAAAATACCTATCAACAGATCGCGAAAATACTGCAAATACTTGAAAATACAGAAAATACTTACAAATACAACATATGTATTGTGTAGTATTTCTTGTGTTTGGAAGTTTGTTATCTTGTTTTATTTTTTTGGATTGTGTTCTCTTCTTCATCTTCCATTAGTGTGTGTAATCCGATCTTGACTAATGTACCCACTCTTGTCAATTTTCAACATATAAAATTTTGTCCTGAACCGTACATGGAGAAGTCACTTTCACTTATAAATCTCACAATAATTATGTGTGAGTCTATTTTTGATATGAAAGATTGCAACGTAGAGGTGTTGACATAGGGCATAGTTGAACGTCTTTGCTTTTATTTTTGAAAATTTACCTCAAATTCTATTTAACTTTGAAGTCACACACCCCCCAAAATCTTGTTTTTGAGCGTGCATTATACAGTTCAAATACATACTATAATCTTCCGATCCCACCATCGGATGATTCTCAAATTTTAATAAAATGTGTGCTCTCGAGTTAAGAATAGAATTGTACGGTTACTTTCTAATTTAACCCATTCTATTTTTGGTGGTCTCAACCATAGTGAAAAAATCTACTGAAATCCAGGGCTCTGAGCTACAGTACCCTGGGTACTAAGAGCATGGCCACCCATAGCCTCAGAGGGTCTCTGACCTCAAGAAGTGGATGAAAGTTTCAAGGGGCCTTTCACAATGCTTCTTGACTCTGGATTCTAGCGTGTTAGAAATTGGGCCTTGAAATCACTATTGAGTTGACTGTTCGATGATTATTCCTCTCATTCTACTTGTGATTGGTCTATTGACTATTTGATGCGCACTTTTGATACGTGAAGGGCGTGCAAGGGTGGGGGAGTGTGAGTGCAAGGGCCCTTCAAATATAGATGAATAATTTGAGAGGGTTCGTCCTAGCGTGCATGGGTGGGAATGCTCTAAAGGGTTAAGTGATTAGGGGATAAACTGGCCCTGACTGTGTGTTGAACTGAAAATAAAACAAAAATGTCTGTATGATGCGTCCCTCAGGCCGGGCAACTTCTGGGTGGTTTGGTTTGTATTGTGACTTTTTTGCAATGAAATTCCGTTTCATTTGTGTAAATAAAATAAAAATAAAATGTCTGTATGGTATGAGTGCCGTTTTTATTCGTTTATCCCTTATAATCGAATTTTCATCAATCGCTTGTTCCAAAAAGCAAAAACAAAATAAAGCGTCCTGTTGCTTAAAAAAATAAAATAAAAAAGCAAAAACAAATAAATATAAAAAGCAGAAATAAAATGAATAGTCAACGCTCCTATGAGTCGGAAACGACAACTTATTACCCTCATCCAAAAGATACGAATTGGATTCCCTTGCAACTCAACATAGTGATACTCCTGGCCCATTCACACCAAGCCTCTGCCGCACTTGCATTCGTGTTCCCGAAATGGAGGAAGGTAAAACCCAAAAACAAAAAAATATTGAAAGCCTTGTCTTTTCTTGCTGCAACTACTGTGCAACTACAATTCACTACCGTAAGTTGGGCCATGCTCCTTTTTTGCGTTGTGTTCCTTCTTGTCATGCGTTCGAGTAATTTCTCATTTCATATTTTATATTTCTTGCTTCCCAGCAGATTCCCTCAAAGTTACCTGACGCACGCATGGATGCTGAAGCTCTAATATATGTGAATGGGCCTTCCGTCCCATCTAGCTGGCTTGCAACTTGCGGTAGTGACTTGTAGTTGCACAATAGTTGCATCAAGAAAAGACAAGGCTTACAATATTTTATTTTTTTTGGGTTTTACCTTCCTCCATTTCAGGAACGCGAATGCAAGTGCGGCAGAGGCTTGGTGTGAATGGGCCAAGCACACCACCTAACTTATAAAAAAAAGCTCACTTTTAAAAGCTAGGCCGCATCTGACTGGATTCCATCACATGAATGTTGTGGGACTCGTTTGATTCCTTTTTCACACATTGATCAGTCTGTACACTACTGTAGTGGTGTTAATAGAAAACTCCTTTACTGTTCAATGATCTCCTCTGATTCTCTTTCTTTTTTTTTTCTTTTTTTCTTTTTTTTTGACACAAACTGAGATTTCAATTGCAAAGAAAAAAGGGGGAACACAAGGGAGCGGCCAACCTCTGATTCTCTTTAAACAAGCGGCTAATCACGTAGTCTCTGCCTTCGTATTTATCCTAGATTTACATTTATACCTTGTTTGTATTGTTTAGCCATGTAACTTTTTAAAAACAAAGCGTTTCCGTAGTCTCTCCATTGGTAGGCAGAGACAATAAAAGTGAGAGCGGGTATGTGAAATAGCGTTCCAGAAGATTTTGAAGAATGTTGGTAATTTTCGTCCATAGTCAACATTGGACCAATTTTTCACATTGCTACTTTGGTTTTGGCCTTTGTTTATAACTAGAAACATAAATATTGTTAAAATGTAACCCCTAAAAGACTAAGTGCCCTGACTAGGACATTTACAAAATCGGGCAGGTTTCCTACAATGTCATGGGGAGAGACTCTAATACCACTATAGTACGGGTGCTTCTCATTTGAGTCTACTATTATGATATTTTTAGTGACCATGAGGAATTTCAAGAGCTTCGTGGGAGTATAATTTTTTTTTCCCACCCGACATTGGTAGAAAAAAGTTATGTTGCCTAAAGCCCTTTTTTTGTGACACCAGGCAACTTGGGCAAAATGCTAAACTACTCCAAAAGCTTTAAAATTTGATACAAAAGCAAGTGACATGATATTATTTGGGATGACAAAAAAAAAAACCCTCCATAGTTCAAAATTTTCATTTCAAGAGGAATAAAAAATTTCTAGTATGGTCGGGCAAGGTGGGAAAAATTAACTTCTATTAGGGATAAAAATTAGAGATTCTTTACATTTTTTTGAATTGTTTTTTCTACTTCAAAAAGAGACAAGAATTTGTCTTACCATTTGGATTGAGATATTAAAAAAAATCAAGTTCACAATAAAACCAAATGTGTTTGGCAATAGTTTGGACTTCCCCCACTCGTAGTATTGTTTTCAATATGTTAAATCATTCTCCTGCTTCACAAATTTAGTATACAAGTAATTAACATTGTTTAGATTTAAAAAGTGAAGAGCGAGGTGAAGAGTGACAAATTTTTGTAGTGGGTGTTTTTGCGCTAGGGTGTCTTTCTAATGTTGTAATGTGTTTAACCGTGGGGTGTGAAACTCATGACTTCTCCAATGCTAAAAGAGATTTTCCACAAGTTCCTTCAAGCCTAAGCTCTCCGACTAAGAGACCATTCATAAACAATGCTTGTCAAAAATTGTTAATATTGAATGCAAACTCCACTTGAACTCCTTTTCAACTCCTTTGTTGTTTTCAAATAACTCTAATATTTTTTACTTAAATTTTCAAGGTTTTCTTTTGTGATTCAATTCAAAATCTCAAATTAAAATCTTTTAACTAAAATTTGTTGTAATGAATTTGGAATAATATTCATTATGAGAGATCTCATGGTATAATTTTCATTATTTGATTCTACTTATTTTTTTAAATCGTTTTTGAGATCTCACTTTTTGAACTAAGAATGAAACTTGACATAATCCAATTTTTTTATTTAAAAAAAAATACAATGTCTTATTTTGAAGATCCATACTGCACAAATGGTAGTCAACAAGCACAAGAACCAAGAAAAGTTGGATGAATGAAAAATGTCATTGTTAGTAGTAACGGGAACAGTTGGAATCTCTTTAGCGTCCACATACTCGACGCAAGTGCATTAAAGGGTTTTAAAACAATTAAATTATTCAACCAATTTTTAAAAACATTTTTCGTCTGTAAAGCGAGACACACGTTGGAATGTAACTTAGTTGGGTAAGAAAAAACCGGTTAGAATCATCCGTATACATATAAAATTGTCTACTGGACCTCACTTTTTGGTTAGACACTTTTGAGTGTCGAAATGTAATTTCCAAAAATCCATTTGGGTCTCAACCAATTTAGCAAAATTCTTCACAAATCTTAATTAATTTTTTGCCAAACTAGTATTATAAGGCACTTTCATTCAAATATTTTTAATTTTAGTTTTTTTTTTTTTTTTACTATTTCATCCACTTCTTCACCCATTCTTTTACTGTAAAAGTAACCACTCCCAAAATCAAGGAAGAAAGGCTGGTACGGTTTTATCATCATCTCACAAGATGCTTCCAAAGTCAGAGCAAATGACGTCCACAGTCCAAACTCCGGATCGAGTCCGGTTCTCATCTGCACATATAGGCGCACGTGCCAGCGACAATTTCATTGCATCAATTTTCTGTCAAAGCTAGAGCCAGGACGGTACTCTAGACTCTAGAGGAAGTGGAGAAGCTACTGTAAGTTTATAGGTTTCTCGATCATCGTATGGTTTGGTGGAAAGAGAGAAGGAGACTTAGCACGTGGGCCGGAAACTACTGTAACCACATTTTTTTTGCTTCTACTAACTTAGTGGTACAGCTAGTTTTGTTTCTGGAGCTCTGTGTACAAAACCTCAGTTGAAATTCCCAGCTTTTGTGTCTGTCTGTCTGTCTGTCTGTCTGTCTGGTTGTGTGTGTCTGTGTGAGAGAGTCTGTGAAGATGCAGTTCTTCCATCGCGGCCACGATTCGGAGGTGCAGGAGCTCAGGGTGTACGAGATCAACGAGCGTGACCGCGGCAGCCCCGTGTTCTTGCCGTTTGGAGGCCGCAAAGATGCAACCACCGGCGCCCATGTCAATGGCCTCGGCGACCTCGTGCCGTTCAGTAACAAGGTTGACAGCTACCCCGTTTCTTTTTCCAAATCTTGTTTCTGTGCTTTCATTGAGAGAGACAAGAGCCAATCATTATTGCCAGTATTTCTCAAAGTGGAAGGTTGTCAACCAAGTCGTTAGAAGTAGACAACCTCATTGTTTTCATTCAAAGATTAGTTGCTTAGAAAACCTCATTTTTCATTCAAAGATTAGTGGCCACAGACATGCGACCAAGTCTTGGGTGCTATGAATGTGCAGATGAGGTGTCGTTAGTAATAAGTGTCGGTAGAAACGATTTTACTGAGTCTTCAGGAACCACTTTTTATTGCGCTCTTTTTTTTTCTTTTTTTTTTTTTTTGATGTGTGAGCTTGGTGGGATGGTTGATTAGCTCTACGATGGATCCCTGACGACGCGGCTTGGCATCACGTCCGGCTTGTGCACTCTCATCTCTCACGATGCCGAGAAGAACGGGGATCGGTACGAGGCTTTGTACAGTTTCTACTTCGGCGACTATGGCCATATCTCCGTGCAGGTCAGTTTACCGACACAACAAAAACATATGTGTATATATGCCACTCCTTTTCGTATTCAAAAAAAGAAACCACAGTATTCGATCGTACTGTTTTCGTCACTTTCACATATGTAGAGGTGTTCTTTCCTTGGGAGATCTATCACTTTGGCTACAAGAGCTAAACTTTTTGAGAGGTTGGAGAGAATCCCACTCCCGTAGCAAAGTTATGTTTACACCCAACTTGCTGAATAGATGAAGGCCAAACAAGTGTATGAATAGATGAGTTGTTGTTGTTAGTTAGCTTCCTAATAGTTTAGTATTTTCTACTATTGATATATGTCAACCCTTAAAGGACATAATAAGCTCCATGGGTTTCCTTTTTTTGGGGAGAGTCTTGCTCATAACGTCTACTTTGTTGAACTAAATGGGATTTTTTAAATGTCAAAAATGAACATATTTACGGTATCAATACTTCTTTAAAATAGAACCAAAGTAAACTAAAAAGAGATTTTGGGTGTGAGAATAAAAAAAAGCCATGTTCGTGAAGGGTTAAACCACTCTTTTAAGCATTAAAAAAAGAGTGTATATGTAGGTTTTGTTTTAGAAGATGAAGATATGTTCTCACTTGGTATTAGTGAGGGTCCTAGAATGAATTTTGCTAAGATCATTCCAAGTGTGGTGATGATTTATGTGTTTTGTTGCAGGGGGCTTACATTACGTACCAAGACACATATCTGGCCATAACTGGAGGGTCAGGGATATTTGCTGGGTGCTATGGCCAAGTGAAGCTTCAGCAGATCATCTTCCCCTTCAAGCTCCACTACACCTTTTACTTACAAGGCATCAAGAAGCTTCCGGCAGCGCTGTGTAAAAAAGAAGTGGAGCCCTCGGTGTCGGTGGCGCCATGCCAGGAGGCCAAGGATTGTCACCCTGACCATGTTGCACCCAACTTCACCAACTGATTATTTATTTCTTTGCAGGTGGAATAGATTTTAATTTCATTGTCATGAGTGTGCCAAGAATATGAGCTCTCAGAGTAACAAACATGGTGTAGAATATCACTCTTTTAAATATTTAATCTGTTCTGCTGGCTGGTGCAATTTGGGAGAGTTTTGTGTGTACAATGTCCGGATTGGATTTTGCATCACTGGTGATGAAATGCTGAGTGAAGGGAGGGCTACTTATTGATTGAATTCGCACCCCTAAAAGAGGGTGTTGTTTTCTTTTACAATGTTGTGTTTGACACTTAAAATGTCAAATGACACTGGAGTGTTGAAAACCATGTTGAAAAGAGTGTAAAGAACAACATCCTTTTTTGGTTAGATGTGAAGCTGAATGATGTGTGCAATTTGAGGAATCAAAGGTAGAATTCATTCTGTTTGCTTTCCAATGTCGTTGTAACTCAACCCATTAACCCCTAAAGGACCGGAGTGTTTTTCCTCCAAAAACACTCCAATGCTGCCATTTTTACTCCCCCATGCAAAAAATCCAAAAGAATGTTATTTTTTACCTTCTAACCGTAAGATCTTGTCCTAAACTATTTGAAAAACATACACAACAAATTTTGTTGATTTTGACCGCACGGATTGCAAGATAATTGCGTTTGATGGAAAAAAACACCCCAAAAAAACACATGCCCGAAAATTTCAGATGCGTTTGACCACAGCTACATCAAAAAAACCTCACTACCAAAACTTGTCGCACTTCACTTTCACATTCTATATGATGTTACTTAGTTGTGTACCAATTTTCGTTGCATTTGGAGATGTTTAGGATGTTGAATAACACCTTGCACTTGTTGGGGGTTTAAAAGTTCAGAAAAGACTATATGTTTTTGGAATTGCAAGATTTTCGACTTTCTTTATTTTAAAATACAAATCCGAGCAGTGAAACACAAGTACATTCCACCCTCTACAAAATGGCGAAATTTTTTTTGAAAAAAAAATAAATCTCCAAGTTTTAGAAGACATGTAGCACATTTTCTAAGAATTTTGGGGGTTAGGGGGGAAATAAAGGGTGGAGGAAGGGAATTGAAGTGCCAACCCATTCCAATGTTCATGACCCCACTAACTCTCAAGGTACACTGCCACGTGGCAGTCCCTCATTGGAAGATTTTTGTTTTTTGTTTTTTGTTTTAAAAAATGATTTTATTTTTCAAGATTTTAAATAATATTTTTAATTATGAAATTGAACTTTCAGTTTAAAATAATATTTTTAATTAAAAAAATTTTATTTTTATTTTTTATTTTTATTTATTTTTATTTTTAAATTTTTTTATTTTAAATTTTTTTAATGAGTTTGGGAAACGGTGGTCTTCTGCCCCCCACAGTCCACCCCATTTTCAACACACCGCCCATCTTGTTGCCCCCCCCCTAAAATTCAACTATTTCTCTACTGCCCCGCTGCCCTTTCTCCCGAAAAAAACACATTTCCCCTCATAACTTTCACATACGGTGTCGGAATTCAAAAAAAAAAGAATCCCCATTTTCGTGGCACATTGGGGAATCTACTATTAAATTTCCTTCAAATTTTAATTAAAAATGTGTTCACCGAAACCTACCCGATTCTCTAAATGTCCTAGTTAGGACACTTGGTCCTTTAGGGGTTAAATGACATTTTTAGGTCAGTTGATAGTTCAAGCATCTTGGAAAGAATATGGATTATATATTTAGACTGGGTATGGGTGCATGACGAGTCACAACAAAGAAACAAGCACATAAGGAATCAATTGGGGACTTGGGCAAGAATCAAATGATCCTCTAATACCTTTGAATTAGACATTGCAAATAAGCATGGAAGAATTTGTTGTTGCAATTAAGCACATGAATTGCTTCACCTTGTTGTGCATCCAATGATCCATGTTTGGTTAGGAGTTGAGTACCGGTAGTACTTGTGCTAAATGAAAGATTCTTTGAAAATCAAGCCCGAGGGGCTTGCGAAGATGTTTAAGAGTTAAGGATTAACCCCTAAAGGACCAAGGATTCATGGTTTGAAAACGTTAGATTCAATTGATCATATTGTGAAAGTATAATTTAGATTAGACCAAATTAGTGAAGAACATTGTGTGTTGATCAAAATATGAATGAAGTTGAATAAAGGAAAAGATCCACATAGAACCTTCTAAAAATTGCTTAAAAAAAACATGAAGCCCAGTTTGGGCTTCTTGGTACCTTTAGGGCTAAGTGATTTGTTTGTAGAGTATCAACTTCCATGTTTTGTACACTTTGCAATGAGGAGAGGATGGAGCTGACTGTCCATTATTGCACAAGTGTTGTAGTGCTATAATAATCTTCCTGTGCAGTCATATACGTTAACGATTCTCAATACAAATCCTTGACACCTATTGCAAATTAGACCACTCAAATATAAATTTGGTTGTATATCCTCAGTGAGAATTGCATACACCACTAACTTTTATTTTGATTCATTGTCAATATTCTGGAGCCAAATTCCCAGGTCAATCCATTTGATTGAATCCTCGATCTATCCTTTATGTTAGAGACATACGGCGTTATGCTAAGGGAGGAACAACGATTCGGTAACAAACTCGCAACAGTCACAACATTGTAACAAAAGTGGCGGTCATCTAAGTCACTGACTCATGTCTGAAAATTCACACCACATTTCAAACAGGTATGAGATTTCCGGACAAGAATTAAATTTACATATAATTTCACAGTTATGTCCCCGCCCCTTCATTGCACTAGTAGAAAATTATGCCAAAAAAAATCGCAGCCAAAATCAGATGTGGTTCTTTTGACCAACCTAAAGTCGTTAAACTATTATAGATTTGTCTGCTTTGGTTTAATAGCAACTACAATGTTAGGAATTTTGGGACGTGTAATATACCTTTCCAACGGTATATTACACACCCCAAAATTCCCAAAATTATACTCGCTAAACCAAATCAAATAAATCTGCAGATGTTTAGTGACTACATATCAGGCTGGTTAGAAGAACTGCAACCGATTTCGGTTGTGATTTTTTTTGGCATAGTTTTCTACTAATATTTAGACTATACTTTGCATGTATTGTACGTAATCTGAGAGAGAATGATTTTAGTTGAAGGACGACCGCAACCATGACCGTTCGTTCGCCATCTGGTATTTGCAAGGAAGCAAACTTTACAGTTTCTTGAAAACTGTAACACACAATCAGATGATGGAGCGATTGCAGAACTCAGAAGCACACAAAACAATAATTATAGTGCACATGTGAAAATGGAAACAGTAACTTCCAGATGTGCGAAGGAACCTGAAACTGGCGAACTCGACTGATTGATAGCACAACTCGATCACAATGGGTACCTCTTAAATCTTCGGTACATATGCTACACAGCTGCCCCAACCTCAAAAATTGTTCAATTTGATAACTTTGATTGCTTACCAACGATTCCACAATCTCTCAAATGAGGCGAAAATTTGGAATCTAGATCGATTTTTTAGTAGCTTTCCAACGCAACAAGTCTCGCTTGATTTGGTTGAGAAATGAAACTTTTTTCTCCAATTATTCCTTTATACCAAGCCTGTGGGGCTTGCTTTGACGTTTCAGGGTTAACCCCTAAACGTACCAATCCTTTGAACAGAAGCAGATTTTAGCCTCAAAATTAGATATTAGCATGGCTCAAATGTGCATGAGGTGTACATTAGAAGACCATTGCAAGCATAAAATCTACCCAACAAATTAGACATACTTGTAGTTGGAGGCCTCTCCAATATTATCAACAACTCCCCATCACAAGAGATTTTAGTGTAATTGGTAAAGAATTCAATTTAGGCTTTCAAGGATGACTTGGATGAAAATCATCCGAGGTTGTATGAGAAAGTTGCAAGGCCTGGAATCTGTTCATAATCCAGTTTCCACGCTGGAACGTTTAGGGGCTAATTACAAAATCAGCTACCAATCCCACATCATAAGGTAACATAACATTACAGGAAAGAAGAGCATAAGAGTACATTGCAGTAAACAAATAGCACAAAGTGCAAAGTTAAAAATAAAGAACACTCAATTCAAACATATGCAAAAAGCAATACTTTGTGATAGGCCAAAATCAGAGAAGAAAGTTCTTGATGTCTAGGCCTATATATACTGTATCTATGTATGCATGCCATGCTTGGGAATGACAAGAGATAAATGGAAAACAATCTACAACGCATGCATTCCAAATCATGAATTGGCAATTAGACTATGGCACATGTACATCATTCAAGAATTTACTATTTGAAAACCAGGGGGGTGCAACGTTTCTATGGCTGGACATTCTTTGAAATACGGCATCACATCAATCAAGCGCTTTCCATTGAAGGAAGTGGCATCACGGGGGCACGTGAACATGTTTACAGACCTGGAGAAGCAGATGTCAACAGTCTGACCATGGAAGCAAGAATGGTTGCTGGCGGGATCATAATCGATGAACCAAGGGATGAGTCCACCGTACACTTGTGCCATGCCACCGAACGTGGACGACGGAGTGACAAACAGATCATCTGAGAAACTGAGCAACAGAATCTCCACCAGAGCACCTTGGTCCTCACCGAGTCCGGACTTCTGCTCCTCACCATGAGTCAGTTGCACTACTCTCACCTTCGAATTGTCCATCATCTTCTGGCTCAGGTTCTTAAAGAGCCCATCATACAGAGAAGCTACGAAGATTGTTGAATCCACCACCGAGGTGGGCAGAAGAATGGCGTTTTCGGTCAAGCAGTTGACTACACGGCTGTTCACCATGTCGTTATATTTGACATACTGCTGCTTGCCAGCGATGAAACGAACTTGAATTCCAACGCGATGCGAAAGCTGACTGAAATGCTTCTCTTCAGCTTCTCTCACGCGTTCCCAGACGGGGTCACTAGGGAGCATGAGGCTGCGCATGACGGTGGTCAACGCCATCTTATGGTCTGGAAACAGGCGCTCCAGAATTGGCCGAAACGAAGGGACAGTGAAGAGGTTGGGCAAGAAATAATGGCATCCGGTGAGATACACCCAAGTGACATTGGAGAACCACCTCTGCTCCGTGTCGCAGAAGAATCGGTCGACGGGATGCCAGTGGCCGTCCTCTCCCCGGGATGCATAGGTGTTGACTACTTCTCCCGAGTCAACGCCGTGGAGAAATGTGTCGGTGGAAGTCCAGAGGTCTGGGTACCTGTCTGCGGGGGTGAAAACGCCGTTCGACTGAACCCGCCACGAGGATCCCACGAACGGCTCGCACATGAGATCAGGGAGCCTCGTCGATGTGGGTACCAGTAACACCCTGTGCGTGAGAATGGCGTACATGAAAGCGGAGGCCACTGTTAATAACCGGTTGCTCAAGCCGAAATCTAAGGCGTCGGCGACCAAGAACTGGCACCCTGTCTTGGTACTCCCCGTGAGGAAGTACTGGTTCATGTCACCGACACTCTGGACGCATTTCCTGTGCAGCGCCTCGTACTCTTCGAGCACCTTCTTCCAACCAGCGCTAGGACCGTAAGATGGAACGAATTGCCTTCGGTCGTACAACGACTGAAGCTCCCCACGGCTCTGACAAGAGTCAGGTCGACGTCTGGTCTCATTCTCTGCAGACCCCGAAACTCTCTTCGTGGCATTTCGCAAGCCGTCGATGAAGTTCTGAACTTCGGGGTCGATGGAAGCAGCTGCAGTAGTCGGACGAACTAGATCCTGCAAAGAGCTCAGTTCTGGTCCTACGCTGAGACTCATGTACAGAAGGAAAAGCCCCACCCCGACACAGACGGGGATCTGCAACACTTTGCTAGCTTTCATGTTGACTATCTCTATCATTTCGATGTTACCTGATCAAGCCTTGTCTGCAGCATAATAATATTTTGGACTCCGATATAGCCAGAGATACATAACTTCGGCATCGATCGATCATTGAGTCCCCACAGGCACGGAGCTCGAAACCCTGAATTCTTAGGACCAAAGGACCTTCGCAACAAAACGAGTTGAAGGTGAGTTTCCACTTTGAGACTTATCTCTATTGTCAGAACGGAGAGAAGGGTTGTGAACGTGAAAACTTGCTGTAATTAATGTCGGAACTACGTGGGCTGGAACTACCTACATGCCATGATACATGTTAATGCCTGGGCAACTGAAGAACGAATCCAGCCAGGCTCTACTGATCCAGTGAATCCTCGTATAGTGTTGGCCGCGCGCCTTCCATGATATAATTTTTAGAAAAAAAAAACTAAGGTGACGAGGCATCCGTTTTCGGTGTGTTCAACGAGTGATCTTTTTTGTTCTGTGGTACGGAAAGTCAACAATTGCTTAACCCAATTATAGAATTATTGAATTCAGGGTCTATTGTTTAATATTTCTTAACAATATGATATTCGTTTTCAATGCATTTCGACCACTCCCAGTTAGCGACAGACAGATTTCCCCATTTTTCCGGCCATTTTTGTTTATGTTGAGTTCCTGCAGATGTAAGTTACTATAATTGTCCTTTCTACCGATTATGAACTACTGTTTTGTGTGGGTGAGCTACTGAGCTTGTTTAACCCCTAATTGTACAGTACAAACGTCCAGAAACTGGACGATGTACAGAATCAAACATAGTTTTCTCATCCATCATTGACTTTTTTGCAGTGTATGTTTTACTGTACATTTTATGGGAAGTTAGCTTCATGCATGTGTGAACTGATTAAAAAGGGGATGATTTGTGAAAAATTTATGCCTCATTTCATGTTTCAATGATTCACCCAAAATTTTGAAGATTTCAATATAAAATTTTCTTAAAAAATTCAACTCATGAAATTAAGCAATCAAAAAATCTCCAAAAATCACTACATATAGAGTATTACATTTCAACCAATCACAACAAATTTCATCCAAAAAAATTCAATATCTTACTTATAATCATATTACAAAAGAATTCCCACTTTTAAATTTCAAGTTTTATACAAAATATTAATGACAACAATCATAGATCTAGTAACCATATGGATAGAATCAAAAATTTATCATGTACTACTTTTATTCATATCTCAAGTTCAAAATATAAATCCTCACACTTTATAATACATCTTTGAAATTCTCCAAATTTTTAGAGGAATGAGGACATTTAGGGATTAATAGGGAAATTTAGCACCAAAATTTTTGTTTTTTTTGTGTGTTAGAACCTGCCAGCAGTTGCTCATAACATTTTTCACCTCCTTACTATTCACTTCTGCATCTCAAGCATCTATCACAGATCCGCAAGAATTGTACAAAGATTTCTTAAACATCAATTGGGCCAATCAAAGAGGGTTAAAGAGTTGCATTGTTTTATTAGTAGTTTCTCTACAATGTTGCTACAGTGCAAAGAGTGTAGTTCAACAAGGTATAAAGAACGTTATGCTCATTGTGCACCAAATTCACATCCAAGATGATGTGCGAGAAGTGAAAACTTTCCTATTGTAGCGACAACCACTAAATGTGCGTGGAATAAAGTGCATCGATCAAGAACATATTAATATTTTTTTCATTATTTGGGACAATTATAATGGTAGAGATCACTAGAAAATGAAATGCTGGAAAATCTGTAAACCATCTTAGCCCGATGTCTGAAGTTCAGATGTGTATATTTTGATTCTACAAATGATGCAAAAAGAAAATTTGGAATCTAACTTTCTTAGCTATCCAAATACATATGTACAAAACAAAAAAATACTGCAAATACCTCAAAATGAAGCAAATACTTAAAAACACAACACACATACTATGTTGTATTTCTTGTGTTTGGAAGTTTGTTTTTTTTTTTTTTTTTTTTTTTGGATTGTATGCACTTGTTCATGTTCCATTAGTGTATGTAGTCCGATCTGAATCAATGTACCAACTCCTTTCTTATTTGAACGTATAAATTTTGTCCTAAATCGTACAAGGATCAGTCACCCTCACATATAAAATTCACAATAATTAAGTGTGAGTTTATTCTTGATATGAAATATTGCAATGGAGAGGTGTTGGCACATGTCATTGTTGAACATCTTTACTTTTATTTTGAAAATCTAACCCAAATTCTATCTAACCCTTAACTTCCTGAACCATTTTCATCGCGTTTTGGACCCTGATTTTTTCGATTAGGGATATATGTTGCTCAAACTTATATAGTCCACTTTTTTACAAAATCAACCGTAAGATCTTGTAGATATGCAAGTCACCTTCATCATTACAAAGTTTGGTATCAATCCAAGTTATAGGTTGCTTGGATGGGGCATAAAAGTGAAGGGTACTCCAAGAAATTCACTGTTTTCTCACTACTGAAAATGAGCTTTGACCGACTCTCTTCGGCACATATTATTTTAAAAAGTTGGTGCATTCTTGTCACTCTGAAGATAATCAAGTTCTCTACGCATAACAACAAGTTTTGTATTTTTAGGATAAAAAATGAGTGAAAATGAGGCCTTGACATGACATCTACTTTTTACTACGGTTCATTTGTGACTTTGAGAGAAATCTTACAAATTCTTACAAATTTGATCTTCCATTGCAAAATCAGACACGGTAGGTTGAAAGTACACAAAAGAACACATATAGTAGGAAAAAGAATTTTGGAAAAAAGGTGAAATCCAAGTGCAAGATTTGCATTTCAGTAGCTACACCCACCCACAAGCCGCCCTCCCAAATGGAACATGTGGCAACTCGTCATTCGCCTGTCACTCTCTTTTGTTGACTTTTCTTCCTCAACTTTGTCCCCACCCAACACTTGTGGATTTTTGTAAAATTGACAATGTGCATTTCTCCAAATCAAACTACACCATTGGATAGCTAACTCGTTTCCACACAAAATTGGCCCAAATTTTGAATCATTCGGGCACTCCTTCCTCAAGATATTTTCAGTTCTAAAAATAGAGAGACCTATTTTGGGTCGCCCAGGAAGTTAAGGGTTAACCTTGAAGTCACAAACCCCCCAAAATCTCATTTTTGAGTGTTCATTATTACATTATACGGTTCAACGACATACTATAATCTTTCAATCCAACGGTCCAATCTTACTAAGATTTAATTGACGTACACATGTTTCATTAAGCTATGCTTACATTCATACGGTTGGATACTATTAATGGTATCTCTATATTGATAGCGAGAGTTTTAAGAAAAAATCACCCAAAAAAGCGTGGTTTATCTAAAACCACTTTGGGCACTAAAGGGTTAAAGAGGACTTAGTCATGAGACTAAAGGCATTAGCAAAATTTTGAACCTTCTAGAAGCCCCCTAGAGCTCCTTGGTTAGCTTTTTAAATGTGCTTCTCATGAAAAATGCGAAGACTATTCCTTTATATATATCCGCCCGTGACTCGAGAAGCAAGATGCAATGATGATAAGTATTAGGAGAAATCTGGGGTTGCAAAGGGGCCTTTGTCTTTGGCACGTGCTATAAATTTGAGGGAAAACTGTGCGCTTTACACGCTAGCACCAATGGTGCCACCGTGGTGCAAGTAGTGCAGTTCTGTGGGTCGAGCCAATCGACGCTGCCAGCACTGCCAGTACTACGGCTTCCGATGCTGTCAAAGGGAAGCGACATGCACCAATGGGTTTAAATGGAGAGGGGTAATTGGGCAGCCGATTCACCTAATACAGGCTGTCTTACAGAGCCCCTTTGGGACCCCAGATTTCTCCTAATGATGGTCGTGGGCAATTCCCATTGGCCATTCAAACAAGGTACGAAGAAGAAGTACTCTCTCAAGTACTTCATAACAAGATAGTCATACAAGGTAGAGACACTTCACACACATTTAGTGTACGGAGTCCTAAGCTCAATACATTTTAAGAGTGTAGAATACTAAAGGGCTCTTGGAGGACTCATTATTTTGCTAATGGGTTAAAGAGGATTTAGTCATGAGATTGTATGTCAATGTTCATGACAATCTACTGTATAGATTACATAATCATTAATTTTCAATTGAAAATTTTGAGCAGAATGAATATGTCATTCACTTCAAAAACTCTCATAATTCTTAGACTATGATTCATGTTTGAAATTTTAGAGGCACATAAAGATGTATTGTATCTAAGTGCTCACACAAAACCATGTTCTAAAACTAAACACAACAACCATGATTGATTCCAAAAGATTGATGTTTGGATGATTGAAGTGACTTGTTGATAACCAGGTCAACCGGTGGTTGTGATAATCATTAATTTTTATGTTGTGTAAAATGTGTAAAGATGTCAAAAAGGTTTTTGGAGTATTCCTAAAATATTCCAAAATAATATAAAATAAGTAGACAAGGTTCTAAAGATTCTAAAATGATTCAATTTCAAATATATTTAAGCACTTTCCGTAATTATTGTTATATAGTGTAAATGACGTAGTAATGACAAATATTTTACATATTGTACACTATTCTTTTTTGACAAACCACACACTCTAGTGTGAAAATGTCCTCCAGGTCATCAACCTTCCTAACTATGTCCCAAATTCCCCTATGTTGAGGTATTAGTTTTTTCCCAGTGGATCGATTAATGTATTTGCACATCTTAAAGGATTTTTGTATTCTTGTAATAGATATTTACAATTCTTTAGTTAACATTGAGTCAATATTACAGAATCTAAATAAATTACTAAAGTAATGAAATTATTCTTGAACACAACACGTCTTGGAGGGTCTGTAGGGGTTAATGCATTGTAAGAAGTATGCTAATAAATAGCTTAGCCTACAATCATACTTTTAGGATAGATGTTGTCATTAGGGTTCATGAATGTTATGAAAGCAGCACACGGAACTCATTTTTTGCACTGAAGTCAACTTTTGTTCATTTGCTTCAAAATTAAAAATTAAATCAATGCAAGGGATAATATTTGAAATCCAAGTTTAGGAGACCATCATAGTTTAATTAAATCAATGCAAGGGATAATATTTGAATCCCAAGTTTAGGAGACCATCATAGTTGAAGAGTCTATTTGGGGTAGTTCGTCTATCCATGCCTCAAGGTCATGGAATAGTGAGGTCTACTCTTGGTGCCTCAATGCAAAAAATGCAAAAAATTGAAGGCCCTGCAACATTTGTAGTGATGAAACTTTGTTACAACCAATTTGAGTTGTTTGAGTCAAACTTCGTGATATAAGTATATTGTAAAGACACTAGCCCCTAAACGTCACAGCGTCCAGAAACTGGACGACGAATGATTTCAAAGCCTTCTCACGTTCTCATCAACGCTTGGATGATACTCATCCAATTTTTTGGAGATTCTTCACCAAGTTGTTGTCCTATCTAATGGCTGGATTTAGTCATACTAGAGTACATATTTTTCTAAAATTGCAAATGTAGAAGTATGTCAAGTCGTTGACCAAGCCAAAATTGCATTGACTCTAGTTCAAAGTGGAATCGTGAAAAATGAGGTTATAAATTTAAGAAACACAAAAATTTCAAAGTATCACCACACTTAAGAGTATCTCATTTCAAACTCATTCCAAAAAAAATTACTAAAAAAATATTGAAATTTAGTTTGTAATCGAATTTAGAAGGAATTTTTAATTTTAACTGTCAAATTTTATAATTAAATATTGGTGATTGTATTAGTGAATCGAACCGTACGGATGGAATCTAAAATTCAAGATCTAGAACTTTCATATGTAAATCAATTCCAGAATATTCTTCTAAATGGTAGTTTATAATGTTTTCTCTCAAATTGTCAATTCCAGGGACACCCTGGTACGTTAAGGGGTTAAAATACACCTGGACCTAATTTGATATAATTCTTACAACCCTTCCTTTTATCGCTCCTACCTGCACAACCAAAAACACCCAACATATGATCAGAATGCTCGCCGCGTCACTGAGGCGTGGAAACCAAGAGTGGCTGTGTTGCCGGCTCCGACGATCTAGGCCGTCCCTTCTCCCTCAAAGATCCAGTGGCTTTAATCGTCCGAGGTGGCAGGAGTGGATGTTGGGCAGCCTGGCTTCGGGCACGGGAATCCATAACTTAGAGCATCCGCACCGGGACTCGCCACAATGAGCGCGCTACATGGTCTTTTGAGGGCTCTACAGTGATCAGTCCACTCGACAAAAAATCCTTGCCTCACCCGCACTCCCCAAAGGGCTGAGGATCGAGGGAAATTAGGGCGGTTTTAGTGGGGCGAAGCTAAATCCGGCTCTCCTGTCCAGCCCATTTGAGCCACAGTGGGTCCTAAATCGGTTGAGGTGGCACCGGTGGTCCCTTAATAGAAAAATCTCCCAAAAAGTTTCCGCAGAAGGGGCGCGCTCAAGAACTTCCAAGCCACTGAACAATGGCGAGTGGTTTGAAGAATTTGGCGAGGCCGGGCAGCTGCCGACAATTCCCAGAGTTCCGGTGGGGGACGTTGAGTAGCCCAAGCCCGCCAACAGGGATTGCGGCCCCATATCGCGAGTCCCGGTGCGGATGCTCTTACATGGCGCACACTGTTCGGGAAGCTTTTTGAGGCAACCAGTCAATGTCCTTTTATTTTCCAAAAGCAACCGGTTTTAAAGATTATATCCCGTATATTTCGTTTATGAATACTAAATATAATTAATTTTTAGTCATTTAGTTCGGTGGTTTGCCTCTATTCTTGAAAATCAACCAGCCATTTCCAAAAATTAATCGGCTCACTTGTAACTAACTGTCAGTTCTTCCCGGGCCCTGATGGCGCATGAAAATTTCAGCCGCTTTCTGACACATCCGTTTTCGTGCATGGGAACATGGGAACACGAGTTCCACCGGGTCGAAGTCATTACTCCCAGTTACCTCATTTCACTCATTTCTCTGTACTCCAGGGAGTGCAGGCTCATAACAACCAGTTGGAGGCAAATTTGACATACTTGTAGTTGGACGTTTGGGATGTTTAGGGGTTAACCGTTTAACGTCCCATTCAACACGGTTTTCAAAGATTTGTTTTAAAATGTTCGATGAAAAAATAAAATAGAGTTGGTGTTCACAGAAAAGTTGTAAATATCGATATGAAGATCACATATGTATGGTGGATGCATTTTTTAATGTATTAATATTTTTAAAATAATTTTGCAAGTTTTTCTCTTGAAATTCAATTAAAAATCCCAAATCTACAAAAGAAATTTATAAAGTGTTGTAATGAAATTGGAATATCATGCATGGTTTATATTATTTGATTTTACTTATTTACGAAAATCATGTTCAAGGCCTCTCTTTGTTCAATCTTGTTGGTACGTTTAGGGGTTAAAGAGCACCGGAGGTTTAAGAGGCAAATGGAAGAATAAAATTAAATAGTCATGACATTTTTTTATTTTTGTCCAAGTCTTTTCGAAACATGTTTGGATTTTAGTTTGAAAGCTGAGTGTGTTCAAAAGATGAAAATGGTACTTCCTCCATCCCAAAGTTATTGTCATGTTTGAAAGTCATGTTCGAAAGTGCTTTTTTAAGTAGGTCAAAAAAATACTTCCTTGTGGCTAATTTTATTTAGGTTGCAATGAACACATGCAATGTTCTTCAATCATTCTAGTGACATAATTTGGAACCTTTTTTAATCATCTTTCTTACAATACGATCAATGAAATTGGTTCAAAGAAATACCAAGCAAACAAGTTGGACAATAACTTTGGGATGGAGGGAGTAAGGTCGAGACACCTAAAACCGATCAAATAAGACATGCACTATACTTGAGACAGATGAATCGATATTTTTATTATTTTCCTCTTTTAGCACTACAAAAATTAAGAAGTTTTCATATTTAATTAATTAATTTATATAATTATTTGAATAAGTACAAATTTTGAAAGTGCGAAGTTGTAGGTGTACCTAAAACCGATCATATGCTCTAATGTACAAATGAGGTACATCTTCTCTTTCAGAATCTAGAAGTTAGGCTTGATTTATTTTGGGTACCTGGTCGGGAATGGGTGTCTGAACCTTATATGTTATGAGCCTGCACTCCCTGGAGTACAGAGAAATGAGTGAAATGAGGTAACTGGGAGCAATGACTTCGACCCGGTGGAACTTGTGTTCTCATGTTCCTGCGTTCCCATACACGAAAACGGATGTGTCAGAAAGCGGCTGAAATTTTCATGCGTCATGTAAGTTATGGATTCCCGTGCCCGAAGCCAGGCTGCCCAACATCCACTCCTGCCAACTCGGACGATTAAAGCCGCTGGATCTTTGAGGGAGAAGGGACGGTCCAGACCGCCGGAGCCGGCAACACAGCCACTCTTGGTTTCCGCGCCTCAGTGACGCGGGAATGCTCGGCTCAGAAGAAAAAGAATCGTCAAGCAAATCATGATACAATCTAGTACTAAGGTAGACGACCTGTTTCCGATCAGGCCCCCAATCACGCAGTATAGGGCGACCTATTTCCGTGAACTAGCCTGCATTATTTTCGAATTCATTTGTAAACGGTGATGGAAACATGTTTCTTCTTAATATGGAATGATTGGCACCAAGAATGGAAACTTGTTACCGAGTTATTATGATATCATGTGTTCTCCAAATCTAGTTTTGCAGTTCTTGGAAATAGGTCAGCCTATGTTGCGAGGACGGGTTGGAGAGAATCTTCACTTTGAAAATTTGTAGTAAATTCAATATTGCCCCAAAATTTGTTCAAAAATATGTGACCTTCTTCAAATCTATTTCCCTACACTGCAAAATTATTTGCCTATTTGTTACTCCACCGGAAGTGTGCTGAATTGCTTAAGGTGATCGGAAACAGGTCGTCTACCTTATATCTGGCGTTGCACTAGAGAGCATATGCTGAATTAAAAGATTCTTCCAAGTAATTTATGATACCTTCTACTTGTGATGAGCCCGAGATTGCGCTCAAAATGAATCTGGATTCTATTTCTGAGGGTCTTGAGGCAGCTCCTCGAGATGGTTATGAAGAATTCTGATCACTGAGTTGGTGTAAACCTAGTTGATGACGTTACACTTGATGTCTCCTGTCAGGAGGGTATTCAAGATACGAGCGACAAGATCAAACAGAACCAAGACACATTGGCGAAGTCCCTTGAGGTTCTCAAAGGCAATGTCAACAGGCCCCAAATTGCTTGTGGTCGATTTGCATGACAGTCATGCTTGTAATGAGAGATTCTTCATCTTCAGCACTCTTGTGGCCAGAGTGATCCATCTGCTTTTCCTCTCTGAAAGTTGCCGATGCGGAAACATACGAGCTTGGATTTGTAGTCCAAGAGAGGTCGTGCGGTGATCTTCTCGGAAAGTCGTCACCCACTCGGGGTCTGGAGAGAGGCACATCCGGAAGGGGGACATCGCCATTGAGGATGAGGAGCACTTGGCGCATGGAGGGTCGCATGGCAGGGCTGGGGTGTGAGCACAGAAGCCCCAGACAAAGCACCGTGCTCATTTCACGCGCATCGTACATCCCAGCAAGGCGAGGGTCTGCCGTGGCGAAAATGGCGGAGTTCCCCCACATGGTCCACACATGCTCCACCAGCAGCACCACCTCGCCGTCTTCATGATAGATGGGCTTCTTCCCACACGCCACCTCCAGAAGGAACGCTCCAAAGCTGTACACATCCGTCTGTTCCGTTTGCTTGCCTGCCACACACACTTGCGCACCCACATTAGAAGATAAATTTGTACATCTGGTTCCTGAGTTCACTATTCAGTTCTGAAGACTTAGTTGACCATTTGTCTAAAAGAAACTCATAAAATGATCTCGATTTAGAGAGCTTGTCACCACTGTGTTTATTTTGTCACTTAGGACATTTTTGCAGGAGTTGTGAAATAGTGACTACAGGCCAGGAACTAAGAGTCGAAATTTCGGATCTAGGTATAGCACAGATCTCCCTACGAACCCACCTAGGTCACGTCATGCTGAAAGGAACAGGAGTACGAGAGGCCAATAAGCAGGAATACACAACCAACGAAAGAAGATGCGAAAGCCAACAGCCCAGGAACGGGTTGCTAATCAAATGTTGCTCTTGGCAACTGAGAGTGCTACACAGAGCTTCTTAGGAACCGTTCTTGACTGTCACATACTGGAATTTAGGACGAACTTCCGTATCAAATGACGCACACTCAATGCTCTTCATTTGCTCAAGACATCCGCAAATAAATCAAAACAAAGCAGAAGCAAAAAAGGAATAATGAGGAGAGTAACCTGTGTGGAACAATTCAGGGGCCAGGTAACCAAAGGTGCCGGCCACGTTGGTGCTCTCCGGGGTCAACAAGCTGTGGTTGTAAGACCGTGCCAAGCCAAAGTCTCCCAAGCGTGCGTTAAACTTGGCATCCAACATCACATTGGCTGCCTTCACATCGCGATGGATGATGCGTTCCTCGCACTCCGTGTGCAGATACACCAGCGCCGTCGTCACATCCACAATCACTTTGAACCTACACACATACCACCATTACTTTAGGTGGCACGTATTCATTCCAGAAGTGGAGGACCCGGGAACTTATATGCTATGATCGTTTGCAACCATCTGCTAGAACGAGTCTCATCCTGCATACTTTGTTTGTAACCTTGCGAGATTTATATCAGTATTGGAGAATTTTGTCCCGGGACAGAGCTGGTTACAACTTGTAACCCTCTCCCGACAATTCAATGCTTACATAGTCCACATCCGCTTATCACCACAGAAGGTTACATATGCCTTAAACCTCATTGATTGTTGACCCTCAATTCCACGTAAAAGTGAGATTTCAATGCTCACAACCCTGTGCATTCAAACCGGTTATGCCCAGCAATCATCTTCCGCTTCATTTTCGTTTTCATTTCAAACCCTAGTTTAGCAACAACTCTATTCTTTAACATGGGATTATCCACGAATATTTAGGGTATTCGAGATCACTCAAATGTAGAACTGTATCATTGTGACAAAACTAGATCATTCATCAGTTGCAGAACTCATGAAGCATGTACCATTCTATCGTACAGTAGGCACAGTGAACAAAATTCCATATGTACGCTACTCTATCGGTAGTCTAATATCTTCTCGTATTACTAAACGTAGCCTTGAAACACATCATGGGTTGGATGAATATTAGCGTACTACCTTCTCTCCCAAGGGAATCCCACAACCGTGGTTTTGTCAAGAGCACCCAGTTCTACATCCCCGCCTTCAGCGTTCGCACTTGTGGACATCAATCCCTCCATGGCAGGGACGTCCGAGGAGGCGAACAGAAGCTTGTCGAGGCTGCCGCGGGGCATGAAGTCATACACCAACAGCAGCTCGCCCTTCTCGTGGCACCAGCCCCGGAGCCTCACCAGATTGCGGTGCCGGATCTTGCCGATGATCATCACCTCCGCCATGAACTCGCGCTCGCCCTGGTTCGAATCCGGCGCCACCCGTTTCACTGCCACGTCCTCTTTGTTGCCCGGCAAGAAGCCCTTGTACACGCTCCCAAATCCCCCTCGCCCCAGCGCCTGCTTCGGATCGAAGTTCTTCGTCGCCAGCACCAACTCTTTGTACGTGAACTTGTGCGGATCCGCAGCTCCCAGGTCGTCAACGTCGATATTGAACCTCCATCCACGCTTCTCTACCCACCGACTGTAATGCTTGTACGCAACTGCGTAAATAACCGCCATGGCTAAGAGGAAGAGCAAGAGCGACGCCAGTTTCACCTGAAATGGTATATGGTCGAAGAATGGATCTTTAAATACGTAGCAATACAACGGGGCACTAGGAGTAGCAGGCCCAGTGGCGTTCGACGTCCTGAAACTCCACAATTGCCAAGTAATTCCGGCATATTGCAAAGGCCCCAAGGGAGAAGTGAAGCCAACGTACATTAACTCATTGAGCACATCGGAGAGATCAATCTTCTGACTCACGAAATTAAATGGCATGAAATTGGTGTCGTTATACTGCTGAATCAGCGGACCTGCAGGACGCTGTTCGTCGCTCAAATGGACAATCGGGAGACTCAGTGACATCGGTTGTGCTCACGTTGAGCATCTGCGTCGAGCTATCATAATCTATCCAAACTTGCATGCTCCATGGTTGATTGATTTGACTGGGGCCCTCTAAGGGAGCCCAAGCGGTCGAATTCATGCTGTTGACGTCGATCCCGATGTGAAACCCTCCATCCGGATCGGAGAACTGGGGGCTGTGCACGAAGTCGAATTCGACTGCAAAAGTGTGCGATTCGGGATCGCCATTGGAAGTGGCGTTGAGCAGGCCCAGGTAGCCTCCGCCTCCTCCACTGGATGCGGTCGGGTGAGGAAGCATGGCGAAGGTAATTCCTTCCATACGGTTGGTTGCGGATCCTCCGTAACCATACTGCCAGGGTCGCTCGTAAAGCCACAAGCTGACGACGAATTTCGTGCTGAAGGAAAACACGGGACCGGTGGCGTTCTCCCTGAACCGGACGGGTTCTGAATACAGACAGCGGGACGGTTCCTTACCGAAGATAGATGCAGTAAGGCTGTCACATTTTGCAGGCCAGGCGTAAGGGCCTCCCATCTGAAAGTCGACGAAGGGGTCAGTCGCCGGTTGCTGAGCAACGTGGGCAGAGTGGCTGTCGTGGCGCAGCAACAACATTCCAACGCAAACCAGCACTCCACGAATCACGAGTTTCAGGAGGAGCCCCATGAGACAAATATTTCAGTCAACTCCTTCCGAAACGTGAATTCTGACGACCTCGTCGATCAATCGCACCAGCTGAATTTCAGCTGTAAAGGAAACCGCAGCTGGCCGGTTCGGCACCGACAATCTCTAACTACCAGAAGCTACACAGACAGACAGAGCGACCCCGGTTTCTAAATGGAAGAGGTAGATCTTGCGGTGCATGCCTGAATCAATTAGCGCAGTTGCTCAAAAACATCATAGCACCGGAACATTATCTGTCTGTCATATGAAACTCCTGCTCCAAAAACTCTTTATTCTAGTATATTCTTGGTCCAGCATAATCAGTACTCTTCATTTGATGGATCATGAGCGGACTGGGATGCATTCGGATAGTTCTATTTTCACTAAGTGACAAATGAAAGTTCAATCGTGACGGACATGACATCCATTTGTCCATTTGACACCTATGAAAACCTAAACAACCCCTTGACCTTGTTACTGTCTCTTGCTGAAATGTGTGATGGATTGTGCTCCTGGATCCCTTTCAGTGTTCTTATGGTGGAGTATAACTTAATATACAGTGGCGACCAGAAGTCTTCGCACAGTGGCCCATCACTTCAACAGGTGTTGACTATAGCTTAGTAAGTGGGTTTACAGGAGATTTTTTGGGTTAGCATTAATTGATACACCACATGGCACCTAATTAACATTGACTCCCCAAAACTTTGCCACTTGTAGAAATTATTCATGCAAAAATCGTGAAGGGGTGTGTACAACTTAATATGCACATCAGTTGTACACACCACTATCTTCTCATTAAAATTGCACTTGTGAGGCTTTTTGTTTTGGATTTTTTTTGTATGATTTGGAGAGGCCTTTGGTGATTCACTATGGCTCCTAGAAGGTCTGAGAATCAACGTAGGGCAGTTCTTGAGATGTATGAGCGAGGCAACTCATATGGCCAGATTTCTGCAGTTTTGGGCATTCCTCGAAGCACTTCTTCTGACATAGTGCGAAGGTTCCGTGAGAGAGAGAGTCTAACAGATAAAACTTCACCTGGTAGACCTAGAATTCTAGATGAACGCGGTGACCGTGGCATTGTGAGGAGATTAAATGATCCAAATACTAGCACAGCGGCAGCTATAGGAAGAGTGTTACGATCTGAGGGCTTCCAATTGAGTGATAATACGGTGAAAAGGAGTCTTCGGAGGCAAGGGTTGAGAGCATGCGTGAAGACCAAGAAGCCACTTTTGACAAAGAAACATCGAGCACGTCGTTTGCAGTGGGCAAAGAAGTGCAAGCATGCAGATTGGGAGTTTTGGGCTCATGTCATTTTTTCTGATGAGTCTAAATTCAATCTTTTTGGCTCAGATGGACGTCAGTATTGTTGGAGAAAGAGTGGAGATCGTCTTTTAGATCAGCATGTGCAATCTACAGTCAAACATGGAGGAGGAAACATAATGGTTTGGGGTTGTATGACTTGGGAAGGAGTTGGCAAGCTTCACCTGATTGAAGGGAAGATGGATAAATATGTATATCGCAACATTTTAGAGACGGAACTTATGGGTACTATACAGATGCAAGGTTTAGAAGAGGATGAGGTTATTTTCCAGCATGATAATGACCCAAAGCATACTGCACATTATGTTGTAGAGTGGTTGCGTGCTCAAAAATTTGAGCTTATTGGACACCCTCCACAATCACCTAATCTCAATCTAATATAACATCTTTGGAATGAAGTAGATCGTCGTCTGAGAAGGTCTAAAAGGAAACCAACTAGTAAAAGTGACTTATGGGAGAAGATCCAAGAAATTTGGTACGGTATAGAGCCTGATGTTGTTAGGAAGTTAATACGCTCTATGCCTCAAAGAGCTCTTGATGTCTACCATGCAAGAGGTGGCCACACATGGTGGTAGTGTTTGTGAGTGCTTATGAGTTGAATCATTGAGTTATAAAGGTGTTTAGTAATTTTTAGTCTTATTTTCTATAGTTGATATGCAATAAAAATCAATTTGACCATAAAGAATTGTACAGGCTTGTTACACATTTGAATTATTGTGTGTTTTTCTAATTCATATTTTCATTGAAAACTTTGTGTTTTATGCCTGTTGCAACTATACGTGCTTGTGATTGTGTTCTTGTTATTTTATGAGAGTTCATGTAGATTTGGCAAGTATTTAAAAAAAAAAACTCCTCTTGTACAGTGGGGTCCAACATGGAATGGCGTTTTTGGTTTCGCAGTACTGCCAACTTTGAAAGCCTCCCGAGAACTCAAAAATTGGTATTTTATCACGAAATTTTTACCAGAGACTTATCTTTAAGTTAATTATATGTATGCCAAATTTCAAGGCCAAAAGATTCACCAAAAAAACGTTATTCAAAATCTACCAACATTGGTAGTTATTCACTGCTGCCAACTTTGACAACCCCCCAAAGATTGAATTAATTTTTTTTTGCCATGAAATTCTTGGAAAAGAAACTTCTTTATGTTAATAACATATGATAAAAATTTCAATGCCAAAAGATTAATACAAAAAAAGATATTGACAATCTACCAACATGTGTAGTTGTGGGAAACAATGGGGGAAACTTTGCTACCAACTTTGACACCCTTCCTACGGTTGAGAAATTGTCTATTTACCATGAAATTTTTGGTACAACATGCTCTTTATGACAAAAACATTCATGCCAAATTTCAAGGTCAAAAAATCTATACAAAGAAAAATATTTACAATCTACCAATGTGTGTAGTTTCCCCCATTGTTTCCCACAACTACACATGTTGGTAGATTGTTAATATCGTTTTTTGTATTAATCTTTTGGCCTTGAAATTTTTATCATTTGTCATTAACATAAAGAGTTTTTTTTTCCTAGAATTTCATGGCAAAAAAAAAATTAATTCAATCTTTGGGAGGCTGTCAAAGTTGGCAGCAGTGAAAAAATTTCCATAGCTACCAATGTTGGTAGATTTTGAATAACTTTTTTTCGGTGCATCTTCTGGCCTTGAAATTTTGTATGCATATAATTAACTTAGAGATAATGCTTTGGTAAAAATTTCGTGGGAAAATACCAATTTTTGAGCTCTCGGGAGGCTTTCAAAGTTGGAAGTACTGAACTTTTTCTCACTGCGAAACCAAAAACGCCATTCCATGTTGGACCCCACTGTACAACTATTTGTGGTTGCCACTGTATGCTGAGCCTGGATCTTTTGTCATTCAACGAGCTGTGGGTTGTAAAGACTTTGTGGAGATAACTTGAAGTTCTGCGTTCTTGCCAGTGCTTGAATGTGTTTTCATTATTAATTTAGGGCAAGTTGCAGCTCGGCAGATGGAAGCTGCTTTCCATCTAACTTAAGTTACAAGCATGGCGACCAGCGTCGCCCTCTAGAGCTCTGCGGCATCGGAGTAAAGAAATTTTCCGGGCCACCAACATCATTGCTAAAGGTTCCAAAGCTCAGGCTACGCGAGTAAAGTAAACGTCCCTATTAGAAAGTCACCCTACTTGTGCCTCTAGTAGTCTACTTATCAAAATTTTACTTGTAAGATATTGATGCAAAGTGACTAAAAAAATGGGCTGCTTTACCTTAAAGCTATCAAGCAATGAACCTGAGGCTCATATAGCGTGCCTCTCTAAGGTAGAAATACAATTATCCGAGAAAAAAAAAAAGATTGCATATTTGAAATGGGAGATACAACAAAGATTTATTTTCCACAGAGAGAAGGAAAGATCAAGAGTTGCAAGGACAAACTGCTGGTGAGCTACGATAATTCTTGTATTCTGTTGAAATTATTGCCTTTGCTTGAATTTCTTCAGATCTAACAAAGGACAACTGAAGCAGCTAGGCATTCTAAGGATTCTTTCAATATACAGTACATCATCTCAGGGTTTAGGGTTTAACCCCTAACTGCCCAACCATGCATATTTTGCATGATGTACAGATTTCATCCGTAGTTTCTCATCCGTCATGCACTTTTTGTAGTGTGATTTTTTTACTGAATTTTTTATGGAAAGTTAGCTTCATATATGTGTGATCCGATCGAAAAGTAAACAATTTATGAAAAAATTATGCCTCATTTTGTGTTGCAGTGTTTCACCAAAAATCTTGAAGATTTTGGTCTAAAAGTGTTCTTGAAAAAATAAACTCATAAAATCAAGCATCCAAAAAATCTCCAAAAACCACTACACCTAGAGTACTACATTATAACTCATCACAACAAATTTCATCCACATATTGTCAATATCTTATTTGTAGTTGAATTACAAAATTATTTTTTATTTTACGTTTCAAAATTTATTGAAAAAGATTAGTGATAGCAATCATAGATCTAACCGTATAGATAGAATCTAAAATTCAAAATGTATAAATTTTATTCATACATCAAGTTCTCAATATTCATGTTCGTTGCATTTTATAATGCATCTTTACAAAACTGCCTAAACTGGACATAGGTGAGGACGTTTAGGGGTTAAGGTATCGCACTGCTGAGCATATTTGCTAATGATCTTGTGCTACATTTTCTTAAAGAGGATTTCAACGCACCAGGGAATGCATTATTTGGATATTAGAGCTAACCGAAAAGAAGAGAATACATGTTAGGTGAGGTGTTTCCGACTGGTATTTAAGGCAATCAAGCAAACTAGCATGTTTTCCAAAGAATCCAAAATAGAAAGGAGGGTGAACTAGTTTTGCCGTCATAAAAGTGGCCAAACTCAGTCTAAGGTGAGTTCGCAGAGAGCCAAGGCTTGGAGGCAATGGCCCACATCCATTTTGAGATAATGGCAAGGCTTATGGCAAACTTGAGATATAATAGACTTATCCGTAAACTGAAGGGATGAGTGGGCCTTAGTTTGACTAAAATTTGGAGAAACGAAAACTATTGAGAGAAATTCTAGGAAATCAAAAGAATGGGTGAGTGGGGACGGTCTAGGTATATATATCGCGAGAATCTATTGCCACAAAAGGGGTTAGCAATCACTTTCTTCATGTGTGAAGGTGAATAATAGAAACTTGGGTGAGAACTTTTTTAGCACCGATTTTGGTGCTTTCAAAGTTTGTATCCACAATTTTTTTTAGTGCCCAACTCACGTTCTTTTTTGAAAATTACTGTCACTATTCACCTCAGCTATTCACTCAAACTATAGTCCACTCACCCACTTTCGAGGGACTTTACGAATAACTCTAATAAGGTGACTGGTTTCGTTAGGTGGCTTTGACAACTTGAACTGATTTGCAAAACTCACGTCTAAAATTGAAGTTGGAGGGTATTGGGTTCACTATTTGATTTGATTTCGGTTACACTCAAAGAGGACATAATCTCTGGTTTCCTGATATTTTGGGGGTCAGATCACCTGTTTTGATTTCGGTTAATTTTATTATATCACAAGGAACCTTGACCAAATTACCAGGCGGTAATGTGTACAAAAATGATGATGAATTCTTGGTAATCACTTGCTAAATTGAACAACCACTTGCAAAACTTGCTATAAACAGCAGTTTGGCAGTAATGTTTACTTCCCAGTGAATTGGACAAGGTTCCCTGTGAAAGTTATAAGCGTCCAAAGGTTTTCTGTTTTGGTAAACTCGTTCTACAGTTCAGTTTCTCACAATTCCTGGTCGTCAGTTTGAGCAAGAGCAGCCATATTTCGAGGTGCTGTCTGTTCTCTCTTCAATTTTTGTCTGTACATTTCAGGGTTTAGGGTTTCTGTTGCGTATTTGTGAGTTTCTCACAGCCACGAGGAGTTTCTCACAGAGACGAGGAATAGCAACAGCCTCAATAAGCTTCTGTTCGCCTCCCCGGACGTCCCTGCCGTGGAGGAATTATTGTCTTCAAGTGCGAACGCTGAAGGAGGGGATGTAGAATTGTTTTGGACGCTCTGACGTTTAGGACTTAAAAAATAACTTCATTTTGCTCAGTTCAACATACTCTTCATTCTCTTCATTCGACAAACTCTTCATTCTCTTTCTTTCAACATACTCTTCATTCACGATGGTCTTATGAGCCAACGTTGTTAATATTATCAGTCAGTGGTAGAGGAATTAATATACACAGAAAGCTCACAAAGTCTCCGCATGGTCGACATCGAGATTCGGAGCATGCTTCCCGGGACGCCAGGTCTGCAGGGTCTTGTACCATTTGGCACAAATCACAAACAAGACAAAGTTGACAGCACTGAGGGCGGCCAAGAGCCAGAAGAAGTAATCAATGTGGGCGCGGTTGAGGTTATCGGCAATCCATCCGGGCGCGCCATTGCGGGTGGTGACGCGCGTGACGATGCTCAGAAGCGCACTGCCAAGGAAACTGCCGAGCGCAATGGTGAGGTACGCGAAGCCCATGCCCAGGCCCCGAATGGCGTCGGGACTCTGGCCGTAGAAAAACTCGAAGATCCCGACGTACGCGAACACTTCCGCGGCGCCAATCACGAAGTACTGCGGCACCAGCCAGAACACACTCATCGGGACTGGCACGTCCGGATTCTCCACAAGTCCATGTCGATGAGCCACCTGAGTACATTCACGATCAAAAGTCAAAAGGGCGCCCGACATTGACCCTTAAACTTAACCTTTAAACTTGGAGTACATTTTGTAATTGATATGAATTTCTTTACAGTCACTTCAAAAAATCATAGTAATTTCAAATTATCACCAAAATGTATGAAAAGTTCATGATTTGTAGTAGACACATGGCTTCATCTACTAAAAATATAAAGTTGAATTCTTATCTTATTTATAGTGCCAAAATTGAGTGTGATGGGTAAAGCACGATTCCAAGGTCATAGGCCCGACGTTTAGGGGTTAAAGACTCCCGACAAGTGCTTAGAGCATGAAATCTTTAAATTATGTGGATTTGAGAAGGGATCAAGGGGCATTTTAGTGCTTATTAAGCTCTTGTTAGCCCTTATTAAGGACTAGTTACAAGCACTTTTCAATCCTTAATTCATCCATAAAATTGGCATTTTTCAAAAAACAAGTGGACTATATAAAGTAACCATAGGATTGTTTTGATATACAATATTTGTTACTAATTTAATAGTGAAAGGAACTTTTAGAGTGAGTCTAAGGGCCGCTTCACACTATGGCCGTCCAAGTCGAGAGGCCGTGGGATTGAGAGTCCAAAGAAATCTACTAAAAATAGGCAATAAAATATAGTTTCATTTTTTATGAAAAGAAATCGACGGCCTCTCGACCATAGTGACGGGTCTTGCAAAATGTAGGACCCAAACTTCCTCTCGAGAGGCCGTCACCTTGGTCAAAAAGTGTTGCCATGTAAGCATTTTGAAGGTCCACAACCCTTGGACTTTGGCCTCTAGTGTGAAGGGTCGAGAGGCCAAAATCATGGTTTCTTGCAATTTGATTGGTGGAAATCGACGGCCTCTCGACCTTCGGCCATAGTGTGAAGCAGCCCTAAGTAAAATTTAAGCATTCATTTGGTTCATACTTTGTGTGAGACATTTGATAGTGAAATGCACCCACCATCAAGCGCTCGATTTCCACCAGCGCCGCAACAATCATGGCAAAGATCGACATGCACAGCCCCACGCCGATCCGTTGGAGCTCTGTGAACCCCCGTGGATTCTTCGTGATTTTGGAAACGAAGCGGACCACGACGATGTCGTAGATTGGCACAAAAACAATCACACTCAGAAGCTCAAAGACGGTGAGAGATCCCGGAGGAATCTGGAAGTTGGGGCCCATGCGCAGGTCCATTGTTGATCCTTGAAGAAGAAAAAGAGTTGACATCTGGTTGTACACGGTGGAGAACATCGCACTGGTGATCACGATGGGGATCATCCGCACGAGAATTTTCACCTGATCACACAACACATCATTCATGTGCACACCATTAACGACAACTGCTCAAGGACGTTTTCTAATGCTTCTTTAAATCATGCTAACTAATAAGCGTCGAAAAAGCCATTCTAGAAAACGTAAATTGGCGGTGGTTTTGTATTAGTCGACATAGTTGAGTAAACTGAAAAGAAGCCCATCCAACCTCCCTTTTTGCTCTACTTCTAACCTCTTTCTTGAACTTTACTTGGGTTGAATAGTGTCTTTACTTGTGGAGAATAATGACAGTGGCTTGCTTTAAGATTGTCTCCCAACTCATTATAAACTAGTTTTTGGTCTATTTATATTTCAATATGAGTTCAAGAGGAATTCAACACGAGTTTGCTAAAACTTTCCTCCTTGGGCTGACTTTTCGGTTAACTCTAGTACTAAAAGAATGGTGTTGAATTTGTGGAAGTATTATAAAGTTTAGCGTTTTGCTTCTAGATGGAGAGATGGTTTTGTACCTCTTCAACTTGGGTGATGGTGCAAAGCTTCCATGGATTGGCAATGATGCTCTTGTCCCCGTCTAGCTTCACAGCTGCCTTGTCTAGAAATCTGGTCCGGGCAAAAAACACAAAATTGGGCAAGTAAGCTCCAGGTTTAACCAGATTCCATCATGGTGCATTTTCCTCACAAAAACGGATGAGCGAGACATGTACTATCCCAATTTCTCGGGGGTGCACTGTACAGTGGGGTCCAACATGGAATGGCGTTTTTGGTTTCGCAGTGAGAAAAATTTCAGTACTGCCAACTTTGAAAGCCTCCCGAGAACTCAAAAATTGGTATTTTATCACGAAATTTTTACCAGAGACTTATCTTTAAGTTAATTATATGTATGCCAAATTTCAAGGCCAAAAGATTCACCAAAAAAACGTTATTCAAAATCTACCAACATTGGTAGTTATTCACTGCTGCCAACTTTGACAACCCCCCAAAGATTGAATTAATTTTTTTTTGCCATGAAATTCTTGGAAAAGAAACTTCTTTATGTTAATAACATATGATAAAAATTTCAATGCCAAAAGATTAATACAAAAAAAGATATTGACAATCTACCAACATGTGTAGTTGTGGGAAACAATGGGGGAAACTTTGCTACCAACTTTGACACCCTCCCTACGGTTGAGAAATTGTCTATTTACCATGAAATTTTTGGTACAACATGCTCTTTATGACAAAAACATTCATGCCAAATTTCAAGGTCAAAAAATCTATACAAAGAAAAATATTTACAATCTACCAATGTGTGTAGTTTCCCCCATTGTTTCCCACAACTACACATGTTGGTAGATTGTTAATATCGTTTTTTGTATTAATCTTTTGGCCTTGAAATTTTTATCATTTGTCATTAACATAAAGAGTTTTTTTTTCCTAGAATTTCATGGCAAAAAAAAAATTAATTCAATCTTTGGGAGGCTGTCAAAGTTGGCAGCAGTGAAAAAATTTCCATAGCTACCAATGTTGGTAGATTTTGAATAACTTTTTTTCGGTGCATCTTCTGGCCTTGAAATTTTGTATGCATATAATTAACTTAGAGATAATGCTTTGGTAAAAATTTCGTGGGAAAATACCAATTTTTGAGCTCTCGGGAGGCTTTCAAAGTTGGAAGTACTGAACTTTTTCTCACTGCGAAACCAAAAACGCCATTCCATGTTGGACCCCACTGTACATTATGTTTGAGAATCACGTGCGTTCATGACCCCTGGCTTCTAAAAACCCCCTTGTATACAAGAGGTTATATGTCTAAATACCTTTGTATACAGATAAATTCCGTTTTAAATATATGTTTAGTGTAAGTATACGTGAATATTTTCAATACTAAATGTGTTTATTGTATGTATACGTAATACGGCAGTGTTCAAATTAATACCCCTTCTGTGCACTCACGTATACTCGTACATGTTTAGTAAAGTGCACCCCCGAGCCCAATTTACGTTGGATTTTTTAATGCTTTTCGACAGGACAAATTAACGGAACTTAGCCATGTGAAAGAGCGTTAGAAAATTCATCCTAGAAAACGTGAACTCGGGTTTAGGGTTTAGGGTTTAGGCATCCTACGTACCTGAACTCCTTCGTATGCCGAATTTTGCGGCTTCCTTGAATGACAGACTGCATTTCTTCTGGAACCTCGTAAAGATCACCGCTGGCATTGGAGTGGAGGCGCCATTTCCGGGCCGAGGCAACAAGCACTTGTCCGATGCGGCCGAGCGGGTTACCGCCGGGTGGGTGGTGTCGGTAGAACGGAGTCCCTGCCAGAAAGCAGAGGAAGCCAACGGCAACAAAAATCGGCACGGCTCCGAACCCCACGCCCCAGCTCACATTATCTTGGATGTACACGAAGACCGTCACCGCAAGAAGCCCCCCAATGTTGCTGGACTGATAGTACCACGTAAAGAACGAGGTCTTCTGCACCTTCTCCTCCGCGTCTTCTTCATCGAATTGATCCGCGGCGAACGATGTCACCACCACTTGGAAAATCCCGGCTCCAACATCCACCACGTACAACGCGAAGAACACGAAGGCCGCTTGCCCAGTCGATAAGTGACGGCACAACGCGTCTTCCGTGGCGCATTGCTTGGGCCGTAGCGATGATACCGATGCCGAAACTGTGAGGAAGATCGTCCCCTGAAACCATCTCAGTTCATGAATTTTCTTCCGAACCCTGTTCTTAGAAAACGTACAAACTGGAGTAGTTTTGTACTAGTGCCAATCGATACAGAGATCAAGTATATGAATTGTTGCAGCAACGACTGTGCTACAAACTAGATTCATGACATTGGTCAGGAAAGAGGAGAATATTTGTACATACAATGACACCGGACACGAGACATCCTTTTCTAAATGAGTTTTTAGGGCATTTTTCTCTCATCCATGGAGCTTCAACTCATAAGATTGATAATACTAAAAGTGTTAGGAGCCTCATGTTGTGTTGAGTGACGATAAATTTGGAATATAGAGAGTTTCGATATCACAAACTTTACGATTTAAAAAAAGAAAAACTCTCTTAGACATTGATTTCTTTTGATGAATCAAGAGCAGTTTCCGCTCAGGAAAGAGGAGACTGTTGGTACTTACAATGACGTAAATGACACCGGACACGAAGCAGGCCCAATAGCGGCCCCAATAGGCATCCGCGAGAAATGCGCCGATGAGAGGAGTAATGTAGCCAACTCCTAACCAGTTGCTCACATTCGTCGCTGCTACAGAGTTGCTCTGGTGCATCACAGTGGTGAGGTACGTGACCAGATTGGCAGAGCATCCATACCAGGCCAGATTTGTGAACACCTGCTGCGCTGTACGGGTTCATCACATAAGATTTCAGATTGTTAGCATCCTGAACGTACAGAAAGAATTCACACACAGATGGATGGAAAAACTGTTCGAAATCCCAAACCCTAACCCTAAACCCCAACTTACAGTAAACAAACCAGAAGCTCTTCCAAGCTCCGGTGCTGAGCTTGAGAGCTGGACGTCCACGGAAATCCACAGTCCCATCCTTAGTTGCAGCATCACTGTCCCTTCCTCCTTCATCGACCTATGCAGAAGCCACTGAATTCAGCAATTACAGAGCTGCCGAGGAATTTACACAGAGAAAATGAAGTTGGGATTCAAGGTTTTTGAACACCGACAAATGGTAAACCGAGTCTCTCGTGATTCTTCAGCGGTTGATCCGACCAAACCCTACCGACAGCACGAATTACAAGAAATCTGCCCTTCCTGTAGCTCGAATGAATATATATGATTGTGCAGTTAGTTCTGCATTATGGGATTCGAAGCTGCGAGCTCCAAGTGGAAGCTCCAATGTGTGTGACCGCCATGGCCACGTACTTACGTACCTTGAAGAATTGGGTACATGGAAGGCGCATGATTTCCACCTTAATTCCACAATCAAGAGCATGTAGGAATCCAATCCACAGCTGCAGTGATCAAAAGGGACTCGATATCATCTTCTGTTTTCCACCTTCTTGTATAAGAATAAGCGCATCTCCACTATCACTCTGGATTGCACTCCGAAGGTCATCCAAAATGTCAAACCTCATCATCACTAGTAGGAAATGTGTCGCTTTTCACTTACTATAAATGAAAAAGAAATGAAATCGCGTCATGCACATGGGTTTGTCAATGTTGGTGAGTAGTCAGTTGGTCACAGGAAATATAGGTATGATGTTTCGGCACTGTTCATTGTTTCCACAAAGTGGGGAATGAAAAACGACACGTATGATACTAGTCCATGTAGTTGTCCACCAACCTCACTCAATTAGACTCTTGAAAATCGTAAGTGAGCCACTCACAAGTCACCACATATGGATTGTGCAATAATGATGTGCAATTAAGAAGAGAAGATACAATAGAAAGAGTGATTTTAAGGGCCCTGGTTTTTAGTGGATTATCCAGTGTCATTGGGCAAATAAATTGTTCACCTACGCAGTCTCATCCATTTTTCACTAGTTGGAGTAGTATCCAAAGTACTAGGAGAGATGCTCTAACTTGACGATGATTGAGTGTTTCGAATGTCAAAAGCTGCTAAGCTTACTATGACTTGACAAAACTGTTGCACACATGGGTTTTTCTGCAATTTTGAAGCACTCTAATCTAGATTTCAAATGAAGTCATCATAAATGAATGAGAATTTGCCCAAATAGATGAAAACATATGTCAACATGGATGGATATTTTGGCAATAATGAAGACTTTTGGTTCAAATTTATCTCTTTCTAAATTTTTATTTATTTTTTGGTAATAACCGGCTGTTGACTTTTCAATGATAATGCGGCTCCATCCCGCATTGGCAACACGTCACCATCACCATCACAAGTTGCAACTCATAACTTTCTCTCTTTTCAACTTGCATCCTACGCCCTTGAATCATGAAGATCAAGGCTTGTGATTGAAAAGTGAACAACCAGTTATACATGATATTCCACTCGCCACTACCGTGGCTCGTCTGTTATCAAAACTATTTCACAAATTAAAAAAAGGTTGATTGCACACCTTTATCAGTTGGGAATGAAGTGAAAGAGTGAAGGACAGTTGTTCTCTTATCCCAAACCAATTGTTTCTGTGTAGCCCACAAATATAGGTGACTGTTTTACGTCCATCTAAGAGCATCTCCACCAACAACTTTGAATTACACTCTGAAGGTCATTCAAAAATTACAGGGTATGCCATGTAATTCCCTACCAACATCACTCAATTAAACTTTGAAAATAGTAAGTAAGCCACTCACAAATCACCACGCATAGATTGTACGATCATGATGTGCAATTAAAAAGAGAAGATACACTAGATTGAGTCATTTTGGGAGGCATGAACTGAGTTGTTGTTTTCAATGTCTCCCCCCAAATAAAATTGTTGAACAATTCATGCACATCCTTTTTTCCAAAGCCAAAGAACTATCTAGAGTGCTAGTGGAGATGCTCTCAAGGCCTTAACATTTGTACAAAAATTAGGGCCAAAGGCTATAGTGCGTGTTTTTTAAAAAGAATCACAATTGCAAACCCTTCTTTTATCTTACATCAGCTATAAATTGTTAGTGTTTGGCTAGATATGTGGTTTAATTTGGTGAGTCATAGTAGAATGAGAATTGCTGACGAACAGGTAAATCTAGTAAGGTAATGGCAGAGGTCCATTTAGAATGCAAAGGATTGTTCAAGTGTATAGGATTTGTTTTACAAATCTAAGGTGGAAGTACCTATTACGATTCAATAATTTGAACATCTTGGAAAACATACCAAGTGTGTGACAAATTTTTGTAGTAAAGATAAATCTTACTGGACTTGAATTTTAGTGAAATCATATTTTTTCTAACAAAAATTGTAATTTTTTTTTTAAAATTAAAACAATTTGCCTTGAAAATACAAAACTACCCCTGGATGGAGTCATGTGCATTCGAAAAAAGCTCTATAATCATTCAAAATTAGTCCATGACTTGAAGTTCTAGTTGCATTTCCAAGTACACTTCAATCTTTTTATAATTACCTTCTCTATAATGACATTCTAGACTTTCCTGCACACTTGAAACACAATAAATGATAGTAGTACTCTTGTCACACATTCAAACTATGTTATAATAGAAAAGTTGGGACCCAAGGTGATCACAAGAACCCTTGAAATGTCTTTCCAAGCCCCACGGGCTCAATTTCCAAGGAATCTTGCTTTTTGTTGGACCCTAAACTCTAAACTCAACTCCTAACCAAACATGGATCATTGAATGCACAAGGTGAGACATGTGATGTTTGCACTTTTGCATGGAAAAAAATACAACAAAATTCTATGGCAAGATAGCTTCATACATGCGTGATCCAATTAGAAAGTGGATACTTTGTGAAATTTTGTATGACTCATTTCATGTTCAATGATTCACCAAAATTTCAAAAAAATTAGTCTAAATGTGCTCTTGTAAAAATAATCTCATGAAATTAAGCAGTCAAAAAATCTCCAAAAATGTGGATTGAGGGTCCCAGAAAACTCTAGCTTCAGTTCCTTTGCAATAGAGTTATCCTTAAAGTCACCGTGTGTTTGAATAAGATGCCGTGAATTTTGCTATAATGTATTGTTATTTGTGCACCCCAAATAGTTAAAAGGTAGGGAAAAGCTTGGTGGTCTATCATAGTTAGGTGTGTAAGAGCTTGGTGGTCTCTAAACTCAAGGGAAACTAGTTTAGCCGTCTTTCTTGACGGCTAAACTAGTTTTCCATGAGTTTGAAAACCACCAAACTCTTACACACCTAATAATGATAGACCACCAAGCTTTTCCCTACCTTTTAACTATTTGGGGTGCACAAATAACAATACATTATAGCAAAATTCACGGCATCTTATTCAAACACACGGTGACTTTAAGGATAACTCTAATATCACTTGGACTTCCTCAATTCGCTAATCAAGGTGTTTCCTTTACTTACAAAAGATGGTACAGCTTACCAATGTTTGATTGAAAATTTTCCCTTGGGATGCATTGATAACTATGCTCTCATGAATACAAACCCAGACAAAATGAAAAATAAATAAAATCACGGGATTAGCCAAATCTTTCTCCCTCATATAAATCTCTTTGAAGCGCCTGATTTGAGGGTAATAAAGCTGACTCTTTGATTACATTGTGTGGCCGAAATGTATGTGTTCCAGAAAACGAGTTTAGATGAATTTCCCAATCACTGACATGCACTTCCTTTCAAGCCGTATAATTAGTGCGAATCCCCTAAAACTCAACGCACTAAAGAAAAATGATCTAGATCTAAACCTATCTAGTACATGCCTCCCATGCCTCCCATACCTCCCATTCCTCCCATTCCAGCCATCATTTCCTTGTCATCGGCTTGTTTGCAGTCAGCAATTACTGCTTCAGTTGTTGTCATAAGTGAAGAAACACTGGACACAAGAAGAAACAAAATTAGAATACTTGACTACAGATCGGATGCTGACCAGCTTGGACAAACAATTCTCTTAATCAAAGCTCACAGAATGTATTCAAGGAATTTTATTTTATATCCAGATGGCAAAGCCCCTAGGTACCTGGCAGCATCGACAAGAGCCGTTCTTATAACCTTTACTGGGTCAATAATTCCTGCCTTCACCATGTCGACATACTCAGCTGCACAAAATAAAGTAGATCATTAACATCAACTATTTCTATTATCAGGAAAAGCCTCGAACTGTACGAAACCACCATTCAGTTCAAATACACACGCATATAGGTTTCAAAACATATAAAAGCAAAAGCTGACTGAACAAATAAGGTGACCAACCTTTAGCAGCATCGTAACCAATGTTCAGATTAGTTTGTTCCAAAAGTTTTCCAACCACCACAGCTCCCTCAACCCCAGCGTTTTGAGCAATAGTGAAGGCAGGCATCTGCAAAACAGGCTTACAATGTCACAGAATCTCCTAAAAAGGAAAAATTACACAAAATATTATAATTATGAACTTCCCTGCTTCTGGATCTGATACGGGCATCTTTCATTTATATATTTAGATTAGAAACTTTGACGGGCAATTTACTAGCGCCTGTAACGTTTTATCAGGCAAGACTAACCGACACTTATCACCAATCAATCAGAAAAGGCCATGACAAGTACGATGTTTTTCAAGTTTCTAGACCTGAATTGGGTTAATTATCAGACAGTACCTTAAGAGCGTTCTGAATAATTTGCACTCCGATCTTCTGGTCGAAGTTTGCAGTTTGAATCTTGTCAAGCTCCCGAGAAGCATACAACAGAGCAACACCTCCACCTAATTCAACCAAGTGGACATTCAGCATTAATATAAAAGAAAAAAAAGCTACAAATAAGCCAGTTTTGGCAAATCAGCTAGCCATACAGTAGCTCTGAAGCAAACAAACCCCTAAATCTGTGTGAAGATATTCACACCACTGTAAGCTTGTTCAAAACCCACATTAATTGTACGCTTGTTAGGAATGTGACAAACATACCAGGTACAATTCCCTCCTCAACAGCAGCCTTAGTGGCATTCAATGCATCAGTTACACGATCCTTCTTCTCATTCACCTCGACCTCGCTTGCTCCTCCAATCTGAAATGAAAAATATCAATCCCCAATCTAAGACACTTATCAACACAGAAATCTGCATATCACAAACAATCCTTCACTCATTATAAAACAATACAATAATCAGAAGTCAAATAGCTCACATACCTTGAGCACAGCAACGCCTCCTGATAATTTAGCTAACCTCTCTTGCAATTTTTCCTTGTCATGTTCAGAAGTGGCATTGTTGACAGCCTCTCGAATCTGTAAAGGACCAACGTCGTCTCAGTCATAGTTTGGTGAATCACAACCACAATTAGTACCAAGGCAGGAATCCACAAGGAACTCAAACAAGCCACATACAAGAGTAATTTTTAAAGGACATAATACCGAGAAAGGTCCCAACTGGATTAAAAAATTAAAAAATTATATTGGACAGCCTCCACATAAAAACATGAGGAACATGATCAGATCGAAGATATAACACCTGTTCAGTACGGTCTTCAATTATGGTCTTGTCACCACCGCCATCCAGGAGAATGGTGTCATCCTTTGACACTGTGACCTGCGAGGTAGAACATGTCGTGAGCTTTGTGCCCACATGTATCAAGGCCAACAACTACTTCAAACTGGACAGATATGAGTTTAGAACAAGGGGCATTGAACAAAGCAAGAATGCCTCTAGAGTTGTTTCGAAATTGTGACCAACCTTTTTGCAAGATCCAAGCATCTCTGCTGTAACCTTCTCAAGTTTGAATCCAAGGTCTTCACTGATGAGCTGCATCCGTCATTGAAAATATTAATAATAATGTTGACAGTGAGGACACAAGATCAATACTCTTTGTCAAAGGAATCCTAATAACAGATAGCTAATGAGAGTTCAGTATCAAACAAAAGTCATTAAATAGGTGCTTTATCTAGTTGATCACGACGGTGAGACAAACCAAATGATGTCCTACCTGCCCACCAGTAAGCACGGCAAGATCCTGCATGAGTGCTTTCCTATTCTCACCAAAACCAGGTGCCTTGATAGCACAGACCTGTTTTCACACAATTAGCACATATCAGTCTCTTCCACAGGACTTCCATAAACCAAAAGTAACAAGCCTGTTTAAAATTGAAATTACATGAAAAAAGTGCCACTTGTTTGAAACAAAACTGAAGGAAATCATTTGTTAAACACAATACTCATTCAAAAAAACTACCATTTAGTTCAAAGCAATGTCCACACATCACAACACACCGAATCGGGACATAAAGGCAGGGTTGCACCGCTTGCATACCTTCACACCTCCCCTAAGCTTGTTGACAATCAGCGTAGCTAAAGCTTCGCTCTCCACATCCTCAGCGATGATCAACAATGGCCTTTGATCCTGACAGCCAGGTAAAATTGACTATCATAATCAGCGTCACCAAAACAATAAGAATTTTAAAATTTTAAAATTCAAAATTTAAAATCCCTAAGCTTAGAAGTAATCGATGAAGAACATTAGCTTCTGTGTACAGCACAAAGATTTTGTGGAAACAAACCCTCATACTTTCATTGTGATAACTCAGTTTAACCCCTATTGTAAAGGCCCACACCCCTCTCCAGATTTGGAGAATTGCAAAGATGCATTGTAAAATGCAACTAAGAGGAATATTTTGACTTAATGTATGAATAAAGTTGTACATTATGAATTTTAGATTCTATACGTACAGTTAGATCTGTGATTGCTATCACCAATATTTTTGTATAAAATTTGAAACTTAAAACTCAAAATTCTTTTTAAATTTGGTTACAAATAAGAAATTGACAATCTGTGAATGAAATTTGTTGAGATACTTAGGTTGAAATGTAATACTCTAAGTGTAGTGATTTTTAGAGATTTTTTTGAATGCTTAATTTTATGAGTTGAATTTTTTAAAGAGAACTTTTGAACTAAGATCTTAGAAATTTTTGGTGAATCACTGCAACATGAAATGAGGCATAAAAAATTCACCAATCATCCCCTTTCTAATCGGATCACACATTCATGAAGTTGACTTCCAAAATCTATTCTAAAAAATCCACTGCAAAAAGTGTATCACGGATGAGAAAAAACAGTTTGATTCTGTACATCATCCAGAAAATGGACGGTTGAGCGTTTATGGTTTAGGAAAGTAAACTAAACATAAGCACAAAAAACCATTCAAGGCTTACCCTCACAACAAGCTCAAGCACTGGAAGAATTGCTTGAAGACTGTTAATCTTTTTCTCGTGAATCAAAATAACGGGATTTTCCAACTCCTGCATCATTGGTTATCAAACCAGTCACCATCAAATGAAATCAAGAGTAGATATCTCTAAAAACAAACCTCGAACAAAGAGCAGGCACATATTAATTGCGGAATGAAGAAAGACTACTAATAAGATTCATGAGCGCAGAGACTCTACCAGCATCCAGTGAGTTTGATTCGGATACTCACCACTTTCTGAGTCTTCGCATTGGTGATGAAGTAAGGAGAAATGTATCCCCTATCGAGCTTCATGCCCTCGACAACCTCCAACTCATTGAAAAGGGTTTTTCCATCCTACAAGAAAGACAAGCATCGACTCTTCTGTCATTAGATAGAACTCTCAATTGACATCCATGCTCCTGAACACAATCATGAAAAATACCGAAATGCACAACTTTGAGCATTATTGTATATATAAAAGAAACATGAAAATACAAAAATCTACTCACCGAGACAGTGATGACACCCTCCTTGCCAACCTTCTCCATAGCACGAGCTAACAAGTCACCAATTTCACGATCTCCATTTGCAGAGATTGTTCCCACCTACTCAAAAATCATGTAGGACACGAATGAAATCAGCACCTCCATGTTTGCAGCTTTACTTCACGGCAATAAATACAATTGAGTTGAGGAGTCCTGGATCCTGGTGTTCGCACCATAAGAGCCTCAAGTAACCCCTAAACGTCCTCACCCCTCTCCAAATTTGGCAGTTTTGCAAAGATGCATTATAAAATGGAACTAAGAGGGATATTTTAATCTTGATGTATGAATAAAATGATGTATGAATAAAAGTTATACATTATAAATTTTAGATTCTATCCATACGCTTAGATCTGCAATTACTATCACCAATATTTTGTTTTAAATTTGAAACTTGAAATTCAAAAATATTTTGTAATTCAAGTACGAATAAGATATTCAAAATTTGTGGATGAAATTTGTTGTGATGGGTTGAAATGTAATGCTCTAAGTCTAGTGATTTTTGGAGATTTTTTGGTTGCTTAATTTTATGAGTTTATTTTTTCAAGAGCACATTTAGACTAAAATCTTCCAAAAAAAATTTGAATCACTACAAAATGAAACGAGGCATAAAATATTTCACAAATCATCCCCTTTCTAATCGAATCACACATGCATGAAGCTATCTTGCCATAGAATTTTGTAGTATACTTTTCCTTGCATGACAGATGAGAAAACGTGGATGAAATCTGTACATCGTCCAAAAAATGGACGGTTGGGCAGTTAGGGGTTAAGATCATCGCACATTGTCCAGAACCGATAAAAAAAAATAAGCTCACCTGTGCAATCTCTTCAGATGTGCTGATCATCTTGGCCTGGCTCTTGAGATGAGCCACAACAGAATCTACGGCAAGGTTAATACCTCTGCGTAAGTCCATGGCGTTCATTCCAGCTGCTACAGACTTGCACCCCTCAGCAAAGATAGCTCGAGTGAGCACTGTTGCAGCAGTTGTTCCTACAAAGTTACCCAATAGCTTATACATGTCAGCCAAGTTCATAGAAATGCAACTTAAGATCGGTGTTCCCTGATTCTAGCTGAATCTTTCAATCAGGGGTTTCCTCCCTCGGGGTTTATTAGTACTGAAGACGTTAGATTCTAAAACTTTCAATCAGGTTGGGACCGAGGAATCACCATCTCCAGCGACATCATTTGTGGAATTAGCGACTGATTTGACAAGTGACGCCCCCACATTCTTAAGCCTGTCCTTGAACTCGATGCTTTTGGCCACAGTGACGCCATCCTTCGTCACTTTAGGAGAGCCATAAGATTGCTCAATGACGACAGTTCGGCCCTGTATAAAAGAAATGAAGACATTCTCGGCACTATCATAATTAGTATCCACTATATCCTACTACCAAATCAGCATGATGTTCTGTGTTGATCGTAAGATGCATTGTCAACCCTGTCTTCAACTATGACGATACTGAACCCCAAGCACACACATATAACGCCTAGAATCAAAACGAGAGAAAAACAAAGAATCACACGAGTTCCACATATGTGAAAATGCTTAAAGTGACACAAAGAGTAAGTTACCTTGGGCCCCATCGTCACTTGAACGGCATCTGCAAGTTGCTCCACGCCTTGGAGCATAAGAGCACGAGCCTCAACTCCAAACCTAATATCCTTTGCAGAAAAATGTCTAATTGACTGCAATTTACTGACATCCTGTAAGGTGGAGGATACTAAGACTGTTAGAGCCTGATCCCATGTTCTATACTGACCTTGTTACCAACAGTAACTCATCTATAAATGCACTAGGTTGGCCTTCAATTAGCAAGTATGACTTGGCTAAATGTCTATAGCCACTGATCTTTAAATAGAAATGAGGTTGTCTGTTTTCACTTGTAGTGACCTACAAGCTCTCATTTTTTAATTACATAAGAAATTCATACATAGTGATAAAAATTTGATGTTGCCACTAATAATGATATACAAACTCCCATTTTCAAATTATATAAGAAATTCATACATAGCGATAAAAATTTGATCTCAACAGATTTGGCTCGCGTACTCAAAGATCTCCCCAAAAATCACACTCCTACATATATTAAACTCTTAAAGTGACGCTAATAGCATCCTCTACCTACTCTTTTTGTCAGTCTCTTTCACTCATAAATCCGGACCACTCGTCTCTACAAGCTACGTACTCATCCGCAAAGAAAATATATACAGCTTCAAACTCACAACAGTGATCATTACTATTAACATTCATCCTGTGCTTCTGCATTGCTGATTAAGTTGAAAGTTATTAGATTGCAGAGTCCATTAAAAACCCTAAACCCGACGGTTTCGAGGAAAAAATTACTTGCACAAGTGAGCGTCTCCTGCAAGACACACAATATAAAAATTTAATCACCGCAGTTAAAACGGTTACAACAAAACCAAAGCCGCACTGTCCCTCACACAACTCACCAATGGCGCAAATGACAAGTAAGCCTAACTCAAAATCGGTGTTAAATTTTATTAGGTTAAATATCCCGATCGTAATAGAAAAGAATCATAATGCCAAGGAAGATCAAAGAAAGATCACGAACCACACAACACAAAACTTTCGAGCAAGACGAATACAACGCAACATTTCCGGTACTCCAAATCGCGCCAAGAAAATAAAGAAAAGAAAATTGATTCTTCGAAACGAGAATGAAAGGCACCTGGTGACACGGGACGCCAATGCAGCCGCCGCACGATACATGATTGAGACCTGGTAAAACCTCCACAATGAATGGAACAAACTGCAACAAGAACGAGAAGAAGGATCGCAGCAGGGGAGAGGAAGAATGAACGGAGTGGAGGAGGGCTCAACACTGCAACGTGGAAAAGTAAAACGATGTTGTTGTTGTAGCGATGATCGCCAGTGAGAGCTTTGATCGAGGCTGTGGAAGCATCCAGAAGCAACGTGAGTGAAAGCGGAGTTCACTGAAGGGCGGGGCTCTCCCCTCTCTCGTGACCCGGGGCTCTCCTCGTGTTAAACCCTAAACCCTAACATTCTTGATTTAGTTTTCTTTTTTCTTCTTTTTTTTCTTTTTCGTTTTCTTTTTTCTTTTTTTAAATTTATTTTAATTTTATTGGCACATACCGTACCAGGACGGCAGGGTCGGTAGAAAATAATTCCCCAAATAAATGCCGAAAAAATAACTAAATTTATCAAGTATTTTGTCGAAATCAACAAAAATGAAGTCAACAAAAATTGTAGACAAAAAACAAAGGAAAACGTGTAGCCGCTAGTAAAATTCAATGTTAGTTATGAATAGCCGAATTTTTAATAATTATTTTTGAAAGTGCCGACCCCTACTTTTCAAACTTTAATTAATTATTCGACATGAAAGTGCCGACCCTGCCTTCCTACTACGGTATTACTCACATGCCACAGCAAAGGAGATTGACCTATCCTTTGGCATATTATTAGGCCCGCTTTACATTAGGCCTAGGGCCTCCTTTCATGTGGGGATTGGTTGGGTAGAAGGCACTAGAAGACAAGAATTGAGGTCTCAAGAATCACCCATGCTCCACCCATTTCGGTACAAATGAAATTTATACTCTTAAGTCCTCTTGTTTCCACCCATTTTGGTAGAGCTTCCTCCTTTTGAAGACCGGCCATCCACACCGATCCCCACATGGAAGCCTGCCCTTACTAGGCACAAACTCAAGTAGTCAATACAACAAGATTAGAATGGAGTCAATTTCTTCCATATGTAAAGGCAATGGATTCACTCCATAATGTTCTTAAGCATGCCATTGTCGCATATGTGACATTTAAAGAATTTGCATTCACACTGCTTTGGAATTACAAGCATCTTGGAGGATCTACAATAACTTCAGTTGGGCTAAGCAATGAGGGTTGAAGAGTTGAATTATTTTATTAGTACTTCATATTGTAGCATCACTATAGAGGCATTGTGGAGAAAGGGTGTGGTTCAATAAGGAACGAAGAATGTTACATCCATTGTATAAATTCCTTGGAAATTTCAACCTACATCCCATCCCATATCTTTAAATTTTTTAACAATTATATATATATATATATATATATATATATATATATATATATATATACATAAAAATGAGAAAACATGCCCAAGCCCATGAATTGGTCTTTCATTTTCGGTGAATCCAATTCTTGAAGCCAAACATGTACCAAATTTTGTCGTTTTTAATGTAAAAAACGTTTTGAAAGTTTTCGACTCTGGTCTTAGTGAAAAGGGTTGTAAAACAGCGCTTATTCAACCTCAAGCTTCAATCAAGAACGACGATTGAAGATCATGTTCACGGAGAGTCATGGATGCCAACCGTAAGTCTTAGATAGATAGAAACTCCGGTCCCTTTAGGGGCCGGCGTGAATGAAGTGATCGTTCGTAATGCCAATGATCCGATGCCCACCGGACAAGGGGAAATTGGGACAGTACTACTCTCCCCTTTCGAGGATGGACACTATAGTGACATACTATGCTACTACCTAGCTAGCCACTAGTGCTTTGAAGATACCGGACATGGTATCCCCCAAAGGGTTTTGAGGTACCCATACAACAAGGTCCAAGGACCCCCCACCTTAGTTGGGTGGACTATGGTGGTGAACCGTAAGTCTTAGGGGGTCTTTACACTAGTGATCAAGAGCCGGGATGGATAATTCTCTTGGTCACGGCCCTTGGTCAAGAGCCATGACCAAGAGCCAACTTTCTCATCCATTGGTCACCAACAATAGTGTAAAGTGAACTTGGACCGGCCGGCTAGGTGGGCTGAAATTTTTAATGTATTTTTGAAAAGAGTAGATTTGATAACTTACATTTCTTTTGCACTCCTCGTTTAGATCTTCTTCTCTCTCTTCTTCTCCCTTTCCTCTCTTCTCTTGTTTTCACTCATCTTCTCACCTTGTACTGGAATTTCAGCAATTAGGGTTGTAACGGAGGAGAGGAAGAGGGACCTTGTATTGGCGTTGGGATTGTATATGTGCTTGTATATGATAGTACAACATGTTGTGAATATGCAATCGCTGATTTTGCAAGGAGAATGGGAGAAATTTGCCATTTTCAGCATTTTGTGGGAGAGCATGGGACGTGAGGAGCGTAGTATTTGGAGTCATGCACGACAAGTTGGGTTTACGGATCGTTTCTTGTTGGGTTCTTTCACAGAGAAGATGTTTAAGCAAAGAACTTGGATTAGCCATGGTACATTCAGATTTCTTTGTGAAAAATTGGGTCCATTTCTGAAAAAGAAGGATACACGTATGAGGGCTGCTATTTCTGTTGAAACTAGGATTGCGGTTTCTTTGTGCAGATTGGGTACTGGAAATGGGTTGTTGCTTGTAGGAGAGGTGTATGGAATTGCTGAATGTACAGCTTCTTGCATAGTAAGGGAATTTTGTAAGGTTGTTAGAAAACACTTATTAAGGGTTTTAGTCCAATTTCCTAGTGAATCGCAGTTTAGGGTTTTGGCTTCTCAATTCGAAGCCTTACATGGAATTCCTTACATAGTGGGTGCAATTGATGGTTCACATATTCCTGTTTTAGCTCCTGTAATTGGGGGGGAAGATTACTATTGTCGGAAATCATTCCATTCAGCAATTTTACAGGGAATTGTTGATGTGAATTGCAAGTTTTGGGATTTTGAATTCGGGTGGGCTGGTAGTCTTCACGATTGGTCTGTTTTTCAAGTGACAAAAGTAGGGAAAGCATTCATGGAAGGAAAATATATGCCATATAAATTGATAGGTGATACAGCCTATCCGGTTAGGCCGTGGATGTACTGCCCATTCAAAGGGCAAAAAAATGGACTATCTCGATGTCGTGCAAATTGGAATTTTATCCAGTCTTCAACACGAATGTGTGTTGAACGAGCATTTGGCATATTGAAAGGGAGGTGGAGAAGCATAATGAAACGATCTGATATTCCATTACATATGATTCCTGATGAAGTTTGTACTTGTATAGTATTGCACAATTTGTGCATAACTATGAAGGATGCTTTTGACAAAACCTGGATTGATGAAGCAGAGAGTGAATTGGCCCAAAAATTGCAAATGGCGAAGCAAGGGAAGGATCAGAAGTGCGTGGTGCACGAGCTGCAATTGAAGAAGTGAGGAGCAGAATTCAATATAGACAGAATTCAGTAGTTGAAGATGTAGTTGATGAAGAAACTGAAGCTTTTTTGATTGCAGAAAATGAGAAGGACACAGATTTGCTTCGGGAAGCAACAAACATGCATGAAGTTTTGGCTACAAGCCTGTGGGAAGCCAAACTTCGTGAATACAATCCTAGTGGCTATTCTGATACTGATTCAAATTCTAACTAATAGAGTAGTTAGAATTTCTCTAGTAAGTTTGCAAATTTTTTATCCATGTTCTTCAACAAATCCGTTGATTGCTGAAATGAGGAAATGAGAGTATTGGAATTGCTAATTACCTTTTCCAGCAATGCATGCATTTTTTCTTGGTTAGTCTTCTTTTTCTCTTATGATTTTGGTGTTGAAGAAGTAATTTGTGATGATAGCGGTGAAGAAGGTGATGTACTTGGTGTAGATGGATTGTCGAGGTCCTCATTTCTTTCTGTTGCACTTGCTGGGATCGCATTTTTTACACTAGCACGAGTGTTGTTCCATATGTCCATCTCATCAAACCACCTACAGTCTTGTTTCCTATCCGTGCCCGAAATCTCGTTGGCCCTCTTGTCATTTCTGTAATCCTTCAAAATGGCCTTGTACTTCTTTTTGCAAGAAAGCCATGTGCGGTTAAATCCTCTAATTCCCGCAACCATCCGAGCTTGTAACTTGATCCATGTGTTCATCCCTATCGTAGGAGAGAGAAACCACCAAGAAAATGTCAAAAAAAATGCTCCAAGGCCATCAAATTAGCTCCTGAAAAAAGTGGACAGCACATGTGGTGGCTCTATTTAGCATAAAGAGAAGTGCGAGGAGATTGTGGACACCAAGAAAGTAGGAGGAGATGGTGGTGGAGGGTGTTGAAACTCTTTCCTCGGAGGAGAGCGAGGTTCAAACCCCCTCGCGCGAGAGACCTCCAAATGTGGAAAAAAGGGAACCCCGAAGCCCCCGCGGCAGCGGCCGCCCACGCAAAGGCCAAGGCCTTTAAAAGGCCACCATTGGCCACAACATGGCCACAACATGGCCACAACACGGCCTCAACACGGCCACAACACGGCTACAACACGGCCACAACACGGCCACAACATGGCCTCAACACGGCCTCAACACGGCCGCAACAGGCAAAACGGCGAAATGGCGAAATTTTTTTTGTTCAACATTTCCATCAAAGCTTCAAAATATTTAAGATTCATAGACATTCACACCTTGCTTGTTTGCTGTCTTGGCGAATTCCTCTTCCATTTCACCTCGGATGGCTATGAGAGTCTCTACTTCAACATCTTTCCACTTCACAGCTGCAGCTTCCTCCTCTTCATCTGATCCTAGCTCAATTACTGTCTTCTTTCCCTTCTTCTTAGCTTTCTCTTTTGCTGGAGTTGTTCTCGCCCTCTTCTTTGCTACAACTTTAGGACCCTTTGCTGCAGCTTCTTCTCTTTTCACTTCTAAAATCTGGGCCCCCTGTAAAATTTCGGTTTCTTGTCCTATGTTTTCTATCTCTCTATCCTCACTATATGGAAGTCTCCTATACGAAGGTGTAGGATACCCTTGAAACGCTCTTTCATCTGAAGTAAACATATTTGGTCCATGTGCGAACTGTAGCTGTGGATTTTCTGAAAAATTTGGCACAGGGAATCTAGTCATCCACTCTGAATTCTGAGACCATTCATGTCCTACTTGAGATTGAGAGTACTCATTGTCCGGACCATATCCCTCCATTGCGAACAAATTGCACTACAAACACACACAAACAATGCAAGAAAAAAAAATCATGAATGTAGTTTTTCATCTTCGAAAGACGGGTAGCCGCCCTGCAACAGTAAAAACAGTTGAGCAAAAAAAAATAGGCAAAAATTGTTAAAAAAATTATTAATTTTTTTTTCCATTGGTTCTTCGTTTTTTCAGCTCTTGGTCATCCGGATATTGCGGCGAGAGAACCTCTTTCGGTGGTCTCGCCGCATTATCCGGGTGACCACGAAACCTTATCCATTTTTGGACATGTAGGATTCCATGTCATTTTCTCATCCGTTTTTTGTCTTGGTCACTTCCTCCTTTTATGGCTAGTGTAAAGTGTACTTGGACCGGCCGGCTCTTATCCTCCAATCATAGTGCAGATTTTCCCTTGGCCACGGCCCTTGGTCACTAGTGTAAAGACCCCCTTACTACAAGTCCAATCATTTGGAAAGTTTTGTGTCATTGATTGATTTAATGTATTTTCTATGAATTAAAAATAGATAGTATATTCTAAATTTCAATATTTGATAAAATGAATTATAAGTACAAATTTTACCCGGTGTATATTGTACTAAACACATACAAGCATATGTGAGTGCACAAAACAAGTACTAAATTGCACATTGTTGTATTACATGATACATACAGTAAACGTATTTAGAGCTGAAATATTGACGTATACTTACATTAAATATATAATTTAGGACTGGATAGATTTGTATACAAAGATTTAACTCCTCGTATACAAGAGGTTGTTGGAAGAGGTCACAAACGCACGTGATTCACAAACATAATGAAGAGTGCACCTCCTAGGAAATTTTGTGAATTGATTTTGCGCACACCTATAACTATTACACTTTGATAATTTATAAAATTTATATATGGTGTTATACTTTATATGCCCTTGAAGCATAGATAGACGAGTTAACTTCAATAGACTCCATTCATGATATTCTTTAGGCTAGCGTTATTATTATTATTATTATTATTATATACTCCCACCGTCTCATAATAGACAATGTTTTTGAAAACAATAAAAAAATGAAACAAAGTAGAACGATTTTGTCAAATCTCCAAACCCCTAAGCTCCAAAGAGACTACTTTGTATTTGCTACCATTTTTACAGGCTGCCCACGCCCAAAAATAACTTTTTCAAAACAAAAAACACAATGTCATAAATAAATGAGTCTTCTTTTCAATCAATTAAAAAAAATGTTCATCCAATCAAAATTCCACTTAGGGGAATTCTTCAATGTGAAACACTTCAATGTTGAAAGGCAATTTAAACACTTCAATGTTGAAGGGCAATTTCAACACTTCAATGTTGAAAGGCAATTTCAAGACTTCAATGTTGAAAGGCAATTTCAACACTTTGGGTAGGCTTGCCAAAACATCTAAGTCAATGAGATTCATTGGGCACCTAAAGAGAATTTGACTCCAGCCTAAATGAGTTGCATGCCATGAGTTGTGAGCTCATCCAATCGGAGGAGAGTTGAAGGGATAATCTAACTTAGCTAAAATCTCTTGTTTTCTTTCATACTCCCACTTAAAAAGTCTGAATCAAAAAAAATTAGAGCCCCATTTTGTATAGATATACCAAATTCACATAATTTATTTCAAAAGATAAAAATAAAAATTGACACCGTGGGAACCTACCTGAACATTGAAATGTCGTAGTTAGGACACTTGGTCCTTTAGGGGTTAACTCCTAAAGCACCCGGGAGAGGCGGGGATAGGTTAGTTTAGTTCTAATTTTCTTGACTAGCTCTTATAACTAGCTCAATTCCTCATTGGTGTGGGGTAATTTTGACAATCGGCACTGTTGAAATTAAAGAAGACTTACATAGCTTTTGTATGAGAAAATTAAGATCAACAAAATCGCACAATCTTTGAGAAAATGCTATCATTAAGAAGATTCATGGAACTCGTTTTGGGTTTTTTGTACATATGTTGAAATCGGATTTATCAAAAGTGCTTTAAAAATTCCGAAATTTCTGCCATGCATAAAGATCATCATTTTGAACATGTGAAAAACATTTCACATAATTTGGAGGTGTGAGCCGGAAGATATGAGGGTCTCAAGTGACCCCCAAATAGCCTCTTTGCAATTCAAAAAAATCACCGCAAACTTCATGAAATTCCGATCAAAAAGTACCCACGGATTCAACTCTCAAAAAGAACCAAGGTCTCTTTACTCACTTTCCAATTCATGGCTCAACAACTTGAATTTCCTCACTTTCTAATTCGAGAAGTTGCATGGTGGCTTCATAGTCTTTTAGGGGTTAACTACCTCATCTTGGAAATGGTAAAGAATGAGACATCATTCAACTTTTTTTTGGAGGGGTTTGAGAGCCCATCAAAGCAAAGTTGGGCGGATTTTTCAAGGCTCAAATATTCAAACTCTCAACTTCATTATTTTGCTATTATCATGGCATTTGTATGGTCAAATGCTTTGAAATTTTGAGGGATGGTTTATAAGGTCTTGGAGTACGAGATTTTACGATTGGAATGTAAAAAAATAGGTTTTGAAGAGCATTCAGGGATTATCAATGAAAATGTTCAATATGAGGCAATTTTGGGTGGGGGACCCCCTTTGGTCGTTTAGGGGAAAATATAATAAGTTTCTATTTGGGAGTAGTTGCCTATCCAAACATTTTAGATCAATTGATGAACTTGTTCCAAAATCAATTGGTGAATTTGTTTAGGATATTACTCCTATCAATTTCACAATATCACTTCTATTTCCTTTGGTTGCTCAATCATCATTTTTATAACTGTACATCAACACATATCGTCGTTTGCTAGTTCTTCTGACTAGTGTTACACAAACGTTAAAGAATAACAATGTAAAAAAGAACAAATTAGGGAATGAATTAATCAAATGGCAAAAATGTCTTTTGAGAAACTAAACTTCATTTTTTTGCATTTTCATGTTTTTAGAGTTTCATTGAATTTTCACATTGTAAGTTAGTAAAAAAATTTGTTCACTACGTTATTTTTGTATCTGAAACTAGATATCTACCAGGTACTTTGTTATTACAAATAAGTCTCCTTCAGAATTAAATTTCAATAAATTCATGTAAGAATATGCAAGACTAGTGAAGGATGTTGATGAGTCTTGTTTCAATTAACATTAGGATATTTCCATGTGCAAACAATAAAAAAAATAAAATAGTTTGATAGCCAAAATAAATTGGTGATCAACCAAATTTACACGATCATTGCAATAGCGGAATGCACTACTAAACAAAATCCTTATTTAACCCTAATTTGTAGTTTCACTATGAACATGAATTTGGTGAGGCATTTCTAATATTTGAGGTTAAGAACAAGAGCATGACAAAGAATTTAGGATGAAGAAATTTAAACCATTTGTAGATGCGAGAACTTTCAAAGTTCACCAAATGATTTGGATCGAACCTGTTCAACATTGTTAAACAAAGCTCCCACATTCAAGACTTATGGTGAATGTCCCATGAACCAACACTTTAAACTTTTCATGCAAATCTAGTACAAGTATAGAATTCAACGCTTTCAATGAACACTTGTTGGAGATATTGTTGGTTTATAACACACGTTGGATATTGGATCATCCACCTTAACCCCTAAAGGATGTTTGATACAACTCATGAAGCCTAGTTGCAGGTGCTCTTGCCCAAGTATCTGTGTACACAACAATATTTGAGTACCTTCAAGAGGTATTCATGCAATGAGATTTTTTTAGTAGGACGTGTCAGTAGTTTTGTAGCAACACAATTTTTTGATCAATTTTTTTAAGTGATTTTTAGTTCTTCAAAAATTCTTGGTATATTGTGCAGTCTAAAAAAGTGTTGAAATTTGTCCGTATTTTAGCCTTCAACAGAGCCTAGAAATCGCATTTATTTTAATTTTTTTTTTTTCTCCTTACCGTCTCTGGAAGGGCTTCACCTAGTTCACTTTGACATAAAATAATTGAGCCTTGGCCAGGTCAAAATTCTTGAACTATCACATACATGGCCCCCTCAAACAAATACAGTTGCAGAATACAAGTTGGGTCCCTTCCTAGAATATGCAAAATACGCACTTCTCGTAGGCACAATTTCTGTATCTTTGCTCAATTAATTTTTTTCTTTCCACAGTAATTTAGTTCCCATCTTTGTAGACATTGTTGAAGAATTCAGTTTTTGCAAATACATAGTCCAACTACCCTAAAACCGGCCTGTATTGCAAACCGTAGGCCATTTTGGCTTGAGCAATCCTAAAGGGGTTAATCTTTGAAACCTTGGTTGAAGTGCAACACCCAATTTGGTGCAACACCCTTTGGAGCAATCACAAATTAACATATCGATAGAGTTTATCGACATATCGATAGAGTTAATCAACGAAATGGCCACCACTTAAGATAAGTACACAACACTTGTATCAACTCTCCCCCTCTCTTCATTAACCTACCAAACCCTAAGAACAAACTCCAATGAAGAATTCATAACCGGTCAATACCATCTCCTTGTCACTTTGTAGCTGGATTAAAAATCAATTCACAATCCATAATAAGTGTGCTACAAGATTCAAAATCACCATATCCACAATTGAATCTTGAAAAACCGGTTATTCCCTAAAGAACCAAGGATTCATGGTTATAAAATGACAAATTCAATTGATTGTATTGTGAAACATATATTTCACATGAGACCAAATTTTATATCACCGGAATTACTGAAGAACATTGCGTGTGTTGACCAAGAAACAAATAAATTTGAACCAAAATAATCTACACAGGACCTACTCAAAACTGCTGATAATAATAACATTATTATTATTATTATTGTTATTATTATTATTAAAAAGAACACAAAAGGACCAATTTGGGCCAGGTTTCATGCTCCTTTAGGATTTATGTACTAGATAACCAGTCCAGTCAAGGGCCAGTAGAGGTGTTAGGCATTTGCCCTAAAATCTGACATAGTTTCATCTTAACCCCTAAAGGACCAAGGATTCATGGTTTTAAAATGACAAGTTTAAACGATCATATTGTGAAAATTATAATTTGAACGTGACAAGATTTTATATCACTGGAATTAGTGAAGAATATTACATATGTTGAATAGTTTTCTTTTTTTAAATTAACAAAAAAGAATCTACATAAAACCTACTCAAAACTACTGAAAAAAACAGGAGCCATCTGGTGGCCTTATGGTCCTTTAGGGGTTAATTCCACTGTTTGAATCTAACACTGTACCGTTTCTTCTTCACACAGTTTCTAAGGACCGACTGACTGTACCTGTAAAGAGAAATCTCGGAGATAATACCTGTAGAAGATAGAGTACTTTCACTCCAGCAAACAAAACTCAAAGCTCCACACAAATGACACACGAAATCACATAAAACTCAGCCTTTACTCAAAATGCATGGTGCTCACTACTATCCTGCACACTAACCGAGAAGACAGGTTGCCATATTCATGATACATCTACTAAGTGGTTTGCTACAGAGCAGAAATTTCAAACCTAAAAAGAATTTGCAAAGACAGACGACATGATCTACTACTTCTTTCCCTTCCCCTTGAGACCTCCCTTCTTCTTCTTCTCGAACACAATTTCACCTGTCAATCCCGAGGGGATTTCCTGGATAGTCGTGAAGCCGCCATACCGTTGCCTGAATTTCTCCACTCTGTCCGCATCCAGAAGCAGCGCGTTCTTGTTGCCTTGGTAGAACGGGTGGTTGCCCGACCACACGTCCACCACGTACTCGTTCTGCGTGCCACCGGTGGTCATCACGAGCTCTCCGTTGCAGTACACCTTCGCGTCGTCGAAGAACTTGGGATGAATGTCCGCCTTCTTGCATGTCACCTTCGACTCACCCCGGGTCACCTTCAACAAAACCCCACCTCATTAAACCCTAACAATGGCTGGCATTACCGGAATTCGTTTCAGTGCAAACCAAGCAATTAGGACTGTGTGGCGGGAGTGGACTAGCGACGAGGAGGAAGGAATTGAATGGCAAGTGGTGAATGAGTTGTTACCTGAAGAGAGGTGGCGCCCGAGAGGAAAGTGGAGGGGCATGTAGCCAGGGAGGTGACGGAGAGCGCCATTGCCACCGAGCTGAAGGAATTGGTGTTGCAAATCGGTTGTGGCTCCGTGAATCTGTTGTTGCAAAATGTGCAGCCGGGTGAGCACCAGAAGATGATGGACGAGGGGGCCAGCAGTGTGTAGCGGAGGCGAAGGGCTTCTGGGTAACGTTCCCTAGTGTGTTCCCTGTTCCCTCGTTCCCGTTCCCCATGAGTGGCATCAACAGCGTATTCTCGTTTCTTTTTTTATGATTTATGGGTAAAGATAGATAGAAACTCCGGTCCCTCTTCGGGGCCGGCGTGAATGAAGTGTCCGTTCGTAATGCCAATGATCCGATGCCCACCGGACAAGGGGAAATTGGGACAACTAATACTACTCTCCTCTTTCGAGGATGGACACTATAGTGACAAACTAAGCTACTACCTAGCTAGCCACTAGTGCCTTGAAGATACCGGACATGGTATCCCCCCAAAGGGCTTTGTGGTACCCATACAACAAGATCCAAGGACCCCCCACCATAGTTGAGTGGACTATGGTAGTGAGCACCGCACCAACATGGGGAATAGAACCACAACCTCCTCATTGGGGGCCATGAGTCCCAACCACCAAGCCAAGGCCCGTGGTGCCGATACGAACTCACTAGTAGGAAACATGTCGTTTCTCACTTACTAAAAATGAAAAAGGAATGAAACCTCGCCAGGCACATGGGTTGTGTCAGTGTTGGTGAGTGGTTTTGGTCACAAGAAGACAAAAATATAAGCATAATATTCAGCTATTGTTCACTATTTCCACGGAGTGTGGAATGAAAAACGACAGGTTTGCTACTAGTGAATTCGGTCTTCTTTAAGGCCGGTGTAAATAAAGTGTCTCTTTAATCCAAATTAAAGGATCCAAATTAAAGGGCTAGTGGTGCAGGACATCGTCACAGACTCAATAATAATCTCGCAACTAATGGACTCAAACATCGACAGAGGAACCCCTCGCTGCATAGATACTTCAAGACTTTTGGACTGAAATTCAGTGCACCAAACGATACTGGCAATGATTTGATAGAGTGCAAGCAGAACTAACATTTTCCTTTTGCAGGGAGCTTTTGTGGTAGCCGTGGCCAATGTCATCTCCGTAGCCGTTGTTGTGATTCATCGTCGGATGCTCCAAAATGCACTCAGTCTCACTATTGTATAACCAAGAATCAGATGGACAGGCAGCAAAATGAACTAGTTAGTACTCGGTGACTGTAGAGAATGCAACGAGTGTCGCGTTATATAGAATTTTGGGATCCCACTAGTTACGCCTGATTTGCAGGTGAGAATGGACTCGCAAATGAATTTCAATCTGACTTCATGGAGTGAGCGGATTTTTTCGCTGACATGCTGTTTGAAAAATGGGCTTGCTATGTTGGGTAAAAAAAAGTATATCGCCATAATCTTCCCTTATCACTGTTATGTTTAGCCAACAACTCTATAGAAAGGTAGTATTTTATTTTTTAAAGTCGTCAAAAAATGTTTTTTTGTTCTCCGAGTTTCAATTTTCAAATCGCCAATGGGGAAAAAATGGACAAAAGATCACTGCATGGAGTGACGGTCGGTGTCATCACCAGTCGAGTCACGGGCATCATGCAATTAATCTTCCACTTGCCGAAACTTGAGAGGGTCCTAGAAAAAGATCTGGAGATGGCTGCAAAAGAAACGTACTTCAATACATGACGTTCCAGATGCACCTCCAACGTTCCTGGGTGCATGGAACCAATATGGAAGATTATTTGAGCCTACGTTTCTGCGACGTGATACGGAAGCAATCGTCAGAAAAAGTATAATTGAAATGTGCAATACTGAAAGCAACATACTCAAAACTCTTTTATATCACGCTTTCGTAACCTATGTGCATGAGTTCAGGACTGGCACGTGGAACGTGTCCAATTACGTGAGTTTACGATAGCAAATATCCTCAGCAGACACTGGAATGTGATATTTAAGAGTGGTAATAACAAGCTCAGAGAGTACTGAAAGCAATTCAGTATCTATGTGTACGTTTTCCATATTGCAAAATTGAAACTTTAAAACACATATAATGCAAATACTTTCCGGAAATAGTAGATTTTCTAATGTGAGCCAACTTGAAAGATTGATGTTGCAAACAATACATCAGTAGAAGCATGAGTAAGAGACTGCTCAGATGTAAAAAACAGTCTCAACAAAAGAGTTGGAACTCCATCAAATCCTTGATGGTGAAGGCAGGTCTCTGGGAGATATATTACAAGAAACCTGCTGAACAGAAAGAGCAGGTTTGGCTGCAGAAATGAAAGAAGATGTACAATCAGCAAGCCTCCAAGAGAAGAGAGTGGACATTCAACATCCAAATGTCTTCTCTGCAATGATAATAATAATAAGACGAGGAGGAATAGACAGATATCATTGTTTCTCCGTGAAATGCATTGTCGAAGCGACATCGACAAGGAGTTCATCAGGATCCTTCCTGGCAAGAAGCTCCGCGGCTCGTTCTTTGTCAATCCGTTCCCTTTCGCAATCTGCAAAGCTTTGCACGATGTCCAGCATGGCCCCTGTGGTCCCAAAGAACACGAGAGGTGCCAGAGATTTCTTCTTAATGCCGACTGGAATGGCGATCGCTGCTCCCAAGACGGAAAATATCCATGACCTGCGACAAGTAGAGAAGAACAAAATCATCAAGTGCAATAGGATGGTGAACCGGAAACAGTCTTTCTTGTTTTTTTTTGTTTTTTTTTTTTCAAGGGAGTCCCATTGACGTTTTGAAAATTGAAGCTTGAGAAATAGAAAGCATTTTTTGGCGATTTACAAAAAAAATTACTACAAACACATCACTTTTTATGGAATTGTTGGCTATACATACCAATGATAAGGGAAGAGTATGGCGATATACTCTATGTTTTACCTAATTTTTCTTATCGCAACATAGCAGCAAGCCCATTTTTCAAATAGCAAGTTGGCGATATATGTATCCACAAAAAGAGTCTACGCTCCAGCATGCTCTTGCTCCCAGATCCAACATTCTCTTGACACTAACGGTTCGCCTTGTTTGTACTAAAGAGAACCCGGAGAAGGAAACCCTAGGGTTTTTTCAATGCTTTGGAGACCCCGAGGTGCTCTTCGCAAGTAGGGTTTGTGATAAGGCTGTTCACTACTCGCATTCCAACTTTTCGTTACAATGTCCCAAGCTCTCAGTAAAATACTGTCCACAAAGCCGTCAGGCTTTCAGAATAGCGTATATTGGGAAGAACCCGATCATCATTGAGCTCAAGATACCGGATACAGACATTTACTTGCAGTGTCGACTGGAGCACTGGAAGGTAAATTAACAGACAATGCCACAACTCTTCAAGCGAAAATATGCATGTAGAAAGATAAGTCAACAGACATATGCGGAGACAACAACACAAAAACCCTAAAGCTCAAGCAAGAACTTTAAAGAAATAAATTAGGTCATGAACTCCGCCAAATCTCTGCTTTGAATGTAAAAACCCTAATGCTCCGATACGTCGCTCATTTCAAACCACCGCAAGATCCTTCGTCGCACCTCACTCTCTCTTTCTCTCTCGTGCACAGTTGCTCTTTCTCCAGTAAACTCGGATTACGTCCCAACCTCATGTTCAATTGAGAGCTCAAAATTGATGTCCACATACATGCTGGAAAGATGCACTTACCCGTAGAGAGAGCAGTCGTCCAGGTTTTGCTCCGTAGCGGGACGCTGATGCGAATTCGCCATAGCCATTGCGCAGCTATCTAAACACGCAAGCGTCGACTGACCACGAAACTGAAACCCTAAAACCCTCAACAAGCTGAGCGGTCATCGTTTTGCAAGTGGGTAAGAGTATCTGCACCCTTGCACGCTAAAACTCACACGCTAAAATTATTCATATATGTTTGAAGAGCCCTTAAAACTTACAGTCCTCACCTTCACACATAAAATGTGTGTATCAAATAGACAATGGACCAATCACAAGTAGAATGTGGGATGTATTCAACTAAATTTAGATTTGAAGGCTTATTGCTTAGCATTTCATAAACTAAGGGCCAATGGTTATTCGGAAAGGCTCAAAACATTTTTCATTCAATTTTCGAGTTTGTCAAACACTTCCTAGACATGAGTGTGGATGCTCTAACCACAACAGCTGAACTAGCCTTTTTTTTTTTTTTGGCAATTGGAGCACACAAGCACTAGTCGGGGCCGATATTACATATTATCTTTAAAAGTGTTCTATAATGTACACCTTCCATCCCGCAATAAACCCTTGTTTTTGATGAAATTTATGAATTAAATGTTGCTTTCACTAAACTTCATGGATTAAGTTTGATTCCATGATTACATTTGACTGTGAGGTAAATATATAGACTACGTGAGTACAGTGGGAGTCTTTTGACTTGTAGAAAGTGTATACATGATTAAAATCCATCACAATAATCGGTGGTTAGCATGATTAAAGCCTATGAGTTAAGTGCTAGATTGTCTGCAATGCCATGCAACAGTTGTCAAGCACATGCAAAGCTTAACCTTCTAACGCACATGCGTTCATATAACGAATGACGAACACATTGCAACCTTTGTTTTGACTACGTCTTGTTGAGTTTTACATCCATCCAAATTTTCTTTGTTCTTATGCTATTTGACTATCATTTATACGGTATGGATCTTCAAAATAAGATATTGTGATATTTTGAAAGACAACACAATTGGTTTACGTCAAGTTTCATTCTTAGTTCAAAAAGTGAGACCTTAAACATGATTTTCCAAAATAAATATGATCAAGTACCGTAGATAGATATGAACACCGGACCCCTTTCGAGGCCGGCGTGAATCAAGTGTCTGTTCGTCTTGACAATGAGCCAATGCCCACCGGACAAAGGTCCATTGGTACAAGACTACTCACCTCTTTCGAGAATAGATCAAGTACCGTACTACCATAGCTAGGTTGCCACCCTACGAACATATATGTAATATTTCTTGAAAAAGAAAGTTTGTTCCTCAAAAAATGATTTTCTTGCTTTTTGTTTTTGAGCAAATTTCGTGATTAAAATGGCCCAAAATGGCCCAATATAGCTTAGAAATAGCCAAATATAGCTTAAATTTTTTATTCTATCTTTGTTTCTTGATCCTCATAATTTATGTTCTTTTACATTTTTTTAATTTTTTGAATTATTTTTGGCACCCCAGCTATGGTACTATGGTAACAGAAACTATACCATCTTGTAGTGCATGTTATTCCAATTTCATTACTATATATATATATATATATATATATATATATATATATTCTTTTATTTTTTAATATTTAAATGTTTTTTTAAACACAAATTTTGATTAAATCTCAAGAGATAACCTTTCTTAATTAATTTTATTAATAAAAATTACGATGAATCCAACCATATAGATGTGATCTTCACATTGACATTTACAACTCCTCTTTTTACGTTAATTCCATTTTTTCTTAAAACACCCAATTCCCTATTTTTGCACTTGGCCATGTAATCATGCACTTGGCTTTTGGGCACACTAAATTATTCAAACTGGTAGGAAAAACATGAGAATTTTAGCCAATTCTTTTCTTCTACATATTTGGTTGCAAAAAGGATAATTTGGAAATTGTCGAGTTTTTTTATTTTTAAAGTCATTATTTGTGCTTTGAATATTTTCTAATTGAATTCTATACGCAACAAAACTCTTTTTCAAATTGATCTTTAGACGAAGTATATTAGAAAAATACAAGAGGTTAGAGTCCTTAACCCTTAAACGTCAAGAGGGCCTGGACGGGGCAGCTCGGAAGGAATCTAATTTTTTTGGGGGAAAAAAAAATTAAAAATTAAAAATTAAAATTGCAAAAACGGCTCTGCAGTGCACTGCTGGCTAGCACTATAGCACTGTAGCACTGCTGAACTTCAGCTGCCCCAACCTCAAAACTTGTTCAATTTGATAACTTTGATTGCTTACCAACGATTCCACAATCTCTCAAATGAGGCGTAAATTTGGAATCTAGATCGCTTTTTCAGCAGCTTTCCACTGCAACAAGTCTCGCTTGATTTGGTTTAGAAAATCAACTTTTTCTTCATTATTCTCTTTTAAATAAGCCAATAGGGCTTACCTCGACGTTTAAGGGTTAACCCCTAAAGGATTTAGGGCCTAGTAAATACGTTGCCGTATATTTAACATTTGTTGTAAGTAGAAAGTTCCAAATTGAGATCCCCTAGCTTTTAAAACTATGTAGACATGAATTTTAACTTCACTTTTGATCGATATGAAACTCATAGGAGGTGTAGAACCATTCCAAATACAATGACATACAGCCATATAATATTGGCCGGAATGGCCAATCTGAACCTTTAAGGATTAAATAAGATTTTAAGTATACATGTTACAAAACCATATGAAACATATTGTAAGCTATTAGAAGTAGGCCACAGATAGACGAGTATGTTTTAAATATGCATTTTAGTATATAAAAACACTTTACTTGTTTATAATTTATAAGAATAGTACAACTTTTAAATTAATACCTTGACAACTAAATTAGAAAATAACATACTATATAATAATGTGCTTGTCTACTCTAGCAAGCATCCAACAACCTCTTGTCATTCATGCCTTCAATTTGCATTGCAACATATTCAAGTATGTGCGACTTCGCTTCATTTGAAATAGTGATTTGCTTCATTTGCACATAATCATATAGTGCCATTGTTACATTTGTTGCTTCTTCCCTCCAAATAGCAACTCAACCATGACATTTCTTTACAATGTTATCAAAATAGATTGTTCAACTTCTTCGAATAAACTTGTTCAAACAACGAGCTGAGCGATTCACTCCCCTATTCAGAATCCATGAAATTTCACATGAACAACATCATTGTCAACTCCAACAGGGCTTCCAAATACACTAAGAAAGGGAGGAAAAAGAATGTGCGACCATGCAGGACATGCCTAGGCAAAATCACTGTGCATGTGTGGATTGGGCACTACTTGCCTGGGCATCTCCCTCGACATTGCCACCTTTTCCACTACACTAAATAGGTAGATTAGTGTTAGATAATTATAAGATTTGAAAATATTATAGATTTTTACTCTCGACAAAAAAAATTACCAAAGACATTGATTCCAATACTATTGAAAGATCCCCATCTTGACCAATATAGAGGGTAAAAAAATTGGTAAACAGTAAGAACTTACGACATGTTTATGTAAATTAGTGTATCTAACACTAATCTACCTATTTAGTGTAGTGAATTCGTATGCCCCGTAATTTCTCCTTTAGAGTGCAATTCGTATGGTCTGTAATAACTGCAATTCAGAGTGGCTGGTGGAGATGCTCTGATCACCACACACTGTATCCTGATCCTATGAGGATGAACTCAGGGCTGGTAACACAAAAGGTAAGTTACCAGCTGATTCTCTTCTTCTGGATAACGTTAAAAAGAGACAATACCGGTACTACTACTACTGCTGCAGTGGGGGTAACTCCAGTGGCCGGCCATTAACTTAGATGACTCCCAGACAAAAAAGGGTAGCGGTCATTCATGAACCACTGGTACCGGTGACTGCAAGCCATTATCACCGCTCCAGTACTGAGTTTAATCGTTGAGCAAATCATGATGGGAGATGGCCACCACACGACTAACTTACAGCAATGAACCATCTTACTAACTTATTAGTGACGGGGGCCCGGCCTGGAAGTGAGATGTCAGTTAGGTGGGACGGGTGAGACTCTCATGCATGCTGACATTTTCATTCATTTATCGCACAGTAAGCTCCGGTACCTTGCACTACCTTCATTGACGTTAAGTTTTAGAAGCTCCCCATCGTCTTGTCACCAACTCAGAGCGCGTGGCTTTCAATGCCAGTCGACGTATTCACTGGATTGCATCTTCGTTAGAACCCGCAGTGTTCAAATCTCTACATTCTGTTTGTTGTTGTCCCAGCATCAAGCTTCAATGAACTAGAAACGGAAACTACTGTCTAGTACCCATTTGTTTGTTGTTACAGTCCCAGCTTAGAGCTTCCATTTTTAAGAAAACTACTGCATTGTTGAATGTCGACAAAGTTGCTTGTTGTTCTCCCAGCTTCGAGCTTCCATTTGCTAGCTCTGTCAACGCACTTTTGTAGTTTATAACTACTGCAGGAACGTCTCCATTGTTGAATGTCTACAAAGCTCTCGTTGTCGTCCCTTCTGTCTGTCAACGCACTTTCGTAGAGGCGAAACGAACGTTCATTGTTGTCATATGAGCTTGTTGTGGCACTGACTGAGTGACGGACTGAGTGACGGACGATGGGAATGGGTGGCCATAGCCCCAACCGAAATGAGATGATTCTGCACTTCATGTTGCTGGTGTCAGCCATCCTGGCCATGGCGTCGCTGTACTTCACGTCGTCCTACAGCACCATGCTGTGGATCTACTTCGCGGGAGCGGTGGGCGGGCTGGTCATCGCCGTCCCGGATTACGCGTTCTTCAATCGGAGCCCCCTCATGTGGCACGAGCCTCTGCGCAGCGAAGCGGCAGCTATGGCGAGGATGAATAAGCGTGTGCAGCAATTGTCCGAGAGTTGCTCCTCGTTTCCGTGCTTTCCCACGTCTGCCATGTACAGTGCCGGAGTGGCCAGATGATCATAACTATCTGATGGGGCTTAGGTAACTATGTATGTGTGAATCTGTCCATTTTTTTTGGGTGTAGCTATGAAAGTACTCCTGAGCTTCATTTTGTTGGTTTCTACACTTGCTATGTTATGCTGTAGGAGTTTTTTTGGTTTACTTTGGAGCTCTATCTTCGTCTTTATAATTTGAACGAGACACAGCAGAATGCTCTTGTCTCGATGCACAATGTCAAGTTTCTCATTTGATGAAAATAATATAATACTGGTTTCGCAGAGATCAGTGATTACCAATGTGCAGTACGTTCTAGCTGATACCACAACCGTTTCTTGTTTCTATTAGATCTGGCATATGTTGAGGTAGAGAGCGGTTATGGGTGATTAGGGTTTTCAGCTCTGATATTATAGAAATGGGTAAACCCTATGGTCTGTCATCTCCAAATCTTGAGCAATTATTGGCAAAGAGCCCTCCCTACCTTACCTCTTATACATAAATTGTGAACAGGCTGGGGTTTAGAATCTGCTCCTTTGTATTGCGAAGCTGATAATGTTTTCCCTGATAATCCCAAGAAGCCCAAATGTTTTTGAGTAGGTCCTCTGTAGTTTTCCTTCTGTTCAAATGTGTTTGTTTTGTGACCAACAAGTGCAATGTTGTTCACTGATTCCAGTGCTATAGAATTTGGTCCTATATTAATTATATTTCGCATAATATGATAAAATCCCTGGTCCTTTAGAGGCTGGTAACATCATCAAATATGTGTCTGACTCTTCTGTTGTTGGCAAAAGAGGCTCCAATGCGGTGTATTTAAGCTGATCAGGGCATTGTTGATGTGCGTCTGTGCACACTGACAGAATGGCGCCAAGGCAATCATGTTGGCATGGGCCCTCACAACCAACTCTCATGCATATCATTTAGTAGCCATCATTGGGGCTGCCTTTTGGATCCATCTACTATGAAGAAGCTTCATCCCAGTACAAATGAATGGGAAATCATGGTAAACATCCACTATGAAGAAGCTTCACCTAAGTTACAAATGAATAGGAAATCGCGGCAAACAGGATAGGGTTAAAAAGCTTCACCTAAGTTACAAATGAATAGGAAATCACGGCAAACATGATAGGGTTAAAAAGCTTCACCTAAGTTACAAATGAATAGGAAATCGCGGCAAACAGGATAGGGTTGCCATGCTCCTGTGAGCCCTACATGTGCAAGTAACATATACTTGCGGTCAAAGATGGTACCTACAATTTGCATTGTGGATGATGGTGGAGGATATTCTTGAAATTCCAGGGTGGACCCAGTGTTGGCTACTGAGTGTTAGAGCATTCCCACCCATGCAAATGAGGACTAACTCTCTGAAATTATTCATCTATATTTGAAGGGCCCTTGCACTCACACTCCCCCGCCCTTGCACGCCCCTCACATATCAAAAGCACTTCAAATAGTCAATGGACCAATCACAAGTAGAATGTGAGGATATAGTCAACTAAATAGTGATTTGAAGGCCCAATTTCTAACATGCTAGGATCCAGAGTCAAGAGGCATTTTGGAAGGGCCCTAGGCACTTTTCATCTACTTCTGAGACTCTATGAGGACATGGGTGGCCCTGCTCTTAAATGTTGAAGCTCTCAAGGGCTTACTGGAGCCTGGCAATTGTGCAGAGCAATTATACTACCAGCTGGCGGTAAATCTTTGTATGCAACATAACGATATGAATTATATTGCGATTTACAAAAGCATTAACACGTAGTGGCCAGTGGTATTCAAGTCGACAATCTCTCATAGACCCGCACCATCAATCAATCATTCATTTTATTTCACTCAATAACATTCTACACTCTACTTAGTGTTGGATCTGAAAGAAGGTGGGCAAAAAGAGTCATTAGATTTTAAAGAATCAATCATAATAAAGTGACCCATAGCCTTGGGAAAGGAATCCAGATCCTTTTTGTGCACAATCTTGAGCTTCACTATGATGGGATGTACTAAAAGCCACGAGAAGAAGCATATGCCCTCTACAGTGAATTTGAGCCTCCATGTACATTGGAGAAGGTTGAGTTCTCACAACTGCTAAAAACTGTTAAATCTTCTGTCCTACTAAACACCATGTTTTCCTTTGTACACTAAAACATACTGTTTTAGTAGGACAAAGGGAGTATTAATTATAATTCCAAATGATATTAATCCAGGTGATTTGATTCATCATTTACGCTTTCACAAATTCCAATCTCAACAATACACCGAGCTTACCAGATTCTTGCATTTGAAATACTACCATTGAATTGTATTTAACACAAGTTTTCATACCATCACTCTCAAACATGGTTCTTTTGTGGCATTGTAGCAGTGCTCCATGGATGCAGTGGAGGGTGGTCCCTCCAGATTTAGAGCATTGTGACTGTGCCACAACATTGGAGTTTGGCTCTAAGAAGCCAGAAAAAAAAAACCCTGTATATTAACTACAAGAAGCCAGACATGACAAGGTGTATACCAGAGCCATGAAATCGGCAGAATCCATACATTGTTCTCATGTAGCTAAATGAATTGTCCTCTTTAAAAAACAGTCAGGTTTACACCAGGCAGGACCAATTTCCTAGATTCATAGCCCTAGGACTCACCAGCAACCTGTTACTCATAACTGGCAACCCAGAATTCAGGTTTCTTGCCTTGAGAAAATCTGAAAGTACAGGTTCAGCTGAATTGATCAGGCACTCTACATTCATTTAAGGGTTTAGGGTTACTTGGACGGGGGAGAGTGACGAAAAACGAGAGGAGGACGGACCGCTTTTCTCTTCGCTTCTGCTTCGAGTCGCGCATTGTACATCTCCTCCGTCTCCACTGACAGCAGCCTCTTCACCTGCACAATCACATAATACCTTAAGCCCTTGCAAAATCCACCCCACGATATGATACTCGTGAAACAAAAACCCTGGAATTAATTGGTCTGGTGTGTTGAGCCCAAAACCCTAGAAAGAAAGAAGAATGGAAATCGGTTCTCACGTGATTGATCATGCCGCAAATCGACGGCGTGTTCTCACGAAACACCGTTTGGTGCCGTCTCCGAAGCCCGAGCGCCCGCACCGTCCCGCGATGCTCCATGCGAGTGCCAGGCAGCCCACGCACCAGCTGAATGGCCAATCGCCTCGTCCATGTCGGTGCGGCACCCGTCATTGCACAATTCAACCCTACAATCGCATCCAAATCCTTCAGTTCCCTCTGATTCTAACCAGAGCCCTCTCCGCAACAACGCAGGAGCTTTGCGATGAGTCTCTAAAACCCTCAACCCTAATTCTGTAGTTGCAAAGATCAATATATAAACCGATTCCTTTCCCAACTGAACAACAAGTCTTCCGACCTCGTTCGGGACAGGTCTTGGAATCTCCACGGTCATAGTGTATACACGTGGAATCACCGCCTTCTTAGCTCAGCTGGTTAGAGCGTCGTGCTAATAACGCGAAGGTCACAGGTTCGAGACCTGTAGAGGGCATCTTTTGGAATATTCTATTTTTTCCACGGATTTTGGAACCAACTCCTTTCATATTTTAACGTATAAATTCTGTCCTAAACCGTACATGGATAAAGGTATGTTCGCACCTGGCCTTAGAGGTGGTCTTACAAGGGGGTCTTACATCCTTAAAAAAGTATGTGTTCCCACCTACATTCTTTAGTAATTACCAATCCTACATGGATGTACGCATGGCACACTTTTAAGAATGGGTATTAGCTAACATTTAGTAGGACAAAAGATATTTGAGCAATAGTAGGCAATTGTTAAGGGAGCACCAAAATAGGAAATATTTCCTAGTTTTGAACACTAAAGAATGGTCTTAGCTAATGTGGCACTTGAGGGGCCATTATGTAATCCCCCTACTATTGCTAACACCTTTCTGAACCTCATTGATGACACCTTTCCTACAAAGAAGGTATTTTTTCCAAAATTGTGGGGGTGTTAAATTTTTATCCACGGTCTTTGCAAAGGCCAAGTGCGAACGGGCCTTAAGTCACTCTCACTTATAAAATTTACAATAATTATGTATCAAGATTGCAATCATGAAGAAGTGTTGACACAGGCCATTGCTCACTTTTATTTTTGAAAATTTAACCCAAATTACGTTTAACGTTGAAGTCACACACCCTCCAAAATCACATTTTGAATGTGCATTATATGGTTCAAAGATACACTATAATCTTCCAATCCAACGGTCCAATCTTACGAAGATTTAACCAACAATTGTTTCATTAAGCTATGCTTACATTCATACGGTTGGGTACTATTAATAGTATCCCTAATTTCACCAGAGAGGTTTTTAAAGAAACATCACCCAAAAAACTGTTTCTGCAAAACCACCCTGGGCACTAAAGGGTTAACTGTCTCACAAGCGTGGGTTTAGGGTGGGCTTCAGCTGATTAGGCCAGATATGGTCCACTTAATATATGTCCATGGAGTATATTAGACAATGTGCCTCCTTAAGAGGAACAATGATTCACTTTAGATGGAACCAAAGTAAGCACTTCCGAAAGGTTCTACCATATCAAATCGATAGATGAGCATAACTAGTTACTTGTTCAAGTTTACAGATGGTTCCAAGGCTCAAAACGACTTGAGAACATGTTGGGTTAGACACATGTCCATCTTCCTACGTAGAAACTTACTAGGGCTCAAACGGTGTTACAAAGCCTATTAGGCTTAGGATATATCGGAATAGGGTTTCTCAATCTATGTGGTTCAACATAGTAGGATTCAAGATCTGGACTTCGACCTGAAAGAATGGTATTGACCAAGATTGGTCACATTAAGAACGGAAATTTTTTCAGCTACTCTACAAAACTGGTGTACAAAATTATCAACCCCCGCCAATGTTAAGTCCTAATATTCTCCCATACCATGCCCAATAGGGCATATATATTTGGCTTACTTGCTAAGGTGGGCTTCTTTTGGTAGAATAGCGGATGCGTACAAATCACTCAGGCATATGCAACATGTGCAACCTAGAAGTGCTTGTGACTCACGAGTACTCTTTTTAAATCTTGCCCATAAGTTGCTGGTGTCTGGGACAAAGTTAGACGGCTTAGAGAGCTAGCTGAACCTCCCAAACATTTTTTGTGTGGTGGAAAGTCCTACACATACTTATGAGCCTCTAAGTTAGTTACAGCAAGCTATCTTACATGTGGCTCAAGACCAAAATAATATTTAGGGAGGTTAAGCTTTAGTGACACCCATAGATGAACAACCATCAACAGAGGATTTTGAGGATGAGCTTGACATGGTTTCTTTGGTGTCAAAAGGCCGCCTTTGATATTAGATATGGAGAATTTCACATTGAGGTTGCTATCTTTCGTGCTTGACATACTACAATTCAAACACAAATGGGAGCGTGGTATAAGATGACTAAGTACAACATGGGATATAAATCAACAAACTAATAGCAAACAGAAGAGATTTTTTTCAAAACATGGAGTTTTGGTGATATATTTTGCCACACTAGCAATAGAATCAAGTGGCAGTTAGTTCTTCATAGAGACTTTCTGACTAGAGATCTAGTTAATAGATACAAATGCTTTAGAGCCAGCCTCACACAATCCCTCTCTTCCTTTTAGTCTCACATCCAGGTTCCTCTTCACAAGACACTCCCTCAATCCAACTGCCTCAATTTCCAAGACTTCCCTATCTTGCTCATCTTCAGTTCCATCCCTCTAAACAAGATTTGGCAGAAAGAACCATTGATGAAATTTTAGATCAAATTATAAATGAGGTCAAAGTTGAAGTGGACTTAGAGATTGATCAAGATAAAGAGGCCTTCCCGACTGCAATGGCCGCCTCCTTAGTTGTGATATTGGTATCCAAGACCTCCCGGATTACTTGCAAGACCAAGATGATTTTTACGAGCAAACCCTGTTCTGGTCTAATTTAGAACTAGGTGGAGGGGTTTCCACACCCTCTTCTAGTACTGGAATTTTTTTAGCTGTGGTGTCGATTCTTTGATTCACTCTAAACTTGGGATCCCTTCTATCTCTCATGTTCCTAGCCCTTCACTTTCAGTCTTGCTGCCGTCCACCCTCGGCTGTTAGTGCTTCACATTCAACCTCCTTTTTAGACTTTTAATCACTCAGCTGCGCAACAATTTGTTAACCGAGTCCCCGAACAATAGTGACTAATTTTGAACTAATTGTGAACAATAGTGACTAGCAACAATTTTTTTGCTTTTCTTTCTGCTTACTCTCTTGCTTGTTGTTTGGGAGCTTTCCGACCCCGTGGGTCACAACCGCGACTTGTTATTATTCAGTTTGATTTCTTTCTCCTCTTAGGCCCTCTTTACACTAGAGGCGAGGGGCTGTGAGAAAAGAAATTTGAGCCAATGGGATGCGTAGAAATCGAGAAGACCAAGGAAGGTCACTTTACACTTGAAATTTTCAGTCCAAGGGACAAAAGGAGGAGAAAATGACATGGACAACACTTTTGTCCTTCGTGGCAAGAAAAATTGAAATTTTTGAAGGTCCCCCGGATTTTCCGTCAAGCCCACCTCAAGAGGTGGGTCTAACGCAAATTCCGGGGGGCCGTCAAGCCAAAATTCTCACAACCAATCATTTTTTATTTTTTAAGAAATATGTAAGAGCTTTACTTTTTAAAACCGGTATTTTATTTTGTAGCCTCTTCTCACTTTACACTATATCCAAAGGACGTCAAATTCAAAGTTTGGCTTCTCAAGAATGAGCCATGGCCCTTGGCCGGTTTTCTCTACGACTTCTCGTTTCTAGTGTAAAGAGGGCCTTAGTCTTAGTGACTTTGGTTATTTAGATTGTTTGGTTGTTTGGTGCCCTTTGTGTGACCTGGCCACAAGGGCCTTTGCGTGACACATCACCTTGTAATTCCTCCTCCTTTTAATTCCCCAAATTTCGGATTTTCAGCTCAATTGGTTAGAGCTCAAAAGGTCATAGATTCAAAATCTGTAGAGGGCACCATTTATATAATATTCTCTTTTAGCCATGGTTTTGGGTCGCGGGCTCTCTAACGGCCTGCATGCCAAGTGTCAACTGCGTCACAGTAATTGTACTTTTAGTAAGGCTTCCCCCAACACCGTGTGCCTATTGGCATGGACATTTGTATCCCCCCTCTGAAGTGGCTGTCACCATACGGAATTCGGTCTTGAGTGGAATCCATTATAAATTCAGAGAATCAGCTCATATGAAATGGAGGGGCAATGGATACAGCGGAGAAAGCTCTGAGATTGATTCACTGCCTTGAGGTTTGGCATGAAATTGGAAATACTAGTGAGATCGTCATTGATCAGAAAATGCGATCTCAACCCTAACCAAAGCATTGCATCTGCTCTTCTTAATGAGAGGTCAATGAAACAACTCATGGAATGGTAGTTAGGAAACAGCTTCTGCAATAGATTATGAAGGAACAGCTGCTGATGGTCAAAACAAACAACAGGAATAGGAAAGTGCTTCTGGTTTCTCTACAAAAATCCATGAAGGAACTCATGCTTACAGGCTACCTGCAAGAAAGTCTACACTGTCGATTGAATACAAAGCGCACAAAAGAGCATCTAGTAATGGAACAGGACAACTCTCAACACGAAGCACCTGCCTAGTCCTGCTTCGCTTGGCCGCAAACTGTCATCACTGAAACGAAAGCACGCAAAAGTGTTAAAACGACCAATTTGCATTCAAAACCCTACAACAACCTCAACAGAGTCCACAAAGACACCTGCTCTGATGATTTAACTCCTAAAGGACCAGGAATCAATGGATTTAAAATGAAGAAAATATTGTTCAAATGGGCCAAATTTTATATCAACAGAATCAGCGAAGAGCGTTGGGTGTGAGTCACAAAATAGACGAAAGAAGGTCTCCACATGATCTACTCAAAACTGCTAAAAAAACATTTGCGCTTCTTGGTCCTTTTTGGGGTTCAACTCTTCAACGTACATTGAAACAATGCCGCCATAGAAGAAAGGTCCACACTACAACAACCAGTGCTGCAAAACCCTAGAGACAAATGGTACTAGTAATTAGGGTTTAGCTCGGCAGTATGATGCTCACCGATAACGAAAAAGCCGAAGAGAGAGATATTCTCTAGGCGGATGCCTTCTGCAAGCTGCTCAAAATGTCTTCGGCGCTGCTGTTAGTGAAGGCGCCACCCTGCTCCAGGTTCAAGACCTTCACCACGCCGTCTTCCACGAGCATGGAGAATCGTCGTGATCGAACGCCAAGGCCCTCAACCTTATCCGACAAGTCCACAGCGGTGCCGAGAGCCTGAGTGAACTTGCCCAAGCCGTCGGACAACATGAGCACCTTGTCTTCAACGCCAGCGCTCTTCCCCCACGCCTGCATGACAAAGGCATCGTTCACGGAGACGCAAGCCAGCGTGTCCACGCCCGCGCTCCGAAGCTCCTCGGCCTTGGCCACAAACCCGGGCAAATGCTTGCTGGAGCAAGTGGGAGTGAACGCGCCCGGAACCGCGAACAGCACCACCTTCTTCCCTCTGGTGAGCTCCGACACCTTCACGGCCTGCGCATTGCCGTCCGTGTCGAAGTACGAGAGCTGCGCCTCCGGAAGCTTATCCCCGACGGAAATCGTGGCCACTGTTCGTGCCCCCGCACTCGCGAACGTTTTCTGCAAACCCGCGCGGGATCCGAACGCGCTGCTGCTGGAGAGGCTGCCGAAGTGGGCTCTTCGGACCACGGCGAGCGACGGAATGGCGCCCGCCTTGAAAGCCACGCTCGGAGAGAATTCTCGCCCGGCGCAAACTGCCATTGCGGAGACTCGGCTGGCAATTGCGGTCGCCATGGAAATTGAGAAAGCCTACAACCAAAATGATTGTGGAAACTAAAGCTAAATGAGAAATCGAGAAGAAGTTAGAGACAATGGCAATGGAAAAGAAGAAGCTTGAAGCGGGCGGCGTGAGGAAAGTTCAGGGTGATCGAATGGGAGTGCCGGGGACCACGAGGAGACGGAGACGACGAGTCCTAGCTGGACTTTCCCCCGAATTTACATTCGAAATTCAAAACATCAAAAACAATCTAAAAAAATAATTAAAATTTAAAATCAAAATACAGGGGATTTTGTTTTTTTCAATTTTTTTTCCTCCAGTGAAAAAGATAATCTTGGTGAATATTCACATATATTTCATTTTCAAATGAAATATTGAGCACAAATGTACTGACATAAGGTTCTTTAGTCCCTCTCTAGAATGACTTAAAGCATAGGAATTTAGGACCTTAGTGATTTTTAACGATTTCCTTGCGAAGTCCTATATTTCATGGGTTCGTGCATTTTTCGCACGGATTCTGCACAGATTTCGTGCTAATTTCACACTAAATCCGCACGGCTTTTACATTCAGTCTTTTTGTTATTTAACAAAGTGCAGAATCTGTGTGGAATTAGCGCAAAATCCGCGCAGTATTCGTGCGAAAATGTACGAACCCTTAAAATATTTGATGTCGCACGAATATCGTTTAAAATCTGAGGGTTCCTAAATTCCTGATGTGGAGTCTGTGTTGAGGTTTGTGTTACTATTCCCGAATTATGACAAACCCATGTCAGATTTAGCTGGGAATTGGGTAGTGAGACATCATCTCAAATTTTCCACCCCATTGATTGCCGACATAGGTTCATGTCTCAATGACAAAAAAAAAATACAGCATCGTCATTGATTCAGTGCCGTAATGACAATGTTTGAATCAGAGACCACTAAATTCAATGCTACATCAGTGGCCACTGATTCAATCATTCTTGTTTTAGCACTGAATTAGTAACGATATGGTGTTGCTTTCGTGTCATTGTGACACAAACTTATGACCAACTGAAACAACACGAACCTCTCTAAGCAATCAATAGGATTGTAAAATCAAGATGATTGCATTTAGTATTAGACCATCTACAGTCCTACTGTTAAAAAAGAACTCCACCAACTATTTAAGAACCTCAATATGTTTGCATGAAAGTCATAGATTTTTCCAAGGAATTTGCTTAAAATTTCAACATGTCTGAATTACATGTTAGGCTTCTTGTTGATATCCTTGTATTACCGTCAACACATTTTAGGAAAGAATAAGAACTCTATGCCTAAGGATAAGGATGGTATACAAAAAGAGTTTGTTAGGGATAATTTCACTAACTTATTATATGAATTAAAATAGTAAGTACTACTCTTGTTGCTTTGTTTAAATTTTTTTTTCAATATTGAGTGCTACTCTCGATGCCTTTACAGTCAACCCTTCATACAATGATACTCCATGATATTATTGTTTCAAGCAATATACATGTGACAAGTCATTTCTATGACTAATCCATGCTTGCCACCTTGAAGTTAGGTTTTTCAAAACATGTCATAATAGAGAGGGACAACTGTACTTAGGTAGTGAGTGCTATGTGTGATGCCTCCACTTAGATATCAGGATGCCTGATATCTAAAGGAATCTAGATGGCGTGATGCTTTCTTTCAGAGGATTGAATGAATGTATGTTTCAACACGCAAGTGTAAACATCCTGAGTGGCTCTATATTGTGAAGAAACAAGTCGCTTTCTAATCGCTTCCGCTCACAACAACCATCATCATCATCCATGACCAATGACAGTTTGATGAAGCATTATTGGGTCCATGGAAACCAGTTTTGTGTACAAGTACGCAGCCATTGGCAGCCATTTTATTGACTCACTCTGGCGAAAGCTTTACAGTATATATATTTTTTGTTCTACAACAATCAGTCATCTCAAAAACTTATTTTTTGAATAGGTTATCCTGTGACTCAACGGTACGTACATTAATACCGTGCTGTAGGTCATATTAGACTCTTCTCTACCAATCTGACAAAGCTCCAGGTACGGGGATGCGCGAGAATTCCACACAATATACATACATGCATCCACAAGGAATGAATCTGTGCTAAGGAAATGAAGCTCAGCCAATCTTCACCCAAGCGGCGTACCCAACGTTGCCGTCCGCCACGGGGAACAACATGTAGTACCCCGCAGGGGCGACTGCGGCGGTGGGTGGGGCTTTGGAGGCGACGGCAAAACCCCCGGCAGCCGCCGCGGGCGCACCGGCTTCCAATTGCAGCAACCTCTGACCCTGTGCGTACGAATGCGTGACGAACGGCGCACTGAGCATGTTCAATTCAATGTACTTGGGATTGGCTGCTTTCACGGTGGCCGTGAACGCTTGGCCGTGCTTCAATCCGCCCGGCGCGGCCGCGAATGTAGGCCGGTTGGCGCCTAGGTTCGGCGGTGAGAAGGTTTCGATGCGAAGCTCCGTGGGGAGGTAGCCTGCTAGTGTGTAGAACTGATGCGTGTTGCTTCCTGCCACCATGACGCGCCCGTCGGGAAGCAAGTTCGCGGTTGAGTGGTACACCCGTGGAATCGGACTACCCGCCAACGTTTGGAACCTGAATTTCCACAATTTTCCATAGTTAAAATAGCAAAAAAAATTCGTAAATTTTAATGTAAAAATGTCGAAAAAAAACAAACATTGTGCATCTCACAATGCCAAATCCAGTGTTGAAGGAAACAATATCACTATTTCATTAGCTAGTCACAAAGAGAACTAAATTCAATGATCACAAAAGTACATAACATTACACAACTTGACACTAGTACTATACAATAATGGCCTCCTCAAACATTATCCACTTCATTATTGACAATTGAAAAATTATCATTTTAGAGAAAATTTCGACTAAATTGATATTTTTTTGTTAAAATGGCAAAGCTTTGTATACTTGTACAAAACTTGATAATTTTCTTTGAGGAGCTGCAATTTGTGGGCACATCGCATTTTGACAAATTTTGAGAGATTACCAATTTAGCGAAACTCTATAACCATCAACTCCAAAAAAAATTCTAACGTAAACTTTCAAACTGTGACATGTGGAATCATCTAATTTTTCCACTGATCACCTCATTGGTAACATCAGAAAATGTGTTGATTACCGCAATATTGTGATACAACCGTTTTTTAGTCGGCAAAATACAGCCAGAAAGTGAAATTGTTCTTAAGAAAGAGATAAATTCAGACCCAAAACTCATTTCTTTATCAAGATATTCCTCCGTGTTGACAGAAATTCATCCATTTGAGCGAATTTTCATTCAATTATGAGCTCATTCATAAGAAAGTGCTACACTCTTTGATTCATCCGTACAGTCATCCGTAAAGTCACCTTGCATTTGTTGAATTTACAAAAAAAATTGCTTTATTATACTCTTATTTGTTCATTCTAAATAGTTAGAGGGTGTGAAAGATCTTGATAGTTTATCATTATTAGGTGTGTAAGAGCTTGGTGGTCTTAAAAAAAAATTTAGCACCAAGAAAGGAGCTAAAAAACTTTTGAAAACCACCAAGCTCTTACACACTTAATAATGATAGACCACCAAGATCTTCCACACCTGTTAACTATTTGGAGTGAACAAATAAGAGTATAATACATCAAAATTCTTTGTAGATTCATCAAATTCTTTGTAGATTCATCAAATTCAAGGTGACTTTACAAATAACTCTATTGGTGCCACTCTGTTGGGAAAAAGGAAAAATTGCAGAAAAAGTTTCATCTACACTGTTTGATTCATTGGTGCCACCCTGTTTGCAAAAAGAAAAATTGCAGAAAAAGTTTCATCCATTTGAGCAGATTTCCATTCAATTATGAGCTCATTCATATGAAAGTGCTACACTGTTTGATTCATTGATGCCACCCAGTTTGGAAAAAGGAAAAAAATCCGTGGTGTGATATTAGAGAGGGTGATAATAAGGAGGAGAGATTGGGCCGTCACGCACCTGGCGCCGGCGGCGTTGTAAGGCTTGTAGAGCACGGGCGTCTTGACGGGGTTCTGCGCGTTGCCCCAGCCCTGGGCGCCGTTGGCCGCGCCGTTGATGATGAGCACCTGGCGATCGGGGAGAAGGATCATGTCGCCCATGGTGCGGCGCATGGGCATGGTCTCCATGGCCCAGCCGGCGCCCGCGGCCAGCGGCGCGATGCGCCCGCACGTCTGCGACGCCGGCTGCCCCGCGGGGTTCTGGTACGCGCCGTACGCCGCGCCGCCGCACACCACCACCTCCACGTTGCCGTAGTTCGCATTCGCCGACAGCGGCAGCAGCACGGAGCTCCCCGCCGACGGGTAGTTCCGCGGCTCCCCGGGAATCGTCGGGTAGTCGCGCACTACCTTGTTGGCCGCCCAGTCGTACAGACACGAATCCCTGTTGGCGAAGATGAAGAGCTGGTTGTTGGGCAACAGGTGCACGTATGGATACATATTGTCATTCTGCGGATCGTTACTCTGCAAACCCAACAGCGACAGTTTAGCATAATTTTTGCTACTTTTCCATGGCTCGAAGAGCAATCTTCATATTAATGTATAGGTAATATGACATATGTGCTACTTGGGTTTAAAGAGGCTACACATCTTGAGGAAATCTGGCTATTGTTCTTTTCTTTTTCCAAAAATCCTTTGTATCAATTAGCCAGCACAAATTTCATGTAGCAATATATGGTTAAAATTAGCAACGAAAAGTGAACCGGTACGTGGTCATAATCAATCCGGAAGTATCAATTTAGTTCAGTGAGGGATTTGCGTACTGACCTTGGTGAGGAGCGGGAGTTTGTACGCGCCGCGGCCATTGCGAGGGACGTACTCCACGGTGAAGACGCTGCGGCCTCCCACCACAATCTGTGAGCCGTCCGGTAAGATCTGGTTGGACGCGTACCAGCGGCCTTCGATCAAGCCTTGGTCGAGCTCCACCCAGTCACACCCGCCTCCTCCACACGGCGAGAAATTCCGAATCTGAAAACGTCGACATCAATCATCATCAGAATATGAAGAATCTAGAAAATTCAATCATAACGATATCCGAGGAGTCGATCAACATACTAGACTAATTGTGAATCTGGAATTTAAGACAATCATCAATTCAATCATAACGCTCTGAAACTCATAACAATATCCATCACCAAACTAGATTTCGAAATTCATGACAACGTACAGCCATCCTGCAACCCAAAAATTGCTGTAGCTTACCGATAAAGGAAGAGGACCTTCACACAATGAAAGCATATAGTGGAAAATTTCGGAAAAGTGAGTAATATTATGATTCAGTTTCCAGAATTGTACCTTCATTAATCCGTCGGCATCACCGCCAGTTTGCACCAGCTTGCCATTGGCATCAAACTGACCGGATGAGCACCACGTATCCGTGTACACGAACAGCGGCCGAACGTCGTTGGAGCCCGGCGTGAACACAGCCGAGTGCGCAGTGCAGTCATGCTTCAACGCCTGCATGAATTCAACAATCACCACTCATTCAATCCATCATCTCTGTTACATGAATTCTCGCACTGAATTCACCCCAACCCCCCAGAATTTGATGAAAGCCAATTACGAGTCATCATAATTTTATGTCAATGAAATCACATGTAGCTTCAAACGCCATATTGGCTATTTTGCCCAATCTCTGTTATTTTCTTGTGTAACCTGCAACCTGTTACACCAGAACATAACAGGGATTGGCATAACAGATCCCAGCCGCTTACACCGGCGTATGTTACGGAAGTGGGCTGATTTTCAGTGATAATAGCACCGGAATCTATTGTAGTGATTTGACGTGGTGAGATGGAAGACGTACTCGATCTGCAGGGTTGTCGCGGCAGACGCCCTTGGCAAGGGCGAGCTGCGAGGGTCCAACGTTGGTGCGGTCCAGCAACACCACGTTCCCGTAATGCGTCACGGCGGAGTGCATGGTGGCAATTCCCGCGTTGTTCACCACGGTCTCCCAGTAGCCTTGCGCGTCCACGGCGACCACCATCGCCAACACCAGGAACACCAGGAACCTCGTCATGTCGATCGAATCGATCGATCCTGGAGTACGTAATTCCACCTGCACTGCCTCTGACCGAGCTGTATAGCTTCAATTCCAGTGTCGAATCAATCGACACGTACCAGCTAGCTAGCTAGCCCCGGTTGATCTGGTGGAGCTTGTGATGAGTTGGAGAATTGGATAGATTGGTGCTCATATATTCTCTAGCCGTGGCGATGAGGAGTGTTGTTGTCCAGCAGATCATGACAAAAGGCGAATAATAATACTGCATGAATGAGTGAGTGAGTGAGTGGGGGCGGCATGCTGGTCAGTGAGCACGCGTACTCCACGGTCACATGTGAACATGCAAGCTAGGGATCAGTGCAACGCGGTGGGACCGACCGGCTATGGCTGCTGCCAACTCCCTCCGATGATCTTCCTTTCTCTGCAAGCTCGATCCCCGTCGTGCTGGTCACCCAGCTTTTTGTTCTTGTTGCCACGCACATCCACTTTGTCCTGCATCATGAGTCCCGGCTGGCTCCCGCCCTATCGAATGTTCTTCCTGTCAGTTCGACCACCGGATTCAGATTGAGCTTAATTAAACTATCACTTACCGTTCTTATCCGTGTACAGTGATCGATCGATACATCAAACTCAGTGGTGTACATTGATTCAGGTTCATGAAGAACATTACGTGACATACATCAAAAACATGTTTTAATTGAAGAGAAGAACTCAAAAGTGCTAGAAAATCATGAGGTTCAGTTTGGTTCAACTTAAGCTTTAATTAGCTCATGATGCTAATTTGGATTAGAGCGAGGCGTTTGTAGAAGCTAGTTTAGGGTTTAGGGAATGGAAAGGAATGAATGAGTTAATCTGTGTCTGGGTTTTGCAATGATCGACTAGCTCACTGACATGAGCTTAATCAGATGAGCCGATGAGGACGAGGGAGGTAGATAAAAAATAAGCTGTAATTGAAAGTACCTATGCAGACTCAAAAGTGCTATATCTAAAATCAAGAGGTTCAGTTGGTTAAAATTATTCTTTAGCTCGATCATAATGCTAATTTTGATTAGTGTGTGGGTTTGTGGGAAGCTAGTTTTGTTATCTAGACAATGGAAAGGAATGAATTAGTTAATCTGTGTTTAGGGTTTTGTAATGGGAGAGTGATCGATCACAAGATGAGGACGAGGGAGGAGCTTGTCGTGGACGTTGACGTTAAAATTTGGAGCGGGTGAGTGACTTTTTGTCTTTCGTGCAAACCTGGTTACGTAGCCGGCCCTTTTTTTTTCGAGGCAGTTGCTTCGATCATCTCGGTGCTACAATGATTGCAAGGACTACTCATGAATGCCCTTGTGACTCCAGCTGGTTCACTGAGCCGTCAGAGCCCTGAATTCCGCCAACCTGTTGCTGTCCGGAAAATTCTCTGACAGGGAAAAAATATATAGCTTTTAAAAAAAGTTGTGCAAAATTTGAACATGGTTTTCACTTGGAGGTACACATGTTAAATCTTGTTGAAAAAACTATCCCAAAAAACATAATTGGGGTAGTTTTGTAGCCTAAGCTTCAAGATGGTCAGCATTAAAACTTTACCGTGAATGCATGCTCGTCTTTGCTTATTGACATCATGGTTTTGCAGCTTGTACGATTCTGTAGCCTTAACCCCTAAAGTTTGAGCTAGTTTTCAGACCGGAAACTGCCTGCAAGTTTTCTTTGACAATGTATGTGAGCAATGCAAGATGACTGGTATTTTGAAAACTGAAAAGCTAGGACCTTATCTTCCACATTGCAAACCAAATTTTCAAGCAGAAATTCATCTGTTTGTTCAAACATCCTTCACAGGTTAGCTTGCATTGCTGCTGCCTCATTAAAAACCCGAAACCACGGAGTTAACCGAAAAGAAGAGAGAATACATGTTAGGTGAGGTGAGTCTGACCCATATCTAAGGCAGTCAAGCAAACTAGCATAGTTTCCAAAGAATCCAAAATAAAAAGGAGTTTATTGTCACAAATGTGGCGAAACAGAGATTAAGGTGAGATTACAGAAAGCCAAGGTTGGGAGGCAATGACCCACATCCAATTTGAGATTAGATGGCTCTAACAACTTGGACTGACTTGCAAAGCTCATATCTACATTTGAAGTTGGAGGATGTTGGGTTCAACTATTTGCTTCAATTTGGTTACACTCAAAGAGGACATAGACTCTGTTTTCTTGATATTTTGGGGGTTAGATTACCTGTTCTGATTTTGGTTAACTCAAACATATTGGTTATATTTGCAAATCCCTGTTATTTTCTAGGGCAAAAGGCTACAGGTTACACTGTAGGGATTGGCCAAAATAACCAATATGGCAATCCTAGTTGTTCAATACCAGTGCATGTACAGTACACATCCATGCTTGCGGTGAATCATGAAACAGCAGAAGATTCCAAGAGCCTGCTCAAGTTTGGTTGACTTGAGTTAGAAACCGAAGTGAAATTGACTTGGTTTGACTTGGTCTGTCCGGAATCCATGTTGTCAGAGTCCACTCCCACCCATGATGGCCTTGCTAAAACGGGTGAACTGCACATACTGATTCAACCGTTCTTTTGGCTCGTAGTCTGGTACTGGTTTCTGGCCTTTTCCCTCATCAACCAACTCCTTGCAACTGATTGAAACAATCCACGTCACACATGAAGTTTGGGCATTGAGCAAGCACTTAACTCAGGGCTCAAGGACCAAGGATACAAGGTTTTAAAATGACCAAATTCAATCGATCGTATTGTTTAATATGTAATTTCAGATGGGACCAAGTTTGATATCGTTGGAATCAGTGAAGAACATCATATGTGTTGGTCAAATAACAAATAATTTTGAAACAACAGAAAATCCATGTAGGACTTACTCAAAAATGCAAAAAAAAAGAAATGTGAAATTCAATTTGGGCTTCTTAGTCCTTAAGTTCACTAAAGGGCATTGTGTACTGGAATATTAGTGTGGTTTGAGCACAATATGAATATTGGTGCATGTTGCTGATCTGCATACAATTGTATTAGTGCGGTTGAAGGGTGTGGAGACGAAAGCTTGTGATACCAAATTTTGGATGTGATGGTATGTCATTGAAGGGTTTTATAGTGCGTGTGGGGAATTAGTGAAGGTGATACTAAATATCATTATGATGTAAAATTAACGTGATATATGAAGATTTCAGCCACTCAGTAAAAATTTCAGCCCTCTTTGATTATGAGATTTGGAAAAATAGTGCGTGGTTCAGGAATTAGTACGATGCACACTAAATGGGATAATCAGTGTAGTGGGTGAATTGAGGGAGATGGGTATGAATGCTCTAACAATGTTACTAGTGCACATCACAAAAATGCTATAATGCCGTCGTCACAAGTGATGGGAATAATACTATGTTCTCGTGATAGATACATTATATCGTACTAAATAACCATTTCAGTGCAGTGTAGACAGAATTTCTTATGGAAAAAGAGTTGAATCCATTTCTTTTGGTAAAGAGTTGAATCCATCGTGTGCCACCGCTGTACCAACTGGATTTTGTGACAGGGTGAAGTACCACTATGAAAGACAGTTGCCTAGCCAATGGTAAAGTTCCTTCTGCCAGTTGAGTTTTGTCTGCAAAACCAATCATTCTCTTTTATTACAAATGGCTTTGCCCTCTTGCAGCTTTTGAAATGGAAATCCTGACAATGCTGCGTTGAGCATTACATGGCCCCAAACGTCCAATTCACTCAAATATGTGGTAGCTATTTGGTTTTTGTAATATATATATTGACAGCTTCAGTGGCTCCCAAAGTCAATGCACATGCAAATACATACAGTTGACAAATTCATCTTTGAATGTTGAGTGAAGTGAGAGAGACCTACAACGCAGAAAGTCACTAGCAACAATTGGAATGGGTAACTCATACAGATCCACATGTTTTTGGTCACAACTCAAAGCAACCCCCGCAATGCACTCCACAACGTGAGATACACGTGTGAGCTGATGACCAGATCGCGTCCCTCTCATGAATAGTTGTTGATGACGGACTCTCATTTTATCATCAACTGCCAGTTTAATACACTATTCTACTAGTTGGCGAGCTTCGCTCGCTTTCCAAGTTTTTGTTGGCAATGTGCAATCAAAAGTAGGGATATTTAATTCATTTAAGAGAAATTTTTGGATTTTTTTGGATGTAAAATAGCACTCGAAAGGGACATGAAAGGAACACTTTGAAAAGAATGGAGATATAGTAGGGTCATGGGGAACAAAATAAGGTTCTTCTATGAGGAGGGATATAAAGTTCATTAGCAGTTAATGGAGTCCACCCTTTTCAACAATAGTATTGTAGAAGCTTTAACATTAAATACAATGTCTCACCACTCAATCTTTAACTGAAAATGAAATGGACTTGCTATGATTTGGGTACTGGCTACAATGATTTGGGTATTGGCCACAATAATTTGGGAATAGTGACCATGATTTGGGTGTTTGCTACAGTAATTCAGGAATAGTGGTAAGGTATTACAAAGAGGGCTAAAGAACCTTATGAAGATGGAAATTATATTGCATTCATGCTCACAAGGGCCTTTTAAAATTCTAAATTAGTACCATAATATCAAGCCTCAAAATTCTCAACTCTTGGTAGAAAATTCAAACACACTTTCATGCACAATTTGAGATATGCAGAGTGTAAGGTTGGAGGCTCTTAACCCGCTCCTTTAAGGGTTGTGGCAATATGAGGACACAGAGAGAACTAAGCATGATTTTTCACTGGAAGAGAAATCCAAGCAAAAACCAACATTTTTTGAATCAAAAAATTGGATGTTCCTAAAATTAGTTATGAATTTCTGAAGTTGAAATGACATGGGTTCTAAAGTAGTGCTCTTCACCATGGGTACATCCAAAATTTCAAAATATTTGTCCTTGGTAGAGTGTGGGTTTAGACCGTGGTGGGTTTAGAGCCCTCTACCTTATATAATGGTGACTTGTTGAGTCATTGAGTCTTAATTTTATCAATCATATTGATGAAACTACGTAAATCAACAATTCTATATATCACATCTGAATATAATGTATACACTATTTTGAATACTGTAGGTAGGGTCAATAGAAAATAAAGTTAATAAACGTTTAAACTTTAGTTATTTCAACAAATATCATTATTCATAATGAAAAAGTAAACTTGAAGAATTTTTGTAAATATTTTATTTTCTTATTTTCTGTACATTATTTTTCAAAAAACATAAATGTGTTGACCTTGCCCTCATCCTAAAATACATTCTGAAAATTTCTGATGGACTATTTAAAATGGGTGTCATCAATGTTTAGTAATCACAAAAATCAATACAATATGAAGATTACTTTGTATAAAATCCATATAATGTGAAGGATTTTTTTGCCTAACCACTCTTTATATTGCGCATTTGACTGCTTTCTTTTTTATTGTGACTCTATTTTCCAACTTGACATTGTATTAAACATCTAACGCTGATTGTTTAATCAAACGAGTGTCGAGTACGTTAAACAACTTGAATGAAAATAATATTCTTGAATATTCAAGAGCATTTTAGAATATTTTTTATATATTTTAAGAATATGATTGTATGACAGGCAAGGAAGTTTACTAGATGTCTTCGATAGTGTGTTCGAAACTTTGTTTAATGATTGAGTAAGACAAGAAAATTCATCTTCAAGATCAAAATTGGGTTTGACCATTCTCAAGAATAATTTGCACCTACTTGCAAACATGTGCAAGTACACTTATATAAACCACTCTTGAAGATGGTCGGGACTCGAGAGAACCACCCTTTACCCTAAAGACCCCGTGAGGTCCAAATGATACATACAGCATCTTGATCCTTGAGTTCATGCATAGAACCAGAGTACAGCCACAAGTCCCTCTATTATTGCCTTCTGTCCTTCATACTTTGGTGGCCTGGTACTATGCAGACTAAGGCTGAGTGGTTTTTGCAAAGAGCACAAATGATTTGAACTTGAATTTGAAAGGTCGTATAAGAAGAAATATTTTAATGGTACATTGGTGATGTATTCATCTGAGATCATTTCTTAAAGTAGGAAAAAAAAAAATACACTATTTCTTTAACCCCTAAACGTACCAGGTTGTCCCTGGAATTGACAATTTGAGAAAAAACATCATAAACTACCATTTAGAAGAATATTCTGGAATTGATATACAAATGAAAGTTCTAGATCTTGAATTTTAGATTCCATCCATACGGTTTGATTCACTAATACAGTAATACAATCACCAATATTTAATTATAAAATTTGAAAGTTAAAATTAAAAACTCTTTCTAAATTCGATTACAAACTAAATTTCAATATTTTTTGCGTAAAATTTGTTGGAATGAGTTTGAAATGAGATACTCTTAAATGTGGTGATACTTTGAAATTTTTGAGTTTCTTAAATTTATGGCCTCATTTTTCACGATTCCACTTTGAACTAGAGTCAATGCAATTTTGGCTTGGTCAACGACTTGACATACTTCTACATTTGTAATTTTAGAAAAATATGTACTCTAGTATGACTAAATCCAACCATTAGATAGGACAACAACTTGGTGAAGAATCTCCAAAAAAATTGGATGAGTTTCATCCAAGCATTGATGAGAACGTGAGAAGGCTTTGAATTCATTCGTGATGCAGTTTCTGGACTCTGGGACGTTTAGGGGTTAATTCAATGTAGTTTAGATGAGTGACTTGAAGAAACATATGGGATGCAATCTTTTATGTGTGTGAGGATTCACGTGAGTGCACAAAAGAGGGATTAACTTCAACACTACTATACTATGTATATACACAAAAATCATATTTAGGGCTAAAAATAGGGTTGTATGTTTACATTAGACATATATACATGAACAAATATAAAAATATTCTAATCTATACAAGGGGTATTTAAAGGCGGTCATAAACGTAAGTGATACCAAGGTTTAATAAAGAGTGCACGTGTCAGGGAGAATAAAGAGTTATCATCGAAGAGATTTGCAAAGGAGAAATGAATGGCAGTTATCACATACCGGTAAGAGGTTTACAAAAAAACAATTAACCATAGGACCCATATTTCCCATATTTAAAAAGAACCATATGTACTAATATTCTTTAAATTTAAATGTAAGGTTTTTTTTACTTTTTAAATCATGTCTAAGAGCAATCAACAAATCTAAAGACACCAAACTAGATATTACCTTTTGGTTTAAGGTATAGGTACCCATAATCCCCACTAATAGCAATTCAGCATGTTTTCTGTTATTTAACACATGTTGTTTTTAATGGATCTTAATGGTAAGTAAGGAGGATTCTAATACACTTTTGTATGCGTTATTTGGACACTATATCAATTAGTTATGAATTTTCATATTAGTATCTTTAAATGTGTCCAAAACCAGTCCTAGGCTTTTATAAGGTCTCATGATTTTATTATGTATGTCTTGTTCAATCAATATCTAGCTTTTAGTGTCCTTATTGGGTCCTTTTTGGGGTATCCTTTTGAGATAGAATTCATTTTGGGTGTACATGTACTTAATACTTTACACTTGTAGGAATTTGGTCCTTTCTGACCTCGTTTCTGACTTGTCTTTTGTGACTAAAATGGTTCTTTAGCAATAAACAATTTTTTTTGGTGGCTATACATCACCAACTTGCTATTTGAAAAATGAGCTTGCTATATTGCTATAAGAGAAATTGGGTAAAGAAATAGAGTATATAGCCATGTCTTCCCTTACCACTAGTATGTATAGCCAACAATTCTATAGAAAGGCATGTATTTCAGTATTTGTAGTAATTTTTTTGGTAAATTGTCAAAAAAATGCTTTCTATTATTCAAGTTCCAACCTTTAAAACACCAATAGGACTCCCTTGAAAAATGGAAATAAAATTGTAGCTAAACAATTCCCAATTTTTTTAATTGAATCTAAAAGAAATATTTCAATCACAAGCGACTAGTCACAAGCACAAACATAAACACAAACACAAATGACACAAAGGACCAAATTTCTACTAGGGTAAAGTAGACATACCCATTAACATTCATTTAACAATTTTGCCTTTGTGTATCACAAGTGTACATTTGCATCCTAGAATGTACACCACTTGTGTTTGAGGATGGAATTGAATGTGTGTATACCTAGTTTATTTATCATTCACTGCATATCTAATATTGCTACATCTCCATAGCCAATATAGAGTGGGTGTCATTATGACTACTTATGTACTAATAATTGTACACCTATGTCCCCATTACTGATTAGGAGCAATAATAAGAATCAACACTAATACTATATGTTCATACGACTCGTCACCAAAATCAATTGTGAGCAATAATAGGAATAATGAAATCAAAGACCCTTTTTGGATTTGTTTTTGAAAATACTTAATTTATAATATATGGAAGAGGCCATATGATAGGTGTAAGAAATAATTCATACAGTTACCAAATTTATTGATTAACCCCGGCCCTCAAGAACCAAGGTTGATTTTCCAAGTTTGGTTTGCTTAACCCCTAAACGTACCAGGGTGTCCCCGGAATTGACAATTTGAGAAAAAGCATTATAAACTACTATTTAGAAGAATATTCTGGAATTGATATACAAATGAAAGTTCTAGATTTTGAATTTTAGATTCCATCCGTACGGTTCTATTCACTAATACAATCACCAATATTTAATTATAAAATTTGAAAGTTAAAATTAAAAATTCCTTCTAAATTCGATTACAAACTAAATTTCAATAATTTTTGAGTAAAATTTGTTGGAATGAGTTTGAAATGAGATACTCTTAAATGTGGTGATGCTTTGAAATTTTTGTGTTTCTTAAATTTATAACCTCATTTTTCACGATTCCACTTTGAACTAGAGTCAATGCAATTTTGGCTTGATCAACGACTTGACATACTTCTACATTTGTAATTTTAGAAAAATATGTACTCTAGTATGACTAAATCCAACCATTAGATAGGACAACAACTTGGTGAAGAATCTCCAAAAAAATTGGATGAGTTTCATCCAAGCATTGATGAGAACGTGAGAAGGCTTTGAATTCATTCGTGATGCAGTTTCTGGACTCTGGGACGTTTAGGGGTTAACCCTTAAAATTCTGAGCGACCATATTCTAGTCGTTCCACTTTTTGGGCAGCCTCCAGGGACCTCATACTTTTAAAATTTTCAATGAAAATTTTAGTGTAGCTTCCAAAAACTACACTCTACATGTCGCACTTCGTTTCATGTCATTCCAATAAGTATTGCAAAAGTTATAAGCATTTGAAGTTTTTGAAGCGAGATTGGGCAGCAAGAATTTTTTAATTTTTTTCTCTTTTTCAAAATTTCTTTTTTGATTCATGATTGGTTGATCTTTATCTACAAATGAAGCTTTAAATCTACCTATTTTGAGCAATGGGATAAAAGCTATGAGGAGATCTGTTTTTTGGGCAGTGTGGACAAAAAAAACTTTGAAGCTCATTTCTAAACTCAATTTTCAATATTTTATAATGAAATAAAAGGCACTAGGTGAAGATTTCCAAGTACAACATTCTCACCGTTAAGATTGACATTTTACAATTCCATGTCAAACTTATTAATGATTTTCTTTTTCCTTTCACTTTGTACCCACTTCTAGTAATTGTTTTATGAAAATAATTAATATGAGCTTTTTTCTTACAAGATTTTATATTTGAAGACTTAACTCAATTGTTAAAATGGCCTTTCCATTCAATCAATTTCTAACCCATTCAAAAAAAAGATATTAATTTTTAAAGTTCAAATCTGTCACCGGATTGAAACCCCAAAAAATCTTCTTTTGCAACTTTGATCCTTATAATCTAAGAATCTAATGGTCATTTTGCTCTCAAATTTTGTGCTCACATGAAAATTCAAGTTGGGTATTAGATCTTACAGTTAAATGATGAAAAAACTATAAAAGAAAACAAATGATATCTTCTGCAACTTCCAAATGCTGCGTTTTTCATGGTTTTTTGAGAGAATGCGGTCAAGGAATTTTAGGGGTTAATGTGGAATGAGTATCGATTCTCAATTCTTGAGATTTTTTGTAGTGATTCTACTCTTTGTAACAAGATGGGATGGTAATTTGCGTACATAGGTGATGTATAAATCAAAAGATACAATCATACAAAGGTGGAAAACCTAACTGCGGGTAGCTCCTGATAATTTTCATACAATAAGCTATGCATTTGAATTTTTGCACACAATGAGCTAACACCCTCATGCTTAGAATTTCCAAATTCATTTTACGAAATATGAGACTAAACTTTGTATTTTCGGCATTTTCAAAAAGTTTCAAATATGGGCAGCATGCCAAAAATAAAAGATGCAACCAACTTTAAAGCTTATAATCTTACTATTGAAAAACCCTGAACAGTTGAAAATTTGTAGGTTGTAATAAATTCAATTTGCTTGAAATATCCTACGGTTGGATTGGTCAAAAAGGTTTTACATCAAAAAGTATTTGTCTTTTTATGAGAAGGGGTACTTTGGAGTGTTTGAAGAGGATCATAGTTGTGATCCTTTAGGGGTCAATAATCATCATGGGTGAACCACATGTTTTTGATTAGCATCCAGTGTATTGTCTAGCATTAAGGTAGAGGGCTCATAAACCAATCAAATTTCAGTTGAACAAGTTCCCCATGGAGTGTTCAAAAGAGTTTTTTTGGGAGAATGTGCAAACTTTGTTGGATAGCATTGATGATGGAATCAAAAAAAATCTTTATTTAATTATGAATTTTGGAAGGTGATGTCATAGGTGTTCCTTAAACCGATCAAGCTGTGGTGTACTAGTGAGGGTGGGATTGAAGGCTAGAATCTTCTTTCTGAGAAGATTGGCCTGGTGCACGGTTTCTAGTCCCGCATGGATTATGAGCCCTCTACCTTATTTGGGATTTGTGAGTTGATTAGGGTTCATATTTGTCACAGGTGGCCAGGATTCGAACTGCTCTTGCGTTTGCTACTAATAAGTTTTTCAAGTAACACGGTTTTGTGGCGGTGGCTAGCCCCATCGTTACGGCATCCACTTGTGAAGGAGCTGGAGAGCAAGCAGACTTTCTGTGTCACCTGTTAGTGTACGTACTATTACCAATAGTTTCATTAACTGCAGACAGTACACATGACAGGCTACATCCTTAATTTTAAATAATAACAATAATAATAATACGCTGTTTTAAATACTTCTAATGTACCTCTATTGAGCAAACCAGATCTGTCAACTCCTATTCCTTTACTGAACGTTTTCTGTGGGTCTAAACATTTGGACCTACATTCTGAGCTGAAAACTCGAACACTAAGTTATCAGACATTTGGCTGTATTTTGGGTACACAAACTGTATCATCGTTTGGCCTAATATGCGCTTCTTGTTGTTATAAAACTGCATTCTGTAGCAAGGTGTTCTTTTTGGTGCTTTGAGCTAGTATGCTCATCATACTGTACACAATGTGTATGACCTCTTACATTTAGATGGAATGTTGTATCCATTGGAGGTACCGATTTTTCCATGCGGATATTGAGCCAGAACTTGCCTTTGCTGATTTGAAAGATGATATGGTAAAGCGTCTTTATCAACTATTGAACATTTCACTTTTTAGTTGTGCTTTGTACACATTTTCACACAGGACTGTCAGTAAAAGCTCACTCAGCTCGTAGGTGGTTGGATGTCTTAGGTGATTTTATCTTGGAAAATTGTAAGGAAGACATGAAGTTGAGATTCTTCATCTGGAAGGCAAAGCATTTTGAAATTTCTATTCCTCGGAACGTCCTGTTTTTTTCTCTTTCCTAAGTCTTATTCAAATGAATAGATGTGTTGCTCGAGTAGGAAAACTCCTAAGTTACAGTCATGAAGATACTGCGACAAAAATCCTGTCATTGTCTAGCACGCCAGTCCAGAACAATTGCAATCCTCAACGCCATAGAAGACATCGCTCTCCTTGAATCAACTTCAGGGAAGTCACTTCCAAATATTACGTAACAGCGTGCAAACAAAGATAGGGTTCTTTAAAAATAAAATTTTATAAATAAATTACATTAATATGGGATGCTCAAAATTGATTACAAAAATTTAAATGAGAATATTCTCCATATGTTATTAATTATAGTAAGAATTACTTTTATTTTTTTAGGGTACTTTTAAATACCCTTTGTTCACACGTAATACTCTAAAGATACAAAGAGTGACCTCCCCGAGGAATCTAACACAATCAAAATTCTCCCTAAACCGATGTGCACAACACAATAAAAACCCTAACCCCAGCTATGGCCTTCTGATTTTCGAGCTCTCCTGGCCTTCCGATCTTCCGCCACGGTCTCACCTGCTGCACCATTCGCCTGCCGCCACATACCCCTTCCAGCTGCTGCCACGTACTTGGTCCAACTCATTTAATTAACCCCTGAAAAGACCAAGAAGTCCAAATTAAGCATTGTATTCTTTTAGCAATTTTGAGTAGGTTCTATGTGGACTTCCTTTTGTTCAAAATTTGTTTGCTTCTTTGACCATCATATGCATTATCCTTCACTGATTCCATTGATATAAAATTTAGTCTCATTTGAATTATGTATTTCACAATATGATTAATTGAATTTTTCATTTAAAAACCATGAATCCTTGGTCCTTTAGGGGTTAATGCCGCGTCCCCGCTCACGTGGGCTCCTCCGCCTGACGTGGACCCACTAAGTTGTTTTGGTTTTCGCGTCCTCCAGCGCCTCTTCCGGACCCATGAATATGCAATTTTGGGGTCATAGTTACTGACTACCCAAAGGTATGGTTTTGATAAGGTTATGAAGTTTCACGAATGGAGTGCATGCCGAACAATTGAGTAACGACATCTGCTTTTGGTATACTATCTCTATTCCATCCAAAGTGCGATGTCGTCCTTATTGGGGATTTTTTTTATGGAGCAGGACATAAAGGCCTTCTACATGAGACAAAATGAAGATGGAAAAACTGTGGCAGCAATGGATCTGCTTGTTCCCAGGGTTTGATTTCCTCCCGATTATTTTCGTTCACTATCCTTGAAGATCATGAAGTATATTACATTCTTTTAACTAAAAACGTATTTAGTTCAGTTCAGTTTTGAAATTTGAACGATAGGGATTTTGATAGAGGGAAATCGAGTGTCATACCCATAATGGGTTGCAGTCTTGATCCTAACTTGGTCAAGTCCAGAAGCTTCATAGGTTGTATAGTAAGTAAGATGTTTTCACATCATTCAAGAATCTCTCAACTGGTTTTGCATGTATCTGTTGGAAGGCAACTTTTTATGAGACTGGAGCATTACTGTTTTAGAGTTAATCGTCTTAAACCCTAAACCCTAAACCCTGAATGATCATCATTCTTTACAGGATCACTCTCAAACATCTCTGAGTCTGAAAAGGATCTGGGGCTTTGCATCAAAAACACGATGTGATGCACATCTGTTCTCAACTCTCGCCATCAATTTAAGTAAACTGACAACCAAAAGGACTGAGGTTAGTCTCACAATTCCTTAACTCCAAATTGTGCTTCATACGATTTTATTAGTACGTCATTTGAAGACTTTCTTTTCTGCTATTTGAGATCAACACATGCAATTCCCGAAACCACCCGATAAAAACGAAAAAGAAAAAAGTGTGTTGTTTTTGACACTGGGTTTTGAGGAGATTTTTGCTGGCATATCTTTGTGACTAAAAAGGAGTTTTCCTACTTGAGCGACACATGGATTTATTTGAAAAAGGTTTATAAAAGAGAAAAAAAAAACAGGGCGTTTTGATATTCAAACATCTTCTTTGCTTTCTGAAGAAGCTCAACTTCATGTCTTCCTTGCAATTTTCCAAAATAAACCTCACCTGAGACATCCGACCACCGACGAGCTGAGTGAGCTTTATGTCTTGCAAAAATGTGTACAAACTAAGCACAACTAAAAAGTGAAACAATAGTTGATCAATAAAGATGCTTTCCAATAACTAGGTTTAAAGGAAATGATGTCAGCGTGTAAGTCAAAGATGGATATAGAATGTCAATGAGCATAGGCAAGTGTTTGACATACAACATACTTGAGATAGGCTTCAATTGGTGCATGCCATATCATCTTTCACAAACGTCTGATCTCTGTTTACACATTTAGAACTGAAAATATTCACTTATACTTACATTAAACGTATATTCAAAACAGAATATATTTGTATACAAAGGTATTTAGACATATAACCTCTCGCATACAAGGGGTTTTTTAGAAGGGGTCATAAACGCACGTGATTCTCAAACATAATGTAGAGTGCACCTCGGGCATATGATAGAATGGCATGGAAAAATCAGTACCTCCAATTGATACACAAGATGCCCATCAAATGTAAGAGGTCAAACACATTGTGTACAATGAGTATAGTTACTAGAAGCACCCAAACAAATCTTGGAACAGAGTAACAAGAAGCACACTGGCAATACAATGATACAGTTTGTGTACCCAAAATTCAGCCAAATGTCTGGTAACTTAGTGTTCGAGTTTTCAGCTCAGAGTGTAGGTCCAAATGTTTAGACCCACAGAAAATGTTCAGCAAAAGAATAGGAGTTGACGGATCTGGTTTGCTCAATCCAGGTACGTTATAAGTATTTAAAACAGCGTATTATTGTTAATATTTAAAATTAAGGATGTAGCCTGTCATGTGTACTGTCTGCAGTTAACGAGTATAACTTATTGGTAATAGTACGTACACTAACAGGTGACACAGAAAGTCTGCTTGCTCTCCAGCTCCTTCACAATTGGATGCCGTAACGATGGGGCTAGCCACCACCACAAATCCGTGTTACTTGAAAAACTTATTAGTAGCAAACGCAAGAGCAAAGAAACCCCTACAGTTGGATCCCAAAGTGACACTAAAATCTAGATCTTGATTGCAGAAGACGTACACAATCAAAATTTCAGAGCTTATGAGAACCTAGGGTTGATTTTGCACACATTTGAAGACAATTTTATCAAAATGCATAACTGATTTATATGGTGTCCATATAACACATACTAAAATGTGTATTAGAATCTTCTTTTACTTAACATTGAGACCCATCACATCAGAGGGAAAACAGGGTTGTCGAAGGCCCTCCAAATGCCCGTTTTACAATTATGGTGTCCAATAGCATGGGCAATGCTACGTTGCCAAAAAAACAAAAACCCAACCGTAAATTTTTGAATTAAAAAAACAATTTTTTTTTAAATAATTTAAAATAGTTGAAAATTATAAAAATTGCGGCGACAACGCTTGCAGGTGTTGCGGCAGGCCCAACAAGGTGTTTCCTGCATTATTATTATTTTGTTGTTTTCTTGGCTACCCCTCCTTTTGCTACTTTCCAAAGGCATTGGGGCCTTCTACAACCCCATTTTTCCTCTAATGAAAACAATGTGTGTTTGATAATAGTTCCACAAAAATTTGGGCATCCAATAGATATACACTTTATACACCTCTCTAAACATATAAACATATTTATATTAAAACTTCAAAAAATAATGTTGTACAAAGTTATTCAACATAAACTGCAAACTAGTTGAGATTTTAAAAAAATTAAGGATTAATATATACTCGTGAAAAATGAATTTAGATTCCTCTTTAGCATCATCAACTTCCTTAGAAAAAGAAGATGTGCCATTCAATAAGTGCCATACATGTTATTTATAGTGAGTGGAAAAATTATGGTACAAAATCAAACATAGGTATGATGCTCCAAGACCTGTATTAGCAAGATTGGGATTTCCTTCAAACACGCATTTCGTTAAAATTGGACTACATTTCGTTAAAACCGGACTTCTGAATTGAAAAAGCGATGGGGAGTGCTACCCTTCGCAATAGAGATAGGTCCCTAATTTTTCTACAATGCTCTTATTTGCGGAATAAGAGTGATGTAGCAAACTTGGGGACCTGTCTCTATTGCGAAGGGTAGAACTCCCCATCGCTTTTTCAATTCAGAAGTCCGGTTTTAACGAAATGTAGTCCAATTTTAACGAAATGCGTGTTTTCATCTTGGCTCCAATCTAGATACTATCATTGTGTTTACATATAAATCCAATCTAAATATCAAGCCAATCCAAAAAAAAAATTGAATGACGTACTAACATTTTGCACTACATATTAAAAATTTGGAAAAGTTTCGGATTGGCTTGATAAGTCATTGAGATGTTCAAGGATACTTCAAGAAAAAAGATACGCACTTGCATATTTTAAGTTATCACATAACGCATTCTAAAGTTCTTTTAGAAGTACTAGATAAATATATTTAAGAATTTAAGAAGGTTGGCTTCTTGGTATATGCTATAAGCATCAAGCCAAAGCAAATTAGATAGCCATTGAAAATTCTTTCTAGATAATGTAAAGAGAATGTTTATAACATTTACACACGCATTTACAACTCAGAGCTCATTTGCTATTGAAGGCAAAATCAATGTATAAGTGATTCCAATACCTTTCCCCAAAAAAAGTTATACATTTCTTTTCAAATATGAAATTCAACATATCAAGCCAATCTTTTTTCTTGATGAATCGTTTATCTTTTATGATTTTTAATATATTCTAAAAAAATCTGGTACTACAACAAAAAAGATACAAGACCAACACTAGGTAAGAATGTTATGCCTATTATGCTATTATGGTTGGAATTTAAAAAAAATTGAATTCATTTTATTTTATAATATAAAAAATAAAAATGATATTATTGTTGGTGATCATTTCCATAACTAGTTTAATAAATTACAACCATCAAAACACATGTATCTTTACTCATCAAAAATAAGCCACGGAAAGAAGATTAAATATGAGCAATAGAAAAGAACATCCTATTTGTGGGAAAAAAAATTTATATATGATCATGGTTTAGTTTTGTAATATGCTTAATTTACCTACAACATTTTTTAATTAGTTAGAAGACCATGTTTTTATAAACTAACTAAATCATTTGAAGATTTTTATAGACAACAATGATGGTAGAGAGAACATTGAAGGGATTATAAAACAATCGATTATTTAAGATGTTCTATACTAACATGTACACCCATGTTACAAGTTTTAATTCTTTTAATTCTGCCGATTTTTTCTGTGATTTTGAAGGTCAAGAGTCTATCAAATCCTACCAATGGGATTAAGTGCTTCCATGGCAGCATATTTTGTAAGTTTTGGTGCCAATGAGACACTCTCGAAGGAGAATTGGGATGGCCGACAATGGGAACCCAATCCTCCCTTGAGAGGCCATTGAATTTTTATATAAAGCTCCATTTTGTATACTTTACAATATATTTTTAGTCTAAGACTTAGGACTCCCGGCATGAATTAGGTTTGGAGTGCAACGACCTCTTGCCATAGTGGGAAATGGCACTAAATTGTATTTTTTGACAAAATGTCAATCAAATTGGGTATTTTAAATAACCATGAATCCTTGGTTTCTCAAGAATTAATCCTCAACCACTAATGCTCCAAGCAACCATTTTCTAATCGCTGCCCTTTTTTGGAGCTACCCAAGTTTAATTTTAAAATTTTGTTTTTCATAAATTAAAATATTTTAAATAGGAAATCGAGTCTACTTTGCAATCCAACTTGAATCATGCCAAACCCAAATTAATCCTCATCAAGGGGAGTCTCTCAAAAACAAACACTTGTACATTTGTTTAGTGTTACAAAGTCTACTATTTAGAGGAAGTAACGTTGTTCTTTTCACCAATTCTTTTGCGGTTTTTTCTTCTAAATTGAGAAAATACAATTCTAATCAACGATACTAAAATTTTGATTCTAAAAAAAAATTAAAAAAATTGGGTAATTCTTAAAATTTTATTGCTTCAAATTTCATTACATGAAGATCTAAAATCATTCTTGAAAATTTTACCGTATGCATAATTTTCAAACGTCATGTTTTGCATCTCCTTTGTTGAAATAAACTTCATCAAAGTAATAGAGGTCACATTTTATAAAGCATCTTAGTTTTGCACCATACTCTCCATGCCTTTAAGGGTTAAGGACCAAGAAGCCCAAATTGGGTCTCGTGTGATTTTTAGCAGTTTTGAGTAGGCCTTATGTGGACTTCTTTTAGTTCAAATTTATTTTATGTTTAACCATCCCATGCAATGTTCTTCACCGATTCCACTAATATAAAATTTGATCTCATCTAAATATATATTTTTCACAACATGATGAATTAAACTTGTCATTTTAAACCCATGAATCCTTAGTCTTTTAGGGGTTAACCCCTTAAGGACCGAGGATTCAGGGTTTTAAAATGACAAATTCAATTGATCATATTGTGAAAAAGTGCAATATAGATGAGATCAAATTTTATATCACTGGAATTAATGAAGAACATTGCATAATTTGGTCAAACAAAAAATTAACTTGAATAAAAAAAAGTTCACATTGGATCTACTCAAAACTGCTTTAAAAAAATTAAAAATTAAAAAAAAAAAAAAAAAAAAAAAAAAAAAAAAAAAAAAAAAACATACATGAGGACCAATTTAGGCTTCTAGGTCCTTCACGGGTTAAGGCCCTCTTTACACTAGAGGCGAGGGGCCGTGAGAAAAGAAATTTCAGCCAATGGGATGCGTAGAAATCGAGAAGACCAAGGAAGGTCACTTTACACCCGAAATTTTCAGCCCAAAGGACAAAACGAGGATGTGCCATGGCCCTTGGCCGGTTTTCTCCACGACTTCTCGTTTCTAGTGTAAAGAGGGCCTAAGGGTCAATTCTCTGACACTGAAGGCTGGGGCACAGTTATACCCGTATTTTTGTGGTCCCTGATCAAAAGACAAGCAGCATAAATAGTTACTATGTTTGAAGCTGCTAATATACTTAGTGACTTACTATTACCTCTCACAATCTGACGGTTTTCATCTCTTCTCTGGTGTTGGCAGTAAATCTCCACCGTTACGGTAATTGGGCTACTGTCAAGAGTAATTATGGAAGATACCCCTGCTTTTTTGTCGTCTTCTGTTTGTCGTTTTGGTGCAATCCCATTTTCTTGGCTTATTTGAAAATACTGTGTGACGTCATTAATTGCCTGTTTAATGTTTCTTAAAAAATTAATTTAAAAAGCTGTTTTTCAGGTGGAATATTTTCTTAGGTGGTTGAATTTCAACAAATGCTTGAAGCATCAAAGTGTTGGTCTAATGTAACCCTTCTTCAACCCTTTTTCAATACTCCCCCAGTCAGGATTATGTGGAAAAACAACAGATACGTTGATAGTAACTCCGAACCTCTTTCGAAGTATTTCCAGTGGGATACAAGTCAAGAGCCACTTGATCCTTCACTAGTTTCAGGTGGCACCACTATCGGAAACCTTGGGTTTTAGTACTAGAATATCACCGAGGAGGTAGCGGACTTTCTTGATGAAATTTTAGTAACTTCTTTCTCAAAATGGTTTCAAAATCTTGTCAAGCAACAAGGTCTTTTCGAAATTTTGAACGAGCAATGTAGTGGGGCGTACGAAAGGGAGATTAGAGTGGGCTAGCCACCGGAGTCATCCCATTCGACATGGAAGATTATCTAGACAAATATTCAATGCTAGAAATCGTGCATATGTGAATACTCCTATTGTTTTGTTTTTAAATAATATTCATGTTGTTGATTTAACCCTTAACCCCTAAACGTTCTCACCCTTTTGAGATTTGGCAGTTTTTCAAAAATGCATTATAAAATACAACTAAGAGGGATATTTTCAACTTGATGAATGAACAAAAGTTGTAAATTATGAATTTTGGATTCTATCCATACGGTTAGAGTTGCGATTGCTATCACTGATTTGTAATATGATTACAACTAAGATATTGACAATCTAATAATGAGAATTTTTGGGATGGGTTGAAATGTAATACTCTAAGTGTAGTGATTTTTGGAGATTTTTTGGTTGCTTCTTTTTAGTAGTTGACTTTTTCAAGAGCACTTTTAGACTAAAATCTTCCAAATTTGGGGTGGAACACTACAACATGAAATGAGGCATAAAAATTTCACAAATCATCCCCTTTCTCATCGCATCACACATGCACGAAGCTAACTTCCCATAAAAGTTTCAATAAAAATTTGACACTGCAAAAAGTGCATGATGGATGAGAAATCAGAGTTCAAATCCGTACATCATGCAAAATATGCATGGTTGGGCGGTTAGGGGTTGAACGTCAAAAAAGCCCCACGGGCCTTTTCAAAAGGAATATTTGAGAAAAAAGTTTCATTTATCAACCAAATCAAGCAAGACTTGTTGCGTTGGAAAGCTATTGAAAAAGCGATTTAGATTCCAATTTTTCGCCTCATTTGAGAGATTGTGGAATCATTAGTAAGCAATCAAAGTTAAAAAAATTGAACAAGTTTTGAGGTTGGGCAGCTGAAGTTCAGTAGTGCCGCAGTGCTAGCCAGCATTGCACTGCAGAGCCGTTTTTGCGGAAAAAAAAAATTAAAAAAAATTAAAAAAAAAAATTAGATTCTTTCCGGGCTGCCCTCTTGACGTTTAAAGGTTAAAGATCATTGTAAATAAAGAGTTTGTTGAAGGTTGTTTGTTTATGCATAGGTAGTTTAGTTCAAACCAAGGGAAAGATGGTTTCATTGTCGAGGAAATTCCTCACAAGAAGTTCTTGTTCTAGGTTTGTTGTAGGGCATGAATACCCTATGATTGTCAGTAGGTTGTGCTAGAATACATGAATGAGTGTTGTTTTTTTATTTATTGACTCTAGTGTGAAGGAGAAAATGCTTTGTATTGACAAAAGCTATATGTATAGCGAATGTGAAGACGTTTGAATAACTTGTTTTGTGAAGGACGGTAGAGCCACTAGTAGCATAGTTGTTTGTTTGAATATCAATACCAATTGTACTATAAATAAATAAATAAATTTAAAAAAAACACATAAAATATTAGAATATACAGTTACGTTGGATTTCAAATAAGAGAACTCATATCGAGGGTTGGAGTTTCTAATTTCAAGACTAAAAATTATCATTGTTGAAAATTTGATTTATGTCTCTTGACTCCTAAAGGACCAAAGCTGATTTTTTAAGTGCGGTCACCTAGTGTAGAATGAGATTTGATCATAAATTTTAGTGATTTCTTGCAGTGATTCTACTCTTTGTAACAAAGATGGGATGGTAATTTCCATACATAGGTGATGTATATATTGAAAAATACAATCATGCCAAGGTGGAAAACCTAAGTGTGAACAGTTCTTAAAATTTTGCATACAATGAGTTATGCATCTAAATTTTTGCACACAATAGAGTTATCCTTAAAGTCCATCAAATTTTGAAGAAGATACGGTGAATTTTCTTTATTATACTCAGGTGTGGAAGATCTTCAAAAGTTTTTAAAAGTTTTTTAGCTCCTTTTTTGGAGCTAAAAAACTTTTGAAGACCACCAAGCTCTTACACACCTAATAATGATAAACCGCCAAGATCTTTCACACCTTTTAACTATTTGAAATGAAGAAATAAGAGTATAATAAAAAAATTCACGGTATCTTCTTCAAAATTTGATGGACTTTAAGGATAACTCTAATGAGCTAACACGCCCATACGTGCATGACTACTAAATCCATTTTACCAAATTTAAGATTGAACTTTGCATTTTGGGTTGTTTTATAAAGTTTCAAACTTGGGCAAGGAGCCAAAAATGGTACAACCAACTTTGTACCTTATTATCTTACTATTGGTAAACCCTTAACGGTTGAAAATTTGTAAGTGCTAATAAATTCAAGTTGGTTGAAATATCCTACAGTTGGATTGGTCAAAAAGGATTTTGATTAAAAAACATTTGCCTTATTTTGAAAAGGTGTACTTTTAGACAGACTTTGGATTTTTGAATTGTTTGGAGAGAAACATAGTTGTGGTCCTTTAACCCCTAAAGGCCCTTAAAAGCCAAAATGGCTTTTTGCTGTTTCGGGTAGCTTAGATGGAAGGTCTAAATTAAGAATTTTAGACTATAATTTGGCGTGGACGTGGTCATACATACAAGGTGTATGGGGTAAAAATTACAAAGTCAAATTCGGATTTTATAATTTTTTTATTGAAATTTTTGGTTTCAAGCCCAACTGGGGCAGAAAAAAACTTTTTATTATAATCATTTTTTCAATTTTTTTTTTGGAGACATGCTCTTCACCACATTTAGGCTCAGAATTTGAAGTGACCCACGTTGATTATATTCTTGGCTTGACAAGGGCAGCCTCCGAAATAAAGAACAGCAACCTCCAAGGTTTTTTGTAATTTCACATCCATTTCTTTCGAAATTTGTCAAAATTTGAGATTTTGAAATTTTTAAAAAATAATTTCGCCTAAAATTTATAAAATCATAGAGGTACCTAATCACCGTTCATTTTTTCCAAAAATCAAATACAATTAATGTGATGCATGTTTCACCGAATTGCCATTTTTATACCTACTTCTGAAAATTAATTTGGATGAAGGTTTGAAACGCGTAATGAGTCTCTAAAATTTTGCATGAGCGTACCCAATTTAGTTATCTACATGGAAAAAAATATGAGCAAAATGTTTGGAGTAACAATCTTCAAGTCCCCCTTTGCACTATGGAGACAATGCCTCCCAAGCAATGCCCCGAAAATCTTTTGCACAAACTTTGGATGTTATGATCTTGCAAATGATAAACATCCAACGGTCAATTTTTGAAACAGTAGCTATGAATAGGCTTAGGTACAAGATCTTACGGTTGGAATTCTAAAAGAAGTAAAAAAAACTTGGTTCACATCCCGGGAGTACATAGAGGTAGAAAATCACAGTTTTGAGGTTTCAAGCTCCCAAAAACACAAGGAAATTTAGGGGTTAAAGGTTAATTCAATTAAGTCAAACTCAAAATCTATTTATATTCTTCAGAGTTTGCAATCAGGAGTCCATTTTTGATATTTTGAGAATAGTTATCTAGTAAATCATGTAATAAAAATTCAAAAGACATTATATTGCACTGAATAGAAAATCATTCTACATGTGGCACCCAAATGCGCCAGAGTATGAATACATTTGGAATCCCTTTAAAAATGTTATTAGTAGAGATGCATTGCAAAAGTCCTCACTTCAGATTTGGGCATTTGGAACTCTCAAAATACCTATAAATACAAAGAAAATTGTATCAAACATTTGAAATTCAATAAATATATGTAAATATAGAAATATTAATATTTAGGTATTTATTTCAAATACAAGGATGTATTGCTTCTTTTTTGTTTTGTTTTGCAAAACACTCTTTTGTGTGTAAGCTAATTTTTATAGATTTTGTAAATACTACCCAGTGTTTAAGCAAAGAAATGCTTAGTCTCTTTTCGCAATTGTTGCCTGATCATAGCTCTCTCCTTCCCTCAGATGTTTAATTTAGGCGCAAGTTGGGAATGTAGCCTCACTTTTTCATCACCTTTCCAAAGCATCAATCCATTTCAATTTCGGTTGAGAAAATCCGCTTTATTCTCCATTATTCTCTTATAAATAAACCCGTGGGGCTTGCTTTGACGTTTAAGGATTAAAGAAGTTTGGTTGAAATTAAAGTTGAGTCTTGAAAAATTCTCTACATACAAGAAGTATGTAATTAAACCCATTTCTTGTATTGAATGAGTATCATTTAACGATCGAAACTCAAATTGAAATAAAAAAAACATAAATCATATTTCTAGTTTAGGATTTAGATCGCCAAAAAATTGTTAAGTCAACATATTCGGAAATGAAAAATATTTCTTCTAATTCATATTTGCATTGCGTTTATTTTACCATCTATTTAGCATCTATTTTATCATATTTTATCATCTATTTTAGCTCACATATACATATCACATTTTTTTTCCGTTTATTCTTATCTCAAATTATTACTGTTTCAGTATGATAATTATTCAAAACTATCATTTTGATACAGTTGTAGAATTATTTATTTTGGCTCTGTCGTCATAGCTTGTGGTACCACTTTTTAAACACTAAATTATTCCGTAGTATCCTATCTACATAGGAGGCTTCTACAAAAATAATTGATTCTTAGTTTCACATAATATATTTTGCCATGTGTCACATAGGCATTGGCTATAATCCACATATTAGTTTATGTGACACCAAAATAATTAAACTATCTATCACAACTTCTACAAACTCAAATCACTTGCGTAATCATAACATATGTCAGCTTGAAGGCCATTGAGAAGAAAGAATGCACTGAGGGAAATTTGTCTATTTATGCCTCTAAACTTCTTGCATTTAGAAAATCCGCATCCATGCCCTTCAACAGAGTTTGACATACATAATAAGAGCATCTCCACCATGCCGCAACTTCCAGAACTCGTCAAGCCTGGCTGCCATGGCTCGGGATTTTTTTTTTACGCGTTTGGCGCGATTGTCCCTCACCCACGCGTTGAGAGTGACCGTTAAGCATGACATTGAAGCCGTGTAACAAGAAGGTCCTCGAAAGAATAAGGAGCTTCACTACTCCATTGAATCCCAAAGTACTAAATCCAAACAGTGAATCCACAAGTAGATAACGACAAACCTCAAAAATACTCCAAAATGCGGTCGTAAGGAAAAAAAAATTGAGGCCCACGACGTTGACAAGTCGAGAGGCATAGATGGCGAGGCCTGCACTGCATTGCCTCCATTTGAAGGCCACGGTGGCCCCTTTTTCACTGCAAGGTCGCAGTGAAAGGCTTTGCACATCTCTTTAATGCGGTAGGGTGGAGATACTCTAACTAAATAAATAAAGGGGGGGGGGGGGGGGGGGGGGGGCTCTAGAGTCTCTCATACTCTAGAACTAGATGAAAAGTGCCAAGGGCCCTTCCAAAATGCCTCTTGACTCTCAATCTTAGCGTGTCAAGAAATGACCCTTCAAATCACTATTTAGTTGACTATATCCCCACATTCTACTTAAGATTGGTTCATTGATTATTTGATGTGCACTTTTGGTGCTTCAGAGGTGTTCGACAATGGGGGAATATAAGTCTAAGGGCTCTTCAAATGTTAATGAATAATTTCAGCAAGTCATCTCTAGCGTGTAGGAGTGGGGATGCTCTAAGTTCAAGGGCTCTTCAAATGTAGATGAATAATTTTAGCAAGTCAACTTTAGCATGCATGGGAGCAAATGCTTTTAGACTTTTTGCAAATCTTCAAATTCACACACTCAATTATTGAATCATTCAATAATCAATTTAGGGATTCTTCTTCTCCTAATTTTCATTTTTCAAACAAAATAGCACCAATGAAACAAACAGTGTCACTATGTAAAAATTAGTCTATTAATTAACTCGTCTGTTGTATATTCCATGTGCCTTCTGACCCCTGATGTGGGGCTCGCTCAACTTCCTAGAATTTTCCCGGAAAGTCTTGGAGGCTGCAACGCATTGCTATTCACAGCACGTATTCTGGGAATTCAGCATTGCTTGCAGAAGTACGATTTGGTTGTCCCTTGAGGGCTAGCATGTATCACTCCGGATCAACATTTCCATGGTATTTGACCCCATTTTGAGTGAAATGGTGGTGAACCTAAGCCATGGGGTCAACTCGCGATCGCTTCTTGTGATTGCCTTGGAGCTCTTAAATAGCCTGCTCGACTTGCAATTCAACTGGGTAGTTAATGTGGTTACGGTTTTATCAGTTAAGTGGTACCCGAGAATGTGGATTAGCAATCCCAGGTTTGTGCATCATACTTGAGTGCCATTGACTTCACAATCGGGAAAAAAAAATGTCATAATTGACTTTGGACCGAGGAGAAAGATATCATCCCTAAATAGCTTATTGACTTCACAATGAGATAGATGTCATCCCACAACATTGACTTTATAAAGGAGAAAGTGATGTCTTTGTGTGTCATTCCATATATTTGACTTATGATGAGGAGAAGAAAGAAGACTCATCCGGAGTCCGGACTTAGAACTCTTTATGAAACCACCCCAATAAGGTAAAATAGTAGAAACAAGTTGTGTAATGGGAACGCCTTCACATTACGGTTGAGATGAATTTTTCCATGTGTGTTGTGTTGTACAGTAATCTACCAAAAAGATCATCGCTTCCTCTACCCACTAATGAGAAAATTAATCTAAATTTACACAAAATTGTTATTTTATAGAATTTTTAATGTATACTCTTTTCTAATATTACTGTTGTGTATTCCTTTCTAATATTACTATTGTATACTCCATCATACCAAGTCCCAATTTCCAAAAATAGATTTTTGATTTTTGATGAATTTTTAAAGTGTTTTTGGTGTTTAGCTTTATAAATTCATTTTAAAATCCTTTATGATAGATTTTAAACTTCCGATTAGACCTACTGCACTGAAATCACTATATACTATCGCCCACGATATTTATGAGATAATTTACTAATAATAGTTTTTATAATATTGTGGTAAAATTCATCCAAAAATGGATGAAAGTTTGTTAGATTAATGAATGATCCCAAATATAATGAATGAACCCACGCCATTCATCCACCCACAACATATAGTGATTTTGGTGTATATCTAGTCAAAAACATAAAATAAACGGCTCTCTAGTTAGAAGAAAATTCAAAAAGGTTACATATTCTCGTATAAATACAATGTCATATTGATTGTTGTCTATTACCATTGACTACTTAAAGCCCTACAACTATTGATTGTCTATACTTCTCCTACAAGCAATAGTGATTTAATTATCATCAAACTTGACAAATCTACCAACGTGTGTGTCCATCATTTGCGTTGACAATTGTTTCCACAAACTAAATTTCATTGGCATTCAAGAATTTGCCTCAACCCCTACAAAATTTGGACAATACTTAGACCATATTGAATAGAATTTTTGAGGATCTTCTAAACACTTTGAATTAAATTGAGATCAGGTGAATTTGTTGATTTAGTGATTAATTCATCAAAATATTATTAATATTTCTAAGTTCACATAATATTTGCTATGGGCATGTCAATGAGTCATTTATGGTTGATGACTCATTGTTTACAAGTCATTCATATCTATTAAAGTCGACCATGGTAATCTTTGAAAATTCCACTACACATCTTTTCTTGTGATTTTTGAAGTTTGAATGAGATAAAAAACCATTATGACCATAAAATAACTTCCAATATTCTATTTTTTTTGAGGATGGTATATTTAGTAATGGAAAACCATATTGTGCACAAAGAACCGCCCCCCAAAAAAAATTATTTTAAAAATTTGCCGATAGGTTTCCGTGTTCTTAATTGAAAGTCAAATTTTGACCCACAAAGTTTTTAAAGCAATAAAATTCTCAATCTTTAGAATTTTTGAAAATAAAAAAGTAAACCAAAATCTAGCCTTGATGTTCTTGAAGTATAAAAAACTTCATAAATCGCCAAAAATGAAGACATGTTTTTATAAATTAGAGATGCAAGCAAAGAGCTTCTAAAACCCTAGCTCTACTTCAACCAATCAATTTGCATAGCCAACTACCCTCATCCCTAATTCATCCATTTAAAATAACTTTGTGTATGTCTAAAATGTAATGTTGCCACGTACCCACTCCAAAATTTTCTAAGGCTAGAATAATACTCAAACTAACACGTACCCTAAGCAAGGTCTCCTCAAAAGTGGGGACGCTTCGGAGGCAATATGGGCTAGCAATTATGGTCCCATAGTCTAAACCAACACTAGTAGAAAAGGTGGTGCTTTCCAAGGACATGCCCAAACAAAATTACTGTGCATGCGTGGAATTGGGCACTATTTGCCTAGGCATATCCCTTGCCAGTGCCACCTTTTCTACTAGTGCAACAATTTTGCCTAACCAAATAAGAAAATGCAACTGTATGAGGTTTGTATGGTCAGAAAGGTGTACCAACTTAAGAGCATCCGCACGCTTGCCCTCCTAAAGTCTGACACGTGCAATAACTAGATGAAAAATGCTACATGCCCTTCAAAAATGCCTCTCGACCCTCAATCCTAGCGTGTTAAAAAAGTGGCCCTTCAAATCTAAGTTTAGTTGACTATATCCTACATTTTACTTGTATTTGTTCAGAGACTATTTGATGTGCGCTTTTGCTGTTTGAGGGGTGTTCAAAGGTGGGGGAGTATAAGTTCAAGGGCTCTTCAAGTGTATGAATGATTTTAGCGAGTCAACTTTAGTGTGCATCGGTGCGGATGCTCTAATTCGCATGTCCAAAACTGCTCCTCAATTTTCCTACACTTAGTTATTGCAACTTAGAGTTCTCTAAATCAATGCTACCAGCGTGATTTCTTGAGGCAAAAAGTTGTACCATATTTTAAAATTCAAAATTTTCAAAAATGTTGTATGAGACCCCAAAAATGAAAAAATAAAAACAAAAAATAAAATGATGGCTTGCCATGACAAATGTTGGTGGCATTGATTTAACCCTTAAACGTCAAAGTAAGCCCCATAGGCTTTTTTATGAGAGAGTAATGAAAAAAAAACGAAAGAGAAAAGTGGATTTTCTCAACCAAATCAAGCGAGGATTGGTGCATTGGAAAGCTATCGAAACAACGATCTAGATTCCAAATTTGCGCCTTATTTAGAAGATTGTGGAAACATTGGCAAACAATCAAAGTTATCAAAATGAGCAGGAGTTAAGGTTGGAGCAGCTGAGGTCGTTTTTTGAAAAGTGCTGCAATGCTATAGTGTTGGCCAGCAGTGGAAAAGAGAGCCGTTTTTTTCATTTTTCATTTTTTTTACTCCCTCCGTCCCAAAATGATCTTCCTGTTAAACAAAATGTTCTGGATTAAGGTTGAAAATAACAATTTTGAAACCATTTTTGAGCTAGAAGTAGAGTTTAGTGCACTCTTTTATTCCTTAAAATTTGAGTTTAAGATTCCTTTTGAAAGTGTAGGTTTGGAGTATTGAAAAGTGGGATTTTTGGCCATTTTTGAGGAGCACTGGAGGCCACTCATTTCCTTAGCTGACTTGGTTCTTCTCAGAACATTCATCCATTTTACAAAATTCATCCATTTTATCTAGATTCATTCATCCAAAATATTAATCCAATTTCCAATTTTCATCCAACAATTCAGAAAATCATCCAATAAATTTCATCCATCCACCAGGAAGATCATTTTGGGACAACAAATGCAAGCCAACAGGAAGATCATTTTGGGACGGAGGGAGTATTATTTTTATTTTATTTTTTCCTCCTTTCCCTCCAAAAATTTAGATGTCTTCCGGGTTGTCCTGCCTATGGCCATTTCCCCTTTAAGGGTTAAAGAGGTCCTTGTAGTTTGACACAAGGTTGTACAATGTATAAGGTTTACTGCACAACCATTCAACCACGTGATATGAGCAAAGACACCCGTTTAAGCTAAATTATGTTTGGATTTTTTTGACAATCTAATTGGGACTATTTTCGTCTAATAGACAGATAAAATTCATAAATAAAAATGAAAAAGAATGAATACTATTATTATCAATTAAATGTAATTTATATGAATTTTGAAAATGAAAAGTTACTCAAACCCCACACGTGCTACATAGGTGGTGATTTTCCCGATAAAAAAAAAGTATTTTGAATTACATTCTGGATATCACAATTCCTCCCACTTATAAAATCATGTGATTGCATGAGTGGTGGTTCATTTCAGGTTCACTGGAGATTACGACGGTGATTGAATTTAAGTTCCGGAGGTGGCAATTGCTAAGGACACACACAAAGCCAAAACGGGGGTTGGGCAGTTTTAGATGCCTTGACCTTTGAGCATCTGCATCCTTCTCCCTCAATTCATTCCTTGACCACTATCATCACATCCAAAATTTTCCGTCACAAGCTATTGCCTCTACATCCTTGAACTGCAAACATGGCCTTTCTATATAATCTGTGAACCAATCACAATCATTACACATGGGGTAATTGTTATTTTCCATCAATTTAGGATATAGAGCCCTTCCTTAAATTAGCTATAGAGGGACGTATTGAGGTATCATCATATCATGCTCATATTTTGTGACTATCTTGAATATGTAATATTAAATAGAAGCATTTTTCATCCACTTTTCAAATTCATGTGAGAATTCAGTGATAAGGTGCGGATGCTCTTAGCTCGCCACCCATACATTGAATTATATTGAAAATTTTCCGGGACATGTCTGGGACACCATGCAATAGATCCATGTCCCACTGCCAATCTCCACACATCGTCTCACCAAGATGCAAGCACGGTGGAGAAGTTACTGATTTATATTTATATTTTCATTATTTCAAGGAGCCCCGTTGGTGATTGAAAATTGAAACTTGAAAAATAAATAGCAATTTTTTTTTGGCAAATAATTTTTTTTTACTACCAATACATAATTTTCTATAAAATAGTTGGCTATACGTATCAATGATACGTGAAGATTATGGCAATGCACTCTATTTTCTACCCAACTTTTGTTTATAGCAACATAGCAAGCTAATTTTTCAAATGGCAAGTTGGCGATCAATATAGCCACAAAAAGAAACACTGGTATTGGAGATGAGTTCTTCCTAATTCCAAAAAAAAATCCAATGCCACAAGGGCATACACATCGCACAACTAAAGAAACACGTCGCGCAAAGATCCTTCTCTAGGAGTTGGATCTTTGACACGTGGACCATCAACACTGCCCATGGGTCTGAATCAATAGGGGGTGGCTACCATGTCTCTTTCTGTGTCATTTGCAGTGACTGTTGCAAGCCCTTTAGCAAAGCCAAGGATTCATCTCATTGGCTTCCCCTACCCCAAATGCAAACCATGTGATTACTTGTAAGGTGGTTAGGGTATGTTCCCACCTGACCTTAGAGGTGGTCTTAGAAGGCGGTCTTACCTCTTTAATAAAGTGTGTGTTCCCACCTACATTCTTTAGTAATTACCAATCCTACGTGGATGTCCACATGGCAAACTTTAAAGAATGGGTATTAGCTAACATTTAGGAGGACAAAAAAAATACTTGAGCGATAGTAGGCAATTATTAAGGGAGCACCAAAATTGAAAATATTCCCAAGTTTTAAACACTTAAGAATGGTCTTAACTAATATGGCTCTCGGGAGGCCATTATGTAATCCGGCTACTATTGATGACACCTTTCCGAACCTCATTGGTGACACCTTTCCTAAAAAAGGTATTCCTCCCAAAATTGTGGAGGTGCTAAGTTTTTATTCACATTCTTTGCAAAGGCCAGGTGGGAACGGGCCTTTACCCCCATTACCAGTTGGCGCCCTAAACCAACAGCTAGGGGCATTTTCCACAATCAATGCTACAATGATGTTGGTTTTAGCATGAATTATAAAGTAGGTGGCTCAGAAACCGCTCAAATTTCAGATTGGCAAGTTCATTGGGGGGAATCATTAATCGAATCAATCTTGGAAGATGTGCAAAGTATTTAGGAAATTGGACCAATTGGAATAATTAATTTTGGATTAATATTGAATTAGTTATGAATTTTGGAAGGGGAACTCATAGGTGTACCCAAAACCACTCACCCTAAAATGTACACCATGATTACATAGAAATTTAACCCTTAAACGTCCCATGGGGATAGTATATACGTTGTCGTATAATTGAGATTTGCTACCAACAAGAAACTCTATATTGGGATCTTAATAGCTCATTAGAACCGCATGGATCTGAATTTCAACTCCTCTTTTGTACTCAAACCCATTTAAGGTGAGGATTCATTCCAAATACAACAAAAATACACCGTATTGTACTGGCCGCCACGGCGCGTTCAGACGTTTAGGGGTTAAGGTTGGAAGCTATAATGTACCTCCTGCTTGGATAGGTCTAGTGAGCGGTTTAAGGAACCGCACGGAAATTGGCACACCTACCTTAGTTGGTAATGGGTTCTCTCTTGTTGGTTTTAGTATATATAAATGTGGTTATGGATTCGTTGTTGTTGGTTTAAGGATCTTTATTGTGTGCAATACAAATCTTCTTTATTCAAGAAGAGCTCTACCTCTGTGACGTAAATGGGATGTGTTATACTTCAACTTTGAAAATTTATAATTAAGTCATTCTTCATTCAAAAATTATGTTTCAACTTGTGTTGAAATCTATTTCTTTTGGCCTAACTCTTAAAATAACAATAATAGATAATATCAATGTCTCATATCCGTATTTCTTATTCAGGTGAGAACAGGGTAACCACCTTAACCCCTAAGTGACCGATCAACCATTTTATGGTTGCTGCCCTTTTTTACGGGCTGCCCGGGATGGAAAAAAAACTTTTTTAGAAAATAAAAATATTTTCAAATAGGAAATCAAGTCTACTTTCCAACCCAATTTGAATCATGTCAATCGGAGTTAAACTCCATCAAGGAGAAATTTTCAAAGACAAACACCTCAACATTGTCCTAGTGTTACAAAACTTACTATTTCGGGAAAGTAATGATGTTCCCTCTTTCTAAAAAAATTCTTTTTTGAACTCAAGAATAGAATGTTTAGTTTCAACCAATCATACCAAATTTCAAATTCCAAAAATAAAATTTGTAATTTTGGTGAATATTCAACGATAAATGCTTCTAAATTCGTTTAATGAGTATCTAAAACATTTTTTGAAAGTTTGACCGTATGGATAATTACTAAACATTGTGCTTCTCATTTTCTCTTTTGGACCAAACTTCATCAAAGTTGTAGAAGCAACATTTTATAACACATTTAGGTTTTGCCCTTACCCCTTTGTCATTTAGGGGTTAAGCCATTCACGCATGATCACCAAATCTCTCCACAAGAGCCTCTGCCAAAAATGGGTGCCATTTGTGAACAAAAAAGAATGTCTTGCAATGAATTTTTTTTGGTACAAACTGATTGATAGATCATGGCTGAGACAAGTGTGACTTAAAGTAGGAGGCTCTAAACCCACCACTTTAAGGGTTGTGGCAATATGAGGACACATGGAGAATTGAGCGTGATTTTTCACTGGAAGAGAAATCCAAGCAAAGACCAACATAATTTGAATCAAAAAATTTGGATGTTCCTAAAATTAGTTATGAATTTTTGAAGTTGAAATGACATGGGTTTTAAAGTGGTGCTCTTCACCATGGGTACATCCAAAATTTCAAAATGTTCGTCCTTGGTAGAGTGCAGGTTTAGAACCGTGGCGGGTTTGGAGCCCTCTACCTTAGTTCCAACAAGGTTCACATGACCATATAATGTCCTTGAAGGCTTTCCGTTCTTTCTTAGAGACCGTTAGGATAAATTACAAATTTAAATTCAAAATTGACGTCACAAGAGAATCCGTTATTTATACTAGACTATTTTTGTAAATAAATTGAACATCATTGACTTCAATACAAGATGCCTTGATTGCCCCAGTAACTCTTGTTGGTTACTTTTGAAGATTTGTGTTGAATTGAAATTTATTGGTATTCGAATTGAGTCATGGATTTGTTTGTTTTTAACCCTTAAACAACATATGCTTTCCTGATACCACACCCAAAATCTCTTTTAAATTCCATTTTAAGCATGATTATGTTTTTAATTTACTTTGGCTCTATCCTAAAAAAGTATAGATCTCTCTAAGGTACTCGGTTTGGCTTTTTAAAAACCCCATTTGGTGCAATGGAGTAGAAGATATGAGCAAGATTCTCCCAAAATATAACCAAGCCCGTGGGGTTGGCATTGTCGTTTAAGGGTTAAACATCATTGGTTGCTAAACGGTAAGAATAATTATACATATAGCTATACTTCCTTCTTCTATATTTGTAAATAATCATAAACGATCTACATGTCAAAGATCACAACAAAGTCACAATTGGAACTATAAAAAAAATTCATGGGCAACAAAACTTAAAACTATTATATAGATAGATAGAAACTCCAATCCTCAATTGAGGGTTGGCGTGAATAAAGTGTCCGTTCGTAATGTTGATGACCTGGTGTCCACCAGACCGAGGGCTAAAAACTATTATATACTACTATAGAAACTACTATCTCCCCAAAAAAAACTGAAAAAACAAAAAACTATAGAGTGTATCTTGTAATTGTCCAAAACTACAAAAGCTTGCCAATTGTAGTGCTAAACAAGGAGTCATATTTTTCACATTGATAAACCATCCATATGACTCCCATATGATAGTCTTCTACAAAAACAACCAATCCTAAATACCATGTACAAATTATTGGATTTATATACTTGTGAAAATTTATTCTCTATTATAATAGTAGTTGAAGAAACAAAATATGATACTTTATTCAACAATGTCAAACTAAAGATGGAACATTGTATCTTTACTAAATATGATAACATCAATAAAGTGTTGTTTATGAAAAATACATTTTTTCACTATGTGAATACCACACATTAAAAATCACTTGTAAATCGAGGGCTTTGTAAAAACACTCCAAGAAAAATACCCTTAAATGTTATAATATACCTTACACGCCTAATATTTACAAAATGCACATTTGAAAGTAAGCAAACATAATGTATGGAGCTTTGACACAAGTTGCAATAAAAGAACAAACTTTACCTCATAGCTTAGTGTAGAAATACAATTCAATGACATTATAAAAATACACAATTCATATTTAGGAAAAAAAACATTTAGGCCAAAACAAACACAAAGACTAATAAAGACTACTAAAGACTTCTAAAGACTAATAAAGAGTAAAGAATTTTCCATATTATAGGGTTGATGTTTCAAATGCGTGATTTCTACAGGCGCATAGGCTCCATATTATAAACTTGCTTTATATTATGTTATGTAGGCTATCTACTTCCAATAGAAAAAGCCATTTAAACTACAATTCACCAGTTGGATTTCGTGTTATTAGAGTACATACTACTTTAAAATTACAAACGTAAAAGTATGAAATTTTGACCAAGCAAAAATTGAATTGACATTAGTTTAAAGGTGGCCTTGCAAGAATGAAGTCATAGATTTAAGGAACACACTTTTATTTTTATTTTAAAAATCACCATATTAAAAGTATCTCATTTCAAATCCATTCCAACAAACTTTACTAATAAAATTTTAATATTTTGATTGTAATCAACTTTAGAAGGAAATTTGAATTTTAACTTTCAAAATGTATGATAAAATATTGGTAATAGCAATGGTGAAATCTAACCATATTGATGGAATCTAAAATTCAAAATCTACAACTCTTGTTTGATGTCGATTCCAAGTATTCCTCCAAATAGTACTTTATAACTTTTATTTGTACGTCAATTCCAAAACATTCTTCTAAATAGTATTTTATAATGATTTATCTCAAATTGCCAATTCTAGGGACTAACCTTGCTACCTTTACGGGGCTTAATCCTTCAAATTACTTAAAAAGAAATTTGATAGAAAAACGTTATTGACAATGTATATTGGGATTTGAGGATTTTGAGCTTTAAAGTGTTGTAAAAAATTGCAATTTTAACAATTTTGAATAATAATAAATAGAATTAGAAAGTAAATGACAACTCCTACACTTTATTAGTTGAGATCATTTGCATTTGAAATTAGAAACTAGGTGTAAAATCAACGTTTGACTGAAAAACAACCAAACATAATCCCACGGATTCCTTGCACGTTTAGGGATTAAAGACATACAAAAGCATGGTGAGGTGAACTCCCCCAAACAAACCTTTCTTTAAGTTGACCCTAAACTACCAACGTGATAGTGGTAAGGTACCCAAACCGAATGGAGAGATTGGCGGTTCGATTCCCAACTATGAAATCATCTTACTACTTGATTGGAAAACTTACCGCGAGTTGCAAAAAATGCACTTCGTGAAGGTGAAGGTATATTAAAAAAGAAAAAAAGAAAAAAAAGAAAAACCTCTTTTCACAATGGTCTTTGGATAAACATTATGATTATTAAAGATGTACCTAAATTCATCATTCTTTTCAAATGAACTAAAACTTTGACCTCTAAAACCTCAACCACCCACTAAATGAACGATGAATGCTTTTAAGATTCCAGTTCATCCAAATGATAATCATCAATATTCATCCAATTCATCAAAATGATAATCATCAATTTTCATCCAATTAATTGAAAACTGCATTCAACAGGAGTTGTGCTTGGAATATCGATCCCGACACTCAGCATGTTATGATTTTCTTTTTTCACAAACAGATGGGAGCATTTAAAGTTATATATTTTGTCCAAAATAAAAATAGCTTTCCCAGCAAATTTAGCCTGACCTTTAATTAGACCCCATTCCAAGTGGCCGGCAAGGACATGCACGAAAGCAGTGCCAAACCTTTTTTCGGAAATGAAATAAGTGCTTTTTCCTTCCCTCTCCTCCAAGTTACCTCACTCGCTCTAACTTTAGCCCATTCATTTCACCACGGTAACTCTTACCTGACGGAAATAACTTTTCCCAGACGAGAATCGAAATGGAATAGAACCGGAAGCCGAAAGATCTGAAACGGAACTCCTTTTCCGTCGCCCAGGACGACGGTCGTGGGAACAGCGTTCGTCCGTCGCCCCATGCTGGGAGTACGTGGTCACAGTATTCCTGGAATTTCGACGCTGGCTATCCATAAAAAGATGATGGAGACGAAGAGCGAGGCGCGCGCGTTTACAAGTAATCGAACTCCCATTGCAATTTCTTCACATCGTTGTTGTTTTCAGTGATCTCCCACTTCTTCTCTTTGTTGCCTTAGATTGCACATCGATTTCCAGCAGGTCAGTCATCCAGCTCTGATCACAAAACTGCGTTGAAAAACCCCAAAACCCACAGTCTTGTGCTCCTTGTAGAATCACATTGTGGCAGGGAATGAATCTGGCGATCTACATTACCATAGAAAGCATTTCCTGATTCTCCTGTTGGTTGTAGCATTGTGGAATTGAGAGAATTACGTACCGGAAGGATTCGGATGCTTCGTCACATTTGGATACAGCGATGCAAGGCCAGTTCATCGGCGTGTTTGTCCCCTTGAGACCGACTGCCCCTCCTCAGGATTCGCGTGCTGCTGCCGAGCACATTGGAAGGTTTTCATGAATTGTTCCGAGTTGGCTTGATTGTTATCAAGCGTTTGTAGCTTTTAATCTACCAATGTAGCTTGCGCCCGTGAGAGAATCCTGTTTCAGAGCTTTAGATTAGCGGATTCTCTTTCCGAGGTGAAATTACTGACATGTGATTTTGATCACAATGCCATTTCTTATGTAACACTACAATCGATCTGAGGGTTTAAGTCAGTTGCATGGACGTAGTACTTTAGGCCTTGTGCCGCTCTCCATGACTAATGTTTAGGATATAGCCATTTGAAAACGATCTCTACTGCTAGCTGAGAGAAATACATATTGCAACATTTGCATCATAGGATTATTATTATTATTATTATTATTCTTTTGTAGATCTTCCTGACGTGGAAGAACACTTCCATGTTTGTGTGAAGGTCTCTCTATTCTTTGTAACATCAGAAAAAGATTTATGAGGATGGCAGTCACAGCTACCTCTTCTCTGTTGAACATGTATGGCACTGAAGCACCAAGCTTCGATGCCGGGCCTTTGACGCTCGGATCTGCATCAACGATGGGCGGGACGTTCTTCAGCGACACGTTTGGAGGCCCGTGGTCCGATAATTTTTCGTACCCCACATTTCCGGCTCTGTCTGCGTTCAGCGATTCCTCGGAGTTCAGTTCATCGGACTTGCAACCGCTTGACAGTTCCGAAGAGTTTTTCCAGCAGATCAACGGCTGCAGCCCCATGATCAGCACAATGCACCCCAATCTGGTGAGCACTCTGAAGAATATGGTGGCGCCGGGGCAGATCTCTCAAGCTGTTGAAATGTATAACAGCGCGTTGCTGGAAAATCTTTCAGTTCCTTCAATGTCGACACATGCGCATCTCGAGCAAGATCAATCATCAATATTTCTGCGTCATAGTCAGCCATCCGTGGTAATACCCAAGATGGAGCTTCAGGATTTGACATCGACCGTCGGAGCAGTTCTTCCAACCCCCGACGGGGAGCCTCCTAAGGTATATATAAATATATAATACATGATGCATCTCGCTCTTCCGGAAAAACAGAATCCCCTGTCTTCCATTTTGTAATCGATTCTACTCTGTTCTTAAGCTGTAAGTACATGTACAAAGATTAAAAATGGTTCCGTTTCATCTCTTCTGTGAATTCAAAGTAGGCCTTTAAATCTCCTCGTCCTTGGTTTACAGGCAGTCGAGAAGTCAGAAACTGACGAAATTGAAGCAGCGGTGGTGTCCGTGGACTTGATAAAAAACAAGCGGCCGTTCAAATGCCAACACGAAGGCTGTAACAAAACGTTCAAGAATCCGCAGACGATGAAGATGCACCACAAGACGCATTACAGTGACGGCAGCGCCGCGAGCAAAGAGTGTATGTTGCTGAGTTCCTTGAAGGCAGGCCACAACAAGAAAATCCCGTCGCGATGTCCCAAGTGCAAGGAGACCTTCGTGGGACTGTACGAGCTTCGGCGCCACTACGGCCGCAAGCACTCGGAAGGAGAGAAGCCATTTGGATGCCGCAAGTGCGACAAGAAGTTCTACATCGAGGTACAAATACTTACATCATCACTCCGATCAATTTCTCATTCCATCAAGATCCTCTGTTTTTCCTACTTACACCATCACTTTGATCAATCAATTTCTCATTTCCACTGGATCAAGATCCTCTGTTTTTCCTACTTACACCATCACATTGAACAATCGATTTCTCATTTCCACCGGATCAAGATCCTCTGTTTTTCTTACTCACACCATCACTTTGAACAATCAATTTCTCATTTCCATAGGCTCAAGATGCTTTGTTTTTCCAACCCTAACTTGCAATCCAAATGCAGGTTGATGTGCGCGACCACGAGAAGCTGTGCGGTGAGCCGATTGAATGCAAATGCGGCCTCAAATTCGCCTTCAAATGCAACTTGGTGGCGCACAAGAAAGCCCATCCGGCTTGTCAAGATCACCAAACAAATTCGAATTCCTCCTCAGACGATTCCGAGCAGAACACGGTCTCTCGTAGTTCTCAAAGAGCAGGATCCAAGAGGGCCCGGGACGATTCCACCACGCAATTGGGCCTGCCGATCCCGCTTCCGGATTTCAAAGGCGTCCCGGAGGTCCCGCCCGAATTCAAATTAGCGCGCCATGATTTCCCGCTCGAGCTTTCCAATACGTCTTGGGCTTCCAACATGGTGTATCCCACCATTCCCACGATTTCCTTCACGAATCTGCCTGTGTACACGAAGCTGCAAGATCGATTCCAGTTCAATCATCAACCGCATTCGTGGATCTCGGGCACCAAACAATTACAAGCGCCGTCGTTCGAAGCTGTGAACTGTGTGATGGGAGCTGCGTTCAACCATTCACTTCCCTTCAAGGCACGGTCCGGCTAATGCTGACACGGGCGTTACTTAGGTATTATTTAATTCTTTTTCTCCAAAACCTTCTTCGGACCATTCAGTCGCCGTCGATCGAGGAGTCTTCATAGTCTTTGACCATTTCTACCATCATGCGATGGTCAATGTCTATGACGATAATAATTTTTTTTTCCATTCATACGTCGTTTTGGGGCATGGTAGCATCATATATTACCACCAGTTCCTTCATTAGTTCTAGATAGCTCTACAATGAGACATACAGTTTCCGGATCGATGTTGATCATATTGATTAATCACATTGTGCTACTCACCCCATGATTCTTTTGATGGGCTACCAATTGCAATAAATCCCCTGTCGAGTATTGCTTCCTTTCATTTCTCAGTCATTTTCTCTTGTTCGATCGAGATCATGCTCTTCTCAGGCATTTATTACAATCTTGGTGAGTTTGGGAGATCTAAGCGCTCTCTCGAACGTGGACTTTCGTAAGCAGATGAACTCAATGAAGAGTACAAGAGGAATTACCAGCTCGTTGACTTTCTGGTCGAACTGTGTCTGATTCGAACTTATCAGCTCTAATCACCCACAACACTTCACGTTCACTTTGCTCAAACTTGATGGCAAAAATCGTAAATGTGGATTTGAAAAGTCACACCTTTCAACTTTTCAAAATTTTATAACTATGAAGTAAAAAAATTACATTTGTTTCATTTTGTGATCACTATGTTTCAATGTCTTACCATTAAAAATTGATATGTTATTGATATAAATAGAATGTCTTCAAGATGCATTACAAGATCATACAATGTAGAATGACGCCATACTAATCCAATAGGAGTGTAGACATGTCACTTGAACCTCCAAAAATTTGTTGTTTATTAGCGGAAACTAATGCACATATGTAATTCTTAAAACTTTGGTTGACAAAAAGTATAGATAATTTGTTAGTTAAATTGAATGAATACGATTAATCCTTGACAAATTTCATATTATTTCCTAACCTACAATAAATGAAGGCAACAATTTTGTGTCAACATTTAATACGGTGAATCTTCTAAAACTTGTCATGTACTTGCAAAATTTATTCACACATTGAAAAGCATCATGATAAAATGAAAAGAAAGATCACAAACAAGACCCCATGTATTCAAAGGAATAAATACAATTCTTACGACCTTTATGTGATATTTCTAATATATGTATGCTAATTTAGATCAAGTGGGACGATTGAAATGAGAACATGGTGAAAAAAAATTCTTATAGAATAATAAAAGTTCTAGTGAAAGAAATTATGAGAATTAAAAGAAAATCAAGAATGACACAAAAAAAGAAACTAAATACTTACAACTCAATAAATCAATTGATGACTTTAGTTGCAAAGCTTACATGACATGTTGGCTACTAAGTGGTATAAAAACGATGAAAGAAGGGATGTTGAGTTACCATAGTCGATGGTTTTATTTTTCAACTTGTATAGTGCTTATGGTCCAAATTGGTCAAGTGAATTATTGTAGCAAAAAGGATAAGGTTGGTTTGTTGTTTTAGAGACTAATATAATAAGGATGATTCTTTAAGTGAATGGAATGATGTTGCATGCATGATGAATACCACCACTTATTGTAGAGGACGCTACAACTACATATGACTTTTGAATCATCGTGGTAAGGAGACGATAACTTTCAAAACCAAGACTTTGGAGTCTTAAGAATTGCTTTTCCAAACGAACATCTGATAGGTCAAATGAACATAGCTAGCGACCATTGGTCAAATGTCAATGGTTCTCTTTGGGTAAACATCATAAGAATTTGATAATGTTATTGGTTACCTTGAACGTGTAAAAAAATGTGATTATTTTAGTTTCTTTCATCCAAGGAAAGCTACCCTACATATCAAAATTTTAAATGGTAAGACATTGATAAGTTATATAGTGACCCCAAAGACACACAAACAGTCATATGGCGCACAAATGGATAGTTTACCCTTAAGCGTCCACACTATGGTTACCCAGTTAATCCTCATCAATTTTTCACATTTTAAAATATACAATTTTTCTGGTTATTTTTCTTATATAAGTTGCTACTAAACCAATTTACCCCGATTTTTTCATAATCATGTAAATAAAAATGAATTTTAAAATATTCTTCAAAGTATTTATTTTGTAAAAACATAGTTTATACAAAACTCTTAAATAGTATCAATTTTTTAAGGAAAAACGTAAATAATAGTGATGAACAACAAGGTGTAGGTGAAATGCTTCTTGAACTTATATAAAAAGAAATTTGGTAGAAAACTTTTTTCTGTAGTGTATATTGGAATTTTAGTGGTTTCAGCTTTAAAGTGCTGTAAAATATGCAATTTTAACAATTTTGAAGAATAGTAAATTAGATTAGAAAGCATAAGATGTAGTCAACTAAATAGTGATTTGAAGGGCCATTTCTTGACGCGCTAGTATTGAGAGTCAAGAGCAGCTCCACTGCAGCCCTTCCAGAATCTCTCACATCCCAGAACTAGATGAAAAGTGCCAAGGGTCTTTTCCAAAATGTCTCTTAACCCTTTAGTGCCTAGGGTACTGTAGCAGACAGCTCTGGATTTCAATGGGTTTTTCCACTGTGGTTGAGACTACCAAAAATAGAATGGGTTAAATTAGAAAGTAACCGTACAATTCTATTCTCAACTCGAGAGCACACATTTTATTAAAATTTGAGAATCATCCGATGGTGGGATCGGAAGATTATAGTATGTATTTGAACTGTATAATGCACGCTCAAAAACGAGATTTTGGGGGGTGTGTGACTTCAAAGTTAAATAGAATTTGAGGTAAATTTTCAAAAATAAAAGCAAAGACGTTCAGCTATGCCCTATGTCAACACCTCTCCGTTGCAATCTTTCATATCAAAAATAGACTCACACATAATTATTGTGAGATTTATAAGTGAAAGTGACTTGTCCATGTACGCTTCAAGACAAAATTTTATACGTTGAAAATTGACAAGAGTGGGTACATTAGTCAAGATCGGATTACACACACTAATGGAAGATGAAGAAGAGAACACAATCCAAAAAAATAAAACAAGATAACAAACTTCTAAACACAAGAAATACTACACAATACATATGTTGTATTTGTAAGTATTTACTGTATTTTCAAGTATTTGCAGTATTTTTGCGTTCTGTTGTTAGGTATTTTGATAGTTGTACAATTCCAAATTGAAAATTTCTTTTTCTGGAAGGTGTGTAATGTATGTGCGCAAATCTGAACTTCAGAACTGAAGTTCCAATTCTTCACGGATTCTCTGTTATTTGCATTTCCGACGTTGCAGTGACCATAATCTGGCTTGCTAGGCACTAAAGGGTTAACCCTTTAAGGTCCCGATTCAACACTGTTTTCAAAGACTCGTTATAAAATGGTTGATGAAAAAGAAAAATGGAGTTGATGTACAAAGCAAAGTTGTAAATGTCAATGTGAAGATAACATCTGTACGGTTGGATTCATCATATTTATTATTAACATTTTTTAATTGATTTTGCAAGGTTTTCTCTTGAAATTCAATAAAAAATAAAAAATTAACACAAAAAAATTAAAAAAAATTATAATGAAATTGGAATAACATGCACTACAAGATGGTATGATTTCCATTATTGATTCTACTTATTATGAAAAATCATGTTTAAGGTCTCACTTATTGAACTAAGATTGAAACTTGACATAAACCACTTTTTTAATTTTTCAAAAATTCACATTATTTTGAAGATCCATACCCTACAAATGGTAGTCAACTAGCACAAGAATCAAAAGAATTTTGGATGGATGAAAAACAGCACCGCATGTGGTGAAGGGACGCGTCGGAAATCATCCAGCGTCCAGAATATGGACGCTGGCGCGTCAAAGGGTTAAGGGTTAAGACACTTTTGCACCAACATTCAAGAAATGATTTTAAGAACTTCCACAAGCCCACTGTTCACAAGAGGGACGTGATAGCAAGGAAGGCGCCTGGTGACCATTTTTTCTTCTGTTTTTTCGATTATGGACAGGAAAACTTGTCTATGCAGCTTTCCCTTCAGTATACATGAATTGTGAAACACCTTGAATGTGCAAAGAATGAATTACCGAGACAGAATTTTTTAGAGATGTACTGTACATGCTACAATGCCACTGAGTTGTATACAGATACAGGAACTACAATACCTATTTCTTGCTACTAAAATTCAGCTGAATTTGGCGTTCTAGGAAAGGGAATGACGTCTCGAATGTTCTCAATTCCAGTTGCAAACTGCACCAGTCTCTCAAAACCCAACCCAAACCCTGCATGTGGAACTGCAACGAACAAAAACACAGTCCACAGGCTTTAGAAAAGCTGCAAAATCGGTTAACCCCTAAAAAAACCAAGAAGCCCAAATTGGACCTCATGTTTGTAGATTCTATGTGGAATTTATTTTGCTTATTTTTGAACCAACACATGCAATGCTCTTCACTGATTCCGGTGATATAAAATTTGGTCCCATCTGAAATATATTTTTCACAATATGATCAATTGAATTTTTCATTTTAAAACCATGAATCCTTGGTCCTTTAGGGTTTAAGTAAAGAAAGCATCCTGGATTTCAACTCCTCACCCCCTGGGCCCATCCGGAATTCAAGGTAGAATCATGGTTCAATTCAGTGATTCTCTTAACATTAACGCAATTCAACTAATATGTTGAGTTCAGCGTTTGAAAGCAAAGTCAGGGACTAATGACCTATCATGGTTTTAGAGTTTGCACAATCGTGGTTCTAAAGTTGCTCAATGACTCAGGGTTTTATTAGTCAATTTTAGGGTTTGACTTTAGTCAATTTTAGTGATGTGAAGAGCTTACCAGAACCATAACGCCGCAGGTCAAGGTACCACCAGTAGCTCTCCTTGTTGAGCCCAAGCTCCTCAATCCGTCTCTCGAGCACTTCGAGTCGCTCTTCACGTCGACTCCCACCTATTAGCTCTCCCACCTGAACGCACAAGCATTACAACATTACTATGTCTACCAAATATCAGGTAAGCCACTCTATTTGTGCCACAATTCGGAAGTCACCCTCTTTGTGTCACCATGTACCAACAGTGTACATATCAAATGTTTAAAGGTAAGACACTGATACACAATGATCACAAAGTGGCAGAAATAGGGTGGTTAATCTCATGCTCTTCCTCAGCTTCATCTGAGCCTACTACTGGATGTTATGGAAAGAAAATAATGGGGAGAACATCAAACCCTGGGAACAAGCAGATCCATTGCTGCCACAGTTTTTCCATCTTCATTTTGTCTCATGTAGAAGGCCTTTATGTCCTGCTCCATAAAAAAATTGAACAATAAGGGTGTCGCACTTTGGATGAAATAGACATCACAAAAGATAGTGTACCAAAAGCAGATGTCGTTACTCAATTGTTCGGCATGCACTCCATTCTTGAAACTTCATAACCTTATCAAAACCATACCTTTGGGTAATCAGTAACAATGACAGGGTTGCCACTGAAGGCCACTTCCGTGAGGTAACGTTCATGTTCACTCTGCAAGTCAGCTCCCCATTTCACCTGCACATTGTTTCAGTTGCATGCATCATCACTGGATTTTGAAGAGATTATTGTCGCAGTATCTTCATGATTAAAAAGGAGTTTTCCTACTTGAACAGCACTTCTTTCATATAAAATGGCAGTTTGGACTAACCGGAAATTCAAACTTCTTCTTTGCTTTCTGAAGAAGCTCAACTGCTTCAGTGTAGGTCACGTGCACAAAGGGTTTCTCCACTACATTCTGAGAACATAGCACCACCCGGGCGGCAGATCAGTAAAAAATTGTTCTTCTGAGACAACACACAATTGTTGTTCTTTTCTGACATGGCAGGTCATCGAAGTTTTACACACACGTGATCAAGGCATATTATTAAATGTCCGTGGGATCATAAAGTGATGGAACATACAGTGAGACGGGTGATGATACCCTGTTCCACCCACTTGTCGAAAAACTCCATGTCTTCCTTGCAATTTTCCAAGATATATCTCACCTGAGACATCCAACCACCGACGAGCTGAGTGAGCTTTTGCTGACGAACAACTCGTGAAGATGCGTATAAAATCCACTAACTAAAAAGTGAAGCAATAGTAGGTAAAAATTCCTCAACTCCAGGTCTGGAATTACTAGGTTTGAAGAAATAATGCCCCCCTCCAAGAAAACATAATATATAATATCAATCAGCGAAGGCATGTTTGGACATACAACATACTGGAGATAGGCGGTGGCACATGCCATATCATCTTTCAAATCAGCAAATGCAAGCTCTGGCTCAATCATCTGACAGAACCACATAGAGAAATCAGTACCTACACAAGGTGCCCATCAAAATATAAGAGGTCATAAACATTGTGTACAATGAGCACACTAGAAGCACCAAACAAAACTTGGTACAGAAAGTAGTTTTGTAGCAACAAGAAGCACATGCGCTTTGTAAAGAAACAGTTAATATACCCAAAATTCAGCCAAATGTCTGGTAGTGTTTGAATTTTCAGCTCGGAAAGTAGGTCCAAATGTATAGACCTGCAACATGTCAAGAAAATGTTCAGCCAAGGAATGGGAAAAAGGACATCAGCTGGTCTGGTTTGAGGACTGGTTGAAGTGGACATACGTCGCACAAAGCCGTGGCATAAGTCTCCCCATTGAGCTGTCCAGACACTGTGAGAAAAGCAGGCTTCCCAAAAAAGTCCTGCAGATCATGCCCTTCCCAATTTCAGAGATAGATGCCCATAAATCACATACCACTCAAGGCATAATATATGTGAGAAATTTACTCGCACTGAAAGCAACACTAAACTGTATTCTTTCAACCGCTCAAACATGTTGCAATACAATGGGTGGAGTAAAACAGTTTTCTTCATACAAAGCTGATAAAAGCAGATTCGCGAGAAAGATGTGAGTTCACATACCTGGGACCAGTCGATCAGACCTTCCTTGGTACTGGGAACTGCTGACAAGGGTGTCTTTGGGTCCTCATGTGAACTTGGAATCTGTAGCTCAATTAGCATCGGTATAAGAGTTTTAAAAAGGAGTACTATAATTTAAAATTAAGAATGTAGCTTGTCATGTGTTCTGTCTGCAATTAATGAATTGATTGGTAATAGTACCAGAGTGGTGACACAGAACTGCTCTCCAGCTCCTTCACAATCAGATGCCGTAATGATGGGGCTAGCCACCCATACAAAACTGTGCTCCTTGAAAAACTGATGAGTAGCAAACGCAAGAGCAGTTCGAACCCTAGCCACCTGCCACAAATATGAACCATAATCAACTCGCAAGTCCCGATACTATACGATGCAATTCAATTAACGACTAAAAGAACTACACTAAATAGGTAGATTAGTGTTAGATAATTATAAGATTTGAAAATATTATAGATTTTTACTCTCGACAAAAAAAATTACCAAAGACATTGATTCCAATACTATTGAAAGATCCCCATCTTGACCAATATAGAGGGTAAAAAAATTGGTCAACAGTAAAAACTTACAACATGTTTATGTACATTAGTGTATCTAACACTAATCTACCTATTTAGTGTACAAAACCAACGAACAGTGGGAATGGTGAGTAGGTTATGAAACAGAATGTAAGGTTCAAGTTTCTGTAACAGGGGAAGAGATGTAACTTTGTGTTGATCAAAAGGCTAACAAAGAGGAGATAAACAGGAGAATTGTGTTTTTTTACCGGTTTTGAGTGGGTTATAAGGGCACTTTCTTTTGTTTAATTTTAGTTCCTTTTTTAACCAGCACATGCAATGTTCTTCACGGATTCTGGTGAATTAAAAGTTAGGGTTCTTCAGGGTTTAAACCCATGTTAATAAAATTCAGGATTGCAAGAAGGTTGTGAGTGTGGCAACGTACTGCACCAAAAGTGTTGGTCCGGGGACGCAAGTGGGCAACAGTCCGCAGATACTCCCGGCTCAACTTCTTCTTCTGAATGGGAAACGAGGCAGGATCTGTGCCTCCTACCTACACACAAAAAAAAATCATTATGTAACTGTATTCACGATGAATATAAAATTAGTGTAGCAATCCAAAGTAACAATAAGCAATTAAATTTACTGACCAGTGTGAGCTTTGTGGCCTTGAGCTCCACTTTCTGCTTTGCGCCTTGACTCTCAACCAGCACACCTTCAATCGCCACTGAAGCACCCGTATTCACCAGACCTGCCTCAATCTGCCACACTTCAATCAATTGGACATCGCTAGCAATTCGTCACTAACACATTGTAACCTAATAGGTCTTGCCTTCAATTCGCAAGTTGAGTGTAAGCATGACTTGGCCAAATGATTTTTGAATGAAATCATTTGGCCAACAACCTCCCACTTTGAATGATTGCATACAAAAATGTTTAGTTCTTGTATGATCTCAAGCCGACTCCTACATATTGGTTGAAATGCTTGAAAGAGTTGACCCCTAAAAGACCAAGGATTCATAAAAGTTCAATTGATCATATTGTGAAAAACATAACTCAGATGAGACTGGATTGTATATCACAGTGAAGAACAGTGCATATGTTGGTCAAAACACAAACAAATTTGAACAAAAGGAAGTCCACATAAAACCTACTCAAAACATGAGGCCCAGTTTGGGTTTCTTGGTCCTTTAGGGGCGTGTACCTGATCATAGCCTTCGACATCCGACCCTACAACTGCCTGAATGTTCGACACTGCTGATCCATCATTCACCTGCAACCAAGACGAGAAAATCGTGAGGAAAGCTCCATCAAGGATGCAGAAATCACTGAGCGAGACGACAATTGTTTTGTTACAAATCTAATCCGTTGATGCACAATCGTTTTATTACTCCCTCTGTCCCAAAGTTATTGTCATGTTTGAAAGGCATGTTTGAAAGTGCTGTTTTAAGTAGGTCAAAAAAATACTTCCTTGTGGCTAATTTTATTTAGGTTGCAATGAACACATGCAATGTTCTTCAATCATTCTAGTGACATAATTTGGAACCTTTTTTAATCATGTTTCTTACAACATGATCAATGAAATTGGCTCAAAGAAATACAAAGCAAACAAGTTGGACAATAACTTTGGGACGGAGGGAGTACAAATCTAATTCATTGATGCACAATAACATCTCTCCAGCTCACAGTTACACTTCAACTGATTCACTTTCAACTTTCACATGAGAATCGTTTTCTCGTGCTGTTTAGGGCTGTATCACGGAAAAGGGACAGGGAAAGCTCTATCAAGAATGAATGCAGAAATGTGTGAAAGAATGAGTGGAATTCATGGCATTGCTACCTCGATGAAGGTGAAGGTCTTCTGCGATCGGCAAGTGCGCACCCAGCCGCGCACAAGCAACGTCTGCCCGACGCGATTCAAACCCCCGTCCTCGCCCCCTTTGATGTCCGCCACTCGCAGCCTCTTGCGAAACGCAGGAACAGAAGAAGAAGAAGGCGATGGCACAGGCTCAAATTCCTTGACCTCCACGGGCGCGCCAACATTCGCCACCACGCTGAGCTCGCGTCGCGCAATTCCGCCCAGGCTCGGGGTGGCCAGAACCCTAAGAGGAGCAACAAACGACGACGAGGCTATGGAAGAGAGCGCGCGAAGTCGACGACGAGCAGCGTAGCGCAGGCCTGTACACGACATGAGCAAACAGGGGCAGCGCGTCCCCGCTACTACCACCATCGCCGCCGCGCCCGCCATCACTCACCCCAACCAAGAAGCAAAACCTTCGATCCCCCGCCAACCAAACCTCCAAATGCAACACCCCTCCTCAAGAAAAAAGCTTGAATCCCCAACCAAAACCAGCTCTACCCAAGAGAGTGACTGATCCAAGCAACTCTGGATGAGACCTGGATGATAAAGCGCAGGCGGCAGTGTAAGATCGCCTTCGTCTTCTTCGATCATGAGACTTACTAGGAGTTCAAGGCCTCATTTCAAAGCTTTCTGAGCAGTGAGATTGGCGCCTCGCTCTTCGGAATTTTGCGTTGTTTTGGATTGCAGACAGGAGCTTGATTCTCTGAAATGGAGACCGAGGGTTTGATCCTTCCGAAGCAGCGTCCAGGAGGTGACTGCATGTTCAATCGGTTTTACTGGATTTCTTCTGCTGGAAGTAGATGCAAGAGTATTTCTTCAAAATGTGGAACAATGTTGCATGAGCCGTTTGATGATTGCGGCATTCTTGCCTGAAGCTGATTGCGGCATTTCGGAGAATTGAATTCCTCGGTATCAATTTCATTGTGAGCATATGTTACATTGTTGATGGAGAGAATTTGTGCGTTTTCTCGATTCTATGAAGTTGGATACTAAACACGGAGGACCTCGAATTTCTCAGCCTTGTTTCGAAATGGTGAATTAGGGTTTCGTCATGTTGATGGGGACTCACTCTTGGATCGAACAAAGTGGGATATTTGCTTTAAAGTTAACGGTTAAACTTTTTTATAAAAATGTGCATAACTTAACCCTTCAACAACATATGCTTTCCTGATACCCCACCCAAAATCTTTTTTAATTTCATTTTAAGCATGATTCTATTTTAAATTTACTTTGGCTCTATTCTAAAGAAGCTCTAAGGTGCTCGGTTTGGCATTCTAAAAACCCCATTTGGTGCAATGGAGTAAAAGTTATGAGCAAGATTCTGTCAAAATATAACCAAGCCGGTGGGGCTTGCATTGTCCATTAACCCCTAAAAGCCCGAGGGGTATTGGACAAAACATAGATGTGTTATAATATGTGCCTTCCATATGTTTGATGAAGGTTGGTTCAATAGACAAAATGTAGAGTATCATCTTTACAAATTATCCGTACGGTCAAACTTCCTAAATAATCTTTAGATCATTTTTTAATGAATTTAAAAGCATTAACCTTCGAAAATTTGTATAAATTATAATTTTCAATTTTAGAGTTCAAAATTTAGTACGATTGGTTAAAGTTGGGCTATCTATCGTAAACTTCAAAAAAGCAAGAGAAACGATGGAGGAATCATCATTACTTTCCCCAAATAGCAAATTTTGTAACACTAAGACAATGTTGAGGTGATCTACTTTGAAAAATTCTCCCGGGTGGAGTTTAACTCGGATTTCCATAATTCAAATTGGGTTGGAAAGTAGACTTGATGCAGCATTTTAAATTTTATTTTATTTTTTCAAAAGAAGATTTTTTTGTTCTGGGCAGCCCGATTTTTCCGGACAGCGACCAAAAAATGGTCGCTCGGGAGCTTAGGGGTTAACCCCTAAATGACAGAGGGGGTAAGGGCCAAACCTAAATGTGCTATAAAATGTTGCTTCTACAACTTCGATGAAGTTTGGTTCAAAAGAGAAAATGAGAAGCACGATGTTTAGTAATTATCCATACGGTCAAACTTTCAAAAAATGTTTTCGATACTCATTAAACAAATTTAGAAGCATTTATCGTTGAATATTCACCAAAATTACAAATTTTATTTTTAGAATTTGAAATTTGGTATGATTAGTTGAAACTAGACATTCTATTCTAAAGTTCAAAAAAGCAAAAAATTTCAAAGAGGGAACATCATTACTTTCCCGAAATAGTAAGTTTTGTAACACTAGGACAATGTTGAGGTGTTTGTCTTTGAAAATTTCTCCTTGATGGAGTTTAACTCGGATTGACATAATTCAAATTGGGTTGGAAAGTAGACTTGATTTCCTATTTGAAAATATTTTTTATTTTTCAAAAAAGTTTTTTTTTCATCTCGGGCAACCCGTAAAAAAAGGGCAGCGACCATAAAATGGTCGTTTGGTCACTTAGGGGTTAAGGGTTAAGCATGAAAATTCCAAATCATGAAATTCTTTTTGGAGGTGAAAGATTGCTTGATTGTGAAACTTTTCTTTGTTGATCAATACTCAAAATTAGTTAGCCTATTATGCACAATTGAGACTTGAAAGATTGATCATAACACATTTTCTCATGCACATTCTTTACTACCTTACTGAAATTTGTTCATATCTCATTCATAAAAACTTCAAAGCACAAAATTTGTTTTGGAGGTGGAAGATGACTTGGCCTTTTAAGTTTTCTTAGTTGAAAACATTTCAAAATAAGATCATTTTCTATATTCAATTGTGCACCAAAATCGTTTGAAAAATATGGTGATGTGAGAATCCACATGGGCTTGTCAAGTTCTTATCTCATATTCTATTTATGTGTATTTCATTCAATACCGGTATATAGATTTTATCACATATAAAAAACTATGATGATTTGAAGATTCAAACTGTCATATTGATGGTTTTTACAAAGTGTTGGGTTTTCATTTTTATTCGTAGCTCCAAATTCAACACATGTTTCTTTTAGAAATAAAATGAAGTATGGTAATCATTTTGTATATTTTTCACTGTACTACATAACTTCATTTATTTTCACTTCAATTTAGATTATCTCATTTATTATATAGAATTTAAAATCAATTTATCATTATTGAGAGATTATTTTCCAATAATGCTAAATAATTTAATATGGTACCCTTGTTTTTAGAATATCCTAAAACCTTAAATAATAATTAAAAGTTAAAATGATAAAAATGATGATAAAAATTTAATAAACTATAACATTTGCCATCAAATTGAAATATATAAAATGAAATATTATTCTAGAAAGTTAAATTTTGAAATTTCAAGTCAATTTACGGAATTTTTATTTCATTTATAAATTCAATTTTTTTTAAATTGCCTTAAACACATAGTTTATTTTTGTTGTTGTATTTTTTTAAATTAAAGATCAGTGTAATTTTATTTTATTTTGACTTATAGACAACAACTACTACAGTCATATGATGTGATGATCCCGTGATTAACCCATGCTTTTACTTTTATTTTATTTTTAGATTCATTTATCCATAATTTAATTCAATTTATGGTGAGGAAATTTGACGAAGAATCTATAACTTTTACATCATGGGTTCAAAAGTTATGAAATTATTTTGGTGCACCCCGGGGGGAGTCACTGTCGAGAATTTAGATAACTATGAGAGAACAAATATAGGGTGTGTTTTATTCATTTGAGATAAAAAAATATAAATTTATAGAAGTAATATAGGGTGTTTTAAAACTATTTGGAGAATATTCTAGGAATATACTTATAATATACCCTAAATACCATAAATAGTGGAATATTCCAATTACTTCATAGCCCTCCATTAAATACCCTTTGTATGCTCATATGTACCCAAAATTTACACTAAGTGACCTCCCCGAGGATGCACCCCTACTCATCAAGAGCTTTCTGACAATGCCAAGAATGAAATCAAAAACTCCCAAATTTCATTTATCTTAATTTAATTCAATTTATGATGTCAAAAATCACTGAAAAGTCCATAACTCTCACAATGTACTTCTAAAATCGATGAAACGGCTTTGGTGCACCTTTCCCCATTGAGAACTTCCTAACGGTACTACGAACATGACTGGCAGATGCACGGTTGAGGAGATCTCAAAGCTCAATTCTTCTTTTTTTCTTGTTTTTCCACCTCCCCTCCTTTTTCCTTTTTTCCCTCCTCCCCCTCTTTCTGCCTTTTAGGAATTGCCGCCTCCCCCTTCTCCACCTTTTGTCTTGTTTTATTGATCTGCCTTATTCTATATTGGTAGTAGTTAGTTATTTTCTACTTATCTTTTATGTAGTATAATTGATTCGACATGGTATATAGCAATGGTGTTTGTTTCTTTGAATGTATGTTTAATAGGGTTTCTAGTAGTTTAAATCTTGTTTCCAAGACTTTCATCGAAGGAACATGCGTTGATCCTCTAGCTCTTGTCGTGGTAACTATGAATGAGTATACTTTCCAACCTTGATTAATGATGCTATTAATTAATGACTAATATTTTTTGACTTTAGTGGAGCTAACTTGTTAATTATTCAACAAATACTTTTAAATACTTTTCATTGGTAGTACGAAACCCACCTTGGAATGTAGTTGGATAAGAAAAAAATGGATAGGATCATCCATATACGTATAAAATTTTCTATCGTACCTAACTTTTGGTTGCCAAATTGAAATTTCCACATAAAACTACTAGGATCTGAAACGATGTGGAAACAACACGTTCCAAAATTATTGAAATCTAAAGTTATTTTTTGTCAAACTAGAAAGTGAGGTACAATATTACAAGGTACTTTCATTCAAATATTATTGATTTTAGTACGGTTTTGACAAATTCATCTACTTCTTTACCCATTTTTTAAGTAACAGGAGCCACTCACAAAATCAAAAAAGATTCGGGCCGAAAGATAAAAATGGTTGGTATTATGGTTTTAACATATTCTTTAAGTGTCTACACTACAGCCACCTGGTTAAACTTCATCAATTTCTCACATTTTATAATTTTTATTTTATTTTTTATTTTTTATTTTTATTTTTTTCCTCCTATTATTTATTGTTAGACCGATTTACATCAATTTTATCATATTTGCATAAGTGAAAATGAATTTCATAAGACGTTCCAAAAAACATTTCTTGTAAAATCATAGCAATTACAAAATTCCCTACACTGGTATGAAATTTTTAGAGAAAATGTAAATAATAGTGAAGAATAATAACTGGGTTTAGAATACATGCTTTTTGAGCTTACATAAAAAGAAATTATATGTATATATATATATATATATATATATATATATATATATATATATATATATATATATATACTAGTAAATCTCGTGTTGCAATGCAACACAAAACTAAATAAACATGATCAAGAAACACGGACTCCATTGCAAAGAATGTTGATTGAAAGAAATTGAAAAACGTGATCATAGATGAAAATAGTTTACAAAACAGGCAAATGAATGAAAATGGATGAAAATGATGTATGATGAGATATTGGATGATAATTGATGGATGAAAAACTTGGATGAAAACGTGACCAATTTCGTGACATGGGTCGTGACACTGTGTATTCAATATAATATATATATATATATATATATATATATATATATATATATATATATATATATGTATATATGTATCGCAATGTATATTGGAATTTAGGGTTTTGAACTTTAAAGTGATGTACATCCAAAACAAAATTTTAACAATTTTGAAAGAATGGTAAATTGGATTAGAAAGTAGAAGATAGCCCCCACATTTTCTTAGTTGGAACCATTTTCATATGAAATTAGGAACTAAATGAAAAATCAACGTTTGATTGAAAAACAACCAATCATAACTCCACGGGGCTCCTTACACGCTTAGGGGATATTCATGAACCTTGACGATTGCATCACCAAAATCTACATTCATTTCACAAGATGATTTCAAAGTCAAAGCAAATGACGTTCACCAAGGTAGTTTCTTAGGGCGAAATATCACCAGATTGCACCCAAAAAAATAATCCTGCTAAAGAATAGCCAAAACCCATGAAGTTCTTCATTAAGAGTAGTTTGAATGACTTGATTCATTTCACAACGAATGATTTTACTTGTTGTTAGTAATCATTGGCATTGGTTGTTCAAGCCCCACAAAGATTGTTCACCGTCCAATTCTTTATATGAGTGCAAACTATGGACATTGAATTTACAAACATAATTTTTAAATCTCATTTTTAATGCAAAGCTACCAATTTTTTTCATACCTAATTTATGTGGCTAAGCATACACTAAATTATAAGGTTGCTTTCATGCATGTTTTTTTGTCAATATGTACCCTATTATTTGAATTTGTATATTAGTTATTGTAAAGGAAACATGTGTTAGTGTTAGCCTTCTCATTTTAGTATTGCTATTCGAGGATCCTATCTTCTTCAACATATTGAACAATTCAATAAAATATCATTTAGTTTGTTGGCCAAGTACTAATATAAATATTGATAATAGGATATGGATATCTATTCCATGATTAGCTAAGTAGGGATAGGATTTGCATGATCTCAACCTCTACTATGTTGTGAACAATTTATAAGAATGGAGTTTTAATAAAATACCTTTACAATCCATATTTCTTTCTTTTGAGTTTTGAAGTTATGTTAGGAAAATAGATTTATTCCATCTCGGTTGGTGATAGGGCTCATTCACTTTATATAATATTTACGGTAGAATTTCTATATTATCACCAATGGTTAATGTCATAGGGTAGGATTTAACTTCCTAATGAATTGAAGTAGAAGAGTTCCTACGCTGTACTATTATATCATAGCTCGGGGAAGTCACTTAGTGTAAATTTTGGTATACATGAGCAAACATGTTCATAGAATGTTCTCAAATTAGTTTTAGAACACCCTATATTACTATAAAAATTTATAAATTTTATCTCAAATGAATAAAAGACACCCTATACTTTTCTCTTACATTTATCTATATCTTTCACAATGACTTCCCTGGATCATAGTCATTTTTTGCAAATATCATAATTTGTGACCTTCCGTAATTATTGTATCCAGTCCTACAAAAAATTTGGTACCAAATTACTACTAAGATTCTTAAAAGATTCCACAATAATAAGATCTACTCTTATTTTTGTTGAACAAAATTCATTGTATTTAATTTTTTAGCTCATTGCTCATTGCCCACAGCTCACAAGATAACATTCCTATCTCAATTCCCAAGTAGATCACCATCTCAGTATGTCATATACTTTGAAGATTTAGAGTTTGCGTCAGCAATGTATATTTTGTCATGTAATTCATGTGTCTTCATGCAAAACCAAAATTTGGCACGGATCGTGGAATAAGTTAATGCACCACATTCGTGCCACTTTGCGGTCACTACATATCAATGTTTTACATTAATATATTAAAATGTACACTATTAGTGCATAGTGGCACAAATAGGGTGGTTTGCCTAAGTGAGCAGAAGGAACAAAGGTAAACCACCTACTTTTTTATCACTATATATTAGTGTGCTACATTTAAAATTTTGAAATATAGACACTATTGATACAAAGTGGCACAAATACGGTGACTTTGAATTGTGGCACAAATAGGGTTGCTTACTATATTTGAAATAATGGTTTTAAAATAATAAATTGTCAATCATATTATGAAAAATATAATTTACATTCAAATTTTACATCACCAGAATCAATGACAAACATTGCATGTGTTGATAATAAAAATAAAAAAATTGAATAATAGGGAGTTCACATTGGACCTGCCTTAACAAAAAAAGGATTTAGTTAACCTCTAAAGGACCACGAGTCCTTTGTGTTTACAGTGTTATTTTCACCTCTTTCTGTTCATTTTCTTGTGAATATTTTTTTCTTTTTATAGAGAATACCAAATTACTCATTTAAATAGAATCTTAAAATGTTTCTGACCAATTTTAAAAAAATTCCCATGTCTTCAAAGACAGTTAAAATATATCAAAATAGATTGCAATTTCATCTTTGTCACTTCAAATGCTATAATCTTGCAATTTGTACAGTCAAATTCTATGAAATTTTTATCATGCACTCTCCTGGTAATTTAAAACAAGATCCTACGGTTAGGATTAAGAAAACAATAATTTATGAGGTTAGTTTTGAGGACTGCCCGCACTACCCATTTTTCCTCAAAAAACCCCTTTTCCTCCATAATTTCCACTTTAAAAACCGGAATCAAAAAAGTTAGATCTCCATTTTTGTATTGATATATTGAATTCACTTATTTTATCTCAAAAAAAAAAAAAAAAAAAATTGACAGCGAGGGAACCTACCCAAACATTGAAATGTCCTAATCAAAATAATTGTTCCTTTAGGGGTTGACCTTTAAACACTTTGGGTGGTAGTAGCTAAGTTCACTGGTTTTCATTGGGGTTTTCTAGTATGATTCATACTGCCATAATGGAATGGAATGGATTATATTGGAAAGTAACCATACAATTGTATTCTCAAATGGAGTGCAAACATTTTGCCAAAATTAAAGAATCATCCAATGAAATCGAAAGATCATAGCATGTTTTTGAATCGTATAATGCACAATCAAAATGAGATTTTGAAGGATATGTGAGTTCAAAGTTAAATAGAATTTGAGTTAAATTCTTTAAAATGGAATTAAAGATGTTCAGCAATGACCTATGTCAGCATCTCTCCGTTGCAATCTTTCATGTTAAGAATGGACTCACACATAATTACTGTGAATTTTACAAGTGAGAGTGACTTATCCATATACGATTTGGGACAAAAATCTATACATCAAAATATTAAAGGATTTGGTACATGGATCAAGCTCGGAATACAAACACTAATGGAACATGAACAAGAGAACACAATTCAAAAAACTAAAATAAGATAACAAATTTTTTTAAATTTTTTTTTTTGAAACAACAAGACATTTTAAAATAAAAACCTTCCAAACACAATAAATACCACATAGTACATTACATAAGTATTTACAAGTCTTGGCCTTGGTTCGGTGGTTGGGGCTCATGGCCCCCAATGAGGAGGTTGTGGGTTCTATTCCCCATGCCGGCGTGGTGCTCACCACCATAGTCCACCCAAATATGGTGGGGGGTCCTTGGACCTTGTTGTATGGGTACCTCAAAGCCTTTTGGGGGGATACCATGTCCGGTGTCTTCAAGGCACTAGTGACTAGCTAGGTAGTAGCATAGTGTGTCACTATAGTGTCCATCCTCGAAAGGGGAGAGTAGTATTGTCCCAATTTCTCCTTGTCCGGTGGGCATCGGATCATTGATATTACGAACGAATACTTCATTCACGCTGGCTCCTAAAGGGACCAGAGTTTCTATCTGGAATTTGTGACTCAATGCAACAGTACAACTCGTTCCAAAATGTATCTGATTATCTGATTATTCTCACTTTTGGTGTATTGTTGCACGATCATGTCTAGTTTCCATGAGAAGAAAACTTTGTAGATTTGGTCCTTGCGTTCCATTCAATTCGATTGTCAAGTAGCCATGTGTCAAAAAGTCATACACTTATCAAGATTCAAAATTTGTGCCAACAAAGTATTATTTGTCACATAGCATATCTGTCCTCATGCAAAATTGAAGTTCTTTAACCCCTAAACGACCGTGAGGACATATTGTGTCCTCAATGTTCTTTCAATCTTGTATGGCATGCATGGATTTACTCAAATCAGGGTTTCCTTCACTAAAGAATTGTAGCAAGTTGAAATGGCAACATACTTAATGACTACGATTGTGGAAAATCGTGAAACATCGACCAGGGAAAATATCTACAAGTGTGGAGGTAAAAGCAGTGACTTGTCCGTTATAGAGATTGATGACCTGGTGACAGGCGGAAGAGGTCTCTTGGTACACATTGCCTTCTTCGAACATGAGGTTTTCCCTTTATTTCACCCACCTGTAGTGGTGGTGGTCCATGCCACAAATGCGCAGCACTTTCAATGCAACAAATGCGCCGTCGTTGTCAATCTATTCCACTACTTTGTCGGTGCAAATTTATAGCCAGAGCAGAGAAATATCAAGATTTTCTATCGCCTTCTCCTTGTAGACTGACCCGTGGATGTTTGCATTGAGGGGGTTTGGGGAGGGATTCACGACTTCAAATATATCTTGACTCCAATGAATGTAGTAGTGTCGGGTTGTAGATATATTTTACGTTTAGGGTAGCTACTCTTTTGTGCGCCCGCATTGCAATTTATTGACAGGATGTCGGCCGCTATAGAAGTTACAGTTGATTTCAGTAGGGTTCAATATTTACTTGAAACTTGGAGCATCTCAAAGGGAGCGAACACTTATACACTTGGTAGGGTTAGACAATTGTGGAATCCAGAGTTCTTGTTGCAATTAGGAATCCCGAAGAGGAAGGGGTTGTACTGGCCGTGGTGACCTGCAAACAAGAATTACCGCTTCTTGTTCAGGCATCACCTTTGTGCCACTCTGCTTGGCATTTGTGAGAGACTTGTAGAGGGAGCGCCTGGGAGTATTCCTCCCGCTGTAGAAAATTGGTTGAGGTTCAAGCATTGGCCTGATGGCAAAGAGGGAAATAGTAGTCATGGAGGGAACTCCTCCGGCTCAGCGCACGCGCACACAGACAAGCCAAGGCCGATTGTCGCAGACAAAGGACTTCTACAACGAGCTATCGAGCACAGAGGAATCCAACAGCTCAGAGAGCCAATCTTCTCTCCCAAAGTCGGCAGACAAAAGCGGAAATTCGAGCAGCTCGTATGCAAGGACCCGGTCAGGCCAAGGGGGCCCATCAAAGAAGACAGTAGTGACCGAGGATGCCTCAAGGGTGACAAAATCCAGAGGACGCTTCGGATCATCGAGTCGAGGCCGATGGACCATTGGGGGGAGGGCAAGTCAGAAATCACCAAGTCTCGGAGCTGTGCTTTCTAGGAAAGAATCCTCTAAATCGACGCGAGGCAAGACAAAGGCAATGGGCAGATCTCCACCTACTCCAACGCCTATCACACCCTATTTGGAGGGGTTTGGAGGAGGGAGGAGGGGCAAGAAGGGCGTCGATAATCGATCGGGCTCCGAAGATATTGATGTAGGGAAGAATGAGACCAGTGCTAGAGATTTGGACTGTGGCGGGGCGTCTTCGTCTGATGGCCATGTTCACAAGTTGTCAAGGCTCTCACATCTTGATTACACACCTCCCCGTTTAGTTAGAGGCATAAGACTTGTTGCTCCTGATCCCTCCACTCCACCAGAATGGGTGTGCCCTGACATCATGCCATCACATTTTCGTCCACCAGTCGTTAGGGATTGAGTTATGTTAGACTCTCGTCTCTGCGATTCATGTAATCAAGTCCATGATGTCCGCATGTTTCATGAGGCTGTTTATTGCTCTGCACAAGAGCCTGAGATCCCGAATCTTGTTTCCCCACGACCTCCGAATCCATTTCAAGGTAGATTCCCTCCTCTCCTTGTCCACGACAATGTTGATTCAACCACATCTGGCAGTGACAACTCTGATTTCTATGCTCCCGCCTTGACACCTCCATCGCAAGCAATTCCCTTGTATCCTCTAGTAGAACATACATCTGCACAGGATAGAAGAATCGCAAACAATGCTGTGATCGGGCATCGTGTAGCTCGGAGCCTGACTGACACTTTTGACGGCTCCCATGCTCTGAACAATTGGCTTGTAGAAATGGGCTATACCCTTGTCACGCCCCCAAGGCAACAATCCAACGTTGATGATGAGGGCTGGATGAGAGACCCACCAACATTATCTCCTATGAATGCAAGTGCTGCATTGGAGCGTAATCGTCATTTTCATACTAGCCTGTCAGACAATGTCTATGTCCCATTATATGTCTTAGGGCATGATCCTGATCAGTGGGGTGGGTTACAGCATTTCATGGGCCAGGTTACCATGAGCTGGGATGAAAATGAGATCATGTGGTACCATGTAGATTTTGGAGGATCTATTGGTAACGATCCTGTGCGCGTCTCAGATTGCCTAAACTTGGACTTTTCGAAAGAGCCAGATGATCCACCATACACTCTTCCTCCCCGTTGTACCACCTCCGCAGTTCACGATGGAAGCGTTGCTGTCGATCTGAATCCAAATGCTCATATGAGTGACGAGGCAAATAATACAGATGTTGTGCCTCAGACCAATTCCCGTGGTGCCTCCTCGTCTTTGCAATCACAGTGCACCCCATTGGTAGGCTTTACTGACAATTCGACTTTTGGAAGAGAAGATTGGTTGATGATTGGCGCTGAACCACTGTCACACTACGATGGCTTTACCGACGACTCCTCAGATCAAACCTGGATGGCTGAGTATCGTGACTTCGCAGGTAATTCTGATCTCAACAATTTTGATTGGCGTTTGTCATATCATGATGAGGGATTTGCTCTTTCAGAATCTCTATCTGAGTTGAATTATTACTTAGGGATCTATGATGATACAGAGGATCTGTCCATGATGACAGTGAGAGAAAGGTATGCCGATGAGTTGTGGCAATGCCAAGACAACACGTTACTAGGGGACTGAAGAGGATTCAGTGGACCATTCCCAGGTCCGACCCAGAGGTATACAAGGAATGTGCCATCGGCAGGCAAATTCTTTGATTTATTTTGGGATGACGCTACTATAAACAAAATGGTAGTGCAAACCAATTTGTATGCCACTCAGGGAAATAGATTCCGTGGAAACCGCCCGAATAGAAGACCTATCTAGAAGCCTACTTATTATGCAGAACTTCGGGCTTGGATGGGTATTGTTATTCTGATGGGGTTGAAGCAAACTGCATCGATTAGGGACTATTGGCGGAAGGATGCATTCTTCTGATGCCCACTCATCCACAGCATTATGAGCCAGTCGAGATTTGAATCCATACTTCGATGTATGCATTGCGTGGGTAACGCAACGCGGCCCTCCGATGAACTGGACCCTTCGTATGACAAAGTGGGACTTGTCTGGTGGGTGATGGAGGGGTTCGTTAGCAAGGCACAATCCCTATTCAATGCCGAGAAGTATCTCACTGCAGATGAGATTATCGTGGCCTATAGAGGTCACTACTCCTCTATTCGTCAGTATAATCCAATGAAGCCAACAAAATATGGAATCAAAGTTTGGGCGCTAGTCTCCAATCCCTCAAGATACATTTATAATTTGACTCCATACGTGGGCAAATCCGGTTCCAAACCAGAAGCCGGCCTAGGGTCTTCTGTTGTCTTACAGCTAGTCCATAGTCTTCACCATAGAGGTCACACAGTGGTGACTGATAATTTTTTCACCAGTCCCTCTCTATTTGAAAGACTCTTGAGACGAGGGATTTGGGCTACTGGGACTACGAAAGACAATAGGGTTGGATTTCCAACAGTCCTTAGAAGGTATAAGAAGGGACAATACAAGAGGGGTAGCTTCATATGGCGCATGCATAGGTCCAGGACAATGGCGGCCACTTGTTGGTTTGACAGACAAGTTGTCCATCTTCTCAGCACTTCAACTAACCCAGTGGGGCCTAGATGCTTTGCCCGGCGATGGCACAAAGGCAAGAGAGTCAAAGTGGCATCCACACCTCAACAAGTAGAATACCAACACTACATGAGGGGTGTGGATGTCATTGACGAAATGAGGGGTGACTACTCCGTACAGTTACAGAGCCACAAATAGTGGCATAGACTATGGTTCTTCATAATGGATAGCTCCTTACAGAATGCCTATGTGTTATATCGAACTCATTACAAGGGGCTTCACAAGACGGTTGTTAGCATTCGGGCATATCATCAGACAGTGGCCTTGCATTTGATTGAAGGCATGGTAAAGTTGCTTATTACTGCAGCTGGATAGGTGCCAGCCAGTGGTGTTCACATGAACGAAGTTCAAAGTGAAGGGTTGAGGTGCCAATGCATTATGTGTACAAAAAAACAAAACAGAATCTGTAAAACATGTGGATCAAAATACATTTGCGAGTCTTGCTTCAAGAAAACCCACTCAAGCAGGAAGATGTTTTTGAAGTTAATGCTAAAGATATCTCAATGAAAGTTTTACCATGCTGATATGTGACAATGTCTTTGTATGTGCTGCTTGATTAGCATGGCTCAGTAGGTGTTCACCACCGTCACCCGGGGTGTCAAGTTGCACTGGACGAATTTGATTGAAGATAACCTCGGTATATTAGTGGTAGTTCACAATGGAAGAGCACATGTGGCCACTAGAGCCAAGATGAAATCACATATGACTATGCATCACATACCAGACAATTTATGAACAAGACATGAAGTCGCTGTTGGTAAGAGCGTTTGTTGTAGTAGTCCTACATTTTCATATTCAGTTAGTCATCACTTTTTTATTCACCTATCACTGCACCCGGTTGTCTATATTACTAGGTAGTGCATATTGTAGGCACTGGCCTCTATAAATTGTGGGTCAATTCCGAAGGTGTCTAGCCTTGCTCTTGAATAGGCAGTAGTAGTAGTTTATTTTTATTTTATGTTTGGTTTTTCCAGCTTCCTTATTTTATAACTACCAAGGTTTTGAGTAGACTTTGCTGCTAACTTGGGAACTGTAATCGTACATATAGAATGGAGTAGCCTAGGCGTGGAGGACATACATGTATAACTCATTCACGGAAATAGTAAATGTCACTTTAATTCATGTGATATGGGCAAGTTGATGCTTTATGTGAGATGACTGAGAACGTTTAGTTTTGTTAGCCAATACGAAGATACTGTTGTTTGAAAATGCACATCCCGATTGGAAAGGGGTTGTAGATTGTATTGAAAGGGATTTTATATCGTATCAATTTAGTGGAGGCAACGATTTTATTATGGCTATGCTGATTTTTGCCAATGAGGGGTCCGAGCATGGTATGCCTGTGGAGCCCAGGTAAGTTTATATTCATCCTCTTCCTAAATCATCGATGTGGTATTCCTTTGCAAGATATTGGAATTGAATTAATTTGTGAGGTTAACTTTTTTTGTAAAATACGATTTTGAAAATTCAGAATTAGATGCGTAATGAAATTATGAACCCAACGGTATATAGCATGTAAATTTAGGAGTCATATTGCAAAAGTTACGGCCTAGAAATTGTTTCAACATTTCAAAATCTAGCCTGAAATGTTCAGAATTGGAAGATTTTTCCGGAAAATCTTCACTAAATTTTTTCAGCAATTTTCAAAGATTTTTAAAAAATTAGCGGTTGTCCAGAAAATTGTGAAAAAGACTGGAGTTGTTGGTGATGGTAAAGTCTACTAGGATAAAAAAAATTGGCCGATAATTCCAAAAAACGAATCCGTAATTGCAATTTCAGATTTTTCCAAATCTACCAATTTCTTCCTTGTTTTTTTTTTTTTTTTTTTGGAGTCCAGTTTAGGGTTTTGGGGTGTATATGTAGTTGAACTGTACTTCTCATTTCTTCTCTTCTCAACCTCGGTGTGGCGCGGAAACCTCGGTATGGCGCAACAACACTGCGGCGGACCGAGCAGCGCAATGGAAAGGGAGAATGAGGTGGGCTTACGATTGCTTTAATCTTGTTGTTCACTTGTTCTTGGGGCACATAAACAACTCCTCGGTACCGAGGAGATGAAAACTGTCGTAGTTGCATTCTTGCACATTGAGTTGAAAGTTTTGTTTGGCGGCCGCAAATGAACTCCTTGGTACCGAGGAGGTGCAAAAATTAGACGTTGCGTACTCACCGTTTTAGCTGCCAGTTTCTTGGGCAGCTTTGAGGGAATCTTCAGAGGTCGGAATTGAACTCCTCGGTACCAAGGCAGTGTAAATATTAGTCCTTGCATACTCATCGTTTTAGCTGCCGGTTTCTTGGACAACTTTGAAGGAATCGGGAGGGGGTCGATATTGAACTCCTCGGTACCGAGGCGGTGAAAAATAGTTGTTTTGACAACTTTTGTAATCGTTTTGACCACTTTTATAAAATCTTGATTTCAGTTTTTGGGTTATTTTTGTGCTTCTGATTGGTGAAATGAGCTTGACATTTAAAAATGTAGGATTCTCCTACAATGGAGGAAGCAGAAAAAGAAGCCGTGGATGAGGAATTAGCTATAGATTGTGGCGTTGCGGAGGAAAACATTCGGTTGAAGGAGAAGTTTAACTCAAATTCAATTATCACGTCTATGCGTATGAAGCCCACTTCAAAATCAAGATTTCGAATTCCGCTATGTCGAATGACATCGTTGCCTGATGTGAGACCTGTGTTGGGTCCTGATGTGGAGAAACTTATCGCAAATTTTGCACACGGATACAGAGAGGGTGATCGGGTCTTCTATGTCTCTATCCATGATGGTCGGGATAAAATGGTGCCCGTCACAGATAAGCACCGCTCCTCGTGGAATAAACATTGGATTGCAAAAAATGAGACATTTGAGACTATGCTTCAGTCTGACCCCGATTTGATTTCATTCTCCAATCACATGTTCTATGTGTGGGATGGAAACCATAGATTGCATGCATGGTCAAAGGTCATTCTGGAGAGATATAATGATGAACGTGGTTGGCATATCTCGCCTAAATGTATTTGTTTGGATCCAGAGGAGAATATTGGACAACTTATTGAAGCCATGTCGGATATCAATGAGTAAGTACTTTATTTACATTCAATTCATTTAGTATCTCATATCATTTCTTCTTCCTTTTTATACTTAGTGTTAATTAATATGTAATTGTACATTTATTGTGGCAGTTCAGTGGAGAACTCTCATGTTAAGAGTAATCTTGTACATAGCTTGTATCGTGTTAGCCAAGTTGGACAGTATCCACTTGAATACTTCAAAGATCTCCTTCCGGTTGAAGATTATTTGAAATGCAAAAACAAGAAAGCTAGTAAGGCATGGTATCCTCTGACAACAGAGGTCTTCGTGCGCTTCATTTGTAAGGTAATAATTCTATTCTAAACTACTATTTGACTTATGATTTGAATTAATATTTCAAAACTTCAACAATTTGGACATTTTAATTTTCATAGAGAAATTGCAGATGCTTCTGATGAGGCTGCAAGAATTTACAAGGAGGAAAATCCACTTGAGGAATGTACTTCTAAAGGCATCACAGAAGTGATGTTCAAGGCTAAGGATAGAACGATGAAGTCACTTATCAAATCTAAACTTGAAAAGTAGGCTGCTGTCGTAGACCCGACTCTCACCCCTGATTTCCTTCATCAGGTGTGTACTGTCATTAGCATTTCTCCATTTGATTTGCTTTTGCAATAATTTGGGTTCAAAATTTGATTAAATCTCTTGCTTTTGCAGATCAAAGCCCACTACAATGTCAACTCACGACCCAAAATGACATTGGATAAGCTCCAGATGAGCGCCACTGCAATTGTAGAGCTACAATACAAGGTGCGGTGGCTGCGATGGTGGAACTCTTCAGCCTTGAGTAAACATGCATTTCGGTTCCCCAGAACACCCTCAGATGATCGACTTGCAATGTGGTTGAACAACGCTGCATTCTACGCTGGGGTAAGTGGAGTTTTATTTCTTTATAATTTTGAAGTTTATTTCAATTATGATTGATGTTTATTTCAATTTTATTTTGAATGCCTTTGCTTGGCAGTTGGAGGAGTCAGTGGTCAAGGAGTTTGACAGTATAGTTGAATCAAACAACATTATATTGCATAGGAGTGGAGACGATGAGCTAGACTCTCTTGCTATTTATTTGGAGAAATGGAGGATAAAGTTGTGAGATAAGGGCTACAGTTCATTTTTTAAAGGTCCAAATCAATTTTCGAGGTCCAAAGCATTTCTGGAGCACGATGGGGCAGAACTAGCCATGAAACGCTTATTGTATAGGTACTTCTATATTTCAAATGTCAACGTTCAATGTAATCAAATGAAATTGCAATTTAAGTTCATTTGTATCTAATTTCTGAAATTCATTTGATCAGGTACTTCACTCGATATTTGGGTCCTAAAAATGCAGTTCACAAGAAAGATGTGCCTCCTTTCTTTTATTCATGGTGTGACAAGACATCTGATGCTTGTATCTACACTAAGGAGCAGCTCAGAAGATGGTCATTGGCGCATCTTCGAGGTGGTGCATGGTATTTGGAGTGTCCACCAAAGAGCACTCGGCGGATGAAGAAAAACTTTTCTCTTCACTCGAGGAGATCTCTACAGTGGAGGATGTTGTGCAGGACTCAGTTGATGAGGATGTTATCGATGTTGAAGATGAAAATCCACTTGAGACAACTACTGCTACAGCAAAGAAAGGAGATCGTTCATCATTGAGGCTACTTGCTAAGGCAAAAGAGAAGGCAGAGAAAGCGACGGAGAAGGCTGCTAAGAAGGTACAGAAAGCTGCAGAGAAAGCTGCTGAGAAGGCAGAGAAAGCGGCGGAGAAGTTGGGGAAGAAAATGTCCATCCGTCGTGGTAAGTCATCAGATGGTCCATCTCCGTCCACTACATGTGCACCGTTATTTCCACGTGCATCTGTCACGGACATAGAACCTTGAGATGGGTATTGCTAAGACTAGGCCTTGAAGCCAGAGATATGTTATTGTTCAAGACTAGTTCGTGATGGGTATTGCCGTAATTGTCCAGAGATAAGTTATTGTCCAAACTAGTTCGTGATGGGTATTGCCGTAATTGTCCAGAGACAAGTTATTGTCCAAACTAGTTTGTGATGGGTATTGCCGTATTTTCCAGTGATAAATTATTGTCCAAACTAGTTCGTGATGGGTATTGCCACCGACGTAGAACCTTCTAGAATACTTCTAGAAGTTCTATAGGTCTTTTGACTTTTAGGATCTTTCTAGATACTTCCTAGAGACTCTCATAGTCTCTAGGAAGCCCCTTCAGAAGCTTCCTTAGTACTAGTATATCTAGGGGACGAGATGAGGGACTCCTCACACTACAAGAAGAACTGTGTCCTAATTGACAACTTTTTGACAGAAATTTGTCAACTGCTCCGTCAATTAGGAGACCCTGATTCAGTCACCTAGTTGACAGATTTCTGTCATTTTTGCTGTCATATAGGACAAAGATACACGTCAGCTGCCACTGTCGTCGACGATACTCGCCTCGCTGGATCTACCGTGCCATGTCACCGTGCATATTTCCGGGGGTAATTTCATTGACTCCGTAAAAGATAAACTTACCCAGGTATGACTTTCGAGGAACCTTCGTAGATGGGATAAAGATTGACATTTACCCAACAGTCAATTTTGCAAAAAATCTCCATATTTTGAGGGTGAGGTAAGTCTTACGGTACGGTAATTCGGTTTCGTGCACGGGTAAAAAATTTCAGTAAATTTCTTTGGAAGTTTCCTAGACTGGTTGAAAGTTTTTTTTCTCCCGTCAATGGGAGTTGTATCACTCCGCGGTTTACGATGATTTACTTTTGTCCTTTTCTGCCCTTTTTTTTTCTCTGCCCTCCGACTAACACTGCCAATCGGGCCAACGAAGTCCCACTACACAAAAAGCAAGCAATTATTCGGAGCTCTAAAATCTGCTATTGCTATTCCTCGTCGCTGTGAGAGACTCTTCGTGGCTGTGAGAAACTCACAAATACGCACCAGAAACTCTAAACCCTGAAATGCACCCACAAAAATTAAGAGAAAACAAACAACACCTCGAAATCTGGCTGCTCTTGCTCAGACTGACAATCAGGAGTTGTGATGAACTGAACTGCAGAAACAGTTTACCAAAAAAAACTTTGTACGCTTATAACTTTCACACATGATACCCAAACAATGCATTCTTTGGTGCGTTGGGGCTGCTGTGCTTTTCAGATTCTGCATCGGCAACCTGGTATTCCTGTCCACGGCTACTACTGGTTTCCTGTTTCTTTCCACTGCTATTCGGTTCACTAATTCCTCCTTCTCAAAGCAGTCCCTCTATGATACTCCTCGCAGAGAAAAATCAAAGACTTCATGATCTGATTCAAAGAAGAGATTTAACCCCTAAATGACCAAGAAGCCCGAATTTGCCCTCATGTTTTCTTTTAGCAATTTTGAGTAGGTCATATCTGGACTTTGACTTATTTGCTTTTTTATCAACATATACAATGTTCTTCACTGACTCCGGTGATATAAAATTTGGTCCCATCTGAATTATATGTTTCACAATATGATCAATTGAATTTGTCACTTTGAAACCATGAATCCTTGGTCCTGTAGAGGTTAAAGGAAGAGATTTTATGGACAATCCGATAGATAACCTGATTTTGTCACGAGAAAGGGATATAGTTGATTGGTGGGAATCAAATAAATTCTACACAATAATCTACAGTCTTTCACTAAAACCCTATACATGCTAATAAAACACATGTCAAAATTGTAGGGCATTTCATTCCAATATTTCTTTATATCATTCTATAAAAAAATTCGAAGACAAACAACCAATTGTGATAGCCAATTTTTAAACCTCTCTATTAACGAAATGAACTTTGTGAGAACACTCCTATCACAAAATTGGTCATATTTTATCTACATGATTTTACATCCACTAGATTTTACATTCAGCATTTGAAATACGAGGTGTATAATGCTTGGTGCAAATATTAGGGTGCCAAACTACTGCCTGTCATTATTTCGTTTCTTGAACCATGCAAAACAGTTGATGACAGAGTTTAAGCATTTTAAAGTCTTAGAATCAATACCATGTGATGCCAGTAATTTCATGAGTTTAAGCATTCAAAATCAGACAACTTATGCAATAAAACTCGGATTTCACTTCCAACGAATTATAATTTACACAGAGAGAGAGAGCGGACAAAGAATTTAGAGTTACCGAGGGCATCCAACTCCTGTTTGATGGCACTCACTCGCATCTTCCGCAATGCCTCGATCTCCGTCTACAGCAGTCCTGCGTGAATTCATGTTAAACCTTCAACTTCAAACCTCACCAGCTACCAAATAATCTCCGCACCGGACCTCGAAAAACTGAATTGAATCCCACAATGCATTTGAGGGCGGACATGAAAACCCTAAACTGGCGCCAAAATTGACAGATTCGTGGGAAGTCGAAGCAGCTCACTTGGAATTCAATGCGTATAAACTGGAATTATTGAAACTCTCAAATTCTGACCTGATAGATGTTCCTGGAACAAATACCAGTTAAGAACAAGACTGGAAAGCAACCGAAAGCATCAAACTACAACAAAGGTTTCCGATTCTTACATAGAGAGTGGGTTGACAAACAGAGACCATGTCCACGAGGCGATCGTAGGAATATTTCCAGGCACCAAAGAAGAGGGCGCACAGCATCACGCACAACCCTGCCACCATTTCATCAGCGCATCTCTTGGCGAGCTCTGTATAAGCAGCTGTCAGCTTCCAATCCTGAAACTCTGCTTCTTTGAATTCTGCCCTATTCTGACTCATATCCACTCTCTCCCTCGTCAGACTGTTGGACTCAGATGAAAGCTCCAAATTGGCCTCTCCTTGGTTCTCCCACGGGCCGCGTCCACTCGTTCAAAAAACTCGAGCACGTCGTCTCCGCCATCGCTGCGAGTTGGTGCAATGGTGCGTGGAGGAGCAAACGCAGACCAAAGAGAGCTTACCCCAGCAGGGCGGCCCCAAACCCTAACTCTGTCCATTTATTCATTCATCCTGATGATGAAGATGGTAAAAATGCAGAGAAGTAGGTCCACGTATGCACCCTAAGACTGAAGAGTAAAAAAAATCTCCTGAAGTTTAGGCAACCTTGTGTGTCCACGGTGTAAAGTGAGGCAGAAGTTGACAAAAAGATGACAGAAAAACAAAAACTACTCGAAATGACAAGACAACACATGGCATATGTTCAAGTCGTCATCTTGGACATTTCTCTGTCAATTTTTTGTCATTAAGACACACATTTCCTTGTAGTGTCACTCTTGTCAACACAAGTTAGGAGCAACCTTGAGTATTGCTTTGTCTTGAATCTTGTTCAACTATTGATTTAGTTCAATATACTTTCTTGAGAACCACTCTTGTGTACTATTGCACTTCTTGTATCCTTACTCATGCTCTTGTTCTCTTGTTCTTGTTATTGAGTTCTTGTGTCCCTGACAGCATCTCACAAGTTTGTTGAAGACTTGAAGGCGGCCTTGGCCACGGAGGAGGATGCTAATACATCACAGATTCTTATCATCAATAGTTCCATTGGAAAGCTTTGGGTTGAAAAGGAGAAAGAAGACAAAGTTCCTCCTATCTTCCAAGATGCTCAAGAATTTGTTGGAAGGGTACAATTCTATTTCATTCATTTCATTTTGATACATCAAATTCTTCATCAAGGTAATACATTAAAATCCAATCGTACTTTGAGATATTTATTTTTGTTTTCAAATGTACTGGTTAGAAACGGAAATAAGAAATTGTTTCAAGGTGTATTATCGTCTTGCAATGTACGACCTTCAATCGATCTATTGATTGCAGACATCCCTGAAAACCTTCATGTGCCAACGGTTTCCAACCCCTCATCTTTGATTCCTCCTTGGAATGTGCGCAAGAAAGCACTACTAGAACCTGAGGATGGCGAAACCTTAGAGGATTTTATGCAAGACCTATTTGATCATGCTGACAGTTATATTCACGATGATGGAGCACTTTTATTGTTTTATCCAGATGACCAAACCTTGCGCAGAGAAATAGCTGGATATATCGAGCGTGACAAATTCAAGTTGTTCAAGGAGTGGTGGGGGATCAGCAGGCTTCGTTTAGCATTGCCAAACAACCCAACCCGCACGGCTAGTTTTCCACTCATTTCAGTTTATTAAATTCATGATTTGCATTTCTCATTTTGGAGGTACTGACTCAAATCGATGTGAATGTAGACATTGCGCTTCTGGTGTGGACTGTATATCAGAGAACATCCTCCAAGCTCAATAGCAAGGCCATCAATGTTCTCTTTGCAAGAGATTCCTAGCCTTTCCGAACTTGATATAGATTTAGATTCTGACGGGGTGGTTCACAACTACACTGACAAAAGAACTCAACTCATGAACGGAAAGGTGCCGTGGAGAGGTCCCCGGGAGAAGGACCTGCATTCATGGGCATGTTGATCCAAGCTTTCACTAAGACTGGAGATGTTGTATTGGACTTCACAGCATCTACACGTGTTCATTCATCGCTTGAATGGTTTTTTTCTCTATTATTTCAATTTTGTTTCTGATTATGGGGTTTTCACGTCTTTGAATTATGTATTAGGTGCCATAGCTAAAGCATGCTTTCAGCATGGTCGGCACTATCTAGGCTTTAAAGAGGACAAACAAATCTTTGATGCACTTCTTAAGCCTTTGATCAAGGTGACCACCACGGAGCATGAGGAAGATGTTAACCGTAAATTAGGAATATCGGTAGATCTACCGATCTGACTTTAACCTGGCTAATTTTCCAAGTTACCCCAGTGGGTAGATCTAGGAAACACTTTTTACCAATCTGACCTAACAGTCAGATCTGGTTGTACTATGGTATATAAACAATGGAACCAACCTCATTGGCACGCCACATTTTCCCAGATAACTGATTTCTTGTTAGACGTTTTTTCTTTCCTGTTTATATGCCTACCGAGTAATTTTCTGAGTGATTGTTGCATGTCCTGATCAGTTTTATCTCCTCGGTTTTCTGATTACCGACCTGGTTTTGGACCTTTTTCATGCTGATTACGTTCCATTTCTTATCCTTGGTAGCAATTACTCTCCCCCGGTACTGATTACCGAGTAGGGTCTTATCAGAGAGAGCTACCATTTGGCGACCATCTAGTGTTCGAATTCCAGAACTCCATTGCTTAAAAACACAGAGTCACCGATCCCGGTACTCTAGTAGCACTTCGTTAGTGTGACACCGCGCACTCTTTCTTTTCTACCGGAATCGATCAGTCCGGTTGTCAAGCTCACTTCACATGCCCAGAATGTTCCATGGCCCGGCGCCACACTCGATCCGCAGGACCACCGCCCGAGTTCGATCTCGAGGCTCTCACGATTTCCAACACTCGGATGCACCGGAGCTTTCAAGATTTGCTACCGTCACCGATGTTCCGAGCTCCCTCAACAGCTACTCATCCGACACGTCGACCTCAACCTTTACTCACGCAGGACGAATTACCAACCCCGCGAGAACTCCAAACTGCACGACACCCACATTCATCCACTCGGCAGAGGCCATCCTCCGACTCGGTACCCCACAACCCAGCAGCTACCGCGAACGACTTACACCTAACGGACGAAGAACGCGACAGGTTTCGTAGCCAAGCATTTCTGCAATCCTCGGCTATTCAACACCGACTCCAACAACTACCGGCAGAGGACGCAACAGACCAGGAACTTCTGGCAGCCTTGGAACCGACTCTCCAGCTGGACTTTGACCTAGCTGCATCCGTTTACAACTGCCCAATTTACGTTTACGACAGTTTCGACAAAATCAAGGACGTGCTCCACCCAGGCATCACACGGTACGCCCACAACCGATACCGGGACAACAATACCCGGTACAGCAGCAGTTCTTCGGATACCCTTCTCCACATCACCTCCACCAGGTTCGTCCTAGAACTCCTCTCCGTTTTTGCACGTTTTGTGGCCATACCGACCACCCTTCTACCTCCTGTCCCTATAATTTTCCCCAACCACGCCGCATTATGACTACCGGAGTACCGACTCCAACCTACCGCCCTGCCGGCAACCCAAACGTTTAACCCACGGATCGACGCCCTACCTCGACTGCTCCGAAAGCGGTACCGTACCCAGAGTACAAAACCGGTAAGTGCCCTGAAACGCATTGTCGCAAGTTCGAATCTGCTATTAGATTAAATGGCGAAACAGAAACCATGGTCCAGTTAGAATTATTCGGTAACACTCTTACCGAGAAAGAGTCGAATTGGTTTGCGTACCATCGACGCATTCATCCTACTAATACCCTGCAGGAAGTATTTTCCGCATTCAAACGACGCTACCGAACCATCAAGACGGACGACCAAACGTACATCCAATTCCGTACCATCAATCAGCAACCGAAGGAATCGGTCGATGATTACGCCGAACGTCTCCAACAACTCGCGGAAAATCTAACCGTACCTCCGGATGATATGTTCATGTTGAGCAATTTTCGCGCTGGCTTATTGGAGTATCTACAGGTAGCCACGGTAGGCCTTCAACGTCAAACATTGTCTGAAGCAGTGGACTCGGCACGCACCGCGGAGGAAGGTCTACCCAAATCACGGCAACCGACCCTTCCCTCGACCAGTACCGGAGATAACCCCCGACGTAACCTGAAGTGCACCGGTTGCGGTCGTATGGGTCATGAATGGGGGACATGCTACCGAAACCCGGCCAGTGACTATGGCAAGAAAACCGATACGGCTTCCGTCCATCAGATTCAAACTCAGCAAGCACCAACTCCGGTAAGTACCGAAAACCACCGTACTTCTCGCAGTATGATTCCGGTACAAACGTACCCATGCAATGTATGTGGATCTCTTGAACATCCGGGACATCGTTGTCCACTGTTATTAGATGAGGATGTTAAAAAAGCCATAAAAAACAAACTACCTGCCCACTCAGGATCCTCGGTAGTCATTACCGATGTACATACCGTGGATGTCTCTCACATCGGTCCTCGCACTCGGAGTCAGACACAACATCCAGACTCGGTAGTCCCGAACAGTGCCACACCTACTACCGAAGCAGCCCGCCAAACCGAGGCGTTTGATTGGCAAGCCGAAGAGCAGCTGCGCGAAGAAATGATCAAAACGGTCCGTGAATTACAAGACCTCTCGCCATTACAGCCACCATCACCTCGCGACACTCCAACCGCTCCGGACAGCACTATGGAGATCTGTGAGACCATTCTTCAACAAATCGAATCACAAACAATCCAGGTAAGTCTCAAGAACCTTATGGCCATTGCACCTAGTATTACAGAACATATACACCGCCGACTCGGTCAGACAAGCACGACAACCATGCCGGTTACCGAGCCGCCCACAGTGGCAGTACATTCGCTAGTAGCAGTCAACCGTCACATGCCAATTATCTCGGTCAAAATTGGGAGTCATCAATTGCATGATGTCCTCTTAGATGGAGGATCGGGAGTAAATGTCATCATCGAAACCGAGCGACGTAGGCTTGGATTACCGAACCCAACACCAGCACCTTTTAAATTAAGAATGGCAGATAGTTCCCTGGTCCAACCACTGGGCTTACTCCGAAACATCAAGATCTTCATTCATGGTATTCCCTATGTCATTATTCTCACCGTTATTTCTTGTCAAGATGTCAATTCAGCATATACGTTGTTGCTCGGTAGACCATGGCTCAGGGACGCCCGAGTCATTCACGATTGGGCTAACGACCACATCCAGATCATGGGCAATGGTACCATCCGAACGGTACAAATTAACCGGGAGTTAGGTTTTGAAGCTACAACTCCCGATACTCTTGTCTGCTACAACTACGTGGAAGGCCTTACTGACGAAGAAGAACTCATTCTACTTGAGGCCGAAGAGTTCCTCCTCCCTATTGGAACATTAGCCATTGACGACTTGTGCCAGGTAAGCACTACCGAACTCACCTTACCAACCATTACCCATACAGAAGGAACCATGCCAGTTGATGAAATACCCATTTGGGAGAAGGTAAAAACAATCTCGGTAGCAAAATGGTCGCAGACGGAGGAAGAACAATTACGGGACCTCAACCTCGGAACCGATACCGACCCCAACATTATCCGTATCGGTACGTCTATTCCGGACTCCTTCCTACCGGAGGCTGAAGATCTTTTCCGCACTTTCAAAGATGTGTTTGCATGGTCATACCATGACCTACGTGGCATTCCGGAACACATTGCTCAACACAAGATTGAATTGGATACCAGCATTCCTCCAACTCATCAGGTACGCTACCGAATGAATCCCAATTATGCGGCAACGGTGAAAACCGATCTTGATAAACTTTTACAGGCAGGATTTATTGAACCTGTAGACCATGCTACCTGGTTATCACCAATCGTCGTGGTACCCAAGAAGAACGGAAAACTACGCATTTGCGTGGATTTCAGGCGTCTCAACAAGGCAACAAAGAAGGATCCGTATCCCCTACCGTTTACCGATGAGGTTCTCGACTCGGTAGCAGGCAACGAGATGTACTCATTTCTCGATGGCTTCTCCGGTTATCACCAGATCAAGATTGCACCCGAGGACCGACACAAGACGGCGTTCATTACTGACTGGGGAGCCTTCGTCCGGGTAGTCATGCCATTCGGGCTGAAGAACGCTCCGCCAACGTACCAACGAGCAGTCAACCAAGCCTTCAAGGAATACCTCGGTGACTTCATGAAGCTTTTTCTCGACGACTTCACTGTGTATAGTACTACCGAGACACACCTCGACAAACTCCGAAAGTGCTTCACCAAATGCCGTGAGTTCGGTATCAGTCTAAACCCCGAAAAATGTTGTTTTCTAGTTCGATCTGGCATGATTCTTGGGTATGTCGTCTCTGCAGAGGGAAAATTCCCATATCCAAAGAAAATCGAAGCTCTCGTCACAATGCCACACCCTCGGAACATCAAGGACATCCAGGTTTTCAATGGCCTTGCCCAATTCAACCGATGTTTCATCCGCAATTACGCCCAGATTATGGCGCCCATCACTTTACTTACAAGAAGAGACGAACCATTTACCTGGACTACCGAGTGCAACCAAGCATTTACAGAGATAAACAAGCGTTATGTTAACGCCCCGATCCTTATCGCAGTCAATTGGAAGCTAGAATTTCACATTCATACGGATGCCTCGGATATTGCAGTAGGAGCTATGCTGGCGCAGAATCCTACCGGAAAAATCGACCGGCCCATAGTCTACGCCTCACGACTACTGAGCCGCGCCGAGAAGAATTATACAACTACCGAGCGTGAAGCTTTAGCCATCGTCTACGCCATCAACAAATTTCGACACTACCTCCTCGGTAACCGGTTTGTGTTTTACGTCGACCACATGGCGTTGATCTATTTGGTCAACAAAACTCAAGTCTCCGGCCGTATTGCTCGATGGCTACTCTTGTTTCTGGAATTTGACTTCACAGTCGTTTACAAACCAGGCAAGACACACGGTATTGCCGACGCCCTTTCTCGGAACACGGTAGCCGAACCGGCCACAGGGATTACCGATACCACGTCCGATGCACAGCTATTCAGCGTACTACCGGAGTGGCTCACGATAGTGCAGGACTACCTCAAAACCGGTACCTTCCCTGCCGACTGGAGTACCAAGCGCAAGAAAAGGTTAGCCTACCGAGCCCTCCCATTTCAGTTAGTCGATGGCACCTTGTATCGACAAAGCAAGAATTTCTCTTTACAGAAGGTCATCACCGACAACCAGACAAAATTGATTATCAGGGAGCTGCACCACGGTAACTCGGGAGGACATTTTTCTACCGAAATCACCACTTGGAAAATTCTCGACGCCGGGTATTGGTGGCCGACCCTCCATAAGGACGTGTATGACTACTGTCAGAGCTGCGATGAATGTCAACGCGTAGGAGGACTCAAGAAAGCGGTAACCGGTAAATTACTTACCACACTACCGACAGAACCTTTTATGAAATGGGGACTGGATTTTGTGGGTCCCCTCAAACGCACCGTCACCGGCAACCGCTACATCCTGGTGGCAACAGACTACACCACCAAATGGGTGGAAGCAGTTGCACTTCGTGACAACACCGCCAAGGACACGGCTAAATTCCTATATGACAACATCCTCACCCGCTTCGGTTGTCCACTTCATTTTGTGAGCGACCAAGGTGTACATTTCAACAACAAGGTTATTTACGCCCTTATGGAGCACTTCTTACTGCGCCACACTACGTCCACCACTTACTACCCTCAAGGAAATGGTCAAGCAGAGTCTACCAACAAGGTGATTGTCCAACTCCTTCAGAAATTGGTCAATCACAACCGAACAGACTGGGATCGACACTTACCGACCGTCTTATTCGCCTACCGCACGGCTTTTAAGATCGGTACCGGGCATACACCATTCCAACTTCTGTATGGCATCATCCCCTTAATGCCTACCGAATACCTGGTACCGACCAAATCTCCCATTACCGACCCTACGCCCAGTCGAGTACTGGCAGCACGCACGGCAGATTTGGAGCGTTTGGATGAATCCCGCCATCGCGCCCTCGAGACGCAAGGGATATCGCAATGGAACCGAGCTCAATGGGCCAATACTACGGGGCCAACCCATCAGTTCCGACTGGGCGACCCGGTACTCTGGTACCCCAAAGGAGCTAACATCCACCCCGGAAAACTGAAGAACAAATGGTTTGGACCTTACCGAGTTCAGTATCCACTACCTAACAATACGGTGCTACTCGTGGCCGTCGACAAATTCGACCCCGACCCGATCATAGTCAACACCAACAAACTTAAACCGTACCGATTTCTCAACGACGAACAAATTCACCATGCCGCCCGAACCGCCCCAGCAAAAACTACCATCCTTCACCAACCAGAAGACCTCGACACCGACAAAGACGATACAGAAGGCGAAGCCGAAGTTACCAAGCCTTCCATCTCCACCAACTGTATCACCGTAGAGGTCTCCTCTCAGTCGGATCGAGATACCAAGTCGTACCCGATTACCGAACCGGTAGTATTGCCGACCATCTCAATGCGACAACTGATCTCGGTAACCGACCACAGCACCGCAGCCGCCAACACAGTTGTACCGCCGCCACCAAAGCTGCCACTCCGTTTTACCGAACCAAACCACTCGGAAACACCGAGGCAACAACCGGACCGAGAGCCAGGTTCGGACGTCCCCAACCCTAACGCGCCGCCACCTAGTTTACACCCACCCACTCCATTCCTCTTCATTACACCACCCTCTTCATTTACATCTTTGTCCGCCCCTTCTTCTATATATTCTTTCCGCACCATGCCTTCTTCCGCCGCCACGGTGTTCTCTCCTTCCCGGTTAGCTCTCCGCCTCCGCCCTCCTTCTCCGACCCCATCTCTTCTTCCCCGGCCGCCACGGCCGGTAGCTACCGTTCTACTCCACCGACAATATCGACCGAGGCGAATAGCGCGGATTAGATACCTTCCTCCCTCTAGCTTGGTAGCCGGTCCTTCCCCCTTCCGAGAAAAATCGCGAGGCCCTCTCAGTGTGCGTTCTTGCAGGATGACAGGGCAAAAGAAGACCCCGGTCGATAGCCGCCGAGCGGGCTCTTCACGCGCCGCCCCGGTAGGACCGAACTGGCGGGAATTCACGTGCCTACCGCTCAAGCACATGGTTGCCTGGAAAGCTTACGCCGCCGTCAATTCGAAGGAACGCGCATGGATCCAACAAGTCGGACTCGAAGGATTCGTCAACCTACCGTATGGACAGCCGATACGGAAGGATGTCGTGGAGAACTTCATCAACACCGCCCACAGCACCAAACAGCACTCCATCATCGGAGAAGTCATGGGGAAGACGTACGTTATCACCCCGGTAGACATCACCAACATCCTCCGCCTACCGACTGGCACAACTATCGAAGTCAACCCCGAGCCGGATGCGGAGAAATTCAAGTACTGGAGCATCGGGCCCAACGGACATGAACTTCTTCACCGACCCGACACCGATGGCTACAGTGTTTCTCTGGGTGCGAAGGAGTTACAAGCTCGGAAGTATAGTTTGCTGCAGGCAATCTACTTCAAGAGGAAGCAGTCATATACGTCCAAGCGCTGTCTCCGAGAGCTACTGACAGCAGAAGAACTCTCCCGGTCCACTACCGGAGACTCCTGGAACTAGGCTTCCTTCATGCTCGGACAGCTCCAGAAGGAACTCGGAGTCCTCAAGGGAGACCTTTCGCCGCTATGTCACTCAGCGGAAATCTGGGACATGCTCCTCCGAGGACAAGAACCGACAGCCACCACGACAACGCCAGCAACCGTACCGGCCACAGCTACGGCAGCAGATCCGGGACCCCGCTCAAGCACACAGCACGCAACACCAGGATCAGTGCGGAGCACCGGTACCGGTACTCCATCCTCTCCGGTACCAGGACGAGTGACTCGGTACCCACTACCGAGGCGGCGGTCATCACTGCCCCTCCTCACTCCTCTCCCTGACCTCGGTGGGATTTCGACCCGACTTCGTTGCCGCATCACATCGACACCCTCGGCTTCCAAGCGCAAGAACCGACCCGACCTCACCGACGCCTTAAACGAATTTGGCAGGAATCCTCGACCCCGAACCGATCATGGCGGTGGTTCCTCCTCGAACCGATCATCTCAGCGCACTCCGTCGCCTCCACCGGTACCATCACCACAAGGCGGCGAGTCCTCGACACCACCCGAGATCACCGGTATTAATTTACCACCGCCGTTGCTCCACACTTCAGGTATGCTCACTACCGAGGTCACTCGTACTTCCGGGATCCAAGTATGAGCACAGATGGCACCGCCCCTGACCTCGGTTACTCCACCAACGGCGCGTGCCGACCTTCCACACCACGGCCCTCGGAACCTGGTGCAGAATGTCTGCTACCTCCAGCGGACAACCGAGACGCTGTCTCACGTGCTTACAGAGATCCAGACACAAGCTCAACAACTTACAGTCACGGACTAGGAAACACACCGGCAGCAACTGGAGAACGCCCAGAAGCGTATTACCGAACTGGAGCGACAACTCGCCACCTCCCAAACCAAAGCAGAGAAGCACGCTACCGACCTCGCCCAAGTTCAAGAAGACCGTGATCGAGCCTTTACCGAAGTGGCAGATCTGACGCAGCAGTTACAAACCCGAGCGATCCTCCTGAACGCCGCCGAAACAGAACGCGATCAGCTCAGAACCCATAGAGCGACAGACCAGACCACCATCGACACTATCAGGCAGGCTTTCCGAACCAAGACGGATCTCCGCGAAACGATCAACACCGAAATGGAGCAGGTACTTGCCGAATACGACGCCCTGAACATCCGATACGCGGAGATCGAGACGGCTCTGAACAACACCTACCGGATGCCCAACCAGTACCGAAGAGCACATCCGACTTTCGTTCCGGACCCGCCATCACCAGACTCTACCGATACCAACATCGTAAATCCAGCCACGACGGAACACGGCCCACTCCGAGCACCTCCATTACCGACAGAAGGCTTTGACTCCATGTTTGGGGGTTCCTTCGACGGCCGAGAACTTCTTAGCCCGCCCACGCAAGGTAATATCAGTGGACAGGACACCGGGACACCACACCATCCTCGGCACAACACGCCGACTACCGAGGATCTTTCCGACTCTGAGGCCGGATAATTTAGGGTTTCTCGCGCCATCAGCCGACCTACCTGTTCCACAGAGTAGAAAACCCTCCAGCACCTTGCACTAGAAACAAGTTCCAGGTGTGAACTTGGTTTAGAGGGGGGATAGTGTTAACCGTAAATTAGGAATATCGGTAGATCTACCGATCTGACTTTTACCTGGCTAATTTTCCAAGTTACCCCAGTGGGTAGATCTAGGAAACACTTTTTACCAATCTGACCTAACAGTCAGATCTGGTTGTACTATGGTATATAAGCAATGGAGCCAACCTCATTGGCACGCCACATTTTCCCAGATAACTGATTTCTTGTTAGACGTTTTTTCTTTCCTGTTTATATGCCTACCGAGTAATTTTCTGAGTGATTGTTGCATGTCCTGATCAGTTTTATCTCCTCGGTTTTCTGATTACCGACCTGGTTTTGGACCTTTTTCATGCTGATTACGTTCCATTTCTTATCCTTGGTAGCAATTACTCTCCCCCGGTACTGATTACCGAGTAGGGTCTTATCAGAGAGAGCTACGAGAAGAGCCTGTAAATGTTCAGAAGGACACTCAGAAAGGAAGAGATGACGATGGTGATGGCCCAATAGCTCCACCTCCAAAGCGGAAGAGAATGGCTATGTAAATCCATGTAAGTGACTTGCCATTTTTTTTACAGCTTTGATTCATATATTCAATATACTCTATATTTGTCAATTTTTTTATAAAGCTTGAAATTCTTAATTCATAGAAGTAATTTTGGTCTTCACTTTTATGCAGAGCAGATGTGGAGTCTTCGTCGAAGAAGTGAATGTTCTTTGCACAGATTGACTAATTTCGTTGCCACACTCTCAGATTAGTTATCTACTGCATGTGCAAGGTTTGGCGGAAGCAATGGCTGCCCAACTAGTGACTCATCTCATGTTTGTAGTCTAGGGCACTCTCCTCTATGTGTTGAACATTATATGAATCTACCAGAGAATGAAGCTCTCAAGTCTCAGACATCTGGTACCTCTGCGGCATAATTCAAGATTGTACGTTGCATCTACTAATTGTCAAACATGTATGAATGATTTGATCATTGTTTATTTCTTCTATATTCGTAAATTGGCTTACATTCATAAATTGACCTGCATTCATAAACATCATGTGGATGATTTAATCCATGAGCACGTGGATCAACTTATCAATCATGCGGTTGTGTTTAGACACACATCAGACATTGTAATTACACCACACCTTTGAACTACACAAGTTGCATTCTATTCGGACGTTTTTTTTCTTCAATCTCTTGCAATGCTACATGTCGCTTGATCATCATTTTGTATGTAGTAGAGCCGATGATACCCTTCCCATACATGTCCTTTCTACAAATGAGCATATTTTTCCTCCTACACTCATTCTCGTTGACGCCCGTGGTATGTATAACTCTCAATCCAAGGTCTTTTAGGGGTTATATTGTGCGTAATCAATGTTGCCACCGCCTGGTTGTTGTATCTTGTTATCTCCCAATTGTGTTAGTATCTAGCCCGGAGGTTGTTGTTTGTACTTGTGATTAGCCTAATAGGGATGAAGCAAGGCCTTGCTGTTGAACTACGGGGCCGGATGCCCGGATGATCTTCGTCGTGCTCTTTCTTCTTCATTGCATGCTTGCCTCCCTCCGTAGTTGATATTGTTAGTCAGTAGAGGCCACGCTACATGGGATTGTGCATTCTCAGTCCGCCAATGTCTCGGCCTTTATGTGCTCTTGAGTCTCGACCCCTGACCCGGGTGTCTTGGCCGGTTCATGTGGTTTCTACGCCCAATACTATACACTTACCGGCCCACAAATACAAGGCTATATTTCACAAATATTGCCACAAGATTGTTTTTCGAGCAACATTGACTAAAATAGAGCTTTTGTACACTTAGTAGATCACATCTCGAAGAAGAGGTTTTTTTCCTTCCCACAACAAGGGTTTTTTTCCCACAACGATTGTCAACAATGCATCACACACAGATAGAGGTTTAGTTTAATTGATGTAGTTTCCAAAAAGCAAATTGTTGGTTTCGTGCGTAGATTGTTGCAACAAAATTTTGATTAGAAATCAATTTTTGTGAATTAGGGTTGTCAAATTCAGTACACTAAGCTCAACGTAGATGCCAATGTGGTGGTTTGTAATATATGCAGCATCGCTCGCAATTTGAATACACGCTGATTGTTCACATTCTATTTGTTCATAAGTTGGCAAGTTTGAAAGGAAAGCACTGTTCGAAATCCATGGTAGTTCATTGTGTTTGCTGAAGTTACCGTCTCTACCGGTTACCATCCATGGTATTCTTTGAGTCTTTGAAACAAGATGCCATATATAGGGCGTTCCAATGATACGCTAAGGGTGTGTTTGCAACCAGTCGTTCCCACAAAGGGTAGTAGCCTGTGTGCCAATTTTTAGCATCAGATTATGAAATACCGATTTTTGTAAAATCGCCAACCACATGGCTGCCTACAAAAGGCGAAATCTTTGTGGCAATCAAAGACTATAATGTTTTGATCCATACGGTACAATCCCATGAACTTTCTCAGACTCAATCAACTAGTAGATGAGTCCATGATGCAACGGCGAATTTCCAAACAGATCCGTATTTTCGCAACGGCGTCAATCTTTCCCGACACATCTCCCTAAAATGCTTTAATTTTCGGGATGCCAACGGTTGTTTAGGGGTTAAAGGTTGTATAATAAGATAGAATTATCTATTGTTGTCAATGAACACCAATGATCTCCAAACTTGACTAAAATTAGCTAGATTTCTACCTAAAATAATGGGGCCGCAAAACATACAAAGAAAGAAAATGATTTTTTTTTTAAATGTAGCGAGAATGCTCATCATTATATAAATATGTAGCAACTTCATGAAGTGATATCCGCGGATATCATCATGGTATCACCTTAATATATCAAGGGTATTGCCAGATATTATATAGGTATCATGAGTATTGTATGCATTGGGTAGCAAAAGTTGATACCATTTATGTGGGAGGTCGCATAATGTTCTAAATGTCATAAAGTGGTTCCGAGGTCACTGATGAACACAAAGGTGTCCCTAACTATGATAATCTTAGGATTTAGCGTACAAAATGAAGGACACTGATAGATAAAAGGTGCTTTTGGACTCCGTGACAACAATGACTGGTAACTCTACTTTAGAGAATATAGAGAACTAAGAGTCTTGGGGCTTGATGACTATGGAAATCAGTGAAAACTTTGTGCAAAGTTGAGCCAAGTGGCTATTAAAAAAATTGATGCTAATTTTACTCATCTTTTAGGGAATTAGTCACTACTGTAGTATGGTGAGATTAGTCAAATTTATGCTATATATGGAATTTTGCTACAACTATATGAAATAATCTAGAATATTCTTCTAAATTGGCTATCAAATCTTCACACTTGTGACAATTTTGCTAAAGAGGCTGAAATTTCTCATGGATGATGCGTTTCTACAATGAATTGTATAATTGCCAAGCTTGTGGTGTGAGTTAAAAAATAGAAGTGGCCAATTAAAAGCAAATCATGGGATTATAAAACATTAGCATTTGACTATCATTTGGCACGTTGATTATGTTGGGTAGATGCACAATTTTAAAGGAAAATGAGAAATTTGGGTAACACCTGTTATTCAAAAATCATAAAAATAAAAATAAAAATAAAAAACTCATAAGTGCTTGTGAGCTTAAAAAAAATTGGTCAAAATTTTGGGTACTATTTTTGTAGCTTATGCTGTGCAATTTGATGTACATTGGCCTTTTTGCAAAAAGGCCTTTCATTTTGATGAAAGTGGTTCAATCAATCTTGCCTCTCAAAAATTCAGTTTTCAGAAGAATTTTTGCAATTCGATTTCACACATAAAAGCTCAACTACCCAAAAAAATCTTCAGTAAAAAATCCATGTTGCAAAATATAAGTATGGATAAAAAAACACAGTCAACCTTTTATCACGCGTAAAAATTGCCTTACAGTGCGAATTGCAAGTTATACTTTATTTACATCAGCCTCAATTTTCACTACAAGTGGTTGCTTTGATTGGTTCATTGAGTATATGAGGTGGTTACCCCATTCCCAAACTGGCGCCTTAAACCAACAGCTAGGAGCATTTTTGCAATCAATGCTACAATGATGTTGGTTGTAGCATGAGTTACAATTGCTAATGGGTTCTCTCTTGTTGGTTTTAGTATATGTAAGTGTGGTTATGAATTCATTGTTGTTGGTTTAAGCATCTTTAGTGTGTGCAATACAAATCTTCTTTGGACATAAACAACTCTACCTATGTGACGAGAATGGGATGTGTCACACTTCAACTTTGAAAATTTATAACTAATTCATTCTTCATCCAAAAATTATGTTTCAACTTGTGTTGGAATCTATTTCTTCTTGCCTAACTCTAAAAAAATATAATACTAAATAATATCAATGTCTCATAGTCGTATTTCTTATTCAGTTGGGAATGGGGTAACCACCTTAGAGGGACACACAGCGGTTTGATGGCGCAGAGACGATAACTTGTGACACCTAACTTTGGATGTCATGATAGTGGAAAAGATGCCACCACAAGAACTCAAATGGGTGATTCTCATTCTTAGGCTACAAAGAAGCATATGTGTAAATGCTTTTTCATCCATTTTGGGGTGTGTCGGATGATAAACTGTGGATGATGTAAGGAATTCCAGGGTGTCAGACATGGGGGGCAGTGCAAAGGCTGTGGTCCTTATGGACCCGAAACATGGGGCTGAAGTTGGTGGGACTTGGGACACAAGTGGCCATAAGTTAGCGTGAGCACTGGGTTACTCCACATTATCACGCTCTCCTATTGTACACACATCAGATTGGACACATTCATGTACATTGGTGATATACTGGAGTTACAACTGCCATGGGGCCAAGCTTTTTCATAAATCATGGGGCTTTATGCTCAGACACTGACATGCTGGATCCGGTCAAACTCTGCGTTTCTGGCATCCACAGCATACGGACATGTTGAAGAACTCGTAACTACGGTTAGGAATATTTATTAGGGGATCGGGTGAAGAATATCATGCAGCCCATGACTTGGGGGTACATCAAAGGACTGGATTGAGGGGTGAGTCACGACATTGTGGCAAAGGCATGTCATTGGCTGCTGCGCCTGATTGGGGGGGAGGGTATGGACGGCGCAAATGGGTTGGGAAAAGGGGGAAAAAGGCCTTATGATTCTTTTTTACAGTATAAAAAAAGAAAAGAAAACCACAATGAGAGTTTTAGTTGTCCCAGTACAGAGAATCATGGCATGGGCTGGCTGGATACACCAACCCTCCCGCAGGACTAACTTTCTGCTCCATGAAAAAGTGCATCACCCAAATGTTTGGACATTGGTGGTTTGCGATACGGAGCTATCTTCCACGATTTTAACAATTCCAACCTTTTGATTACATTGTGTCTACCCTCGAAAGGGGGCTTTAAACGTCTAGAAACTGGATCATGAACACATTAAAAGCCTTGTAACTTTTTCGTACAATTTTGGATGACTTTCGTCCAAATTACCATTGCAAGCCTATTCAATTCTCTATCGATTACAATAAATCTCTTCTTACGGGGGCTTGTTGATAATATTGGAGAGGCCTCCAAATGCAAGTATGGCAAAACAAATTATGGGTAGAATTTATGCTTGCAATGATCTTCTCATGTAAACTTCATATACATTTGGTCCATGCTAATATATATTTTTGAGGCTAGCATCTACTTGTGTTCAAAGGATGAGTACGTTAATGGTAGGATGCGCAAAACTTTGTGTTGGTAGTTCGGTTGGCAGGACTTCCCCAAAACAGAGTCTTCATTCACTTTGGCCTTTTGGGGCTAGTGTTTTTTTGTACTCTCTTATTGCACATCGTTTGCAAAAGGTCTCGCAAGATGGTCATATTTCGTTTGCTATTGTAGGCTATTTTCAAAATAAGTGTTACCAATACTAGCAGCTTCGTCATAAAATAAATAATTAAAAGGGTGTCTAGATTTCTAGGAAATTACTAACCTTAATTGCCAAGAAAGAAATAATAAAATATTAAAAGGCCAATGGTTTATTATTTTATTTTCGATACGTTATTGCTTGATTTTTTAATTTTATTTTTTGTGTTCCGAATTGTTTTTGCACTTTCATTAATTATTAAGTAAAAATCTGCCGAAACTACTAGGAAGCTACAATATGGGTTTCGTAGGGCTCCCATAAAAAAGCACTCCCCTATTTTGAGATTGCATAGCCCATGAAATTCAATGGCAACAATTTCTTTTTCTTTTTCCATTAGTAGAGCGACACTCGCCTTGGAGTGTAGTGAGGTAGTAGCAAAATGGATTTATGAGTGTATTTGTGTGTGTTTGTTCATCCATAAAATATCTATCATGAGGCAGTTTCATCCAAATACTAGGGATTTCAAAAGAAAAATAATTATAGGAATTTTGGTCATTTCATCCACTTTTTTGCCCATTTTTCTAATGTAAAAGTAGCCACTCCCAAAATGTGGTGAAAATTTGCCAAAAAGAAATTAGTAGTTGTTTTATGGAATAATCCTCTTAGGACCTCTAATGTCAAAATTTTAGATTGAAAATCTTAGAGTTCAAAATTTACATATATAACCCAAAGGACTAAATGAGCCTCCCTAAAAAAAATTGTTTGTGGCAATAGTGTAGAGAAATGCCTATTCTAGATTTGCAAGAGAAAATAATAACATTATTATTTAGGAACGCCACTATATATTATTTACAAAGTTTTAGAGATGTTGTGTGTGTGTGTGTGTATATATATATTTCATTAAAAAGAAAATGTGACCATTATCGAAATGTAAATAAAAATTTTACCACCTAAATGATCAAACGGCCATTTTTTATAGGCTGCCTAAGCGAGTGCATAGGATGAAAAAATACTTTTATAAAAAAAAATTAAAAAATTAAAAAAGGAAATCAAGTTTATTTTCCAATTTGAATCCTATCAATTTGAGTTCAACTCCACCGAGGATAATTTTTCAAATATAAACACCTCAACATTGTTTGAGTGTTATAAAACTTACTATTTTCAAAAAGTGATGATGTTCTCTCCTTTTCAATTTTTACCTTTTAAAAATTTAGAATAGAATGTTTACTTTTAATCAATCATAACAATTTTTAAATTTTTAAAATAAAACTTGAGCTTGTAGTGAATATTCAACAGTAAATGCTTCTAAATTCATTAAATGACTCTAAATGTTTTTTTGAAGGTTTGACTGTACATATAATTACTAAAAATCATGCTTTTTATTCTATCTTTTGGACCGAACTTCATCAAAGTTGCACAAGTATAACCTTTCGTAACATTCTATAGTGACTCTATCTTTCATAACATTAGTTCGTAATGTAAGAGTTCTCTACTACTTTCCACCATAGTTGGCAATCAAAAATGATATATTTGACCATCAAGTGATTAGATCAAGATAGTAAAATTAAATTTATATAATCGGGATAATAGAAAAAAATTCAAAATATTTTTGCTCAAAGCGTAGAGTTGTATCGTTCTATATTACAATAGCATTTTATTTATTTATTTATTTTCAACGTGTGTATGTGTGTATGTATGTATATGTATTTTTATGTAGTGAATTCTTTATTCTTTCTATTCATGTATTACATGATTTTCTTTGAGGTTTTCTTTAAATAATATAAATTGGATGAAGAGTACCTTCTAAAACATTCATCATTCACTTTGTTGGGATTAAAGACTTACATTCTCTAAAGAGAACATGTATGTATGGTATCATGATCTTTTATGGTAATTTTATTATTTGATGGATGATTACGTGATAAATGAATGTACACTAAATAATGATATTTGACTATGGCTAGTGGTGTACAAGTAGAAGTTGAATGAAATCTCCTAGAAATTGACAAGTACATTAGAGATTAGAAGCTTTAGGGTGTAGGACTACAAAAAAAAATGAATTGCTTCTTAGAATCAAAATGCTTGCAATAAGAACAAACGCTTTTCATTACTCTTTTTTACATTTTTTTAATGTTTGGTGTCTTGTCTTCAATTGATTTTGTTGACGTGATTTTGCATTATTATTTTGTAATTGGGAATATTTAGCAATTTTCAATTTCTATAGTGATGTTTGAATGTAACACAAATAAAATAATTTCCAAATTGAAGTGTCTCTTCGTAATGTTGATGATCCAGTGTCCACTAAACAAAGGGCCATTAAAGAATAGTTTTACACCTCCTAATATGGGTTTAAGATCAAAAGTGAAGTTACAAATTGATGTCGACATGGTTTTAATGAGCTACTAGGGTCTCAATTTGGAAATTTTTACTTACAACAAATGCCAAATATATGCAAATATATCTGCTATTAACTCTTAATTGCACGAGTGTTCATTTTTTGAACAATGTACAAATTTCATCCATGTTCTCTCATCCGTCATTCACTTTTTGCAGTGTGGATTGGATTTTTGACTGTAGATTTTATGGGAAGTTAGCTTCATGCATGTGTGAACTGATTAGAAAGGGGATGATTCGTGAAAATTTTATGCCTCATCACATGTTGTAGTGTTCCACCCACAAAATTCGAAGATTTTAGTCTAAAAGAGCTCTTGAAAAGTGGACTACTTAAATTAAGCAACCAAAAATCTCCAAAAATCACTACACTTAAAGTATTACATTTCAACCCATCCCAATAAATTTCATCAACAAATTGTCAATATCTTATTTGTGATGGAATTACAAAAGAATTTTAAATTTTGAGTTTCAGATTTGAGTACGAAAACATTGGTGATAGCAATCATAGATCTAACGATATGGATAGAATCTAAAATTCATAATAGAGTTATCCATAAAGTTGAGCAAAAAAATTTCACGAAAAGAAATACAAGACAAAACTGGTTTTTTGGCTTGAAAAACGGCAAAAATAAGTTTTAGCTCCTTTAATTTGAACCAATAACAAGCTTTGCATTGTTAGAGAGATTCAAACCTTGAACCTTCTTAATGCTAAAGAAGCTCTTCTATACCTTATACGAATTTTCAAGTGTGAATCTCCACGTACCGTCACACCAAGCACATGCTCACCGAAAGCAAGCATGCCGGTTATTCATGTCAGCCTTGAAAGACGACCATGGGTTCTATTTATCTATTGGTAAAACCATTCCAAATACTATTGGTAAAAATGAGCTCTTTGGACCTTAAAAGTTAAGTTTCTTTCAACATTAGATAAACTATCCTGTTTGTGTCATAATTTTGAAGGCCACCCTATTTTTGTTAAGGCGCTTCATGTGAGAGATGAATAATGAAAAGTTATTATTTAGGCATCACTAGCCTTGGCTTGGTGGTTGGGGCTCATGGCCCCCAATGAGGAGGTTGTGGGTTCTATTCCCCATGCCGGCGTGGTGCTCACCACCATAGTCCACCCAACTATGGTGGGGGGTCCTTGGACTTTGTTGTATGGGTACCTCAAAGTCCTTTGTGGGGGGATACCATGTCCGGTATCTTCAAGGCATTAGTAGTGGCTAGCTAGGTAGTAGCTTAGTGTGTCACTATAGTGTCCATCCTCGAAAGGGGAGAGTAGTACCGTAGTAGGAAGGCAGGGTCGGCACTTTCATGTCGAATAATTAATTAAAGTTTGAAAAGTAGGGGTCGGCACTTTCAAAAATAATTATTAAAAATTCGGCTATTAATAACTAACATTGAATTTTACTAGCGGCTACACGTTTTCCTTTGTTTTTTGTCTACAATTTTTGTTGACTCCATTTTTGATGATTTCGACAAAATACTTGATAAATTTGTTTATTTTTTCGGCATTTTTTTGGGGAATTATTTTCTGCTGACCCTGCCTTTCTATTACGGTATTGTCCCAATTTCCCCTTGTCCGGTGGGCATCGGATCATTGGCATTACGAACGGACACTTCATTCACGCCGGCTTTGTAGAAGGGTCGGAGTTTCTATCTATCTATCTATCTATCTGAAAAGTTATTTACAAAACCAAAATTCTGGTCAAGAGACAAGCTACATGGCTTTGACATTATGGAGAGCTCTAATGTGCAACTTTTATTCGTACGTCAAATTCAAAATAATCCTCTTAATTGCATTGTATAATGCATCTTTGCAAAACTGCTGAATTTAGACTCTAGGCATAAAGGGGTTAAGGATTAAAGAATCACATTTTTCTACAGGCGACGTTCAGCCGACCAAAAATGTTATCAAAGTCCGTCTTGCCATGTTTACCCGAAAAGCAGTACCACACTGATATTATCCAGCGACCACCGGTTGCTCACCATTTCTGGGACCGACCATCGGCCGGTCTGCAAAAGCGGCTCTTGAGCCTTCCGGCCAGGCTGTTGGAGCCATCGTCTCTTTCACCAGTCTGTTGCTCTTCGCTGGACTGCCTGATCATCGCCGGACACTCAATCGAGTTCCATAGATTCACGTTCGTAAGGTATAAGCTTACACACGAAAGATCTCTGCCTTACTTCTGCAGGTTTTCTCTTCTCATTTCTTCAGCGAATTTTTTCCAGCGCTTGGTTGCGTTCCAGGTTCGTTCTCCTCGTGGCCGGATACATTTTCGTGCAGACCCGAAAATGTTGTCAGTTTCTCAGATTCGAACTCGCAATTGGAACAGGAAGCAGCGGTTTGGATGTAGTAGTAGAAATCGGTTTTGGGTTTCGATTGCATTGATTTATTGGCAAGAACTCGGATCGCAATGGGATCTCGCTGCTCGTCCTTCATCTTGTCCGCCTGGTTAGTAGTGTCTGAAGTTTCAGCGGAGTTAGGGTTTGATGTCGCCGGAACAAATCGTTTTCAGGGGTTAGACAGACGAGTTTTATTTAACCTTTGAAAGCGACGACCTGGTCGTACAAGAATGGATCGCGAAGCTGTAAAAACGGAGCTCGTAAAAGCACTGGACAGTCGCATTGCCATAGTGAACGCAGGTTTAGTTTCCGCGGTATCAGTTATCTCGAGCTCAGGTCAGGGAGTATGCTGTAAGTTTTTTGAGGTGAACTAAGGAAGGGCGTCAGGATCTGTAAACCGCACTTGTGCATTTTCTGTCTTTTTCGGTAGCTTAAGTGATGTGTCTGTAAACCGCACTTGTGCATTTCTGTCTTTTTCGGTAGCTTAAGTGATGCTTTTGTTGTTGTGAACCGTAGCTTGAGGGTTCTTTTGAAATATTTCTGCCTTAGTTGTGATTCAGCGCTGTTCTCATTTTTAGTTACAGTGATAGTATATTCCGAGCTCTTATGTTAAGTTAGGCGCGAAATAAGTAAGGATCTAAATCTTCACTTCGTTTGGTACTTGAAAAGTGACGGTTCTTGTTGTTGCAAACGTTTGTCAGGTGGAGCTTGAGGATTCCAAATGGGCTGGTGGACAACGAACATTGGACCGGTGTCGGGCGTGCGTTTGCACTGGTAGAGCGATTGAAGGAATAGGCCTGGGGGAAGTGGCTCCCCTGGAGTCGGCCCGGACGACGTTGGAGGTATTCACGATGCAGCAGCAGCAGAGCAAGGCGGCGGGGGGACGGCACCACCACCCGGACTTCCAGACGCTGCTGGAGGGGCAGCAAGATTTGATCTGCCGCTTCCACAAGCACGAGCTGCAGCCGCACCAGTGCGGCAGCATCCTGCTGCAGCAGATCCAGGCGCCCGTGGACATGGTGTGGTCGTTCACGCGCCGCTTCGAGGAGCCGCAGGTGTACAAGCGCCTCATCCAGGGCTGCGACATCATCGAGGGCGACGGCGGCGTGGGCAGCGTGCGGGAGCTTCACATGGTGTCGTCCATCCCCGCGACCTCCAGCAAGGAGCGCCTGGAGATTCTGGACGAGGACGAGCACATCATCTCGTTCCGCGTGCTGGAAGGCAGCCACCGCCTGCAGAACTACTGGTCCGTCACCTCGCTGCACCCGCACGAGATCAACGGCCAGACCGGCACGCTCGTCCTGGAGTCTTACATTGTGGACATCCCCGAGGGCAACACGCGCGAGGAGACGCACATGTTCGTGGACACCGTGGTGCGCTGCAACTTGAAAGTGCTCACCAAGCTGTCCGAGCACAAGTTCTTCCACGAGAAGGAGGCCATGGCCAAGGAGAAGGGCAAGGAGGTCTTGTCCCTTGTGTGAGAGAGTGAGCCCATACATACATACATACATACATACAGCTTCATTATTAATTGATTGTCTGTCTGTTCTTGTAAGATGGATCTTGTTGTTGTGAAGCTCGAGAGTCTGAGCTGCTCGCGAATGAGGATTTTTTTTGGCGTTCCTTCTACGTGTTTAGCATTTGTGTTCAACTCAGCTCAGGTCTTTTGTGCATCCGACCAAGAGATGGTTTCCGGATTCATGAATTTATCTACGGAGTGAAGAGAGTGTTGTTGATAGATAAAAATGAGAGTAGATAGAGCTTACATGGATCTGATGTATTTTAGCTTGATTACCTTATGGATTGGGGTGGACCAGTTCTTTGAGCTTGCTCCTCAAGATGCTGGACAGCTGTATAGTTATTCCTATTTATCTGGACTGGACAAGAATATACATTGACAGCTTAAGTATTCTCGCCATCACATGGCTCCTGCTTGGTATCACCTGCTGGTCAGTGCTCATTAGTGTGTCAGGAGACTGGTTGGCGATGTACCTGATGATGGTCGTGACTCGTGACTTGCAAATTCAGACTAAGTTGTACTCTGAAACAATTTCCTATTTATAGATACTTGAAATCAGAGCACTGAGAGCAAGCAGTGTATTGATACCCTTGTTTATTTTCTGCTTAACACTCCACATGACTCTGACATATCCCAAGCATATACATGTCATAGTCTGCCTCTGAAAAAAGGCACAAGGGGTAGCTTTCAGTGTCTGCATCCATTGTTCAGTTAGTAACATTAATCTTCTAAAGGCTGTTTATATCTTCTTTCGTGTTGGCAAGCAGTTCTACATGTGTAATTTCCATGCGTAAATTTGTGGTTGGATAACTGAGACCTTTTTCTCACAATGGTGAAGCCATTTTACACTCACCTCTGTGCTATGTAGTGTCAGATTGGACATTGGTTGAGATTTCGTTGGTTAACGTGCACAGTGATCAAAAGTTGTGCCAGTAAATAGTGTGTATGTGGGACATTGTCACTGTGTTACATAAAAAATGAGCACTACCCAGTGAAACCAAATTGCCGTTTGAGTTTTGAATAATATGTGGATGTTGTCTAAAGTGCACTAACCCCTAAATGTTGAAGAGACCAAAAAAAATAGCTTATAAATGAAGTCGATTGTTCAATTCCAATTGGTGCTTAGATGATTTGCACCCAATTTTTTATGTGAAGGGCTTTTGCTTGGTGATGCCACCTCTTCAAGTTATTCAAATCATTCAAGCTATTTTTAGATTTTACATAGGGTCCCAATTACAAAAAGAGTTGTAAAAACGGTTCACCGTGTAGTGTATTTTGAAGTTTTTTGCTTACTCTACTTAAACTAAATTTAAGCTATGAAAATGAGTTCCATTGGAGTTGAGCTTAACTAACAAAATGAAGCTTGCTAAGTCTAATTTCTACTCCACTTTGAATTTTTGGAAAATTTTGAAAATTGAGTGTTTTATTGTAGTTACAAGTTTGGTAGGTATCACCAAGGTATAGCAAAATTTCTAAATTTAGATACACGGATGGTTTTCATCAACTAAACTTTTCTTCATTGTAATTTACACCTTAGGTTAAAAAATTGGAATTTTCTAATACATTTTGTAATTGATATGGATTTTCTTTACAATCACTTCATAAAACCACAGTAATTTCAAATTTTCACCAAAATTTATGAAAATTCATGATTTGTAATAAACATGTGACTTCATCTACTAAAAATATAAATTTGAATTTTTGTATTATTTTCAGTAGAAAAATTGAGTGTGATAGATAAAACATGATTCCATAGCCAAAGGCCCAATCTCTAGGGTCTAACCCCTAAAAGACCACAATGTCAATTTTGAGTATACTATTATGAGATGTTTGGTGAATATGAGGGATTTTAAGAGCTTTTTGGGATTTTTTTTTTCCCATTGGACGTTAGTAAAAAAAGTTATGTTGCTTGAAGTTGTTTTTTCGCAAGGTCGGGAATAATGCTACACTACTCAAAAAGCTTTAGAATTTGAGATTTTTTATTTTTTATTTTTTATTTTTTATTTTTATTTAAAAAAATTGTAATTTTTTTTTTAATACTTCGAGAAGAGACAATATTGTTGTTTGGATTGAGATGTTAAACAAAACCAAGTTCACAATAAAATTGAATGTGTTTGGAAATGGTTTGGACCTCTTTCACTTGTAGTGTTGTTTTTAATTTTCTAAATCACCCTCCGACTTCTCAAATTTGGTATATAAGTAACTCCCATTGTGTAAATTGTGAAAGTGAAGAGCAACAAGTTTCCATAGTGGAACATTTTCAAAATAAGAAGAACAATAGGTAGCTGAAATTTTTGAACAATTTTTAATTTTTTTTTTCACACACTCTCACTTCAAACGTATATCAAAGATTGTGTTTTTTTTTTGTGCACATTTGTTTGGTTTTAAAGGACAAGTTTCTACAATTTAAAGGTGATTTTTTTTATTTTTTTATTTTTTTTTGAAATTATGCCCTACATATTAGAACTGGCAACATTGTAGTGTTTTTTGAGCATAATAGTCTCGGTCCTCTAGGGGCTAAACAAAAAAATGAAAAGAAAAGAAAAGGTTGAGTTACACAAATACAAAACTATACATGTAAAAATAATTGCAATTTAGATCTTTCTAGTAATCTAGGTATTAAATAGCACATAATCTATCCTCTAATAGGGGTATGTAATTCTTGTATCACTCTCACTATCCAAATGGCATATGGTAGATGTGAGACCACAAACGAACATACTTTTAATGTACAGTACATCGATACGTCTTCATTTTCTCTCCGCCTCTTGAGTACAAATTGTTCTCTTTCTTTACTATTTGGGTTAAGATATGACACCCTATTTGTGCCACGATTCAAAAGTCACCCAATTTGTGCCCTATTGTGTGAATAATTATCAAGATTCTCTTTTTCACCTTCCAAAGTAGTTTTTTTAAGAAAAAATAATTTCCCAATGATTTGGGCTTCTCTTCTTGTGATGATTTTGTGCGGATCCAATACGGTATTGGTTTCAGATTGATTATTTGAAAGTGCATTGTATACAGGCTTGCAAAGAGCATACAATGTTCTTGATCTGTTTTGCAGGGCTTGATCACATTACAGCGAGAAAAGTGTCCATGCAAAAGTGTATGTTGCTCTACATTGACTTTACCAAAGTGTGCAATTTATATTGTATATCTCGTGCAGTACACATGTACACAATGTTCACAAATGGGTGAGTTTTCTAAAGGTGAGTCAAAGAGTACTGTACTACCATCGTGATGGCGTGAAGAATCATATTTGTGATGTCGACACTCTTCTTACTTGATAATGCATCTTTCCAAAACTGTCCAATCTAGAGGGGTGAAGAATGAGGACGTTAGGGGTTACCTGTTTGACGCGCCTGCGTCCATATAATGCACAACAAATAAGTTGCAGCCTTTCTCTACACTACATCCTAAACATTTATTGATCCATCTAAATTTCTCTTGATTCTTGTGCTAGTTGATTATCATTTGTAGAGTATGGATTTTAAAAATAAGATATTGTGATTTTTTGAAAAACAACACATTTGGCTTATGTCAAGTTTCATTCTCAGTTCAAAAAGTGAGATAAACATGGTTTACCAAAATAAGTAGAATAAAATAATGGAAACCATACCATCTTGTAGTGCATGTTATTTCAATTTCTTTACAATATATATATATATATATATATATATATATATATATATATATATATATATATATATGTTAATTTGGGATTTTAACATTGAGGTGTTTTGCTTTGAAAATTTCCCCCAAGTGGAATTTTGATTGAATGAACATAATTCCAATTGGGTTGGAAAGAAGACTCGATTACCTTTGCAAGCATATTTTTTGCTTTAATTTTTTTAAATTTAAAAAAAATTTGGGCTTGGGAAGTTTAGGAAAATGGGTAGCGACCACAAAATGGTTTTTTGGATGCTAAGAAGTTAACCCCTAAATGCTTAGAGCCCTCTCCAAATTCGGCAGTTTTGCAAAGATGAATAAAACCTAGAGGGATATTTTGAACTTGATATATGAATAAAGGTTGTACGTTATGAATTTTAGATTCTATCCATACGGTTAGATCTATGATTGCTATTACCAATAATTTTGTAACGTGAAATTCAAAACTATTTTGTAATTCAATTACAAATAGGATAATGACAATCTACAAATGAAATTCTTTGTGATTCAAGGTTGAAATGTAATACTTTAAGTCTAGTGATTTTTGGAGATTTTTTGGTTGCTTAATTTTATGAGTTGACTTTATTAAAGCACTTTTACACTCAAATTTTCCAAATTTTGGGTGAATCACTACAACATGAAATGTGGTATAAAAAATGCACAAATCATCCCCTTTCTTATCGGATCACACATGCATGAAGCTAGTTTCTCATAGAATCTACAATAAAAATTCCACACCGCAAAAAGTGCATGACAGATGAGGATTTATGAATGAAATATGTACATTGTCCAAATAATGAACGCTCATGCAGTTAGGGGTTAAAACAAACATTCTTTACTGCATAAAGATCTTTTTTTAGATTCCCAACAATTATACTGAAAAATATAAAATTTCCAATAACAAAACTGTTACGAGGAAGGGTGGTTATCTTTAGATTTATCTATTTTTTTAAATTTGTATTTTGAAACAAAGGAAAAAACCCCCATTGAATTAGTGAAGGCTGCAAACACCTAACAAATTTATCAATTTCTCACCATTTATTTATTATCGCGTTTGATTTAATGCGGGGTGAAAATTAATGTGCAAATTAAATATTTTTGGCCGTATTTCTATCAATTGATGTGGTACCTGTACAAATGATTGAAGCCTCTTGTCTCAATACACTTATGACAATTTCTCTGCTACTTGTGACAATTCTCACCACAGGATTACAAAGGTCGTGGATTGCTTTCAAATTGTGTGGCCCACACTAAATCAACTCTGAGCTGCCATTCTCGTCTTTTACAAACAAGACAACCAGGACAAGCAACTACTTGTCACCACTTCGCAGCTTGCCTTGTACAGTTGAAGAGGCAATCTGATTCCCTATTTTTATTCTTTGTAAATGATTTTATACAAATTTCAAAGGTAGAAAAATCCATAGCATTCAGTAGCATGCGCTGTCTCTGTCTTGGCTCTACAATAGATGGTGTGGAATATTCCACACCCAATAGTACTTCATCAGCTAAGTGGATAGGTGGGGGCTCAAAGTGCGTGAAGGACAGGCACTGGGCATGAAGGTTACTGAATGTTATGTTTGTCGAACCCTAAAAGTGATTTTTGAACTCTTTAACAACCAAGAATTCTAATAGACAATTTTGTGCAAGGAATCATTCAGAATCGATAGACCATTTTGTTCATGAACTATGCCTATCGAATTTCCTACCTATTCCCAAATTAATTCAGTTTCAAAAAATATCACTCCTTGTACCAAGAATTGTCACAGTTGTTAAACATTTTTGGAAATGAGTGAAGAATGTTTTTGTTCACTGGGAGTCTATAGTCTGATTTATAGTGTCGTCACGGTTTTACATATTTCTACTTTCGAGCATACCTACCACAACATTATTTTTTCATTTTTCACGAAGTGCCAAAGTGGCGATATAAAATGTTATACAAACTAGTGGTCTATATTTCAACATTCATCCACATATTGGATAGAAAATATCACAATAGCACTAATCCAAAAATAAACCCAACCAAAATATCATTGTGTGGATATCCCTCATACCTCTACACCTTCAAAATCTCGAACATCCACCATTTATAAAAAATTAATTAAATTTTTTTAAAGTCCATATTCCCAAAAAATTCATCACTTTGAACTACTTTTTTCACTCACCTATACTATGAGAACACCCGGATATCATAATCCCATATCCTTTATGCCTTTCCCATATGCCGTTTTGCTTCGTATTTTCCATCTTTCCTCCTTTTCCATCCCCCTTCCCATCAACCGGTATTGCTCCTTCCCATCTATCTTCCTTTCCCATCCTCCTTTCTCATTTCACTTTCCTATCCTACTCTCCAAAATGAAAAAAATGAAAAAATGAAATAGGAATATATTTCTTCAAAAGATACCATTGTATTGTGTTGTGGAAAGGTATGATAAACAAATAGGTACAATAATTTTGAGGTGGGGACAAAATTATTAAAAAAATGAACACTTGAAATGAACAAATGGACAAAATAAAATGGTCATATAATTTTGAAAGTATACTATTGTATTATGAAGAGGTACCATAAATTCTTGAAAAGAGACTATTGTCTTATAAAAGGGTACAAAAAGTAAGTACAATAATCTTTTAGATGATTACCACACGAGACGACTTTTGACGAAGACGAAACAAAATAGTCTCGGATGACAAAATAGAATGATCTTGGAACAGCCATTTAGCGAACAAGAGGACCCTATGGTTGTTGAGGCTTAAAAAAAACTAATTTCAACCAAACCTTGTTACTAGAATATAATAATATTTAGTGATGGGCTTCTATTCACCGGAGTGGTAACGACGTGGAAACGAAATGGTCACGTATTGTAGGGAATCAAAACATGGAATGTGGACATGTCGTTTATGCATCTTGTGGTTTGCATTGAAGTTAATTGCACTTGAATTTGAGGAATCAAAAAGCTTATGTACTATTGAAGAGAGTAGTAATGAGGATCACTACTTGTATTATAAACAAAGAAATATTGGGTAATATTCTCAAGTTTTGTAGTGCCCAACAATGATTGAATGGTTGCCAACCAAGTTTGATTTCTAAATGATTGAATGGTTGTCCACAAGGTTTGATTTTCAAAAGATTGAAAGTTATTTTGAGTCTCTTCATATACTAGCACATACTCCTTCTATTCCACGAAAAGATCATAAAATCACTCTTCACTAGAGTAGTGTCATGGTCTTTTTATGGGATAGAGTGAATAAATTTTGTCTATCATTAATTTACTAAAATGAAATTAATATCTACTACACTTTTAGCATAGCCACACCTTTAGTGTGTTAGAATACTTTTCTAAACAAAAATATTAAATTCAACAATTTTTTTCATTGTCTTAATAGTAATGAAGACACTCAACAACTAAAAGCCACAAGGATAGGAAAACTACCATATTTTAATAAAAGTACACCTTGCATTCTCTTATAAGAATTATTATTCATTACTATACAACCTTGCTAAATGCTAATAGCATTTGTTAAGAAGCGAATTCTTCAAATTTGTAAATATGTTTATTTACTATTTTAAGGTATTGTCCTACATGTTTAATTACAACATAGGCTTGCTAAACAATTATTTTAATCCATAAAACAACTTCAGGCAATTCTATCGTAATCATCTTGATATTTTGCAATTGCACATCAACGCTTGAGATTACATGGCTAGGTACTTCAAATGGTTCTAGGGTTGCCAGTTTCTAAGCAATAGATGAAGGTTTGAACCTCAATGAAGTTATAATTAAGGAGTTCTGGCACATAACCATCAACTTTCAAAAATAGATTATCTGCCAATTTATGTATTATTTTATGCTGGAATTGAACTATTACTACGGTAACCCCTAAATACATTATGTGAATATGTAAAGCATGCAAGTGCCTTTTCAAAACTATGCAAGTAGCTTCTAAAAGTATCCTTGCAACCTTTAGAATATATAAGTGCCTTCTAAAACAATTATAGTGCCTTTGAAAGAACTTTTAGGGACGATTAGGTTACCACACAAAAAGGACTACTTTGATGAAAACGAAATGGAATGGTCTTGAAGAATGAAATGAAATATTCCTTGAACGACCATCCAACTAACAAGAAGAGCCTATACTCGCTGATAAGGCTTAAGAAAACCACTTCCAACTAAATCTTGTCAACAAAATCAAAAATCAAAGGACACAAGGCGCAAGAAGCCAAGCAAAAGAGGCCCGGCAAAAAGCATCCCTTTCATTTCCAATGTGATAAGTTTGCTTGAAAATTAAGGGTCACCTCAGCTCACCGGTACAGACTGCTTGATGGTCCATGTCCAAATCCATCACTGTCCCTCCTTTCACCATCTGTTCATGGAAGACCAGGGTCCACGTCACTCTGACGTCATTCTCATATTCACAGGTTATACTAATAAGCAGTGTTTTATTTATTTATTTATTTATTTTAAATGTATTTATTTTAGTTTTTAAAATTATTATTATTATTATTATCATTTTTGATTATTTTAATTTAAGCCTAACTGACAACGTAAAAAAGATTGGGAAAGAATATTTGGCAAAATCTTTAGCTTACAATCATATTTTGATAATTTTTTTTCATATTTTGATATTTTTCTTCACAAAATTTGGGTATCTTCACAAAAATATAGCGAGAATATGGCAAAAAATTCAATTTTTTTTTCATTTTTTTCTTTAACAAAAGTGAAATGCCATAATTTGCAAAGAATTTTGGCACAATATAGCCAGAAAATTTTTTGCTAATAAGGGCCGCTTCACACTACGGCTAATCAAGTTGAGAGGGTGTGGGATTGAGTGGCCAAACTTTGTTGAGAGTTCAAAGAAATGGGCTCAAAATAGGCAATAAAATTTAGTTTTGATTTTTTATTAATAAATAATAAATAGTTTGGGTTTCCATTCGTGTCCTAAACAAAATTCCTTGGAGATTTTTTTCGGTAACTTAAGGCTAATTTACCTATGACCAAGAGTCGTGACTAAAAAAATGACTTATTTTTGTGGTCACACTTCATTAAAAATGATTGAAAAAAGGTTCTCAGGCCTCTCACTAGGTGTAAACCAAACTTGAATTGGGAAGAATGATCATGCATCAAAAAAAGATTGAGTTTGATTTTATTAATGTATGCCAAATTACGGTAACTACAGTAGTAACATTGGGCAAAGGAAAATAAAAATCAATTAAAATGGTATTTTTTTTTAACAAAATCTCATAGTTCTCGGTGAGAGAGCCTTTTTCGCTCAACCCACAGAAATCAACTTGGATCATGAAACATAGTACCTACTAAGCCACTTTATAGGCCTTTAGGGGACATCCATGCCCCCGTGATCATTCTCCTATTATTCCAAGTAGTGTAGATCCAAGTCGTCCCGGGACAAATTCATAGGCCAATCACAAATTTTAGAGGGGCATAGATAACTTCTTAGTTTGTAGTATAAATTGGTCATTAGTACGAAAGTTGAAAGGAATATTTGTTAACTTAAACTGAGATTTAAACCACTCACTCTCCATTATTTAGCAGTCCTCAACTATGCCACCCATAGAACCTAAATTCAACTACTTGTAATCCTCGAAGAGCCTAAAATCAATCACTTGTCATTCAATCAAAAAGGTTTCTATAAATGAGAGAAATTGGGGTGTTTAGGATGCAATATATGATACTTTTTGTGCTGGAAAAACCACCATTATATAGCACAAATGGTATGTATGTACCAAATACATGGCACAAATGAAGTATGACTAACTTTTCGCTTTCAAAATATATATAAATTACAATTTAATTGTGATTTGATATTAATTTTTTCACTTTTTTTCAAAAATCTTGATTTTCAAAAATTCCAACCACAATAATTTCAATGGGTAGTTTTAGGTTTAATCCCCAACTGTCCAACCGACCATTTTACGCTTAACCAATTAACGCCCAAGGGAATACTCCACCCAAAACTACCTCATTTTGGACATTTTTGTTGATTATCTGTGAATGCTTTTCAAAACTTTATTTTCACATTCCAACCATAGAATCTTATACTCTTAGACCTTATAAACCATCCCTTAAAATTGCAAAACATTTGACTGAATGAATGTCAAGATATTAGCAAACAAAGGCTTGAAATTTTTAAATTTCAATCCTTGAAAAATCCCAGCAACCTTGTTTTGATGGACTTTCAAACCCTAATTTTTTTTTGAAATACTCATTCATTTTTTACCATCCTCGCGATAAGGTAGTTAAGAAGATGCATGACTCAATTTGACAAGATGTTCAATTCATTAGCATTTTTCCACAGACCTTGTAGTGGTGGGGGTATGAAGGAAAGCAAGAGATTTAGGCTAAATTAGATTATCCCTTCAACTCTCCTCCAATTGGAAGAGCCCACAACTCTTAGCATGCAACCCATGTGATTTAAACAAAAGCTCCTATGAGGTGAGCAATGAATCTCATTGGCTTAAATATTTTAGCAAACCTAATCGAAGTGTTGAAACTAGCTACCATTCAACATTAAGGTGTTTTGCTCTGGAAAATTCCCCTAAGTGGAGTTTTGACCGGGTGAACATAATTCTAATTGGATTAGGAAGAAAACTTATTTATCTATGACATCATTTTTTTTTTTTTTTTTTTGATTTTTTTTTTTTAATTTCCTTTTTTTGGGGTATGGGAAGCCCGAAAAAATGGGCAGCAACCACAAAATGATCACTTAGGAGCTTAGAGATTAACCCCTTTATGCTCACCCAGCCAGAACTGGCCTAGGATTGGATGTTTTCTTAGATTTTAGGTGTGAAGGCCCCTTCAATCTCAAAAAAAAAACTGCAACATTGTTGGCAAGATCATAATGAATAATTAGAATTTTTTTTTGGAATTTTCCAAGCATCTACGTGGATTTTGTGCCTGTGTAAAGTGTGTATTTTGTGTATTCTCCGAGGTACGGGTGGGAGGGGTGTATACATACGCGCGGACTACGTGTCAGAGCCAGCTGAAGATGACCGCCAAGGCCGGTGCACGGCAGTTAGGATTTTAGTGTCCTACAACAAAATGTAAATCTAAACTCCCATGCATCTTCGCTTTGGCTTCCAGGACCGGGAGGCTTCGTTGCTGCTAAACGGTCGTCTGAGGCAAAGATCAGGACACAACCACCAGCCTGCCTCTAACCTAGCATCAATATCTTTTGTACGAAACAATAAGATTTGTACGAATAATTTCATCCTGGTTTTTGGTAGCCTCCGCTTGCCCTCTCCGCAGTTTGATTACAAGCTTGACTACAATAACTAGTAAAATATGTCTCCTTCAACGTGAACCTTCAGCACTCACATCTGGCACTGGCATTGAAGGTCAACATCAACTATACGAAGATTGTTTGAAGAAACCGGAGTTTGTTTCGGTTTTTGTCACGTAGCTTCCATTGTCTGTCTATCAATGAAACATGAGTTTTTGACGTTACCTTATTGAAACAATTCGGGTAGCCATTCGGGTAGACCCAGTGGTTTGTAGATGGAAGAGCTGCATTTGAAGCCATTGCAACAGCTATCGATGCTAGGTCAGAGGCAGGCTGGTGGTTGTGTCCTGATCTTTACCTCAGACGACTGTTTAGCAGCAACGAAGCCTCCCGGCTGGACCACCTTTTGGAAGCTAAAGCGATCGAAGATGGGAGTTCAGATTTACATTTTGTTGTACGAGGAAGTGGCACTGGCATTGAAGGTCAACAACAACTATACAAAGCAAATTATGCTTGGGCTTTATGAGAACATCAAGGTTCTTCGCTCTCTGATCATTTTTCCTCGGGGGAATATCTATGGTCGCACCGTGAGAAATTCGTTACAGTCGATCACCATGTTTGTCTACTTGGTGGGCTCGATTTGTGTTTCGGGCGTTATGATTCTCCTGACCACCGAGTTTATAATTATCGCAAACCAGGGATGAATATGACCTCCTAAACCGGTCGGTAGACGCCACGTTCTGCCATCAGCCTAATGTCAGGCCGTTGCTTTCATGCCCTTTTTCCGCTGACACACTACTTATATACAGTAGAAAGCTACCATTTCTTATACTTGCGCCTGTGCTGGGAACCGGTGAGCGTTTAGGGGTTAACCCCTAAGTGACGGATCAACCATTTTATGGTCTTTGCCCTTTTTTTATGGGCTGCCCGAAATTAAAAAAACATTTTTATAGACAATGAAAAATAATTTCAAATAGGTAATCAAGTCTACTTTCCAACCCAATTTGAATCATTTCAATCCGAGTTACACTCCACCCGGGAGAAATTTTCAAAGAAAAACACTTCTACATTGTCTAGTGTTAGAAAACTTACTATTTGGGGAAAGTAATGATGTTCTCTCCGTTGAAAAATTTGAAATTTTTGATTTTAGAATAGAATGTCTAGTTTTAACAAATCATACAAAATTTCAAATTCTAAAAATAAAATTTGTGATTCTTATAAATATTTGAAGTTAAATGCTTCTAAATTCATTATGAGATGACAAAAGCTATTTTTTGATATTTGACCGTATGGAAAATTACTAAACATCAAGCTTCTCATTTTCTCTTTTGGACCAAACTTCATCAAAGTTGAAGAAGTAATTTTTTATAACACATTTATGTTTTGCCCTTACCCCCTCCGTCATTTAGGGGTTAATGTACAAATTGACTATGTTCTTCTCATCCACACTTACAATTTTACATCGTGGATTTTTGAGGGTATTTGAGCTTTTATGTGTGAAACCCACCAGTAGGATTTTGATCCTTTAAAACTAGTCCTTTGTGACTTACCGTATATGGTTCTTTGTGACTCAATTTTTTCAAAAAGAAGTCGTTTTGGATCATTTAAGTCACAAAAGACCAATTATAAAAGACCAAAATCCTACTAGTAATCGAATCACAAAATTCCTCAAATGAACGAGAGGCACGAATGATTTTGCTAAAAACAAATTCAGAGTCTGGGGTAGTGTCTTTGCTCCCCGGGCAGCTTCTCAACCACTGTTCCGACTCCACTTTCTCATTCTCCAGTTGTGCTGCAGGCAGCAGCTTCTGAGGCAAGTTTTCACCTTGCTTGCCAATGTACACGAAATTGCAAGGCTCAAGTTGTAAAATATATTATCCAAGATATTATCTCAACTTTTGACCAAATTTTTAAGTACACAAGCACTACCAATTTTTTTTCATGATCTTTGAATAACGGATGTAACCCAAATTTCTCATTTCCTTTCAAAATTTCTCGACATAGTCAACCCTGGCCAAATGTCAGTCAGATGCTAATGTTTCACAATATCACAATCCTCTTTTTATCAACCATTTTCATCTTGTAATTCACACCACAAGTTTTGAGATCATACAATTTATTGTACTGTACAAACGCATCATCTGTGAGATAGGAAAAGTTTGAAATTTTCAATATAGTAGAGGGGAATACTAGTAGTCAGAAAATGGTGAGGACGTATAGAGGTTAACCCCTAAATGACAGAGGGGGTAAGGGCCAAACCTAAATGTGCTATAAAATGTTGCTTCTACAACTTCGATGAAGTTTGGTTCAAAAGAGAAAATGAGAAGCACGATGTTTAGTAATTATCCATACGGTCAAACTTTCAAAAAATGTTTTCGATACTCATTAAACAAATTTAGAAGCATTTATCGTTGAATATTCACCAAAATTACAAATTTTATTTTTAGAATTTGAAATTTGGTATGATTGGTTGAAACTAGACATTCTATTCTAAAGTTCAAAAAAGCAAAAAATTTCAAAGAGGGAACATCATTACTTTCCCGAAATAGTAAGTTTTGTAACACTAGGACAATGTTGAGGTGTTTGTCTTTGAAAATTTCTCCTTGATGGAGTTTAACTCGGATTGACATAATTCAAATTGGGTTGGAAAGTAGACTTGATTTCCTATTTGAAAATATTTTTTATTTTTCAAAAAAGTTTTTTTTTCATCTCGGGCAGCCCGTAAAAAAGGGCAGCGACCATAAAATGGTCGTTCAGTCATTTAGGGGTTAACCCCTAAGAAAACATGGGGTTTTCTTGTTTTTGAGCATCATTTTCACCTCTTTCTATTCATTTTCTTATAATTTTTTTTTGACTCTTGATAGATAATACCAATTTGAACATTCAAAAAAAAATTAAAGATTTTTTTTGACTAATTTAACAATTTTCTCATGTCTACAAAGAGGGTAAAAAATTGTCAAAAAATATTGTTGTTTTGAGTTTTCACTTCAAATGCTATAAACTTGCAATCTATACAATCAAATTTTACAAGTTTTTTAACAGGAATTTTTTTGGTGGTCTAAAGCAAAATCTTACGGTTAGAAGAGCAAAAATGTCATTTTTAAGGTTTATTTTAAGCCCTATCCGCACTGCCCATTTGACCCTCCAAAAACCTTTTTCTCTCCATAAATTCCAGATAGATAGATAGATAGATAGAAACACCGGCCCTTTCGCAAGGCCGGCGTGAATAAAGTGTCCGTTCATAATGTCAATGACCCGGTGCCCACCGGATAGGGGGACATTAGGACAAAACTACTCTCCCCTGTCGAGGATGGACACTATAGTAACCGGAACAAAGTAAAAGTAACAGTAACAAAAGAAAATAACAGATTAATGATGGTTGGGTGTATGATTGTATAATGGTATTTTGAAGTTAGGTATTATCACCAAGTCATGAGTTCTTTGGTTGGTTGGTGAAGGGCGTTGTATCACATTTATGTGGTCCGGGTTCGAAACCTATTGGGCTCGTTAAGCAGTGGTGTGATACACATGGCTTGGTGCTGCTAGTGAGTTGTCATGGCAGGAAAGTTGTACCAACCAACCGGCCTGTCCTATCCCCTGAGACAAGATGAGCTAGTTGTTTGAAAAGAGTGGCTAGCAGTGGTTTTCACCACTACCCCCCCTCTTTTATTGTACTATTCTGTTGGTATTGGTTGATTATTTTCTATACGTCTTTTGTGTAAAAGGATAGATCCGGCATATTGTATGGCAATGGTATTTATTGCTTTGAATGTGTGTTTTATGGAGGTTTCGCATATGTTGAATTTTGTTTCTAGTTGTTTCATTGAGGAGACGTGTGTGGTTCCTCTGGCTCCAGCTGTAATGCCTATGATAGGATCTACTTTCCAACCTTGTTGTATGATGTTATTAATTAAAGGTTGGTATTTTACTATTTTTCTGCCAATTGTTTCTGGTGAAAATCTGTCGTTTGTGTATGTGAATTCTATAAATTGTATGGTTAGATTATCATCGGGGTTTAGAGGGGGTGTACTTTGGTATGGGAGGCCTTTAATGCATAGTATATCTGGTTTGAATCTAGCATTACATTGACACCTTTGTTGATCACAAGTACGTGGTAATAACCATGGAGGAACTGTGTTTTCTTGTGGATTATTGTTGAATGTGCCCGCATTCATGAGAGTGTAGCATCTTGATTTATTTGAGGATAGTATTAATTTTCTTAATTCCCACACTGCTTTGTTGTGTCTTTTGGTTCTTAGTGCGTGTATATGGTGTTGTTTGCATATTAAGAGTACATGTAGCCATGTATCTGCATCTTGTGAGTTACAGATGGGACATGTTTTTGAGGGAAATCTTTGTATGCCGAAAATTAATTGCTTTCTGGCGTTACCCATGTATTGACCGGTTCTAAATTTTAGTATGCTTGTTTTTTGTGAGTCTGTTATTTCTGGATTATTCCAAAAGTCATTGGACATTTCGTTGTCTATAATGGAGTTTGTTGTCCATTTGTTAATGTTGGGAAAGTCTTCTGCCAGTATTTCTAGGTGATTTTCTCAGTCATATTTCTTTATGTATTCTTCCAAACATCTAACTGGACCTTTGTCTAGTCGTTTGATACGACCGGGCGATGTGTCTTTTTGGAAGTAGTAAGGTGTGGTATGTGCAAATTCGTGTGGATTTGCTGCAAATTGATAACTTCTTTTCATGGTACCTTCTTTTGCGAGTTGATCTGCGTGTTCATTTCCGTTGATTTTAGCGTGTGCTTTTACTTTGTATATTGTGGTGGGTTGTGTTCGATTTTTTAGCATTTCTACCATTTCTTTCTAATATGGTTTTATCGGCGTGGTTGTTTTGTTGGGTAGGGTGTTTTAGTTGTGTGTTTAGAACGTGTATACAGTTGAGGCAATCTGTAAAAATATGTGCAGGTTTGTTTATATATTTAGTGGTGATCAGTGAAAGTGTTTCATGTATGGCCATAAGTTCTGCTCTGAAGCATGTTTGTAGTCCAGGTAGTCTTTTTGATATTTGTACATCTGGTTTAGATGGGTTGTATATTCCATATCGTGCTTTATCTTTTTTCCAATGACCATCATCTGCTTCTTTTGGCGGTACAAAATATCCATCTGTGTAGTAGCTGTACTGTGGTAGAAACTTTAGTGTAGTGTTTATTTCGAAATTTGGTAGGATATTATGTCAATGTTTTGTGGATTATTGTATGGTGGGTATATTAGTTTGTTCCATTTTGTGCTTTTGTTAACTTTGGTGTTCGGCGGTGTGGGTGGTGCTGTTTGTGTATGGTATTGCGAGATTTGTAAATTTTCAATTGTTGTGTTTATGGTGTTTATTTGGTTGATTGTGCCAATGTTGTTGTTTTGATGGTGAATATACCATATGTGTATTGCAAGTGGTTCGGTTCGGATTTTGTTGGGTTCTATTGGTATTGTTAGTTCGTCATATGTAATGGTGTTCGCGGAAAAATGTATAATGGCGTGCGTATCTAGAAAGGGTCCATTGTAAGGTGATAAATTTTGGTACCAGTTCGTGTGTGGAATTGCCAAAATGGTGACAGTTTCAGGGTCTTGTTTTGCTGCTAGTCTTGCCCAATGTATTGCTTGTTGTGCTGTTTCGGCATCATTTGGGTGTAATGATTTTCGGGATCCATAAATTCCACTTACAAATCGGAATCAAAAGAATTTGGATCCCCATTTTTGTATCAACTTACCAAATTCACAAAACTTTTTTTTTTCAAAAAATTAGAAAGAAAAATGACACTGTAGGAACTTGCCCAAACATTGATCCAAGTGCAACAATAAAACTTAAATATCAATTACAAAAGATTTACACAATCAGATTTCAATCCCTAAAGTACCAAAGATTTTGTAGTTTAAAGTGACAAATTCAATCGATCATATTGTGAAAAAAATATCCTTTTTTCAAAAATATCTTTGTATTAAATTCGGACTCTCTTTGAAGAGAATTGCACGTACTATTCCTGTAGAATGCACCGTTCTTGTAAAAAATCGGTACATTCCACCCGGTGGAATGTACGATGTCAAACTTGTTAGTTTTAGTTGTGTTATAAACTACTCCAATTATCTTGTTGTATTTTTTAAAATTGCGTTATGTAGGGGAAGGCCCCTTGTGTTGGGTCCCTTGATTTTCAAGCACCGATCTTTGGGCTCTGCCCTTGGTCCAGTGCCCTTAACCCTTAAAGGTCCAAAGAGCCCTTTCCAACCAATATTATACAACAATAATTCATTACATTAGACATGGTTCCACACCTCATGTGGGTTTAAGATCAAAAGTGAAGTTAAAATTCACATTGACATGATTTTAATGAGCTAATGAAGTCTCAATTTGGAACTCTTTATTTACAACAAACGTCAAATATGTGCCAACATATGTACTATCCCCATCAACCCTTTAAGCCCAAAATGCCCAACCATGCATATTTTGTATAATGTACGGATTTGAAAGTCTGTTTTCTCATCCATCATGCACTTTTTGCAGTGTGGATTTTTTATTGAAACTTTTATGGGAAGTTATCTCCGTGCATGTGTAATCTGATTAAAAAGGGGATGATTTGTGAAAATTTTATGCATCATTTCATGTTGTAGTGTTCCACCCAAAATTTCAATGATTTTAGTCTAAAAAGTGCTCTTGGAAAAGTCAAGTACTTAAATTAAGCAACCAAAAAATCTCCGAAAATCATTACACTTAGAGTATTACATTTCAACCCATCATAACAAATTTCATTATTGGACTGTCAATATCTTATTTGTAATCATATTACAAAAAGGTATTAAATTTTAAGTTTGAAATTTAATACACAAATATTGGTGATAGCAATCGCAAATTTAACCATATGAATAGAATCTAAAATGCATAATGTACAACTTTTATTCATTCATCAAGTTGAAAATATCCCTCTTAGTTGCATTTTATAATGCATCTTTGAAAAATTGCCAAATCTGAAAAGGGTGAGAACGTTTAGGGGTTAGAGCATGGCCACCCTTGTCCTCAACAAGTGGCCTTTTGGCACTGTAGAGGGCCCTCACACTTTTTTCTCTCCCACCCTTGGGTTTGCCAGTGGCCTCTCTTGTAAGGCCTCTGTAGAAATGAGCTTTGCCACGCTAGGTTGTGGAGTCTTGCATTTGCCTCTGGAGCTTGAAATCCGGGCTATTTGAGGGAGATAATCATTGCATTAATTGCGATAATCACCCATGGCCCAACATGCATGTGCTGGCGTGGTGCTTTCCATCCTCTTGATTTGAATGTAATCAATGAATCATTCCCAGCCATGGCCCAGCATGCATGTGGTGTTTCCCATTGGCCATGGGCTCTTCATTTTTCAGATTCTCAAATTCAAGGAGACTCAACAGTGGGAATTGAACTCCTACAGTGCCCTCTCAAACCACTGTTGAAGGCCACTTGATGAGGGCATGGGTGGGAATGCTCTTAAGAGCATGCCCAACAGCATGTGTTTTGGAGTGACCAACGCCAAGATTTGGTGTAGTCATCTCCATTTGCTTCGAAGTTTGGCCCAGCAACTACCCACTAACGCTAAATAATAGTTTTTGAAGCCAAAGTTTGAGGTTTCCTCGCCATCCAGAGAAGCTTTGGCACAAGCAAATTTCTCACACCAAGCAAGCAAAGATACTCAATCAACAATTAAATAACAAGCTTGAAGACTATTCACCGGTCCATGCTTCAAGGTCAACAATTAAATAACGAGCTTGGAGACTATTCACTGGCCCGTGCTTCAAGGTCATCAAGTTACTTTCATAAAATCTTCGTTTTATAAGTTGCCTTGGTGTTCGCTCCAGGAATGTTGCTGGGGTACTTCTTGTAATACATTCCTCCATATCAAAAACGGCCTTCAAATTGATGCATGGCGGACATTTTTTCTCTGGAACTGCTGGGCATGCTCTAAGGGTCAAATCAAGGAACGCCCTCCACTCAGTACCTTCCCTTATACATAACTCCATACATATTCATAACTCCATAGATGAGATGAAATTTCATATCACTGGAGTCATTCAGTGAAGAACATTGCATGTGTTGATCAGAAAAAACAGCTGAAAGCTTTTGAAACAAAACACTACGATATGGTGAACAGTGAGGAAGGTCAGTCTACAATTTTGGGACCACGGATGAGAATCAGAACAAAAATGAAAGACAACAATAATTTGACTGAACTCCCATTATTCAACTGCATTGTGTTGACAGAAAAAATATGCACAATTCTTTGTGGTCCTTTCCAAAGAAAGAGAAGGTAGAATCCTCTTGAAATCCTCAACATCACATTCATTTTCTGTGCATGACGGGCATGTGATATTTCACTGGAGCCTCACAACTCAGTGGAAAAGGGGACCTCAACGACGGCGACCGATGGTCGGTATCCGTGGAATGGACGCCGACCGGAAGTCGGTCGCATGGAAGCGACTCTTAGTCTTCAAGCTTGACATTCGGTGCGAGCGAGCTCGGGGTGGTGATCCGATTCTGCAGTTCAGGTACTTGCGACGATCTCTTGGCTGTAATTGAGTTTTTTCATGGCCTAAGGAATTTAAGGAATTTAATCATGTTAGGAATTTGCTTTGTCGCGTGCAATTTTCGTGTACGTTATTCAAAAGCTAGGGTTATCCGGATTAGACAGTGGCCATTTGAAGGACGTGGCATTCTTAAGCCGAAATTGAAACACAATTAGTGGAACGAATGACATCCTCTTTGTTGTAGTGGTCAATGATTTGAGGTGGAGAAAAATGTAATCGAAATGAAAATTTTATGCTCGTCAATCATCTTGCTCTCGTGACTCTTGTGGTGTGAAGAAATTTTAGATGATATTTGCCGGATTAGGGTTACGGTGTCGGACAATGGCGTCCGAATATGTTCACAAGAAATATTAACACACAACATTTATAATGATTTATTCTTGATATTTTCTTTATCTTAGTTTCTTTATGAGCATTTAAAAATTAGTAGTGTATCTTTCTTCATTAAGTCTGTTATTTAAGCTAATTCATTGTTCATATGCCTACAGAAACCATGTTTATACGTTTGCTTCAGGGATTAGAAAGACGAGTTTAATTTGGAATCCGTTAGTTTTTAGGCGCAGGGAATTGGATAAAGCATTTTTGGTGGATTCCGCTTATCTAGAAGTGTTTGTGTTGTGGAACTCTTTGCTGTTGTTTTTCTCTATGTGAGAATTTCAAGCTACCGGTTCAGTTATTCCAGGATGTAGCTAGTGATGTTATCGAATATGTTGTGCCTAGGATTGTACAGAACGTGTGTTGATAGTTTGGTTCTGATGTATTAGTAATTTTCATGTTTGAGACCGCAAATCATGTATCCGATTGTTATTATCAGAGTTTAGGCGTCATCGTCTGATTCAGATCCCGTGGACAGAGTTGATCTCTGTGATAATTATATCATTTCATGTGTGCGATTAATTTCAGGTTTCGTGTTATTGTGTACCTCGCTAATTTGCAAATTAGGCGTACCGTTTTATTACATTGCGTTGAGGGAGATCTCGAAAGATAAACAATATTATTCCCCGAACTGTTGGTTAAGGAATTACTCAAGACCTTTCAATAGCCCGGCTGGATGTAAATCTTGCTGAGGAATGCATCCGTGAGAGTTTTTCTTGTACTAGACTTCGGGTTGCTATAACACAGAAGTTGCAGGAGTAGGCCCTTGAAAGAGGGGCCAACAAATATATTGCAAGATTCGGCATTTACTTTGAAATATCAGCAAATTTGAAACGATATGAAAGGCGTCCGTCTCTTTAATTTTGATTACTCTTTTCACATCATAAGGATGCCTCGTTCTCTTGCTAATTTTCTGGTCTCAGTGTCTTCAAATGTAGATGTGTGTAAGTAGATAGAAAGACTTAGGAAAACTCAGTTTCTTACAATCGTTGGGTAGGTAATATTTTTCAGCGGAGATTATGTTATTTGAGGAGAGAGTATGTGATCCAATCTGATTTTAAACTTGATGTTGGGATTTGGTATCTGTACAGATCTTCCTATGGGCAGTTGTTGGAGAAATGGCTTGGGTCCGGTGACCACAAAGAGTAGATCACTTCTGAGTGCGAGTTTGTTTGGGCTTCAAGTCAGCAAAGCTGTCAACGTGCGGAGACGTGATCCGTATTTGGACCTTTGAAAAATTGTCACTTCAATTTGTGGAACCTGAGGTTGAGTTGTTGATCTTTAGGTTAAATTCCGCTCCGACTTTCAGTGTATGATGCTCATGTGCTAGAAACTTACGTTGAGGATATATTAAGCAAACATGTCAAGGAACAGGACTTTGCTGTCCACACCTCAAAGCCTTAGAGGTGATTCTGGCGGAGTCATGTATGACCCCTTCGCGTGCTCCGGAGCTTGGAGAGGATTGGAGATTGATGATGATTATTCGCAAGCTGGAAACTTATATGAACGGAAATATTATAATTTTGTTTCTGAACCACAGCGGTCAGAGGAGCGGAAGAAAGAACTGGTATCAACTTCGAATAGCAATAACCCTTCGAGCAGATTTGCAAATTCTAAGTCATGTGGACCACCCCCAGATGTGGAAGAGGAGACTGGGGAAGATTATATTGACAAGCTGCCAGATCATTTATTAACAGAGATATTGGTCCGTGTCCGCACCTCCGATTGGATTGCTGCGGCATGTGTGAGGAAGCGGTGGGCAGCCATGTTTGCAGGAGATGGACTTTGGCAAACGGCGTTGACAAGGAGATGGCCTGGTTCTGGGAGCGCAAAACGCTGGCCGGGTCCAATTGGACGAGGTTCCACAAAACGGTACGACGAAATCAAGGTTTTGAATTTTCCTGAGTCCCTCGAATAATTAATCAAATTATTTTAATGTGTAAGAAATGTGTTGGTATCTAGTTTCTGCATCAGGTTGTATCTCAGTATTCGGAGAAATCTCGTCAGAAATTAAACTGCATGTTGTGGGACTTGACTTGATTGAATTCTTACATGTTGGGATGGATGGCTCTTCTAGGAATCAAGTCTAGAGGACATTAATTATTCTTTTTTCCAAGGCTCAGATTCTCTCATTTGAAGGGAATGATGCGTTCGTATTTACCCTGATCTCTGCATGTAGGCGGTTCACAGCTTTGCACGTCAGCAGCAGCCTTCTGTCTCGAAACAACTCAAAAGCGGATGTTGATGAGGTAGCTGGCCATGTATATTTGTACCTAAAAGAGCAACTGGAGCTTGCAACCCCACCCCTGTCCTATGGATTGCTCCATGGCACAATTATCGGTGAATCCCTCTTGCGTTAATTCTCTTGTGAAATACCGTTTATCAATTCCTCATGCTGTAAGGTTAAGAATTGTAGTTGTCATATATGTTAACGTAGCAGATCGCATAATGGTGCATCCACAAAATTAGTCGTTGACGGTGTGCTTACTTAGTGCTTGGCAATTGCAGACCAGTTTCTGGCATGCGGGAAGAAGAGTGAAGAGGCCTACGATGTTGCGTCTCAAATATGGGTTGCGGTGCTCGGCAACTTGGAAGAAACCGAACGGACATTTCTCCTTCTCATGCGGATTGCTGAAGAGTGGGAGGTAAGCACATGATTTATACTTCAGTAAATTCGTGACTGACGACGGCCTCGACTTACATTGTGAGTCAGAGCACTTTCCATGAATATTCCTGACTTTGCTCACGTGCTTGCAATTTTCAGGTTTTCCTTCCATTTCCTTACTCCAAATCACATGCTGTTCAATGGAGATTATTTGAGCGCCTCTTCACTGATTTCCGTGATTGCCTCTCTCAATTTGACTACTTCAATGTCTTATCACGGGCCAAGCACAAGTTTGAGCTGATACCCCCAACTTGGCTTGGTTACTAGATCGAAGTTTCAGATAATGTTCACTTGTGTTCAAAAGCTCACTGAAAACACTCAGTTGTCAAGGACGCATATATACCAGGCTTTTGCTGTATGTCCTTAATTGTGACTTGATCTTTGTTTCCATGACTCAGATCGGTGATTTGAGAGATTGCCAATGGGACCTACCTTTTTATGCATTCTCTAGCGTACAAGATACATTCTTTTTACAACGAAGCGTATCATGTGTTTCAGTACATATCGATTCTTACCAGGTAGTAGCTAGGTACTCAATGCTGCTCACTGAGTGAGCTTGAGCTTGAGTTTGTACAGATTGAAGCCAGGTTTATTGTCCTGGCTTGTATTTACACTTTGCAATTGTATAACAATCATTCTGGTTGGTTTTTTTGACCACCCTATTGATTTTCCGTTTTTTGGGAGTAACATGGTCGTCAGATCAGTGTACCCTTCTGATTTGACACCTTGAGATCTATCATTACGTGAGAGGTTCCCTGAGAGGGATTTGACTCGGTGAATATGGTCAAGTGATGTGTTACCTCGGTTTTTTCTACATGAATTCTCATGTTCTTTTGTATTTACTGTCCCCTCTAATGCACTTGATTTTCAATGGATGCCGGATGTGGCGACAATTTCGAGTATCGATCGAGACTCTTTCAGGTAAGCTGAGAGCATATCAATATTCTGATATGCTCGTCCTCCAGAAACTTCAATTCATGATTTTCTGATGTATCTTTCCTTCTGTTGCTCCTGAATATTCAATTTCCTGGTGGCTGGAAACGTGAGATGTTGGTTGAATGTTTCTAAATAGAATCTACAGTGTTGCAAGGGAGAGGAGCACTTGGCGTGCTAAGGGGTCTCGACATAATTTTCCGGCTGTCGGACACCAGAACTTGAAGATCCGTGGCATGCTTGATGGAGGTCAAATCAAGCTGCTGGGCCCCAATCCGGGTATGCCTGAATATTCTCTCCGCAATTTGATGAAGCTTTTAATTTACATAAAGGCGGTAAAAACGCACAGAACTTAGGGAAGCGTAAAAAAAATTGTAATAAAACGTCAGGATGACCGCACCGACTAATGTACCATTGACCTCTTTGCTAAGAGCATGGCCACCCATGGCCTCAGAGGGTCTCTGACCTCAAGAAGTGGATGAAAAGTTTCAAGGGGCCTTTCAAAATGCTTCTTGACTCTGGATTCTAGCGTGTTAGAAATTGGGCCTTGAAATCACTATTCAGTTGACTATTCGATGATTATTCCTCTCATTCTACTTGTGATTGGTCCATTGACTATTTGATGCGCACTTTTGATGCGTGAAGGGCGTGCAAGGGTGGGGGAGTGTGAGTGCAAGGGCCCTTCACATGTAGATGAATAATTTGAGAGGGTTAGTCCTAGCGTGCATGGGTGGGAATGCTCTAAGAGCATGGCCACCCTTGCCCTCAACAAGTGGCCTTTTGGCACTGTAGAGGGCCCTCACACTTTTTTCTCTCCCACCCTTGGGTTTGCCAGTGGCCTCTCTTGCAAGGCCTCTGTAGAAATGAGCTTTGCCACGCTAGGTTGTGGAGTCTTGCATTTGCCTCTGGAGCTTGAAATCCGGGCTATTTGAGGGAGATAATCATTGCATTAATTGCGATAATCACCCATGGCCCAACATGCATGTGCTGGCGTGGTGCTTTCCATCCTCTTGATTTGAATGTAATCAATGAATCATTCCCACCCATGCATGTGGTGCTTCCCATTGGCCATGGGCTCTTCATTTTTTAGATTCTCAAATTCAAGGAGACTCAACAGTGGGGGTTCAGAATTTGAAAGGCCACTTGAACTCCTACAGTGCCCTCTCAAACCACTGTTGAAGGCCACTTGATGAGGGCATGGGTGGGAATGCTCTAACATTTCAAAGTGTGACTGTCTGTGCAGAGAATTTAGCAAAGTGGCGTTAATTCCAAGTGAGGAATACTTGGGAGTGCAGCGTCCACTTCACTATTCTAGATTCTGGACCAGATTCTTCTGACGTCAGGTATCAACAGGAACCTACAGTGGCGTACTGTAGCCGTGGGATCTGAAAGTAAGAAAGCGGTATCTTGGGGTCATAATTCTCAAAGAGCTTGTGTATCGTTTATGCTTTCTCCTGCAAGCCACCACGTTGCCACCCTGGTTGCCACCTTTGCCACCCCATTACCACCTCTGCTACTCGTGGCCACTACCATCCGTGAGCATCGTCGATATACAGACTATGCTCAAATTCTCAAACGCGTAGTTTACTTTTCCGCTTCTGTTAACTACTATTGCTCATGGTAACTCGGTCCACAATAGTGCTGTCTGTTAACTCTGTTTCCTAATTTAATATTCTCTTTGCTCCTCAGTGAAAGCATCCTCGACGTTGCAGCCCGGCTATCGGGATACGCATATATAAGTGGCCCAAGAGCACACGCTAGTAAAGTTAAGTCGGTCAAATTGTACCAGTCTGGGGGAGTTCATGGCGTCCTGGGTACAAGACATTCCGGATCCAGAGCAGCATGAAGGCTTCGAACATACTCTTGATCAGCAAGAGCGGTTTAGGGTTCGAGAGCTGGAAAGGGAGGGGTTGCTTCCAGGAGGGCGATCTGCTCCAGCCGAAGTGGGCGACATAGAGCTGTCTGGAACGAACTCAACGCCACATGCACAAGCGGAGACCATAAATCTGCCTCCCTGTTACGAGGAGATAAAGACCCTGCTGTGGATTGAGAACAGTGTGGTACACAAGAAAGCCTTGCAGGAGTGGGAAAGGAAGTGCGATCTGCTGACTGCTCGAGTGGAACGCAAGAGGAAGCTGGGCCTGCACCAGCGCAACGAGATCTACAATCTGGTGGGCTTCTTTAGTGTCTTCCAAGGCGTGCTCCTCACCGCCGTCTCGCAATCCAACTTGCTGCACTGCAACAACTGGTGGAGTCCGTTTCTTCTGTCCCTGTTGGCATCGCTTGTCACGTTTGTCGGCGTTTCACAGAAATTCTGGTACATCTGGTCTTTGGATAAAACCATCAACTCCGAAGAAACCTCCTTAAAGGTTTGTGCGGAATCTTTAATGATTCTCTTCCTCTAATCAGTTTGCTTGCAGTTTCAGTTGCTTTCACTTTTTAGGTTGCAATCACCAATGACGTTGGCTTATGATTGTAGGTGGTAGTGAAAAGAGTGAATGCTCTTCGAAGACTAGGAAAGGATTTCCGGTTCGCTGACTTCGAGGAGAATCGAAAGAGGGAAGAGCGTTCACCGTTCACGGTTTATGCCACTTTGGTTTTCACGGCTCTCGTATCATTCGCAGTCGTGTTTGCTGTCTCCCATCCGATTATTTTGTGTCATTCAGGCTGTGCTGCAACTAATTGCAACCAAAGCAGCTAATAGTGATCGTTTTTCAGTTGAACAATCTCCCATCTTTCATTAGGGTTAGCTAGGGAGGGACCCAGTTTGAGATATCAAGATGGTGAAGACGACGGTTGTTAATGACACTGAGTCCGAGATTGACGTGAAAGAAGGGAACGTCGGGGTGTACATTCCTTTACAGACGCTGTCCAAGAGGGGTATGAAGAACAGCAGTTGCGTCATCCATGTGGACACCAATGCGACCTACCGGGAGTATTGGATTGCGGCGCTGGCTGACAACACTGGCAAGAGACCCATTGTGGTCACCTCCGACGATTGCATTGACAACTCCGTCCTGACCATCAAGTTTGAAAATGGACAGTATGTCTGCGCCAGAACCGCCAGAAACGCACCACCGAGGCGCTCAACCTCACTCGCAAGTCATCACAACAATGACGACAACAATGACGACGACGACAACTCTAACAAGACTGTTGCCAAAGCTGGATGGAAAGAGAGGTTCTTTGCTGCTGTTCCGAAATGGGGATTTTTCAGGCGATCTACTTAACTTTGATTCTTCCCTCCAACCAGTCGAGCTCAGGTCAGTCTGACTACTTGGAGGGCTTTTGTTTTTTGTTTTGTTTCTTTTGACAAAACTTGGAGGCATTTGACTGAAAGGCACTGGGTGAGAAACTCCGTCAATAGGTACGTGATACAAACTCCATCTACAAATGGAGGTTGCCGAAATTTGTACAAAGTTTCTTGTTTTATTGATGAATAAGTGTGTAGGCTCAACCATGTGTAGGGACGGAAGTATGCTCACTCTCATGTAGCGGATGATTTTCCTGTGCTGCTCAGCATAACATTCTTTGGACAGTTCCAAGAATCTGAATCCATCATTCTGATTCTATTAAATGTTTAGCTGAAGTTTGTATGTTGGCTTGCTATCTTGCCATCAATAGCATAGCGATATAGAAGAATGCCTAATAAAATCTGAGTTGTGAATGCCGACCAACCTTGGGATACTCTTGACTGAATGCAATGTTGATTCTGATTCTCCAAGTGAGGGGTGCAAGCTTACAAGGGCTGAAGAATGCAGTAGGGCAGTTTGTTAATGAAATTTTGGCTGCTGTACAAGCTAATTTGCAAGCCTTCTGTTTCGAGATCCTAGTTCTGAGACAATGTTCTATTTGTGCTACGGCCCACTCGTTTTTTATTTCTTGACTGGCTTGAAAGGAAGTGGCTTCCAGAAAAGATGTTCTTACCTATGCGGTTCCTACCTACGTGGTGTAAACAATAATCCACACTCACAATCGTGATACTTTCACCAAAACAGTTGCCTTCTACTCACGAATTGAAAGTGCACGGTTCTGCCCTCACCGTTTAACCCCTAAATGACAGAGGGGGTAAGGGCAAAACCTAAATGTATTATAAAATGTTGCTTCTACAACTTCAATGAAGTTTGGTCCAAAAGAGAAACCGAGAAGCACGATGTTTAGTAATTATCCATACGGTCAAACTTTCAAAAAATGTTTTAGATACTCATTAAACGAATTTAGAAGCATTTATCGTTGAATATCCACCTAAATTACAAATTTTGTTTTTAGAATTTGAAATTTGGTATGATTGGTTGAAAATAGACATTCTATCCTAAAGTTCAAAAAAGAATTTTTTTAGAAAGAGGGAACATCATTACTTTCCCGAAATAGTAAGTTCTGTAACACTAGGACAATGTTGAGGTGTTTGTCTTTGAAAATTTCTCCTTGGTGGAGTTTAACTCCGATTGACATGATTCAAATTGGGTTGGAAAGTAGACTTGATTTCCTATTTGAAAATATTTTTTATTTTCTGAAAAAGTTTTTTTTTCATCTCGGGCAGCCCGTAAAAAAGGGCAGCAACCATGAAATGGTTGATCGGTCACTTAGGGGTTAACCCCTAAATGTCCATAGCCCTCTCCAAATTGGGTAGTTTGCAAAGATGCATTATAAAATGCAACTAGGAGGGATATTTGGAACTTGATGTATGAAAAAAAGGTTGTGTATTGTGAATTTTAGATTCTACCGGTATCCATGTGGTTAGATTTATGATTGCTATCATAAATATTTTTGTAAAAATTTTGAAACTTGAAATTCAAAATTATTTTGTAATTTGATTACAAACAAGATATTGACAATTTGTAGATGGAATTTTTATGATGGGTTGAAATGTAATACTTTAAGAGTTGTGATTTTTGAAGATTTTTTGGCTGCTTAATCCCTAAATGACGGAGGGGGTAAGGGCCAAACATAAATGTGTTATAAAAAACTACTTCTTCAACTTTGATGAAGTTTGGTCCAAGAGAGAAAATGAGGAGCTTGATGTTTAATAATTATCCATACGGTCAAATTTCAAAAAATAGCTTTTTACCTTCTCATAATGAATTTAGAAGCATTTAACTCCAAATATTTATCAGAATTACAAATTTTATTTTTAGAATTTGAATTTCTTTATGATTTGTTAAAACTAGACATTCTATTCTAAAATTTAATAAACCAGATTTTTTAAAAGAGAAAACACCATTACTTTCCCCAAATAGTAAGTTTTATAACACTAGACAATGTAGAATTGTTTGTCTTTGAAAATTTCTCCTGGATGGAGTTTAACTCGGATTGACATGATTCAAATTGGATTGGAAAGTAAACTTGATTCCCTAATTGAAGATTTTTTTTTTTTTCTATAAAAAAAAATTCTCTATCTTGGGCAGCCCGTAAAAAAAGGGCAGAGACCATAAAATGGTTGATCCGTCACTTAGGGGTTAACCCCTAAGTGCCTAAGGATTTTCTTAAGAAACTAGACTTGTTATAATATTCATGATACTCAACTTTTATGACTTACAAACCTTAAATATTTGTAAAGCACAACAAAAAGACAATATCCATACAATTTAATTTTCGAAAATGCTATAAATTATTTAATAATCAATTTATAAAATTATTTTTGAAAATTCATAAAAAATGCACGTTTAGTCATTTTGACCTGGAATCAAGTAGGAGGGCAATAATCTGATATGGGTACCCCGAAAAGCCCTTTGAACTCCAAAATCAACCCCCATGGTAACTTTGAATGAGTCCTTCTTTGAAACAAAATAAAAATTCAATCGACCGGATGTGGTTTTGATTTCCTACACTCATGTACTACACACAAAAAAATTCATGTAAACATTGAAGAAGTTTAAAGATTTTAAAAGAGTTTTTTTGTACAAAAATCAAAATTTGTCCAAGCTGCTCAAAAAGAACCAAAACATTTGTTTAAAATATCCAACAACGTCATTTTGGCACCAATTTTTGATATGAAGTACATTTTGGTATGTGTTATTTGAAATGATTTTTGTGAACGCTAAAAAATACTATTTATTTTGTACTACAATGCCTGCAAATGCTATTTTTTGGCTATTTTTTGTGGCAAGCAAAAAACATGGAAATTAGTTTATTTGATTAAAATTTTGGACTTGAATCAAAGTATTTCATGTCATCCATGTGCTGGTATTTTTATATTTTAAAATAATTAATTTTATTTAATTAAAGTAAATTTTTTTGTTAAAATCTGGAAATTTGAAAATTTCAAACATATATTTGTTTTTTCAAATTTTGACGAATTTGTCCATTTGAAATGACTAAAATTATAAATAAATAATTTATAAAAATATCAGCACATAGATAACATGAAATACTTTGATTCAAGTCCAAAATTTTAATCAAATAAACTAATTTCCATGTTTTTTGCTTGCCACAAAAAATAGCCAAAAAATAGCATTTGCAGGCATTGTAGTACAAAATAAATAGTATTTTTTAGCGTTCACAAAAATCATTTCAAATAACACATACCAAAATGTACTTCATATCAAAAATTGGTGCCAAAATGACGTTGTTGGATATTTTAAACAAATGTTTTGGTTCTTTTTGAGCAGCTTGGACAAATTTTGATTTTTGTACAAAAAAACTCTTTTAAAATCTTTAAACTTCTTCAATGTTTACATGAATTTTTTTGTGTGTAGTACATGAGTGTAGGAAATCAAAACCACATCCGGTCGATTGAATTTTTATTTTGTTTCAAAGAAGGACTCATTCAAAGTTACCATGGGGGTTGATTTTGGAGTTCAAAGGGCTTTTCGGGGTACCCATATCAGATTATTGCCCAGGATAGGTCAAAAACATTGGTTTTACATTGTAGTTACCTTGTTCATGTTAAAGTTAATCTTATTTGATAAAAAAACCTAAAGATTTCATTCTGAGCAGATTTTCAAATTTGTGACAATTTGAGATACTTGCACTTTGAGAGCTTTAGAGGATATCATTTAAAAAAAAAAAAATCTATTTGGATAGGTTGATCGATTTAAATATATACAAGGGAAAAAACTCACGCTAAAAAATTGTTATTTTTGCATAAGATATGGACATTTAAAGTCGCGTGAAATTTTGGCAATCTTGAAATTCTGATGGACCAAATATGGTCGGTGAGGCAGTAAGAGGTTGAGACATAAAATAGAAATTTACCTTTTTTTTGGTTGAAAAAGAAATCTAAAATTTAACTCTTAGTATTGCCCATAAAAAAATTATAATTGGTAAAGGGAATTAAACTGCCCTCACACATTTGAGTTGAAATTTTCCGGCGACCATATTTGGTCGCTCAAGCAGTTAGGAGTTAATTCTATGAGTTGACTTTTTCAAGAGCATTTTTGAACTATTTTGAACTAAGATTTTAGAAAATTTTGGTGGATCAATACAACATGAAATGAGGCATAAAATTTTCACAAATCATCCCCTTTTGTAATTGGATCACACATACATGAAGCTAACTTCCCATAAAATCTATAGTAATAACTCCACAATACAAAAAGTGCATGATGAATGAGAAAAATTAGATGAAATTGTGTACTTTGTTCAAAAAATGAACGCCGGAGCAGTTAGGGGTTAATTCCTAAACGCCCAAACAACCATTTTTTGATCGCTGCCCGAATTTAATGGATTGCCCGAATTTAAAAAAGTAATTCTTTTTGTAAAATAAAAAACATTTTAAAATATTACATCAAATCTACTTTCCAACGCAATTTGAATTATGTCAATCCGAGTTAAACTCCACCGGGGAGATTTTTTCAAAGTGAGTCACCTCAGCATTGTTTTAGTGTTATAAAAACTTTTATTTGGGGAAAGTAATGATGTTCCCTCCATCATTTCTTTTGTTTTTTTTTGAAGTTTACAATAGATAAACCAACTTTAACTAAATTTTAAACTCTAAAACTGAAAATTTAAATTTATACAAATTTTCAAAGGTTAATGCTTTTGAATTCATTAAAAAAATATCTAAAGTCTGTTATGTTTGGAAGTTTGACCATACGGATAATTTGTAGAGATGATGCCCTACATTTTGTTTAATGAACCAAATGCCATCAAGCATATGGAAGGCACATATTATAACACATCTATGTTTTGTTCAATACCTTTTGGGCTTTTAGAGGTTAACCCCTAAATGACCGATTGACCATTTTTTGATTGTCGGTCAAACAACAATGACTGCACATGGTTAAAAAAATGACATTTTTTTGGTTTTGATATTTTTATCAAAATTGGGGGTTGAGATTATGTTCTAGTGTTGTTGTTTGATTTGTTTCATTTTCAATAACATCTTCCAAATAGATTAAAAAATTAATTTGCAATATTGAATGTAGATTAGAGTTAACCGAAAAGTCAGCTCAAAGAGGAAAGTTTTAGCAAACTCCTTTTGAACTCCTTTTGAACTCATATGGAAATATAAATAGACCAAAAACTAGTTCACGATGAGTTGGGAGACAATCTAAAGCAAGCCACTGCCATTATTCTCCACACCTTGCAATGACTCCCAATACCTTGTTGAGAGAAATTAGAAGGAGAGCAAAAAGGGAGGTTAGATGGGCTTCTTTTTGGTTAACTCTATTGTTTGATTGTTTTATTACGGATATAATATGTTGATATTTAATCTATTTTTATTTTTTGGTTATTTTTTGGTTAGATGTGTAGCTGACTCATCATGCATTCCTTGAAGGAACGGCGTCTTCGCTTCTTCATCTTCTTGTTCCACTTTGTTGCCCAGACGATCTGCTCCATCCTCGCTGGTAAACCCATTTCCTCGCATCGCGCCGCTGTGCTTGTCTTCATTCATTCATTCATTCATTCATCATTCAAACCACTTTTGTTGTTGAAGAATTGGGCGAAATTTTCCCGGTTGATGATGGTTCAGGGTTTTGCTGGTTCATTAGGTTTTCTTTCTTCTCCTCATCAAACAAACTTTGTTTAAGGTTCTGGTGCGCATGCGTGTAATTCTGGCGTGCATATATTTCGAACCGTACTCTTCCTCTTTTTTTTTTTTTTTTTTTTTTTTTTTTTCCGGTTTCGTGGTGAGGACGGAATCCTTGGCTCTCCCTCCGAATCCTAAGCTGTGAGTGTTGCAATGCTGGAAAGAATCGTCTAATCGTAATCCGGTGGATGGGTGAGATATGCACGCAATCGTGGTGTTTGAGTGCCCGGGAAGTTTTGTAGCGTAATTGGAACCTCCGATGAAGAGGACGATTTCTAGGGTTTAATTTCTGAATTCCTTTTCTTCACCAAACTGGTTCATGGTTTTCTGAATTAGTATTGATCGAAGGATTTGGTGATTGTGTACAATCCCTAAACTCTACACGAACCTCGTCCTAACCTTTTTTTCACTATGACATAGTTTTAATGTGTGATAAGGCGATGATACTTTGGCAGGGTATTCTACACAAACCTCTTTGAATCTTACCATGTAGGGTCTCAACTTTTTCACTATGACACAGACACAATTTGAATGTGTGATACAGCGATGACAGTGTGGCAGGATATCCACACAAACCTCTTTTAGGGTTTTAACTTTTGCACCTCTTTGAATCTTATCATCTTGTGTCTCAATTTTTTGCACTATGACATGGTTTGAATGTTTGACATCTGTGTTAAAGGCGACGATAACGTGGCAGGATAATCATTTTAGAGAAGGTCCATCTAAGGTCTCAACTTTTTCACTATGACACAATTAGCGATGACAGTGTGGCAGGATATTCTACACAAACCTCGTTTAGGGTTTCAACTTTTTCACCTCTTTTTAATCTTGTCACCTTGGGCCTCAAGTTTTTGCACTATGGCATAGATTGAACGTGTGACATCTGTGCTAATAATGTGGCAGGATAGAGAAGGTCATGATAAAGAGGATTGTGGTTTTCATTATTTTTGATGATTTGTACTGTGCCGAGTTTTTAATAAAGATTACTACTAATGGTGGCATCTTTTGTCTCGCAGATGTGGGGAATTAATTAAGCTCTCCACTGCATAAAGTTTGTGGAACAGGTGAGGGCGGATTAGGGTTAGGGTTTGGACAGCCATGACGATTCTGTATGGGTTGGTGGCGAGGGGAACGGTGGTGCTGGCGGAGTTCAGTGCGGCATCCAGTAATGCCAGCACCATCGCCCGCCGCATTTTGGAGAAGCTGCCTGCTGGTACTGCCGGCGACAGCCGCGTCTCTTACTCGCAAGATCGCCATATTTTCCACATCCTACGTGCTGATGGCTTGACTTTCCTTTGCATGGCCACTGACTCCTTTGGAAGTAAGGAAAACACACACACACTTGCTTGCTTTCTTTCTTTCTTTCTTTCATTCCTTCTGATACAACAATTGATTAAAGTGTTTCATTGTTGAGTTTCACCCTTTCCTTTCATCTTCCAGTCTTTCTTGTGCAGCATAAAGATTTGAGTTTTTGTAGAGGTGCGATTAGTCCACTGACTGATAGAGCATACTCCATCGTATAGAGAAATACATGAGAAATGCAAAACAGAAATCAGTTGAATTGATTCTCATTTTCTGACCTTTGCATGGCCGCTGACTTCTTTGGAAGTAAGTAAAAGACACACTCTTTCTTTCATTCGTTCTGATACAATTGATATCAGTGAAGCTCTTATTCACTAAGTGTTGCATTGTTGAGCTTCACATCTTCCAATCTTTGTTGTGCAACTCCAATGCTATTTGAGATTTGAGTTTCCGTAGAGGTGCAATCAGTCCATTGATTGATAGAGGTTACTCCATCTTATAGAGAAATACATGAATAAAAGTCAGGTGAATTGATTTTCATTTCCTGACCTTCATGTATCTCTGTTGTGCACTTCCAATGCTTGATTTGCTTCGTTATTAGAGGGGTAGGGTGTACTCAATTGAATCATCAAACACACTCACTTTTAGGAGGTGCAATCAAACAATAGTAGGATTGAAGTGATTTTCATCTTTTGGCTTGTCGTGAACGTCAAAGGCTTGATTTGATTTAAAATTTGAACTTTTAGGAGTGCAATTAGTCTGGGTGTACTTCATTGAATTATTCATGACACTCGGTCAAGGTGAAAAGTGGGGTGAGAGTTATCAATTAACTCTAACAATTAGGGTTGTGAGATTCACTTCAGCTTTCACATACGTACTGCGCATTTGGAGTTACTTGAATGCTGGGCTAGATTGATATGAATCTGGAGATGGTGTGATACTACGGAAATGATGATGAGGCTGGTTTTGTGATGGCATTGCAGGACGAATCCCTTACGCGTATTTGGAGGACATCCACATGAGGTTCATGAAAAACTATGGAAAGGTGGCCAGCACAGCCTTGGCGTATGCCATGAATGACGAGTTTTCCCGAGTGTTGCACCAACAAATGGAATACTTTTCCACGAATAAACAGGCGGATGCTATCAACAGAGTGAAAGGGGAAATTGCAGAAGTAAGTCTTGATGGTTTGTGTAGTGCAGTACTTTTCATTTTATTCCCTGAAGGACCAAGGATTCATGGTTTTAAAATGACAATTTTAATCGATCATATTGTGAAATAGTATAATTCAGATGGGACCTAATATTTTATCACCGGAATCAATGAAGAGCATTGCATGCGTTGGTAAAAAAAACAGATTTTAGAACAAAAGGAAGTCAACAAAGGGCCCCCTAAAAAATCCTAAAAAAATGCTGCTTTCTGAATCACAGGTCCGGGCTGTCATGGTGGAGAATATCGACAAGGTGCTGGAGAGAGGTGACCGCATTGAATTGCTGGTGGACAAGACATCTACTATTCAGGACAACAGCTTCCGTTTTAAGAAGCAGTCACGCAGACTGCGACAAGCCATGTGGATGGAAAATGCCAAACTTTTGTAAGTAAATTCATCATCATTTATGTCTTTTAGCCCCTGAAGGATTTAGATAACCGAATGTGTTGTAAGATGTCATAAATGCTATGAATGCTTTTAACCCCTAAACGTCCCAGTGTCCAGAAACTGGATCACGAACGGATTCAAAGCCTTGTAACTTTCTCATAGTCTCCGATGACTTCCATCCAAGTCACCTTTGGAAGGCTATTAAATTCTCTACCAATTAGAGTAAATCTCTTGTGATGGGGAGATGTTGATAATATTGGAGAGGCCTCCAAATGCAAGTATGTCAAATTTGTTGGGTAGATTTCATGCATGCAATGGTCCTCTCATGTACACCTAATGTACATCTGAGTCATGCTAATATCTATTTTTGAGGCTAGCATCTATTTCTGTTCAAAGGATCGGTACGTTTAGGGGTTAAAGCTTGTTATCTCACCCCGAGCCACAAAAGAAAATTACGCTTGTTGCTTTAGTTTTGGTTGAGAATACTAACGCAGTTGATGCCATGTTTGCAGGGCGTCTCTAACTGGTCTCATCTTAGTCCTGCTCTACATCATCGTTTCTTTCTTCTGTGGAGGGATTTTCCTCAGGGGCTGCCGAGCATAAAATGATCAAATTGTGAGAAACATAACTCAGAAGGGACCAATAAGATTAATGAAGAACATTGCATATGCTGGCAAATAAAATAATAAACTTGAACAATAAGAAGTCTAAATAGGACCTACAAACACTGGCCAGTAATGACGTCCAGAGTTTGTGGTGGATGTATATAACGGAAAAGGAGGTAACATTTGAATAGGCAATCCTGTAAGTATGTAGATTTGGCAAACACTGCCTTTAGATTAGAGTGGAGGATATCTTTTGGGGTTTTGTGTGGATTGATTGGAAGTTGGCCACATAATTTAGCAATTAGATTGCTTATTAATTGTCTCGGTACAGTTTAAGTGCTAAGACTTGGTTGTAGAAATTCTTACATATCTTTGATCTCTTACGTTGTGGATTCCATATCATTAAATGGAATGATTATTTCTCACTATGACACGTAATTCATAAACTAATTCATTACCCAACTAATTCTTTAGGCCAAAGTGCCAATGCTACAAGTAAGGGGCACTTTAGACTTGGTTGTTGGGCACGTCGTTTTTGGGCCCAATGGAATAAAATTTCAGCCTATTTTAGGCTCAGGCCCTGGCCTCAAGCATTCAATATAATAAGATTAGAGTTGGGCCGATTTCTCTCTTATGTATAGGGATTGGAACCCATTGTATACTTTTTTTGGAATTATGGGCCCGACTACTATTGTAAAGGCGTTGGAGTCATTTTCATACATTCTTTGGAAATTTCAGTCCATATTAGCCTTGGGAAAAGTGTTTTTCAAACATAAAGTATCAATGAAATATGCACTCTGGTCCAAGTTCAAAGTTTGGGCCTTCATATTTGGTGGACCTAAAGAATGTAGTTGGGCTTGTATAAGAGCTTGTAGGTTTTAATGTAAAAAACGTCTTGGTTGCATTAGGCTCGATTTCCAAGTGTAAAGGGGTTGGGCCCAAAGAATGGCTTTTGACCAATGAGATGCGTGGAATTCAATCCATTTGCACATTAGTTTGGGCCTGACTCCTAGTTTAGAGTGGCCTTAAGTGTGAGCAACTTCTTTGTTGCTTTTCCTACGAAGGTAACATGCTTAAATTTTTCCTAATAAACATGATTTTTGTTATTAAATTGTGTTGGTTTTTGTTGCATCTTGTTGGTGATTCTAGATCCTTTTAGCATGTATTTTTAATACACTTCATAAAAGAAATTATAAAATTTTAGAGTGATAATTATAGGTGTATTGTACATGGCCAAATTATTATTATTTGTGCCCAAATGATGTGGATATTCTTTAAGCCTCTCCTTTTCTCCATAGAGAATAGTTTTATTTTTATTTTTTATTTATAAAAGAATTTCATAAAGGTTTGGGTTTTTCTTTTTGTAATTCCCTCGATGAGAATTTAGAGAGGGTTTTACTCGAGAAAGTTTTAAAGGCAACACTAGCGGTGTTGGTGTTGAGAAAGAGCGTACCTTAGTTGTTTCCTAGCGTTTGGACCTACGGTGTAGAAGTTATGGATTTTCAATTGATTTTTTTCACCACAAATTGAATTAAATTTTGGATGATTCATTCTAAAAAATTTAAAAATAATTAATTTAAAATTTTATTTTATTATTTTGCAAGTTATAGTCTTGTGATATATTTACAAATCACCACAAAATAAGTAAATAAAATGCACTCAAGTTTGTTTATTTTTAAAATTATGTATAAATTATCATAATAATACATTCTATTTTAGTTTAGAAAACTTAATCTTACGATTGCGCAGGTTTTAGTTTTGTGATATATATATATATATATATATATATATATATATATATATATATATATATATATATATATATATATATATATATATATATATATATATATATAGATGATCATAAAATAAATAAATAAAAGTAATCAATTTATTTAAAATTAAATGAATAACTTATTATAAAAATAACATAAATTTTATTTTAGAAAATTTAATCTTATGATTTTAAAAAATATACAATTTATTTATTTTTAATTATGGATAAATTTTCATAAAAACAATTTAAAAGCATGGTTCAATCACAAAAAGTACTTGGGCTAACGGCACATGACTACACTAGTTTAAATGGAGAAAATGAAACTAGCTAATTTAAGGAAGTGCTTCATATTATCTATAATTATCGTATTTACTATATTTTGTAAAGTAAACTTTGGTTCTAACTTTTAAATACATGGTTTATTATATTATGTTCTTACTTTTGAACTTATAATTCTTTTGTAAAATCTTTATGTATATACCTTATATGTCTTTTTTATTGTTAGGACTTGAAAATTGAATTCATGTTACAAGTTTTTCGAATAGTTTATTTTGAATCATGACACTTGTATTAATTTATGTGGTGTAGATTGATATAATTTGGTATAGGAATAATATATGATTAAATTGTGTGTTGTATAAAGTGAGTTCAACATACATGATCAAACTATGATGTCTTTGGTTGTATCAACCTTGTTAGTTAATTTAGTAATGATTTTCATGGGTCTCTATTAGTTTTGTTGAAAAACATAATAGAATAATTGAGTTGAATAAATATGGCAATGTTGCGATCATGTAGAGAGTTATGGTCAAAAATAATATTTGTTATATACATAATATGTATTACTATAAATTATTACAACACAAATTCCTTGAAATCTTCAAGTGTTGATTTTCCTACAAATATGATAGAAAAAAACACTGTCGATATTGATGAAATATTTAGTCATGACCGTCGCAACATTCTTGAAAAGAAAAACTTTGAAAACATAAACAATGGTCCATTAAAAAACATGATACATCGAGCCAAGTTCGAAGGTGCCCAAGCTTGGAAAGAATTGAATTTTGCAATACTTGCTCCATCAAAGAACTATAGCAATGTAACTAGTCCAAAGGTGTGTCCATCATCAATTTCTACATCTGCTGAGGCATTGCATGTGTCAAGGATTTTGTTCTTCCCACTTCCATGTGGCCTTGTGTTTGGATCAGCCATCACTATTACTGGAAAGCCACGACATGCTCAAGTAAAGTATAATCCGTTAATTGGTAATGTAGGAGACGTATCCCAATTCTTTATAGAGGTGCAAGGATTTACGCTAGAAGAAAATGAAAAACAATCCCCTACACTTTTTCACTTAAATCCTCGACTTTATGGTGATTGGAGTGGACAACCTGTAATTGAGCATAATTCTCGCTATGGCCAAGACAAGTGGGGTAAAGCTCATCGATGTGAAGGAAGTGAAGATGATGAAAAAGGTGGGCTTTAATCCTAAATATTTATTGTGTATTATTTACATTGTTTTTTTATTTTTATTAAGTTACAAGTTTTATTTGAAGTATGTATTTATAATAGTAATTAGGATTAATCTATATTTTTTTAATTTTATCAGTAAAATCTTGTGGTTTTTATTAATAATCATTACATGCTAACCAACATACTAACATTGGACTTGTATTTCTAAATTGATTTTGTATAGTTGATAATTTGCCAAAATGTGAGATGTGGCTTCAAAGTGAAGACAACGAATTATTACCTTTATCAGCTAAGAAATCATGGTGGTATGGAAAAAAATTTCATTCTAAAAAAGAGAAGCTTGAGTGGAAATATCCTTTGGTTGAAGACCAAGATTTTTCTCTCATCATTCAAGCAGGTATCGAGGGATTTCATGTGACTATTGACGGTCGACACATAAGTTCTTTTCCATATCAAGCGGTGAGTTAAAAATGTGATACGTTGATATGTTTGAATGTTTTTTGTTAATGATTTCATTGTCAATAATGATTTTCTTTGTGTTGCAATTTTATTTTATTTTTTAAATTACTTATATTATGCAGGGTTTTTCTGTGGAAGAAGCAACTGAGATAGTAGTGGGAGGAGATGTTGATGTGGATTTTGTGACGGTGACATCATTGCCACAAGATGATATGTGGAAAGCACTGCCTATACCAGATGGGGAAGTAGAGATCTTTGTTGGAATAATGTCTAGCAATGATAACTTTGCAGAGCGGATGGCAATTCGTAAGACTTGGTTTCAATCCAAGTCTATTCAATCGTTGCAAGTGGTGCCTCGTTTTTTTGTAGCTTTGGTACTTGTTCTTGAACTCTTTTTTATTAAATGCTCTATAATCTACCAATAGTTCAATTAAATATTCACAACATACAGTCTACAACGCTTATTCTATTTATGATCTTTAAAAATGTGCCGGGAGTTGTGGAGTAGAATTGCAATAAATCTAACATGTTTTAGCGTATATAATATGTGATCTGAAATGAAATCAATCTTTTACATTTAATATTTTTAACAATTACATTTTTTTATTGTAGCATAAAAACAAGGACATCAATCTCCAATTGAAGAAGGAGGCTGAATATTATGGAGATATCATCATCTTACCTTTCATCGACAAATATGATATTGTGGTTCTTAAAACTCTTGAAATTTTCAAATTTGGGGTATGTATGCCAAAGTAATGAGAGCATTTACAGTTGACATCATGTAACGTTTTTTAATGTATTTATAAATATAAATACACATACATATATATTTAGTTAGATGAATTTTTTAAAAAATAACATTGATTGAATTGCCTTGCAGGTTTATAATACTACAGCTAAGTACATCATGAAATGTGATGATGACACTTTTGTAAGAATTGATGCCATTCTTGAAGAGGTTCAAAAAAAGGCAATTTCACAAGGCCTTTACATGGGCAACATGAATGAAGGACATTGGCCCCTTCGTGTTGGAAAGTGGGCCGTCAATGTTGAGGTATGGGTTTTTTCAATGTAGTGTTCAGTTGTGCATTGAACTATTAGATGCAATAAAGAACAATGATTAATTCATATTTATTTTTTCATTTTTATAATCCAAATATCATAGAAGGCACTAAAATATAATACCGATACTGTAAAAGTTGACCCACAAAAAAGTTAAATAATTATAAAAGGTCTTTTCTATGTTAACTCTTAATCATAGAGCTTTACATTAAAACTTACATTAAACATTGGTAATAATATTATTGGGTAATTGAAAGTTCACTCGGTGTATAAATGTGCAGGAGTGGCCTAATGAGCAAAAGTATCCAACATATGCAAATGGTCCGGGATATATTCTTTCAAAAGATATTGTGCATTTCATACTTGAAAAAAACAAGAAGCAAAAATTGCAGGTATGTATTTATTACTCATGGAAATAAAATAAAATTCCTTCTGTTTTTCATTGTTGAACTTACATTATTAACAAATATCTCTAATGCTACTATAGTAAGAAGACAACAATTTCAAGTCTAACTTTATCTGTGACGTTTTGCAGTTGTTTAAGATGGAGGATGTCAATGTAGGTATATGGGCATATCAATTTGCAAAAGAAAAACATCCTGTCAAATATGTGGATATCAAGCGGTTTGCTCAAGATCATTGCGAGAACAACTACTTGTGCATTCACTACCAATCACCACGCCAAATGATGTGCTTGTGGGATAAATTACTTGCTACTAACGAGGGAAGATGTTGCTATTAGTGAAAGGATGTGTTAGTGTGAATGTGCACTGTACTGTGCAACACTCTCTTTGAGATGTGTAACCATTACTTTTCATGTTACATTTGTCACATCAAATTATTATAAGATTTACTAAAATGCTGGAAAAAAGGTCAGTTTCATTCTCCAATTCTGAAGCATGAACATTGGTCGTTGCTTCTTTTGAGGGTTCAAAGAAGAAAACAGATATTGAACCCTAAACAATACTTAGTGAACACCTGGACAAGCATGCAGAAACATAAAGCACTGATTAATGTGCCTGGACATCACAAGTGCTTCATGAAAATTTTACTCAGTCTTGGTTCATCTGTTGCCGTGGAAATCTTTCCAGAACCTAACCACAAAAAAGTCCAAGTCTGAAGACTTTTCCTTCTGTAACTTACAATTGCAATTTCTCGTTTACTACCTGTACAGAACTTCCGCATACATTTGCTATTCTAGGTTCGTCATAACAGTGAAAATCTCGTGTCTCGTTACCCAGCAAAGAAACTGCAACCCCACAGATTTCCAGAGCGTTATGTCGATGGTTTCCTTTCTGACCAGTAGATACGAGGTTGCATCCTTTCATCTTTGGCTTTGTTCTAGTAAAGCTTTGCTACTCTAAACCCTAAATAGCACATTTTTCCATTCAGGAAGTCCAGACAAAGATGACGAGTGAGGTCAAGAGCCACAAGATTTCTGCTTAACGACTGTCAACTCATCTGTTTCCTATTACCAGGTGACATCAGTGAACTCAAATGAACTCGATCCATACCTTGCAATTGTAGGTTGCACGTGCTGGTCCAAAAGACGCTCTCAACTCCTCCAACAATGCTGCCGCCCATCAGAGCCAAAAAGGTTAAATTTTGACGCATTCGAGAAAAATGACACAACTCCAATCTATACAAGTTGCTGCATTCCTGCACTTCTTTTCCCACAAATAACGGCGAGCCTGATGCTTCTTTGTCAATAATGGCTTCTTGCACTTCACACGTGCTTGAAGTTCTTGACACCGAATGCTTCTTCTAATTGTGTCGTCAAGCCTCGGGATCGTAATTCTCTACCTACTGCTGCAGTTGTACCGGTAGATGGCTTATTTAAGCTCCTTACAATCACCATGCTCATCGAGAATTCTAGGTTGTTACAAATGAGAAACCGCAACTGCAGTTTGCTCTTGGAGCTAATTAGCTGCAAAAAATCACTGTTGGGGCAGTGAAATCACTTGTTTGCCTCCGCTGCTTTGAAGAGCCGGCCCAGCTTTTGATCTCCTTTCCAAGCAGCGGCTGACTTGTCAGTGAGACGCGCGCCCACACTGTTGTTGCTGGCCAGAGAGACACTGGAGCTTCTGGTTCGGACTCGTTCCATGAGGTTTTGTCGTTCCGAGTGGTCTTCATCATAAGCCACGGTCTGCGAATCCAATTGAGACTCATCAAAGCGTAAACTGTCCTCTTGATTGGGAGCGACATTCGGTGACTTGGACTCCCCTTCCACTTTACTCGGGTAGAGTTTCGGCTTTTTGAAATTCGCGTGCGTATGCGTTTCCTCCCTTGTCCTCCTGCTCAACGTTGCGGCGTCCGGGGAGATCAGGTCTTTGTGTGCCTCCATCACTTCCACATCCTTCACCTTACTCGTCTGTCGCAGAAGACCTTCGATCGCATCAACCACATTTGCTGTCCCTTCTTCACTGCCGTTGTTGTCCATGATGCTGTTGCAGGGAGCTACACTACTGTCAGCACCTCGCACATCATTCGATTCTCCTGCAACGTCAACGTCGGCTTCGGATGGATCTAAATCCAGGGCCTTAAGACCCCCAGCAAGGCTCGTCTCAGTCGTGTTGGACTTACGCGCACCATCCCCGCTTTCCATGCCCCTGGAGGAGCCTGGTTGCAGCGAGGGTCGGCCTGTTGTAGGCCTCAATTGGGAGATGCTCTCTTGAGAAGGTTTCACTCCGATTTTGCTGCTCCCTGCTACTTCAGCTACAGAGGGTGCACTCGCATCCCAAGGGTCTAGATGAGATCCTTGTGCTTGGGAAGAAAGAGATATATCTGCAGGAAAGACTTCATATTCCAGTACTTCAATTTTCAATCCTTTCTTGTATCCATCTCCCTTCTACAGTACATTGACATGAAATTCAACTAAGCCTATGGATATCATAAAATGGCATTGTTCATAAAAAGTTAAGGGAAAACATTAATGTAATTGAAGCATATTCCATTACTTCAATTTTTAATCCTTTGTTGTATCCATCTCTCTTCTACATTGACATGGAATTCTACTAAGCCTATGGATATCATAAAGTGGCATTGTTCATAAAATGGTTAAGGGAAAACATTAATGTAATTGAAGTTAAGGAGTAATGTTGCACCTGTTCCAGAAGTGCGATTGCTCCTCCGAGGTTGCACCTTGGCTCTTGAGGTGGTTGCCTTTGTACTCTTGGAAGTGAACGTCAAGGTTTGCGAAGGCACAGGGACGTTGCTTTGGTCGGAGGCTTGCGTGGGGAGTTCCACAGGATAAGAAGGCAACTGGCCAGCGCGAATGGGACGTTGCGTCATGAAGCTATGCTCCACCTCTTTCTCAGCTGCAGTGGGTTCCCTGGGTGGAAAAAGCCCCGTCAGCACGGCCTTGTTCTGAGCTGCGCAAGCATACAGCCAATCTGCTGTAACGCACGGGATGCCAAGCTTCTCTGCATTCTCATACTTCTCCCCAGCCTTCACCTTGCAAAGCAAATGCGTGATCTTGGAATTGAAAGTCTCCGTGAACTTGACTCGCAGCACCCGGCAAAGCTTGCGCAGCAGTTTCCGGTCGCGCTCACTGTACTGCGAGACGCAGAACTTCACGCCCTGGAAGTCCGCCAGGGGGATGTCGCAAGGCAAAGGTCGGAAGAGCGTGTGGCTCCGGACGTCGAGCAGCTTACCCTCTTCCACACACTGAGCTATCCAGTACTTGGAAACATACACTGCTCTAGTGTCCACTGGAACAGCGCTGTGCGGAGCCAACACAAACTCAGCAGCAGAAGCGTTTGCTTCCCATATCCCCCCGTGCTCAAGAACGTGCCGCACGACCTCACCTCTCTGATCTGCTGGATACTCGTTGGTGAAACCAAAAACTCGCCCCGCAAAGCATTTCGGGGTTGGCCCTGGCAATCCCAGCCTTTCTGGGGCACGAGCCAGACTGCCATTTGCCTTTGCTGACGGAGTCACGCCTCTCTCAGGTACATCACCTGAGCCTCCTCTCGCCACCCGTTGCTCTTTCTCCCCTACAAGACCAAGGAATCATGGTGTTGAAATGACTGATCAAAGTGTAATTCAGATGGGGCCAGATTTTATAACACCAGAATCACTGAAGAGTATTGCATGTGTTGGGCTCAAAAGGAAGAAACTTAGACGTAAGAAAGGCTCCACATGACCTTGAAAAATGAGGCCGTTATTACCTTGAAGCAGAAGACTCTGAGGTACCACGTAAAGATCAGTGGGGAGTTCTCGTCTCTGTCGAGTGCAGTCCTCCAGCCACGCTGGCTGCAAAACATACACAGCGCCCCACATTGCCAGTTGCCGAATCTCCTTCATGCCACTTTCAGGCAAGGCTCCCAGAATGACATGCGTGATGGTATCGTTCATCTCCATGTGTCGAGTGCCTCCGCCAGCGAGCACCAAATCCACCAGCTTACGCATCTCACTATTACTGAACCCTGTTAGAAAGATCCGACAACCTGAAACAAGCAACCGGCAGTTAGTTTGCCGATTTGAAATCAAAACTTGGCGAGCTTTACTTCAAGTAAAAGTACCAAGGAATAAGAACCGAAGTATATCAATGAAAAACAGAGAACTTAACCCCTAAGCGTCTAAAACGCCCAATATGGCCATCTCCATTACTGAACTTTGTAACGGTGGCATTTTCTCATTTTCCCTCGGTTTTCTGATTGCAATACATCATTTTAAAGCTCTTGTTCTATACTACAAGATCAACAGTGTCGATGGTGTCAAACTGAAGTCATTTTCACACAAACAGATGATTTGCAGCAGGAGGTCCAATTTCCTTACACTACAGAAAATACACAGTGGGCGATACTGGTTGTTTTGGCTCAAAATCACACCTGAAAGATACATTGCATCCCCTCCAATGCTTTGCAGTTTTTCAATGTCCTCAGGCTCGGATGCAGAGGGTTCATTGTTGGCGCTTGGAGACGGAGCGAGTTCTGTCACCAGGGGAGCAGCGGTGACGAAGGTCTTCGGCGACACCACAGGAAAGAGAGTCTCATCGAGGCACATCTTGTGTTTAATAGACTCCCAAAACCAATTCTGCGACACAACCTTCAAGCCCCAGTTGGTGGCCGCCGTGAACTTGGGACCGTCAGGTGCAAGCGCAATCAAATGCGAGGATTTCTCTTTTATAAGATCCGCCTGGTAAGTAGCGCCATACAATGGAGCCGCTTCTTGTATACGAAACCTGTCTTCAAAGAGAATTCCTGTGGCACAAATGGTGAGCCCAGCGAGAGGCAGCATCCGGTGCGCCTCGTGTGGAATTTGCCTGTGCTCTAACGCACATTGCTGCAACCACGACGACATGAGAACTGGCTTTCGGACGACGTGACACGCCCATTTATACTTCGTCGCTAACACATCTTTTGCCACAACAAAATCAACCTCTGGCACAGCTTGTTGATGCAAAATCCCGTCCATGGACGTGACGAGATCCTCGAGTTCCTTCTTCTCGTCGGGGGAGAATCCTGTGAGGAGAATGGAGACGCCCTGCAATGTTTTTTCCATAATTTTTTTCAAGGGAGACTCATTAGCGATTTGAAACTTGAAGCATTTTTTGGCGATTTACTACATATACATAGCTTTCTATAGAGTTCTTGGCTATAATACATACCAATGATTGAGAAGGGAAGATTATAGCGATATACTGTATTGTATTCTACCCAATTTTTCTTATAGCAACATAAATTTTCAAATAGCAAGCAAGCAAAAAGCATTCGCTACCTGAAGGGCTAAGCAGCAGGTGTACTCGCGGTCCGGGAGGCGCTTGAATTCTTTCGCGCAACGGAAGACGCACTCTGGGCCTACGATGCGGCAGCCCTTGGCTCGCATGTCCTTGATCTTGTCCACTTGCGTGTGTTCCAAGACGTGGTAGTCGACGTTGGAATTCGAAAACGGGTTTAGGTTTAGAAAAACCTCCGCTCCTTGGTGTGTCAGGGCGTCCTGGAGCGCGCTGTATCGCTCGGGAGGCACGTAATTGCGAGGGAGGAACACTCGCAGGCCCTGAAATGCGTCCCTCCTTGTGGCCATTGCTGCTGTCGCGATGCTCATCACAATGGGGAAGAATCTCCTTCATCCGGTTCCTGCAAATGTGTTCAACGAGCTCGCCATTGAACCTCGCCATAGCTACGCTCCAGAACACGACCCATTGCCATTCTAGGGCACCCCGACGCCCGCGCGCCCTTCAGACCTAGAGTAACCTGATGTCGTTCTCCACCAATTTAATTCCGCAGCAGTACTAACACGTATTCTAGGCTTCAACCCTAAACCCCTGAAATTGAACAAGAGTTTCAGAACAAAAGATAGTTCTGCAATCATGAGAAACAAACCTTGCGAATACTGCAAGAATGCGCTCAAAGGGACAGAACTCGAAGACTCGAAACAATAATATTGCACATTCTAAACCCTAAACTCTGCTAGTAGAAGCGCTACAGCAACACCAACCATCGAGGAAGCTCAAAATCGACGCCTCGTACAATCACAAGCAAGCAGCGAACGCACCTGCCAGCGACCAATTTGGCAGCTCAACGCCCTGTCGAGAAGACCTTGCAGAACTGTCGGAACCCAAATCTTCGAAACGAAAACTCGTCACCCTATACAAGACAAATTGACGTTTCTGAGACTCCGCCGTCATTGATGAAGGATGAGATCCGAGATAGCATATTCGAAAGATGAATTGAGCGGGAGTTTGAACTAGGACGGGCGGGTAACCAAGCAAGTCACCATCAGTGCATATTCACACTGGTGGATGAGAGTTCGGTCCGTGTTCATCCTTCCCCTGCCTTGGGAGCTCCGGAATTGCCGGGTTTTTAAAAAGGCCGATTGATTCTCCGTTTCACTGCTTCCAATACGATCCAGAGTCTTGGTAACTTAAGCGTCCATCTCTTTGATCACATTGGCACTCCCCAGTGTCCCCTTAAAATCATAGTGAGTGCAATCTGTGCATATTTTGAGTTCCTTTTCTTGCTCACAACACGATGATGCCAACCATTTTTCCAATGCACTACTATTGTGCTTCTTCTCCTGACGCCGATTTCTTTATGGAATGTTTTAGGGTTCTGGGTTTGAAGAAGCCGACAGAGCCTGGCACTGATTGCGTAGAAGTATCTGTGGTTGAGAGCTTTCAAATTCTCTCGTAAGGTGGTTGATTTCTCATAAGGTGGTCGATCTACAGCACTACGAAACGAAACCCTAAATGCTTGGAGCTTTCGGGTTTTAGGGTTGAGTTTGTGATGTTAGATTGACTTTGTGAAGTGGCGCATCAATCAATTCTTGCAATTAATAATTCAGTAGGAAGAAGAGTGTGAGTGATTCCAATGAGCAAGGTCAGTATCAACAAGGCGGCGGCAGAGTTGGAAGAGCTCACGGAGGAAGAGCGGCGGGCGCTCCGCATCAGCCGATTCCATGCGGAGCAACTGCAGCCCCGCGCTCCTTCGTCCTCCACTGAAGCGCGACCCAGGTACCAGCGATTGCTACTGAGAATTTCGATTTGCAGAGTTTTTTTTTTTTCGTTTTGGTTTCTTTTGTGCATCGAACGCCGAGCTTGGATGTTGAAGATTCGTGAAAGAAATGGTTCATAGCGACATTGATTGCAGCTCTTCTTAGGGTTTAACCATTTGCTGTGTAGCCTCTTGTTTGCAACTAGAGGAATTTTTCTGCAGTCTCTTGTATTGTATGGTTCCCGACATCGGTAGCGTTTCATCAATTTAGATAAATTGTTATGGCAAGGCTGAGCTCTTGTGTTCTTCTACATGCATCTAAAAAAATGGATTGATATTGCGAGTGAGAACAAGTTGGAAATGAGAGTAGCTTGTAAAGGATCAAGTAAATGATCAATTCGATCATATTGTGTCTGCAGGTTAGCTCATCCAGGAGGGGCCTTGGCCACAAATAAGGCAGCAGCACTAGCCAAGTTTTTGAAAAGGAAGTTGAATGAGCCTGGTGGTGTTGCCACACTAAACCCTGACCTTGTAGAGCGTGCAGTTGAAAACGCCAAGGCTACCGCCATTGCAGGTACTGCTTTATGAATTCGTATGAGCAGCATTTTTCCTTCTTCTTTTTATTTGATTTTTTTGTCATAGTCTGGGATTGGTTTGGATTACGGTCTCGTAAGGAGTTACCTATTTGGGCTTCTGGACTTTGTATCAATCTGCCTCCCTCTTTTCATGCAGGTCAGCAGCCCGCCGCTTCTTCTAAAGCTGCGTTGAGAATCCGTCATGTAGACTCTTTCTCCGATTCTGATGAGGTATTACGGAAACCTGTGATTATGATTTGCTCCCTCTTGGTCTAAAGGAAGTGCTGTACAATCAGCTTATGAAAATGAAATCAAATGTTAACCCTTAAAAGGACCAAGAATTCATGGTTTTAAATGACAAATTCAATCATTCATATTATGAAAATTACAATCAAGATAGGACCAAATTTTATATCACCGGATTCAGTGAAGAACATTGCATGTGTTGATCAAAAACAAAAATATATGAGAACAAAAGAAACTTCACATAGGACCCACTCAAAACTGCTAATAAAACATGAAGCCCAATTTGAGCTTCGTGGTCCTGTAAGGGTTAACATGGCGCTGTAGTTCTTAGAAAGCAAATGAGTTAATGCTCTCATCTGTGTTTTAGTATTTTATAGTCGGTTCATCACTGGCTCTTACTGGTTATGGTTTGTTCTCTGCAGGAGGGAGTTGCGCAGAATGCTGAACAACATGTTGGAGTCAAGAAACAAAAGAAAACGAAAAAGCCCGTGAAGACTAATCGCATTGACAAAAGCAGCAAAAAGAAAAAGAAGAGTAAAAAGGAAAAAAAGAACAAGAAGTCGTGAGGTTCACAGAGTTGCTTGTGCTGAAGCAGAGGCAGATCATTTGCATAGCTAGAGAGAGTAGATTGCACCACTGTTGAGTGTGTGGCTTGCTGGACTGCTCCATGAACTTTTCAAACTGTTGATTGACAATCCAATTAGCTGATCAGTGCAATTATCCGATTTTTTTGCTATGGTTTACCTCATGGGCTCAATTTTTATTGAGCTATTGCAATCAGACAAACGCTTTTCTGAGATTGATATTTTATGTTTGGCGACCCGAGACATTTGGTCCTGATGTCCTGACCTTCCCACTGATTTCTGTGAGCTTTGCCATGAAGGTACAATAGAACACCCTTCCTGTATCCAACCTCGTCACGTGCAGAAGGATTTTCACAAGAGTACTTAAATTCCTAGTGTACAAGGGATACTGACTAGCAGTTTGACATTGGATTTGGTTGTTTGTAGTCTGAGAGTACAGTAGTCAAAATGTCAACCTAAGGTTTATTGGCAGCCATGTTCTCTTGTCATGTCATTACTACCTCTTAACAATTCTGTGTCAAAGATCTGACATGAAGCGGAATTGCTGGATAGCTTGTGGTGCTGTTTCTTGTGTTTTCCAGTGATCAATATCTCAAATTTATATGTTCTTTCTTTACTACTACACGTGTTTTATTTAATGTTCTTTTTTGCCCCATATGTTTTCTAAACAGTCTTGCTTTGATTGAACAAAACCTATCTGTCATCTTTTCCTTTTTGCTGTTGCGTTGTATTAATCTGCATTCTAACATGTGGTGGCAGGAAGGGCAGGATTATTGGCTACTAGCTTCATGCGAGAGTGGCGATGTCACAACAACGAAACTTCCATATGCTTGTAAATTTTCACTTCAGGTAACTTGCACCAACTTGTTGTTTTTGTTCCTCTCTCATGCTTACATTTACATGTGATAATGGATAGCACCTATGCTAAATAGCAAAGCCTGACTGCAGGAATTTTCTCCTTAGCCTCTGAACTAGATCGGCCAACACTAACACTATCATCACTGAACTATAGTGACACCATAAGGGCCTGTTTCCATGTGCAACCCAACGTGTCATTGACTGATGGATTGGGTGGCTTCCATGCTAATTTTAGAACCCATCCCACCATAAATCATGTTGGGTTGCACTATGGGTCTTCACGACTCTCAAACAAAAACTGTTTGGAAGACCCGACGTTGACTAGAAATGAAGTCAATATTGCGACATAAGGCGATTTTCAACCAAATCCATGCGTCTTTGCAAATGTTCTTTAAGTTAAATGCGTTTCCCAAGCAAGCCTTGGTGGCATGATATTTATTTTGCATACACATGTCACTAGTAGAAAGGTGTAGTTACTATTCTCGATTGAGAAAATTATGTATGAGTAGGGTGGACATGGTTGCATTCAATTTTTAATTGTTGGAGGTTTTTTCTACAGTGGTTGATGACGGGTGGAAACATGCCCTAACTATCATGGTGGCAATCGCCACTTTATGTTTATGCTAGTTAATGGCTATGTCAGATCTGGTTGGTGGTAATTCATGCACAAAGGATTGTCCTTTCTTGATATTGGGTTGACCTTTTCTTCAATAACGCTTGTTCTTGTTCGGTTGTTATTACTTTCAAGATCGTACAGTCACCGTCTTTGTACCCTGTAGTCATTTTGGATGCATACGATTCTTCTCAATGTCACCATTGAGAAGTTCCTGAAAGTAAGAGAGACTTTCTTGGGAGAAACGAACTTGTAATTTCATAAACTTTAAATCACATGAATTTGTACTTTTGAAGGAGGGCATGTGCGTGTTGTTTGCATGCTCTCCTGACGTGTGTTAATGAAACTACTGTGGCGTGTAGGAAAGCTGTGCAGTACCTACCGATTCAGGATCATTTGAGGATATGATCCTGTATGTACATGCAGGTTACTGGCAGAGCTCGTTTCAAAGCAAATGGCAGTGTTCTGTCTGCATTTCGGTTCTATGGTTCACATTTGAGGGGTTGAAAACTGGCCCACCAAGGAAGTGTGTGCAGAGCTCCTGCAAGTGAGGTGTACCAAGTAAGAGCAACTCCACCCGCTCCACTCGAGAAAGCCTGGGCATTTGTTGGCATGGGATTTAGTGGAGTCTGTGGTTCCAATGTAGCTGCTGAGTTAGAAAGGTGACGTGTCGTCTTGTGTGAGGATACTTCATCTGTCCAGAAATAATTGTCCTAGATTTTGGCAATTTTTTTGGTTTTTTTTTGCAATATTTATACTTTAAACGTGAGCCCTGTCGGACAATGAGAGTGATACAAAAACTACATATTACTATTATAGATAGACCATTTTTCGAGTATTGGTACTAAGAGGGATTTTTTTGAAAAAAGAAAACGTGAAGTTGAATAATGGCAAAAACTAGGATAGATGGAGTAAAAAGTTACTTAGTGAAGTTCTGTGGAGATGAAAAAGACACTCTTGAAATTATCCGGGCAACATGTCGTCTTGGATTCTTTGGATCCCATTTGATCTCACTTTTTTTCCAACCAACAAAAAGCAAATGAAAAGATGACAATAGTAGGATGTAGCAACTCTTACTTTCTTTCAATTAACAAAAGATAAGAGAAAATGGCAATGATAAATGCTAGCAAACTTTAGGGCCATGCATATGAAGATGTGCAAACCTTGCCACGTGGTTGTTGGAGCCTTATGGGTTGCCGCTCGAGCGGTGTTGCGGCTCAACATTCAAACATTGTAGCCCGAGTTGTACGCTCTTTGGTGGAGGCTTTTGGAGTGTGGACGGATTGTCTTTTCACCTCCCAAGCGATTTGGGACAACCTAAGTGGTAGGTATGTCCATGTGCTCAACCTATCTCCAAACCCTTTGGTTTCTTCGTGCAATAAAATGACAGTCCAACATCAATTACACCATGGTAGAGAATGTGAACAAGTGGGTTAGGATGATGGGTTTAAAATAGATGGGTCCCATCTTATGGGTTGAAATTGCCATTGGGTGAAGTTTTTCTAACCTTGTGGGTCAATTGAGGTAAGTACATATTATTGCAACCTTTATCCAAAAGTAAGCCCTAAAGACTTTTCTTGGAAGGTCTTGAGTTTATTTTCAAATCTTGTATAGAAGCTTGTGCAAAAAGGTTTAGAGAACATGAAGTTGATTCTAGATACTTTTTTAGTAGAACTTTGAAAATTCACCCCTAGTTTATTTACATAGTTTTCAAAATATACATAATAAAGTGCATTGAAGTCCTTTTTGATTTCCTTACAAGACCCAATTAGTTTAGCTTAATGATAGGAATCATGTTCATATGCTTATTTGAACCATAATAGGTGTAATTAGAGCATTCAAACCCATTGAAGAAAAGTGCACAATATTAATGGAGGAAATCTTGGGTCTTTTAAAAGAACATTCGGCTTGAGTTTGGCTTTGATGGGATGGTACTCCGCAGGTACCAAGGGTGGAATGAGATCTTTGACTTTCACTTTGGAGGTGAACAATTTTCTTCCCTTTAAACTAACTTATGGACCAATATATGTTTTGAGCTTGAAGGATTCAAACTAGCTTCATTTGAAATTGAGAGCACATCCTTTAGAGTGCATGAATTGAGTGTCTTTTCAAGTAAAATTATAAGTTCCTTTTCAAAACCTCAAGATTTGAGGTTATCCACCCGAGATTGGTGGTAAGAACATCTCCAATCGTGCCAGTTGTCTTTCCCTATGTCCTAGTGCCCTTTGACGCGGTTCGCGGTTGGCGTGACTTTTGCTCCACCCACAACACGCCAAGAGCTAAGGTTGTGGTGACGCGGCTCTCGGCGACAAGTGAAGGAGCGGAAGATTGGTCAAAAGTAATGAGTTGACCGAATTGGAAGATGAACATGCCGCTTAGCAAGCCTCGTCAGAAGGTGGTAATTTGGAGAGCTAGGGTGCCCTTTGGGGAGCCCTTTGATTAGCTCGCTGTTGGTGAGTGGTCGTTGAGGCGTGCAATTCAATAAGAGCCACGCCACAATCATTGAGGGTTCATTTAAAAAGCCTCGTTGAAGATGCTCTAACCACCACTATTTATGCCGTGAGTCCCCCTTTCAAAAAACTTTGGCCTTTTCTAATTTTCAACACCAATAAATGATATGACCCTCCTTTAACCCTTTAGCGCGTCGGCGTCCAGATTCTGGACGCCGGATGAATTTCAGCAGCTCGATTTCTGTAGGTACCGGATGTTTTTCATCCATTTTTATTTTTTTTCATTCTTGTGCTAGTTGAATACCATTTGTACGGTATGGATCTTCCAAATAAGATAATGTGAATTTTTGAAAATTTACAAAAGTGATTAATGTCAAGTTTCAATCTTAGTTCAAAAAGAAAGACCTTAAATATGATTTTCCATAGTAAGTAGAATCAAATAATGGAAACCATACCATCTCGTAGTGCATGTCATTCTAATTTCATTACAATATTTTTAATTTTTTTTGTGTTAATTTTGGATTTTTAATTGAATTTCAAGAGAAAACCTTGCAAAATTACTTTAAAAATATTAATAATAAATATGATGAATCCAACCGTACGGATGTTATCTACACATTGACATTTACAACTTTGTTTTGTACATCAACTCCATTTCCGTTTTTCATCGACCATTTTATAACAAATCTTTGAAAACAGTGTTGAATCGGGACGTTAAAGGGTTAAATTTCTTAATCCTTTCAAATATATAATTTTTAGTGAGCTCTCCAAATCTCTACTACCACTCCTTTTCTTTTGCAATTAATAAATTTCATAATAAATGATAACTTCAATTTTTATTTTGTACACTAAGTGGCTAGAAGTTAATTAACACAAGTGAGGCCCATCCTCTAAAGACATCCTCAACCCAACCCTAGTTACCATTTGACGCCCTATATTTTAAATGAAAAGCATCCTAAAATAGTGTAAAGGGCAAGAAGACAAGTCACATTTCCGAATTCTTCAAACCACTCTCTAAGACTAAATTTAGATAGATTCTTGTACATGTGATGAAACTTTGTCCTATCTTCTAAAATTAATAACATTTATGATTGATTCATTAACCATTTACCATGCACATATAGAGAGTGTGATTGTGTCGCTTGAAATTGAAGCATAGATGAAATTTTATTTTGAAGTGTAAAAATCAGGATTGAGAATGCCCTAAATCCATTATCTTAGTGTGGAAGAAGAGTTTTCTTGACGGGCCGTAGATGCTCTTACTTTAGGTTTTGAATGAAGTCTAAAGGTTGCCTGATAGAGACACAAGAATTGTTCTTTCACAAAAGTTGATAAGGACTAAAAGTTGGGTGGACATGCATTTTAATAGATTGGACTTTGTGAATGATCAACTTCTAGATTTCTGAAATCTACATGTTGAGTACATGCTCGTGAGCTGGACAGACATTTGTGAAAAACCTTTACTGACAGGAACCTCCAAGACCCTCAAAGTGATGGAAGTAAAAGATAGAGAAAGCTCTTGATCGTTGCCTCACTATTCAAGCATTCCAGTTGACTGTGCAACTTGGCACGTTGCTTTTTCCTGCAGGTTGAGTGCACCCTGTCCTTATCAGGCCAGGTACTACCTTACCTCAAACACCAGCCCTTCATAAATGTTCCAGATTTTGCTGTGGAGTTCTTTTGAGTCAACGGAAGTAGCCTGACACGCTGTATGCAGTCATGCATCTGGAATATTCTCTCGGTGGGAGGGTTGAGTCTAATCGTATCTTAATTGTCATCTTAAGTTGCCGAGTAGATCTTTAAGTTCGGATGAGTATGAAGTTCGGACGACATGTGTCTGTGGAAAATGTTATATTAAACGTTGCTGTGCTCACAGCAGGACACTCTGTCTACTAAGCGGGCCTGCTTTTTGTCGTTCTGTGCGTTTTGTGGAGCTCTGCCAGGTGCTGCTTGCACGTTTTTGTAAAGCACAGGTATGAAGCTCATTCACGTCTGCATTAGATTTCCATTTGTTGTGTTGGAGAGTAGTGATTTGTTAGCACCAGAGCTTCTTTTGCTGCGTTCTGTAGGAGAGACTTAGTGATTTGTTTGCATCAGAGCTTCTTTTCCTGCAGCTGCTTGGTTTCCGTTTGTTGGGTAGATTTGTTTTCGCATTAGGTCTTGCTTTTTCCTGCAAGTGCTTGATTTCTGAAGGCATTGTTGTGGAAAGCAATTGCGGGATGCTTAGGGTTGCAGCAGGAAAGTAAGCGCTGAAATAGCTGTTTTTAATTAGAGAGGAGAGCTGCTGTGTTATTCGATTAGGAGGCTTTGGGAATTAAATGGAATGAGAATGCGGACGAGAATCCCCTGGTCGTGAATTATTTTCAGTTCGTGTTTGCTGAGGTGGTCCGTGGTCCGTAAGCCGTTGTTAGATGATAGATTGCAGTGTTATTAGAGTTTAGATGGTGGAGCTGCATTAATTGCATCGTTCGGTGTTCAGGACTAAAGGATTTTCTTACACTAGTGTCACCAATCCCCAGTTCTTGCCACGGGAATTAACGTTGCCGAATCTTCTTGCGGTACTTTTCGTTCTTTTATCTATTGAAAGAGAAACTACTGAGGCTGGCTGGACCTTTGAGAAAGCAATCTACTCGTAGAATTTTTTTGGATCCGTCTTCGATCGTTTTTCCAAGCTTCTGGAATTTCTTTTTACACGAAGAGAGTTTTTCAGAGAGAAATTCTCTTCGCTATAGATCAAGCTGTGACGAACAGGCATACTTGATAGGAATGTGTGAAATTAGATTTGTGAATTAGTCAACAGTTGGTGATATTCCGACACCAAAGTCTCTTTTCAGTTGTGTTTGAGAATTCAGGCGTTGAATCGCACTTCGGAATCTGTAGTTATTTGCGGTACATTTCTTTCGTTTTCTCGTAGACTGAGTTTCCAGACACAGCAAAACCGAATTCTATTTTAATTAACGCTACAGTGCTGACCTGTCTCAATTCCAAATGTGATTGTTCTGATACATAGACATAGCAATTTTTATTATTATTTCTGTTCTTCTGCTCTGATCGACCTTCCCCTGACATGGCATTTCTTGCTTGCAGCTGCAATCATGGCGGGTGGAACTCCAGTAGGAAGCGTTTCAAGCACCAACATTCCCACAGGCAGGAAGGCGTATCTCCCGCTTGCGCTTGTGACGGTCCTTTTTTTTCTATGGGGCTTCGCGTATGGGTTGTTGGATGTACTTAACAAGCACTTCCAGCACGTGCTTGGATTGACAAAGCTTCAGTCCACAGGGCTACAGGTGGCATACTTCGGTGCCTACATTGTTTTCCCTCCCTTAGTCGGAACACCAGTGGTACGCAGATATGGCTACAAAGTATCCATCCTGGTGGGGCTCATGCTCTACGTCATCGGAGCCACCTGTTTCTGGCCGTGTGCACAATTCGAAACCTTTCCGGGTTTCGTCGCGGCAACGTTCGTCATCGCCTGCGGGTTATCAAATCTCGAAGTGGCAGCGAACACGTACGTCACAGTATTGGGCAGCCCCAAGACAGCCTCATTCAGGCTGAATTTCTCCCAGTCCTTCAACGGCTTGGGCAGCTTTTCAGGGCCGCTGATTGCATCGAAGTTCTTCTTCTCGGACCAGCACGCGGGGAACTTGACAACAGTGAAGTACATCTACGCAGGCATCGCCGCTGCGGTGTTTCTGGTGGCGATTGGTTTCTTCTTTGCCCGCCTCCCGGAGATTACAGATGACATGATGGCGCAGGATTCAAGTCTTCCAACCGAGCCGCTCTTGAAGCAGAAGCATTTCCTGGGAGGGGTCTTGGCGCAGTGGTTGTACGTGGCAGCTCAGGTGACGGTGGCGACGTTTTTTATCAACTTGGCGAATGAAGATGGGATCCACTCCGACAGTAAAGCTTCGCAACTGCTCTCGTACTCGTTGATTCTCTTCACGGTGGGTCGATTCTTCGCCACGTTCCTGATGAAGTTCATTCAAGCGCGGTACATTTTGGGCGTGTATGCTGTGTTTTGCACCGTGCTGTGTGCACTCTCGGCGGGCCTTCATGGAATCTCAGGTATCGTCTGCGTTATGATCCTGTTTTTCTTCGAGTCCTGCATGTATCCGACCATCTTTACGCTCGCTTTGCAAGACTTGGGTGGGAACACCAAGCGTGCTGGCGCTTTCGTGGTGATGGGCGTGGGCGGTGGTGCCATTTTCCCTCCGATTGAAGGAGCTATTGCGGACAAAACCAGTACCCGAATTGGCCAAATTGTTCCTACCATTGGCTATGCTTACCTCATCATTTATGCTTTTTTCCTTGCCAAAGCTCCAATTCCTGCAGAGGAGGTTCGTGACGTTGAATCCAAGTGAGTTAGTTACGTTAGTTGATGGCAAACTACAGTAGGAGCAAGATTATTGATTGGAGAATTACTAATGTTGCCTGGTATGTGTTTTCGCCATCGTGTAACTAAAGATGTTGCTGAAAAACTTAGCTGTCAGGTGCTTAGAATAGGATTCACCAACTTTGGACTGAAGTTGTCCAGAATAAACAAACTGCTGGTGTTTTTAATGTCCCCAGCCCTACGTCATGTGATAAAAAAAAAAGCTACTCTTGAACTATTCTTTTTCCCCTTCTGGCAAACTTGTCTGTGGTATTGTGCGATCGTACATATGCAGTATATTTTAGTACATGGGCCTAGCCTGGAAGTTGGTGAAAGTACATTTGGGGTATTGAATTGTTAATTGAAAAAATGTAAAAAATAAAAAACAAAAAATCTCTCCTGAATGAATTGTTAACGTCCACTAAGGGCCGCTTCACACTATGGCCGTCAAGTCGAGAGGCTGTGGGAATTGAGAGACCAAACTTTGTTGAGAGTCCAAAGAAATCTACTGAATATAGGCATAAAATATAGTTTTCATTTATTATGAAAAAAAATCGACGGCCTCTCGACCATGGTGATGGGTCTTGCAAAATGTAGGACCCAAACGAGAGGTCGAGAGGCCGTCACCTTGGTCAAAAAGTGTTGCCATGTAAGCATTTTGAAGGTCCACGGCCTTTGGACTTTGGCCTCTAGTGTGAAGGGTCGAGAGGCCGAAACCATGGTTCCTTGCAATTTGATTGGTGGAAACCGACGGACTCTCGACCTTCGGCCATAGTGTGAAACCCCCCTAATCGTACTAAACAGTAATCAGTATTTTTGTTTTTTTGTTTGTATTTTATGGTATGTTAGAATTCTATGTTTGTTAATGGTGGTCACCCTAAGGGCCGACTTCCATGTAAGGGGGGCAGTGGGTGGCCGGTCCTGAAAAGGAGGAAGCTCCACCGAAATGGGTGGAAACAGGAGTCTAGAGTATAAATTTCATTTGTACCGAAAATGGGTGGAGCATGGGTGGTTCTTGAGACCTCAATTCTTGTCTTCTAGTGCCTTCCACACACTGCCCCCCTTACATGGAAGTCCGTCCTAAGAGGTGCATGGTCCAAGGGACTAGCACATGCATTTAATGCTTAGTGACATGCTTTTAAAATTTATTGATTAGTTCTTGATAGTTAGATGTGAAAATTTTCTTAAAGTTATTTCATTGTGTTAGGTGTGAAAAGATCAAGATGTTTCACTCTAATACTTTAGTAGTAGGGACAATGAAAGATGAAATGGGGTTCGGTTTTGACCTCACCAGATGTGCACATTTGACAATGTATTTTTTTATTCCTTTAACATAAAGTATCATATTCAAAAAAGATTCCAAAGAGATTCAATGAATTAAGGTGGATATTAGAGCGAGTATTAGAGGGTTATGGTGGCAATTCTTGTTCCTTTACAATTTACAATAATGGCCCTAGTAATGGCAAGTTTCCAAAAAAATTCTTGCGAGCTAACTTGGCTAATAAAAATGGAGCGTGTGGTGTGGTTGAAATATCCATTCAACATGGTTTGCAAGCAGATAAAAAAGACATCAACAAGAATATTCTAAAATATTCTTATAATATTCAAAAATAATAAATAAATATGCTTAAGAGATTCCAAAATATTCTATTTTTACTATTTTAAAAATATTTTTGGTATTTTCTTTATTTCTTATATTACCTCTTTAAATCAATCGTTTTACACTATTGGAAACATTTTTGTTCACAACTTAAACACCCTGTAGTGTGAAAACATCCTAATATCACATGGCAAGGATAGAAAGGGGTAGTATGAGATGGCAGGGATAGAGAGGGGCATTGTCAGATCGTACAGAAAGGGGTAGTATGAGATGGCAGGGATAGAGAGGGGCATTGTCAGATCGTACAGAAAGGGGTAGTGTCGAATAGTGTCAGATGGGAGGAACAAAAAGGGATTACCCCTTGAAGGATTTAGGGAATAGTAGATACGTTGCCGTATATTTAACATTTGTTATGAGTAGAAAGTTCCAAATTGAGATCCCAATAGCTTTTAAGACCATGTAGACATGAATTTTAATTTTACTTTTGATACAATACTCATAGGGGGTGTAGAACCATTCCAAATACAATGAAATACGGTCGTGTACATTGGCCGGAATGGCCAATCTGGACCTTTAAGGGTTAAAGGGGTAGTGTTAGATGGCAAAAACAATGAAGGGGAGTCTGATTTGGTAGAAAATGAGGGGTTGTGTCAAACGGTACGGTAAGACGGGTAGATGGACATGTTGTAACGTTTAAAGGTTAAAGGTTAATCAATAATGAAAAGTCGTCACATGGGTTAGATGAGAGAGAGGGACATGGACAAAGAGGGGTAGGGACATAGAGGGATAGTGTGAGGATAGAGAAGGGCTATGTCATTTGGATGAGAGGAGCAATGAATTGCAGTGATTGAAGGGTAGGTTAAAGGGAAAAGACTAAGGGAGAGAGGCAATGTTAGAGGGTAGGATAGAGGGGTAGAGGCACATGCCGTGATATTTAAAGGTTAAATCAATTCTAAAAAGTTGTAAACATTTGCACACACAAGGAGATCCTCTCAAATTCCCTGATACACATGTGGGAGATTAAAGCAAATTCCCTTGTAGGAATGGACATGTAAACGAGATTCAGATTTTCCCTGTTAGACACCGATTTGCAATTCAATTTCTACTCAAATTCCCTTAGCAAATCCTTTATGCATCAAAAGTCCCTCATACACTATGTGGGAACATGCACATTTTTTCACACATTGCCACATTCCCTCATAAGTGTAATTGGAAGAGGGAAATAACAAGGAAAACCAAGCTATTTCCCATATGGGACACCCCGAGAATCTCCTTGTGACATTGTCAATGAACTAATTACTAATTTTTTAAATGAAAGTAAAAGTTATTACCATTTGCTAATCAACAACATATAAGAGTCAAAAGAACATATGAGAAAGTAACATTTATTCCTTACACAAAAATCTTGTGTTAAAAAATGACCATATTTGTAAGCAAATGTTATGTGACAAGTGACATTCATTCATCCATCCAACCAACCAACACTCTTGAAGCCCAAATACAAGATAAGCACCTCTCCAATTATTAATTTCCAGGTGTAGCTCATGTCTCTCCCATAGGTGCAAAATTAAAGGCGTATGTTGCAAATCCGCCAGCCACAATAGAGCCTTAGCCGCGCTTTTTTTTTAAGATATTCAGGAATATTTCATCCAAATTGTTTACCATATTTAACACTCCACTAAATAAACAACATACTTTTGACATGTAATACGACATCAAGATGGATAAGAGTATGAGGCATGGCAACCCTCCTCCAAAGACATCATTAGATATGTTCATTTCCAAAATGATGAATTTTTTAACAACAAAGAATTAAATTTCATCAAAATTATTCTCATTAATGATATATGCAAATAATAGCATGTCTAAGTCATGAGGAGAAAGGTGGTTTTTAGGTATCAAGAAAACAATCCTTGAGCATGGTATCTAAGGTCACTAATGAACACTAGCCTGGTGTCAATGGTAATCTTGGGCACTACACTAACACACTATTGTTTCATGCTCAAATGCCACCTTGTCTAGTGTCTACTATTGAAATAAAGAATATGAACCATATGATTTCCACTACCGGTATACTAGTAACCTAAGGGTCACTTCAGACTATGGCCGTCCAAGTCCATAGGCCGTGGGATTGAGTGATCAAACTTTCTTGAGAGTCCAAAGAATTTGGCTGAAAATAGGCAATAGAATATTTTTTATTTTTTATTAAAAAGACCGACAACCTCTAGACCATAGTTTGGGTTTCTATTCATGTCCGACCCAAACTTCTTTTGAAAGTCCGTCGCTTTTGTCAAAATGTGGTGCGATGTAGGCATTTCGGAGGTGACGGCTTTTGGACTTTGGCCTCTAGTGTGAAGGATTGAGAGGCCGAATTCTTAGTTTCTTGCAATTTATCGGTGGCCTCTTAACCTTCAGCCATAGTGTGAAGCGGCCCTAAGGCTTCAAAATTTGAATCTTGTATGTATTTCACATTTAAAGTCTTAACCTTATATATACATTATATCAACCCTAATTCCATTGATGATGAATATATTGTAGGTGGTTTCCTAAAGTAAGAAGAAAGAAATACACTACTTTCTTTGTTCATTGTTTCCTTCAGTGTAGTTTAGACGGGTGAGTGGTGACTTAAAAAAATGAAAGGCTTGATATAATTAATGTGAAAGGATTTACATGTGAAGCCTTCAGCATTCAACATTCAACATAGAACATTCAATATGTAGTGAAGGCAATTCACATGAAGGCAACAACATTCAATGTGAACATTAGTCTTAGGATGTGAAAAGGATTTGTGTTTGGTGTTTAGAATGATTTTAACAAAGTGAACATAGTTCAACAATGTACCTAAATTCATTCCTAAACAACTTCCTAACAACGCTCCTAATACCAAGTGAGAACATACTTTAATTCACTAATAGGAATTTGATCCTTTTAAAATGGTCCCTTGTGACTTAAATAATCATCCCTACTAACTCAATTCTTTTAAAGAAATATCATATTTGAGACCATTTAAGTCACAAATTTTAAAGAACCAATTTTAAAGGACGAAGTTCATACTAATAGAGTTATTTGAGAACAAAACTCGTGCATGAGTCTAGGCATGAGTGGAGTTCAAGTGGAGTTTGCTCCCTATAATTACAAATTTTGACAAGCATTGTTCATAAATGAATAGTGCCCAATCATGGTTGGGTCTATTGGCTTGGGGAAACCTATGGCAACATTGGGGAGGTCATGAGTTCCATAGCCCATGGCGGTGCAAGGCCTTGCTATATTCTTCAACTCACCATAGACTAGTTTTGCAATCTTTTTCAACTCAAAATGAGTGTAAAGTTTCTTTCCACTTTAAGACACTCTTTCCAGTTGACTCTAACGATTCATATGAATGAAAACCATGTAATACTAGTATAACATTGGTTTGAACCACTCCATGAATAAAATATTTATATTCATCACACCATAAAGATGGTCTTCCAATTGGCTACAAAATTTTGCCTGGCTATAAATCTAGGTCCAAATAAACCAAAAGAGCCCAGAGGGAAAAACGGCCACTTTCTTTGTAGTGGCTTCTGGATTCAGCATCACTGAGAATTCCCAAAGTTGACAAACCAAAGTTGGGATTCAGTATTTACACAAAATAGTGTTAGTGCTCTAAAAGGACTGGTCTGGTCAATCCAATTGAAATTTTACAATGCTACAAATGATCAGGTTCTCTGGTCCTCAAATGAAGGCCACTCAGTTCTCAAACAAACAATTAGCTGGATGGGAACTCACTCTCTCAGTCGTCGTCGTTGTCATAGACCCAGTTGCGGCGTAGTTACTTAGTAGAACTACTCCCAACAGACTCTTCATTCACGTTGGTCTTAGAATCAAAGTTATTCTTCACGAAAATCAGATAGCATAACATTCTATAGCGCATTATATTTGACATCCATCCATCCCATTTTGATTCTCTCCAAAAACTCAAAGTTTGATGGCTTTAGCTAAAGAATGTTATGTCCATCTCCCCCTTCAAGACTTGTAAAATTGGGAGCCATAGTTGGCAATCACGCGTTGCAAGGCGCTGTGCAGGTCATGGTTGAGAAGCTCCGCATCCTGCGATGCCTGAAATCATTATCAACAAAGAGATAATTAGTAATGATAAAAATAACGTTGTCAATATCAAGCACCAAAGTTCCTTCTCACACTCAAAATTGTACACACTCAATTGAAGTAAGTTACGTTACAGAATTTCATGAGTATTCTACAACTGGAGTTCATTATTAACTAAAAGTATTTCATTCACTGGGGTCCTAAATCTGAACTAACCCATAATTGTAGTACCATGATTAGACATCTCCATAGCATTGTACAAAAGGATATTATGATATGATATTTCAAATGGTAGTACGAAAGATCACACACGGACTGATCTAAGCATCTCAGAAACGATTTCATCCAGTCCTTAGTAATTTATCATATTGGCGTAGTTTCAATAATTTGGAAAAGACCTTGAGGCACTCATCTATATCTGTTGTAGATTACAGAGCTTTGAGGTTTCAGTTGCGCAACTGAAAACACACTACAAAAAAACTCGGTAAAAGAAAAACTGCACAAGTTTGTAAAAGAAAAATTGCACAAGTTTGTAAAAGAAAAATTGCACAAGTTTGTCATGTGCAGTTTTTCAGACCGCCATGGACTGCAGACGTAAAACATGTGCGGAATCTTCATTTGCTCATCATTTGCTCATTGTGAGTGCAATTTTTGGAATTAGGACAAGTATAATATATCGTTGGAAAATTCTCAAAAATGCGGTTCTAATAGTGGAAAGTTAGCAAAATGACGAGGTTGTGAAATGGTGGTACCTGGCAATGCAAGCAATGGAAAATGGAGGCGTTGCTGGTGGAGATGGTGGCGTTGATGATGTCGAGGTCGTGCTTGTGGATGGTGAGCAGAAGCTCCTGGAACAGACCGCGGCGGCCGCGCGGGCTGCTGGTGGTGACGAACACGTTGCGGCCGCACACGTGAATGCCCACATTGGTGCCCAGAAACGACTGCAGGCACGACTCCTTGCCGGGCGGCGGCAACGCCGTCACGGCCGTCATGGACGTCGGGTCGTTGGAATGGTCCACCAGCGTCAGCCCATTCGACACCAGCACTTTCGGCAACGGCACAGTCGCCGCGCTGTGGAATCCGCCTACGCCACTCCTCGTCGCCAGCATCACTTGCTGCTTCGTCGTCATCACCTCCAGCTTCACTTGCAGCGACTGAATATACTTGATGATCTCCCCCACCACCGTCGACTTATCCGTCTGCAAATCACAACAATCACGATATCAGAAACACAACGAGCTTTTTTTTTATTTTTTTGGTTCGTGGCCTGATAGAAACTCAACTAGCTTTTCTTTTTCCTTCTTTTTTCCGGTGCCATGATATAAAATAAGTGTTGCGCTTCTCTCCGCACGACCAGTGACTATGAATGACTAGTGTCACGAAAGGGTTTGCCTCTAGATGATGGCTCACAGAAATGGAATGAAACAAGATGGACCAACAAGAGGACCCTATGATCCCTAAGGCTTAAGAAAAACTAGTTCTTGACTACACGTCGTCACTGGGATTTGACCATGAATTATTGAAACTGAAACCATGAATCATGAAACTACTTCAAAGAAAGTGGGGTGATTGGTGGAAAAAAACTACTTCAAAAACTACTTGTTTTGGTTCGTGTCATGATATAAAATTCGACCCAGCAACTGAAGATTTCCTGAAGCTGTTTCAAAAAGAACGGGGAGATTCAGTGATGGACCTTGTCGACGGGGTGAGGAAGAAGGGATCGTAAAGTGCTGAAGAGGTAATTCATGCCCTTGCGGCGCTCGCGTTCGGACCAGATGTGACTCTCCCGTTGCGAGACGACGCGCTTGTCAGTCGCCGCGTGCGTCTTCTTCGACGTTTTCTGGACCGCGAGCGTGCTCGTCGTCTTGGAACGAAGCTCCGAGGGGCTGGCGGGCGCGCTGACAGATTTCCCTTTCCGTTTCGTGGACTTCGCGCCCTTCGACTTCGTGGGCGCGCCCAACGCGCCTGCAGACGACGACGGGCGCGGGGGCGCGCCGGCAGCTTTGCGCGTTGGCTCGGGCCGGACCACCACGGGGGTCGCGTTGAGGTCCACGACTTCCGTGACGACCGTGACGGGGTTCAAGAGCAAAGTCTGAGTCGCCATGACCGTGGGCTTGACATCGATGCTGCACGGGTCGGTCGGCTGCACATTATTACTAATGTCGCGCGTTGCGCAATTCGACCACATCGCCGTCTCGGATCGGATGTCGGTGAGATTCTCGTGTTCGTCTGACATCGGAAGCTCTGACGGTTGTTGGAAATAACCCTGAGGGGATCCGTTCCGAGTCGTAACAGTACTCTCGAAACCAAACCAGCTCTCCGTGTCCTGGAACGTCATGAGCGGGTTGAAGGGCTCGTATCGACAGTGCGCTTGCGGCGTGCACGGCATCGCTGCATACGAACTGAACTGTGTGTGCATCTGCACGCTTGCTAACCCCTGACTACGATACTGTGACGGCATGATGCACACATACACTGGCAATTTAAACAAACCAGAAATTCAAACTGCTCGCTTCTAGACTGGCACGCGCCTCACATCAAGCTGCTCCCTACCACGCCGATCATCACTGTCCGGCTAGCGAACTCGCTTCACGAACCGCAAACCAACCTCAAGCGTAATGAGTCTAGCTACGCGAAACCCAAACTCTGAAAGCGTAACGCGTCTCGACGAAACCCAAAGAGTCTAGACAAAACACAAACTCTGATTCAAGCGTAATGAGCCTCGACGAAACCCAAACTCTGAAAGCGTAAAGAGTCTAGACAAAACACAAACTCTGATTCAAGCGTAATGAGTCGAGACGAAACACAAACTCTGAGAGTCTAGGCGAAACACAGACTCTGATTCAAGCGTAAAGAGTCTAGACGATCGAAAGCTGGGTGCAATGTGGGGGTGGAGGTAAGAATCAGATGGTGACGGAATCATTCGAGAGTGGAGGCGAGGGTGTGCTATATAGGGGGAGGCGGCAAACCAGGGAGGCCCACCGGGCGTGGTAACTAAGGAATGAATGGGAGTTTTTAATGCGACTGTGACGGAGTTGTAAGAATAAGTTTTTGTTTAGACTGCAGCTGCTGATCGAGCGAAAGTAAACTTAAGCTTGGCGTCGGTCTTAGGAAGAATCGTCGCCGTATCATGTCGATGCGCGTTGGAGCTGATCGTCCAACTCATTCTCCAGTCATGTCACCCGCGCGAATCAGCAAGCAAACCGGGCTGCGTCCCGACCAACTCCGTGGATTCGGGCCTTCATGCCTGGAGTTACTTATTACACTTTGCCCCACAGCTTGACACTTTGACAGTACACTTACTTACTGTTCAATCCCAGGCCTCCTCGCAGTACTACTACTAAGTTACTGCTAGCTAGCTACTACTACTGCTCTTCTTTTCTCAGTCATGCCTTGGGTGCTGAGTCTAGAATAATAAGTTTAACCCCTAAACGTACCAACCCTTTGCACAGAAGTAGATTCTAGCCTCAAAAGTAGATATTAGCGTGGCTCAGATGTACGTGAGGTGTACAGTACATGAGAAGACCATTGCAAGCATAAAATCTACCCAACAAATTTGACATACTTGCAGTGAAGGCCTCTTCAATATTATCAATAGCTCTCCATCACAAGAGATATATTGTAATTGGTAAAAAATTTAATAGGCTTTTAAAAGTGAATTGGATGAAAATCATGCGAGGTTGTATGAGAAAGTTACAAGGCTTCAAATCTATTCGTGATTCAGTTTCTAAAAGCTGGAACGTTTAGGGGTTAACCCTTAAACGTCAAGAGGGCCTGAACCGGGCAGCTCGGAAGGCATCTCAATTTTTTTGGGGAAATTTTTTTTTTTGTTTTTTGCAAAAACGGCTCTGCAGTGCACTGCTGGCTAGCACTGTAGCACTGTAGCACTGCGGCACTGCTGAACTTCAGCTGCCCCAACCTCAAAACTTGTTCAATTTGATAACTTTGATTGCTTACCAACGATTCCACAATCTCTCATATGAGGCGAAAATTTGGAATCTAGATCGCTTTTCCAATAGCTTTCCAAGGCAACAAGTCTCGCTTGATTTAATTTGGATGAGAAAATCAACTTTTTTCTTCATTATATTTCTTTTAACTAAGCCCATGGGGCTTACCTTGACGTTTAAGGATTAAGAAATGTCAAAAGGATGAACTAGCTCCAGTGATTTTTCTATTTTACCAAATGAAATGGCTAGCATTATTTCATTCCACTCAGTGTACAGTACTGTACTGTACCCTTCCTTCCCGGGCTTAACTTTCTTCTCAAACTCAACAGTACTACTGTTCTTCTTTTTTATATATCATGCGTTGAGAATCGAGAATAGTATCATTCCTTTTTACTTTTCTTTATTCTTTACTGTAACTAAGGATTTAATAGTATTTGTGATCGATACGGTGTGAATACTACTGTGCTGTACAGTACACCTGCTGTGAAACTTAATAGTCACTCCTTGTACATGGAAATGGCTATTTAGTATGGTCTAAAATATTTATCACAAGGACATGTTGTAGTGATGGCCTTGTATCATTTGTGATTTGTGAATCACACTTTCTAGTATTATATTCCACAACATTTGAATTAGAAGTATTATATTCCACAACATTTAAATTAGTAGTATTATATTCCAGAACATTTGAATTGTGTTAGTTATTGTGATTGGGCACTTTTCACATGTAAAGTTTTGAACTCATGTATGTTAATTACCAAAAGTGTGATATAAGAGAATTATGTGCATATATGTTGGTCAAATTTTATCATGCCATACTAAATAACTATTTTGATGTATTGTTGCTCTTTCTTTTATGGGATTTACTTTTGTGAGCTTTATTGTCTTTGCCCCACGGCCCCACCAGGGGAGAGACTACAGAAACACATTGTTTTCAAGAAATTACAATGAGTTACATGGTTAAACAGTATAAGCAAGCCATAAAAACAAGCAGCTACGCTACGAGGAGCTCTAACCGGAATAGAACAGGTGAAAGACAAGAATGCATTCAGTGAAATCATGAACAAAATATATTTGCTACAGTAATATTTAGCCCAAAAAAATGAGTGTCTCCGCAATACCTCTTCCCTACGGTCAGAGCGAATAAATCTAGGGTAAATACTAAGGCATAATCTACGCAACTAACCACTTGTTGCAGAAAGGAGAGTGGCATTTTGTGCTGGATACGTGAAAGGAATTTCAGAGGCTGATATGGGATGGCTTGTGCTTTACCCAGCCTATGCAAAGGCGGCTGATGATAGCATTTCCACTGTAGCCTGTGAACACTTGAAATCCTCCCTCCTTCACTTTACTTGAATCATCTCTTCGTTTTGTTCTCATTGACTGACACCTCAATACCTCATCATTGGTGTGGATGTGCAGATTCATTATGTTGTTACACAGAAACTATCCATTGATGAAGGATATCCTAAAAGGACCAAGGGTTCCCGGTTCGACATGAAATTTATATTTAATTAACCCAGGCTACAAGACCGAGAATACTGAATTGGACCTCATATTTTTCTTAAAGCACTTTTAGAAATTCTTGTGGGGACTTCCTTTTTAAATGACAAGAGGGCCTAGGCGGGGCAGCCTGGAAGGCATTTAAATTTTGTGGGAAAAAAGATAACAGTAATAATAATAATTATTATTATTATTATAACAAAAAATGCAAAAATGGTTTTGTTGGGTACTACGGGCCAGTACTGTAGCACTACGGCACTTCAGCTATACCAACCTCAAAACTTGTTTAATTTGATAACGATTGTACAATCTCTTAAATGAGGCGCAAATTTGGAATCTAGATCACTTTTTCAGTAACTTCAAACGCACCAATCCTCGCTTGATTTGGTTGAGATAATCCACTTTTTTCTTCATTATTCTCTTTTGAATTAGCCCATGGGGCTTACCTTGACGTTTAAGAGTTAACCCTTTATCGTCCCGATTCAACATTGCTTTCAAAGAACTGTTATAAAATGTTTGATGGAAACCAAAAATGGAGTTGATGTACAAAGAAAATTTGTAAACGCCAATGTGAAGATCATATATGTACGGTTGGATGTATCATATTTTTTATTAATAATTTTAATTTAGGTTTTCTCTTGAAATTCAATTATAAGTCCCAAATTAACACACAAAAAATTGAAAAATATTGGAATGAAATTGGAATAACATGCACTACACGGTGGTATGGTTTCCATTATTTGATTCTATTTATTTTGGAAATCATGTTTAAGGTCTCACTTTTTGAACTAAGAATGAAACTTGACATAAACCAATTGTGTTCTTTTTCCAAAAATCATAATAACCTATTTTAAAGATCCACACTGTACAAAAGATAGTCAACTTACACAAGAACTTTAAAAAAAAAATTGGTGGATGAAACTTGTTCACTTTGGATGGAATTCAAACAATTTTAATATTTTCATCGTTCAATATATGGACGTTGGCGGGCCAAAGGGTTAATCCATAAAGGACCAAACATTCATGATTTTAAAATGACAAATTTCATTGATCATATTGTGAAAAATACAATTTAGACCATACCAAAATTTTATATCATTAGAATCAGTGACAAAAATTGCACATGTTGATTAAAAAAAGATATAAATTTGAATAAAAAGAAGTCTACATAGATCCTCCTCAAAACCGCTTCAGAAGACATGAGGTCCAATTTGCGGGTTTCCTGGTCCTTTAGAGGTTAAATGTATTTGTTTTATGGCCAATGCACAGAATCTACTTTACTAATTGATTTCTAGTGAGATAAATTTTGATCCCATTTGATTGATTGAATTTTTCATTTTAGGAGTCAGGACCAAGAATTCTCGGTCAAAATGAGGCCATGTTTTATGTCAATGAAGAACATACATATCATCGGCGTCATAATAATTCTAACTCCTATACGTCCAACTATCGAGAAAGTGAACGATATACAAAATAAAACACAAATTTCTCATCCATCATTGACTTTTTGCAGTGTAGGTTTTTTTACTATATATTTTATAAGAAGTTAGTTTCATGCATAAGTGATCCGCTTAGAAAGGGGACGATTTGTGAAATTTTTATGCCTCATTTCATGTTGTAGTGATTCACCCAAAATTCCGAAGATTTCAGTGCAAAAGTTCTCTTCAAAAAATCAACTCATAAAATTATGCAACCAAAAATTCTCCAAAACTCACTACACTTAGAATATTCCATTTCAACCAATCAAAACAAATTTCATGTAAAAATTGTCAATATCTTATTTGAAATCAAATTACAAAAGAATTTTCAATTTTAAGCTTCAAATCTTATACAAAAATATTGGTGACAACAATTATAGATCTAACCATATGGATAGAATCAAAAATTCATAATGTACAACTTTTATTCATACATCAAGTTCAAAATATCCTCTTAATTACATTTTATAAGACATTTTTGAAATTCTCCAAATCTTGGGACTTTTATGGGCTAATAGTGGTTTTTCTTTTTTTCTTTTTGACACAAAGACAACAGAATTCCATTGCAAAGAAAAAAGCCAATAGTGGTTTGAAGGCCATATGCTCTTATCATTGAAATCAGTGACGTATCATGTTGATTAAAAAGAAAGAAATTTGAACAAAAATAAGTCCTCAAAACTGCTTAAAAAACATGAGGCCCAATTTCAGCTTCTCGGTGCCTTTAGGGGTTAACTTAACCCTTAAACGTCAAGGTAAGCTCCATGGGCTTAGTTAAAAGAAATATAATGAAGAAAAAAGTTGATTTTCTCAACCAAATCAAGCAAGACTTGTTGCGTTGGAAAGCTATTGGAAAAGCGATCTAGATTCCAAATTTTCGCCTCATATGAGAGATTGTGGAATCGTTGGTAAGCAATCAAAGTTATCAAATTGAACAAGTTTTGAGGTTGGGGCAGCTGAAGTTCAGCAGTGCGGCAGTGCTACAGTGCTACAGTGATAGTCAACAGTGCACTGCAGAGCCGTTTTTGCAAAAAAAAAAAAAAAAAAAAATCCCAAAAAAATTTAGATGCTTTCCGGGCTGCCCCGTCCAAGCCCTCTTGACGTTTAAGGGTTAACCCCTAAATGACAGAGGGGGTAAGGGAAAAACCTAAATGTGTTATAAAATATTGCTTCTACAACTTTGATGAAGTTTGGTCCAAAAGAGAAAATGAGAAGCACCATGTTTAGTAATTATCCATAATGTCAAACTTTCAAAAAATGTTTTAGATACTCATTAAACGAATTTAGAAGCATTTATCGTTGAATATTCACCAAAATTACAAAATTTATTTTTAGAACTTTAAATTTGGTATGATTGGTTGAAATTAGACATTCTATTCTAAAGTTCAAAAAGACAATTTTAGAATGAGGGAACATCATTACTTTCCTGAAATAGTAAGTTTTGTAACACTAGGACGATGTTGAGGTGTTTGTCTTTGGAAATTTCTCCTTGATGGAGTTTAACTCGGATTGACATGATTCAAATTGGGTTGGAAAGTAGACTTGATTTCTTATTTGAATTTTATTTTTATTTTTCAAATTTTTTTTCCATCTCGAGCAGCCCGAAAAAAGGGCAGCGACCATAAAATGATCTTTCGGTCATTTAGGGGTTAACCCACCATATATTTCGTAATCTTCTAGAACGGAGCAAGAAAAAAGAAAACTGGCTTTTCCTGTATAATTTCAAAAACACTGTGACAGAGGTGACCCACATGGATTGCAGCAAAGGAGGAGTCAACGAATTTGCAGATCTGCAGGAAATGGGGATTTTGGAGAGGATTGTGGACTTGATATCAACTTGAAGTAGAGAATAAGAAGCATGAAATCAAGGGAGAATGACATAACTTCATTATTCTCTCCTCACTTCCACGTGCATGCCTAGTATGCACGATCATGATATCCCTAGCCATGGTTACCATGTCATACTCATACAAGATACAAGGGAAATTAAAAAAACATCCTCGTCGGCCTTGATATGATCAACTTGGATAAGGATTCCACAATCCAAATCTAATGCTTGGAGCGCGTTACATGCAAATTCAATGGCCCCTCACATATAATTAATACTAATAAGTTCATTGGTGCACTTTGCTTTTATTTTCAATTCCATCACAATTTTTGATTCAAGTCGTTCCTAAGTTCTTGCTTCTAGAAGAAAAAATAATTTTATCATGCAAACAGAGCGTGCAAGAGTATCCCAATTTTTCAAAAGCAATTCAAAGCCAACGACAATGTTTTCAGTAAGATTGTGTTTTTCTCACAAACGTTTAAAGAGATTCTTCCCACGATGGGTGTAGAAGTCTTCACATAGGAAAGACCTGGTGTTCGAGAACCGATGTACCACTGGGTGGGCAAAACATTTTTTTTATTTTTTTAAAACTAAATGCCAAGACTTTCGAGAAACTAATTTTTCAAAACAAAAATGTTTTTTAATGGTGAGAAAGAGAATTTAAAAACTATTTACAAACCTTTTGTCTATCAAACATTATTTTTCAAAAACTAAAATAATATATATTTTGGAACTTACACCTATGTTAGTATCACAGGAAAAGTATGTATATGGTAACAAAGTAATTGGAGTTGGAGAATACGAATAAGGACCAAGGTTGTCACATTGAGTGGGTTTGGATCATTGAGTGGGTTTGGATCATTGAGTGGGTTTGGATCATTGAATGTGCCCTCTGAAGGAAGACAAATGGACAGTTGCCCTATTAGAGTTGAACAAAATAGAGTTTTGATGAGAATATTTTGTGAATATGTCCCAGGGTGCACTATCCTAAACACATACAAATATACGTGAGTGCACAAAAGGAATTTCCGAATGAGATATACTTACAATAAATATATTTAGAGCTGAAAAGATTGACGTTTACTTACATTAAACATATATATTTAGGATGGAACATATATGTATAAAAACTAAAAAATTAGATATGTATAACCTCTGGTATACAAGGGGTTTTAAGAGAGGGTCACGAAGGCATGTGATTCTCAAACATAATGTAGAATGCACCCCAGGGGAATCTTATTAGAATGCAGGAGGCCAAACCGATGGACGGATGGACAAGCGGTGGCCATGAGGTACGGCGACAACCACAACGTGGACCACAGAACCAAAACTTTGATTGCTGCAAATTAGAAGACCCAACAAAACATAAAACTGCTGTGTCCGCGGACCGTTTTGCACACATTGGGAGGGAATTATTTTTGTCCATGTAGTAGTAGTACTTGCCTGGTATGGACAAGAGGTCATCATGGGGAACTAATGGCAGTGGGAGATGGTACCATTGCACAAGCTCCGGCTCCAATTGCACCAATCAGGCAATCGCACATGAATTCTAGCCTTGTGCGCAAATCCCAATCATCTCATACATTGCACTGCCTTCAATCCACATTCATAAATTAGTGACAGTTACTGATCCTCAAATGTAAGTGTTGGAGGGTACCAGTACTACAGATTCAAATGATTCTTGGTACCAACTGATAGTAAATAAACATATTAACACACATAAATTTTGACAACAATTGTTGAACTCCTGACTGTTGTGGGATTTATTAACCCTTAACCCCTAAAGGTCCTCACCTCTTTTGTAAAAGTCAAAGTACTATAATTTGCATACTTGAAATATCACATTGTATGATTTATAATTTTTCATAGATAGTCATTAACATTATGAAGGTATGGCAAAATTTTCAACATGATTCGAAGATATTTTGAATATTTACAAATTTTATTATGTAAACAAGGGAAAAATTCAAAATAAATGTATTTTTTTCAAATTTAATATCAAAAATTATATTTAAGGTAGATAAAAGTTATATTTACAAGGAGTAAAAAACTGAAAGTGAAGAAATTAAAAGAGACCTATGATAGGAGCATCTTTAGAAATCCTTTTGTATTTTGGACACTCAAAATTCAAATTTCTCGACGGTGGAAAATCTTCAAATGAAGTCTATTCTCCAATCCCAACGGTCAAAATATGTATCATAACTTAACTTAAACATCCAATGAAAACACCAACTACAATAAAGTTAAAACACTTGATTTTTGGGGCCTTTGACCAAAAAACAAGCATAATATGGTTGATTGGTCCTATAGGGGTTAACCCTTAAACATAACATGGGGTAGGATATACATTGTCATATAATTGAGATTTGCTACCAACAAGAAACTCTAAATTGGGATCTTAAGAGCTCATTCGAACCGCATTATTAAAATTTCAAGTTCTCTTTTGAACTCAAACCTATTAAAGGTGTGGATTCATTCCAAATACAAACAAAATACACGATATTCCGAGCCGTATTCCTGTGGCCGCCACGGCACGTTCAGACGTTTAGGGGTTAATCTTTTATTGCTTAGTTGGGTTCACTGGATTTCACTGGGTTTATCCACTATGATTGATACTACCATAAATAGAATCATGGATTAAATTGCAAAGTAACTGTACAATTGTATTCTCAACTGGAGTGGAGATATTTTGCCAAAATTAGAGAATCATCCTATGGTGGGATTGGAAGATCACGAATAGTATGTCTTCCTTTTTCTTTTCTTTTTTTTCTTTTTTTGACACAAACAAAGGGAGACCCTTTATTGCGAGAAGAATAGTATATTTTTGAATTGTATAATGCAAATTCAAAAATGAGATTTTGGAGGGTGATTGTGTGAGTTCAAAGATAAATAGAATTTGGGTTAAATTATCTAAAATGAAAGTAAAGATGTTCAACAATAACCTATGTCAACACCTTTTTGTTGCAATCTTTCTTGTTAAGAACGGACTCACACATGATTATTGTGAATTTTATAAGTGAGAGTGAATTAATCATGTACGGTTTAGGAAAGATATTATACATAAAAATATGAAAGGAGTTGGTACATGGATCAAGATTAGAATACATACAGTAGTGGAATATGAACAAGAGAACACAACCCAAAAAATCAAAACAAGAAAACAAACTTCCAAACACAAAGAATATTGCAAAGTACATGTGTTGTATTTGTAAGGACTTATTGTCTTTTCAAGTATTTGCAATAATTTTGCGTTTTGTTCATAGGTGTTTTCATAGTTGCAGACCTCCAAAGTGAAATTTCCTTTCTTTCAGAAGATGTGTATTATAAGTCTTCAAATTTCAAATTCACAATTCAAAATTCAATTCTTCACGGATTTTCTGTTGTTTGCGTTTTTAACACACCAAAAAGTACAAAGTGGTCACTTGAGCACTAAAGGGTTCAAGGTCCTTAAGTTTGAAGATAGTAGATACGTTGGCGTATGCTTGGCTTTGTGGTAAGTAGAAAGCTCCAAATCGAGACCCCCAACAGCTTATTAACCCTTTATGGCCCACACAACCCTATTGTGGTTGAAGACTCATGTATTTGGAACTTACCGTAAGATCTACTCCAAACCAAGCATCAATGTTTGAAACTCAGATGTAGGGCTTCATCTCACGCACATACTTCAAAAATAAAATTTTGATTTGGAGTTGTGAACCTATCAAAACACCTATATACAAAACACCTAAATACTACAACTTCCTCAAAAAAACAAACAAATACATCAATATGTGGTGCTTCTTGTGTTTGGAAGTTTGTTATCTCCTTTTATTTTTGGAATTGTGTTCTCTTGCTCATGTTCCATTAGTGTGTGTATTCCGATCTTGATCTATGTACCAACTCCTTGCATATTTTAACGCATAAATTTTGTCCTAGACCGTATATGAATAAGTCGCTCTCACTAATAAAATTCACAATAATTATGTGTGAGTTTTTTCTTGACATGAAAAATTGCAATGGAGAAGTGTTAACATAGGTCATTGCGAAACCATTTGACTTTATTTTTGAAAATTTAACCCAAATTCTATTTAACTTTGAAGTCACACACTCCCTACAATCTCATTTTTGAATGTGCATTATACGCTTCAAAGACACAATATGATCTTCCAATCCAACAATATGATTCTAACCAAAGTTTAATAGACACTTGTTTGATTAAGCGATGTTTAAATTTATATAGTTAAATATTATTGATAACTAGTTGGACCCGTGCCGTTGAGCACATTGCAATTGACGTTAGTTTAATGTTAAGAACTTTTATGGACTTCAAATATGTTGATTCAAGAAATAAATAATATATATGAATATTATTTATTTAGAAAAATAAAATATACATTGAAGGCCTCAAACATTGCCTCTATTTTATTCATTTATCTTTTTTTTCTTTTTGATCTCGAAAGACAAAGGACAAAAATAATTAAAGTCCAAGGAAGAAAAAACAATCAGCCAAGGTCTCAAATGAGGGTTGCTAGACAAGTGAGAGTGGGAACAAGCTTCCATCTAGCTATTTATTTATCTTTTGTACAATTCACCTTAGAATTCTATTTTTTGATCATCATGTTGTCAAATAGGCATATAATGAATTCTTCCATCATATGCATGTTGAAGTTTTTCAGTCTCTACTTTTCGTTTATGAAATGAGTTTTGTGAATAGATGTGATACATAGAATACACATTTTTAATTAGAAAGGGAGGAAACAAAGTTGTTGATAGTGTAGGGCCTCTACATACATTTAATCTCTAAGGGACCAAAAAATCCAAATATTCAAATTCAAATATTAAATTAAGATATTTTGTAGTAGTTTTGAGTAGATTGTTTGTAGACTTTTTTTTTTTTTTTTTGGTTATTTTCTTACTAGTGTATGCAATGTTCTTCATTGATTTTGATGATATAATATTTAATGCAATTTGAACCATATTAATTTACAATATGATCAATTCAAGTCATCATTTTAAAACCATATAAAATGATTTCAACTAACTTCAAAGTCACTCAACTATCATGCAACTAATTTCAAAATACCTCAAATATCATTCACTAACTGTTTCAAACCCGCTTCCATCAATCCTCACTAACCTTTTGGAAGTAAAATTCTAAAAGAAATCGTTGTCTTCCTCGAAACAAACTCCAATCCAAACCGTAATCCTCAAGTCAATCTGCACAAATCCTCCAAAACGCCGAGGTTACTCAAGAAACGCCCAATATGGCAATCTACATCACTGAACTTTCCAAACAATGGCTTTTATATTGTTTTTTGATTGCTATACATCATTTTAAAGGTCTTGTTCTATATTAAAAGATCAATTGCGCCAACCATATTAAACTACCATGGAACTAAGTCATGCAACATACTATCATTCAACTAATTTCAAAGTCACTCATTTTGACTAACCTTTTGAAAGTAAAACCCTAAAACCGAGATGTATCGTCTTGCTCCAAACAAACTCCAACTCCAAAACCGTAATCTTCAAGTCAATCTGCACACTTTCTCCACAACGCTAACCAATTTTAGTCAAAACAAAATGCAAGGTGACTTAAAAAATGACTATCTACATCACTGCAAAATCAAGTTGAATCCTAAAACCTAAATCAAGATCAAGTTGAAGCCATTTTCACACAAACACATGATTTGCAATATAGGGTCCAATTTTCCTACTCTACAGAAAATTTAGGGTCTAAGATATGAGATTACATATGAGATTGCATTACATTTAATTAGTCTAAATTCCACCTTCTCAATTCCTACACCAGCAATTCTATAAAACAATGAGTAACACAAAGAGTGATCCAAATGCTCAACCGTTATCCTCAACTGCAACAATTTTCAATTTAGCTTGATTTTTTTCCTCAACAACAAAAAAACAGACTCAACAATGCAACTTGATCTTCTTTCCCTCAACCTTTTTTCCTCAACCTTTTTTCCTCAACAACAAAAAAACAAACTCATCCTCAACAATTCAAATTGATCCTTTTACTTCGACAGCAAAGAAATCGACTTGATTTTTTTTCCTCAACAGAAACAAACTTGATTTTTTTTTTTCAACTTGATCTTTTTTTTTCAACAGCAAACAAACAATCTCATCTTCAACAATTCGACTTAACCCTTAAACGTCAAAGCAAGCCCCACGCCCTTGGTATAAAGGAATAATTGGAGAAAAAAGTTTCATTTCTCAACCAAATCAAGCGAGACTTGTTGCGTTGGAAAGCTATTGAAAAAGCGATCTAGATTCCAAATTTTCGCCTCATTTGAGAGATTGTTTTGAGGTTGGGGCAGCTGAAGATCAGCAGTGCCGCAATGCTACAGTGCAAGCCAGCAGTGCACTGCAGAGCCGTTTTTGGCAAAAAAAAAAAAAAAAAAAAAAAAAAAATTGCAAAAAGATTTAGATTCTTTCCGGGCTGCCCCGTCCAGGCCCTCTTGACGTTTAAGGGTTAACAACAAGAAAGAAACTTGATTTTTTTCCTGCAACACTTTGCCCTCAAATAAAAGAAACCCAACGACGATGCATTGCTCACCTTTCCTACACCATTTCTTGATTAGGGAGAAGAGCACCGCAGATACAAAAGCGCCGTGACCAAAGGCGCATCAACGCAGAAAGAATGAATGCCATGAAAGAAGAAACGCACATGAAGGATAGCCACATGTTTTTGAGCTTGAGTTGTCTCCTCGACCGATTAGATGGCCTCCCAAACCCTAAGCAATGGCACCAAAATAGTGCAAGAAGAAGGGTAGAATTATTGCCGTTCCCTATTCTTCAGGAGTCAAGGTTGCTTCTACTTCCGATTACGTCCATGTAATGACAGTATTGTTAGCAGGGGAAATTACGTAGATTTCATTCCAAAAGTGTAGATATTACACTTGGCAACTCAATGTAATATAATGAAGACGTTGATCTGATGGAATATCCGTAGATGTCGAGGCACATCGACCAAGCACACAACCTTGTTTGTAGTAGGAAACTTACGTAGATTGAGTTCAAAAACAGTAGATGTTACATCTGACAGTTCAACTTAATCATACTATGACGTTGGTCTCACGGAAAATCCGTAGATGTTGAGGCACAGTGCGTAAATTCATCTCCGATAACTGGAAGCGCGCATGTGTGGCCCAGTGTGAGTGTGAGTGGCAACTGAGCAGGGATTGCATAGATTGAATCGCAGATCCGTAGATATTGTTCCGAGAAATTGAATATAATCCAGCATATATGGTGAATTGATGGAATTGAGCTTGGGTTTTCTCCTCGCCGGATTCCAGCACGGAACGGTCGAGTGAGACAAAGCGTCCTATATTGTATAATATACTAGTGGGACCCGTGCCGTTGAGCACATTAACAATCATTTGTTTTTGAGCTTGGGTTGTCTCCTCCACGGATTCCGGCGCGGAACGGTCGAGTGAGACAAAGCGTCCTGTATTGTATAATAGATATTTCTAATTTAAACAGAGACAGTTTTAAAACTAAATCACCAAAGTTTTGTGATTTCTCCAAAACAAAGTTGGGCTGTAAAGGATTAAAACTAGGACGACATGAATTTTAACTTTAATTTTGATCTTGACCCATAGGAGATGTGGAATCATTGTAAATACAATGAAATATTGTTGTATAATACTTGTAAAATGGGCTCTTTGGACCTTCAAGGGTTAAGCGCAATTATATTTGGAAACTAGTTTCAATTAGTTTCATTGTAAAAATCTCATTCGCCACCATACTTTTCAAGATTTTGTTCGAGGTCATTTTTCGGGTAATTCACACTATGGCCAAAGGTGCGTCAAATTCTACCAATCGGATTGCAAGAAAGGTGAATATTGGCCTCTCAAACTTCACACTAAAGGCCAAATTCCAAAGGCCGTCGTCATCCAAAGTGCCCACATAGCAGCACTTTTTGTGAGTTTTGGCGACAATGCGACGAATTCAAGAGAAAATAGGATTAGCCGAGAAGGCAAGAATGGAAATCCAATTCCTCTTCGAGAGGTCGTCAATTTTTTTTAAGAAAAGAATCATAATTGAATATGTATAGTTTACTATATATTTTCAACCCAAGACTTTGAACTCCAAGCTTGCATTGGGCTTGGATTGCGACAGTCTCTCACCATAGTGTAAATCGGCCTTTACGCTAAAATTGTGATCACTGAAAAAAGAATGGTAAGACTAGTGCCATTTATTGTGTTGGAAATTTTTTATTATTATTTGTTCAAAATTGTTTTAACTTTGTCGTATTGGGAGATAAAAAAATATTTCAACACACTTTAGTATACATTATCTAGACATTATATTGATAAATCATGAATTTTCAAAGTGGTAAACATATTTGCATTATAAATTATCGGATACAAGCTTGATGTTTAGATGGTGTACGTGCTCATCATGAATACTTTCTTTGTGGAGATGTAAGTGGAGATGTCGTTTTAGGCATAGGTGCATTGAACTTAGAGCATGCCCAGCAGCATGTGTTTTAGAGGGACCAACGCCAAGATTTGGTGTAGTTATCTCCACTTGCTTCGAAGTTTGGCCCAACAACTACCCACCGACGCTAAATTATAGTTTTTGAAGCCAAAGTTTGAGGTTTCCCCGCCATCCGGAGAAGCTTTGGCGCAAGCAAATTTCTCACACCAAGCAAGCAAAGATGCTCAATCAACAATTAAATAACGAGCTTGAAGACTATTCACCGGCCCGTGCTTCAAGGTCATCAAGTAACTTTATATAAAATCTTCATTTTATAAGTTGCTTTGGTATTCGCTCCAGGAATGTTGTTGGGGTACTTCATGTAATACATTCCTCCATATTAAAAATGGCCTTCAAATTGATGTTTGGCGGAAATGTTTTCTCTGTAACTGTTGGGCTTGCTCTTAGTGGCCAAGTTTGTGTTGGTGCCACGACTACAATGGCATCTTATCAATTGTACTCAAACCTAATTTTTAAACATACTTTACCTTTTATTTTTTACCTTTATATAATTATACGAGTGAAGTTCATGTTTCTAAATTATGTTTGTACATTCCTAATGGTCACAATTACATGACTTTATTCATTTTGTTGTTTACATTTGGAATTTTTAAGTAAATGAATGAATAATGATCTTTTGAATTTAATTTGTAAAATATCAATCAATTCATTTCAAGTAACTTCCTACACTTACGTAAAAAATTTAAATTGTATTATCACGTAAGAGTTATCCGTAAAACGAGCACCACGTGGCCTATCTATCACTTGGATTTTTCAATCTTGATAGACTTTTTTGGCATTTACTCACACAAGCCATCAAGCTCCTTCAATTGGGCGAGCATGAGATTAGTTACCGCCAAAGATTTCTCTACAAGAACCCAAGCTAGATTTAGGGAGCTTCTCTTGCATCGAATAGGTTCAAAGTTTGAATCTCTGTGACAACGTAGTGCATTGTGATCGGTCAAAAAAAAAAAGGAGACAAAACTCCTTTCGCCGCCTTTCAAGCTAAAAAACCAATTTTGCTTTCTCTTTCCTCTCATGGAAATTTTTTGTTCGGCTGTACAAATTACTCTACTAGTTTTGATGGTAAAAAATCGTTAAAAGGTCAAAATAAAGTCCTTTATCTTTACCTTATTTGTACAGATGACTATGCACGCCAAACAAAATCTATTGGAGACATACCACTGTGGATTTTCTTTTTATTTTTTTATTTTTTTAAAGAACAACGGCCTACTTCAATAATATTATCTTGTTATACAAAATAGATGCCAATGATTGAACTGGCCCAAAAGAGATTTGGTTTAAAAAATGGGATATGAGGCGGAGGGAGTATCAGTTGTCATTCCAGATTATTTTATTTTGAATTAATTGACATGTATATTTTAGTTTTGGATGAAATTGGAATAGAATTTCCATCATAATATTTTATGTCCTAGTGGTATAGGTTATAGATCCTTTGTAAGTAAAATATTCTAAGAATATTTTGGGTTTATGATTTTTATTGGTTACATGATTAATTGGGGCACATTAATCACAAAAAAAATCGGTCATGTAGGACAAGCCTCGGGGTGGGGTCCATGCAAGACACCATATCTTATAGGGCATTGGCTACTAACATAGCGAGATGGATGTCATGCACATAGACCACGAAATTAAAAAAAAAATTAAAAAGAAAAAAAAGAAAAAGAAAAAAAGTGCATAACATTCATAAATAGCTTTTTAACTATTTGTGTTTTGCAATAAAGAGTGTTATGTATAATGTTCTCATTGGTCGAGGGTTTTTCATAAGGGGGGTGATTAATGTGACTCTAATTAATTGAAGGTGGCATTAATTAGTTGATCTTTGGTTAATTAGTTATGATCTTTCAAATTACTATCACAAGTTTATGTACACTTACACAAGTTTTTGACAAATTTCTCTTATTTTGAAAAAAATTCAGTTGACTTTTGGTTTGTTGGTTTTGATTTTTTAGATTATTACAAAAAATAATCCACGTACATGTACATGTTGATTGTTTGACAAGATTATATCATTTTGATAGAAACAAGTATTCTTGACATATGTTATCTATTCAATTTTTGAAGTGACAAATTTCTATAACCAAAATTATCAATCTAAGCAAGTTGAAGAAACTGTCATATTTTAGAAGTTGTCATTTTGTTTCAAATCATACACATTATAATAAAGGTGAGTCAAGACTTTTTATTATGTGTAAATATTTTACAATCATAAGTAGTAAAGAAAATCATACAATCTACCAAATGAATCTACATTCAAAAAATAAAACTAACCCTTAAATGTTGAACATGACTTATGTAGTCACCATTTCAATGTTTTTCAAGGATCTTAGATGATTAAAGGTTTAAATGTAGGTCTTTATAAAAACTTGTTTTATCTTAGAGCTTTAAAAATTTTTTAAATTAAAAAATGGTTTGAAAATTTGTAAAAAGGATAAAATATCTTGTGTAAATACTTTGTGATCATGTCAAAAATTTCATGTAGAAGTTCACACTAATTAGCATACATTCATCCATGGACAATTCATTCAAATTACTAGTGTAAGGAGTCTTGTAGTATATTTGTAGGTTAATAGCTGGTTCAATACTACACTAGTAGAAAAGTTGTATTTGAACACCAAGGAATAGTGTTAGAACATGATGCCCAAGTTTTGTATTGGCACCAAATTAGTGACAATACGGACTATGCTCTCACAATTTTTTTTGGTGTTCAAAGACCACCCTTTCTATTAATAACAAATGTGTACGTTGATTATTTTTGTTTTTGAATTTGGACACTACAAATATTTTTCATGATTCTTTTTTCACTGCACTTCTTTTGTCGAGAAATAAATGTCCTATTTTGGACATTTTTGTCCCAAAATAATTCTCTTGTGCTTTATACTTCAAACGTGATCCCTATCTACTTCTAACGTGAGTCCTATACACTTCAAATGTGAGCCTTGAACACTTCAAACAAGGTTGATCATTTTGCAACTCATAAGATTTTTAAATGGATTTAATTAGGAATTTTCAAAATTATGAATTGCAATTCATAATTTTTTTAGAATTCAAATCTTATGAGTCACAATTCAAAAATCATGGCTTTTCATAATTCAATGATTTTATTACAAACTTTTTCCCACAAAGAACAACTCCTTCCACAAGGTAATGTTATCAACATAATAGACATCCACTTTTCAAATATTATATCATTCTTATTTACTTTCTTATTTTTATATTCTTGAAAGAAAAGTTAAGTTGAATGCTTTCTTTTAAGAAATAGGACAATTATTTCCGAATAGAAGGAGTACTAAAGACAATTTTTTTTGAAAAAATAATTTCCAAAAGAAATTGTTTTTCTTTTTACCATTTTTTGAATGCCTAATAAGGTAATGAAACTCTTGCAGTAGCTCAAAAGCTAATGTGGGTTTGTGGTTAAATTTAGGTTCAATCCACTTTTTGTCTTATCTTCCATCCAAAGCAAAAACAAATTAGAAACAAGGAGAGAATCTGGGTGATATCAAGGGCTATGTGAAGATGCAAAAAAAAGGCTAGAAATAGAATGGAAAAAGGGGCACAAGTCAACAAATAATCTTTTTGGAATCCCTGAGCACCTGAGGATGGTACGACTAAAAGCAAGAAGCACAAAATTTCAGGGCGAGCCGGGAGCATGACCCAGTCATTGTAGCCATTGCCACCCCTTAACTGTGGGGGAGAATCAACTCCGAGGCAAATGCAATCTCCATGGGACCAATGAGGTCTGATAGCCGGGCCTTCAAGCGGCCGTCTCGGCCCCTCCGCCAACTTTGACGGCTCCAATTTCACTTGCCCGTTGCCGTGGATCATTCGTGGATGGATGATGCTATGGATGGGTGGATGGGATATGATGGTATGTAACTTGATTGGGTCCTGGCCTTCCCTTCCCTTCAGCCTTGTTGTGGCGTAAGGTAGGATGTCCTAAAACCACCAACTTAAGAAATATGGCCTCATTTTTTCAAGGTTATTTTTGAGAAATATTTTTTGGTCATTTGGAAGAAGATTTCTCACGGAATGCATATTTTTTTGCAATTTAATTTCCAATATTCAAATTAATACAAATTTTCAAAGTGAAAAGAACTTGAAGCTATATTTTGCTATTTCTAAGCTATTTTGGACCATTTTATATCATTTTTTTTGGCTCAAAAACGAAAATCAAGAAATTCACCTTTTGAAGAACTAACCTCAGTTTTCAAAAAAATATTGAATATTTGTTTGTAGGAGTGGCGACCCAACTATGGTATTACGATAGTAACCTTACTGCACTATTTGATATGGTAGGCTTTGTCATTTCCATATACATTCACTATAGAAACAACAAATTGTATTGTACTTGTACAATACTTGTATCACTTTGTCAATATAGTATATATACATAAATTTTGTACTCCCTCCGTTTCATAATAAGAGTCCAATTTGCAGAAGAAAATTGAGATTTAAGATGGAAATAGATCCCATGTTGAAAAGAATGGCAATATTTTGAACTATGTGTCTTGATAGAAAGAGATGGAAAACATAGGAAGTCAATGTAGGAAGGCAACGCATTGAATGTGGACCTTTAAATTGACACAAGAAAATATGTAGTCTTTTTGTTTTGTTTTTTTGAAACAAAAGAAAGTTCACTCCAATGCATAAATCAACACAATGAAATCAGACGAGAGACTTGCCGATAGAACAACAAGACCTAAGTAAAACAATATGTAGTTTTGAATTCCTATTATGAAATGGAGGGAGTATAATATAATATTTATACTGAATTTGATACTTCTAGTGTAATATTATTGTATTGATTCATTTGCTCGGAATCCATACAGTCTCTAGATGACACATGTACAATCTCTTATATTAAGTACACAACGTCAAGACACGATGTCACTACCCTGCTAGGTATCCGTCACGATACCAAGTCACGAAATTATCCACATTTGACATCCATGCCTTTCATCCAAATTTTCATCATGTTCCTCAAATCGTTCTCTATAGTTCCCATGATGTTTCCAAAGCTTCGCATCACATTTCCCGAAGTCACTAAATCCCCCGGTGGTCTTGAATGAATGGGGACAAAAGTGCCCCCTATTTTTGTCGTTGTCAGGGCCCACCTTAAAAAACAACCCCCTCCTCCAATGGTTTTTTATTCCCAAATAGGTGCCCCTAGGGTAATATGGGGCCGTAGGCCCCAATTTTGCAAAAAAATTTGCCAAAAAAAGGGGTCTCGGTGCCCAAAATAGAAATTTCAGAAAAGGGGGGGGGGACCATGAACAGTGTCTCGCAGGGGTCTCGCATTCAAGACCACCGGGGATATAGAGACGGGGCACATTTCCTAGCCTTCCCTAATGTTCCCATCATGTTTCCTAGTGTTCTCAAGTTCTCTTTATGTTCCCAAAGTTCCCATGTTCCTTTTGTGTTCCCAATTATTTCCCATGTTTCCAATGCAATGTTGGTGCATTGCAACAGGATGTTTGCCAGTTACTGTATAGTTCCCATCCAGGCTGCCATAGTAAATGATACTCTACACTGTTTCAATACTGAAAATCTTCACTCTTCTACTTTCCTTATGAGTTCAACAGTGATGGAGATTTGATATGCTGGGGTGCTGCTTTGGGAGACCATCGACCTGGTGCCTAGCCCCTTCTGTTGGCACTCCGTCCCACCCCATTTTGGGTTTATTTTTGTCATGGTGGGGTTGAGTGTTTTTTCCTCCATCCCATGATAATGGCCCTCTACTCCAACCCAGCCGTCAGGGTCGGCATCTCATGGCAAAGAAACCTGTCAAATTCTTTGAATATTCTTTAAGATTCTCTTTATCACCATGCAAAATAGATTTTACTTGGCAAAAAAAACATTCCAAACGATATAGGCCTCTCTTCATATATTCCCTTATGTTCCAATTTTTTTAATAAAAAAACACTTTTGAGAAATACAAATACGTGAAGAAATATAAATATGCTAACCCCTAAGAGTCAGAGCATCTAGATCTGGATCATGAATGAATTCAAATCCTTCTATATCTCACATTGTTCATCCATCCAAAATTTCTCTTGATTTTTGTGCTAGTTGGCTACAACTTGAACGGTATGGATCTTCAAATTAGGTTAATGTCATTTTATTTTTCCAAACATAATAAATTGATGTCAATGTGGTCTCATAGTTCAAAAAACGAGGTCTAGAAGATGATTTTATAAAATAAGTAGAATATCATCGTATTTTTAATCATCTTATGTATCTTTGTTTTTTTAACCAATCACATAGAAATCAAGGGAAAAAAAAGTTTATTTTTGAAATTTATTATTGAATTTCAATTAAAATTCTTTGCAAAATAATTTAAAAATATTGGTAATGAATACAAGAAATCTAACCATACATATGTAATCTACATGGCGATACCTACAAATTTGATTTGTATTAAAACACCCTATTTGTGAGTTATTAAGGCATTTATAAACACATTTTTAAAATGCATGCACCCCTTGACTTTTAGGGACTAAGAAATACAAACATTTGAAGAGATACAAATACTTAAATAGATGCAAATACATGTAGAAATAAATATATATTAAAATATAAAAGATGCTTTTTATTTTGGAACAAAGGGGTAATTTGTTTTTGTTGATCCTAATGACTGACTACGGTATAATGTTCTTTTTTTGTTTTTTTCCCCTCATGAGGCTCTCAAGCAATATTTTGCAAGTCTAAAGGTGGATCTACCTCCAAAAAGAGGCACCAACAATATACTTTGCGGCCTATGTTCTTGACGTATGGATAGACAAACTACTTTATTCATGATGGTCTTCATGCTAAGGTTATTATTATTATTATTATTATTATTATTATTATTATTATAATAAAAATGGCCACCTGTTGAAGACCTTCTACACGTTTAGTAAGGATAGATAAGAGACTTTTACAAGACAATTTAATTAGTGTTTATTGCATTCCACCGTTTATGTTATATAGTGTAGGTTATCAAATAATGCGTCGCATAACCTTTAACTGCTTGAGCGTCCATTTTTTGAACGATGTACACATTTCATTCCTGGCTCCACATCCGTCATGCACTATTTGTACTGTGGATTTTTTACTATAGATTTTATGGGAAGTAAGCTTCATGCATGTGTGATCCAATTAGAAAAGAGATGATTTGTAAAAAATTTAGGCCTCATTTCATGTTATAGTGATTCACCCAAAATTTCAAAATTTTTAGTGTAGAAGTACTCTTAAAAAAATCAACTCATAAAATTAAGCAACCAAAAAATCTCCAAAAATCCCTATACTTAGAATAATTACATTATAACCCATCACAATAAATTTCATTCACAATTTTTCAATATCCTATCGTAATTGCATTACAAAAAAAAATTGAATTTTAAGAATCAAATTTTATAAAAAAATATTGGTGATACAAATCATAGGTCTAACTAATGTTACAAGTGCACTAAATGGAACAAATTTAGAGTAAGTTTTTCAAGTATAAGGTCCATTTTATATGAGGGTCAAAGTCAATTTAAAGCTCTAACATGCGTGAATCCTTGTAAGTGTTGGGTTTAATTCACGAAATCAACTCGAAGGTCTTTGTATGGAGTCAAGGTCATTCCCTAAAATCCATATTCTAAAGGACTAAAATTATATTTTAAAGCATTAAAAACAAAATCCAACACGGCTCAGGAGAAATGAATTGGGTTGGACCAAAATGGAAACCCCAATTCGCTTCTCTCGGGCTACCCTCGGACCATGTTAGAGCTTTTTCCCTTCTCGACTTGACCCAATATTTTCTATGATTTGGCTGCAAACTTTGAAAGCCTGATTTTTTTACTAAAGATTTTTTGGGAAGTTAGCTTCATGCATGTGTGATTCGATTAGAAAAGGGATGATTTGTAAAATTTTATGCCTCATTTCATGCTGAAGTGATTCATCCAAAATTTCAAAGATTTCAATGTAAAAGTGCTCTTTAAAAAGTCAACTCATAAACTTAAGCAACTCAAAAATCTCAAAAAATCACTACACTTAGAGAATTACATTTTAACCAATCACAACAAATTTCATGTAAAAATTGTCAATATCTTATTTCGTAATCAAATTACAAAAGACTTTTCAATTTCAAGTTTCAAATTATATACAAAAATATTAGTGACAACAATCGAACATCTAATCGTATGGATAGAATCTAAAATTTATAATGTACAGCTTCTATTCATACATCAAGTTCAAAGTATCCCTCTGGGTTGCATTTTATGATGCATCTTTGCAAAATTGCCGAATTTGAAGAGGGGTGAGGACGTTTATGGGTTAATATACATATTAAATGACCAGTTTCGCAGAAGAAACCGAATACAGTAGGTGCACCAAATTGGGTTTTGTGGACACAAATCCCAAGTGCATACAAGGATATGGCAGAACAAATGGATGATGTAATCTCATGGTCAGCTTGAGCCTCATGACGGAAAGCTCATGAGATGTTCATGTTTTGTCTTTTGGAATATTACAGCACTTGGGAGCCTGAATCTAGCCAAGAATGTGCAAGCTGCAGTGTACCCCACGTCACGGTCAGTTTTGACATAAAACTTGATTAATTGTGGTTAAAAAAAAGTGCCACATGTCATCTTGTGATCGGCTTAGGGTGACGTGTATAGCTCAAAATCTGACATGGAACTTCAATCTGAAGGTATTCACACATGTTAGGATGATCTGGACCACCATTTTACATTCCCAAAAATCCATTGTTCGTTATAGAAGCAGCCCATTTGCCTTATTGGGAAGGTCAACCGTATGCCGCATTAGGAATGACGGAATAAAACTGTAACAAATACTGGTAGTGACGAAGTACTTTTTTCGAGATTTTAATTTGTGAGTAGTCCATGTCAAATAACTTATCATAAGCAGCTATGCTAGGAGGGGTTAAGTTATGTCCCTGTAGTAGCCCTGGCTCACTTTTCAATGCGTTGTCAATGCAAAGCCTCCTCCCCATTTAACCAGCAAAGACCTGTCAAGAAAACCAATATCAATGCACAGAGAATCTCTCATTTTTATGACGTGTGTTCCCATCATAGTTTTAACCCCTAAAGGACCAAGGAATCATGGTTTAAAAATGACAAATTCAATTAATTATAGTGTGAAAAAATATAGTTCAAATGAGACCAAATATTATTATACCAGAATTAGTGAAGAACATTGCATGTTATGGATGAAAAGCAAGTAAATTTGAACAAATAAAAGTCCACATAGGAACTCCTCAAAACTGCTTTAAAAAACATGAGACTCAATTTAGGCTCCTTGGGTTAATGACATCTGCCTGTTGGCTAGACCACCTTAATTGCGAAACAGTTGTGTTTAAGGAATACATATGTTAACGAAAGATTCCTGATTTTAAAACAACAAATTCAATCAATTATATTGTGAAAAATATAATTCAACTGGGACCTAATTTTATATCACCATAATCAGTGAAGAACATTACATGTGCTGGTCCAAAAACAGATAAATTTGAATAAAAAGAAATCCACAAATGGCCTACTCAAAAGTGCTGAAAAAAAGACATGAGGCATGTATTCCAAAATGGCATGAAATGAAATTAAACAGCATGTTACCATTCACAACTTAGAGACTGGCGGATTTGAATCTTGTTTGTTGAAATCACTTCCAGTGCTGTGCTGCCTTTCTTGAGCCTTTTTTGCTGCAGCAGACCTGTAGATCAGTTTGTGGACCTCATCAAAATGAGGGGACGTGGCTTTCTTCACTGCGGCTATCCATTCTGTAACACGTTTTTTGGAGCTCAGAAGTGCTGCAACCTCGTCCTCACCCAGGAGCTGCAAAAGAAAATGAGGTAAGAAATGAATCCTTAAAAGGACCAAGAATGAATGGTTTTAAAATGACAAACTCAATCATTCATATTATGAAAAATATAATTCAGATGAGACCAAATTTTATATCACTAGAATCAGTGAAGAAGATTGCATGTTATGGATGAAAAACAAATAAATTTGAACAAAAGGAAGTCCACATGAGACCTACTCAAAACTACTAAAGAAAGCATGAAGTCCAATTTGGACTTCTTGGTCTTTGAGGGGTTAACCTCCTAACTGCCTAGCTGGGCGTTTCTGGCATGATGTACAAAATTGAAATTTGTTTTCACATGGTTTATGCACTTTTTGCAAGTAAAAAAATACTACAAAAATCTATGGCAAGATAGCTTCATGCATGTGTGATTCGATTAAAAAGGGGATGATTTGTGAAAATTATATGCCTCAATTCATGCCACACATTTCCACCAAAAATTTCTAAGATCTTAGTTTAGAACAAATCAAAAGTGCTCTTGAAAAAAGTCAACTCATAATAAGAAAGACGGCTAAACTAGTTTTCCATGAGTTTGAAGACCACCAAGCTCTTACACACCTAATAATGAGTGACCACTAAGCTTTTCCCTACCTTTTAACTATTTGGGGTGAACAAACAAGAGTACATTAATGCAAAATTCACGGTATCTTATTCAAACACAAGGTGACTTTAAGGATAACTCTAATGACTGAAAAATATTTCTCATAAACAACCTTGTTAAAATGAGGCCATATTTCTTAAGTTGGTGGTTTTAGGACATCCAACCTTAACACAAGAATGAGGTAACCAGATGATTGAAAAGCCAAACCTGCAGTTGCATGACCTCACAAACGAGGCTCAAATCAGCAATGGACGGCTGCCTGCCACCTGCCAGAAATGGGTAGCCGTCTTGCAACCACACTGTCTCCATGACGTGCAACGACTGCTCCAGTATTGCCAGCCCTTCGGCTGCTGCTCTTGGGTTCAATTCGGCCCCTACCACTGGTGCTATTACCTTGTTGAACACCAGTCACTGCAAGATCCCACAGTAATTTTTTTTACCAGTTTTGAGTAGGTCCTATGTATATTTCCTTTTGTTCAAATTTCTTTCTTTCTTGCCCAACACATGCAATGTTCTTCACTGATTCTAGTGATATAAAATTTGGTCCCATCTGAATTATAATTTTCATTGAATTTGTCATTTAAAGTCCACGAATGAAGAGATTGAGGCACACCTATCCATAAACCATGTTTAGTTTGAGAATTGATAAGGAAATTACACTCTTCTGCTTCTAGGAAGTTGGTATTTTTACTCTTTTCCAATTCTCGTTGTAGACAGAGACAAAACCAAAAATGCAAGAAGTAGGGTCAATCCTACTTGAGCCACGTCGCAAATTTAGATGATGCCAATCGAGCACAGATTGAATCTTGGCTCTCCGCTGCATGTCAGTTGGATACCTTCACAGCCACCACACAAACCACAGTTCAAGAAAAGAAGCAACACTCTACCCCAAAATTAGGGAACTAGAAAATTTAGAGAAAGTAGGATGTCAAATATAGAAAATTTACCAGTGATCCGCTACACCTGGACGAGTTGATGCCAAATACTCCATAATGGCATGACTGCATCAGATTCCACAACCATATGAATGTATTTCAGTGAAAATGTTTAGTGCGAATTTTAGCCAAGTGGCTACCAAAAAGAATTTGATGCTAATTTTTACTCATTTTTGAGGGAATTAGCCACTACTTTTTAGCCAAATGGCTTCTCCCAATATGGTGAAATCAGCCAATTTTATACTATATGTAGTAATTTGCTACAATTGTATTAAGGAACCTAGAATATTTCGCCAAAATTGGCTATCAAGTCTTCACATCTATGACAATTTTGCTAAATCTATCACTTTCACTGATGTATTTACAAAGCAATGTACACTGAAAACACGTGGTATGATCATAATTATGCGTGTATCAATAACTGAGAAAGTCAAGCAAAGACAGCCTCTGTTTCAATCGAGTACTTAGCATATGGCAAACATCATATGCAGAGACTACACTGTCAGTATCTCTCAATTTGTGTTACAGGTACAGAAAACCCTAAAGAGGTCTACATTCAACGGACCTTTCAGAGAGCTTAAAACGGCCATCCACTATGCACGGAACTTTTCCCAAAGGGTTGATTGCTGCACATTGCAAAGGAATTTCAGCGATCCTAAGACAACGAAATAACGATAACCATATCACTGCTTCTGAAGCTGCAAAATTATATACGAATCTCACTTGTACACAAAACGACTAACCTTTGAATTCTGGCGTCGTTTGCATCCCTTTCTGTATATGGACCAGATGCAGTTGCACGTCTACGTTGTTCACCCTGTGATCATCCAACCCCACTGAGGATCTTACAAATCCCAGCATCATGCAATTTCTTAACCTATAAAAGACCAACATGGTTTGAAATGACAAATCATGTTGTGAAAAATCAATGATTCAGATGAGGCCAAATCTCATATCATAAGAAAATTGAACAAAAGGAAGTCCCCACTCAAAAGTGATGAATTTGGGCCTCTTTTTAATGAGAAATTGCACCTGCAGAAGAGAAGAACAGCTCGACTGGGCTGTGACATGAGATCCAAGTGCAACTTGAGGTCGCTTGAGGGCGCCATAGCCACCTACTTCCACAAAAATGCAAAACCCAGAAGTGAAATACGAAAATTGAACAAAGCCGGGATTAGGGTTTAACGAAACACGATGGGTTTATCGCAGCGTGACACCGACCCACATCGCAGAAATGCACAAATGGTCCCGAAATCACACCGGGAACATCAACGAAGATGCAGAATGACTGATACGGAAAAACCAAAAATTCAAAGCGAGAAAACAAACGTGCTTGAGACAGACAGATGTTTGGTGATTCTGCGAAACCTTATGGAAAGTCTAGCCAGAAGCTCCGTGGATTTTTCTTTTGCGGAGGGCGATCGAGACGTCGGTGGGTTTCAGCTCAGAAGGCTCTGTAGCTTATCGAGCATCGGACGGTGGACTTTCTTAGTCCTTTAGTGCCCAGGAAACCGATCACCAGAAAATGAAATGCTGTAAAATTTGTGAACCATCTCAGTTTGGTGTCTGAAGTTCAAATGTGTAACATTCGATTCTTCGGATGATGCAAAAAGAAAATTTGGAATATGATTTTCTCAGCCCTAAAAGGTTCAGACACTAGAGGATATTTGAGCTCTAAATAGGGCCCTTAACCCTTTAGTGCCTAGCAAGCCAGATTATGGTCACTGCAACGTCGGAAATGCAAATAACAGAGAATCCGTGAAGAATTGGAACTTCAGTTCTGAAGTTCAGATTTGCGCACATACATTACGCACCTTCCAGAAAAAGAAATTTTCAATTTGGAATTGTACAACTATCAAAATACCTATCAACAGAACGCAAAAATACTGCAAATACTTGAAAATACAGTAAATACTTACAAATACAACATATGTATTGTGTAGTATTTCTTGTGTTTGGAAGTTTGTTATCTTGTTTTATTTTTTTGGATTGTGTTCTCTTCTTCATCTTCCATTAGTGTGTGTAATCCGATCTTGACTAATGTACCCACTCCTGTCAATTTTCAACGTATAAAATTTTGTCCTAAACCGTACATGGACAAGTCACTTTCACTTATAAATCTCACAATAATTATGTGTGAGTCTATTTTTGATATGAAAGATTGCAACGGAGAGGTGTTGACATAGGGCATAGCTGAACGTCTTTGCTTTTATTTTTGAAAATTTACCTCAAATTATATTTAACTTTGAAGTCACACACCCCCCAAAATCTCGTTTTTGAGCGTGCATTATACAGTTCAAATACATACTATAATCTTCCGATCCCACCATCGGATGATTCTCAAATTTTAATAAAATGTGTGCTCTCGAGTTGAGAATAGAATTGTACGGTTACTTTCTAATTTAACCCATTCTATTTTTGGTAGTCTCAACCACAGTGGAAAAACCCACTGAAATCCAGAGTTGTTTGCTACAGTACCCTAGGCACTAAAGGGTTAAGAAGCTTGTGTGGGGCACCTTGGTTTTTATTTAAATTAGTACTTCAAAGGTGAAGAACGAGAACATTTCCCCTATTTGTGCCCATGTACTTCGTGGTATGGTACTATTATTCAAAGGATGGTGGAGGGAGTTGATAGGTGAGTCATTCTTTAGCAGTAGCACTCATTGTCCTCTAGTCTAATCTTTCATACAAGATAGAGACGGATCATTGGTACTCACTTAGGCTAAGCCTACATCAATAAAATGGGGTTCTTTGTCAATCCTTAAGGGCCCTTTTTAGAGCTCAAATATCCTCTAATGGAGCACTTTCCAACCGGTATTATATAACAATATCCCATTGTATTTGGCATGGTTCCACACTTCCTATGGGTTTGAGATCAAAAGTGAAGTTAAATTTCACGTCTGCATAATTTTAATAATACCGGGGTCTCAATTTGGAACATTCTATTTACAACAAATGTCAAATATACGCCAACGTATCTACTATCCCCATGAGCCCTTTAAGGGTTAAGATCAAAAGTGAAGTTGAAATTCACCTTAACATGATTTTAATGAGATAATGGAATCTCAAGTCGGAACTTTCTATTTACAGCAAGTGTCAAACATACGCCAACATATCTACTATCCCCATCAGCCCTTTAAGGGTTAAATATCCAAATCCCTATGTACAAAACACCAAACTACTGCAAGTACCTCAAAATATAGCAAATACTTACAAGTACAACACATGTACTATGCGGTATTTTTTGTGTTTGAAAGTTTGTTATTTTGTACCTTTTTTTTGGCTTGTGTTCTCTTGCTCATGTTCCATTAGTGTATGTGTTATGATCTTGATCAATGTACCCACTCCTTTCTTATTTTAACGTATAAATTTTGTCCTAAACCGTACATAGATAACTCACTTTTAATTATAAAATTCACAATAATGATGTATCAATCCGTTTTTGACATGAAAGATTGCAATGGAGAGGTGTTGGCACAAGTCATTGCTAAACAACTTCACTTTCATTTTTGAAAATTTAACACAAATTTATATTTAACCTTGAAGTCACACACCTCCTTAGATCTCATTTTTGAGTGTGCATTATACGATTCAAAAACATACTATGATCTCTTTCAATCTAACAGTCCAATCTTACCAAGACTTAACTGACACTTGTTTCATTAAGCTATGACTACATTTATACAATTGTATATTATAAATTGTAATCTTAAATTTAATAGAGAAAGTTTTATAAAATACCACCCAAAAAACTATGGTTTCTCCAAAACCACCATGGGTACAAAAGGATCAAAAGCCAATTTATTGCTTGCTTAACTACATTGATTTTGGCTAATGAGTTTTCAGTGCGTGCTCCTCGAATGTGTCCTTGTATAGTTCAACCTTCTATTGTATGTGAGTATGCAATGGAATGTTGTTCTTAGTGTATACAAATGATTGGATTTAAACTTTGCCTTTTGAAACTAGTCTCACAAGGACTATTATCCAAAAATAGTATGCTATACTATTTATTCTATTTAATTGGAGTATGATACACTATTTCAAATTGCATGCATCACAACACATTACATTATTAAATTCTAAACTTTCTACCCTTACTAAAGTTTCCAAGATTCCCTCCGATGCTCTTTTCTTCGCATCTTAAATAAGTTTTCCTTGTTTGATTCTTACTAAATTCCCTCATACGATGCCAAATGTCCTCTTTCACTATAGTTTCAAAAAAAGTTAATAAATCTGTGCCTCGGAGTCTATTACGCAATCCAGACTTCGATGCACTCAAGTTGCCCGACCTCCGCTCCCCTCCCCCCGCCTATGCTCATTCAATTTCCTTAGAATGTACATGATACTAAAATAGGATTATTTGCAAAATCTAGCCGGCCTCGCTTATTCATTACCTTTCGAAAGCATCATTCCATTCCAATTTTGGTTGAGAAAATTCACTTTTTTCTCCATTATTCTCTAATAATCAAACTTCTGGGGCTTAGTATGTCTTTTAAGGGTTAACCATCCATTGTGTCCCTAGTCTCATCATTCTACGGTTTCGTACCCGATAGTGTTTAACCTAGAGAGGGGCGAGTAAGGTGACTATATCTAAAGTGTCCATTTCCTTAAAGGTCCCTAACTCAATCTTTCATGACAAGTAGATTCTCACACCCTACTATTGATAAGAATGTGCACAATCTGAACATCAGAGTTTTGGGTCGCTTTAAGATTAACCTATAGTCAGCATTTTGAAAATTCATAAATTATTCATACGGTGTTCAAATAATAGAGTTAACCAAAACGTCAGCCCAAAGAGGAAAGTTTTAGCAAACTCGTGTTGAATTCCTCTTGATCTCATATTGAAATATAAATAGACCAAAAACTAGTCTATGATGAGTTGAGAGACAATCTAAAACAAGCCACTATCATTATTCCCCACACCTCGCAACGACTTCCACACCTTCCACCAAAGGTCCAAGCCCATAGCCCACAAGGGGACAAGATATGACACGACGCTATTCAACCCAAGTATAGCTCAAAAGAGAGGTTAGGAGTAGAACAAAAAAGGAGGTTAGATGGGCTTCTTTTCAGTTAACTCAAATATGTGCTAAAGTGCGTTGAAATCCTCTTGAACTTGTTGTTAAGACCCACTAAAAATGTTTTATGTTTTATATGTGTAAATAGGCTCAATTGGTAAGGTGAACGCTTTTAACCCTTAAACGACAATGCCAACCTCACGGGCTTGGTTTTAGTTTGGGAGAATCTTGCTCATAACTTCTACACCATTGCACCAAATGGGGTTTAAAAATTTCCAAACGGAGCACCTTAGAGAGATCTATACTTCTTTAGAATAAAGCTAAAGCAAATTAAACACAGAATCATGCTTAAAATGGAATTTAAGAGGAGATTTTGGGTGTGGTATCAGGAAAGGAATTGTCGTTTAACCCCTAACCGCCCAACCATGCATATTTTGCTTGATGTACAGATTTCATCCATAGTTTCTCATCCGTCATGCACTTTTTGTAGTATGATTTTTTAGTGAATTTTTTATGGGAAGTTAGCTCTATGTATGTGTGATCCGATCGAAAAGGAAACAATTTCTGAAAAATTTATGCCTCATTTTGTGTTGCAGTGTTTCACCCAAAATTTTGAAGATTTTACTCTAAAAGTGTTCTTGAAAAAATAAAATCATAAAATCAAGCATCCAAAAAATCTTCAAAAATCACTACACCTAGAGTACTACATTATAAGCCATCACAACAAATTTCATCCCCATATTGTCAATATCTTATTCGTAATCGAATTACAAAATACTTTTTAATTTATGTTTCAAAATTTATAGAAAAATATTAGTGATAGCAATCAAAGATCTAACAGTATAGATTGAATCTAAATTTCAAAATGTTTAACTTTTATTCATACATCAAGTTTCAAATATTCATGTTAGTTGCATTTTATAATGCATCTTTGCAAAACTGCCCAAATTGGACATGGGTGAGGACGTTTAGGGGTTAAGGGTTAAGTATAGTTACCTTAGGGGCGGTTTACACTATGGACCAAGAGCCATGACCATGGAATTCTAAAATCTGTGATTGGCCCAAAAAGAGCTCTTGGTCCCATTTGGCTTTACACTACCTTGAAAAAAGGAGAATGACCACTAACTTTGAGGTCCCCAAAAACTACTAAAATCAGCCATTTGGATAATGTGCCATGGTCCAACGGGTTTTCCGTTGAGTCGAGGCAAAATGCTCGACTCAATGGAAATCAAGGGAGCCGTAAGGCTGAAAATCAGCCATTGGCCGAATTTTTTTTAATAATATTTTTGGCCGAAAAAATCAGCCCAAAGTTGTCCCGGTCCAAATCCACTTTACACTACAAGTCAGAGTGACCAAGCCACTCAAAAATCCATTTTTGATTTTTCATGGTCACGGCTCTTGGCCAAGAGCCATGACTATGAAAATGATTTAATTTTCTTGGTCATGGCTCTTGGTCCATAGTGTAAACCGCCCCTTAAGGTATGTTCGCACCTGGCCTTAGAGGTGATCTTACAAGGGGGTCTTACATCCTTAAAAAAGTGTGTGTTCCCACCTACATTCTTTAGTAATTACCAATCCTACATGGATGTACACATGGCACACTTTTAAGAATGGGTATTAGCTAACATTTAGGAGGACAAAAAATATTTGAGCAATAGTAGGCAATTGTTAACCCCTAAAGGACCAATCAACCCAATTATGCTTGATTTTTGGTCAAAGGCCCCAAAAATCAAGTGTCTTAGCTTTATTGTAGTTGGTGTTTTCATTAGATGTTTAAGTTAAGTTATGATACATTTTTTGACCGTTGGGATTGGAGAATAAACTTCATTTGAAGTTTTTCCACCGTTGAGAACTTTGAATTTTGAGTGTCCAAAATACAAAGGGCTTTCTAAAGATGCTTCAATCATAAGTCTCTTTTAATTTCTTCACTTTCAATTTTTTACTCCATGTAAATATAACTTTAATCTACCTTAAATATAATTTTTGATATTAAATTTGAAAAAAACATATTTATTTTGAATTTTTACCTTGTTTACATCATAAAATTTGTAAATATTCAAAATATCTTCCAATCATGTTGAAAATTTTGTCATACCTTCATAATGTCGATGATTATCTATGAAAAATTATAAATCATTCAATGTGATATTTAAAGTCTGCAAATTATAGTGCTTTGACTTTTGCAAAAGAGGTGAGGACCTTTAGGGGTTAAGGGAGCACCAAAATAGGAAATATTCCCTAGTTTTGAACACTATAGAATGGTCTTAACTAATGTGGCACTTGAGGGGCCATTATGTAATCCCCTACTATTTCCAAACCTCATTGATGACACCTTTCCTACAAAGACGGTATTTTTCCCAAAATTGTGGGGGTGTTAAATTTTTATCCACGGTCTTTGCAAAGGCCAAGTGCGAACAGGCCTTAACCACTGATCTTTTGTCCTGTATGCATTGAATCAAGGGTGGGTCGACAGAGGACCGGAGTTCTTCGTCGTCTTCTTTTTTTATGAGGCTCGGGGTTCAGGGTTTAGCGAAGCGTGCTCGTGAAGCTTCAAATACCACAACCAACGGCAATGAGAATGAGAATGGCATTTGGGGAATCAGCCGATACACTACTGTACTGTACTCTTCTCGGGTTCGTTGCGCGCTGTGCTCGTGTTTGCTCTAGGGTGTCGGCAACGGCATCACAGTAGGACTTCGGGAAGTGATCAATTGTCATTTGAAAATTTTACATATATTCTGGTAATGCAATGCAGTGAGTGAAGAATTGATAGAGTCTGTTGTCCCCCGAGTTAGAGCTTTGTCGTTGCACTGGATAGTTTGAATGAAGGAACTTCAAGGCTCTTGAAGATCTCTCACTTGGTTTCCATGTCAGCTCATGTTAATTCTTTTCTTGCAATTGATTGGCGTTCGGAAAGGGCTGAAGAGTGGAAGTACGTTCCGGTGCACTTGAGCAATTTGTATTGTAGTTCGACATCAGTTGTACGTGGCCATCTCGGTGGAGCTGTAGAAAGACGGAGTGATCAGAAGGCTGTCGGTAGGGTTTAGGGTTTAGCTACCAATTTCTGCAAGCGTCTTCTGGGTGTTGCAATGGTGTTGAAAAGTGGAGGGGGTAGCTCCTCTGTGCATGGAGCCAGAAGTTCTCCGGTGCCTCAAGGGGCTCGACAACAGATCACTCCTGAAGGTCGGACTCCACATTAATTCTTGAATCTATTCTGACATGTAACATTGCGAAATTCCACACACGAAGAAATTCATTGATGGGTGCTATGTGATATAGCGGAGAGGACAGTTACCAATGTCTAACTCATGTTGATCCTTCTAATTCGCATGTGGTTGTGTACTCCACATTGCAGACGAATTCAAGATGCCAAGGTGGGAGAAACATAGGCTAGAAACACAAAGCGAGCCTGGAGAAAGGAAGAAGCAGAAGAAGATCACGGATCCCAAACTAGACTGGAGCAAGAACATGGATCCGGAGGTGTGGGGTAATCTCCCGAGTAACCTGACTGTAGAGATATGCAAGCGGCTGCCATTCCCGAGTTGTTATCAATTGCGTGTAGTCTGTAAGGATTGGGATTTAGTAGCACGTGAGCGGAGATGGGCCACCGATCCGGTGCCCAAACCCTATTTTGTGTTGATTCACGAAGGAGGTGGCGATGAAGTCGGATATGAAGAATGGAGTGATGATGAACAAATACTAGAGGATTTGTCGACGCTGAAGAATGATCAGAGTGATGATGACGAGGAAGAATTCGAATCTGAGGAAGAATTGGACGCTGAAGATTTTGAAGAACATGAAGGCAATTACCTTCATGGCGTTTTGACATTCCAAATCAAATCTGGTTGTTGGCGATGGCAGAAACTGCATTCCATCACATCGTACAGTGATAAGCTGCTGTACAAGCCATTTTCTGTGAAAGGCCTGACGTTCAGCCGTGAGTTACCCAAGACGTACGGAAGCGGCGAAACTATCAAGTCTTCGACTCACACACGAAGAAAAGGTACACTGTACCTCGACGACCAGTCATTTCTAAAACCCCTCTTGCTCTCGGCATGACAGTGGACACCACCATAGTGCCCTACTCCTTCAAGATCATCCTTGGCAGCCTTGACGGTGGAACTCAGATTTACGACTCGGTGACGAAGTCGTGGGAGACGCGATCATCCAGGCTTCTGGTCCCTTGTGGGGAATCCAAGTTCAAGAGTTGCGTGCATTGTGGCGATGATATGTACATTTGGTCACAATTAGACAAGATTCGGGTGTATTCTCTGGAGGAGGACAAGTGGAGAATGCTGAATCCTTTGCCATGGCATTCAGAGAGGGACTTAATGGACCAGTTCGTGAGGATACGAGAATGCTTGGGGTCTTGGCAAGGTCGCATGTTTGCTGTGACATCTGACAATCGAGGCGACGAGTATCCCAAGGTTTGGGTGTGGGAGTTGGTTGATCAATGCGAGCAGAGGGTTTGGGAGTTTCTTGATGAAATGTCAGATGACTTGCAGAGGTGGATGATTCCGCCTCGTTTTTGTTTAGAGTACGAGGAAATACAAGTGTTTGCCAGCTTTTGCGATGATCGTGTGCTGGTGTATTCTTGGGTGCCGGAGGACAGCCGGGCCATTAGATTTGTTTCTTACAATCTGGCGACGAAGAAGTGGGAGAAAGTAAAAGCGCCAAGCCATTTGGTCGGCATCGATTCTGACAACGAAAAAGATACTGACAAGTGGGACGTTGAGAACCCGTTACAAAAGCGAATTGATGCTGATTATTGGGAGGGATACGAGGGACTAAGTGGCGACGACAGTGATGTAAATGACCGGTACTACCCTGGGGATGAGTGGTTGTAGTAAATGTTCTATGAGAAGCTCCTTGTGACCTTTTTGGTCTTTTGCAAGCGAGCGCTCATTTCTATGTCAAGCAAGTTATTTGCAAGTCAAGCAAGCATGGTGATTTTAGCGGCATTTACTGTAGGAATGGTAATCTCAACAATGGAGATGTACACAATTGTAAATGAAGAACAGCATAAATACACCGCTTGTGCCGAAGTTCTATTCTAATATCAATGCTGTATTTCGCTTAAGAGTGACGTACTAGAGTGGTCAAAACCAATGGTATTCAGAGTGAATTGTGCAACCTGATTGATCATCTCCTGCAAAAATCTCTTCATTTCTGCTTCTTGAACTTCGAGGCATAGTGCAAACCAGCTCCAGTGGCCTGAACAAATTCAACACATTTGTTACTAACAGACCTCCATAATCTCACGCCAGTTCTGACGCAAATATGCCCATCATCCCATGCATATCATACCCAAAAAAAATATCCAAAACCACAACTCAGGAGAGGAATTGGCCCTCAGACCTGCAACTCAATCATGTGAATGGAGGCGTCGTTGAGAATGTAAAGCTTGTTGAGTTCCTCGCCAGCAAAGCCCAGGTTAACAACTTCCGGAAGGGCGATCAGTCCGAGCGGTTTCCCGGAACGGCTGAACACTGCACGAGAATACAGGAGGTCTCAGAATTGATAGAAAGACAAAAACCGCTCAATCCTAAAACAAAAACCTGCACACCAATTTTCGTCACTAAGCATACTTACAATTAATAACACAATTTATTTTTATTGAGTCTTATTGGCAAAGTGAAGGAGGATTCCATCACACTTTAGCATGCATTATTTAGACAACGCATGAATAAGTTAAGAATTTTCAAAGCATTCTCTTTAGATTTATCCAACCATAGAATCTCGTATACTCTACTTGTCTACATCGTATGCAATCAATGTCTAGGTTATAGTCACTGTCTGAGATGAGTTACAAGGTGTACAACAATTGAATGTTACTTAGCCCCAAAAGAACAAAGGATTCATGTGGCCAGTTCAATTGATTCTAGTGTAAAAATCAATAATTCAAATGTGGGGAAATTTAGTATCACCAGATTTAGTGAAGACCATTGCATATGTTGGTCAAGAAATGAATATAATTATTCCAAAAGAAATTCGTGACTTGCTAAAAAGACATGAGGTTTGTGGATTCTTTGGGAGTGAAAAGCTTTTTCAGATTGAAGAATAACCAACCTTGAACACCATCGGGTGAACCAACGTAGATGCGTCCTTTGGTGTCAACTTTGATGCCATCAGGAAGGCCTAGTCCAGGGGGTGATCCATCGTACATGCCCACAGAAGCAAACAGGCGCCTGCTACTGAGCGTTCCATCCCGGCGAACTTCCATTACAAAGATGTGGTGCCTCTTTTCGACACTAAACTCTGAACTGCAGGAGACAAAAAGCATCAATCTCATGAGGGTATGATATAATCGACACACAAGTTGAACAGTCCCTTACGTAAATCAATCATCTTCAATTTCAAAGACCTCAAGGTATAAGGTGTAACTTGTGCCATTTTGTGATCAGTGTCTTACATTTAAAAATCTGATTTGTACACTGTTGGTACATGGTGGCACAAATGGGGTGGTTTACCTTATAACAGTAGAAGAGAACCTACCCTCCCAGAGGTATTCTAAAAAACCTAGCCACGTTACGATTGACAGGTTTGCTTCAAAAACTGCCTTAAATGGCACAGGTTTACGTTTTCTAGAGTACCTCTGGGTGTTTTTCTACTAGTGATTGAAGGTTGACATACCCAGTCAAGAAGCCGGTGTCGGTGACATAAAGTCGCTTCTCATCCTCGGAGAATGCTAGCCCATTGGGTCGTTGATAATTGGATGCCATCGCATCCACCACGCCATCAAGTCGAATTCTGTATAATTGACCTTCCACATGTACTTCAGGCTTGAACCCTTGCGCCCTGTGCAAAAAATATTGTCCCTCCAGTGAAATATGGAACAGACGAGACAAAAACCAGCTTCAATTCAAAGATCTACTCTTCCAAGCAGAAGGAATTGAAGAATAAATCATATCGTTAGAAAGATAGAAGTTTCAAACTGGATCAATTGCCAGAGCCTATGACTAACATTATTTTAACCCCTGAGCGTCTAAAACGCCCATCTGCATCACTGAACTTTGCAACAGTGGCATTTTCTCATTTCACCTCAGTTTTTTGATTGCAATACATCATTTTAAAGCTCTTCTATGCTACAAGATCAACAGCGTCGATTGTGTCAAACTGAAGTCATTTTTACACAAACAAATGATTTGCAGCAGAGGGTCCAATTTTCCTACAATGGACACTTGGGGGTTAATGCATTTGGAGTACGCTCAAACGTCTTTCTTATGACCTGTAAAATGACATTCTAGAATATCCTCCACACGTTCAAATTGGAAAGATGAGAGAGGTTTGAGAGAAATGGGATTACCATGCGTAGGCGGGGTCTGTGAACCAAATGGTGCCATCGCTTTTGACCACGATATCATTCGGGCTGTTGAATGGGACGCCAAACCAGTTGTCAGCCACAATACTCACATTCAGGGTCTTCAAGTCCACGCGTTGAATGTAGCCCGGCTTCTTCCCTTGGCCTTGTTGACAGACGAGCAGGGATCCGTCCCGGTCGAGCACCATTCCATTGGCAACGTCCGTCACGGGGAACACCGTCGTCACCTGCCCTGTGCTCAGCGATATCTTCCTGATTTCGGTGTTCTGCTCACCCGCAGCTTTCTTCTCCTCACTCGAAGTCCCCAGGGTTGTGTACCCGACTTTGTGGCGCGAGCTTGAAAAGTCAAACTCGTTCGTGTCCGGATGGTACACACCGCCTTCATGCGCATCTGTCTTGGCCATCAGTTTCAGCTCCGGTGCCGGTCCAAGGATCTCCAGAAACTCTACGTCACGTACCTGCAACACCACACGTTCAATCCGGATCCATGTCAAGCTTTTGATATTCGAGAACTGCACAGACGATGACTTAGGGCCAAGTTTCATTGGTGAAGTATCTCACTAAAGACAAGTTTTTAGGGACTCCAGAGTACGAAGTTCCATTTTTCAAGTGAGCTTTTGAGAAAAAAGTGGTGGAGAAGTTGTCATGAAGTGTGAAGTGTGGAGGGTTCTCAAGCCCAAGATTTCATGGAAATTTCTCCTTAACCAATCAAACTTGTTCACATTTCACCTCACCTAATCAAATTTGTTCATGTTTCGCCTCAGACAAGTCCATGGAACGTGCTCAACTTCATGGCCGGGTATGAGACAAATCCAGGTTTCCACTTTTCCCCTCCTCTTGCCTACTTCCATGGGCAACTTCTCAAACCCATGGAACTTGGAACTTACCCCAAGGATACAATGATCATATTGTAAAATATCAATAATTTGGATGGGGCCAGATTTCATGTCACCAAAATCAGCGAAGAACATTGCAAGCGTTGGTCAAAATATAAAATATAAATTCACCAAAGTGCCCTTTGCTTTGAAAAGATTGTAAGGATTTCAACAAGTCACCTGAAACTTGCAGTTGGGCTTGGATGGGCCAGTTGGAATGCCCTTGATGAGGCTTCCCTGTTGCCAGAAACAAGCACCTGGTGGCAGGGTATATTCCTTCTTCGCCATTCCGTTGATCCAATCCAACTGCGTCGAAATGAAATCCTCCGCATCGTCGACGTAATGCTCTGCAAGCTTGCACCGTCAAGTTAGGGTTTCGACTGGGATTCGTTTCATAGTCTCCTAGCTTTGAACGAATAGGAAAAACTTGGTGACGTTCACAAGTTTCATAAATAATCAAGACAAATTTGAAGCATGACCAATGTCCGAAAAACAAAGTTGAGTGTACTTCGTTCTTTGTGAAATCCAAAACACCGTAATTAGTAAATTTTCCAAACCTTTGAAAATTAGAAAATGGCATTTCGTACAGTCTGAATTCTAAAACTAAACTATTTCGACACGCTAGTGTTGAACTGACCTAAGGGTACGGTACCAATGCAATGCACATGAAACAGAACCGTGATGTGCTAATGGAGGAGCAGTGCCGGAAGGAAAGAAAACACGTACTTGACCACGGTGCATTCGGGATGTGAGACAACCACACCGAAAACATGGCCACGATGACCACGATGACCACCGTGAGAGGCTTCAATCCATTACCCTGCTGGCTTTCGGCCGCTGCTCCTCTCATGGTGAAAACGCAAACAGGATTTCCTTCCTTCATTCACGCGAAACAAATGTACCCCGAGTGTCAGTACAAAATCCAACACAAATTTGGTAATCAGAGCCACATTTGCTTGAACAATACGTTTCCAAGGAAAAAAAGAATTCCAAGCTCTCGATCAAAAAGACTCCGTCACTCGGCCATGAACCGAATTATTTTACAAGTAACTCAGTCTGACGATGCACGCACCTGCACACCGAAATGGAAATATTCGTAGAGCTCAGAATCTGGTCTTCTTAGCTACGAACTACAATCGCACCAATCTCGCAAAGCGTTCCTCTAAAAACCTTGAAGATGAGATTGCGGAGAACGCCCAAAAATGATCATCTGGAAGCCCTTGTATTGTTACCATACATTTCGCAAAAGCAAACGGAAATGGCCGCCAGGAACCTCGAGCTCCAGAAACAGCAACCAAAGCAAAATCAGAAAAAAAATCAGAAAAAAGAAAACTCGTCAACGAACGGACGGAAAATGACGAACATTAACACGTGTCAACACACAAGATCGGGACGGCAACTTGGCACAACGGGAGCCGAGCTGTACCGTGGCGCCAAGTGTCCAAAAGGAGGCTCGGGATTCGCATGCCACCACAGACACCAGTGTGGCTCTAAACACCGGATGTGGAGATACCTGGTCACTCTCCCATCCGGGTATATTGGATGTTGGGGATCAGAATCAATAAAAACCAGGTCTCGCTAAGAGCCCCTCCGGGTATAGGCTCGGGTATCGTAACCATGCCAATGACCGCTCGGCTAAGAATGCTTTTAAAAATGAAAATTGTAGATTAACTAGATGACTACATTTAGATGTTCAAAAATCCACGAAATTAATGTAGATTCAATAGTTTTTTATCGGTTCATGAAGTTCTTGTTTCTGATTTTGCGTGAAGCAGAGTCTAGCAATATCTGAGATATCTTCGCTGTAACTTATGATATTTCCAATCTTGGAGGTATGTAGATTTCAGATACCCGAGGCTATACCCGGAACAAAACTGGTATCGCCCCCCTTCCGCCACGTGGTGAACAGCTCACAATCACCCATCGCCCATCGCCCATCGCTAGTCGGCCGCGACAGATTCTCCGCCCAATTGTACAGGGAGGAGTGCCTCCGATTCGGGAAAATCAGAAATTCTTCCTCACGGCAAAATTTGAGCCGAAACGGAGCAGAATCGAGCGTTTTCGAATTCCCTTTGGAGAATGTGAGTGAAGGAGCGATGGCGATGGCGGTCTGAGGCGGTGGGATTTGTTGTGAGGGGGAGTAGCAGAGCGATGGGGGAAGAAGAAGCAGGCGTCGATTACCCGCCCAAGCTGCGGCGGAGCGTGAAGCCATCGAACTGGCAAACGGAGCGGCAGCGATGGCACGAGGTCCACGACGAGGCGCCCCCGCCGCTCGTGAGGAGCCGTACGCACAGCCACCACAACAATTTGCAGCACCCGAAGGAAAACATTTCCCTGTCGGAGCGCGAGCGGTTGCGCAAGGCGGGCGACCTGGTGGAGCCGCAGCTCAACTCCTTCGACTTGCAACCCCCCGTGGCGCACCGCGTCAAAAGCACGGTGACATTCTCGGAGCGCCAGCGACGCCGCAAGCGCCTCGGGAATAACTCCGTCACGGAGAACGAGTGCTACGACTCGCTGGACCAGCTCTTCCCGGGCGCCAGGGCGGATTACAACAACGATGTCTCGTTCTCTCCGCGCCAGTCGCTCTTTGACTCGTGGAGCGTGGGAATCCGGCAGTTCTTGGACGACCGCGGGCTGAAATTTGAAAACGGAGGCTCGAAAACGGAGTCCAATGCGACAAGCGTTACAGTGCCGACGGAGTTTCCCACGCAGCCGTACGAGTCGGAATCGGAAGACGAGGTGGGGACGACGAGTCAGGTGAAGGAGAAGAAGGTGATGAAGAAGAAGTTTAGGTTTAGGTTGAAATTGGGATCGAATGGGAGGCGGTTGTTGAGCGGGGCGATTGCGGGTGCGTTTTCGCGCACGGCTGTGGCGCCGCTGGAGACGGTGCGCACGCACTTGATGGTGGGAAGCCATGGCCGCAACATCCCGGACGTGTTCAACTGGATCATGGCGAACGAGGGATGGCAGGGCTTGTTTCGAGGCAACGCCATCAATGTGCTCCGTGTGGCTCCCAGCAAGGCCATCGAAGTAAGTCTCCACCCCTTTTCATAGCCAACATCACTGCTCTAAGGTAAGCATTTTCATAGTGTGATTCTTTGGCAGATTTAGAGAGATCTTTGTGTACAAGAGCCGAACCATTGTGTATGAGTTTCCTATGCAATTATTCTAAGTGGGAGGTTGTAGACCACTATCCGTTAGAGTAAACAATCTCGTTTCCATTCAATTGTCAGTGGCCATAGACAATCAGCAAGTCCAAACCACCGATCCAAGGTAGACGATATTATATACTCCTTCTGTTCCGAAATTAACAACACCTCGGAGAATTCAGCATAGTGTTGAGAAACTGACAACACCTGCTGAATTCTTGGAGTTGTTAATTTCGGAACAGAGGGAGTACCATTTGAACACATTAAGGAGTGTGACTCTTGGGAGATCAGTATAATGTAACCACACTTAATTGTGGTTAGATTTTTAATTACTTCTGTTAGCAAATCAAAGAGGAGTCTGACGTAACAAAGAATTCATTATTTAGATACCATATGCTAAAGTCAAAGTTTTATTGGTAGATGATCTAAAACCGATAGGAGTATTCAAAATGAAAAAAGTACTTAGTATGCAAGATTTTGGAGTGTTTCTCTTAGGTAGGTGTCTCAATTAGGGTTTGTTAATCAATTTGGGTAAAAGAGCCAAACTCTCTTGAGATTGAATCTTTATCACTGTGTGAATTTCTTGTTCAATCTTTCAAGACTACTGTGACAGTAGACAACCCCTGTTTTCCATTTAAAGGCCAGTGGTTATAGACATTGAGCAAAGTCATGGTTACACCCAACTTGCTAATTGGAAGCCAATCAAGTGTATGAATAGATGAGATGCCATTGTCTGTGTAAGGTCCGTAATGATTTTAGTATCCTCTACCTTGTTTGAATTTATTGCTGGGTATGTTGATATTCTGTGTGGGAGGCTAAGTTGTGTGTGTTTTGCTGGCAGCTGTTTGCATTTGAGAAAGTGAAGGGATTCTTGAACTCAAGAGACGGGATGCCTGGACCTCTGGCAGCGTTGCCAGTGTCACCCATTGCAGGGTCATGTGCCGGTATTTCGTCCACATTAGTCATGTATCCTCTGGAGCTTCTGAAAACTCGTCTTACCATACAGGTGAGAAAACACTCGTTCCGTTTCTTGCTCAAGCATTTCTGATATAACCATTCCCTGTTGCAGGCATTCTGATATAATTGAACAAAAACCACTTAATCTTCAAGGAAATCTTGAAGGAAACTTTTTCCAAGGAGTCTAAATTTGTCTCTAAATTCCAACCATTTATAAGTTATAAGTGATTGTTATGGGCATTTTCTGCATAGCCGAACGAGTACCGTGGCATTCTGCATGCACTGTGGAGGATCATCAGTGAAGAAGGGTTCTTCGAGCTGTACCGGGGATTGGCTCCCAGTATCATTGGAGTCATACCCTACGCTGGAGTGAACTACTACGCTTATGATTCTCTACGGTCTTTGTACAAGCGTGTGAGCAAAGAAGAAAGGATTGGCAACATCCAGACCTTGCTCATTGGCTCATTGGCGGGCGCTATTGCAAGCTCAAGCACATTTCCATTGGAGGTGGCACGGAAGCAGATGCAGGTAGGCATTTTCTCTAAAGACTCTTCCTGATGTGCCAAAGCGATTGATATGTGATGAATCAATGTCAACATGTTCTTCAATTAAAATAGTACTTAGAATCAAGGCTGTTAGGTTTTCTACACACAACACTCTTGAGCATTCATCCTTTCTACTGTAGCCATAAAATCACTAAAATCATGTTTCAAGACTACAACTTTAGAACCATGAAGACGCATCAGTCTCTCATTTTGCTTTAAATGTTGAACTCAACATATTAGTAGAAGAGTGAAGTTGATGTCAAAGGATAACTGAATCTGATTCTCTCTTGAATAGCAGGTGTGAGGTGCTGAGTTATGCATCCTGTCTCTTATTAATTCAGCATATGTTCTATAGTGCAACGCAAGATTTACTGATGGATTGTATCATGATTTTCTCGAAGATTTTTTTTCTTCATTCTGATCATATGTTGGGGGTTTTGGGTTGTGCAGGTAGGAGCGATAAAAGGAAGGGTTGTGTATTCGAGCACATTGGATGCTTTGCAAGGCATTGCCAGGGAGCGTGGCATTCGTGGTCTGTATGCGGGCTTAGGCCCCAGCTGCTTGAAACTGGTGCCTGCGGCGGGGCTGTCGTTCATGTGCTATGAAGCCTTGAAGAGAATTTTGTTAGAAGAAGATGAAGTTGAAGCATAGTAAGATTACTGACCCTGGCAATGCAATCCAATTTTTTGTAAATTGTTAGCTTGTAAATTGCTGGATTAGAAAGTGTAGGAATACATGTAAACTGTGCTCATATTGATAATGCTAATGCGAGAATATGAGGACACCATTTCTGTGATGTGATTGTCAGTTCCTCGTCCATTTAGTCTTCTAGGTTGAGACCATCATTGTGAAGATCACCCATGGGGGCTAGCAATTTCTGCAAGTTCTTTCTTTATAGAATGTGACCCTAGCCTCTCTGATGTCTGGTTTCCCTAGTTTTCTATGTCAATTAATTTTTAAAATTTTGTAATTTTTTTCAACCTCCAAACTACGTCTGAGCATCTAATAATTATTTCAAATTTTGTGAGTGAAAATGGTGTACAGTCAACCTCTCTAAAGGTTACCTCTTTATAGGTCAACTCGTGTACTAAACTTTTTGGTACTCCCTTAAATATTACACTAGTAAAGGTTAAGTTGTTAACTTTCTTACTCCCTCTAGTGTTAGCTTGGTATGGATAAAGGTTAACTTGTTACTTACAATAGGTGGCTTGTATAATTAGTAACAAAGTATGTGGTCATACTTTGTTATTGGGTTAATGCGTAAACATCCTCACCCCTCTTTAGATTTAGAGTAGGGATGTTTTTTTTGTTTTTGGAGAAATGCTAAAGTGAAGGCATAAAATAAAATTGTATAGCCAAATGTTTTTATATTCATCTATTCTTTGGATAGAACTATCTTTTCATCCACATATTTGGATGGCTTTCATTAAAAATTGGTGATTTCATTCAATTTGTTTTCAAAAATTGGAATAATCTAGCATCTTCATCTATTTTTTCTTCAATTTTTTCCTTAAGGCTTGGTGCATGCCAATTATTTTTGGTGCTTTTTGGCATTTAATTGCCTAAGAAAATCATTGATTTGGAAAAAGTTTAGGATGCGACCAAGAGGGATATTTTGAACTTGATACATGAATAAAGGCCTCTTTCTATGGAGAGTCAGCTTGGTCCCAAAATTTAGCTCTCCACTAATAGAAAAAGCACAAATTACTTCCATGTACACCTCGGTAGAGCAATTCAATAAATAAAATTAAAAATCCTCTACAAAGCAACCAATCACCTAACTTGCTGATGGCATCATGAAGTGGGTGACTTTGCAAGTTCACTTTCAACGCTCACCGAGCATGGGTGGAAGTTGGGACCTCATTATTTGTCCTTTAGTTGTATTCATGGGACCGATGCTTCTATGGAAGCTTGCCCTAAAAATTGTACATTATGAGTTTTTGATTCTATCCATACGATCAGAATAATGATTGCTATCATTAATATCTATATATAAAATTTGAAACTTAAAATTCAAAACTTTGTTGTACAAATAAAATATTGACGATTTGTACATGAATTTGTTGTGATTAGTTGAAATGTAATACTCTAAGTGTTGTAATTTTTGGAGATTTTTTGATTGCTTAATTTTGTGAGTTGACCTTTTCAAGAGCACTTTTACACTAAATTCTTCAAAATTTTGAATGAATCACTACAACATGAAATGAGGCATAAAAATTTCACATAAAATTCTCCCTTTTTTTTATCGGATAACACATGCATGAAGCTAACTTCTCATAAAATATATAATAAAAAATGTACACTGCAAGAAGTCAATGACAGATGAGAAAATTTTATTTGATTTTACAACTATCTCTATTACGACTCTTACAACAATTTTGGCGTGCGATGCTGATTCTCAAGGGTGAATAGTGGGGTTGCTAGAGAATGTTATGTCAATGCAGAGAAGAGCGCCTTGCACTGCTTTCATAATATTCTTGAACCCCAATAGCAACGCCTCGCCTAGTCTAAAAGTATAATCACCCTTGCATGTCTACGGCATGCGGCTAAGTAGGTTTTGGCATTCTTTTTACATTGCATTAAGGTAGAAATACAAAAGATCGTGAGTACCCTAGGAACTAGACTGTGGACTTCTAGTGAAAGGAGACATATTTTTGACTTGTTTCTAAGAATGTATAACAACTGTGATGATTCTAAATGCAAAGTATATATTTTTTGAAATTGAGCTAATGGTAGGAAATTGGATAGATATAGTTCACGGACAATATGGCCTATTGGGTTTGGATGAATCCTCGTACAAAATTGTCTATTAGAATACTTTGTTATTGTAGAGTCTAGGAAACAGTTTCAGGGTTTGAAAAACTTTTCACTTTGAAAATTTGTATAAAATCATCTACTGGAATAAAATTATGGAATCAGATCACGTCACTCTTTGTGAGTCTTCCTTGTCATTCTAGTATGAAATATAATTCTTTGTCGTAACTCCCACTTCTAATATGCAAAACTTCTTATTTTCTCTTTTCATTGTATTTTTATCTTAGAGAGGCACACTATATGAGCCTCAAATTCATTGCTTGATATATTTAAAGTAAAGCATCTTATTTGTTTCATTTTTTGACACTATGCATCAACATCTTAACCCTTAAAGGACATGGGCTCAAATGACAAGGAGCCTAAAGGAATCAATATTTTCACCCTACGGGCATCCGTGCCATAGTTGCCCCGATGTTGTGATAAGGAATAATTTTTTGAAAAAAAAGGGTCTAATGACAAGATCATGATGGGGTGAGGGTGAGTTGGGTCGGTACACTCTATGAAGTTGGGTTGGGTCGGCGGGGATCCACATGGACTGACACATTGCTGGCGGATTTGTTTACATTATTATATACATTAATATTTATATTATATTAGTTACGTTTACACGAAAAATGAACATAAAATAAACACTCTGAACAAGGAGATGATTTTACACAAAGTTTTTGGTCATTACACATCAATAAGCCTCAATCAAAGGGTTTTATTTTGAAAAATTAAATATCATATGATACTAACGTTACTAATAACCTCTATATCTTGGGTTAATGACATTATTGACACATGATATTTAATTGTTTAAAATAAAACTCCTCGATTAAAGTTTATTGATGTGTAATGACCAAAACATTTGTGTAAAATCATAATTATAGGATTTCAATAGACGTTTTTGGGATTAAAGTAAATGTTTTTGGGACTTTGCATTTTTCCATTCAAATAAATATAAAAATGTTAATTTTCTTTTTAATGAAGTATGATGTGCATTTTATGAGAAATTCAAGATCATTGTCAGCCAAACCAACAAACCTGATCCCCGCCAACCTTGCCCAATCCCATCGAACTTACCGACCCGGCTCGACCCCGCCAAGCCTTGCTCATAGAATTTTATGTGAAAAGTTATGCCTCATTGATGAACTATGGAGTTCACGCCTTCACGGTGATTGAACGAGTGCATCGAGAAAAGTGAGGGATATTTTTGGGCACCTAATTTCGGGCCGGCATGCGTGAGGGGGGCATGTGAGTGGGCCTATTTTAGCATGAGGCCGGGAGCAAGGCTTGGTGGAGTTGGGCCGGGTCGGCGGTGTTAAGCCAGGTCATAGATCTAACCGTATGGATAGAATCTAAAATTCAAAATGTATAACTTTTATTCATACATCAAGTTCCAAATATTCATGTTAGTTGCATTTTATAATGCATCTTTGCAAAACTGCGCAAACTGGACATAGGTGAGGACGTTTAGGAGTTAAATGTAAAATTTTAATAAGTAAACTACTAGTACATAGTGGCACAAATTGAATGATATTTGAATTGTGACACAATTATGTAACATCCTTTGTGGATTTATCCATCCTCCCAGCATGTAAGGAGGCCCTTACAATAAAAGGAAAACAAATTTTTATTTTTATCTTTATTTTTTGGGGAACAAAGGATACTAAATTTATTTATAAGATGAAACAACAACCTACAAAACAGAGCATGATGAATACTCATTGGCAAGGATACATTTTTTAATTTTCATGCTCAACAAGCAATTAATCGCATAGTCCTTGTTTTAGTGTTTACCCAATAATTATTTTTATGGCTTGTTTTTGCTAATCAGTCGTGTAACTCCTGAAAAAAAGCAGAGTAAAGACAATAAACTTAGGGGCGGTTTACACTATGGACCAAGAGCCATGACCAAGAAAATTAAATCATTTTCATGGTCATGGCTCTTGGTCAAGAGCCGTGACCATGAAAAATCAAAAATGCAATTTTAAATGACTTGGTCACTCTTTGTAGTGTAAAGTGGATTTAGACTGGGACAAGTTTAAGCTCATCATTCTCTCTTTTATCCTCTCCTTTTTCCTCCTTTCTCTTTAAATAATTGAACACTGGCCAATCAATGATTTTTGAGCCCCATGGTCTCCTAGATTATAGTTGAGTCGAGGCATTTGCTTCGACTCAACTATAATCAAGGAGACCATGAAAACATTATCGATTTGGGAAATTTTAGCATTTTTGGGGACCTCAAAGTTAGTGGTCATTCTCCTTTTTTCAAGGTAGTGTAAAGCCAAATGGGACCAAGAGCTCTTTTTGGGCCAATCACAGATTTTAGAATTCCATGGTCATGGCTCTTGGTCCATAGTGTAAACCGCCCCTTAAGGAGGCTTAGCATCAAGGCAATTTTTTTTTCATTTTTCATAAAGTGCTTAGTATTACTCCATTCTTCAACATTCATCTACATATGCCATATCCATAATTTTGAATTATTCTCATTCAAAATCTGGTCATTTTATTTGAGATTTTTTTCTAAAAATTTGAAGTTTCTTAACGAAAAACTTTATGGTTTTTGGCCATTTTTTAGCGAGATCTTTGTTAGAAGTACATTTATCGTGTTAATAATTCCTATTAGAACATGTGTTAGTTATGTACTTTGACAAAGTTGTTAGTTAACAACTTGTAGGCGGCGTAGCCGTAGTTGCAGTAGTAGCCGTCATAATCATCATAGCCGTTTTGGCGGTAATAGCCGTTATGGCGGTAATAGCCGTTATGGCGGTAATAGCCGTAGTCTTGTAGGTAATTGACTACATGTGTTTACACTTGGTGTGAATGGTCTAAGTCACTTAGACCATTGTATAAGAGCTCGGGGGTGAGGCTCTTGATCATATCTTGATCATACCTCTACGGTTGGGTGGAGAGCTCCAATTTCATTTGCATTAGTAAAACTCCTATCTTCATAAACACCTCTTGTTTTTCTACATGGTATCAGAGCTTGGTGCTCATGTTTGCCCTTCGCGGGTTGAGTAGATTTCTTGTGAGATTGTTTAGAAGACTTGATCTTTCGATCAACTAGAGGGAGAACGATTTTTTGTGAAGAAAAGAGGTAGTGAGAGCTAGACAGACCAGCCAGAGCTGCTGAACAGACCTGCCGAACCTGCGAGAAATTTTCAGGCAGTCGCAGTCGCAGTCGGGCAGCAGAAACTGCCGGAAATTGCAGTCGGGTAGTCCGTCGGGAACGTCGGAGATTTTTCGGGAACGCAGTAGTGCGGGAAAGCCGAAGTTGAACACTCCAGCAACTCCAGGGAAGATTTTTTTTTGATGTGAGTTTGTTTATTTTCAATTTCTTTGACATCCCATCACTCAGATTGCTGTAACTTCTAGAAAATTGGGAGTTTGAAGTTGAAATTTTTTGAGGACGCCGGTGTTTTTGGTATTTTGGAAATATTTTAGAATTCCTATAAATATCCAAAGTTACCCATAGTTTGGAGTTTGTTTTACCTAGACTTCATTTCTATCCCTCTGTAGTTTTCTTCCATATTTTTTTTCTATTTTCGGTACCTTCATTGAAAAATGGCTACCAAGTACCGCATGATAGAGAAGTTTGACGGAGAAAATTGGCACATTTGGAAACTTAAAATTAAGTTCATCCTTATAGACAAGGGCCTCTGGAAAATTGTTTCCAGAAGAGTGCAAAAACCTTTTGGACCTGGAGTGACTCCAGAAGATGTCGAGAAATGGGAGGATCTAGATGAGAGGGCATTGTCATGTATTTGCTTACACATGAAGGATTCACAACTTCTTAATGTTAGCAAAGCCGAAAGCTCTGCTGAGGCTTGGGAGTCTTTAGAGACTCTGTATGAGCACAAAAATGCGACCAGTCTTTTATTTCTTTTGCAACAGTTTTTCACCATTAAGATGAGCGAAGGAGATAGCATCGCGGCCCACATCAACAGAGTTCGGGAACTTGCCGAGCAATTTGCATCAATCGGGGAGAAGGTTTCGGATCTTTGGATGATTATGACGTTGGGGAGTCTTCCGGAATCATACCAGACACTGGTGGTGACACTCGGGACAAAGGAGCCCAGTGCTTTGACAATGGAGATGGTAACTGCACAGTTACAACAAGAAGAATCGCGACATCAAGGGAGCGGTTCATCCTCGGAGGTGGCACTCATGGTGACGAAAAAAGATAAGTCGTACAACCATAGCCATAGTGAAAGTAAATCCTCTCATGATCACAAAAAGAATGCCAAGTGTAGATATTGTGGTAAGAAAGGACATTACGAAAAGGAGTGTCGGACCAAAGAGAGAGACTTTAAGTCTGGAAAACTGAAGAAAAGTTTTCAAAAGAACCAAGCTAATACTGTTAAAACCGAAGAAGATGACACGGCTTTTGTAGCTGCTTTATCTGCGTCAGTGTCAAGTGACATGTGGTACCTTGACTCGGGTGCTTCTCAGCACATGACCGGATGTAGAACATGGTTTTCTAAGTACGAAAACCTATCACTAAGTCGGACTGTCACTTTAGGAGATGATAGAGACTTGGTTATCAAAGGGAAGGGTTCGATTCCCTTTCAATTTCTACATAGTGATTGTATGGATGTACAAGACATCCTACATGTTGAAGGTTTACGTAGAAACCTTATTTCTTTGAGCAAGTTGAAGGATCAAAGATACCGCATCACATTTGATGATGTAGCAGATATCTTCACGTTCACAAAGGACGACATTTCATTCTCTGCAGTTCGTTCGGGAACTTTGTACTTGTTGCAAGGATCGGTGCAGAAATCATTGGAGGCACATCTATCGTTGGCGAAGCATGGCTTAGAGAAGGCCGACCTTTGGCATTAACGATATGGACACTTGTGCATCAACAACTTGGAGAAACTCAAAGAAGACAACCTTGTGCGTGATTTTGACATGGGTAAGAATTCAAAACTTGAATTTTGTGAAGGATGTGTTTATGGCAAACAACATCGAGACAAATTTCCTAAAGATGACGGTACGAGGGCTACGCGCATCCTCGAATTGGTACATAGCGATGTCAATGGACCAATGAAAACACCGACGCATGGAGGAGCTAAGTACTTTGTCCTTTTCATTGATGATTTCACCAAAAAAAACCTTTATGTATTTTCTAACACAAAAGTCACAAGTCCTTGAGAAATTCAAGGAATTCAATAGCGGGTTGCCCTAAACCGCTATTCAAAAAATGGAAAGTAATTATAATTTAGCGGTTTAGGGTTTAATTATAGGTAATTATGATTTTCACTTTTAGAGTTTGAAATTTAGCATGTTTAGATAATGTTGGTTTATCTATTGTAAACATTAAAAAAGAAAAAGAAATGATGGAGGGAACATCATTACTTTTCCCAAAATAGCAAATTATATAACAATAAGACAATGTTGAGGTGATTCACTTTGAAAAATTATCACGGGTGGAGTTTAATTCGGATTGACACAATTGAAAGTTTGTTGGAATGTAGACTTGATGCACCATTTTAGAATATTTCTAATTTTTTCAAATACTTATTTTTTTGTTCTAAGCAGCTTGTAAAATACAGATAGCGACCAAAAAATGGTCTCCTAGCTTACGGGCTAGGGTTAGTCTACAACAAGGCTCACTATCTAGAGTGCCTAGTTTCGGAGTGCAAAGTTAGGATGTAGAGTTTAGGGGTGCAGAGATGCAGAGGAACAAATTGAAAGAAAATTCAAAACAAATTACTTGCCTGGAAAATAGAGTAAGAATAATTCAAGACAAACTTTAAACACAAGCATTACATCCAATTGGTGCGGTCATGGATCAGATCCAAGCTCATGTTCTATAGTTGCACACCATCAGGCTCTTATAGAAAACGTGCATAATTTCAAAGAAACCTACGGTTTTTCCTCTCTATAAGGTAGGAAAACCAAAAATGGTTAATGCCCTCAAGGCGTGCACTAGAGTTTTTTAAAAGCAGGGAGGTGGTAGACCGAAAATGGAGAATTTTTGCATGACGAGATTACTAAAAATTTACTAAAAATTACTAATTTTTTTGGAATCTTGTGTGCGGTTTTCTGTGATATTAGTTAAACCGTTTTAGGTGCTTTCATGTGTAGAAAAGGAAGAGTCTAGTATACAAGAAGGGGGTTTGACAAACTTCCCACTTTGAGAAATTGTAGATAATTATTTACGGGGAATAAAAATACGAAACAACTTGCATTCTTCATCATTTCTTCTTCTTCATCTCAAAAAAATTTAACATAATTACTATTCCATTCCTTCTGGTCAAATCACCTTATTTTCACCGTTTTTGGTTTTCCTACTTTAATTATGACATGTTTGGGAAGCCCTACTTTCAAGATGGCAGGCATGAATTAGTCATAAATATGATTTGTCACATCATGTGAATTGCTTGAAAGAATAATAATGTCATATTACAGAGTGTCATTCTATGAAGGGTAGACTAGCTAGAATTCGTTAATCCTTTAGTACCCAAGGTAGTTTTAAAGAAACCTTAGTTTCTTGATGATTTTTCTCTTAAACTCTTGCACTTAAAATTAGAGATACTATTAATAATATCAACTGTATAAATGTAAGCGTAGCTTAATTAATCAAACAAGTGCCAGTTAAACCATGATAAGATCAGACCATTGGATTACAAGATTATAGTATAACTATATAATGCACACTCAAAAATAAGACTTTGGAGGGTGTGAGATTTCAAAGTTAACCCCTAAATGCCTAGGCCTATGACCATGGAATCATGCTTTATCTGTCACACTCAATTTTTCTACTAAAAATAATACAAGAATTCAAATTTATATTTTTAGTAGATGAAGCCACATGTCTACTACAAATCATTAATTTTTCATAAATTTTGGTGAAAATTTGAAATTACTGTGATTTTATGAAGTGATTGTAAAGAAAATTCATATCAATTACAAAATGTATTAGAAAATTCCGATTTTCTTACCTGAGGTGTAAATTACAATGAAGAAAAGTTTAGTTGATGAAAATCGTCCGTGTGTCTAAATTTAGAAAATTTTCTACACTTTGGTGATACCTACCGAACTTGCAACTACAATAAAAAAAAACTCAAATTTCAAATTTTTCCAAAAATTCAAAGTGGGGTAGAAACTAGACTTGGCAAGCTTTATTTTGTTAGTTAAGTTCAAATGCAATGGAACTCATTTTCATGGCCTAAATTTAGTTTAAGTAGAACAAGCAAAAAAATTTAAAATACACTACACGGTGAACTGTTTTTACGACTCTTTTGTAGTTAGAACCCCATGTAAAATCTAAAAATAGCTTGAATGATTTGAATTTAACTTGAAGGGGTGGCATCACCAAGCAAAGCCCTTCACATAAAGAATTGGATGGAAATCATCCACACAGCAGTTGGAATTGAATAGGGGATTTCATTCAAAAGCCATTTTTTGGTCTGCCAGGCAGTTAGGGGTTAAATAGAATTTGAGTTAAATTTTCAAAAATAAAAGTGAAGAAGTTCAACAATGATCTATGTCAATACCTTTCCGTTGCAATCTTTCATGTCAAGAATGGACTCATTCAAAACTATTGTGGGTTTTATAAGTGAAAGTGACTTATCCATATACGGTTTAGAACAAAAAATCATACATTAAAATATGAAAGGAGTTGGTACATTGATTCAAGATCGGAATACATACACTAATGGAACTCGAACAAAAGAACACAATCCAAAAAAACAAAACAAGATAACAAACTTCCAAACACAAGAAATACCGCATAGTACATGTGTCGTATTTGTAAGTATTTTTGTATTTTCAAGTATTTAATACATGTGTCATATTTGTAAGTATTTTCTGTATTTTCAAGAATTTGACGATTTGTTCCTAGGTATTTTGATAGTTGCACCGCTCCAAATTTTCTGTTTCTAGAAGATGTGTATTACAAATCTCTTAACACTGAACATCACAATTCAAAGTCCAATTCTTCACGGATTTTTCGGAAGACCCAGTGATCACAAAGTCCAATTCTTCACGGATTTTCCGGAAGACCCAGTGATCACATTATGGTCTTCTGGGGTAAACAATGCCATGAAATCTAACCATCAGAACACATCTCTCCCTAAGCAACCAAAATCAGCAGAAGGATCCATGAAACTTGTGCCTTAGAAACCAAACCTTTTTCATAGTCAGAAATGATTCAATAAATGTAAGCAGTGTCCTTTGAACTAACCCCAACTGTTAGAATTCAAGTCATCATCTCCATAAGTGATCAATCTACACAAATTAAACCAGTGGTAACTAGAGAGAGTCCACCCTAGTGTCAAAGTTTCGGATTTCCTTTCAATTCATTCAATGGACAAATATGGATCCAGCCTGCCACAATGCAATAATCTATGCACAAGTGTTTTTCACGGGAAGCTGGAAGACCTCGTTGTTCTCTAATTGTACACACCTAAGCTGCTGGAAAAGAATCTACACAATTACAAAACTCGAACGCCCAAGTAGCCCGGGGAAGGGCCAACATGGAAGCCGTCCAACGCAATGACGCCGAGGCTGTCGGCCAGCCGGAGCGACATGAAGGCGGCGTACAAGAAGAGAAGGCCAACGCCGAGTACCTTGTTGGGCGTCATGCCGCGCGCCGGCAGCACCAGGAGGCCCCAGAGCAGGCTCAGAAACAGGAAACCAATTGTATAGATGATGGTGTCGTCTTCGGGCAGAATGAGAGGCTCCGGAAAGCGCTTCCAGCTTGCGAGGACGAAAGACAAGCCCAAGCCCACGAGCGTGTTGAACATGGGCCCGGCGTAGCACCCGGAAATGGCGATCTGCACGCCGTCTCCGCCGTTGCATGCCAGCGCCAGATTGGAGATCAAGTCGCCGATGGAGTTCCCCCACGCCAGCACTGTGAGGCCCAGGATGGCGGAGTCGATTTCCAGGATGACGCCCAGCGCCACGAGCACGGCCACGAGCTCGTTCGCGATCAAGTAGAACCAGACGATGCTCATGGTGAAGCCGCCCACCACCCAGGGTATGATCCACTTGGTCGGCGGGCGCTGGCTCTCCGTGCTGTAGTACGCCAGCGCGCCCAGTGTAACGCCCAGCAGGATGCCGAACGTGTACACGCCCGGGCTGCTGCCGAACGGCTCCCCGTCGTTGCTGTCCCACACGGCCGCCAGGAGCGTCGGCGCCAGCATCGCACTGGCGATCGCAAATGGCCGTGACCACCGCTCGTCCTCCACCACCGGGATTGTCAGTCGCCGTGGTAGCCCCAGTGGTATGTCCAGTATCTCCCACCATATCGCCCCGCACGCTGGCTCCTGCAGTCCCGAAAGCCCAAACCACTGTGAGCACCCCAAACACCACCACATTCTTCCGCTTGGACAACAAATCACTACAATAATGTGAGAATTGCAATATCTCCTGTTCCACGGTCTTTACCGCCACGATGATTCATCACTTCATCGGACCTTGACTTTGCTGAAGTGTATTGACCCCTAAAGGATTAAGGATTCATGGTTTTAAAATGACAAATTCAGTTGATCAATAATTCAGATAAGACCAAATTTTACATCGCCGGAATCAATGAAGAACATTGCATGTGTTGGTCAAACAATAAATAAATTTGAAGGAAAAAATTCCACATAGGACCTTCTCAATACTGTTTAAAAAAACATGTGGGCTTCTTGGTCCTTTAGGGGTTAAAGAAAGTTAATGTTAGAGGATCACTAAATCTTGGATATCGTTCGAATAGCAGATGAGCCAGGAGCTCAATTCAAGAATGTTGTGCACGTTGAAAGAATAAGAAACATTTGGCTCTTTTAAAGCCCTAAAGGACCAAGAAGCCTCATGTATTTTTTAGCAGTTTTTTGTAGGTCGTGCGTGGACTTCCTTTTGTTTTTGTCTTTTATCAACACGTGTAATGTTCATCACTGATTCCGGTGATCTACACTTTGGTCCCATCTGAATTTGCTCAATTTGTCTTTTTGGAATCATGAAAAGTCTCACCTCCATGGGTGATTCTTCGATGAGTGGCTGCATGAAATCGCCATTGATGTGGTCGGCGTGATGATGATCACCCGGCTCAGCGTCCAATGCTTCCAGTGCCGCGGCGAGGCTTGTGTGTGAGTAGATGGCCACGTGATGCGTTTCTTGCCAACCCCAGCGCGCGGCAGGCAGGTCGTCCACTGAGGACGATGGCGACACTTCTGTGGCGTCACAGCCGGCCTCCGTGCCTTCTTCCATGCCTTCATCTGATAAAACCCACAGTTTCGTACATTAATGGAAACATTAACCTGGAAAGACGAACCATATTATAACGTCAGGTTACAGAAAGTGGGCGTTTCTATATCATACTATGTTACAAAAAAAACAGAGAGAAGGAGGTGGTTTTCAGCTCTTTCAGGAACTTTTAGATGTTTAAAAAAAAAAAATCCCCATAATTCATGGGAAGGTCTCAATGATAATATGGAGGCCTCTCTCTGTGCCTTTGTATGACTATAAGCAAAGATTCGCTTTATGATGTTGAAAAAGTTTCCTGAAACAGTCTAGTACAGATGTGTATCAAACGTACCATTTTGAACTAATGAAAAACCACAAGCCTGAGAACTTTCAACAGCAATGAGCGCAAATTTTTAATTCAGAAGAAGGGAGAAAGGCTTACTTGGAAGATGCAGGCGTCGCTTTTTAGGGTTTCGCTGCTTGATCAACTCGTAAGTGGCGACGGTGATCCCATACAACACATACAACGAGAGGTACCCAAGGGCCCCGGCAAAGCTGATCTGGCCTTCATAAATGATGAAGGAAAGCACCGCCAACGAGCACAGGAAGAAACCCACGTCCCTCAGGAAGCAAACGCAATCCAGCCGCGGCCGCGGTGCTCCGGGTGACGATGGCTGCACCGCCAGGCTCACCGACCCGGCCACCACTGAAGTCACAAACACTGCGCCCCCAAGCACACTGTTCAGCCCAACCTGCAGAAAAACCAACCACTCACCTTGTTACACTCAAAAAAAGCTTGGATTCTTCAGATCATAGAAGTACCTTGCTCTACACTCAACCCTCTCTAATGACACCCAGCTCCATAATTGCACATTCCCTAAAAATCTGTCGTATTGTGCACGGACAATTTGACATTTAGAACCCCACCAGGCAGTGCCATTAGAGAGTTGTATAAGCTCTGTTTCCATCCATGCTCTCAGGTAGGGACACCAAAGTTGTCAGGACCACTTGATGTTCAATCAATGTGTACATATTGTCACAGAAGCGATTTTAGAACATCTTCCAATGACCCTTGCATACGGTATGCATACTCTCAGGTATCCGGATTACGCATTCTTTCGTACGTTGGAGATTTGGAATCCTCTTTCATTTACCATCAATTTGAGTAGTCTAATAATAAGTATATAAATGTTCTGTATCCATCAAGCTCAATGCTCTAAATGCTCTAAGGTAGGCACATCCGAAATTGTCTGGCAACACTTGGTGTACGTCAACGTAATCAATATGTACCTATTGTCGAAGAGACAATTTTAGAACATCTACCAATAAAACTCTAAACCTTCCATACGGCATAACATTCAGTAGCATGCAGTGGATGGTGCAGCATATTCCGCACTTCATCAGCAGCTAATTGGACAGGTGGAGTCCCAGAGTGCTTGAAGAGCACTGTCTAATATGAGGAGCTATGTTCAACAGCAATTGTAAAAACTACAGAGAGAAAAGAGAAAAAGAAAAATGCGGTTTGAGGATTTTTCGCACCTGGCTGTGTCCGGTTCCCAGGAAAGACGCAATGCTGGCGAACACATCGGGAGCTCCGTTGCCCAGAGGGAGGAGGGACACGCCAGCCACAGTGGGAGGGAGGCGGAGCAAGACCGAGAGCTTCTCCAGGGAGCAGCAGAAATAATCAGCGGCCGTGTTGCCCAGCATGTAGAAGAGCATGAGGAGCCACAGGAAGAACAACGCGTACGCCAGCACCGGCGACTTGGAAAACGTGCAGTAGTACGCCTTGATGTACTCGATCACCGTCCCGGAGTGGCACTCCGTGTTGGCTCGCACGTAACTGCATTCATCGGGAAACCCCACATGCTCCTTCACGTCTGTGCACGGCCTTGTGATCGTCCTCTTGTGCCTACTACTGCCTGTTGTATTCGTGACCTCGGACATGGCCGCCGCGTAGAGTCCCAGCATGTGCCGACCTGTGCCTTGCCATCTCTCGTATTCCAGAACACCGCCGTTTGATTCTCGTGACGACGAAGAAGATCCCCGTGTGCGCAGAAGAGCTATAAAGAAGATCAACGACAGTAAACTCACGAAGGGCCGAACTCGATTGCCCCGCGCAATATTCATAGTGAAAGAACGATCATTCGATGCCCATCCAACCTTCCCTAGAACTCCAACATTTTTTTCCCTCAACGTTTCATTACTCGCTCTCCATCTTGTCACACCATGTCGGCATACAACACTCTACACACCTGAAAACAACAAGAAGAGAAACCGCGTTCAATTCACCATCACTCCCAAGAAAAGAACCACAAAACACTCAACTTTGTTCGTGCATTCAAGCGAAAAGAAACCAATAATGGTAAAGAATCCATGACTGAGAAGAACAGACTCCATGTAGCGTAGAAACTGAAGAAAAGAGAATGGTCGTTCTCACCGTTACTCCGCGCGCTCAAACAGCATCAGCTCTGTGAGAAGAAGAAAAAAGGTTGCAATCCGAATGCAAACCACCAGTTAGAGAGTAGCCCACATATCGGAAATTACGGCGGCTAGCCCGGGAAGCGTGTTTCCGTTCTCTTGAAGGGCACCGACTGGGACGGTGCTTGCATCACGCACCGACTGTGTCTGCAAGTAAGCAGGGGAGCTTCGGCGTGTGATCTCGCTGAAAAGAGAAAAACCGACTTGGAGATTGATTGCTACTCGTAATTCAGCACCGGCACATGATCATCAATTGAGACGACGATGAATCTTCTTCGTCATGCAAGTGCGGCGAGTCTTCCTCGTCGCGGCAATTGCGCTTCAATTTGGTTGCTTGCCTCGTCGCTATGTGCGCCGTCCAGGCCAGGCGCCCTCGTTTTTCCTCCTGCCCGAACGGGCATTGGGCAGCGTAGACGGATAATTTTTGCGGCGGGCCCTCCTGCCCACCCGCCGGGGGGAATAAATAAAGTCCAAAGGGGGAAAGAAAAACTAAACTACAGTAAGTTAAGTTAAGGTAGGAAAACCAAAAACGGTTAATGCCCTCAAGGCGTGCACTAGAGTTTTTTAAAAGCAGGGAGGTGGAAGACCGAAAATGGAGAATTTTTGCATGACGAGGATTCCAAAAATTTACTAAGAATTGCTAATTTTTTTGGAATCTTGTGTGCGGTTTTCTGTGATATTAGTTAACCGTTTTTGGTGCTTTCATGTGTAGAAAAGGAAGAGTCTAGTATACAAGAAGGGGGTTTGACAAACTTCCCACTTTGAGAAATTGTAGATAATTATTTACGGGGAATAAAAATACGAAACAGCTTGCATTCTTCATCATTTCTTCTTCTTCATCTCAAAAAAATTTCACATAATTTCTAACTCCATTCCTTCTAGTCAAATCACCTTATTTTCACCGTTTTTGGTTTTCCTACCTTAGTACTGGAGAATTTTTGCTGTCGAAATAGTCTACTTTCTAGTCCACTCATACTCCTTTTTTTTTATGATATCCTTTACGTTTGCCACTTTATTTGAATTTTGTTATTCTCAGAAGGGTTACTCTGATCTCGCTAATGAAACCCACTATTAGAAAGTTTACGTGTTAACCCCTAAGTGACGGATCAACCATTTTATGGTCTCTGCCCTTTTTATGGGCTGCCCGAAATAGAAAAAACATTTTTATAGAAAATAAAAAATATTTTTAAATAGGTAATCAAGTCTACTTTCCAACCCAATTTGAATCATGTCAATCGGAGTTAAACTCCACCCGGGAGAAATTTTCAAAGAAAAACACTTCTACATTGTCTGGTGTTAGAAAACTTACTATTTGGGGAAAGTAACGATGTTCTCTCCGTTGAAAAATTTGCAATTTTAGATTTTAGAATAGAATGTCTAGTTTTAACAAATCATACAAAATTTCAAATTCCGAAAATAAAATTTGTGATTCTTATAAATATTTGAAGTTAAATGCTTCTAAATTCATTATGAGATGATAAAAAGCTATTTTTTGATATTTGACCGTATGGAAAATTACTAAACATCAAGCTCCTCATTTTCTCTTTTGGACCAAACTTCATCAAAGTTGAAGAAGTAATTTTTTATAACACATTTATGTTTTGTCCTTACCCCCTCCGTCATTTAGGGGTTAACCCCTAAAGGAGGTTGCCCCGTTCACTGTCTGGGAAGAACCGGCAGATAGTTACAAGTGAGCTCATTGATTTTCAAAATAGCTGATTGAATCTTAAGAATAGAGGCAAAACACCGGACTAAATGACTAAAAATTAGTTATATTTAGTATTCAAAAACGAACTATATAAGATATATTCTTAAAAATCCAGTTGCTTTTGAAAAATAAAGGAAATTGGTTGGTTGGCTCAAAAATCATCCCAAACAGTGGTCCCGTTCATACGGTGTGCATACAAGGAAGAACATTTGCATACAAGTGTCAATTCTTGTAGTGTAATGTGTCCTATGGAACCAATTTTTTGTGAGCCTTGTAAGAACTACAAGACATGTTGTAAAAATTTCAGAATTTTTTATTTAGCAGAAGATGGTGAAAGAATTTATCGTCCAAATGCGGTAGTGAGAAACAATAATGCACACTGAGGTTGTTGCATGTATTAGGGATTAAAACCAAGGAAAACTAGGTGTTAATATGTATGTATCAAATATTTAATTTCTTTGAAAAATAAGCTTTGACACATGAGATGTTCTTGAAGATTCTTAAAGATTTAGGTTATTGCCATACAAAATAAAAATTTCAGAAAACATACTTCCCAAAAGTTTTTATGTGTATTTTTGTAAATATTTGAAGCCAACTCTACCTTCCACCTACGATATAAACTAAACTACAGTAGTACTGAAGAACTTACAAAGTGAAAAGAAACCTTAAACTCAAAAAGATTGCAAAATTTGTCTATGGTGAGTTGGAAAATAATCTAAAGTAAGGCCATGCGCCACCGTGGGGCATAGAACTCATGACCTCTCCAATGCTAAAGGAGAATTCCCACAAGCTCTTCCAAGTCTAAAGGTCTGTTCATGAAGGGACCAAAGGACTATTCATAGATAATGGTTGTCAAAAATTGATTGATATATTGGCATGCAAACACACTATAGAAGTTTGAAAACTCCTCTCCTGTATTCGGATACCTCTATTGCCAAAGCATGAAATGACCATACCAAAAAAATAAAAAAATAATGAAGGAAGGAAAAAAGGGTTATGAGTTACTATAAAATTCTTGACCTTATAGAATCTCATCCTTGTAAAAAACTACTCAACTTGTCATAATCAGATACATTTAGCACAACTTGATTCCAAAATTTTATGTCACCTTAGACAATGTTGTCTCATGTATTGGAGACAAATGTTGAAGAAATCTTTGTGCAGGATACAAACTAGAAGACAAGCGAGAAATTTTACATCACTTTCTTTGTCTTTTATGAATCCTTTGTCATCTTCTTTGAGTTTTTTGTTGTCAACTTCTTTGTTTCCTAACTTCCACATTTCTTCGTAAAAAGAGCAACCTTATGAAATGAATATAAAAAACACTATATAGATTGTAAAAGGATGGCTCTCATAATAGGGCAAGACGGTGATGTTGCTCTCAACAATATTTTACTATATTTAGCCAAATTTCTCTTCAAAATATGACATTTTTTTTTCGATAAAGAAAAAAATTAGAAAATTTTGATTTTCTATTGCCAAATTTTCTCTACATTTTTTGTGAAGATAACCAAATTTTGTAAAGGGTACTACCAAAACATGGAGAAATTCTATCAAAATATTTCATCATATATTCTTTCCCAATGCTTTTTACGTCGCCAGTTAGGCTTCTAGGTAGGAAAAAAGCACTTTTTCGGAACATCTCCTTTCAGAGCATATTAATTCAATGTCTTTATCTAAACTAAGCTATATTAGGCTGGCAAGGAATAAAACTAGTATAAAGCAGTGCAAAGCATAGAGCTTCCAGAGCAGAGTCACATCAAGACAAGGCTTTTTAAAGACAAAAATCAAGAAAGCTCAATATAAGCCTTTCATGAACTGAGATATACAAGTAATTGAGCAACCAGGTTATAAACATAATTATAGACAGAAGCTTTGCATAAAAGGTACAAAAAGCTTTGCATAAAAGAGTCACAAAAGCTCTGCATAAAAGCACACTGTGAATGACTATTCCTAAAAGCTTAAAGGGAAGAAACCATTCTTCCACAATTCTTGCGCAATTTTTTGTAGAATCATAAGGAAAGAACAAGAGGAAGCCACCCTCACCTGTACCCATACAATCCAACGCCACAAACGGGGGTTAGAATGCGCATACGAGGTGTCTTCAGGTAGCTTCAGCGTGTTATTGCAATCACAAGTCCATGAACCAAAATCAACATACAACAAAGCAAGAAAAGCATAGATCATGAATCAAATCACAAAACTTCATGAACCTGGATCGATAAAGGCGAACCCTCCATATTGGAGAGTAGTGTAGGCTTGTACAAGCAGCTTTCGAAATCCCAGGCCAGAATTACTATAACTCCGGCACTCCCCTCACACAACGTCGCCAAGCACTAGACACAATTACTAAAGGCAAGAAACCCTAAGTGAAGAAGAGCAAGAAACTCACAGTGACGAAGGAGCCATGGATCGGCTAAAGACTATGAGGATTGCAGGCTGGGCGAGGGTTTAAAAAGGCTCGTTGGTGCATGCATACACGCACGCAGGCTGGCCTTGAAGGCACCAACCCCGAGGCGGCCATTTAATAAACTTAGGTAAGAATTCAAAACCCCTTAATCAGGCTAGAATAATTAATTGTCTGAGTAGGGAGGGAGCGGAGGGATTTTGGAGCCAACATAATCACAACAATCACTAACTAGGTAGAAAACTCAACTACTTAGGTAAATTAGTGACATGGCTGGAAGAAGGCCAAACAACTCTGGTCCATTAACTTGATAGTCATATGGCGCTAAATTAAAGCAAGCCAACAAAATCAAGACATCTCACTAACTGGGTAGAAAACTTAACTACTTAGGTAAGTTAGTGACATGGTTGGAAGAAGGCCAAGCAACTTTGGTCCATTAACTTGATAGTCATATGGCGCTAAATTAAAGCAAGCCAACATAATCAAGACATTCACTAACTTGGTAGAAAACTCAACTACTTAGATAAGTTAGTGACATGGTTGGAAGAAAGCCAAGCAACTCTGGTCCATTAACTTGATAATCATATGGCGCTAAATTAAAGCAAGCCAAAGCTAGTACTGTTTAAGTGCAAAAAACCAAGTGTAGTCAAAGACAATACATCGTGGTTATATTACAAGATAAATAGCAGTACAAAGCCAAAAAAAGAAAAAAAGAAAAAAAGAAAAAGAGGAAAAACATTGGCTGCTCTTGTGACTTTTGTACAAGCTCTAATGAATGGAGCCCCACAAGTTCATTGGTGTAGGTGATCGAAGTCACTAAATCCCCCGGTGGTCTTGAATGAATGGGGACAAAAGTGCCCCCTATTTTTGTCCTTGTCAGGGCCCACCTTAAAAAACAACCCCCTCCTCCAATGGTTTTTTATTCCCAAGTAGGTGCCCCTAGGGTAATTTGGGATCGTAGGCCCCAATTTAACAAAAAAAATTGCCAAAAAAAGGGGTCTCGGTGCCCAAAATAGAAATTTCAGAAAAGGGGGGGGCATGAACAGTGTCTCGCAGGGGTCTCGCATTCAAGACCACCGGGGGATATAGGAACGGGGGTAGGTGATGGGAAGCTTTTGTTGTTGAGGGACGGGTACAGACATGCAGCAAGTGTCTCATAGCCATTGTTGGAAACCTAAAGTACATGCTTATGTGTTCACAGCCCATGCCTGCAACTTGGCAAGATATGTGCAAGCTGGGTTGACTTTGTTCTCACGTAGTTATATGTTGCCTTCGTTCATATTAACCCTTGCCCGCGGTGGTTCTGAGAAACCACAGTTTTTTGGGTGGTGTTTCTTTAATGTAGAACTTGTTAGGGACCAATTCCAGTCAACTATAAAAGTATATTTTTCAACTTTGTTAGTTCCCAATCAAATTATCACAACTATTAGTTGCAGGTTGGTGATCGATGCCAAGTTAGCAAATTGATTGGTGAAAGACGGGTATTGGTTCCCCTACTAACATCAATAGTGGTTTACGCAGATTAAGTTTGAAAATTTGGAACAAAATCATACGTTGTGAAAAAATTAATTAAAAATTGGGCTTGGTTATTAAACCCAAAGTTTTATGTGTTACAATTATTTTATCACTGAAAACCATTGCTCTAAATAGGTTGAAATTCTTAAACTAACAGGTATTAGTGCCTCCACCTTATTGAAATTTCATCGTAAAAGCATCTGCACCCTTTTGCCCTCACATAACGTTCTTTAGTAGGGTACTATCGCACCTCAAGCATTTGAAGGATCTGCATCTACAGTGCCTTGGAATCACAAGCATTTTGAAGGATCTATAATAACTTTAGTTGGGCCAAGCAAAGGAGATTGGAGAGTTAAATTATTTTATTAATAATTTGCACTATAGCGGTACTGTAGAGAAACGGTGTGGTCTAGCATGGTCTAAAGAACATTATGCAATTCACCCCTTGATCACTAATCATGACATCCAAAATTTGATGTCAAGAGCTATCGTCTTTACACCCTTGAATCGCTATGTGTCACTCTATATAGTGATTATAGTTCGTGAACCAATCACAATCACTATACATGGGTAGTCATTATTGTGTATCAATCAGGGATACCAAAGGGGATACCAAGCCCTTCTTTAAATTAGCTATAGAGGGGCGTATTCAGATATCACTATATCGTGCTCATATTCTACACGTCTTTCTAAGATGTCCTAAATTTTAAGCATTGAATACAAGTGCTCTTCATTTAGTTTTCAAAGAATCTCTTGATTTCAGTGGTAGGATGCAGATGCTCTAAGGTGGACACATCTAAAAACACCCAAGACCCAATTTGGCACCCTATCATTGACCATCAATTCCACCTTAGGATCGACCCAAGTTCATCTCATTTCAAGTGAATACTTAATGCAATAAGTGATAGGTAGAATTAGGTGTGAATGAAGCCATGTTAGGTACTTCAATGAATGAAAATGAGGTCACAAAGTGATGACTAAGCAACTAAGACAATAAAGAAAGCAATGCAACACAAAAATCAAATAGATTCCTTGCGTGTAAATGGATAGAATTGGGTGTAAATAGAGCAATTTAAGGTAATTTCTTGGACATCAACTATAGGCTAATTTTGAATTATTATAGAACATTTTTAGGATGCTAATGGTTCCTACTTAGGGATTGTTTTGTATTTTCGAGACAAACCACTTTGAAAATTCATTTAAAAAAATTACAGATTTTATTGGAAAAATATGGACTACATAATCTACAAGAGACGCGAGTCCCAAGCCAGTTAAGGGACATAACCTACGATTAAGAATTGAAACTTTTTGAACTAGTTAACATAGAGAGGAAGTTAGTCCTACAGCATTTGCATGTACTCCGTAGTGAACTAGTAGTTCAAAGAGGAAAACATATGTTATGAGTTCTAACCTATGAGTGTATAGCCACTCATGTATTGACACATCTACTCCAAGATTCATGGAGTAGGTTATAATTTCACTTAAACTCAATTCCAATAGAATTTATCGTTCCTTCAAAAATTTGTGACACACTTGGTATATTATCCTCTACAATGTTCAAATTTCTTAACTCCTAAATGAAAAAAGGATATTGGCCAAAATGTAGATGTCTTATAATAAGTGACCACTTTATCTTTGAAGAAGTTTGGTCCAAAAGAGAAATTAAAAATCATGATGTTTTAAAATTTTCCGTACGGTTAAATTTCCAAAAATAGTTTTAAATCTTCACGTAATGAATTTTGAAGCATTTGACTTCAAAATTCTATCAAAATTACAAATTTTATTTCAAGAATTTGAAATTTGGTATAATTGGTTAAAACTAGATGTTCTATACTAAAATTCAAAACAACAATTCTTTCAGATGAGAGAACATTGTTGCTTTCTCCAAATAGTAAATATTATAATACTATGACAATATTGAGGTTTTTGTTTTTTAAAAACTCTTTTAAGTGGAGTTTAACTTGAATTGACATAATCCAAATAGTAAGTTGGAAAGTAGACTTGATTTCCTATTTGAATTTTTGTATTTTTTTATATTAAAAACATTTGTTTCATCCCAAACAACCTGTAGAAAAGTGGCATCGACAAGAAAATCGTTGATCGATCATTTAGGGGTTGAATGGATGTCAATAGGTACTTCCACCTTATGGCATTATAGCTTTTGTGCCTTGCGGGCAGTTCCTGTGTGCATGAATGTTCAGATCAAAAGTGGTGAATGCTGTCTGGGTGGTGGGCAAGGCAATTGACATGGGAACTGGGCCTTTCATGGGTTGGACAGAGCTCCAAACAGACGAACAATTTTGACCTGTTTTCTTTTTAAACAAGCGGATGAAACCTCATTGAATTAATGAAGGTCGCAAACCGAGTCACAAACATCACAAACCAAAGGAGACAAGCTTCCCTGGCCAGAAATTTTGACTTTTTTCAGATTCGCCTAAATTTAAGAATCTACTCGTTTGAGACCCACTCCAAAAATCAAGTTCAATTGTGAACAACTCTAAATTCAATGAAGTTGAAGGAAGTGCATTGGAGATGTTTCTATAATTTTTTCTTTTAACCTCTTGACCCATAATGGTCCCGACGGCCATATTTTGGACATTTGTGGGCGGCTTTCAACTATGAAGGGCATATCTTTTGTGTTCAGTGCCCAAATTCAATAGAACTTGCTGAGAAAGATGCTTCTACTCTTCTAGTTTGTTTAATAAAATTTCTAAATCAACCCAAGATGTAATTTATTTTTTGGGAATTGTTTTAGTATACGGGTTTGAATATTAGTGAACCAAAGTGCATTTTTATAGTTGCAACTTTATGAGCTTGTTTCTCCTTTATCTAATGTTGAGTTAGATTCCCTTTAAAGTTTAGTTATTATGGTAAAATTTCATGTCAATCCAAGTTGTTCTTAATGTTTGGGAATCATTTTAGCGCATAGGTCAATTTTGGACACTTATTGCTTTTTGGGCTACTTTTGGTGATTTTGGTGATTTTGGGCTACTTTTTGAAATTTAAAAGCCACTTTGGACACATCAAAGATGCATATTAAAAAAATTAAAGCAATTCGTTTTAATGATGATTCAAAACTACTTACAGTTTAAAGTTTTTCATTTGAGAAGGTTTAGAAATAGAATTTCAACTCTGATGTGTTGCTAGGAAAAATCAAGCATCCTTTTTCAACACTAAAGCATAATTATGATTTTGCAATATATGTGGCCAAATACTCCAAATTGATTCACGTCATTTAAAACACGTACACTACAAGATTGTACAATTGAGATTTCTATGTCATTTACAATTAGATCTATAGCACTTCAAAGCAATGATGTTTTAAACCCAAAAAAACTAGGAACGCTTAAGAGTTAATAACCAAGGATTCATGGAATTAGAATGACAAGTTCAATCAATCATATCATGAAAAATATAATTCGGATAAGACCAAATTATATATCACCAAAACCAATGAAGAACATTGTATAGTTGGCCCAAAAACAAATAAATTTGAACAAAAAGAAGTCCATATAGGACCTACTCAGAATTGCTAAAAAAAACATGAGATCCAATCTCAGCTTCTTGGTCCTTTAGGGTTTGTAGTGTGTGTTGGAAATTAGTGAAGGTTGATACTAAATATTATCCTCATGTAAAATTAGCTTGAGAGGAAGATTTCAGCCACATTGTGAAAATTTCAACCCTCACTAATTTTGAAATTTGGCAAAATAGTGCGTGCTTTGAGAATTGGTACCACATGCACTAAATGGAATAATCAACGTACTTGATTGAAAAAATGCCGCGGGTTAAATAAAAGAAAAAATGTGACATGAAAACTTACAATTGACCATGCGAAGGCGATTGGTCCATGGTGAATGAAAATGAAAACCTGCTCAACATTGAAGTGAGAAGAGATTTGAAATTGGCTTCAATACAATCCAACTGGCAAGAACGCCCGTCCTTTCAAAAAACATGGAAATGTCACACCAGCAAAATGGGTGAACTCAGTCATTCTGTGTGGGGGCCGAATGGAAAATACAACCAAAAAATATTAAAAAAATAAAAAAAATAAAAAACTCAATTAGTGTGAATCCCAGTTGAAGAGTAGCCTAATGTAGAAAAATTTCACCAGTAGAAAATTTTCACCACTAGCAACTTAACCCCTAAAGGATGATGCTGGTTTGAGTATAGACCGAAGTTGGAGCGTATTTTCAGGGTGTGGGGTATACCGGACCCGTTTGCTACTGCTGTAGAAGTGTTGGAGGAGCGCTGATTTTTAGTGTAACCTCGATGCAGTCTTGAAGAGGGCTTCCAAGTTGCTATGAAACTCTGAGATCTGATGCGTGTAAGAGAATGGGGAGTGTGAGAAGTAGAGTCCGTACACATAACCTGTATTGCAAACCGTAGGCCATTTTGGCTTGAGCAATCCTGAAAGGGTTAATACAGACTATGGAAAGGAGTTGGGCTCTCCATGAAAAGGGACTTTCGACAAGCTTTTGAAATGCCAACATCAGTGTCTGTATCATGTGGAGACAAGTATTGGAAAGAGAGAAAGAGCCAATGGGATTGGGGCTTCTCAGGTGTTATTGTCATTTGGTAATCCAATAATCCAAACTTCAATCATGCATGATGGTCAGATCTGACCTGGGTTTGTACAATAGTACCATAGAATTCAAAAAATAAAAAAACGTAAAAAATTGGAAACTATTAGGACAAAAAACTATGTTTTTAGCTACATTTTTCTAACCTATGCTATTCTGGGTCATTTTGGGTCATATTTTTAATCATATTTTACTCAAAAAGGAAGACCAAGAAATCATTTTTTAATCATTTTTTTTCTCAGAAAAGAAAACCAAGAACTTCATTTGGTTGAGGAACTAACTTTATTTTATCAAAAAGTATTATATTTTCATTCATAGGGTGGCGACCTAGCTATGGTATTACGGTACTCTTTTTCCCTTGTAATCGAATCACGTTCATAACATTCACTAGCCTTCATGCGTGCACTGCCTATACATCCATCCAGCGGTATAGAAGTTCATTCAAAAAAGGGTTGTACAGAGCTCGGTGTTGGAGGTCGTGGAATAGGAGTGAAAAAAAATGAAATAGAAAAGGAGGAAAACAACATTAGTAAAAACAAGATCAGTAAATCACAAGAGATCTATGGTTGTCAGAGTCTACATTAGAACAATGGCATGATTTCTATGTTGATATGACACAGATCATCAAAATAATTAGTGCTTAGCTCCTTTGTGTCAATAAAAATAAAAAGTAATTTGTGATTGCATGTACAACATGAAGCTAGTGTTACAAAAAGCAAGAGCTTTGCATGAGATCCATAAGAGAATGATGTTACATGATTTTCATATGAAAACCAGACTACATGTATCTGTCCCAAGTTTACTGATGAAAATAAAAATAAAAATAAAAACAAACAAACAAACAAAGGTGCCAGCACCTCTCGACATGTACCTCGGCGCATGTGCGCTAAGGTAGGAAAACCAAAAACGGTGAAAATAAGGTGATTTGACTAGAAGGAATGGAGTTAGAAATTATGTGAAATTTTTTTGAGATGAAGAAGAAGAAATGATGAAGAATGCAAGCTGTTTCGTATTTTTATTCCCCGTAAATAATTATCTACAATTTCTCAAAGTGGGAAGTTTGTCAAACCCCCTTCTTGTATACTAGACTCTTCCTTTTCTACACATGAAAGCACCAAAAACGGTTAACTAATATCACAGAAAACCGCACACAAGATTCCAAAAAAATTAGCAATTCTTAGTAAATTTTTGGAATCCTCGTCATGCAAAAATTCTCCATTTTCGGTCTTCCACCTCCCTGCTTTTAAAAAAACTCTAGTGCACGCCTTGAGGGCATAAACCGTTTTTGGTTTTCCTACCTTAGCAAGTTTTTCAAAAACATCAACAATAATAAATTTGTTTTTAAATTTATGTTTTGCAATTTGGTTTAAAAAAGCTGTCAGCCAGTGTCTGGTCTGCTGTGTCAATCAGTCTACTGTGCCAGTGCTGGCATTAACTCACTACAATATATTTTTCTTTTTTATTATGTGTTTGGAACTTTGAGATCTTGTTGACCTTCCCCTCTCGATTGCCATTAACTCCGCCTTCCTGTAAAACAAAGTAACTACTAATTTTGCATGGATGATGATGTTCAATATTCTGCACATTCTTTTGAAGGGCACATAAAAAGAAGGAAATGACCAGAGCCAAAGATGGATGAAAAAATGACATAGAATCCTACATGTCCAAAAACATATAAGATTTCATGTTTACCCCAATTTTAGAGCAAGACCACCTATATAGGTTCTCTTGTCGCAATATCAGTAGGTGGTCAAGAATTGAAGAAGTCGACAACTAATAAAATCATGTTTAATCATTTTTCACCAATAAATTTTGTTAGACTATGTTTTGGGACTCTTGCACGTGAAAGGGTTTGGACTCCAATATCACATTTTTGACAAGAAGAGAGAGAAGAGGAGTGTTAAATCCACGATCTATTTACCTCACACTCTACACACTCTTCAATTGGTCAATTAACAAGTACTAACGCATGAGGATGTATAAATCCTATATTTTGTTCCTTACAATACATTTTAATCCAAAAGTGCATTAGAAGGCATAATAAAATAGAGAATAAGTGATTGTTGGATGGATTTGCAAAATAAAAAGGAAGACTATAATTATTCATTCACTTGGAATTTATTTATCTTAAATTAGAAAAACATGTATGTAGCTCATCAGATTATCATGTTTTAATCCACAAATTACCGTACCTGACCATCAGGATCTGCATCTCATTCCAAATAATTAATTTTTATGGAAAATTCTTTTCCAAAATTTCAAATTACGTGAATGTTATTCAAGATTCTTTTTTTCACCATACAAAATAGATTTTTTTTGGAAAAGAATTTAAAAAAATTCAAGCTTCTCTTCTTATAATTGATCCTGATGGTAGCCATCGTTGTGCTGTAGGAGTACCCTATTAGATGCTTTATGATGTACACAAAGTGGTTGTCTCAACTTCAAGCAAACGTGATTTATGTGCTTTGCTCTGATAATTGAGTCTTTGAACTTGGACTCGTTAAAAGGCTCTTACACTATGTGCCGTGTAACCTACGGTGTACATGTCATTTGAAAGCTATGTTGTACTTCAAATATTTGCAGACAAACTCCTTTCCAGAAGCCCCAAAAACTAGAACACAGCAGTCACTATGACAGTATTGACTATGAAGAGTTGAAGTTACGGTATCCGCAGAAAAAGTTCACATGTAAGCTTAGACCCAATCCAAGCTGCAACTTGCAAAGCAATTGAAAATACAAACACTTAACCCCTCAACGTACCGACCCTTTGAACACAAGTAGATGCTAACTTCAAAAATGAATATTAGCATGTCTTAGATGTACACGAGGGGACCATTGCAAGCATAAAATTTACCCAACAAATTTGACATACTTGCATTTGGAGGCCTCTTCAATATTATCAACATCTCCCCATTGATCACAAGAGATTTACTTCAATTGGTAGAAAACTTAATAAGCTTGCAAAAATGAATTGGATGAAAGTCATCCGAGATTGTATGAGAAACTAACAAAGCTTTGAATTTGTTTGTGATCTAGTTTCTGGACGTTGGGATAAAGTGGTTCGGGAATATGGCATAATTTGTAGGAAAGGAACATTTGAGCACTGCTTCCCTAACTTCACAATGGTGTCAATTTTGATGGAAACAAACAAAGTCCAGTAACTTCACTCCCATGCCATCGTCATCTTCACTGCTTAGTTGCATTTTGGTTGCATATGATTTGAGGCCATCAATGCTGGCCCAGAGAGGACAATATTACTGTCAGGTAGCAGCATCTAAAATGGACAATGACCCATTGTGGCCAGCTACTTTTGAACCAAAAATGAACCTTCGTAAGTTTGAAAGCTGCCGGCAACTTCTCACTTGTTGCTTCACAATTGGTTCAGTTCAATTTTGCTTCACAGTTAGGCCCTCTTTACACTAGAGGCGAGGGGCCGTGAGAAAAGAAATTTCAGCCAATGGGATGCGTAGAAATCGAGAAGACCAAGGAAGGTCACTTTACACCCGAAATTTTCAGCCCCAGGGACAAAACGAGGAGAAAATGACATGGACAGCACTTTTGTCCTTGGTGGCAGCAAAAAGGCACATTTTTGAAGACCCCCGGATTTTGCGTCAGGCCCACCTCGAGAGGTGGGCCTGACGCAAAATCCGGGGGGCCGATAGGCCAAAATTCTCACAGCCAATCATTTTCATTTTTTTAATAATTTTTAGAACGGCCACTTTTACTGACCGCCAGTTTTTTGACTCATTTTCTACCCAACAGCTATTACTATTCATTCCCGATTTTTGTCCTTAAAGGCAGCTCCTTGATCATTCCAAGTCATCTTTTTCTTCTTCCTCATGTGTGACCAGGAAGAAGTACAGATTTGCTTGGTTTTGCAGGTTTTTTTGCCCAATTTTTTTGCACAATTGTTTGCTATTATTTTTTGCTCAATGTTTTTTGCACCATCAGATTTTTTTGCCCAATTGTTTTGCTAATATTTTTTTGCTCAAATTGTTTTGCACCATCGGAATTTTTTTGCCCAATTTTTTTTTTGCATTGTGTTCATTACAATGAAAGGATACTCTCAAAATGGAGAATTCTCTCAATCTCAAGGACAAGCATGGAGTCAAAATTCGCCTGGATGAGCTACTCTCAACCCCAATTTCAGCCCATTTCTCCTCAAATGCATGTTTCAAATTTTGATCGTTTTGGTGCTGGTAGTCCTAGATATTTTATGCCTCTTGGAATGCCTCGTTGTAATAGTTCAGATTTGCAACCATCAAGTGAGGAAGTGACACCAAGTTCAAATGCAAGGAATTCTTTGATGGATGTGAAGGAGGAGGAGGCAATTCGGGCTGCAGCAAAGGCACTAAATGAAGAAGATGTTCCTGCAGCAAAGAAGAGAGGACGACCACCAAAAGGAGGGAAAATAAGTGCTCCAACAAAGAAGAAGAAAACAGAGAAAACAACAAAGAAGGCAGCAAAGGAAGTGGTGAATTTGGCTGGTTCAGATTCGGAAGAAGAAAGTGCAAATCGGAAGTGGCGAGATTTCGAGGTTGAAACCTTGATATCAATTCGGGGAGAGATGGAAGAGAATTTTCAAGATGTGCAAAAAAACAAGGTTTGTATATGTGTGTTTTTTTTGGTTCTATAATTTTTGTACACATAAATTTTTTTCATAATTTTTCAAAGCTATAACTATGAATTGGCCTACCTAGCTTTCTTCCCTGGTCTACTAGTCCTTACCTGCCGAGTGCCTCTTCTCGACTCTACCTCTGTCATTGATCGTAGAAGAACATCTGCTCTTTTTTGTATAATTCTCCATCTACCCTTCAAAATTCCAAATGCACGCTCCACACACATTCGGGTTGAAGATTGGATGAAATTCCAATGTGCCTTGTAAGATTCCAGTCCATCATAACAACCTTTGAATGGACAATACATCCAAGGCCGAACCGGATATGCCGCATCTCCAATCAACTTGTACGGTAGAAATCTTCCCTCTATACAAGCTCTTCCTACCTTGGTTTGTTGAAAAACAGTCCAATCATGCAAGCTTCCAGCCCACCCAAAATATGCAATTGGTATCAACAATTCCTTGCAACAAAGCCGAATGAAAAGATTTGCGACAGTAGTAATCTTCTCCACCAAGAACTGGAGCTAGCACCGGAATGTGTGAACCGTCTATGGCTCCTATTATGTAAGGTATGTTATGCAATCTCTCAAACTCTTTCGCTAAAACCCTAAATCTGTTTTCATTTGGAACTTGAATAAAAATCTTTTGCAAATGGAGTCTCACCATCTTACAAAATTCCCTCACAATTCCTGAAATTGTACATTCCGCCACCCCAATACTTCTCCAACCATACGCAACCCATCTCCTGTACCAAGTCTAGCCAAAGACATTGCAACCCTCTCTTCTACAGAAATTGGTCTCTTGAAATTAGTATGTTGTTTTTTCAAAAACGGACCTAATTTCTCACATAAAAATCTGAATGTAGCATGCGAGACACGGGTCCTTTCCTTGAACATCTTCTCCGTAAACGAACCTAACAAATACCGGTCTACAAAGCCAGATTGCCTCTCAAAACTCCAAACGGTTCTCTCTCTAGACCTTAAACTTTGAAGGCAAATGCTGAAAATTGCAACATTTGTCCACTCACCTTGTAAAATCAAAGCTTGCATGTTGTTAACATGCTGCGTAATTATGTAGAGACACCAATACAAGACCATCATCACCACAAGCTTCTTCCTCCTCTCCTCCATAGTGCTGAAATTTCAGTAAACAAGGCAAAAACGAGAAAGAAAGAAGCAAAAGAAACCACCAACAACTAGAAAGAGAAGACTGGTCTTGGGGTAGAAAAGAGAGGTAGTGGAGTGGAAGTTACGATCAGCCCTATATTAGAAAATGTATTAAAAAAATCAGCACATTATTTGTGGCCGCTTCTCACTTTACACTATATCCAAAGGACCTCAATTTAAAAGTTTGGCTTCTCAAGAATGAGCCATGGCCCTTGGCTGGTTTTCTCCACGACTTCTCGTTTCTAGTGTAAAGAAGGCCTTGGTCCTTCGTTTCTTTTGGGTAAGTCTACAACTTAGAATAGGTGTCTATAACACCCTTGCTTCAAAAATTTGTGTAAAATTGCTCATGCTTCCAAAAATAATAATTCCAAGGCCCAACACTTCCTTCTAGATTTGCTAAGACATTCATGATTTCATTCCATGTTGTCTGCACTCCCAAGATACCACATCTCTTATATTATCATAAATAGATATATGTACCTTAGTTCACTTGATCCTCTTTAATCTGACCACGTTGAGGTCTCAATTTTTTTGTTGTGACATAGTTTGAATGTCTGAAAAGTGTGCTACACTTGACCCTTGAAAGTCAAAGTGTCCAATCTCTGAATGATGAACACATTCAAATGCTTATCTTGGTCACATACACTTACATTTTTCATCCATCCAAATTTCTCTTGATTCTTGTGCTATTTGGCTGTAATGTTCTCCATGCATTCTTTTAAGAATAATCTTTTCATAATTTAATTCAATTCATGGTGACAAAATTTGATTTAAAATACATAACTTTCACATCATAGGTTCAAAAGTCACAAATCAACTTCAATGCACCCTTCTTGTTGAGAGCTTTTCGACGATACGAAAGAATGTGAACACACGCTTGGGGGGTTCACTGGTGAAAATTTTAGAAACAACGTGCGATAAAAAATAGGGTCCAATATATTCATTGTAGATAAATTTTGTAAAAAATGTACATGTAAAATAGGGGATTTTAAAAAAGTGAAACATGTTTACATGTAAAATACCATCACATATAATATTCTCAGGCTTTTTACATGTAAAATACCATCACCTTATAATATTTTTTGCTAAATTTTTTTACTAAAATAACCCCCCAAATAAATAGGTCATTATCGCACGTGTATACAAAATATACAAGGGAGTGTCCCCCCCCCCCCCCCCCCCCCCCCCCCGAGAACACACGGTCCAGTAATCTCAGCTTAATCCTTAAAGGAACAACTAAGCCCTATGGGCTTAATTATGAGAGAATACTGAGGAAAAAAAGAGATTTTGTGAACAAAAGAATTGGTGCTTTGGAAAGTTGTTGAAAAAGCACATTTAAATTTTTAGGTTGTGCCGGATTTGAAAAATTGTAGAACTATCCACAAGTTGTATATTGGAATTTTAGGGTTTTGTGCTTTAAAGTGTTGTAAAATTCAAAATTTTAACAAATTTGATAAACCATAAATTGAACTAGAAAGTTGAAGATAGCTTCCACACTTTCTAAGTTAAACATATTCTTATTTGAGATTGGGAACTAGGTGGAAACCAGTGTTTGACTAAAAACAGATCAAACATGACCATAGAGGGCTCTTTGCACGCTTAGGGGTTAATCCTTAAACGTTAAGAGGGCCCTGGGCGAGGCAGTCCGAAAGACATCTAAATTTTTGGAGGGGAAATTTTTAAAATTAATTAACTTATTTATTTATTTGGTTTTTTTGGCCAAAACGGCTCTGCTGGCCAGCATTATTGCGGCACTGTAGCACTGCGGCACTTTTCAAAAAACGACCTCAATTGCCCCAACCTCGACTCCTGTTCATTTTAATAACTTTGATTGCTTGCCAATGTTTCCACAATCTCCCAAATGAGGTGCAAATTTGGAATTTAGATCGTTTTTTCAGTAGCTTTCCAATGCACCAATCCTCACTTGATTTGGTTGAGAAAATCGACTTTTTTTTCTTGATTATTCTCTCATAAATAAGCCCATGGGGCTTACCTTGACGTTTAACCCTTAAACGTCCCATGGGGATAGTATATACGGTGTCGTATAATTCAGATTTACTACCAACAAGAAACTCTAAATTGGAATCTTAATAGCTCACTAGAACCGCATTGATCAAAATTTCAACTTCTCTTTTGAACTCAAACTCATTACAGGTATGAATCCGTTCCAAATACAACCAAAATACACCGTATTCTACTGGTCGCAACGGCACGTTCAGACCTTTAGGGGTTAAGGGTTAACCTATTCTCATTCGAGAGGACATGTACTAGAGTCGGGGGAAACAGTGCCCATCAACAGTGCAATATCCACCCGGGGCAGTAACATCGTGGAAGCTTCTCAGAGGACGCGCATGCGGGCAGAATCGGAAAGAAATTAATCCCGTCTGCCCGTTCCTTCCCGCTCAGTAAGGGCGGCAACACGCACCACCAGTCATGGGAGAATCTTTCGGCTCCCGACAAATGACCGAATCCCGCCACCTCAGCGCCTCGGGGCCCAGCTCACCGGGAGCCGCGTGGGCGGCCGCCACATGGCGCCTGCTGCGGCGTCAGGTCCACTGCCAAGTGGACGCTCACGATCTTCCCCAGTTCAAATCCCCGCCCTTCCCAAGACACGCCCTGCGCTTGACCCCGCCCGCGGATTGTCCGTATCTGTACTCCTACCTTCTGTACAGTACAGCAGTACTTGCACACGGAACCCCTTTGAACATTTCTACCTTTCCTTGTTTCTTTTTAGCATGTGGAATCCATGAAATCTATATGTATCCCGGATGCTTCTTACCACAGTCCGGGAAGTTTTTTGAGCTTTACGGGTTACTTTCCTTTCATTCCAAGATTGAACCAGTTTTTCAAGTGTGGAGTCCGGTTATTTTCTCTATTTAATATATAAAATAGAAATTTTAGCTTTTTCACCCGCTTTTTAGCCGCTCCTTCTAAATTCCAATCGATTTTTTAGAAAATCAACCGGCTCATCTTACACTAGCTGCCAGTTCTCCCCGTTCATTGCTTCTTACATACTCCCTGTCCCATATTAACCCTAAGAGCATCTCTACCCCTACTCCAAATTTTAACTCCAAATTCCACATCTGGAGGGCCCCAAATATGAATAGTGGCTCGGGAAAGAAATGGACCCGCACCGGGCCATGCAGTTTTGAGTCCCGGCCACCTGCCACCTGTCTAAAAATGAGGGAATCTGCAGCCGGGTTTGTTGCGAGTACGAAGGTCGGGCTGAATTTGGGTTCGGGAGCGACCACGACCGGCGATCCAGGGGACGTCCGCTGTGAATGCTCACAGTCGAACTCCAGCGTGACTGTACACGGTCAAAATAGCGCAATCTTTGTCACAATTCCCGATCCAGGGGGCTCCAGAAACAATCGACAAACTCTGGAGAATGGCGAGACAACAAGGAAATTTGGCGAGGCCGCGACGTCCAGGCCGCTCGTACGAGTCGCGGTGGGGCACAAAAAACCGCCCGAGCCCGCCACAAGCAATCACGGCCCTTGATTTGGAGTAGGGGTGGAGATGCTCTTAACCCCTAAAGGTTCTTCGCATCTGATGTACGCTACGAATACTGAGTTAAATTGTGGCTTTGATCATCAAATAGCAGCAGTTCCAATGCCTCTCTTGACCCGAATTTTTTTGGGAGGGTGGATCTTGGTGACGAGAGGTTGTGTGATTTATGGTAGATTTTTCCAACATCTTTTTTGCCCTCTAGAAATTCAAAATACAGCAAGGGGTGTGAAGAAAACCCAAGTTCCTGCGTATACGGAGGCATTGTACCGGGCACATAATTCGGAGTTCAGGGCGGGATATTTTGAGCCCGGTATCTTTGAGAAGGTGAGATCAAAACGCATGTTCTGCAGTAATCAACTGTTGCAAAAAAATGCTCATAAATTCCTACGGAATTTCTCAAAGGGAAACATGTTGAGAGCATTCCCACCGATGCACGCTAGGACTAACCCTCTCAAATTATTCATCTACATGTGAAGGGCCCTTGCACTCACACTCCCCCACCCTTGCACGCCCTTCACGTATCAAAAGTGTGCATCAAATAGTCAATGGACCAATCACAAGTAGAATGAGAGGAATAATCATCGAATAGTCAACTCAATAGTGATTTCAAGGCCCAATTTCTAAGAGCATGGCCACCCATGGCCTCAGACGGTCTCTGACCTCAAGAAGTGGATGAAAAGTTTCAAGGGGCCTTTTAAAATGCTTCTTGACTCTGGATTCTAGCGTGTTAGAAATTGAGCCTTGAAATCACTATTCAGTTGACTATTCGATGATTATTCCTCTCATTCTACTTGTGATTGGTCTATTGACTATTTGATGCGCACTTTTGATACGTGAAGGGCGTGCAAGGGTGGGGGAGTGTGAGTGCAAGGGCCCTTCACATGTAGATGAATAATTTGAGAGGGTTAGTCCTAGCGTGCATGGGTGGGAATGCTCTAACACGCTAGAATCCAGAGTCAAGAAGCATTTTGAAAGGCCCCTTGAAACTTTTCATCCACTTCTTGAAGTCAGAGACCCTTTGAGGCCATGGGTGGCCATGCTCTGAGCTCATCAAAGTATTGATACTCTAGGGGATGACGGTCGATGTTGCGAACATGTTGACGCCTCACACGTTCTGCGTACAATGACAATTACGTGGATTACCTGAAAGAGCCGGTTGCCTTGTAAGCGTCCACCGTCGACTTCAGGTTTCGGATCTGTAACCCAATGGTGTGACGCCACACAAAGAGCCAACCAGAGGGTTTTGCGCTACCACAGTGCGTGCGATGTCCGCCTCCGCCAATGAGGAGAACTCGTGACGGGCCAGTGCAAATGCTTCGCGGCACGGGCTTTCACGTCGCATCGGTGGCCTTTCACATGACAAGTTCCATTCAACCCTTTTCAAATGACAAGGTTTCTGCTGGCAAAGGCGGGGTATAGAATTGTGAACATTACAGTCATCTGCAACTGCAAACATTTGCCACAGTTGCTACTCGGATTGCCACACTCTAAAGGCAGTATGATGGGGTCCCGTTGGCATATTTATTTTGGTACAAGGAGACGATGCCGCGCCGAAGCTCCAACGCGTCGCCCGCCACTTGCTCCCACTAGTTCCTATTTTTTTATTTTTAAATTGAGTAGGTTTTATGTAGATCATTTTTTGTTATTTTTTTTTTCAACATGTGTAATAATCGAGCGCTGCAAAAAATTGCACTACCAGGGGCCCCAGCTGTAGTAGTTGGGGCTCCTAGCTGCACTAGCTCGGTTTACCTCAAACCTTGCTCAACACATTTTTTCACTTTTTAAACCAATCTAAATTCTATATAGAAAGCAAAAGTGTGTTTAGGTAGACTTGAGGTCTACCTCAAACCTACCTCGACGGACTTTCTACTTTTTGTACTAATCCAAATTTAATATAAAAAGTAAAAAGTGTGTTGAGGTAGGCTTGAGGTCTACCTCAAACCTCCCTCAACATACTTTTCACTTTTAAATTTGTTCTAAATTCTATATAAAAAGTGAAAAGTGTGTTAAGGTAGGTTTGAGGTCTACCTCAAACCTCCCTCAACACACTTTTCATATTTTAGTTTGTTCTAAATTCTATATAAAAAGTGAAAAGTGTGTTGAGGTAGGCTTGATGTCTACCTCAAACCTCCCTCAACACACTTTTCACTCTTTGATATGTTCTTAATTCTATATAGAAAGCAAAAATGTGTTAGTAGGCTTAAAGCACTCCCGTCGCCTTTACTAGATCCTTCAGTTCCTTGTCGCATGATTCAGTCCACTGGAAATTGTAAACATTTTCCTCAAAATTAAGCAAAGATCGATGGTAAGGCAACTGTAGTGCGAAATCTTGAGCAATGTCTCGGACTTGCTCAAGATAGTAATTCACATCTGCCCAACAAGTGGGGCGGATCTTGACAAAACATGGACTGTTGGACATGGCTTTCAAATGGAGTAAAAAACAACAGGAAGCTGAATAAAGGGACGCAAACAATAGAACGTCGTGGAATGAGTTGGATTGTAAATCAAACATTGAAGACATGTCTTATAGACAAGCTACTGATTGGGGTGAGGATTGCCTTTGTCACTAGATAAGGTATCCCCATACAGATGAATCATCCTACTATACAGATGAATTGGGCAAAGGCCACTGCAACGCCGGCACTTCAGTCACATGATAAAAAGGACTGTAGCAAGGGTCGACGTCAATGCGGTCTTTTGAATTCCGAAAAGGCAAAGTACATGCACTAAATGAAAGAGAGCAGGTTACATGTTGGATCTCTACTAGTGCAGCTAAACATTTGTACTTCACTTGTACTGAAGGGCCTAATGTCTGACAAAACTACAACTGCATCCTGTACAAAATCGATTCCTTGACAGCAGACACATACACACTACAAAATTTGCACTCAAAAGGTCAAGTCGAAGTAGAAATGCAAGGCAGCCAATCCGGACTGAAGTAGCCGCTCAACACGTATGGCGGTATGTTCGTGTGGGCCGTCTTTTTGCCGTTGGGGATAGAAAGGATGCAGCATCGACCTTCTATGCTCCTCTTCCCTGCAACAGACATCATTCACTCCAGAAAGAACCTGTTAGCGGAGGTTCTTTGTTCGATGCAGCTCCTTGAAACAGACCTGGTTACACATGAATGCGTAATTGCAACCTGCGCAATACCACTTTGTGAAAACGAGACAATGAAGACATTTGCGCCGGTAATTAGCGCATCGCTCAGGTATGCATGGTGGTTTAGGTTTTGGTTTACGGCCTCTAGTGGGCTGGGCAGGTACAGGCTTGTCTAACCTTGGCTTCACTAAATAATGGGCTATAGCGAGGTTGAATTGCATGTGGTCTAAAGGCTTCAACCCAAGTGCAACCATCTTCTCCAAATAAAGTATGTATGCATTCATGATTGACTGATCTAAAACATAGCAAAATAACTTCTTCCACCACTTCTTTGATCTCAGCTGCACGGAATAGTTGGCTCGTAGTTGATCAGTTACGTCAACACCGCGCATAAAGCGTTGGTACATAACATGAGTGGGCGTACTTGGAATTGGTAACTGATCTTTCTGCCCTCTCTCACGGCGCATGACATTCACCCCGGGCTCCCAGGCATTTGTGGTTGTTGAAATCATGGTAACCAACTTCTTATCTTGCCAAGAGACGACACACATGTGTCGATGCTTGTGCATTCGAATCATTGTCTACATTCCCACGGTCAAGCTTCTTCAGCCTCCGCTCGGTCTTTATCAACCCGTGAGGTAGTCCAGAGCCGTTCAGCCGGATTGTCCCCACAGCAGTGAAGCCAAGGGTGAATAATTCATGGAATAATCGTACAGAGGCAAAAAAATTATCCACAACGACTGTATGATTCTGTCCTTCGTAACTTGAGAGGAGTCGAAGAGTTACATGATGACCGAGTCCGTGTTCCCTAAGTCCCGTACCCGCGCCCTCATAAACTTCGACATGCACCACGAATCGGGATTTCGAAGAGGATGTACACCATATCTTCATTCCAAACCTGTGAGGCTTGTCCTTCATGAACTACTGAATAAACGCATACTTCCCTTTATACGGAATAAGCATCTCGTCTACAGTTACAATTGGCTCTAGGTTGTACAGCTCTTTTGACCTACTAGCAAAGTATTGTATCAACCATCGAGTCTTTGCTATATGGTCGAAGCCAGGTGCATCTCGGCTAGTCACCACATGTCGATTGTCAACTAGATGCAAGCATCTGTTGATTGACTCCCACCGCCGAGAACTCATGACACGGGGTATGATTGGATCTCTAAGCACCGGCTCTGAACTTTGCCAGTAGCTCCTAATTTGGGGCTCTTTCTTGACCCCCATAAATATTAAAATACCGAGCCATGCTTCTAGTTCTTTGACAGTGATATCTAACCACTTGTAACCACCCATTGTCTTACGATGGACTCCTCGTTGTGGCTTACCAATTTGTTGCTTAGCATACAGATTGGATTGAACGCAGATGCACTCTAACACATCATATGTCCAATACAGAGCCCAAAATTCATTTGGTTTCGGTAAGCTACCTTCTACCATATTGTATGTACCTCCCGGCCTTGGGCTAGTGAATGTCTGAGAGGGCTCACGAAGTTTGACATGACCTGAATTCCAATTTCTATCCGCGTAGTAGCGACTGAACTCCAATGGTGATAGCAGGACCGCCTGGAAGGCGGCAAGACTACAAGACCACTCCTCAAATGCCCCTAGCTCACTTTCAAAATTTTCATTTACTGTAGAATCAACAAAATCCCCTTCACAATCTTCATCCGAATCGGCAAAATCAAACTCCTCACCAAACCACTCCTCGCCACTAGAATTGCCTCTGGACTCACTACATGTCAAGCCTGCACTACTGGACCCTGATCCTGAGGATGAGCAGTATTGAGACCTCAAATATTTAGGCAGTAAACTTACCACTGTGGGAAAATTTGCCGCCGTGGAGCCTTCTGTTACCTCGAAATCATCGGCACTCCAGTCAACAATTACTCGTCGTGGCAACGGTTCCTTCCGCTTGGCTGTGGGGGGTCCTACTAACTCTGTTGTACCATCCTCTTCCAAAAGCATCAATAAAGAAGCGTTATCTTGGGAAGCTAGAGGCGGATGTGATGGGCCGGCACCGTCTGACGGCATAATAGAAGCAGCATTGGCCGCTCCACGGTGAGGTGTCTCCAGAATGGTGCTCGGGGGGTTCACTGGCGAAAATTTTAGAAACAACGTGCGATAAAAAATAGGGTCCAATATATTCATTGTAAATAAATTTTGTAAAAAATGTACATGTAAAATAGGGGATTTTTAAAAAGTGAAACATGTTTACATGTAAAATACCATCACATATAATATTCTCAGGCTTTTTACATGTAAAATAACATCACCTTATAATATTTTTTGCAATGTAAATAACCCCCCAAATAAATAGGTCATTATCGCACGTGTATGCAAAATATACAAGGGAGTGCTCCCCCCGAGGAATGGTGGCATCGGGATCACCGTATAATAGGCCTCTTGCTGCCATATGTACAGGAGTTTGGTAACGGCATCCTCTTGTGTTCACGCCGATGTTTGGCAACGTCCCGCTCATTGTCTGTAGGAGGCAGTGCTCGTTTGGAATGTGATATGCATCATCACCCCCTCCCAAATCTACAACAAGGGTATTTTGTCATGTGACGAGGTCGACATATTCCCTTATGATGGTTCCGTGAAGCTATGCATGCGTTGCATTCGAGCGGTGCGAATGTTCATGGACTACCTCCGCAGGGACGCGTACTTCAAAGCCCTTCCGCCGACTATCAAATACCGGGATCCGCTGCTCTACCAATTGGGATCCACGCTGTGTCAGTCTGTACGTCTGAGAGTCCATTTGAGATTCAGGAGCATATACATTCATGTTGTCGATGGCTTCCAAATCAGACAATGCTACAACCGGTTCAAACTCATGTTCCAGTCGTCTCTGCTGTAGGTGATCCTCGCCATAGTCCTCTTCGTTAGAGCGTCTTTTCAACTTTGCCGCCCGTGTCAACATTGGAGAAACCACGTTTGGTTGGATTGTCGGCCTAACCCATTGAGGGGCAAGGTTGGCGGGCGATCGGTGCCTTCTTCCTCGACCTCGACCTCTGCACCCGGAATCCCACCCCTCTGCTTCTTCAGTGTTTGTAGCCTCGTCGAGTTAGACACCCTATGTCCCTGGCCTCCTACATCCCCCGCCCTCTTCTCCATCAGCATTGATGTCCACTCCTCTCGCAGTATTCCTTCGCCCCCTCGCCCCTCTCGCCCTCAGTCCCCGATCCCCTGTTCCGCGATGTCTACGTTGATTTGTTACGGTCTGTCACTCCTGCATTGGCTCCTCCAGAGATTCCGAGGATGCCTCAACTATCTCCTTTCCTCTCCTTTTATCCCTCCCCCTCCGTCCCCCCTCAATGCAGGCAGAGTTGGCAACGGATGGTTTTGTTGGTTGGATTGTGTGCCCGGCGTTTCCTCCTCCACATTCTATGATCCAATCTGGCGACGCGATGGAGGAGTTGAAGCCGGCTGTCCATCCTTCGGAAAGCACAACATTGTCGTTGGCATGCCTTGTCTCCAACGTCGATGTGCTTGATGAGGTGGAGCTGATCGGCCTTGTCCCTTCTCAGCCATTGTCATGCATGTCAGGCCAAACCTCTTGCTTGATCAGATTTGCAATAGCAGTCGGAAATTTGTATCTGATGCCGTGCCACCCTGCAATTCGCGCAACGTTGCAGTACCACAAATGCCTCAAATGCGCCTCTTTTGTGAAATTGCCTCGCCTGTAACCCTTGAAATTGCGAGGAAGCGAGAACAAGTAGTTGGAGTCTAAGCACCTCACAATCTTTGCGCAAGCTTCTTTTGGAATTCCAAGTCCCTTTGTCTAGATTGCTACAAATTCTCGTGCTGCTGCAATTCCCCAGACCATAGCAATTCTAATTATGAGCTTGAAGAGCTCAATTGGAAGTTTGTTTTCTCCTTCACCTCCCTGCATTTTGTGCTCTTCTCCCTCCTCTTGCAATGGTCGTGGCCAGCAAGTCCTCTCGCTCAAATCCATCGCCTTCCAAAATTGAATTCAGATTTGGCGCCTACGGCAAAATCAAATCCCCACACAAATGAATCGAGCCCTTGGTACTACTGGATTACAACTTGTGAATCCATAAGCGATTCTTGAGGAATATAAAATGCGCTCCTACAAAGTACCAACTGCTTCCCGCGCGCGCTAGAGATTTTGCAGGGTTTTATTTATTCAGACTAGGGGTACACCCTAAGCTCTACACACACCGGTGGAGCCGTTTGACCCTATCTCCATTTTGGAATTGTACATACCATATACTCATACATCCACACACACATAAATATGGTAGATATACGTAGATACCCCACTTTAGAGGCTCACAGATGTTGCACAATGATTCGACTGACGTGGCATTATTTTTGGTAAAATGACTGACCACATGGCGCATGTTTTTTTATCACATGGTAATCCCTAATCCAGCAGTCCTCTCAATTCAAATACCCATTCTTCCAATCCAGAGACCCGTTTAGGAGCAGTTGAACCCTTAGGGGTTAACCGTACCGACCTTTTGAACACAAGTACATGCTAGTCTAAAAAATGGATAATAGCATGGTTCATATTAGTTAATAGCATGGTTCATATTAGGTGGGGAATATATGGCTCATTAGCAAAAAGGCTTATGGGTATTATTTTTTTAGCCTTGTGCAGAAACCGAGGCTCTGAAAAAGGGCTTTGACGGGCTCCAAGCATACAATTTAAAATTTTAATGCGGCAGTCCCCCACCCTTACTTGCGTCCTGGCACTCCAAATCGAAGGGTGTCAGAAATATTCCACAATGAATTCACGGAATCCGCTCCCAATTTCCAAAAGCGCAACAATTCATGAAATCTCAAGTGGATGAGGCCAAAAAAAGCCTGAAATGCAGGCACAGTAAGAGCAATGCTCACCCGCAAGAATAGTGAGTGCAAAGAAAAGTTTGAAGAGCCCTAGCAATCAAGGCCACATTTATGGAGAGGGGTGAGGGATGATTTTCTCCAAGACCACGTTAAAGGGCTTGCTGATCTCTTTAACGCGGCAGCGTAGAGATGCTCTTAAAGGCTAATGCCACTTTGCTTTTGTTGAAAACCGAAGGCTACCTACGTTGTAGAAGTATGATGAATGGGCTATAGTGGTGGATTTTATTAAGAGCAAAACATGTGAAGGTCATACGTTGTACATTGAAACTTACTTTGAATTTTCAACCGTGTACAATATATGACCCGCTTGGGCTCAGGAGGAGGCGATTTAGGGTTTAGGGGCGGACGTCAAGGCCAACAAAAGTAATTGGTAGCAAGTCACGATGATGTCACTTGGGCTAAGGCAGATCAGGCCAACGTGGCAATCAGGCCACGCATCATGCGACAGTGGAAAGCATTAGGCCATTATTCCATTAATTTATTTATTTTTCCTTTGTTGTGATTAGCCACATGAATACAAATGTAGCCATCTAGTGAAAATTCGCTCACTTTAACTTCACTAGTTCACATGTACACAAGAGGACCATTGTAAGCATAAAATATACCCAACAAATTTGACATACTTGCAGTCGAAGACCTCTACAATATTATCAACAAGTCCCATCACAAGAGATCTATTGTAACTAGTAGAGAGTTTAACCCCTAAGCGTCTCGGCGTCCATATTTTGGACGTTTTTGAGGGACAGTCAACTTTGAAGAGTTGTAACTTTTGCAAAACCTGTACAATTTTTTTGAAATTTTGAGAAAAATCCCCGCATGATGTATGGAATGTGTAGTGGAAATTTCACATCAATCCAAGTTGAATTGAACTTTTGGTGATCATTTGAAAGTAGGTATCGTTTTTTTGGACAATTTCCGTGAATTTTGATGGCAACAACTTTGGGGGCTTGTATCTCCTTCATCCCAAGTTCTTTTTCAATAAAACTTGTTGGGTTGAATTCCCCTTGAAGTCTAGTTATCATGGAAAAAAAATTCAGGTCAACCATATTGTTGTGAATGTTTTGGAGTCATTTTAGTGCACGGGTCTAGTTTGAACACTTTTTGCTTTTTGGTTCAAATGGGTCACTATTCGGGCTACTTTTTGACATTGCAAGGCCATTTTAGGGCACATTAAATTTTTCATGAGGCTTTTTTGACACCAATGTGTTTATATGATGGTTTTGAACTACTTTATAGTTGATAGTTTTTTCATTTGAGTAATTTTGAGAACGAATTTCACCTCTCAATGTGTTGCTAGGAAAATTTCAGCATCCTTTTTTAGCACTAAAACACAATGATCTTGCAATCTATATGGCCAAATGACTCCAAAAATGATTCACATGATTTACAACATGTATGTTACAAAATTGTACGGTTGAGATTTCTTTACCTCATTTACATTTAAAGCTATAACACATCAAAAACGATGATGATTTTAAGCTCAAAAAAGCTAGGGACCCTTAGGGGTTAATAGGCTTATAAAGGTGACTTGGATGAAAGTCATCCGATATTGTGTGAGAAAGTTGCAAGGCTTTGAATATGTTCATGATTCAGTTTCTGGATGTTGGGACGTCTAGGAGTTAATCCCTAAATGATAGAGGGATAAGGGCAAAACCTAAACGTGTTATAAAATGTTACTTTTGCAACTTTGATGAAGTTTGGTCCAAAAGAGAAAATGAGAAGCATGATCTTTAGTAATTATCCGTACGATCAAACTTTTAGAAAATGTTTTAGAGACTCATTTAATAAGTTTAGAAGCACTTACCATTTAATATTCACCAAAATGATAAAATTTATTTTAATAGTTTGAAATTTGGTATGATTGGTAAAATTAGACATTCTATTCTAAAATTCAATTTTTTTTCAAATGAGCAAAAAACATCATTACTTTTCCGAAAGTAGTTGATAACACTAAGATAATCTTGAGGTTTATGTTTTTAAAAATTATTCTCGGTGGAGTTTAACTTAGATTGACATAATTCAAATTGGGTTGAAAAGTAGATATATATATATATATCTATATATATATCTCTCTCTATACATAGATATGTTTCATCTTGGATAGCCTGTAAAAAAGAGCAACGACTATAAAATGATCGTTTGGTCACTTAGGGGTTAAGCTTCACGGTTACCTTGTCAATTTGTCGTATAAAATTTCTTTAGCCCCCTCTTATTCACCTTCAAATCTCAAACATTTGTCATGGGATTGGAAGAATTGTTTGGCATTTTCTCTAACTTCAGCTAGGCCAAACAACAAGGGTTGGAGAGTTGAATTATTTTATTAGTAGATTCTCTACAATGTTTGCTACAATGTAAAGGGAGTGGTCTAGCAAGGGTTGAAGAACATTGCCCTACAATAAACTTTTTTTTTTCTCAAACTACTATTCCTCTTGGCTCACGGTCCACACCATTGGAGCAGTTAAGTCTTCCATTTTTAGAATATAGGAAGCTTGATATGAAACGAAGGAGTATATGTCTATATACCGTACTCGATCATTAGGGCCGAAAAAAATGATTATAGAAAAAGATGCCCAAATTTTTGAGGGGATTATTTTTTCAAAAACATTTTATTTTCTATGATGAAAGAGAATTTTTGAGAATATCCACCGAATCTCTGAGAATATTCACATCAATTCGACACTTTAATTAAATATTCGGTAGGAGCTACCGATCTTCATAGCCGAGTATGGTATACAATTCAAGGTTGGCACAAAGACCATTGAGAACAAGCAGCTAGTCGCATAGACTCTGCCTTAGTATTACAACTTGTTTATACTTTCTTTCACGTAACTTGTGGAAAACGAAGCGTTTTCGTCGTCTCTCCCCTGGTGAGGCAAGACAACAAGCGGCTTGTCGCGTAGTCTCTGCCTCAATGGTTCCCCAAATTTACCTTTACGGCTTGTTTTTACTTTCCGACTATGTATCTCCTAAAAACAAGAGGATTTTGTAGTCTCTCCCCTTGTTGACAAAGACAATATAGAATCTGTTTGGAATAGTTTGTCTATGCATGCATCAAGGATATGGGTAGGGTGTTTTTTTAAACGAATATTTTGCAGCTGGATGATGCTATGGGCATGGGGGTTGGAAGCACCTTGGTAGCCTATGCACATTGATTTCTTCACAGGTTTTTGTTTGCATCCATGGGGTTGGTGTGAGGTTCATTTTCTGTGCATATGAGGTTTTTGTTGCGTATGAGTTTTTTTTTGTTGGAGATCACGGTATTTGTTAGTGCTTCAGTTCAGGGGAAGCAACTGTAAACATTCTTCTGGTTTAAGTTGACTGATGCGTGCCAATTGACTGGATGGGCAAGTTTGGCCATATTCAATTCATGCTTAGAATGATATTGTAAGAAATACATTTCTACAGAACATGCTAGAAGACATTGAATTGTTGTTCCAATGCGTTAGAACGTCGTTCCATACAGGTTGTCTATTGTCAGTTATAGTCACTACCAAAAAAACTGAGTTGTGTACCAAAAAAGGGTGTTGTTTTTTCAAAAAGAGTGTAATCACTCACACAGACACACTTGTAAACCCTAATCTCATCTTCATTTGAAAATATTTCACATAATCATGTAACCCTCTTCACTCAATCCTCAGTCACAATTCTAAGTTAACAAAGACTTTGTCAACCAGCAAGTTCAGTGCACAAAATATTTTTAAAATCCTCTGAAAGACATGACAGACTCCCAGATCTGTCGGTTCAATCAACTTGAAGTATCAAATATGAGATGCTAATTGAAGATTTAAAGCTTTTTTGTCTTTAACCCTAAAAGGACCAAGAAGCCCAAATTGGGCCTCATGTTTTTTTATAGCAGTTTTAAATAAGTCTTATATAGACTTCCTTTTCTTCAAACTTATCTGTCTTTTGATCAACACATGCAATGTTCTTCAGTGATTTTAATGATATAAAATCCGGTCCTACCTAAATTATATTTTTCACAATATGATCAATTGAATTTGTCATTTTAAAACTATGAATCCTTGGTCTAAAAATCTTGGTGAAAATCTTTTCATACATATATGGGGTTTGTTCCTCTTTACAGATAACATCTCCTGAGGATCACATCCTTGAGAATTCTAAGTATTAGCAAGAGATTTGTTCAAATATGAAGGTAGTACTAATTATTTCTTCTTCCAAAATAGACATATTGACATTCACATTCATTCCAATTAACATTTACAAGAATTTTCTGATGGTTCCAGAACTTAGCCTCCAAAATTGTTTAATCCTGAACAAAAAATGGAATGTGTAGTGGAAGACATTAATTGGACTGTCTCAAATTGTCATTTGTTAAGCAAGACTTTACAAAGTGAAACATTCCAGATAGAATCACATCAAAAACATAAGACACAAACTACTTCTGCAAAATCCTCTCAGCCATGTTTCCATATTCTTGCACAGCCTGACCGGAGGCAGCAGGGCTTGAACTTCCACAGGCAATTCCGAGCACAAAAATTAATTGCGGTTCTCAACTTTTGGAGTTCGAGGCAAAGTTTCCTGAAAACTTTGAATTCTCTTCAAGCTTCTAAATTGGCTCTCTTTTCACAAGTAGCATACCTATCGTTTTTCATTCCCCACTTTGTGGAAAGAGTGAACAGTGCCGGAATATTATACCTATATATATATATATGTCTTCTTGTGATCAAAACTACTCACCAACATTGACACAACATGTGTCTGGTGCGGTTTCATTCCTTTTTCGTTTATAGTAAGTGAAAAACGACACATTTCCTACTAGTGTTTTATCATGCCAATATATTGAAGCAATACTGAACCTCAAAAGATGAGGTGATTAATCCTTTTGTTACAAGAAACCTTCACTCGTATAAAAACCCAATTTCAGTAAAGAACCAATAGGATGGAGCTCTTTCTTTGAATTGCCAGTCGTATGCATGAACTCGGCTGCAGCTGCTGATAATGTCTTGAAAATGGTGTTAGCGTTTTTGCTCAAAGTTACAAAATGGTGCCAAAAACAGACGTAAATGTGTTATGAACACCATTTTCAAGACATTTTGTATGCACATCGATACGCACTCAAGTATGTTGTTGAAGACTAAATATTTGAATTTTTCCAGACACTCCGACTTTAACCCCTAAACATACCAACCCTTTGAACAGAAGTAGATTCTAGCCTCAAAAGTAGATATTAGAATGGCTCAGATGTACATGAGGTGCACATGAGAGGACCATTGCAAGGCTAAAATCTACCCAACAAATTTGACATACTTGTAGTTGGAGGCCTCTCCAATATTATCAACATGTTCTCATCAAGAGAGATTTATTGTAATTGGTAGAGAATTTAATAGGCTTAGAGAGATGACTTGGATGAAAGTCATCCGAGGTTGTATGAGAAAGTTGCAAGGGTTTGAATTTGTTTGTGATCCAGTTTCTAGACACTAGGATGTTTAGGGTTTAAGACACATGCACATGAGTGTCTTAAAATATCCCATTTTTCGTAGCGATTGATGACTTGAATACGTATTATTTTTACACCATGAAAACAATTTGACTTGAGTGACATTGCACCTCACTAAGGTGCACCAACCTGCTATCACCACGTGGTTTTGATTCTGCCCTCATATTTTGGTGGTGTACATTCTAAACCAAAATGTTTACCGTCAGTACATGAGAGCAAAATTGGAAACAATGTGGTAATAGGTTGGTGTATCTATTGATTTTGTGCCTCTCCCTTCATGTAAGGTAGACCAACCTATTATCACTATGTTTCCAATTCCACCCTCATGTTTTGGTGGTGTATATTCCAAAACTAAAAATGCCTACGTTCAGTATATGAGGGCGTGATTGGAAACATGATAATAATTGCGTTGGTGTACCTCAATCATTCTACTTTTATTCTAAAGAATTTGTATAGCCTCAAATTAACCCTTAACCCCTAAACGTTCTCACATTTTTGAGATTTGGCAATTTTTCAAAGATGCATTATAAAATGCAACTAAGAGGGATATTTTCAACTTGATGAATGAATACAAGTTGTACAATATGCATTTTAGATTCCATCTATACGGTTAGATTTGCAATTGCTATCATCAATATTTGTGTATTCAATTTCAAACTTAAAATTTAACACTATTTTGTAATATGATTACGAATGAGATATTGACAATTTAATGATGAAATTTGTTGTGATGGGTTGAAATGTAATACCCTAAGTGTGGTGATTTTGGAGATTTTTTGGTTGCTTAATTTTAGTAGTTGACTTTTTCAAGATCACTTTTAGACTAAAATCTTCGAAATTTTGGGTGGAACACTACAACATGAAATGAGGCATAAAAATTTCACAAATCATCCCCTTTCTAATCGGATCACACATGCACAAAGCTAACTTCCCATAAAAGTTTCAATAAAAAATTCACACTGCAAAAAATGCATGATGGATGAGAAATTGGAGTTCAAATTCGTACATCATGCAAAATATGCATGGTTGGGCGGTTAGGGGTTAAAGGTTCAAAGAGCCCTTTCCGACCAACATTATATAGCAATATTCCATTGTGTAATATTGGCCGGGTACTCGCAAAAAAAAATTTAACCATGTGAGAAAGAATGTAGGGTATTTTTTATTCATTTGTGAGAAAATTTATACAATTCTTTGATATAATGAAGGGCCTCTTCAATTACAAAGTTGTGTGTGTACAAAAATAAGGGTACCATATAATGCATCAATTTATCAAATTATTTTATTCTAAAATAGGGTTGGGAATAGTAAGCAGGGAAAAAAATATTGAGGCAGAGGTATACAATGCATTTTATGGTGGTCAATGGATGAAAAACTATCCATTTTCATTTGCTTGCATCAAGTTTGTTTGCTTGCTTCAAGTTTGTTTGATTTGAACATTGTTTGATGCATGTTTTGGAACAACAAGAGGTCCTGATAATGCTTCAAGTTTTTATGTTTTGGTACGTTGTTTCATGTCTTTAGTCTACACATGGTTTATTGAATTTTCATTATAAACATTCAAGAGTCCTATGGTTCGTCATTCTTGGGGTCAAATATAAAAATTATAAGGAACATACGGTACTAGAAATTAATTCACTTGCGACTTTATAATACAAATAGGGTCATCTAAAATGACAAAATTTAGATTTATCTTCACTGATAGGGTGTAAAGAATTCCGATTTATTAAATAAATAGCCCCATGATAAATACCCTTCCGTCGCAGATGGGTTGTTAAATACATGTATGAGTGCCCTACCCGGGTGTATTTGGCATGGTTCCATACCTCCTATGAGTTTAAGTGAAATTAAAATTCACATCGACATGATTTTAATGAACTGTTGGGTCTAAATTTGAAACTTTCTGTTTACAACAAATGTCAAATATACGGCAAGGTATCTACTATCCCCATCAGCCCTTTTAAGTTAGGGTTAACCTACAACCGAACATCTTTTGCCTAGATACGATACACAACATGAACGGTAATCCTATGAAGTGTGACCAAATATTCCACTAGAACGTCTACATTGTCAAACACCTTAAACACGCAATTCGCTATTTATGCACTTGGTCAAGTGCGTTCATTTAATGAGCAAATCTTACTTAAAAAATTTTGTGTAAAAATTTCTCTAAAAAACAACCATTTTTGTCGTTCTACAATTACTTTCATTCTAAACAAACAATTATTTTATTTAATTTTTATTCTTATCTTTATCTTTTATCTTTATCTTTTTTTTTTTTTTTTTTTTGGAGTTCGTCTTCTTTTTTGTTTGGGGCTCATGAACCCTGAAAATAGAAATTTTAAAAAATAAAAAATTTAGGGTTCAGCCGCCGGCGGCTGAACCCTAAACGGCGGAGGATGCACAAAAAAAAATTTAATTTTTTTTAATTTTTTAATTTTTTTTAGTCTGTTGTGGGCTAGAGGGTGCGCGGCCGCGCACCCTCTGCCTCATTTTCTCCGCTCCTCCTCTCCCTCTCTCCCTCTCTCCCTCTTCTTCTCTCTCCCTCTTCTTCTCTCTCCCCTCTCCCCTCTCCTCATATATATAGGGGAGAGAGAAGAAGAGGGAGAGAGAAGAAGAGGGAGGGAGAGAGGGAGAGGAGGAGAGGAGGAGAGGAGAAAATGAGGCAAAGGGAATAAAAATTAAATTAAATAATTGTTTGTTTACAATGAAAGTAATTGTAGAACGACAAAAATGGTTGTTTTTTAGAGAAATTTTTACGACAATATTTTTAATGCTTCCGGGGACCAAATGCATGATTATATGGCCAAGTGCGTAAATAGCGAATTGCGTGTTCTTATCTGCTTTGATAATCTCAAACTCTCAATGCAGCAGTCTCTTACACATTCAATGTGAGGTACCCTTAGTCCCAAATTTTAAAAAAATAAAATATAATTTAAAAGGAAAAAGTTTATTTTGTATGTGAAAAAAGAGAATCTTAGATAATATTCACAGAATTTGGCATTTTTTGAAATAATATTTTTTATTTTTTATATTTTTATGTTAGGTATTACATGCTGACCCTTCCCGGGTAGGGTACCCTAATGCGGCGAACCTCTATAGTGTCCATCCTCGAAAGGGGAGAGTAGTATTGTTCCAATGTCCCTTTGTCCCGTGGGCATCGGGTCATTGACATTACGAACGGACACTTTATTCACGCTGGCCCATTAATTTGGGTTGGTGTTTCTATCTATCTGCGGCGAATCTTGGAAACAGAAAAATACATTAGCCAGAATATCACACCTGATATCACATCAGCTCATGCATATGTTAACCCTTAACTCCTTAAAGAACAAAGAAGCCCAACTTGGGCCTCATGTTTATTTATTATTAGTAAGTTTGAGTAGATTCTATGTGAACTTTTTTTCATTCAAATATATTTGTTTTTTGACCAATATATGTAATGTTCTTCACTGATTTTGGTGATATGAAATTTGTTTTCATCTGAATCCTCTTTTTCACAATACGATTGAATGGATTTGTCATTTTCAAACCATGAATCCTTGGTTCTTTAGGGGTTAAGCGTGCAAAGTCCCATGGGGCCATGCTTGATGGTTTTTTCAAATGTTGATTTTCACCTAGATCTTAATTTCAAGTGGAAATGGTCCCAACTAAGATAGTGTGAGGGTTACCTTCTACTTTCTAACTCGATTTTCTTCAAAAATGTTAAAAATGTGTTTTTTATAGCAATATAAAGCTCAAAAAGCTAAAATTCCAATATACAATGCAAAAAAATGTTTTTCTATTGAATTTCGTTTTTTGTAAGCTCAAGAAGCATGCCACCTACACCTTGTTCACCACTATTATTTACATTTTCCCTAAAAATTTCATACTATTCTAAGCTTTTTTGTAGTTACTATGATTTTTATAAGAATTTTTTTTTGAAAAATCTTAAAATTATTTATTTATTTGAGTAATTATGAAAACATTAGGGTAAATCTGTTTAACAATAAATCATATGAGAAAAACACCAAAATATTATAAATTTTAAAATGTGAGGAATTGATGAGGTTTGACCGGGATATTATAGTGTGGACGCTTAAAGGTTAATCCTAACTATGTGCGTTCATTTTTAAGACAATGTACAAAATCACTCATCATTTTCTCATCTGTGGTGATGTTTTTTCAAGTAGTTTCTTTTTATCCTTCAATTTTTTAGGTAGTTACCTTTATGTAAGTGAAGTCAGATTTTAAAAAAAAAAAAATTGAATTTATTGAGTCCATCCATTCCATGTGAGCTTCCATTTCAGAAAAAAAAAAAAAAAAAAAAAAGTAATCTAGAGTTTTGAGTTGCTAAATGCCGAGCTAAATGCGCACTTTTACCATTCTTTGAAGTTGACATACAAGTGAAAGTTGTAGATAATGACTTTCCATGACGTCCATACGGTTTGATTAAATAATATAATCAAAATATGCTTAAATTTGACTTTGAAAAAGATTCTTGTTTGAATAATTATATGAAAAATACAAAAATACTCAATTGTATTATGAATTTTGGAATGATTGGCCAAAAGCTCGGCCAAAAGTGCATATCATACAACATTAAATCATCTTTTGCATAATGTGCAATATTTTAACCTACAAAATTATCTTTTAATTGCTTACAAAGAGATCTTAAGACATGTATATTGAACCATAATAATACTTAATATGTAAACAACTTCACCACTATTGAAGCATAATGGTTTCGATCAATCACAATGAGTTAGAAGATGAGAGTAGTTTTAGTGAATTTTCAAGAATTTTTCTTGTAAAATCATTTGAGAATATCTAAGCATTCTATTTTCATATTAAATTATACAGATGTTTTTTTAATAAGGATGTCTTACACATGCCTTTTAGACTTGAAGGTCTCACGGAGTGCATTATTCAATAAAGCGAGGAATCACGTGCGTACATTTCCTTTATTCAAACACCCTTGTATATACATTTTTTTCGGTTAAAATCAAGCAATATATGTACAAATCTCATAGCCTCACAATACATTTACATGTGTACTGTACACAAGGGCTAAAATGAGGCATTTACCTCCAAGTACCATTATATCTATTTTCCGCTTGATTGCAATATGTCTCCTATACGTACATTTTCTACATGCTTGTTCTAAATAATACCCTTGTTGTGTACACACGGGTATATTTGCAGTACTTGAAGAGTGCACTCCTTGGGTTGAAACTCAAAAAAATGAAAAAGCCTCATTTTGTAATACAAATGAATTGCCCAAAATCAATAAGCATTAACCCTTTAACGTCCCAATTCAACACTGTTTTCAAAGATTTGTTATAAAATGGTCGATGAGAAACGGAAATGGAGTTGATGTACAAAACAAAGTTGTAAATGTCGATGTGTAGATAACATCCGTACGGTTGGATTCATCATATTATTATTAATATTTTTAAAGTAGTTTTGCAAGGTTTTCTCTTGAAATTCAATTAAAAATCCAAAATTAACACAATTTTTTATAAAAATATTGTAATGAAATTAGAATGACATGCACTACGAGATGGTATGGTTTCCATTATTTGATTCTACTTACTATGGAAAATCATATTTAAGGTCTTTCTTTTTGAACTAAGATTGAAACTTGACATTAATCACTTTTGTAAATGTTCAAAAATTCACATTATCTTAATTTGGAAGATCCATACCGTACAAATGGTATTCAACTAGCACAAGAATGAAAAAAAAAATGGATGAAAAACATCCGATACCTACAAAAATCGAGCTGCTGAAATTCATCTGGCGTCCAGAATCTGGACGCCGGCGCGCTAAAGGGTTAAGGAGTTAATCAACCTTTTTTGGAGTTTACTTATTGCCATATTGCTATATAAACGTGGACTCTTGGAAATTTAACTAGAAAATGATGCCAAAATCAATTGGGAAGAGTGTAATGCGAGAGTGATGCTACTACATTTTGGATGAATAAATCATAGTTTTTCATATTTAACATCTTTTATGCAGATCATCATTTCGCTGATCAGGTTTGACTTGCCTTAGTGGCCATGGCCTTTGATCATTTTTCTACATTTGCTTGATGAGTACATGCAATTGATAAATCTTAAAAATTTACCATGTTAATGTAGGTATCACCCTTCAAATAATATTATGATATCATTGTCGTGCCCAACTTGCCCTTTGGCTACAATATACAATTAGAACATAAGAACCTCTATTCAATATTTGGGGTTGATTTTGGATACACCGCCAGACTACAATTTGAACATTCATAATTTATTCACTCGGTGACCAAATAATGCATGCTAAAGAGCATTGGAATCATCTTTCTTTTTACCAACAAGATTCAATAAATTTTGAATACTAGTAACTATCCTCATCTCATGAGACGTTGATTACACAAGATGCACAGAATTAGAACATAGGAGCCTATAAATATCTAGAATTGATGTTGGGTACACTTACAAACACTACTATAAAAATTCATAATTTATTCGTTTGTTGACCTAATAATTTATGCTAAAGTGCATTGGAATCATTCAACAATTAAGATCCAATAAATTACGAATTCTAGTAACTAAGGTTGAGACACCCATTCCTGACCATGTACACAAAACCAACCACCTTGAATTCTTGCCTAATTTTTAGATTTTGAAAAGGAAGATGTACCTCATTTGTACATTAGAGCCTATGATCGGTTTTTGGTAAACCTACAAATTCCATTTTGAAAAGAATTATTTATTCAAATAATTATCAAAAAAATTAAATTAAATATGAAAACTTCTTAATTTCTTATTGCTAAAAGAGTAGAATACTCAAAATATCGATTCACCTATCCTAAGTATAGTACGTGTCTTAACTGATCGGTTTTAGATGCCTCGACATTCTTCTTACATGATATTGATTACACAAGATGTATACAATCAGAACATGAGAAGGTCTAGAATCTATCTTTAAAAATTCATAACTTATTCATATGGTATCCAAATAGTGCACACTAAAGTGCATTAGAATCATATTTCTTTTACCAACGAGACCCAAATTTTTTTATTTTTTTTTCCCTAGTGCTTATGTGGTTATGATGATGGATGGGTGCATATGCCATATTGGTTTAGTTTTTCCTTTTCCAACGAGGAACCGTGAAACGTGCCTAATTGCGAGAACCATGGCGACGACGATGGAGCCTTTCTCACTTCCATCGTGTCCATCGCTCCTGCGTTTGTGTGAACTCCAATTTGGGTCCTTCACTTTCTGCAGTAGTAGCGTTGATCGAGAGATTCGTGCATGGCCCCGGTCTTTTTTCCCTTTTTGTCGTTAAATTGTAGTCTAGGTTTTCGGAAGAATTGGCTGGATAGGGCATGAGATGAGTAATTGCGAATCTAACCGATTTTTAGGGTCACAAGCTTGAGACATCAAGAGAGGTGAGTCGCTTTGCAATTCAATTCTTGCTTGATGTCAATCTGTGTTTTCAGAATTGAATCTTGGAACAGAATGAAAAAATTCCATCGGTAGGGTTCTGTTTGAAAAAGCCTCTCTTCAACACTTGCATTTCATTGACGCTCGATTTCCTTTCGTTTTTCTACTAATTGCCCGATTTAGGGTTGAATGCTCTGTTAGATTCTAAGTTATCAATTCATATCCACGTTTTGAAGGGAATATCATACACTGTGAAGAATGAAGTACTTTCAGTTTTATTGCGGCGTAGTTATGTCCAACTCTTAAACATACTCTTCGCTTTCATTGCAGATGTGCGAAATGTGGCTTGCGATGTAAACCTGGCCTTTTGTATTGGAAGGGCCGTGGTATTATCATGATGGAAGATGCTGGAGCATGTACTAGTCTTCTAGAATCCTGAATGAAATTGCTGGAGCTGAGTTGGTTAGGGTTTTAGGTTTTGATTTCCGAACTAGAATATTGCAGTGACTCATGGCTGAGTAGATTTTATTTTTCCTGCTGGTTCGGATTTGCCATGGAGCCGGGAAACATGGACGCTGCTTCCCATGAGCACTGCGAGTTAGTCCTGGACCATTGCGTGGCAATGATCGACACTTTGACGAAGTACATCTCAGGGTCGCTTCAAATTGCCGTGGATCCGCTGCGCTTCTTGACATTGCCAGGCGAGGTGGGGGCCTTGCTGCACGACACAGTCAATGTCAGGCAGACGATGATGCAACACAAACGAGAGTTGGAGGTCCTCGTGGATGCAAAGAAGACCGCTTCCAAAGCTTCCCTCAGCGCCGAGATCATGGATACGGAAGTCTGGAGTCGATTGCCCGAGGAGTTGCTGCACAAGGTGGTCGCCCATCTGCCAGTGCCGGCGTACTTGCGATTCAGGTCAACAATTTTTTCAACTTGCTATTTGAAAATTTATGTTGCTGTAAGAAAAATTGGGTAAAAAACTAGCCATAATCTTCCCTTATCATCATTGGTATGTATAGCCAACAAAGCTAACCAAAAAAGTTCTAAATCGCCAAAGAATGCAAGCTTTCTATTTTTCAAGTTTCAATTTTCAAATCGCCATTGAGACTCCCTTCAGTCCCTTGAAAAAATGAAAACAAAAGTATCACTGATATTTCAGGTCAGTTTGTAAAACCTGGGATGCCCTGGCGACCTCGGAGATTTTTCTTGCCAACGTGCAGCCGCAGGAGCCTTGGTTCCTAGTCTACGACGTGGGAGACCCGTCCAACGACAGTGACAGTGTGCATCTGGAGCCCATAGCGTCTGCCTACAGCTTCTCAGAGCACAAGTGGAGGCGGTTGCGGCTGCCTCTCTCAACGAGGAACTTGAAGCCTTTAAGCTCCAGCGAGGGCTTGATTTGTTTTGGATGCATAATCACGTCAGAAGACGATGAGTTGCCGGAGTATCCATTGGTGGTAGTCAATCCCATCACGCAGGAGTTTTACAACTTGCCACCCATGCTGGAGCCAGACGACCTCCCATTGCCGTGGTTCAGTTCCGTGGGGTTGACTGTAGACCCGGTTTCCAAAGCGTACAAGGTGGTGGTCATCATGAAGGAGCCTTGGAACAGCCGGGATTATCAGGTACAGTGTTTTTCTTTGATCGCGGGTGATGGCTTGATATGGGTACCCCCTCCAAAAATAGTGTGATTTTTGATAAATATCAGAAAAAAAACATTGGAAAATTACAAAAACGAGATGGTGATGCAGGAGCCATGGCTATTGCTATATACATGGTGTTAAAAACGGATTTTCTAACACATATAAAATGAGTTAAACATAACAATCGTCAGGCACCTCCGAATGAATGACTGGGAAGCGTGTTTGAACCCCAATTCTATTCATTTCGTAGGGAGCAATGATACTCCCGTTGTACTTCCCAAAACCTGAATTCTGGTGCATGTATCTCTAAAACATAAGCCAACTTGCTATTTGAATAATGGGCTTGCTATGTTGCTATGAGAAAAATTGGGTAAAAAAATAGAGTATATCGCCATTATCTTCCCTTATCATTGGTATGTATACGGCAGCCAAGAACTCTATCGAAAGCGATGAATTTTAGTAAAAAAAATTGTAAATTGCCAAAAACATTCAATTTTCAAATCGCCAATGTGACTCCTTTGAAAAAACACTGAACAGGTGCGCATCGGGAGCCGCTTGAAGATCTACGACTCCGTGACGGACGAGTGGACGGTGTTCCCCAAGACGGAAATGGTGGACTACTTGGGCTCCAAGGAGATAGTGTATTGCAGCAACAGCCACATTGTGGACTTGAGTGCGGGGGCCATGGTGAACCTCTACGACTTGCCTGGCGTGGATGACATGATCCCACACCTGGAGACCAACGTGCAGGAGTGTCTGTTTGCTGTGGAGATCGGGTATCAGCCCATGTGCATTGTGGACTTGCTGTGCATCCTCCGCCTGGAACCGCAAGACGAAGACTGGGAGTTTCTGACGTACGTTCCTCTAGAGCCTCTGCACACTTTCTTTGGCGTGAAAAACTTGGTCGAAGCCGTGTACACGTACGACATTCACCAGTGCCAGAACATCCTGTTGCTCGTGGTGCTCCAAGTGAGCACCAAGGATTTCGAGTCTATCCGACGGCGATGCACGTTGATGTACGACATGTCCAAGGATGAGTGGAGCCCCCAGCCGGTTCTCAATGGAGCTGACGGTTGGGTTTTGAGTGGAGAGATGAACGGACTTTTCTTCCAGCCTCAAATGAATGCCCCCATTTAATAGACTTCTGCACTCATCGCTTTGGGAACCTCATGAAGTTTGCTGGCACTGCAAGTTTACACGTGGAGATTTCCACGACACCACCATCCAACCGGTGGGCGGTTATGAACCGAATGAGGAAAATCAGAATGATATATTCTTGGACTTAGCAGGATCCAGAGCTCCACAGCTGAAACTTCAACAGATATCTCCCAAGCTAAATCGTGCTGCGTGGCTGTCTTCTCAAGAAATGGAGTTGAGAAGATCTTCCTCAAGGTTGTGCCATGTTACAGGAGGCAATTTGGTCAAAAACCTCATTCTTTTCCATAGACTCTATAAGCAACCAAATCGGAGTGTGTGAAACTCTTTGATTTTAAACTGTACAAACGTTGATCAGCAGCAGAAAACGGTTATTCCAATTTTGGTGTTGTCTTTAGCACAATAGTGACATGAGATAGTTGAGAATTATACACACAGTATCATAGGATTGAACCTGATCTCCAGCATTTGTTACCTTCATATTTCAAGCTGCAGTAAATGCAATTTTTGCTAAAACCAGAGAAAGCTGAGATGATGACCTTCTGTTTGAGTACAATGGCTTGTGAGATGAAGACGGATTGAAGTTACATCAGCTTCTACTTGAAAGACTCAAGTAAATGCGAAGTAGATGTATTGCAGTGGGAAATGATCGTCATTCTCTTGGGATTTGGACCTTTTTTGGAAACAGGGAGTATTGGCTGCTGGTTTAGAGACCAGATTGAAAAGGATCCAAAGATGTGAAAAGGGTTAAGAAGTTCCGTTAGGGTTACGAAATGGACGAAGGGTTTCATTTACCTTTTAGAGCTCAGGGTGTTCCCTGTTGATGACCACCGATTCTGCAATGGAGAAGTTACTCTTTAGCAATCTGTTGACTACATCGGATTTGACCATCACTTGAAGATGAGGCTTAAAATAACAGTTTTAGAGGCGTTGGTGGCTTGAAACGAACATCAAATGGTGTGAACGTACTCTCATTCTGATAATGTATGTGAAAGTACTTTAAAAATTAAATTATAAATTATAAATTATAAATTATATAAAATTATTTTTTAATTAAAAATCATAATATTTACATTGATTCATAAGTGTTTTCAAAAGTATTTGAGGGTATTCAATTCGCGATAAGGGCACCGTTTGAATATGGGTTCTATTGTATAGGATTTGAACGATGAAGAGAAAGGACCTAATGAGGAGAAAGGAATTGTTGGGGAGAAAGGAGCTGATGAAAAGAAAGGAAGTGGAGCTCTTGCCGGGTTGTTGGATGATGCCAAGTGCATCACAAAATCATTGGACAACACTATTTCAACATTGTTGAAGTTGAAGGTTGCTAACTGATCTAGACTTGCTATGATTATGCGTACAAGTCATGAACAAAATTTTGTGCTTTTGCAAACATAACATTCATTGTAGTGCAGCTGTGAGAACTCAACCTTCTCCATAGATAGAAACTCCAGTCCTCTTACGAGGCCGGCGTGAATAAAGTGACCGTTCGTAATGTCAATGACCCAGTGCCCACTGGACAAAGGGCCATTGGAACAACCTTTTCCATTACAGATGACAACCAAAAGAAGACTCAAAAGTGTGTGCCTTCTTCATGTAACTTTGAGATGAGCTTGAGATTGTGCTCAAAATGAATCTGGATTCTATTTCTAAGGGTATTGAGGGAGCTCCTCGAGAATGTTATGAAGAATTCTGATGACTTAGTGTAAACTTGGTTGATGACCTTACATTTGATGTTGTCATGTCAGGAGGGTATACAAGATACGAGTGACAAGATCAAAGAGAACCAAGACACATTGGGGAAGTCACTTGAAGTTCTCAAAAGCGCTGTATCCAAGGCCGCAATTGCAAGCAACAAAAAAATTTGGGTCGACGACAGCGTTTACAGTCTGAGTGAAAGAGCGGAAGGGTCTAGGATTAGTCAGGCTGAAGAAGAGCAGGGTAAAGGAAAAGGCTCTTTTACATCAACTTGACCAACACCTTACTTGTGGTCAAATTGTGTGACACTCATGCTTGTAATGAGAGTTTCTTCATCTTTGGCACTCGCATCATGGCCAGGGTGATTCATCTGCTTTTCCTGTCTGAACCCACATTAGAAGAAAACTCTTTGTAGATTAGGTCCCTGAGTTGACCATCCGTGACAAGAAAACATTCTGAGTCTGTCACCAAAGTGTTATTTTCTCACAATGCAAAACCAAAATTCTCTAGTTCTGACAGGAGACTACAAGACAAGTCAAATGATTGTAGTTTCTTCTAATGTGAATCTAGGTATGGCACCGAGATGACACAACATTGAAATGAAAAGGAGTACGAGGCCAATAAGCATTAATTATTTTACAACCAGGCGAAAGAACAAAGCAAAATCCAGAACCAAAGAATGATGCCTTATCAGATTTTTTACTTGAAAACTGAGAGTGTTGCACAGATCTCCCAAACTGTAACCATTCTGGAAAGTCATATACTGGAGCTTAGAATGAATTTCGGTGTACGCTGAATGCTCTGCATTTTTCAGGATATCAGCAATACATTAGAAGCGAAAAGGAGTAAGCAGGAGAGTCACTTATGTGGAACAATTCAGGGGCCAGGTAGCCAAAGGTGCCTGCCACGTTGGTGCTCTCCGGGGTCAACAAGCTGTGATTGAACCTCCATCCACGTCTCTCTACCCACCGACTGTAATAATTGTACGCCACTGCGTAAATAATGGCCATGGCTAAGAAGAATACCAATATCGACACCAGTTTGACTTCAAATCAGTAATACTTAAAGAAAGAGGGAGCAATGTATGCGTAGCGATACAACGAGGCACTGGGATCAGCAGGCCGGGTGGCGTTCGACGTCCTGAGACTGCACGGACTCGAATCAAAGCCCCAAAATTGGACATACGACGGAGGAGAAGTGAAGCCGACGTACATAAGCTCATTGAGCACGTCGGAGAGATTAATCTTCTGACTTAAGGAATTAAATGGCATCAAAGTGGTGTCGTTATAATGCTGCATTGCAGGACGCTGTTCGTCGCTCAAAGGACAAGTGTAGTCACATCGAATGTGCTCACATTGAGCATCTGCGTCGAACCATCATAATCTATCCAAACTTGTATGCTCCACGGTTGATTGATTTGACTGGGTCCCTCTAAGGGAGCCCAAGCGGTGGCTGTTGACGTCGATCCCGAGGTGAAACCCTCCATCCGGATCGGAGAACTGGGGGCTGTGCACGAAGTCGAATTCGACTGCAAAAGTGTGCGATTGGGGATCGCCATTGGAAGTGGCGTTGAGCAGGCCCAGGTAGCCTCCGCCGCCCCCGCGGGATGCGTTCGGGTGAGGAAGCATGGCGAAGGTGAATCCTTCCTTACCGCTGGTTGCGGATCCTCCGTAGGCAATCTGCCAGTTAAGGTAAAAGGTGGCGACGAATTTCGTGCTGAAGGAAAATACGGGACCGGTGGCATTCTCCTTGAATCTGATGGGTGCTGAATTACAGACACCGAGGCTGTTCCTTGTAAGATCCAGATTCGTTAAATATTAAGCAGTTCTCAGACCAGGGGTGAGGGCCTCCCATCTGTATGTTGACGAAAGGGTCAGTCGGCGGTTGCTGAGCAGCTAGCGTGGGCAGAGTGGCTGTCGAGGCGCAGCAACAACATTCCAACGCAAACCAGCTCCCCACGAATCTCAAGTTGGAGGAGGAGCCCCATGAATCACATATTTCTGTCAACTCCTTCCGAAACCTGAATTCTGACGATCAATCGCAGCAGCTGAATTTCGGCTGCATGTGAAGGAAACCGCAGCTGGCCGATTCGTCAGCACCGAAAATCTCTAACTTCTGGAAGCTAGACAGACAGACAGACAGACAGACAGACAGACAGACAGACAGACAGAGCGACCCCGGTTTCTAGATGGAAGTGCAAGATCTTGCGAAACAGCAATTAAGATGGTCGAAACAGCAGCTCCACCCACAATCTCCAACTAATGGAAGATAGACAGAGATACAGACGACAGATACAAACAGATAGAGCGACCCCATGCATGCATGCATGGCTCTAGCTTCTATATCATTGAAGAGTTAGAACTTGCGGTGCATGCTTGAATCAATCAGTGAGCGCCGTTGCTCAATGGCATACAGTGGTTAGCAAAAGTGTTTGGACAGTAATGACAATCTCAGTTTAGTAGTAACACTTGTCAAGTTTGGTAGGTAGGTGCTGATTTTTTCTGCTAAAGAGCCATTTGTAAACTAGAAAGAGTACCATCATTGACATTGAGCCACTTGCAAGGGCAGCAATTCATGATGTGTCAATCATGGGTGTCCAATTCATTATGCACACAAGTTGTGCATCTAAAAAATCTTGAGAATGAACATGTATTTATGGAGACCTCTTGCATTTCATGATTCATTGTGATTGAGTAAGATTGCTCTTGATTAGCTATGGCTCCTAGAAGGTCTCTTGCTGAACATGAGTTAGTTCTTCAGATGCATGAGAGAGGGAATTCGTACTCTGAAATTTCAGCGGTTTTAGGCATCTCTCGAAGCACTTGCCATGCTATTGTGCGGAGGTTTACAATGAGAGGTCATTTGAGAGATGCTCCTTCACAAGGGAGACCTCGAATTCTTGATGAACGTGGTGATCGTGAGGTTGTAAGGTTGTTGAATGCACCATCTAATGGTACAGCTGCAGTAGTGGATAGAGAAATGCAATCTCAAGGATTGGATTTGAGTGATGATACAATTAGAAGATGTCTTCGCAGGCAGGGATTGAGAGCACGAGTGAAAACTAAGAAGCCATTCTTGTCAAAAAAGCACAAAGCACATCGATATGCATGGGCAAAGTGTAGGCATGCAAGTTGGATGGATTGGAGTTATATGATTTTTTCAGATGAGTCAAAATTCAATTTGTGTGGCTCAGATGGGAGGCAGTATTGTTGGAGGAAGAGAGGAGAGCATCTTTTAGATCAGCATGTGCAACCTACTATCAAATTTTGGGGGTGGAAACATTATGGTTTGGGGATGTATGACTTGGGAGGGAGTTGGCAACCTTTGTCTTATAGAAGGGAACATGGATAAGTTTGTGTATCGGGAAATTTTGGAGATGGAGCTCATGAATACTATACACATGTATGATTTAGGAGAGGAGAATGTTATTTTTCAGCACGACAACGATCCCAAACATACTTCTAAGTATGTTACAGATTGGTTGTTAGCACAGAAGTTTCAACTAATTTGGCATCCGGTTCAATCTCCTGACTTGAATCCTATAGAACACCTTTGGAATGAAGTAGATCGTCGTATGAGAATGTCGGAGAAGAAACCCACTAACAAGAAGGATTTGTGGTAGAAATTGCAAGAAATTTGGTATAGCATTGAGATTGATACCGTGAGGAAATTGATCATGTCTATGCCTGAGAGAGCTGCAGATGTTTATCAAGCAAAAGGTGGCAATACACGATGGTAGTCATTATGATTGTACATTCAAGTTTTTAGGTAGTCATCATGATTCTACATTGAAGTTTTTAGCTTGATTTTGTAGCTCATGGCTTTGTTTCCCATGTAAATAGATAACCACTTCACTTTTGCATAAAGAATTGGACACCCACATCATGTGTTTTATTTTTGATTGATTTCTTGATTGACATTTTTGATTATGAATGTTATGTTACATGTTTGTTGTAACTATGTGATTGTATGTTTAAATTTTTACAACTTGAATGTGAGTTATGTAGGAAAACTAGCTCATATTGGAAGTGGAAGCGTCCTGTCCGAACACTTCTGCTGACCACTGTATATTGATCATGGCACCGCCGGAACAGGATCGGGAGCTCTCACTGACAGACCAGCTATCCCAACGGCAGAGCTTTCTTAATTCGTTGCGCAAGCACGTCGGTCATTTGGCCAAAATACACAGTCTGTTGCACAAAACATTCACAAACGCTTTGTTACAGTAACTAGTGGGATCCATGCCGTTGAGCACATGATTGACGTTAGTTTAATGTTAAGTACTTTTATGAACTTTTTGAAGGACATCCACTTGTTTTTTAGCTTGGGTTGTCTCCTCGACGGATTCCAGCGCGGAACGGTCGAGTGAGACAAACCGAGCTGTATTATGGTTTGTCTCCTCGACAAATTCCAACGCGGAACGGTCGAGTGAGATCTCAACGGATTTCAGTGCGGAACGGTCGAGTGAGACAAACCGAGCTGTATTGTATTATAGATTGCGGTTTGTTGGTGAGTGACTAGTGGTCCACGTGATAGAGTCTATTGCTCCTGGGTTATCTAAGATATGGACATACTGTAGGTAAATTCTTGTCACTTAACCCTTAAACGTCAAGAAAGCCCCACGGGGTTTTTAGTTATAAGTACTCAAATCTCAAGTTTCAAAGTAAGAATCATCTAAAAAAATTACTAAAAGTAGAGCTCCAAATAGATGTCTAAATCCAATTTTGGGAGCAATTTGATCAGTTAAATCATATTTAATAATAAATAGTTAATGCATTTTCAACTTCTTTTATATCAACTTTTTGAAATCAGAAAAAGAAATCCTAATAACAACACGCCTTTTTACATTTTTTGATCCAAATGCTATTAATAATTTTTTTAGATAATTTATATCAATTTTTTTTCATAGTTCTATAATTCATATTTCAAAAATTCTTCTTGCATTTTAATGACTGCCAAAATTTACGGATCGCCAAAAATAGAAAACAAACCCAACTTATTTGTACATATTTCGGTCGCCCTACTATGAAATCACCCTGACA